>OX392462.1:16715867-21515867 GCA_947623515.1 Neoascia interrupta | reverse complement strand
TTACTCTACCCGGTGTTCGATTGACGTCGCAAAAAAAAGACACTCCGTCGCATTCGGCGTGTGATGCGTATTGTCGCCTTGTTGGAACCAAATGAAATTAAAATCAATAATTTTGTAATTTACGAAAGTTCTCATCGACTTGTGCTCTTTCCTAGGGGAGCACAAGTCGATGCTTTCATAGGCTGCTTTAGCGGCTCTAGTTGGACGAAGTGCGGACTAAAAAAAAATATTTTATATGGGCTGACCACATCACTTTGAACTAAAACCTCGGCGAACGTTGACCCATGCCGACAAAAAGTAAGAAAAAAATTTACGTAAACAGAATTTACAAAAGTTTTTAAAGTTTCGCATAACAATAAAACCTTTTTGTGCCAATGTTTTTTTGTATCAGGGTCAACGCTGGTCTTTTGATCTAACCGCAGAGAAAAAGAATTCTTAGGTGCACCTGCTCAGATAGAAGAATGCTCCAGAGTATATTGAAAATGTTGCGATTTCGAACATTTGTTGTCGAAAATGCTGCGATTCATAGCAGGGTCAGAGTGTTTTTTTCTATTTAACATCACAGAAGAAGCCTCAAGTGCACATGTGCACCTGCCCAGACTTGTAATATGTCCCACAGGAAAGTCAACAGGTTTTAAATTTTTTCCTACCGCAGAAAAATTCTGACTTCATTTCGAGATTCCCCTGCACGGACATGATGTTTGTTTTAGAATCGATTCCATGTAGTCCTTGTGATTTAAATCAGGTCAGAAAGAATGTTTCAGGTTCTTAGTAGGTTTCGGAGTGAATCTAAAGTAGGTTTCTCGCAAGATAGGAAGATCTAAAAAAAAATTTGACATCGCAGAAAAAGCCCAAGGCGCACCTGCCTAGACATAAGGTATAATCGAGGGTCGGTGAAGTCGATACCCTATGTGATTCATATAGTAACTTCAGAGGTATTACATAGCATAAGAAATTACACCTGCCCACGAAATAATTTTGTGGTTCGTAGCAAAGTCAAAAAATCTTAAGTATTTTTTCCATCGCAGAAGAAATTTGATTCAGACATTAAATTTGATTCTGTCTTGACTAAAAATACCCATTCTGATTCCTTCACTAGTTCAAAAAAATCTTAAGCAGATAAAACAGACCGGGCAAATTTAGTTAAGTGAAATAAGCTGAAGCCTGTTTCACAAACGTGCTGTTCTGCTGAAGAAAGACCACCACAACCCACCCTAATTTGGTATGTTTGGCCGCGTGATTAGTTTCTCATCACAAATTTTACTGCTTCATTTTCAAACATATTTCTTCTTCTATGTCCAAAACATATTGGCGTTAAAGTAACACGAAAAAGCAGCAAACCAATCGATGGATATAATACACGTCTTCGGTTGCTCATATCCCCCAGTATGAGTGGAGTGTTTTCCAAAACTTCAAGTCTTGTGTGCATCAACTTTATTCCTTACAGGGAGCATCGTCACTCTCTGAACTATTTCTATCCCAAGTTAATTGGTTCTCCGATGAAAAGTTTAACTTTCAATTCCATTTCCACTTCGCCAATAAATTTTCCGATCTAATTATGAGTTAGCGAAATTCGAAAACTACGTGCGAATCGATACGAGCAATATCCCAAGAGAATAGGCACTCTGGCCAATTATTATTATTTTTATAGCCCGATCGAACACCGAACACTTACAACGTGTTTTTGTATGTGCTCTATGCGGCATCTGTATGAGTAATTAACTCAAGATTGGTGTAACAAATCAGGACAATGGATGATGAGACAGTTTCGCAATTAAGATTAAGTAACTATTGTTACCAATATTGGGTATAAATATCTCGCACTGGAGGCTCTATTGTTGTTCGTCTGTAACTTATATAAGTGTTTGTGGGATGGTTACAATGAAGGAAAAAAAAAATAACCTCAAGCAAACAATGGAATGGGATTTTTGCGACAATTGCTTGCGATACACATTATGCCTACTTCAAATGAAATTTTCACTTTACAATTTTTTCACCCACAATAATAATTATAATTGTCGTCTCCTAGCAGAGCAATAAAATTGGGCTGGGAAGTATTTCATGAATGTAACAATTTGAAAGGATTTTTAATTGTTTCTATTTATGGGACTTGAGAGCCAAAAAGTGTGTGAAATTTGCAGTCCTACAGAGAGAATCTGATACATTTTTTTCTATGCCTAGAGAGGGTTGAGATGTGATGCAAAAAAAATTGTTCGAAGATGTTTTAATACGAAGGCAAGATTACGAAGGATCTTACAAAACTGATTTGATTACAATATTTTTTCTTGCTTTCGATTAATTAAGGTTTGAAGCATACATAACATAACATTACATAACATAGACGATCTATTTTTGTGTTTATCTCAAATCTAACCCTGCATTACAGGGCTTTGTAGAAGTAATCAGCAAAAAAACATTAATAACAGTAACAGACCGAAGCTTCAAGTTATCTCGTCAAAAATTTGCACCTCTCAAGCTCGAAAAGATATCTAGAAAAAAAACTTGCTTAAGATGCCTATAGCTGTATTGGGCTAATGTACAACTGATCCTGAGTTCGAATCCTGACCGGTAGAAGTTTTTTACGCCTTTTCCTCCGAGAGAGACAGGCAAACCTTTCGAATTTGCCACTTGTTATCATAGATTTCTCAACTCTGCATGCAGAATCAGCGAAAATGTTGGATCCTCCCTTGTAAGTAAAAATATGTATTAGACCTACACATATATAATGTACGTGATTCTGAGAGTTCAGGCCACGGCTTATCTGATAGCGCATTTTATTCCGTAGTGGTTAGTGTGTGTGCTTTCTACGCCGGAGGTCTGGGTTCGAATCCTGCCATAGTCACCTGAAAAAAAAAGACTTGTTCTTTTTCACGGTCCCCACCTCCGCGAGGGTTTGACAAGCCCTCCGAGAGTATTAATTGTTTTGAAAAACTTCTCAAAGTGCCGTTCGGATTCGGCAAAAAATTGTAGGTCCCCTTGTATGTAAAGAAATGAACACACCAGCATACATTGTTGAAAAGTTGGCCCTGGTTCACCTTGAGCTGTTGCGCCACTCTATTTTTTATTTATTTATTTTTTATTTTATTCCGATTATAATCCACTAGGTTCATAGCTGGAGTTTATTTAATCAAGCATCTAACTTTTTTGAAAAATGTTGCATGATATATCTCATGACATAAGTCTTTTAACTTACTTAGACGGGTCAAATTTCGTCCAACCCAAAGTTATGTTGATGCCAATTCGTCACCTTAAAAGAGTGACGCATGCACAAGGCTTACGCTTGTATTAATGTGATTATGTCGTTTTAATTAAATGATCCTTATATCACGATAAAACAAAAGTATTTGCTTCTTAATTGAATCAAATTAAAAGAATTCTTTGAAGTAAAGCCAAGCTAGTCTCTTTGGCACAAGCCTTTTTAAGCTTTTTTTTAAAGCCTTTTAGTTTTTCAAAATATTCGAAAAAATGTGTCATGAAAGAAATAGTTTTCAAAAATTTTTTTTTTCGAAATTTTTCATTTTTATGAATTTTCTGATATTAGTGCTTATAGGAGTCATTTAAGGTTACTACACCTTTAAAATGCATTTTAACACCAAAACGTAAATATCATGACTTAAAAATATACAAAAAATATGTTCTTCATAACGTTATTCAATGAATTAAACGATGCTTAGAATAGATCGTCCTTAGATATGCTTTTATCCTAGATGTATTAGATAATAGGATATTTATGAAAACAACGAAGGTTCGAGACAAATGAAGAACTAGTTATCGTTATATAAGTGTCATGATATAAAGAGTCTGTGTAGTAATGTAGTTGGCATAAATAATCGTAGATGATATTTGCATAAATTCCCTTCTCGCCATGAACCAAAATGAAGCAGTTATAAAAAAGGAAATTCACAAAACTTAAGACCCTTAATACATGATAGAAGTGCCATGATATAAATTATATAGCAAAGTTTGTTTAATGCATTAAACTAAACCATTCAAGACCCTATTAAGCTTGCAAACCGTTTCAAAAACAGAACTATGACCTTTTTTTCTGCATATGCACATATCGTCGCTTTGGTAAAAGTTAAAAAATGTCCCTACACTAATAATTATACAAAATACTTGTTAAATTTAAATTCTAAATTAAAATTCTCAAGAGATTGTCAGAAAAAAAGTCGAAGTTTTTGAATCCAGTCTTGCCCTAATCTATTTAATGTCATGACATCACAGCAGTTTTGTTTAATTTTATATTATGCTTCAGTCAAACTGTCGTTCATTGCTTAAAAAATCTTAATCATAATAATGAAAATGTCATTATTTGCCCTAATCTATTTAATGTCATGACATCACAGCAGTTTTGTTTCATTTTATATTATGCTTCAGTCAAACTGTCGTTCATTGCTTAAAAAATCTTAATCATAATAATGAAAATGTCATGAAATAACTGTCATGATATAAAAAACATTTAGAAAAAATAAAAATCACTTCCCATGATTGTTTTTACCATTACTGAACTAAAGCGAATGGGATAACTTCGCCGTTGTTTCTAAGTGCTTCTTAGATGATGAGGTACTAGCATGGGATAAATCTTAGACTTAATAATCGCCTTATTGCTTTTTGCTCTTTGTGTCAAACTTCAAATTGCTGCTCTACTTACCACAGTTGAATTCTGCTATCATATGTATTTATCAAAGAAATATTCATAAAATTGTCATGACATAAGTATCGTGACATGCAAAGAAGTTTTTCAACAGCTGCATTTTACTATTGACTTCAGCTAAGAAAAATTTGTAAACCGCCTATAAAATCTCAATCTCAATTTTTATAAATTCATGACATAAGTGTCATGACATTTAAATCACCTTTATTAATTTCTTTGAAAAATAAGAAAAAATAAGAAATACCCCCATTAAATAAGGGTAAAATTCTCATATAAAATGGTAAAAAATTTTAAAAAAATATATTTTTGCATAAATCATTACATCAATCATTTAGAAAATACTCTTTCAAGCTCAAATAATGGCCCCTAATTGCCTGATGTTTCAAAACTTTTTGGAATTTAAGTATCTCATGACATACACAGATATGGTGGGGTTCATAGCGTCCTTTTGTTTTGTACGCATTTTTATGTCTTCAATATTGATCGCCAGTTCAGTGGACTCGATTTCATATTGGGTGTCATAACATAAACTTCAGCACAGAGTAAGACACTTAAAGCAGTGTCAAAACATAACCGTAAATCATCAAATTATGTCACCTCTAACATGCTCTTAATTCTGAACCCTTATAAAACCCTTGATGGCATAAAAATTATGTCATGTATCGCAAATCTCTGCCACCTTGGCTTGCTTTATACTCCACCGCATGAAATTGTAAAAGTTAATCCACTCATTTTGCGGCTGGACCATCAACCAAATTGCTTTTACGGCCTGCCACATCCGGAAATGTGGGCTTCCGACATGAAATAAAATTATCAACCAAAAAGTATATAATGTAAAAGCATCTCGAAGCGCACCATCCGTTTCGGTGCCATCGCAATTAATGTGGTTTATGCTGCGTGTAAAGCTTCGCCATGGACCGGAACGTTTATACTTTTCCAAAGAAGCGCACCAACTTAATTCCATCCGAGTGACAGCACACACTCTTGAGAGTATCTCTGTCGTTTTGAGTCGTTGCGTGTTGTTTATCTGACAGGTAAACATCATCAGAAAAAGGCCTCTGTTCTATTCACAATGGCACCATTCACTCAATAAGTCGGCCAGCATAGAATAAAGTAGCTTATTGACATGTAAAAAACGGGGGGCTCCGCCGCGTTCAAATACTTCGAAAGGGCTGAAGTGTCTGAGTGAGTGGTTCTTAAACACGTCGCTGCCTCGTTCCCCCGTCCCCACTGTAAAGTGCGCTTTGACAAGCCATAATGCAAATGACCTTATTTTCCGCCGTACCGTTTGAGGGCAATGTTTCGCTTTCGTTGCTGCTTTTGTTGTGTCACACTGGAAAACTATAAAAAAAAGACAAACTTATAGAACAAAAGTCTCGTGACATAAACAATTTTATATTTTCTTTTTTTCGTTCTTTCTTTTTTATTGGTGTCATGAAATGTAATTTACGAGTTTTTTCCGACACCCGAATTATGGTGTAATATTGCGCCTTCGAAGGGTCGTCCACAAGGAAGTTGTGCTGCGTTTAATGCGTTTTCCTCTAGGTTTTCCTCTAGGTTCTTCGGTTCGTTTGTTGTGGTCGAAGAATGCGAGAAATACGAGCATATAATTGCTCGCATTCGGATGCTTCTGGCGGTGTGGAGTTTGGAACAAAAGTTTATGAAGAGAAAAGACATTTGAAATGTGTTTTTTTTTCTTCTTATCTATAAAACATTTTTATTTGAATTTCCTTGAAATGTTTTCTTAAATTACTAAAGGATTGAATGCATAAACTATCAAAAGGCCGGGTATGTGAACTAAAGTTGATCTGTGGGTACATCGCATGCGATAAGATCTTGAATTCATGTCTGACACTAAATAACATTGCATCCGAAAGACCCCTGACTTCACACGAAAGGTCAATTTTTGTTGTGACCAACATACATTGTGGACATGTTTAACCAATGTTATGCATGTGTTACACCATTGTATTACACGATTATATAAATGACCTTGTTACTTGTAAGGTACAAAGCTTTAGAGTGTTATGCCATTGCTTTGAAAAGCTAATCGTAACAGCTTTAAGTATGAAATGGGGCTAAACCCTGTATGCATTTTCGTAAATTTTTCCTGACAAAGCTGTTTTCCAAAAATAGCTAGAATTTTTCTAGAACGTTGCAAAATTTTTTTCGAAAAAAGTTTCATAATTAAGTTTAAAATTTAACGAATTAATATAGCTACATTTATACATAGCTAACATTTGACATAGTCAGAAAGCCTAATTTTCTGGTTGCATTTATTTTTCGCAAAGACTTTGTGGCGCAGTCGATAGTGATAGTTTCATTTAACTCCTGCCTGGCAATTTTAAGAAGAATTATTTCTCGTGACCAAATGACATTTCATAATTCATCCGATGCCAGGTCACGCTCCCAATTTAAGCTTATCAAAAAATAGAACATTATCAAGTTAAAGCTCAAGCCCAAGTTGTGACCCTGAAGCCATTAATGGCATTTTTCATACCAGAAATGATTTTCTATCCAATCCGTCCTTCTTAATGTGTGACATTGGCAGCATTTAAATATATTTTACCTTCGCATTCTTTTTGCCATTTGAAGCAAAGAAAACTTCATACAATTTCTATAGAATCTCATGACATATAAGTCTTATGAAATAAAAAAAAAACAGCCCTTTTTAGTTTCTTTGAATATCTTTCTTTTCAAATTTAAGAAGAGCAAAATTCTCATATAAAATTGTAATAAAATTGTTATAATCTGTCAGATGATTATAAGTTATTCGAAAATGTCCATGACATAAATATAATGGGGTTAATAACGTGTTTCTAAAGAATTTCTGGCGCAGTCGATAGTGAAAGTTTCGTTCAACTCCTGCCTGGGAACTTTTAGAAGAATTATTTTGTGCCAGTTCAATGTAAGTGGAGAACACAAAATTACTTTTCCTTTACGATTTTGATCTTTAAGGGACTCCTAAATATTAACAATTTTTGTTCATATTAAAATCTTGTCGAAGGCGTTGTCAAAGTCAGATCGGAGAAGACGGACTTCGAAGTTAAGGTGTTACAACAGCTCAGTGTGACCATGAATGATGTTTTTATCGGCCCTATGATGCCCTTTACCTGTAGTCTGCATTTTAAGAAGTCCATGAGAAACTGGTTTATATTACTAATGAAACAGAGAATTTTAAAGCAATATTTTTAAAGATAAAAGTTTCAGATATTTTGGCGCAGTCGATAGTGTAAAATATTTTACTAAAATTTCTTTAGTTATAATACAAAATCTTAAGTGGCTTTTATCGTCAGATCCGCTGACTGAAAGCTCTCCTATGAGCCCAAAAAAATGCTGTCGTTTTATTTACTTACTTTTATTAATTTTATTCACTATTTTATTCGCTATACTTTTATTCATTTTATTCACTATTTATTCATTAAAGTCATACTCTGACTTTTCTTTAAGCATTTTATACTATGTCTCCACCGTCAATAAAAAAAAGATTAACAGGAGACGATTTAAAATAAATCGCAAAGTGGTCCCACCGGCCAAATATAGGATTAATTTGATACGAGCACTCTTTTTCCGCCATTTTGACTCTCAAAAGAGAGTGGCGATGTCATTTCCTAGGAGCGAAAGAAGATTTTCGTTGTGAAAATTTCAATAGAAAACGTTTTTGTGACAGATTTGTCGTACAGGGACAGTTTTGGTTTCCTTTTTTGATTCTCAAACTGTTAAAAAGGTGCATAAAATAATTTTAGGAATAGGGTGAATGGGATTTATGAGAGGATTTATTTTTAATCGTTTGCCCGAGGATTTAAATTTGTATGGCAAATCACATGATTTGTAGAGGATTTAATGAAGATTTATATTAACGCGGATTAGTTCCCGGTGGAGACATGGTATTAGCCACAGCTATACCCCTCTCATTCTTGACAAGCTCCTTTAAGCTTCTAAATATAAGTTTTTCATTCGCGGGCTCCGGGTTATAGTTGGACTGTTTTTAAAAAATTATTTGTGCGAACATTTTTGCGCAGGCGATGTTATGCGTTCTTCATAGATTTTGGTTTCACTAAAAATTTAACACTCTTAAAGTCTTTGGGGGCTTTACGTCGCCACTCTCCTGTTCTTTTTCTTTTGTCTAGTCGGTTGGAGTTTTGGGGTTTTGATATCCCGCATTCCCTATCCGTGTTCGTAGCGTATAGTATGACGGTACCAGTTGCCTTGTAATAGGGTTTCTAATGAAGCTGGTGAGGATTAGAATTAAAACAAGCTCTGTGCGTGCATTACTAAACTATTCCTTTATTTAAAAGATGGCGTTGGCCGCTGTGTGTGGCAAACGACACAGTGCAAATACCCGTCTCGTCTTCGTAGTATAGCCGAAAGGTGCAATGTCGCTGCTGCACAGGTCCGAATTTGAACCTTGGCATTTATGCTATGCTGGTTTTAATTTCCGAGCTGTCCACCGATTGCATGATATTTGGAAAACGGCGCCAAAGTAACTCACCTTAAGCTTTTCTTTTAATTTCTATACTAAGGAAAGGCAAAACTATAACACTGAAACAGTGTCCCCAGATGTAAGGAAATCTTTAAGTGCATCTTTTGTCAAATGCTAAAATGTTGGCAGTTTGCAAAGCAGCGACAAATTTTTGTTCTAAAAAAAAACTTTAGAGTTTAAGCTGCCACATTTTAATGCTAACGATCTCTTCTAATCTTCCAACACATAACTAAGGGCTCGTTAACCAAACGTTGAAGAGTTAAAGCGAACAATTTATTTATACAATCGCTACTAATACATGAAAACGTTTAAAGATTACAAAACGAGTTGAAGATTACATGGAACCTTAAGGAATGTCAGAAATAAATGAAATAAATTTTTCTTAAAAAAAAACTTAGTAAAAAATTGTAGAAAAACGATAAATGTTGTCAAAGCACTGAACCAAGATTTATAATAGCGTTAAACTTAGTTTTTCAATTTACCTCTTTTCATTGCAACAAAGTTTAAAATTTTTTCATATTCACGACTGACGTAATGTCGACGTCCGCACATAAGTTACAGCATTTCAAAAGATAACAATAAAAAAATATTTTCTCACCAAGGGAAATTACCTCTAACAAATGGGAAAAAAAATAAACATTGTAATCTCTAGTCGAGAGGAAGTGCATGTTTGAATGTTTGACCTTGTTAAACATATGCAGGAATATGTGAGTATAGCGCCAGGTTCTAGTACCGATTCTAACGCTTTGAATTGTTCTTTTAAGTGCTTTTTGAAGAGGAATTCTCCAGAGTCTTAAAAACTTGCTAAAGCAAATATAATAACAATTCCAGACTCTTCTTTGGTGGATTTCTGTAATGTATTGAAATAGGTACACACTCCCCCATGCAAAGTTTCGAGATAAATGTCTTTATAAAACTGAATGCGTCCGGCAAATTGCGTTTATTGAAATTTTGTCATTGTCTTAAATGCAGTAGGTACAACACGTTTAGCGAATGTCACAACCAAGTGAAGAAAGAATTACTAATTCTCTTTTCGACTCAAAAAAAAAAGTTCACAAAGAAGTGTGATTCATATAAATTAGCAAAAATGAGGCAAGGTTCTCTTAAAAAAATAAACTTTATTTCTCAAAAGCTAAACTAAGACTGAACAATATTGAAAACTTATTCTACCTGCACCCAAATTGCTTTGCCGAAATCGTGGGAACTGCACTGCTGGTGTGTTTCCCGCGATGTTGCCGATCACGCAAATGTAACATGCTGATGGATCAGGTTCGGTCCGAAATGTTTCTGTTGGTGTTGCGATGAATGAAACATAATGCTGGATCGGGTTGCTTTTGGTGCGCGTGTTGGAACACGATCTCTGTTGCATCCGAAGAGAACGTGTTCTGTGTGTTAACTCCTCCACGCTCAAATCTGAATGCCCACATTCAGCTTAAAAAAACGGGGCTTCGTAAAACCGGGGAATTCTAGGTTGTTGACGTGCTAATTCTACATGGCGCAGTGAGATAAACGATGGCGCGCTTTCAGGTATCGTAGAGATGGTTTCATCCAAACTGGTACTTCCTTCTTTCTTGATGGTAACAGTTGACGACTTCCTTCTTGAAACTATTATCAGCAAAACAATTCCAAGTAAAAGGCCATATGAAAGGTAGCGATGAACTGCTTCTTCCATCTCCAGTTTCTGAATATGTTTGGTGTTGTTTATATGGAGATCATGGACCATTTCTAGTGACAGGATATCTTCCAGAGTTGTTTCTTTTGGCTGTGGCTGGATTACTGCAGGCAGTGTCTCTACCGAGGACATCTCTTCAGACTTGTAGATTTGGTTTTTTATGATGATCGTTGCGTTGTGGAATTTCATCAAGAAGGTTCCGTTCAGGATGTGTGTGGTTCCATCAATAGTAATGATATCGTCGAACTGGTTTAGTAGGATAGCACCTGGCTCGATTTCCTCGACTGTAGGGATGTGTTGATTATTGATCATGGCACATGATGAATCACGGCTCATTAGCAAATTTGGGATGCAACTTGAATTCGTTATTTCGTTAATATTTTCTTGCTTACAAATAGTTAAATGGTTAAGTGACTTACAGTCTATTCTAATTTCGTACAATTTTGTTTCACAAATGATTACATAAAATTTCTTATGATTCTGTAGCTTAATTACTTTGTTATTTCTTTTGACTGGTTTAATAAGAATTCTTTTACATATTTGTCGTTCCGTAAGTGGTATGTTTACAACATAAAATAGTACAGTATTATTTGTAAAAATTCTTACATCTGAAAACTCTAGCGCTTCTTCAATTGTGTCATATGGAAGTTTCTCTTTATTAAAAGTATTAATAGCAATCTCAATTTCTTTTTTTGATAAAATCATAGAATTCAATATTCCGTTTTTTGCCCAATGTATGGCATACTTAATACTAACAAGTTCTTCTTTTATAATCTTTATTTTGTATTTTAAACTTAGAGCTAGTTCATTTGATAAAAGATTTCCTTCCTTTAGTTCTTTAAATATTTTATTAGTAACTGCGGTGATATTATTTATTCTTTCATTATATAATTGGTTTATAACAATTTGGCTGTCAGTGTTTTCAATTACATCGTTAATTTTATTTTTTATAAGCATGAAGTCGTCGTGGTCTGGACTACCAGCAATCCACTTCCATCCCGACCCTATGAAATCTAGTGATCTTTTCATTCTACTTGGTTTGATATAATGTAATAAGTCTTCAATTTGGGTAAGCTCATATTGGATAAGGGAATGTAAAATGTTGGTTTTAGGAATCATTTTGTGGAGGGTTAGGTTAGCTTGCTCGACAAAGGTCTGGTACTGATCAAGATTGATTAAGTGAATTAGCTTAAAGTTACCGTTTTGAATTTTTGCGAGTCCGGCATTCATCGTGACGATTTGAGAGTTTGAGAAGTCCAAGATTTGGACTTCCGCTTGTGCAAGGGCAATGAGGAATCTGAAATTTTGATAGAGAGGCTTTAGTTTCTTATATTGCTTTTATGCACTACTTTTCCTGCTTCTGTTAGGACAGTAGTGTTTCTATTTTCCTTAACTATTTCCGGTTTGAAGCGTACCGTCAGCTTAGATCCTAAACGTTTGTTATGCTTTACGTAGATCACTTCGCCTACCTGGTACTGCTTAGGTGGCTTTCGTTTTTTATTGTGTGTTTGAATGTCCTTTAATTGTTTGGCCTTTATCCTTTCTATGTTTCTTTCCCTAACGCTTTCAAATTGCTCTGGAGAGATTCTTTGATTACGACCGAAAAATAATTCTATAGGTTTCTTTCCTGTTGTGGAGTGGATGGTGCAATTATACTCGTAAATGGTTCTGCCTAGGAGTTCGCTAAATGGTGATATTTCTAGCTCGCTGTTTATGCATCTCATCATTTCGGCAAATGTAGAATGGAATTTTTCCACTTGGCCATTTACTTCACTCTTATACGGTGGTGTTGTAAATACCGTTATTCTTAGTTCTTCCATCATAGCTTTAAGAGATACCGAGTGTAGGGCTTTTTCGTTGTCGATGACAACATTTTCAGGGACACCAAAATGAAAAAGGGTATCCCAGAGTGGCTTTCTCAAGTCCTCTGCGGATTTGGAGTTAACTATAACGGCATGAGCTAATTTGGAGAATTTATCTATAGCGGTTAAGACAAGGTACCTTTGTGTCGAAAAAATGTCTATGTGTATGATTTGACCTGGGTAAGAAGGTACTGGGGTGTGATTGATATTTACTTTATTTGGATGTCTATCGTATTTGTTTTCCTTACAAATAGAGCATCGTTTTAACAGATTCTTTATTTTTGAACTCATTTTAGGAAAATAATACTTTTCTATTATTTGCAAGCGGTTTTCCTGAGGATTTCTATGAGCTCGCCTGTGTGTGTTAAGGATGATTTCTGTTTGTTCGGTGTCACTAAAAATATCGGTTACTTCGGATTGTGTGTATCTAATTTTATAATGCTGAAAGTGTAAAGGGTAAAGTTCTTGTATTAGAGCCATGACGCTCTCGCTGGTTTTAAGACCATTTATTATGCCAGGATTAAGGTAGCGTTTGAATATTCCTATAATCATTTCCTTGGTATATTGGGTCTCTGTGAAAATATGCCGATTGTAACTTGGAAATGGCTGTTTTAGTTGGTAACTGGTTTCTTGGCCTATATTAAGAATAAGCTGATTGCGAAAAACGTTTATAGGGGCTTCCACTGATGGTATTAGATTGTGCGATGAACTGTCATCGCTATGCACTGTTGGGGTCAGAGAGTTAACAGAGTTTTGTGGCGGTCTTGATAAACTGTCAGCAACTACATTGGTTCTTCCAGGCTTATATTGTAGCTCGTGGTTGTACTCCTCGAGTATGGCCTTCCAACGTTTCATTTTTCCATTAGTGTTCTTGTTACTTAATGCAAAAGTAAGTGGTTGGTGGTCAGTAAATATTTTCACTTTTTTAGATCCATACAGGAAGGTTTTTAACGAAGTGAGTGCCCATATGATTGCAAGCATCTCTCGTTCGTTAGTAGCATAACCTTCTTCGGTTTTACTGAGTGATCTTGATAAAAATGAGATTGGCCTGTCGTCCTGTGAAAGTACAGCACCGATTGCATAATTCGATGCATCGGTGGTAAGTTGAAACTCTTTAGAAAAATCTGGATATTTAAGAATTATTTCTTCTGAAATCAAAACGTTTTTAATTTTGTTGAATGATTCAATCGCATCTTGATTTAAGTGTATGAGTTTATTTTTCGATTGCGACTTGGACACTCGTCCGCCTTCCCCTCTTAAAAGAGTGGTTAGGGGCTTCGCAATTTTCGCGTAGTCCCGAATAAATTTGCGATAATACCCTGACATCCCTAGAAATGATCTAAGATCTTTGAGTGTTTTCGGTTGAGGGAATTCAGCAATCGCTCTGACCTTGTCGGGGTTTGTCTTGATACCATCTTTGGAGACGATAAATCCTAAAAACTCTACTTCTTTCTGGAAAAACTTTGATTTGTCCAGTTGAACTTTTAAAAACGCTGCCTCCAAAGTCTTGAAAATAGTTTCGACATCCTTATAATGGTCTTCTTCGGTTTTGCTAAATATTATGATGTCGTCAATGTAGACGTAACATCTGTTGCCTATGTGTTTCCTAAGTATGTCATCTAATGTACGCTGGAAAATTGCCGGTGCGTTTCTTAAACCGAAAGGGAGTCGTGTGAACTCGTACTTGCCATTGTTTACTGAAAACGCAGTCTTTTCTATGTCGCGTTCTCGAAGAGGGATTTGATGGAATCCACTCTTGAGGTCGATAGTTGTGAACCACTTATTATTGCCTAGGTTTGCCAGTACTTCGTCTATGCTTGGTATCGGATATCTGTCAGGAATCGTAATTAAGTTTAGTTTACGGTAGTCAATTACCAATCGATATTGTCTGTTTCCTTCAGAGTCTGGTTTTTTCGATACGATCCAGACAGGGGAGTTGTAAGGAGACCGAGATGGTCTAATGATTCCATCTTGTAGAAGTGCACGAATTTGGGAATCTACCTCATCTTTTAGGGCAATAGGATAAGGGTACGATCGTGAATAAACTGGATCATCGGTAGTCGTACGGATTTCTCCTTTAACTGCAGTCGTAAAAGTGAGTTTCCTATCCGGGTCGGAAAACAAGTTGGGACAGTTTCCTATGATTTTAGTGAGTCTATGAATTTGAGATTGGGATAAATGCGATGTTTTGAGGTCAATGATCGAGTTAACAGACTGTGATTCCTGTTGCTTTAGCGGAACTTTAATATTACCATTAATCATGAAGAAGTTATCCTTAGCGTGAATGACTGCATTAAGTTGTTTGAGTGTGTCGTTTCCTAAAATACCGTCAAACATCTTTAAATCTGGGAGAATAAAAAATTTCAATTTTGGAGTCTGGGATCCGAAAAGATGCAAATTAGTATGATGTGAGATTTCGGTTTTGCCGTGTATGGAGTTTGTGTAAAATTTAGTTTCGTTTTCAATAGGGTTTCTAATGTACTTTGATTGTATGTAGTTTTTGTTAGACCCGGTGTCAATCAAAAACTTAAGAATATGGCCGCCCTTCGCCACAAATTCAAAATAAGGAAGCAAAGAGCTATTTAATCTAAAAAAGGAGTGTCATCGTGTTCAGAGAAGCACTCGACCTGCTCGTCGTTTTGCAGGTCCACATAATTGCTTAAATCCGCGTCATAATCTGGAGCAACTTCCTCTTCTTCTGGGAAAGTAAAATTTTCAGTTTCCGTTGAGGAATTTGTATGGAACAAGCGTTGCTGCTTTCCTGGGGTGTGTATTTGTTGAGAGTTTTGCCGTTTCGATGCATACGTTGGATACTTAGGGCGATTTACATAATTTACATTATGGGATCTAGCCGTCATGTCTACTGACATGGGCTTGGGAGGCCTAGGAGGTAGTCTAGGCTGAAAGTTATTTTGCCTATTCTGATTCTGTTGAGAATATCCAAATTGATTATGATTGTTATTATTTTGGAAGGGGTTTTGCTGGGAATGTCCAAATTGAGTATAATTAGTATTATTTTGGAATGGATTTTGTTGAAAATTTCTCTGCGGTTGGTGGTAAAGTGGTCTGGGCTGAGGAATGTTGTAAAGTTCAGGGAAAAATCTATTTCCTGGAGGTGGAGTGCAGGTTGGAAACGGGTAGGCCCTACGTGGTGGTAGCGGTGGCGTACTTTGGCTGGGAACTTTCCTATGAGGACCTTGATTGTTATTTGCATAATGTGTTCTAAAGTTGACATTATCAAGCTTAAGACACAGGTGAAGAGCTTGCGGTAAATCCACAGGCTCTCTTATACTGAGTAGTCTAGGTAAGTCCCCTCGTAAACCTCGAATGAAAGTGTCGAGTGCCTTGTCCCTGTATGACTGTGTCATACACGTCAGCGACTCGTCGCTTAATTCCATTGATGAAATTTTATTGAGAATAAGGGATAAATGCTGATAAACCTGCTGGTAAAATTCGGGGATGGTTTGGTTACTTTGGACCAAAACCGTCATTTGGTACTCGAGTGTACCAATATCCCGTTTGTCGGCATAATGAAGCATTAAGCAGCGGGATATTTTTTTCCAATTTAGGGGAGTGTTATACGACTCGAGGGCGATATCCGCGTGGCCGGTAATTTTGTTCCGGATAACGCTCAAAATACCATAGTATTTTGGGGAACCACGTATTGGTTCATAGATTTTTAAAATTCTGTCTACGCTCTTCTTCCAAGAGCTAAACTCTCCCGGCTGCCCAGAGAAATCTCTTAGGCTCTTGACAATGTCTGGGATTTTTTCGAGCCCATCCAGATTGTCTGCCTGTGACACCTCGATCGTTTGATCGACATTGTCGGTGTCAGGGGCCACAGTAGATAGCTGGGCTATAGCACTCGCAACCACCTGATTAATATAATCAGCCAGAGCTTGGTTATGACTGTTATTAGGAGGGGGAGGATTCGGGGGAGGAGAGCTGTGACCAGTATGACCATCTAAGACACTTGGTCTTAGTAGACTTCCGTTATTGTTTTCGTTTACCATTTTTTATCGATAGCCTTTTTTTCAGTAAGATAAATTTTATTGAGAGCGTTTAATATTTTCTTAAATTTTCTTAACTTGATGTTTGACTTGTTTAATGACTTAAAATAAAAATAAAGGGAAATGTTTTGGCACTAGCTTACATAAAGATTATCATATTTTTCCGGTGACGACGGCGATTTCCGGTGAGCGGGCTGACTCCGTTTTGTCCGTTCCGAGTATTTGGCTGCAACGGTGACTCCGGTACCCTCACTTCACACGATGAAAAATCCTTTTAGTAGATGCACGACACAGTTCTATTGCCCAATATGGTACAAGGCACTTCACCAGCTTTATCAAGGCTGATGGATTAAGCACGATTAATCTTTTTTGCTTACTTTCGCTACTGGCCTTTTCACAGCACTTTCGCGAATTTTTATAGTCACTGGCTTTATTAAGGCACTGGATTAAGCACGATTAAACTTTTTTGCTTACTTTCGCTACTGGCCTTTTCACAGCACTTTCACGAATTTTTATAGTCACTGGCTTTATTAAGGCACTGAACTATTTTATAAGGTCGCGCACTACTTTTACCGTCGTCCCTGCTCGGGCGCCAATTAGCAAAAATGAGGCAAGGTTCTCTTAAAAAAATAAACTTTATTTCTCAAAAGCTAAACTAAGACTGAACAATATTGAAAACTTATTCTACCTGCACCCAAATTGCTTTGCCGAAATCGTGGGAACTGCACTGCTGGTGTGTTTCCCGCGATGTTGCCGATCACGCAAATGTAACATGCTGATGGATCAGGTTCGGTCCGGAATGTTGCTGTTGGTGTTGCGATGAATGAAACATAATGCTGGATCGGGTTGCTTTTGGTGCGCGTGTTGGAACACGATCTCTGTTGCATCCGAAGAGAACGTGTTCTGTGTGTTAACTTATATGCTAAGACAAAAATTGTTAAAAAAAATAATATTTAGCGACTATCGCAAAACTTCTTAAAGATTAGAAAATATCAACTTTTGTCAAAATGAAATCCCATCAATTCTCGTAGCAAGCTGGCAATCCTATTAAAATCCCAGACATTAAGCTAGGCGGCTTTGCAATATTGTTTACTGACTGCAAACATACAAACAAATCCCATACTCTAAAGTCTAAACAAACAAAGCATAATGTTACTGTATCGCCATGCAATATTTAATCTATTTGGCAACCCTGCCTAATGTATATTCAAAATAAAAGCAGGTGCCGTCATAAGGTGGCTTTATCTTGTGCGTATAACTTTATTAAAATGTGAACTTGGGCTCGCTCGACCGGAAATGTCATGGAGCCGGTGCTAGTGGATACATTTTTATTTATTTTTCGTTCGAGGAGGTAATTGATTCGATATGATTGCCCTATGAATAAAGATACAGCTACGGTGCGCTGAGGCGCGGCGTGGCTTGACTGTGTGAAGTGACAATTGCCATTGAACAAAATGTCAGCAAGGTGGGCAACAGATTAAGTGTCTCAATGGTTTTTTACGCCAATATTATATATTTTTTTTTAAGCTAAGACATTGCGGCTTATTTGAATTTGGCAATGGTAATCATTCAATACTGGGCGCAATATATTAACTATTGTATGGATTCGTGATTTGTCAAACGCCTACACATTTTATTTGCATGACGGGCTTAGATAAAAACAGCAAACCAGGCGCCGCCGCCATTGGTTTTATGATGACCGGTATATCTACACGCTGGGTGTGGAATTTATAGTAGGCGTCAGAGTAAAAGATATTGCTAAGCTATGACCTAAGCATGCTTGTCAGACCATAATGTTAAAAAAAAACAAGTGGAGGAAAAAACAACATAATGAACGTCGTGTTTTTGGCAATTCAAGGCTTAACATTACCATTGAGGAGAAAAATTCCAGTTCGATTCAGAACAACATGATGTCAGCCGAACACAAAAAAAAAAAGAAATTGTTAAGTTTGATGCTGGAAAGCTGGAAAACTTGCCTTAAATACGTAATTTAAAAATTTTACCATTTCTGCACTAACGATGAAATACAAAGTCGTGCATATAGAACATTCATGCTATTGCTTTATAGTTCAAGAGTTTACCGCCAGATGAGGAGGAACTAAAACACAAAAAAAGACGTCATTACAGTTGATGATGTTAGTTGACATTTTCAAAAAGCCAAAAGTTTCTAATTGATAAAAAACATTACAGTCAAAAAACTTCAGGTGACAACTTTTGCAACATCAGAAATCACCGTATCGACTTTTAAGTATTGTTAGTCTTATTTATTAAAGTAAAAAGCTACAAAAGAAAAAAATTAACACTATCCTAGCACCTAGAGTAAGGGGTTTGAAATACCTTCTAGTCGCGATTTTGAAGGGTCCAAACCACGATAATTTTTTCGTGGTTATATACAGGGTGTCCCGGAACTGAACGTCAAAACGGTGCCGGGTGATAGGGGAAGCTTTACCCAATACTGGAAAAAATAATTAAAAAAAATCTTTTATATTATTTTAATAAATAAAAGAAAAAATAATAAAAAAAATCTTTTAGTTTGGAATTTTTTTTTAAATATGTGTCTAAGTTGGCTAGGGTATATTTTTCTAAATATTCCTATTAAATATTACTAAGCCAAGCGAGATAGATTTTTTCTATTATTTTTCCCAGTACTGGTAAAACCTCCGCTATGACCCGGTATCCGCTTGACGTTGACTTACGGGACACCCTGTATAATAAGACTAACCAACAACAGCTGAAGTAAGGGAAGAAAATGGAACCAGTTAAAACACTGATGGAAAACTCTGATCAGATACTTTGAGAAGTGCTCTTAATTCCGTAGTTTTTAGACCTTTAAGTCCATCCCCGATCAAAGGTTTTCAGCTGAAATCCTCAAGTGCGCCAAGATGCGATTTTTAACTCGCGAATTCGAAGTCTTTCTTTTCCAAGCTCAGCTTTGATGCCTGGCCGGCTCACTTCCTTCACTATTGCTCCATCTTAGCCAATCCTACAGGACAACTCTGTGCCACTGCTTCCATCTTTCGTAAAAAAGATCCCAAAATACTTAAAATTCTCCACCTTTTTTAATGATGCAGGAAGAAACACTACACAAGAGCTCGGGAAATAACCATCACTTTCGATTGGCTTCATCATCATCGATTACCTTCATCATCAGCATCACCGCAGACGGCCTCAAACCCACCCAATGGTCTCTCGTTCCTCCTCGAATGATGCAAGGACAGTCTTATTAGGAATGCAAACTATTTCGAAAAATTCCTCGCCAAGACTGCGCTTCACCATCCGGTCCATATATGTATGTAATGTATGCTATGAAAAAAAAGGGGGGACAAAACACAGCCCTGGCGAAGTCAAACGCATATCAAAAGGGTGTGATTTGACGTCATTCCTACGAGGTTCCAATGCAAAGACTAAATGGTTGTTAGGTTTGCAACTAGTGCAAGTTCACTCGGTGGCCAGATTGGCCCATTGTGATTACCGTTGTGAGGTAGACAAACATGGTTGGAAATATGTCTTACTAACTGAACCAGCCTGATCTTTTGATAAATCTTTTTAGGTCAAGTAGTGATATTCCTGCCAGGTCGTCCAGGCTATCAAAGAACCTGACTCCTAAGACGGTTAGTCGTCGTTCTTGGAGAGCTGGGCAGTGGCACAGAAAGTGTTCTATAGACTCTATTTCTTCTTCATCCCTACAGCTTCTGCAGAAGTCGTTGGCAAAGATTCCAATTCGTGTAGCCATGACACCAATGGTGCAGTGTCCCGTGACTACACCAACGAGTGTTCTTATGAAATTTCTACTGAGAGATAGAGGGGTCGTTGTTCTTTTTAGGTCGAGTACTGGCCATAAGCTGTGAGTTATGATACAATCTTTAGACTGTTGCCAACGTTCACCGGCTAGTTTGATCGTGTATTGATCTATAAGACTTTTGGCTATGTTGAAAGGGAGATAAACCCGTCGGTCAGCCAACGTTATGTCCATATCAGAACCTTTCCTTGCCAGGTCATCCGCCAATTCATTTCCGGCCACGCCAACGTGCCCAGGAATCCAGCAGATTAGAACTGTGTGGAAGCTTATATCCTTTAACGCCATGAGGCAGTCCTTGACACGCTTAGAGTATACGAGGTTGGAGTCCAGGGCCTTAAGTGCTGCTTGACTATCAACACATATGTTGATTTCCGTTGCTGGAAGATCCATAGATTGAATTGTCTGTGCAGCTCTCTTCACCGCATAAATCTCAGCTTGAAAAATACCGCAGTAGTCCTTTAGTCGATATGAAATTTGCAGTGTTTCCAAGAAAACTCCAGAACCTGTTCCATTCTCTGTTTTCGAACCATCGGTATAGATAGCTATACGTTTGATGTCAACTCTAGTCTCTACCCAGTCTTGCCTACTTGGTATAATGACTTTGAATCTTTTGTCGAAGTCGAATTGAGGTTTCTTATAATCCGTACGCGTTACAGACTCATTTTGATTTAAGATGTTCAGAATGTTCGAGTGTCCTAGACATTGTGATTTCCAGAGGTTTTTCTCTCTTAGTCTGAGAGCTGCATTGTTTCCAGACCTGTTTGAGGCGTGGATCTTAATGCACCTGTGATACCTAAGCAAGCTAATCTTTGTACCTTCTTCAGATTATTGAGGTAAGATTTCGTTTTACACACCTCCCACCATACCAGTGATCCATAGGTAAGAATAGGTCTAACAACCGCTGTATAAAGCCAGTATGTTATTTTGGGTTGAAGACCTCACTTTTTCCCGATGGCTTGTTCACATGTGGGCTCTGCGAAATAAGGCCCCAATGAAATAAGACCCCAAAGGAGAAAATGAAATAAGGCCCCAAAAAATTATCAGGAAACAACAACAACGATTTTTGGTAAATTTTGGGGTGTTATTTCCTTTTTTGGGGTCTTATTTCCTTTTAAAAATTGAATTTTTTCATAATGAAATAAGACCCCAAAACTGGTTCCCCATTTTTAATTTTTTTTTAATCTAGTAGACTTTGAGTTAAAGAATAAAAAAACGCAAACAAGGTTGTATATATGCAAGCTTTGAATGTGTATGGGGGAGCATGCTGACCCCCTGCAACCCCCCTGCCTGCTTCTTCTTTTAGCTTCCTTATATTAGACAATATTGGGGTCTTATTTCATTATGAAATAAAGCCCCACTTTTGGGGCCTCACTTCATTATTTTTGGGGATTTATTTCATCGCAGGCCTTATTTCATATTTGAAATTGGGGTATTATTTCATTATGAAATAACACCCCAAATTTGGGGCCTTATTTCATTTTCTCTTTTAGCCTTATTTCCAAGAGCCTACATGTGTACACAGCAATGAAACCTTTCTTCATTCTCTCCTCCGTGTTCCTTTTCCAATTTAGTTTGGAGTCAAACAAAACGCCAAGATATTTGGCTTTCAGGGAGAGTTTAAGATTGGTCCCATTTAATTTATTAGTTATCCACCCCTGCAATTTGCGCTTCCTTGTAAACAGGACCATATCTGTCCTGTACGGGTTGACTTTAAGTCCACTGTTCTCGCTCCACAACTCTTCAAAGTTTACTGCGAGGGACCGGTCACAAGACTTTTCCGAATCTTAAAAACAATCGTAGACCGATTGATATATTTTCGAGGCCATATCAAGAATAGCCCTAGTTGAGAGTAAAAAGCTGGTTGGTTGTGCCTCTGCCAGGCTAAAGCTGCACATCTCTTCCCGTAACAAAGGCTTGATTACGGCTCTGCAATGCGTAACCAACGCCTTCGCGAACACTTTTCTTGAAAGACTTAAAATAGTGATAAAACCCAGAGCAATCTCTCTTATCCCCTTTTTTCACAATGGGCACTATAACTCCTGTTGCATAGAGTTGCGCTATGTCAGAAGTGAACCGTCCTTGTACGGTATTCAACTTGTGTCCAAACTTGTGTTCAAGTTTGTTTTTATCTTGTGTACAGATCTGTAATCTTTCTCCAACCACTCGCCGAACTTTTTGCATGAGTGCTCCTTGGCTGTTCTGACTGCTAGTTTGAACGTTTTTCGCGCCTAATTGTACCAGTTTCGGCATGCAAAGTTCCTTCATTGACAATTTAGGCTCTCTTCTTCTCTCTGATTCTTCAACTCCAGGTGTTTTAAACCCACGCAGTTCTTTTCTCACCACCAGCCTGTACACTAAGTCGCTTCACTCCACAAGCATTTCTCACAGCGGCAATGACTGCCGGTAAAAACATGAACATTCTTCCTCTACATTCAAGGTTTGTCAATGTGCCCTGCAAATCGTTCTCTGAAGTCCTTTCCCACCGTATGTGGCAAGTCACCAGTCTTGGCTTTCGCCTGGGTCTCAAGAATGCTGAAAGCTGAAATGCAATTAACATAGCACTTCAACTCGGATCAGCTCCTCCACCTAATGTTTCAGCCAAACCTAACCTAGTGTTAAAGGTTAATGTTACACCTTATAAACCCAAACTATTTAAGTTTTTAGTGACTTTTCTGTGCTTTATTTGTATTTAATCTATTTATTTCTGCTTCTAAAAACCATCCCTTAGACAATTTTAGCATAGCTCTAAAAAAAATTGTGTTATAAAGGAGTATTCAAACCTCTTGTTTGCAGCAATGAAGAATGTTCGTGTCTTAATATTGCGATTCCTTGTAATTTTTAACGGACGCAGCATCGCGAATGTCTGACAGCTCTAACCGGAATTTTTCCCCCTATAAAAGCTGCCTTAAAACCAAGGTTTTAGCCACGATCTCTTAAACCGCGATCTTTTATGTTCCCCACTCTCCATATGAACATGACATGGATGTCCACAGAGCTCAAAAAAATGCCATGGTTAGCGGATAGGCGATTGTTGTCGAAACAATTCTATTCTGCCCTATTGTCAACTGACGATCTGTCTAAGAGCAAGTCTGAGATTTAGAATATGACAAGGCAAAACAAGATGGCGGCTTAGGTGACAATCGTTAGAAACCGCAATTAGCATGCTTACAGTCAATTCAGCACAACCTTAAACTTAAATTTATTTCGTAAAAACTTCTGTACACCAAGTGTATGAACTAAAATATTTTTGTACTTATAAAAAGCATAAGAATATGACAAGAAACTTTTCGGATTAACCGCATTAGTAACTATTTTTAATGAGTACAATACTACACTCACCCCGAACGTTTCGCTCAAGTTGCATTGAGTGTGGTCACCGGGATAACTCCCGGTTATTTTTTAACGCGGTTAATCCGAAAAGTTTCTTGTCATGTCAATTAACAGCCGCGAAAGCCTTAAAACTTATAGCATAAGTATAGTTACCCATAACTAAAATAAAAATGCTCACTTTTAAATACTGGCCATGCCCACTTTAAGTGCCTACATTCCTTAAAGAATTGCACGTTATTTAGTACGTACACCATTTTGCTTGGAGCGCTTTAGGCCTAAGATGTCATAAAAATCAATTATTTTAATAGGCTACATGCTGTTTTGTTTTCCCTTTCATGTCGTTATTTCTCAGCAGAATTATCTAAATTAAAAATCGAATTGAAGGTCGAGTTTCCCAAAAGTGCAGAATATAATTTATTTTTAATTTTAATTGACTCAATGTCAATAAACAAACATCAAAATATTGTACAAGATGTTAATGGAAATTTCGAAAAAAAATTGTTATTAAGTTTTTTCCTCGAATGCGAACAAGCTTTGACCACTGTCTTTTCTCTGGTGCATTTAAAGATAATAATTTAAAAAACACACCGGTTTACTTCGGGCAATTTTCAAAACATTGATATAAAAAATCTTTACGAAAATTTTATTCATTGTTCACGAGGGCATCATTACTGATGAGTCAATGTTTTCCATTTCTTTTTACTCTCAATACGTGGAAAGACGATCATAATTTTTTTGCTCAGTAAATAAAAATTCGCCAGCTGTAAAAAATTATTCGACAGTAAACTAGTTTTTTCTACTCTCCAGTTCGAACCAGTACCAATTCGACCAAAAGGACCCGTCTATTCACAAGACTAATTTGTTTTTGGTCGATTTTATACCCAGCTTCATTACCGATTTCAGCAAAGAGGTAAATAGGTCAAAGAAAACAAAAACAATTCGTGATGTATAGAAATGCATTTCCCTGATTTCAATGGCTGCACGGGTTTATATCGGTTACCTTCTTCGCCAGACGTAAAAACAGGATTTCCTTCTAAAGAGGTTCGATCAATTGAAAAAAATACGATACGAAAAGCATCCTGCATTTGAAGTTGCTACAAATCGATAGATCTGCTTATCGGAAAGCATTTTCACATTTTCCTTCTTCCAGTCCAATTAACTGATTTAAATAAATTGTTTCCTCTTTGCCAACCTTCGAACTGTCGTCTGCCAAACTCAACGCTGGGATAAGTTTGGCTGCCGAAAAAAAAATATTTTAACGTCATGATTGCCGGCATTGTTCGTGTCTTTGGCCAGGACAACTGTCAACAGCTGCCAGAAACGTGGTCCAATTGCGCTAGACTATCGGGTCCCTGCAATCGAATGCTATCCTCGTACTTTTAGTCCCGGTGCATTGCAATTTCGTACCATGGTGCACCGAAATTGCACGAGTTGAGCACAGTTTTCAATTCGCGGTCATCATATCACGTGCATTGTATCGGCGGCGGGAATAAAACCTCGACTTTACAGCTTCTGGTGTTCACTGCAGAATTTGCTGTTTGCCAAATCGTGACGCCCGGTCGCCAACTCGAAATGGCATTAGACACCAAGATGAGGATATTAAATCACATCTACTCCTGCAATTCGAGTCATTCAATTGGTTGTATGCAAATATTGATGTCATTGTTGTTCCACGTTGTTATCAGGATGCACACTGCCAGGTGGGGTTGGTCTGACGATGTGTGTCTATCTGCGTACATCTTGTGGGGAGCTGCAAAACACACAAACTTGGTGTCAATGACTCTGTCAACAATAACAAACGCTATGAGCCATGTCTTCACCATATACCCACTGGCTCTCACATCTCACTCCAACTAGACATCGCACTCTTAAGTCGCAGAGGGTTAGAAAGCAATTTGCCGCATTGCCATGTTATTTCAGGCCAGTCGTAGTTACTCACACGAAGACGAACGCATCTTGTTTACCTCCCGAGCCGGTGAAGATACTTTTGTTATTTCAAGATAGGGTGGAATGTCGAGATACATTTCTATGACAAGGTGCTGCTTTGGAAGAAGGTGGGCTATTTGTTTGCTTTTTCTTTTGTTATTAATGTCTGTTATCAGTTTAGAAAAAAAAAATAAAAACTTCAAATCTCGTTTATTCATCAAGTTTCAAAGAAGTTGAAAAAAACTTTTTGTTCTACATTCGAAAACAAAACCGAAAAATTGTTCTCGTCTGACTTTATTTTTAATATTTTGTTGATTTCTTCAAAGGTAGAGTGTAGATAACCCCCAGGAAAATTGGCCTCGTGTTAAACTTTGATTTCAGACATAAAAGTTGGGGCGCTTTGTTATCTTAATGGGCGGGACGAGAACAAGGTAAAACTTTGATTCTAATGTTCATTGCGGTCTGTGGGCTCTTTCGAAAAAATTTATTGGTGACATTAGTATGTGATAGCCTACCATTGTGAAGGATATTGTCCTTAATGTCACTGCTTTGACAAGATTTAGTTGTAGAAAAGGGAAAACTTTCAGCACAAAACGGAACTCGTTTGACGATAGAAGATTCTGAAAAGTTTTTTTTTATTGTAAGAGTTTTCCGATTGACTTATTTTTCCAATCAAAGCGGCACGTAGCTATGATTATTTGAATGGTTTTCGACAAAATTATACCGTTATACAGTCTTGAATGAGAAGTGGCATATTAGACATAAGGGAAAAAGTCTTCAATGACCTTCGGCAGAAACTGAAAAGGTCACTGCTTCTGTTTTATGAAATAACTTGAATTTATTGTTTCAGAAATTTTTTCGCTTGATAAACTTCTTTTTCCCTCGCTTGAAGAGTTGGACTTTCAGTCATGTTAGGTTTCTCGAAAATTTATGGGATATTTTACAGTCTTTTTTACAAAAAATGTCAGAACAATGCTTACGGTACAATAAAATAAGCCCTGGTAGCTTTAGTATTTTAAGATTAAATTGTAATTTATTACTTTTAAATAAATATTAATAATAAAAAACAAAAACAATCATTGTTTTGTAATAAAGTAAAATCGATTATTTTATGATGTAACCACGTATATCGACACTCGATTTTATCGATTTATTCATTGCTTAACCACACATCAGTTTTTTGTTTGTCTTGAAAAGCCACGCACTGCACTGTTGAAATTTTTTTTCTTTTACAAAACGACAATCCGGAAAACATTTGTCTGAAAACTTTCAAAATTTAAGAGATCCAATTTGTGGCTTTCAACATCTTTGTCCTTAAATCTTGGGACGCAGCTTATTTGCGCCGCAGTTCAGATTATTCGCAGAAAAGTATGAAAGGAATTTGTGTACCCATTCGTGAAGAAAGTAGGGCATAAAAATTCTGGCCAAAGTTTTAAAAAAAAAAGACTTAAAAAAAGAAAATACTATTTTTTCAGGCTTTAACCGGGATCTTAACTCAAGTTCTGAAGTTTGACGTTGTATAGAAGAGGCTTGACCATACTGCGGCATTGAACTTGGCATTTCTGGTAGCTTCCGTTGTGCCTACACAAATTTAATACAAGGAGAGACTACTAAAATTAGCCAAAGTTTTAGAGTAAGGCAAAACTTGCCGCTACTAGACTTCCAGTAGTTAATTTGCCATTACTACACGCCAGGCTCTATGTCATCCGAGGCCGACTTACATTGACCACAAACTTTCGAATGTTTGGATCCGTTTTCAGGCATGTAGCGCCATCTAGTTGGAACCACATTCTTTTTTTGGTATCAAAATCTTACAATTAGGACTGATTCTCCATCTCTCAAAGTCTCGTTAAAAAACGAAGAGTTCTATTAGTTGGATTCAGAGTATATATTCCTTTTTTAATACGCTGTGCGACACGTATCGCCGCCTTCTTGGAACCAATAGTCAAGGAGCTAAATGTTTTTAAACCAATGCCGCGAAAAATTGCCCATCGCCGGTATGTACATCTCATTGGTGGCAATTCTGGTGGCGCCTGTTTCATTTTGAAAAAATCTTGCCAAATAAGGCTTCTTAATGCCTTTTTTCTAGGAGCATAATAACAGCTTTGCCTCTTCCTTCAAACACTGAGGAAATACAGATTTTCTTTTAAACAAAGCCTTTTCAAAATTTTTATTTTCCTCGCTGACATTTACGTGCAAAATATTCATTGCTTTG
Organism: Neoascia interrupta; assembly: GCA_947623515.1. Lineage (NCBI taxonomy): Eukaryota > Metazoa > Arthropoda > Insecta > Diptera > Syrphidae > Neoascia > Neoascia interrupta. Next base: position 21,487,916 of record OX392462.1, on the reverse strand, counting down.
GTCGCTGTGTGACACGTATCGCCGCCTTGTTGGAGCCACATGTCAATTATGTAGGTAAACATAACTTTTTACATAACTTTTCGGAGTTAGATATGGTGTTGCTGACTTCAGTTTGTAACGAGTTGGTAATCGAGTCTGCCGAAACCCTGGATGTTTTTAAAACCCTGTCTCTTGTTTTAAGCATATCTGATTGCGTGGACTGAATCCTCATGCCAGGGGGTGAAAAGGACTAAAAATCTGTTTGTTGGATGCGCTGTGTGGCACGTACTGCTGTCGTCACCGAACAACCCAGTGAAATCAATATCTTGAAAGAAAAGAAAAAAAAAAAATTACATTTCGTCGATGCGAGCTTTGGTGACGCCTGCGCCATCGAAATTATGAGACGGGTTGGTAAATACTTCTGCTGACATCCTTGTAAATGTTTGCCTCTCCATAACAGTGCATTGATGGCAGGACACTGCGGTATAGAGGGAAACGAACAAGCTTATGAGCTTGCAAGAAGAGGAGGACTCCTTGGAAACAGTGTAGTTTCTAACATCAAACCACCCCTCTGCGTAGTTAGAGGCACTATTGAGGAGAAAATTGATATGACGGCCAACCAAGGGTGGTCTCGTCTGGCTGGACACAGGGTATCTAGGTCCCTCTTGCAACGACTATACGAAAAAGAATCGAAGGCACTATTAAAACTTAGCAGGGACAAGCTTAGGGCTTTAGTGGGAATTCTGGCAGGACATTGTCTCCTGAGGATATAGCACACATACTGTGTGAATGCGAGGCAATTTCGCGTGTGCGCAGAAAATTTTTAGGGGAATATTTCTTTGGAAGCTTGGAAGAGGTACACGCCACAAACTTCAAAGGCCTTCTTGGCTTCTACAGGGAAACTGGCTGTTTTACGGCGAATGTTTAGGTTGTTTTTGCCTTTTGAATGTTGTGTTCAACTTGTATCCCAGGGATCGCGATGGGCCCGTTTTGGTGCCTAGTGTCTGGTGTGGTCCTTTTCACCACAGCTCTGTTTAACCTAACCTAACCTAACAGTGCATTGACTTATTCTATATTTCATGAAACGTCTTCAATAAAATCTAAAGTTCTTCTCGCTGAATTTGCCGTGGCGATCGTTTGCTAGCTGCGCTGTGTGGCACGTAGCACCGTCTTTGTCGAGCAACATGCCATTGAAATCAGTATCATCCAATTATATCTGTTAAGAATCGACTTTTTATGCACACCTCAATAGCGTCAGTCATGTTGGCACCTTTGATGCCATACGGTGGGTTACAATTGTAATTTTGCATCGTCCTTGAACGAGGACACGACATTGACATTGCCGCGCACAACAAACTAAAGGACTAAAAGTAAAACATTCGCTTCATGGAATTTGCTGCATTGTGTGGCACGTACTGCCGTCTTAACCCAACAGCTTGGCGAGTTGCCCAACTGAACTTTGTCCTATTTGATTCTTTTGTTTGCTTTTAGGTCATGGACCCAATCGTGCTCTGCAATTTTTCTGGGCATCCTGTTTCGAAATTGGCATCAAAAATTTCGGCTTGTCAGCCAAACTAATTATTTTGAACTCTCCATCACACCTATCGGTCACATGCAAATAGGTTTAGATCTATTTAGGTTCTAAGCCCTCCGTTTAGATGCTTTGACAAGACGATGTCCCCGGACAGGATTCTTCAACTCAATGATTTAGTCGCTATTGAAAAGAGTCCTTACTAAGCCCGGGTTTGCCGTCATCAAGTTTTGGCTTATGGTATTTTACTATGCATTCACCAATTTGATGATGACCAAAATGATTAAACAAATTTCTAGCCTCTTAGGAATCTCTAAGTAAAAGGGTACCAAAAATATTTTAACTGCACAAAAGGAGTAAACGTATTGTAAGACAGAACATTCTCTACTACAAGCTTATAAGTAAAAAAATTTACAATAATCGTACTTAGCATATTTTAAAAGCTTCACAGTGTCAGAATTTAAATTAAATGCTAAAAGCTACCACAATACAAGTAATCCTGGAAAATTTTGAAAATCTACAGTCCTCCCAAGCTCATCCCATAAGCGCCTAGTGCAGTGACGTCTTATGAGTCGGCAAAACTCATCTTTCAAGACACTTAAAAACTAAGTACCTTGTTGACAAATACATCACTAAAAGTCAATTGTTTTCTAATTTTCTTTATTGAATTCACTCAACAACTAAATCGATTCTTAGAAAAAGGCAAGTGTTACTCCTCAACCACAAACCCTAACACCGGAAGAGTTGTTCCTTAAAAAACCAAAAAAAACATTACCCACAACACTAAAAATATATCACCACCATTTCCGAAAGGCGGTGACTTATCAAAGAAGATACCAAACCCAAACCAATACCTCCAACAGCCATATGTCGCGTGTGGATATCCCTGGGAATGATTCCCCTTTTTCCTTTTGGATTTAATTATTATTATCATTCAACATAATAAACATCATCATCGTGTTCTTATTTGTGCAACAAAAGTAAAACCGAAATCCTAAAATAACACTCGAGTCAGCGAGCACACACCCACACAAAAATGACAAGCTGTGTGTGTATGGCTCCCAGTAAATGGCTGCTCCTTGCCTCCTCAGAAGATGACAACATTCTCGTTTCGTCAAGAAGAAAACTCGCCGAAATTATAACATTAACGAGTAACATTGTTAAGGCAAAGTGTAGTGCCCTTTTCCTGCAGCAAAATGAAGGATGTAGATGTGTAGAGTATCCCTCAAGCCCGACTCTCTTAAGTTCCCGTATTAATTGAAGCAACAAAAAAAGGAGTCGTCTCTGTCGCCGCGCACATCAAGGGGAGAGAAAGTGGTATGAACAGAACGCTCACAAAGGAAGCCGAATTACAGGTGTTCTCATTCCTTGTTTGTTCTCATGGTTCTTCCCTCTTGTTTTACTTCATATTTTGTTGTCTTGTTTGATGTGCCTTCTTTGTTGTATTGCAACGCAAAAGGACATTTCGTTGTTGGAATATCTTTCTTAGAAATCCGGCTGAGAATCTAGTTATTTTTGGAATTAGTTTAGCAGTCGTACAAATTGAGGGTTTCTCAGTTTCTGTAAACCCATTATATTCCTTTATCTGTTTAGAATTATTGCGCTTGTGCCTAATAAATTCAAGATTATATTCGTGAATAGAGCCTTTGGCAGGAAGATAAAGGTATTTTGAAATTCTAATTTTAAAGAAAAATCGAGCTTTAGGTGGAATATGCCTGGAGGAGCAACGACTCCTGCCCACGATTTTGCCCGTAAATAAATATTTTTTCTTTGGAATAAATAATTTGATACTTTCGATCAGAGTTTCTTTTTTAGTAATTCAAAATATCTCGTAGTTACCTCAGGGTTTTTAATGAAACGTGAATATGATATGGAGTTGAAAGTCAGATTATACTTTTTTTGTAATACGAAATAAGGGTAAAATTTGTCTTTAATAAGTAAAACATAAACAAACAGTGAATGAATATCAGTGCGACGCACCTTTCTGGAAATAATTCTATCTAAACTCATATCAAAAGGAAGCAGAGTTTTAAGGAAAAACAAAACAAAAAGGCGTAGTCTCCAATCGTTCTATATCCTCGGTCTATGTCCCCGGTCTTGTAGAGTCTTAACAGCTAAACATATTTTAAGCTTAAAGTAAAGAAATCAAAAGTAAGGCTTAATTTTTCAATGTCATCACACAATTTGTTGTGCCACCGTGATAGAGACTCACAACAAAAACTTTATTAAATTCTTCTATTGGTCAAGGAACCTAGCGCGACGAGCGACAACTTTTTTACATAATTAAAACTTTTTCCATTAACACGAGGACATTACTTACGGCCAAAGCCTTCATACTGATTTGAGAATGAAGGCTTTGACACACTTCCAGCATACGACACATCGACACCCGACAGCGCTCCGCCAGAACGCTTTCGCCCTAGTAAGTCTCCAAAAAGCAGCGAAAGACCTTTCTTTTTTGCCAATACTGCCTGCAATAATAGGTCAAGGCACAAAACATTTTTAGCACGAGATCTTTCGACACCCGGCAGCGCTCCGCCACCACAATGTTGCCTTAACAATCCGACAAACTGCAAAAAACAAAAAAATGTTTTTGCCAACAAGAGGAAAATCACCACGCTATTGCAGCTCAGGATATTAACGTTGAAACCGAACATGTGTTCCACAGCCGAGACACATCAAAAGAAATTAGAACCAAATCGGTGCTCCACAACCAACAAGACTTCAAAATCCAACCCCACACTCAGAAATGTTCAACAATGCCAAATTTTTAACTCTTCTCCTTCAGTTTTGTGTCACTACAAGGCATATCGATACCAAGCAGTGCTTCTTCGCCTAGTCGCAACAATCAACCATGCAGCATCAGTACCTCAACATCTTCTTTTTCCTTTCCACAATATTTCATATCGTTAGGTCACCACTAAACAGTGTGACCAAAGTCATGCAAATCATGCAGCCACAAAAAACACCACAAAACCCCAGCGAGCTAATAGCATTCAACCTTTAGCTGACTTGACTATCTTCTACTCGATCCATAGTAAAGCGTACGCCGAGCTGAAGGTTTCATATTTTGTGATTTTGTAAACTTCCTTAAAAAAATCATAGTGAGCCATTTTTTATGTCGGTATATGAAAATTGAATAACTTTTTGTTTCAACAAACGATTTCCTTGTTTCAGGTATTTTTGTTTTGCTTGATTCTATACAATTTACTCCGACTTATTTTTCATCACAAAAGCAACCAAACGACCGCCTGTGTGAACAAAGCAAAATGTGACCTATTTTCGTTACTTTTTATCACCTTGGAGCCTATAATGCTCTAATGCTACTTGGCTTTTATTTTTAACTGCCCTTCTAAAAAGCTGTCCGGAGGGCTCAAATCTGCAGACAAATGTGACCATTTTTTGCTGGCTCCCGTCTTGTTGATTTTTGGAAGCAAATGTTGATGACCAATGAGGCCCTCTTCACGCTCTCTGGCGGCGTTAACAAGTGAAATTCCTCCATTTGAAAACCGCCGAATCCACACTGACTGGGCCAGTCAATGTTGGCACACAAAAGCATTTATTCCAGAGAAAATCATTTTTCTTTAGGGAAGGCGAAACGATTGGGATAGGGATCGATAGGAATCAACATCAAGGAATTTTGGCTGATTATGACGGCAACAAGTTTCAACAAGAACTCAACTTCAGTATCAACCATTCGAGCGACTGCTTAGCCGTAATATTGTCGTCAATATTCTTTGAGTCCATTGCATGCCACGCGTGTTTCAGATGTTTTTACACACATGGAGGGACCTGCAATTTTTTGCCGTATCTGCAAATTTACCTGGTCTCATTTGTAATGATACTCTCCGCGGGGTTGTCAGACCCTCGCGGCGTTGGGACATGAAAAACTTGTATTGCCCAGGATTCGAAACAGGAACTCTCGGGCACATAAGTCCTACACTAACCACTACACCACGGCACTCACCAATCGCACTTTCCTAACTAAAATCATCATTTCTCTTCCAAACCAAATCATCATTTGAAATGTCCCACAAATTACTTCTTTTACTTAACTTACTTTAGGTGACGCTACTGTCCTGGGTGGACCAGGGCCTGCAGTCCCAAACAAGGTACTTCAACTGAGCGCAAAATGCTGGGCGCAATGGCTTTTTGACACGTTTAGGTTTTCGGCAGTTTCTTTTACTGCACCAACAAATTTTTCGGAACGTTTTGATCGTGTCGGTGATCGCGTTTTGATCGTGTCAGGGTGATTCCTTTTTTGTGATTCTGTTCTTAATAAAATTCGCCATAAAACGACAAATGGTGTTGTCAGACGTCTCTTGTTGTTTATGATATTTTTGGCGATATGCATGTTGTTGCAAATTTGTATAACAACATTGTTGTTAAATTGTTGTAATTTTTCAATTTAAATTTGTATGGCTTTGCCATAGGGACCGCTTCCCAATATAAGCAACGATACGTTCGGTTAGCTTTTTAATTGATGTGCATGTTGATTTATCAGAACTGAAATGGTGTGTTGCTCCGATCTGAAGTGGCATGGTTCGAATTGCACTGAATTAACGTTTCAAAAACATTTCGACTCAAGTTGTTCGATTGGGAAGTGTAAAAGTTATTCCATATTTCCACACCGACATAAAAAATGGCGCAACCGCAATATTGTTTGATATCTCGTAACGCTTTTGCTCATTGGTTTCAATTGGCGTTCTCGTCACCCTGGTGTTTAGTCTCTCGCTCTTTTAACATATACCGATTGCCATTGTCATCAGTCATCACTCATCCGCATAATAAGTAAAGCTAATGTCAAAATACATCGAAAATCCCACTCAAGTTCTGCAAACGTTTCGAAAATCGTGTAAAATTTGTGTGTATCTAGCCAGCTGTTAAATTTCCGTGCTGAACCTCTCACTTGAGTGGGACTAAACTTAAGAGAGCAAAAGCTAACGAAGACCTAACGAAATTGAGCAAACGGCTATTATGGTCGTGTCAAACGAATTGCGTGTAATGGTATATTTCGGAAAGCCGACTTAAGTCCATGTTAGTCTATTATGGTTAGGCGTTTAGTGTCTAAGCAAGCGGCATCGCGACAAGATCTTTTTCTCGTATAATAAACCTTTCTTTTTAATAAAGTTTATAAATACAATTTCGACATTTTTATTTTTCCTAATTCGAACTTTTAAAGAATTTACACCTGGCTTGGCACAGGGTAAACTTGTCTCCTTTTTCTCTGAAGTTATTCAAATTGATGATCGATTTTGTAGCGAATGATCGATCTCACATTTTTCAAAAATTTCAAAGTTTGTTATGCAAAATTTTAATCAAAAGACAAAATATATTGTCAGAGATTTTGACATTCAAATCTAATCTCGAAATTCTATAAAAAAAAAACTGTGTTGATCAAGACATTGATCAAGGTTTCAATCCAAGGGTATTTTATACAATCCATAATGATGAGTTCATTTGGCTTGACTTAAAGTCAAACCAAAATTAGCCCTTCTGCTCGATTTCGTAAAGGCTTTTACGAGACGAAAACTTCGCCCTAAAATTTGCTCAAACCTCCAAGTCATCCGAACAAATATTGCAACACAAAGAACACCTAAAACCTCTTAAGCTGTTTGCCTCTTCCAGTGTCAAGGTTGATGGGTCTTAAACGCTTAACTTCAACCAGTCCATTGATCGTTGTTTAACATCTCCATTCCCTAACCACTTAAAGAGGTTTCAGCCTCATCACACTTAACCTTTTATTGATCTGTTTTGAAATTCTTTTTGACGTTTTCGCTTCATTGTTTCCTCTTTATGTGAGAGCTCTGGAGGAATCAAAGAAACACAATTGGAGCGTAAAGTAACAAAAAAAAACTCGAGGTAGAAGATCCCAGCCTTCGGTAATAAATACCCGATACTCATGTCACAGCAAGTAGAGGATGGATAATTATCCCCCTCCAATGTGACAATGTAGCATTTTTTTGCCGCTCTATACCAAAATCTTTACAATTCTCACAATGGTATCTATCTATCTATACACATTCAACAATTGTATCTTATTCCACTTTGGTTTGCTCTGAATGAGGCTGCAGAGGCTGCTGCCGCCTGCAGGCAAACACACTCTTTCGATTCACCTTCGAAATGTCGACTCTCTACTCAGTCCAGCAGAGTTTGGCCAACAATTGAATTTAAGTCTCGCAACGAAACGATTTACCCGGGAAACAATTCCACCTCTTGAATGTGACGACATGCGATGATGGTTTAGGCAGACACCGTAATAAAGGTTTTCCACTTGCCCAACCACAAAGAATGTGCTGCTGCCGTTTTCAACAGAAGAACCTTTGATATTTAATAACTCGTTAATATCGCTAGAGATAGATAAGTATATCACTCTGCAGATACTCCCATGCAGATACGTGGGGTACTTAGCATGCTGCGCTACAGGGAAAAAGTGTTGCACTCAGAGCTCCGGAAAACACCTAACGAGAAGATTGACAATTAAAGTGGGTGGTTGGCTTTAAAGAAGGAGAGAAAAAACCACCAGCTCCCGAGGCTAGGTTGTGGGTTTAATGTTGTATCTGCCGGCTTATTATGCTACAGTTGAGCTGGTACCCCATTGGCCACCAAGTTGAGTGTTGTATTAGTACGCCTGGTGCGCGTCGATAAGAAAATGTACGAGTATTACTTAATCTTTTGCCAGATGTTCGAAATTTTGCAGCAACAAAATTGTTTTAATTGAAATTGAATAATAAAGCTTTCTTGTGTGATATCGTGTTGCATGAGTATACTTGGCGTGGCCGGCCTGGGGCTCTGGGCACAACCGGCGGCGGCGGCGCTGCCTACACTGTTCTTTTTCATAAAGGACGGCCGCGTGTGTTTATTGGAGTGTGGGCTTTATGTTCCGAAAAATTTACACGAAAGTTGTGAAAATTCGCTCAACAAAGGAAATCGTAAATTAATTTAGACTCAATGACTTAACGCGCGATGGTATCTCTTTTATGGAATAGCATAATTAAAACTTGAAGCGAAGATATAAACTGAAAGCTCTGCTGCAGACGCGTGCAAGTTTTCCAGGCTATTAACACCGCACAGATAATTTCAACATAAGTTTTTGAAGCGGGATTTTAAATTAAGAAATTGCTCGTGTAACAGAAGTTGCAGGAAATTTTAAGCAAATGATTCACGGATATCATGTGAAAGTCTGTCTCAATTCGAAATAAGTCACTTAAAAAGCCTATACAGGCTTTCAGTATTTAGGTTTGCAAGAAAAGTAACCCGGTTTAGAGATTCAAAACCCTTTTTGCTGCTGATGACGTAATGACGGGAAAAGACAGCCTGTATTGCAAGCGCGGCATATAAATTCATGATCACATCCTTAATAGCCTCGACCCATTAAATACGTCTCATCTGCTTCCTGGAAGAGTACAACTGACAACTCAAATAAATGCACGCTCTTTTATTTGAAACGGCGGCGCCCATTAAAAAGAGCATGACGTAAATCAAAGTTAGTGAAGTGAGTAAGTGCAAGAGATCGTCTGTAACAAACTTCTTTATACCCGACCCTAAATACCGTGCAACACTGAATCTTAAAGCCCAAATATGTGCGTGGGCTACTAATTAAAATGCGTTAAAAGCGAAAATTATTGCAAAAAAAAAGATGTTTTTCCTAAGAACCGCCCCCTTAAAGTGGGCGTTTTTTAACAAACTAAGCAAAGAGTTAAGAAACAAACTTAGCAAAGAGTAATAACCTTCATATTTGTCATACAATTTTTTTTTCGATTTGGAGTAAACTGTGCGAGAAATCGGGTTTTCAAAGATCTAACATGGTCGATTTTTTTGGCGGTCCAATTTTTTGGATGCCTCGTTAAAGGTTTCGGGCCAATATTGCTCAATACCAGAATTTGAGTTGACCAAAAAGCATTTTGAAAGAAATTGTAAAATTAAGGTTCTCCACATTGAAGCCAGTATTGGGCGTGGCCATTGGCGGATTTAGCCAATTTTCACTCTTTTTTTGAGCAACAAAAGAACCAAGCCGTGTACCAAGTTTTAGTTCTCTAACTTGATTTTGAAGACCTAAAACCTTCACACATAAAGGCGGACGGACGGATGGACATGGCTTAATTGATTCACCTGTCAATCTCGATCATATCTCTAAAAGGTCTTAGCCGCTACGGTGATTATTTAACTTTGTTACAAACTGTGCATGATGGCTTCTTGAACTCCAGACGTTTTAGAACTGCTTGCTTTAAATCGCCTGGAGTTCAAGAAGCCATCAGAGAGAAGAAGAAAAATGTAAACTCAAAAGAGAAAACTAAAAGAGAAATGTAGAAACTCAACTTCTCGAGCCCGGTACAATGAGGCGCGAAGGACTTCCAATCTGGCAGTCAGAACAGTTAAGGAACACTCATGGAAAAAGTTCGGCGAGAAGTTGGAGCACGATTACAGATCTGCAAACAAGATATTTTGGCAGACCATTCGCCGGCTCAGAGGAAGGAAGTTAAATATCATTCAAGGGGTTAAATCCAAGGGCGGTACACCTCTTTCAAATGAGAGCGATGTCTTGCGCAGATGGAGAAAGCACTTTTCGGAGTTGCTCAACCCCCAACAGGGCACTGAAGATGGCATTCCCACTGCTGACGAGATAAGGGCGGAGAATAGTCCCACAGTAGACGAAGTCACTAAAGCGATAAAATCGCTAAAAGTTGGCAAGTCTGCTGGAGTTGGTGAAATCCGGCCAGAAATGCTCAAGGCAATGGATGAAGAGGGTGTTAAATGGCTACCACGTGTCATTTAGGTGGCCTGGGATAGCGGAAAGACACCTAGCGATTGGCAAACGGGAGTTATAGTGCCCATTTTCAAAAAAGGCAACAGGAGAGATTGCGCCAACTATAGGGGCATATAGGGACATCTCTCTTGAGCCTTCCGGGAAACGTATTCGTGAAGGTGTTGGAAACGCATTCCAGAGCTGTAATCGAGCCTTTGTTACGCGAAGAACAGTGCGGCTTTCGGCCTGGCAGGGACACAACCGACCAGCTTTTTACTCTGAAGGTTATCCTTGAGAAGGCTTGGGAATATGCCAAACCGGTCTATACGTGTTTTGTAGATCTGGAAAAGGCTATGACCGAGTCCCTCGGGATACACTGTGGAGAGTTTTGCAGGACTATGCGCTGAGTGGGCCTCTTCTGAGAGCCATCCAGTCTTTGTATGGAAACTGCAGAAGCTGTGTACGGATAAATGGCGTCAAATCCCGTCCTTTTGATGTGCGCGTTGGACTTCGCCAGGGCTGTGTTCTGTCGCCGCTCCTTTTCATAGAATATATGGACTGGATGGTGAAGCGCAGTCTTGGCGAGCAATGTTTCGAATTGGCTGGCATAAGATTGAGGCATCAGATGATTTGGCCATCCTTGCATCATCCAAAGGAACTCATCTTCCAGAGGAACTTTAACGAGCACTGGATAGGTTTGCAGCTGTCTGTTGTGATGCTGGGATGAAAGTAAACGTGAACAAATCGGAAGTGATGGTTGTTTCCCGAACTCCTATGCAGTGTAAATAAATAAAATAAATAGAGTGGCGCAACAGCTCGAGGTGAACCAGGGCCAACTTCTCAACAATGTATGCTGGTGTGTTAATTTCTTTTACATACAAAGGGACCTACAATTTTTTGCCGAATCCGAACGGCACTTTGAGAAGTTTTTCAAGACAAATGATACTCTCGGAGAGCTTGTCAGACCCTCGCAGAGGTGGGGACCGTGAAAAAGAACAAGTCTTTTTTTTCAGGTGACGATGGCAGGATTCGAACCCAGGCCTCCGGCGTAGTAAGCACACACACTAACCACTACGCCACGGCACCCCACCCTATGCAGTGTACCCTGCACATAAATGGAGTTCCATTACAACAGGTGGAGAAGTTAAAGTATCTCGGGGTCTTTTTCACGAAAGATGGGAGGAGTGATATACTGGGTTGTCCTGTAGAATTGGCCAAGGTGGAACAATAGTCTAGGAACTGCTCCGGCCGTTCATCAGGAAAGCTGAGCTTGGAGTAAAAGCAAAGATATCAGTTTTTAATTCAGTGTTCGTTCCGACCCTCATCTATGGTCATGAAATTTGGGTAATGACCGAAAGAATTAGATCGCGGGTACAAGCTGCCGAAATGAGATTCCTGAGGTGCGTTGCTGGTGTTACTCTAAGGGACAGAGTGAGAAACGTCAGTATTCGTGGGAATCTTAATGTTGAGCAGCTACTTCTCCGAGTGGAGCGACCAATTCTTTTATGGTTTGGACACGTTGTTCGCATGCCCCCTGATAGACTTCCTAGACAGGTCATGCTAGCCGAGATGCGAGCGCGTCGCCCTCCTGGTAGGCCAAGAAACAGGTGGTGGGCTCTGGTAAAGAACCTCTCTGAGCCCCGCCTGGAGATTGCGCCGGAGTTATAAGTTGGTGGCGGAGGATCGAGAACGATGGAAAGACCATTTAGCCACCCTCGCTCTGCGACCTTTTTAAAGGATAAGCGGCCCTCGAAAATGATGATGATGACAAACTGTGCATTAAAATTAATTTACCCTGGGTCGAGTATAAAAATGGCGGAAAGTTACTTCCAATGCTCGACTCTTTTAACTCATTCAAAAGAGGAAAAGAACCGTCTAGAATTTTTTTTTACAGAATGTTAAACGCAGCTCCTACTTGTTAACCCCGCGATAATGTGTCTAAGTTGTCTGCAAGTGTTACGATGCTACTCTCGCACCAACACTCCCTTCTATTGGTCGTTGGCATATTTTTGGTCTTGTTAAGTTGGGCTTAGTTGATCTTCATAAACGACTTCGACTGCAGTTTCAACCAGCGAATTCTTAGAGAACCCAATGTTCTGGGTTACTAATGAGCGACCAATATCTTCCCTTGAACTCTTTAAGAACCGCGCTACATATTCTGTTGCTGTCGTATTGAATTTTTAGAAGGATTTTCTCAGGCGAATATACTTTAAATCTAATCGGGCCGGACCCGATAGGATATTCGAAAAGCGTAAGCGATCGCCTGATCGGCGAGGCGAATTCAACTCGCATTTGGTTTGGTTTTCTTAGCTCCTTTTTTCAATCTAGTTTTTTTTTTATACAGATCTTCTATGCTGGTAATTCGTAGAGCTGTCAAAAGCGGAAGCTGTAGAGCGTCCTGATCTCAAAAGTTCCCATCAATCCCACTGAGAGTTCAATCACAAAAGGCTTAGCTTTGTTATATCGGTGGCGTGCCCGAAAGTCGGTGGAGATCCGAGTTGAATTGAATAAAGGACTGACAAAAATCTTTCGAAATGGTGCATAGTTGTCTTAAGTGCACCTGCGCAGACACAAGATTCGATGCTGATTGTTTCCGTCGCAACCTGATATTTTAAATCACCACAGTGCCAATTCCTTCACGAAAAGTCACTGAAGTTTTTCGTACAAGGCGAATATTTTCTAGGAGCACCTATTGACAACTATTGACATCCAATGACACGGGGCTAACGTCGAGGTAAATTTTGCAGGGATGCTACATTTATTTCATCAAATCAGCTGAAAAAATTTTCAGATGTTATCTACATGTAAGGAACCTTGGTGCAGTCGACTACTTCGTAACATGGCACGTAAATCTGAAAAATGTGAACAAAAACAATCGAATGTTTTGAGAAAAATCGAAATAAAATTGAAGGAGGTCGAGTAAAAGATATTTAATCTTATAAGATGTGCCTAAAATTACAGTAAAGCGTTTTACATATCTCGCTTTTAGGAGATGTTATTGTTTTGGTTCCACGATCTAAATTCTCTATTTCAAAATCGTAAGAAGGTCAATTGTTATTCGATTGCTTCTTAGTAAGAGCGAATAAATAGATAACTTATCAAGTTATCATCCTAAATGACCAAAACTCCAGTAAAACTCATGGAGGAAGTATTCGTCTATGGTGGAGATGTTTCCGTAAGCCCAACCCAAACGTCCAAGTGTCGGTCCTGGGAGCTGCTCCATACGTTAATTATCTTAATTAAAAGCCACTCAAACCGTTTATGCATTTCATCTCAAGGTCAAAACATTTTATAAACAAGGAGAGAAAGGTTAGCCGTCACAAAGTATCCAATGCTGGCAAAATATCTATGCCTCACACCTTCTCTTCTTCCAAGAAAAAACTCACCCATTGTTTCCCTCTGCAAGAATAGGACACATTGAGCTCCACCGCAGAGTGTAACTAATAAGCTTAGAATCTTCGTCTTTTCTACGAAAAGAACGCCCAAATACCGCGATCTATTATTTTCTGCCATCGGCTTCCATTTGGCATTCACAGCACAAGACGTCAGGCAGTAGGTTAGTTAGGCAGGTAATAAGCGGCACACCAGCTTCTCACCGTGTGGATGTTAAATTCAGGTAACAAAAAGAAACTCCCAACAGACTCTTTGTCCACATCCACTTGAGATAAGACCTCAATCCGATTCTTTCCCTTTTAACACACATATCGGTGTCGAAACCTCCCAAAGAGTGTTTAGGTATAGGTTCATATTCAGCGAGGTTTATGTTCGACGACACGGCATCATATCTCAAAAGGTGTGACTGTGACTGATGCGATGACATTTTGTCAAATGTAGGCATTTCGTAACCTGTTACGAATACGGAATCGGGTGCGGTATGGTTTTAGTCGTGATCATGATCGATGGGAGGTCACACGTTTAGAATTTACTTTACTTTTGGTTGCAGGGGTACCGCTCTTTCTCTTTGGGAATCTTTTTTTCTTTCGCTTTTTATTCACTTTCTAAAGAACTCCCTAGCTTGGAACGGGGGACCCATGCTCTCAATTGGGTTTATATTATACTTTTTATGGTAAGTTCATGGTTTATGAGTCTTAAGACCGTCGAGTGTATGCCCGTGCACGTTTTTCATGTCGCCCGACGACGTCATGGTGATGAGGATGATGATGACCATTTCGAAGGAAATTATGGAACGACATGATTCCCTGGATATGGGCTCCCTTATTTTTTGCGCTCCTTTGGCGAAAATCTCCAAAACACGAATTGCTAATAAAGTTGCTGGCGAATTGAATACACCGCCCAGTGGGAGTTAAATGGTTGTCAGGATTGTTATGAGAGACCTTTTTTGCTGGGGGTAATGGAAAGAGTTTTTGATTACTTTGCGAGTGGGGGAAGGTTCCTTGCGGCGCGTCGGTCGCCGAAGAGCGTCTGTGCGGAATAAGTCTGACGCAGACATTTGAGATGCAATTTCCGTTGGTATACGAAGTTTGGATAGAATATATTGATTATGAAAATTAAGTTCGTATGGCTGCCTGATAAGGTCTCGTCGGCTGGGTGGCCTCAGTCTAGTTGGAATTAATTAATTTTCTCATTTTGGGTACTAAAGGGTAAGTAAGGGCGCCGTTTGGGAAAACTTTCGCTTGATTAAGTTTCAATGGGCGATTGGTTATATTGACGGAGAATTGTAAGTTGATTGGATCTGGGATTAATGGCGTGACTTTTATTCTCCTAGAGTGTAATTTTTTACAAGCATAAGTGAATGACCTTCAAAAATCGATCGATTATCTTTGAGATCCTTCAAATCTGCTGGATCATGGATTTGTCACATTTTAGTTTGTCAAGGTCTTGCTGTGCAGGATATGGTTATTCTATTTCCAGACTTGAGGAATTCTTTTGGCATTTTGAGAAATACCAATCCCAAAAGACTTCGCAATATGCACCGCCGTTCAAGGCAAACGAACCAAAGAAACATTTTCATGGTTTCCAGAAGCCACTGGTTCAAGGTGGTTCAAGTGGGGACTTTATCGGCTCCCCAACTGGCGCATAGAGCAAGTGTTTTAAAACTAGAGGGTTTCTGGCCAGCCTTAACATATTTTTATACCCCACCCCATGGGAGTATATTAAGAGTATATTAAAAGTGCCCTCAAGACTTCAAGGGCCTGTTATCAAGACCGAATAGTGAGTGGACTAAGCCATGTCCGTCCGTGTATCTATCTGTGTGCCACATATTTTTAGGACTTACATGTTAAAGAATGGTCTTAACACTTCATATCTAAAACTAAGGTCCTGAAGCAGTACCTACTTTCTTAGTAGGGTGCAATTTCCAAATAGTTTTGGGGGACTGAAATTTAGTTTATAGCATCTACAGCCGAATACAACCGAACCTGTTTAAGAAAGACCTAGTTAAGTGGGATACCTTTATGAGAAGGCCTTAAATGCAGGTCCTGGGAAGTGAACACATTCTGAACTAACACCATTTAATGAGGCCTTTATTCCTACATTTTCAACATAGCGGGTTATTATGTCCAGAAATAATAAGTGTCGATTTTTTTTTATTAAAACTGCACCATCTAAAACTTCTGGACTCGAATCCTGCCATCGTCACCACCTGAAAAAAAGACTCGTTCTTTTTCACCTCTTTGGTGGGAACTGTGAAACGGTGACACTCTGACAAGCCCTCCGAGAGTATCATTATGTCTTAATTATGTCTCCATTATTTTCTTAAAAAACTTGTCAAAGTTCCGTTTGGACTCGGCAAAAAATTGTAGGTCCCCTTCTTTGTCAAGAAATTAACACACGCAGCATATGGTTGGAAGGTGGCCCTGGTTCACCTCGAGCTGTTGCGCCTCTCTATTTATTTTATCTAAAACTTCTCTATTTGTTCTAAAGTAAAATCGGGTGAATTGGCGCAACGGGGAAAATGGGGCACTTCACTTTTTTATACCCCATCCCATAGGATAGGAGGTATATTAAGTTTGATTCATAGTTTGTAACATAGAGAAATAATCACCGTAGACCCCCAAGACCTTAAGGGCATATGATCGAGACCGAATTGTTAGTCGAATGAGCCATGTCCGTCCGTCCGTCTGTCGGTAGTTTTTAGGCCTAAGATTTTGAGCTAGGAACTTGAAACTTGATATCTGTTCTTTCTAGATCCCGGAGCAGTACAAGTGTAAAATTTTTTTAAATCCGCCCACTGACACGCCCACTTTGCTTATTAGCATGAAAAATCAAAGTTGTCGCAGAAAGCTGAAATTTAGTATGCGATATCTTCGCTTAAGAGTATTGTGATTGGCATTTAAAAAAAGCGAATACCGCCCCCTTGTAGGCGTGGTCATACTTAATATGCATTCTAATAAACGGTTTTTTATTTGATATATTTGCTTTAAATCCAAAAAACTTGCACTATAAAATGTTAAGATATGTGCGTAAGCTATCAACTTAAGTGAATAAATATTCGCCACGCCCACTTTTGGGGGCGTTTTTAAGTATAAACCAAATTTTTAATTTGAAAAGCGTGCAATCAACACGTGTATACCACTTCTCATAAAAAATATAAACAAAAATACGATGTTATTGAGAAGAGGTGGATGCCACGCCCCTTTCTTATTGAGAAGATTCTTAACTGAGAAATTCTAAATACAATTGAAGTTAAATGAAACTGAAATTTAACAACCAAGATTTATGACACAATTCGGAGCTTGACAGTGGTCAATTGGGATTCGCCTAAGCGGATTGTAACCCTCCCACTAGTTTAAGCTGCATTTCTATGGACAAACATACACAAATGTTCTGTTTGGTCCATTGTTAAGGTTCGAAGGGTCAACACCAGGTGACAATTGAGTAAAATTTTTGTTAAAATGTTTGCTAAAAATGTTTGCGCTTTGTCTTTTTTTTTGTGTAAGCTCGTGGCGGCTGGGGTTGACCAATCTAAAGACATGCATCCTCGATGTTTTTCTTATAATCACGATCATTCGTTTTGTGTTCGGAAATAGCAGTGCATTATGGCTGGGGTACCATTTCACCCACTACGTAGTTTTACATGATTTTTAAGGTAGCGCTACAGTGGAGGACTACGGGGTGGACCTGGGCCTCAGCCAACAAGCTTCGTCAGCCAGCTCTGTTTTCAGCTAGCCGTCTCCAGTTTCGCACTCGAAGTTGACTGAGGTCCCCTTTCACTTACGTACGCCACCTGAGTCTCCCTGAATTTTACTTAGGTTAAATCATAAGCTTCAATTCTCCTCGTTCACCGTATGAGCAGAGACGTCGACGGCAAAGAACGTCAGGTAATCCTGACAAAAGGAGGCTTTTTTGCTTACGATTTCTTGTTTGCTTTGGCAGGTGGACATTGAAATGAAAACGCGCAACGAAATCCCCACATTCAAAAAAAATAAGACAATTTAGGGGATCAAACTCTAGTTCCTTCAGGATAAAAACAAATAAAAAAATTTTGACATCACAAACAGTAAAAATCGAAGTACTTTAAGGAAAAGGCAAAGATGAAGGCAAACAATTAACATCAAAAGCTAAGCGTCAGCGTGTAAAATTTTCGTGTAAACTACCAACGTCTTCACTCTAAGAGGACAAACATTTGAATTTGTGTCTTTTTGGGTGACGATAAATTGGAATTTTATTCAGTCAAAATTTTGTCCTGTTGTCCAAAGGACTTAGAAAAAGTTTTTTTGGCAACAATATTGCAAGAAAGAAGAATGATTTGTTTCAGTGTCTTCTTTGCAAGAAGTAGGGTCATTGCTTATGTACTGACTTGCAAACAGAAAAAAGGCAAAAAAATAAAAATCGGACCCGCCAATTTACCCGATAGAGTGTGCCATATTATCCGCCCTGTTTTTTTCTGTTTTCTATAAGCCCTTAACTAAAAATTTGTTTTCCTCGTTATCGTTATAAGTCGTGTTAACGTTTCGCAGTTTTGTTTAATAATGTTTTTTAGTTTTAGAAATATACTAAAAAAAGGTTCGGCATCATCCCAAGCTTTACCCTTTTCTGCCCGATTGCACTCGGATTTCGAAAAGAGTTCATTATTTCAACCAAGTATCAGTTAGTTAAGCTATGCCCATCTTTTGTTATTTAAAATGTTTTTAAATGTGTGTTTTAATAACTGTGTCAAAATATTAACGTGGTTTTATTTCTATTTTATTTTCAGGTAAGACATTTCGAAGGATGAATCTTTTTGAACTGTAGTGGTATTATGATTGATGACATCTAATTATTGCTTTTTATGTTTAACATAAAATGGTAGTATTAGATTGTAAAAACTTATAACAGCTGTTTATTTCTACAATATTTTTAGAGAGTGATAAATTTACTTTTGTTTTGTTTTAATTATTTTTTTATTCAATCTTTATGATCGAAATCACCCTGACAAATGTTGGTAAAATATGTACGTACCACATTATGTTAAAATAATTGGGAAAAAATAAATTTAACTATAATTGCTTTGCGGAGTATTTCAACACATATGTAAAAGTTAAGCAGAAGTAATCAAAAGAGGAAAATTATTACACCCTAAAATTGAATCAAAATATCTTTGCACTTCCGGATTACAATTTCTCCTAACAACTGAGGAAGCCAACAGCTTTAGCTTTCAGCATTTCTTCATAAAGCCTCAAGCTTAAACTTAATTATGAATTAGTGACTTTTGTTTTCTCCTCCCCTAAAATCCACAATCTCATTCCGCAGAAAAAATTTACTCAACAAAAACAAAAAAATAATAAAAATAATGGAAATCCCATTTGGAATGATAGAATTCACTTTAATGGTTTTTGCAGTTTTCACTTTGCCCTCATAATTCGAAAATGCGGTCTCGCTGGTATGAGGAGAGTTCATGAGCACTCTTGGTGTTATGTACGTGAAGCTATCTGCACACTACTTGAAAGTGCAGCGAGGAGTATACACTTTAAACGCAAAATAAGTCGTTTTTTTTCTCCTCGTATTTCGCTGTAAACAGTTCGCATTACAAAAAGAAGGAGAGCACGAGTTTATATGGGGTTTTTGAATCTATGGCTTCCGTTGGCAAACGCCGCGCCGTGCCGGCCGCCCGAAAGGGTAATGGCATATAATTAAATTGAAGAAAGATAATACGTCCTTCTTCCTCTATTGTGTCGGGCCGGGCGGTGCAAGCTATATTCAAGTGGTAAGGCACGATTTAAAAGTCATTTTTACGGATCAACAGCTTGGCAGAGAGACGATGACTTGGTTTTTGTGGTTTTGCCCTTATCGCTTGGGTGTTTGTTCCAGTGGCGCACAGGGTACCTACCTTACCTAGTGCCAAGCAACTTTTTGAGTAAGACATTAAAGAGCAAACTTGTTGGGAGTTTGATCTTTATGCACTTGAATAGTTAAGTGGCTTTACTTTCTAATTTATTTGCGGTTGAATGTTGTAGGGATGCAAGACGCATACTTTGTTGTATGCAAGAATGTACCTACATAATTGGCAACGTCTGGGTACCTTATTAGAGTTGCACTATACAAAGCACTTTCAGAACTAACTTTATAAAGATCTCGTGAAAAAGCCAACTTTGAGTTATTTTGTAGTCGAAATTGAATAGAATTTTTGAATCTAATTTTGAAAGTTTACTTTTCTATTTAACCCTTAAATGTTGAATAAAACACTGAAATATACAAACTACTTAAGGTCAGGCAAGACTTTTTTCTTCGAACTTTCAGCTGCCCTTTTTTTAATAGGCTCTTAACTACATTAGCTTTGTGATACAGTTTAATCAAATTTGTGCAAAAACTAACCCCTAAAAATAAGGCTCGACCTAAAAAGAACAACGACCCTTCTATCTCTCAGTAGAAATTTCATAAGAACACTCGTTGGTGTATTCACGGGACACTGCACCATTGGTGTTATGGCTACACGAATGGGAACCTTTGCCAACGGCTTCTGCAGAAGCTGTAGGGATGAAGAAGAAATAGAGTCTTTAGAACACTTTCTGTGCCACTGCCCAGCTCTCCAAGAACGACGACTAACCTTCTTAGGAGTCAGGTTCTTTGATAACCTGGACGACCTGGCAGGAATATCACTACTTGACCTAAAAAGATTTATCAAAAGATCAGGCTGGTTCAGTTAGTAAGACATATTTCCAACCATGTTTGTCTACCTCACAAGGGTAATCACAATGGGCCAATCTGGCCACCGAGTGACTTTGCACTAGTTGCAAACAACCCTTTCCAACCTAACATAACCTAACCCCTAAAATGTGATTTTCTTATAAAGGGGGATAGGGATAACGAAAATATCCGTTAAAGACACCTTTTCAAGAATGCCTGTAAATTGCTTAACCGCTTTTCGTCATGGTCTGCACCCACGTGTCACTAGGTAAGAACTTTGTTTCTCCAAGCTTATTTATAGTGGAATACTCCTTCAAAAACAGAGCCGAAATAGACCGCAGAAACTTCAAAGGCGTTTTTGGCTTTTCCACCAAAATCAATTGTTTTGCTAGGAAGGTTCTGTATGTTTTTTGCTCTTTGAATGTACATAAGTTCGAGTGGCACGCCAAGGATCACAGTCCCTGTTCAACCTAACCGAACACAAGGGTCCATAGAACTTTCCCCATGCTAAACGCTACATTTGCTGTCCTTTCCTTCAGACCCTACTATTTCCAAGTTAACACTTCTGTTGAGACAATCAGTCTTCTTGAAGTCTACACTTTCTTAGATTATCTCCTTTATCTCTTCCGTAATGGGTGTTGGAGGTGGTGTGTACGCTGGTTCGGGTATTGTTATTTATTTCGAACATCTCTTCGGAGCCTAGAACCTACCTTTTCAGGATTTAACACAGCCCTGATCCCGGATTAAATTGATGCCAAAGTTCTGTTCCACCGGTTGCCCTGTAAAACTGTATGCACTTAAGCAGTAACACCTTGAAGCACCTGCTCAGACACAGAATTGTTTTCCTTTTGCCTTGGCAAGCTAAAAAGCCATAAAAAATTTTGCAAAACGTTTTGGCATTCTGTTTTTCTCGGCAAAGTGAAATCTTTGAAACACCTACCCAGACACCTTTTTTTTTATTTCAATCGACTTAGAATTTAAAAAGCCATGAAAAAACTATGAAAAAAGTCAAGGTGAAAAAAGCAGAACAAAATTTACAAAACGCCTTGGCATTCTTGTATTTGTCGCAGAAAAGTCTTTGAAGATGCATCTTTCCAGGCAGTGCGTTTTTTCTCCCAATCCACTCAGAGCCCAAAAATTAAAAAAAAAAACATTCAAAAAACGTTTCGCTAAAATTTAACCCGGCAACGTAAGATATTTGGAGCACCTACCCAGGCTCAGGATTTTTTTTTAATCGCTTTAACGTTCAAAAAACCATAAAAAAATCGGAAAACGTTTCCCCATTCTTGTTGTCGGCAAGTGAAAGCATTGAAGCACCTACCCAGACACAATTTATTTTATTTCAATCGATTAAGAGTACAAAAAGCCATAAAAAAACAAGTGGAAAAGTGCAACAGTGCTTTATACTAGGTGGTTGCATACATTTCGGCTTAAAACTCTGCCTTTTTAACTAAAAAATAACTTTTTTTAAGAGATGGTCGCACATACAGGCTTTGAGGAAGCAGCTTTCCAGGCACTGAGTTTTTTTCAATCCCTTCACAATCCAAAAACCAATAAAATATTCAAAAACGTTTGGAGCACCTACCCAGACACAGAAAGCCATAAAAAAAACTTAGAAAACGCTTCGATATTTTTTTTTTTTAATCGTCTTAAAGTTTAAAGTGCCGTAAAAAAATTAAGCAAAATTTTTGGCATTCTTGTATTGGAAAAAAACCAGAACCAAAACCGGCCTTTGCTTGAGGCCCGAGGAGGAGGTGGGGGGGTTAGTCTGGGATAGTTCCTATATGAGAGAAAGTCCGGCAGGGACAACCGATTTCGGTATAACTCCGAACCTGCTGCTTCTCTGCTAAGGATTTTCCTCGGGGATGGGAAGGTGCAGGGGTAACCGAAGCGGTACGAACCCGTACCAGGGGAATATGTACCAGTGTTCCCACAAGAGCGGAGAGGTGAGGACAACCGAATCGGTATGAGCCCTTACCAGGCCGCTCCTGTTGGGGAAAACTTGGGGGATGTGTTAGTGGGGTATATTTGGCGCTTCACTGTAAGGTGTTTCCTCGCCTGTAGAGTTTCCATATGTAGGAGGGATGGGTTTTGTGATACACCCTTATGCGTTTAGCCAGTTTGACCCGGAGATAAAGTTTTCCTTCTCAGTGCTGATAGGGCGGGACAGTTGCACAGAAGATGAACCATGGTCTCTTCTTCGTCTTAATCCCTGCAACTTCTGCAGAAATCGTTGAAGGGAGCACCAAGTCTTCTGGCATGTCGCCCTACCAGACAGTGGCCTGTGAGGGCCCCAATTATCTTTCTAAGATTCAGCCTATTGAAGGAGATGAGTCTCTTTGTTTTCCTACGATCGAGCTCTGGCCAGATTTGTTTGGAGGAGAGACATGTGCTGATGTTATTCCACCTATTGTTTGCCATTGTGATGGCTTCGACGTCCAGGTGGAACTTTATCGAGTTTATGGGTGCTGCCGGTTCGGGTTGGCATTAGCACCTTCTCTAGATAGTTCGTAGGCTCTGCAGCTGCCTGGAATATCCCTGTGGCCACGAACCCAGCACAGGGATGCGTCGCACCTGACAGCAATCTCGTTGAGAGATTCGCGGCATTGCTTTACCAACTTGGATCGTATCGTTGGCGATTCCAAGGCTTTTATTGCAGCTTGGCAGTCTATATTCTATTTAGAGCGCTGCTAACAGCTAACAATAGCGCTGCAGTCTACTGAGTTAATTGAAAACCAGGCCGCGGCTTCACGAACGGCTGTGATTTCTGCTTGAAACACACTGCAGTGATCTGGCAGGCGCTTGGAGATACATAGGTCTAGAGTACTGGAAAAGACTCCTGATCCTACTCCAAGTGCTGTTCATTTGAGCACCTACCCAGACACCTTTTTTCAATCGACTTAGAGTTAGGAAAGCCATAAAAAAGACTTAGAAAACTGTTCGGCTGCAAGGTGTTGTTGGAACCACATTATCCTGCTGACAAAGGACGCGCCATTCACAGGCGAACAATATCAATATTCAACAATATCAACGCCACTTCTACACATAAGAATTCAAACTAAACGTAGACTCCACCTAAAAGTAATACAATGTGCCGTTCCACACTAACAAAAAACGTATACATTCGCATGATTCAGGTGTAGGTGTCCCTTCTTTACGCGAAAAGAACGACTTTTTTCTCTTTCTTGCGCGAGTTTTACTATTTGGACTTGAAAAGCACTCACTTTAAACTTCCATTGAGATGATATTTTTTGGCCACGTTAGTCATAATGAAATTTCGAATATAATTCTGTCAGACCTTAAGTTGAAGACGAGTGTGAGAGTAGCCTAAACGTATGACATAACCCGTGGGCTGCCTGCATAAGCTTTCTAATAGTCTGCAATTAAAACGGGAATATCTACAAGTCTCCCTAAATTCCAAAGGCAAAAGTGTAATGGCGAATAACTTCACAAGTCGCACCGTTTGGTCGACACCACATGGTTAGACGATAATACGACACGGGCAATATTATTGCAGGAAAGAGTCTTAAAGAGCCTTTCGTGGCCTCTTTTTTTACATGTTGTATCAACATGCTCGAGCTGCGCTGCTTAACGGCTAAGTATTTGATCAGTTAAAGAAGTGGCATAAATGTTTGCACCAAAATAGCCCTTGCTCAAAAATCAGTAACGAAAAATTAAATCAAAATTTCGTTGTGGTTTTAACTCCAATTATTAACGATCGATGTGTGTTTCGCTCAACAGTCTTGGCTTCTGATGCTCATCAGTGGATGCAGCCAGAGCTAAGAATCAGTCAAGAACTTCGTCAAGTCGTTTCGGTTCCCCGGGTTGTATCAACTCAACACAACCCTTGGTGCGCAGCACACCGTATACGCTGGCTTTGTCACCAAACATGATGAACGATGAACGTCATTGTCACCCTGCTTCGGATAAAACTTGTATACCAATTGGGGGAGGGACATTTCTTTTACTGCCATGGAAGCAACCCTCGCCCTCAAGTTGATGCCTGACTGGGTATGACAGCTCGCAGAACCTTTTCAATAAGCCACATTCTCCTGCATCTCGAAAAGCTTTTTCAACAGTTTTTCTTTTTCACCCCGCTTTGCTTCCGCATGTGGCTTGGGTAATTAAATTTGGTAAATGAATTAGGCCCTTGAGTTTCGAGACCCGCTTGATTTGCATAAAACCTCTAAGGTAAGCCAATTTATTTTACTCGATTGTACCACTGTTTGAATTTCGCGCCGAAAGCTTGAATGCAGTAATAGAGGACTTGGGCAAAGCTCAAGAAGCTGCAGCCCAGAAATAAAGACGCTGCTCCTCCAAATGTAACAACCAGCTGATCGGTACTGAAAACCACCCGACGATTTGTTCCTATTTTGGGTAGGGTTAAACCGACCGACATTGTTCCTTCAAAATTGACAGTTCCCTGTAAGGTATCATTTGTCAGCAAAGCTCCACATGACTAGCCTGTGTTACTTACAAAATCCTGAGCAGTGGCCCGCAGCGCAGTAAACCGCATGTGCGAACACAACTTCAAACACTCGTCACACTTGGTATCCTTCCATTTTGCCGTGGCCAGGCATAACATGCCTTGGACTGTACAAGTCGGACCTGTCCCAACAACATAGAAAAATGGCTTACAATTGCACAGCTTTAGTGCAGCATTGATTCGACACTCATTCCGACATAGAATCGGTCTATAGGTCTGGGAAAGAAGTCATACATGTATCGCACTAGTGTCAGTGGTTGTCATCCATCCCTACCTTGAAGTATTTTAAATTGTTTTCGTCATCAAACCGACACTTCCTATACTGAATTGGAACGTTCCGGACTTCCTTCTCGGCTGTCGTCAAGTGCAAACTCACATCGAGGAATAGATAAACTTAACCCAAAAGAGACACTGAAATGGTACTCCAAGCCGAAGAAAATGTAAAAAGAATCACATTTAATCCTTGGAGTTTCCTAAACTTTTAACACTTGGATTCAATGACTGATAACTTTGGTCTAGACGATATGGTTCTCTCAGATATTATGGCAAAACATACTTAACTGCGGAACTAACACTACCCTGCAACTTTAACCCTAGGTTAGAAGAGGTCTCTAAAAATCGAACTTACTTTAAAGGGACTTTTTTGATCGTTCCTTTTTTTATTCAAGAGAGATATAAACAAATTCAGACTTTAGTTATAACCCGGGGCCTTTCGTCAATTTTTGAGTCAGCTCAAAATAAAGAATGAAATTTAAATTTTATTTAAAATCAAATAGCTAAATACATAAACGAAGCTCCAAAAATATAACAAATTGACGGTTTAACTAATTAGAACTTTTAAAGTGGAACGATAAATCACCCTAAGGATGTCAATCAAAAATTGACGAAACGTCGTGAAAGTGTACGAAATAACTTTTGGTGTTTTTGATAGCCGATTCCAGATCGCTTTGAGCACCTATTCAGGCACAAAAAGAAGGCAAATAGGTACGTTGGAGACTTTAACTCGGAGGCTCAAAGTGTATCCCAGATTGTAAGGGAGCCATCACGTGTTCCTAATATCGCTCGTCATGCCGCCAGAACTTTGTTCTCGCTTCCTGTCCCGTCAAGTACCTAATTAACGCATAATCACCTCCAGGCTCGTCAGACTACTAGGTCATGCCGGCTTATCATACATTTAGCACTTGTTAACACAACAACTATCAGCTCCATAGAAAAAACCAACAGCCGATAGCACTTTGCTATCAATTTCACCGCACATAATAAAGAAATTAACGTAGGAAGATTAAAAGTTAATCCCAAACTGATTCCACCGGAATAGAGAAGATTAACTTGACGTATGCGTCTTTTTTTGACATTTTCCAATGACATCACGTTATCTGCGCATCTCCTAAATTTTTTTTATCTCTCAGGCAACTCAAATTCAGATAAAATTAAATTCATTTTTAACAGCCGCACCTTTTTTTACTCTACGAAACGAAAAAACCCAAAAAAAGAAAAACAAAACGTCAAATATGTTGTTGGGATTTCGGTCCACAAAGTCGATAGTAGACCAACTTGATCAACATTAACATACATCATTTTAAAGGAGTGTGCGCACCCTTATTGCATTTAACTTTTTTGACAGAACCAACCACATCAACAGCAACATCAGCCGTTCTGCGCATCCCTTTACACAACATAAGAAACACTGCTGAGTTGATGATACCCAGCTGTCAATAAAAGGTGTGTTTGTTTTGTTTCGTCAAAAACGCACAGAGCACGTAGAATTCTGTGTGGGTTGATTTAGAAATTTGCGGAAGAGAATATAAAAAAAACGCGGGTAGTTTTTAATCTCCTCGTGAAGAGATTATTATTCGTATGGTAACACTCGGGATTAACAAGGGGTTTAAGGATGATTTGTCATAATCGCGGATTAGTGTCCGGTGTAAACACCCTATCAGCTTCCAGGTTGAACGGAGCAAATACACTATGTTATTGAATGTCATGTGTTATATCGTTTTATGTGGATAAAATATTCATAGAGAATCTCCCAGGATGAAAGTGGGACCTCAGTGTAGATGCTTTCACCTCGAACAGACAATCAGTTGAAGTTTTATCAAACGGGACCAAGCGACAATGCGCGTAGTCTCATTTGAAAAGAGAATAACCGGTCACCTTAATTGGCTTGAGTAGTAACCGCCATAGGTGAAGTTAGCAGGATCGTGTCCTGGCGGTCAGCCAATAATAATTTTTCTGCCGAATTTCGCACTCGTTTATTGTCTGGAATTCTAAAAATTCTCTACGTTTAAAAGTTCGTTAGTCGAAATGGAATAGTCTCTTAAGCAGAATGGAATTTATTGCTTGAAAAACTCGCTGCTGCCTTCTTAGTCAAGTAATCAAAATGGAAACCAAATCAGTAATCAAAATAGGCTTTCCACCCTCGACGGGGTCTAAAAACACTATTTGCATTTTCATTCTTCAGGTTATTATTTTTTCATTAAAAAAATCCAGAAAAGGAGCATAGGCTTACATAAGATTTTCACCATCCACCACTTTCGAGAAAAAAAAAAATCAAAATCATCTTGATGCATTCACACCGATTACCTACTGGGTTTTGTTTGACATTTTAAGCAGCTGATCCAGTTTTTATCATTTATCGAGTGGCTAACAGATTGTCATGTTTTGTACTCAAAAAGGCTTTTGTGAATTTCAACATTTCGACATTGTTCTTTGACAGCTATATTTGTGGAACATTGTGGAACGTATTCAATAATGGTAGATGGTATGTTTGTTCTGGAAATCCTTAATCGATGTAAATGAATTTTATGGTTAATATATTAACCATAAAATTTTACGCGAACATTTTGTAAATCTCTATTATCCTTAGGAAAGCTCCAGATTTTACTTTAGATTTGTCGTGTTTTTATGTAATATCGGAGGTTACGTGATGCGGGCTTAATATTTTTTTTTACACAAGTCGAGACTCGTTTTGATGTTTCTGTATATATCGAAATATGATCTCATTGGGTACACGGATTTAAATCTGATCAGAGGGAGATAATGCGTCTTCAAAATTCGATAAGCCTTGTAACGAGTTGTGTTGGGCTAGAGACTATGTGACTGGACATTTTGTCCCGTACAGTAGGTGAGATCATGAAACTAAAAAGGGACCCCCGAACACATGGTTCTTGAGGTCATTCCTTCGTTGTAAACACAAATTTCTTAAATCCTTAAGTTCTTCGAGGAAGAACTTAAAGTATTTAAAAAAAAAACACAAAAAAGGAGCCCTGAAAAACTGTCGACTGCGCCATTTTCGTCTTGTCGTTTGTATGTCAACATTTTACATTCTCAAAATTACATCAGAGATATCGCTTTGAAACTTATAACATTTTAAGTATGCCTACATTAAGCATGGTTTTCTGTATTAAACAATTGTCCATTCTTGGAAAAGTACCTTATTGGTTTTGATGTTAACTAAGATCACTCCCTACCGTTTTACAAGAGAGAGCTAGAATTCTTTCCTGATCTTAAATTTGATTTTTTTTTAAATATGTAGAAGCCAAGTTAGGTTGCAAATAAAAAAATGCACGAGGGAAATTTTCAATATTTGAAATTATTAATTTCAGACTTTTCAAAATTGCTTGCTCAGATATTTCTTCCCTTCCTATAAAAAAAATTATATCAGCCTTTTAGCCGCTTCTTATTTCATATCTACCGCTGTACGTACATGGTTAGAGTCAAATATCTTTCAACAAAAATCTGCTTTAAAAACTCTGTTTTACAAAATTCTGGAAAAGCCACTTTTACCAAGGGACAGGGTAGGGAACAAAAGTCGGCTTGGTTCAATATTGTATTGCCAATTCCGAAATTTCCAAAATTCTGATGTTTTTCAAAATGCTGTTATACAAAATTCTAAAAATGCCACTTTTACAAAGCTACACATTACCCCAAAATTTCAATATGGGTTGGCTTCAAAATTGTGCTTGTGTCGAAATTCTTTTTACAAAACTCTGCTGTTCTGTACCTTTTTCAACTTTGCCATACCTAAAAGAAATGCAAAATTATCTCAAAAAGCAGAATAAGCAAAACTTTTTTGCTTTGGTCAGAATTTTGGATAGCAGAATTTTTTAGCGAAAAAGGAGGACTATGATGACCCAATGTCTTTGAAAATACATTACAAAACAATGGAAAATATGCCACAGGAAAATTTCCAAGTTTGCACTTATGAGTAAAAATTTTTTTCCTTAGACGTTACACTCACTCTTGAATAATTCTCCTCGCCTGGTCATGGTCAAAATATTTCGAACACGCTGTCAGCCCCATGTAGGGAAACTGTCGAGTTCCTTCGACCCGTTCAACAGCCAAGACTGTTGGATTTTCCTTGTAACGCTCCCACTGATTCCAGCAAATGTTAATGGAAAAGTGAGTGGCAAACAGCAGGATTACACCCCAGAGCATCCTTTCGATCCAGTGGATGTCTCTGCGCACAATATAGGCAAATCCATGGAAGGAGGACTTTTCGAAAATTTTTCGGACCAACGCTTTTATTTCGTCCATCGAGGCTGGTATCGTAGTCGTATCTGTACTAACTATCATGTGGGCTGTGAATCCTTTTATAGGCACACATGCGTTGGATGTGTTGCGTTTTGTGTGTTTAGAAATCATGGGTCAATTTGGGATGCGGCTTGTCGCCTAATGGTGTTTGGATGTTCCCCGGTTTAATTATGTAGCCAGCAAATTGCCAACGGACATGTGAATTGTGGATGTCATGTTAAAGGCTCTGCAAATAAATGAGTTGGCTTGACACGATATTGATGTTATGCCTGCATGTTTTCGATCAAAGGATGGGTCATGGACAAACCTGTAAGTGTCATCCACAGTGCCATTTTGTTCGTATAATTGGATTAAGACATCGTATCGTTAACGACTCAATCTTCTGACTAGCTACCGAATACAACTTCATACTTATACGCACAAGTCCACTTGCTATCACCAAAGATGAATGCGTTTTCCGCCACTCGTCGACATCCGGCCTGAATTCATCAACGAATAAAAAAAAACTTACTGCCCACAATTTATTACACCGATTAGATGAGACTCTGTTAAAAAATGCGTCCACATATTTTCATCTATCAATGTCGAAATATTTCATAGAGCCCAGACTTGAATATCCTCAAAAATAAAGAGTTCAAAAATAGAAATCGATTTGTAGCTACATTAGTCACTGGCACTTCAGCATCCACCCACTGGTGCTCACTGTAGGCACCATATCGTGGGCCGACCCTTCTTACTATCTGCTGCCTTGTAGCTGGCCGATTTGTTAATAAATTTCAATCAAAACGCGTGTTAAGAACCAGCGCACACAGATTCCTATTGGCAGCGGAACCAAACAAAAGTCGAATCTAAATGCACTGTCATAACTTCCGTAGTAATCACTTAAGTAGGGTTGCCTGTCAAAAGCGGGAGAAGTTTATTTTTTCAAAGCCGAAACCTGTTTCTAATTAGTTTAAGATACTTGGTGTTATACTGTAGCTGATGGCGCTGTTCAATAAACGAGGCGTCTAATAAAGAGATAATAGTAAATAGATTGTCACTTTGGTTCGGATTCAAGAACCGGAGCTGAATTGATGGCCGAATCGGAAGCTGACCTTCGATTTGGTGTGGGCAGCGTGTAAAGTTGGTCACGCCAACCTGGGCTTGATCATATGTGGGTGTAATGAGGTTGTCTATTGCTGCAGTTCATTTATGATTTCTATTATTTTAATGAAGTAATCAGCGCGACGAAAAGGTGGCCTTTGAACATGTGACATAGGTTAGAAGGTTATTGCATGAGTGCGATTTTTTGTTATAAACCGATGCAGCATTTTTTTGCTTAAACTGCTTTAAGGACCTTGAGTTTGCAAAGCCAAGAAACAAATCCATTTTGTTTGTAGACAAGTACTGAGTCCATTTTCAGCAACCTCAATAGCTATTTTTATGGTAAGCAGTTCACCTTGATAGGAACTTTTAGTCACTCTTACTTGCTGATCTCAGGTTTTAGGCAAGTGGTCCTGCCTAAATCCGATTTAAGCATGTTACAAACAAAAAATTGCAGTTGCTTTATGTTTGGTGCATCAAAATGTGATTCCTATGCGGGTACACAGATTGAAGTCTGATTAGATAATGCGTCCTCAAAACTCGATAAGCCTTGTTTCGAGTTGTGTTGGCCTAGGGGCATTATGTGGCTTGATATTTTGTCCCGTACAATGGTACAAGTGTTCTTGAGGTCATTCCTTTGATGTGAATTCAAATTCCTTAGTTCCTTCTTCGATGAAGAACTTAAAGTATTTTAAAAATGCAAAAAAGAAGCCTTGAAAAATCATCGACTGCGCCATTTTTGTCAAATCGTTTGTAACTCAAAATTTTACATTCTCAAAACTACATAAGAGATATCGCTTAAAAACTTGTATCAATTGATTCTTTAATATTGTTCAGCACGCTGGGATTTAAAAAAAATGACAAAACAATTTGAATGACCAAAAAAAGGAACTTCAAAAATCACCGACTGCGCCATTTTCGCCTGGTCTACATTTTTGCAAAATTTCCTAAGAAACTTGGGACTTTTGATTCAACAATATGGTTGAAACAAACAGCAAAGCGTCAATTTGAAAGTCCTACAACTTATGCTAAGAGGTGTTTTAAGCCTAGCTATTGACACTCCTGTTTTTTGAGGTTCTTGTACGTAAAAATAGGGCTTTTGTCGGGCCGAGCCCAGCTGTTAACAATCTCGACTTTAAAATCCAGCTGACTCAAGATATAAGAAGCTTTTTTGTAAACTTTTCAAAGGTTTGTTTCAACTTCGCTATATAACTTCTGTATGAAGGGTTCTTCTGGGTTCTACCATGAAGGTTTTTTTTTTAATTTTGCAATTTCTCGGATACATTGGAAACATTTTTAAGCTTCAAGCTTAAAATTTAAGCAAAGTGACTCACCCATACGTTTTGTTTCGTTGAAAAAAAAGGCTTAAGGAGTACCCACTTAAAATAGAATACACAGTTTGAGAAGACTAACTTAAAAGCCTCTATGAGAACAAAGAATTCAGCACGAATGATAAGAATCAAGGAAGTAACCACCATATACTAAAACTCAAGTGGCGTTTTATACCTACTGGAGCTGTCGTTAAGCCTTATGTCATGAATTGTGAAATGATACCCTAATTTCCGTCAACTGCATATCTGTATCTTATCAACTGCCCCGCAACGAAACGCTCCTTAAATCGATCACACTTCTCCTCCCGTTCCCGAAGTGATCAAAAATCTGTTGATTGGCCAGCAAACCAAATTGATGCTGTCAAGTTGATTGGTAAAATGGCGCAGTCTAGTCGATCACACTGTTTTTCTTAAGACTTTGTATAAAACTGCTTCAATCGTTAAATTTGTGTCTTGTAACCCAATAAACGCACTCATATAAGAAGTCGCCATACAGCAATATTGACGCAACCAAGTTGATTGCTGTAATGGCGCAGTCGAGTCGAACATTTGCTTAATTTTTGTCCTGTATCCCACTAACCATGCTTGCCTCAGAAAGAATCGGCCATACGGCAATATCGAAGTGCTCAAATTGATTGTCGAAATGGCGCAGTCGAGTCGATTACAGTATTTTCGTTCAATTTACGTCTTGTAGCCAAACGACCATGCTCACTTAAGAAGAAGTTACCGGCCATACCGCAATATTGCCACAACCAAGTTGATTGCTCAAATGGCGCAGTCGTGTCAGTTCCACAATTTTCGTTTGGACTTGGTATAAAACTGCTTCAATGATTCTGTTTAAGTTTTCTTGCCCAATAACTGTGCTCATATAAGAAGTCGCCATACAACAATATTGACGCAGCCAAGTTGATAGCTGTAATGGCGCAGTCGAGTCGATTAGAAAAATTTTTGTTTAGGTCTTGGATCATGAACATTTGTTTCATTTTTGTCCTGTATCCCGATAACCGTACTTACTTCAGAAGTCATGGGCCATACGGCAGTATTCACGCTGCAAAATTGATTGTTCAAATGGCGCAGTCGAGTCGATTACAGCATTTTCGTTCAATTTACGTCTTGTAGCCCGATCACCATGCTCACTTAAGAAGAAGTCACCGGCCATATCGCAATATTGCCGCAACCAAGTTGATTCCACAACTTGGTTGCGGCAATATTGCACAGTTCCACAATTCTCGTTTCGACTTGGTATAAAACTGCTTTAAGTCTTGTTACCCAATAACCGTGCTCGTATAATAAGTCGCCATACAGCAATATTGCTGTACTGGCGCAGTCGACTCGATTACAGCATTTCCGTTCAGGTCTTGTGCCACGACAATCTTTTTAATTTTTGTCCTGTAGCCCAACAACTGCTAACTGAAGAAGTCATCGGCCATGCGGCAATATTTACGCAGCCAAGTTGATTGATGAAATGGCGCAGTCGATTCGTTTAACTCTTTTCTTTCAGGGCGTGTATCGAATTCCTCTAATAGTTCGAGGTCTCTGTAATCGATAGTCTGTATAATTTTCGACCTGTTTGAAACTGACTTTAAAACTAATCGCCCAAATGTTTGGTGCTCTTAGTAGTGATTTTTCAAAGTCTATTTATGATCAGCAATTTTTGTGGTTCAATTGATCCATTTCTATGGTGGCTATTCATGACGCCAATAATGGCAGCACTGTAATCCAGGCTGTTAGTTGTTCTTTTCACTGCAATATACTAAACAAAAATCCAACACCTCATCCTCGGAATGGGTCCGAAACGATTTCGCAAGACCGCCTCGTACCAAACATCGAGTGAAAGAATTTCACAGTCTGCCACAAAGAAATTGCGGCACAAGCTCGTAAAGCTGCCATCGGCACAGCCTCTGCGGACCGTTCAATTTGTTTACATTCCTCACCTCTAATTCGCGCCATAAACAAACGAACGTGTGTAATAAATAAACACACAATTATTGCTTTCATCCACACTTTAGTTTGGACCAAAAGTGATACTCGCCTCCAAGTCTCTATCCATGATTGAGCAATCTCTGATGAACACTGCCCTCGCCGAATGTGTGCAACACGAAGGTGCCTCACTTATTGAACTTCAACTGAAAACAACGTTGTAACACACTGCTCGCTCACCCCACGACTTATTTAGGGAGTCATTCATAAGTCGTAAGTGGTCCCTACTCAACTTGCAAACACACAAAAAAAGCACAAGAGGGTTCCATGCTGCTGAAACGGCCTCTTGGGAGACTCTGACTTCTTTGATTTCTTTTTGATTGTTTTGGGGTCATGTCCACTTGAGAATTGAATTCACCTCCCATGCCGTGTTGGTGTCGGTGCCATTCACTCAATTTGAATTGAATGTGAATCGGGTCATGTAATGACCTTGAATGGAGGATAAAAAGAAACTATATAATTCTCTTTGTGTATAGGTGTATGTGTGTTTGTTTGCATGCATGAAAAGGCTGTCGGCTTGTCCAACAGCTCTGGCTGGATACCATATCTTCTTTCTTCTTCAGTTTACCTTTCTTTGTATGGGGTTGACATCTGGGCCAGTGTGTCACGTAAGGATCATGTGAAGGAGTCACACATTTTGCATAATTCAGTTCAGCCAGATGGCAGCAAGCAAATGATGAGAAAAACAGGCAAACACAACTTTTATATGGCATCTTGCGTCGTCATGGTTTTTATGTCGTCTTCCTTTTGTTTAATGAACCTCCTGATGTGAATTTTTTATTAATGTGAAAGGGACCCTACTGAACTGCTTGAAATTTTGTAATAAAATTCGAGGAAAAGAAACAATGAGTCAGTGTTTATGTAGCAGCATCAACATTTTTAGATGAAGGTTTGCGAAAAAGCTTCTTTTTAACTATATTCAGCACATTAGTCTTTCGTTCGAATTGACTTTTCACGGAGCGTAATACTTTTAACGGTTTAAAAGCCATCAACGCAGATTTAACACAGGGCGTTTCAACTGCCAGTCGTGTCACTGAAAATAAAGAAGCCTTGAAAGCCTAGTTTTATCTCTAAATACTTTACGCAAACAAGAGGCATAAACGATTTATTGGCCAATGAGTTCCTATTAAAATCACCACTTGAAATCCAATCGCTCTAAGTGGCCATGTTGAAGCCACATTAAATCAACCTTTCCTTGCCCTTATCAGTCTCCGTTCGAGAGCAACACTAAGCCAAAATTCCTGCGTTTTGCAAGAAAGCTTTCTTTCCATTTTTAAATTTAACTTCCATGTCTGGGTAGGTGCTGGTTACAAAACATCGTTTGTGTAAAACAGACAATTTAAAATTGAAGCTAAAATGTGCAGAAAAATCCAACATTCAAATGATTTTAAGGAAGTCGTTACTTGCTTGAAATATTTCCGTGTCTGGGCAGGTGCACCTAAAACTAAGTGCCTATCTACTAATTATATCAGCACGAAACAACAAACAAGTTTCTCCAAAAAACCATATCGATCTGACTAAGTTTTGCAAGGAATGATTCGTTCCACGTTTAAATTTATTGCCATGTCTGGGTAGGTGTTCCGAAGGCAACAACACAGCATTGTCTCTTTTTCACGCTAAAGGTAACAAAAAATACTTGAAAAATAAACCGTTCAGTGAACTCTTAGAAAAGCCTTTCTTTGCTCGAATCGCCCCATGTCTGGACAGGTGCACATCAAATGAAAAAGACCAGCTCGATCAACTAATCCATTCGGTGGAATATATTTTCCTGGGCTAATGGAAATGTTTCAATATTGGAATTTTTTTACTGAGCGAAACATTTTACTGAGCACTACTCCATGTCTGAGCAGGTGCCGCTAAGACAACAATATGAATTGGACTGAAAATTAAAATGGAAGGGAAAATAGCCTTTTGTTTAACTATCAGACTTAGTGCCTGGGATAATTTTTATTAAACACCTTGGCAGATTTGTTCAAGCAGTAAAGGTTAAGTTGCCCAACTTATATAAATCTCATGTCTGGGCAGATGCACAAATGACACTGGACCGACTGTATAAAAGTCTGATAATTCAAAACGAAGCACTTAATCTATGTAGATTTGGAAAATCCTTTTTAAACTCGAATAGTCCCATGACTGGGCAGTTCCAAGATCTGCTCCAAGATCAAGTAGTTCATTTCTGGGGCATACAAACTGGCTCTTCCCGGGCAATTAAAGGCTTTACTGAGTGCTATTCCTTATATGAGCCGGAGCGCTTCAAACCGCATATATGAAACGAGCTTAATACAAGTGCTATAATAAAATAGAAAGAAAAACTTTTATATTAACTTCTTGAAAAGTCGAAAGGCTCTCATAGGATGCCTTACATGATAAGCCTGTTCAAGCTTATTGAAGCAGTTAACTGCCGCTTCAGAAGACTGTCTGGGCAGGTGTACCTCACACCTCACAGCGCCTTTTGAAGGCAGTTTTCAGATAAGTTGGAATGTAATTGAAAAATCAATGTTTGATCTAGGTTAGGTTAGGTAGGGTTGCTGGCAGCAGAAGCCACTAGCTCGCATAGGCCTACGAGGGCCCCTAGCGTCACCCCATAAAGACAACCTTAAAGGAATAAAGATTTTAATTTAACTATCATACTTAGTCAGTTGAAGTATCCTGAGCTTTGAAGAGAAACTTGTTCCAGACGGACATTTTAAATGTATCAAGTGTTTGGGCAGGTACACTCAAGACCACAATAAGTTTTCTGGATTCTATACAGAAAAAAACGTTAAGCCGAAAAAGTACAATAGGCTTGGTGCTTCTTATTAAATTGCTTCTAAATTTCATCGACGAAAACAACAAAAAAAGGTATTAAGTCTTAAGTTCCTAGTTCAAAATTTGAGGCCTAAAAACAACCGACAGACTGACGGTCTCGATCATATGCCCTTAAGGTCTTGGGGATCTACGGTGATTATTTCTCTATGTTACAAATTATGAATCAAACTTAATATACCTCCTATCCTATGGGATGGGGTATAATAAAAATCAATGTCTGGGTAGGTGCACCAAAGAGATGCTTAAAAAGTTAATTGATTTCTAGTCTCTTGGGTCAAATCCTCCTGAAATCTTAAATAAAACTCAAGAACAGCAAAACAAAAGTCTTGGTTCTCAAGGACATTAGTCATCATATCAGATCCCCCTCCAATGAAACTCCTTTCAATTGCTGTTTGCCATGTCCTTAATATTGCTTAAACGAATTGTCTCAAGAGCTTACACCAGTGTGTATACCACTTCAAACTTAATTTCTTCCAACGAGTCCAAGTCCTAGCCTCACTCGAAATTTTCTTTACCTATGCCTTTCCGTTAACCCTTGTCATTTCTCTATTCAAGCGTTACCCTCTTAAGCATAAAATAAATGCTTGAGTCCTGCAAGTCCTCGAAAAACTCACATAGTACTTCATTAGTCAACGACCCGTACAAAATCTGTGTGCCCCACTTGAGCCGTCCGTATAGTGGACTCTACAAAGCATAATCGTCCTTGATGACAGTCTCAATCTGAAGTACAGAGTCGTCTCTGCCATGTCTTTCTGAATTGTATAACAACCGCAGCTGACAGGATAGAAACGTCTCCCATCTGATGTTCAATTTGGAAAGGCTTAAAGTACAATTACTTCTCCTCCAAGCAAAAATCAGAGAGCCTTCGAGGTGGGGAACAATCGTTTTTTTTTTTTTTTTTATTCGCTTTCGCATGGGGACATTACGAAAGTATTGTGCTCCTCCACACCCGCCCACACTTTACTACTTTGAATAAATATGCATTCAAACTAAAATCTGGGTCAGTCCTTGAAGTTCGTTATACCTTATATACCGCAGTGCATCAGAAGAAGAATAGCATACTCGTACTCCATAGACATAGAAGAGATTTTATCAAAAGCAACACAAATGGCTCATGATACTTTTACTGCAGATACACATCCGCAAATCAACAACCAACCATCACAGTTATGAAAAGTGGAAGTACTAAAAGGAATGAGGACATATCTTCCGCCCAGAATCACCCACCTCGAGGGACACATACACAAAACAAGGGTGGCTTCTTCACTTGGGTGCTTCTTTTTTGTTTACGTGTGTGTGTGTGTGTTTTTTTTATCTGTTTGGTATTATGGGATTGAGGTTTATATGCTTTTTGGTAGGCCGATATGACCAACCAAAAATATGTGACACAATAAAAACGGCTATAAGTCAGTGAGCCATTAATAAATGTGAGGGCATTAGAGCCCTTTTTTTTTGGCTTAAAGGGGATACGTCGACATTTCGTCCTTAAACAGGCATAACAATACAAAGCCTTGAAGCAGTTGTTTAGGCGAACTTTTTTTTAGGGGAAAAGGCTAATGAACCTAATTAGGGAATCTTGTTTATTCACTCGTTGCCAGACTCATTATGCAAGGATAAACGCTACCATCCGGGTGATTATGAAGCGCTTTAGTGTAAGCATTTTGTTCTTTTCCAGCGGGCATTGTCTTAATTTAGACTTTGTTGTGAGATCGCTTGTTGGGTAATGTTTCGTTAGGGGCGTCGGATAAAGTGTAATTATTCTCGAGTTCAGAGAGAGTTATCCGTTAAGTGGGGGACAACGTAGTAATTACGAAGATTTTCACAAATTAATTAAATTTTTTTTGTTGCCTTTAAGGCTACTGGTCGCCGTCGCTTGGTAGGAAACAGATATTAAGGGAGGCAAAAGTTGAATAATTAATCAGAAATTACTTTCCGGTAAAATTCAACAAAAGTGAAACCAAGCATGAAATCAAGGACAAATCGAAATATTTATCTTTATTATGGAAAATTTAAGCTCATATTCTGTTAAGGGCTAAATTGGTCACTTGAGAACCGATATTTTTGCATCGGATTAACTTGTCGGAAAGTAAAGAAGGAAAGGCAGAAAACGGAATGTTGGACCTTTTTATTACTGGCCTTATATTTCCTCGAAATGAGTATAACACTGAACCCCATTCATGCCTTTTTATACCCCATTCAATAGGATAGGAGGTGATTCGAGAGCGAATTCTGAATCGAATAAGACATGTCCGTCCGTCCGTCTGTCTGTATGTCACACGTTTTAAGGCCTTAAATTTTAAGCTAGGAAGCTGAACTTTGGTGCCATTGTTATCCGAAGCAGAACAAGTGTCGAAATTTTTTAAACCCGCCCACAGACACGCCCACAATCGGTGTGTATGTCCAACTACCTCCACAGTTTTCAAAACTTTAAGGCGTTTTTAAAGCCTGAAACTTGTCATTTATCATCTCCTGATTATTGCCAAATACGGAAAATATAAATTAAATCGCTTTTCCTCCTCTAGTGGGCGTGGCATCGATTTAAAGGTAATTTTTCAAATCCATTTTATTCCATATTTTTGTTCCAAATCAAAAAAATTTTACTTAATGTATTTTGTAGAAAACACTTATTTCTACCTTTTGTTCATACAAGACGTTGAGCCACGCCCACATTTGGAGGCAAAATTCAAGAAAAACCTCAAATTTTATAGAAAAACGGAATTTCGAATGGCCTTAAGCCTTATTTAGGAAATGATAAAAAATAAAAACTAGCAAATAAGGTAACGTGTGGGGTGCCATGGCGTAGTCGTTAGTGTCTGTGCTTACTACGCCTGAGGTCTGGGTTCGAATCCTGCCATCGTCACCTGAAAAAAAAAGACTTGTTCTTTTTCACGGTCCCCACCTCCGTGAGGGTCTGACAAGCCCTCCGAGGGTAGCATTTGTCTTGAAAAACTTCTCAAAATGCCGTTCGGATTCGGAAAAAAATTGTAGGTCCCTTTGTATGTAAAGATATTAACACACCAGCATACATTGTTGAGAAGTTGGCCCTGGTAAACCTCGAGCTGTTGCGCCACTCTATTTATTTTTATTTTTAAATAAGGTAAACGAGACTTCATTCTAGATTTCGCTTTAACAAAGTTTTTAGCCGCCCCACCTTTAGGGGTCGATTTTACAAAAATATTGAATTTGAACCAAAAAAATTGCATTTTTACGTATAGATTTAAGAGTAACTTGGAAATATCTGTGTTAATATTGATAGTTTGTAATAAGGGGCGGTTGGACCACGCCCCTTTTCGAAGTTCGCACAACATCAGCATTTTAAAATGTGGGATAGGATGACCGATGACGTATTCAACGGTCCGCTTTATGGACTGTTACTTCTGCGTACACACTGTAGCACTTACTCACCGATTGACTTTAGCGTGCTTTGAGCGAAAATATTGAAAAAATTTTATTTCATGTCTGGGCAGGTGCACATAAAACCGATATGAATAATATTCAAGCAGCACGAATATAGAGACCACAATCATTTCTTTTTTTTAAAAGAAGCAATTTATGGCGTATTCTTTTCAACACCAAATCGTAAAACTGGTTTAGAATACAAAAAAAAAATGTTTTTTACTCGTACACATGAACGGAATCGTGCTTATGTAACTGTTCTTTTGAACTCCGAATCAGTTCGGGGTCGACACCGAACTCGAATTTTCGCCACCGTTGTATTTGACGGTGGAGGCTGGGTGCAGCTTTGATTGTGTATGTAAAGTGACTTTTCGACTCAATTTTCTGTCGTTACTTTTTACAACTAGACTAAAATTGTATGAAATGCTAAACTCAAAGCTACCGAAATTCATTTTAAGTAAACAGTACAAAAAACCGGTGCCAACAAAATCACGCTACGTCATGTAAAATAGTAAAAAAAAACAAGTAAAGCCGCGTTGTCACAAGCAACGTAAAACAGGAACAGAAACAGAATCTCATACATAAGCAACTGAAACCTAATTTCGCTGAATGCTTTTTGCGTTGCTAATGTATGAAATTCTGTTTCTGTTCCTGTTTCTGTTCCTTGTGATTACGCGGCTTTAGTAAGTGCAAGAGTTCGTCTGTAACGAACTTCTAAATACCCGACCCTCTTTACCTATTAACACCAAATTTAAAATTTTTTGGTCTGTTTCATATACTGAAAGTCAATAATTTCTATTGGCCACACCCCTAAAAGAGGGCGTTGGCTGAAAACTAAGATCAATTAAAATTAAAATCAATAACGCCCCCTAAAAGTGGGCGGAGCTCAATGCTTTGTATGCAACAAACTTAGCAAATTGTAATATCTTTGATATTTGTCATAGAATATTTTTTTTCAATTTAGAATAAATTTCCCGAGAAATTAGGTTTTCAAAGATTTCAGATGTTAGAAGTGGGCATGGTCAATAGAGTGGGCGGTCCAATTTTTGTCTAATTAAAGGCTTCTGGTCGATATTGCTCTTCACCAAAATTTGAGTTCATATGTTTAGTCTATCTTGACCAAAAGGCATTTTGAAATAAAATGTAAATTTGAAGTTGTCTGACATTCAAGACAATTATGGGCGTGGCTGTGGGCGGAACTCCTTAATTTTCATACTTTGTCTGTACAAAATGAGAACCAAGCAACGCTGCAAGTTTCGGTTTCCTGACTCAATTTGAACGATTTCAAAAGTGCATACATACGGACGGACGGACATGGCTTAATCGACTTACCTGTTGGTCTCGATCATATCTCTAGGTCTTAAGGGTCTACGGTGATTATTTCACTGTCTTACAAACTATGCATTAAAATGAATATACCCTCGGTCGGGTATAATGAAGTCAAAGAAATTTAACGCTTAACGTGTTGACTGCACCGGTCCGGTGTAGTGTGTGTCGTTCTGTACACAGTGAAACCTAGTGTACACGACGCTGGACTTGTCGCGAATACCGAGCATTATTTGACAGCTCGGTTTGGCAGTTCGGTGTTCAAAAGAATACGCCATTAGTCTCTACCCCAAGTGTTTCACTACATAGGCGTGAGATTAGGTTAGATCATCAGTTGGGCGCTACCACGCCCTGCCCCGAACATAACCTTCACTCGATTTCACGAAAGGTTTAAAGAACCCCTAACAACAATTCAATGTGAAGTTTAAGGATCAGCGAATTCGTTTGAAGATGTCAAGTTGAGGATTCAAATTGAATCGATTCAGCAATAAAATTCTGCTTATTCGGCTTTTATAGGCAAAATTTTGACTTTTTTGAGGTAAAGCAAAGGTAAAGAAAGAAACAGGAAATGTGCTTGCAGGAGTCAGGTGGCACGCCCCCCTTACATATTCCACTGTGTTGCTTTGTCAAAGTTGCATTTCCATAATTTTGAAAAGCACAATTTAAAAACCAGAATTTTCACCTTGGCAGAATTTTGACTCCAACAGAATTTTGACTCCAACCTAAATAAAATTAAAAACAAAAATTGGCCCGAAAAAAATTGTCTGTGAACGGCTTGTGTGACCATAAAAAGTATACTGGCAAAGTAGCTTAAAATAAACCAGAGCGTGGCTCTTCAGATCCACCCGGATGGACCAGGATTTCTTACAAATTGACATCAAAATTATTTGCATGTTTACATGCAAAAAACGTTTTCATATTCCATTTTTTAAAGGTGTCGCATGGACTCACATGTACATATGTAGCCAGAACGAGGCCGGACAACAATATTTACGGTGGTTTCAAGGGGTTGACTTACTAATTTCTTCTTTAATTTCGACCATTTAGGTTCCACTATTTTGTAGTACCTGCGTACAAAATTGCAACGTTTTGCATTCGAGTACCTTCCAGTCTTGCCGACAAAAGTTGGCTATGATTGCAACGGAACGAAATCACCGAACAGATTTACTGCAGCTTTTGCCGACGGGCAGGGTTACCCTATACTGTCTTTTTGCCCTCAAAATTTTAACCATAAAAGTACCCATCCCATCAGCAGGAGTACCTACTAACGTCAAATAATAACCAACACCATGACACATAAACGTCAAATAACTTACAGCAGACAGCAGATATTTTACTTATTTACCGTAGCCAATTTACTGTTTGCCAAATACCATGACAGTTAAGCAATATAGACAAGACATGGCTGTTAGAAAAGTGTAACCAAAGTTTAAATTGATTTTCTCCGCTGTATGCCGTCATTCAACGCCGCCATGTCAAGCATAATAACCTCTGAAGCGGCACCCATCTCAGAATATATGTACTTGTCGCCACACTCTTGGCGAACAACAGTTTAATGATTTTTATCACTTCTTAAAGTGATATGAATTGTTAAATTTTTTTTTTCTCGAAAAAGATGATGTCTCCCCTGTATTGCGGAAAATTGAGACACTATGTTGGTGTAAGACTGGTCTTATTAGGGTTGTCGCATTGCAAGTAGGACGGGTGGGCACTTGATGATTTATGCAAACTAATAAAACTGTCCACCCTAGTTCATCCTCTTTAAACCGAACGCAATGGATGGGCTGGCCAGCCAAGACGGATGCCAATGATGGCCACGATGACGACGACGAAACTAGTGGTATTTAGTTGAAGTCACTTGATGGGTA
Organism: Neoascia interrupta; assembly: GCA_947623515.1. Taxonomy (NCBI): domain Eukaryota; kingdom Metazoa; phylum Arthropoda; class Insecta; order Diptera; family Syrphidae; genus Neoascia; species Neoascia interrupta. Next base: position 21,444,784 of record OX392462.1, on the reverse strand, counting down.
AAAATGCAAATGAGTCGCCAACACTGGGTTGTGCGCACAGTTAAGGGCACATGGCAGTGATTCAACCACCTCGTGCTGTGACATAGGAAACGTGGGATAAATCTGTCAACTATAAATAGACTTTAATTGGACTTGGACTGTCTTGTAGGGCGGGGTTCTATTAGAGACCTCTGTGCGAAGTGTGACAGCCTTGATTGGCATTAATAAGAGAAAATTGTTTCAATTTAATAAATTAAGTGCAAAAATTGTTGCCAACCAGCCTGTAACGAATATTTTTCTTTCTTCTATTTTCAGGTAATGATTGATACTTTTCGAGTAACCATGGTAACAACTTAAAATCTGTTGGTAAAACATAGTTTTTTCTTATGTCAGCTTTGAAATTGATCACTTTGAGTGAAACTGAAATCACACCTCTGAACCCCTGAACTGTCAGTTATGTAACCACACGGTATCACTGGTGTTCCACTTAAATTCAATATCTGTGCCGATTGCCACCAAATTGCTACTGTATGCCGCGGCCCAAACTGCACACGCATGTCAATCAAAGTGTCAGAAAATTGTCTAACCCCAACTTCTGTCAAAGTTTGTTCGAAATTGCGCAATGTCCATGTTTCACAGAGACGTAAAAGTAGTTTGCAAACTATACAAACAGCCACCCATGACGTTCTGGCTCTCAATTTACAATATTTGAATTTGAATAAAAAAAAAATTAATTTAAATTCAGTAATCGACACCACCTTGGATTGACACATGAATTTTGACACATTGCATAAGGCACACAAACATCTACACGCCCGTAGGGAGATTTTTTCAAACCAAGCCATCATCACTGGTGGGACAAGAGAGCAAAACAGAAAAAAGTGAAAAGCACGGGCCACAAGATTTACGAGAAACTAATCCCTTCGCAAAGCCCAGGCCATCAGTCATACAGTTCTTGGGGGCTCTGGATCGGGAAATAGGGAAGCACATATACCCGAGAGATGTGGTATCTCAGATTACATGTCGACGGCGATGGTTGCTTGTCGGATAAGTTGTCTTATTTTCAAAACATCAAACCGGAGCCCGGTTTTTTTTTTCCTGTTAATTTTGTTTTGCTTTTGTTTATGTTTTAACAAAAGAGCTTTGTTTCATTTCGATAAGAAACTACAAAAAGGCATCAAACGACGCTTCCATGGTGGTTAATGGCATGGCAGTAAGTGTGTGTAATTAAATATCAAAATACATTGTAAAACGCTGCTGCACTGCATGCAATGCAAATGTGTATAATTGAAAACAAGAAACCATGGCAACAATGCCACACGTTCTCAGTTTAGGTGTCGGGTTACGTTATTGCCACCACTGTGGAGTCGTGTCAAATGCTTGAGTACTGACTGAATCGTATCACCCCAAGCTTGAGTATGAACCCAACAGGGTGTACCTCTACTTGAAGGGAAATGTGAAAATATGTAACGATTTGGTGGTTGTTGATCCTAGGAGCACAATTATAAATACGCCAAAATCCAAGATCCTATTGATGGTCAAATGCCACTGAGTCAAGGAGACTTATATAAAAGGAAGTTGCCCAGGAAATTGAACTCCTTTATGGTATACTTCAGGTGACATGTTGCCCCTGTTTTGCTGTTTGGAAAGTGCCGAACTTTGTCCATGAAGAGATCTTGGGTTTCCTTACTAGACTTTTTTCAGCTGCCGTCAGGTCTTTTGGCATGACAAGGAATGTGTTAAGATTCTAATGAGATGTTTGTGATCCAGGACGAATCACTAATCTTGTATAAGTTTTCAAAAAAGAGAGGCCTTGATCCCATTCAACAGGGTACTTAGAGCACTTTTATAATAAAAGACCTGCTCGCCCTTCGAAGCCCGCTTATTCCAGCGTTTCACGGGTCTAGTGATTGGACAGACCTTTCACAAAGCTTCTTAATTGTCTTTTATGAGCCTATTTACCTTCCGACTTCTGAGTGCGGAAGCCTTTGGGACCAAACTTTTCAAATTATCAATTTTGTATTGTAAGGACTCTACTTCGTTCAATCAGGGTTTTTAAAGACAGACTATGCCTGACTGATCGTTCTGATCAATCAAAAGGCCCTGTTATGGATTTGTATTCTAAGGCGATCCTAGTTAGTCTCTTTCCCGCGTGTCAAACTGACACAACGAAATCCGCGTAGATTAAGGCCTGGTCATGTAGCGAAAAAAGACGAGTCGTCTTTGTCTCCAGCTTTGTTGTTTCTTTCTCGAACCTACGACTCCTGGATAAGGGCAACGTCGGAACCTCATTACAGGCGCTGCAAGGGTAGGCTGCTCAAGGGTTAATCCAAATGCGTAGCTGTAGCTGCAAGTTTCAGAGTAGCAGCTAGAATTTTGTCATGTTTTTCAAAGGCTTCCAACGTACTTGACAGCTGGGCGTACTTGACATAAAATCAAAATACTGACACAAAAACTTACAACTCAGAAGAGCCACGCCTGAACCTTTCAAGGCGTTGCAGGGCTTCTTACACACTTGGAAGGGGCCTTAAGTTTTTGCTGATTCCGAACGCTTAACTGAGCGGTTTCTCATGACGAAAGATACTCTCGGTGGGCTCTTTAGACCCTCGCCGATGGGGGACCGTAAAAAAAACCTTTTATTGCCCTGGTCGGGATTTGAACCCAGAACCTCGTGCACAGTAGTCCGACACACTAACTCCGGCTCCCATCATCAAATAAAGGCGGGAAATAAAAGCGACTGTTTTTCTTTGTAATTTTTGTCGCTTTTGACAAATTTTCAACGTTTGGCACACGACATCTTGATGTTAAACAATTTAAGCTTCAGCTTGAGTTACACATTTCGCTCAGACTTTGCGAATGTCCGAAGCATTATTGCTTGTTCGTACAAACGCTTCTATAACAGCGTCTTTCAATCTTAGAAGATTGGTGACCGTTATAACCTGTTTTTCAGGAGTCTTTGCCTGTCTGGGAGAAGCCTGTAGATTCCTGTCTGAACCAACTTTCGTCCTTCTTGTGAAGGGTCTCCAATCTGTAGAAGATCTGAAGTTGGCCCAATTCAGTAGCAATGAAACCAATCTCCTGTGGTTATTTGGTACCTCAGTTTTTACTTTTCTCGAAATTACCGCCGGAAAGTTAAATTCTGATGACCTATGAGCTGAATAGTGTCTTTTGGGTACCCTGGGACCCGCGGGAATCCACCCTCTAGTTGCGACTAGACTAAAATGTCGGCTTTATAAAAGACCCTAAGCTTGCAGTGGTAATTATAGCGCCAACCTCGTACTTACATACTTACTTAAGGTGGCGTTAATAGTCCGGGCTATAGACCTAGGCCTCAGCCAACAAGCTCCAGTTTTGCGAAGTGCGCTGAGGTCCGCTTGCGCTTGCGTGCACCACCTGAGTCTCGGTGCTCCTCTACTGCACTGTACCTGAGGCGTGGATTTGAAGATTTACTGGGCCGTGGCGTTGATTTCCATTCGCTCTAGGTGGCCAACCACCACAAACGTTGTATTTTGACTTTTCTGGCCGAGTCAGTGTCGTTGTAGAAAGAAGAGTTCGGTGTTTTATCGCGTCTTCCAGTTTCCGTCTATGCAGGCGGGACTACAAATCACCCAAAGAATTTTCCTCTTGAATCAACCTAAAGCTTTTTCATCCGCCTTTCGTCCATGCTTCTGCATTGTAAAACAAGCCTGTGATGAGGAGGGTCTTATAAATAGACACTAAAGTTGCTAGAGAGAGGACTATTCCACTTAATTTCCTTCTTAGCCCAAAAAAGAAGCGATTGGCAAGAGTTAAACTTCGTTTGATATTAGCGCTTGTGTCGTGGTCTGAATTTGTAGTGGAAGCCAGTTAGACACAGTCCCTAACTACCTCAAAGTTATAGCTGTCTATGGTGATGTTTGGTCCAAGACGTGGGCGTCGGTAGTCCCTCCTTGATGAGCTGACCCCTAAGATTGCAAAATTTATTTAGTGAACTGAGCTCTCGTTGCTGCAGACTATAAAAGCTCGGAACCGATCTAATGCTGTTCATCGTGCTTATAGGCCGGTGGCGCTGTGTTTTTTTTTTTTTTTTTAACTTACTCGCGATCAAGAGGTTATATGACTACCCTTAAAATGCGCAGCACATCGCAAGCGGCAGAATTTGAGGATAGAAAAGATAGAAGATAAATATTATCGCTTCATCCGACACGCAAATGCTGATGAGCCAGTGCGGAACATGAAAACTCTGCACAGAAACAACAAAGCTTACACCCGCAAGTGTTATGCCTTTACGGAGAAAAACAATAATATAACCAGCAGCGTATTTCATAAATGCATCTGGCATGCATCTAATTGTTGTCCACTCAATTTGCATAATGGAAGACAAAGAGGTGTTAATATTCGGCCGACGCTAACCTGGATAACAGACGCCGACCAAGAAGCCGCTCATTTTGAGACAGACAGATTTTTCGCTTGATGCTGGTTTTGGTCCGCCCCGAATATTTTCCATAACGGTACCCACAATATCTGTCTCATGCCTCCCTCGTAGAAAGGGCACTAACTGGCCAGGTACCACATAAGAAACAGTATTGGTGCTAATATGCTGCCTTGGTGCACCCCATCGAGAGTTGGATAACTTCTTTCATAGCTTTTCCTTGGGGCTTTATAGAAAGCTGCTTCATTTTCATGAGGACTTTCTCTTAGTCTTTATACAGGTCACAAGAAGAGTCTTCCTAAGTAATGCAAAAGTCGAGGGTTAAAATTGTATTGATTGATTAAAAACTTTATGATGTTATGAAAAAAATCAGTTACATTGCCAATGAAAGTCGAAGCGCCTTACGTTGATCGTAGCCCTTCTCCGCTCCTGGCATCACCCTCAATTGGACCACCACCACAGGGTACCACATAAATATCGCTGCCTGCCAACACAAACGAAACCCATTTCGCGCAAAAAAAAATCAACTTAATTGGCGCTTGCTGATACGAGTATAAACAATCAAAGACTTCTTCAAACGTGCCTCATCAACGAGGCACGAGGTCGTCTAATGTACCGCATCACTTGAGAGCGGTTGAAGAGCTCAAAGAATACGCGCGCTGAACTCATTCGCAAATGTTCAAAAGTAGATGATGGTTTCCATGCACGCAGTAATTTAAAAACTTTGCGAGTAATTAATTTGCAACTGTAAACAGCACAAGTCAGCAGACCCCTGCTGTATAAGGAGGCCTTTTTCATTGTACGATTGCAGGCAATTAATGACAAAATGTGGGCTGAACGAAAGATAACATACAGTGTTGTTCGTGGATCAAAGGAAGACGGCTATTTGTTCAAGCTGACGGTTGGTGCTAAAAGGTCGAGATATTATGATTTATTAATGCGAGAGCTCTATCGGCGTTTTTTTTTTTTTAGTCTGACGGCGTTTTGACAGTAAGATCAAATTTCTTGTGTCCGTCAGGATTAAATTCTCGAAAGGCATCCTCTGAACTTTCTGTAATCAGAGGATAGTATGTAATAAATGTAACCAACGTTGTCGCCCAAACTTTTAAGGAACTCATGAAAATTAACAGAAGAAAAATAAAACTTCAAAATCTTTCAACAAAAACCAACCTGCATGACAATAAGAAATTCTAGAGATAAAAACCAGACCCAAGACTTCATGAAAAACAACAAAAACTCTTCGTGTTGTTGTGGCATTTTAATTAATTTGAAGCGAGTGAAACTCAAGCTGAACAACAAAAACTTGAGTGTACACAAAGTAGCATTTATCCAGTGCACCCCTATTTTGCGGTTTGCTCTTCTGTTTAGGTCTTAAAAGTTTCAAATGGGTGTATCTACCAGACAAGTTGTTGGTGCTAAATGTCGATAAGTTTGACCTAATTCGAATTGAACTTCTTTTTGCCGATCAAATTCCCTAGCATGTTGGTTGTCCTCTTTAGCACTCAGTTTAATTTTTACAATTTTTTCTTGTGGTTAGGAAATTGATCACTGCCTCAAGTTTAATTGTTGTGAAATGCATAAAAAGGACTTCGTTCGCTACTGTCCTGTCATCCTCGACCAACTCGCCGCTTTAGCGCGCCGATCTAAGGGTTGCATAAAATCGTAAGACAAAAACTTTGTAGGTACACTAGATTGTACTCAAAATATAATAACAAATGAACAAAAATTTACCTTATTATTGAGGACATGTTTTTTTTTTTACGAAAATTTAAAAACGCTTAAATTGTTGTGGCTTAATTCCTGCCTCAAAGTTCTTTAGCTCGTAGATTAAATAGACTAATAATAAACTAAGTGCACCAAAATCCATGCAAAAACAGGTATAGGAAGAAAGGTTTATAGGCTTATCGATCCTTTTGTCTGTTTGTGTTTTTCTTCTACGGATTTCAAAGAAAATTTTTAGTCCTTTTTTCATTAAAAATGTATGTAAAGAAATTAACACACCAGCATACATTGTTGAGAAGTTGGCCCTGGTTCACCTCGAGCTGTTGCGCCACTCTATTTATTTATTTTTTTTATTTTTCATTAAAAATAGGGAAAGCGAATTCATTTTTATAGAGATTGTGTGATGGTTGTTGTCCTTATTTATAACTAAAGGGTGATTTTTTAGCTGGTTTGGTTTTGGCAACACTGATTTTGACAGCTGACGTGTGTTTAGTACCTTGTGTCACTGTCAAACAGCTTCAGTTTGGTTTGCAATTTAACCATGGATCGTCTTACAAATGAACAACGCTTGCAAATTATTGAATTTTACTATCAAAATTCGTGCTCGGTTCGAAATGTTCATCGCGCGCTGCTTCCATTTTATGGTCGGCGAGTTTGGTGAACAGTTAATTTCACGTTTCGGGCCGGTCAATTGGCCGCCTAGATCGATTTGACACCATTAGATTATTTTTTGTGGGGGTATGTCAAGGCTAATGTCGATAGGGACAAGCCCGCTTCGATTCAAGCACTGGAAGCCGACATCCATGCATTCATTCGTGAGATACCGGCCGATATGTGTGAAAGAGTATGCCAAAATTGGACTCAGCGGATGGGCTACCTGAGACGCAGCCGCGGTCAACATTTGCATGAAACTATCTTTAAACATTAAATTGCAAGGTTCAAACTATCGATTCAAATAAATATTTCATTAATTTTTTCGAATTTTTTGTGTTTTTTTTTTAAAAAAAGTTCTCAACATCTTAAAAAATCACCCGTTATATCAGTCCATAGTAATACCAATGTTGAAAGAAATTTTTGTGCTACAAAAATTACAGCTAAGAACTGTTTTTTATACAAAAAAATTAATGCATGCAAGTTTTTTGGTGAATTCAATAAAAGCGATATTATTATTAATAAAGCCCACATTAAGCTTTAAAATTTGCTGCAAACATATTTTCGCTGCGGAATTTAAAGAAATCGCCAATTTTTTGTCCTTTTCTGGTCAAGAGCACAAAAAGCGAAATAGTTTCCGGTTGGATTTTGTGTTTTTCGCCATAAACCTCTGCATACTTTAAAAATTTTGAGAGTTGGGTGAGTAAATATTTGGGTTTGCCCTCTTGAAGTCTATTGAAGTCCCTCTGAAGCCTTTTTTGACTCATTCGATTTAGGAATGAAATTTACATAATTTACTAGAATGTTTTAATCCATTGAAAGAATTTAACCCAGAACATTCACCACCAAACCAATTTTTTCAGCCCATATAGTAACAACTTGTAAATTTTTGCATGTACCAACATGTGGCTCTCACATGTGACTGCCATGCAACTAGTGAGGGCATACAAAAACATTGAACTACGCTATATCTGGGTTTTGTTCCAAAAAGGAGAAGATCAATGAAACGTAGGTTGGCGCTTGGGCAATCTTTTCGAGCAAATGCGGCATTGATGAACGACAAGCAAGACAGTTCGCATGTGTCGCATGTGCCTCATTTACATGTGGTTTGCTGGTAGATCTGATCCACGACGTATACATGAATACATTTTATTTGAAAATTAAAGGAAGGCTGAATAAACTTAAAAGTAATATGAAAGCAACAACCGTTGAAAACATACCTACACTGATTCCGGTCTTAATTAGTGTACCTACCTTGCCTTTGCGGTGCCATGTATGCGAAATACATGCCCCCTGACAGTACAAATTCGAATTATCCGAAGAATCTTCAATGCAAAATTTCCTTGCCCTTGAACCACGAAGAGTCGCATGGTGGCGCACGTGTGTAAAAATCACGGGGGTGCATACCATTAGGGTATCGCAAGGACTAAAGTGCATGCGACACTACAATCCGCTGTCAGAATATAGATGACTGGCTTGGAGTGAATGACATGAATATGTCGACATCAAAATGACAACAAACATAAAACATGTTTACATAAGTAAGTCGTAAAAAAATTAGAGTCAACTTATTTGAAATGAAAGAAAGTTGGGTGCCGTAGCGTTGTCGCTAGTGCCTACGCCGCGCTGGAGGTATGGATTGGATTCCTTCCTTTGCCTTAGCTCATTGTACGGTTTTAATACGCCTGCAAGTCGATTTAAGAACCCTTGCTTATGCTTGATATGACACCTGAGTTAATGATGCCAAGAAATACAAACTTATTCTCTCTTAGAACTCAAATGATTTGAATAAGCGATACATCTTTTTCGCTAATTGTACGCCTTCTTTTCGGTAGGCCTGAAAGCCGATTTCCGTATGCCTGCTATTGCTCAATTCGATGTGGAACCAGAGTTAGTAAAAAGCAACATTTGGTCAACTACCAATTGATTTTTTCTTAGATCTTTAGTTATAAGAACGAACGGCTAGAGAATACGCTTGCGGTACGCGTGGAGGCCGCTTTATGTACGCCTGCTATCGCCTTTTACGGCAACTGGGTTAACAGGAGGGTAACAACAATTTCATTTCTTCCGATCTCTTTAGTAATTTAAGTTGACGACCTTCTAAGCAAATTTAACTCCTTAGGTATGCCTTGATGCCGATTCAACGGCTTCAACAACACAATTCTATGGGTGCTAGATTAGAAGCAATCAAAGTATGAAGAGCGTTTGTTGGGCGATGTTACTTTCGACTAAATTCGTCCTTACCTTCTTAATAGTTCAACCGAAGGATAAATTTGAAAGAGAAACGCGGATGTAACTTTGCGAATACCTTCAACGCTAAGTTTAATAAATAGTCTTTTTCTGTTACGACTTGTCATGGCATTCCTAAAAATGTCATGTTTTACAACCGGAGTGCCGTGGAATCCTTACACCTAGTGACATACTAAGGCCCTTATCATAGCTAAAACATTGGTTTGTATCATTGATAACTTTATAATAAGCAACTTTAAGACTGTTCAAAAAGCAATTTAGGCTGTTAAAATAAATAAATAGAGTGGCGCAACAGCTCGAGGTGAGCCAGGGCCAACTTCTCAACAATGTGTGCTGTGTGTGTTAATTTCCTCACATACAATTGATGCTGCTATTGCCATGAAAATAAAGGTTATGAGTTCCAGAACTGTTTTATTAACAAAAATATGGAAATTATATTTAAACCTTTCTTTAAATTGACTCCTCATATTTCGCTGATCATTAGAACTTCACGGATCATTCCAAAAAAGAGTAATGAATTGTGTTGGACGATATGTGACACAAGGTTAATCTGATGAGTGAAACTATAAGGCAGTCACAGCTCTGCAAAACTCACGCGTTACATCTCCCAACTAGGGCCCTACAATTTTTTGCCGATTTCGAACGTCGATTTGAGAGGTCTCTCATGCATGAGAAATGGAACTCTCGCAAGGTTTGGCAGGCCCTTGCGGAGGTTGGACCGTGGAAAATCTTAGCCACAGCACCCACACCACGCCATTAGATGATTGAAGCTGTGTGTATATCGGAAGACAAGGTACGAAGCGCCGCATTTTCTGAAGGCCGATTCTACAGGCCAGAAATGTAACAGCAGTCGAAGCAGTAAGTGGAAGCCGGTGATTAAGCACCAAAGAATACGCGAACGACCGCATCTCTAGGAAAAGTTGTCTAGGGTGTTTTGGGAGCGAAAACGACCCTGTTATTTTGGTTACCTTAAGAAAGGCAGAATAGACAGGTGAATAACACTCTAATTTTCTGGACCAGCTGAATGCGAAAAAAGGGCGAAAATAGGCCAAGCTTCAAGACAAAACAAGTGAGTAAGTGCAAGAGTTCGTCTGTGACAAACTTCTATATACTCGACCCTATATACCGTATAACACAAAATCTTAAAGTTTCTAGGCCCGAATTCATATATTATTTGTATAGGTCACGCCCCTAAAAGTGGGCATGGACTAAAAATTAAAATCAATTAATAATTGTAATTTCGTAAGCGAAAATTATTTCAGAAAAAAAGTTTCTGTTTTCAGAAAACTTTTCAGTTTTTTCCCTAAAAACACCCCTTGAAAGTGAGCGGAGCTCAAAACTTTGTGTGGGGCAAACTTAGCAAATAGTAATATCTTTAATATTTGTCATATAATTTTTTTAGATTTGAAGTGAAATTTACGAGAAATCGGGTTTTTAAAGATCTAAAATGCTAAGAGTGGGCATGGTCGATATTGTGGGCGGTCCAATTTTTGCCTTGCTAAAGGTCTTGGACCAATATTGCTCAGTACCAAAATTTAAGTTCCTTTGACATGTCTAACTTGACAAAAAAGGCATTTCAAAAGAAAATGGGAAATAGAGGTTGTCTCACATTGAAGCCAGTAGTGGGCGTGGCCGTTGATGGATTAACCCAATATTCTTACTTAGTGCAGCAGAAGATCCAAGCCGTGTATCAAGTTTCAGCTCTCTGGCTTGATTTTGAAGACCTAAAACCTTCACACATTCAGACGAACGGACGGACGGACATGGCTTAATCGATTCACCTGTCGGTCTCGATCATATCTCTTAAAGGTCTTAAGGGTCTGCGATGAATATTTCACTGTGTTACCAGGCAATGTTTTCACCAGGCAATGGGCAAACTGCGGGAATTGAGTAGGATATTCTGGGCCTTCCCCTCTATACTCACCTGATTTTGTCAGCCTCAGATTTTCATGTTTTCTTTAACTTGAAAAATTTTATATTAGAAAATTCGCATCCGACGCAAAAGCTGAGTAATTTTCACAGCTCTCCCGACTTTCTCTTCCGAAAAGAAACTATATCGTTTGAGAAGCACTGGACCAAAAGTGTTAAAGTCAATGGAGATGAGGTAGAAAACTTAGATAAGTTTTCAACCGAAAATCGCAGTCTTCCACTCTAAGGCCGAAAACTTCTTTTCTTCGTAAAAACATGCAGTTTTGCAGTTGTTAAAAAGCAAATTGATGTTGAATCTTAAAGCTTTTTTTTATAGGTTGTAAGACCCAGCTTTAGACAGCTTAAGCTGAAGTAATTTTTGAGGAATTTTTATTATTTTCTGCAAATTGAAAAAAAAAAGTTAAGGGTCATGTTAAGTCACACACTTATTAAATATTCTCCGGAAACACACAAAATCCTTTTTTGGCCATCTTGAATAAGTCACTTTTTAATACTTCAAAACTTAGAACTGCGCGACAATTTTGTGTTGTTGCTGCCCTTGCAACAATCCCGAGAAACAATGATGACATATCGTTGCGTTGGTTTGAGTTCTTCGCCATTAATATCCCCGTACACAACGTTTAAAGGCTTCAATGAAAAAAAGATTTTTAACTTTAAGGAAGCTCGATTATCCTTATGGGCTTTTTCTTTCTCACAACAGAATTCTGAAGCTACATCGTATTTGGTGTCGTGCTGCTTATGAGTTCAGTGCGTTTCGACAAATGTGACGAGGAGCTCATCAGTAGGTTCTTCCTCAAACATTTGTTTTATAAAACATCTTCTTACTCAAAATATTAACGAAAAAACATAAGAAGAATTATTACCATTCGTGCTTATATCATAAATCGAAGTAATTACAGACAATTATCTGCAGTACCATGAATAAAAAGGTTTTAAAATCATACACTAATGGCCACGTCTCATAAAAACTCACTTGTAATTATTGCAATTTCATTGCAATTTACGAAGCTAATTGAAATGAATAAATAATTAACTTCAATATTTTCATATCGATATTTGAATTTCCCTTCTTTGTGAAGGCTTTTCAGCTTTATTCGTTTTCAGGGCAGATACAGACGTGAGCGCAGTGCAAAAAAAAAAACAATTTTATTTGTTTTTCGTTCGACATGGCGCTGACATAAAAAATCATCTGACAGACTGAATCTACTATTCATATTTGGTTTTATTAATTTTCCCTCTGCGCTGATGTTCCACATAAGCTGATTGTAGTTCGTATTTGAGTTTTATCAGCCAAATGCTATTTCTGTCGGTCATTCTTGTCATATCAATCAATTTTAATAATTATGCGACTCGTGTATTTAAGTCACATTTCTAGAATATTGCTGTAGCCAGCAAAACACCCTGTTTTATTGCCTGATTGATTCTGTCAAATTAAGACGGATACATCTGATCATATAGCCAAAAGAGCAGTCAAGCTTGGAGTCAATTAATTTTGAAGTGCATATATTTTCGGTGGCATTGTTGAAGGGGCGTACGACATTTGCCTTAGGCAAATAGCCCTGGTCAAGGGCACATCACTTCACTTCAAATTTGAATTTATTTTCTGTGCGACAATTACAATTCGGGTTTTAAAAAGAAAGAAAATATACTCGAAATATTGAGGCAACTTATTCGTTAATTGAGTGATATTTTAACACACGCTTCCAATCCATCATTAAAGTGGATTGTAATCAAGAACAACAAAAAATCCCAGAGGAGTCTCTTAAACCTGCTTACAATGGTTAATTCTCGGGCCTAAGGTGGATTATGTGCCTGAAAAGGTAGAACGATTTGTCAGAGGCAAAACTGAAAATCCCATCAAATGACATTGAGGATAAGATCCATGATTGGATGTGAGTACAAAGAACCGAAAGCGAATTATACTTGCGAAATGTCAAACAGCGATCCGAAGGTGATTACATCACATGAGACTGTGCGGGTTCGCTTTTGGGGATAATTCGTAAATAATCTGGTTTTGTGATTTTCCGTCTGAATTGTGTAGGCAATCAATTCGGTTTGGTGAAGAAAAAAAAAACCTTACAAAAATGTAATAAGTCGATAGAACTGGTTCTTTGATGGAAAAAAGTCAGTTTTTTTCTGACTGTGTTATACCGTACACAATTTTTATTATATAATCTAGGTTTTGGGTGCCGTGGCGTAGTGGTTAGTGTGTGTGCTTACTACGCCGGAGGTCTGGGTTCGAATCCTGCCATCGTCACCTTAACAAAAAAAAAAAAAAGACTTGTTCTTTTTCACGGTCCCCACCTCCGCGAGGTTTTGACAAGCCCTCCGAGAGTATTAATTGTCTTGAAAAAACTTCTCAAAGTGCCGTTCGGATTCGGCAAAAAATTGTAGGTCCCCTTGTATGTAAAGAAATCAACACACCAGCATACATTGTTGAGAAGTTTGCCCTGGTTCACCTCGAGCTGTTGCGCCACTCTATTTTTTTTTTATAATCTAGGTTTGACTACAGTTAAAAACATATTTCACAGTGTCTATGAATTATTTTTAAGTTTTGTTACGTACTTGTTAGCAAAATAGGTAACGTCGTAATTTGTGGCTATGAACACAGGTTCAACACTTTAAAGCATTGTTTAGTCACTTCTATGATTGAGTCCTCTCAAACCTTTCTACCTCTATTTGAAAAATAGCCCTCTTAAGCTCAACAAGGATAAGCACCAATTCTATACCCAAGTGGCGCAGTCGGTAGTTGAGTTCATTTACGTGTTTCTTTTTCATATTTTTTTTCGTTGCTTTAAAACTCTCAAGATTTCAATGACCCGGTCTCGGAAAGTTAATTCAAGGATCAAGTAGATTGGATGCCTGTCCTTTCCGTATATATCCCGTATTTTGGCACATTTGAGTCGAAGAACTCCTTTTCATAGCAAATCCATGGGACTCTTCGTATTTCCGATGGGTGTGGCTGTTTTGATACAATCTTTGTCCAGTTGGATGGTCTTTTTTCCTAGTCCATTCACAAATTAAGCTGATCATTCGAGCTACGATTTGGCAAGAATATTTGATTTTTAAGCTCGGCGGTCTACTTCGAAGACGTAATTAAAAATGGTTGCAGGTTGCTCGTGCAAAAAAAAAACATGTAACGCGAAAATCAGGTTCAGTACCGACTGCGCCGCATCGATCATTTCGAAGAACTCGTTGTCATAGCACATCCATGGGACTCTTCGTATTTCCGAAGATTGTGGCCGATTTGATACAATGTTTGTCATTAGATTATTAAGCTGATCTTGGAGCTACGATTTGGCAAGAATATTTGATCTCTAAGTCCGGAGGTCTACTTAGAAGAGATAATTAAGAAATGGTTGCAGGTTGCCTGTGAAAAAAAAAAAACATGCAACTGCGGAATCAACCTGCTAAAATCAGGTTCACTACCGACTGCGCCTCGTCGATCGTTTTGAAGAACTCATTTTCATAGCACATCCATTATCAAAAGGGACTCTTCGTATTTCCGAAGAGTGTGGCGGATTTGATACAATCTTTTGACCCATTCACAGATTAAGCTGATCATTGGAGCTACGTTTTAGCAAGCATATTTGATTTCTAAGTCCGGAGGTCTATTTAGAAGGAACAAGGAAATGGTTGCAGGTTGCTTGTGCAAAAAAAAACATGCAACTGCTAAATCAACCTGCGAAAAACAGGTTCACTACCGACAGCGCCACGATCGATCGTTTTTATTTTGAACTTTTGCAACACTTAAAAAAAGTTTTTAGATTTTCAAACCTTTAAAGTTTAGCTTTGACAGTCAATTTTTATACCCTACCCAAGGTTTGATACGTTTGTTACATACAAAGCATCCCCTTTTAGGAGGGGGTTTTAAAAAAAAAAAAACGCATTTAAAATATTTGTTCTTACTTATTATACATTTTCTCGTTATTCTAGCGACATAATTGATTTAAAATTTTAGCCCACACACATTTTTGGGGTCGGGTCAATACAAATAATTGCCATAAACTTTATGGGTTCGGGCCAAAAAGCTTTCCGGTTTGAGGTTACAGGGCAAACAGGCTAAGCTACTTTTTTTCTTCTTCTCTCTGAAAGAAATTTATGACAATCCCTGTGTCAATGCTGAATGCAACAGGCTTAGAGGTACTAAGCTAGATTGAATTGATTGAAAAGTACCAAAAATATGACAATGCTGAAGTGTAGAGTGAATGATAAAGCGACTTTGGCGCAGTCGGTAGTTACTTTTATTTTCGTTATAAGCCAAAGGGAATTGGCCGCTGAAGCTAAAAAGCAATAGAAAATTTTTGATAAGGGCGGTATGATAAGGCAGAAATCCTCTTTGGACCCTTAAGAATATGGCAAAACGAAAATCAAGAGCATGTCGAAGCCGAACTTTTTAAAAGTCAACATGGCCTAAATATTTACCACAAGAATATCAAGACGGGTTAATGAAAACTTTGTTGGAAAGAAACACGTTCCACAAATCCCTGCAAATTTTATCCGTGTTCTAAGAAATCGTTGACAAATCACTCTGTCCTTAACCTGCCCTGTTTTAGGCTAAAGTTCACCTAAAAAGACAATTAATCTTCATAAAGTCACGAGCCGACTTTTTCATTTAAAATTCCCCTCCATCCGAGGTCACTGTGACTGTCTGCCGCGTCTAAGTGAATAAACTTGTCCGAACAGCAAATATTTCAGTAAACTCTCTGCATTTAACAAAATAGTTGTACTAAATCAGCCCTGAGGTACCTACTTCATCCATTATTCTTTGCTCTTTTCATGTCATAAATCTTTTTCAATTGCTTCTTCAACGAAAAAAAAAAAACAATCGTAACGTCTTCCCATCGTCCAAATATCTCCAAGTAATAGCCAGATCATAATGCAGCTTCAAGTACGGCTATAAGTTGTCCCATCGCGCGCGCAGATTGTATAGATAGAATTTGCATAGAAATTTCCCATTCGTGATGGCCCCAAGGAACCAGTCACAAAAAAAAGAGCTGCAGTAGTACGCGTACGCGCCCAGGAAAAACTATAGGAAAAACGCCAAAGTGATGTGCTTCCATCAGCCGAACATCAAATGATGCTGAAGCCCCTTCAACGACCCATCATCATCGGCACAAATGGCATCGACTTCGATGGGGATACTCGGGTGTTGCGCTTTTCCCCCTCTTTCCATCAGCCTTCATTTTCTTTTTTTATTTTATCTGCCTGTGTCTGGCGGAAAATTATTTTCTCATTTCCATGGAAATGAGATTTGATCAATTTTCCATGGCAGCAGGCCGACGAACGATACGACGACGCTATACACGCGGACTGGGAAAAGTATGCCTCCGTCCTGGGCTATGTTGGCTGGGTTCTAGTCGGCCTGCATTTCCAATGAAAGTTCTGAGGGAAGGCGAACGGGATATTCTACAACACACAGAGTGTATTTGTGTGTTGTGAAATATTTTCACATACCCGACGTCGTCGTCGTCGTGATTTTCTTAAAAAAAAAAATAATTTCCTGCTCCCCCCCGGCTTGTCCGGATAAAAAGGATAGAAGCATAAATATGGCATCTTAATCGCTTCGAGATGGGAAATATGGGTTTGGTTTGCCTTTCTTTTTGCATTCGATTCTGTGTGATACACGAGAAGATGTGTGTTCCTGATGGTTTTTCGGGAGAGATATTTGAGTTCTTGGGTCTTTGAAGAATGCTGAATATTTTGTCGGCTATTAAGCTGGCATAATTGTGGAGTTTAGGGATATGTTTACTTGTTTACTCTTTGCTGATTGACGGGACTTTGATTGGTTTTAATGAAAGGGGGATATTTTTTTGGAAGCGGTTGTCTGTTTTTAGGAAATTTTTGTTCAGTAAAATGATTTTAGGGGGAAATTTTAAATTTTTAAAATTATTTTTTAAGGTTTTTTTTTTGTTTTATTTATTTTTTTAATGTCTTCTCTCAGGAAAGGTGAACCTATAACACTGAAACAGTGCCCCGAGATGTAAGGAGATACTATTTTGCAAAAGATTATGCAAAAAGTTCGAAAGTAGAGCTTTATTTTGTCAAATCTTTCACTGAGGAGCCGTAATAGGAATCCGGAATGGCGCAGTCGGTAGTGAAGTCAATTCGGGCGTAGAATTGTCTTTTTATACTTTATTCCACAGGAATGGAGTATAATTAAGTTTGATACAGGCGAAAATGTAACATAGAGAAATAATGACGATAGAACCCCCAAGACCTTGAGAGCATATGATCGAGACCGAATTTTGGGTCGAATGAGACATGCCCGTCCGTCCGTCCGTGTTTTGGTAGTTTTTAGGAACTTGAAACTTAATGTCTGTTGTTTCTAGGTCCCGAAGCAGTACAAGTGTAAACATTTTTAAAATCCGCCCACTGACACGCCCACTTTACTTAATAGCATGAAAATTCAAAGTTGTCGTAGGAAGCTGAAATATGGTACGCGTTATCCTCGCTTAAGTGTATTGTGACTGACATTTCAAAAAAGGCAAAAACCGCCCCCTTTTGGGCGTGGTCTTATTTCATTTGCATTTTAACTTGCGCTATAAAATGTTCAGATATGTGTGAAAGCTATCAACTGAAATAATTAAATTTTGGCCATACCCACTTTTGGGGGCGTTTTTAAGTATAAACCAAATTTTTGATGTAAAAATGCAATCAACACGTGTATACCACTTCTTATAAAAAATATAAACAAAAAAAAAACGATGTTATTGAAAAGGGGTAGATGCCACGCCCCTTTTTAAGGGAGAAGAGTCTTTAACTGAGAAATTCTAAATACAGTTGAAGTTTATAGAAACTGAAATTTAACAACCAAGATTTATGACACAATTCGGAGCTTGAAAGTGGTCAATGGGGATGGGTTATCCAACGATTCGCCTGAGCGGAATGTAACCCTCCCACTAGTTTTGTTTATAAATGAAATAATTGGCCAACATTAAATGATGTCGGCCACATCCTTTGGTCGCCTTTACTGTAGGAAACTTAAAATGTCCTCTTAGTTTGGTTTTGTGTTTCTTGAAAAAATAATATTGAGAATTTTTATGCAAAGAATAATCTGAACCTAAGTCGAAAATCTAAGCAAAGCAATCAGTAAAAAAAACTCAACACAGGTTATCTTTCTTAAACAAGGTTATGAAGTCAAAATTTTAACTCTTAAGAAACTCCAGAGGCAGACAAGTGATAGAGCTACTTGTGTTGAGTCCTCGTGAAGGCCTTGTGAAGTCACTAAAGGTTCATTCTGCATTGCCTGTAAACGCCAGACCCTTGTGCCTGACTTTTCCCAAAGTATTTTTTTAAAGCCAGGTTGAACTTTACATTGGATCTAAGTTGCTGGTGATATCGTTTTCAACTTAAAAGTACCTCAGGGTTCCCTGTTGACTCAACACTATTGTTCACACTATTGTTTTCCAACCAATATCAAACGGTAGTTTTTTTTATCATTGTGATAAAGTTTTTCAATACTGTTCACAGAAAATTGTCCCAGCAGCCCTTCTTTTATAGAAGAGAGTATAGGCAGTCGAGTACCTTGAGCTCATATTGATTCAGACTTTCAGTAACTATAAACGACGAAATACTTGAAGAAAGTCGAGCAGATGCGACTAGTGCTTTGTTTCTGCTGTTTTGTTATAGATTCTGGATCTTGCATTTAAGACTTATGACAAAGCTATGGAAAGAATAAAAAAAGGATCGTGGAAGCCTTTAATTTTAAAGAGCTAACAGCTAATGGTGCCGATAAATTGTTAAAACTCGATTCTTTAACATAACCTTGACGCACTAACCACCGTTGACCATTTAATGTCGTGGCCAAATTGAGAACTCGATCAAATTCAAAGAGAACAAGCTTTTTCAGGTGTACAAAAAAAGTCGGTTCACCTGAAAAACCAGAATCTGCAGACAGCTCTTGCGGGAGAGCCTCTCCGATTCTATTGATGCCAAAAATCAGTAGCGCCAGTAGACGAAGCCTATAAAAACGTGGCGTAAACTCTAGGAATCCCTTAAAAGAGTCCCTGGGCTTTGGTGTGTTGCTTGTTGTGTGTACAGGAGAAAACCGACAAAAGAGTCATTAAACAGTTTCTAGTTTGTTCCACGTTGGGTGCCAAAACAGACTTTTAAAGCGTTTTCAATCAGCAACCTAGAACCTTTAGTTTTAAGATATTTCGATGATACGATTTTGTTTCTAAGCAAGAACCAATTTACACCAAATTTTTAAAACGTGACAAAAAAGACTCATTTTACGGTATCTACTTTAGCCCCACGTTGGGCGCCAAAGCAGACGATTGAAGCGGTTTTCAATCGCCAACCTGGAATCTTTACTTTGAAGAATCTTTGATAAAACGTTTATGTTTTTAATCTCGAACAATTTATGCTAAAAACACTGCATCATAAAAAAAGAATGAAAAAAAATGAATGCAATGAATTAAGAATATTGTGTCTGCTGTAGCAAAGGTTCAAGTAAATGAAACAACAATGGTAAGTTCTATACAATGGTCAAGCAACTGGACGCGGGCCTTAGAGCTCGTTACATTTCTAGCAGTTGCTTAATGGGCTTCATGGAGAGAGAGATTCTGATGAAACAGGAAGGAAACTGAGGTCCACTTAAAGGAAAACAAGTCCCAACACCCAGTATTGAAGAAGTTAGCGTGGCATTAAAAAACCTTAAGAACAATCCCACCGGCCTCAAGCTATTTAAATACAGAGGTGAGGTTTTGACGGCTTTCATGCATCAAACCATTAACGACGTGGAGTTAAAAGAAAGCATTTACGATAACACTTCATCACCAGCTCCTTTTTCCCCCATCTTCGAAAAATGGCAGCATTTATTTCTTGCAAGAACTCTTTTCGAAGGCTCTGTCTAGACTGTTGGGTAGTCAACACGTTAATGCCAATCGAGTTAAACGCCCAGGTGAAACGGTATGCACAGCCAACACCATCGTCCATTCGTGTTGGAAGTTAGCAGGGTATGTAGACGCCCCACGTTTGGTGCCAAATTTTAGTAGTTTCCGGCCAGTCGACACTCGATCAGATCTTTACACAGGGACGAATCTTGCAAAAACCAATAAACTGCCATTCAAGACGTACCATCTTTACGACTTGAATCCACATATGACGGCATTCTTCATGAGAAGATCTGACTTTGAACTGTAAAGCAGTCAAACTATGTCGTGTATCTTTTCGAAAACAAAAGTTTGGAAGCAGCTTCTCGGTACTGTACAAATTATGATCTGAAAATCATAGTGAAGAAGTCACATCGAGAGACACGCACGGTATCAACATCTTCGCCCGTTGCTTTCATGCCAAAACTTTGTTTTCTAAAAACAAATGTCTTAAAAATTCATTCGTCTCCAAAGCCTAGACGCCAGTTGTCGAATGTCGCCAAATGTTGGGCGATAACCATTCGAAATTATGCTCAGCCCTTTTGATGGGTTCTGGTCCCGCATGTGCGAGCAGGGCTAGTAGTAATGAATGCACCAATTAAACTCGGTTTCCATGCCTGGGTAGGTGCACAATAGGCGGGTTTGCACTTGCCCGGTAGGACCCAAAGTCTGGTGTTTATCTTAAACAAAACGACCCGGTGTAGGTATCTACGTACTTCAAACTGTAGCACCATATTAGGGAGCAAAATTTGTGCGCTGAATACAATATCCGAGGTCCACACCTCATTTGACAAGAAACACAGGGTGGAGCGAAATTTTTGCTTATCATTTTTTTTTGTAATTTTAAAGGCCAACGATTTTATTTTACTTTCTTCGTTAAAGAAGGCACAAGACACTTTTATTCTTCTTGTCCCACTAAACTTGAACCCAGCCATAAAATGGTGCTCTCGCTTGCGGAAGGGGGTCGCAATAGCAATGGAATTGACCGTGAAATCTCAAGTCTTTTTTATTCGTTGTCCTCGTTCAGACGGTATATTGCACTTCGACTTAACTTTGCTCGTCTGTTTAAAAAACAATCTCATAAAGTGGACCGGAATCTGCCTGCGTCTATCAACTTTACTTGCTTAACAGCTAAAACGGATCGTAAAACGGTGCTAATCAATTTAATTATACAGAACAAGTCCCTGGGCAATTTAGTGATAAAAAATAAGTAATCTTCGCAAAATACATGTCGATTTTAAAACTGGTCTCGCAAGGGAGCACATACATACCTCCATGGATCCCATGAAAAGTGCCTGCTATTTTTACACGCACGCAAAAACCGTGTCCCACAGCAGCAGAGTAGTCATAAAAGACGATTACCCCGTCGAAACGAGCGTCTGAAAGTCTACTCACAACAAGTTGCCCAAGTGCGCGGAGAAGTTGTGTGTTGGGAAAACTAATCTGGACAGGGAGTGGGTTAGTTGCCCATGCCACTAAAACTCCCATCCTGACGACGGCCGACGATGTGTATGGATGCACAGAGCAGTGCCAAAGGCGAATAATTGCAAAATTGAAAATTAATTCACGAAGCACCTAAGTACCAGGTTGGGCGCCCGGGGGCGCTATATTGCTTTCCAATACCCTACTGACATCCTACACGAATAGGTGGTGGTTGGGCGCGCATACCGTTTCACCCGGTCGTCCAATTCGAATGGCAGTCACGTGTTGCACATCGAGACTGTGCACACAGATAGAGGCTTCGAAAAGAGATATCCATCCCACGTTGCGATTGTTTTTCATTTTGTGGGTTTGACGAATCTCGTTCCACGCATCTGATCCAACTGCAAATTCATCGTTCCGTATCGGTGGCGCAGCCATGTGACGAACCTTGGAGACAAAGAGTCTCTCTAAATGACTGGAAAGTCATTTTTATCAAAAGGAAGTCGAATGCGATCTAAATGACAAGAAAATTATCACGCTTAATCGAAATTTATTGCATACAATGAGGAAAGGCGGAGCAGGCGGAACCCAACCATCACATCACCCGCACTTGGTGCCTGATTATGGCTGTGGTGATGGTGACTTAGGTGAGAAGAGAAGTCTCGTCTATACAAGGAATGCACTTTCTCGCACAAAAGACTTGTTATACACAGAACGGTATCATGCTACACGTAAATTGGTATAAATTGGAAGCTATTTAGCTGACGAAAGGCCGACTGCCTCTGTGCTGTGCAACGCACTTAGCAAATGTATCTATACACATAACCTTAATCAATTTATTCGCCGGGAAAGGCAATTTCTTAAATTGCTCCGTAGCCATGTATGACGACGGGACGTTTCCTTAGTACAAGTATAACGTTGCGACGGAATGGTTCTTCAAATTTGCATATACGCACGTGACGAAAGCCAGGCGCAAAGACAGTGCTGTCCATATTGCGGCGGCTCAATTCGACGAAATTATGTTGTGACCTTTAAATCGTCGCAAATAAATCAAAATCTGACAGTAAGATTGAAAGTGGACCGCACCGATTAAGTTCAAGGCAAGGGGATGTCCTGAAATGATGCTGCACATCAATTCGTTTAGATTGAGTCAATTAGCGAAAAGAGGCTCAGATTTTTGTTTTTCGGGGGCAGAAAGCTGTTTCTTTGCGCAGAGAATTTGAGATCGTGTCGAAAGAAAGAGCAAAATATTTAAGGTTCTAGACCCATCAACCTTGAACGAGTAACATTTTATAAACAATACTAAATCTTTAATGAAAACTAACCGAACGTATCGTTGCTTGCATCAAACAAAAGGAACTACCAGAAAACTAAAAAAAAAAGTACTCCTAACGCTAATCTATTCAGAAACTATAGAGAGTTTAGTTTCCTGAGACTTGAGTTTAGTTTTATGAGACTTGAGTCCCATGGCGTGCGTAGACTGACTCCGACAAAGGCGCTAATTTTCCCAATCAAGATGCTTTCTAAAAAGCACAGAAAAACTGCTTTAAAACACTTTTTTAATTAATCGTATGGCCTCTTTTTTAAAGACTAAAAGACGCATTTTCTATTTAAAGTGAAATTTTTGTCATACCTGTCATAGATAAACAAAAATAAATAGAAATACGTTTTTTTAAGTCTTCTGACCCCGCTCTCCTTTTGCAAATAAAATCCTGTAAGACGACTTACTCCTGCACCCAACTTTCACCACTTTCCCCTACTGAAAAAAAAAAACAAGTGAGTTAGTTCGTCTGTGAAAGACTTCTATGTACCCGACCCTATATACCTACGGTGTAACACCAAATCTTCAAGTTTTTTAGCCCGAGTTCATATATTATTCTTATAGGCCACGCCCCAAAAGGGGGCCGGGGCTAAGAATTAAAATCAAATAATCGTAATTTCGTTAGAATCGTGAGAAAATGCGTTAAAAGCGGAAATTATTTTGGGAAAAAAGGTTTTTTCCTTAAAAAGCCCCCTAAAAGTGGGCGGAGCTCATAATTTTGTATGGAGCAAACTTAGCAAATAGTAATAGGTGTCTTTAATATTTGTCATATAATTTTTTTCGATTCGGAACTTTCCGAGAAATCGGGATTTTAAAAATCCAACATATTAAAAGTGGGCATGTTCGATATTGTGGACGGTCCAGTTTTTGCCTACCTAAAGGTTTTGGGCCAGTATTGCTCTGTACCAAAATTTGAGTTCCCACTCCTTGTCAAACTTGACCAAAAATCATTTTTAAATAACATGTGAAAAAGAGGTTGTCTTACATTGAAGCCACTTGCCCATGTTCACACTTTGTCTGTGCAAAATAAGAACCCAAATACACTCCAAGTTTGATCGTCCTTGGTCAATTTAAAAAACCTATAAACTTCATACATACAGACGGGCGGACGGGCATGGCTTAATCGATTAACCTACCGGTCTCGATCATACTTATTTGTGTTGAAACTCCATCCAGTCCATCAGACAATCAATGCAACCCCATTATCCGCAGAGATAATAATGTACCTAAGAAAAAATGACAAGATGGGTTCATAAGGTACTTCTGAAATAGGCTAATGTCAGGCGTACAGGAATCGACCTCCAGGCGTACTGGAACCGTCTTCCAAGCGTACTAAAATCGAAACTAATTCCGGGTCGTTCCACGCATAACAGGTCTCCAATTTGCGTTAAAGTTAAGGCATCAATGTCAGGCGTACAAGAATCGGCCTCCAGGCGTACAGGAACCGTCTACCAAGCGTACTAAAATCGAAGTTGTTTCCGCGTTGTTTCACGAAAAACATCTGACTGGTGTGCCTTTACCATTTTTTTTAAGGGTTTTATGTTAATTATAAGATTTTGTTATCCTTTTCCACTTCAAACTGATATATTTTTTACTTCATATATTTTTCAAATCTGAATTCTTAGCTGTGGCACTTTGTTTTTAATTTAAATTTTCGACCAATCGGTTTAGTTTATTGTTAAAAGTGGCATATATGCTTTAAACATTTTAACGTATCCAGCAAAACTTACTTTCTGACTCAGTCGACGCAATTTTTGTTCGCATGAGACCAATATGGGCCCTCATTTTTCTTAAAACACATAAGAAAAAATACTTGTGCCTTGGCATAAGACCTTTTCTACTATAAAGTGTTTTAAACTCATGTGTTAAAGCAAACCTTTTTGTGACAAAACCTTAGAAGATCTTTGTACATTTTTCACAGGCAAATCCACCACCTGCCACTAAATACCTTGCATCAATCAACTCTTCAACTTGTCACACTCCCGAAAACACACATGCTACTCATGCTACAACTCACAACCAATTCCATTGTCCACTCATCTGTCAAAGTCATGACGGTAAGCTCCCGTTCTACATCTTCTGGCCCAATACATCCTTCCCCTCTTAGTTGCAACAAGGTGTAGGCACCGCAACCGCATCGTCAATCGTTGCACTTCAGTGAGGTCGTTTCTCCGCACAAGATAACCCAAAAAACCCACAACAATATGTTGACTTGTAGTTTGTTGAAAGTCGAAATATGTACCAAAGAGTTATGTCGTCGGATTAATGCTGTTGTTGCAATCGCAAGTCGAGAAATCTATGCGCGTAGGACTCGCCAAACTCCTCAATCATGATTGCTTTAAATTTTCTCTGCTCCAGCAGTGGAATAATATGCCCACGTGAGGTACCTACTTCATGTTTTTACAGAGTTTTGATTTAAAAGTTATTTAGCCCGCAGGCGTATTTCGGATGTGACTTGTTGTGTTCGCTCAATTTTTTTTTATGCTGTTTAACCGGGACAAGTTGAGTTGCTTCCTGAGTGGATGACAAGAAGAGTGATAAAGATTGAGCAATTCTTAACCTATGTACGTCTTGAGAACAAGTCCGTTTCCTGATGTGATTTGTTTTCATCAAAATCTCGAAACTTGTGTACCTTTCCTAACTTTAAATATAAACTTTCTTTGCATCTTAATATTTATTAAAACTTTATTTTTTCCTTTTACTTTCAGGTATGCACGCGATTTGCCAAAAACAATTTAATGACGTAAGATTTGTTTTACGATCAGAAAGAAGCTGCTTCCTGTTGGTATATAAAAAAAAACATAGGAGTTTGGAATCCTTAATAGAAGTGAAAATGATTAGCGATTCGACGGATTCCCAAGACACCGGAAGTACCTGCCACAAATACGCGATCCCTGTCTGGGTACAAATCTCGCCCTTTATCCCCTGATATAACCCTTTCAACTATTCAATAAGTCTATTTTCCTTCTGGAAAGAGAAATAATTCAAATATTCGTCCTCAAGTTGTCGTTTTTATTCGAATAAATTTCTCAATGAAATCCACAAGGGATCCACCTCAGACCAAAACTCGTTGAGTTCATTTAATAACTTGCAAATAATTTAGCGACATTTCTTCCCCTAAAACCCATTGTGCCGACTTGACCTAAGACCTTTTAATGTTCTGCCCTCAACTCAAGGATAAGAAGGCATTTTAAAATTTATTAAATTTCGCTCCTAAAATACCTCGTAACTTTTTTTTTTTGGTTTAAGTTCAATGCCTTTGCGCTCCTTCACGAATAATGTATTCGCTGTTCCTGAATCCTGAATCTGTCTTCATTTATCCTTTAACATTCAGTCTAACACAAGCAAATTATAACGGATTACCTTTCAACAACATTCCCCAGAGTTTGTCTGTGAAAACTGGAATTTCTAACAGCAACATTCAAGGTAGGAAGCGCTCTTCTGTCAAGGTTTATAAATAAATCCTTACCCAAATCTGTGTTTGTCCTTTGCAGCTATGATAATGTATTTTGTTTTTTGTATTTGCTGCGCTTGAAAATGTTTTCACAGGAAGTTCACGTGTGCCGGAGGAGGAATTAAATTTAAATTTGTTTTTTTTTCGCAATCCTTGCACCTTTTCGCATTGTGTGTGTGTGTGTATGAAAAACCATACATTTGAATCAAAACAAAAAAATTGTAAAACCATTTTGTGCGATTTAAAATGAGAAAATCCCATTTCTACGTGAGGTTCTCAAAGGGACGTAAACGAGCTGTTTTTTTTTTTGTGACGTGTTATGGCCAATGATGCTTGCAAATGACCAAACCATGATTATCATATACACATCCTCGAAGAAGATTGTGTCGTGTGTTTCTTTGAGGGATTATTTATCCCCTCATCTCAGATTCCGGGTTCCGGAATTGTGTTTTTATGTCGTTTGTCGGTCGTGCTGGAAAGAAAAGAGAACAGTTCAACTACCAGCATCTGTTCGTTTGAAGGATGAAAATAGCACACACTTCGCCGCGGATTATAATGGGCTTTTGGTAGGTAAATCGTTTTTTGATATGCTGCAAAAAAAGGTTGCCTCCAACTCTTGGGTGGATCTATTCTAAAACGTCTGTCATCACTGCGTTCTGCAGAGTTGAAGCATTTTTACTCGGCAAGTACAGGCGTTTAGTGTCTTCGCATGTAGCTTTCGATGAGTGCAATCGACATATTGTCTAGTCTGAGCCTCTTTTAACCATACTTAGACTTTGTTTTAAGCAATATTCGGCATACTTAAATCGATCCTACGCGCACTTAACACAGGCTGTTTTGAGGCGTCAAGCCAAAACTAGTTTAATCCATCAGGCAGAGATTACAAGTTTGATGGTTTAAAGATTTACCGCAAATAACAAGAGCGCTAAGAAAGGATGGCTTGAAAGTTTCGTTCCATCTATCGAAGTACTAACGCTTCTGCTTTAGGCGATGTGGAGAGCAATGTCACGCGTACCTGAAGCGGCTTCCAAGCGTACTGGTGGAAAACAATGAAACCATCAGAACTCATGGACTGGTCAAACGATCGAAAAAGATTAAGATCTAAGAAAGACTGATTGGTAGTTTCGTTGTTCATTTTTCGATTTCAGGAAGTACTGACGGTTCTGCATATCCCTGGCTACATGGAAAGCAAAGACAGGCGTACTCGAATCGGCCTCGAGGCGTACTGGTGGAAATCAAGCCTCCTGTAAAATGAATTCATAGGAATTGCTTCTTTGCGTGAAATTTGGACAGCCTGGCTAACCGTGAAAGCCTATCGTCTGGTCAAATGATGAAAAAGTTTGAAACAAAAGTTTCTAAATATACCAAGGGTATTGATTTTGCCATAATTTTGACGCATAGTACAAAATAACCGATAGTTTCAATAATGAGACAGTTTCAAGTTTATAAGAACGAGTCCCAGACGTGCTGCGACCATCTTCCTATGTAACTTACAGTCCACCAGTAGAAGAATGTCGTGGAGAAGTTCCAGGACTCCGTGTGGAGAAACTTTCCGCCACTGGAAACGAAGAGCTTCAAGTTTATAGTGCTAATTGCGAAGGCGGTCGCAAGGTTGTAGCTTGTGAAAACAATTTTTCAATGGGCTTCCTTCACCCCTTAATTTTGGAGGTATGTAAACACTTTGCAGGGTGCCAGGACACAGTGGTTTAGAAGGAAATGATCAAGCCGTTAAGCTTGCAAGAAGAGGAAGGTTCCTTGAAAATAGTGAGGTTTTGAACATCAAACCACTCCTTTGCATAGTAAGAGCCACTATTGAGGAAAAAGTTACACTGACTGCCAATCAAAGGTGGTCAAGTCTGATTGGACACAGGAAACTCCCCGTTCGAAACTCCCCGTTTTGAAAACATAGTGTCTGTTTGACCCCTGTTTAACCTAGCCTATCTAGCTTGGCCGATTCGAGTTAGCTGAACCTAACCCAAATGAGGCTACACCAAAGTCAGGATTTCACTATAGGTCCTACCTAAAGTAACAGCCATCACTTTCAGTTCATTAGACGTATCATAACAAACGTTCCTGCATGCGTCAGACAAATGTCTAGTGATAGTCAGATGAGTCTTCTTTTGCAAAATTACAGGGTTGTAAGATATTTCCGATATTAGAGTCAGTCACATACTTTAAATGTTGAAAAATTGTCCTTGCAGCAGCATTCCCCAGTTGTTGCTGTCTATCCAACTTAAAATGCTAAAAATTATAACATTCCTTTTTTTCTAGTCTTTTTGTCAAAGTATACCTCTGCATTTGAGTATCCTTCGATTTTTTTAACGTCAAATCGAAAGTTAATTAGTTTAAGTTTCTTCTGAGCAGCAGTAAAAAATTACTCGAGTTTCAAGTTTTTTGTTGTATCGCATTTGGCGCAGTCGGTTACCTAAATTGGCTTTATTGTTTCGATTCTAAACCCTTTAGACTTTGTATTCTAATGCCTGTTTTTTCCGATGTGAGAGTAATGCCATGTCTCCACCGGGCACTAATCCGCGATTAATATAAATCTTCATTAAATCCTCTACAAACCACGCGATTTACGATACAAATTTTAATCCTCCCGGCAACTATCATCTCATAAATCCCATTCAGCCTATTCACAAACCTTTTTTAAGCACCGTTGTAATGGTTTAGGTTTCAAAAATGGAAAGCCGAAACTGTCAATGTACGACAAATTTGTCACAAATTCGTTTTCTATTGAAATTTTTACATCGGAAATATTTTTTCGATCCTTGGAAATGACATCACCACTCTCTTTTGGGTGATTGGCAGAAAAAGACTGCTCGTGTCAAATTAATCCTACATCTGGCCGGTGGATCCACTTTGGGATTTATTTTTAATCGTCTCCGCTAATCATCTTTTTACTGTCGATGGAGTCACACATATTTCAATGGTGAAAAAAATTTCTAGTCACAGTGTTCCCCAGCTGTTGTAGCCTATCCAATTTTAAATGATAAAATTCATAATGATAAAAATCCTTTATCCTCGGTTTTTTATACCCCATCCCATAGGATAGGAGGTTATTAAGGAGGATATTGAGTTTGATTCATAGTTTGTAACATAGAGAAATAATCACCGTAGACCCCCAAGACCTTAAGGGCATATGACCGAATTCTTAGTCGAATGAGTCATGTCCGTCCGTGTGTCGGTAGTTCTTAGGCCTTCAATTCATTTGAGCTAGGAACTTGAAACTTAATATATGTTCTTTCTAGGTCCCGAAGCAGTACAAGTGTAAAAATTTTCAAAATCCGCCCACTGACCCGCCCACTTTACTTAATAGCATGAAAATTCAAAGTTGTCGTAGGAAGCTGAAATTTAATACACATTATCCTCGCTTAAGAATATTGTGATTGGCATTTAAGAAAAAAGCGAAA
Organism: Neoascia interrupta; assembly: GCA_947623515.1. Taxonomy (NCBI): domain Eukaryota; kingdom Metazoa; phylum Arthropoda; class Insecta; order Diptera; family Syrphidae; genus Neoascia; species Neoascia interrupta. The sequence continues at coordinate 21,415,356 of OX392462.1, read as the reverse complement.
ACCGCCCCCTTGTAGGCGTGGTCATATTTAATATGCATTCTAAAAAACTGTTTTTATTTGATATATTTGCCTTAAATCCAAAAAACTTGGACCATAAAATCTTCAGATCTTCTCCCGTGCCCCTTCGGGAAGCATGCATGCATCTTACGAACTCTGTCGTTGTCGTTTAGTCAACACGAAATCGGATGCATTGCGTGTGCTGCACATTAACATGACAAAACTCTTACCAGGTCGCGTCGGATTCGGTGGGTTGCGCTCCTCATCCAAAGTCAAGTACTCCATGGTCGTCGTGCGGCCCAATCGGTGGCGCATAATTATGTAAAAGCTTGTTATAAGCTGAAAACGTGAATGCCTTGTTTTGGGGCTAAATGATGACGATGAAGGCCCATCGGCGGACTAAAAGACCACCTCAACATCAGACCACCATCGACATCAGAGTATCCTCTTTGGGGGTTCTTTTGGTATACAATCGAACATGACTCGTGCCAATTTGGGTCGTCATTTAATCCGATGGTCTTCCATTGTGCGTTCATCAATTTTGTAATTTTGCGCAACCATGTCTCAAGAGTCGGGTGCCTTGTCGAACATGAAATTTACTGTTCTGCGAATTGGACGTTTATTGGTAGTCAAGTTGACTGAAAAAGACAAAAAAAAAAATGACAGAAGGAATACCCACCGTGGTATATTTACAGAATTTAAGTCGTTTCCTTTTTTAAATTTAGACGAAATTTAAAAAAGGAAATTAATTGTTAACGTCATCAACCCACATCTACCCCCAAAACAATCGTTTCCGTTTTGTTCCCGATATAGAAGTACGAGTGCCTTTCCAGTGACACTGACAACCCGCACCATGCAACAGAAGCTTATCTACCTACAACAAGGTATACCAAGCCAGGATATGATGTCAACCCCAACCAGTGATCCATCAACTTTCACACGAAATTACTTTTATGTTTAGACAGTGCGAAAAGGTCGCTCGTAAAATAAAAATCAATATCTATTAGTCCTGCTAAGAGTGTAAAGTGACTGCTAAATAAATTAGCTTTCGATCCTTGTGTCGTCGTCGTCGACGCACGCCCTCCTGGTGCTGTTTGGAATCAATCAGCAAGGCTCTTCTGCTGAGATAATACACGTTTCATTGTTTTGCTATTTTTTTGTGTGTGTGTGTATCACGGGGGAGGTTATTTAATTGAAAATTCATCACGTGAAAATGTGAAAGAAACAAGACTGCAAAAGGTGACACAAAAAAAAATCCTCAAAGGTTGTCACCGTGGGCGATAATGATCGACTGGCGCCTACTCGAGAGTTGTATACGAAAACATTCAGGATAACATAAAACTTCATGAAATCAGCTTTCGCCATGTATTGGGGGCTCCAGTATGATGCTAAATCTTCTCCGTCTCCAGTCATCCTTGTCCTTGAAGGCGGGGAAAAAGTGTTTAGGTAGAGCCGGAAATTGAGTCTAATTTCAATTTAATATTACGTTTTCACCGGCCATAAAACTGCGATTAAACATAAATCCCAAAGTGTCTCCACCGGACAAATATTAGGTACGATTATTTTGACACGAGCACTGTTTGTTGTCATTTTGTTTCTCAAAAAGAGTGTCGATGACATTTCCTAGGAGCGAGAAAGAATTTTGTTTTAAAGATCGCAAATAGAAAACATTTGTGACAGATCTGTCACTACGTGTATGGTTCCGCTTTGCATAAGGGTTTAAAGTAGCATAAAGAGGTGTGTAAAAATAGGGTGAATGAGATTTTTAAGAGGATTTATTTTTTGTCGCTTGTCAAGAGGATTGAAATATGTTCAGTTAATCTCGAGATTTAGGGGATAAGAAAATATGTTGTGATAAATTATGGTAATGGCGGATTGGTGTCTGGTGGAGACATGGCAAAGTCTCAAGCATCTTTTAAATGTCGAAATTGCTTGAAAGTAGCTCTACCTAGTTGTGCTGTTAAAAGACTGCCCGTTGCAGAATTCCCTTGGCTTAGAGAATATCTGCAACTGGCTCGTAATAACATGGGTCATGCAATCTTAAATGGCCGAGTTAATAGCCATGGTAACTCGGACTACAATGCTCATAATACTTTGACTTTAATGTCAAATTCAAGACAAAACTTGCCAGCAGAATCGCCGGGGAGTCGATTTCGTAGATTTCTGTTGAACCGCATCTGCAACAGAAATCTTCACAAACGGTTGAAAAAACAGCATTTTAAACAAAAAAGATCAAAATTGGTGTTGGCCGTGTGTTTCGCTGAGAAATCTTGGCACTGAGCATATCTTCAGTGGGTATTCCGAAGGCCGAGTGAGTAACTTATAACTTTCATTGTAGAGCTGAAATGAAAGTTATAAGTCGTAAGTGGTAATAAGTTATAACCGGCTACTCTAATTTTATCTTTTGAAAACAAGAATCAATAAGGAGAATTAAGAACAAGGAGTATGCTGGATTTTAAAAACATAGTCTTAAATCTTAAAAACATTGTCTGATGTTGAGATATATGCCAGAAAGCTTGGTGCTCCCTTCAACGATTTCTGTAGAAGTTGCTCTTATAAGGAGGCGGAAGAAACCATGGTGCATCTTTTGTGTAGCTGTCCTGTTCTATCGACTTTGAGAAGAAAAACTCTGGTGAATACTTCTTCGAAGATCTGAAACATCAAGCAAAACTCGACTTAAGAGGATTCAATTCAATTCTTTATTAGGAGCATAATTTCTACATATTTTTAACATGTTTTGTATTTTAAGAGGTTTAGAAAACTGATTCTTTACATCTTTAGTGCTAAGTTTATATAATAAATATGTAAGGTTAAACATGATGCAAGGAACTATGGGAAAATGCTACAAGTAAAAACCCAGACTTAAAGAGGATATTGAGCTTTATCTCCGGGTGAAATCGGTTGCTAAATGCCTAACCACACAATCCGTCCCTCGTATCACCCGGGAACTCAGTCGAAGAGCAGCAAATGCCAAATTCCGCATCATCCCCTCACCCAGGTTATCCCTTGTAGGACTGGTCTGGCAAGGGCTCATGCCGTTTCGGTTGGCCCTCGGGAACACCGGTAGATATATATTTCTCTTTGCATGGGTTCATACCGCTTCGGTTACTTCTACCTTTCCCATTTCTCCAAGGATAATAATTCTGACTTCAGTCGCCTAAGAACGGGTTGCCCTGCATCAGCGTCAGCGCCAAAGAATTCTCCTCCGGCAAGGGTTCATACCGAAATCGAAAACCCTGCACTCGCGCTTCCTTGAGGCTACTTCTTACTTAGTAATTTAAGCTAACTAAATGCCCTTGCATTTAGTAATCTTTCTTAGGATAACTCCTCACTGATCTCCGATAACATTTTTGACGCGGGTCCATACAGAAAACGGTTACCCCCGACCACAAATTATTCCCTCCAATTCATACCAACCCCAACCCTCCCATAGTCAAGGCAAATTCCTCTCTGAGGTCTAACAAAAGTCTAGATGGCTAGCTAGAGACAGAGCTGGCTGGCGAAGCTCGTCGGCCGAGGTCCAAGTCCACCCCGGACTGTAGTGCCACCTTAAGTAAGGGTCTAACAAGCAAGGGACCATATTTTTCAGGAAAATTCCTCATTTATCCCCACAACTCTGCAGACAGTTATTCACATTGAAACGGTTACCCCTAGCCTTCATTACCCTTTTCCATAACCAATCAACCATCGATTAGTGACCTTTGGGGCAGGCTTATACCGGTTCTGGTTGCCTCAAACTTTCACCCTAATCGGTTTTTTCCGGAGGTTGCTACGGCAGCGTGTCATAATTCTGCTTATCAAAATTCTGACTTAAGCAATAATATTCTATTACTTGTGCTTCTTTAAGCGAACTTGTGACTTTTTTTGGGAAAAAGGGAAGGCAAAAAACAAGGAGACTTTCACCATACATATTTAACTGTCTCGCGTCTCTTTTTGAACAAAAGTCGCATTTCGAGAAATTTGTTAAACAGAATTTCGAAATTTCGCAAAACAGAATTTTGGAAAGCAGAATTTCCAAAATAGAATTTTAGTCCAGGCAGAATTTTGACCAAAATCCCCATAGTGGTTGTGCTGGTACCCATAGAAAAAGCATAACTCTGCTTATTCTAAGAATTATTCCAGAATTTTGAAAAGCAGAATTTCGAAAAACAGAATTTTGAAAAGCAGAATTTTGAAAAAAAAATTTTTAATCCAGGCCCGGGTTGCGTGGGTCATAATTCTGCTTTTTCAAAGAATTTTTACCAGAATTTTTGAAAACAGAATTTTGAAAAGCAGAATTACGTAAAACTGAAAGCATAATTTAGTAAAAAGAATTTTGACTCCGGAAGAATTTGACTCCTGGTCTGTGGTTGGGCCTTTTTAGCCAAATCGAATAGTCATCATTTAGGTCCACGGGCTGGTCACTCCGGTTTTACGGAAATGGTGTCACAATTATGGATCTCCTTTGATCTTAGTGTCTCTCTCCGGAACAAGTCATAGTTCTGGCTTTTATAAAAAAAATCTGCTTTTATAATTCTTGCTAAGGCAAAACAATTCAGTTTATTCTGCTTTTTTAAACAAATTTTTGACTATTTTCAAGTGAAGTAAAAGTAAAAAAGAAACAGACTGGGAGCTGTATATTTCTCTTATCAAAAAATTGCATTTCCTAAATTTTGTAAAAAAAAATTGCCCTAGGTAACCCTTATTTTAGTGTCTCTAATAAAGGTATTACCTTGTTACCTAGTTTTACCTAGATTCTTACTTAGGGCTACCTAGTTTCTTACTTAGCAAACATTTGTTTCACCAAAAGAGGTCTTCAACAAATTTAGCGAAAAAAGATCTGCGAGCAGAATAAGCCTGTATGACACGAAAAATTGATTGGTTGAAAGAGCTCCGCTCCACGTTTTTTTTAGAAAATCAATGCGGAATAAATTTTGACCCACTTATAAAGGAAGTCCACTTAACCAGGTTCCATTTAGACAGGCTCGACTGGTTCTACATTGATCGCCTATAAAGGACCTCAGTAGTTGCCCAACCATATTAACCCACTTATGCTTATTCGCACACGTGTGGATAAGTTTAAGTCCGTGGGGTAAGGAGTTGTGGAACTTTAACTTTAACTTTCGAAAAGCTAAGCAACAACCGATTTCCTAGTATAGTAAAATCTTAATCATATTCAGTTGAAGATGTTCGAATTTTATTTAAATACGTAGGTATTTGATTAACCTCATGTCGTTATGATATTTCAAGACATTATCGGGACCTGATAAAACCGATAACTAAGCGAGTCTTTTCGATAAATAAGAGTGCAAAATGAAGTGTCTTGGTCTGAACTTCACACAAAAACATAAATGAAAAGTCCACCATCGACCTAGACCTCCTTCGGTTAACAGATAACCCGCTACCAATCGACTTACTACACTCAGCCAACCACTTAAAGCAATCCCATAACTTAGCCAGAGTATCGGAAAATTAAATCGATTCTCCTGTCCGACAAGTCTGTGACAGTGTGTGCCCGAAAGAAGTTAACCTCGCCAAAGTGGCATAAATTTAATTATTGTCCCCAACGATGGCATGGCAGAGCAACTGACTTGTGCCGCCATAAATGGGCAAATAAAAAGTGAAATCACGTTCCACAATGGACCGTAATTTACCTTTTTTTGGTGCGCAAAAAACGTCATGTGCTTTTGGCCCATTCTTTTTGGAGAAAAAAAAAGAAAAAATCTTACATAAGCCTTCGTGTACAATGAAACCGAAAAAAAAATACTGGTAGAAAGTTGTCGCAACATCCCACAGTGCGCCTGCCACACCGCCCGCCCCAACTCTAGTGGGTGGGAAGCTCAATAAAATCAACAAAACTTATGTGTTCATGCGGATCCAAGGGATTAACATAGCCCGGCTAAATAGAAGTGTAGGCCGTAAACGCACACAAATCGAAATTTATTCATAAAGTGGGAATCGATGGGATGATCCCCATCGCGTATCGGAAATAGCTCGAGCGGGTAATTGATGAGTTTTCTTTAGCGCCTTTCCGTGTTCCCCGCATTGAACAGAGCAGTGATTCCGGGTGTGGGCGTCTCAATACACACCCGATGTTTTTCTTAAATATCTCTTAAATGCCACAAATTGCCACGAATTTTGAGCGAGTGGATTCTTCTGGTGGTGACCCAATTTCATTTATACAATCCACGGACGGGATGGGATTATTGCATTTTTGACACTGCCCTGGGGAAAAAGATACTTGGCAACACTCGTTGGGCAATGTTTTTTCCCCATTAAGATGGGAATTAAATTGTTAGATTCGTTTAATTGCCATCACTCCAGCGAAATGGATGGAATCGATAAAAGGTTCGAACAACTCGTTGTCAGCCACTCAGCCGAGATGAAAGGAAACCATGATGCAATATGAGAGGTTGTCAATGAGCCTGTCGATGACGACAAGGAGTGGTGCTCTGGCTGCTCATGATGTTCATTGTCAGCTAAAGAGTGCAAATTAGCGCGATTGAGTCAGTAGGTGGTATGAGGAGGTTTCGGGGTTAATGTACACTGTACCAGGGGGGCGTATCGTCATCGTGGATAATTGCACACTCTAAGGCGTCTAATTGACGCGGATGTCAACAACGGGTATATGCAAATGCCTGTGATTGTCTATTCCTATGGGTTCTGTTTCATTGAAGTTGAATGATCAAAGAAAGTGCCTTTGTGACAGACACACAGCGGGTGTGGCTGTTGGTATCTGGTGGGGTCGTTGTCGCGTCGGGTAAGTATGTCAACCATCCCTCTATCGATTTTAAAGCAGAGACTGTTTTTCACTGACTTAACAGACTGACTAATTTAAAACTTAAGAGGTGTTTTAGAAAATACTCAGCGTTTTCTAAAAACCCCAGAGCACTGTGCCCCAACAGTGCTCTGATCACAGAAATTAATTTAGCACTCAACAAATTTATTTGTGCCGAACTGTTGCCCACTGGCAAGACCACAGAACCTACTCTCTTCAATTGGTTTGCTCTTGTTTTTACCACACACATCCGCTCTAAGCCATCCGGATAAAAGCAATTAAACTCTCGGGCTTTTTGTCGTACACCAGTTGCAAGTCGTTAGCGTAAATCACAAAACCAAACACACTCACACTCGATATCCAATTAAATTACATGGAGGACCGAGCTCTCTGCCAATGGTTCTTGCTCTTGGTCCTAATAAATCCAAATTCACGTATAGATACGTTTTCACACAAATTTTCATTTACCGAGAGGAGCTGCTACCCCCTTTAGTTGTTCGTGCTCATAGGGGGTACCCGTAAATTCCACTAGCACATCGTAAACTCTACGGGTGGTAATTATGCTGCACACACGGCTACGACCTCCCTCCTGGGTGCAAAATTTTATTTGTGCAGACTTAATTTCGAGCCATAACAAAGTTTTTCGCTCGCTTTAATCAAATGGAAATGTGAGTTTTCCTCGGACCCGTATAACGACCCTCTAAGGCTCCATCATCCTAGCAATACATGACTGGGGCTGATGGAGGCAGAATATGTTAAACTATTATTGATGTCCTCTGGGAAAGTGGGTAAAGAGGTTCTGCTGGCTGCTGCGTCTCTTTGTACGAGTGTCACAAAATCGTGACGATGACGGTGAACGAGCGAAACCGCGCTCCAGCTGAAGTGCGACGCTTGTTCGATGGACCGTTTTGGAGGGTGATGCACCTCTTTGAGGTCGTGAGACGGTTTATGTTCTCCATCAGTGTCGGGCCGAAAGAGATCAATTTACTTAACGACGGGTTCGCAAACTGGTTGGGATGTTGCGACTGGGTTGCATTTGAATACTAACCGAGGGCACACATATTGCAGCAGTTTATCGCATGACTGATGCGCACCGATGACACAAATCCGGTGTCGTTGTTGTCTGGTTTTTGAAAAACAACACAGATTTCGATTACGATAAAGTTTGCAATCATAATGGTGATGTGGGAAAAAAACTCCAACACTTGGGTGGCAATTGAATGTAATTGATGAACAAAGCTCTGATTGTGAATCACCGGAAATTAACAATGAACAACACGTTACTTTTATTGTTACTTGTCTTTTCAGAAAAGAAATTCGAAAATGCAGAATTCTTCAAACAAATTTTCTTGACAATTGTGGTTTTTAATGATCTTCACACATAAATGCAACGAAAACAACACATAAATGGAATCAGTGATGAAGAGATCCATAACCGCATGGCCTGCCGGTTTATTCTGAGGTCCAATCTGCGTACGAGTGGGAGGATTATGATCCCTAAATTTAGATCATAACCGCGCGCCAAAATGAAGTGAAGAGAAAAAGAAGAATGATCTTCACACGATCAGTTTTCGGTGATCGATTTTAACGAAAAGCTAAGCTTAGATGGAGCCTTAAAGTTTTAAAAATCCTTTTAACTCTTTTGGTCACGATCGGCCGAATCATTTGACATCATTATTTTCCCCATTCCAGTAATTTTTAAAATTCTCGATCCATAACAAGCTACTTACAAAATTGTTGCCCCCTTTCCCAGTGTCTTCCTAGTGCTTCATCGTTTTTTCGATCCGTGATACAGAACAAAGCGATCACTAAAATAAACTAGTGACTAAAAAATAAATACAACTCATGATCAGTTTAAAATTCTACGATCAGATGTAGACTAAAGGTCGTCACTATATCGGCTGTAATCTACGGTACGGAAGTTTAGAGATAATAAAATATAAGAAGCTCCTGTCCCCGATCAGTTAAGATCAAATCGTATAAGAAACGCGAATATGTAGCGGGTTCATTTATATTTCCTTTTAAAATTGTTAAGTCGTCCTGAAAAGGTCTTAAGAATAATGTTTTCGTCAAGAGTTCGAATCTACCGGTTAGTAACATCCGATCGGCTCAGGATTCGGCTTTTTGGAAAACTCATATTGATAAGCAAGTCGAAAAATGATCCAAAGCTCTTTTTATGTCATAAGACTAACTGAAGTTACAAGACATTTACATAAATTATCTGTTTAAGGCTTAAAGGCCTTAAAGTAAAAAGATCAAAATTGTTTAAGTAAAATGAAGCTCATAGACTCGGAAGACTTGAACACACTTGCGTATTATCTGGCGTACTTGTGAGGCACGGAACTTTTATAATTTTCTTTCGGTGATGCGCGCCTCGATGACTTATACCAACAAAGCTTCTCCAACTACTAAAAGCTGCCGTAGCAAGCTGCCTATAGGCTTGTACGCAAAATTGATTATAATCTCCAGTAAATGGCTGGATAGTAGAGGTTTTTGAACAATTCTCTGTTTAGAAAGAAGTTGTAAAGGCGAGAAAAAAGACCCCGTGGTTTATTTTCTTTGTAGTTGTACCACTCTGTCGGCCTTGCGAGGGAAAACCCTAGTTCTGCTGAATACTTCTTCGAAGATCTAAACGATCTAGCCAGACTCGGCTTTAAAGAGGATATAGAATTTTATCTCCGGCCCGAATTAGTTAAATGCCTAAATGGCGACAACACACCTGGGTCCGCTTGACCTATTATAGCCCTCTTGATTCTCTCCGGGAATTCTCTTAACACACGCCATGTTTATGCCAACAAACCGTTCTCGTACAACAGATTTGTCGGCGAGCGCTCACACCGAATACGGTTACACTCGTCCTCAAAACCTTTTTGAGTAAGTTTTTTTTTTTTTTCAAATCACGTTTGGAACATTTATGCAGATTGATTTGTAAGGGACAACAGCCTAACCTAATCTAAGATCTCCTCTAACATAGTCGCGTCACCAGAGTGCCAATCTTTCTCAACTTCACCGCCCCTGAGTCACTACTCAAAGATTTTTCGAGCTGTAGCATCATACTATGTCTCCACCGGCCAATAGATTAGATTGACTGGACACGATTAAAAATAAATCCCGAAGTGTCTCCACCGCGGACAATCATCGGATTGATTTGGCAAGAGCACTCATTTTTTGACGGTTTGGCTCTCAAAATAGAATGACCATAACATTTCCCAGGAGCGAGAAAACAATTTCATTGTAAAAATCCCAATAGAAAACGTTTTTTTGACAGATGTGTTATACGTGGACAATTTCCAATTTCCTTTTTAGAATCTCAAAGGTGTGCGAAAAGGGAAGAAAAGTCGCAAAAGATGTTTGTGAATGTGTTAAATAAAATTTATGCGGGGACTTATTTTTAACCGCTTGTGGAGACGATTTGAATTTTCATGGTAAATCTCAAAATTTAAAGGAGATTAGTTGAGCATTTATGTTAATCGCGGATTTTTGTCCGGTGGAGACACTTTTTTTTAAGCGTTATCTTCAATGAAGTCGGTGTCGTAATGACTTAAGCATCCACGGTCGGTTGAGGAGCAGCGAAAAAAGCTTTACAAACCCTAATTCCAGTGGAATGTGAGCAGTGCTGGTGTGAGCAGAAATCTGACAGGGTTAAATCAGTTTCTAACGAGCTCCTTCATAAATTGCTTTTTTCAAGGTTTTTCGTATCAGGCTCATATCTCAGCAAAACCTTCTCCTACCGCGTAAGACGAAATAGACAGAAACTTTATTGAGGCCAGCCCTCACCCATACTAGCGAGCGTAACGACGATGACAACTTCATATGACAGCTTCATAACCACCAGTAAATTGGAAAAAACAGCCTTACAGGCTCAGAATTGACGCCTCTCCCTTTCGGGAACTGACTCGGATTCAAGGTCAACATCTGCTTTGATACTGGCTGCTACTGTCCTAGGCAATTTCTGAGATTGAAAACAAGGCTCTGAAAATCTGTGCCCCAGACCCTCCTAAAGTTTAGCTTTTACCAATTCGCAGATCCGCGTACTATACTCTGAAGCGTCTTCTGAAAAAAAGATTACCGAGAGTCTGCCAATCTTGCGAGAGCTAGACTACATCTATAGAGTTAATAAAGCTGGAAAGGCAAACTCTAGGGGTACGCCATCTGCTAAGGGCAGACGTCCCCCTGATGCTATGAAAAATCACCTCGATTCGCTATTCACGCTTTTAAATAGCACTAAGCAGAGGAGTCCATCATTTCGGGAAGGCTCTCAACAAGAGAGCCTGAAATATCTAGTCCAACGTCTAGGAGGCCCAGGGCACATGATGGACCCTCAAGAATCTCGAATAAGGAAAAGGCAATCCCTTTTCGCTAATACTCCAAGAGGTGTCTAGAAGTTTTAGCGAGAATGCAAAGAAGAGGCTGGGACTTGGTAGGACTTTGGACTAACTAGAATTGAACCTTAAACTTACAAATGTCTATGGGCATGGGGTTTCCCTTCTTAAACGCTGGGTAAAAAACGCTGGCGGTTAAAGGTTGAAGGAAAAATTGCAATTCATTGTCCTTAAAATACATTTAAAAACGTCCCGAAAGACTAAGAATCTAAAACAATCTGTTTAATTAAACTGTCAGTCGAATTTAAATGCACCTGACCCATGACCCCATATAGATACAACACAACAATCCATTTGAATTTGGCATGGAATCAGGAAATTTAGAACAACACCGCAACCGACAAGGAGCACAAAGTTGCTCACCATGAAAGTGTTCTCGTTTACGTTGGCACTTCAAAGACCACTGCAAATAAATTGATTCAATGATTATAGTCTTCCCCTTCGAGACAAAAGTTCACTGCGCTCGCAAAATTGCAAAACTAAGCAATTTATAAACTCCAGGACACTAAAACATTTTACCACAGCACACAAAAAGGAGTCGACCGTTACCGCCCTAGACAATTTTTTCCTAATGTGGATGTGTTCAAAACTCCGCAGAACCTTCTTCGTTCAATGAATGCCAAATGCTTGCCAGACTTTGTCACATTAAGATACTTTGTTGCCACCCCGTTTGCTCAATAAAGCTACAATTGTATTGCATCATACACAATTTCTGTACCAGCAAATAAATTAAACCTATTGTGCTCTGCTATAAGAGGAGAAACGTAGGAGTTAACCTCGAAAATAGGTAGCTATAAATACAAGCTATAAGGATGACGACGGTCAGTGGGTGACGTGATGCCCTTCTTCACAAGGATATCGTCCAATCAATATTTTCTTTCATTCTTTGCAACACAAAAAAAAAACCCAAACGAAATAAAGATACAAAACCCGGCGGTTCTCAAACAATCGAATGTGGGTAAATGGAACTGTATCTCCCTATTTGGGTCTGGCAGAAGGAAAAAAAAACAGGCTTTCCGAGTTGTGCAACAAACAAGGCAAAGGCAAAAAAAAATCCTCTCATTCATTGAAACACGGATATCACCCTGTGTCGCGCATTAAATTACGTTAGAATCACACAAAAGTTTTGCAATCCCTGCGGGGCAGGGATTTGTGTCGACAACTTAAAAATAAAAAAAAAAAATGCTTTTGTGGCGAGCAAAATAAAAGTCTCGAAGGACATTCGGTGTGAATTGGAAACAGGCTGGTATAATGCGCAATTTGCGGAGGCGTCTACCATTCAAAGTTTATTTGTTCCACAAAATGCCGACAACAACAACAATGTTTGGCTACGCCACGATGTTGGGTGGTGGTAGTAAGTACATAGTTAACAAAAGTATTTGAATTTGCAGAAGGATTTTAATTTTTGCTACACACTTTGTAAGGGGCATTAGAAGGAAAGTTTTTGTTAACCGAGTTTTTCGAAATGAATTTTTGCCTGGAATAGGGAGCATTGAGTGGGCTTAAAACTTTAAATTTCGTCATCACTATACCGCTTTGTAGGAATACAAGACATGGAGACGACAGAAAACTGTCTCATCCCTTTATTTTTACATTTATCCATGTTTAACTCAATCTCAAATGAATCTTTTATTTTATTTCAGAACACATCACCACTGTGGGATGACTTCCTAGCAAAGGCCGGCAAATTACATGCGTGTCTAAGGTAAGTGACAGCCAAACGGTGCGAAATTTATCACGCCGATAAATTCTCGAAATAAATCTCGTTCCGAAATCGCTCGCCAAAGTGTGTTGGCAAAGAGTCACAACTCACAAACACAAGACTCGTCTCTCGCATGGATCTAGAAAAACTAGTTCCTCACGTTCCAATTCCCACATGAAGTGTCGGTCACCTGAAACTCAGACGTCTTGTTCGCTTGATATCCGATAGGTACTTCATCTACACCCCTTTGGCACATTCGTCTTCCGAAAGAGAACACTCTTTAAGTATTATTACATTCGTGCAACAGACGTGAATTTGTAAAAAACAAGGTTGCATCCTATATCCAGCTACACTGCCTCTTTGAACCAGTGGGGTTACAGTTCCCAGAGGAGTATCTTTTCAATGAATGATGATGATGACGTGAGCGCGGTCGTATCTCTAGTTTTTTTTTCTCCTTCGCTAATTTGTTAGATTCACTACGTTCTGTGTACCTCTTTTATACCCATGGAGTCGTGCATTTTTGCCTCTGCCACTTTTAGGATTCGCCTCGACTGTTTTGCATCTATTCAGTGCCATTCTGTGTTCCCGACGTCAGCATCATGGAAGGAAAGGGGTCTCTGGTTGAAGTCTATGGTTTGGGACGTAATGTTTAGAAATACTTTGTGAAGAAAGATTCCAGCTTTTTAGGTCAGGAATAGGTTACATTTTAACGAGATGTTGTTTCCCGTTTCCTCGTTCTTGGGAGCTATTTGCGCTCTTTGTTTGTTTGTATCTCTTGGCAGTTTGGTGCCTTTATATGAATGCAAGTAGGTATACGTTATATTTTCAAGGCAGGTGTTTACATTAATCGACTGTGTCGTAGAGAAACGAGTTCTGTATTTGATTTAGTGCAGTCACAAGAAAAATAGTTTACCTAGTTTTACTAAACGAGATCATTTCTATACGCCGGGCGAGAGCTATAGGCTTGTGGGACAAGACTACTCAGTGATTTCAGGTCCTTAAATAGATTTAGCAAAGATTGCTCGTTTGATTTGCATATTCGCTGCTGCTCGTTTTTGCATGTTCATGCTCTAGAAGTGCTGTATTTTTAAATATAGAGGCGTTGTATACACACGCATGTTCCGAACCACTTCTTCGTCCTATTTCCACTTCAAAACAATATCATATGTCTACACAAGTTCAGTGTTGTGACTGTTTAGAGACCGTTTCTTACGAATGCAAATCTTAACTTTTTCATTGAAGGTCTGTATCTTCTTTTATTCGAAATAGACTTCTCTAGGTTTCGCCATATTTTAAAGCAAAATCACATTGATTTCGGCAAGTGGAAACTAAGCATAGGCCATTTGCTTTTTAACTAAGTCTTTAGTGATTTTCTTGAAACAAAACAAAAGGGCATCAAAGTACGTCGGTTGTTCCTTGTTGACAATGAAGCCACCAAAAATGACTACCAAATGTCCTTGCAACCAGGACTTTGAAATATGGGTAGATTTGGTGGAAGGGAATGGGCAAAAGAAGAGAGTCTACCATGTGCCCATGCTTGGACTCACCCGAAATTGGATCCAAACATAAAATTGAAAGGAAACGTTATTCATAAGAGATTAAAACAAGTGGGAAAGTGCAACAGTGCGTATGCAAAAGCTTAAGTCCATCTTCGACGGATAGCAAAGTACCAAAAAAAAAAACTGCCACGCCTCCAAAAAGTGGGCGGGATATAAAAATATAACTGTTGAATGCTTTATACTAGGTGGTTGGATACATTGCGGCGTAAAACTCCGAATTTTTAACTAAATAAATCACTTTTTTTAACGCCACACCCACAAAAGTTGGCGGAGGCACATTCTGCATACACATGCCAAAATTTTTTCGCTACTTCAAAGACAATTACAAGGCAATGTAGCATACCAAAAATGAATGCGCTAGCACCATTGTAAGAGCTAAAATTTGGAAAAAGTATTTTTTTAAATTAGCGATGGTTGCACTTACAGGCCTGTAGTGGGCGTGTCTGTGGGCGAAATCAGCTAATTTTCAAACTTGATCTGGTCCAATGGACTTCCAGCTAACCCACCAAATTTCAGCTCTTTACCTTAAAATTTAAGGCCTAAAAGTTGTTTACATACGGACGGACGGACGGACATGGCTTAATCGATTCTCCTGTCGGTCCCATTCATATCTCTAAAAGGTCTTAGGGGCTTACGGTGATTATTTCACTGCGTTACAAACTATACATCAAATTCAATATACCCTGGGTCAGGTATTAAAAATTTTATACCTTGGGTGTATGATCAATAGCAAAGCAGACAGTTATTCTGATCTTAATCTTCGTGTAAACGTAGGTTGGATGGACTCTGAACTGGCCAGTAAACTCCACACATGGCACAATGTTGGACAGCGTACAAAAAGCATGCAGCCAAATTCCGTAAAACCGGGGTGAAGATCCGTCGCAACAAAGTACAGGACAAAGCCCATCTGCAGAAAAATCGAGCGGCACCCAAACTTTCATTTGGATCGCACAAATGCAGCAAAAAGGACATTTAATTGGCGCTATATTTGAAGTGACTCAAAACTGGTTCAATCGTCTAAAGTCACAATCGAACCACCAGGACAGTAGTAAAAATTGGGTCGTCGATTATGATCCCTCAGAAAGATCAGATCTCAGCTAAACCTAAACCGAAATGAAGAAAGGGTGCTAAAACTAAAACGGAACCCATGAGCACTTACTGTTGTTAATTTATTTTTACGGAGAGCTAATCTCAGAAGTAACTGAACTTGGGCGTTTCAGAACAAAACAAGTGAGAAAGTGCGTATGTAAAAACTTCAGTCCGTCTGCGACGACACGTCTTCTCGTCTGGGGTTGCTGGTCCCCAATTGGGCGCCTCCCCAGGTGGCGGATACAGGAATGCTCACCAGATATTATGGATTCTCTTAAAAAAATTATCCGAGGCGGGACTATCCGAGTCTGTCTCAAAATGAGCGGCTTCCTGGTCGGCGTCTTTTATCCTGGTTAGGGTCGGCCGAATATTAAGCACCTCTTTCTCTCCCAATATGCATAAAATGGACAAAATTAGATGTATGCCAGATGCATTTATGAAGTACTCTGCTTGTAATATTACTGCTTTTCTCTGTGAAGGCATAACACTTACGGGGGTAAGCTTTGGTGTTTCTGTGCAGAGTTTTTCATGATTCGTACTGTATCAGCATTTGCGTGTTGGATGGAAATTTCTTTCTCATCTTTTTTCTTCCGCTCGATGTGCTACACATCTTAAAAGTGGTTATAACCCCTTGATCGCGAGTTAATTATAAAAAAAGTGGGCGTGTCTTTGGGATTCAACTTATTTTCAAACTTGATCTAAAAGATTTCCAGCTCACTCACCAACTTTCAGGTGTCTAGCTTAATATTAAGGCCTAAAAGCTTTTTACGGACATGGCTAAATAGATTCTCCCGTCGGTCTTATTCATATCTCTAAAAGGTCTTAGGGGTCTACGCTGATTATTTCACTGCGTTACAAAATATACATTAAACTTAATATATTCTGGGGTAGAATATAAATACTCCTTTTGAGTTTAAGTGTAAGGCCTTCAAAAGTCTTGTGTTAAACTATAACCATGTTAAAAATCCAATGTCAATGGTAGTTGCTACATCTGGTTTAGGATCAGCGCGAATACTATTTCTTTATACCCCATCCCATAGGATAGGAGGTATATAAAGTTTGTCACATAGTTTGTAACACGGTGAAATAATAATGGTAGACACCCAAAACCTTAAGGCCGTATGATCGAGACCGAATTCTGAATCGAATGAGCCATGTCCGTCCGTCCGTCTGTATGTCACATGTTTTTATTCCTTAAATTTTAAGCTAGAGTGCTGAAACCTCGCACGTAAGGTCCACGTCATGCAAAGCAGTACAAGTGTAAACATTTTTGAAATCCGCCCAAAGACACGCCCACAATCGGTCTAAACGTGCAACTACCTCCAGAGTTTTCAAAACTGTAAGACGTTCTAAAAGGCTGAAATTTGACATTTAGCATCTCCAAATGTAAGACACAAAAAGGGCAAATTTAATTAGTAAACCTCCGCTAGTGGGCGTGGCATCTATTTTAAGGGTAAATTTTCAAATGCAGTTTACTCAGTATTTTTGCTCGAAATTGAAAAAAATTTACTTAATATTTTATGTAGAAAACGCTTAGTTCCACATTTTGTTCATACAAGACTTTGGGCCACGCCCTTATTTGGAGGCAGAATTGAAGAAAAACCTAAAATTTTCCAGAAAAACTTAATATCGACTGGCCTTGAGCCTAATTTAGGAAAGCATGAAATAAAAAAAGTTGCAGGTTAGGCAAACGAGAGTTCAGTCCAGATTTCGTTAATATAAAGTTTTTAACCACGCCCCCTTTTAGGGGTCGATTTTTCAAAAATATTGAATTTGAACCAAAAAATTGCATTTTTACGTATATTTTGCGTACACACTGTAGCACTTACTCACTGGTTCTATACAGTCTTAACATTTGAAAAAGTCAGTACCATTCGTAGATAAGCTTGTATATGGATGATGTTGGCCAAAAATTGTAGCTTCAATGCAACGTGGTTGTTATTCAACACAAAGATTAGTAGGTTTTTCAACAATCCTTTTTAAATATTTCACTTCAGGTCCCGAAACATCTCAATTCGATTACAAACACTCAAGCAAGGTGCACGAGTTGATTTGACGCCCTCAGGGTCACTTTATCGGCTTAATACAAGCAGTTACTAAAACTAAATCTTAAACAATCTAAACTTAATACTAAACTTACGTTAAACGAAAGAGCTTGGGAAAGGGTGAAGCGGTAAGATAGAGGGTTGTTATGAGGTAAGCGCACGCTTCACTCTTGCTTACTTCAAAGGAATCTCCAGGGGCAATCGCTTAGCGAAGCATTTTGTTAAAGGACTCATTCTTACCGTAGTCAGTACGATGGAAGGGAAGTTGGAAAAAAGGGACACGTTTCAGGCGGTGGAGGTTGGTGTTAAGATTATTCTATTGAATAAGCTATGATGGACTATCAGTGTTTCTTGACTGTCGTATTCAAGAGGAGTTCTAACAAAGGTGATATGGGAATAGAAGGCTTTGAAAACATTTAAATTGGAAAACTCTTTAGACCCACGTTTGATAAATTGCAGAGAAGATTTGGCTCCATTAGTTATGTTGTCGAAATGTTTATAAAAATTGAGTTGTCACAGGTAATGCCCAGATCGCTAATAGAAGTAAAACTATAGGGATCAGCTCATTGGAAATCCTTATGTCGTCCGCTTAATTCTTCAAATTAGATTCTGTGAAGACGAACCCAAATACGACCCCTATAAAGTATTTATTAGGCCTAGTTAAACTATCTCGAAAGCTGAACCAAACAGCGTTCACACGGCACATCAACCAGGAGTACAGAAATTGACGAAGGTTCAAAACCACATGCCACTTAAGAGGAGATTCTTTTCAAATTGAATAGCTGGCACCATTATACCAATCCCACTACCAAAAACTTCAAGTCCTTTCGATGCTATTGGCCTTTGTACCATATATTCGACCGATAATTTAATCGACTAAATCCTAAGCTTAAACCGAGGTTTTCTGTATTTTTGTGGCCAATCCTGTACTTATCCCAATCCGTTTGGGACTCTCTTAAAAATAACGACACCATCGCCAGGGGTGAAAAACCTTGGCCGCCCATTTAGTTTAAGTAAAAAAGCATAAGGCTTAACACTCCACCTGCCTTAAACTGACATTGATTATTGCTCCAAAAAAAAGGATATGCTTTAGTAACTCAAGATTCTTCCTTAGATGTGACCGTGAGGGCAAGAGCTCGAAGTGAAGCAGGGCCTACTTCTCAACCATGTATGTTGGCGTGTTATTTTCTTCACCTATGAGGAAACATACAAATTGTTGCCATTCCGAACGGCAATGAAAAGTTTTTCGAGACAAATGGGTCTTTCCGAGGGTATATCGGACACCAACGAAGGTACGAACCGCATTTTTGCGAGTCTTGTTGCAGATCACTAAGGCAGATCATCGCGGCACCAGACTTTTTAAAAATTAGTCTTTCGATATGATATGGCAGTCTATAAAAACTTGTGTGAACATCTTAAAAAAATTGCAACCTGATAATACGAGAAATA
The DNA here is from genome assembly GCA_947623515.1 of Neoascia interrupta. Lineage (NCBI taxonomy): Eukaryota > Metazoa > Arthropoda > Insecta > Diptera > Syrphidae > Neoascia > Neoascia interrupta. Next base: position 21,396,376 of record OX392462.1, on the reverse strand, counting down.
CCTGATCTCAAACCCCTGAAAGCTGCTGTCTCTGAAGCAAGCCTTTAAAGCTAAAAAGATCGTTAGTAAACCTCTTTTGCAAAGAATATTTGCTGTAATAAGCGCCTAAAACTATACTTTAAGAAGACGAATTGAAAATGTTCAAACTTTAAAACTATTGTGCTGTTTGGTAGTTAGGCAAAGGTTACCCTTTTTTTCGCGGTCGTTACCTTCGAAAAGTGTGACCCTTGCGAAACTTTGGGCAAAAGCTATTCGATCGTGGTTAGTCCGAAAAGAATTTCTTTCTCAGAATAATTAAATCGATTGCAGGATGTCCGAAAAGTTTTGTTTCTTCTTGCGAAATGTCGACAAATCGCTAACAGTTAAGTTTAAAAGTAGAAAAAATTTAAACCACAGCAAAAGTAAGCAAAATAAAATTTTTAACTAAAAAGCTAACCGAACGTGTCGTGAGTGTCAGTGAGTGATCCCTATGGCAAAGCCATATACAAATTTATGTTTAATATTGAAAAGTGAAAAATTACAACCATTTGTAAAAAAAATCTCCGACTTGAGTTTCGAAATGGATCAAAGACCAAAAAACTGCACAGACCTACTCCGACTCCTTATTTTTGTTTTTCGGTTCCTTGCCAGATTTAATTTTTTGTTTATCAATCTGAAACTAAGCCCAGCTGCACTCCGGGTTTTTTATTTCTTATTAATGATGTAACTAAAAAATCAGACTGCGGAGTAATTTATACAAAATCGTAGCTGTAAAAAGCGTAAACAATTAAATCCTCTTAAGCCGCGTTGTCACAAGGAACACAAACAGGAACAGAAAGAGAATTTCATACATATGCAGCGCGAAAACCATTCAGCGAATTTAGGTTTCAGTTGCTGTGTATGAGATTCTGTTCCTGTTGCTGTTTTACTTTGCTTGTGACAATGCGGCTTAAGCTACGAATACAACTTGGTGGAAAGAGCTGCTAAGACCTTAGATCCAAACCAATTAAAAGACGGACCATGTAATCACAATATTTTTTATATTTTCTCTGATCCTTTTTTTTGTCCATTGAAAAACTTCAAAAATCGTCACATCACAGATTTCTTTTATCACTTTATTCTCGTATATTCTTTGACCTGCGATCGGTTTGGAAACGATTTAAGCACGGTACCTGTACTTGATCCTTTTGACAGTCTTGTATTTATACCCCTCATCGTGAACAGCCTCAGGCTCCTGTGGTGGAATGTATTCTGGTTGGGGTTGTGCTGGTGGCACATACGCTGGAGCTGGGTTCTGCTGTGGTGGAACATAGCTGTATCCTGGGGATGGTGCTGGTGGCTGTGGTGCTGGAGGAACGTATGTTGGGACGGGCTTTGGTGCTGGTGGTACGTATGTTGGGACGGGCTTTGGTGCTGGTGGTACGTATGTTGGGACGGGCTTTGGTGCTGGTGGTACGTATGTTGGGACGGGCTTTGGTGCGGGTGGCACGTATGTTGGGACGGGCTTTGGTGCAGGTGGTACGTAGGTTGGGACTGGCTTAGGTGGTGGTGGGACATATGTAGGGGCTACCTTTGGTGGAGGTGGAATGTAGGTTGGTTGGATGACAGGAGCCACAGGTGCGGGAGGAATATAAGTTGGGATGGGCTGTGGAACTGGTTGCGGTGATGGTGGAATGTATTGAGGAGCTGGTGGTGCTGGTGGAATGTACGTGGGTTGTGGTCTCGGGGGAGTGTACTGGTAATCCGATTGTGGTTCTATCGCCTGCGCCTTCTCCTCAACAGCTGGCAAGTATTTGCTTGCCAAGTGAGAGACATCGGCAGCTGCCAATCCGAAAAAGGCAACAAGGACTACAAACAGTTTCTTAAAAGAAAAAAATAATTATATTATTAAAACAGTAGAAACATTGCCTTTGGCTTTGCCGTACCATTTCTATCCGAACTAGAGACCTCTCAAGCTGATAATGACTTTGTAGCGCTCGTGTTCATATTTATATCTCGCCAAGATTTGTTTCGTTAAGAAAAGGTCGTCGCATGCATACAAAATGACCCTTTATGCGTCGTCGTCGTCTGAGTGTGCTGAAATTTGAAAATCACACGCGGGCCAGAAATAATTAATTAGATTTATAAAACAACACAACAGAGATACCCCCAGAGCATGCTAGCCGACGAAGAAGCCGATTTACTAATCGTACAAACGAGATTTAGAGTCTCGCAGCGGCTGCGCGTTGATGTCTTGACTTAGAGCCAAGGTAATTGCTTAACACAAATTGGTGTGGCGATCACACGACCTTTGGCCTCATGCTAGGTCGAAAGTGTCTCGTCGTAGAAGAGTCTTAAAATTCAGTGGCAATTTATTCCGGATTATAATGGGCTCGTTATGATTGTAAGATTTCAAACCACTCCCCTTGATACCGATCGGCAGTTTTGAATATGCATAATTATTACTTTTTATATTTTTTTTTTTTTTTGAAATGCGAGAAGCTTGACGGAAATTCAAGTTTGCGGTGATATGATTTACGTGCGAAAATTAATGTTCACTGATTGCAGAAAGATATTAGATTGACGAAAACGCATTTCGGATTGACATTGGAATATGAGTCGAGGTGAAGCCGTTAAAGTTCTCACGCTTTTGTAGTATATTGTTTGGTGTGTTGAATTATGGGTCATTATGCGCAACACTTTATACTTTTGGCACTAGAAGCCAAACCATATAAATTAAAAATGAGCTTTGCTTCAAGCCTTGTCTTTTAGTGCTTTTTTCTTTAGTTAACCTGAACACATCCACCAATTACGCGAATAAAAATGTTTTACTTACCATGCATTTGCATATAAAAAAAGAAAAAGGCATCTAAAAAGAATTTTTAAAAACTTTAAAGGTTAAGCCGCTTGCAACATAAACAAGGACCCCTTAGTATTTAAGTCAATCAGATTATGATGACTAAGACAGACTATCTACTCTTATACTGAACTAAGAATGCAAGTGGAAACGTGAGAAGAGAGTAAGTTGGTTTTTATTCCGCAGAAGAAAAATTACGAAGTCAGAAATTAAGAGAGTGAGTCTGTTCCACATACGTGATGTTCTGCTTAAGAAAGAGTTATTAAACAACACCGCACATCTGAAATCAGGCTCGGGAATTTTACTGAAGCATTATTTATAGAAAAAACGACAGGATATTCTTGTTCTCAAAAGATTTTCCAACGACTCAGTCTCTAACTACAATCCCTGAGTGTTATTTGGGGGATATCAATACTCCCGACAATAACCTGTAATTTATTTGCCTTATTTATAGAGGATATAAAAAGGAAACTGCAGCTTTCTGATATGTAAGTCTGGTATAGGTAAAAAAAGTAGAAGAGTCTTATTATATTTTTTTTTTTTTTTTTGAAATCTAAAATGGTCGAAAGTGCTTAAGAGTCGGGTGGAGTCCTGATTTCGTTATGAGGACTCCTTTGGTCCTGAAAAAACATTTCAACAAAGCCTTCAAATAATTTGTGTACAGGGACTTGAGTTCTTGTTGTTATGCCACTGGCGGGTGCTATTAATGTAATTAGCGTTAATTTTGTCTGTTGGTAGCGTGGCGAAACGCTCACCATATATGGTGGGTGCCGGTATGGAAAGTATCCAGCAACACTAAAACCAACAATAAACGATAAATCCAGAAGCGTCTGACTCAAAATGAGCGGCTTCCTGGTCGGCGTCTGTTATCCAGGTTAGAGTCGGACGAATATTAAAAACGGCAAGCTTTGGTGTTTCTGTGCAGAGTTTTCATGTTCCGTACCGCTCATTTGTGTTGGATCGTGAACTACTTTCTTATTTTACCTCTTTTACCTTCAATTCGTTCCGCTCGCGGCGTCCTACGCATTTTATGGCTAGCTATATCTCCTTGATCGTGATCTAATTATTCGTATATAAAAAAAACTGGGAAGAAGAAACACTTTTTGTTAACTCTTGGCCAAGGACCAAGGTTTATGTCGTTCCTCATCAATGAAAACTTCAAAGTCCGTTGTATCTTATCCAGTAAATCATATGCCTAAAAATAGTTAAGATGAATCTTGACCAACCTTGCGTGCTAGTTTTGAAAAGACTCCAGCCCATAGAACAGTAAAAAAAATTTTGCAACCGGGAGAGCTCTGGCACTGGTGCCTGTCCTGATGGAGGTCCTAAACGTAACTGTTAACTTGGATTGTATTAAGGAATACGACGATTTTTGATTTGATTGATTGATTTGATTCCACCCAGATTCTTAACATATAGATTTTGAAGTATTTTCCTGGCCCTTTAGAAGGGTTCAAAAGGGAAAAATAATAAGTTTGTTCTTAGCTTGTTCATGGATAGTTTTCCAGTACAAGCTTCGATTTCATGACGAACGAATCAAGCGCCTCAAGGCCGTTTTTGGCCATTCTTGGCTTGTAATGTAAGAAACTTTGGCTGAAGTCTGAAGTCCTCGCCATTTCTCATTTGCTTTCATGTCAGAACGCATTCCTGGAAAATGGATGAGTTCTTGCAAATGAAATCTGGCGACTAATTGTCGAAGCCTCAATCGTTTGTTGTCTACTATATAAACGCTTGAGCTAATAATCTGATTAGTTAGTCGCTTTTATCTGTCGCCACGTGTCCCTGACCGGAGTCATTACTCAGTGGCAGCAATTTCCAATAAAATGTGTGCATTGGAGCAGGTGTAAGTCCTCGTCATACAAATTTCAGCTAAGCATTGTATACCTTCCTTTTCTAGCTGTTTGACAGAAGTGACTTAGAATTTTTTCCACCAGGCAAACATCGCTGGGCTCACCGAGAACGAGTATAGCGAGTATATCCTCCATAAGATCCATAAAGATCCTGTTAATGGTGCGGTCTATTTTAGAGTTTCATGATAGAACCCTTAATAGATAAGATAGAAACAGAAGGCCGCAACGTCGCCTGCTAAAAAGATTGCTCAAGTGAAATAGCCAGCTTCATCTCACCTCTCAAGCAGTTTAACCGTTGTACACGCACAAGAACAAGTGCTCACGAGTTCACCCTTGAGCTTAACTTCGGACGTACAGCTCTATACTGGAATTCTTTCTTCAGCCGAACTTCACGACTGTGGAACCGGCTTCCACGTGTGGTTTTTCCTCGTACCTACAGTCCTCGCAGTTCAAAACCAAAGTGCACCAGTACCTCTCCTCTCTCTCCTCTGATCCTTTCCACTCGCGTTATACAAACTCAATATAAGGTTCATAATACCTTGAACAAGAGTGAATTATATAAAAAAAAATGAACAATCCCCATGTACTTGGCTTATAAAAATTAAGTTTTCACCATAATATTTCGCTCTGACAAGGAAATGGAATTTTCTCTGTTTTGAAAGAGGGACGTCTTTTTAGCTAAATGCCCTCCAATTTTTTGGGGTACAAACAGCTGTTTTCTTTGTCAAAAGCTTTTTTGAGCAATGGCGGTTAGCTGTGTACTTTTGTCCTAGATCATTTCTTTCCTGGATCGAAAGAGGTGCTCCAGGAGAAACTTTGCAGATCTCTGCTGTTTGCGTTTGCATGGCTTAGCACTAAAACTGTGCGTTTTGTTCTGCCTCGTACCTGGTAAACGTCGTGTCGTTTCGCTTAAGCAGAACTAAAATAGCGCATTTGTTATCTTGTTTCCAACGAGTAACGCGGTAGGAAGTACTCCGACTTTTGCAGCGTCGGACACGCTAGGATCAGGCACTGTTTCGGCAAGCTTTGCCAAATCTCTTAAAGACGCTCGGGGTTTTTAAGCTCCCTTGGCTATAGTCAAATATTTTCCTACACAAGTGAAGTAAAGATTGAACCTATAGTTTCTGATCATCTTTCAGAGATACCCCGCATGAGTAGAGACACCCCGCACAGATAGGCACGGCTCCACTTCTCTAGGATAATATGAAGCTACTGACCTTTACTCAGTTAAAAAACTTTTCCCGTTCTACGACAAAAAAGGGGAAATTTAACAATTTAACACTTCTGTAATTGACACTTGTCACATTTCCCCGTCACATGTCTATGTTGCTCATAGACTTGTCTCATTGTGTCACATATTTATTATGAGTTGTCTGAGTTCACTTGTCTTATAAGAATATTCCGCTGTGTGTTATAGGCCCCTGCTGAGCTCTTCTTATGCAGATTTAAAATTATTTTCTTGCTATACTCACAAGTCATAAACGTCTCTTTCGTCTTATTAGATGGAATGTCCCATAACACAATTAACTGTAACTACCATGGATGGCCAACAAACCTTGTTAGAGATTCGCTTAATCATATACATTCTTTAGGTCACAAGGAAGTCGTCTGTGTGATAGAACCCGTTTAAAATAGATTTCTTCTTAACGTGCCAATTATTTTGGAATAATTACAACCGAAACAATTGTATGTCAAACCAGGAAACATAACCAAAGCCTTGAAAGCCTTTGTTTCGTTATTTTTACTACTTAAAGTAGTTTTAGGGAAATACAGACACACACATACTAATAAACCCTATAAAACCCCAAAATTATGCGAAAAACAATCAATCAAAATATAGCTTATGGCTCGCTGTCTATCGTCTCTTGCGTGACCCTAATTGATCCAATAAAAAATTAGTATTTACATTTTTGTTTACACAGTTAACTTCGGTTACATTTATTCCGACTAATGGATACTTTTCGACACTTTAATTAATTGCCCCACCAAAATGTGTCACATTTTTATTAAGCCACTTTACCTAAGGTCGTCCTGGGGATTTATTATGGTATGAACTCGTCTAATTTAATACCAATCGATGAACTTCATATGGCTAACTCGGGTCACACTCTAATGCGATGGGCTGTTGAGTTTTATTTGCATTCAAATTGAGATTTTATTTGTTATAAATCGCCGAGTGTGTAAAACATAATTATATGCTAACGAGCTTGATCAAATATTGTAATTTTCTTCTCTTTAAGTTTTGACAAATTAGCAGCTTTGTTATGGGAATTAGGAGGATACGAGTGAGTCGTTTTAAGTGCGTTAAATGAATTCAACACACATGGTGAATTGAGCAGTGTTGTTATTTTCAAAGTTTGACAGTTTCAAGTTGACAGTGTTGTATTGCAGCTCCACTTTAAGACCCCACATCGTGCCTGAGTTTCTCACGACCCACATCGATCATAAGTTTCCTCATTAAAGTGCGATTAGTTAACGCGTGCTGACAGTTCCATCCACATGACCCAAAACCACCACGCAAACATCATCTGCAAAGCACACCCTCATATTAAAGAGTGCACAACTTAAGTATAGTTATCTGTCATAAATCCCATACAGCACTGTCAGCTCAACGATGTGTTTAAAACGGCGGCGGCGCCCCCCCATTTGTGAAACTCATCTATCCATCTAATCTCTGTCATAAAAACTGGATCACCCTGCAAATTGTCTTCCGCTTTCATAAATTTTCCAAATGAATTCCCGTATAGTCGAATAATTTTTTGAAGACATGCCAAACCCTCATCATGTATGTAGAAAGTGCAACCATAGCTCAATTGTAGAGAGTTTTGATTGCGACACTATTCTCGCCTGTAATGTCATCCCATAAACGCAGAGCCTTCGGGCCGCCCCTGTGATTACATCGTTAGGCAAAATGTTTTCAGCACTTTCTCTGGTACAAACGCACTGGATACAACTTGCGTTCCGTGTGTGTTTATCGTTTCGAGCTACGTTCTGAAAAGCGATGACGTCAGTTTATAGGGCGCAACTTAATTTGTTTATTGACACGGGTGAATGCGATTTTAGTCTGACTCGACACCCACACTGTGATTTCGCAAAGTGAGTTATTCTTTGTTGCTGTTTTTCTTTCTTTTTTTTCGATTTAAAACTTTTGAGAGCATAAAAGATAAATAAAAAAAAAATCTTATTTTTCTATCGTTTCAGAGCTGCCATCCAGGCTATTGCCGCGTATTTGGATGCTTTCCAAAAAATTGCAGACGCCGCAACCAACTCACGAGGTAAGTCTGGCCGGAGAGGCGAACACATCTCGTTAAAGGGGGAGTGTAGCAAGTGTATGCTTCGCTAGACTTTTGGCAGTCGATTGTGAAGTGTGCGACTATTTTTAGATACTAGAACTTTTTTTGTGTGTTGAAGTTATACAACCATTTGTTGCCCAAGAGAGAGGCCATAACTCGGTTGTGGAAATGCATCTGTGTGTAGTAGGCCAGTGGTTTGACATTTTGGCATAGAATTCAGTTGCACTGCGACAAGGAAGTTCATTTGGATGAAAGGTTTTTGTAACATTTTTGTCTTTTTATGAAAACTTGGTGCATCTATGGCTTCAAGCACTTTTTTTTTGTGGCAAATGCTTTGATGTTTCAAAGAATAAAGGTACCTACTATCAGAGCTTTGAATTCCTTGTTTTTTTTTTTTCAGGGTTAAAGGCAAAACAACCTATCATCCACTATATTTGATGGCACTCCGATACTTCTTTCATTGTAGGAAGTGTATAGGTGTACTCAATTTATTAAATGTTCGAACTCCCCCAAGCATCCTTGGTTTGGTCCCTCGACCACATCTATACTAAGTAGAAAAAAATCAGAATACAGAGTTAGGATCCATGAATACTTTTATGGGATACACCATCCTAGTTGTTTGAAAGAAATGCAATCGTTGTGCAAAGATGCCTTTGCTCTCATTTTCATTTAAGGGGGTTTCATTTTCGAAACTATCCAATGATTCAGATTCCTTTTTTAAAGTTATGTGAAGTTGTTGGTAAAAATAATGTTATAGCTCACTGTTGTTCAAGGGCTTCAAAATAGGACCAATACTTTGATTTTTAATTTTTGAGGACTGCAGAGGACTTAAGTGCTTTCCTTCGTGTGGATATTGCTTGGCATCGATTCCTAAAGCAGCAATACAGCTGACTGTAACCCTCTTAATGAAACATTGAAAATTGAATGGCAAAAGGAGTCAAATAACTTCGATCTGTTTATGTCACCTGTATCCTACCTTAAAAAGGCCTTTTGTGCACCTACAACCTAAACACTTAGGCCTAGTTTTTAACTGTGAAGTTTCGGAGTTGATTGAGGTTACCCATAGATGATTTAAATAGAAAATTATATACTAGGATCGCGCTGAGACAAAACTCTCCAATTTTGTGGGTTACTCCTGCGGCAAACTCTGGAGAACAAGCCGTGCTTATTTGTCTCTTTTTTCAATGAAAAGGAAAGCTGTAGGGTTTACCGCACATAAAACAGAGATTGACGCAGGAAGATTAAAAGTTAAACCACAACGTGCTACCACCGGAAAACAGGAGATTAACTTGATGTATTCTTTGAAATGGCAATGTCTGGCCGTTAAGTCTTTTGCGCATCTCTCTGTAAAAATGATTTTTTTTTTTTTTTGCTCCCGGGCAGCTCAGATTCGGAATTAGTCAAATTCATATTTAATTGCCAACGGTTTTTTTTTAACTACGAAACGGAACCCTCAAAAGAAAAAACACAACGTCATATATGTTGATGGGATCTACTATTCACAAAGTCAATAGTAGACCAACTTCAACCAGCAGACCCGACATTTATATCCATAATTTTGTTGAAGTGTGCACTCCTTAGTTCATAAAGCTTTTTTGACAGATCCAACCACATCTTCATAAACAACAACATCAACCGTTCTCCGCATCGCTTTATATAACACAACAAAACACAGCTGAGTAGATAACACCCAACTGTCAAAAAAAGGTTTGCTTAGTTTGTTTAGTTAGAAAACGTTCTAGTTGTTCTCTACGATTTCTAAAGAAACAAACTAAGCAAACCTTTTTCTGACAGCTTGGTATTATCTAGTCAGCAGTGTTTTGTTGTGTTGTATAAAGCGATGCGCAGAACGATTGCTGTTTATTCTGTACGGTTTCGCTTGAAAATGCATGCACTGAAAAGATTAACTACGAGATAAATTTTAAATCTCTTCGTGAAGAGATTTAATTTTCTATGATAAAACTCGTGATTTACCTGGGATTAAAGGATGATTTGTCTTAATCCCGGGTTAATGACCGGTGGAAACGCACTATTAAAAGACTCAATGCTTTTGAAAGTCGGCAATTTTCTTTACCTTAAGCATAAATTACTGAATTACTAGATCTTCAACTTAGGACATGTAAAAGCCCACAAGCTCAAATAAATGGAAGTGAATTCGCCATTTTGTGAGTTCCATGCAATTCTGTTATTGATCTTTTACACCAGTTGATCACGTTGATCACGATAAACGAATTATTTTTGGAGGGACGCAATATCGAGACGTTGAGTATTGCAGTAATTTATGCCGTAAGTAGGCAGAATTATTCCTGCACTGAAAGTCTGCTTCTTTGGTGGATTCCAATTTGTTTTGTTCCGGAGTTAACATAACACGGTTATACCCGGGCTTTATTCAGGTCTAAGAAGCTGACTCTTAGTAGAGGAGATACCAATTATATCTAGCTGAAACTTTACGTCAACCAGTTGTGACCTTTTTTTGTGAAAAAATAAAAGCTCCTTTATGTTTTGTTTTAAGTACATACATAAATGGCATATTTGAGTCGCATAGACTTTAGGGGTTGGCTCAATCCGTCAACCGCCACGCCCACTACTGGCTTCCATGTGAGATTACCTCTATGTCACATTTTCTTTCAAAATGCCATTTGGTCAAGTTAGACATGGCGTAGTAGCTCAAATTTTGATATTGAGAAATATTGATCCAAGACCTTTAAAAAGGCAAAAATTGAACCGGCCACAATATCGACTATGCCCTTTAAAAATCCGATTTCTCGGAAAGTTGACTCTAAATCGAAAAAAAATTATGTGACAAATATTAAAGATATGATCTAGCTAAGTTTGCTCCAAACTTGCAAAGTTTTGTGCTTGCCCACTTTTAAGGGGCGTTTTTAGGAAAAAAAGTTTTTTCTGAAGTAATTTTCACTTTTACCGTATTTTCTTATGACTGTAACGAAATAACAATTAATTGATTTTAATTTTTTGCCCATGCCCATTTTTGGGGGCGTGGCTCATAAGCGTCACCTAGCCCCATGTTTTTAGTCAGAAGCTGATTGACTTCTCTTTTTATTTTGCCATGAGAAAATTCGAACGAATTTTTAGCAAAATATTCTGAAATCTTGGGCTAATCTTGAATCAAGGCTGAATTGTCGATAATAATTACATGTGGCCTTATAATTCTCTAAATTTATAAGCCCAACAGAGCTTACAAAACTCTACGCTTTTCAATGATTCCATACGAAGCTCATAGGTTTTATGCCTTTGACCGCCCATAAACTCCATGAAGGCAAGAAACTTAGAGAATACATTTTTAATTTTCGTATAGTAAGTTAGACAATCAAAAAGGGCCAATTTCTCGTTTACCAGTTACAAAATTGCATCACCTTCCGTCTTCCTAAAAATATAAATTCCCCAGAGTTACCTGATCCTATCTAATGCACTGCACTCTTATTGCCCAGTAATTCAAGGCGCAATGCCCGCATCAGTCCTGACGAAACCCGTTTCCCGAAACTTGAGATTACATGGTTTCGGATTCCTGACCTAATCCGCAAAACAACTTCCACTTCACCCACTGTTTTGCAAAAATAAAAAAAAATCCCCCTCAGAAACTTCTCGCAATAGTTCCGAATGCCGTTCCACCATCATCCGCCGACCACCTCCTCCGTCTGTGTCCGCTCCAAGTCAATATGTCGGATTGCCTGAGAGAGTTTCATGAATTATTAAAGCGCTCGCTCCACTTGTCCTGTTCTTTCAGTTGCAGTGTACCCGAACCCGATACGATATTCGAGCGCAATATAACGACCAACGAACTGTGCGGCGCGGATAGTTACGTCAAATGCAGAAATAAATAAAAATAAAAAGTGCAATAGTCGTGCGCTCACATTTAGACACACAAAACTACGCCATGGCTACACTTGTGTTCAGTTATTATCGCAGGTGAACGTTCGTTATAGTCACCTGAGCAAAGCACCTTAATGTCTTCTCTCGTCCGGCAGCGGCAGCAGCGTCGGTGGCAAAGCTCTTTGTGCAGTTGCAATTGGTATTTCCTCCTCACACCTTCACTCCGAGAAGAACGTGTCGTGGAATACTTATTTTTTCTGCAACCACCAAAGTGAATGGCCTCACCGTCAAGCTGTCTCGCAAACGCGCACAAGAAGTCTAAGTCTCGTCTGTCCAGAGTCGCCTGTCTATTTGTCAGTCCGTATCCAGGTCAGTAAGGAATCTTATCTGACTTTTATTTAAATAAATAAAAAAAAATTGTCTGCACAGCAATTTATGTTCTTCGATTATTATTTGCCATGCAAGCGGTCAGATGGCAACTTTGTACGCTGACAGTATAAGAAACCTGTATGAGTCGCTTGGTATGATAATTTTGTTACTGTGCTGTTCGCTTTTGGCCGCGCAGCGGTTGTAAGAATAAAATAAAAACTAATTCAAAATATCAATTGAATGGAAATTTGAAATCTTTAATTTACGACATGCGATACGTTAGACACGCAGTTTGTTAATTGAAACGTTTGATGGCAACTCTTTTGCATACAATTAGAACGGTCTGCGTTTGAAAAATTCAACACCTGCCGGTGCCTGGTGGTGGTTAATGGTGAAGAGGAAGTAGTTTGTGAATGATTCCAAGACATTAAAACGGTCTTTATGGAAGATTAGTGCGGCAGCGATGGTAATTATTCAAAAGAGGTCTTAACTGCTGCCCATCTTTTGGATTGGATTCATTCTCGAGGCGGGGAATGTGTTTTGCATTTAAATTGCTCTTGGGCGGACTTCCGTGTGATGGTGGTGTGAATAGGAACTGTTGATGCAGTCTTCAAGGAAGTGTCATTTTTAAATCACTAATTAAATCACTAATGGAAGTCATTGACATTTGAACGACATCAACTCTGTGTGACAGACGTCTCATGGTTTTGTTTTGTCTAGAAAAGCGACCTTGGAACATGAGCTTGAACCTTTGGAATATTGATGAAACAAATTTTGTTGGCAGGGTGCACAAAATGCTTTGCTCTTTTATTGAGGAGCATCTGCATTTTTCTGTTGACAGAGAAGCTAGAATTTAACTGCGAATTCTCATCAGAGTCAGCCATCTGGAAACTTTAGTGAATATACGAGACTCAAACCCTGTCAGATTTAGTCAAGGCGGTTAAGCCAAGCCTTCATCTTTCAGTTCCGTTATTGAACATAAAGATCTTACCTTATTTTCTCCAACAGCTCTGTTGGGGGCACTCTTTCTCCTTTGGTAAACCTATAGAAAATTCTAACCACACTTTCTTAATTTATTAATTAAGGAGGGTTTTCATTAAAAATTTTCGAGTAAAGTAAGTCTTTGGATGAAGCTCCTTCCCAGTACCTATTAAACTGTCTACTTCCCCCTAATTAATTTTGTCATTTTCTTCTAAACACCCTCGTTTATCTTATACCTTCTCCGACCACACGTTTTAACTACTTTGGCTCAGCTCAAAGTAGTTCCACAAAGATAACCCAAAATGGTTTTCAAGAAAGCCACCCTCTTTCCGATTGCCCTTGATGGCATAATAATGTATAAGCCCATGGTAGTTTCAATTACCTCCAAGAAAGTTCTAATGAAAGTTACACCCGGAAGGGAGAGCACACCATAACCACCCCTGCATTATCTCCAAAGTGCACCACTGATGTTATAGAGACTAAACCCCAAAACTAAGGGGGGTTTGTCGAAATTCCACACCATAAAATTTCCATTTCAATAAAACCGCTGGTGTGGGAGAGGGTGCAAATCAATGTGGCATGGGAGTACACTCCAACCTTTTGGTGGATTCTTTTGCGTATAAAAATACGGTTCACTGACAACAAACCGGGGGTAAGTTTGCCCGGTCGAGTGTGCGCTCGGTATATGCACCCTCATACGGAGGGTTGCACAGAACGAATGTGCAATATTCCATGCAAATCCCCACAAGCTTGCACTTGGCACGCGGCAACAGGGAAACTTTATACATCTAGGACAAGATTTGAAGAAAAAAAAAACTGGATTACATTTTCAAGGAAGTCCTACGACCGCCCTTAAATGCATTAAAAACTGCTTGACACTATTTCATCGCAGTTTCATGGGGTCGTCGATTGGCTTTCTTGCGCTCCGCCATGTGCAGGATATAGTGTTCTGTTCTGTTTTCTCTTATCCTTCACCCAGAGTGGGTGCTGACACACAAGTACCTGGATCAAGTGTTCCGCAACGCAAATGTTACGTTTCGCCTTGTCCCGGGGATGAGCTAACACATATGGCAACCCTAATTGCATATACTCCATGTGCACTCTTGGGATGGTGTTAGGTAAAGAGAGAGAACAAAATTAAGGACATGGCATACACTTACATACATTGGTTAAAGGGATGTAACTTAAGAGCCCTGCCACTAAGGGCTGTCAACTAATTGTATTTCTTCTTCGATGAAGTTGAGAGAGATGAGAAAGCTTAAGGGCTTAGGAAATACTTTACGCTTCATATCCTAGATGGGCTTTAATTAGTTTGGAAGTAACTTTAAGGAAAGGTGTAGACTGTTACACATAATAAGAAATTCAGTTAGGATGTCATATTTTTCACACAATTCGGCCTTAAACATCCTTGTTTCTATCAAAAACTAAGGGGTCGTTTAAGAGTACCTCAAACTAAGGCAACCTCGTTTCCCGCTGCTTTTGAGCCTATTGAATAGATATTCGCCTGAGCACCTGCCCGGACACGATGAACGAATCAAAAGTTTTATAACCTTTTAAAACCTTTTATAAAATGTCTTTTCTTTATATTGTCATTTCAGGTGCTTCCAAGGAAATCGGTACCGCCCTAACACGTGTCTGCCTCCGTCACAAGGCAGTCGAAACCCGCCTAAAGACATTCACATCGGCAATAATGGATTGCCTGGTATTACCCTTACAGGTGGGCTTTGTTAAGCAGTCTATAATTTGCTTTTTCCTGCTATAATCAAACTTTCCGTTTTACATTTTCTTCTCCTTTTAGGATAAGCTAGAAGACTGGAAACGCCAAGTCGCTACAATCGACAAAGAACATGCCAAAGAATACAAACGATGTCGTGCTGAGCTCAAGAAACGCTCCACCGACACCCTACGCCTGCAGAAGAAAGCACGCAAAGGTCAATCGGATGCCATACAATCCTTGGTTGACTCTCACATGCACGATGTAACGATGCGCCGTGCTGAACTCGAAGAGGTTGAAAAGAAATCCCTGCGCTCTGCCATGATCGAGGAACGTATGCGTTATTGTACGTTTGTGTACATGCTACAGCCTGTGGTCAAAGAGGAGTGTGAGGTAATGTCAGAGTTGGGACATCTACAAGAGGCAATGCAATCGATTGCGAATGTCACGAAAGAGCCCAATGTCCTGCCACAGTCATCGGAAGAACTGATCCTCGATGCCAAGTCCACGATGAATCTTTATCCAGAGTCGCCGGGCGGTGGTTCGGGTTCGCAGGGTTGCTCCAATTCACTGGGTTCACGAAAGAGTTCCGTTTGTTCGATTAGTTCAATGAATAGCAGTGGATCGAGCGGGTCGCCAGGACATCACCATTATCCGAGATCTTTGTCCCAGGTAAGGTTCGTGAGGCAGAAAGTGGGAATGGAATGGATCAATGTATACATGTGTTGGCTTGGGAACATTTTTTGAGTTTATTTTTTCTTTTTCATTTTTTTTTAGTTAATTTCGCCTACGATCCGCTTAAAGCCTGGTGAATCCAGCGATAGTGGTTTTTGTTCATCGCCAGCTTTGACTTCACAGGTTTTTATTTTGTTTTTTGTTTTGTTTTTGTTCTACTGCTTCTTTGTAACTTAAATTCATGTTCAAGCCTTTTTAATGTACAATAAATGTTCCCTCTTGTGTAGGCTTCAACGGCGACAAGTCAATCACACGCTGTATCTACGTGGCCGCCACATTCCCAAGACGTTCCAAACACAGATCGTCCCCATACAATATCCACAGCCTACGAGAAAGGACACCAAAGGCCGGCGTTAACGGTGTACACCTTCCAGAATCCGGAGACAATCATGGAAGCTGCTACCACTCCCACGGCTACATCGCAAAAGTCACCCGGAAACGCCATCTGTCGGCCACCCTTACCAGTGGTAAGTGATGAAAACTAAGAGAATTTCAGGTCAAAAGTAAAAAAAAAATCGACGAGTACCTCCCTTTAATTGGCTGATTATTTTTTTAAATTCAAAAAATTCCCATCTCTTGTAAACGAGAAATTATGCGCAATCCCTTTGACCTCATTTTAATTCTTTCCATGGTCACAGTCAGGATATCGGCCGGTAAGTTTGAGATCTAAACTGGTCAGTCTTTTTTATCAGCCTGTGCCTGCTATCTAGAAAAAAAACCTTCAAAATCCTATTTAATTTATGTCTAGCACTGTAGACTATCGTCTACACCATCAGCTGATTGCAAGCATTCCCAAAATAATTTAAATAAAAAAATGTAAATAGATTATGTAAAGTAATTATTACTGGTAATGGATCTCAGCAACTACAAAGTCAATAGTAAAAATTCAAAATAAAATAAAGATAGTTCCATTGCGAAAAGATTATGAAATGTACTTAATTTGCATACATTACCGGTAATGCATACGTTCGACGATGTAATATGTACTTAAATGCTTCTTCATGTACGTCATTCACTTTGTAAACTTTCCCGCATAACATTTTCACACCAGCAAAAATCATTTTTTTTACTTAAGTAAATGACTACCGTTATCATTACCAAAAGTAATCGGTTTTGTATAGAACTTATCTTAGTCCTCCGCTAGCATCCCTTGCTCGGAAGCAATGATTTCTCCATTTAATGCATTTGGGACATTTTTCAGCGCTGTTCATCCCTGGAGCGCCCCCTATCTGCCAACAATAATGCTCGAAATGGAACAACACTGCTACAACGCCAATGTCCATCACCGATTCCGGCCCATGTAACTAAAGGTATGTCTTATGCTACTAGCCACTAACCGCATTCAAAGCTAATCAACTAACGTTCATGCTTTAAACCTCATAGAACTATCTCATCTTCCCCAACCACAACCACAACAACAACAGCCCCAAAACTTGCAGTATCTCCAGCAACAATCTCTGCCACAGCCCACATACGTTAATATGTCCGAACTGGCCACAATGGCGGCCATGAAACTAACCATAACTAACCAACAGCAGCAGCAGCAACAAATCATCCAACAGTTGCAACAACATCAGCAACAACCTACTCAACAACAACAACAACAAGTCAATCAGCAACAACAACAACAGCCACAGCAGCAAGCCCATCACTCACAGCTGCAACAGCAACAATCGACCGACTCCCATAGTTCAGTATCCTCAGAGTCGTCTCTAGCTAACCATCCTAATCATTCCTCATCAAATACACCCTCCTTGCATAGTCATCCATCCATTGAGTCGCACCAGACTACCGTCGGTCATACATACACACCATCCAGTGGTGCATCCACACCACATAATCACTACTCGCCGCTGCTAACCAATTCGCCAGCGACACCTCTGACTGCGGGCGCACCGCTGGTCGTGGGCTACATTAATCCGGCTTCAACTAACAACTCGTCCTGTTCGTCGACATCGTTACACTTAAAGGACGATGGCGGTGAGACGGAAGACGTTCTAAAAATCACAGAGACTGACGCAAGTGCAACTAATAACAGTACTAATACGACTCACAACTCGATTGATCAACAAGATAGTTGTACTGCAGGTACAACAGCGACACAACAGCAGAATCAGGACTCGTCCAGTGAATGTGACGAACGAGTTCTCGCGTCTGTTTTGCAAAAGGCTTCGATGTTTGAGAAACAAGCGGCCGCTGTTAACAGTAGCCCCATACTACCGTTGTCGGGAGGAAGAAGCAATCATTCGATATCATCCGGTGAGAGTACCTATTCCACGCGAAAGGACGAGCTTACGGTAAAGAGTGTAAATGATAGTGCTGCCGCCAGTGAGAAGGATAACGGTAAGTCACATGATTTTTATTTGATTCTGACGAAATTGTTTGTAGTTATCCTTGGATGAATTATTATCGATTGCTGTAATTGTAGATTTAGCATAAAATAATTTTGTAGAAGGTAAAACTCTTGAGTAGAGAGTGTCTTTGTGTAGGAAGTAGCCATTAGAGTAAATTGGATCTGGTAGTTAACAAAAATGTAGCAAAGGACTAGAGAGTGTTCCTATATAAAGGCTGAGCCATCAGCTAAGTGGAAGTTTAAACAAAACTAAGCGCAGATTTTTTGTAGAACTTTGTTGGTTAATGGAGTTCGGTCTTTGGCAAAAATAAATTGAAAACGACATCGTTCAGGTGGCCATTGCAGTCTCTGTGGCAAGCGACAACCAAAAGATTTAAGTTATCGAGGACTTTTCGGAAAGCATTTCAGTGGAAGCACCACCCCATTGAGATAAGATATCGGCCATACTTAACTGATTTATTTTCTGAAATTTTGGAAAAAAAAAATCCATAGTGCATGCAGTGAGTCCTTGGAACACTTTAGTTTTTCTTCAATTTCGGGTATCGGGTTTTCCGCCCAATAGAAATGCTTTGAATGGTAAACCATTCCATAACTAAAATTGCCAAAGTTTGTTCTTGTCATGGTCAAAAAGATCAGCCACAATGAATTTAGTAGGTGACAGAAATTAACGGCTATCATCCACACCATCAGTTGGCTTACTCTGCATGTGTACGTCAGCCTCCGAGAGTGAAATTTTTACAAAATTTTTTTTGTGGTTTGACGTCAGGGCCCTCTGCAGTTAAAGTTTAATCCAGCCTAGTCCGCAACTAGAAGCCTTGGGGGGAATCCCTACACAGGACTTATGTTGGTTATTCACTGCCTCAGACACTTTAGAATACAGTGTATTGTTTGGAAGCGCTGCCGATGACACCATTGTGTCGATTTATCCTTGCCCGCAACCAAGTAGGGTCACAAATTTTGTCATAAAGACCTCACGCTTCTTCGACTGCACTGAACTGGTTAAGATTTGATTTCGGCTGCAGACATAGGATTCAACTCTGCCTGGATATCTAAGGGAGATCATAACCATAGTTCATAGGTCAGATTGTAAGCCAAAAAATGGTGCCAATTTGCTTTTTTTTCACTAATTCCTTAAAGGACCATTGGATTTTCACTTTTTTTACTCAGAAACTTACATTGAAATAGAGTCTTGAAATCGAGGTAGGCTACTTAATTTCCTTGCGATAATTTTCACAGTTTGGGTCCGTTATAGAAACCTTGTTAACATGTGAAAAGAAACATCTGTTACGAACTAAAAAATTCTGCTTTCTCAAACCTTTCCGAGTATGTAAACAATCCTTAAGAATTCTTTGTTTTAAGATGTTATTCAAGTGCTCTCCTTTAGTTAGATGCTCTTGTCTAGAATCTAGTTAATCGACGAAATATCGGTCGAGGGTCCGTCGCCTAATGCTGCTTCAGGCCGGGCATTCTCAAGATTCAATTTCTTCAACGTTTTTTCAAATTCAAGTCAAGGACTTGATAAATCGTACCAAATTGTATTGCCTGCGAAGAATTTAAGCTCCCTCAAATGTTGTTCCCTAATGAGCTCTCTATGTTGTCGTCATGTCGTTACTCAAGTCTCAGAGATTTTTTCTTCAAATTTGAAGAGTTTGACAAAGAACAAACTCCTCACTATGGTCATAAATCGTATCAAATTGTATTCCCTGCGAAGAATCTGAGCTTCTTCAAATGTTGTTCCCTAATGAGCTCTCTATGTTGTCATCATGTCGATACTTAAGTCTCAGAGATTTTTTCTTCAAATTTGAAGAATTTGACAAAGAACAAACTCCTCACCACATATCTTGCCCTGAAAAAAAAAACCGTGTCCAACCGGTTGCTTATCGCTGTAGCTTATCCGACTCGAGAAGTTCGGATAAGCTACAGGGTCACGTTATTGACTCCAAATCAGTCATGCACTGTGCTTCAATGCCCTACAGAAAGTGAGTTTAAGGGGTTCAAAACCAACCCTGGTCGGTTTTGAACCCCTGGTCGGTTTTGAAAGCCGGCGAACGAGCCAGAATAGGCTCATTTCTACGCTTTTTTCTAACTTTATAAAAAAATTTTGTAAGATTAAATGTGAATTTGAGGTTATCTTACATTCATGCCGATTTGCGTGAATGTAAGACAAATTGCTTAAATGTGGACTTAAGCAATTTTCATACTTTGTAGGTACACCAAGTTAAATCTCTCTAATTCATTTTTAAATGCCTTAAAACTACACACCTCTAAGGGCCGATTTTTCAGTGCGCGATTTAGTTGCTCTCGGCTTATTTCGCCAAATTTAGAGGGTTAATTCCGGATCAAACTCTGTAGACAGTTGGAACTTTTTTGCCTGTTTTTTTCAGAGCAACTCAAACTTCTTTGGGGTTCACTCTGCACTGAAAAACTGCCTGCTTGGCTAACTCCAATTTCGTTTCGGCTGGGCTTAACTAAAAAACCGGCCCTATAAGGTCAGTCGTCTCGTCTTTTTGCTGCACAACATTCAATGTCATGTAGAAAACGAAAATTATTCCAAAAGCTTTTGACCTGTTCCAGAATCAGCTTAGACTTTGGATAAACCATAGACAAATTTGTTAAAGACTGTTAACCCTGACTACTCCTAAGAGAAATAAAACCCTGATTTGAGTAAACACATAATTTTATGCTTAAACAAAATTTTTAAATGTTACGAAATCTTCATGTCCTTGATTGTCCTTACTCCAAATAGTGGTTCGCATAAATTATACCTTGCAGAGCAATAATTTTCCAACAACAGTTTCAAAGTTCTCCTATTTAACTTAAATGAAAGTATAATTTGATATAAAACCCGTTTTCTAATTGTTGAAAGTAGACTCTATCCGCCACCGCCATTTACACTTGAAACGTGCGTAGCAAATTAAATTGCAATTACAAGTCATAATGCCTACAATTTATCCTCATTTTGCAGTCTGGGTTGCAGTTTTCCCTTAACGATTCTTTCTTAATTCAAGTAAACTATAAATTATTTATTAGAATGCTCCATTTGAATTCATCTGTCATCGCTTAATTGCAAATAAATACCGTGATGTAATCCATAGAAACATGAAAAAAAGTTCTGATGATATTCCCAACCCATCGCTGTTTTACAGATTCAATTCTTAGACTAGAATTTCTAAAACTTCCATATAAAGTGCAAAAAATTAACATTCTTCTCTGGCTGTCTGGTTGACGACTTGCGCTCGTGAATTATGGTTTTATGTCAATCAAGCATTGTTGAACACCGTAGACTCCACAGTGCTAGAGACACCCTTACACGTAAGTAAGTTGACAAACCCTCTAAAATATGTGGGATAGAGCATGTTATAATTGCTATAGAATATTAAATTAGAATCCAATTAACGGTATGTCAATGAATTCAGCACAAGGCAAAAGTGTCATTCACTCAAATGCATTACGGAAAGCTTTATGACTTTTATACCTTCCGCTGCACATGTGAATGGCTTTTCAGAGAAAATATTACGTATACGCCAGAGAGTAAGGAAAAATATTTGCTAAGCTGCTTTTGTGTGCGTTGAATCAAATCTATCATGATTTTAAGGCATATTTTCTCCTTACTGTGTTAAGAATTAATCACCTATTATCAGTGCGAATATTGTGGGGGTATATTAAGCGGATTAGGATATTAACAAAAAAATAATGAAGAAGATAGATCTACGAGGTTATCAGGATCGAATCAAAAGCATATGAGTCAATGCTACCTTCAACCTTTATAGACACTGCGTTCTCATAGCAAAGTGAAATTCGTAGTCCGAAATTCCTGTCTCTCCTCTGATTTTTTCCGCTTGCCTTATGTTAACTGATTTATAAGGGTATTTGTAACCATCCCAATACATTCCCAATATCTTATGCTAAATCTACAAGCAGCAATCTATTGAAAAGCACGTTCTAGCACCCCTTTAGCAAGAGCACAAAACCAGCCCTATAAAAATTTAGATATCCACATTATTTGTAAATTCTACTCTATAGTCTAGAAACGAATGCTTTTGTATCAATTTTGATTTAATTTATGTTTTCATTTATTTTCTTTTCGTTTTTTTCATTTTATTTTTAATCACCCGCTAAATACACACAACAAAACAACAATACCAAATGATCCTGTATAAAAAAAAAAAACAATATCCTCTCTTATCCTTTTTCCAATGCAATCCAAACAAAAACACACACTCTTCTCACACACGTGTAGACAAAATAGACAAACTTTACGAAGACTCCATTCAAGAACTAAACGATCTAATTGGCGAACTAGACTCATTCCAACGAGAACATGAGGCTCGTGAAAAATCCCACTGCAGCAGCACGGATAGTGCCTCGAATGAGTATGCATCCACAACAACCCTAACACCATCGCTGAAGGACGACTCCACCCAGTACAGTCAGCAGCAGTCAACGCCAACAGCAACAACGGCCATCAATAATGGCAGCGTCACAGACGTGGACTCTGACAAGATCTCTATTGGTAGCTTCAATTATTCCACCTCGGCGAGTGAAGCAGCCAAATTCGCCTATTCAGACTCCGAGCTAAGTCGGTTTGTGAGCGAAACCAGTTCTATGGGATTCGAGAATCCCACATTCGCCCATTTCGTGCAGTCCGAATCGAACGGCGATAGTCTCTCGATGGCTGGTGAAGATTCCATCCATCGCTCTTTGAATGACAACGATTCGGGCAGTGGAGTGGTTGTGATCTACGATCACACGATCCCGTGCACTCCCGACATTGACTATGTCAAGCAAAATTCGGAAATTGTTGTGCTTCGCACAAAAGATCCACAAACTCAAGAGGCTTCCTCGTCGAGCACAACATCATCCACAACACTGACGACACCCAGCCCCCTGATGGAGAACCCCAAACAGAGGCTGAGTTCGTTTCGCAGTGAACAATACGCAACGCCGGACAATAACAACCGCAATACGCTGCTCAACAATAACCAAGGTACGAAAACAATGAAAAAGCCACAGCTCCCCTCAGTCGATAGTAGTAGTAGTAAAGGCGGCGATTACAAGCTGTCCAAGTTAAACTTGAACCGCATCGTCGATAGGAAGACACCAAATTTAAATAGTTTAAGCAATAACAATAGTGATAACAATAAAAACAACAATAGTACACCGATGAGTAAAGACTTTAGGGCGAGCCTTGATGAGAAGCTTCGTTCTCAACAATTGAAGCTAGAAAGTCAACCGAATGCCCCTCAACAACATCAACAAAAACAGTCATCACCACAGCAACAGCTAAAAAAATTAAATTTAAAAATAATCTCGAAACCATTGCCACCCCTACCAACATCATTATCGCATCAAACCCCCAAATCATCAACTTCATTACCGTCGTCGGCTGGCACATCGACGCCAGTGTCGTCGTTGCATCCACCGGTGATGTCAAACACACCTGTGGTGGCAACGGTTAAGCCGAACATTTCACCGCGTCCGGCTTCGTTGTCGGGTTTGTTACAATTTTTTTTTCTGCTTTCATTTTGTTTATATTGTGTTGGTTTTTAATATTTTATTATTTATATTTTTCTTAATATTCAAAATGGTAATCGAACAATGAGACCAAAATATCGAGATTGTTGAGCGCAATAACACTTGGAAAACCCTTAAATATATTTATTTTATTGTGATTCATTTGGTGGTTAAGAATATCTGAAAAAAAGTCTCAAAGCAGCTCATCTTTCCTACTTTTTTTAGCAAATAAAACATAATTAAAACTGGACAAATGTTGCAAATATCTGCTTGGCTTCAGATTCATCTGAATGGCAAAACCTTAGAAAATTAATGATCGTTTTCCTTTTAATTCGGAAAACATTTATTAGGGGCATTGGGTACAATCTACAATTTAATTTAATTTGATGCTGATGACATACTTCATAGTGGAAGAGTAACTTAATGCCACTTTTTATTTTTCTTCTTCTTTGTCCGGAATAGGCTCGGAAAATACAACTGATACAAGAAAATAAAATACGCTAGCTCAAGAAAGACGTAAGCGGCCATGACATAGGCTATTTTTTCCCTCTTTAACTTAAGACGTTTTAAAATAAGAAGCCAAAAATTAAATGTTTAGAAGAAGTTTTGTAGAAGATTAACTACACGTTTACTTGATTGTCAAAACAAACCCACATTCCATCCCCTAAAAGATAGATATCACATTTCCATGCAGAGTGGAAACCTAGAGACGCAGTTTGATCGCAAGCTTATAATAAAATATCAAAATCCCAGAGCACGACCTTTTATGTCTTTTCAATACTCTGTATTGCCCGTTTTTCTCATAGAATTATGCCCCAAGGAATGATCAAAAAGGAGTCAAATGTAAGATGTTGCTTGTAACTAAATTTTCATTAAAATCAGCAAAAAATAAATAAGGTCTCATTTTTCGATTGCCACCCCGTAAATCCATAACAGCTCTAAGCCCTTGTGCGATTATGTTTTGTTCGTGGTGAAGGTATGCATAAACAAAATCCTTGCGAAACTGCTGATTGCTGCTTACTAACCGGAATGAAGAGCTTGTTTCAACGATATACAAGTCGTGTTTAAAAAATTGTGTAAATCCCTAACCCTCATGTCCCCACATCCCTTGGTTTTGGTTATAATTTCTTTTACATTTGTTTTATATATTTTGTATATGTTGTCATTTTTGTTGCATTTATGTTGTTCATAATAATCATTGCCATGTATTTCATTCATTCATTCATGAAACATCAAAATTTCAAAAAGACTACACGAAACACTTTTAACCTAATAAAAAATGTACTTAGAAAGGTTATGGTTAGGCGGTGTGAAAAGGTGAACGATGAGAAATTTCATTGTAAAATAACACTATCACTATCCTCCTAATCATAACTTAGGTACAATGACAATAAACAATAAAAATAATTGGCTTAAACAAATAATTGAGAAACACTACTTGTTGAGATGGTAAAACTAAAGAGTATTTTAATTGGTGTCTTGTGGTTGTGAGATGTATATATACATTAACTATATCAATGTATATTTGTTGAATGTATAAAATTGTTAAAAAATAGTATATTAAACTGCATAACCAAACTATTTTTTATAATATTTTTGTAAAAAGATTTATCTAATCTAGTTTATTTTTTTTTTCACTAAAATCTAGGCTGTGGTACAAGAATCGCAAGACGCTCCTCAGTTAATACAGCTAAACCACCGCCACCGGTGCGACGCAGTTCGTCCGTTACACCGAGTCATAATCTATCGACACCGGTAAGTTTGAAATCCTTTTTCTTTTTGTTCAAAACGGGGCATTCTATTTTGCAACTGCTCTCAAAATTTGACAAGTTCTTTTCTGTGAACAACTACAAGTCTTGGCTTTCGGTCTATCAATAGTTTCAACTAAAAATAAATTTTAAATTATAAATAAATAAAGAAGAATATCATTGACCAGATAGACCCGATAGGACCATATAGGATTTGGCGCAGTAGTCGTGAATATTTTCCGCGATGAAGAAAGGTAAAATTCCATTGGAGTTTTTTAAAATCTTGAGAAAATGATTTTATTGAACACAGCCCAAGTTTTGGGTTTAAAGAAAATCATCATTGGCGCAGTCGTTAGATTTAAAGATTCTGCAGGTTTTATAAGTCTTATCAGCTTACTAGTCCTTGCATCTAAGTATTTTCGTCCTATAGCTTCCACCCAGCATACATCGAGCTTGCTATGCAATCAGCGGTAATTTTAGCCAAAAAAATAGAGGTTCAATTTTCGTTATTGCCTTCGAGCCATAGTTTGATTGTTTTAAAACTTTCTTGTACTTTTTTTCGATGTGACCTCAGGAAAAGGGGCAATACTGTAGCTTCTTGAACTACTTCTATATTTTGACGCAAGATTTTCTCTTTTTATCGTCCACTCATACAATAAAATATATTGATATCGGCTTTCCCTCAGTCAACCCATCTTTTGCCGCCATAGCAATAGGAACAACATTTCTGAAGCATTCAACCCAACTGATATACTGAAGACTAAACTCATAAAAGAGCGGTTTCTTAGCGCAGTGTATGACTTTTTCACTATCAGCTCACAACTAATCTTAAAACGACATTCGAAAAAGCAGAGACAGGCGAATCCTTATAAAAAACTGTAAAAAGAGTGGACTAAGGGAAATTGGAGCATAAAATGAAAAAATCACCTTCTTCATGGCGCAGTCGCTAAGAACTTAAGAAACTGGTTGAGACTCGTACTTTTGTATTGTTTGGAACTAAAAAAAAAACTAAAAAGACTTTAGATGTCTCAAGTAAAACGACATCTAAAGTCTCGAATCAGCGTTGACCGCCATTTCATGTACCTAATGAACATTGGACGCACAAGCTTTATGTCACAATGAGACCAGTTTACTATTTCTTTCTTAAGTATTTATTTTATTTTTTATTATTACGAATAAAACTCTACACAATTTAGCTGTAAGCAAATTGTTAAATATTTTTTTGTATCTAATTGGTCTAAAACAAATTACATCCCTCGATCCTGTGGCCCTTCCCCTACACACCGCTTCTTGATTCCACCCACAGAACTCACCGAGTCTCGTTCAACAAAATACAATGAATAATTCTGTGGAGAGTCTGCCCCCACCACCAGCGTATCTGCTGGATCGGCAGCACTCGAATAGTATACCACAAACCCTATCGGCCGCCTCATCGATTAAGGTGGCGGAGACTGTGAAAGCATTATCTGCGATAAGACATACGCCGGCGAGCCCAAGTGCAATCAGGAGAGCACAAAACATGGTTAACCAACAACAACAGCAGCAACAGACTGCAACGGTACAGGTGAGACAAGACGTACACGAAACCCTGTAGAGACAGAATAGGAAAATCCCCTATATCCTTAAAAAGAATATTTTTTTGTTATGTATCTCTTTTTATTTGATATTACTTTTATTTTAATTTTGTATATAATATCCTTCCGTTCCAATCCACAAAAAAAATTACAACAAATTCAGAGTCAAGAGAACAACACCTATGCAACAACTCCCCTGATGCATGATGCTCCTCCCGTAGTAGTTGAGAACATATACAATAAAACACCACCACAAGTACCACCGAAAACACAACAAGTCTACCAACACTACCAACATCCTCAATCTATACCACCATCCCAGCAGCAACAACAAAATCAACAACAACAACAGCACTATAATCATCACAACCATCATGGTCATTATAACAACTTTAACCACCAGCAGAGTAATCATCAGATGCAACAACAATCTCTGCCACCACCACCGCCGCATGAGCAGTCAATGGTACCCCCACCATTACCCCCACCAAATCCCTTACCACCAAAGCAACAACAACACAAAACAGCGAACACAAACAATCAGAGTAGTTGTGATAGTAATTCTGTAAGTTTTTTTATTTAATTTTTATTTGATTTACTATAATTTTGGGTGGGATACCTCAGGGATGTACTTTTGGGCTCGGGCATTTTAAAAATTTAATTTCTATCAGAAACTCGTAGTTTTTTCTGCTAACATTTATTTTCTTGTATCTTGTCACAGTCCTTCAGAACGACCTGTAATTCTCCGGGAATCTACGCTCAGCCCAAACAGGTGTCCAGTTTGTCCAGCTTTCGTTCCTCCAGTCCTGGTCCACAGCTTCAACAACAGTCCCATACTCCGCCAGCGCAGCCAAAAACGAATCCTGTTCTCATTGCTCAACTTAATGCACGGCTCAATAAGCAGCAACAACAGCAACCTGCCGAGTATGGAACCTATCAGATAGCCGCGCATCATCAGGACAATAATCGTTCCACGATTAGCGCTCAACCGTTGTACGGATCGACGCCAAGTTCACCACATCATCAACCGCATCAGCAGCAGCAACACTATCACCATCATCAGCAGCAACAGCACAACCAAACCTACAATCAGACATCGACTGAGCAAATATACTCCCGCCAGATGAATGATCGGTACTGCCAGGGACAGCAACAACATCAACCGCAACACCATCATCACCAACAGCAGCATCAACAGCACTACGACGGTAAACAAAATCAAATCTATGGTAGCACTCTTAGTAACACTTCCACCCACCACAATCACCACTATAATCCACAATCATCATCTCTCTATCACCCTCCATCTCAACCATTACAATCATCTTCATCTCAATCACAAAATGCAGCAGCCGCAGTTCAATCATTCACCCATCCAGCTGTCAATCAAACAGTTGGCCTAGCTTCAGCCGCCACCGCCCATCAACATCATCATCAGTATCAGCAGCTTCACTATTCCGGACCTCCACCCCAAGAGGAGCCACCACCACCGCCTGTCGCATCGGCCACAATGCCTCGCAGCTTGCGCGGCGCCAACTCCATTTCATCCAATCATAACGCGGCTTCTGCTCAATGCGCTACCGCTTCATCTACTGCTACTATACCAAAGAATCATCATTTGCGTTCGCAACAGCATCACCACCTGCAGGGCAGCAACAATAACAACAACAATCATACCCAACGACCGGTGTCATCAGCCGCCGCCGGAGGTCATCTCCATCACAAACAGCCTCCTGTGCCGGCTCGGCACAGTAGTGTTCAGCAGAAGATATTCGTAACAACAAATCCTTTTATGTCCACAACGGCTATTCACTGTCCGTCGGGCGGTAACCAGCCCATCTGCACCTCGCCCTCGTCAGCGGTCTATGCACCAATTTATGGTGGCAGTGGCAATGGCACTCGGCAAACATCGTTTGGGCATGCGCAGGCACATCATTATCCACATCAACAGCAGCATTACCAACAGCACGCTGGACAAATCCCCCCAGGGGTACAATATGCGACGAACACAAGTAAATGAAGCAGCCCCCCACACCTAAGAGTGTGCGGAGGGTTTGTGTTTTGTGATTTTTGTTCATAATATTCTCTTAACCGATATATTGTGCGTGTGCTGAGAATCCTTGGACAGGACACTGTGTTTTTTGAGACAAACAACTCCGAATTTTTTTTAAGGAGAAGGAACACTTTTGTAACCATCTTCCTTGTATGTGAGAGAAAAACATCTGCTGGCCATGTGGAAGGAAGAACTTTTTCGCCGATATGCTGCATTTTGTTTGATGCTTGTTAATTTTTTTTCTCTCTTTCCTAATTTTTTTTTTTTCTCTAATTAAAATTTGCTTAATTTATTCTAGAATTGTTGTTGTTTGCCATTTGCCGTGAGTTTTTGTAAAATGGACTACAAATTAGCTTCTTTTTCAACGAATCCATAAAGTTTTTTTTTATAACGGTCTTAAGAAGGTTATTCCTAGCTCATAGTTGAGCCAACTTCCAATAGGAAAGGATTAGCCATCGGATTGTGTGGAAATTGACTCTCAATTGGTTCTTAATTAATTAAATTTTTTATCTTTTTTGAAAATCCAGCAGATGCAATTTCTGAAAACAAAAGTGATAAGGTCGATTACAACCGATTTGTTATTACGCCTGTTACGCAAATGGCTTTTTGTAAAAGAAATATTTTTCATAAAATTTCGTCCTATCGAATGGATTCCATTTTTTCATTGATGACGATATAATAAACGAAGTTGCCACTTCAGGAACACCCAGTGAGACAACTGGCGACCAGTAACCCATGTGACAGCAAGATTCACGTAAAAACGAATGAATCAAAAGAATGTAGCGAAAACTCAAATAAAATTTTAATTGTGGCTGTTAAGGACTAGTTTTTCAGCGCAGAGTTAAGGCGCACGTCCATGACGCACGTTGATAGTAAAGCTTCGGCGAGCAGCTCTCAGGCAAATCTCGAGAGCCCCGAGAGTACTCGCAGAGTTGATTTTCTCGCTTGATGATCTCGCAACTGTCATTTAGCGTAGGGTAGTTTCTTTTTTCCTCTCTAATTCCTCTCTTATTTCATATCGAAAACTGAAATAGAAACTTGAATTATTCTCCACAGTTTACAACCTTGAATAAAATAATAATTTACACTGGGGAAGTTGAGAGTAGAAACAAATGTGAACTTCCCATTATTATACCGTATTTATTAATAAGCTTTGAGAGATGTGTAGTATTGTAGCATAAAATTTTAAATTCTGAGTGCTATTAATGACAAACGGCAAACATATTCTAGTCACCTTGAGAGCCGGTTCAAGAAACTGGAGAGTACCGAAAATAATTTTTCAAATGTATAAATCACCGGCAATTGGCAAACACAACTAATTTTTTTCTTCCAGCTTTATAAAAACAAATAATCTTTTGCAATTTTTTCTATTAGCTTGAATTGCGTTTGCGTCATGCCATTTGTTTTTGTTTATAACTGAACTCATTTCCTGAGTGTGATGAAAATTTATCCTCATTTGCACATAACTATAATAACCAAAGCTTTGTTCTTCAATCTTTAACAGTTTTTCCCCTAGATATTTAATTATACTTCTATGTTGTATGTATTTTAGATTACTCGTCAACGAATAACGATAAAACGGGCAGCATTCGATCAAAGACCAAAGCTGAATTCCTTGAGAATCTCAATGCAAAATTGGCCAAACAGGGCATCTCTGGACGAGCATTCGCAGTGCGAAATCTAATCAACAGTAAAGCATTGGTAAGAAAAACATAAATCAAAAAAAATATGAAATCTTTGGTTGAAACAAAATTTTGCTTTATGCATAAAAAAAAAACAATCAAAATTCTAGTTGTATCAAAATCCGAACAAATTGCCACGTCCCAGCTCCCAATATCAGCATCAAAAACGTCGATCGTCTGGTAGCGGTGGCGAGGTAAGCTAAGAGACAACCTGGTCCTGGCATGATAAAAATAGAAAAAAAGTAAGAAACAACGAAGAAAACTTCGCCGCTAAATGGAATTATGTGACTATTTTGTTTTCGTTACTGGAGTTGTTGTTATAACACTAAACACTTAATCAACCTATCCGAAAAAAAGACAAAACGCCAAACGGAATAATTATTATTTTAACTTGAACTTTCAATAATAACGACACTTACAAACTAAAACTAGAAGTTTCTCACTTCTTCACTCTGTAACTCAATCTGTATACCTGTGAACTGTAAAAGGAGAGATATTAACACAAGTCTCGGAACTGTAAGAGAAAAATATTCTGCTTACAGTTCCCCAACTTTCAATGTCCTTGTTTTATTGCGTCTTCCCCGTGAAGACCCAATGTGAAGACCCCTCCATTGAGGTCCTTCACCTGTTTATTACAAGCAGTCTTGATAGCAGTGCTCAGAGGAACGCCTTGAAGTTGTTCTAAGAACCAAAACACTGGCTCGTCTGATTACTTGTACGAGGTCGCCTTTTAGGTTAGCTTTTCCACATCTCCTATCTTTGGCCACCATTCAAACATCTCCAAGAGCCATTATTGTCTAATTCTGTCTGTCTATTGTCTATATCCCTTCGGATTGAGAAAGCTGTGTGGGAGATTGCCTTGTATGAAGAGGGGCTTCGACTTACCACAAACGGTTTAACTTAGTGCAAGTGTCTGTAAAAATTTGGAGCAACACTTCGAGGACCTTAATAAAAGTTAATTGAGTTTTTAAACCAAAAAAAAATGCCAACTTATACACTAATCTCTCTTAAAGACTCATAAAATGATGTATAACTTAAAATTCCATTAATAAATTCTTATCAAATCACATACAAGGGAAGAAATCAAACCTTTTGCTACCCCCGTCTGCCGGAGCCGGCTATTATTCTTAACTGCTTTAACCACATTTTGGACGCATTAACCGCAGCTTAACTTATCTCAAATATTTAACTTTTTTCCAGTATGAGCTAATATAAACACAATATTTTCATTACAGCCCGATCCTCGATTGTGTCACGAGTCCTTGATGGATCAAATAAAACGTGGTGCAAACCTTAAGCGAAATCAAAAAATTAACGACAGAAGTGCCCCGAAAATACACTAAACAATAAATAATTTTTATCTATGCTAAAATAAGGAGCTTAGAACAAATAAGTTTCTGTTTATTAAGTTTATTTTCTTTTATTTTGTTTTATATATATTTTTCATAAAACCTACTAACTTATTATTTATTCACGCGATTTAAATCGCAATTAAATTATATTTTTTAGGTTAATAATTTATTTTATTGTTTTTAAATTTTTAGATATTGCAAAAAAAAATTACGTGAATTTATAAGTTCCAATTCAAGTGGATAGCGATAATTTTTGAACAAAAAATATTCTTTGTTTAACTGTTTATTTACTATTCAAACAAAATAAGCTTATTAATCGTGTTAACTAAAAAGGAATACAAAAATACCGATTATTAAAAAATAAATTAAAACTAACCCTATATAGATATTGTGAAAATACAACTATGAATTAAATATTAATTAAAAAGAAATATAAGTAACATATTATATACATGTGAAGAGAATTATTTTTTTTTTTAATGGAGAAATGTTTATTTCTCAAAAAAAAAACGCTTCAATGTTTTTTACCCGATATTTTGTGTTGTACAAATATTCTTCCTTTTCTTATAATAAGGGCAGAAGCCATTTGGATTTGTTTTTATGTCAGGAAAATTTACGACACATAGTTTAAACTTAGATTATGTTTAACACCAAATATTATTATGGCTACCTAAAAATGTAACTTTATGTATAGTTCTTTTCCTTTCATCGAATATTGTAAATGTTTGTTTTTCGTTTTAATCAAATTGCCTAACTGTAGAATATAAATATATAAATCATAATTTACTTGGGACTTTTTTCCTTAAACCTATAGAAATAGATATCTTGCGTTTTGGCATTTAATTACATATCTTTTTCGAGAGAAACATTTTTTTTTAAGTGTACACTTTTTTACACAAACACATAAAAGAAAAAAAAAACTGTTTAAGAAAATTATATACATTAATGAATAATCAGAAATATAAAAAACTACAAAATTTAATGAAGGAGGTGTCAATTGAAACAAAAAAAAAAAATATTAACACAAAAGTCTGAAATCATGTTGGTACGTGAATCTCCCGATGATGGCGTTTGAATGGTTTGAAATCACATGTGAAAGCTTAAAAAGAATATGTTGTTAAAAAAAAATACAAACATAAAAATTTTGAACAAATTCTTATAAGAGTGACACTTTGCCTTGACCAACATTTTGATAAAATTACTTTGGACTTTATTGGATTTGACAGCTGGAATAGAACTCTCATGTCTAGACAGGTGCAGTGAAGTTTCTTCTGTGTTATCGATTTCTTCGGCGCAGTCAGTGTTTTTACAAAATAACCAACCGCTTTACACTTTTAAGATCGATGCGGTTGTACCCCCCTATGCCTGAAAAAAAAATCGTTCTATTTTACGGCTAAGGTCAGACAAACCTTCTGAGGATAATACTATGTCTCCACCGGCAATTAATAGAGGATTAGCGGGAGACGATTAAAAATAAATCCCAAAGTGACTCCACCGGAGAAATATAGAATTAATTTGACACGAACTCTCTATTTCTGTCATTTCGGCTCTAAAAGAGAGTGGCGATGTCATTTCCCAGTAGTGAAAAACGATTTCCGCTGCGAAAATCACAATAGAAATTGTACTTGTGACAAATCTGTCGTACAGGGCAATTTCAGTTTTCGTTTTTGATTCTCAAGCTGTTGCAAAGGTGGTTGTGAATAGGGTGAATGGGATTTTTGTGAGGATTTATTTATAATCGCTTGCCGAAAGGATGTAAATTTGTATGATAAATCGCGTGATTTGTAGAGGATTTAATAAAAATTTATATAAGTAGTGGATTTGTGCCCGGCGGAGACATGGAAATACATTTGTCTCGGGAAACTTACCAAAACATCAAATTTGGAAGTGCCGCTCCAATTCGATCACAATTTTTAGGTTCCCATGCGTACTAAGAAAATAAAACACACAGCATAGATGGTTGAGAAGAGATGTTGCGCCTCGTTTTACATTTCAATCCTTCTATAATGCAATCCACACCCAAAAGGGAAGGGTTTCTAGCTCTCTAGCCCTTTGTATTCGATTTATAGAGAATGTCAGATGTTTCAGTAGTTCAGTACTTCAGGGTCCTTTTTTTTCTATTAGAATAAATGCTTAAATCTAACTGATCCTTAGAAATAGCATCGATGAGCACACAATAGTCCTTTAAAGTAAGAGAGTTGATCTTAAGAAAATATTTTAAAAAAGTGAGTAAGAATCTAAGATTCTGGAATCTGGGTATCTGTTTTCTTCCTAAAGTTCTTGAAACAAGAAGATGTTTTAAAGTTTTTTAAACCTAATATCCTAAAGCCGCATTGTCACAAGCAACGTAAAACAGATTTCTAGATCAGATAGCAACTGAAACCTAGATTCGCTGAATGCTTTTTGCGTTGCTGATGTAAGAAATTCTGTTTCTGTTCCTGTTTCTGTTCCTTATGACAACGCGGCTTAAGTACTAACTCAAATTTTCAAAGTTGTATCCATATATTTTTATATATATTTTATTTTTTTTCCAACACAACTTCTTTCAGTTAAAAGTATAACAATTTGCCTTGACTACTGATTCGCAATTATAATAACTCTTTTTTTTCAACTAATTTTCATTTTCGCTTTCGATGTACACAATTTGAAGACATAATATCTGCCGCCCACAGCTATACACTATTTTATAAACGGTTGTGAGCCTCATTAGAAAATTCAAAAAAACACTAGATGGAGGGAGGAGTTATTACTCAATATCAGCTGGCTTTCGTTAAGTGGTTGTCGTAACACCTCTGAAAATGATAACGCTAAGTCGGCACATCACAATATTTAAAAAAAAAACTGCTAAGTTAAAAAAATATCTCAACATTCTTAGAAAGAAACCAGCGAGCGACTACATTTCCCCCTCTTAGATTAATAATGTATTTACTTATACTTAATTACAAAACATCGTTAAACAACCTTTAAAATGTGTTAACAAAATAAAAATCTCACAACGTTCTTTAAAAACATTGTTTGACAAGACCATTAAAGCAAAATTTTTTTTTGTCGGGGCAAAGTGTCCACTTTCTGAGACCCACAAGTTTTTTGTTTGAATTTTAAAATTCTATTCAGAAATAATTTTAATAAACATGCAACTAATTGGACTGATAACATTTTTTTATCTATATATCAAATAAAGTAAAAAAAAAGTTTTCAAACTTCTGAAAGACTATACTAAAAGCAATTTTTACAAAACTTACTACTACACTGTTTCTAGCACTTAGTAACTAACTCGACGGAAATAGTCAATTTGAGAACTTAAATAACAAACAAATACTAAAAATCCACTAAAACATAATTTTAAAAACAACTTTCACAAAAATAAAAAAACTTCTTCGCTTCACTGAAACTGATCGCATTTTCCTTGATGCATATCAAACCTTAACGAAAGACTTATTTTTAAACCAGCTAAAAAATCGCATTTTAAAATGATTAATTAAATCTTTTGTTGTTCCACCGAGTCTTAGTATATTCTCCTTCAAAACTAATTATTCAATTGACTGTTAACTAAACTTTTAAATATATCATTCTACCTTCCTTGTCTCTATACATATTCAAAAACAAAAAAACCAACAGTGCATAAATGTTAATTTATCGATTAGCTAGAGGCTATTGTATTTCCGTATATAAATTTAATACAGTACATACATGTATTATATCAATTCATTTACGTTGAAAATTAAATATGGAAATAATTTTATTTATAAATATATTTACATGTGTTATTTTTTTCTTTAATTGTATTTTGTATATAAAAAAAACTATATTTTTAAAAAACAAATTTTTGAGTCAAATCTCTTATGATTTGTTTCTATTAAGTATTTTTTTCTATTTATAAATGTACGCATAAATTAAATAAATATTTACATACTATCAATTGCTAACAATAATAAATAAATAATGAAAACAATAACTACATTTAATTCTGTGTATCTTTTGTAATGGGCTATCGCATAACTATTGTCGCGAAATTAACAAAAAAGAAAAGAAAAACAAGTAATAAGAATAACATTAAAAAAAAATAATTCAGATATATTGATTATTGTCAAGCTAGATATAACAAATATTTAAATATAATTATAAATATACTATATATATGTGGAAAACTAATAAATAAAAAATTATCTTTAATAAAGTCTGTAATAAAAAACAAACAAGCAAACGTGGAAAAAGTACACTTTGGAGGTGAAATAAAAATAGAAACGCATGAAATGTGAAACCTAAATGGAGATTTTTTTATTTATTTTGTTTTAACCTGGTGGTAAAAACAAAAACTTTCAAAATAAGCTTAGTCTTTTTTTTTGTCTTGTAAGTATTTGTTTATAAAATGAAGCTCAGCAAATCATGATAATTTTAAAATTCTTCTTGGAAAATCATTTAATTTGACCTGCGCCTGTTTATTGCAATTTCATACAAGAAAAGTTAAAAAAAAAAAATGGCTCTTTCACTGATTTTTTGGTAAAAGTTTACCGTAGGTCAAAGTCGAAGTTTTTGGATTTATTAGTTTAATATATGCATTTCTGTGCCGTGATTCCTATTATGCTATTAAAAATTGTCGGTCTCGATCAGTTTAGAAGTTATAGGCCAAAAAAGTTCAAAAAGAGTGCAACTTTGACATACCCCCATAGTCGCCATAGCACATACCCTTAGCGGAGCGACGAAGTTTCGTGAGCGGCTAAACCCTGCAAAAAGAAAATTTAAACGCGCGAAGCCGGTCATTTAAACAATTTTCTCTCCAAAACCATGTTTATTTTTTTGAAGAGAAAGCGAGTCAAATTTCAATTAGGTATTCTTAGGCGAAAAGTTAAAGGCTAAAAGGAGACAGTTTGTATGCAAAAATTGAAATTTTGAAGAAACTTAAACTAAATGAGACCGATCATTTTTAATAACATATTATTTATGCAGGCAGACAAGAAGGCTTTGAGCTCTCGAGATGAAGAACGCCCCGGACTGACAATCCAAAGGCCATGGATTCAATTGTCAGGTGCTTCTCTTTTCTTTTTTTAGCTAACAAGATAGTTGAGTAATTTGAAACAATTATGATGACATCTAAGCCCTTTTTGCAGTTTCAAAGTAACCCTAGAAATAAGTTTTTTGATCGATTTCGATTCAGGGTAATTCTCGGTTTAACTCGCCAAATTTAGTGGATTAGCGTTTGTATAGCCGGGTGGAATCGGTAAGGTGATCTGTGACAAGTGATGTCATAAATCTTCATCATCACAATTTTCTTGCCACAACTCTCGATTAATCACCTTCAAAATCATCCGGTCCCCAGTTTTCAAACTATCTGGTTAGTTGGCTATTTTTCTTACTCTTAGGCTGACTTTCTGCATGCATGATTAAAAAAAAAATCATACATCACAAGCCTAAGTAATACCACATTTACACCGACACCTTAATTCTGAATCTAGTGAAAAAATTTCGAAATCCAATTTTGCCGTTTATACTCGAGTTTCGAGGTCAAAATTTGAATCATGAAGTATCGACTCCATACAGCTGAAATTGTCGTTATTACTTGCTTATTTTTTGTTTTAAAATACGTCCCAGAGCATTTTTATCAATTTATGTCAACTTATATTAGTCGAGTATATTCTGTCAACCGCCTTGAATTCTCTTAAAAATAAGAGATTCGGAAGTTTGAGAGGTTTGTTCAATTCGACGAACTTTTTAATACCCAGGCGAAATTCAGCATTTAATTGAAATTCAACACTTATAAATCCTGATAAATATTTGGCGAAACGCTGAACATTTAGGGTGAAATGTTGAATTTAGCTTAAATGCTGAAATTGGGCTTGGTGTAAATGTACTATAAAGAAACGATACGGAAGAATATTTTTGTTATCAACTTATGCTAATGGATTATTTTGTTTGATCACTTTGACTGTCGCAAAATGTGAAAGTCACAGATCACCTTAAAAGTTAGAGAAAAATTCTAACTGTTTTCCTATGAAAAATGATATTTCCCTTACATGTTGCTGTGAAAAACGATATCAGAAGAGTCTGCGGCATTATTTGTAGGATTTTTTCATCCTAGTATACGGATTTGGGTGTTCTGATTCCGAATATAAAGGGTGATTTTTTAGCTGGTTTGGTTTTGGCAACACTGGTTTTGACAGCTGACGTGTGTTTAGTACCTTGTGTCATTGTCAAACAGCTTCAGTTTGGTTTGCAATTTAACCATGGATCGCCTTACAAATGAACAACGCTTGCAAATTATTGAATTTTACTATCAAAATTCGTGCTCGGTTCGAAATGTTCATCGCGAAACAATGGCGCAATTGCGAGGCGAGTTTGGTGAACAGTTAATTTCACGTTTCGGGCCGGTCAATTGGCCGCCTAGATCGTGCGATTTGACATTAGATTATTTTTTGTGGAGGTATGTCAAGGCTAATGTCTATAGGGAGCCCGCTTCGATTGACGCACTGGAAGCCAACATCCATGCATTCATTCGTGAGATACCGGCCGATATGTGTGAAAGAGTATGCCAAAATTGGACTCAGCGGATGGGCTACCTGAAACGCAACCGCGGTCAACATTTGCATGAAATTATCTTTAAACATTAAATTGCAAGGTTCAAACTATCGATTCAAATAAATATTTCATTAATTTTTTTCGAATTTTTTGTGTTTTTTTTTTTAAAAAGTTCTCAACCTCTTAAAAAATCACCCGTTACCATTAAAAACTGTCGGTCTAGATTAGTTTAAAAGTTTCATAAATGGCGACAGGCGCCTGCCAGACAACTGGCACCTACCCTTAGCGGAGAGACGAAGTCCCGTGAGCGGCTAAACCCTGCGAAAAGAGGCCACCGAAACACTGTTGTCACCAAAGGCAATATTTTTTCCGAAGAAACTTTCCATTGCATATTCTTAGGCAGAAACTATAAGATGAGCTTTGTATGGACAAATTGAAACTTTGTGAAGCTGTAATTTTTAAACTAAATGAGACCGACAATTTTTAACAACACATTCGTAATAAAGACACTAAAATACATGCATATGAAAGCGTAAAAAAAACAAAGAAATTCCACTTGGACCTACGGTAAACTTGTTCCGCCTGTTTTCCTATGAGAACTGAAAGTTAAGAGAGTCATTCAATTCGAGAGATAATAATTTCGACAAGTTTACTGCCAGGATCATAAGCCCTGCACAGAAAAACAGCTTCTTTGTGAATCTCCAGATTCAAATTCTTTTTATTCTGGGATCGCCAAACCTTTTTTTTAACCTGGATTGTAAAAACGGCTTCTTCTTCTGGGATCGACAAATCCTTCTTTTAACCTGGATTTTGCGCCTGCACGGAAAAACTAGGCAATATTCTGAATATTCTGAAATTCTGCCTTTTTCCTTACCGTTCAACATGCTGTTCAACCGTTCAATCACACAACATGATGCCAATAGAGATGGGAATACCCGATTTGTAGGCATCGAATATTTTATTTAAACTATTTATGTAAAAATGTTGAAAAACTACAGACGAAAACCCACTTATAACTAATATTGTGTTCAAATTACTTACATATTAGGTATAAGACATCGTCAAGCGGTCAAGGTTAGATTAGACTGTATACCTAGAGTTACTTTGGCTGCCACAATCATTTTATAAGGTCATCACAGTCAACTTTAATCTTCTTATGGCCTTTTTTTTTCAGGGCAGATTTGAAACCAGCTGAAACCAAGATCTATTAATCCCAGAAAAAATGAGCCTGGAGTTATCCCAGCGAGCAGTTTTTCAGTGCAAAATTAGCTCTTAATTTTTAGCACTGAAAAACTGGCCCTGAAAGGTAGGTAGGGTAGATGCATATGTCCATAAATATAACGTAAGGACTTGAAAAAAAGCCGCATTGTTTCGTTGGAAATAAATTACAACCAACCGCTTAATTTTATGATCTGCCATAAAATACCCCTATTTAGCAAGAAAGTAGATGTGCCGTCATATACTACATGTATGTGCCTACTACGCAAAAACATAAATTAGTTGTACGCGTACCTATCTACAAAAAAATAAATGTTCAAATACAAATTAAAGTGGCTCTTTATTATTATTGTTCATTCTAAATACAACGATAAAAAAGTCTAATCTGCTCAAAACTACCAGCCTAATCTGTAATTCAACTTACAACCACCGCCCTAATTCAATTTAAACATGAAAGTTTACAACAACCATTCCCCCAAAGAATTCAACTAGTTTTCATTTCCAAATATTGATCACCCTGTAATGCAATTGAATCTAATTAAAACCAGCTTTCATTTTGTCTCTCTACGTTGCCTAGAAACCTAGATATGAGCGACACGATGATATTTGCCCGCCTCGATCGGAGAAAAAAAAAAACAGTAATCAAGACCAAAATCGCGAAAAACACCAGGCGAGCAGAAACACTCAGAAAGCAGCAGGTCACTGCCATCTGTCTGAGCCATCCAATCAAAATCATGTCAGGTTGTTATTCCTTCCCACTAAAATGGCGACAGTTTCAATTTACAATAACTTTATTGTTTCTGAACCGATTTGGATAACTTAGGTGTCAAATTAAAGGGATAAGAATGGGGAATTTTTTTCTCATATTGTAAGATTCAGCCGACAAAAGTTTAATTGCCTTAATATTTGTTATAGTTTCTATACTACTTTCACGTTTCACCTTGAACACATTTTAGTCCAACAAAGTTTCCTAGATATTCTATCCAGGTGCTGGTATTAAAAAAAAATCTTTTTCCAATTAGGTTTATTGGAAAACGTTATGTTAATGGCAGTAATCCTTTAAGCCTTGAATTTCGAGTACTGTCCGAACAACTGAGGTATTTCTCACCGTAACCCGTAGGTAGTAACCACGGCGCGGCTTTTGCCAACACAATCATTCAATTTGAATCATAAATAAGCGGTATGTACTTACTACTTACATTCTCTTCTTTATCAGCTTAATATTTCCAGCAATTTACATGTGCCAGCTGTCAGAGTGCTTGATAAAACATTTTTTTTTCGCATATTATATAAATATATTTCAGTGGTAAAAAGGCTTACCTTACTCAGGTATAAAAATCTACACAGCCTTAGGGTAATTCCACGCAAACTATCATATAACTGCAGGATAGCAACAGTTAAAAACAAGCCTGAAATTATCTGTTTACTTTGCATTGATTGATAACTATTGCTCCTAATTGCTATTGGGAAAGGCTGTGTATATTAATTTTAGTGCATGGTTTGTAACACAGTGAAATAATCACCACTAAGACTATTTAGGGCCGATTTTTCAGTGCCGAGTCCAGTTAAGTCCAGCTTTAACCGAGATCTGGTAAAACAAGTATGAAGCTAACCCAGCAAACACTTTTTCAGTTGTCTTAAGTTATCAGAATGAGGACAAAAACATTCAAAGAAGCTCATACTGCTCTCCAGAGTTAATCGAAATTAGCCCCATACCTTAATTCACTCAAAAACTTATTTCTGGGGTAAATCTCAGTTTAACTCAGAAACTCGGATGATATCGTACTGAAAAGCTGGCCCAAGATAGGAGCGGGACTATCATGAATTGATGAAGCTATGTCCGTCCGTCCGTGTGTCTGAAATTTTTGGTTCTTCAAAATTGAGCTAGACTTGGAGTGAAGCTCGAATTTCGGTGTTTTGTTATAGTGGCCAGAAACCTTTAACTGGACCCCCAAAACCAACGACCATGCCCACCTTTAATAACTTAATTTCTCTGAAAGTTTGCTTTAAATTGATAAAAATATAGGTGTGAGTATATATGACATAATATCATATATGTTATTTTCTAATAGTTCATTAATACCTTAAATGCTGAAATGCCTTATTTCAGCATTTAAGCTAAATTCAACATTTCACGCTAAATGTTCAGCATTTCGCCATATATTTTCAGGATTTATAAATGTTGAATTTCAGTTAAATGCTGAATTTCGCCTGGGCATTTAGAAGTTTGTCGAATGGAACAAACCTCTCAAACTTCCGATTCTCTTATTTTAAGAGAATTCAGGGCAGTTGACAGAAAATACTCAAGCAAAACGCTTGTAAATTGACATAAGTCGATAAAAGTGCTCTGGGACGTATTTGACAACTAAAAAAAGCAAGTAATAACGACAATTTTAGCTGTATGGAGCACTTGATATTTCAGATTTTGAGTCCGATTGTCATTTGAAACGCTGAAAATCCAGTATAAAAGGCAAAATTGGATTTTTTCACTAAAATTAAAAATTAATCAGAATTAAGGGGTCGGTGTTAATGTAGCATAAATGTAGTATAAGCTTGTCCCGTCCGTATAAAATTTTGAGCTTTTTCCATACACTTTTGCCTTAATATTACATACTAACTGGCTCTTAATTTAGATCATTCCGGGTGCGATTTTTACGTTTTGTATATGTATGTA
Source organism: Neoascia interrupta (assembly GCA_947623515.1). Taxonomy (NCBI): domain Eukaryota; kingdom Metazoa; phylum Arthropoda; class Insecta; order Diptera; family Syrphidae; genus Neoascia; species Neoascia interrupta. The sequence continues at coordinate 21,354,107 of OX392462.1, read as the reverse complement.
TTTCGTATGACAATTCAAACAATGACACAAGCGCTGAAATCAAACGAAGTATAACTCTTGCCAATCGCTGTTTCTTTGGGCTAAGAAGGCAATTGAGTAGCAAAGCTCTCTCTCATGCAACTAAAGTGACCATGTATAAGGCCCTCATTATCCCAGTCCTGCTTTACGGTGCAGAAGCTTGGACCCTATCAAAGGCGGATTAAAATACTTTAGGTTGCTTCGAGGGAAAAATTATTCTGACGATTTACGGTCCCGTCTGCATAGACAGAGAGTAGAGGAGCAGATATAACATCGAACTGTACGGGCTGTACACCTAGCCAGTAGAGTCAAAAAACAACGTTTACGATGGCTGGGTCATCTAGAGCGGATGAACACCAATGCCCCGACCCGGAAAATCTTGGAATCTACCCCGCAGTGACGGCGCAGTAGAGGAGCACCGAAACTCAGGTGGCACACGCAAGTGGAAGGGGACCTCAGCCAACTTCGCGTGCGAAACTGGAGACGGCTAGCTAGAGACAGAGCTGGCTGGCGAAGCTTGTTGGCTGAGGCCCAGGTCCACCCCGGACTGTAGCGCCACGTTAAGTAAGTTATGTGTGTTTCTAAGTAAATTTTCGAGGTTTCAGTTTTCGTCGCGCTCACGCCCTCTACGCACTCGAGCACAAACTTAGTCAAAAACTCTGCCCATCAATTTTTGTAAATTTTCTGTTTCGGGAACCTCTGTTTTTTAGGTAGTTTACAAAATCTAGTCGGTGTCGGCGTTTAGAAAGTGTGAATGGAAATGGGAAAATATATTTTTCCCCAAGTAAGACATGGCACTGCCGGGCCGGGTTGAGACACAGCCTAATTTATAGGTATAGAATAGGTATTTTTAACACCACAATGAGGAGGGAGGAGAACAACACTGCAATGAAACGGAAATACAAAAACATTAAAAAACGTCAAATGCCACTCAGACGCTCGGTTGACAAATCAAATATAAAATTAATTGAATTTGACCGAAATTAAAAATCACCCTAATTGAACTCAGCTTTGCGTTGCTAATGATTTATTTAAAAAGTGAACAGAATATTCGTGATAAAATTGTTATGAAGACGATAATTGTAACATTCTACATGACACACAGACCCAAAGTCATCACAGCATCACCATCAGTCTTGCTCGATTTGTACAACCCTCACTACAACTGAAATTTAAATTACTCGCCATTTAAACATGTAAACGACGCTCAATTATACAGGTGACTTATATGGTAGGCATGCAAAAAAAAGTAAACAACTTTTTATTACAAGTTTAACAAAACGTAATGTCTTTTTATTTATAATAAAAAAAAAAACAATTTACACTAGGCGTTGATAGAATTATCTTTATTTCGCTAAACATGCGATGTCTTACTTAATAAAAAATTATGGAATATCATTTCGGTTGTAAAATAAAGTTAAAATTGATTAATTAATATTAAAAAAAAAGATCTTTCATTTAAGCCAATGAATCACAATAATATTTATTTTTTTTTTGCTCTCCCATCAATCCCATATTTGCACAAACTTTAAAATAATGTGGAATGTCCTTGTAGCTACACTGTATCTATTTTTTGCTTAAGTCCTATACACAACGCTGCTAGGTTAGACCTTTCCAAGAAATTCATGGCCATAGGGTTTCTTTCGATAGCCCTTGAAGGCGAACAACTTAAACGCAACAATCATCATGATGATACAGAAGCCATAGAGCAGCATACCCATTCGCATGTCCATGTCCGAGAAGACATTGCCAATCATTCGTTTCTGTCGGAGTTTTTCAATGCTTGGCTGTAGCACGTCGGGATCGTCTACGCCGAATCGACTTATGTAATTCGGGTTGTTAATGTTTTTGAGGAACTGTAGCACGGCTTCACGGTTCCAGCCGTCTTTTTTGTCTTCCATACTGAGGCTGTCCACATTGTGGCACTGCTTACAACTGTCTTCGGTGGGGAACTGTTGTTTGGGGAATTGAGGGTCTTCGGTTTCGTCACCAGCTAGACGGTTGTTGACGACATTGTGAGCTTCCCATAGCCAGAGGACAGCCTGGTTTTTCGTGGGGGTGTTCCAGATTTTTCGTAGTTTAGCCATTTCCTGTGGGAGAAAGAAAGAAATTATGAAGAAATTTTTGGAAATAGGGTTTGAATATTCAATTTGAAATAAAGAATCCCCTAAAGATGACAGATGACCTAAGTGCAGCTTTAATTGCCTTGCTGCACCTCTCTAGCATGTGACTCGTTTCTGGTTAATCAACATTATATTCCAATCAGTTTTTTTTTTGCAGAAAACGTGCAGTTGGGAGGAGAAAAAAATTAAATGAAAAACTTGTTAACTGCATCTGCGTGATTCATCGTTGAATTCGTCGAGTTCCCCCCAAATAGGCAAGCAAAATAATTTCAACCTCATTCACCTGCTCTTACGCAATACCATCTTTTTATATACTCGTACGCGTCTGTCATTATGGATAAAAAGTATAAATTTTATTGACGCCAGAGCTTTACTGCCTTCTTAAATGGATTTAGTTTTCTTGCTTTTTTGCCTCCCTCCACCTTTCGAGACATGCTCCAAGAGATAATATTATTATTTTTAATTGAATTAAGACAATTTGTACTAGAAGAGTGGGTGGAGCGATGCATGTGGGAATTTATAGCACTATTAACGTACATAATACTCGTACACCCCAACGTGTACCAAAGTGTTTTGTACTGTTGAAACAGCTGGACTCCATTAGACCCTGAAGCAGTGCTTACTAGTTAAGTGGTTGTCATTGAGACACTTTCCCCCATTGTTAAGTTTACAAAAACCATACAATGCGAAAGTGTGTGAAGAAATTTAGATCATTTCTGGTTTATGATAGGTTCCAAACAATGAGGGCAAGCAATTAATGCCTTAACTCGTACAAGTTGTCATACGGCATTTTTGTGTCTTATTTGCTTACGAAAATATAAAGTTATATGCTGCAGGCTTTCAAATTTAAATAACTCAATCAAATCGGTTGAAGATTAAGCATTTAAGGCAATTTAATGCAGGCCGATATCCTTGATTTTTTTTGCAAAGTTATTTAGACGGCAGCAAGTACATACATTGTACATTATGTGTAATGAATCAGAAGCCAGTTAACGACTTTGATGCTAAGTTAAAAAAAATATTTAAACAAACCCATAACCATAGGAGGTGAGTCGTGTCACGCATCAGCAGACCGGGACAGAACATTTTCAAAACACTTCGAAATGTTGAAAAGAAACATCACATCCGCAGAGTAGCCTTTATTTATTTTAAGAAACTTTGATTGGTTAAAATAGTTGCCGATAGTATAATAAGAAATTGACTCTCTGAGGGTCCAGGTTGCACCCTTTGGCTGATTTGTGCAAAGGGTTTTTTATTCATCACAAATATGATTTTCATGAGGTTGGTCACAAATATATAATTGACATACAATTCGTCATTAATTTCCTCCCCTGGAATATATGAACCACCCAATACAACGCCTAGTTTTATACCCCATCCCATAGGATAGGAGGTATATTAAGTTTGTCACATAGTTTGTAGCACGGTGAAATAATAATGGTAGACCCCCATGACCTTAAGGGCACATGAACGAGATCGAATTTTGAATCGAATTAGCCATGTCCGTCCGTCCGTCCGTCTTTCTGTATGTCACACGTTTTTAGGCCTTAAATTTTAAGCTAGGGACCTGAAATTTGGTACATACGTTCATTGTCATCCGAAGCAGTACAAGTGTAAAAATTTTTCTAATCCGCCTACAGTCACGCCCACAATCGGTGCAATTGTGCAACTACCTCCAGAGCTTTTAAAGCTGTAAGACGTCTTAAAAGCCTGAAATTTGGTATTTATTATCTCCTGTTTATTGTAAGACATACAAAATAAAAATCTTATCGCTTCACCTCTCCTAGTGGGCGTGGCAACGATTTTTGTTCCAAATCGAAAAAAATTTACTCAATATATTATGTAGAAACACATAATCCTACATTTCTTTAATACAAGACTTTGAGACACGCCCACATTTGGAGGCAGAATTGAAGAACAAGCTAAAAATTTCCATAAAAACGTAATTTCGACTGGCCTTAAGCCTAATTTAGGGAAAAATAAAAAAACATATTAGCGAGTTAGACTAACGGGATTTTATTCTATATTTCGTTTATACAAAGTTTTTTGCCACGTTCTCTTTTAGGGGTCGATTTTTCAAAAATATTGAATTTGAACCAAAAAATTGCATTTTTACGTACATTTAAGCGTAACTTGAAAATATCTGCGTTATAACTGACGGTTTGTAATCAGTGGCGGTTGGACCACGCCCCTTTTAAAACTTTGCACTACTTATAAAATATAAAAATATAACAATAACATCAGCATTTTGCAATGTGGGATAGGATGGGGTATTTAACGGTCCGTTTTACGGACTGTAACTTCTGCGTACACACTGTAGCACTTACTCACTGGTTATTTCAGCAGATGATACTGTCTTGCTATTAAATATTTTTAAGGCCTTACATCTAATGCGGCTGTGAATCATTCAAGCAGATTTTAATGATACTACTTCCATACAATTGCAGGATTGTATACACTACAAAAATACAAATAAGTAATAAGTTGGCAATTAACAGTCTTCGCTTGACACGTTTTTTTAGTCACGTAAACTCATGTCTACTTGCAAGACCGCGTCCCAAAAGAAAAAGAAAAATAATCAAAAAAGACACAGTCTTCACAGAAGTTCTTAGTAAGCTGGCTGTTTCAAAATTAGTCATATTTAACATTAGTTTAATACACTTTGTCTTTAACTAATATAACCCTAGCAAATTTGTTAGCTGTATGAAATGTATGACGAAATTCAGCTGTTTAGAAACTCATTAACTTTCACTTAATCTAAGCCATATCTTTATCAATTACAGTCAAACACCCATTTTTTCATTGACTGATAAGATACTGTAAACGTAAAGATAGCCATAATCGACAATAATCCACGAGTGTTGACATTTTCACTTTTTCTTTTTTCTTAGTCACCTTGATTGCTAAACTAATTAGAGTGAACATTTGAACTGACAAAGTTGGAGGAACAAACAAATTAGTTAGAATGTTTTGTTAGCGTGTGGGCTAACAAATTTGTTTTTCTATAATGCTGCTCCTTTAGTTACGACGACTTTCTAGATTTCCGAATACGATGTGACTTTGATGTCAAAGGGTTTTAAAAAATCATAAAATACAAAATGCTGTCATGTACCCTTAAAACGCACTTGATGCCAGCAACAGACAACAAAAGCAATCTGATCATTTTTAGAGCCTGAAGCAGTCATTTCAATATTGACAAATATGAAAAAAAATATTGACAATAATTAGGAATTGGGCTCCTTGGCAGGGCTGCAAAAGAATGCAATCATTGTGAAATGCATTCCCTGAAATCATCCTAAGAATTCAGTCGATTTGTTTTAATTCAATGACTTCAAAAATGACTTCAGCTTAGAAAAAATAAATCAGCATTCAATTTGAAGTCATTTGAAGTCATCATACATTGAAGTCATTTAAAGTCACTGAATGCATTCAATTTTCTGAAGTCACCTGAAGTCTTTCAAAAGTCTTTGAAGTCACTGAATTGAATGCTTTCACTGACTTCAATGACTTCACAGATGTCAAGACTTCAAGTGACTTCAAAAAATTGAATGCATTCAGTGACTTCAAGGGATTTCAATGGATTGAATGAATTCATGAATGCAAATGACTTCAAGGTGACTTCACTGAATGGCGGGGCTGTCAAAAAGATTTCATTTATTTGATTTTAACTCTTTGATTGCTAAAATTGATTGCTTCAGACATGACTTTATACTGAAAAGTTTGGTGGGTTAACCCCGGATCAAACTCGAGCTTCTTTGGCTTTTTCCTATCTGAAATGAATTGAATACATTTACTGACTTCAATGACTTCACAGATGTCAAAAGACTTTGAGTTACTTCAAAAAATTGAATGGATTGAATGAATTCATTAATGTTAGGGACTTCAAGGTGACTTCACTGAATTGAAAAAAATTTCATTTATTTGACTTTAACTCTTTGATTGCTGAAAATGATTGCTTCAGACATGACTTTATACCGAAAAATTTGGTGGGTTAACCCCGGATCAAACTCGAGCTTCTTTGGCTTTTTCCTATCTGAAATGAATTGAATACATTTACTGACTTCAATGACTTCACAGATGTCAAAAGACTTTAAGTTACTTCAAAAAATTGAATGGATTGAATGTTAGTGACTTCAATGAATTTAAAAAGATTTCATTTATTTGACTTTAACTCTTTGATTGCTGAAAATGATTGCTTCAGACATGACTTTATACTGAGAAATGTTGTGGGTTAACCCCGGATAAACTCGAGCTTCTTTGGGTTTTTCCTATCTGATATGACGTTGCTTAAATGGCCTTTTCGGTTGGTCGTAAGGGAGCATTCTGGACTCTCCTGAAACTGTTTTCCTGGATTCGTTTGACAGTTCCTCCTCTGGAAAGAAGAGAAATTTGCTTCTGGTTTTAAATCCAGAATCAAAACCAGAAGCACTCGCGCAATCATTGAACGCATGTGTCAAGTTGGATAAAAGTCATTTGTCTCATGTAGAATAGTTTTTTCCTTCACAAACACAACTCCAGAAAAACTTCAAAATGAAGAAACGTGTTTGGCCGTTCGGATGTACAGGGTACAGCCCCAATCTGGGAGAAGAACGCTCTGATCCGGGAACGCCAACCAAAAAGGCCATAAGTGGCCTTTGGAAAATGACATTTGAGCGAAATTTGGGAAGTGACAGTTGGGAGAATGCTACCATCGCATCGTTACTTAAAAAGAAAAGACTCATTCCCTTTCACGGTCCTCACCTCCGCGAGGGCCTGACAAGCCCTCCGAAAGTATCATTTGTATTGAAAAACTTCTCAAAGTGCCGTTCGGATTCGGCAAAAAATTGTGGGTCCACTTGTATGTGAAGAAAATAAACACACACAGCATACATTGTTTAGAAGTTGGCCCTGGTTCACCTCGAGCTGTTGCGCCACTCTAATTACTTTTTATTTATAGTTGGAAGAGTCAGCAATTTCAAGATTCGAAGATTTCGATAAATTTATTGACGGAATCAAGTTTGCACAGATTCGTTTTGTTTCGGGATGACCAGATCTTAGTTTAATTCAGGCTTAAATCCGCCCGGAAAGCCTACCCTTAGATAAATTCTGAGTCATGACTACAATCACAACTTGAATGACCATTGAGAAAAGCTTAGTCGTAGTCTTGTCGCATAACAATCAGAACTATCTATTGGAAAAACGATTGATTGGTTTCACTTGATAAGCTTGAGCAATGTTATGTCCCAAAAAATATTTGATTGAAGTGCAAAACATAACCTTGTATGCCTCGTTATGTTTTTACTCGTATGTATGAAAACAATTATGTATGTATGCATAAATATAACTTATGGGACAATAACATGGCATTAACGTTATAACTTTGAGTCACAATTTGTAAGATGTTTTAAAGAGATGGTGCTACTGCCTACTGTCGTCTATTCAAACTGCATGATAATTAGACCGACAAGCAAACATCATAATCAGATGTGTAAGAATATTTTCTTTCAACATGTTTAGTACATATCCACTTTTATTACGAAGCCTGTGAAATATTTCTTTTTCAATTATCTCCAAACTCCATCCATTTGCTGGTAATTTGACATTTGTCACCATAAAAACTGAAATAAGATTGAGAAGAATGTATGGCAACAAATCAGCAATGAATTGTGTCACCTTATTTTGTTCATAGGTCATATGTTAATCAGGTTTCGAAGTAACCGCGTTGAACTCCAGTGGAAATGTACCCTGACTGATACAGCTTTTCCATGACAATCGATTCAATGGATATGCAATAAATTTAGCAAGCTTATTTCTTAAAATCTTGAACATTGTTAACTGGTTCTGGAGAATTATTTCCTGTTGTTTCTTGAAGGTCAGTGCCATTGGCACAGCTTTTGTGATTTTTAATTCGCAACACCAAACGACCAGGGAGTCGCAAAAGTCACGATACTTTTGAACCTATAACTTGTAATAAAGAGAAACAAAGGCGATGTGTTTTGAGAATGTTTTACTAGATTTTTTTAAGACGCGTCATGTTCCTTTTTCTTATTCATAAAACCACTGGCTCACATGCACCCGTTTCACCCGGGTGCTTGTTAAGTAAATAAAACAATAGAAACAAATATATTTAAATTAACGCAAAATAACACAGATTTGAATAAAACCGACTTTAAAAAATTATTATTTCCCCATTTAACTAAGAGTAAGCTTTAAGTAATTTATCACCCAATGGTCGGCTATAAGTTCAGATTGATAAAATCTTTTTCATTGTCATTTTTTACGCAGTCAGTGAAAGTCTCTTAATTGCAGTACTTAAGCTCTAAATCAATTGACGATCTGACGTGGAATCTTTACGAATCTGACGATTTTATCTGACGAATCTGGCAATTAAAAGAGGATTAGCGGGATATGATTAAAAATAAATCCCAAAGTGGACCGGAAAAATAAAGGTTTAATTTGACACGAACACTCTATTTCCTGTTTCTGTCATTTTGGCTCTCAAAACAGAGTGGTGATGTCATAATAGAAAACGTACTTGTGACAGATTTGTCGTACAGGGACAGCTTGAGTTTCCTTTTTTGATTCTCAAACTGTTACAAAGGTGCAGAAAATAGTTTTGTGAATGGGATTTATGAGAGGATTTATTTTTAATCGCTTGCCGAGAGGATCTAAATTTGTATGGTAAATCGCGTGATTTGAAGAGGATTTAATAAAGATTTATATTAATCCTGGATTAGTGCCCGGTGGAGACATGGTATAAAAAGAAGTCGATGAACTTGAAAGCAGCCAATAGACATACAGTTAAATGACTGAGCAATCAAAAGACTGACTGAGTGGGAAAACTTACTAAAGCTCAAAAGAAATGTGCAGAAATTTTCGTGCAGCAAAAATAAATTACACAGGATCTTATGGGGCAGGCGAACCCAGCTACTGCAGGCGTTGCAGTAACTGCACGCTGTCTCTATTCCTAAATTTGGTGCCTAGTTTCATTGCAGCCATAATGAAAGCAAAAATATTTTCAAATATAAGATATTTGGCATCACTGATACCGTCAAATCTGAATGTTTTGACTATTTGTGCGGACTGACGAAAAATTCAATACAGAACAACTGCGATTTCCCGCCTTAGTGCCTGTTTTCATTTGGTTGATCCTAACCTGATGTGTTAGAATTACTATGGTGAGGGGAAGCGCCAGTGTGGTGGCCACCGTTCAACCTCCGTTTTATTTTGAGAAAAAAAATTTGGGTTAGGTTAGGATCAACCAAATGAAAACAGGCACCTAGTTTAATTGGTTTTTGTTTACTTTTCCACCCAGTTGACAAGTATTTCAAAACTGGATGACAAACTTGTATAGAGCTTGGCATAGTAAATGTCAAAAAGGGTGCACATCTGTTTTGCAGGCAGCGCTGCTGGCAGTGATACGTGCAGACCCGCTGATCATCTGTTTTGAGCAAAAGAATCATAGAAGATTAATAATTGCAAAGTGAATTGAATTAGTTAGAAAGTACTGCAGTCATTTAAATCCGAATCAATTGACTGCTATAGTTAACTATCCTCAATCAGATTGATCCATTGCGATCGGCGCAAGACCAATTATGGACGCCCGAATTTTCCGAGGAGCCAAAATTGACTCGTTTTACCTCATTGTAGTGGACATCTCGACCAACGCCAAGAGATGAAAATACTCTACAGAAATTTGACGTCGGAGAGCCACAACCAAAACTACAAGAGCTAGTCAGGCCCTTCTCTAAACGAGTTTTTTGAAAACTCCGATTGAGACCAGAGTCAAACGCTTTTGACGGGTATTTAAATGCAGGGGGTTACAGAATTGGCTAACGCTCTACAGTCTGACCAGTGATCGCGGACTGTAGCAACACTTAAAGTAACTAAGTAAGTAACGAATATCGAGATTCTGTAATGTTTTCTTTTCGTAAGATATAAAAATCGAAAGTTATTAAACTTTTGATAAAAATTTTATCCTACGTAAGCCTTTAAAACGAAAAATAATAACAGCTACTTGGAAACTTTAAAATACAGCTGAGCGTAACAACAGATGTTGAAACGAGTTGTTTCGAATTTGATTACGCAAAACAGAGAAACACATCGATGCAAACACAACACATGTACTCATTCCCATTAAGTCTCAGAGTTTAATAAAGCCTGTTTTGGGATTATACCCAACAATGTGAGGCGGCAGACCATTGACCTTAAAGATTTCAATAAAACATTACAAGTAAAAAATTAAGTCTATAAAGTCTAATAAAGTAAAGTAAGAGCAAGATTATACAATGTCTCCACCGATAATTTAAAGAAGATTAGCGGTAGACGATTAAAATAAATCCCAAAGTGGCTCCACCGGACAAATATAAAACTCTGTTTCTGTAATTTTTGCTCTCAAAAGAGAGTGGCAATGTCATTTCCAAGGAGCGAAAACGATTTCCTCAGTAAAAGTCACAATAGAAAACGTACTTGTGACAGATTTTTCGCACAGGGACAGTTTCAGTTTCCTTTTTTGATTCTCAAACTGTTACAAAGGTGCAGAAAATAGGTTTGTGAATAGGGTGAATGGGATATATGAGAGGATTTATTTTTAATCGCTTGCTGAGAGGATTTAAATTTGTATGGTAAATCGCGTGATTTGTAGAGGATTTAATAAAGACTTATACTAATCGACGATAAGTGCTCGGTGGAGACATGGTATAAAAAGCAGTCGATAAACTAGAAAGCAGCCAATAGACATACAGTTAAATGACTGAGCTGTCAAAAGACTGACTGAGTGGGAAAACTTACTAAAGCTCAAAAGAAATGTGCAGAAACTTTCGTGCAGCAAAAATAAATTACACAGGATCTTATGGGGCAGGCGAACCCAGCTACTGCAGGCGTTGCAGTAACTGCACGCTGTCTCTATTCCTAAATTTGGTGCCTAGTTTCATTGCAGCCACAATGAAAACAAAAATATTTTCAAATATAAGATATTTGGCATCACTGATACCGTCAAATCTGAATGTTTTGACTATTTGTGCGGACTGACGAAAAATTCAATACAGAACAACTGCGATTTCCCGCCTTAGTGCCTGTTTTCATTTGGTTGATCCTAACCTGATGTGTTAGAATTACTATGGTGAGGGGAAGCGCCAGTGTGGTGGCCACCGTTCAACCTCCGTTTTATTTTGAGAAAAAAAATTTGGGTTAGGTTAGGATCAACCAAATGAAAACAGGCACCTAGTTTTATTGGTTTTTGTTTACTTTTCCACCCAGTTGACAAGTATTTCAAAACTGGATGACAAACTTGTATAGAGCTTGGCATAGTAAATGTCAAAAAGGGTGCACATCTGTTTTGCAGGCAGCGCTGCTGGCAGTGATACGTGCAGACCCGCTGATCATCTGTTTTGAGCAAAAGAATCATAGAAGATTAATAATTGCGAAGTGAATTGAATTAGTTAGAAAGTACTGCAGTCATTTAAATCCGAATCAATTGACTGCTATAGTTAACTATCCTCAATCAGATTGATCCATTGCGATCGGCGCAAGACCAATTATGGACGCCCGAATTTTCCGAGGAGCCAAAATTGACTCGTTTTACCTCATTGTAGTGGACATCTCGACCAACGCCAAGAGATGAAAATACTCTACAGAAATTTGACGTCGGAGAGCCACAACCAAAACTACAAGAGCTAGTCAGGCCCTTCTCTAAACGAGTTTTTTGAAAACTCCTACGAAGTGATAAGATTGCAAAAAAAAAAATATATTTAAGAAGATGCCTGTATACTGTACCAAGGAAGGAAGTGAGTTTCTATGCTCACAGACTAAGACCAGAGTCAAACGCTTTTGACGGGTATTTAAATGCAGGGGGTTACAGAATTGGCTAACGCTCTACAGTCTGACCAGTGATCGCGGACTGTAGCAACACTTAAAGTAACTAAGTAAGTAACGAATATCGAGATTCTGTAATGTTTTCTTTGCGTAAGAGATAAAAATCGAAAGTTATTAAACTTTTGATAAAAATTTTATCAAATGTACGTAAAGCCTTTAAAAGAAAACATTAATAACAGCTTATTGGAAACTTTAAAATACAGCTGAGCGTAACAACAGATGTTGAAACGAGTTGTTTCGAATTTGATTACGCAAAACAGAGAAACACATCGATGCAAACACAACACATGTACTCATTCCCATTAAGTCTCAGAGTTTAATAAAGCATGTTTTGGGATTATACCCAACAATGTGAGGCGGCAGACCATTGACCTTAAAGATTTCAATAAAACATTACAAGTAAAAAATTAAGTCTATAAAGTCTAATAAAGTAATGTAAGAGCAAGATTATACAATTGTCTCCACCGATAATTTAAAGAAGATTAGCGGTAGACGATTAAAATAAATCCCAAAGTGGCTCCATCGGACAAATATAAAACTCTGTTTCTGTAATTTTGGCTCTCAAAAGAGAGTGGTAATGTCATTTCCAAGGAGCGAAAACGATTTCCTCAGTAAAAGTCACAATAGAAAACGTACTTGTGACAGATTTTTCGCACAGGGACAGTTTCAGTTTCCTTTTTTGATTCTCAAACTGTTACAAAGGTGCAGAAAATAGGTTTGTGAATAGGGTGAATGGGATATATGAGAGGATTTATTTTTAATCGCTTGCTGAGAGGATTTAAATTTGTATGGTAAATCGCGTGATTTGTAGAGGATTTAATAAAGATTTATATTAATCGCAGATTAGTGCCCGGTGGAGACATGGTATAAAAAGCAGTCGATGAACTAGAAAGCAGCCAATAGACATACAGTTAAATGACTGAGCTGTCAAAAGACTGACTGAGTGGGAAAACTTACTAAAGCTCAAAAGAAATGTGCAGAAATTTTCGTGCAGCAAAAATAAATTACACAGGATCTTATGGGGCAGGCGAACCCAGCTACTGCAGGCGTTGCAGTAACTGCACGCTGTCTCTATTCCTAAATTTGGTGCCTAGTTCCATTGCAGCCACAATGAAAACAAAAATATTTTCAAATATAAGATATTTGGCATCACTGATACCGTCAAATCTTAATGTTTTGACTATTTGTGCGGACTGACGAAAAATTCAATACAGAACAACTGCGATTTCCCGCCTTAGTGCCTGTTTTCATTTGGTTGATCCTAACCTGATGTGTCAGAATTACTATGGTGAGGGGAAGCGCCAGTGTGGTGGCCACCGTTCAACCTCCGTTTTATTTTGAGAAATAAAATTTGGGTTAGGTTAGGATCAACCAAATGAAAACAGGCACCTAGTTTTATTGGCCAGTTTTTGTTTACTTTTCCACCCAGTTGACAAGTATATCAAAACCGGATGACAAACTTGTATAGAGCTTGGCATAGTAAATGTCAAAAAGAGTGCACATCTGTTTTGTAGGCAGCGCTGCTGGCAGTGATACGTGCAGAGCCGCTGATCATCTGTTTTGAGCAAAAGAATCATAGAAGATTAATAATTGCGAAGTGAATTGAATCAGTTGGAAAGCACTGCAGTCATTTAAATCGCAATCAATTGACTGCTATAGTTAACTATCCTCAATCAGATTGATCCATTGCGATCGGCGCAAGACCAATTATGGACGCCCGAATTTTCCGAGGAGCCAAAATTGACTCGTTTTACCTCATTGTAGTGGACATCTCGACCAACGCCAAGAGATGAAAATACTCTACAGAAATTTGACGTCGGAGAGCCACAACCAAAACTACAAGAGCTAGTCAGGCCCTTCTCTAAACGAGTTTTTTGAAAACTCCTACGAAGTGATAAGATTGCAAAAAAAAAAATATATTTAAGAAGATGCCTGTATACTGTACCAAGGAAGGAAGTGAGTTTCTATGCTCACAGACTAAGACCAGAGTCAAACGCTTTTGACGGGTATTTAAATGCAGGGGGTTACAGAATTGGCTAACGCTCTACAGTCTGACCAGTGATCGCGGACTGTAGCAACACTTAAAGTAACTAAGTAAGTAACGAATATCGAGATTCTGTAATGTTTTCTTTGCGTAAGAGATAAAAATCGAAAGTTATTAAACTTTTGATAAAAATTTTATCAAATGTACGTAAAGCCTTTAAAAGAAAACATTAATAACAGCTTATTGGAAACTTTAAAATACAGCTGAGCGTAACAACAGATGTTGAAACGAGTTGTTTCGAATTTGATTACGCAAAACAGAGAAACACATCGATGCAAACACAACACATGTACTCATTCCCATTAAGTCTCAGAGTTTAATAAAGCCTGTTTTGGGATTATACCCAACAATGTGAGGCGGCAGACCATTGACCTTAAAGATTTCAATAAAACATTACAAGTAAAAAATTAAGTCTATAAAGTCTAATAAAGTAATGTAAGAGCAAGATTATACAATGTCTCCACCGATAATTTAAAGAAGATTAGCGGTAGACGATTAAAATAAATCCCAAAGTGGCTCAATCGGACAAATATAAAACTCTGTTTCTGTAATTTTGGCTCTCAAAAGAGAGTGGCAATGTCATTTCCAAGGAGCGAAAACGATTTCCTCAGTAAAAGTCACAATAGAAAACGTACTTGTGACAGATTTTTCGCACAGGAACAGTTTCAGTTTCCTTTTTTGATTCTCAAACTGTTACAAAGGTGCAGAAAATAGGTTTGTGAATAGGGTGAGTGGGATATATGAGAGGATTTATTTTTAATCGCTTGCTGAGAGGATTTAAATTCGTATGGTAAATCGCGTGATTTGTAGAGAATTTAATAAAGATTTATATTAATCGACGATAAGTGCTCGGTGGAGACATGGTATTATTTAAGTTATTGGCAAAATTTTTTAAATCCAACCAAACAGTTATCGAGATCAATAAAGTGTTGTAAAATAAGTGTTTTTAGTTTTATTTTTAGAAAAGTCCGACCTCTGATTTTTGATGCTTAACCAAGGTAGATAAAAAATGTTCAAATCTAGTCTAGACAAAGGCAATATAAATAAATAAATAAATAGAGTGGCGCAACAGCTCGAGATGAACCAGGGCCAACTTCTCAACAATGTATGGTGGTGTGTTAATTTCTTTACATACAAGGGGACCTACAATTTTTTGCTGAATCCGAACGGCACTTTGAGAAGTTTTTGAAGACAAATGATACTCTCGGAGGGCTTGTCAGACCCTCGCGGAGGTGGGGACCGTGAAAAAGAACAAGTCTTTTTTTTCAGGTGACGATGGCAGGATTCGAACCCAGACCTCCGGCGTAGTAAGCACACACACTAACCACTACGCCACGACACCACAAAGGCAATATACGTTCCACAAATATCACAGGCGATAAGATTTTTCATTCATCACGGTGTTTTACTTGAAAAAAAAACCAAACCTCATGGCCTTCGATTGTTCGTTCTTTTTGATACAGCAAATACCATTTAGACCAGAACCTGCGCACTTAATTGACACATGTTTCAATTATGTGTACAAGTGTTAAAAATTAGATTTGGTATCAATTAGGTGAGAATATATGACGATAAGAATTGAAAACGAAAATGATCGATGTTTTTTTTAAGGAACAAGTTCTTCTTTGGCGGTCGCCTCGGAACAAAACGTGTAAAAGTGAACTTCTCTTAGCGAAGATGATTTTTATTGGCGTTCTTGAATTACCTACTGTTGAAAAAAACGTCCGAATATTTTCATAAGTTTAGAGCTAACCCAACTTCTTATCGTTTATCTATAGTACAACAGTCAAAGTTAACTTAAATGACGAGTTCAAACTTCCCTGTCTATTTGTTGGCGCATACCTTTCAAACAACTTGCACAAAATTGAAATTTCCTACATCAAAAACGAAGACGAGTGTTTTCATACATTCTCTTTGCAAAGTGAGAGCTCCAGCGCCATTAAATTGTATACGATTCAAGCCTTCCTTAATAGCACTTGAGTTAGCCAAGATTGCTTGACTATGATAAATCTAATCAAAGACGCTATTGAATGGAGCAAGTAAGGCTAATCTAACGTTGTATAGTCAAGAACGCTAAATATAAGGAAAGTGAGTCTTTATACACCAATCAAGTTGTTTATTTAGAACTATTTTGGATCTTTTGTCTCGCTAGTACATACTCAGCGATCAACGGTACGTATAAAAATGTTCTTGTCATGTGAGATGAAGTTTGAATAGTGACAGTGATTCGAAAAGGCTAGACTTTTAGTAGCCTTATCTTCCATCATTATTTACAATTCACGAATCTGTATTGATTGGCGATTGTATTGCTTTTCCATTTTAATTTTTCACATCACAAATCAAGTGATGTAAAATTGTGAAATAAAACGAAACGCAAGGTTTCCCTGAATAATCATACATAATATTTTTTTAGGTGATTTTTTTTAGTACTTATCAGTTGACAGTGACTGGTGAGTATATTTTGAATTAAAACTGACCCGAACAATGTGGAACATCGTTTTTGCAACAGATAACAGTTTTTAGCAGCTGATACAGACACTGGAGGTACCTAGCCGAAGCTATTATAGCTGTCATATATGAGTGAAGAGTAAGGTACCAATCGTGTTCTTGGTGACAAGGACTTAAAATATGCCCGGGGCAACCGGTAACGGCGTAACCATACACGTCGTAATCGGTGGACTGAAATGAAGTAAGATCTGAAGAAGTGACTTGACTATTGGTTTCATCAAAACTCTGGCAAGTTATTATGCCTTCGACCATAACCATATCACGACTACTATGACGTAACTTTTAAGGCTTTCGCGGTTGTTTGATAATTTTTTTTAATAATTTTCGGATAAGCCGCGTTTTTAAAAAACTACTTGGACATTTGTGATTTGATATAAGGGTTTGGTATGCGCAACAGACAGAGAAAGGTCTCGTTCTTTTGAAGCGTAAGTAAACGCCTTGTCGTCTGTTAGCCAAATTTACCGGAAAAAGAAATGCATAATTTTGCAATTGGTAACAAGGGAAAAAGTCCTTTATTAAGCCATACCCAAGCTCAGTGAGGTCATAAAAATGATGGCCTCACTAAGCTTGACATGACAATTTTATCGTATGGTTGATTCGTTGATTTCAAAAGCGGATAATTTGCCCTAAATTATCCGTGAAAACAAAAAAATTCACTTAACTACTACCAGCACATGAAGAAAATAGTTTTCAAGCTCTGCTCAATAGGCTATAGGCCGGGGCATAACTCTCTTAAGTCTTCCGGGAAAAGTATTCGCAAAGGTGTTGGAAGCGCGTTCCAGAGCTGTAATCTAGTCTTTGTTGCCGGAAGAGCAATGCGGCTCTAGGCACTGGCAGAGACACAACCGACCAGCTTTTTACTCTGAAGGTTATTCTTGAGGAGGCCTGAGATTTCCGAAGACTTCCAAATCTACAAAACACGCGGCCGGTATTACGCGTATTTTGTAGATTTGGAAGAGGCCTATGACCGAGTTCCTCGGGATACACTCTGGAGAGTTTTGCAGGACAACGCACTGTGTGGGCCTTTTCTGAAAGCCATTCAGTCTTTATATGGGAACTGCAGAAGCTGTGTTCGGATAATTGGATGTGTACGTTGGACTTCGCCACGGCTGAGTTCTATCGCCTCTCCTTTTCATAGCATATATGGACTGAATGGGTGAAGTGCAGTCTTATGGTGAGGAATCTTTTGAAATGGCTGGAGTCAGGATAAGCCATCTGCTTTCATAGCTGATTAAGCTGTCCTGGCTTCGTCCGAGGAGGAACTTCAGCGAGCGCTGGATGTGTTTGCGGCCATCTGTGGTTAGGCTGGTAAACATTAGCAAATCCGAAGTGATGGTTATTTCCCTAACTCCTGTGCAGTGTACCCTGAACATTAATGGAGCCCCATTGAAACAGGTAGAGAATTTCAAGTATCTCGGGTTCTTTATGACGAAAAATGGAAGTAACTAGTAATACTGAGTTATCCTATAGGGTTGGCCAATTTGGAGCAACAGAAATGGAACTGCGCCGGCCGGTCATCAGTAAAGCTGAGCTTAGAGTGAAA
The DNA here is from genome assembly GCA_947623515.1 of Neoascia interrupta. NCBI lineage: Eukaryota > Metazoa > Arthropoda > Insecta > Diptera > Syrphidae > Neoascia > Neoascia interrupta. Next base: position 21,336,019 of record OX392462.1, on the reverse strand, counting down.
GCAAAGATCTCAGTTTTTAATTCAGTTTTCGTTGCAACCCTCATCTATGGTCATGAAATCTGGGTAATGACCGAAAGAATTAGATCGCGGGCACAAGCCGGAGATTTTCGAGGTGCGTTTCTGGTGTTACTTTTAGGTATAGAGTGAGAAACGTCGTGAGCAGCTATGTACTTCTCCGAGTGGAACGATCAAATCTTCGATGGTTTGGACACGTTGTTCGCATGCTGCCCGACAGACTTCCTGGGCAGTTCATGTTAGCCGAGATGCGATCGCGTCGCACCCCTGGTAGGCTAAGAAGCAGGTGATGGTGTCAGGTAGAGAACATTTCCGAGACCAGTCTGCGGATTGCGACTGTGTCTCTTCAGTTGGTGGCAGAGGATCGGGAACGATGGAAGGACCACTTAGTCGCCGGCGCTCTTTGACCCTTCGAGGACAAGCGGTCACAGAAAATGATGATGATGAGACATAGTACGATTCTGGTTGTAATCGTAAATCGATTTTAGCGAAAAATGCTGCAGTGTAAAAAAAAGGACAACGAATTAAGTGTATTGAACCAAAAGGGAAAAGTTTCTGTGTAGAAAGACGGAAGCATATACAATTTCTCAGAGTAAGAAAAACAATGAGTCCAGAATATAAGCAAGATATGATAGTTTTGTAAGATGGCCAACTGGTTCAGGGCCAAAGAACGCAAGCTTTTAGAAATAGAGACGAAAACCTTGTCATCGAACCGTAGGGCATAGTTAATGTGTTTTAGCCGCAATTCCAACAACTGCTTAATGGACGTTATGTAAAATGAGTGGAGCAAAAAGGAAACCGAACAAAAAAAGTTTGCCCACCGAGTATTGAAAAGGCTTACTTCCCGTTACTTCCTGAGCTTTTCAAATACGGAAGTTTTAGAGGATAGAAAAAATACATCACTGCAAATGGCTTTATGCATTTAAGAACTCAAAACAAAGGATTTAATGGAAAAGCCCGCATTAAATGTATGTGTTGCTTGTTTTTAAAAATCTGCACAGATTTATATATTTATATTATATATACTATAAATATATAATATATGATATATATTATGTATATTATATAATGTATATGTATATTATAATATAGATATATATTATGTCTCATGTCACCACAATGTACATGTGGGCGGGCCCTTTAAATTCGGGACTCCCAATGTCGTGGGCCCCGCGAACCATCGCTGCGGCACTGAATTTTTCTGTTGTAAAGTTCAAAAGTAAAAACGTCGCTCAAAGCGATGAAATTAGTTTTGTTAGTTTTGAATTTTCCTCATTAGCAACCAAATTAAATGCTAATGTGATCATAATGAGGTTATTTCGTAATGAGAATCAGTATGGGAAATGAGGTCGTAATTCGAAATATTTTGCGAAATAAATCTCATTATACTATGGTGCTTTTCGTAAAATATTTCTCATTTTGATTCTCATTACGAAATAACCTCATTATCATCACAGTAGCATTTAATTTGGTTGCTAATGAGGAAAATTCAAAACTTATTTCATCGCTTTGAGCGACGTTTTTATTTTTGACAACAGAAAAAGTCAGTGCCGCAGCGATGGTTCGCAGGGCCCACGACATTGGGAGTCCCGAATTTAAAGGGCCCGCCCATGACATGAGACATAATAAAATATATAAATCTGTGCAGTTTTTTAATAACAAGCAACACACACATTTAATGCAGGCTTCTCCATTAGAACCTTTTCTTTTGTTCTTTAATGCATAAAGTAATTTGCAGCGATACATATTTTCTGTACCATGAAATTTTTAAGCAAATATTTGGACATTATCTTTATCTACCTTCTGGTTTAAATATGAAGGTTATGAAAATGAAAACTAATTAGCCTTGCCCTAGCTCTAATGCAATATACCCGTTGTTAATAATGTCCTATTAACATAACATATAGACAGAACTTCAGGGACGTTCGGCACTCGAACAAACTGGGTAGACATTAAGACTCATTTTGATCTATTTGCCTTGCATTTTGAGCTTACCATAATACGAATTGTATAGGTATGAATGTATGGCTTAAAGCCCGGTTTAGCTCTCTTACTACGTCAAGGTAGCAAGAATAAGAGAGCACTTAAGAAGGTAGCACTCAAGAAAGGTTGATACTTTTTTTATCGTTATTTATAACTTTTCGTTTAGCTTTCAAAATATCAACAATTCTTGCAACATCCATTTAGATCCTTACCTATATTTTTTAGGTTGGTACCTAGATTTACTAACATTGAAAAATGCATAACCTTCTCTGACAGCTTCGCATTAAAATTACTAAAACAACAAGAACTAAAAAAGCTACGCACAGCATTGGCAACCATTAGAATAGACTACATATAATTCCAAGCAAAATAATTCTTTTTATCATATTCCCCTTCATTTTTGTTCTCTTTCTTAACAGAATATTATTCACAGGCACAGCCACAGCCACCCAAAAAGTTTTCAACTTTGAAGCCAATTCAAAATTAACGAACGATTAGACATTTTCAATTATGTCTACCTTTCCCATTCACGAATCCAAAAAATGAGTGATGTCGCATATCGCTGTTCCTGCTGCGATCTACCTACAGTTGGACAAAAACGAAGACAGTGTCTTCGGAGATATTCGTTTTCCGATCGCTGTCCGCAGTGACGACACAACACACATTTTCTGCCTTGCGCTTGTCACTTTCGTGCGTGGTGAAAATGTATCATGCAAGAATCAAATGGCATAAATGTGGTGTGTTTGAGTTTTACAAATTTATCGGTGCATTTAGTTCAATTCAATTTCAATTAATCGAATGAAAGGGCAAATGGTAAGGCATAAGTATTTTGAGCTATGTCTGTTTATATTTCTTTATACCCAAGCCAAACCCCAAAAGAAATTAGTTTTTGGTTTTGGTTTTGGCTTAGGTAGACGCTGTCTTAAATGTCTATACTTAAATATCACTGCAGAACTTGACGTTTTGGTAATGTCACTGATCCTTAAATGTTAATTTAAATGTATAAAAGAAATCGCCCGTTTTCATAAGTTCTTGGTAATTACATAAGCGAACAATTAACTGATGATAAATCGGTGTCTTTTAAATACCACAGACGTTTGTGGGCTGTAAAAGTACAATTGTTCCGATTTGACGAAATTTTATTTACCCGACATGTATCGAACGTTTGAAAGCTGACTCCATAAGAGATAACAAAAATTTTATTTTTTATTTAACTGCAGGTATTTAATTTTTACGGTTAATTCATTCATCAAACGCAATTTGATCAAAACGCTTTTCAGGCAATTAAAATCCTGCACTGCACTTTCATTAGCATTCGGTAATGCTGATGAATTCAAAATGGGCGCCCCATTGAGTTTTGCAGTAAGTCCCCATTTTGCAGTAAGTCCCTAGCTCCGTCCCTGTAGCAGCTGCCAAACCTAATTAGAAATTATAAATGAAAACACTTTTTTCTCGAACTTCATAATGAGCTCATATCGGCCCTAATGAAAACGTAATATAACAGTATTGCAAATTAATTAATACTATGTTTCCACTAGAGCTAATGAGATCATTCCGCAAAATATTTCGAATTACGACCTCATATCCCATACTGATTCTCATTACGAAATTACCTCATTATGATCACATTAGCGTTTAATTTGGTTGCTAATGAGGAAAATTCAAAACTAACAAAACTAATTTCATCGCTTTGAGCGACGTTTTTATTTTTGACAACAGAAAAAGTCGGTGCCGCAGCGATGGTCCGCAGGGCCTACGGCATTGGGCGTCCCGAACTTAAAGGGCCCGCCCACCATGTACATTGTGGTGACATGATACATAATAAAATATATAAATCTGTGCAGATTTTTAAGAACAATCAACACATACATACATTTAATGCAGGCTTCATCATTAGATCCTTTTTTTTAGTTCTTTAATGCATAGAGACATTTGCAGCGATGTATTTTTTCTGTACCTCGAAATTTTTAAGCAAATATTTGGACTTAATCTTTATCTACCTTCTAGTTTAAATATGAAGGTTATGAGAATGAAAATTAATTAGCCTTGCTTTTGCTCTAATGCAATATACCAGTTGTTAATAATGTCCTATTAACATAACATATAGACAGAACTCGACGTTTTGGTAATGTCACTGATCCTTAAATGTTAATTGAAATCTATGGAAGAAATCGCCCGTTTTCATCAGTTTTTGGGAATTACAGAAACGAACAAATCACTGATGATAAATCAGTGTCTTTTAAATACCAGCTACGTTAGTGTGCTGTAAAAGGTTAACTTTTCTGATTCGGCTTAATTTTATGTTTTTCAATTAGTTTACCCGACATGCATCGAAAGTTGGAAAGCTAGCTGCACCATTTTTTAACAAATGCGCCTGTTCGATGGATTTTAGTTGTTATTTTTTAAAATTAACATGAGGAGATACAAAAACTGTAATAGGATTTCAATTTTTACGGCTTATTCATTCTTCAATTGTAAATTCAACAACTGTAACGCTGTGCCACGCAATCAAAATCCTGCACTGCACTTTTATTAGCATTTGGTAAAAAAAATAATAATGCTGAATTTAAAATGAATTTAAAATGGGCGTCCCATTGAGTTTTTTTTTTTTTTGCAGTGTATCTTCAGCTCCGTCCCTGGGGGAGCTGCCAAAGCTAATTAGAAATCTTCTTCTAAATGTATAAAAATGAATTCTTGTATGTTTGTTTGTCTTACACACGTGTGTATACAATTCATCAGATTTCAATGAAATTTTGGTGAGCGGCTATTTGCATTCTCACCGTAATAGTTGCTTTTAAAAAAATAAAAAAAATTGCAAAGGAAAATGCATCAAATGATTGGTAAACGCTTTAGGATTGTTCTTTTTTGACAATTTTGGGCTTGATCGATTCGTATTGGCCCAAGGAAGGACACTGGCCCATAGATAAAACTCTCTGAAAATTTCCAATGCAACTTGCGCACATTCACTCTGTATAAGATATTTTAATTAATCAGATCGAAAAATCAAAAATTGGATAAAATCTGTAAAAGAAATTTGCCTCCAAAGTGTTTGGGTGGACCGCTTCGCGGATTTAAAGGATTTCATCCCTCTTTATCGCGGGGCTTAGCCGATAAAGAGGGTTTAAAGGTTCTTATTAAAACTACTTATTTAAAGTAATTTTCATTCCATTGAATTGAATTGAAAATTCAAAGCTTCATCAGGATAATGTCTGCCGAATCAGCTAGGGGTGGTATCAGCTGTCTGGCAGGCGCCTGTGGCTTTATACGGATATGTGAAAGTTGCACTTTTTTTTACCTTTTTTCTCTATAAATTCTGAGATAATCGAGACCGGCAATTTTTAATGGCATATTCGGAATCGGAACACCCAAATCCATATATTAGATTAAAAAGTCCAACACATTCCACTCCGACCTACAGTAAACTTAGTGTTATAATAAATTAACTACTATAACGATAAATTTGAAGAAAAAAAAACTATGCAAAATTATTATGCTACAAAAGAAAAAAACAGTTCTCAAATTTATTTGTTTTAAATAGTCGCTAAGTTCAAAAAGTTAAGCTTTTTTTAAATTACCCACGTTAATAAATAGAGTGGCGCAACAGCTCGAGGTGAACCAGGGCCAACTTCTCAACAATGTATGCTGGTGTGTTAATTTTTTTACATACAAGGGGACCTACAATTTTTTGCCGAATCCGAACGGCACTTTGAGAAGTTTTTTCAAGACAATTAATACTCTCGGAGGGCTTGTCAAACCCTCGCGGAGGTGGGGACCGTGAAAAAGAACAAGTCTTTTTTTTTTCAGGTGACGATGGCAGGATTCGAACCCAGACCTCCGGCGTAGAAAGCACACACACTAACCACTACGCCACGGCACCCCACTACGCCAATTACCCACGTTAATTTTCTTTATTTTTCTTTCCGTAAGAACCTTCCACAAAGTAAGAAAACTTTTTGATAAAAGATTAATGAAATCGGTAGGTAATGCCATTCTCAAGTTATAGCGGGACCAAGGGAAATATGGATTGATTTGATGTTGACCACTGAGGCGAAAGGCAAGATCAGTGTTTCAATTTTGTTTCGATATCAAAAAGCATTTGTATAATAATAAAACAGTGAGTAAGTGTAAGAGTGCGTATGTATTAGCTTCGGTCCGTCTGTAACGAACCGCGGTATACCCTATTCCTATACTCCTTTCCATTCCTATTCTGCTTTCCATTCTTATATTTTTTTGTTTTCCATCCCCTTCCGGTTACAATTCGTAAATAATTAAAAGAAAATTTTTTATAAGGTTTTTTAATTAATTTTTTAAAAGGGGCGTGGCATGTACAACTCCTAGAGCGAAAAATCAATATTAGCATAGAAATATCCAAGTTTGCGGCTAAAATGTACGCAAAAATTTAATTTTTTGGTTTAATTTCAATAATTATGTAAAATCGGCTCTAAAGATGGGCGTGGCCCAAAACTTTGTATGAGCGAAATCTAGACTAGTGTACGGTGTATCTTATGTGCTGAAATTAATTTCTTTCACTGCCCCAAGTAAGCCTAAAAGGCACTCGAAATCCATGTTTTTCTTTGGAAAATTTTAGGTTTTACTTATATTTTGCCTCTATATGTGGGCGTGGCCCAAAACTTTGTATTAACCAAATATAGCAAATAGTATTTTCTACATAGTATATTGAGTAAAAGTTTTTCGATTTGGAAGAAAAATATTGAATAAATTTCATTTGAAAGATTACTTTTTCAATCGATGCCACGCCCACAAGGGGCGGTCTGCGGACTTTATTTTTATTTTTTTTACTTATAATTATTAGAAGTTGCTAATTGGTAAATTGGTTGTTGCACATTTAGACCGATTGTGGGCGTGTCTGTGGACGGATTTGGAAAATTTTACTTACAAAATTTCAGCTTTTTAGCTCAAAATTTAGGGCCTAGAAATTGGTGACCTTCTACGTACACATTCTTTGTTTTTTTTTTTTGTTCAATCAATATGTGCCAATAGAAAAAATCCAATAAATTTATGCACCCTTGATAATAATGGAAAAGGCCATCGAAACGTTGGGTAAATAAATGGATTGAGGTTTTTCCTCATTCGCATTTAAGCAGCGGACCAGTTAGCCCGTTAGGAGCAATCCTATATAGCAAAAATTTGACATTTTCAATGTTCTAGCACCATGCGAACATCAACTCTAAATGGGTATCAGTTTGCTTGTCTAATGCCTGAAAAGCTTGTTTATTGAGTTCTAGACTTATCTTAGGTCTTTTAGGAGATCTATGGTGCTGTGGAAGCACCACTAGTCAGTGGGACTCAGATTGTTCGTTGGAAAAAGGTTTTTCAGTCTATTTAAAAAAGGTCACATGGAGTTTGTGGTGAAGTTATCGCTGGCTATAAGTCTTCATCGAGTTGTTGATAAGAACTTTTAACAAACACATGATAATCAAATAGAAGAGCATTACCCTTCTACTAATTATTTTTATGACTCGAACAGAGTTGGCGTCTTCTTGCCGTGTCACATCCTGTAACTATTTAGTGTGTAACTTTGATTGAAAGGTGCCGAAAGGTTTTTATCATCTTTAATTTCAATATTTGCTCAGTAACGACTTTCGAACAAGGACTAAACACCGCAATCTTTTACACACCTGAAAATGATGAGAGCTATGTTAATTGGTTTAAAAGTAGCGTTAAGTACCTCAGTTCGGCAGATCAAAGCACTGAAATCAATGCACTTCTGTGGTACAATTGAAACGTGATGATGCATCACCGGTAAACTTTTTTAAAAGGGCGAACAATGACTAGTTTCAGACACATCTGTAGACCGCATCATAAAGTGCTCATCTGCGATGTTCCCTTGCCAAAATGCCGACCGATGATAAGTGTTTTTTAATGGACAACAAATTGATTTTCAACTCGGTGATAAGAAACCTCGAAAGCAATTCAAGTGGCTTCAAACCGCCCTAAACATGATCCTCGTCATGACCAATAGAACGAATACACGCTGCTCATAGCGAGTAACAACCAAAGTTTTGACAAAAAAGCCAACGACTTGCACGGGCGTTTCTAGCTCATTTACTTTTTCGCCTCTTTACACTCCAAACAAACAAGCGAAGCGCCGATTCTACACGATGACACATTTTTTTCGGAGCCCAACAATGCCGGCCCGAAAATTAAAAAAAAAAAAAAAATGTGCCAACTAAGCTGGTCGTTCAACCGGTGTTTGGCATTCTCTGCACTGACCTATAGACGGCACTTAGTTTGGCCAACAAAGCGTGCTAAATGGCGCCTGAATACAAATTACCTCACGAGTCTGGGGGGACAAACTCACCTGGAAATGTTCCGAGCAATCTGTGCAGCCAAAGAAGTGCTTCACGAAGCCGTGCAGGGCTTGCAGGACCTCCAGCGGATCGGTTGATCGCTCGCTGACCGCCGCCTGCACCGTCAAAAAGTGGAATAGTTTCCAAACACTGCAGGTGAATCCTCGCAGACCGGGCTTTGATCCTGCACACCCGACGTAACGACTCGCCGAGAAAACTGGCGCAAGCTGTTTTTCCATTTGTTCAGCGCGATCGCCAAAGTCTTTTCCCGAAATTGCTTTGTTGTTCAGCGACACGTACTCCTGCAGTCGGTCGATAAACACTTGTCCGTTCGGCCCGAGTGGGTTGTAGCGCTGGAAGACGTTTACTATCCGCTGTAAGGCGAGCAGGCGTTCGCCACTGATGTCGCTCACACGGGGGATTTCGGTGATTAAGATGTGGCGAATGGCTTGCTCTAAATCAGCCTGATAGACAAAGTGTTTGTTGCGCTTGACTTCGTCCAGAATTTCCTTATTTTTGCGGGTTTCTTCCTCCAAGTGTAATGCATTCTGCAACACAACTGGCTTTAGAGTGGGTTCTTCTGGCTTCTCTGTCACATGTCGCGATCTGCTGAACTTCTCCAGGGCTTCCTTGTAGTCGGTTGGTGTGGCGTCTGTCGCTGTGATAACCTCCTTGTTGTTGTTCCTATCGACGGCCACCAGGCGATTATTTGAGCTTAATTGGAACTGTGCTGCCAACTTCTCGTCACTTACCGAGCGAACGCGTAGCTCAGGATATCGGCTGAGATTCAGGATTGTCTGGCCAGCCACTGAGGAGTCATTCTTCGCGGACAGTGCCAGCACAACGTACTTCACCTGCGGGGGTAGTCCCTTGAACAGCGCCTTAGATTCCTCCTCTGTCAAGTCGGCGAAATTTGGCCACGATTCATTCGGTGCCGTGACATTCGCCGCCAGATTCACAAGCGCCTCCTTTATTCGATCGGGGTCCTGTGTGGTTATGGGTGCCCCGTAGTTGTTTTCACTGAACTGATACTTGGGCGGGAAGAACCGCATAGTTGGATAGGCCATTATTTCGTATTCGCGGCAAACATCGTTGTTCTCGTCGGCGGCACAGTCGACTGCCATGACTTTGATGACGTCCCGCCACGGCCAAACACTCTCTGCCAGATCCTTGTAGATGGGAGCAAAGCGACGGCAATGGCCGCAGTACGAGTTGTAGAACTCCACCAGGCAGCCAAAATTCTGGTCGATTACGGATTCCTTAAAGTTGGAACCGGTCAGGATGTAGACTTTGTCTGTTTCGTTGTACAGTCCGGGGGTGTCGGACTCGCGTTTCATCATCGCTTCATAGCGACTCTGGGGCACTCCGGAATCGGTAGGGGGTAAAAGCGCACACAGGAGGAACACTCCTAGCACGGAAAATAAGATATACTGAGGCATTATGTTGGTTTTTTTGTTTTCTATGAACGGGGCACTGGGAGAAACATTTCACTTGTCGCGACGCGAAACGATTTATGAATTCTTGGCGAACGGCACGTATTCGATTGCAATTATGAACTGAGGTGAGTCAGTGCACAGCTAGACACTTTTGTTGCTCTCGCCCGAGGCGTTTGAGCTTGGAGCATAGAAGCAAACCGGAGAACTTGAAAACTTGCGTTAAAAAAGATAACTTTGCCGAGTGGAAGTGGTTCGTGTTTTGTTTCTCTGGCTTTGAGTTTCTGCTGACGTCAGGCTAGCTGACAGATAACACTTTGACAGTTCAGCTGTTATGGTTCGTTCCCAGTTTCATAAGTTTTGTGTTTTGACCACCTGTCAGTGTGTGGAACGTATCTGCATGACTAGGGTGCGAGCACAATGTTAAAGATTGTTGTTGATTTTATATGTTTTTTGATTTTGTTGGGTTGGTTGCTCACTTATATATGTGCCATGTTCTATCATGGAAAACATTATCGACTCATAGAAAACAAAAATATATAGAATATAGAAGAATATATCTAAATAAAAATCTCAAGGACAATTCTCTGTAGGATAAAAAAAAACCGAATAACTACGAATCTAAATTGCGAAAATATTCTTTAGAGCATACAACTCTGCTCTTGTGTAAAGTTTTGGCTAATTAAAAGTTCATAGAAAAAGACTGCGTGCATATTGGTCTTTTGCACTGAACACTTGTCGACTGACATACACCACAATTACTGATTATTGCGTGGATGAAATAACAGATAACAGGAAAGTATTAAAGTAACCGTAACAAAACCAAAATATTTTTGTTAAGAAAAAGGCCCTGGGGTTTACAAATGCAGAATCGTCAACTATAAAAGATTTAACAACACTGTTGTCAAAGTTACTAAAACGTTAATGAATCTGAAATCTGAAGGATCTGAAAGCCTTAATTGCATGTTGAAATTTAATTGCTCAGGCTTGGTTTGGGCCGGTGTGAAAGGGATATAAGTTTATTTACTAGACATATTTACGCTTCGTTTGATATCTGTGGTCACCAGAAAACTGGGGCTCACTATTCAATTTTGTATAAGTGCAAGATTAAATAATTAAAACTATTTATCAGGAGAATTAATTAATCTTAAGATTTTAGACGAAAAATGTGTGTTCCGGATTTTGTTCACAATTTTCGCCTATAAAATTTTTTCGCCCTTTGTTCCATTCAAGAGAAGAGGATTTTTCAGTATCTGGCATTCTTCTCTTGAGTCTTATTTGCGAATTCTCAAGGGAAGCCAAGTACCTCGCAATAGTTCTTGATAGCAAACTATCATGGAACCGACACATAAAACGCACCCTAAACAAATAATCCTTATGGATCTACCATCAAATCTGCAGTAGGTAGTAATTGGGATCTAAGGCTCCGGATGATATAATGGTTATACGCGCATTGTTAGGTCCGCAATGGCCTATACTGCGCTGGTCTGGTGGAAAAAAATCAACAAAGTCACTAGCTAGTACGGATGCATTGTCTATAGCCATGACGGAATGTCTTCGTCCCACCCTGTCTATGGCTATTAATGTCATTCTGTGTCTTACACCTATTCAAGCTAATATCTTTATGAAAGCAAGACTGAGCATTCACCATCTATTCCATTGCTAAAAAGGCAGCCTTTTAGCTTTGCTTAACGTATTGTAACGTTTTTGGCCTGGGGTTCGTCGAATAAAACTCAATATCACTTTTATAATCACACAATGAAACACTTTATTTATCAAACAAATCTTATTTAAATTCAAATCACACTTAATTCAACTTCCCTATTTAGAACTCAACACTTTATTTCAATTCGATCACTTTTTACTTTACTACAGATTTTTGCAAGTCAACGTTTAAAATATCACTCTCCGTACCCTGTCACTCTCCGTACCCCTCCGCACCTTTTAATACGTTCCATACTTCCACTTTGGCAATTTTCCATTGGTACTTTTCCGCTGAATTCCACGGAGGGGAAATTTTCGATATCGAAATTCAAACTTCGAATATGTCAGCTGACTGGAATGACAGTTGGGTGTGTTCGTTTAGTAGTGAATCGAGCGGGTCTGTTCTTAAAGTGAATCGTTGGGTTTATTCAGCGACTTCTGCATGTGTTTTATTTTTTGTCACCACATTTCAGTATAGAGCCTGAAAAAACATTCAGCATGCCTCTCGACGATTTTAATCCCTTCAAGAGATGAATGAGAAAATTTCAAACCAACTTCATCTCTGACTCTGGTTTAACCTTGTCTGATGAAGACAGGGACTGGGTCTGGATCTTCATGAAGAACTGCCTCAAGCGAACTATTCAGTTAACCTTGGCAGAAGTTTATCCATTTTGCAGGCATAAGTCCTTGCCATCGACCACTGTGCTAGAGTAAATCTAGGTTCTAACACACAAATAAAAACAATATTACACATATGGGGCCTGAATTCGTGAAGTCAGAAAAGAACTCCTTAGGAACCTTTCTGAAGCCTACTTCAAAATAAATTCAACAAAGTCTGGCTTCCCAAAAATTGTCCTCATGGAGCTCCAATCCCCTGAGCAATTTGGACAGGGCTAAGTTATAAATCCTCACCTCTCATTGCAAACTGAATAAAACCTGTTCATCATGGTTAGTTCTCATTGATTTGTGAGACACGGCATAGACACAAGCGCTAAAAGGTGACGACCTCTGTATTTTTCACAAATAAAATAGTCTTTTGATCTTTTCAGAATGCTACAAAGAAGATCAGAGATTTACCAGATTCGAATGCACAGCTAATAAATCAGTTGAATTCAGAGTGAAAATAGTGCGGGACGTCAAAGCTGAAAGATCGAGTTTTCTATGCTAGGACCAGTAATTTCATATAGGGAAAAATGAAACGGATTTTATGGGCTGAAAGTTAATTATTCTTAGTGCGCAACGAAATACCTTCTTTTGAAATTCAAATCAACTACTTCTCCAAGGTTAAACTGAAAAAAGCCTAACTACAATAGTTTTTTAGAACTAGAATTATACTTACTTCTATCTATCCATTCTCCTTTAGTTCTCAAAGTAACTACTACTAAAAATGTTTATTCGAATTTCATGTATGTTTATTTATTGAAAAGCAGTCATTTTAAGCTAAAATACCTTAAAAAAGTAGGCGTGGTCAATGAAAAGACCAATTTTTTTCTGCTAATTCAAAGACATTTACACGGCAATATTACATACCAAAGTTGGCATACTAAAAGTTGGCAAGTCTGATGGAGTTGATGAAATCCGGCCAGAAATGCTCAAGGCAATGGGTGAAGAGGGTGTTAAATGGCTAACACGTGTCATTAAGGTGGCCTGGGATAGCGGGAAGGTACCTAGCGATTAGCAAACGGGAGTTATAAATTTTCAAAAAAGGGAACAGGAGAGATTGCGCCAACTATAGGGGCATTACTCTCTTGAGTCTTCCGGGAAAAGTATTCGCGAAGGTGTTGGAAACGCGTTCCAGAGCTGTAATCGAGCCCTTGTTACGAGAAGAACAGTGCGGCTTTCGGCCTGGCAGAGGCACTACCGACCAGCTTTTTACTCTGAAGGTTATTCTTGAGAAGGCCTGGGAATATGCCAAACCGGTCTATGCGTGTTTTGTAGATCTGGAAAAGGCGTATAACCGAGTCCCTCGGGATACACTGTGTAAAGTTTTGCAGGACTTTGCGCTGAGTGGGCCTCTTCTGAGAGCCATCTAGTCGTTGTATGGAAACTGCAGAAGCTGTGTACGGATAAATGGCGTCAAATCCCGTCCTTTTGATGTGCGCGTTGGACTTCGCCAGGGCTGTGTTCTGTCGCCGCTCCTTTTCATAGCATATGTGGACTGGATGGTGAAGCGCAGTCTTGGCGAGCAATGTTTCGAATTGGCTGGCATCAGGATGAGTCATCTGCTTTTCGCAGATGATTTGGCCATCCTTGCATCATTGGATAGGTTTGCAGCCGTCTGTGGTGATGCTGGGATGAATGTAAACGTGAACAAATCGGAAGTGATGGTTGTTTCCCGAACTCCCTTCACATAAATGGAGTTTCACTAAAACAGATGGAGAAGTTTAAGTATCTCGGGGTCTTTTTCCCGAAAGATGGGAGGAGTGATACCGAGTTGTCCTGTAGAATTGGCCAAGCTGGAGCAATAGTAAAGGAACTGCGCCGACCGGTCATCAGAAAAGCTAAGCTTGGAGTGAAAGCAAAGATCTCAGTTTTTAATTCAGTGTTCGTTCCGATCCTCATCTATGGTCATGAAATTTGGGTAATGACCGAAAGAATTACATCGCGGGTACAAGCTGCCGAAATGAGATTCCTGAGTTGCGTTGCTGGTGTTAGAAACGTGGATAGTAGTAGTATTCGTGCGAATCTTAATGTTGAGCAGCTACTTCTTCGAGTGGAGCGATCGATTCTTCGATGGTTTGGGCACGTTGTTCGCATGCCCCCTGACTAGACAGGTCATGCTAGCCGAGATGCGAGCGCGTCGCTCCCCTGGTAGGCCAAGGAACAGGTGGTGGGATCAGGAAAAGAACCTCTCTGAGTCCCGCCTGGGGATTTCGCCGGAGTCTCTTGAGTTGGTGGCGGAGGATCGAGAAAGACGGAAGGACCATTTAGCCACCCTCGCTCCGCAACCCTTTTAAAGGATAAGCGGCATCCGAAAATGATGATGATGATGTTACATACCAAAAATGAGTGCGCTAGCACCAATGTATCATAGTTAAAATTTGAAAAAAAGTATTTTTTTTTAAATTAGATATGGTCGCACATACAGGCTTTTATTGGGCGTGTCTGTGGGCGGATTTCAAACTTGATCTGAAGAATCGGACCTCCAGCCACCCACCAACTTTCAGCTCTCGAACTCGAAATGTAAGGCCTTAAAGTTGTTTACATACGAACGGGCGGAAGGACGGCCGGGCTTAATCGATTCTCCTGTCGGTCCCATTAATGAATGGGACCTCTACGGTGATTATTTCACTGCGTTGCAAACTATACAAGAAACTTAATATACCCTGTGTAGGGTAATTAAGTTAATAATCATTAATAACCATCAAATATTAATAATCATTCTAATATTTAAGGAGATTTCAAAAACCGAAGTAGAATTTACTTATCTACTCACTGAAAGGGGCCTGAGAGAAGAAAGGTCTTTAAATCCGGCTGTTCATGCTTCGCGCTTTTGAGGAACTTCCTGTCATAGAGACTAACAGCTCTGGGGATTTTACAGTACTAAATTTGACTAGATATTTTTGTTTGCCAGATATAGGTGGTACCTTACTGTGACTCCAAAAATGATGTAAATGATGTGTTTGCTGATTTATTCCTGTACATGCCACCTTAGACGAGGACATCCTATCCATTTAAGATAAAATAAACCTTGTGGCTGACTGGTACGCTGTTTTGCTAAAGTCCTGGTTTGCGTCGGCCATATTTTTATGATAAAAAAAAATCATTTGACTTTAATAGTAACGTTGTCATTGAATAAAAAGACAAGGAAGTGGTGTTTTTGGGGAAAAGTGAACCATCAGTTTTAGTTGTGTGAGTGCGGACTACTTATGTGTTGAACCAGGCATGTCATGAGAGACGGCTCGAGGTTCATACGTTTCTGGGAGCTGGCTCTACTTTTGTTTAACTCTACTTTTTGAGTTAAGGTGACATTTGTACCCCGATTCGTGATACATTCGATACATTCACTTACAAGTCGATACCCGACATCGGGCGACTAATGTCAAAATAAATGCTTCACTCACACACACAAAGTGCTATTCCTTGTCTCTTAATTCAATGAACGTTCTAAGATGTAAATTACACCTGGAAGATACTAAATGGGATAAAGTATCCACCAGTTTGCTGAAGGGGAAAGCCCGCTCACAAGTTTTGTTCTTGAATCAAATGCGAACAAAACTCCCAATGAAATAATGTAGGTACTTCTTCCTTTTCCACTGAACTATTAACACAAACTTTGCCGTGTAGCTCCTATCCGTTGCATCGCAACATTAACGAAATGTATCTATTCAAAGCTGCGCCTGCAAGTGTGAAGAAGTAGCGAGACATAAAATTTCAATGAAAAATTATACACTTCAAACTTGTTGCCGTTGTGAGATGTGCAGTGCATTTCTGCCAGCCTGCCTTAAGTTGCCATGTAAACATGCACCGGCTGGGCATGAATTTGAGTACCTAGGTACATGTCACCTGTAGAACAAGTGTTAAGGTTTGACAATGTTTTTTTTTTTGTTTTCGTTTTGTTTTCTCGCACTTTTCCCTGGACTTTTGGTTTACTATTGGACTCCTCATATCTTCTGCACGATATGATGTGGGTGTATGCGTGCGTTTTCTATTCAAAAACTTGCTCAAACTGGGAGAGAGAAGGCCGCTTCTGTTATGGAGCAACGCATGCTTCTGTATATTTCACAGTACTTTCGGGTGTATCTTTTATACAGTGCGATAGTGGCACACTCGTAGATGGATGGACGTAACATCAGAGTAGTGGTTCGGCCTGGTCATGTATGGGAACGATGACGGTCAGTTGGGCTTAGGTTATGCTCCGAGCTAATGTTTCTGTCTGTATCCTATCCACCACAGCGATGGCTCAAAACTCTACTGAAGGCAGTTGCATCTTTTAGTTTCAGTTCGTCCGTCTCTCACGTGAGATTGTGGTGCTAAGGTAGCGGTTTGCCGTACTATTCCCAATTTTCTGTAGTATAAAACATCGCCTTCGGTCGGTCCAATCCAGTCGAATCACTTGACCATCCGAAAAATCTTTATGTGGTGGTGCCTGGGTGTTAAAGCCACGCCGCGACACGTTCTTGTATCTTGAGTTGAGACCGGGTACAAAACGAAAAGAAGAAAAAAAAGCTCAAGCCCGTAACTCAAACTCTAAACACAGCTAAGCGATAGAGTAGTCTAAAATTAGCAGCCAACGTGAACGGTTGATAACTCGAATTCAAATCGAAATCTTTAAAAAAAAAACCACACACTCACTAGGGAAAAGTATCTATGGTTCGGAAAGAAAGTATTTGTCGTGAGATTTTGACACTTTAGACCGCTGCTGTGTCGAACTTAATCCAGGGTCTTAACAATTTCGTGACAATTAATGAGCGATTAAGTGAGTTCCCAAGAAAGGACTCAACCGTTATCCAATTCGAACAGGTGTTTGTGGAAAATATCAAAATAACCATCAACACTCTTCGTCGTCGTGTGATTAACGATTCGATTTTGGATCTTCTTCCATAAAAGTGGTTACGAGTGCGGTTCGTTTGGTATTGGCTGCGACTTTGGAACGCGTCGCCTAATTTATCTGTAAACGACGTTTGATCATTTGGGGTGTAATGAATATTTAATTCGTTTTGATTAATTAAAATTAATATAAAAAGTGTCATTTGTATAAAATATTTCGAGTTTTTTTTTTTGTTTCGTTGAAAAATTCTTTTGTATCGTTATTTTTGTGAAGATTTTTTTTTTCTTTCTTAAGTTTTTGTTTTAATTATAAATTAGTGGAAAAAATTTAAATAATTTTTTTGTGTGGCGTAGATTTGACTTTAATGATTTGTTATTGTTGTGGCTGACAAAGCGGAAAGTTTTTGAAAGACTATTAAGTCACTAAAAGGTACGAATAATATAAATATGTTAACTGTCATTTGTAAAAAAAAAACTATCTTCTACTGTTGTTGAGAAATAGGTATTTAAAAAATTTGGAATATTTTTGATCTTATCAAACTTAGAAGCGGCCAAAAAATGCGTGTTTATTTTTACGATACGAGTTCGAAAATTCTGGCTAGAGACAGAAGGATATTTCAAGAAGTGACAAGATTAGTTTATGCCAGACGACATACTGAAATTAAGATGGAATCTGCCGCTTCTAGGTGCCTAAATATGTCAAAATTTTCTAAGGAAATAATATTTCCAACAATTCCTTATATCGTTCCAAGAAAAATGCAAGTTTCTCGCTGCTAAGAGGGGCGAATTCGATTTTCTCCAAACGTATTTTTTTTCTCGAAACCAGATATGAATATTTTTATGTTTTTCCTGGTTAAAACCTTTTTACTAGAGGAATAAATAAAAAATGAGGCGATGAAGTTATTTTGTTGTTCATTTTAGGATAAATTGTTTTTAAATTACTGAACAGTGCCTATACCTATACTAACTGTGTCATGCTTGGAGCGATAATTCGATCCAAAAGGTCTTTTACATTAAATTAAGTTAAAACATCAAGGGGAGCTTAGCTCCAGCACCTTTAGCTCATCGTAGCGTGTAAATGTGCTTCTGTAGTGTGAAAGTTCTTCGAAAACGAATCTATCCTTGTGTCTAAGAAAAAGAAAACAATAAGAGGCAACCCTTTATCTCGATTTACATCAGAAAAGTACAAGAAGAGGAGTATGCTAGTTTAAAGGCAGCTTTATAAACAAGCTTTAACTTTGTCATTGCCCTGTTACGAAACGTCAGCTTTGAAATGACATTTCCTAAATAAAATTTTTAGTAAAAAATTGTTTTTTTTTTGTCTTCTTAGTGCTTATATTGGTTTTAATTTTAGGTGTTACTAAAAAGTATTGTCCTCAGCGAGCGCGCATTAATCAAAAATTTTAATTTTAATTTAATTTTTTTTTTCTCATCTGTTGAGTCCTGAACTGTTTGACAACTAGTTTAGCACAATTTAACTATACAGCTTCGCTTTGGAGTCACATTATGAAACATTACGGTTACTTTTTACGATTGCCAAATGAAATCTTAAAGCCAAAGCTACATTGTGAAACATTGAAATCGTATGGCTAAACTGGTAAACGTCAGGCCGAGGCGTAGCCACTTCCTATCCGTATCGTTACGAGCAGAAGTCAACTGAAATCCTGCAGTGTAAAGAAAAATTTTAAGTCTTAGCTATCCCCAGTCAACAAGAAGGCAAAATTTGTTACAGCTATCGGAGGACGATATTTCCATTGACATATGGCTGTCTAGTCTATGCCAACAGCTTGTCTATAAAAGATGCTGCATGGAATGCTCTTGTAGGTACAATCGTTTTCTTAGATCTCAGGGCATTCCTAGCAATATTTTCAGTGGCATTTGGTCTATGTTGTCTGCGTCTGGGTGACAAAAAAAATAAACGAAAACAGAAATAATCGCCTAAGAAGCCTAACTTTCTTGAGGAAATCTACAGGTTTCATGGCTGTTTCACAACAAGAGCAAGAGAGCGAGCGAGTCGCGGGCGAGTTGTCAAATGAATTTCAATCAATGGCAATATATGTATGGGTAGGTTTCTCATTTCTTTTTGCGAGTAGACAGCATTAACAGACAGCAACCCTAGGAGGGTTTCCCCCTACCCGGTGGGTATTAATGGGGTTTACTAGGCTTTAATCTATTGAATGAGGGCATAGTGTCAGATTCAAGGTCTAAATCTGACAGCACCATTTGTCAGATTAAGAACTTGAAGATTTGCAAGATCAGAAGATTGCTCTTAAGTAGTCTTGTCAAGTGTGCCTCCATGTTTTTGTAGTGATTTTTCTACACATCAGAGACTCATTATCAGAATTGAGGAGCGAGGGTGGCTTAATATTTCTACAACTTATGTCGTTTCTTACTCTGTCCCCAAAGTGTCACCCAGCAAAGCACCTCAAAAATCTCATTTTAGCTGTTTGTAGCCGCGATCATATTATTTCCGTCATTATCCAAATTTCTTGGCCATAGATAAGGGTTGAAACGAACAGTGAATAAAAACTGAGATCTTTGCTTTCAGTCTAAGCTCAGCTTGCCCCATGACCGCCGGTATAGTTCCTAATATGAAACTTTGATTCAGTGTAAAGTGGGACTCCATTTATTTGGAACACTGCTAATAGGTACCAGTGTTTTTATACACCTTAGAACACTGGTATCGCAGAACGGCTTTGGAAATAAACGCAGTACATAGGTTTGGCAAGGTCAGGCAGTTGGATATGGAAACTGGCTTTTTGAGACCGATGTATGGGTTTCATTTCAGCCTAATCGTTGAACCTTTTTGAGTTAATTATTTGGTGTGATAAGAGACATTTTAATTCAACTGCGCTAAAAACTTTAAAAAAGATTAAAACAAGGAAGAGCTCGTTTGTAACGAAATTCTAAATACCCGACCGCATTTACCCAGCAACGCTAAATTTTGAAGTGAAATTTTTGGAGTGAATTCATTCATTAGAAGCCATTTAAGCCCACGAAAATGAGCGTGGAGTAAAAAGAAAATCTTGAAATCCTTAATTTTAACTATAGGTTCGTGAGGAAGTGTGTTAAAAGCAAACCTAAGCCTAATAAAAGCGGTTTTTTCCTAAAAACCTCTCCTAAAAGTGGGCGGAGCTCAAAGGTTTCTAACGAAAAAAATTTAGGCAATGCTAATATTTTTAGTATTTTTTATAAAAGTTTTTTATTTTATCTAGAGTGAATTTTCAAAGAAATCAAGTTTTTAAAAATATAACACTGTAAAAGTGGGCATGGTAGATAGTATGCGTGGTTTTCAGCTGCGTTTTCTACGTACCCACATTTAAGTCCCTATGGCTGGCGGATTTAACCAATTTAAACACTTTGTCTGTGCAACAGAAGAACCAAGCCGTTCCCAAAGTTTCAGCGCTCTCGCTTGATTTTGAAGACCTAAAACCTTCAAACATACAGAGGGGCGGATGGACATGGCTTTAATATACCCTGGGTCAAGTAAAAAAAGGAAACTCCATTAGAGCGGACAGCGGAGCATAATGTAGAGAAGGCTGTGCGTGATTTCTTTTTCCTTCTCACTCTGCAGCTTTTCCGAAAGTTATATGAATAACCGCCAAAGTCGCCTCTGGCTGGACACAGGGTGGTCCCTCTGGCCACGACTAGATGAAAAAGGATCGAAGGTACTATTAAAACTGAGCAGGGACAAGCTAAGGGCTTTGGTGGGAGTTCTGACGGGACATTGTCTCCTGAGGAAACACGCAAGGAGGCTCGGACTTTCTGACACAGATATTTGTCGATTCTGCAGTGATCTGCAGGCGGTTGAGGATAAAGCACACATACTGTGCGAATGTGAGGCAATTTCGCGAGTTCGCAGAAAATATTTAGGGGAATATTTCTTTGGAAGTTTAGAAGAGGTACACGGCACAAACTTCAAAGGCCTTCTTGGCTTTTACAGGGAACTTGGTTGTTTCAAGGTGAATGTTTAGGTTGGTTTTGCCTTTTGAATGTTATTTTCAACTGGTTCCCCAGGGATCGCGATGGGCCCGCTTTGGTGCCTAGTGTCTGTGTGGTCCTAACCTAACCTAACCGACAAAGCTTGTTGCAAGCTTGTCCATAAGACAGTGTCCTGGTACTGAATTTGACTTTAGTTACGACCGGCAGACAAAGGTTATTTGATCCATCTTACAGTACATCACATTTGATAGGATCTAACATGCGAAATTATTCAATTTCGAATTATTCATTCGAATTCGGCAAAAAATTGTAGGTCCCCTTGTATGTAAAGAAATTAACACACCAGCATACATTGTTGAGAAGTTGGCCCTGATTCACCTCGAGCTGTTGCGCCTTTCTATTCATTTATTTATTTATTTTAATATGCGAAATTAAGGCCTGATTTTCCTCAGAGTCATTGCAACACATGCAATGCTGGAGAATAATGTAATGTGAAGCAAATTTTTTTTCGCCTGGCAATGAAAAAACTTCTGTCACTTTTTCCTGTTTATTCAGTCGTCCACATGTCAAAGCAAATTTTTATGGGATGGCTAGAGACCTATTTAGGGTGACGTAAAAGATACTGCCTCTTAGAAAATGCAAATAAAGTGCAGTGTCTGCCCTCTTGTTACCACCCTATAGCTACAGGAGGTCTCTACACCTCCTTCATGTTGGATGATCGGGCCCAAAATTTAGCAACGATAAGCAAACGCTCCTTGTTGACGTATTCCTTTTGAAATGCGTAAAGAACGTTTGCTTTAATGAGTAGACACATGGTCGATTTGGTTGAATGTTCGAGACCACCAGTTTGCTTTGAAACTTCGAAGCTTTTAAGCCTGTAGGAAACATAGTAATGACGAGCTGCTGGAAAATCTTGAAGTTTGTAACCCGTTTGGCTCTTTCAGGGTCCCCAAGCACATTTTGACATATTTTTATACCCCATCCCATAGGATAGGAGGTATATTAAGTTTGTCACATAGTTTGTAACACGGTGAAATAATAATGGTAGCCCCCCAAGACCTTAAGGGCATATGATCGAGACCGAATTCTGAATCGAATGAGCCATGTCCGTCCGTCCGTCCGTCTGTATGTCACATGTATTTAGGCCTTAAGTTTTGAGCTAGGGTGCTGAAACTTCGTACGTCAAAGACACGCCCACAATCGGTCTAAATATGCAGCTACCTCCAGATTTTTCAAAACTGTAAGACGTTCTAAAAGGCTGAAATTTGACATTTAGCATCTCTTAGTGAATATAAAACACAAAAAAGACAAATTTAATTGGTAAACCTCCTCTAGGGGGCGTGGCATCTATTTTAAGGGTAAATTTTCAAATGCAGTTTACTTAGTATTTTTGCTCGAAATTGAAAAAAATTGCTTAATATTTTATGTAGAAAATGCTTAGTTCCACATTTTGTTCATGGCATAGAGGCATCCGTATCATCAGGTCCGTGTTTTAATGTGTGGGCTGCTCCCACTCAGATGTTTATCCGGAATTCAGAATTGACGAGAGTGAAGGGTTAAAGGACTGTCACTATTTTTAATCAATGTCGTCGGTTTTTTTTTCTGAGAAAATGGATTGTTTATATTTTGAGGACATGCATATAAGTAGGAGAGATTTTCAAAAAAGTTAAACTGAGTTGATAACGCAGAGAATATAGAATCTTATATGTAATTTCGTTATTTTGAAAAAGGTATAGTTTAATTATTCAATTTTTATTCAAAGTTTGTGTTCTTATTAGGTCCTTTACCTGAAAAATAAATGTCGACAATTTTTGATAGACTTTTGACAGTGTATATTGACTTTTGACATTATATTTTACTTGGCTGTATGAAGTAGGTATGTTGCATGTATTATAAAACTTGAAGATATCGAATTTGTATCTAAGAAGACTGTATACATAATGTAGACATGCACGAATCTTATATACTTAGCAAGTAAACTCGTAAAGTAAACTCGGTGGAAGGCAAACTCGGAACACAAACAGCTGTGTTTACCGATGAGTTGATTCATATTTGCACGGAACTGCGTATCTACTCGCCACTACTGACTGAACAAATTATGAGTAAGAAGTGCAGCTGTTCTACTTTATTTGTCCATGATAAAAATACGTGTACAAGACTAGAAAACTGCGAGTAAAGTACACAAATAAAACGATGAAAACTCTGTTTATATTTCATTACAATGTTAATGAGTGCAGTGTAAGAGGATTTATGGACGCAATTTTGAAAAATATTCAAAACTACACTTGCTATATTCAAATAAAAACCAAACAATTTAATGTTTTTTTAATAACCGCATTTAGTTTTTTTACATCATCAATTTATTAGTAGTTTACAATGGCCTATAGTAGGAGAAGTGCTTATTTCGCTATAGAATCGTTAGTCAGTGAGGTAGACTACTAGGGAAAGCTATTTGTGTCTCCTGCCTATGGTCAGTTTTTTAGTGCCAGGTCATACACATTTGGCCTCACCAATAGTTGAGAGTGACCTGAGATCCAAATGCCTGATTCGCGATCCGATTTATGAGTAGCAAGTTATTGAACCTGCGACAATTACTCCATCTTATACTGAACATTGTGCACAATTGTCAAGAAAATATTATTAATACGTGTACTTAACCAAAAACACATATTTAGTTTATGATTTCATACTGTGCCCTGTACTGCCAGTCGTGTAAAACCGCGAGCATCAGCATCCAATCTATGCAAATATTCGTTACAGCTCCTGACATCATCTCCCGCCAAAATTTTGTGAGTCAAGTGGAGTTTGCAACTACTATTATAGGTTATGCAAATAAAAAGAAACAAGTTCAACTTCAAAACCTTGTAAGTCTGTCACAACAAAAAAAGCACATTTTACAGCAACCTGTCATAAGCAGCCCATTTGTCTGCCAACTCGCACATTCGATAATAATTTGCAATTTTTCTGCAACATTGTTTTTCACCCTACCTTCCATGTATATAAGGGGCTCTATGACAAGCTAAAGACTTGTATACTATACGCACTTTAGAAAGTTGGCTTCTACCCAAAAGCCCCTAGCCATTTATCATGGCTCTCTTAAGCTGTCAGCTATAGTGTGCACGACTGCCACCATAGCCTAAATCCCCGTCATCATTATTCAATCGCGAAGTGATCATAAATTTTCTTTTGACTTGTGTCAGAAATTCAAGCAAAAAAAAACCAAACCCCTATCAGTTTTTAGAGCACTTGGAAATTAAAAAGTCAAGTCTCCGTATGCGTGTACGTGTACTCCAGTATCAGCGGCTAGTTATGTCCAAATAGCGATATTGACCTTTACTAGAGACTCTATAGGCAATGCCGTAAAACGCTCCCGATAAGATGACGAAGACGAACCTTCCCACATTGATGGCCCCATAACAATTAAGAGTCGTTACATGCTACGTAATCGGAGGGCGAAATTGAAACCGTCATTTCTAATTAAATGAGTCAATAAACTCGATGAATGCCTTCGAGGCGCCTAGCACGCCAACACAGAGTAGGTACAGTTCTAGAATATGACTTACAACTCAAAGTACGGAAGTTCGCTTAAATGGAAACGTTTCGTTCGCAACACGCCAACTCAAGTGCATTGTTGCGGCTTTTACAATTTTTTTTTTGTTTTTGTATTTTTAGCTGCACTTTTTTAATTGTTACTATACAACGATAGGCTTAATAGGTCGTCAAGTACGTGGGCTAGATTCACAAGACAGAGCGTATACAGAGTATATGCACCACCAAAAGATAGCGACCATAAACAATAGATAGAGATGGACTGGACCGTATGGAGTGGAGTAGGTGTAGGTACTGATGGACTGACTTCTATAATGTTTGATATAAAATGAAAGCTGTGCTAGAAAAACTTGCGTTTTCAGGTTTAAGAAAAATAGATTTTTTTATAGGTTATCTGTGGCCGACGTACGTCAAAATCGAACGAAGTTTTATTCCTAGAACCACGTGATAACAAACTGATTCGACTGAAACCGAATGCGATACATCTGCATTGTTCCCGTTTTCGCAAGTTAATTCTCGAGGAAAAGTTTTTTTCCAAAAAAATTTCCGACGGTTAGAAATCTTCATTAATGATTTCTTCGCTGTCCTCCAATGTTCACCAGCAAGAAGCAAACTTCAAAATTTATCAATGGTGTAATCTCTTCTCGATTTGTAATTGGCCAGCACAGATTTTTTTTACATTCATGCAAGGTGACAGTTCCATCCCATGACATTAGATTTACAGTTAGGTCTGTCAAACAAAAGTCATAACAAACGCGTGTCGTAATATTTATATTCTTCCATTCATGCATACAACGCATGTATGTCAAGATGGATAAATGTCATTTGTCCCCTGTTGATAGAATAGCTTTAAATGCTTCACAAATACAATGCCAATGCCAGACAAACTTTTAAATCAATAACAACGTGTTTGGCTGTTTGAATGTACAGCCCCAATCCGGGAGAAGAGCGCCCTGATCCGGGATCCCCAATCGAAAAGGCCATAAATGTTTTCTAAGTTGGCTTTCGTTAAGTGGTTGTCGGTAAGGCAGTTAATTGGGTCAGTTAATTGCCTCTCTGTCATTTCATTATCATCTATAATAGTTATTATTATTTATCAACCAGAACAATACAATGTACTAGCTAATCTTAATTTCTACAGCACTTGCTCGAAGTCTTACGGCTGGCTCATTTCATTCAACACTGGTCATACGGCACCTCACAGTGGCGTAGTTATGAGTGAGTGTGCTTACTACGCCAGAGGTCTGGGTTCGATTCCCACCTCAGTCATGTAAGAAAAAACTTTTTCTTTTTCACCACATCCGCGAGCGCCTGACAAACCCTCCGACTCCGAGGGTAAAATTTGTCTCCAAAATCGTCTTAAAACCTGGTTTGTATTTAGCCGTTCACGCACCTGTGTTGAGCTGTGTTGCGCCTCTCGTATTATTTTCTGATCTGGCACAATGACATCTGAAGCATGAGCTTGCGGGCTCGTCACATTGCATTCACTATATCAGTTGTTCATTTTATCAAAGTAAGTTAAAGAAGCACTATGTACTGGTCAGCATATTACTTCACAGTTATCAGTAAATTTACTAAAATTCTTTCAAAACAACAACAGATCCTATAAAAATTACGAAGTACGTGTTAACTTTAATACCATGTCTCCACCAGGCACTATTCCGCAATTTATATAAATCTCTATTAAATCCTCTACAAATCACGCGTTTGACCATACAAATTTAAATCTTTCAGCAAGCGATTAAAAATAAACCCTCTCCCATTTACCCTGTTCACAAACCTATTTTCTGCACCCTTGTAACAGTGTGAGAATAAAAAAAAGAAACTGTCCCTGTACGACAGATTTGCCACAAGTACGTTTTCTATTGTGATTTTTTCAGAAAAATTATTTTTCGCCCGTAGGAAAAGACATCGTCATGCACTTTTGAGAGCCCAAATGACAGAAACAGAGTGTTCGTGTCAAATTAATCCTATACTTGTCCGGTGGAGACACTTTGGGATTTATTTTTAATCGTCTCTCGCTTATCCTCTTTTAATAGCCGGTGGAGGCATACTTTAAAGTTTAAGTTCAGTCACGAACACCAAATTTAATTCATCTTTTTCTTCTTCTTCTCATATTGTGCCTCTGGTGTTGGCTTCGTATAATTTTCTTTGCTCGAGAACTTATCATAACAGCTCTATAGATATGATTTTGCAAGGCTTGCAGATTCTTACTTACAATTGCGAAAACAGTGTCTCTGGTGTTAACCTGCGAGATTCATAAAAAAATCGAGACACATCATTTGCTTTTTTGACCTAGCTTCTGCCTTGAAGTGTGAGCCAAAAAATGTTCTGGATTATTAGTAGTCAATTTATTGAAGTTTGACTGATGTTCTTGACCGATGTTAAGTCACTTAACTTTTTTGTATTTTAAGTCATTGAGTAGCTCTTCCTACGAAAATTCGATCTACGAAAATTAAAGCCCCTATTTTTTTAGTTAATATACAATACACACTATTTCTAGTGAGCGCCGAACTTAAGCAATGATGAAGCGTTTCGAAGCAGCAGGTTTGTTACCAGACACTCCTATTCGTTGCTAAAGTTAACAATAGTGTCGGGTTCAACTGTTTAACGTTAATTTTTTTTTACAAAATTAAGTAAATCGCGCCTGAACAATTTTTCGTTTCAACAGAATAAATAAATTTACGACATTTGAACACCGCATTATTTCGGTTACAGGAAAAGTTGATTAGTTTCAGGGCCATGGAATTTGAATTTGACACTCTTGTGATGTGTTGTTTTTGAAGGATAAGTTCATGCCAATAAGCCAGAGATAAGTGAGTTTCTCTAACGTTAAATCAAAACTGAAACTATAAATTTTAATTTCCTGGGCACATTCTTTGTACAAGACTGACAAAAAAAAAAATACGCGAGAATGAGTTTTGAAATTTCCTATTTTAATAACATGTGACATGAAATCCAGTGGCGTCATGTTTTCCGCCCCAGCAAGATATACCTACGTTCTGACACTAGCGTTCACAGCGACGGCCTTGTGCAAGCAAAATCAAAATCGTTTAAAAGACTGTGCCTCTGGTGTTGGCATCAGAGCGTTTTCGCTTATCCAAAGCCTGCTGTAACAGCTATCTAACCAAACGTTTTCAAGCTATATGATGCAAAGCTGCATGTCCTTAATACAAATATCAAAATATCGAAGGTTCTGGCCCCATGCTCCAAACAAAAACTTTTTGATAATTATCAAAACTATCAAAACAACAGTGACCACAATTTGATTGTTCTCTGCCTTCACAGACTATGTCTGTCTCTTGTGACATCTGCAAATGTCTTCCATAACTGGGCAGGTGCAGTTAGATCCATAATGGCCTTTCTTGACAGGAAGTTAAGAAGGAAAACTCTTACATTTTTCGAATGCAATCGTGAATCAGTGAATGAGTGTTTAGTTATTTTTTTTTTTCGAAATTGTGGAAGGTCGCATACATCAAGACATTTATAACCGGGCAAGGCTTTTTCGTTTCTTACGTCAATACTCTATGAAACTGGGAGTTCGTGGTTTTTTATATATCTAAGAAAGTTAGATACGATTCTTTTAATCTTTAGTAAACTGTCGTGAGTGACTTTAGTTCTTAGAAGCAAAGAATAGTTTAAGAACAAAGTACCTGCACAACTCAACTAAAATTTGAAATTTATACAAAGAACGAAAAGTTGACCCACCTCTATGGCCACTCCCATTCGTAGAATCATTTGAAAGTTCTAAGAACTAAGGAAAATATCAAATTCTGACATTACAATCCAATAATTTGTAGTACAGTCAATTCGTCTTCATTTTCGTGCTTCTTCGCCAGACTGTCGTAATTTAATTTGCATGTTAATTGACACGCAGCACAAGGAACAAACTACAACTACCTACCTGTGTACCTATCAGGACAAAACAATTCAATTCGTACCCTAGTCGGTTTTCCTCCTTGAGGGCCTATTCAATAAATTCCAGGTGTCTTCCATCCATCGCTAGCAGACACCTTTCTCGAGGTCTTTAAAATACTTCCAAGACAAATTCAACCAGCCAGCATTATTCGAATCGGCAAAAAGTCCAACAAAAGAAAAACCTCTCAAAACTGAATGCAGAAATAAAATGCATTTGCAAAAACTGGTTTCATTAGTCCTTCGTGTTGCCCCTTTCGCAGGCACAGGTTGTGGAGTAAATTTATGAGCTACGGTACGGTAGGTGGGAACGTACCACGCGAACAGACTCAGGGAATGCATTCAACAAAAATTGTAAAAAAAGAATAACAGACGATCATATACGAAGATCCTGTCAGATATCAAAAATAAACGAAAACACGATTTGAAATTCCAAACAGGCAGCATATACCTAACAGCCAGAGGACCGTCAAAAGAGAACGGACACCGGCAGCAAATAAAACGGACAAGAAAATATCCTTTAGGACAAAGATGACTTAAGACCACAATTGGCGGATGCCCCGAGACGCGACGTCGATTATTACCACGCTGCCGCGCCTGTGGAATATCCTCCTTCCAAAAGGCCTGCTAAATGTTCACTCATATGGATGGTTGCGCTGCTGGGAAGAGACAAAAAACGACAATCCAACCAGACCAACTGGCGATCGATGCGGTCCTGGTTTGGTATACTTTACTTTGTGTGTGGTGGTTTGTCGCAACCAAGGCAGGCGCGGCGTGTCTTTGGCGTCACTCTGTCTGGCAGGTATTTAGGGGATCGAATGGCCCCGTGTTGTAAAGGTACCGTGGAGTGGGTTCAGCCTTTGTTGTTAGTTTTCTTCGATGGGTTTCCTCGTCTTGTTCCTCACTCACGCCAGATTGTCTGGCTTGGTCAATAGAATTTTAGATCAGAATCGGAGTCCCAGACTCGTTCGTTGCACACACGGGGAATACATAAACCGAGGAGGATCCATTCAACTGCACGTAGCCGTCGCGGCCTCCCGAGGCATGTTGTCATTATGTCTGATAGCATTATCTATGCTTGTGTCGTAGGTAGGTAGGTACGGTATATTGCATCGATAGATTTGTTGGGCAGCACTTGAGAACGTGTATCTTTTATCATCTCAAGTGGGGAAAGGACGCGTGGTATGGATGTGTTGTGTGTTTCTGGATTTTATCACGGCAGTCGGGTGTTCCTACCTATATTATTTATTTTTATTATTATTTGTGTGTTGTTTTTTGTTATGCCTACCTTCGTTTTCTCTCACTTTCAAATTCTTAGCACATTGACAGTGCAACAGAGAGAAGAGGGCTTGATAAAGATCTTATTCTTGTTGTTTATGTACATTATTCTTCTGGTGATCGTTTATTTATTTTTTCATGTCTTTCTTTTCATATTATATCCACTGGCATGTTTACCTTTATACGTAGGTAGGTATAGGTTACCTCACCTACTCAGGAGCAGGTATACGTAGATTTAAATGAACAGAAAGGTTGTATACATATATCTACCTAAATATAGTTCTTAAAGGTCCTATGTAGAAGGAAAACCTATCTAAGGGTTTTACAAAAGTGCCGATATTCGTCAAAAGCTGTCAAAAACTAAGGCATGTTTTCAACGGTCCCATGTAGTCTCACTATGTGCCTATGTACCTATTTCTCTGAATTCATGCAAATTTTCGTTCACATGTTTGCATGTGACACTTTTACATGCCAAATGCCACATGTTTATTTGCGACAAGAAAGTCAGTCGGTCAGAAAGTGCTGAGATTCGTTAAAAACAACAGTAACAGTAGCATGTTCCATGTAGTCTACCAAAGCACCTATTTCTATGAATACATGCCAATTTGTATTCATCTGCAAACATATGTGACACTTTTAAATGCCGAAGACCACATGTATTTTTGCGATCTTCTTCCTATTACATGATGCAACTACAGTTTCCTTTGCGGTTTTTTTCGCAGCAAACTGCGACATCTTGGGACAAAGTCTGCATGTCATGTCGACGGTTAAAGTGTATGACCTCGTGAGTTCAAAAATTCAACGAAATTATTATTAATGCAAAAATAAATCAGAAAAATCAGGGTCGTCTTACGACGTTAAACAACGGGTTTTTTCCCGCATGACGTGTGTGTCAAAACCATGCCTAAAACCTGGTGTATCCATTAAGCCCCAATGCCTTTCCGATTTCCACGATTGGAAGAAAGTCTTGGCATTTTATTGGTGTCCACTCGTTTAAATGGACAAGGCATTAATCTGCTGAATGAAGACCTCAAGTAAGGGCTAATCGTGTATAAAAATAAAGGCTTTCGCTTAATTTCGTTAATTTTTCGTTACATTTTGGGTTAAAGCCCCAACCATAATATTTCGACTTAAGTGGGATTTAGCTAATGTCAAAATGCATAGAACAGAACTGCAGTAAACGCTTCGGAAATCGTGTGTATCTGCCCAGGTGTCAACTTTCTGTGCTTAACCGCAAACTTGAGTAGGATTAAACTTAAAGGCCCAACCTTAATAGACTTTGATGAGCTTAAGTCAGCTTTTCGAAATGTCCCATTACACGCGATTCATATTGCCACGACCATAATAGTCTTTTGCTTGATTTCGTAAAGTTTTCGTTAACTTGTTTTGGCTTAAAGTCTGTTTTTGCTTGTCATTTGTTCATAAATTGTCATACTTAAGCCCATGCATATTTATTTTCTAACGTGCTTCAAAAGATTCGTGAAAGAAGGAAATATACCAAGAATTGCACGCTAAGCTCAAAAGTTTAAACACATTTTAGATCGGTAACTCAGTTTCGTAAATATAAACCTCAAAAGTTGAAGAAAAAGTGATATAATTCTCAAATTTGATTTAAAATTCTCACGGCGACGCACGTAATACTCAAGATGTTTACAGTGAAATCTCATGATTTTCAAATCGTTTGCTTAAGTCTCTTATGGGCACCACAATCTTTTGGCAGAACTTGAGTGGGATTTTCGTTGTATTTGCCTATGATAGTTAGGCATTAAAGGCCCAACCATAATAGACTTTGATGAGCTTAAGTCGGCTTTCCGCATTGTCCCATTACACGCGATTCGTATGCCACGACCATAATAGCCTTAGGCTGGGTTTCGTAAGGTTTTCGTTAACTTGTGTTTGCTAAGCTACAAACGGATTACACCAGCAACATCGACATCAACATCAACTCAGTGTATATACTGCCATATAAATAAATTACCGCACTGCAACTTCGATGTCGACATCGACGTTAGACCTAATCATAAAATTCGATGTTGCTGTGCAAGTGCTACCAAATTCACAATGCAGCTCTCGTAAGAAATATACACGCAAAAAGTTGCTGTCGATGTTCTCAATCTGTTTTACAAAACTTTCGGTGGTGGTTGTCAATGTCGCTGTCGATGTCGAAGTGGTTAATCTGTTTCTCGCATTAGAGTTTTGTTTTTGCTTGTCATTAGTTCACTCATTGTCATATTTGATCCCATATTTATTTTTAAACGTGCTTCAAAAAATCTGAGAATTGTACGCTGACCTCAAAAGTTTAAACGTATTTTAGGTCTGACAATCGGTTTTGCAGATATTAACATCCAAAGTTGAAGAAAAAGTGGCATAATTTTCAAATTTGATTTTAAATTTTCAAGGCAATGTGATACTCGAGACGTTCACAGTAAAATCTCGTAAGATTTTCAAATCGTTTGCTTAAGTCTATTATGGGCAACACAATTTTTTGGCAGAATTTGAGTGGGATTTTCGTTGTATTTCGACATAAGATTAATCCCGCTCAAGTAGGCTATTATGTTTGGGCCTTAAGAGAGAAAAATATGGCAAAAGTTAACGAAGACCTAACGAAACCGAGCAGACGCGGCTATTATGGTTCTGGCATACGAATTGCGTGTTATGGTACATTTATGAAAGCTGACTTAAGCTCACCTAAGGTGTTATGGTAAGGCCTTAGGCTAGTCCCAATCCAGTGAGAGGTTCGACACGGAAATTTGACAGCTTCCTGATCAGAAATCTCATACGATTTCCGAATCGTAAAGTCTATAAAGGGGATCGCAAAGCGTTTTGCAGAACTCGAGTGGGTTTTTCGAGTGCTATTTTGGCATTAGATTAATCTCACTTAAGTCTATTATGGTTGGGGCCTAAGTCTCCAAGCCAAGCTTGGGAATAAAGTCTCGACTTCTTTGCATTAAGACCTTTTTTTTGTACAATCGCAAAAACAAGTCTACTTACTTATAGAGCTTGCGACCCATGGAGGGTCCTTACCTGGTTCACTTTGTAGCCTTCCATCGTCTGCGACCATGAGCACGCTGCTTCCAATTGTCCAGACCAAGCGGTCTGGCCTCCGCAGTGGCTTGGTCCTTAAAACGGAGGTGCGGTCTTGCTGGTCGTCTCGAGCCTGGGGGCTTGGGTGATTGGTCGATTGTGCCCCTCTTGGCTGGAGCGTTTTGGCTTTTTAAAATACACCGATTTCTTGGCACAGCACATAGAGTTCGCTGAATGGGTACCGAACTGATTTCCAAGTTTAGACTGTTGGTGCCTTTTGATCACGCACACAATTCTTGTGAGCATGAAATGCAGGTATTGAGGGGAACCCTTAGCTAGCCTTACTGTTTTCGAAATATGGACGACTGTTAATGTATTTTTTACATTAACATTTTTTACATGACATTCAAAAAAAAATGTATATATCTGCATGCAGCTGTGGCTTCTGAATGTTATTTGCAACCCCACGCCGATAAGCCTCAGTCAGTCGCTACATGCAAAGAAATATCCGCAAGGAAGCTTTCAACTGCATTTTAAGGTAAATCCACATGTGCCGATTTCGATAAATACAACTTCCTAACTTATCTTAATATTTTTATACCCCATCCCATAGGATAGGAGGTATATTAAGTTTGTCACATAGTTTGTAACACGGTGAAATAATAATGGTAGACCCCCAGGTCTTAAGGGCATGTGATTGAGACCGAATTCTGAATCGAATGAGCCATGTTCGTCGGTCCGTCCGTCTGTATGTCGAATGTTTTTAGGCCTTAAATTTTAAGCTAGGGTGCTTCGTACGTAAGGTCCCCGTCATATGAAGCAGTATATGTGTAAAAATTTTTGAAATCCGCCCAAAGACACGCCCACAATCGGTCTAAATGTGCAACTACCTCCAGAGTTTTCAAAACTGTAAAGACGTTCTAAAAGGCTTAAATTTGACATTTAGCATCTCCTAACGAATGTAAGACACAGACAAATTTAATTGGTAAACCTCTTCTAGTGGGCGTGGCATCTATTTTAAGGGTAAATTTTCAAGTGCAGTTTACTCAATATTTTTGCTCGAAAGTGAAAAAATGTTGCCTAATATTTTATGTAGAAAACGCTTAGTTCTACATTTTGTTCATATAAGGCTTTGCGCCACACCCACATTTGGAGGCAGAATTGAAGAAAAAGCTAAAATGTTCCAGAAAAACTTAATTTTGACTGGCCTTGAGCCTAATTTAGAAAGGCATGAAACAAAAAAAGTAGGAGGTTAGCTAAACGAGACTTTAGTCCAGACTTTGTTCGTATAAAGTTTTTAGCCACGCCCCCTTTTAGGGGTCGATTTTTCAAAAATATTGAATATGAGCCAAAAAATTGCATTTTTACGTACATTTAAGTTTAACTTGGAAATATCTGTGGAAATATCTTATAATTAATAGTTTGAAATAAGGGACGGTTGGACCACGCCCCTTTTCGAAGTTTGCATTACTTAAAAAATGTCAAAAAATAACTATCCCATCAGCATTTTACACTGTGGGTTAGGATGGATAGAAGTTACGGACTGTTACTTCTGCGAACACACTGTAGCACTTACTCACTGGTTTTTTATTTAACTTCGAAATGTCTTCATTTTACCATTCTTTTCTAAATTTCTTTATTTTCTTTCAGATCCGCATACCGACCACATACCAGAAACACCCTTCACTATGCAGATCCAATGAAATTTTTACGAAAAAAAAAGATTAATTATAATACCGTATAAGCAACAAGCAACTATGAAATAAAATGAAATGATAGCGTGAATAATTAAATAAAAGGTCATCCATCCAATAGTACATACAAACACAAATCCATATACCTATCTATGGATTTATAATATTTCTTAGTTTTTCTTTTTTTGTGATTCTCCTTATCATCCCGCGAATACGACTAACGACAACAAATAAAAAAGTGTGTATATGAATATTTAAATTTTTAAATCCTCTTTTATTTTCTAAATTTTATTGTTTATTCAAACGATTAAGTATCTGGCATAATTTAAGGTCTTAAAGCCAATCACTTAAGAAAAAAAAAGATAAAAAATAAAACATAATAAAATACATAAATAAAAAGAAATAAATATAGGTAAATAATAATTATTTAAATATGATTATAAGAAGTTGTGTGACATTGCTGTTATTGATCAGTTCGGGATTAAAAGCGACACCTGCTAATGGAAAACCAGAACCCACGGTGAGTTTGTATTCAAAAATGTTGTAAACAAAATTTCCCTCTTTATTATTCTCGTTTTTTTTTTGTCAAAAAAAGACAATAAATTATGTATTATACAGAAAAGACACTCATGGCATGGCTAATTATAATAATTTGTGTTATATTTTACGCCTCTGTAGATTAATTTCCTGGCGCCAAAGTCATAACCGAATAGAACATTGAATATAAATTATTTCTGCCAATCGTTTTATCGCCTTCGAAATTAATTCTTTTGGCTGATATATGTGTGTATTTGAGAAGACATTTGACCTTTTAACGGTCATCATGATAATGAGGTATTTTGGAAAATATTTTTTTACTTAGGCACAAGTCTAAAAATGGATTTTCTTATACATTTTAAGGCAGGGTAGCAAAATGTTCCCTTTAGCATTGTTCGAGTGCTCTCAATAAAAGGATCAAAACTAACCATAAAGTCGCGCTTTTTATTTTACCGCATTTTGATATTCTTAACCTCGGCTCCGTAGCCGATCCGGACACTTTTAATAAAAGGGTCTAGACTAGCCAAGGTCGTTCTTTGTTTTTACTGCAATTCGATCTCAATGACACCTTTAGAAGTTATAAATAAATTAATTAATCCCGATTAGATTAAGTCCAACTATTGTGACTTGCTGGATTTATTTGCAAACGTGAAACGAATGTATGTTCATCTCTCTAATATTCACTTGACTTCACGTCTTGATTTTAAAAATTAGCACTCACTTCGGTCTTACTTATGTTTAAAAAATCTTGATTGATGAACCTATATCCGGAATAAGCCATAACACTTCCCTTGCAAATAAACTTTATTTTAGGGACTCAATTGAGTCTTGGGTTAAGGTACACATACATAGTTTATAAGATCAAGGTTCGAACCCCTATTTTTTCCTTATTGTGTTGTGTAAAAGGATGTGCAGAACGGTTCGGTTCATGGAAATGAGGTTGGACCTTTTGAAAAAATTAAATGCGCCGAGATGTGCACACACAATGGTGGATTTTAATGTTGAGACTGCAGGATAATGTTGATCAAGTTGGCCTAGTATCAACCTGCCTCCGAATCAGAAATTCGGTGGCAGTCATCATCATTTCGAAATGCCGCTTATCCTTTAAAAGGGTCGCGGAGCGAGGGTGGCTAAATGGTCCTTCCATCTTTCTCGATCCTCCGCCACCAACGCAAGAGACTCCGGCGCAATCCCCAGGCGGGACTTAGAGAGGTTCTTGTCCTGATCCCACCACCTGTTTCTTGGCCTACCTGGGGGGCGACGCGCTCGCATCTCGGCTAGCATGACCTGTCTAGGAAGTCTGTCAGGGGCATGCGAACAACGTGTCCAAACCATCGAAGAATCGATCGCTCCACTCGGAGAAGTAACTGCTCAAAATTAAGATTCCTACGAATACTGACGTTTCTCACTCTGTCCCTTAGAGTAAGACCAGCAACGCACCTCAGGAATCTCATTTCGGCAGCTTGTACCAGCGATCTAATTCTTTCGGTCATTACCCAAATTTCATGACCATAGATGAGGGTCGGAACGAACACTGAATTAAAAACTGAGATCTTTGCTTTTACTCCAAGCTCAGCGCCGGCGCAGTTCCTTTACTATTGCTCCAGCTTGGCCAATTCTACAGGACAACTCAGTATCACTCCTCCCATCTTTCGTAAAAAAGACCCCAAGATACTTAAACTTCTCCACCTGCTTTAATAGAACTCCATTTATGTGCAGGGTTCATTGCACAGGAGTTCGGGAAACAACCATCACTTCCGATTCGTTCACGTCTACTTTCATCCCAGCATCACCACAGACGGCTGCAAACCTATCCAAACCTATCCAGTGCTCGTTAAAGTTCCTCTTTGGATAATGCAAGGATGGCCAAATCATCTGCGAAAAGCAGATGACTCATCCTGATGCCAGCCAATTCGAAACATTGCTCGCCAAGACTGCGCTTCACCATCCAGTCCACATATGCTATGAAAAGGAGCGGCGACAGAACACAGCCCTGGCGAAGTCCAACGCGCACATCAAAAGGACGGGATTTGACGCCATTTATCCGTACACAGCTTCTGCAGTTTCCATACAAAGACTGAATGGCTCTCAGAAGAGGCCCACTCAGCGCATAGTCCTGCAAAACTCTCCACAGTGTATCCCGAGGGACTCGGTCATACGCCTTTTCCAGATCTACAAAACACGCATAGACCGGTTTGGCATATTCCCAGGCCTTCTCAAGAATAACCTCCAGAGTAAAAAGCTGGTCGGTTGTGCCTCTGCCAGGCCGAAAGCCGCACTCTTCTTCCCGTTAGCCATTTAACACCCTCTTCACCCATTGCCTTGAGCATTTCTGGCCGGATTTCATCAACTCCAGCAGCCAACCTTTAGCGTTTTAATCGCTTCAATGACTTCGTCTACTGTGGGACTCGTCAGCAGTGGGAATGCCATCTTCAGTGCCCTGTGGGGGGTTGAGCAACTCCGAAAAGTGCTCTCTCCATCTGCGCAAGACATCTCTCTCATTTGAAAGAAGTGTACCGCCCTTGGATTTAACCCCTTGAATGATATTTAACTTCCTTCCTCTGAGCCGGCGAATGGTCTGCCAAAATATCTTGTTTGCAGATCTGTAATCGTGCTCCAACTTCTCGCCGAACTTTTTCCATGACTGTTCCTTGGCTGTTCTGACTGCCAGATTGGAAGTCCTTCGCGCCTCATTGTACCGGGCTCGAGAAGTTGAGTTTCTTCATTGGATCAACGCAATGTAGGCTCTCTTCTTCTCTCTGATGGCTTCTTGAACTCCAGGCGTTTTAAACCAAGCAGTTCTTTTCTCACCACCAGCCGCTACCCCAAGCCGCTTCACTCCACAAACATTTCCTGCAGAGGCAATGACTGCCGATAAAAACAGCTGCCATTCCTCCTCTACATTCAAAAGGTCAGTTGGAATTTGTTCAAACTTCTCCGAAACATGCTCTGCAAAACGCTCTCTGAAATCAGAGTCAGCATCCTGCAACTTTTCCCACCTTATGCGGGTCACCAGTCTTGGTTTTCGCCTGGGTGGCAAAGGAATACTGTCACTGAAAAACAATTTATACAGCACTAAGTGGTGATCAGTTGACAACTCAGCTCCCCTGAAAACTCGAACATCACAAATCATTCTTTGAACACACGATGGTACAACAAAGAAATCAATCAGTGACTTCTGATTTAAACTGTGCTTGTACCATGAGTATTTGTGAATGTCTCTGTGTGGGAAAAAGGTGTTCATGATGGACAAGCCATATGCACAGCAAAAGTCCAACAACTTCCCTCCGTTCCTGTTTTGATTTCGGTGGCAGTGAGAAATAAATTTAGTTATGTCCTTCTAACTCTGACAGATTATCCGAGTCGCCCGGGAGCCAACAGCCAAGAAACCTCACGTTTACAAGGTGATGTGTAGAGGACCTGACGATAAGACATTGCCATTTTACACCAAAGAATTTTAAAAAATTAAAGCATACGTAAAGTTATCTCTCTTCTTCGGTGGAAACACTTTGAGATTAACTAACAATTTTCCTACGTTAATTTGTTTTATGTACTGTGGAAACACCCTATAAGGCAGAGAATTCAGATTTCTATATCTAAGAAAAAGTAGTCCACATGATCCTAGTTTGAAACATTAGTTCTTTGGGCTGATTGTTTCATGGGCCCAAGCTCCAAGAAGTATATTAGAGTTTGATAATTCGAGAATGTTGAAATCTCAAAACTGATAGCCAGTGCAGAGCGGGCTGTTGAAGCCGAAGCTACTGTGCTAGGAAACATTCAAATTGTACGGCTGAACTCGTAAACGTCAGGCCGAGGCTTCTTTGTGAATTCCGCTTAAATTTCTTTAGAAAAAAAAACTTAACGCAGAAGCATCGAGTTGGCATATATAGTTGTGGGTACATATCTTAAAAAATGTGTGTAATCATTGTAGGTGTGTGTTTATTCAATTTCTTCCACACGCTTTCGCATTTTAAGGCTAGGGAGCTTAAACCGGGAGCTTATTATAGGAAAAAAAATCATTACATGAAAAACATTTGGATGTGTATGTTATGTCGGTCATACCAAATAATATCCCACAAAATAGGATTTAAATAATGGATGTAGTTTTTTTATTCCCTGATTTTGTAAAGACCAATTAAGAATAATTTACATCGAACAATGACTAATTTTGAGTTTTTTCTTAAAATTGCAAAAAAAATACATAAGCAGCTGACTTAAAGCAACATGTACCTATGTAAATACATCCCTTATATTTTACCTATCAACTAAACTTAACATTTTGTAAACAGATTTCCATCCCATTACACATAAATGCTTTTTTAAGGAGGCCCAATAAAATTTGTTTGGTCGCCCATACTGTCAGTGTTGGCTGGCAGTTACTTCTTGCTGCACTTCGTGTGTATCGACTCGATCAATCTACAAGGCTTGACAGTTCACATAATTTATTATCGCACCTATAATGTGCTGCAGTTTGGCTACCGGTCTTTCAAGAAGCAACAGCTATTAGTTTTTTTCCCTATATCAAATGTTATTGAGTAAATGTTTACAGATCTACGAACACATCAGGTAAGATCGTAAAGTAAGAAAACGATCCAAACGTCAGTTTAATGTCATATAAAGCAATTAAAGTTGAAGTTTTCGTATCAAATTTGACTTTTATTAGTCAATCAAAATGATAGTGACTTGAATAAATAAACAAACAAGATTGTCAATAACAAGATAATAGATCTCTATACCAACCACAAAGTGTTGATTTATATAAAAGGAAGGCATTAAAGTCTTTAAAGTGGAAGAAGGTGTTATTATTTCGAAAATGCGATCCCTCCCTCGTTGGTGCAGTATGAATAAGTGTAGGTAGAGGTGCGTTAACTAATTACCAACGGAACGTCATGATTGATTTTCAAGATACGTGTTATTATGACAAAATAATTGACTGTTTTGTATGCATGTGTCAGGATTACTGTCAATCAACAATGCCGATGTGAAGGGGGCTTAAAAATCATAATAATAATAATATTAATCGAACGAGTTGTGTGTCTGTGGAATTTGTATTTTTGAACAATAGGAAGGCGTATTCGAGTGTGTATAACTGGTTTATCTGGTAGAGTGGAGGTGTTTGATGGGGGTTTCTTATTTCGGGAAATCAGCGTAAAAATAGCATCCACGGTAGCTGTGATGGAATCGATAAAATGACATTCAAATGGAGAGATAAATGGAAGGATTTTTTTTAACAGCTATAGGGAACGAGTTTTTAAAAATATGTTACTGCAATTAATGGCAGAAGTCGTTCAAATTCACAAATTGCTAAGCAGCGACACACAGTAGTCTTCACGAATTAAGTAACTCACATTGACATAACTTTAAAAGAATGTCTTTATCTATTGGCTTTCCAATTAGGCATACTTGCACTACATTTGACAGCAGCAAAAATTATTTCAATATTTAAGTAAAGAGTATTTAAAGAGAACCAGAAAAAATAAACCGTCATTAGGTAGCTCAGTGTCAAATCGCTCAGACCAAATCGCCCAAAACCGAGAAACGTCAAATTGCACAAATATATTTTTGGAGGGAAATAACGTTTTTTAGTTTTGTGTGATTTGACATAATGTAAAATCACCCAAAAACGTGGCCTTGCAAGGAACAGCACAATTTATATTCAAAAGTTGAAACATCAAAAAAGTTCACTCAATTTAAAATCTATATTCCATATACGGCATTATTTATTTATGGACTCTATATTTAAAGACTCTATTCAAAAGGTATAAAGGAAGTAATATAAGGTAAAAAAAATTCAAAGAGTGATAAGATTTATTTTGACATTTTTGCTTTTTTTGGTGATCTCTCATATTGTCAAAAATATTCAGTGAAGTGTCATTTTTCAGTTTGGGGTATTTTGGTTATAGGTGCTTTGACACATAGCACCTATTCCAATCACATAGATTATTAAGGCCTATCCAAGTTCATTAACAAACCATATGTGGTTTTAAATGATATTTCACACTTAATTCAGACACTAAAATATAAGTTTAATTAGGGGCTTAGAAAAGATAAGACCAGCGTCATTATCAAAACAAAGAAAAAGGCTTCAATACGGCCTATATTGCAGCTTAAATGTAAACTAAAAGGTTTTTAAATTGTTTCTATTGTACCTTTGTAATTGTCACTATCTACGTTGTAACTGTCAACCATGCAAAATCACACTCTCCCTGCGAAATTGGCACTTTAAATACAAGATCTTAAAATGAATAAGAACTAAGCAAAAAGCTGCACTAGATAAATTTCTAAATATGTATGTGTAAATTCACCTGCTTTCTGGCGCCGACAATCATTGATAAAATAAATTCATATACAATACCGTCGGCTCACCATTAATCTTTTAAGTCGGCTGTTGCTGTAATGATAGATTTCAATTATTTCACAGATTTATGGCTAATTTATGTGTGGACTGGCCTGTCTACGAAAAGAAATAGAAAACTTTAAGAGCACAATCAAATTCTATCGACTCTATGCAACTTATCGAAGGGTATGTACATAATAATGTCTGTCTAATGCTAGATTAGCTTTCAAGGCTTGATATCTACATTTGAATGGTTATAGGAATGCATTACAGCCCACAAAATGACAATCATCACAATGTTGCGACGACCGACGCGCCGCAACAACATTGGACATTCTTGTCAATTTTTATAATAATTTTCTTAGAAACATGTTTGGCTGCGCCTCTGTCTCACGGACAGGTGCAGCTGTAATATTTTTTATGAACGCGGAATATGTCAGCGAAACAAGTGAGTGGCAACCCTGAGTGCGTGCTTAAATTTTTATCGCAAATTCGAAGGAGGATTAAGAAATGCTCGTATGCGTACCAGGAATTTATTTCTTGGTGGGTTTTTCCCGTTTCTAGTTAAAACTTACGCGGGCTTTAAGTATTTGCTGTCATTTTTAGCATATTTAGACATGCCTCACTCATGGAGCATGAGCTTCGACTACCTTGCTTAAAAAAATGGTTGGATTCCTCTTTCAGGGGCGTGAAGTAATGTTTCACAGACTAGAATCGTCTAGGTCCTTAGGTAGATCATCGTCAGAATATTTACTTCTACCGTGTCTGTCTGGCATGTAATCATTTCCGGTATGTAAAGTGTCATGTCGTAATTTTTGAAACAAAACATAATAAGGGTAGGTAGGTACCTATTCACTTAATCAAATTTCATCGCGAAAAATTACGAGCTTTGCGTTAAAAAATTCTTCATACAAAACTTGACAGTTCAATTACGAGGTGAGAAATATCTGCAATTTACGCAGATCAGACTTTTAAGACGCGTTTAAGTGAGTATCCTTAGTGATAAATTAAAAAAGAAAAGGTAAAAGAAAAACAATAAAAAGGTTTCGACAACTGAAATTTAGCATTTTTTTTCACTTTTAAAGAAGCACAAAAAATCTTAATGTATTAAACAAAAACACTTTTTATAGTAAGGTAGTTAGTTGACTCGTTACTTTCTTGCAAAAAATAGGGCTTAAAATAATTTTACTAGACTTATTCCATGTCTCCACCGAGCACTTATCCACGATTAATTAAAAATTTTTAGCGTAAGCGATTAATTGCGATAAATTGTCTCATAAATCTCATTCACAAACCTATTTTCTGCACCTCCTAACAGTTTTATAATCAAAAAAATAAACTGAATCTGTCCATGTTCGACAGATCTGTCACAAGTACATTTTCTATTGTGATTTTTACATCGAACATCGTTTTGCGCTCCTGGGAAATGACATCGCCACTCTCTTTTGAGAGCCAAAGAGACAGAAACAGAGTGTTTGTGTTTCTTATGCCTTCAGCCCAATGAATCCGTTGCATCCGTTACGTCAAAGTACACAACTGACAACTCGTTACGTGAAATACACACGTTCTTATGGAAAACGACGCACGTACGTCATAAGAACTCCCATAAGAACGTGTATATTTAACTCAGTTGTCAGTTGTGTACTTCAACGTGACGGATGCAACGGATTTATTGGGCTGAAGGCTTTACAGATAATTTTTACAAGAGCTGGAAAAAGAGAAAAAAAAATATGTTAGGATTGTAATAACTCATATTGTTTAGGCAAAAAGTTTTCAAAAATTTTCGTCAATAATTTGAGATCTGTAACGTATTGTAGTTTTGGTGAAGCTGTACGAAATGTCCCATCCTCCGTCTCCGTTAAGGATTTCCAGCGTATGCTCCATCTCGGGTGTATATGAACCAAAGTGTGCGTAACAAACGGACTTTTTTAAGAATAGGACATTTTGCTAGGAAATGGGCCACATTTCCTCTCGTTGCCTAAGGTTGCAAAGGCTGCCAAAAATTGGGAGCTCCGGTCGGTGGGATATATAATTGAGGGATAATAGTTCTCCTCTTAATATAAAATTTGTACTTATTAGGTGCGAGCGGTTCACGTCCATAAAATATGTCCTATATCGTGCAGATTTTATTGCAGCTTGCTTTAGAACTATCTGTATTGAGACGAGCGTGCTTCACTAACGAAACCGTCGCACATTTTATGCCCCAATTGCATAAAACTTCTTATATGATTACGACTTTTAAGAGAGAGAAGATACATTTTTCTCAGGTGGTACCAACTCCAGATTCGTCTTAAAACTTCAAATATAACCAATTGAAAATTAAAAAAGTGTTTTAAAAAGTTATTGAGACATTTTTCGCCGTACAAAATCAAAGTGGCAACCCAAATCGGAGTGATATG
Source organism: Neoascia interrupta (assembly GCA_947623515.1). Classification (NCBI taxonomy): domain Eukaryota; kingdom Metazoa; phylum Arthropoda; class Insecta; order Diptera; family Syrphidae; genus Neoascia; species Neoascia interrupta. Next base: position 21,292,408 of record OX392462.1, on the reverse strand, counting down.
TTCTGTCATTTTGCAGCCAAACGATTTTACAGCATGGCTATCAGCTGACGGTCCTTATCTGGCGTTAAAGCGCGGTTTGTGAATCGGCTAAAAGGTATAAGTTAGTGCTTGCTTTGATCCTTTCCGCTCGTGGTTGCGTGAACTTGTAGTACAAAAGCGCCTTGCTATGAACCTTTAACGGGAGCATACGATATAACTTAAATACGATACGAAATGTGAACGCCTTAAAGAAAAGCACCTTAAGTGGAAAAATGTTGGAAACTAATGGCGTATTCTTTTCAACACTGAATCGTGAAACTGGTGTGGAACACAGGAAAAAATTGTTCTTTTCACGTACACCCGAACGGAATCGTGCTCATGTAAATGTTCTTTTGAACTCCGAATTAGTTCGGTGTCCGCACCGAACTCGAAATTTCGCACCGTCGTATTTGACGGTGGAGGCTGGGTGTAGCTTTGATTGTGTAGGTATGTGAAGTGACATTTCGACTCAAATTTCATTCGTGATTATTAACAACGTGACTGAAATTGTATGAAATCGATAAAAACTCAAATTTAGAGCCGTCAAAAATTCATTTTAAGTAAAAAGTACGAAAAAATTACGCCAATAAAATGAAATGAAAAAAAACTAAACGAAATGAATTCAAAGCAAGTTGACACTTAACGTGATGACTGCGCGCCGGTGCAGTATTTGTCGTTCTGTACACAATCAAACCGAGTTTACACCAGGCTGGAATTGTCACGAACACCGAGTACTATTTGACAGCTCGGTGTGGCAGTTCGGTGTTCATAAGAATACGGCATAACTCTCGGAGGGCGTAGCAGACCCCTTAAGAGGTTGGGTCGTTTAAAAAAAACTTGTAATGCCCCGGTCGGGGTTCGAACCCGAGACCTGCTGCACAGTAGCTCCACAAGCTGCACCACGAAGACGGCGCGGCGTGAACTGGACTATAAAATGAGTTTACACAATATGAGTGGAAAGTATTGGAGGAAAGGTACTGTTGGCCATTGGTTTTAGGGAACTAATGCGGCTTTTCGAATTGTAATTAATACATCTACAATCACTGTTTTATGAGGATCGTAAGGAAAGCGTTATTATTACCCGAAAACATTATTACCCGCCGGAGAAATACCGATAGGTAGCTAACAAGCTGTTGGGCAAAACTCAGAAGCTCTATCGTTTCCTTCACAAATTGCTTGTGACATTAAAACAAAATCAAGAAATCGTACCTTAAAAACCATGGCTATACTCATGGCTCATAAAAAAAACTTCTCACCGATTTTTTATACACTTTTTATCGCCTCACCTTCATCAAATAGTAAAAGGAATACGCTACAGCTCTTCCACATCAGCATCTAAATTTTTTGATGCAGATTTAATGCGAATTGTGCTAGAATCCATAAAACATCCATAAATCCCACCAAAAACATCTGTGCATTCCTCCAAAACACCACCAGGTTCTCAGGTGCGACATGCTGCTGTGGTTCACCTCTTCCATAATGCTGTGCACATGTGAACACTCCGCCAAGGCAAACGAACAGTAAAAAGAGACGAACTATAAAAAGTCCAAGATATCGATGCTGGAAAACACATTTCGCTGGTTGCATTACTAGTGTTGGCCTGTGAAAGAAGATCCTCCAGTCGGAGTAGGTGTGCACACAAGAAGTTTATATGAAAGGAAGATTCTCACGCGACGACGAACATGGCAGACCTTGTGGCGGTGGTAGGCCGCTGCTGGTGGAGTTCTTTCGAGAGATGATGCCGCAGCAGCATATCCCTCCCCCATATGGCTTTCTGGCAATCGGTATAAAATGATTTGGTTTGGAAGTCTTTTATAAAAGAGACCACTGCGGAGTTTGCCGGCTTTTGGTTTCCCTTTTGGGTTCTTTGTTTTTTGGGATTTCTTCACCTTTGTCGTTGTGTCTTCTTGATTTGTCTTTTTTTTTTTCTTTTTTTGGTTCTGTCAGACTCGGTTTGGATCTCCCACCTTAATTACTGTCGGTGTTTGTTCATCTCTGCCTATTAAGGATTTAAATGGGATTTTCTTGGTCACAGGTCATCATTCTGCTCTCAAGTGGTTCTTCAGATAGTTTTTTGTTCGTCTTGGATTGTTATATATTTTTTTTTTGTGTTTTGTGTGAATTGATTTGAACAAGGGCACTTATCCGGTTAGAGACGTCCAGCTTACCTGATGTGTATACCTGAGCATGTGGTGGTGGTTCTTTAGTTCCTTCGGATGTCTCTGATTTTGTTGGCTGGATAAAATGAAAAAAGTCGAGAATTTCGGTAGACATCTTGGCAGCAGTTGAGAAATTTAACTTTTTTTGGTTTCGTTGGCCTGGGAGTGGTTTTGCCATTATGGTCGAGATTTTCGGTCTTAAGATGCGCACAGGTGTGTGTTTTTGGTGTTGTTTTCTTTTTGTGTGAATTGTATGCATGACAGAATAATTTATTTGATGATGTTGCCTTATGTTTTTTTCTTCTTTACAAATTGTTAAAGGGATGCTTGAGAAGATTTATGTGATTTTTATTTATAACTAGGAAGGAACTACTATACCTACCAACTGTTTTTATATTTTAAAATGTCCATATATTCCTCATTTGCCAAGTGATGAGTTAAGTAGGTATGATGCAAATTATGTAAGTAGGAGTACCTACGTATCTTTACCTACTGATTATTGCTATTTGCCACCTACAATGGTGGGTTGTAGCAATACGTTGTTTCCTATCTATTTGACTTTCAACAAGAGCATCAAGGCCCAAACTTCAAGCGAAACAGGGTGTAGCGAAATTGTTGCATTTAAAAAAGTTCTGTAGGCGCCCGCAGAACTTTTTCCAGGGCGGGGCAAACCATGGACTTAAACAAAAAAATACAATTAAATAGTCAAATTTCTTAAAATTTCCTATACCTAGTAAAAAAATTTGCTTGATGATAAATCGCAGAGCCATGGGTGGCAAATGCCTGGCGCCTATGATATGTGTTACATCCTAAATGCCTAAAATGTGCATTTTAAAAGAGTTCAGAGCAATCAAATGGCATTTAAGAGGTGACATAACTTTGACTTACCTTCTTCACTGTACTTACTGACTTGACTGACTTTGACAGCTCACGGCAACTTGATGACGGTGAAGTTATTACAAGTCGCAGACATGTTGCTGTAATTTTGAATGAACGAGGCAACACTGACCAGAGCGTCACCTCTCATTTTTTGAAGACAAGGATATTTGATCAACCGAAGAAAAACTCTAGGATGCCCCCAACGTCACTTACTTGAGTTTAAATAATCTTTGGTTGTTTATAAAACCCTCAAAGCTACCAAAATCAATTCTTACGAGACGTTTAAAGAGCTCAACAAAAAAAACTTTCCCACTACAAAATTACAAATTTGTCATTACTGTACTGTCATACAAGATACTTCGTCAAAAATCTCAGATTCAATGTTGTTTTTGTCTTGAATTTGACAACTTGACTTGTGCAACCTATCATCATCATCATCATCATTTTCAGATGCCGCTTATCCTTTAAAAGGATCGCGGAGCGAGGGTGGCTAAATGGTCCTTCCATCTTTCTCGATCCTCCGCCACCAACTCAAGAGATTCCGGCGCAATCCCCAGGCGGGACTCAGAGAGGTTCTTTACCTGATCCCACCACCTGTTTCTTGGCCTACCAGGTAGGCGACGCGCTCGCATCTCGGTTAGCATGATCTGTCTAGGAAGTCTGTCATGGGGACAACGTGTCCAAACCATCGAAGAATCGATCGCTCCACTGGGAGAAGTAGCTGCTCAACATTAAGATTGCCACGAATACTGACGTTTCTCACTCTATCCCTTAGAGTAACACCAGCAACGCACCTCAGGAATCTCATTTCGGCAGCTTGTACCCGCGATGAGGGTCGGAACGAACACTGAATTAAAAACTGAGATCTTTGCTTTCACTCCAAGCTCAGCTTTCCTGATGACCGGCCGGCGCAGTTCCTTTACTATTGCTCCAGCTTGGCCAATTCTACAGGACAAATCAGTATCACTCCTCCCATCTTTCGTGAAAAAGACCCCTGTGCAACCTTTTAAAAATAAATATTTTAGTCTTGTTTCTAGTTGCCAGTACATTTTTTTTTTATAAAATATTTGACAATTTGGCAACTCTGTCATTTAATCATTCAAAAAAGAATAAGGCAAAAAAAAAGCTAACAACGAAAGAGTATGTGCAAAGAAGACAAAGATGAAGGTGTCGTATATCGTATCCCAAGAAAACACTTCAAAATTCCAGGTATTGGCGATCATGGCTACAAATTGTCTGGCAACACACATCAATTTCTTTTTCATCGGCTGGTTTATTTATTTTTATTTTTTTTCTCTGTTCTTCTTTATTCCGTTTCTTGTATATGCACCTATAAATGTAAACATATATGCTCCTAACAAACACCGCTTTGCAAGGAAATATTTTTTTTTTGCGCGGAGGGGCATTCTTTCATTAAGGCATGAATTATGACATAGTTTGGTAGACGTTCTTGACATTACATTGTATGTAAATGTATGCCTACCATTATTATGTCTTTTTTGGATCATTCTGGCGCGTTTCAGTGTTGGGAGTAGCGAATGAGGCGCGGTGGTGTACACTGGACTGATACGTACATATACCTAACTCTTAATGAACCAAATGCAAACAGACCCTTAGGATAAAGTTTCTTCTTAGTTTCTTCTATGTGGGATGGGAGCATTATGTCCCACATATTCAGGTTATTTTCATAAACTGGCAAGTGGTTTAAGCTTACCCATTGTAGGCATAGGTAGGTACTTAATTGACAAAGAATATATGTAGCTGAAATAGTTTGTCAATATATGGACAAGTGGAAGCATCATATTTAGCAATTTAATTTCTTTTTAAATTGACTCAAGAGTTTTATTTACGAAAGACAGTTAAGAAGAAAATAATAGAGAGAAAAGAGAGTTTCATATTAAGCAATTTTATTGAACACATTGACAGCGTCCCGACAGCTACGGAAGGACAGATTTCTTGCAAGTGCAAAGAGACATTTCAACAGCTACGGAAGGACAGATTTCTTGCAAGTGCAAAGAGACATTTCAACAGTCGCTGAATGCCACTTTATGAAGCAAAATCTCAAATCTTTATTTTTCCTAATACAAGGGGTGGCATAAGTTTACTGTAGGGCATTGGATTTTTTTATTCTATTAAATGGATTAAGGTGTCCTGATTCTGAATATGGTATTAAAAATTGTCGGTCTCAATTCGTCTTGAAAAGTTAAAAAGAGGGCAACTTAAACTACCCTTAAATGGCCACAGGTCGGACTCGACTAGTTTGAAAGTTATACATAGGCAAAAAAAGTTCAAAAAGAGTGCAACTTTAACATACTCGTAAATGGCGCGCCTGCCAGAAAATTGCAGCACCTACCATTAGCGAAGCGACGAAGTCGCATGAGCGGCTAAACCTTGCGAAAAAGGAAGTTTAAATGTTTAACACCCGCGAAGCGGACCACCCAAATACTTCTGTCTCCAAAATCAATTTTTTTTACAGAGAAACTTCCCTCTTTTGCAGAAAGAATGGCACTGTCAACCAGTAATTTGAGGATTAATGAATCTGGCAATCGTTAGTGGCTGCCTTTTACTTATTTTTGAACCTTAATTGACACTCTTCTTTAACCGGTCTACTGTTTAATAGTTTTGGAACGATTTTCAGATGGAATGCTCCTTAACCATAAATACCCCAATTGTATTGCATTCTAAGGTAAACACGGACAAAGAAGGACATCAAGAGTCTCGTCCTGATTAAATCCCCTATTTCACTTGCAGTCTAGAAAGCTATTGACAATAACGTTTGACATAAATTTTAAAAAGTTTTCGTCCTTTTTCTTCTTTAAAAAGTCTCTTAAAAGTTCAACAGGAAAGAAACTATTTAAAAATTACTTAACTTTAAACTTCTTGAGGATGATTTTTATCCCGTACTTGTCCCTATCTATTTTTTAAAGTCTGCATCAGAGGGATGCAATTATGTCTTGTCCCTCTTTGTGCTTTGGTTGCTGTCTTTTTATATACGCGTTTTATGCGCTTTCTCTTTTAGGGGAAAGAGCTGTGTAATCTATTTTTTTATAGTTAACTGTTTCCGTTTTATATTGGCTTTTTGCTTACAGGAATAGGGGAGAGTAAGCTCCGAGTAACCTTGGATGTTGATGACACAGACATAAGGAAAGGCGTTATTTAAAAGGCCACGAAAAACAAAAAACATTCTAAAACAGTTAAAGTGAGTGCATCTCAGTGAGTGCTCTTATGCAAAAGGCAAGAACAATGATTTATGTTCTTTGTACAAGAGATGCAAACTTTGGTAATTCAGAGGGGTCTAATTGTAAAAAAAAAAACAAATAAGTGGAAGTGTTCGTGTGTGACAAACTTCTATATACCCGACGCTTTATACCGTATAACACCAAATCTTAAAGTGTTTTTGGCTTACATTCATAAATTCTTTGTATAGGCCCGAAAAGTGGGCCAGGGCTAAAAATTAAAATCTATTAATTGTAATTTCGTTAGAATCATGACAAATTGCGTTAAAACCGAAAATTATTTCGGGAAAAAACAGTTTTTTCGTAAAATCGCCCCCTAAAAGTGGGCGGATCTCAAAACTTTTTATGAAACAAACTTAGCAGCTAACTTTAATATTTGCCATAGAATTTTTTTCTATTTCAAGTGAATATTCCCAGAAATCGGGTTTTTAAAGATGTAAAATGTTAAAAGTGGGCATGGTCGATATTGTGGGCGGTCCAATTTTCGCCTTCTTAAGGGTTTTAGGCCATTATTGCTCTATACCAAAACTTGAGTTCCTGCACCTTGCCTAACTTGACCAAAAGGTCTTTGGAAAGAAAATTTGAAATGGAAGATGTCTCACATTGAAGCCAGTTGTGGGCGTGGCCGTTGGCGGATCGAATGGATTTTCACACTTTATGTCTGTATAAAATAGAAACTCCAAGCGTTTAAGCGTCCTATCTCAATTTTAAATACCTAAAAATTCACACACACGAACAGACGGACGGACGGACATGGCTTAATCGATTCACCTGTTGGTCTCGATCATATCTCTAAAAGGTTCTTTGGATCTACGGTGATCATTTCACTGTGTTAGAAACTAAGCATTAAAATTAATATACTCTGGGTCGGGTATAAAAAATTAAGCAAGAGCTACAAAGACATGTAAATAAAAACTACGTAGATAAGCTTTTTATATGACGACTCTGATGATGGTATGGTGATTTCTTGACGCGGCATTCCATAAGCACACTATACTCAATCCTTATTACCTATCATAACCTCGAAAGATGTTTGGAAGGCTTGCAGGCCATGGTCCTACCTAGCCTATCCCACCCACCTCGCCTATCGCAGGTGTGGCTTCTATTCCAATTAAGCTATTGGTGTCCGGTTGAATTCTCTGTCGAAATTCGACCAGCTTACTTTATGCTTTCCTCATTTATTCCATTCCCGATATTCCAGATAGAAATTATGATTTATTGTGTCTTTTCTATTCTTTATTCGGAAAAAATAAAGCACACGGAAAAGGTGAAAGTTTGCTAGTGTAGTGATTTCAGGGGCCTTAATACTTTTTTCAGCAGGAAGCAAAAAAATTTTGGGGCACAGTTTCGTTCATATTTCATAAATCCCTCTCTTAATTCAATCCTCATACGAGCGAGTGGTTTTAGGTGGAAGCTTTTCAGCCTGCTAGTATGCGTACAATAGTGGGGAACAAATTTCAAGGTCCTGCTGCGCTGTCCGCGCGTCGTGCCACCTTAGGCGACGTCGTCGTGTATTGCTTCAAAGATTCCTCTGAAAACTCATACGTGGTCTCCATTGAATCGAAGGCGTCTAAGTCGTTCCATTGAATAGGCGTCTAGGTCGTTTTATGCGTCGTTTCTTGACTAAGCTAATGTCACTGCACAAATCGTAAGGTTTGTTGCTTTATCGTATTCCAGTGCGAAATAGGACCAATTTTTATTACAAAGAACCTTTTTCTCGGACCGGCCAAGAATAACCTCATGCCTAATGCATCTGCGCTATATAGCTTTACATGCTGTCATTAAGGAATAAGTATGATCTTAAGGTCTTAGTATAGGGCAACCTTTGCTTTACTACTACTCAAAAGCCTTTTGGACCTAGAAAATAAATGATTGGCAAGAGAATAGTTCTTTGATTGATCCCCCAAGACTCAATCTCTAAAGCGTCTAGTCTTCAGAGATTAAAATGCTGTATACAGACGTACACAAACTTCTTTAATATCTCAAAGCTATAGTTTCTGAGTGTGATATTTTGGCCAAGAAAATAGAGAAAAGGTATCCAGTGTTGCAACAATTTACAGCGAATTGTTCTATCTAAGGTCTCGAGTTTCGGGAATCTGTCCAAGTGTGGCAGACTTCGAAAACCGAGGTTCAAAGTCTTAATACACTGATGGGGCTCACACACAACATGACAAATAGAATTTTTTATATTTATAAACAAAACTTAGAAGACTTTCCTAGATAAGAAGATTGTCTAAGGAGACGTCTTGATATATCTTACAAAGCTGAGAAGATATATCGAGTCTTTGAGGGTTATGTAAGAAAGTTACCCGTAACATGGGCGTCATCGGAAGAAGCACAGGAGAACGCTATTCGTTCAATCCACAATGATTGCTAGAGTATTTTATTAAGTTGTTAAAATAAGTATGCTACTTATAGTGAGGTATTTTACTTTTAAGTTTATATTTAACTCACTTTTCTGTTTTTTTCTTCGTCTTAACTTAAATCTTGAATTCTGTTTAGCCTATAACCTGCGAAAATAAAAAATAATGCTTTCAAATACTTGTTCTCTTATGGGAAACCGTAGGAAGAGTTGTCACTTATTGTCGGCATCATTATAATAAAGGTCCCTGACGATGTTCGGCTAGCAGCGTTTGAAATGATCATAGGACTAGCCATGATTATAATGTTTGTAGAATTGTAAATTGTTGTAATTTTTCACTTTTCAATTTGATTTTTTATTTCTTTGCCATAGGGGCCGCTCCCCAATATGAGCAACGATACGTTCGGTTAGCTTTTTAATTAATGTTTTCTCTCATTTACAGGCGAATATTTTTTTAGTTCAAACTACCTGCCCCTTACTTGGCATATCCATTCGTCAGATTAATGCCTTGCCGAATTCAAGGATGGGAGGATTACTGGAAACGGAAAGTGGCTGAAAATAGTCTTGATGTTTTTCGTTTTTTAGTCATCTTACAATCAGCATGGCAATGATCTGAGGAATGCAGGCGCTAAGTGACATACTCCTGAATCTACTGATCTGTCAACATGGCCAGTTTTGCCGACTGTGAGCAAAAGCTCATAGGGTGAACTAGAATTACATTCCGCTTATGTGAGAGTCAAACTAAGATTTAAGATAGTTTGACTTCGTGTACCCGAAACTGACGACAAAAACGTTATAAAAAAATGTTCTATCGGCTCTCTTGAAATGCGCGAAGAATTGAATACACGCATTTGTCAATTTGAAGTTCACGATCGCAAACTCAGTTTTATTAGCAGGTTGTTTTACGAAAGTCGGCTTTTATGTCCAACCTTAATAATTTTATTTGATAAATTTTAGCCAGAGGCAAACTGTTGTCCCCTTGCAAACGAGCTAATGGGCGTCAAATTAAGAAATTTTTTAGTCATCTGACACAATGACAGATCACCAAAAAGTACAAATGTCAAATGAAAATGTCAGAAATTCCTATTCCTTTTTGCACAGGTGGATCAAGTAATCTTAAATAACATCACTCAACCTTAAAATCAATCGAATGCATTTCAATAACGACATATGCAAACTGTTTAAAATTAAGACCACGGTTTAATGAGAGGTATTAGGTATAACGAATATGAGAACCATTAAGAATGCTCACACTCAACTCAAGCGCTTTCGCATCATTTTTTACACAAAGTAATTGATTTCTTAATTAAAAACATCACCATACAGTAATAAACACGCGACTGCATTTTCTGAATTATAATTGAGCTTAAACAGAGGCGTCTACACTAGGCCCGGTTCCGCCTGTGCCGCTATCAGCTGAAACATCTCTAAGCCCCTTTGCGCTCGATGACTTAATTCGCCCATTGGAATTCGAATTGGATCGGCAATCTTTAAGTATTTATGATGCGCTAAGTGTACCTGATTAATCTAAGGAATTGGCGCCACTCCGAAGCGATCGATGCGAAAAGATAAAAAATTGTTCAGCGCTGCTAATCCCTGTCGGAAGTATGCAACATTAGTGGCAAAACTGAGCCGATATAATGTCGTCTCGGAGTGGGTCCGTGTAGACCGACATTTATTAATGTGCCTTTTTTGCATCGATGTTTTGATTTAATTTATAAACAATGTAGGTATCGATATGCGGGCTAAAAAAATGTTGGTATTCCAGCAGGGATGTGTGATATGTGCGCATAATGCCCCGCAGCAAATAATGGTGCGAAGAAATTTGCATATTACAAGGACGCAACGCTTCGAGAAGCGTGATGAACATAATAAGGTTGATAGTAAAATGTTAGACGAATCGCAATTTGATTGCCTTATAAGGTCAGAGTTTTTAAGTGCAGAGAAGTCAAACAGATAAAACTTTATAACAGAGATGACGAACCCTATGATTGTCTGCAAATCTATAAGCTTTTACCTCTAAAAATAGTTTAAACTAGATGCATTTTTATTTAATTTTTTTAAATTTTCACTTAGACTGGTTTAGACGTCCGAACAGTTACAAATCAAAACAGATAAAAGTTTTTATCGTCTATTTACGATCGCGCTCCGATTTCGTTTTACTACCCATTAAACGAACGACGAATTTACGCGACAAAGCAGAACTAATTCAGGCACATCGCATAATATTTAAAACTTTTCTTAATCAAAAGCAAAAACAAAAATATACAGCCACACATGCCATAATTAAGTCCTATGCCACATGAAACTCAGCATGATCTTTGGGTACAACAAACCTGCCTCATCTCATGTGTCTCTGGTTGGATTTACCGCAAAATTTTGTTTTTATTTAATTAATTAACTAGTCTGCCAACGATTATATGGTGGTGTTAAAATCCGGCCTGATGCTTGACAGAGACAAGAAAGAAAAACAGCTGAGCCATTTCTTCGGCTTCATTTGCACATTTTGCGGTCGACCTCCTCAACGGTTTACGCTGACATTCAAAGTAGGCGCCAAGAAGCTCCATGCCGCGTCAGATTTATAGACCGCAGTTTGGTAATAAAATGATCAACTTACGCCCACCGAAATCGAGATTCGTCCAATTAACAGAGAATTACTTAATTTTACGATTCCATTGAAGTGAAAACAGCTCTGCCAGCAGACGTGTCTGGCTGCCAGTTCTGGATTCTGAGCCTGAGCCGCAATCACTATGGCAAAAAATAAAGCATCCGCACAAGGAAAGCCTACACAGAAAAGATCGTGACTTGGATACGATTAAAAATTACAATAGCACCGGTTCTCTGACAGTTAAAACTGACGTGTAGACTAATCCAACCAAATGAAGTGATTAATGTCAAAGAATGCGCTCCACAACAAGTACCTACTTAAAGTAGTTCTCTCGTAATGAGCAAATTCCATGATCCAATGCAACAAGTCTATCTGATTAGCCTGCATGAGGCTGTGATTGTGGTCCTTGCGGACTCCAAGCAGTGGATCGCCGCGCGTGCCACTGGTGAGGAATATTCTTCCAATTGAACACCGCGCTGCCGCTGACGCCTATGTATCATTCATGATGAAGCAATCTGCAAGAAATTCTGTGAATGACGCTAATTCTTCTACAAGTGTGACAGTTTTACGCTAGCATTGGAATTTCCGGACTTTAGAGTAGACGAAAGCGAAGATGACGTCGGCCATGCCCCGGAGCGGACCATGGTTAATTTAATTGTCAAGCGCAGGCTAATTGAGTGAAATGAATGATACCCACACAAAAAAGTGTCATTGTGGAATGGGCACATTGTTATTTTTAAAACAATAGAAGGAAGATAGCCGGAGGCTGGAGCTTCTATAATTATGAAGTGTGAAAGTGGGTAAAATCCAATATGTAGGTATAGGACAGTAAATAGGCAGAGCTTTGTTTAATTGCGACGTCTTAAGTGGCTATGTATCACACACAAGTAAAAAAAGAAAAGTCATGTTGACGTTGGCCTGTCAAACTTCAAAATTTACGGAGAATATCTCTTTTTCTTTTTTTGATGTTAGCCTGTTAGCCAGTGCGTCGCGTAGGGTTAGTCAAAAACTTAAATTTCAGGATTGCACTAAGTTTTTGACAATCAGCTGATCGCACAGAATTCTTTTCTTTCACCGAATACCTAAGTGATGCAGCTCTCTACAAGTAAAGCCGCGGTGTCACAAGCAACGTAAAACAGGAACAGAAACAGAATCCCATACGTTAGCAACTGAAACCTAAATTCGCTGAATGCTTTTTGCGTTGCTAATGTATGAAATTCTGTTTCTGTTCCTGTTTCTGCTCCTTGTGATTACGCGGCTTTAGGTGGGTTGCCTTACTGCACTTATTTGAGCAGACTTCATTGTTTTAAGGAATGAGGCTAAGAATCTTGCGGTTAAGGGCGAAAAACTAATACCATTTCTTCACCGTACACAAATCCGCAATTAAAATATATTCTTTAATCCCCTACAAATCACGCGATTAACCCTACAAATTTAAGTCCTCTCAGCAAGCAATTAAAAATAAATATCGTCATAAATCTTATTCCATCATTTCCAAAAAGCTTTTTTGTGCCACTTTAAACCTTTTGCAAACACCATTGAAAAGCAGCTTGAAAAAGGAAACGGAAACAGTCCTTGTATGACAGATTTGTCACAAATATGGTTTCTATTGGGACATTTTGCAACGGAAATCTTATTTTGGTGCTGGGAAGTGACATTTTCACTCTTTTTTTGAGAAGAAGAGTGTTCGTGTCAAATTAATCAATTTTATATTTGTCCGGTGGGACCACTGCAGGACGTATTTTTAATCGTCTCCCACTAATCCCTGTTTTACTGCCAGTTAAGACAAAGTAAAGGAAAAGTTTTGAACAATGAAAGTTCCCATATTTTAAATGTCAAAGTAAAAAGTTACCTTGATTAAAAAAAGTTTGATACAAAAGAGATTTGGCTGATTTTTGACAGAACAGATTTAATTTAGGACTTAATTTAGTTATAATTTAGGACGAAACAGATATGGAAACACATTTTCTTATCCACTACACCAGATATCGAATAAGAAAATAATAAGCAATAGAAAATACAAATTTTTGACACCTGCCGTTCTAGAACATTGTGGTATACTGCGTTCTAGGGCTACAAAGTTTACTTGTTTTGAAAGTTCATATGAGTTCATATTATGAGTATAGAATTTGAAATCTCCAAAATACATCGAAAACACATCAGGGCGTGTTGATGAAAATTTTAAATCTTTGGGTAATCTTGGATTCTGGTGCGGTGTAAAGAGCCCATACATGACAAACAATGAGAGCCTTTGTCCGTTGTGTTAGACTCTGATAAGACTTAACCTATCCGGACCCAGACCCGACAAGTTTTTCAGGGTGAAAACCAGACAAGTTTCTTGCTCATTTTAGAGGGCGAGTAAAATTGAGTATCTTGAACTTTCTGAGTCTGTCAGTCATTATAAGACTCAATATCATATCAGTCTCAATTCTCGTTCCTCACTCGTTCACCTATCCACTTGATACCAATTATTCTCTGAAGTTTTAACCAGTAGCAGAAGCAGTTGACATAAACTACGGTTATGGATCTGCATACAAGTTAATATTTTACCTCAAAATCCATTAAAATATGTCACAGAAAATGAGACGTCATACGCAACGACACTATAAGGTGGTCAGTTAAGATCGTTACTTCATTTTCCAAAACGCTATAAATCAAAGTAAAAAAAAAATTGGAAATACATTTATGTCTGCGTGAATTTATCTACTTGGGGCGGTCCAAGTTAAGTTAAGGCCTTCGCCATTGCGCAAAACACGATTTAATCTCGTGTCTAGATGAAGCAAAAAAAGTAAAACGATTCTGTAATGTGACAGTCTGTCTCGGCAGGTATAATAGACGTCCCCCACTGTGAGGCGTCGACAACGCCAGATCAGTGCGACTGAACAAAGTCGATGTCTCTTTTAATGTGCACTTTATCGTAGAATCGGCTAAGCCGTGAACTTATGGAGAATACCAGCATTGGACAGTGTATCTGACAGGTAGATATGACACATTAGATCGGTGTGGGATACGTATGCCTATTAAAAAATTAGCAGGGGTCATAATTAATGGAGCGTTGACAACGATGTGAAATTTCATTTCCTTTTGTCTGATAAGATTTTAGAATTTGTGACAGGTACTATTGATAGGTACTATTGGCTGGGCGTAGTTAAAAATAATGACAATTTAACGAGTTTCTAATTGACAGTGAAAATATTTTGCTTTGTGTCCCTTTTAGTACAATAGTAGGTAAGAACCTACCTAAATGCTAGAAAGTCATAATAAGCAGTCTAGTGTTGGCCCTGGTGATTGACGGCTTTCTGTAAACTGTCATCACTTAAACCGGATTGGTTGGTTGGTTTGAACACAGACTTTTAACTTCTTCCTTAACTAAAGAACCTAGGTTGGAGGATCAAGTGCAAGTCCCAACCCAACCCTTAAACTAACCAGACTAAGGACACACGACGACAAAAAACCATGCTACAAATTGACAACAAAAGACAGCGGAAATTTGTTGCACAACGACAATTTGTTGCACGATTTCATTTCACGACTGTTTCAAGCTACAAGAAAAAAAGTTTCAAGTCTTTTTTCCAACGAAGAAAATGTCGATTTTCATCAAAATTTTCGGAAATGGAATCGCGCGGGAAGTTATTGCTCGTCTGCTCACTATGCTTGCGGGAGAAAATCGTGCGGTTATTTACCGATTTGTTTACCTGTGTGTGTCCCAGTCTTAATGTTAAGCTGTTTAGATGCAATCTTTTATCTATTAGAACGCCCCTACCGCTGATTCAAAAACTAAGTGACTCTTTCAAGCTTTTTTTTAACAGGAAACATTTTTTTTTTTCAGATATCAGAATGTGCTGCAAAAGGAGGTGAATGCGACGAGACAAAAGGTAGACCAGTGTGTGGCACAGATGATCAGACATATCCTTCGCGGTGCCACTTGATTCGAGTACAATGCAGCGGCCATCAAGTGAGCCTCAAGTATCGAGGACCATGCAAAGGTATGACACAAGTTTTGACTTGAGTTGAAGGAGCAATTTTTTAACTTAGTGATCCGATTAAGCAGCTTGTATCGATGCTCGTGAATATGCCCTTAAGCACAAGGCATTCGGAAAAACCCCACCAAAATTCATTCCGCGTTGCAAAAGCGATGGCACGTATGCCCCAGTCCAGTGCTTGGGTGACAGTGGATGCTGGTGTTCGGACATCACAGGCAAACCGATCGAGAACACATCTGTACGAACGGGCAAACCCCGCTGCCGAGAGTTCACAAAAGCCAACATTCGGCGATCTCCTGCTCGTCACCTCAACCCACTAAATCGCGGCGGTGGTGGTGGGCGTCGTGCATGTACGCAGGCAGATCGAGGCTTATTCAACGCTAATCTCATCAAAGTCTATCAAAGTGAATATCTGCGAACTGGCCTGCACAAAGATGCTTCAGTAGCGCCCGCAGACAGAACGGTTCTCGACTGGAAGTTTGGCAATCTAGACACGAATGGAAACCACATGTTGGACAAAAATGAGTACAGGGAACTCAAGAAGGCCGTCAAGAGGGTGAGTGATGCACTTGAACTTGCTGCGCTAAAGTGACTGACATGCTAACATAAAATGATTTTTTTTTTCTTTTTTTTCTTGACATGTCTGAAGGCTGTGAAGCCCCGACGTTGTAGCAGAGCTTTTGGGAAATTCTGCGATATCGATGACGATGATAGATTGTCACGGCGGGAGTGGAGCAATTGCATCAGCAAGGATGGGGTAAATCGTAAGTGGACTTCCTTTTTTTTGTATGCCTTTGGAATGTGGATAATTTTTGTTTCGGGGATTTCAAGTATGTACGGATGGGCAGTCATGTTTCATTATAGTTCTGCATATCAATGGTGTTTAACTGTCATAATTCATTAGATTTCATGTTAATTGTTGTGTAGACTCATCCATCATTGTTAAATTGTTTGTTTATTCATTGAAAGTTTTTTTTTTTGGGAATGATGTCTGTTTTTGTTTTTAAGAAATAAATTTAAGATAAACCTTTACGTGATGGTGGTTTGAAGCTTGAGCGATTGGCTGAGGGGAAATGCTTAGTGAGACACCTAGTGAGATAGTTAAGCTCTCATAAGTGGAAAGACTCGGACGATGATGAGGTAGAAAACATAGAATTAACTTCTTGTTGATATTTATTATATGGGCGATAAAAAAATTAAACAGCAAACGCTTGTTTAATTTTTAATTTAACATCGGTAAACGACGCATAGCTATGTTTTATGTCATCTATATGTGCGCTGTAAGTTCTAAGGTTGACGACTTTCTCACCGTTAATAATAATCTAAGGATTAAGAATGTGCGGCTACAGAAAAATTACAGAAAAAATTTAGGATAGTCTTTTGAATCGGCATTCAGTAAACCGATTAAAAATTTGAAGTGTGAAAAACAGGGAGACCCTATAAATCTGAAGAACAGGCCATATTTTTAATTAAATAAAGTTTTCATCATACCTACTTCTCAGCCGATGGGCACAAACTAATAAAAGACTACATAAAAAGCAAAAACACATGTTTTTAAAGTGAGTAGGTAGACAAACTGGCAAACTTTTCAGTTATGAGATGTGGATATAATAAACGTTTAAGGACAAATTTGGCTTCCTTTTTAAAGTGGACGTTGTTGCAGGTTCTTACGTAGGTACTCAAAATTTTACCACCAGTAACATATCTAAAATTAGAAGTCTGCACATTAGAAAAACTTTCCATATGCCTTTTGGCATGTTTGAAATTCAATTTGACATCCATAAAACAAAGCCGGGTAAAAAGGTAAACTTTTTTTACGTTTCTGTCGATTATGAAAGTTTTTCAACAATAATTGGCGAGCTTTTAAGTCAAGCATTGAAGTTTAAAAAGATTCCCAGGCGTCCACTTTTTTTATCCACTTCTGGTCTGAAAAACGCAAATATTACGTCAAATATTTACATCTAAACTCACACTTCATTCGGACCAGTCTTAAGCAAAAAAGGGATTTGCACCGACCCCAAATTATATTGTGTGTCCGAACAAGAGGTTGCGCCCTGCAAGAAGCAACAAACATGTTTGGTTTTGATACTTTTGTTTTCCTGATCTTTCCTGATACCGGGATTGATCCCGAGATAGTTTAAAAAAAAAGAAGGGGTGTTTAGTGTCTAGCCTCAATCAGATAGCTTACATAACTTCAATGCTGAAATAAAAAATTATTTCGGTTTAAAAACGAACTACATATTCGCAATGTTCGGGACCAAAACCAGCGGGCGGAACAAAACCAGCAACAAACGTAAAATCCAGAAGTGTCTGTCTCAAAATGAGCGGCTTCCTGGTCGGCGTCTGTTACCCAGGTTAGGGTCATAGGCAAATAGAGTGGACAACAATAAAAATCGCAACAATAGTGTCGCAGTACACTAAAAATTTAATACATTGTATTGTCCTGTAACTTTTACTTTTACTTTGTCGGAGGTTGCTACTATCCGCACTATCAGCACTCAGAAACAACTACTGGTCCACGCGGACACCTTGCTTTAATGTATTTAGTTTACCCGTCTTTCGAAGAAAAACGAGAAGGAGCTTCAGTGATGAAGTGCTTAGGTGTTCGGCACTCACAACGTCAGCCCCAAAGATCCGCCACCTGATGCGAGCTAAGGCAGGGCAACTACATAGGAAATGTTCCGCTGCATCGTCGTCCTCTCCACAGGCAGTACAGGTGGTGGTTTCGCTCAAGCCTAGCACATTCAAGTGCTTGGCGAAAGCTTGGTGAACCGTAAGGACGCCTACAAGAAGTGTGCAATCGATTCTCCTGAGAGATAGAAGAAAAGACTTTGACCCCTCGCAGATATCCGGGCGTAGTCGTTTAGTCTGTCTGCACCCATCGCAGTCACGCCAACGAGCGCTGTGCTCACGAGAAACCCAAGTATCAACGTGACAACACATACAGGCAGGCCTAAAGCAGGTTCGGGTCCTGAGAAAACCTCTTCTGAGCCTAGTCTGGCAAGGTCATCAGAGATCTCATTTCCCTGGATACCAGTGTGACCTGGAACCCAAACAAGATTCACTGCATTTAGCCTTCCGACTAAGTTCAACGAATACTTGAGTTCGAGCGCTAACTTGGATGAAGTAAGAGGCAACGCATTTAGAGCGGCTTGGCTGTCACTGCAAACGCATATGCTTCTCGCCTTCCACCTGTTAGTCACAATATAGCGCATAGCCATTAGGATAGCGAAAGTCTCCGCTTGGAAGACAGACACAAAGGGGGAGGGGGAGGGGGAGGTGGTAGTGAAGTCTAATGTTCTCACTTTCCACAAAGACTCCAGCACCAGACCCCTGTCCGGCATTCTTTCCCTGGCTCAGAGTCTGGCCGACTCTGTCCTGTAACTTGCTTCAGTGTTTCGTACTTGGCGTTTAAACGGTCACATTTGCAATCTTATAAACGGTAATTGTGCAATGTGTATGCCTGAAATATGCATTCTATGAACTTCATCATAAAATTTCACCGCACTAGTTTATGGCGCGTTTTTAAGTAAGAACCGAATTTTGATATAAAAATGTGTAAGCAACCATGTAAACTATTTCAGATAAAATATTCAAACAAAAAGTACAATGTTATTGAAAAGGGTACAATGTTATTGCGTACCGATTTTTCTCTCCAGGATTTGAAGACATACTCAAGCCTGTAGTCTGTCAGTTTTTACCCATCTGAACACACTTTCCAGGCGGTCTAAACATGCATTTAAAAATATTGAATGCTACACTTTTAACACACTGCCGCCGTATAAGCTTTTGAAAAATTTAGTTAACAAGTAATCAGACTTAATGTTAAGTCAACATAAGTTTTCAAGATAATTAATTTGAGGTTTAAGGATTATGACTTTGTGTCAAAAATATGTAGTTTCTGTTATGTATTTTCTATAATATTCTTTGCTTTTCTTTAATCGCGCTTTTACTTGCGTTAGAACGTCTTCCTTTCTATGCTTATCGTACACATCTATTCTGTCAATTTCTAGCTCTCAATTGTATAGTTTTCCTACCAATTCTAGTTACCTTAAATTGTACAATATTCATGAACATAACCTGTGTTAAGTAAAATTTGTACCTATACAGTCGTTTAACCATTTTATTATATATTCACACACTGCTTCACATCATATACCCATAAACTATACATACTATATGCAGGTCATCAAGCTGTCGAAAATAATAGAAACAATGGTGGTTCCGGATATGTAACGCCATCTGTTAGCAATGCTCAGCATCATCATCAAAATAAAAATAATCCCCCTCCTCATCAAAACCACAATCATAATTTACATAAGCTACCATTGGATGAGCTAGACAGTGACGATGATAACGAAAGTAGTCAACATTTAGGAGACTACGATGATTCCGATGACTACGATGATGGCGAGGAAGATGATAACATCAGCCTAAATTCGTTCGGTTCAATGGTATCGGGAAAACTCCCCTCAATATATTGTACGTATAGATTTGTTTATGAAAAAAAAAGTACGAAAAAAAAGAAAAATGTACCAAACACTTGTACTATGCACTAGTGTAATTTTACTAACTTTTATTTGGATTGCTCATTTTCTCAAAATTCATTTTGCATTATAATGAGAACGAAAATTTTATAAACACTCTACTACCACTCTTTCACTATTTGTTTTGGCCTTGAGAATTCGTTTTAAAACATTTTTTTTTTTTGATATAACCTTGCATTCAAAATTCAAAATTATTTTCATTGTAAAATTTACTAAACGAAATTAAAAGTTATAAGAAATATTTTACCAGGAAATGTTGAACATTTTAAACTGACTTAAGTATTTTTGACTTTTAGATCTACGGCCGAAAATGGTGGATTCAGAACCTGTTCTCCGGGACTCGGAAGGAGAATCTGATTGCATTTCTGACCGTACGGTGGCGCTAGATGAGCAAAAGGTGTGGATGAGAAAAATTACCATTTTTCGTTTTAAGTATGATAATTTTTTTTTTGGCAGTATGGTGGTAATGCTCTCTATGTTCCTGAATGCACCGCGGATGGAAGGTATCAACGAGTGCAGTGCTACCGATCCACAGGATACTGTTGGTGTGTGCATGAGGATACGGGCAAAAATATTCCTGGTACATCAGTTAAGGATAAGCGACCACAGTGCGATTCTATATATCCGCTCTCTAGGCCAATGAAGGGATGTCCTGAACCAAGAAAAACTGAATTCTTAAAGGATTTGAAAGAATTTTTAAAAGAAAAAATCGGAAACAATGCGAATACAGGGTAAGACTTAACTAGTAAGACTGAAATGTTAATTTTATTTGATAAAACAAGGAAAACTATGCGAATTTTTGTAGGTATTAAATTATGATAAAACCAAGCACACAGAAAGTTTAATAGATCCTCTTCCATGTAGATATGCGCAAAATAGTTCCAACGCCGGAACGAACATGGAATGATTCTTTTTTTTATCGGAACTAGTTCCTGGAACGATTAACGTTGTACCGTCTGATTTTTGTATTATCTAATAACATAAGCATGTCTGGATCTATGAGAGAATCTTGAGCAGTATTTAATAGTCATCAATCATCCTCCATGCTTTGTTTTAGTTCCATGAATGAAGGTTCTAAATCTAACACTAGGCTTGGACATGGAACTATTAAAAGACCTGAAACTAAAACCTGACATGGAACTTTCGGAGCTGTTAATATTTTAACAGATGAGACCGATCCGTGTAGGTATACCAACATATTTCGTTCACTTCACGTACGAACTTAAATGTGTGCGACGGAAACGTTTTACATGTTAAGGGTTGTGAAGGGGGGCTTATGTTCACCTTCAGCTCAGCTTGTAGGAAGCAACCCACAGGTGGGTTTGAAAGAGAAAAGTAATTTTACATTCTTAGCCCATCTTCGAAGTCGAAGAAGGCTGAGGGCATATCCTTTATGCGGATCATTATTCGCCTAACGCGCAAAATAATCTCTACAATGATTAATTCTCACGAGTACTTAGGCCAAACACACGACAACAGGAAAACGTGCGACTAATAACCGCACGATTTTCAGCCGCAAGTACCAAGCAGGCGGCGAACAATCAAAATCGAAGCGATGCCTTACAATTTGGAAGCAAACTGGTATTTTCTTTGTTAAAAAAAGTGTTCTCAAACTTTTTGCCATGCGGCTTAAAAGAATCGCAGAAGAATTGTTGCAGATAAAATTGTACGATAAAGTGTCGTTCCTAACCGTAATCGTTGGTTATCGGTTTTACAAACCCTTGAGCTTGTCGTCGGGTCGGACTACATTTAGCTACTTGATTTTCTGTGGCGCCTACACCTGGCCTTATAAATTTCTCGCTATGTCTACCGAAATCTTTTGTCTTGGGGTCATCACTTAAAAACTCAAAACTTCACGAACATTTTTGTAGGAAGGTTCCGAACCAACGTTAACATCATAACCCAAAGCCCAACTTTTTCGTTCACAGAAATTAAATTTCTCTGAAATTAAAAGCTTTAATTAACAAATATTTGACTAATAGCTCCTTTGATTTTTCTTAGCTTGGCCGGACCTAGCATTAGTGACCTGAAGTAGGTATGACGTATGAGGGATTTGAAATAGGATCGATCGGAATATGACGTCACGTCATTGACGTGCAATACATTGCTTGTAGTTAATGCAACATTTTAGACGCCTGTTTAAAAAAAATATGGCCTACCGTCAGAAACTTTTCGTGATTTCCAAATAACAATTATGACACGACTATTTCAATTTCCTCTTTTTTTTTCTTTCTTTTCTTCAATTTCTTCTCTATTCAATGCAAGCCTTCGACATACGTTTTTTAATTACAGCCAATCCAATAGATTTTATCACCGTTGTAACTTTCACGGCGAGATCATCCGAGTTTCCGAGTTAAACTGAGATTAACCCCAGAAATGAGTTTTTCATAGTGAACTTAGATTTGGGATTTATATCGGCTTAACTCGCCAAATTATGTGAGTTAATGTCGGATCAACTCTTTAGGACATGGTCAAAAACAGTATAAACTTCTTTGAATGTTTTTCCTGTGTGGAATGCCAGTGTATCTGTGAAAAATGACATCTGGGAATTACTCAAAATAATTTTCCTGTGCTTTTCTATGTGAAATGAGAGTTGGGAGGGCCAATAATTTCGAGAACCGAAGATATTGACAACTCTGTTGATGGAGTTGATTCTCCACTAAAAAACTGCTCGCTGGGTTAACTCCAGATTTGCTTTGTTAAAGAATTAGCAGATCTTGAACTCAGCACTAAAAACCCGGCCCTTATAAGGACTACTAAGCAACTTAAAATTAGTTTTCTGATTGCCAATCGCCGTGCTTTCAAAGTTGTGTATGGGCAAAAGAGCCTTACTTGCTGGGATTCTGATTTTTAACCAAAATTTAGAATAGCCAGAATAGCTTATTTCGAAATAGGTTGTTGCGAAGGTTTCTTTCAATCTTACAAACCCTAGCCTGGATAAGAGGCGCCGAGGGTCAAGCATGAATCCGAGACTTGGTTCACTCACCTTAGTAACTCATTTCCCGTTGCCGACCAAATGTAGGGTTGTTTCCCTCTTCTTTATTCGTAACACCAGGAGGCATCGAATCGGGGAACAGCCAACCAGTAAAACCGTCTTAAGATTAGTATTCCTAAACGTAAAAGCTTGCCATCACAGCAACTATAACAGAAACAAAATCCCATTTAAAGTTTCAGTTGCTAATCTAGGGTCTCTGTTTTCATTTCAGTTTTCTGTTGTAAGAGACAGAAAAGATCCTCTTCAGTGAACCCAAACTAAACTGGGTTTCTATTTCAGTTGTCAAAAAAAAATTTCTAGCCTTCGAAAAAATAATTCTATTCTCTTATTTCTGGTGCTTATGTGTACGAAATTCGGTTTCTTTATGGGCTTTTACCTTCTCTCAGTAAAATATTTGCTAAATTTATCCCTTTTTAATTTATTTCAATTTATTCATTGAAACAAACATTTTTAAAATTCACATGGAACTCACTCTGTCATATTTATTTGCTAGTCTTTAAAAATATCCCTTTTATGATTTAAAACTTGATCAGTCAACAGCTAGTCCGTTGCCCAAATATTTTTGATCAAATACTTAAATTTGAGCTTTAGGTATGTGAATGACCAAAGAAACTTCCGAAACATGTAATGAATAATGACAGTATGCATTCACCCAGAAAACATATTATTTAAGGCTACTAAACTTAAGAAGTGGGGTGCCCTGGCGTAGTAGTTAGTGTGTGTGCTTACTACGCCGAAGGTCTGGGTTCGAATCCTGCCATCGTCACCTGAAAAAAAGATTTTTGTCTTGAAAAGCTTCTCAAAGTGCCGTTCGGATTCGGCAAAAAATTGTAGGTCCCCTTGTATGTAAAGAAATTAACACACCAGCATACATTGTTGAGAAGTTGGCCTTGGTTCACCTCGAGCTGTTGCGCCACTCTATTTATTTATTTATGAACTTAAGAAAACTGTTATCAACCGTCTTATATTTTAGGGTTAATACGACAAAATGGAAATCCGAAGACGAACGAGTGGGAACACTTAGCTTTGTGTTTCTTGATAAAAATAAGAACAAAGCTTGGGAACGTAAAGAATGGAAGACATTCCGTGAGCTTGTCACAGCAAATAAGTACGTGAATATTGATAGCTGTGCTGATTTTTTTTTTTTTTATAAAAACTATGTTATATTATTCTAGAACCCTTCGAAAATGTGGCAAAAAAATGCCACGATACTGCGATGTAAATAGTGATAAGAAAATAACCTTATCTGAATGGCTGAACTGCTTGCAGGCGCAAGGCATCGAATTGGATGGTCAGAGAACGACTGAAAAGGGTTGGTATCTAGTTTTGTATTTTTTTTTCTCTTCCTTCAGCAGCAATTTTTATTAGAATTATTTAAACTATGTTTTTCTTAAATTATCTTCAAAACAGCTGAAACGATCACCAACAAATCATCAAAGCTTAATGGACCAAATCCATTGGAGTCATACTTAAAGGAGTAAGCCTTACTCAGTGATGTTGCTTAATGCAGAAAAAAAACTCATAACCATGACATAAACATGTAAAGTGGTTACCATTATTCCACCACGAACACAAAAATCCATTCCATTGGGTTTTTGAAATATTATATTCCACTCATTGTGTGCGTTTTGTGCCATTTTGTTGTTGTTTTGTTTATTGCATACAATTAATTGCTTTATTCTCTAAAACTATTCTATTTTGTACGCTTCGAATTTAAAAACAAAAAACAACTTTACAATGTAATATTTTTTTTTTATTTTTTACTTTTCTTAATGGACAGCTCTTCCCATAAGGGATTCATTTTTGTAAAAAGGAAATAAAAAATATTAAGCGTTAATATAAAAGAAAGAAAGAAAGAGTGCATGCGCTGAGGGAGAAAAATAGAACTCATTACCAGTGATTTTCAAAAGTTTGTTTTGTTAAAAAGTAAAAATAATATTAAATAAGAAATTAAATGTTTAATCTGTAGATATAATTCAATGATAGTTTTAAGATTACGATAGTAATAACCCTTCATGTTTGCAATTGCATACCTACATGTTTGAATGCATTATGTAAGAACTAAGAAATGCATGTAAAAAGTAAATAATTTTCGAAAATAAATCAAAACGATTTTTAGTTACCTACGTATTGTAAATATAAAAGTGTAGTTTTATTTAAAATAATTCTTCCGAATATAGCAATATATATTTTTTATAACAACAAGCTTCAAGTATTTATGACAACTTTTATAATAAGTTAACATACGGCGGTTGAAAGGGACCAGATGAGAGATAATGAGCTACTGGTGCACCTCGATTTTAAATTTGTAGGCCACAAGGACTGTTCCACATTCGTGATGTTCTGCCAAAGATGCAGCATAACATCACGGATGTGGCCCGATGCACATTTGCTATTTTATGTGAACAGTCTTTGCCAAAGAAATGATATACATTATGTAATATTAAAAGACAAAGACACATTGCAAAGTGTCACATTCCAAGAAGTCAAGTAACTTTGTTATGTTAGGGTCTCCTATTATCTTTATCGCTCGCTTCTTGATCCTATAGAATACAGTGAGGTCTTTGGGGCACCTTGCCAAACGTACAGTTTTATTCCAGTCTAGGGCAAAACATTTGGTAGATAGATCTTTCTGACTACAAAAGAAGTCCTAGGTATTATGAAGCAATCTGTGCTGCATCAAATTTGTGGCCATTCGAACGCAGGTTGTCATTTACGCGCCTACCTACGGAGGATAAAAACTTACGGGATTCAGAATTGTAAGCAGCGTTGTCAATTTAGTACTTTCAACCTTAATTTCAGTGTCCGAAAAAGGATTTCATTGCCAAAAATGTCTTTTTAGTGCTTGGGCGTTTTTTTAGTGCTCTAATTTATTTTTAAGTACTTTATAAACTCTGTTAATAAACGCTGAAACTGCTGAAAAAACATTTCCTTTGATACTTATTTCATGATTCCTACTAAAAAAAAGCTAGCCTTGGAACTGCTATGTTTGCCACTTTCCAATGGCGTGGCAAGGGTTTTCTAGACAAGTAAACTTAGTCAAAAGCAAACTTAGGAACAAATTGTAACCTTGAAGGCGTGTATCTCTCAACTTATCAAAACCGCTTTTTTACTGTACCAACTAAAATTTATAGCTAAATAAATATTGCCCTTTTTTAAATTGTTTTTTTATTGTAAGAAATTGGTTGCTTGTGAAAATTGGTTACTGTGAAAATTTGGTGCACAAGGTGTCAAAATTAACGCTTAAAAGAAACTTGCTTTAGCTCAGACAAAACTTGGCAACACTGGTTGTAAGTGCCATTCATAGATAAGGACTGGAGCCTTCTGTTTTGCCCGTCCAGAGCGACTCGAAATGAACCCTTCAGGGGAAAATTTTTAATCCATTCTAAAAGACTCTTATTAGCCCTAGTGTTTCTAGGCCTAATAAGAGTTTACAAATTTCACAAGGGAGCTGAACGTTTGCTGCGTAAGCCGATCAAAAACTGTGATTTAAATGATCGGCTGAAGACGATGTCTCTTTCGTTAATTGGCGATCAATAAGACGATCCAAAATCTTGGAAAGCAAGCAGGAGTGCAAACAATGGAAGGGTAAAAATGTAAAGAATGGTCTTATTTCGGAACAGGCTGGATAGCTGCTGTTTTCCCATTATTTGGGAAGAAACCAGAAGAAAAAAAAAGAAGGAAAATTTGGAAAGGAAAATTGGCCAGAGTGGTAGAACACTTTTGCAGAACAATGGCGGAAGTGCTATCAGAACCAGCAGATTTATGGACTACCATTCAGGACGCGTGGAAGAAGCTGCGAAATGGGCTTCAATTTCGCGGCCAGTTCCACGCTGGCTTTCTCTATTAGAGTGTCATTGAAAAAAAGTGTTGGAAAGCAAACAAATTGAAAACAAATTTATTTTTACCAAAGAATTAAAATTTTTTACTATTGTTTGAACCTGATACTTTTTTTTTGCCCTTTTTTCATGTTATATTCAAACTACATGGCGACTTAGAGCATTAAACTCATTCCTTGATCGCTTATAGTGTTGTCGATTTTTCTCGGTTGGGTGCCTCTTGAAAGACCGAACATCAACATATCTTAACGTTATCGCCTCCTTAGAGTTTTGACCTGATAGTTTTGTAAGGATTACTTCTCATCTTGGAGAGTTATTTCACTGAGCAAATTTGCGGTGGGTTGCAATGGCGTAGTGATCGGTGTGCGAACCGGGACCGGGAGCGGGTAGTTTTTCTGTATTTAATAATTCTGTGTTAACGAAATTCTGCAAATCTCTTTAAAATTCTGTATGATCAACATTCTGCTTTTCAAAATTCTGCTTTTCAAAATTCTGTTTTTCCAAAATTCTGGAAGTGCAAAATTTTGCGCATAAAAAAGGGCGCACGGAAAAATACGAGTAGGTACCTAATAGCTCGAGAACATTGTCAAATTGTAATAATAGGCGGATGACAGTCTCTGAAAGTTGCAGTTGTTTTTGAATCTTTATACTGTGAACTTCGAAAACAAAAGTAAAAAGTGGTTGAATTCAAAATTAGTGTTGAATTCTAAGCGGCGTGAATAAATAAGTGAAATTTGAGCTTAAATAAGTTTTGTTTTGTAAATAAAGTATTTCGTTGAGTTAAGTATTGAGTTTATTTCGACGAACACCAGACTAGAGGCCTACCCATAATAGGCTCATGCGGGATTAATCTAATGTCGAAATACAACGAAAAACCCACTCAAGTTCCGCCAAAAGATTGTGGTGCCCACAGTAGACTTAAGCATACGATTTGAAAATCTTATGAGATTCCACTGTGAACGGCTTTAAACTTGTGTATCACGTTGCCTTGAGAAGTTAAAATCAAATTTTAAAATTATGTCACTTTTTTTTATTTTTGGATGTTAATATCGCTCAAACCGATCTAAAATGTGTTTAAACTTTGAGGCCAGTGTACAATTCTTTATATGTTCCCCTTTTACGGATCTTTGAAGCACTTTAAGAAATAAATATGGGCTTAAATATGACAACTAATGAACTTATGACAAGCAAAAGCATAACTTTAAGCCGACAAAAAAAGTTAACGAAAACCTAGCGAAATCAAGCGAAATTCTATAATGGTCGTGTCACACGAATTGTAATGAGACATTTGTGAAAGCCGACTTAAGCTCGTCTTAGCCTTGTTATGGTAAGGCCATAAGACTTTACAATTCGTTTGATAATAAAAATCTTTTATTACACTTATCTAATCGATATTTAAAATCGTCCAAAAGTTCTCATCTCTATTAACTTTTACTGAGTTCCCATCACTATCAACGAAAGGGACGGCATAGAAACGACAAAAGATTCAAATCAACCGTTATGTTGGTTGATTATTGGCAGCATTTAATTAAGTTTCACAATTTAGTGTTAAATCGTTTATAAAATCGCAATTCAATCAAGTTTTTAAGTAGATTCCTGAATTAAGTTAGTTTCATGTCTTCAAATCTTCAAGACTTGTAACCGGACTAACTTTTATCTACAAAAAGCAATACATTCTCTTGTGAAGATGGTCCATTTAGTTTTCATATTTTATTTTTTAATACTTCTGTGCAACATTATACAATAAAACACCTACTTAATCTTCGCTGACTGGTAGCGCTCCCCTGGCTTTGACATGCGTAAGTACATCTTCACAACATACGTTGTCACCACAAGAACCAACGTGGTCACTTCCATGATAACAAAGTGAGATATCGACGAACCGATCTCCAGCCAAGAGCCCTTGTTCCTCACCAAGAAGAGAAAATTCAAACCCATAATATCACAGATAAAAAGCAAAGCTATGAAGACCCTTCGTTCGCTAAGTACCGGGCCAATAGTGCCATAGATAATAGCCACATTCAGCAACATGGGCAGGAAGAGTTTCAGCACGACCAAACCCATAATGACCCAGGGCGAAAATGTCGTTATAAAGCAACGCATGACATTGGGATCGAATGAGCTTACGGAAGCCATGTTTCCTGTGCCAAAGAACCCAAAGAGCGTGTAAAGTAGTATCGCCAGTGCGTACTGGAACGACTGGGCTAGGTCTTCACTTTGCAGGTACTCGGTGGGATACTGTTTTCTCTGGGAGAAGGTAAGCATAAGTTGCGAGCCGAGCAGGACAATAAATATTGCCTCGTAGCTTGTGCAGAGCGGGAGGTATGCTGTGGTGAGGCTGAAGAAAACCAACTCCACTTGAAGTTTGAGAGAAGTTGGTTGGGAGTAGAAAGGCGCCAGCAGTGAATGAAGAAGGAAGCCCCAAGAAATCAGTCGACATGGCAATGGAATCGCTTCCTGGTTGTTATGCTTGAAGATACAGAACGCTGTGTTAAGCAGACCTATAATAGCTATTAGGTACATCCACTTTGGAAGGTTGGTTTTGACTAGAATGCTTCTCGCCAGCGTGATGAACGCCCCAAGAAGCAGGAGAAGATCATTTCTGTTGCCCATCACGGGCGGAAGAAGTGGAAATACGGAGAGGCTAATGCTCAGCGCGAGCCACAAATAGAGTTTGCTTCCTTCTCCTCGAATGTCTTTTAGCTTTATTACCACAAGCAAAAGGAACACCAGCGTAATGTATTGCCTCTTGAAAAAGGATGCTACCATCAGAACTGAACCAACCGCTGCAACCAGCAGCATGGAAGCGTTTTTGGAGGTCATAAGAGATATGATCCAGCGCTTCTTGCCGTGGGAGCTCTGTATTGACAGAACCCATGCGAGCACTGGCAAAACCATATAAAATCCGATTTCAAAAGGGATCCTTTGCAGGAATATAAAAGCCAGGAGCAGAATAGCCACAATCGTTGGTGTAACAAAGGCAGTCGCTGTACTCATCGGTTTACTCTTGACAATGAACGTGATTAGGCAAAACATCCAGACGAGGAAAGTTAAGCTTGTGCAGAGGAGTAGTACTTTCTGGTAGTAGGTGTGGTAATATTCGATTCCGATCAGTGCGTCCTGCATAACAAAGTTGGATTCTTCGACAACATCTTGAAAGTTTTTTGATTTGAAGGACTCCTCAACTCTTTGATGGAACGCCTTGATTGTTTCAGTGGTCAGAAGGCTGAAGGATGGCATGGCATAAGAGAAGGCGCCTTTTTCGGACGCAACTAGCAGAGCCTCGAACTGAGCTATCAGCTGTTGGGCATTTGAGTAGGCAGCAGAGGCGGCATAGTCCGAGGAAACATTGAGAATTCCTTTAGGAAGTGTCCCAAAACTGTTCATTGGTGGTGGTAGGCCAATAAGGGCCGACATGAGTGGGGCCATTTGACCTTGCTCCATAGTGGCTAGTGGAATGAATTCGCCGTGGATTTGGAATTTTTTGCCAGTTCCACCAGCCACCCGCCAGTTGTTGACCCCGGCACCCCAGATAAGAAATGGAGTTTCCGTCTCCAGAGGATCTCCGGCACCATGGGAGCCTACAAGAGTCAGTTAATAGGGACAAGTTTCAAGAGAAAATAGAGCAACTTACCATGATTTGTCATTCCGTGGTCAGACGTCAGTACATACGCTGTTTTCCCGTCGGGGAAGACCTTCTCAAAAAGCTCGTATGTCTCGTACACACCCCTCTCCGTGCTGTGTAGCGTCTTGAGAAACAGCTCCGTGCCCGGCTTGTGAACATGACCAGCGGTATCCAGACCAAGAAGGTGCAAAAAATAAACGACCCGCTGCTGCTTCCTCAATTCTTCAGCTTTACGTTCTAGAAAGAGTTTAACCTTCTTGAACACCCACTGGTCCAACAGCCAAGTCTCATCCTTGCCCGTGAAATCGTACTCATCGTACGCGTCGATCATGAGCTTCGCCTCGCCTGTGATTCTCGAGAAGATATGCAGGACATCCATGGCTCCCCAGGCGTAGGTGTGCGCACTGCGATTGAACACATTATCAAAGTCAATTGGATTAGCCTTCCAGCCGCGCAGCACTGCCGATGGATCTTCATAGAGACCGGCTATCAGGGCAATATGGCCAGGACGTGATTCAGTTGGCACTCGTGTCTGTGAAACGCCAACGCATCCTTGTTGCAGGATAAGGCGGCGTATGTGAGGAATGTCTGAGCATTGATTGCGGAAAAACGATTCTGCGCGTAGTCCATCGGTAACGATCAGTACAAGTCGGTCGGCCGGTGGGTTCTTTGGTTCCCGCTGCGGGCTGAGCCCGGTTATGACCGGTGACCGAAAGTAGATAACAAAAATCGACCCAAGCAAAGCGATGTGAACGAGGACCGCGTGAATAACCCACATTTCTGGATGCACTCTATTTACTCTGGAACATGACTGTTATGTGTGAAGTTTAAAAAGACACGTATTTTCAATTTATTTTTAACTAAATTATAAATTTTACCTCGTTTATTTTCGCAAATTGGTTTGTTTGTTGATGTTTTCCGTTCTTGTAGTCAAATTGTCAGCATTCAGGCGTTGAGCGGAAAGTCCAGTCGGTAATGTAGTTTCATGAATTTAGACAGCCTCATGCGTATTGGCATAATTTTGAATTTATTGGGGACAAAAATTTAATGATGGGCTTGAAGAATTTTACCCTTTTCACATCAAATCAAAATTAAGATAGTACTTACGGCGAAAATAAGATCATTATGAAATTCTAAAAAATAGGTCCCTTGTGGTCTTATTTACTTGATATTTATATTTTTTTTATTTTTACCTTAAGCTAATAAAAGCCCAACCGTGCTTTAATGAGCTTTAGTCGGCTTTCCCAAATGTCCCATTAAACGCGATACGTATGCCACGACTATAATGGCCTTTTGCTCGATTTCGTTAAGTTTTCGTTAACTTGTGTTAGCTTGAAGTTTTGTTTTTTTCTTGTCATAATTTGCCACATTTAAGCCCATCTTTACTCTTTTAACGTGCTTCAAAAGATCCATGAGAGAAGGGAATATACCAAGAATTGTACGCTTACCTCAAAAGTTTAAACACATTTTAGAACGAACAATCGGTTTCATGTCTCATGAATTGTCACAGTACTCTCCCGTACTCCCGTAAAACTAAATTATTCTATTACAATCCCCGGACACTGCAGCCATTTCTTTTCCGCCTGAAGAAACCGTTTAGATTGTTTTGGAGCAATTTCTTGCTGCACTTCCTTGTTTATCGTTCTTTCGCTTTTCTCTTGCAATGTCTATTCAAGATTCGTTACTCGAAAATTCGAAAATTAACTTGAATCGTGCTTCAAAAGCCCAAAATTGAAATTGGAAATCTTCATTCGAATCCGTTTTTGGTACATCATCACAAACGCGGCAGCCACCTTGCTGACAATTTTTTTCATGCCCAAGTATCCATGAAGGATTCAAATAACAGTATCGATCAAAGTTGCTAGCTACAATCAAAGATTTATCACGAGCTTTGATTCGGGCATCGTCCAACACAAAATCGTGGAATTTGGTGACGTTTTCTTAATTCAGACGTCACTTTGGACGCACTTAGAACTAAGCATATTTTGTGCTCGTAGTACAGTAACGTAATGATCCACTTGAACACTTTTACATGCAGACTATTACAATAGAATCCGCTGTTTTTTCGGTCTTTCATAGATCCATTTTTCTCTACTTTAACTTAATATCACCAAACAAAGTTATTTTTTTAATATTTAAAAGCCAAGTGTTTCACCCATCGATTTGATTTTCTCTAAGTCACTGACTGAAGATGCATATTGTACATGGAAATGATTTAAAAGAACATTAAATGGAAATAAATTAAAAATGAATGAATGATGGGTGATCAATTGTCGAGCTGGGGGACAGACATTTTTGGTGTTTTCACATTTTTCTTTCCCATTTTTTGCCAAAAAAAAATATTTTTTCTGTTTGTCGGCACTTTCACTACCAAATAACTTAGCATGGCATATGCTTAGGCTTACACTATGTCCCCACTAACAATTAAAAGAAGATAAGCGGGAGACGATAAAAAATAAATCCCAAAGTGGCTCCATCGGACAAACATAGGATTCATTTGACCCGAAAACTGTGTTTCTGTCACTTTGGGTCTCAAAGCGAGTGGCGATGTCATTTCCCAAGAGCGAAAAACGGTTTCCTCTGTAAAAATCACAATAGAAAACGTACTTCTGACAGATCTGTCGTACAGGGACAGTTTCAGTTTCCTTTTTTTATTCTCAAACTGTTACAAAGGTGCAGAAAATAGGTTTGCGAATAGGGTGAATGGGACTTATGAGAGGATTTATTTTTAATCGCTTGCCGAGAGGATTTAAATTTGTATGGTAAATCTCGTGATTTGTAGAGGATTAAAAAAAAGATTTATATTAATCGTGGATGAGTGCTCGGTGAAGACATGGTATAAAATTGTAAGCTTAGACCCATTCTCATTCGCCTTCGAATTCGAATCCCAGAAATGGTCTTAGATTCGTGATGTCACGACAAGATGTGAAAAGATATACAGAAATTACTTAACTCAACCAAAGATTCACTTAATGAACACACCTAGCTGTCATTTCAGACAAACTGACATTCAATATTTGATTATCGAGAAATCTCCACTCTATTGCTCCAGTATAATAATAAATAATTAATTTATTAATAAATTGCAATTTAAAATAACCAAAAGCGAAATTTAGAGAAATTGGCGAATCCGTATAAACACGTGGATGAGAAGCTCGGACGACCAGTTGTATTTAAACCTTTAAATTATGAATTTCAAAAGTTAGAGTAAAAAGCGATTGAATTGAAATAAAGTGTTGACAAGAACAGAAACAGAATCATACATTATCAACAGACTCAACATTATATCTTCATACATTAGCAACGCAGAAAGCATTCAGCGAATTTAGGTTTCAGTTGCTAATGTATGAGAATCTGTTTCTGTTTCTGTTCCTTATGACAACGCGGCTTAAGTGATGAAGTGGAATTATATTGTGATTTGAGCTTAAATAATTTCTATTTGACAAATGAAAGTGTTTCGTTGAGGATTTCTAGAACGGAAACTTGGTATTCTTTGACAAGCCCCACACACAAATCTGCAGGTGACAGCAACTGACTATTCTAAATTTGATTTTTACGGCTCAAACAAAAGTATGGACGAAAAGACAACCAACATATAGGCGCCAAAACAGGCCAATCGTGATCACTGGAGACAAGTCTTTTAGATTTTATAATTTACTTAACTCCTGAGCATTTTCTTGAGAGAAGATGTGCAAGCTGATATTTTGTTAGGGTAAAAAAAAAACGTTAAAACAGAAAAACAATGTCAATACATTATCGTTCTTCCACTCTTTCCCAGACATGAGAGTTATGTTAAAGCTAAGAATGTAGTACACCATACATCCTATCTGAATGAGGAGGCATAACTATAGGCCTTTCCCATCAATCATTCCTGGCGACTTTGAGTCTGTGCCAAAAGTGCTGTTGATGTGTGTACTTTATTCCAAATAAAGTTGTAAGTTTTGTAATCACAAAAATGATCGGGTTTAGCAATAGGTACGATAGGGTCATGCATGGACAAAGCTTAGATTATACTGGGGTGGAATCCTCTAAGGTGAAAACTGATAGTTGATCATCACATTTTTAAATTTGGGATCCCGTAAGTGTGATCATCACCATTTTGTGATGAATTTCAGCTGACAGCTATTTTAGTGTCACTTTCCATTAAAGCTAGTCGTGTTTTTGCAATAATTGGGTTCTTTTTGTGTTTTTTTCTGAATTCCGTCAGTTGTAGTGATTAACTATGTGTACCTGTGATATGAGTGAGTTTGTTTTTCAGTCAAAAAACCAATAAGAACAATAGTGGATAGTGGAACTCGAAGTCTAAGGACTGCTTCACGCAATATTCTAAGTTTTTATTTTCCGTTATGGGATTGATTTTTTTGGAGGACCATTTTGACTTACAACCAGCAAAAATGTTCCCGTTTTATTATTGAGTGGTTTTTCCAACACATGAAAGTCGTAGCTTGTAAGTCGCGAATCGTATCTTTTCGGTAATTAGGGGTGGGTTGCCATGAAATCGGCCATCCTTTCGATTTGATGTTTATTTGCTTGAAACCTTGAATTAATGAATTGAAGAATTCAAACAAAAATAATAAATTAAAATATGTACGTACATTTTTACAGCGCAGTAATAAAATAAATGTAATTGCACTTGCCGAAAAATGTAAACAAAAGTAAATTAGATTTATTTGTGAAGCGCTGTATTGAAATGACATCAACTGACAGATGAAAATGTATGTGCTGACGAGTTTTTAAATTTTTTTGGTGATCACTTTACAGAGAGCAAGAACTGGGTGATGGTCAATTTTGATAATCAACATGGTGACCATCAGCCATCACTTTAGAGGATTCCACCCCTGCATGCCATTTTGGCACATTTGACGTCAATACAAAAATATTTGCAGCATTTTTTTCTTCTTAGCTCTGTCAAATATGCCAGAATGGCATGCAGTCTAATTTAAGCTTAATACGTTATTAAGTGTTAATCTCGTTTATTATTCAGAACGCATTGAAATTGAGACAACGTACATTAAATTTTACTTGAAAATCCATAATATCTAAGTTAAAAAAGTTAAGGATTCGAATCTTTGATCTAAGGACAGGTATGAATTTCGGGTGATGCGTTGGAAAAAATAATTGCTCTACGCTCAGATACACCAAGAAGGAACGATTCAAAATATAATTTTTATGAATTCAAAAGGAGTTTCATTCCAGCATTGTCTATCAAACGCCTTGAGCCTACTCAGTGCATCCATCAAATTGAACCTTCATCGAGTTCTTTAATGTAAAAAGATCTTATTCGAATTATTTCGTTGAGTTTCGATGCCTCCCTTTGCCATCTTAGATTGTCAATCAATAGTTTTCATAGCTAGCGTGACACTTGCATATCAGTAACTTTCCTTTAAAGATTTTTCGTTACAAAAACTAATCAAGGACGAAGGTTAGACCCTCGTGTTTCTTCCAACAGCTGGCATATATGTCTCTCACAGTGAAATTCAATTTAAAATTACCAAAGTAGATAGTTGTACTTTTAATTTCTAAGGTTGAGTAATAATAAGTCTATAGTTTAGTTGAATATTACCTTGTTTTTTTTTTCAAGTAAAAGTTTAAAAAATATCTATAGAGTAATAAGACATATCAAATCAATCTAATTTTGTTCCAAAACTATGCCAAGTTATTCTCGTTCTCTTTATTGCTTCACAAGTCACCCACAATCCACCACCTTTGGTAGTTTTCTATCATCATTACGACCATTTTTTTAGGAATTCAATACTTACTTTGCTTTCTACAAATTAAAAGGAAGCGTATACAGTGACTCAGAAAGAATTTCGATGTAGATATATAAGACCATTAAAGATTTTTTTAAAATATACTTCTATCTTAAGAGTAGGTACTATACAATTTTAACTTGACGAAAAGTTACGGTAGATCCTTTTAAATTTTAATATGCGTTAACTGACAAGGTAAACTAATATACCTATTAAGTTTACAGTTGCTATTTTGCACGTTGATAACGACTTATCCTTACTTAGACTACTAAGGACCAGGAAGCTGTCGCCTTTAGACAGACGCTCTTATTTCTTTATGCTGGTTTTGTTACGTTGACGCCCGAGTCGTTTCCGCCCCGGTACCTACCTAATAAGCACACCATATCTGGTGGGTGTTCCCCAATCCGATCTGAAAGAGAATCTTAATTCACGGGTCAAAGTAAATTGTTTCAGAGCCATTCAGACTTTTCTGGACGATCAATTGAAATGGCCAGCATTTCCAGTATTTATTGGTGCAACATCTAAATCGCACTCATTTTCTAAAGTGCCCAATTATACCTTTCACTAGCTAATTATGCCCACGTTTGATTCTTTCACTCACAGCAATTCCACCAAATCCCGCAGGTCCTAATTTCCATACAAAATCATAAAGGTACTCTTCATTCTAGACAAAAATAGAAAACAAACTAAATAGTAGGAGAGAAAGGATTGCAAATAACCATCAAGCAAAAACTGAGCCAAACTTTTGTTATTTGGAGAGAGAGAGAAATATTTAACAAAAAATAGAAAAGAAACTCAGTCAAATCAAAGGAATCAACTAGGTACCTACCAAAAAGGATATCCTCAAATACAGCCATTCACAGTTCACTGTTGTCTCGTGTCGTCGTCGCTAGGTGAACGGCTGAAAATCGTGCAAATCGCAAAGAAGGGCATTGAACGGCATTCCAAGCATAGTTGTTAAAGAAATTTTTCACTCCCCATATCCTGGCGTTTGGCGGCGCGCCATTCAACATAAAACTTCAACGTGTTCATACATAGGTACCCTGAGTTCATATATTTGAGTTAGTTTCTTTGCCGACCGCGCCGCCAAACTTGTGTATACTCGTCATGGATATGGGTTTTGCCATTGAGTGTTGAGAATTGTGTGTGAAAATTCCATTCATTTCAAGGACTTCCCTGGCTCCTGGCTCGTGCATATTTATTTATCAATTACATTTGTGACTATTTTATCTCGAACGAAAGTAGGACAAAATTTGGGGCAACACCAGCACACGAACCAAAAAAAAAAATCCACCCGCACAGAAAGAGCCCATTTCCACACTACTCGCCCAAAAACAATAGCCACCCACCGGAAATTGTTTTTTTATTCGATTTGTACCGCTCATTCCGCGCGTCCGTGAATTCGATTTGTCGTCATCATCGCAGCCAAATTCGTGCGTGAATGAGGTGCGTTTTCGTCGACATAAAACCGAATCGAACGATTTTGCATATTTTCGATTTTGGCAAAAGGACAAACGTTCAATTAATTGGCAAACGATATTGCTCCTTGGAACGCTTTCACTTGATTATACCACTTGGATTTGAGAATCACAAATTGGCTGGAGCATGTCGTCCTCGTCAATGTACGCTCCTAATCGTAGGCAACAGACGTGGTCGAACCAACATCAGCTACGGAAGCAAAGATCCTTTATTGAGAGCACAGCCGTTGCCAGTCGAATCTTGTGTCAAGTTAGTGATAGTAGTCGCGGCGGTGTTCGCGGCAGTACCAATCGAAGCGGATCATTGATTTTGGCCCGGTTGCCATCGGAAAGGAATAAGTTTTCCTACTTACAAAAGCAGCGAACCGTAGTGGATCAGGTGTGTGCCGGTATTCGTGGTCGTAGTGAACAACGATCGAAGGGATATTCTTTGATCGGTAGTGGCGGTAGGGGTGGTGGGCCGCGACGTCTAAATGGAAAGGACATAAAATTAGCCTGGGCGAACAGTACTTTTGATGTTGGCGATGCACTCGAATTTGGAAAGCATACCAGGGACACAGGATCAGTATTAGGAAGCACAAAGAATGAGTAAGTGAATCGTAGAGACTGTTTAAAGTGTGTTTTGCTTTTTACAGAAAATAAATTTTTACCTCTGTCTACAAAGCCGAAAATTTTTAGGGAAACTTTAGTTGAAAAAAAAACACGTTTGCTTCTATTCTCGAAATTTGCAAATCTTCCTAATTTGAAATTCTTGAGATCCGAAATCCTAAGCAAACATAATTTAAGGGCTGACATTTTTATAGGTATAGCGTTTTCCTTTGATCTAATAGACTTCGATATTACGCTTTTTAAAAATAAGACCAAGATTTTTGTTCGGGCCTTTCTCCACGAGTTGCAGAACTCTCCAGTTTTTCATTGTCCAGAGCGCATAATATGATAGAAATCCTTTTGAAGCCCCCATAAGATCCTTTTTTTTCTGCACCTGGGCTCGATGCAGCGCAGACAACCCAGTGCACCCTGCACTACATTCAGAAAGTTTAGTGATATGAAAATTGGACTTTTCGTTTCGGTAATTATGTCGGCTGTGCAGTGTGATTTCACAGTTTTATAAGCGGGTGCGCTCTTCAAATTTTGAGCAACAAATAGATTTACCGTGGGACCACAATGCCCGTAGCGGTGGTATGTAGCAGTAGTACGTAGTACAGCCGCGGAGCCATGTGGCGTAGTACGGAAAAAAATTGAACACAATGGTGTAGCGCGGCTATGTCGAACAAAAACCTCGTTTATAAACAATGGTCGATACTCTGAGTTAATTTGAACTAGATTTAATATTTTTGTACAACGGATGACACAAATTCCATAAAATTTCTTTAGATTTAACCATCTCAATAAACTTTTCGACGTCCTTTTCCTCCATTGTTTACTTAACTTGTATTGAACTGTCCACCGTGTAGCGCTGTCAACCGTGTAGCGCTACGAAAGTTAAAAGTTGGCCAACTCTTACTACCGCCACAGCTACGCGCTACCGCCACAGACACACATTGTGTGCGCAATACACTGAATACATGTGTTTTAACTTTTGACAGTTCTTACTACCGCTACTACTACCGCCACAGCTACATCACTGTGATTCTACGGTTAATTTCAAAGAGCTGCACTCTTATAAGTTGTTTGCATCCCACATGAAACAAATGAACGCAGGCAGATTAAAAGTTTTTGCCATAGTAATTCCACCGGAAAAGAGAAGATAAAATTGTCGGATGCTTTAAGTTTTTGACAATTCTTAATGACATCCTGTGGTGCGACCACAGGATTGTCGTCAAGTCTTTTGCGCAGCTCTTTGTAAACTTGAGATGTTTGACTATTTAATGGCGACTGATTTTTTTAATCTACGAAACCAAATAGCCCAAAAATAGAAAAACAAAACGTCAAATATTTTGATCGAATTTCGGTCCAAAAAGTTAATAGTAGAAGAACAACCAGCAATATAGCCATCCATCCATAAGTCTACGGCAACACCAACCGTTCTGTGAATCTCTTTACACAACATAACAAACGTATGGATGGATGGAATTTTTATTTTAATCTCAATTTATTGCCCGGTTTATTTAAGACACCCTAAAAGTAGGTTATTAGAATTATGAAGACAATGACAAATAAGATATGGTCGTAGAGTGGAGCTAAAATACTGTTTCCACTGATTTGGGCCACTGACCCAAAACAATTATTCTAACATTACCTGCATAACGCGGATACTGCTTTAACCAACTATCGGCGATCAGTTTAATTTCTGTCCAAATTAGACTGCCTCTTAGATTTGCCTTAAGATCAAAAAATTGTTTTTTCTTTCGACTTTTTTTTGCGCTAGCATTTCAACTCCACTGTTTGATATAAAATTGATCTGAATCGTTGCTCCAAATATTGTGTACTTCGTGCATTTCGATTTTAACACATGATGAGCCTCAGGCTTTTTGACAGCTAGGCTATCACCCGTTCTTTTGGAGCATTGTAGAACCCATTCAATGCATCAAAAAGGTGCGTTGGTTAACAAAGACCACGTCATAAAACAAACTTTATTTATGCCAAAATTTCTTGCGTCAGCTAAATCTTCTTGGAAACCTTAAAAGACAAAAGATCTTAAAATTTTTAGAATACGTGTGAATACACAGGACTTATACAGCTTATAAAGCCCTGCCTCTATACGTCGGAGTAAAAACTGTACAAAAACTCGCAAAAACGCCCAAGAACTTGATCATAAACATGAGTTTGTCCATAATATTTTTCTTCTTTCGCAAATCCTGGTTTTTGGTAGTTCAAAATCACTGTGTAAGTCACAAGTGTGATACCTGTTGACAGGAAATTTTTCTGCAAAGAACTATAACTTTTGCCCACTAATTAGTGAATAACTAGACATTCAAATTCGGCCATTAAAAAGCTTTAATTCACAAATTTAGCCATACTCTAACACTCGCTTACAAATCTGAGAAAATCCGTGAACTCGTATGTTCTATTTCATTTCGCTTTGGGGGTTTTACATCAGCGCTTTTGCCTTCACTTTGGATGTTAATATCTGCGCAAAAGAATGCGCAGGTATTAACATCCAAAGTTATCCGATCCGAACCTGCTTGTAGTTTTGAGGTCATAGTACAATTTTTGATTCCCTCCTCTGACGGATCTTTTAAAGTATTTAAAAAAAAATTACTTGCAAAAATATGTTAATTAATAAACATCAGCTTAGTAAGTGTGAACGGATTAACAAGTTTGCGAAAACTTTTCGCCAAAAACTCAGTTTATAATTCAGTGTAAACACCGTAAGTTATATTAAATGTGTTTGAAGTTCTCGTAAAATCCAATGTTTGAAGCTTTCTTAAATAGTCTTTGCTTATGAACTATGAAGAAAACTGTCACCAAAAAAGGAGTAAAACAAAATAAAAAGACGTCAATGTCATAATAGGTAGATAGTCCATCAGCTTTTTCGAATTCATTCGCCCTTTGCATATTATCGAAAAGGTTCATCCATATTCAACACCGAACAAAAAAGTTTCCACCCTTTAACCAATAAATTAATAAATTAATCAATCGAAAAGCAATAACGACGTCGTTATTTATTATTTTTTCGTTAACAAGGTTACAGCATTATTGTTGTTTTCGACTTTTACCCAAACTTAACTGGCCTGTCTAATTGTTTTTGTCCTCTTCAACCGTGTATTCAAATTAGCAGGCATATAAGCAAACAATAAAATTGTAAACAATCTTCTATGCAACTATGTGCCGATATCCCCCAGTTACAATCTATTTGAATTAAAATATTTTGCCATTAGAACGGCACGCGATTTGCTAATATAAGCATTTGCAAAAAATGCCGGTAAGCAAAAAGAAAATCACGAATCCTGAAAGCAAAAGTAGAAAAACCTCCCAAAATCTTCGCGTGATTGATAATCCTTTTTGCTTCGACTGGCTCTTCTTGGGTTAACTAGCGAAATTCATATTCCTGCAGTCGAATTAAAGACTGAATGTGAATGAAACTGACACTTGGCACACGATTTGCGAATAAAATATAGAGCACTAAAGTCTTCGTGATCCTCCCTCCCTGCCGCCATAGATATTGCAAAATGAGTCTGTAAATTTAGGACAAATTTTGCCATGCAATACAGGTAAAGGTTTGATGGGGCCTAAGCAAATCAATAAAAAATCCTTTATTGGATTTGATTGCTTTTGCTAATAAAGTTGGATAAGGGGGTGGGACCGAAGTGACTTTGTGGCCGTTCCAGATCTTAATCAAAGTGAGTTCATGTTTCAGTATAAGGCGTCTTGCTTTTCCATGATTTTCATACCTAAATATATAAATGTTACTCTGTTACTGCACTCTGGCTGAACAGTATTGCATGTCTTTCATTTGAAGTAAATCCTTAAGAAAATCCATCGACATGCATTCTAATTCATAAATAAACAATCTAAGTCGAGCAAAATATGAGAAAACTCTTTTTTTTATGCTGAACAGAATTATCAACATGACAATTTTATTTTTCAATTCAGTATAGGCAATGTTATATGATATAACCCAAAAAAAGAAATTATAAAAAAGAGTCTCAATACAGTACGAACCTTCCAAAGGATGAAACTCTTTCCACAAGAATTGCATGGAGAAATATATTTTTGTTCCAAGAACTAATCACCTCCCCAGTTTAAGTTGGATATAAATAAGTATTTGGAGCAACCGTGATTGCAAATTGTTTGAATCTAGGGTATCTGTATTATATGGTTTTAAGTAGTTGGCTTATAGAGAAATTCCATTTTATTCCTAGTTCAGAAAATCAAAGTGAAGTGACATGAAATAAAAGTAACATCTAATATCTCGTTTTTAAAAAAAAAGGAGTTGTAGGCGCTGTTCATAAAGACTACGAACAAAGTTCGGTACTATAAAACATTAATTCAGTATTCACTGTTCATTTAATAAGGTAACTTTAAGGTTCAAAACGTAAGGGCTATAAATAGCAACTTAAAACCTAAAACGGCTACCGACACATCTCACTTCAGGGCCTCTACTGCATACATATAAGCAGTTAGTGTATGGCTAAGTAATAACAAGCAATAATGTTTTTATTAAATGAGCCAGTGAACTGTCACGAACATTCGAAACTTAAGAAAAAAGGAAAGTTATTTAAAAGTATGACATTTACGATTTGCTTAAGAGCTAATACCTAAATGACAGTAACAGCTGACCAACTCAATTGCCGTCGCCATGACACTTCATAGTTTTGTCCGAAGAAATTTTGGCTCAATTTTGTACTGAAAATTTTAAACTGTCATTTTAGCTCGCTGTTATGTGAAAAAGCTGCATGCGAAGACAGGATTTGGCTAATTTTCGTAGGTTTTCGTAGTTTTGTGTAGGTGAGGACATGTACGGAAACAAACCTAGTCAGTGTCGGTGTTTAGTACTAAAAAGTGACGTCTGTCAGTGATGATAAAAAAAGAGCAGCCACGAACTCTCATCGAATAAAGAGACAAGGAAGTGGTGTTTTTGGGGAAAAGTGAAGCATAAGTTTTAGTTGTGTCAGTGCGGACTACTTATGTGTTGAATCAGGCATGTCATGAGAGACGGCTCGAGGTTCATACGTTTCTGGGAGCTGGCTCTACTTTTGTTTACATTCTTAAGTTAAGGTGACATTCGTACCCCGATTCGTGATACATTCGATACATTCACTTACAAGTCGATACCCGATATCAGCGACTAATGTCAAAATAAATGCTTCACTCACACACACTGTATATGTGAAAAATGCGAATCTTTATTCAATGCGAACTCTTTGTTTTCGAATCTCTCTCTTCCCTCTTTCCTTTTGTAGTCACTTTCGTAGTTTGCGTTTAATTAAAATACAGTTAACAGAAACTTGTTTTCCGCATCGTGATAAAGTCAAGTTTGCATTTTGAGCTACGAAGTGCCCGCCTTTAGGCGTTGGAAGGTATAAGTTCGAATCCCGCCT
This sequence comes from Neoascia interrupta, assembly GCA_947623515.1. Taxonomy (NCBI): domain Eukaryota; kingdom Metazoa; phylum Arthropoda; class Insecta; order Diptera; family Syrphidae; genus Neoascia; species Neoascia interrupta. Next base: position 21,248,945 of record OX392462.1, on the reverse strand, counting down.
GTGTTCTTTTTTTTTTCTTTTTTCTTCTTAAAATCCATTTTAATTATGGCATGTTCTGACGTGAAGTGCTGCGAAACTAATGTTTCATCACCCGTTTTTTTCCTGCTTTGGGCCGTGCGGTTTTATGTTTCACGCTAAGTGCACTGGATCTACCACCTTGTTTCTAGATAAAATAAGTTCTTCCGACATCGCCGTCTGGTATTGTGACGGCGCAAAATATCTCTTTCACAGCTTGCTTTTAAATTATCTACCTTCCAGCCAGATATAACTAAATTTTAGAAATTTTTTAACGATTTGTTTGAGAATTTTAAGTCCGCTGTCACCAATATTTCTTCATTTTCTGAACCGAAATACAGCGCTGATGTCTCAACTTCTATTGACGATGAACTTTTAAGTAGGTTGTCTGTTGAACATGCTTCGACCCCTACTGAAGAGCAAATGCCCGGTGCGCTATTACCCTCACCACCTGTTGTTGTCCCATCCCAGTCCCTAAATGCGCTCCTTCGTCTGGTAATAGGAAACCCCAGGTCATTTCCAATGCCATCCTGGCTCCTCAGGCTAAAGGCCATAACACAAGAGCTAATAAAAAAGCACAGGGTTGTGTTTCTAATAGCTTCACGACAATGGACAGTACGCTGCCAAGTACGTCTCCTGTCGCAATACCAGCACCCATAAATACATCCCTCCATCAGTTCCAAAACCTAAAATTGCTTTTATTTCGAGGTCTGATACCTCGGTCGAAGATGTGGTCAGCCATTTAGTCTCGCGACATCTTGTACCCTACGTTACCTCAATCTCTTGCTCTAAAGTAAGCAAGCCTGGCAAGCCCGTGTCCTCTTTTAAAATTGTAGTTCCGGGTGATAAATAAATAAAATAGAGTGGCGCAACAGCTTGAGGTGAACCAGGGCCAACTTCTCAACAATGTATTCTGGTGTGTTAATTTCTTTACATACAAGGGGACCTACAATTTTTTGCCGAATCCGAACGGCACTTTGAGAAGTTTTTTCACGACAAATGATACTCTCGGAGGGCTTGTCAGACCCTCGCGGAGGTGGGGACCGTGAAAAAGAACAAGTCTTTTTTTTCAGGTGACGATGGCAGGATTCGAACCCAGACCTCCGGCGTGGTAAGCACACACACTAACCACTACGCCACGGCACCCCACGGTGATAAATTTGATCATATTTGCAATTGCGTGCATAGACCTCCTAATACTCTTGTTAAAGAATTTACACATCGGAACTCTAGGGCTCAAACACGTAATTCTTTTTCAAAAAACTGAGTTATAGAATAAAGTTCTTCTATCAAAATGTTCGTTCAATAAGAAGTAAACATAAAGACAGATGATATTTTTAAAAACTCAATGACTTTCTCACGATGTCATTGACGCTCGTTACAATTTGCAATGCGCGGACGCTGCGATCTCAATTTGCAATGCGCGAGCGCTGAGACTTGCGAAATTTCTTAACCGCAAGAAAGACGTGCGGTGACCGCCTATTCTAGTTCTATGTCGGTGTGATTTTAGGCATAAATTACTGAATAACTACATAGATATTCAACTGGCGTCCCTCTTGCCCTTTAACACCCATTTGTTTAGGTTTTTTTACCCTATTCCACAGGAATGGAATATATTAATTTTGAAACCAGCAAAAAAGTAACACAGAGAAATAATAACGATAGAGCCCCCTTCGTCCGTATGTCACCAATTATTAGGCCTTAAATTTTGAGATTGAAAGCTGAAATTTCGTACGTAAGCTTTTTGTCATCCGAAGCAATACAAAGTGTTAAAATTTCACAAATTAGCTTTCAGACACGCCCACAATCCGTCTAAATGTGCAACTACATACCTCCAGTGCTTTATTCAAAACTGTAAGACGTCGTGAAAAGCTGTAATTCAGCATTTTGCATTTTCTAATGATTATAAAAATTAAAAACAAAGCCGACAGATCACCCCTTGTGGGCGTGGCATCGATTAAAAAAGTAATCCTTCAAATGCAATTCATTCAATCCAAATCGGAAAAATTTTACTTAATATGTCATGTAGAAAATATTTGGTTCATACAAAGGGCCACGCCCACATTTAGAGGCAGAAATAAAGAAAAACCTATAACTCTATAGAAAACATGGATTTTGACTGCTTCTTAGCAAGGAAAAATTAAAAATAAAGTTTAGCACATAAGGTAAACCGGATACTTTTCTTGAATTCACGCATACAAAGTTTAAGGCCACGCCCATTTTTAACGGTTGGCTTTATATAATTATTGAATTTTATCAAAAAAAAAATATTTTTGCGTACATTTCAGCCGCAAACTTGTATATTTTTATGCATTACATTGATTTTTGGTTAAATGACTGGGAACTTGTCACGTCTCTTCTAAAAAATAAACTAAAAAGCCTTATAAGGAACAAAATGATTCCTGACTGGAAGGCAATGGAGAACGTGTAAGAAGATGCAACAACAGTTTACCTTACGCCATCAGCTGACGTAAAAAAGCCAAAACGACGAATTAACTTAGATTTGTAAATAAATATCAGAGTGGGTACATTCGTCAATTTCAGCTTCGTCTTCTCTTCTGCCTTTAATTGTTTTTTCCTCTTTTTTTACTTCTTCTCTGTTTTTCGGCTTCTTTTAATGAACTTTCATTTTTAAATTCAAATTTATAAGCAACAACTCAACCATCTAAGTTTGAAGGGATGTTTGCTATAGCCGAAAGGACGTTTCCTCGTTACTCAGTAAGTCTTTATAGAATGTAAAAAACGCACACATCGCGCCCTTCTTAGTGACTAATTATATTCACCCTTCTGGGCTTGGATGTGAAACTGCCACGCAAAGAAAACAAAATTTCACATGTATCCGAATTCGAAAGTCGGAGAACTTTTCGCAAAAATTCAACAAAACAAAGTTTTGCATCAAAGATTGGAACTTTTTGAAGTTCGCAGTCAAGGTTGAAGTTGAAACGTTAATTCCCCAACGTGTTGTAGTGTGCTTGATGTTGATATCGTTATATTTTAATTGCTTCCTTCTCAAGCTATTCTATAATGCATTTGTTGACATTTTTCTTTAATGTTTTGAATTTTTTTGTTTATTTTTCTTTGACAGTGTTCATGGGCGAAGTTCTGTGCCAGATCGTATAAAGAAATCCTCATCATCAAGTGCGTCATCTAAGGCCGATAGTAAAATCAATTTGAGTATAGTTTTATCGCAAACGATAAAAGCAACAGAGAACGAGGCCGTAAACAGTGACATTGACAGCTCATCGGAAAGTGCTGATACAGTGGTAAGATAAGTGTGTTGTTGTTTGTCAGTGCTGGCAAAGATGTTCAATCTAGGAGGCTCAAGTAGCAAATAAATCTTGTTTGGGTCTTTCGCTCCAAAGCACTTTCATTTATTTACAACCAATGTTAAATAGGCACATTTAGTTCTAGCTTTAGTTCTTCCTTCTTCCTACGTCATTGCGCGTAAATATAAAAAATTTGCTCTTATGTGCTTTTGCTTTAATTCAGCTTTTTCAAAGGGTTTCAAACTTCAAAATAATAAACAATAGGGACCCTAAAGGTCTGTTTGATCACATTGACTGTCACAAAATATGAAAATCACAGATCACGTTAGCCGATTCCAGCCCACGTCATCGGTTGTGCTCTAGACGTAGATTAGGACAAATGCTAAACATTGCAATTCAATTATAACTAAGAATGTATTCTTAAATAAATTTTTAGAAAATCATCTCAAGAAGCACGGATAAAAAGAAATCCCCACCAATATCAGTTAACAGCTCGAATGCTTCAGTACCACACGAAGGTCGAGTAACCTCTGCAGCTCAAAGACGTGCCCAATTCCAATCAAGCCGAGGTGAACAAATATCTACCTCTAGCTCGATTCAAACGATTCCTTCGAATGTATCAACTTTGAGTGCCTCTCCTTCGTTAACCATACAACGAAGACCGCCATTAGTTCGGGCTATGTCAGCACCAGTCCGATCATTAGACGACACCAACAAGAACATCTTTGCGAACAATAAGCGCAAGACCAGACGTCGTAGGATTATAACTCGAAACGCTAGTTGTGACAAAGGTCCTCAGTTAGATGTGCACTTCCTAGGTTAAATTTAATTCAATGCATCATTTTAGGCGAAGTCGAACAAAACGCTTCCATTGTTGGCCCTAATGGCAAAAAGATACTTTCACGATCAAGATCTACTATAGCATCGGATGTGATTACCCTAGTTTCACTCATAAGTTCTGAGGGCAGTGATTCTGAAAAGGAAGATTGCGTGTCAGCCGAGGAAAACCAAAGTGGAAGGGCCCCATCGTTGCGAAAAACTGGAAAATCTGGTAATTCTTGTCGATATTCACCATACTGCGTTTGACAGGTTGACTTATTTTGCCCCAGTGTCATTTCAAGAAAATGATCAGCCCAACTATCAGATGGCTGTCAAGGAATTTCCTCATATGCTGCGACGTGGCTCAATCGCACCGTTAGCAGCCAGACTCAGGTCGAATCGACCTCCAACAGCGCCACCTGTCTCGATTTTTCTAAGTGACTATGAAAACTGGTAAGTTTTGCTTTCTTTTCCGAAATTACTTCTTAAAATTCCCTTTAAGCACTGTAAAAATGTCCGAACTGGAAAAGATCACCACTAAAGATGAAATTGTGAGTTCAGAAAAAGGAAAAGAGAATAATGCTCTTATCAATAGTTCTTCGTCTGGAGAATCATCTGTAGATTGTGAATTTCCAGAGTATGTTCGAACGATCAAAGAGCGAGAGTGTTGGAAATTGTTTCAGAAAATGTCAAAGAAGGGCGTTACAGTCGCTTATGACACGGTACTTCGTGGAATGTTGACACCAACCGAATTTCGTCAGCTACAAAAACAACGTGAGCTTGAAGATGCCAAGGCTAAAGAAGCAGAAGAGGCCGAAGCAGCTGCTATTGCGGAAAATAAAATACTAATATTGGGTAAAAAATGAAATGAAAATATTAAAGCACGAATTTAAATTGAAGCCTACACAAAATGTCAAATTTGACGTCTACCTTGCAACCAACTTGCCTTGTTAAGTTTTGAAAGAAGATTTATTACATGTTAAATATATTCGCTATAAGAGAATCAATTTCTGAATAAATAAAAATTATGATAAAAAAAACTATACCAAAAGAAAAGATAATGATTATTTTAAATACATAATTTAATCTTAATAGGGCGGTGCTCCTTTCAATAGTAGATACAGCGTATGCAATTTTTATGTTACTAAAGAAAACAGTTTCGCTATTAATAACTCTAATAATGGCATCTCTTGCTCTTCAAAGACCAATCTTAGGATTAAACTTACCATTTCTGGTTTTTCTGGACTCAGAAGGCCATTAAGCAAATGTTCAAAACCTGGCTCAATAAAGTTGATTCTATATTTCTTTCGTATTTCCAGCCCTGTTATAAGAGGACGAAGCTTCGGCTCCTTTTTATGAAGACCTAGAAGATTTAAAGGATTTTGTTTTAAATTGATTACAAAAATATGATTTATGACTTGTGCAACGAGTCCGTTGTGTCGGTCACGTCAAAAGTACGCCACTACTGCCAACTCAGTGAAATATGCATGATGGTCCCATTCAAGCATGTAGAAACTCGCGCTGCTTGGTACCCCTAGCCAAATTTGGAAACACTGTCAATGGGTAATTCAAATGATATGACGTCAATGTTTCGAACAGTTTGAGAATGACAGATATATCACAAATACGTTTTCTATTGGGATTTTCAAGACGATATATTGAATTTCGCAGATATTTGAATCTAAAGTGAAGGCAAAAGTGTCATTCCCAAGCAAAAAATTTAATTTCCAAATTTCCAAGCAAATGCAGATTTCTTAACCGATTCCATTTCCCTTTGAAAATTTTTGAGATAATGTGTGTGCATAGGCATTTTACGAAAGAGTGTGCGAGTAAATGCAACATACAATCAGGATCAGGATATTGTGTTTTGGAAAGTCTCAGTGTGCAGTCCACTGGTCGCACAATGCTTTCGATGCTTATAGAGATGTGGCCCATTCCAAGGAAACTCTTGGCTAACAACATCATTAATTTTTGGTTTGTTAGCAAACGCTTTTTAACAACACTGTGCAGCAGCAATCACAGATTGGTTGAAGCAGCAACGAAATTTTCCTCTCACTGACCAAGAAAATACCCTAATACCATATGTCTCCACCGGGCACTTAACCGCGATTAATATAAATCTTTATTAAATCCTTTACAAATCACGCAATTTACCATACGAATTCCAATCCTCTCGGCAAGCGATTAATAATAAATGCTCTCATATATCCCATTAATCCTATTTACCAACCGATTTTCTGCACCTTTAGAACTGTTTGAGAATCAAAAAAGGAAACTGAAACTGTCCCTGCACGACAGACCTGTCACAAGGAGGTATGTTTTCTATTGTTATTTTTGCAGCGAAAATCGTTTTTCGCTCCTAGGAAATGACATCGCCAATCTCTTTTGAAAGTCAAAATGACAGAAACAGAGTATTCGCGTCAAATAAATCCTATATTTGTTCGGTGGAACCACTTTGGGATTTAATTTTAATCGTTTCCCGCATATCCTCTTTTAATTGCTGGTGGAGACATAGTATAAGAAAAAAGTCATTGATTATATTCGTATATTGCGTACTTAAAACGTGCCAACAAATCGTGCGCACACTCAAAGTGCCTGTTTTCATTTGGTTGATCCTAACCTAACCCAAATTTTATTTCTCAAAATAAAACGGAGGTTGAACGGTAGCCACCACACTGGCGTTTCCCCTCACCATAGTTATTCAGACACATCAGGTTAGGATCAACCAAGTGAAAACAGTCACAAACATTTAAAGAGAGACATCAGCTTGGATCAGTGGTTTTTTCTTAACGCCAGTGTAGCCTATTCCGTGTTATAGAGTCTACAATTCCGAATTCGCCCAACGAATTGGACGGAGAGGAGGTCACCGATATTTCCTCTTTGGTCAAATTTAATTTGAAATTCTAAAAGCAACCTGGTTTTGAACAAAAACTACAAGAAAAAAGGGGTTGCAAAAACTGTATGGGAAAACATAATTATGGTTTTATAAATTTTTGTGTTTTCTGAAGCCCCTGGGTTTTGGTATTTTTTGCTCAGACTCACAATAAATGTCACGGCTATCACATGGCCGTTGAGAATAACAAATTAAAATTGCAAAGAATCTCACTCAATTATGGATACAAATATTTACTAAGCCGAATGTGCAATCTGAAAATTGCAGGAATTTTTGAGGTCAAAATACTATTAATTTTTGATAAATTAAATTCATTCAAGAATTTTTTAAGGCACTTAAAAATATTGAAATAAATATTAAATTATGACAATTGATGTAGTAATGGCAAACACATACAAAACGTAGTTCCGGATTCCGGTTCAGAAGTAGTGTGAATGGCTAAACGATTTTGTGTTAACAATTAGCGAAAAACTCATTTTATAGTTCAATGTGAATAGCTATACAATATACATTAGCTAGCTTCATTTATATCTTAGGTTAGAGAAAATAAAATTTTTATTAAAAGAAAACCAATTTTACCTAAATGCTGCCACACCATTAAACTACCATACAAAACGTCACTCCTACGTGACATGCCATGACGTCGACGTGGATGTTTTCGTGGCACTTTGCCTGCGTATGACACTTGCTTGCTGTCATTCCAAAGTAAACGCAGACTGATTTTTCGCTTCGCCGACTTTGCACTGATTTCACCTCGATTTAAAATTTAATATTCTTGTGTTCAAAGCTAAATTAATCAAATAAAATGTCGAAGTTTGTGTGCATTGTTGTTATTCTAGCAGCTTGTGTTTCAGCATCTTACGCCGCCACCTGCGCCAGTCCTAAAGTGACCGTATCGTCTTTCAGCACGAAAGATGCCACAATTCTGACACAACTTGCCCACGTTGGAGAAATTGTCCTAAAGTGCTCCAACGGTGAAAAGCCTCAGCTCTTTGCAGAGTTTGAATGCGGCAAAGTTGTTCCGGTCGCTCGTGTAGGCGAAGACAAGTACCAGGTAATCAAGAAAATCTTGGGTTTTGTTCTCTGTTTGTTACTCACTTCTATTTACCGCACAGATAAGCTGGACCGAAGAAGTGAAAAAGGGCAGCAGTGGCAACATTGCTATCCGTCTGTTCGACGAAGAAGGCTACTCCAGCATCCGTAAGGCCCAACGTGATGGCGATAAGGTTGCCTCTGTGAAGTCACTCGCCGACGTTACTATCTCCGTGCCAAAAGCCTACAAGGGCCCATGGGTCAACTCGGAGCTGGTCGCTGCTCTCGTGGCAGCATTTGTCGCTCACTTTGCTTTCACCACCAAGGGCAAATTGCAGGCGTAGATGGAATGAAATTCATTCGTTTTGTCCCGTACGGAGTAGTGTAGCTTTTTTCAGTTTGAAATTGATTGATTTTTTATAATAAAGAGTTTGTCAATGTCTAAGCATTTGTCTAGCACTTTCGGTGTTGTTAAGGCGGCACCTGTTAGGTGAACATAACCTGCAAGGCAAAAGGAACTTCAAAATTTTGAAAAATCCATACTCTACTCTTGGAATGAAATTTGTGCTACACCACACGGTTCCTCGGACTTAGCTTTCCATCCACACTTGCTCTTCGAGTATCAACTGCCCCATGTCCAATAGTATAAACAACTGGATTTGAATAAAACTTGTTTATTTTGAACTTAACTTATATTTACAACATTTAAACTGTGTATAATGCTACAGTCAAATAATAATAATCTCATGTCGGTTACACCACTTTCGTATTAGCTCATTTTGGCCTTAGGTATCCTGAGTTTCGTGAAATTTCATCACAATCCAGCTGCCTAATTGGCCCCATTGTTCGACCCATCTTCGGAGGAAACATCTATCATGGCTTCCACTCGTGACGGTGACATTACGTATAGAAAGTGCTCCGAGTTCTCGTTTGTAGCACTGGGTGCAGCAGCAGCTGCCGTTGCATTACCCTCACTGTTGCCATTCTCAATAGTGTCCGATGTACTCTTCGCTCCTGAATTACTGCTGGACTGATGTCCGTTTCGGAATTTCGAGAAGAAATTCCCCGCTTCATCACGTTCAAAATTCGATTCAATTTCCACCTCCGCGTCGCTAACGATCCGCATGCACCGCATCTTGACCATAGCTTGGTATCGCTTGGGCATCATTCGGACCGACTTTGCCAGGCTTAAGAAAAACAAGCAGGTGGCATCCAACTCTCGGTTGGCACGTATGAGGGACCCTACGTCAAATTTGTCAACGCTGCTGGTGCTGCTTTGGGCATTTTGTGGGCTTATCTTACGCATTTTAGCTGGCGGACCTTGATCTACTGGCGCACCATTTACTGCAGCACTGAAAGGGGCAGGGGTGGTGATGGCGCGAATTTTCGCTACAATGGGAGAGGGTGTTGTCTGAGTTGTGCTACCACTGTCCAGCGACATGGTTGGGATTTGCGTGACGAAACCACTAGCCACATTTTTGGCCATGATAAATGATGGCTGGATGAGTACTTTGGCTGGGGTTAGTTGTGCCGTCGAAGCAGGCGGTAGTGGAGGTGGGAGTGGTAGTGGTATTTGTCCTACGTCTTCATCCTCGGGTGTGGTTACTTTTTTTAAAACTTGAAAACCAATATCAGAATCATTCTCCTCTGGCTCTTCTGGTTTTGGCGCAATGCTAAAATTATATGAAAACAAAAATATTAATCTTTGATTTCAAAAAAGATGTTGGGATGTATTTCTTTTTACCGTGCTGGACCTTGGTGAGGTTTCAAAAACTCCATGTGGTCTGCGTGTGCCCAAAATTGATATTTCTTTGAAGTTTTTGTACCGATGCGAAAAGAGCGAAGGTATTTGGTGTAACTGTCTCTAAGGTTTTTCCACTTCCGTTTGGCGGCATCTGGAAGTAAAAATTTAAATAGGTTGAAATAATGGCTTAAAAGTTTTTTCAACTAAGTTCCTTGACTTACATAATCTAAAGTTCACTTACTGTTGCTCCTGAAACATAAAAGACCTGCTTAAATTAACCTGCTTAAGTTAAAAAAAAAGACCATCTGTTATTTTATTTGCCCTTTTTCTTATAACAGCAGCTGATTTGAAAATATTGACACATTTTTTCACAGGACTCATGTTAACTGTCTTAAGCCTCGATACCAAAATGTTACACACTTAAATTTTTATGTTTTTGAATGTGTTCGATTAAGGGCCGGTTTTTCAGTCAGTCCCAGCTTAAGCCAAGATCTGTTAATCCTGTATCAAAACGAATCTGGGGGTTAACCCAGCGAGTAGTTTTTCAGTGTAGAGTTATCTCCATCAACAAAGTTGTCAAAATCTCCGACTCTCGAAATTATTGCCTCTCTTTACTCTTAAGCCGCAGTGTCAGAAGCAACGTAAAACAGGAACAGAAACAGAATTTTCAGCTTTTCGCTGAATGCGTTGCTAATGTATAAAATCTGTTTTTGTTTCTGTTCCTATTTGTTGTGACAACGCGGCTTTACTTCACATATGAAAATACAAAAAAAAGAAGTTCGAGTTATTCCCAGATGCCATTTTTCAAAGAAACACGCAAAGTCACTTCCATTTCACACAGCAAAAGAGTATTCAAAGAAGTTCATACTGTTCGCCAGAGTGGATACGAGATTAACTCACCAAATTTATGTTAGGCCGAGATTAATCCCAGATCTAAATTCACCGAGAAACTAGTTTCTGGAGTTAATCTCCAGTTTAACTCGGAAAGTAGGATGATCTCGCACTGAAAAACCGGCTCTAAAAAAGTGTCAGTCACTTCCATTTCACACAGCAAAAGAGTATTCAAAGAAGTTCATACTGTTCGCCAAGTTGGATACGAGATTAACTCACCAAATTTGAGTTAGGCCGAGATTAACCCCAGATCTGAATTCACCGGAAAACTAGTTTCTGGAATTAATCTCCAGTTTAACTCGGAAAGTAGGATGATCTCGGTGAAAGTAGCTGTGTCTAAGCTCAAGTGCAACAAAGCAGCCGGAGCAGACGGCCTAGCTGCCGAACTTTTTAAATCCGCTGGCGATGAGCTGGTTAGGACCATGCACCAGCTCATCTGCAAGATATGGTCGGAAGAAAGCATGCCCGACGAATGGAACCTCAGCATTGTTTGCCCGATCCTGAAGAAAGGAGACCCTCTGAGTTGTGCCAACTACAGAGGCATAAGTCTTCTTAACATCGCATACAAGATCTTTTCTGCTGTACTGTGTGAACGCCTGAAGCCGTTTGTCAACAATCTGATAGGCACATATCAGTGTGGCTTTAGGCCAGGAAAGTCCACCATCGATCAAATATTCACGCTGCGGCAGATCTTGGAGAAAACCCAGGAATTCCAAATCGATACACACCACCTCTTCATCGATTTCAAGGCCGCGTATGACAGCATCTATAGAGACGAGCTATATAGCGCAATGTCTAGTTTTGGCATCCCAGCCAAACTCGTCAGTCTGTGCAGGATGACGATGGAAAACTCACGCTGTTCCGTCAAGGTCGGCAAAGACCTCACCGACCCCTTTGATGTCAAAAAAGGATTTAGACAAGGCGACGCGCTGTCATGCGACTTCTTTAACATCATACTTGAGAGAATTGTGCAGAACTCTCGCGCCAACACCAGAGGTACAATCTTTCAAAAGTCCGTTCAACTACTTGCATACGCAGACGACATTGACATAATCGGTAGAACAAAGCGTGATGTCAGTGAAGCCTTCGTGAGTATTGGGACGGAAGCGGCGAATATGGGTTTAGCAGTCAATGAGGGCAAAACCAAGTATATGCTGTCATCAAGAAAAGACACCCAACACCGACGTCTTGGACAAAACATCACCATCGACAGCTATAACTTTGAGGTAGTTAGGGACTTTGTCTACCTGGGTTCCGCTATCAATTCAGACAATGACACCAGCGCTGAAATCAAACGAAGGATAACTCTTGCCAATCGCTGTTTCTTTGGGCTAAGAAGGCAATTGAGTAGCAAAGCCCTCTCTCGAGCAACTAAAGTGTCCATGTATAAGACCCTCATCATCCCAGTCCTGCTGTACGGTGCAGAAGCATGGACCCTGTCAAAGGCGGATGAAAACACTTTAGGCTGCTTCGAGAGGAAAATTCTTCGGACGATTTACGGTCCCGTCTGCATAGACGGAGAGTGGAGGAGGAGATATAACATCGAACTGTACGGGCTGTACAGCGATACCGACCTAGCCAAAAGAGTCAAAACACAACGTCTACGATGGCTGGGTCATCTAGAGCGGATGGACACCAACGCCCCGGCCCGGAAAATCTTCGAATCCACACCGCAGGGACAACGCGGTAGAGGAGCACCGAGACTCAGGTGGCGCACGCAAGTGGAAGGGGACCTCAGCCAACTTCGCGTGCGAAACTGGAGACGGCTAGCTAGAGACAGAGCTGGCTGGCGAAGCTTGTTGGCTGAGGCCCAGGTCCACCCCGGACTGTAGCGCCACCTTAAGTAAGTAAGGATGATCTCGCACTGAAAAACCGGCTCTAAAAGAGTGAGCCCAGTAACAAGAAATAACCGTTATTTCCTCATGTTTTTTCGTGTTTGTGTAAAGACATGTATTGAATCTATTTCAATTTAAGATCAAATATTTATTTACATTGAAATCACGTTTATCTTGGTTTCCACCGGTCATAAAACAGATACAAGTAAGTAAAAATTAAGGCACTTATCTAACGATACGATCTTTGTTTGCTTGTATTAGTTATTATTTGGTTCGAAACTACATTCATAATCAAAAGGCGACAGGATGACGAATTGGCTTTTGTACAGCTTGTGACACCAATGAGCTTGTTCCCAAGGTTAATGAGCTCAGTCTGGCCCTCAACAAAGCCCTATCTTCCTTCTGTCCTCTTATACTTCCAAGAAGCAAAAGGAAACCGCATTGGTGGACCTCAGAATTTGGCCTATTTAGGAAAGAATGCAGGAAGCTCTTCAACATAACGAATGCTACAAGTATAGATAAAAACTGGAATGCTTTGGGATGCGCAAACTATGGACTTGGACAAAAAAATACAATGAAATAGTCGAATTTGTCAAAATTTCCTAGTAAAAAGTATCCTTGATGATAAATCGCAGAGCCAGGGGGGTCTGGCCTCCCTTGCCCCCCTCTCCGGGCGCCTATGACCAGACGGCATAATACCAGCCAAACTACAAAACACATCGGATCATATTATCCTCCCGGCACTGGAGAAAATTCTGAGAAATTGCGTAGAGATGGTCCACATTTAGCTACTATGGAGACAAGTAAAAGCGGCAAATATTTCCATGTCACTCCAAAGGATCTCAGACCCAACAGTCTCTTATCATTTCTCTAAAAACTCTAGAAAGATTAATTGATATTCACCTTCGTTTTACCATTGATAAAAGGCTACCATTGCTGTCTACAGCTCAGCACGCATACTGTAAGGGCAGATCTGTAGAAACAGCTTTGCATACGCTAGCTAGTACGTTCCATGGAATATTCCCTTCACCACAAGGAGTACGCAATGGTAGGCTTGACAATAGCATTCTTTTCCTGCAAAAAAGCCGTCGGTAATAGGTGGGGACTTCAACCCCGAATTGTACCCACTGGCTGTACCTATATCTCGGTCTTCAGACTGATACTGACGTATAAAACGGCTGTCTGGTGGAAAAAAAGCAAACGAAGCAAGGCTCAAAGGTCCTTGCTTATGCATAAGCGGAGCTCTTCGCACCACTGCCTCAACAGAAGTAGACACTCTATTCCATTCCCCTTAACATTTTCAGCAGACAAACAGCTGCTATCACGGCTACTCGCCTCAAAGTAGCCTCAGAGTGGACCGTTTAGTTTACCTAATTTTTTGGTGATATAGCTGTTGTATTTTAACGGGACTCAATAATTTCCACCTCGGTATCCGATGTAAATGGTGAGCATGTCCCTGGATTCATTACCTGAGCTTCATATGGACCCCGTCCCACACAACAGCTAGACAAACATCGGATGTCTCGTGAAAGTCCCGCTCTTTCGTTTGGGAATGAAAACAAACTGCAACAGATGAATATACTCTCTCAGTTTAAGAGCCACTGATTGACGAAATTCACACTCCACACCACCACGAATACACTCTCGGCCAACTCTATTGAGTCCACACAAAACACCGAGCTCCACATAAAAGATACAAACAACACGTTTCCCCTTCTTATTACATTCCTATACTCCATTGAGCACCAAAGCCAAAGCAGATAAGGTGGATGGAAATGAAAATGGAAACGAAAGCAAAACAAAACAAAAACTCGTGCCACTTTTAAGCACCACCACCAAACAACCTGACCACGGCGGAGGTTCATCGTACATCGAATAGAGACTTAATTAAAACTTAATTACCAACAGTCAGTCCCAGCTCTTGGGCGATCAGCTCCCAGGCTCTCAACTTCTCCAGGAAGTTCTTGTAATCAGGATTTTTCGTATTGTAAACAATGTCATACTGTTTGACCACTTCTATGAATTCACTTGTATTGTCGACCATTTCGAACGCGGCGCGTTTTTAAATGGGTCTAGAATTTGGATACGTTTTCGACGTATCTTGAAAGAGATTATAACGCTAAGCAGAATCGCTGTACCGTTACCGCACTGTGCTGCTGTTGCGAAAGGTGTAAGTGCTACGCGTACTGTCGGAATACAACTAACCACTCGGAGGAAACTCGTTTCGACCGCCAGCGGTATGAAGAACCGCCGTCACTCTTCGCCAAACGAACAACAAAAAAAAAAAAAAAACAACTCGAACAACACCTCCTCCACCAACCCGCTGGAACGACAACACCGTCGACAACGAAGCGACGGTCGCGGTGGATCCCGCAGTTGCTTTAAATAAATCGATAAAAGAGATGGAAAGCGGCGATACAACACCAGCAGCAGCAGCAGCACAGCAAAATAGGTATCCACCGACCAAGACGACGACGACAGCGAACGGCGTCGACGACGAACCATACACATTGAGCAAGCACATTCTGATGGAGAATAAATTCGAACGACAACGACGACGCAGGCGGGATACCGCCGCCGCATATTCGCGTCAGCAATCCATACAAAAACGACCCGACCAACCACCATCATCAGCACAGCGAACCACCCCCCTCATCCTTCTGTTGCTGATGGCTACACGACTCCATCCCGTCCGTGGACTTTCATTCTCCAGCTTCGCTACCGTGATTCAATTTGGTGCGGCGCTGAGCTGGGAGTGTATCTACTGCTACACAAGCGGTTGGCGGTAGTCGGGTCTCTTCAGTCGTAGAGGGAAAGGATTTTTCCCAACCTCCTCCTACACCACCCCCCCTTCAACGGACGGATGTTCATGACGTTGCTGTGCTGCTACCAACCAGTGCTGGGGCTGGTGGTGGTTGTGGTGTTTATTTTTTTTAGGCTTTTTGTCATCATTCTCATTTTTATATATTATATAAAAATCGCCTTTGTTTTGTTGTTGTTGCTGCTGCTGGTGGTGGCGTAGTGTGGGGCCACTGGACGGTCGACCAGAGGAGGAGGTTCGGTTGGACAAACAGCAGCGGGGTGCGCGCTGCGGCCGCAATACCAGCTCTCTGTTTGAAATTTTTTTTTGTGTCTCCACTGAAAGATACATTTGTTTCTATCTAGATATCTGTGTTGCTGTGTACACCTGCACTGATGGTGGCAGCACAAAAAAAAAAGTTAAAATCAATACGAGGCGGAGTACACCGTGGAAGAGGCCCCATTGTAGTGGGCGGCCGAGCGGTAGAAACAATATACCCCGATGCACAAAACCTCCGAGTAGAGCCAGTCTCTTAAATTTTCAAACATCTACAATATTTGAAATGAAAATTTATTTATTTATGAAAATTTATTTGTATTTAACTGAGCTTAAATTCAACAACAGCTTTGAATTCAATGTATCTGAAGAGTTAATGTTAAGCTTCCTGCTAGTGTTGCTCATTGTTTTTCAGCGGCTCCACAGCAGCCTTTGACCGCTAATATGTGTCATAAGAGGCTTCAAAATTACAAGAAGCATTGCTAATCTTTGAGCCCGTTGTTACGCATAAGCTTACATACCTATGTTCCATTTAACAAGAAATTCTTCAAACAAAGTCATAGGTTACTGCTTATTTTAACCTGCAAACAATCTATCGTTAGCATAGTGGCACCTAAAGATTCGATTGCCACAGCTATATCTACGGATAGTACTGATGTATAACTTATTTGAGCTCCCACTCCTATTCGTGATCCTAACAAACACAATTTAAAAGGTATTTGCATGTCTCAGTGGACCTACTATCTTTCTTAACTGTGCGCTTCAACTCTGCGGTGATCCCAAGTGAGAGATTTTGGACTTGACTTTTAAGCTTTCTTCTCCCATCATGTGTCATAAAAGCCATTAGGGGCACCTTCCTGATAGCTCGGCATGCATTTCTAAGATTGCACTTCTAGGTTACTCTTTCTTCTTCTTCATGTATTGCTACAGTTAAGGATGAAACTAAAAGACTTTATGATCAGAACGTCTCTATTTATTCCGGTACTTAGCTTAGGTTTCTAACTAACCATCTCAACTTTTGCATGTAAGGTTGACTGGAGAACCCCTACTGCACCATCCACGCGTGTGAATTCGACGATTTTCCTGCCTTGAGGACTGATTGACTAGCCATCGCAGCCGATGTATTCTGACTCTCTGGATAGCCCCTACAATTTGATATAAAAGCGTCCTACTTTACCTTCCATCTATGCCGACGGGAACAAGAATCGCCGAACCAGCCTAAAGGGTCCACATCTGTAAGCAGGAATGGGATGATAAGCAAATAAGGGTATTATTAGCTGGCACTTTAGTTGCTTAAAAAGAGGGTTTTGCTACTCAAATACCTCCTTAGCCCAAAGAAGCCCCTATTGCAAAGAGTAAGGTATCCTTCGTTTGATCTCAGCGGTGGTGGCGTGCTTGAATTTCAAGTGAAACCAAGGTAGTAGGTAGACACAGTCATCCTCCTTCACTGAAAAGTCTATTCGTCCTACCAGCCATTATAAAAAAAATAGTAAGTCCAAGTCAATATACATTAATGGAAGCGAAAATGTCAACTCTCAAACCCGCCATCAGGGATCATCAGCACTAGATTAGGGTAGACAGAATTAATCAGTTTTCTTCGTTTTTGAAGAGTTTTCAAAATCAGAGGTAAGTGCTGCACCGAAGTATGTCAAACGTCGAAGCCCTTAACTACCCCTGATTTATCATTAAAACTACCTTAGCCGGCTCTGCTTTATACTTCTTTCAAGAGCGCAATCGACGGTCTTGATTAGATGCAGTTTTATTCGATTGCAAAAATTAAAAATTGTTTCTGACGAACAGGAGAGGTTGACGTTGTCTTGCGTAGTCGTTAAGCCACGTTGACAAAATGGGCAGACTGAAAAATAGAATCTAATAGCGTTTTTCATTGAAAGTTGAAAGAATTGCTCTCAAAATCGAGAACTGCTCGTTTCAATAAAACATGTGTCCTCGTTTGGTGACAGGACTTTCTTTTAAGCACAATAGGACTCTTCAGTCTTTATCAATGAATAGAACGCTTCAACTGACCAAGTATCGTGTGGCCAAAAATTGTATGGAATTCTTGGGATTTCTTAAGCGATGCAAGAAAAAGCTACTTAAGGCCTTTTAAGCTAACCCATACAAAGTGTAGATAGTCTATAATTGTTGTATAATTCTCACGCCTGGACAAGGTAGGTACCAACTTAATAAAATTTCAAAACGAGAAAAGTCTCTTGTCCTCTCTGTCTGGTGAAAAAACAAAAAACCAACTGCATACCACTTTTTTTCGACCAAGATGGAGCCGGCCGACCATCCAAAATACCCGTAATGCATATGCAGTCACTTTATTGAATAAACATGCGAGTTCTTATCTGAGCGAAATGATGCTAAAATTCTCCGGATTTACAATTCCAATCAAGGCGAATTCGATGGACTGATCGGAAAAACTTTACAATATTCTGAGCAAGTGGTGCGTGTCTCTAAGCACACATAATAACTCTAAAATTAAAACCACTTAAGTTTCTGTGCTTTGCTTAATTTAATTCTATCCTTTTTTCGTGGATTTCTTTAAAGTAAATAAGACGCTTTTAAATTTGTATGTCAACGATCCGGACAAGGTCTAAAAGTGATCTTTTATTGGATACCTGGCCATGTTGGAATAGAGGGCAATTAAGCAGCGGACTCCTTGGCAAGACGAGGAGCAGCAGAACCCTTCCTTCATTATAGGACCTGAACCTTTCTGTGGGATAGGGAAACACACCCTTAGGGAAGAATTCAGGAAAACAAAGAAGGCTAACCGAGCTAAGATGGGGGAAAGCCTTCAAGGTCTGAGGCTATCAAAGAAACTTCTAGGGAACAACAACCAGAGAAGAGTCAAAGCATGCATCGGCCTTAGTAAAAATAACTTGCCCATCCTTACAGGTTTCCTAACGGGGCAGTATAAACTCAGGGAACACTTAAGGAAAATTGGTGTAACGGATTTTGCGACGAGGCTTGTGAAACTCCGGAACACACTTTGTAATCCTGTGGGGCTTAAAACCACAAGAGGATAAATTGTCTGGAGAACCAGAAAGAGAGATTCCCACCATGGACCCATTTCTCATTCTCAGATTCCTATTTGAAACTGGAGTATAGAGAAGCTGCTCTTAGGATGAGTTCTTTCAGCCAAGGCCAAACATAAGCACATAGCTACCCTCGATATAATTTAGTATTGAATTATAGTGTGAGAGGAGTTCCATTGATGGAATTAACCTCTCCAAGGCTTAGTTGGGCGCACATTAGACCAACAGGTCGCAGTGCAAAACCCAACTTAATAATAATAATGCTGTACAACTAACAAATAACAGAACTGGCAGTAGCCATACGGTGGAACTGACAAGTGCAAATTTATAAAAGAGAATAATACAAAATTGAAATCTTTGAGAAGCTGTGTTTGAACTTTCTACAATCCACAAGAGTTTTGCAACACATTCCACAACATTCATTTTCCCTTTTCTTGTGTTCATTTCCATTTCTCTCAAGGAAAATATTGTTTTTAGAACACAACACACAAGTTCCAGCCTAAAACTTACCCACGGTTATTCCGATTTCATCGGCAACTTCCATCCATGCACGACCCTTGGCCTCAAAGTTTTTGTATTCCGGGGTGGCGACATTATAAATTGCATCGTAACGCTTGACCACGTTTATGAACTGCAATGTGTTGTCCATTTCGCGAATTTCCTATCAGATGCAATCACTTGCGAACACCCACGCACTTGCACTACCCTCAGCAGGTGAGGGATGTTTTACTGTTCACAAAACCGTTTTAGAGCGCAAGCAAACCACTACTAGGTACTGGCACAGCTGTCCGTCCGGAACTGTATGCTGCTGCTGCGATTGTCGTCGTCAGAGACCGACCGCTGGCGGTACAATCGCGTATGGCAGCGCAACGCTACTCGTATCGTAGCTAAATCGATATAAGGGATGATGAGAGCAAAGCATAGTTGTGGGGGCGATGCAGAGAGGGCCGATGTTGGCGGTGAGGAGTGAGGGTTGAACGAACGACGACGCCCCAGGACAACGCGATGAGGACGAGGGCAACGACGACGACGACCAACAAGCGATACAACAACCCGTGTTTTAGTTGGAACACGACGCAGGCGGGATACCGCTTTTTTTCAGAGCTCTCTTGGTGCAGAGCGGGCGGAGGGAGTTCCACGGAAGGAATGGGGACTTTTCAGTTTTTTGTATCATTTGCTTTTTTCCCTGTCTCCCCCAGAAAAGCCTATGCTTGCTGTGGGGTGTCACAGCGGTATGCTGTAGTTTTTCATTACAGTTATTCTTTTTCTCGTCCATATAAATGGATAGGCATGTACCGAGCGAGGTCTGTTCACTGCATTTAATTGAGGGAGCAACGGTTTTTTCAAGGGCTGGACATGCCATACATATGTGCATAGGTCAACCTTCATATGATGGTGCATCTGAATAGATGTTAAAAGTCGTTTTATGTTGTCTAATTGGTTGTAAATGAATTCCGAACTTCGTAAAGGTACCTATTATGCGTCCACGCAATTTTCTATTTTTTTTTTTTATGTATCTGCCCAGTCATTGGATTTCTATTCTCTTGACACCCTCCATCACAATCTGCACCCCGCCATGACACATATACACCTCACCCCGACACCTTTAAACCGCTATTATACTTACAGAACGCTTCATTGTTTGATCTCCACTTCTTTGAAAGTTGCGCCAAATTCCCCGCCAACACCAGCGGCGCAATTTTTCAAAACTCCAGGAATTCAGTTTACTTTAGGTACTAAAACCCTAACTGACGATTTGTTCCATTTCTAACATTAATTAATTCATTGATCCTTATGACGTATACTTTTACGAAGGTTGAAGGATTAAAAGAAATAAGGCCTTCAGGCAGCCCAATAAATCCGTTACGTCGAAGTACACAACTGACAACTCAGTGAAATACACACGTTCTTATGGGCAGCGACGTACATCTCGAAGTTCTTCTATGGGTCGCTTCCCATAACAACGTGTACATTTAACTCAGTTGTCAGTTGTGTACTTCAACGTGACGGACGCAACGAAATCATTGGGCTAAGGCTTAATCCCCGTACATTTTTAACGGTTAACTTACTAATACAGTCGAAACTTTCATAGTTTGCAAATTGTTTCAATTCAAAATGTTTACTGTCTTCAAATAAGGTAGCACGTCTGGAGTCCAGTAAACCTGACTCAGGATTGAAGTTTTCGGATTGGATGGAGCTTACCTATAGTTAAATTGTGGTGCCGTTTCTCGGTTCAGGGTTGATCTCTTCCAAAAAAAAAAGTGTACTTACTCTGCACAGTGTGTAATCGGCTAAGTGATCTGTGTTTTTTACACATTTTGTGACAATCAATGTGATCAAAAAAAATAATCCGTCAGCGTAATGTGATCGCAAAAAATATTGTTCCGAATCGTTGCTTGAATTAGGCTTGTGATATAAGAGCATTTTTTTTACCTATGCATGCAGAATGTCTGCCTTAGTGCAGGCAGAAACAAAAACTCTCCACAAACGAGTTTTTTGTTTAGTTACGCCACTACGAACTCAACGTACATCTACACACATAAAAAAGTTCCGAGTCCATTTATCTGAAACCGATTTGACTTGCTTCTAACTCTTGTAGTCTGTCTCTAAAAAAGGAAATTAATTTTTTGAATTTTCTTTATGCTCATACTCACACACATATCCCGCCACAAATACTCATAGGCATTAGTTATCGTACATCTACGCATTAATTTTACCTCGAATTTCATGTTCGGTTGTTTTGCAGTCTTTATAAATCAATTGTTGTATGATCAATCCAGAGTTTAATTAATTGTTTGTTTGAGTTTTGTGGCATATATATTTATTTTTGTGTCCAGTGGTATTGCATATCTAAGAAAAGGTTTCAAAAAAAAATAAAAAAGCGAGCATTTCACAAAACAAAGTCAAAACTGAGTTAAAATTTTGAAACCCTGCTAACACAAAAAAACGGTGTCAAAATTGGGTCATATTAATGAAACCAAACTAACACCGAAAAGGGGTGTTAAGAATTTTTCAATCTAGGAATAGTAGGTACTTAACTTAAAATTGGCACTAAAATTTGACACCCAATTGGCAGTATGTAACAAGTGGAGACTTCTTTTTGTTGTTAATTTTAACACCGAGTGCTTAAAGGGCTGCTCCGCTTAATTACATCGTTGCACACTGCATCATTACAGATGTCAAAACACTCAAAAACGGTGTTAACAATTTTTCAATCTAGGAACAGCACTTAACTCAAAATTGACATTAAAATTTGACACGAAAGCACACAAAGCCCTTAATTTCTTTCAAATCTCGACATCTGTATCGTTTTGATGAAAAAAAACGGTGCCGCCACCGTATTTATTTCAAATTATTATCGAAAAAATCTAGTTCCAACACAAGTATCTGAAACACTCTGTATACCTACCATTTTGGCGAAACTCATGAAACTAATAGCCACAAGTTTATTTGAACAAAAATAAAAAAAAATCAAATAGTTTAAAAGTTATGATTTTGCAACAAAAAAATTAAAATCGTGCCCACTGTGTTAAAAAAAAACAAGCTGAATTTTTTTTAAGGCATTGTTTTCCCATATTCTGAATCGCTTAATCTGGTAACACTGGTTGATGCGATATCCACTCCTGACCATCGTTGCCGATGTGCCACGATCGTACAGTTGTGGCAAGTATCAATAAAAATGACAAGGAAAAATTTGATATGACACGCTCTCATATCAATTTCTGTATTAGTATTGAAACTAAATATTCGGTGGCGGTCTCCATCGAGCATTAATCCGCGATTAATATAAATCTTTATTAAATCCTCTACAAATCACGAGATTTACCATACAAATTTAAGTCCTCTCGGCAAACGATTAAAAATAAATCCTCTCATAAGTCCCATTCACCCTATTCACAAACCTATTTTCTGCACCTTTGTTACAGTTTGAGAATAAAAAAGGAAACTGAAACTGTCCCTGTGCGACAGATCTGTTACAAGAACGTTTTCTATTGTGATTTTTACAGGGGAAACCATTTATCGTGATTTTTACAGGGGAAATGACATCGCCACTCGCTTTTGAGAGCCAAAATGACAGAAACAGAGTTTTCGTGTCGAATTAATCCTAGGTTTGTTCGATGGAGCCACTCTGGGATTTATTTTTAATGGTCTCCCGCTAATCTTCTTTTAATTCTCGGTGGAGACATAGTATTAGACAAAGCCGGACAAGTTTATTGAGATTTAGACATTACCAAATTAATAAACTAACAAGCAGAATGGACTTGTTTGTTTAAAGAATTAAAGAATTTTTAAAATGTTAACTTTAATTAATTTTAAGTATGTATAAATTTAATATGAAAAATTTATATAATTTTTTTTTTTAGTTTTTTAAATTAACAAATAGCTGAAGTTCGATTATGTTTCTTACTACATAATTTTTTAAACTTTTAATTGTCTATAATCTATATAAACATGACATTTATATGGCTTTTTTGAAGGGGCTCCTTAATTGCCTTCCTAATTAATAGGCACGTTACCGACGAAGCATACGAACGATACCGCCCACCCGACCTGGAGGAGGTGAAAGTAGCTGTGTCTAAGCTCAAGTGCAACAAAGCAGCCGGAGCAGACGGCCTAGCTGCCGAACTTTTTAAGTCCGCTGGCGATGAGCTGGTCAGGAGTATGCACCAGCTCATCTGCAAGATATGGTCGGAAGAAAGCATGCCCGACGAATGGAACCTCAGCATTGTTTGCCCGATCCTGAAGAAAGGAGACCCTCTGAGTTGTGCCAACTACAGAGGCATAAGTCTTCTTAACATCGCATACAAGATCTTTTCTGCTGTACTGTGTGAACGCCTGAAGCCGTTTGTCAACAATCTGATAGGCACATATCAGTGAGGCTCTGGAAGGATAACTCTTGCCAATCGCTGTTTCTTTGGGCTAAGAAGGCAATTGAGTAGCAAAGCCCTCTCTCGAGCAACTAAAGTGTCCATGTATAAGACCCTCATCATCCCAGTCCTGCTTTACGGTGCAGAAGCATGGACCCTGTCAAAGGCGGATGAAAACACTTTAGGCTGCTTCGAGAGGAAAATTCTTCGGACGATTTACGGTCCCGTCTGCATAGACGGAGAGTGGAGGAGGAGATATAACATCGAACTGTACGGGCTGTACAGCGATACCGACCTAGCCAAAAGAGTCAAAACACAACGTCTACGATGGCTGGGTCATCTAGAGCGGATGGACGCCAACGCCCCGGCCCGGAAAATCTTCGAATCCACACCGCAGGGACGACGCGGTAGAGGAGCACCGAGACTAAGGTGGCGCACGCAAGTGGAAGGGGACCTCAGCCAACTTCGCGTGCGAAACTGGAGACGGCTAGCTAGAGACAGAGCTGGCTGGCGAAGCTTGTTGGCTGAGGCCCAGGTCCACCCCGGACTGTAGCGCCACCTTAAGAAGAAGAAGAATTAATAGGCACATAAAATGCGATAATACAATGAAGTGCATATGCATAAATTTAATTCTTATAAAAAATGCACGAAAAAAGTGTTTTTTTTTTGCTGGTAGCACGTTAGCACCATTGAATAAAAAGACAAGGAATTGCTCTTTTTCACATATACATTGTGTGTGAGTGAAGCATTTATTTTGACATTAGTCGCCCGATGTCGGGTGTCGACTTGTAAGTGAATGTATCACGAATTGGGGTAGAAATGTCACCTTAAATCAGGAATGTTAAACAAAAGTAGAGCCAGCTCCCAGAAACGTATGAACCTCGAGCCGTCTCTTATGACATGCCTGGTTCAACACATTAGTAGTCCGCACTCACACAACTAAAACTGATGCTTTACTTTTCCCAAAAACACCACTTCCTTGTCTCTTTATTCAATGGCTAGCACTTCAAATGGCACGGCCTTTTGGCATGAGCGGCAACTCTGCTCCGGTCTCAGCGCGATGTTTGCAAAAAAAACTTCCGTTCCAAGCCACTATTCTCGGGGAACCACACGTTTTTTATCTCAAAATTCGAAGGAAAGGACAGTGTAAAATGGAATTCTGTAGCTGTACCATGACCAGACCGTACCAAGGGCTATTTTATTTTATTTTGTGACATTGTTTGTTTGAGGTTTATCGCGTAAAGTTGCAGCACCCGACCCGACAGTGATTTTGCCCTGGGCATTTAAATTTTTTTTTGAAATTTAAATTTTATAAAAAGTATTAAATTTCGTGCAAAAAAAAAACAAGTGCTTACCTACATAATTTACTGTTATACGTGCCTTTTTAACAATTTTTTAAAAGGTACTTTTCCATAAAGTTTAAAAAGGGTTACTCAAAAGCGGAAGGTAAGTAGGTACAATGGTCACTATGTATTAATTTTATTTATGTAGTTTTGAAACCTTTAGCATAAAAGTAAAAACTAAAAGCATTGAAGGGTTGGCTATATACCTACCTACTCGTTGTTTTTAACTTACAAATTCTAAGTGTGCATTTTCGATTTGTTTATAATATTCCCGAGATCGTGCAGATACGATTTATCTCGCCCGCTATGTTATATTTGTGTACATTATGTATGTACATGGTGTGCATTAAAAAGCCGATATTGCAGATCGAAGTTTCTGGATGTTTCTGGTTTAGTATTTTGTTTACGCTCAAGATTAAACTGTAGTTTTCTGCCGCCAAAAAAACGTATAGTTCGCGTATCGGAATACCTATGTACTTTTGAATGTTAAAGTGTTTCGCTGTAAGAGCGTTTTTTCCGGCCGACGCAGAGTTTTGATTCTTTAACGAATATTAAAATTATGACTTATAAAAGTACGAAGTACCTAGTACCTAGCTATCACCTTAAACCTAATTGCACTTGAAGTACTTAAGTAGTTGTGCAGTTGTTTGAACATTGCCAGGTATGATTCACAAAAAAGCCCTTGTCCTACACACTACACTGCAGGGCAGGGTATAAGTTTAGTTTGCTTTTAATGCTTGATGAAAGATAAAATTAGGTAATTTAGATGTAATAAAGTTATTAGATGTAATAATTGAAAATGTGAATGAAGTTTGAGTCACGGAATATGTAACTATGATAAGAGGTGCCGATATCTTTATGAATGCTTGACGACTTGCATTTGCAGTAAATTTGTCATTTTTAGCGAACTTTCTAGATCCAGAAAGAGGACAAACTTCAAATTATTATACATAAATAAGTTCCTAGACAGGTGAAGAAAGCATCTTCACAAGTCTAGTTGCGTTCCCATAAATCGAAAAGATAACATTTGTCTGCTTTTGTTTGTTTCAATTAGAATATTAATCTGATCAGTGATAATGTATGTAACCAGAGAGATAAAGATAGGTAGGTTTTCTAATAAGTTTGTGAAAGCCAGTTTTCGGTGCAGGAAAATAGCACGCATTTAATTCTTTTATAAATCGCGATACATTTAATTAATTTCCGTGCTCAAAAATCACGGAAATCGAACAGTGTTGGTGGTTTTTTAAAAAAAAAAAAGTTCCGGTCTGGTGTCGGCTTCACATGAAGGTGTTCAGAGCGTGTGTCAAATTTTCCATTTTTAGCGGTTTGTCTAAAAATGGAGAGAGGAAGAGATTATGCTGTATCTAGTTGTCTGCGTTGTCCGTCCGTCCACTTAATCTTGTACTTGTGAACGGTGTCGTAGAAAGACAAAATTTGGTGTGCATTTACACTGCGGAAATAAACGGGGAATGCCTAGGTAATAGGGCTTTTTTATACATACATAGAGCGGTTTAATTACAGTTTGAAGTTTCATTGAAACAGCAACTTAGATTTTCTTTCAATTGCCGTTGGGCTTTTTTCGATTTCTCAACAAGCTGCGTTCTTGGTTCCATTGGCCACTTTTCTTAAATTCTGTGGACATGGATATCTGAGAAAATGATAAAACATGTTGTTTTCTAATTCGTTTGCTTAAATAGGTTTAAAAACTCACGGTTGAAAACGGCACTATTGGAACTTTTTAAATGCAGTAAACTTGCGTTGTAAACGCTTCATACTTCAACCAAATTTAAATAAGATAGTCATTACCGTTAACAGGCTAGCAACCTTTAAGAAATCGTTTTCTAAAATATTTTAACGTTTTCGAGTCAAATCTTCGAAGTTTTTTAAATATCTGAGGTTTGCTTTAGCTTTACAGAAGATGCCCGTTATTTATTTAAAATCTATACTTTATACCGTTAGGGATCTAGAAGAGGAGACATACCTTCTTTTGACCTTTTTTTCTAATTTTTTAAAGTTCAAATCCATAAAACAACTAGCTATGTAAGTTAACGTGAAATAATCTACCACGTTTCAAACACATGCCATAGTCACATGGCAGAATATTCCCACAGATCGACGACCCAAAATCGGAGCAGCCAACAATGATCAATGTTCATTCATAGTTTAAGAGGCGGAATCGCTACCGGTTTGTTTCCAAAAGTAATAAAGTTTTTTTTTAATTTATTTATATGTAAAATTTCGAACTTGTATTTTGAATTTTTTTATTAGTTAGACTTTTTTCCAATAACACAACTATCTGCGTCAGCATAAGATGTTTTTTTTTTTTTTTTTTGTTTTTTCTAATCCTATGGCTAACGGTTTTTGCGCAAATGGTAAAACAATCTGCTTTTTTATTTCGTTTTTTGAATAGACTTCGAAAAACGTAGGTTAAAAACGGCAATTTGAATTGAATTTTGAATTTATTTATTTTTTCTTATTTATCATATAACAATCAGATACTTTAACAATTTTAATGCGTACAAAAAATAAGAAAGGTTAGGTTAGGTTGATGAATGCCCTTTTGACAATAGTCACGGCTTCACTTAGACCAGCAGTTGGGTCCATTGCGTCCATTGGGAACCTTCTTAATACCTGGAACGAAAACAGAAATAGACCGCTGTTAGAAGCTCAGAGTTCCGCCATCTTGGACCCATCCGGATTTGTATACAAATCTTAGGAGGTCCTTTAGATCTACATTATTTAGATCTTCGAGCTCGTTGAAGAAGTAGCTGCCGAGGATACTACGCCTGATGCTGTTTAGGACTGGGCATTCGCAAAGCAGGTGACGAACAGATTCAATTTCTTCAACGTCCCTGCAGCTTCTGCAGTAATCGTTACCGTGGGACCACAATGCCCGTAGCGGTGGTATGTAGCAGTAGTACGTAGTACAGCCGCGGAGCCATGTGGCGTAGTACGGAAAAAAATTGAACACAATGGTGTAGCGCGGCTATGCCGAACAAAAACCTCGTTTATAAACAATGGCCGATACTCTGAGCTAATTTGAACTAGATTTAATATTTTTGTACAACGGATGACACAAATTCCATAAAATTTCTTTAGATTTAACCATCTCAATAAACTTTTCGACGTCCTATTCCTCCATTGTTTACTTAACTTGTATTGAACTGTCCACCGTGTAGCGCTGTCAACCGTGTAGCGCTACGAAAGTTAAAAGTTGGCCAACTCTTACTACCGCCACAGCTACGCGCTACCGCCACAGACACACATTGTGTGCGCAATACACTGAATACATGTGTTTTAACTTTTGACAGCTCTTACTACCGCTACTACTACCGCCACAGCTACATCACTGTGGTTCTACGGTTATGCGGTATGCCTAGCCGCTCAGCGTGTAGACCCGCAGTGCCCCGTGAGGATTCCCGTGAGTACTCGGATGTTCCTGCGGGCTAGTCCCATCAAAAATAGTGATCTCTTTTTGCTTACCGCTGGTCATAGCTCCCTTGTGTGTCTGCACCATAAGAAAAGTTAACGACGTTCAGTTTTTATATAAAAATAAAAATAGAGTTGAACGCCAGCTCAATTTGCTATCGATTACAAAAAAAATTAAATTTAGGGTCGGGTGCCCCTTAAGGACTTAAAGAAAACAAAATAATACAAAAAATAAAAATTAGATCAAAACATCAGAATTGAGATTCTATCGCATCATGATTGAAACTAAAGAGCCACATCTTAACTTTTTTTTAGGAACATTCGTCGAATTGTCACTGATCTTATTAACTAAGGAAGTTGATTAATTAACCGATGAGAAAAAACAGAAAAAAAATTGCGGAAAGCAGTAGTACGGAAGTTGGGAACAGAAAGAAAGTTAGAAAGGTTTCCACGGAGATTATGACTAGATATTAAACGAAAATTAACATTACCAGACCTCATAAAGAAAGTTTTTAACACTTTAAGGCAATGCAAGTGACGAACAGGAAAAATTTTTAGTGCACCGAACAAAGGAAAGCTAGAATGTCTTCTAGGCTTACGACATATTTTTCTTATGACAGACTTTTGCAGAATCAACAGAGGTTGTATTTTATTTCGACAAGCACCACCCCAGCAAGCAATTCCATAGTGTAGTTTCGATTGGAAAATGCCATAATATATTATTTTTAAAAGCTTTATTGAGCACACTTTGCGAAAATAATAAAAGTGACGAAGAGTGCATCTAAAATACTTTTTCAAAACAACTGTGTGGTTCATCCTAGAATCAAGAGTAAGTCCCAGGTATTTAAATTCGTTAACTTTCTCAATCAGAAAACACTTATCACTATAATTTAGATTGTTAAAAAAAGATTGAGAGGACAAATTGGGCGAACAGAAGCAATTAGACAGTTTTTACCTAGGGCACTCAGGTGCGTGGAAATAAACATTCGCTTTCATATTGGACGTAGGAGATAAGCTAAACAACATAAACTTTGTTTTGGAGCTAATAACTAAATTATGCTCAGCAAACCATTGCCTCAAAAGACTAAGATCCCAATTTATATCAGAAATTAGGTCCAGAGGAGTTAAACAGCCATAAAATAAACCTACGTCATCCGCGAAAGCAATAGGTTAACCTTTGAAGCTTAGAGAAAAGAGTGAATTAATGAAGACAAGAAACAGAATGGGGCCCAAAACAGAGCCCTGTGGAACACCTAGGTTAAGGAAGCCTAAACTGCTTCTAGTTTCATCTAACTTCACTCTCTGCGACCTATTATTCAGATAAGACCAAAACCAGTCGAGCATGAAACCACGGAATCCCGCATTATGCAGTTTATTCATCAGGATTTTGTGGTTAACCATGTCGAATGCCTTGGTACTGTCGAGGTGTGACATTATTTGGGAACAAAACTGCGTCTTCCGTCGATTTGCCCTTAAGGAATCCAAATTGGACTGGACTGAAAAACCCAGTTTTAAGTAAGAAGCTAAGTATTCTACTTTTCATCAACTTTTCAAAAATTTTGCTAAAAACGGATAAAAGTGATATTTGAAACTATTTAATACAGCTTGCTTTCCTATAGTACGCTTTGTACTTGAACTAAACCTGCACAAGATTGCTTTTACCGTTAAGATACTTACTTACTTAAGGTGGCGCTACAGTCCGGGGTGGACCTGGGCCTCAGCCAACAAGCTTCGCCAGCCAGCTCTGTCTCTAGCTAGCCGTCTCCAGTTTCGCACGCGAAGTTGGCTGAGGTCCCCTTCCACTTGCGTGCGCCACCTGAGTCTCGGTGCTCCTCTACCGCGTCGTCCCTGCGGTGTGGATTCGAAGATTTTCCGGGCCGGGGCGTTGGTGTCCATCCGCTCTAGATGACCCAGCCATCGTAGACGTTGTGTTTTGACTCTTTTGGCTAGGTCGGTATCGCTGTACAGCCCGTACAGTTCGATGTTATATCTCCTCCTCCACTCTCCGTCTATGCAGACGGGACCGTAAATCGTCCGAAGAATTTTCCTCTCGAAGCAGCCTAAAGTGTTTTCATCCGCCTTTGACAGGGTCCATGCTTCTGCACCGTACAGCAGGACTGGGATGATGAGGGTCTTATATATGGACACTTTAGTTGCTCGAGAGAGGGCTTTGCTACTCAATTGCCTTCTTAGCCCAAAGAAACAGCGATTGGCAAGAGTTATCCTTCGTTTGATTTCAGCGCTGGTGTCATTGTCTGAATTGATAGCGGAACCCAGGTAGACAAAGTCCCTAACTACTTCAAAGTTATAGCTGTCGATGGTGATGTTTTGTCCAAGACGTCGGTGTTGGGTGTCTTTTCTTGATGACAGCATATACTTGGTTTTGCCCTCATTGACTGCTAAACCCATATTCGCCGCTTCCGTCCCAATACTCACGAAGGCTTCACTGACATCACGCTTTGTTCTACCGATTATGTCAATGTCGTCTGCGTATGCAAGTAGTTGAACGGACTTTTGAAAGATTGTACCTCTGGTGTTGGCGCGAGAGTTCTGCACAATTCTCTCAAGTATGATGTTAAAGAAGTCGCATGACAGCGCGTCGCCTTGTCTAAATCCTTTTTTGACATCAAAGGGGTCGGTGAGGTCTTTGCCGACCTTGACGGAACAGCGTGAGTTTTCCATCGTCATCCTGCACAGACTGACGAGTTTGGCAGGGATGCCAAAACTAGACATTGCGCTATATAGCTCGTCTCTATAGATGCTGTCATACGCGGCCTTGAAATCGATGAAGAGGTGGTGTGTATCGATTTGGAATTCCTGGGTTTTCTCCAAGATCTGCCGCAGTGTGAATATTTGATCGATGGTGGACTTTCCTGGCCTAAAGCCACACTGATATGTGCCTATCAGATTGTTGACAAACGGCTTCAGGCGTTCACACAGTACAGCAGAAAAGATCTTGTATGCGATGTTAAGAAGACTTATGCCTCTGTAGTTGGCACAACTCAGAGGGTCTAGGTAGCCCATCCGCTGAGTCCAATTTTGGCATACTCTTTCACACATATCGGCCGGTATCTCACGAATGAATGCATGGATGTTGGCTTCCAGTGCGTCAATCGAAGCGGGCTTGTCCCTATAGACATTAGCCTTGACATACCCCCACAAAAAATAATCTAATGGTGTCAAATCGCACGATCTAGGCGGCCAATTGACCGGCCCGAAACGTGAAATTAACTGTTCACCAAACTCGCCTACCGAATCGACATTTCGCGGTCTTCTGTCACACTAGCTGATACGGCCGCAATATTTTCTTCACAACGCACAGTACGTAAACGTGTTGGTGGTTTAATGTCCAACAAAGTAAATTTGGTGCGAAATTTGGTCACAATCTTAGGAATAGACTGCTCAGAAGGTCGAGAATGCCGACCATAAAATGGAAGCAGCGCGCGATGAACATTTCGAACCGAGCACGAATTTTGATAGTAAAATTCAATAATTTGCAAGCGTTGTTCATTTGTAAGACGATCCATGCAAACCAAATTGCAAACCAAACTGAAGCTGTTTGACAGTGACACAAGGTACTAAACACACGTCAGCTGTGAAAACCAGTGCTGCCAAAACCAAACCAGCTAAAAAATCACCCGTTACTTCCGCAAATGCGTTGAAAAAAGTTTCAGTACTTTTTCATAAAAATATGCTTTATAAGCGGGTTTAATTAGTATGCTCAATATCATCTTTGCGCAGCAAGTGGTTTAAAAGTTCTGGTCGAAAACCTTTTCAAAATTGCTATCTATTTTCAACTTTTCGTTTCTCTTCATTTTACCTTCGTGTTAGCCTTCACCCTCCGTGTTAGCCTTCGTCCACCCCAGTATCAATAAAAAATACCTTCCCAAATTTCACTAAATTTTAAATCCATAACGAGACTTTATATCCATTTTCGAAACCGGGAACCTTATATTTTAAGATTCGTAAAAATGTTGACGAAATTTTTCAATCGTGCCAAGATCTATTTTGGGTGACTTAACATTTTGATTATGGTGATCTGCGAGAGTCAAATAACCGAAAAATATTAATTGCTGTGATATTTTTAACATATATACGATTTAGATTTTGCGCCACGACACTTATATTATTTACTTATTATGCTTATAAATTTCAGAATAATGAATCAGTTTGAGAAACATATAGCTGTCATCGATCACGAACTAAATATTCAAAAAAAAGACCGTGAAGTTTTCACGAAAGACTTCGATATTATAAGAAACTATTTGTTGCAGGCCATGCAAAAAGAAGATGCCGTCTTTAAAAAAGTATATGCGGGGCCTAGTCTCTTCGGTAAGTTTTAACACTTAAAACACAGATAAATTTTGAAAATAAATAAGTACATTATATTATAAACTTTTAAAATGTAGCGACCTATAATACTTTTGACAGTTTACATTGTTTGTAAAACCTTCTGTTACATAGAAGTTGACTTGCCAAACTTCCTTGCGAAAAATTGATTAATCATAGAAGAAATAAGATTCTTTTGTAACTCAGTAACTTTGGTCAGTAACTTTGTGAAATCAGTGGAAATAGTATTTTTTCGACAAGTGCAAAGTTGTTGGTTACATTTGGTCTTCAAAATTTAACGCTGCTCAATACTTTGTGATACCGTGTGTGAAATTATTTATTTTTTATGCATTATTATTTAATTGTTTTTATTATTAGATTTATACTTATTTATTTTAATTATTATTATTTATTATTATTATTATTATTATTTACTTATTTATTTTAATTAATTTTATTATTATTTACTTATTTATTTTAATAAATAAGTAAATAATAATAGTATTATTTTAATAAATAAGTAAATAATAATTTCTTGGACCTTATTGTGAGAAAATGTATAATGTATTTGAGTTTCCTGTTACGAATAAATGTTAACTTAAATTGTCCGTTTCTTTTAAGCTTAAAGGATGTACGTAGCCTTTCAATTTTTCTATATAAAGCGCCTTATTTTACCCTTTACATTTCTGCCTATAAATATGCACAGCAAATTTAACTTGCTTTCTCTATAACAAGACGTAAGTAAGGTATTAAATTTTTTTATACTATAGTGTTTGAGTGGTCCGCTTCGCAGGTTCAAAAGTATTGAACTTTCTTTTGCCCAGGTTCTAGTTTAGCCGATCATGCGACTTCGCCCCCTAAGGGTTGGTGCTAGTTCTCCAGCAGGCGCCATACGGGCATGTTAAAATTGCAGTCTGTTTTGAAATTTTTAAAACTAATGGCGTCTGACAGTTTTTATTTACATATGAGGACAGAATCAGGAAGCCTAAATACATTACACATTATATGGATAAATTCAACTACGGCCTGTTTGCATAGTGGGTTATTTTTTGGACAAGTACCTATTGAACCAGGTTGGCACAAAGAATAATATACGAGGTCGAAAATTATAGCTATACATACTTTTAGGGTGGATGGTGGCAGC
The DNA here is from genome assembly GCA_947623515.1 of Neoascia interrupta. NCBI lineage: Eukaryota > Metazoa > Arthropoda > Insecta > Diptera > Syrphidae > Neoascia > Neoascia interrupta. The sequence continues at coordinate 21,215,223 of OX392462.1, read as the reverse complement.
ATGAAGTTTGCCAGGATCACCTAATAATAGGGGCAAGTTTTTCAGTGCAACTCATGCGAGTTTCGGAGTTAACCATAGAAACATAAATTAGTGAATAACAAGATATTCAACTTGCGTCCCTCTTACCCTCCAACACCCATTTGTTTACGTTTTTTATAAAGCCTTTAAAACTTTTTTAAAGCTTTAAATTTCCGTGTCGGTGAATACGTGTAAGAAGATACAACAAGAATTTACCTTCCGCGACCAGCTGATGTAAAAGCTGCAAAACGAAATTTTATGGAAATGACGAATTCATGAATTTACTCACATTTGCAAACAAATGTCGGAGAATGTGTAAATTCATCAATTTCAGCTTGTGGGCAAAGCTTTTACATGCCCGAAGTTGAATATATAGTTATTCAGTAATTTATGCTATAGATAACAATTCGAACTTTTTTCTTCTATGTTCAATAGCAATTGCTTTCTGTGCAAATAAATGACATTATTGTCTGTTTTTTGTTTTCAATGTGAAGTGACAGTTCGGAGAGATTTCCACTTTATTGTACATAGTCGTCTGCAGTGAAAAACTGCTCGATGTGTGAAATAGTGTTTTTTTGTGTTCCAGGATTAACAGATCTTGGTTTAAGTGGAGATAAACTTAGTATGAAATACCGGCCTTTAAAAATAAGTAAATAGAGTGGCGCAACACAGCTCGAGGTGAACCAGGGCCAACTTCTCAACAATGTATGCTATGTGTGTTAATTTCTTCACATAAAAGGGGACTTATAATTTTTTGTCGAATCCGAACGGCACTTTGAGAAGTTTTTCAAGACAATTAATACTCTCGGAGGGCTTGTCAAACCCTCGCGGAGGTGAGGACCGTGAAAAGAACAATTTTTTTTTTCAGGTGACGATGGCAGGATTCGAACCCAGGCCTCCGGCGCAGTAAGCATACACACTAACCACTACGCAACGGCACCCCACAGTTTAAGCAAAACTAAAGGAAATGCCATGTGGAGTGCCGTGGCGTAGTGGTTAGTGTGTGTGCTTACTATGCCGAAGGCCTGGGTTCGAATCCTGCCATCGTCACCTGAAAAAAAAGACTAGTTCTTTTTCACGGTCCCCACCTCCGCGAGGGTCTGACAAGCCCTCCGAGAGTATCATTTCTCTTGAAAAACTTCTTTATTTTTTAAAGGAAATGCCTTTAGAATGTCTGAAATTTAAGCTTTTAATTGCAGTAGCAGTGAATTCCACAAGGTGAAGAATGCAGCGTATTCTATGGGCTGCGCCCTAAAACGTGCGTCGATACATCCGCGAGCTTTAATAAACTTTTGGTAATAAGCCCAGAGCTTTTATTGAAGTGAGGAAAGGGTAAAAGGACCTCAGCCCAATTAATACGTTGCGTTTATCACATCAAAGTACATAACTGACAACAAAGTTAAATACACACGTTCCGGGTCGAATTGCTATGTCCGTCCGTTCATCAGTATGTCACAAATTTAAAGGCTATACATTTTGAGCCAGAAAGCTGAAATTTTGTACGTAAGTTCTCTGTGATCCGAAGCAATACAAGTGTTAAAATTTTTCAATTCCGCCCGTAACCGGTCTAAATGTGCAACTACGTCTCCGGTGCTTTCAAAACTGTAAGACGTCGTGAAAAGCTGAAATTTAACATTTAGCATCTCGTACTGATTGTTAGACATAAAAAATAAAAACAAAGTGGGCAGACAACCACTAGTGGGCGTGGCATCGATTTCAAAAGTAATCATTCAAATGCAATTTATTCAATATTTTTGTTCGAATTATTTAGAAAATTTTGTTGTTAACATAATATGTAGAAAATACCTGGTTCTACATTTAATTCATACAAAGTTTTGGGCCACGCCCACATTTAACAGCAGACTAAAAAAAAAAAAAAAAAATGTATAATTTTCTGAAAAATGTATAATTTTCCAGAAAAAAACATGGATTTTAACTGCTTTATAGCATTACTAAGGGAAGGAATTATGATTAGTACATAAGGTACACCCGGCACTGTTCTAGATTTAGTTTATGAAAGGTTTTTGGCCACGCGCATTCTTTGTGGTCGACTTTACAAAATTATTAATTTTGAATCAAAAACTTAAATTTGTTCATGCATTTTTGCCGCAAATATTTGAATCCACTTGAATATTTTTGTATACTGATATTGATTTTTGGTTCAAACAGCTGGATATGCCACGCCCTTTAAAAAAAAATCAAAACCCGTGTAAAGAATATTTTTTTTTTAATTAAATAATGTCGCTTTTTTAAGCTTAACCTAATCAAAAGGTGGGCGTTGTTAATTGTTGGGCAACTTTTTTTCGCGACAATAACATATGAGTGTTGCGTGCCAAAAATTAATGCGCTGATGCGATTATAACATTGCTTAAATGTGGCTTTAAGGGATGTTTGTACATATGATCTTAGGGGACTTTACTGCTTTACAAACTCTACATACAACTTCCTAATAATAAAAGCTTACCCTAAGGATTTTTGTGGGTATTCAATAAAACTAGCCATTTTTTATACCCCATCTCATAGGATAGGAGGTATATTAAGTTTGTCACATAGTTTGTAACACGGTGAAATAATAACGGTAGACCCCCCCCAAGACCTTAAGGGCATATGATCGAGACCGAATTCTGAATCAAATAAGGCATGTCCGTCCGTCCGTCTGTTTGTCACATATTTTAAGGCCTTAAATTTTGAGCTAGGGTGCTGAAATTTCGTACGTAAGGTCCACGTCATGCGAAGCAGTACCAGTGTAAAATTAAAAATTTCCGCCCAAAGACACGCCTACAATTGATCTAAATGTGCGACTACCCCCAGAGATTTCAAAACTGTAAGACGTTCTAAAAGGCTGAAATTTGACATGTAGCATCTACTAACAAATGTAAGACACAAAAAAGAAGAATTTAATTGGTAAACCTCCTCCAGTGGGCGTGGCATCTATTTTAAGGGTAAATTTTCAAAAGCTGTTTACTCAATACTTTTGCTCGAAATTGAAAAAACTTTGCTAGATATTTTATGTAGAAAACAATTATAACATTTTTGATTTAATTCTACATTTTGATCATACAAGACTTTGGGTCACGCCCACATTTGGAGGCAGAATTGAAGAAAAACCTGAAATTTTCCAGAAAAACGTAATTTCGACTGGCCTTGAGCCTAATTTAGGAAAGCATGAAACAAAAAAAGTAGCAGGTTAGCTAAACGAGACTTTAGTCCAGACTTTGTTCGTATAAAGTTTTTAGCCACGCCCCCTTAAAGGGGTCGATTTTTCAAAAATATTGAATTTGAACCAAAAAATTGCATTTTTACGTACATTTTAGCGCAACTTGGAAATATCTTATGATTTATAGTTTGTAATTAGGGGCGGTTGGACCACGCCCCTTTTCGAAGTTTGCACTACTTATAAAATGTCAAAAAATAACAATGCATCAGCATTTTACAATGTGGGATAGATGGGGTATGTAACTTCTGCGTACATACTGTAGCACTTACTCACTGGTTATACCTTATTTAAACCTTAGCCTAATAAGCTTTTTAAAATTTTCTGCTGCGATCGTTGCAAACGACCACTTTCGCACAAATGCTGCTTGTGTTCCTGCAAAAGACAGTCGTACCTAACCTATGCTTTCTTGTGAGTTGAGTAAGTGGAGAAATATTATGCAGCCTAAGCTATGTCTCCATTTGAGAGTATAATATTGCGAGTAGCTCATCCTCTCAGGCCACAGTGCCACAATCGAGAGGTAGGTATGGCTTTGCCATTACCTCACATTCACATTGTTATGGAATTGGTTCTGTGAATGTAAAAACATTTCAATAATATGTAAATATTATTATATTTGAAAGGTAGAGAGTCAATCATCTACCTAGGTATATAACGGAAAATAATGTTTTTTTCGCATTGTAGAAAGCTTATTTGGGGACCTTGTTGTGAAAATTGTTAAATGAGCTCAGTTATCGGTCCAAATGAAAACGTATCATAAGGTGTTGGCAAATTACTTGCTCCTTATTCAACGACACGGCAACACTCAAAGCTAAGTAAGCGCAATTTTCGTTAAAAAAATACCGCGAACATTTCGGGGAATCACGCAGTGGAATGTTGTATATTTTTCTGTGTTTGTTGATGATTTGTTGTGCCTGTGTAGTGTTCCATTCCATCTGACCCAGCACAGCATCGCATCAGCTCAGCAGTCAACACCAACTGCAACCGCGTCCAACAGGCATTTATTTTGATTAGCTCCGTTCTAGTTTCGCATTCGCTCTCAATCTCGTGCTCGTCTGATTTTCTGAAGTCGTATCAACTGAAGTTCAAAGTTATTTTAGCGCTTATTTGTTTTGTTTGCTTACTTCCGCTGTATTAGTATTTAAAAATTGGTGTTTTCGAAGCCAGTGATTCTGCTTATCTTAAAAAAGAATTGGTAAGTGCTTAGCATTATTGCAGCGAGTTCTGCTTATGCACCGAGATTGCTCTAGGTATATATGTGCTACCTATATGTAGGTGGCTATAAAAGTTTGTGTCGGCGTGGATTTGGACTTCTTTGCTTTTTTAATTTTATATTTTATTTTGTGCTAGTATTTTCAACATGTAGATAATTGATATAGCTACATGCGTATACGTCAAATATGCCAAAATGGCATGCCTAAAAGAAGCACTTTCATTTGCCCACTTATGTGCGTTTCGTTTGGTATGTCAAAACTGACAGATCTAAATTTGAAAACGTTTCTTTGGTGGCAAAAATGAGGGGAAATCTGCCATTTTTCGAATCTGAAATCGCAGAATAAAATCTCGTTTCTTAGCAAGATTCAATTTCAGATTAACCAATACCAACAGACTGTGTTGACAGTTCGTTTGTTTACTTCGTGTAAATTTGGAACGGGTTGGCCATTCTACAGAAATAATTTTGTTTTGTTTCATAAAATGTTTGCATTTAATTGACTAGTGCAAAAACTTTAATTTCAACATGGGCTTGAAATGGAAAAACTGTATTCATCCTAATCATGTTCTTCGACAGTCACAGGACGCGGTATTCGCAGAATTTAAGAAAACTGGCCAATGGAGCGCAGCTAGTTGTAAAATTGAAAAAAAAGTTTAACGGTAAATGAAAAAAAAATTGCTGTTTTATGGATTTTGAATTTTGAAAATGTTAAAAAAGGCCAAGCAAATAATGCCCTTCCCTCTATTTTCGGTAAAAGGCAAAAATTTAGAACAAATACCGAACGTAGTCCATCTTTGTGAAAAAAAAACTGAAGCAGTTTATGAAAATACTCTAGTTGACTGACTAAAAATGATACTGCTAGCAAGTGTGCATATATCTATTGTAACTTCGGGGCCACTTATTTTACATCAACCAAATTCGTCGCGGGCACAATCACACGAACGTTAACCAACACAAGAGCTTTAAAAAAAAAACCAAAAGCTTATAACAGTTCATTTTTTAGAAAAAAAAATAAAAACAAATTAAAGGAAAAATTTAATCCCACCCATTTTTTAAGTGACAAAACTAAAAAATCACCCAATTACAAGTGTTTACAATAGAATGAAAAATATTTCCAGAAATAATAATAAACAAATAGAATTTTACAGAAACTGGCACAATAAAGTTAGCCTCACCTACAACAAAAGCCGACGGACCGCTCCGCGTATGTGTTAATACTTGAGGGGTTTTTTTCGATTTTGAATGTTCCTATTTCGGATTAATTTTCTGTTTTTGTCTCTCTATCTCTCTCTCATTCTCTGTCTCTCTCGCTCGCTCTCTCACTCACTCTCTTTTTATACCCTGCCCCGGGTAAATTAAGTTTAATGTGCAGTTTGTAAAGCCGTGAAATAGTTACCGTCGACCCCAAGGCCTTTTAGAGATACAAATGAGACCGACAGGAGAATCGATTAAGCCACGTCCGTCCGTCTGTCGGTATGTAAACAACTTTTAGGCTTAGATTTTGGGCTAGAAAGCTCAAATTTGGTAGTTGAGCCGGAAATCCTGCTTTACAGATTTAGTTTGAAAATTTTTGAAATCCGCCCACTATTTTTCGCAATATTTTCTTATTTTTTTATCTATATTACTTAATTTTGCTTGTATACTGATTTTAAGTACGTAATAGGTACTGCTTTGAAGATGTCTTTGGGGCAGCATAAAAAGTTTGGTCCTTACATTGATCACGTCCACTTCTTAAGGAGTTTTAACCTAAAATGACGTTATTCAATAAATATGTATGTATGCAAGTACCTCTATGAAATTTGACAAAAAATTATACTACGAATGATGAAGATATAGCAGTGGAGTGGCTAGCTTTTTTGTGTAAACAGTTGGATAGGGTATCTTGCAATCCGTCGCAGAAGTCTTTTCATACGCACTGTTGTACTCTACCACTTGTTTTGTTTTGTTTTATTTTCTTTCTCCTTTAAAAAACGTTAAATTTTTTAAATTGTTGGTTGTAGGTATAGAATATTGTAATCTTCTCTTTTTTATAAGACTCTCTTTTATTTTAAGTTTTTTTATGAAATAACTTTAAATAATAAAATTAATAATTAAAACCATTGGTTCTTGTGATTCTAGAAACAAAATGAATGTTTTTGAAAGACATATCCAAGATATAAGCAACGATCTATCCATTCAACCAGAAGACCGCCCGATTTTTACTAATGACTTCGATCGTATCAGAGATGCATTCTTAAACGCAATGAAATCTGTTAATACTGTATTTAGAGCGATATTTGGTGGACGCAATCTTTTTGGTAAGTACATCCACCGGCCGTCTTCTACATGGCCGCATTAGCTGCCATCTTTTGAGATAAATGTTATTTTGCAGGGGTGGAATCGGCTAAGGTGATCTGTGATAGCTGATGGCACAAAAATTCGTCTGCGTAAAAATTTTTTTGTGACAGCTCTCGATCAGTCAAAATAAGCTGGTCCCCTGTTGGTCCCCTTGGTTGGTTTTTTGTCTACATTTCGGCTGACTTTCTGCATGCATGATTAAAAAAAAGTGTTCTTAAATCACAAGCCTAAATAAAGCAACGATTTGGAACAATATTTTTGTGGTCACCTTACACAGACGGATTATTTTGTTTGATCACATTGACTGTCACAAAATGTGCAAATCACAGATAACCTTAGCCGATTCCACTCCAGGTTTTTTTGTTTAAGATCAGCAAAAATCAATAACAGACACTGCAATCAACATTGTACAAGATTTCCGGCACACATAAGTTTACCGTACGCCGGAGTTGAAATTGTTTAATTTTTTTGTCTGAATGTATATGTAATTGAGCGTCTTGGTTCTGAGGGTGTTATTTACAATTGTAGAACCCGATTACATACGAAGTTATAGGCAAAAAAGTGCAACTTTAACATGCACTTGGCCTCCCACAGGTGCCTGCCAAGCAACAAGCACCTACCCTTATCCATAAATTACTGAATAATTACTTTCCGAAATTAAAAGTCAGGGCAGCGCTTAAGGGGAGCGAAAGCTCTTACCAGTGCGGTCACTACCTTCTTTAAGTGTGCCACGGTGAAAGAAAAAATACGCATTTTGCCCCTGAAAAGTAGATTTACTGAGAAATTTTTCATCCTCATGTCCCTGCAAGATCAACATACAAAATAGAGCCGAAAGCAAAGGCAGACTGATTGACTTTGAGTGTGCGCTCGATCGAAATCAACCCCCATTTGCAAGAGCGTTACCAACCAGTACCACATTCCTTTGGATCTTTCTGTTATTTTATTCAAAGAGCTTTTACAATTTGTTTTCTTAAAGCTTATAAGAGAATAAATTCAAAATAGATTGTGTATGTTACCATTCATTTTTTTATTTTTCTTTTGGTTTGAAGCATTAAAACATGTGTACGCGCTGACAAGAACATGATGGTAACCCAGTGGGTGTGTCTCTAAAAATTTGTGAAGGCTTATGTGCGTTTCGTTTGGAGTCAAAAAAATTTGAAGTGGGTATGGGTATGTCAAAACTGGCAGATCTAAATTTGAAAACGTTTCTTTGGGGGCAAAAATGAGGGGAAATTAAGGGGAAAACTGACATTTCTCGAATCTGAAATCGCAGAATAAAATCTCGATTTTTAGCAAGATTCATTTTCAGATTTACCAATACCAACAGACTGTGTTGACAGTTCGCTTGTTTACTTCGTGTAAATTTGGAACGGGTTGGTCTTTCTGCAGAAATAATTTTGTTTTGTTTTATAAAATGTTTGTATTGAATTGAATAATTTCAACATGGGATTGAAATGGAAAAACTGTATTCATCCTAATCATGTTCTTCGACAGTTCGCGGTATTCGTATATTTTTAGGTGAAGAAGCACCCACGACTTTGCCGAATGCTAAATTAAAGCAAGCACGCTTTGAATTGCGTATATTATAAGGGACTTGGTGCACAAATATAGTAGCAAATAATAAAGTTGAGGTTTTTTAATGTAAAAAACATAACAATGGCTTATTTTGTTTCTAGTTTCGTCACAAAAAGAACAGAAAATTGCCCGCAATAAAGCCACAGCAAAATGTAAAGAAACTAGGGATGGAAAACAATTTTTTCCATTAGTAGTTAAACGGAGCCAATGTACTCAGATTAACTTTGCGTTAAAAAAATATAATTTGCGAATTAGAATAAAAGTTTATAATGGGAAATACTCGTATAGCTCTGCACAAAAATCGAATCTCGAATTATCGCTAATTTGAGCAAAATGAGTGCAATCCAGAAGAACTTTCAATTCCTAAGCAGAATTCCTTGAGCTTTCGCTGAAATAAAAAGTTTATTTCAAGCTAGGTTGGTATGGTGTATAGACATCTTTAATGCATTTTTTGAAACCTTGAATGTTTTGAACCTCTTTTTCATCTTGAAAATGAATTTCCAGACATATTGATTTTCATCAATTTTACATCAATTTCGTAGTAAAACGGCAGCAACTTTAATTAAAGCAAAAGAAGTTCTTTATCGAAATGCCTACAAAGTACTATTTTAAACGTTCGTTAACAGAATTAACAGAATTCGTTAACAATTACATGTTTTTTACAATGTTTTTTTTTTTTAATAGTCACTTATGGTTATAAATGCATAGCGACAAAAACAGATTGCTGAAATAAAAATATTCTGGTTAAGTAAATTACCATTTTACCTTGAAGATTTCCAAGGTTTCCAAGATTACCATTTTACCTAGATTTTAAAAAACATTGTACTTTTACTCCCATTGTACTTTGTACTTTTTTTCTTAACCCGACCCACTACAATTGTATTGGCCTTCTCACCATTCAAACAAAACTAACATATGGCAGGTCTCACCTATTCCCACCTATACTATAACAAAAAATCTCAATTTAATTTTTGGTTTGATTCAACCACGAAAAAATAAAACTTGGTTTTTAATTTACCCGATACCAAAAAAAAAACCACATTAAGTGGCAACCCAAAAACCAAGTCAAAGTGGCAGCCCTTAAAGAACTTTAAAGAGAGACAAGTTTATGCAAGTCGTTAAAGACAGAGGGAGAAGCAAACGTCCTATCTTGCCTGCACTGATTAATTCCGGACAGAATATAGTTATTCAGTAATTTGTGCCTTAGAAGAGTAATAAAGTGAGCGGCGTAACCCAGCGAAAAGCAGTAAATCCTTTTAATACTACATTTACACCGACCCCTTAATTCTGAATTTAGTGAAAAAATTTCGAAATGCAATTTTGCCGTTTATACTGGAGTTTCAGCGTTTTAAATGACAATCGGAGTCAAAATCTGAAATATCAAATGCTCCATACAGCTCAAATTGTCGGTATTTCTTGCTTATTTTTTGTTTTAAAGAGTTACGTCAAATTACAACGTTTTGTTTGTGTTTTTCTGTCAACTACCTGAATTCTCTTAAAAATAAGAGAATCGTTAGTAATGCCCAGGCGAAATTCAGCATTTAACTGAAATTCAACATTTATAAATCCTGAAAATATATGGCGAAATGCTGAACATTTAGCGTAAAATGTTGAATTCTGCTTAAATGCTGAAATTAGGCTATTAAGATAACCCGTATCCAAAGGCACATTTTAACAGAAAAAGTAAGTTAAATTATTTGCCTTGCATCTTTTCAGGCAGAAATATATAGAGTAAAATGAGGCTATTGTTATCCCACTTTCCATGGAAAAATAAAAATGTTGGATCCAAAACGTTTAAACAAAATCAAACCGACAATTTTAGTTGCTATATTGGTACACTCAAATACATACACAGAGCGGAAAATCTACTAAAAAATCAAGAAGATTGCTTAATTGTGCTAATGCCTTAAGAGTTCTTGAAAAATTGTGAAATGCGTGCCATAATTCGTTGCTGTAGCATTTGGCGAAAATCTCAGGATTTTGGCGAAGATTTTTAATGTTTTCGCGAAATCTCATTCTCGTATTTTAAGGCCGTATAAGAGCTGCAATATTATAGCTAGAAGTAATTCTTTTTTTTTCCTATCGTCTTTTGCAGGAAGTCACATTGATAATTTGAAAATTTTAAAACCAGATGAATTTGACGTTCATTTTTTGCTAAATCTTCCTTTCAATGAAGAAATTAGAGTTACTCGTGATAATGCTCGACCAGGATTCATTAAAATAAATTTGAAAAAAGTCATGCGCCTCATGAGAACCGATCCAAATTCTGAGCTGGTTTACGATCAGTTTGAGGGCTTTGTGGACGATTGGGGCTTTCTTTGTCGGAACAAGCTACAAAGCTGGCTGAAAGATGTTGCGAACGACGCAATCGATTATCTTGGTAACCAGATAGTATTTTCAAACCGGGATTTCTACAATGTGGCCTACTACAAAAGAGGAACAGCTCATACCATAAAAGCCAAACATTCTTCTGGGCGTATGCTATCCATCGATTTTGTACCGGCTTTTAAATTTTTGGCACGAAATGAATGGCTTGCTGATCGACCTTTTCCGAAAAATGTTCGGGAACAAATGTGGTTGGCTGTACCCAAACCGACATGTGGTCCGAAGAGAACTCGGTTTCGAACATTTAGCATTTGTGTTCCACAAGTGGAAAAGGAACTTATAACGGAAAGATACAATCTAAAAAGTTCTTTACGGTTATTCAAGAGCCTAAAAAACAGAATGGGTGCACGTGTTATGAAAAGCTATTTTATAAAAACTATTTATTTGCATGAGAATGACGAAAAACCGATTACATTCTGGCAACAGTCTTCAGCTCGAATTTTGATACATGTAAGTCTTTTCCCAATTAGTTGCTGCCAATTTTAATCATGACTTACAATTTCAGATGATCGGTCGTCTTTTAGAATATTTGGAGGAAGAAATTCTACCGTTTTACTGGAGTGAGGAGATGAATCTATTACAAAACTTGGATGAAGACCAAATCTCCGATTTATTGGATGGATTCACGAACGCATACAACATTTTGCGTGACTATTTTTTCCAGCCAAAAATTAAAAAATCCACTGTTCAGATACTTTTCGGTAAGGTGCCGTATTAGCAATAATATTTAAATTTAATTTAGATTCCCGTAAACTAATCACCGTTAGCAAGTGACCTTAATGCTGAAGATAAGAGCATTAAAAATAAGAGTTAATATTTCAAATACCTGATCACAGTAAGAATTAATATAAATGTCTTCATTAAATCGTCTACAAATCACGCGATACCATACAAATTTAGATCCTCTCGGCGTGATTAAAAATCACCACACACCACTTCCAACCCTCTTCGCAAACCTTTGAAACAGTTTTACACTTACACGTGTGTCAGATCTGCCATAAATACGATTTCGATTTAGATTTTTTGAGCGGCAATCTTTTCTCGCTTCTGACAAATGACATCACCACTCTCTTTTGAGAGCCAAAATGACAGAAAAAGAGTGCTCGCATTAAATTAATCCTATATTTGTCCGGTGGAGCCACTTATGGATTTATTTTTGACCGTCTTCCGCTTACCCTCGTTTTATTGCTGGTGTCGACATTGCCATACATACAAACTAAATTCCTCTCGGCAAGTGATTGAAAAAAAAAAATCCGCTTATAAATCTCATTCACCCTTTTCACAGACGTTTTTCAACCCTTTTCGCGCACCTTTGTCATAGGTATGGCCGAATGAATCCGTTGCCCCGTCATGGTGAAGTACACAACTGACAACTGTAATGTAATATAATGTACGCCTTAAGAGACATACATACCGGTCATACTTAGGAAAGGGTCCGCGACCCTTCTAAGGATTAAAGGTCACAGAAATTTAATGAATAAATGAATGAATGAATGAATGAATATTTATTGAGGATGAACCTGCAATAAAGCTTTTTCGATCAATTTCAGCAAAGTTCTAAGTTTTTGGCCAAAATTGGAATCTTTTTCCTACTTAATTTCGATAACAAAGCTTTAGCATTCTTGTCTTGCTATTCAGTCGTGTAACTTGGCGTGGTTGTGGTACTTTTTCTATACCTTCCACTTATTTTATTTAAATTATTTTTAGGTCAATTCGAAGAACAGAATAAGCACAACAATTTCTTTCCTCATCGGCATAGTCTAAGTTGGGTAGTTCAATAATAATTTGCGCTTCTTCAGAAACTATTGAATTTTTTCATATAAAAACGCAATTTGCTTAACATCCCAGGGTACAAAAATGTGAAAGACGTCAGATTTTGACAGCCGTGCTAAAAGGTCTATTATAATATATTTGGACTTGCAATTTTCTAGATGGGTGTTACGTACTTAACGCACTTATTATCTGGAACTATCATAAATTAAAGTTATTTACCCAGTCCGCGTTCGAAGGCGTTGTCCTCGATTACGCAACAAAATCATGATTGAGTGTAGAGTGTTGGGTTGTTAAGTAAAAATTGCAATCAGGGATCGGGTAAGGTGACCTGTGATAAGTGATTCCACAAATCACAAAAATTCGTCTGCGTAGACTGTGATCATCACAATTTTCTTGTGATGGCTCACGACCAATCAATATCAAAATCAGCTGGTCCCCAGTTTTCAATCTTACTGGTTAGTTATTAAGCCCAAATAAAACAACAATTCGAAACAATATTTCTGTGATCACATTACGCAGACGGACTATTTTGGTTGATAACGTCATTGACTGTACCAAAATGTGAAAATGACAGATCACCTTAGCCGATTATACATCCCAGGATCCTAACAAAATTGTGAACCGCGTTAGAAAATATTTCTGCACTTAAAATGTATCTTTTAATTTCTTTTTTGTTTTGCTTATAATTTATGTCTTTGTATATATTATGTTAAAAAAAAACCACCTTCACCTTTTCTAGATGTCCCTCCAGTGTCGTAAAGATGGAAAATGCTCTACTCGAAGTGCAAACCTCAAGAACCTGAATTAGCTCTTAAGTTTTTTTGTTATTTTTTTTCTTTATTCTTTCTCCCTAAATATTTGTTCATATTAAAAATACTGTACAACTAATACACCAAACAAGCAACAGTACCTACCTTTTGATATAAAATGTTTGACTTGGTATTTTATTAAAACTCTTTCAAAAAATTGCATCACATTTAAATCAATTTCAGCTTGTTGGAAAGGATTTTTTGAAAATTTAATTGAAATGGGGGAAAAGGAGTCTACGCAATACAAGTCATATGAAGTCAATGATCGATTTGTAAAAACTAAAATGGCACTATGCAATATTTACGCCAATAAGTCTAATTTGAAAAAAAAAAACAATAAATGAAAAAATAAATAGAGGGCGCAATAGCTGGAGTTGAACCAAGGCTGGAATCGGCTAAGGTGATCTGTCTAAACTGTGATCATCACAATTTTCATGTGACAGCTCTCGATCAACCACCGTCAAAATCAGCTCGTCCCTAGTTTTCAAACGTCCTGGTTAGTTGGTTTTTTTGGCTACTTTTAGGCTGACTTTGTGCTTGTATGATTAAAAATGAGTGTTCTTACATCACAAGTCTAAAGCCGCCTTGTCACAAGCAACGTAAAACAGGAACAGAAACAGAATCTCATACATTAGCAACTGAAACCTAAATTCGCTGAATGCTTTTTGCGTTGCTAATGTATGAAATTCTGTTTCTGTTCCTTGTGATTACGCGGCTTAAGTAAGTTCATGCTTTCATTTGGTTTATCCTAACCTCATGTGTCATAATTACTTTGGTGAGGGGAAGCGCCAGTGTGGTGGCCGCCGTTCAACCTCAGTTTTATTTTGAGAAATAAAATTTAGGTTAGAAATAAAATTTGATTCGGATTAATATTTTTGTGATCACCTTAGTGCCTGTTTTCATTTGGTTTATCCTAACCTAACCCAAATTTTATTTCTAAAAATAAAACTGCGGTTGAACGGTGGCCAACACACTGTCGCTTCCCCTCACCATAGTGATTCTGACACATCAGGTGAGGATAAAACATGTAAAAACAGGCACTTATGCAGACGGACTATTTTGGTTGATCACATTGGCGATCACATTTGCGCAAACTGTGATCGTCACAATTTTCTTGTGACAGCTCTCGATCATTCGCCGTCAAAATTAGTTGGTTTTTTTTTGCCTACACTTAGCCTAAGTGTATTTCTGCATGCATGAATAAAAAAATGTGTTCTAACATTACAAGCCTAAATAACGTTTTTCACTAGGTTATCCGAGTTGATCATCAATATTTGGCGAGCTAAGCCGAGATTAACCCCAGAAAAACTCATTTCTTGTGTTAATCTCAGTTTGAGTGGGAAACTCGGATGATCTCGCACTGAAAAACCGGGTCTTGAGTTTTTTCTAAAACATTTGAGAAGACAGAAATTGGGTACTACCTACATCGCCAGCCACAAACAGACTTAAATTTTTAGCGGTCCGTCTAAAGATTTGAAAATTACTTATAATGGTAGGGGGAAAGCGGGAGACTTGAACCCTTCGCAAAACTAGGTAGGGCAAACTATGGGCACAAATACCCCTAGCCTGGGAGCAAAATTATTCGGAAATCGACAGATGAATTTTTGGCAAGACAAAGAAAAGTGTTTTTGTGGCACAAAGGCGAAAAGAAAATAATTATGGTTACTCCTCAAAAGTTTTGAGTCGCACCCAAAAAAGAATCATGAATAGGTTAGGTGTAGGTTCATTTTCTTCATCTTTATTATATCTCATCTATTTTCTTAATACCAGCATAAAATGCTGGTTGCATTATCATTAAAAAAGCCTAGTTGTTTTGTGCGGTAAATTGTGGACTATAGAATTGAGCCTTTTTCTGAAGGGAGAGATGAACATTGCTGCGAGTCTACCTCTGCCCGGAACATTTACTTTGAACCAAAGCTTGTTGCTACTTAAACAAGAAAGTACTAAGAAAAAAACATCGTTTTGTCAAAAGGGGCCATTAAAGATGCATTAACAAAAAAGTTTTAAAAGTTTAAAAAGAGAGAAAATCTATCAGAGAAACAGCTAGAAAATTTGGTATTGACAGAACAAACACCAAAAAATTCGCTCAAGTCTTCCGCTTTCCCCCTATCGTTCCGTTGTCTGTCCGCCTGCCTCTGTTCTTTTGAACGGTGATCCGTAGAAAGATGATGTTTGGTACTCTTAAAAAGTCTGTGAAAATAAATCAGTACGTAAAGGTACTAGGGCAAAGTGTTTTGGTACTTATCTTAAAAAGTTAAACGGTCAAAAAGGAGAAGAAAAGAAAGAGTGACGCAACAGTTCGAGGTGAACCAGGGCCAACTTCTCAACAATGTATGCTGTGTGTGTTAATTTCTTCACATACAAGGGAGAAACATACCCTAAAAAAATATCTAAATTTCATAAAACAATTAATGAAATACCTAATGAAATAAATTGAGAAAATATTGAATACGTTGTTGAAAAATAAAAAATGCAAAATACGTCTGTTGAGAACTATTTTTAGGTCATAAATTTTTGAGCACTTTATTCTAAAATTCGATATGAGTACTTATATAAAGAAACTAGCTCAAGCGAAGGTTAAATTCAAATTTTGATAAAACACTTTTTATAATATGGGTTTGACATATTTACGAAAAAGTAGGGGCAAATGATATGAAAAAATTTACACATTTTAAGAATTACATACTTGTAATTTTTGGGAAACTAAAGCTAACTTTAAAATAACCATCGGATTCTGAGATTGGATTAGAAAACTTTTTTTCAAAATATTCTGGTAATCCGATTGCACTATATTTCATAGTGCAAATATAAAACGTATAAAGGGATCTCTAAACTGGTTAAAAATTTTGCTCAGATATTATAAAATGTAAAAAATACAGAAAAAAGCAATAACGGTAATGTGAACCATTTCAAAAAAAAAGTCTCATACCATTTCCTGAACTCTTACGAAAAATCATATCGCACCCGCAATATTAGATGGTTTTCGAGATCCGTTTTTAATTATTTAAGTTGGTTTACTGAAATGCTAAGTGTCAGTATACCTTTAATCTCTACTATATTTCGATTTTATCAACTAAATTTTCGCAAGCAGAAACCATCGAAGTATCAAGCCATATTTTGAAAACAAAACCGTCGTATCCATAATCTTCTTAAAATTTCTTTCAAAGATTGAATAAGCTAAGCGAAACAATTGACGATTGGAAAAATCAGAATGCGAAACCTGGTGGTCAAATTTGGAATATGTCAAGGCCTATAGCTGTCATTACAGATGTCAAAGTTGAAATATTGACCTACCTTTGATGAACGAATTCACGATAACGTGTAAGTTATCAACCTGATTTGTGAATAAAATGGTTTGTTCTTTCAAAAGAAGCAAAGTAAACGGAAAATAGCTTTCCTTAACAAATAATTTTCGAACTCGTTTGACAAATGGGATGACAACAACGCGTAGCTGTTGACGTGTATAGATCTTCACATATTCCAAAATTGACCGCCAACGGTAAGCCTTCAATAGTCAATTCGGATATCGAGATGCGTTTGAAAATATGCCATGAAATTCGAAAATGGTCAGTATAAGAAAAGAAAACCATAAAGTCGTAAATATAATAAACAACATTTTATACAAATTATTCAACAAAAACCGACGGACCGCTACGTGTATGACTTCATACTTGACGGTCTTTTTTTGGCAAATGCAACAGTCTTTGTGTTTCCACAAATAGTTGTGCTAGAAACTTGTTAAACAGCTTCCTAATCAACAATTTAATCATTATTGTGATGCGATATCAAAAATCTAAATATTAATGAAAATGATAGCGTGAAAATAATCTAATCTTTTTGGTTTTTGGTGAATAAAGTTTGATTAAGTCTACGATGCTATTGAATTTCCGTGTGGAATTGAGGTTAGTACTTAACTAACTATTGGCCGCTCATTATGAGATCGGCAACCGGTATTATCGCGGCCGTTTCGTTTCTGATCGCGATTTTCAAATTGCAATCAGTTAGCGCTGCAGACTATCGCCTGACGAAAGATGTTTTACCGCTTAAGTATAACATAACAATTACACCATACTTCCTGCCGGAAGATGGAGATCGGCGGTTTACATTTTCTGGGGAAACTTCAATTCATATCAATGTTCGAAATACCGGTGTCCGGGAATTTGCAGTTCATGCTGACTATTTGGATTTCGCTGAAGTGAACATGTGGTCAGAGAATGGAAAAGATTTGGAGGTTACCACAAGTTACGAGGCCATAACGGACAAATTGTTTATCCAGCTTACCGAGGAATTAAGCGCGTCTGTAAATTATACGATTAGGTTTAAATATACCGGAAGGATTTCCAGTGGTTACGATGGGCTTTATAGGATGAGTTATAACGATACCGAGGGCAATGAAAAGTAAGTGTATAGAAATACCGATGATCGAAAATTAATACCACTCGGGCGCAATAATTGACGACGTTACCTTCTCTTATTCGAATAGGAATCAGTGTGTATACAAGGTATCAGTGCGATAACAAAGGTTAGGTACACACATACGTTTGTAAGGGACCGTTAAATACCGTTGACCCTTTTACAGAGTAAAATGACGTGTACATAGGACCCAAATTCAAAATTTCTTGCAAAAAATTCGAAACCTTATTTTGCTATTTTTATTATAGAGTCTTTAATGACAACCAGGGTCAAAATCTGAAACAAAAAATACTCAACACATAAAAAACCGTTATTGCCTATTTTTTGTTTTAAAATTACTCTCAGAGAATTTTTATTGGTTTATGACAAATTACAAATGTTTTGTCTGAGTAATATTTGCTGGCATCTGCCATGAATTCTCCTAAGAATTAGAGTATCAGAAGTTTGATAAGTTTGTTTGACAAATTTATGTCCGACCTAAATTTGTAATTTAACTGAAATTCAATATTTATGAATGTAAAAAAACTATGGCGAAATATTGAATTAAGGTGCGGTGTAAATGTACTATAAATAACGGCACCTTTTGTTGATAGACTATAACGAATAAACTCTTATTAAGCTTAGCGTTCTAACCATCAGGTAAGCACCGACACATGTTTTTGTTTTTATTGCAATGTCGCAGTGTCACTTAGGATAAGCTTTTCAGTGCAGAGCTAAACCCGCGTAAAATCAAGTTTCATCAATCCCGGAATAAAACGGATTAGGAGTTAATGCAGAGAGCAGTTTAGGGCTGATTCCGTCGATACAGATATCAAAAACTTCGACTCTCGAATATACTGAGCGAACTGTCACTTTTTGTAGAAAAAAAACTATCAAAGAAGTTCTTTCTGGTTGTTCTCTAAACATTGCTCAAACGTATTTTTTCACAGAAGCAACTATCATTCGACGTAGAAAACTAGAAGAAGAACTTCAAACTATTCTCCAGAGAAAACAGTTTACCAGAAATTAGGTTATCTTTAGCTTAACTCCGAAAATCGGATGATCTCGCACTAAATACCTATACTGTTGAACAAAGCCCCTATTTCATATATGGTACTGCAATTTCTTATTATAATACAGAATTTGCTATCCGCCATTTTATTAAAATAAACTTTTCTTTTATAGCAAACTGAAAGGTTTGTATTCTATTTGATTCGTATAAGTATTTGTATTGGAATATGTTTTAGTTTTTATCAGTTGTGCAGTGAAATTTCTCAGTTTAGCAGTCCGCAGCGCCCGATTTTCACTGAGTTTTTGACAATCATCTGCACTGAAAAGTGCAGCCGTTATTGTTAAGTAAATTTATAGTATTAGTACATATTATTATTCAAAATTAAATGTAATTTTGTATGGCTTTGCAATTGGAGACGCTCACCGATATAAGCAGCGATACGTTCGGTTAGCTTTTTAATTAAAAATCGATTTTGGATTCCCTATTTAAGCTTTTTTATCTACCTGTACCTGAAGTCTACTGGTCTACTGTCAGAGAAAAATATTTTAATATTGCAATATAACAGTTGATTACAATAACTGAAAACTTCAATATTCTACCTACAGATGGATGGTTGCCACACAGTTACAAAGAATTGACGCCAGAAAACTATTTCCGTGCTTTGACGAGCCAAGCTTTAAGGCATTTTTTGACATTCATATAAGCCGTCCCCAGGGGTTTAGTTCCTTCAGCAATGCAGCCCTTTTCAGCACAACAATTGATCAGTAATGCAAAACAAATTTATACATTTCTTTACATATTTTTTTAAAGTCATTTGAATTTTATTAAGAAATGACGAAAATCGCTTCGTGGACCACTTCAACACCACACCATACATGTCAACTTACTTGGTTGCTGTCGTTGTATCAGAGTTCACATTGCGTGGTGAAAATGATCTTTTCATCGTTGCCAAACCTGAGTTTTTTAATAAAACTGAGTTTAGTTATCAAGTTTCTAGAAACATTCTTGACGGTTACAGTGATTTGTTTGGCATTCCATATACAAATTTAGGAAACCCTCTCCTACAAAAGGCAGCCTTACCCAAATTTATTCACAATGGAATGGAGAATTGGGGCCTTATGATTTATAAGTAAGTTCACTTCTGTGGAGTGGAGAGAAAAGTTTGTTTAAAATCAATTTTATCTCAGAGAAGACGTCCTGATTTTCGAGGACGGTTTCACGGATCTAAGTGGAATGCAGTACACGACTACAATTATATCTCATGAAACATCGCACAGTTGGTTTGGTGACGCAGTCACCTTCGAGTGGTGGGGATATTTCTGGCTCAATGAAGGCTTTGCTAGATATTATCAGTACTTTTTCACACACAAGGTAAATAACACGAAGTGAGTGTTGAAATGCTATACATTTTTTTTGTAGCTCTATCCGCAGTATGATCTGGACAAGCAGTTTATAA
This sequence comes from Neoascia interrupta, assembly GCA_947623515.1. Classification (NCBI taxonomy): domain Eukaryota; kingdom Metazoa; phylum Arthropoda; class Insecta; order Diptera; family Syrphidae; genus Neoascia; species Neoascia interrupta. The sequence continues at coordinate 21,195,039 of OX392462.1, read as the reverse complement.
CGGATCAGCTGCATTATATTTTTAATGTTGACGCTTTAAACTCCAGCCAACCGTTAAGTGAACCAAGTGTAGCGTCGCCCTCAGAGATTGCCAGAAAGTTTAGCGGTATAACTTATGTGAAAGGCGCTTCTGTCCTAAGAATGATAAGTCATGCTATGTCTGAGGAACTTTTTGAGAAAGCAGTGCGCGACTACCTTAAAAATAAGTAAGTAACCACGGATTTTCAATACAGTGAAACACCAGCATATCCGCTTAAGTCTTAACAGGTCAGTTATACCATCAGACTTGCTAAAGTACTTGGAAATATACTGGCCTACATTACCGCCAGTAGATGTTGAAGAGCTGTTCTACGACTGGACAGATCAACCTGGTTTCCCCTTGTTGACAGTGACTCTAGCCGAGGACAATCTGAGCATGAGCGTCAAACAAAAGAGATATCTCCTTAATTCAAACGATGGAAGTGACCCGAACCTTAGATATACAATTCCTTTAACTTACGCCACTAGTCAAAAGCCTGTTTTTGATAACACCCATCCATCCGTGTACTTTAACAAAAGTCTAGATGAAGTAAATTTCGGTTTTTCCGAGCCTGTCGAATGGGTCATGTTCAATATACAACAAACCAGTTACTACAGAGTTATGTATGAGACACGGATTTGGAACAATTTGCACAGCGCCCTCTACAGTGACAACTGGTCTGGTATACATGAGATTAATCGAGCCCAATTTGTCGACGACCTTTTTGCATTTGCCAAAGCATCGCTGCTGGAATACGATTCCGTGTTCAAATGGCTCGAGTATTTAGAAACTGAGACACACTATACTCCGTGGCAGGCAGCGTTCGAAGGCTTTTCGTTTGTTAGCGCATATTTGACAGTTGAAGAGCACATCGACTTTGGAAGGTATATGTTGTATGTGACCGAAAAGGTCTTCAATGAGGTTGGAGTGAATTATAGGGATAGCGACACTGTCCTAGAGACATATAACAGAAAAAAGATCCTAAATTATAACTGTAAATATGGCCGTCCAGATTGTGTTTCAAAAGTTCAATCCACCCTGAGGGAATTCTTGTTCAATGACGTTGACATACAAGTTGATATGCGTTCGACAATCTACTGCAGTGGTATGAGAGACGGTTCTGAAAGCGACTTTGACAAGTTGCTCGAGAAATTCAAAGCTCAAGATGTGCGCATGGAGAATTTGAGAATGAGATATGGATTAGGCTGTGGTCGCGATTCGAAAAATATGGCGAAATTCTTTGATTTCGTTTTGAGTGTCGAAGTGCCAGTTGCTGAGAAAGAAGGCGCTATGGCACCGTTGTACAAAGAGAATCATGAAAATGTGTGGCCGGCCTATGAGATGGTTACATCTAGGTTTGTGGAGGTCGCTGAAGCGTAAGTGTTAAATTAAAAACTATTTTGTAATATTTCCAATAAAACTCTTCTTGTTTAGTTTTGAGAGTTGGTCAACCACTGCAGATCTGATAAGTAGTATTGCAACCCTTTTGACGACACAGGAGCAGAGAGAAGCTTTCGCAGATTTCATAAAAGAAAATGGCGAAAAGTTCGGTTCCTCATCTGGAACGTTGGAAAATGCCTTGAAAAAATTGGATTCCAACCTTGAATGGGCTGAAAGTCGCCTAGGTTCATTGAAAAATTACTTACGAGCACGAAACAGTGCCAGGATTGCCTCTTTTATAAATATTTACACTTTTATTATAGCTGTGCTGTCATATTTTTTAATTTAGTTAAATATAATATTAAAGCATCAAAATGGTATATCTTGGCTGTGAATATGTAGTTTAGTTGACGCAGTTTGTGAGTTTTTATTAAAAAACGATTTTATCAGATGATTTTTAAAAATAAAATTGACTTGGCCGAATCGCATTTAGAAAATTAAAATTTTATTTTATTCCTTTTATTTATCTTCATACAAACTAAAATTTTGTGGACAAATAAATTCTTATTTTGTTCAGCTGTCGACATTGCTCGTGATCGTGAACGCACCCATAAATAGGTGCATATATGTTAACCTTAACATACACTTTTTTGTTTAAAATTTCCTTTTTATTAAATTTGATAAGCGCCCATAAATTTTAGTTTTTGTTTCTGAAAAAGTTTATTTATCTGATTTTTTTTTATAATTTGTTTAAAAGCTCATGGTGAAATTTTTTGACCAGGCTTACAAACAGCTGGTTTATTTAATGTTAAAAACAACTTCTTGTTTAAACTTTATTTGTAATCTCTCTTCAATTGAAGTTTCTTGAAACTTAAGCTGAATTAATATGAGAATATAATTTCCGATTCCTTGAAAGAACTAAAAAAAGAAAAGAACACAAACATTGCAGCCATCATTATATTGACAAATGTTTAGATCGAAAAGGATTAAGGTATTGAAGAACTCAACTGAAAAGTTTGACAAATAAGCAAATTTCTTACCGAATAAGCAAGACCAAAATTGGATATTAAAGCTTTTCCTATCGTGAACTGATATTGATTGTGTTTCTTCCATAAGAGATATGCATCGATGCGTTCTCTTATCTCCCTGACTGGATATATCTCGTCATATGTGGCAATTATTTGAGAACATATTTTACTCTGGAAGAACAATAAAACAAAAACTCATCGTTAAAGCGTTAAACTACCACTTTTCTTATTCGTTGCACATAAAATTATCTTATTGCCAAAAGTTGGTATATATAACAATCTAGTACTGGCGATTAATGGCAACCTAGAAGAATATGTAAGTAGAGACCTGCTGAAACAACGTCAACGTCAGCTTTCAAAAACATCCCAAGCTCACCACCGGGTTTTGATTTACTTGTCAACTGGATAAAAAAAAATAAACACAAACTGACCAATAAAACCAGGGTCCAGGGCGGACTTTGCCATTACTCTACAGGCTGACGAAACCGTTTGGACTGTTTTGGAGCACATTTGCCTGCGTAAATCCCTTGTTCCTCTTTCCTTCACATTAATTTTGCAATTGTCCATCCCAGATTTATCAGTTGTTACAAAACGCTTAAAATATTTACTTTACATAAATTTGGGTTTGACATCTTCATAGAATTGAACAATGACACCAGCGCTGAAATCAAACGAAGGATAACTCTTGCCAATCGCTGTTTCTTTGGGCTAAGAAGGCAATTGAGTAGCAAAGCCCTCTCTCGAGCAACTAAAGTGTCAATGTATAAGACCCTCATCATCCCAGTCCTGCTTTACGGTGCAGAAGCATGGACCCTGTCAAAGGCGGATGAAAACACTTTAGGCTGCTTCGAGAGGAAAATTCTTCGGACGATTTACGGTCCCGTCTGCATAGACGGAGAGTGGAGGAGGAGATATAACATCGAACTGTACGGGCTGTACAGCGATACCGACCTAGCCAAAAGAGTCAAAACACAACGTCTACGATGGCTGGGTCATCTAGAGCGGATGGACACCAACGCCCCGGCCCGGAAAATCTTCGAATCCACACCGCAGGGACGACGCGGTAGAGGAGCACCGAGACTCAGGTGGCGCACGCAAGTGGAAGGGGACCTCAGCCAACTTCGCGTGCGAAACTGGAGACGGCTAGCTAGAGACAGAGCTGGCTGGCGAAGCTTGTTGGCTGAGGCCCAGGTCCACCCCGGACTGTAGCGCCACCTTAAGTAAGTAAGTATCTTCATAGAATTAGTTTTTGCCGGTTTAGTATCAATAATGCAGCATCCAAATTACCGTTAATTTTTTTTTTGTGTCGAAATAATAAAATATTCATGAAGGATTCAAATAACGGTATTGTTTGAAGTTACTACAATCATCGACATAATATTATGGACTGCTAGTTGGTGTCACCGCTCATGGCTGTGGATGGTCCCATTGTCCCAATGTTAATGCCTGCAACAATGTTAAACTGAAATTTTTGACTGTTGGCAACTGACAAAAGCTTTTCCCGTCCTAGTTTTATTGGTCAGTTTGTGTTTATTTTTTTGTCAATGGTTGTCAATGGTCTCTACACATATCTCTACTGACCACCAGGTATCGCATTCTAAATTTTCCGTTCGTCAAAGCTTATCCCCGCAAGTGTTATGCCTTTACGGAAAAAAGCAATGACATAACCAACAGAGTATTATTCAATGAAAACATCTAGCATACATCTGACTGTCGTCTGAGCCGCCCATTTTGAGACAGTATTCGTTTGTTGGTTTTGGTCCGCGCTGGATATTTTGTATATCATATCTGGGAAGCGTTCCCCTATCCACCTGGGGAAGCACCCCAATCGGCACTAGTAATCCCAGAAGGGAAAGAGAAATCATGTTTTATTAAAACGAGCAGCTCTCGATTTTGAGAGCAATTCAAATCTCAATGAAAAAAAGTAGTGTTTCTGAATTACATATTTGACAGTTCTGTACGGTTAACGGTTTTTATTTTTATATTCTTATCCAAAGGAATGGCTTTTTTGTCTAGAAGCGAACCAAAGCACGCTTGTGTGGGGTGGGGTACAAAAACGCCTGCAAACGGAGTGCTGTTCGTTTCAGATCCTAGGTAAATTCCCATTTTAACTATGTTTGGGTTGACGGGGGAGTGTCACGCTAGTGCAAGGTGCAGACGTAACAAGAATGAAACATATTGGCAGCTGAGAGAAAGAAAAAGTTCTACTAGTGCAGTGTGAGCTTATCAGCTAACACTGAAGACAGGAAGCTATAATAAGGACTTTTATATAAAATTAAGGTCAAAAGGGAGAGGCGTGACTTCGCCACAAATATATTGGACTTAATGTACCTAATGTTTGACCATATACAAACATAACGGCAATAAATTCAAAGGAAGGAATACCTACTTACCTCGTTTATAGTTGCTTGCGAGTACACTGCAGTTGCGATAACTTTGACTATTCTCGGCAGAACAAACATAAACAAAAATATGTACTCAGCCGGATTTGGTTTTGATTCCAGTGCCTTGTGGCACAAAACAAACACCATACTCGAGGTTTGCGTAAAGTCGTGAAAAAAGTTCGCTATAGCCACATTTCCATAGATGTGGTTCACTTCCTGAATGAGTTCATGGTACTTTTGATAATGGCCCAACAGAGCAAGTATGCGCTCTCGTTTGATTTCTTCCTGCTTTGGACTAAGCATAAAATAGCGTCGAAACATCTTTTGAAATAGCCGAAATCGGATGCGCAAATAGTCCATCATGCACAAATGGGCATAACTGCTACTGCCCGCTCCAAAAGCAAGGCTGATGTACCCAAATGCAACGAGAAATGCTTTCCAATTTGGATCCAAATTCACTATGTACATGGTGTAGATGACCGCACAGTAAATACAAAGGACAGTCATTGTGATGGTATACTTAAGTATCGATTTGGAATAGTTGAAATTCACGCCGAATTCCTTGGTCAGAATTCTATCCAGTTCATAGGCACGTTCATAGAGGTCGATGTGAGCATACTTCTTGATTTCGAGCAAAATCATGACAGAAAGGTATGTCGTTGTTACAATAAGCATTTCAGTGAGACCCAAGAATTGAATGAGCGGTGACAGATCTCTTATATGCTGGGAGAACTGGTGAAAGTAAACTTTTACCCCCCAGCCAGTGATGAAGCAGCCAATAGCCAAAAGACGTGCTATGTTTGTCAAGATGTTATTCCAAATGGAAACTTCAAGTTTAAGCTCAGTATTCAGACGAAATGCTAAGCATCCGGTCGCGAATAAAGGAAAAAATACCGGACGGAAACACTTGAAGAAGTCTTGCCTATGCGAAACCATTGTTAGGAAAGTTTTCAATTGATATTGTAACTGCGGGTTGTATATATCCTTGTGGAAGACACTAATTCGGTTTTAATTGATTTCAATCGATTTATGATAAGGTTGAAAGTGTGTTAATTTATAAACCCATATGATGATATCTTTCTACAGGCAATATAGCATAGTCCCGAAAATTACTTAAATAATAATTAAACTTCTGGCTTTTGGCCTTTAGCTATCATTTTTGAGTTCATCATTAAAACAAATCAGTGGAACAGTGTATTCCTTTTTGTGAAAAGTAGTCTAGTCGAATGACTTTTCGGCCAGGAAAAAATGCAGAAGTTTTTTTGCACGTTTTATATGGTTTTCAGGGTGCTGAATCCGATTGTCAACTTTTCTACTTTCCCGATTGCTTCACCTCGAAAAGCTTGAAAATACCTTACTTATGCTTCCATAATATATAATAGACTGCAACTCGAAGGGGATCCGCCGGGGCGATTCGAAGTTTTTCCGGCCTGGGGCATTGGTGTCCATCCGCTCTTGATGACCCAGCCATCGTAGCCTTTGTATTTTGACCCTTACTCTTCTAGCTAGGTCGGTGTCGCTGTACAGTTCGATGTTAAATCTTCTCCACCTCTCTCCGTCTATGCAGACGGCACCATATAACGTTCGAAGAGTTTTCCGTTCAATGCAGCCTAAAGTGTTTGCATACGCCTATGACAGGCTCCATATTTCTGCATCGTAAAGCAGGACTGAGATGACGAGGGTCTTATAAGTGGACAATTTAGTTGCTCGAGAAAGAGCTTTGCCACTCAATTGCCTAGCCCAAAGAAACAGCGATTGGCAACAGTTATCCTTCGTTTGATTTCACTTGAAAATGTCAACCTCTTCTTATATTTTTGCCAAAAAATAATAGAAATGTGCTTTTTAAGATAGTAAACCAATAAGTACCTTTCTAAACAAAGAAGATTGCATTTTATATCAAAGCATACCTTAATTTTGTTTTTCGGCTTATCAGATTGGCGTGCTGATAGCGCGCTTAAAAATCACAAAAATTTCTTATGTTTTCAAAAACCCAGTTTTTGAGAGGCGAAACAGTCGTAACTTACATATTGTTCTCTACGCACTGGACCAAAAACTGAGTTTTCGCGAAGACAAGCAAAAACTTCATCAAAAACACAAGCTTTCTGTACATTTTCTGTTTTGGAAACCCCCGAAATTTTGGTAGTTTTCGTTCAAAATAAGTTTGAAAGTCACGAGTATACATATATTGCCTTGAGAATTTTAAACGAAAAATGGAAGGAATGTCACTTTTGTCTCAACTTTGAAAATATCTGCTAAACCGATTTTTTTTTTCTGAAATCTGCTGTTAGTTAAGTGAGGTCAGCGTAAAGCCTTCAGCCTGATGAATCCGTTGCATTCGTTACGTCGAAGTACATAACTGACAACTCAGTGAAATACACACGTTCTTATGAGAAAGCGACGTACGTCACGAAGTTCTTCTATGGGGCGCTTCCCATAAGAACGCGTATATTTAACTCAGTTGTCAGTTACGTCACGTGTACTTCAGCGTGACGGACGCAACAGACTCATTGGGCTAAAGGCTTAAGAATCTTCACATGTTCCCTCCTTTTATAGATGTTTTATGCGGGGCCCTTACGCAGTCAATCGATTGGCCTCAATAAAATCCATGTGTTTGCGAAAATTTATTTGTATGCGTCACAAATAAATGTAAATTACATATTTGCATGATGGTTGATGTGTGTAAGGGCTTGATTGATGAAAATAATAATTATTTTTATTTTAAGCGCGACTCATCATTGATTTTGGAAATATTTTAAAGGAAACTAAAGAAAAATAAAAACTTGTGTCAATCGATTGAACTGTGTAAAATTGGAATATTGAAATTTTGTGTTCGTGTTGGATGATCCACAAATCAAGGTGCGTTAAAACAAAGATTGTAGCAATTTCAAACAATACCGTTATTTGAATCCTTCCCGAATATTTTATTATTTCGACACAAAAAAAATTAACGGCAATTTGGATGCTGCATAATTGATACTAGACCGGCAAAAACTTATTCGATGTCAAACCCAAATTTATGTAAAGTAAATATTTTAAGCGTTTTGTAACAACTGATAAATCTGGGATGGACAATGTGGTTCTTGAATCCAAAGGAGGAGTAAATTACCAGCAGCCCCATATTTGTATTTTCGTTTTTGCAATCTTGCCTCTTCCTTAACGGTTGTTTTATCGACAAAGAACAAGAGGGTAATCTCTTCTCCATTGTTGCCCTATTGGTGGCCTTGGAAGCTTTAATTTTAAAAGAAAAAACCTCTTCCTTATTGGTGGTCCCCCATTGGGCGCCACTTTAGGTGATGGATAGGAAAACTCTAATCAGATATGGTAGGTACTGGCATCGGCATAAGAATTACCAGCAACAAAAGAACAATAATTAAGTATTGTCTGTCTTCCAACCTTTACCCGTTTTTCGCCAACCAGCTCAGGTTTCTATTATCCTTTCACCACAATATTTTAGTATTAACAAAAAAATTTGATCCGGTTCTCATCGATGGACAACCCAGTACCTACCTTAAGATTTTACAAACTGTTTCCCCGGAATTGCCGACAGATCTCTGTCCTTTGCTTGTTTTTTTTTTTCGGAGCTTTCTGCTTCTATCCGGTGAGGTCCTTCCTTTGATTTGCTAAGAGCTTCAGCACCAGGCACTCGTTTTTTCTTGCTTGTTTTATGTTGCAGCCTCAAGAATTTATGGCCCGTCTGTAGTGAAAGAGGCAGACTACAGGATTTTGGCAATTGTCAGTATCGTATGATTTTGGATACTTTAGTGGAGAATGAAAGGTATGGGTGGAAAAAGGTTAACTTAAAGGTTTGGGTCACCTAACATTAGTGGATAAGCTTTGTGGGTGTTCGAGGTTTCTAGTTGCAACTCTTAAAAGAGCTCAAAGTTTAGATGCAACGACGATCCTAGCTTTCTGGATCGTCGTACTTCCAGTATTTTTTTTTTTTTTTTTTTTCAAAAAGGTCATGTCTCCGGTAAAGAAAGTGGCCGAGTTCTCACTACACTCCCAAATCTAGTAAAGGCTCTGTAGCTATGCGTTCTCTCTGTTTTTAGCAATCCTATAGCTATAAGCCTTCTCTACTTATTTCTTTAACTTCTCATATTCCCTAATACTCAATTTATTCGCTGATGATGCGTCTTGGATTAAAATCGGGTTCAATGGGACCTTTTTTCAGTGCCTGGAGTTCTTAAGAGACTGGTTTGATAACCCCGGGAACTTTGAGTTCGTCGGCGGACTTCGACTACAGCTAACGGCAAGGTCCCTTGTCAACAAATAAAGCAAGTAAAGATAGATACTATGCAGATACTAGCCCTACGACGCGTATTTTCTGATCCGCTAGATGCAAACAAATGTTATAAAGCCGCAAACGGTTTACTCCGTCAATCTGTAACTTTTAAATTTTGTTTAGCTTTATTATGTTTGTTTGTTTACTGTTTTGTTGTTTTTTTGTTGTTCTTATCTCCAGTTAACTTTGAATTTTGTTTATTGTAAAATTACTTAACGCATCCACACTTCTTATCGAAACCATTTGTCTGAGCAACATCGCGATTATTGCTCGGAGCGCTGGGATTCTCCCGTAAGGTCTTTTGCAGAACATGAGCATCCGCTGGCTCAATGCGCTTGTAGTAATGCTGTTTGGTTTCCACAATCTCAAACCCAAATTTTTTGTAAAATGCAATAGCTCCATCATTGTTTACCTGCACGTGGCTGCGCAAAGCGTACAAAATCAATCAGAAATCATCGAAAGGAAAAGATCCATAATGCATACTCACAGGAAAATACTGTCAAAGTTTCCGTCCTTTTCCACATAATTAAGGATATGATTAAACATCACAGTGCCAATGCCCAATCGGCGATAGGGGTACAAACAACCCAGTGTCATGATGTAGAGCCTTCTTTGGTTTTCAGTTGTATCGATGCGGCAGCACACAGCACCGACCACGATGTCATTGTAGTAGGCCAGTTTGGCCAGTTCTCCGGCCTCCAGTACGTCGATGTAGAACTTGTCATTGTACGAGACTGGGAAGACAACGGTGTTCAGCTTTTTCAGTTGTTTTATGTTGTGCGGGGTGACATCGCCAAGTTCAATGCTAGCTCTGGGTGGTGAATGAGAGGCAAATTAAAATGTTATCGCACCGGCTCCAGCTACACATGCTGGGCAAGATGAAAGTGAAAATTCTCTTTTTACCTTGTCATTCTAATTATGTTCGAATAGATACGAGAGGATTCGCAAATGAAATTATTCTTTAAATTTATTAGTTTATACGAGGTTATACACTAAACTACCACACTTTTGCGGGGGAAAATATGCAATTTGCTAGATTTTTTCTACTTTTTTTCTAATGACATCCACTGACAGCAGACAGGATTAGAGGTAGTTCGACTTGAAAATCAAAGTCGAGTCAGAATCTGTATGTCGGCAGGGTGGCGCCCTTTGCAAGGTCTGTTTAGTTCAAAAAATGGTTTTAATAATGCCAAAATGAATATACTAAAGATAATTTAGTAAGTATTAGTATATATAAGTTACTATTAGTAATTCCTAGTAAATCTTGTTTTTTTTTACTCCCGGGAAACTTGCATAATCAAATTCTAATTCTAATCTAATAGAGTGGCGCAACAGCTCGAGGTGAACCAGGGCCAACTTCTCAACAATGTATGCTGGTGTGTTAGTTTCTTTACATACAATCAAATTCAGAAATAATTAAATATATATTTTTCCACCGAATTTTTGATTCTACGAAAAAAAGTTATTCAAAATTAAAAAAATTAAAAAAGAAAAACAAATCGTCAAGTATAATGACGGGAGATCAATCCGAAAAGTAGACAGTAGACCAGCTTGATTAAAAACCAGCAGCATCAACATTAACATCTACCTACCATTCTGATGCAGTTAATTTATCATTTATGACAGATCTAACCTCATCCACATCAAAAGCAACATCAACCATTGTGCGCATCCCTTAACACTGTTTTCAAATCGAAGCCAGAATTTCAATTCTGAGCAATTCGATTCCAAAATCGAATTGACGCTTTCACACTACAAAATAATATAAATTTCGTTCACGTTTCGATCGATTTAACGCCAGCTGTACAGTTTTTCACCGTTTTTCACAGTTTTCACATGTTAAGCAGCTTCAAATAATTAAAAAAAAAAAAAAAACGAATATTGTAGATAGTTAACTGGAAAATAGCTACTTAAAAATCATCGCACAATTAAATAGTACAAAAAAAAAGAAAATATTTCTCCTTTTTTTTTATAAACAAACTTCTTCAGCTGTCTTTCTCGTCTTCCTTTGACTGAAATAAAAAAATGTGAATGATTCCGGCAAATCGAATACAAACTAGTACATTTGTATTCGATTTTTTAGGAATCTAGATTCTAAATTCTACAAATTAATGTATGGGAAATCTAATAGTTTTGAAATAGATTTGGAACTTTTTACTCTGAATCTAGATTCCGATTCCGTGTGAAAACCGTATTAAGCCGCGTTGTCACAAGGAACAGAAACAGAATCCCATACATTAGCAACTGAAAACTAAACGGCGCCGTTTTTAGCAACTGAACCAGCAACTGAATCAGCGACGTAAAATCAACAACTCGAGAGGACTTGTTTCTGGAACAGAAAACCAAAACGTTGCTGTTGCATAGCAACCCTTGTTTATAGTTGAGCGAGCAAGCGCCATTCGTAAGCTGCACATAATGCATTCCACGCAGAGAATCATTACGGAGAAGCTGAGCAGCGATGCTCTCTTCAAGAAGGCATTACTTTTGATTATCCGTCCGGTGTCCTGTGAATTTTTTTCTTTGAAATAAAACAGGTTTTTCATACGAAGAAAAGTGAACACAAGGGAGTTTTTTATTTGTTTTGGGTATTTAATCACAAGATTTATCTCATGAAGTGTGTACACCAGTGATGGAAAAGACTTGAATCAGTCCGTTGAATGGATTAATAAGTATAAGTAAATATACAATTAAGCAAAATCAAATTGTAGTTATTTAAAGGGCATGAGGGTTTAATTTGGATGCTTTAGTAAGTCCTTTAATTCCTGTAGCCCCGTCAACTTGTATCAAATTGCATTCGTTGTATGCAGAGCGTTTGATGCAAAACAATGGAAAGTATTTCGAGCACGCCATTGGATTTGATGTTTTAACAACATACCGATTTCGATTGCATATTATAGAATTCAACACAAAATAAAGCTTATTATCTAGTTATTGTAATGTCAAAACGTTTTATTTAAGTGGGTGTCAAACTTCATAGGTGACGCTCATTTCAGAGCACTCTCTAAGAATATTTTCATTTCATGTTTCTGTTTTCTGTTGCAGCACCAGCAACTGAAATAGAAACAGAAACGGCACCGTTTTCAGTTCAGTTCCTGTTTTTGTTCCTTGTGACAACGCGGCTTTAGAAAACAAAAAAAAAAAAACACAGTTGCGTTGACATAATGGTCGTGTCCAAATTTGGAAACACTGTCAATATTGAATGCTTCTGCAACACGCCAGTACCAAACATCAGAACAGCTCGGGTTACCATTTTTGTCGTAGGTTTTGCACGAGTGGAGACACCTACTTATACTATGACAATGCTACCCAGCTGTGAGTAAAAAGTTAGTTCGATTTGTTTCGTCCGAAAATGAACATAGTTCATAGAACACTGTTGGGTTTGAATTGAGAATTATTCATGCGTGAAAGAGATTAATTACCTATGCGATTAATTTCTCATATCTTCGCGAAGAGATTAAAGTTCGTATGGTAAAGCTTGTGGTTTAGGAGGTATTTCAGGATGATTTATCTTAGTCGTTGATTAGTGTCCGGTGAAGACACCCTATAATCTTCCCAATGCATACATAAACCTTTTATTACAGCATTATGTCTGATCACAAATTACTGAATAACTAGATATTTCAACTTCGACTATGTAAAAGCTTTGCCCACAAGCTGAAATTAACGAATTTACCCATGAAACACTTTTTTCTCGATTTTTATAATGCTCATTTCGGCCCTAATGAAAACGTAGTATTTGTAATTTTGCATCTTTTCACACGTATTCACTGACAAGGAAATTCAAAGGAATTATTAAGGCTTTATAAAAAACGAAAACAAATGGGTGTTGGAAAGCAAGAGAGACGCAAGTTTAATATCTGTTAGTCAGTAATTACTCTCTTCACTGAAAAGTTGTCCTTGGGCGTTTTTTTTTTAGTTCAGAGTAGAGCACTGAACACTACAGAGCTCGAGCACTCTGCGCGTGCTCTGAACCGAGTGCGCTCAGAGTACTCTGTTCTGATTTTGTTACGCACTTGAGCACATTTTTTGGTTGTCTGTCAGAATGAAAAATGAAAGAAAAGAAAAATTGAAAAAATTGCCAAAATATTTGTTACGAGCCGAAATTGATGCAAAATAAATATAATTTCACCAAACAATAATTCATCAAACGCTTTTACTCCGCCTCAGAACAACAAACATCTCCTTTTATTTTTTTTTTCAACATTCATCTGTCATTTCGCTGTGCTCAGCAATGAGCTCAGAATGCTCTGAGCGCTCTCCGATCATGCTCTGAGCGAAAAATGAAATTCAAATCTTGGGTTCTGATTACTCTGAACACAAAAAGAAACACAAATTTTTGTTTGACAGTTCGAGCTCTGTTCTGAACTAAAAAAGAAAAACACCCTTTAATAGTAGAAACCTGTTCTTATTCTACTCAAACAGCTCTACAGTTTGGGTGGAGCTGATTTAAAGACAACTGTCAGTTCGACATCCAACAAAAAGATAGCAACAGCAGGCAAAAGCAGCTAATTTGTGCGAACAGAATCAAAGAAACTATGATTATTTTAAATTGCTTGGAGTTTCACAAATTTAAAGTGTTGAACTACTAATGCATACTAACTACCTTCTTATAGCCGGCATCTTCGTACTATGCGTCCCTGCAACGCTTCAAGTCGATTACGACTGCAATGACCTAAAGATGGGCCAATTCCTATGTCCTGATCCTAGCAAAACTCACATCGACCCAAAAACACAACAATTGCGAGGATGTACTAAAGATAATAAAGCCAAAGGTGAGTTTGTCCATTAACTTATAAGTCGTCCCCTTCAAAATCAACAAATGGATGTTCTTAAATACATAGTTTGGTGCATCGCTGTGGAAGGCATAAATTGCACCGAGACAAAGAACAACACATTTACGAGGGAACTTCCTTGTAAATGGACGTAAGTTGTGGATAAAAAAAAAACCCTTAACCAATTTTATTTAAAGAAGGTTACTTCCACAGAAATGGCTACCGCTTTGATACCACTCTCTTATTATCCGTGTTTCTCGGCATGTTCGGTATTGACAGGTTCTATTTGGGCTACCCAGCGATTGGTTTGATGAAACTTTGCACCCTGGGTTTTATGTTTCTGGGGCAACTGATTGACATTGTCTTGATAGCAATGCAAGTAGTTGGACCAGCAGATGGTTCGGCATACATAATTCCCTACTATGGAGCTGGTGTGACGATAATACGGAGTGACAATACCACATATCGCCTTCCAAGGGATGACTGGTAGTTGATGAGACTGATGTGTGGTGCGCTATTGTGGATGTAAATATATTTGTTAAGTTTGTTAAGGCGAAATTAATAAATAGGCGAAGGATTTTTATTAACAGAAACAATGCCTCGCTACTTTTGGAAAGTGATTCCATATTCATTTCTTAACTTCAATCGTACGTAGGGTCCCATGATGCTTAGAAATGTCAGGACACAATTCCGGCTTGGTCCCATTTGTGAGAGGAGCTCCTCCGTTCGACAGGGATGAAGTCCCAAATACGGTTTGAACAGCAACGGATGGTCGGATTGCGTCAAAGTTGAGAGGAAATCACTTCGAGATTTTCTATTGCCCGATGGATTCTGAAATATTTTCCATGCCTCTTCAAGTCCGATGGGCTTTCCGTCTAAAAATGGTGGCATATAAAAGAATTCTTAACTGGTTCACAGCCTTACCACTACGGTATCCTTTAAAATACAGTACTGGAACTTGATAGGACAAGCTGTAGACTACATGATACTCGATGTCGACAAGTTCTTCACTGGCTTGGGGTTTAATGCTCGATGATGGATCGGGTTGTGCTTCTTTTATATCCAAGTCTACATCTCCGTCTTCCTCGTCATCGAAACAAACTTTAATCTTTTGACGAAATACCAAGTAGCTGTTTCCTTCTTCTTTGTCCTGCCAACGCATCAAAAAGTGATACAATCAATTGCATCAATGTTTACGTAAACCTACCTTCTCAATCAAGCTCCAACCGTCATTGTAAGATTCGGAAATTTCCACGAATTCTTTTGCGTTTTTTAAAAACTCGCTCCAACTTACTGGACACATTTTTATTTTATTTTACGAAATAAGCGCCGAATCCTTAAACGATAGCCAAATTTGTGTCATATGAAAATAAAAATAAAGAGTTTGTCTCTTCATATCCTTTGGGATATTGTTTAACCCAAGGCTATATAAGAACTTAAAGAGATTTTTTGCGGTTATTTGCATGTGCGAGCTATTCGTTTATTGCTTTAATATACTATTATGTACAGTGAGATTTGACATGTCTAGCCTGGTGCACCCTTTTGCGATCGATGAAAACTATACCGTTCACGAAAAATAGTCAGTTCAGAGAAGACAGGGGTGGAATCGGCTATGGTGATCTGTGATTTTCACATTTAGTGACAGTCAATGTGATCAAACCAAATAATCCGTCTGCGTAAGGTGATCACAAAAATATTGTTCCTAATCGTTGCTTTATTTAGACTTATAATGTAAGAACACTGAGAGTCAGTCCTAAGGGGATGCAAAAACACCACCTTACCAGTAAGTTTGAAAATTGGTGACCAGCTGATTTTGACGGTGATTGATTGGGAACTGTCACAAGAAAATTGTGATGATCACAGTTTACGCAGACGAATTTTTGTGATTTGTGACATCACTAATCATAGATCACCTTAGCCGATTCCACCCCAGGACGTTTGCTTCTCACCCTGGACCCACTTTGAAGCTGGATTCACATACACGCTTTGGATTCGTCCAAAAAATTTTAGTGGTCGTTGATTTAAAACCAAATTAAGGCCGCGTTGTCACAAGCAACGTAAAACAGGAACAGAAACAGAATTCCATACATTAGCAACTGAAACTTAAATTCGCTGAATGCTTTTTGCGTTGCTAATGTATGAAATTCTGTTTCTGTTTCCGTTCCGTGTTCCTTGTGACAACGCGTCTAAAGAACTCATAAGACAAAAAAAAAAAACTTTTTTTCAGTTTCAAAGCAGGTGCATGAATTATGCCGGCTCAAAGACGAAACTAAAGCGTGTATTGACAGTGAATTCACTGAATAATGGTTTTAAAATTCGTCACAATTTCGTCACAACGCTGTCAGTGGACAAAACGGATATTTGCCTGCCCCATCACTGGCAGGCAAGCATTGACATAGTATATATGGACTGTTAGTGGGTGTCTCCGCTTATACAAAACCTGTGACAAAAATGGTAGCGTTTGTGCTGCTGTTTGGTACTGGTGGTGTGTTGCAGAAGCAGCATTCCCAATCGAATGAACCACGCAACGCGAGTTTCTACGTGCTTGAATGGACCATCTTGGGACTATAATGAAGTTGGGTGCTAGCCGTCCATATTACGTAAATGCTGGCAAGCCAACACACAAAATTTCTGGTTCTGTCAGTTGAACTGTCTGGAACCCAGTCAGTGAACTGACGATCTAGATATCGAAAATCTGAATCCCGATTGCGTTTGACAAATAATAAGCGTTTGGCGTATTGACAATTGGAAAAGTCAGAAAGTGATACCTGGTGGTCTGTGAAGATCTAAAGCTGTCAACACAGATGCCAAAGTTGACAAACGTTTAAACGTTTGACTGCTTTCTGTGAACGAATTCGCTTACTCCCGCGTGAGTTATCAATCTGAATTGTGAGTGAATAAAATAGTTTGTCCTTTCACAAAAAGCAAATAAAAAGCAAAATATCTTTCCGAAACAAATAATTTTTGTATTCTTTTGACAAACGGGATGACAACATCAGCCACCCGTTGATGTGTATAGGTCTTCACATATTCCAAAATTGACCGCCAGGGTGAAGACTTCAATCCTCATCTCGAGTAAAACCAAACACGACTATTTTCAGCATTTTAAGAGATTAGAATTTATTGCTTTTCGTTCTACAAGCTTCCACAAGTGCCGTAGCAGTGAGATCATTTATGTCTTTTAGTCGCCTTTTACGACAAGCAGATCTACTGTGAGCATATTCTTACGCCCTGCTCACAGGGACTTTGTTAAATTTTTATGTGCTTGAAGGCATTATTTTTAGAGTATTCCAGTTAACTGTCTGACATGCGTGGTAAACACCACAATTACAATAATTAAATAAACAAATTAATTATCATAAGTTCGTTTTGTCAAATCAGCCTTAAGGTGTTCTAAGAATGGAAGGGGAGGAACAAGTGCAGAGTCCAGAGCTAAGTAAGATTGACGGTACAAAAATACATAACTAAAGCATCCCAATGAACCCGTTGTGTCCGTCACGCCGAAGTACACAATTGACAACTCAGTGAAATACACACGTTCTTACGGGAAGCGACGTACCTCACGCACTTCTTCTATGGGCCGCTGCCAATAAGCATAAATTACTGATTAGCTAGATATTCAACTCTTGCGCTCCAACAGCCATTTGTTTTTGTTTTTTCCAAAGGCTTCAAAGCTTTTATAAAGCTTTTAATTAACGTGTCGGTGAATACGTGTGAGAAGATGCAATGACAATTTACCCTGCACGATCAGCTGATGTAAAAGCACCAATGTGGAATTGTAAGCCAATGTCAGAGTATGGGTAAATTTATCAATTTCAGCTTGTGGGTAAAGCCTTCAGCCCAATGATTCGTTGGGTCCGTTACGTCGAAGTACACAACTGACAATTCAGTTAAATACACACGTTCTTATGGGAAGCGGCCCGTTGAAAAAGTGTGTGACGTACGTCGCTTCGCATAAGAACGTGTGTATTTCGCTGAGTTGTCAGTTGTGTACTTTGACGTAACGGATGCAGCGGATTCATTGCGCTGAAGGCCTTTAACTGACTTGTCATTTCTGCACCTCGCCTTGACGGACAATATATATATACGCGACACCACGTGGAGTCGTGGACAAGTGCATCAATGACCTCATTTTAGAATGACGTGATGCAAAATTTAAAAAATGTATTATTTAAAAAGTTTGAACATACTGATTGTTGATCTATCCTAACCTATTAAATGAAATCTCAACGAATGGAAAGCCAACATCAATCAATCATTGCTTTCTGAATATCCGAAATCTTTTCCTAACCGTATGAAAAGGCGACCGCAATAATGATCTCTATTATAAAAATGCGTCACGTTAGTAACACAGTCAGTGGCGGATCAAATGCAAGATAAATATAGATTTTGGAGTTCGTTGTACAACTTTGCATCTAATGGCTTATTAGGTAGGTATATGCAAAAGATTTGATGTTTTTTTAGATAATAGCACAATTACTGTGAATTAAGGCTAAAATGTTTTTTTTTATCACAACGTCTGTACTTTATTGCTTCAATAAAATTAAAAAAATTAAAGTAAAAAGTATTCTAAAATAATTTACACTCATAGAAGCATTATGTACCCTTCGTTTTGGTTCTATGTATCTCATTGTCTGTATATAATTATGTATGTAACTATCAACAATTAACACTACAAGAAATGCTCGATAGACACACATGTTAACATTTACCACTAAACAATATGTGAGGATATTTTGTGGAAGGTGGGTGGATTTGTGTTTAAGTTGAGGAGTTCACGAAATGTCTAAAGCGGGACGTGTGCCTGCGTAGTTTGTCCCAATGCACGGACGATTAACCACAACGATGACAAAAGAAAAACGTAGAATTTACCTAAATCACATCGCTACTACTTTAAGTTGTGTGCGCTCCCACACCCGTTTAGGTGCTCTCGTCTTGCACATTCTCCGTCCGACGAATTTGCACAACCGTGACTATAGAGTTTTTGTCGTCAAATTTGCAGGTGACGGTTACCTCGCTTAGCTGGAACGTAAATATCTGAGAGCCGTATTTGGTGCGTAGATACACAGACCTCGGGTCTGCCTCCAGTATATCAACTATGCACTGTCGGTGCACCTGGAGTTCATGCAACTGGCTCTCGGCTCGCTCGTTAAATACCACACTGAGCCGGTGGCTGGCCACAACCCAGTTGGGTATTTTGACTGCTGTGGGTGGAGGCGAGATATGATTTGCAAAGTTCGGTGGATTGGGCAAGGCGACGGCACCGTTCAACTCAAGTTCGGATTCTTCGCCGTCGGGCTCTTGACGAGAGTTATAAAAATCTATGGTGGGCTCACCAACTGATACCCGACCTGCAAACGATTGTTAAGAGCAAACTCTTAAGCGGGAGATGATTCTCTCTTACCTGATTCAATGGCATTTGGTGCATCGTAGAAGGGAATGTACGGCTTAATGTCCAGAACAGGAGTTCCATCCACCATATCAGTCCCACTAAACATAATAGTTGCACCGTCGATCTTTTCGATCTCGACCAGCGACAGTCCAATGGGGCACGGTCTATGTGGTGATCTGGTACTAAACACGCCAACCCTTTCACCACCCAGTCGCGGAGGAGAAACTTTTGCCTTCGGATGCGAGTTGTTCTTGTGGAAATGGTAGATTATCCAAAGGTGTGAATACTCCTCTAAGCCGTCTAACGAGTGTTCGGGATTAGTAAACACTTCAGCGTTTAGTTCTATTATTCCCTTGAGGCGAGCACCAATGCTGGCTTGACGCGGCACTGCACGCTTTTCAGGAAAAGAGGTCTTTATAATGCCGATGGGGCGAAAGCGTATAGTGCCCTGATCGCACCCATTCGATTCCTTGAAGAAAAGACAATTAATTTCAATTTAATTCGATACCGAAGTGGACCAGTACCTGTGAAATAGCATCATTACTATTTTTAGTGTTTTCTTCATTTTGGCGACATCCTTCGCAGCGAAAATCGCGTAGGAGTTTCGATAAGTCCTCAATGTCTTTGCGCTGAACGTGACTGAGGTTTTTCACTTGTTGTCTGGGGATTTGGTGAAGATTCGTGAGTGCATGTCGATTGCTAATTCAAGCTGCCTACTTACCGCAATTTATTGATTTCGTTACGCGCTATTGTTAGCTGATTTCGCAACGATTCTATATCGTTTTCCAGCATCTTGGGATGCAGAGAAAAAAGGGATTTTTGTTTGTTTGACGGGGCAAACAAATTTTTTCTTGGGGAAGCCACAAATGTGACACTGACAGCTGAACACAAGTGCTGCCAAACTCTTGGATTTTTTAATTGTACCAGATGACAGAAATCTTACCGTAGAACCACAGTGATGTAGCTGTAGCGGTAGTAAGAGCTGTCAAAAGTTAAACACATGTATTCAGTGTATTGCGCACACAATGTGTGTCTGTGGCGGTAGCGCGTAGCTGTGGCGGTAGTAAGAGTTGGCCAACTTTTAACTTTCGTAGCGCTACACGGTTGACAGCGCTACACGGTGGACAGTTCAACACGAGTAAAGTAAACAATGGAGGAAAAGGAAGGACGTCGAAAAGTTTATGGAGATGGTTAAATCTAAAGAAATTTTATGGAAATTGTGTCATCCGTTGTACAAAAATATTAAATCTAGCTCAAATTAACTCAGAGGATCGGCCATTGCTTATAAACGAGGTTTTTGTTCGACATAGCCGCGCTACACCTTTGTGTTCAATTTTTTTCCGTACTACGCCACATGGCACCGCGGCTGTACTACGTACTACAACTATATATTACCGCTACGGGCATTGTGGCTCTACGGTTATTCGGTTGAGTGTCCGGGAGCATTCTGGACTCTTCTGAAACTGCTTTCTTGGAACTCGTTTGACAGTTCCTCTTCTGAAAAGAAGATGAATTTGCCTCTGGCCGAGAATACAGAATCAAAACCAAAAGCACGCACACAACCAAACAACGTATGTTTTAAGTTGGATAAATGTTGGATAATCTTACCCATAATATGACATTTGCTTACAAATGTGAGTAAATTCGTCAGTTCCATTTGACACAAAGTTCCAAAGAGCAAAATGCTGTTTTTATAAAGTCACATTTTTAGTTTGATACAGGCGAAAATTCTTCCATACAAGAGTTTAGAAGTCGAGGAGTCGAATCTAGATCTGCGTCTTCACGCACACCGAGTCGACTAGACGAAATAGGTCTGAAATGTAATTCAAAAACAAATTTTTATTTTTGCATAGACGCTACTGGTGATTGTTAGAAAGCGATATTTTTAATTTTCGATAACATCTATAGTTTTGGGGAAAAATGGTTACTATGGATATTTTTACTAAATTCCTTAACTTTTCTATAAGGTACAACCTAATGAATTCTAAAAATCTGATCGTTTGAATATGAAAGGACGGTCATAGCTGGTTCTAACTGCGAATTTCCTCGATTAGTGGGAGGCGTTTATAAATGCCGAAGTGGCTCCACTGGACAAACATAAGACTAATTTGACACGGGCACAATTTTTTTTTGTCATTTTGGCTCTCAAAAGAGAGTGAAGATGATATTTCCCAATAGCGAAAAAAGATTTTCTGTTGCTACAAATCCCGATAGGAAACGTATTTGTGACAGTACTGGCATACAGAGGTAGTTCCGTTTCCTTTTTCAAGACGCAAACCATTATAAAGGTGTGAGAAAATAGTTACAAGTGGCATAAAATAAAAAGATAAAATTTTGTTCAAAGAGTAAATGAGAATAAGGATGAAAACTCTTTTTGAATACTTGCCGTAAATCACGTGATATATAGATTTATATTTAACTATTGATTTACTTTTCTTAACCTAACTGTATTTTTTTATGTTGCAAACCAGAAACAACATACCCATTCCAGGAAATAGCGTACAAAAAACAATCGAAAAGCAAATAAAAACAATCAATAACAAATGGTTTCATCAAGATTTTTTTCTTGTATGTGACGAACTATGTTCTAAAACGTGTTTTTGAAATAACACACCATGATGGCCACGCCCATCTACAAGGGTTGATTTTACAAAATTATTGAATTTGAAGCAAATAATTACATTTATGCGTACATTTTACTCTAAGTAGTTTCGAGGCCAAGTGCGTTTCGATGCTTTTGAAGCCAGGCTTGCATGAAAACTCGATTATTATTGTTTATGCTTTCAAAATGCTAAAATCACAGATCACCTTAACCGATTCCACCCCTAGTTTGCGAAAAAAAAACAAATCTCTGGCACTGATTACTCTGAGCACAAAAAGTAATACAAATTTTTGTTTGACAGTTCCAGCTCTGCTCTGATCGAAAAAAGATGAAAAAAAAACTTCACGTCTGCGAACACTTTTTATAGCAACCAAGCGAAGTTAGGAAATCGCTAGCTCTACTATATACCCCTAGTTTTTATCTGTAAAATGTCAAACTAAAAAAAAAGTGATCTAAACAATTTGTTTATTTGCGGTGCGGGAGCAGCTACAATTCAAGAAATGATAACAAATTTCAACATCGGTCTTCTTGGACATGTTGATTCAGGAAAAACAACGCTCGCCCGAGCTCTCAGCACAGTTGCCAGCACGGCGGCGTTCGATAAGAATCCACAATCCCAAGAACGCGGTATAACTCTTGATCTAGGATTCAGTGCTTTGCTTGTTGACACTCCGATTCATCTGCAGCCACACACATCCGCCAAAGAAATTCAGCTTACATTTGTCGATTGTCCAGGCCATGCCAGTCTTATACGAACCATTATTGGCGGAGCGCAAATTATCGACTTGATGATTTTGGTTATCGATGCCCAGAAAGGAATCCAAACCCAGACGGCAGAGTGTATCGTCATTGGTGAGTTATTGCAAAAGAAGCTCGTAGTCGTTGTTAATAAAATTGACTTGATTGAGAACGCAAAGCTGCATTCACATCTCGAGAAGATGAAAGTTAAGCTAAAAAAGGCATTTGCCCAAACAAAATTTGGGGAAGTACCGATCTTTTGCGTTTCCGCTCTCAACCGTATGAATTTCGATGGATTTCTAGAAGGTGTTAAAAGCCATTTGTACGTTCCCAAAAGGGACACGGAGAAGCCACTCCTTATGTATGTCGATCACTGTTTCCCCATCAAAGGACAGGGAACCGTTTGTACGGGTACTATTATCCAGGGCAAGTTGGCAGTCAACGATTCGATAGAACTTCCTTTGATCAAAGAACAACGAAAAGTAAAATCCATTCAAATGTTCAAACGACCGGTGCAGTCAGCGAGTATGGGCGATCGCATCGGACTTTGCGTGACGCAGTTCAATGCGAAACAAATGGAAAGAGGAGTGATCTCCCAGCCAGGGTATTTGTCATCCATTTATGTTGCTGTTGTGAAACTCAATCGGATAGCGTACTATAAATACCCCATTAAGTCGAAAAGTAAACTGCATGTGACCATTGGGCATGACACAGTTATGGCTAAAGTTACTTTATTTAAGCCCGCCAGCCTTGAGAATTCATTCAACTTCTCCGGTGAATACGAATATGTAGAAGAGCTGTCGCCAGACGAAAAGCTCACAAACGAACACTTTGTTCTGCTTGAGTTTGAAAGTCCTATCTTAGCCACTCCCAATAGCATTTTAATTGCCTCCAAGTTGGATTTGGATGCGCACGCTAATACGTGTCGCCTAGCCTTTTGGGGTTCGATCGAATGGTTATCTCACTCAGTTTCCTACGCAAACGAAGTCTTACCAAAGCTAAGGATTTATCGAAACAAGCACAAGCAAGGCTCTGTGCAAAGGGTGGCCAACGAACATCAGGTTATTGTGCAGAATTTATTCAGCAAGGAAGGCAATCGGGATATGTATGTGGGGAAAAAAGTCGAGTTATCCACGGGTGAGTGTGGCATAATTGAGAGTACTTTTGGCCAGACGTCTAAAGTGAAAATACACTTTCCAAATGGACTGCAGGAGAACACACTAAACTTGATTAAAACAAAAGGTAATGGCGTTGTTGTACTTTTAAAATTCAAAAAGTATGTCTTCAATAAAAGTTTGGGTATCATGCAATGATAAAGTAAAGATGTTTCTTTGATATTTATGTTTTTTGAAATTGTGCATACTTCAGGCAATATAAAAAAATTAAGTTTAAAAAGTAGGTATGTGCAAGCATATCCCGCAATTATTTTGGTTATCCTAAAGATTTCGCTATTTTCGGACAATATTGAAGCAAGACGGTCGTGCCGACCGGTCATCAGGAAAGCTAGGCTTAGAAAACAAGCATCAAGCAAGCATGTCAGTTCTCCTGACCGAAAAAAAAACGTAACTAACGTATACAGTCATAGACGTAGAGGTTCGTATCCTTTTGTTGAAGGCATGGCGTACAATTATTGCTTAATTTGTATAAAATTTTTTTTTTAGTATATTTGCAACAGTAGCTATACTGTTATATTTTTTGGAAAATAGGAAGACTACATTTTAGCTGTGTACTAATTTTAGTTATTAGTAAGGCTCCTTATCATTTTCTGTTTTTATACTGACTATTTCCGACTATCATGGAATATTTTCAAATCATCTCGGTAGCTCAAATGTTTTATTTATTTTTGTTTTTTATTATTTAGAATGAAATTTTAATGATCTGTGTAATAAAGAAGTCTCCACTCCATTCATGATATAAATTTGGTGTCAAATTTTAGTGTCAATTTTTGGCAATCGCATGTTCCACAGAATTGAGAATGTTTATGTGCAGTGGCTTTACAGATTTGATTCTAAGGGGCAAAGATTTAGTTTTTCACCTGAGATAATAAACAGTGCACATATTATTAGTTTGAAAATTACTTATTTATTAAAATATAACGTAACGTCGTTGGCTAAATGAATAAGACTTTTAAGTCCACCATCAAAATGAGATTTTGATGTCATTTTGTAGATTAAAAAATGCTTTAAAGATCGATTTAAAATCGTAATGCACGTATTTCTGTTATGTCCAAATCTTCAAAACATTACAAGTCCCGGTTTCTCCCTCAGTTTGAGAGTAAAAAAAGTCAGTTTTACGAATTTTATTTAAGGAAAACCTGCTAAGTCCTCCCGCGCAATGAAATTTTACAAAACATTAGTTAAGAAAATATGCTACAAACTATCTGGATGATAGAAAAACCCTTTCCACACATGCATTGCTTACAGGAATTTTCACTGCCTTTTCTACTAGCTTCGTAGTTTCAAATAGTTGATTATTTTTTAATATCGTGATCCACAATTCTGACGATCCAACCTCGTTCTTATTTAAAGTAACTTATTAATTTTTCATATAAATTGAGTATTTGATGGAGAAAAGGTTGGGAAGGAGAAGGACAAAGGGCAAAGAAACTTCAAAAAAGTCTTTGTCCCAAATGTACCGTGTTGGCAACCCTGAAACTGAGTTAGAATTTTTAAACCAAACTAACACCAAAAAACGGTGTCAAAATTAAGTCAAAGCAAAGACATCAAGCTATCATCGAAAAGTTGTGGCAAAATCGAGCCATATAAAGGGTGATTTTTTATCTGGTTCGGTTTTGGCAACACTGGTTTTGACAGCTGACGTGTGTTTAGTACCTTGTGTCACTGTCAAACAGCTTCAGTTTGGTTTGCAATTTAACCATGGATCGTCTTACAAATGAACAACGCTTGTAAATTATTGAATTTTACTATCAAAATTCGTGCTCGGTTTGAAATGTTCATCGCGCGCTGCTTCCATTTTATGGTCGGCGAGTCTGGTAAACAGTTAATTTCACGTTTGGGGCCGGTCAATTGGCCGCCTAGATCGTGCGATTTGACACCATTAGATTATTTTTTGTGGGGGTATGTCAAGGCTAATGTCTATAGGGACAAGCCCGCTTCGATTGACGCACTGGAAGCCAACATCCATGCATTCATTCGTGAGATACCGGCCGATATGTGTGAAAGAGTATGCCAAAATTGGACTCAGCGGATGGGCTACCTGAGACGCAGCCGCGGTCAACATTTGCATGAAATTATCTTTAAACATTAAATTGCAAGGTTCAAACTATCGATTCAAATAAATATTTCATTAATTTTTTCGAATTTTTTGTGTTTTTTTTTTTTAAAAAGTTCTCAACCTCTTAAAAAATCACCCGTTATTTTATACCAAATGGACACCAAAAAAGGTGTTTAAAATTTTTCAATTTAGGAACAGCACTTAGCTCAAAATTGACTTAAAGTTGATTTTTAAGTAAAAATCTTTAAAATTCATTTACACAATGAATAAACAGACAGAGAAGTGGTGTTTTTGAGTTATTTCTTCCCAACAAGCAATTTTCACGGAATACTTCCACTTCGGAATTTCGAGTGGGAATTGAGGACAGAAATCCAAAGTAAAAGATGTACTCTTTACTAATACAATGAAAAAGCAAAACATGTGTAAAGATCATTTTCATATTAACACATTAAACTCTGACCTTAACAGCATTGTATCATGGGGATTCCTTAACAGAGTAGAGTTTAATGCTTCCAAAACTCAATGCTGTCTTCTGTCATTGAAGCAAAACCATAATACCCAGCCATTATCCATGAATGGCACTTGCATCCAAGAAACCGATACGCTTTCCATCTTCGGTATGTGTGTCAATCAAAACCTGACTTGGAATGACCACATATTCGACGTCGCCAAGAACGCTGCAAAATGCCTAGGTTTCCTTAAAAGATTCAAGAAATATTTCACCCCCTCTGATTTGGCTATTTTATACAAGGCCTACATAAGCGCTAAACTGGAATATAATTCTCATGTCTGGGCTGGTGCTTCTAAAACCGCACTGCACCTGCTAGATATGATACAAAAACGTGCGATAAAACTTATCCGTGACAGAAATATTGTACAGTCTATTGATCCCCAGGAACATCGACGCAATGTCTCTTGCCTGTCATTGTTTTATCGTTTTTTCTACAAACAGTGGTCCACTGAAATAGCCAATTGCATTCCGCTCCTAAAAATATTCGACCGTAACCGTAGAACCACAGTGATGTAGCTGTGGCGGTAGTAGTAGCGGTAGTAAGAGCTGTCAAAAACTAAAACACATGTATTCAGTGTATTGCGCACACGCATAAGAGTTGGCCAACTTTTAACTTTCGTAGCGCTACACGGTGGACAGTTCAATATAAGTTAAGTAAACAATGGAGGAAAAGGACGTCGAAAAGTTAATTGGTTAAATCTAAAGAAATTTTATGGAATTTGTGTCATCCGTTGTACATAAATATTAAATCTAGTTCAAATTAACTCAGAGTATCGGCCATTGTTTATAAACGAGGCTTTTGTTCGACATAGCCGCGCTACACCATTGTGTTTAATTTTTTTCCGTACTACGCCACATGGCTCCGCGGCTGTACTACGTACTACTGCTACATACCACCGCTACGGGCATTGTGGTCCCACGGTAATACTCGCCAGAGATCGAATGCACATCAGTTCACCTTGAGCCCACTTTCGGATGTACCTACTGTAAAGTTTAGAGGTTCTTTTATAAGCCGTACTACGCGAATGTGGAATGTCCTGCCACGATCGGTCTTTCCTGCACAATACAACACTCAACTATTCAAAACAAGAGTGCACCGGTACCTCTCCTCCTTTTCCCCTTCATCTAAAGGGGAAACCCTCGTGAGATGTTAAAAGGGTAATCAATCCATTGATCGCGATTTCATTATAAAAAAAAAAATGTAACGTGAAAACAAAGTTACCCTTTCCTTTTTTACCTATGGCAAACCTTCGCAGCTATTTCATAGTTTTCAGAGTATCGAAATGTAGAGCGAGAAACAATAATGGTGGCTGTGCGAAGCGATCTATGATGCGTTCTATTACTTACGCCATTTTAAAAATTGGAATTGAAATACGCCGTCGTTATAAGTGATCAGTGTGTGTGATCATATGATTTGTACACAAAAACAAAACAAAGTACACCCAAGTAGTATATGATTTGCGCAGCAAAAAAACTCACCCTCCATTGCAGAAAAAAATGTAGGTTTCTTTTACCTGGAAATCAAAAAAATTCTCCATCGGTAAAGAGTACGGTTCGTACTTGGAAAGTATTGAGGTTCGTGACTTGAAATTTTTGCTGTCAGTTTTACTAACACATGCGCATACTTGAAATTTTTGTGACACTTTTCATCGGCACACTTGGCGGAAATCCGTTATAAAAAGATACTGTAATCCACGATCCAAGTTGGATTTCCGTACATATATATTACGGAATTCTGACTGAAAAGCTTATTAGGTTGTCTCTTTATTCATTGGTTCAACAAGCTCACACACACATACGCAATCACGAATATTCTTAATGCATCTACCCACCTTCTCTCTTTTCAGTTCCGATTCCGAGTCCATTTATTTGTAGTCGTGTAGGTACAAATTTTACTGTTCAACGCTTTCTTTTGATATTTCACAGTTCTCTATCTGATTCCCACTCTTCAAAGTTTGACTGGCTGCCCATTATAGCGCACAAACGAAAACGAACAGACGAAGAAAAAAGAAACACACAGTTAAAGCTCAAGTCAACAAATGTCACAACATGCGTATAAGGTAATCCTTATCACAAATTACTTAATAACTAGGTATTCAACTTGCGCCCCTCTTACCCTCCAACACCCATTTGTTTGCGTTTTTTATAAAGCCTTTAAAGCTTTTTTAAAGCTTTAAATTTACGTGCCGGTGAATACGTGAAAGAAGATACAACAACAATTTACCTTACGCGATCAGCTGATGTAAAAGCTGCAAAACGAAATTGCATGGAAATGACGAATTCATGAATTTAGTCACATTTGTAAACAAATGTCGGAGAATGGGTAAATTCATCAATTTCAGCTTGTGGGCAAAGCTTTTACATGTCCGAAGTTGAATATCTAGTAATTCTGTAATGTTTTCAGTACATGACGAAGAGGGTTGAGTTAAGTCGAAGAGTTAAAATAACAGAAGTCAAAAATTGAAACTGAAACAAGTTAGTTCGTTTTTAGAATATTGAAGCAAATATGCCAAACCAACACGAAGAAGCATACAAGTACCAAACAAATGGCAAATTGTGCATATTTAAAGCTAAATGCTCTGATAGTAAGTTCCATCTAGGTATATCAGCAAAATTTCGACTAACCCTGCAGAGCGAGTGCGATCTAGTCGACTGGAGACTGGACTCAACTCAAACTCGATCCGCGTTTTTATCAGAGGTCGAACCTGGATTGAAGCTCGCTTGAACTCTTCATATAAACTGGTGTTTTTGAGTGCGGGATGCCAAACAAAGCTCATTTTTATATGGAAAACGAACGAAAATCAATAACACATAAACGTAAATAACTATTTAAAAAATGCAACACTGTGTTTCGATGAACGAGAAAGTCGCAGGCTTGATCAGCTTCCATAGGTAAGGCTAAGGCTTAAAATATTTCAATTATAAAGATCGGAAAGAATAATTAGAAAAGCGTTGTTTGTGCTGTAGAAACAGTGTATACGACCACAAAAGGGTACACTAACTCAAGGTGATCTTATCTTCGGAACACATTTTCTATACTTTCCACTTATTTTATTAAAACAATTCTTAAGTCAATTTTCAATAACTTCTTTCTTTATCGGCACACTCTATGTTGAGTAGTTTTTTAATAATTTGGACTTCTGCAGACACTGTTGAATTTTTTCATATAAAAACGCAATTTGTTTGGCATTCCTGGGTTGAAAAATGTGAAAGATGTCAGATTTTGACAGCCGTGTTAAAAGGTCTATCGCCGCTGCATCTGCACAAGTGTGTGTTCCTACGGTTAAAATGACGAATCAAATCATAGGTATTTTAATCAGCTTTGATATTTTGTATTCATTTTATTGAAGTGAAATTATGCAGGAGAATCGCTGAAAGAGACAAGTGAGTTCAAATGTACCAAATGTATTGAATGTATCGAACCTAAAATTTTTGTTATTTGCGTTCACTTTCAATCCCCCACAAAAAAAAAATAGCCTATGTTTTTGATTATAAGTTATTATTTGCTTTTACGTTTTTATTTGCTTTTGCGTATTTTCTGTTGCTTATTACATGCAAAAAAAAAAACTAAACTCGTTAGTTTATGTTCGTAGCATTTTCGAACGCATCTTTCTCATTCCTGTATTTGCGAACAAACTCCTCAGTGACAGCACAAAATTTTTGTAGCATGATGCAATTTGCAGCTGCAGTTTTGTAAACAAAAATTTTCATTTCTGTTTTAATTCGCATTTCTAAACATATTTCGATAACAAAACTTGTTCATTCTTACTTATTTATTTATTTTATGTTTAAAACATACCTGCCTTACTTAATCACCGCAAAACTGTACGTAAATATAAACAATACTTTAAAGCCAGGATGTTACCTCACAAACTTCTATCTGTAGTAATTTTTCCGTTATGAAGCGTTCTACTAGCTCCTTGAAGTCTTCAACTAAAAAACAAAAAACTTTAGAAGAATATACATCTTCTAACTCAAGCCAAGCAGTAACCCCGTCTAAAGTTACTGATTTTATTAAAAAACTGCACGAGAATCGAACCAAGGCCGCCGACTGCATCTCCGATTTCTCGTTTAAAAAGAAGCGCGTACGCATACTCTCCGACTGTAAGGAAGTACCTGAGACCACCAAGGCAATTCTCTACTGGATGTCCAGAGATGCACGCGTTCAGGACAATTGGGCATTTCTGTTCGCCCAGAAATTGGCGCTGAAAAACGAAGTACCCTTGATGGTGTGCTTCTGCCTTGTACCGAAATTCCTTAATTCCACCATCCGTCATTACAAGTTTCTGCTCAAGGGTTTAGAAGAGGTAGAACGCGATTGCCGTGATTTGAACATAAGTTTCCAACTTTTGTTGGGTCCAGCTGCTGAGAGACTTCCGCAGTTTGTTGAAAAGTACAAAATCGGAGCAGTCGTCTGCGACTTTTCACCCCTGCGTGGGCCACTCAAATGGGTGAATGATGTAAAGGACAGTCTGCCCAAAGATATTCCGCTCACTCAGGTCGATGCACACAATGTGGTGCCAGTTTGGGTGGCCTCCGACAAACAGGAGTACGCCGCTCGAACTATCCGCAATAAAATCAATTCCAAGCTGGACGAGTTTTTGACGGAGTTTCCGCCGCTCATCACGCACAAATATACTTTGGATAGTAAAGTCTCTGATGTGGATTGGAAGGCAGCTTATGCCTCTCTTGAATGTGACATGAGTGTCGATGAAGTGGATTGGGCTCCACCGGGATACACAGCCGGCTGTAAGGAGTTGCTTAGTTTCTGTGAGACACGCTTGAAGAATTTCAATTCGAAGCGCAATGATCCAACTCTGAACGCACTTTCAAATCTATCGCCGTGGTATCACTTCGGTAAGGATTTGCCTTAAAATGATGAAAGACCCTCATAAGTCTCTTTTTCTTAGGTCAAATCTCCGTCCAGCGATGTATCCTCGAGATCCGTCGCTTTAAATCAAAGTACAAGGAATCGGTTGACGCCTACTGCGAGGAGGCTATTGTCCGTCGAGAGTTGGCCGACAATTTTTGCTTCTACAACAAAAACTATGACAATCTGCAGGGTATCTCGGCGTGGTCGTTCAAGACTCTGGATGACCACCGGAAGGATAAACGTAGTTTCGTGTATACGTTAGAAGAATTGGAGCAATCAAAGACCCATGACGACCTGTGGAATTCCGCACAAATTCAATTGGTGAAGGAGGGCAAAATGCACGGCTTTCTGCGGATGTATTGGGCGAAGAAGATTCTTGAGTGGACCCAAAGTCCCGAAGAGGCCCTGGAGTTTGCCATATTGCTTAACGACAAATACAGTCTGGATGGACGAGATCCAAATGGCTACGTGGGTAAGTTGCTTTTTGTCTTTCAAGTGCTTAGCAGTTTATGAGAGTACTTTTTTGCATAAACCATTTTTCTTCCCATACAGGCTGCATGTGGTCAATCGGGGGAATTCACGATCAAGGATGGGGAGAAAGACCAGTTTTTGGCAAAATTCGCTACATGAACTACCAAGGATGCAAGAGGAAGTTTGATATTGCTGCCTATGTGGCTCGGTATGGAGGCAAAGTTTACAAGAAGTAAAACAGCGCCGTTTGATTGCTGATATAAAAACTCCAGTGTTTGCAAGAAACAGTTGTTTTGGTCTTAATTCTTATTCTTGAGCCACTATAAAAAAACGTGGCTCTTGGCGTTAAAGAGGCATTCAAGCGAATTT
The DNA here is from genome assembly GCA_947623515.1 of Neoascia interrupta. Classification (NCBI taxonomy): domain Eukaryota; kingdom Metazoa; phylum Arthropoda; class Insecta; order Diptera; family Syrphidae; genus Neoascia; species Neoascia interrupta. Next base: position 21,162,985 of record OX392462.1, on the reverse strand, counting down.
TCAGCAAAGCGTTTATAATTTTCTTTTTAAAGGGTGCATCAGGCACTCATTAAACGTGTATCTAATGGCTGAGGGATGGCGCAGTACAAGACGACAGAGGTTCAGTTAGCGCATATAAATAGAAGGATGACTAAACCACCACGTCTAAAACTTGTGGCGTCTATTGAAAAGCTTTTCGGTGGTGACCCAGGCCCACGTTATGTCGCTGTACATCTCGCGAGATCCGTTCTTAAATAGTCTACCCGTGAAATAAGCACTTGACTAGAGGAAAAGAGCAGCGCCAAAGGAAAAAGAGAAAAGGAACCTCTAAGGTTAGCTTTAAATTAAAGAAGAAGGATAAGGTTGTGCTTGTAAGAGTTGTTGTGTCAGTTTCTAGGTCCAGGAAAACGGCCAAGGTAGAGTACACTATCGTACACAGGTTAGTTTGATTTGCTGCGCGAGTCTGGAATCAAGGGGTTCATCATCGTAGTCAGGGCATTCGTCTTCAGGGTTTTGCGGTACTTGTCTTGCGTGGTAGACTGTTGTTGGACACGGTTGTGTGGTGTATACTCAATATGGAGGAGTCCTTGTAGTTTTGTGTATTGAAATCAGGGCGCTCCGCGTATGTTCTAATTTCTTTTTTCTATGTTAGGAGTCCCTTGCGTATGGCTCTTAAACATAAAAACCTTCGTCTTACGAAAACGCGTATCGAATAAAAGCATTCATATATCAAGGAACAGCGATGTCGATGGCGTAGTTGACTTCAAAATTCACCTTTGAATACATGTTAAACTTGAAAGAGTTTTCATTATAAGATATATATTTTCCATTTCTTTAAATACGTCTTTAAATTGTGTATATAATTTTATGATCACTAGTAGGCTAATAATTTGGTTTTCGTACTTTTATTTATTTACTTTTTTTTCATGATAATAATTTTCTCTTTCATTGTATGTCTCCCAATATGCGTTAAATATTATATAATATGATTTATCATTCTCTTAGCTGATAAAAACATTCTGTTGAGTTTTTTTTTCTTAATTAATAGAGAATAATTCGGATCATAAAGTACTCTTACATATCGGAACCGTAAAATGTTTTTTTTTTTAGTAAAATCGAATAAACTGTTTTTATATTATAAATATGTACAGTTGTCTGAAAAAAAGTTCCTTTTACTATAAATTTTATTTCCTTATAATAAATAAAGAGAAGAAGAAATAAGTCTTTTGAAAAAGTTCTTAAAGTATAAAAAAAAAATGGGAATGCCAAAATGTTGCCAAAGAAGGTTTAATAGTTGTACGTTGTGGTTTGTAATAAATCCTACTACAATAATAATAATTAATAATATTTGGTTAGATTTTTAAAAAAACAAAAACTTAAAATTAGAATAATAAATAAAATAATTGTCTAACGAGCATAGTACGGAATTGATTTACAAAATAATAAACAAAAGTATCACAATGATTAAGAGTGATGAGAGGAAAATTATGGCGGCCCATTGCCGTTTATCTGAAAAGAATAAAAAAAAGAAAACAACAATATTGAAAACTTTTGTTTTATATATATAATTTTCAATTAAGAATATGACCAAAATATTCAGGTGCAAAAATAAAACCCTCTTAGGGCTTACCACCCTAAGAACTTTAAGGAAAATCATCGAGGATGGCAGAACATGGGGCCCGACAGACCTTTTAACAGTTTGACATCTACTTGTATTTTCAGTGAGGGATGCCAAACAAAGTTCCGTTTTTTATGAAAAACGAGCAAAAATTACACATAAACATAAACAACTATTTAAAAAATGCAACCCTGTGTTTCGATGAACGAGAAAGTTGCAGACTTACTCTGCCTTTTTAAAGTTAATATATTAATTATAAAACAGGAAAAGAATTAAAAAAGTGTAAAAGGAGACCACATCTTCGGAACACCTTTTCGATACCTTCCGCTTATTTTCCTTAAATTATTTTTCAGTCAATTCAAAGATGTTAATACCATGTCTCTAACGAGCAATAATCCTCGATTAATATAAATCTTAATTGAATCCTCTACAAATCACGCGATTAACCATACAAATTTAAATCCTATCGGCAAGCGATTAAAAATAAATCCTTTTACAAATCCCATTCACCCTATTCACAAACCTATTTTCTGCACCTTTGTATTAGTTTGAGAATCAAAAAAGGAAACTGAAACTGTCCCTGTGCGACAGATCTGTCACAAGTACGTTTTCTATTTTGATTTTAACCGAGGAAATTGTTTTTCGCTCCTGGGAAATGACATCGCCACTCTCTTTTGAGAGCCAAAATGACGGAAACATAGTTTTCGGGTCAAATTAATCCTATATTTGTCCGATGAAGCCACTTTAGGATTTATTTTTAATCGTCTCCGGCTAATCTTCTTTTAACTGTCGGTGGAGTGGATCAATGTAAAGGTGGATAAGAGTATCAAATTAGAAAACAATAAGCCCAACAACTTCTTTCCCTATCGGCACACTTTAAGTGGGATAGTTTATAAATAATTCGGACTTTTACAGAAACTATTGGATTTTTTCATAGAAAATCGCGATTTGCTTGGCATCCCGCGGCGAAAAATGTGCAAGACGTCAGATTTTGACAGTCGTGCAAAAGGTCTGTAGAGCTTTTAACAGTTTGACGTCTACTGGTATTATCGAGTGCGGGATGCTTACCAAAGTACCTTTTTATATGGAAAACGAACAAAAATTACACATAAACGTAAATTACTATTTAAAAATGCAACCCTGTGTTTCGATGAACGGGAAAGTTGTAGACTTGCTAAAAATATTTTCATTACATAACACGGAAAAGATAAGAAAAGTGTTGTTTGTGTTGTAGAAACAGTGTATAAGACCACAAAAGGGTACACGGATTCAAGGAGATCATATCTTCGGAACACTTTTTCGATACTTTCCACATATTTTATTAAAATAATTTCGTGGTCAATTTAAAGAACGGAACAAGCACAATAACTTCTTTCCTTATCGGCACACTCTAGGTTGAGTAGTTTATTAGTAATTCGCACTTTTACAGACTATTGAATTTTTTCATATAAAAACTCGATTTGCTTGGAATCCCGCGGTCGAAAAATGTGAAAGACGTCAGATTTTGACAGCCGTTGTAAAAGGTCTATTACAAAGTGCGCGACGAATAGCAAATGTCGTAGCATTTACACTTTTACCGTGGGACCACAATGCCCGTAGCGGTGGTATGTAGCAGTAGTAGTATGTGGCGTAGTACGGAAAAAAATTGAACACAATGGTGTAGCGCGGCTATGTCGAACAAAAACCTCGTTTATAAACAATGGCCGATAGAGTTAATTTGAACTAAATTTAATATTTTTCTACAACGGATGACACAAATTCCATAAAATTTCTTTAGATTTAAACATCTCAATAAACTTTTCGACGTCCTATTCCTCCATTGTTTACTGAACTTGTATTGAACTGTCCACCGTGTAGCGCTGTCAACCGTGTAGCGCTACGAAAGTTAAAAGTTGGCCAACTCTTACTACCGCCACAGCTACGCGCTACCGCCACAGACACACATTGTGTGCGCAATACACTGAATACATGTGTTTTTACTTTTGACAGCTCTTACTACCGCTACTACTACCGCCACAGCTACATCACTGTGGTTCTACGGTTATAATTCTATTTGCTATCAGTTTACTTTAATTCCGATCGATTGGCGAATGCAGCCGGCCTTTGATGCACAGTGACAGTAAAAACCGTGACATGCAAGAGTCGCTACGTCGGTTTGCTAGTCAATCATTAGACTTTTTTTTATTTTTCTGTCACATAGTTTTAAAGCTGGTTTTTGTATTATATCCAGCTTAGGGCGAGTGTTTGCCTTATATAAAATAACCAAATCGGAATAGGTAAAATATTCATTTCACAATCTAAGGAAACCAAGTCATTTTGCCAAATTAATGGTAGTCCCAAATTATGTGGTCATTTGAACTTAGTTAAAACTTAGTTCAGTTTCAGCGATGCAAGTGCCATTCATGGATAACGGCTGAATGTTAAGGTTTGCAGAAGACAGCAGAGCTTGGTGTCTGTGAAATGCTTTGAAATATTTAAAGCAACAATCCTACTTTCACCGCCAGGAATGGTTTGATTTCTTGGTGAGATATGCCACGAGATGATCATTGTACTTTTTGCTACGAAAACCATATTGCCGGTGAAAGGAACTTTCGTGATTGAAGATACATATTTCATAAGCTGAAAATCAATCAGAGTTTCTATGACCTTATAAAGAAGGGCAAGTGTTGCGATTGGGCGATAGCTAGAGGGAGAAGAAGAATTGCCTTTTTAAGGGACGGGCTGGACAAATGCTGTTTTCCATTTACTCGGTAGGAGACTTAAGAAGTTGGACCGATGAAAAAGCTTACGCAATGTATTTGCCAGCCTGGAAGAATACCTCTTCAGAACAATCGGGGATATTCCATCTAAGAATTTTTGTCCGCTCAAGTACAGCCGGCCGAAGACCTTACGAAATCTGATAGTATGGAGTTGGCAGCAATATGCGCTGGGAGCTGATTAGCTTTGTGTAGGGATGGAGGATGAGGCACAGTTGTCCACTTTTTTGACGAAAGTTTTTAGTACTTTTGGGACATTGTAATATTTACTGCCTTTTGTTCGAAGAAAAATTTTACACGACGGATATGAGCATTGCAGGCGTTTCTGGCTGATTTGAACTTTTTCCGATTTACGATGAGTTTGGCCTTAGAAGACCGAAAATAAGACTCCTCTAAATTGATCGCCTCTTTGCAACTCGAGTCAAACGAAAACCTCTCCTTTGCCTTGACACTCTCAACTCTGTTAGGTATAAAAGGTCTCATTCCTCGATTACATTAGGGATCATATTGGCAGCGGCGTTTTCATTATCGGGAAAGCAAGCCTACCAGTTAAAACTCTCGAAAAGTTGTTAGGGCCATCCCGAGACAATGGTCTGACGAGCCTAGAGGTGATAAAACATCTTGAGAGGTTAAAAACAAGTCCAGTGTGTTGGCGGTATGATCTTCAATGTCAGGTTCTCGTATGGGCTCATCTGCAAGTTGGGTCAGATTATTTAAAGCAGTAAGGATCTCAACATAACTTGCTTCTGGTGTTGTCTGAGCAGAATATCCAAGCCAACTAGAATTGTGTATCTTTAAATCGCCCGTAATAACGGTGTCATTATTGCGATTCAGGGTGACAATTTGTTGGATGGAATCAGACAGTGCATCAAACTCATTGCAAGTTAATGTGGGCGAAAAACTACTTGGCATTGTTTTCTTCAACGATAATTGTTGCCATGGGCAAACACTTTCGGCTGGTTGGCTTCATGCAGCCAACTTCTCAAACAATGAATGTGCTTCCCTATCTACTCTGTCTGTTTATGTTGCCAGAAATAAAAAAAAAAAACATACCATTATTCATGTGGAGAACTTTGGCAACCTTCTTCATAGTCGAATCTAGCTTAGACTCGGTCGTATCGAATTCATTCCCAAAATCATCGAGCATTCTGTAAAAAAAAGGTAAGAAACAGTTTCCAAAAGTCTTTTAACGCTTTCGCATGCTTACACTGCCTGCTCGTCTAATTCCACACCAATTTGGCGTGAAACAGTCTTCAATGTTCCAATGGAATCGCTTATCATGTCCAATTGTTCGTCTTGTCCCTGCATCATTCGCTGCTGTATGGAAACAGTCTCGCCGACAAACTGATGACCCGGGCTGTCCAGGGTAGCATAATGTCCAGGACTATCCAAAGTGTTCTCCAGCTTGGAGTATTTTGTTCCACTGTGGCGTGATGCCATTGTTCCAGCAATGGTGCTTGCAATATTGCCACTCACACTGTTTCCTAGTACCCCACCGACCACTGAAGTGGCTGTTGAATTGTTCGTTAATGAAAGATTCTTTTCGTTTTGCTGCTCGTCGAGTAGAGGCTGCCTAGCGGTAATATCTCTGTCCCGGTTACGGTTCAGGCTCATTTTCTCCTTCATCGATTTGACCTCATCGCGAGTGGCATCAATGAAGTGACGACGGCTCGAGAGTTCCTTGTTGTCGATCCGAAATTTATTGGGGTTCTTTTCTACGATACGTGTTGATTGCGAGAACGCAAGAGTTAAGGAAACAACATATTAGAGAAACAAGGAGGAGGAGGTGCATTCTGTGTATAAATATAAACAAAGGAGCATCTGTTTCAAAGGCAGAAAGAGAGCCCACCAAAACACTTCAGATAATGAGGTGAAAAAAAAACATGAAATTATTGATTTTTCCGCAAGAAGGTACCTGGAGCGCCTACCACTACAATCCCGTACCTACAAAAGTTAATAATTAAAGTTTTGAAAAAGGATATTAATAGTGTCCTCCAAATCTTCCAAATCCCATTCAATGCTCCTCAAGGAATTGCGTAGCTCTGTGGTGGTCCATTCAACTTCTGCTCCACTAGATTCGCCCAATTCACGCCAGCGTAGGTACAGCCCACGGGTCTTATTTAAAGCCTTAAACACTTCGCTGTAATTAAACCAAGAAAACAAGGATATAGTTGGCCAACACTAAGAGGAGTCCACCAGAGAAAGAAAGACGCACTCTTTAACAACAAAAAATGGATCCTCCAAAGACATGACACAGGAAAAGAACTTTAAATGGCTGTCGGAAAATCATCGGCAAACGACCAAACCCCCAGAAGGAAAAACGGATTTTAAAATTCTGTGTATTCGATGTACTCCTGGTTTCTCGAGCGCAGAACGTTCTGCTTTTTTTTGATAATTAATTTCTTTTTTATTATTCAGACAGTCTTGGATAAAAAGGAGATTTTTCAAGGAATTCTCGAATTCACTGTCATACTTTTGAGTTATAAGCGAAATTTTTTCGATTTTCCTTTTCACCCTTGCGGAAGAAAAGGAGTTTCGATTTTGACGACTGCGAGTGAAGGCTCTCCCCAAAGGTAGACCCGCGCGGTAATAATGAATGCATTTTGGCTTACCATTGGATTTCCGTGAGAGTGGCTGAGACAGAACAAGTGTTTACATGTAGATTTTCATACTTTATGCACGGGGAGCGAATCCATATGTACGAAAAGCGAGTGGGAAAAAGGAAAAACGAGGAAAATTTCAAAGTGCGACTGCTCCAAAATAATGGTTCGATTTGATCCTTTTTTGAGGGAAACGTCAGAGTTGACAGCTGTCAGGTGGGAAGGAAAACAAGAACAAACGCCGCTGGTTCTCCTCGTGGAGAATAGAAGAAGCACCGTAAGCAAGGGTACTCTCACACTGCAAGGTCGTTTATTGACACTTGCAAAAAAGAGAATACGTATACGATCCCTGGTGGGGAGTAATAGAAAAATGTGTAGAACCCGCAATAACGTAAAATATTTGAGTGTTCTTTATACGTTGAATAGTTTTCTATAGTGACAAAAACTTACATGAAAAACACGTGCTTTTTCCATCCTTTAATTTTATTGTTCAGTTTTTGTTTACCTTTTTTTTACCAAAACCGGATAATAATTATAGAAAAATTGTAAACCTGATGTTCTTGCAGGTCATGCATATTCCTTTGTTTTCCACCGGGTAGTTTTCTTCAATCAGTGAGTTTTCGAAAACTTGTCAACTGAGAAAAAATTAATTAAAAACAGAGATCTAAAACTAAGGCGGGAAAAAGACGTGTTCTTCATTTATGTTTTTGTCACTTCACAACACTTTTCAATCTTCAGTGTAACGTTGTTCCTCTAAAGTCTAGCAGTTATCGCATTGTAACTATTCCATTTGTCAATTCACGATTCTTCTGACTAAAAAAAGCAATTGTGTAGCAAAGCCAGCTCTCAAGCAATCAACCTGTCCATTTATAAGACCTTCAGCATCCGAGTCTTGCTTTATGGTGCAGAAGCATGGACACTGTCAAAGGCGGATAAAAAAAACCCTTTTAGTCGATTCGAGAGGATTATACTTGAGGTGATTTTTGGTCCCGTCGGCATAAACGGACAGTGGAGGATATGATATAACACCGAATTGTACGTCCTGTACAGCGACACCGACCTGGCCAGAAGAGTCAAAATATAACGACTATGATGGTGCGTCACCTGGAGCATATGGACACCAAGTTCTTGGTGGAAAATCTTTGAATCTGAAGTAGAGGGCAGCGCAGTAGAGGAGCAATGAGACAGGTGGCGCACGCAAGTGGAGCGAATTTCGCTCGCAAAACTGGAGATGGATATCTAGAAACAGATCTGGCTGGCAAAGCTTGTTGGCTGAGAGAGGCCCAGGTCCACTCCGGAAACAGAAATAGAAACAGAACTGGGAATTGAAACAGAAATAGAAACAGAATTTCATACTGTGATGTGGCGATAAAAATGTTTCCATTTCAATTTATTATCCCGCTATAATTAAAATATCCCAAGTTCCCAACCAGTGGAGACTTTAGTCAATACAATGAATTCCAGTGGCCAAACTCCGCCCTCCACCTAGTGTGTAGTGTGATGTAGAAGTTCCACGTATAATCATAATTATTGTATAAATAGCCGATACCCGTTGCCTAGTTTTTAGTTTTGAATCGGAATACTTGAAAAGCGAACGTCGAGTTCGAAAGTAATAAAAACTGTTACGGTGAACTAGATTGAACTAAATAAGTTATGTTTGATAAATAAAGGTACTCGTTTTGTGTGTATTAAAAGTGAAATTGAGTTTTATTCGACGAACCTCTGGAAAAATATTACAATACATTAGCAACGCAAAAATGCAACGAATTAAGTTTTCAATTGCTAATGTATGAGATTCTATTTCTGGTTCTGTTTTACGTTGCTTGTGACAACGCGCCTTAAGTCGGCTTTCAGAAATGTCCATATGCCATAAACGTTATAGAATTTTGCTCGATTTCGTTAGGTTTTTGTTAGCTTTTGTTGGCTTAAAGTTTTGTTTTTGCGTGTCATCAGTTGACCAATTTTCATATTTCAGACCATATTTACTTTCTTAAGTGCTTTAAGCAAATCAAAAGTGACATTATTTTCAAATTTGATTTTATATCCTCAAGGCAACTTGATACTCGAGACATTCACAGTGAAATCTCAAAAGAACTTCAAATCGTTTGCTTATATCGCAATCACAATGGGCAACACAATCTTTTGGCAGAACTTAAGTGGGATTTTGTAAGTAAACTGAAACTGAAACTAGATTTTCGTTGTATTTTGACATTAAATTAATCACGCTTGAGCCGATTATGGTTAGGATTTAAAGTTTCCCATAAAAAGGCAAGTATTTAAGAATCAAATTTAGGAATTGAAAGCACGAGAATGCGGCCACAAACACTGTGGGCTAAGGACTGCCAATTTAAGAAAAAAAAAGACAATAACGACCCCCCTTCCCTACACTGTATCCACTGGTCACTAATTACCGATTAATATAGATCTTCATTAGATTACCATACAAATTTAAATCGACACCGATCATTGTTTCTCAGGAGTGGAAGATGTGTGGAAAGTGGACATCATTTATTGTGTATCTTAAAAGTGTAAAAATATGTAATATCAGGAGAACTGACATCAAAATATTAAAACAATTCCGTTGCAGTTTATTATGTTAGGCTTATCGCACACATGACACTTTTAGTCACGCAACTATTTGATTTTCTTTTTGTGTCCTATGAGCTTGTACAGCAATGTGCACACATGCGCAACCGACACGAAACCAGTTTGCGGCAACTTTTAAATCTGTGTTTTGCCACAGATCTTTTAGTTGCATATTGTCATAAATAACTTTTTTAATATATCCAGGTTTGTGTTTGAATGCTGCCATGAAACTCTTTAATTTCTTTCACTTTTGCGACATTTTAGAGTGCAAATATTTCATCAGAATTTGTGTGTAGGTATCATCTTAAAAAAGTTGCTCATATTAGCGCTGCTTTCGTGGATTGTGAGTAAACTATTGATGCTTTTTAAAATTGACAGTGTGCGATAAGCCTTAATACACACAGACCCTTTACAGTAGCCATAATGGAGGCCAACTTCGATTCGTTAAATTCGTTCACTTTTGAGTGCATGAGCAAGGGCGATCTCAGTCGCTTGCGCATATGTAAATTTTCAAAAATAATCAGCTGCTTCAAAGAATTGTGTTTTCAAGACATTATCAAACTCCATTAATTATGTAACTGTGCTCAAAGACAGGGAAAGTGTATTTCTTAGGGCACAAAGTGCTTTTGACTCTGTGTGTTTGATCTATGCGCGCATGAGTTATTATGGTTATGTGGAATATTTTCGGAAACATGGCGATATATTTCGTTCTATTTTGACATTAGCCTATGTTTGCTTATGCCTATTATGTTGGGGCTCTAATGTGTAAAGTCACAAATTACTGAATAACTAGATATTCAACTTGCGTCCCTCTTACCCTCCAACACCCATTTATTTACGTTTTTTATAAAGCCTTTAAGGCTTTAAATTTCCGTGTTGGTGAATATGAGTAAGAAGATACAACTACAATTTACCTTACGCGATCAGCTGATGTAAAAGCTGCAAAACGATATTGCATGGAAATGACGAATTCATGAATTTACTCACATTTGTAAACAAATGTCGGAGAATGGGTAAATGCATCAATTTCAGCTTGTGGGCAAAGCTTTTACATGCCCGAAGTTGAATGCCCAGTTATTCAGTAATTTATGGTAAAGTGTTCCTGCTTTTGTTCACCAGTTAGTTGACTTGGCATCACCCAGTGGATGTCGTATTTCCGAACGCACTTCCGCTTCTATTACATTCGCAAAATGCAGCCAATAAATCAAACAATCCTTCCAATGACAGCAAGTTCGACATGACTCCGTGAATTTGCCTGTCATTCCGAAATTGTTTGAAAAATCATCGTCACCTCGAATAGTTTTGCAAGTTTATAGAAATTTCTTGTCTTAATAATAGTAAAAGTTTTGCAAATATTTACTTAAGCAATAAGAAATTTGTTTTATTAACTTTACTCTACACGAAACCCTAAAAAAAGCTGCAAAATGTCTCGTGGAAGTTCAGCCGGCTTTGACAGAGTGATTACAATTTTCTCGCCAGAAGGCCGCCTCTACCAAGTTGGTAAGTAGCTTTCTTTGTTAAGAAAAATCCGATTTTACCCGAATGCTTATGCGCAGAATATGCCTTCAAGTCGATTAATCAAGAAGGCATCACTTCTGTGGCCATCAAGAGCGGCGATTGTGCAGTTATTGCTACGCAAAAAAAGGTCACCGAGAAGCTCATCGATCCAAGCACCGTGACACATGTCTTCAGAATCACAAAGCAAATCGGTTGTGTGATGACTGGAAGAATAGGTGAGATTTCTGTTTGAACTTATATTTCCTCTGTACTCATCAGAATCCCTTCTGCAGCCGATAGCCGATCCCAAGTGCAAAGAGCTCGTTATGAGGCTGCCAATTGGCGTTACAAATACGGCTACGATATGCCAGTCGATGTGCTCTGTCGTCGTATCGCCGACATCAACCAGGTGTATACTCAAAACGCTGAGATGCGACCACTTGGTTGCAGTAAGTCAACCGCTTCTCTGCTGCCTCATTGATCTTACTTAGATTTTCTGTCCCTAGGCATGGTGCTCATCGCTTATGACGACGAGAACGGTCCTTGTGTGTACAAAACCGATCCGGCTGGCTATTATTGCGGTTTCCGCGCCGTTTCGGTTGGTGTGAAACAAACCGAAGCCAACAGCTTCCTGGAGAAGAAGTACAAGAAAGACTTGTCAGAGGAGAAAACCATCCAGCTGGCAATCACTTGCTTGTCCACTGTCCTGGCTGTCGACTTCAAGCCCAATGGTATTGAAGTTGGTGTTGTGAGCAAAGAAAGACCCGACTTCAGGACCCTAGACGAAAAGGAAATTGAGGACCATCTGACGAAGATTGCCGAGAAGGACTAAGTTCATACGATGATCGGTGGTTGATGTTTTTTTTAATGGAATAAAAATTTGTACTTTTCGTTTGGAAGAAGGCGCTTTACCTAATAAATCTATAAAATTCTTATTTCCTAAATTCTTTTTTTTTTGTATTTTACTTGTTCCTAGGTAACAGCAGAGTTGTAAAAGAATACAATCATTTCAGGCGACATTTTGGATCGCATTCAATGAAGACATAGTAAAAACAACTTTGAATTGCCTTCGATCACATGAATTCAATATTTAATTCAACTTAAACATTTTAAATTACCATTAATTTTGAAATCATTGATTGATAATTATTCAACTCAGTGATTGCATATGAGTGCAATCTTCTGTGATTGCCGTGAAGTCATTGAAGTCAGAGTTTCCCTTCTGCAAAGAAGAGAAATTTGCTTCTGGCCGTTAATCCAGAATAGCGTTATTATTGGACTTAAAAATGAAAGGCGCCATTTCAACTTTTTAGGAGCCAATCTCTTTTTTCCTTTAAAACAACAGTAAAAACTAATACATATACTTTTCGATAAAAAAAAAATGTGAACAAAGATTATTATATTCTTTAAATTTAATTTATTTCTTAATACCAATATTAAATTCATTTTAAAGTTCTCTTATCATTGTTGTCGCCAGAAATAATTTTTACTTGTATAAATAAAGACGAGAAAATTTTTATAGAAAAGGACCGTTTGGTCGATGTTTTTCCACTCCTGATTCCAAATATTTTAATTAAAATTGTCGTCCCCAATTAGTTTAGAAATTTTAGCCACGTTGAACTTCTAGGTACGCCCGTACTTGACTTGACCAAATGCCAATTGACAACTAGCATAGGACCTAACCTACACTAGAGCCGGATTTTGTGGGCGGGCGTTATTCACGAAGCAATCTTAGATCAATTTTGACTTTAAGTAGCTCTTATTTTTAAGCTTTGGCTCTCTATTCACCAAACGCTTTATTGACATAATATGTATGGACTGCTAGTTGGTTTCTCCGCTTACACAAAACCTGCGACAAAAATTGGAGAAAACTGTGCTGCTGTTTGGTACTGGTGGTGTTTGGCAGAAGTTGCATTCTTCATTGAATTTTCCATTGACAGTGTTTCCAAATTTGGTCGAGTTTAGAGTAAGCGCGAGTTTCTACGTGAATGAATGGTACTAGCAGTCCCTTCAATATTAAATTATGTCAATGAAACGCTAATAGTGGTTGGTATCTATGATAAATTCGAATATCCGAAAAAGTGTTTTCTGAACTCTTTTCGAAGTTGTTTGTTCTCAAAAAATGTTAAAAAAATGAAAACGGACCATTTTGGTTTGTTTTTGTTGTTCTAATTTAGTTTCAAACAGAATTTGTGGACAATTTCGTGGAAGCTATAAGGTTTGCCTTGCAATTATTGTTGTATAGACAAGATGACTTTTGATTAAATGCTATTTTTTAGACTGAAGCACATCATGATTATCATTATCGATTAAATCGTTAAACTTAATATGCCACTCAAAATTTTTTTCGCAAATGCAATCTGAGAAAAAGTGCACAAGCACTAGGTCTTGAAATCGGGCACGATAATGTAATAAGACGTATGGTATAGAGTAGATTTAGGGTACCAATACGAAAGGAGGTGGGACACCATGAAGGTTCCTTAAACTTCTTTCAGCAGTTGTTCGTCCTCAGGCGCCAGCTCTGATGAAGAGGAAACATTAAGCTGCGCCTATTTAAAAAAGAAAAATCGTTAAATAAAATAAAAATTATTTTAGCATACATTTTTAAGCTCCGTATTTATAACTTTTAGTTTCACTTGTATCGGAGTCGGCAGTGACACCAAATGAGAACTTGTTTTAAACATTTTTATCACTTACACTATTTCGAAATTTTCGAACATAGTACATACCGCTCAACTTAATAGTGGGTACGACGAGTTTTATGAGCGCTTACAAACTGACGTAAAAAACCGTTGCAGCATTGACTTACGAAGCTCATAGTTTTAGATCGTTTCCTGAATATCGCCCTAAATGCAGAGCATAAACTTCAGTAACTGATGATGCATAGTAAGGTCCAAGATCGGGGGTGCGGTTGCGCCTATGGTGATTTGCGATAAGAGATGTCACAAAATACAAAAACTTGTCTGTGTAAACTGTGATTATCACAATTTTTTTAAGGTAGCTCACGACCAATCATCGTCAAAGTCAGCTTAAAAAAAACTGCTCCTGATTTGTTAACAAAAATTGTCGGTCCATTTAGCTTAAAAGTAAAGCCTGAGTACACGGCGACGTGTGACAAAAAACAGCACGATTTCTACAATTGATAATTGAATACCCCTGGCGGTCAATTTTGGAATATGTAAAGACCTATACATGTCAATGGCATCTATCAAACAAGTATAAAAACTATTTGTTTAAGAACGATAATAACTCACATGGAAATACGCGAATTCGTTTATCGAAGGCAGGCCAACATGTCAACTTCGACATCTGTGTTGACAGCTACAGGTGTTCAAATATTCCAAAATTGACCACCAGATATCGAATTCTTACTTTTCAAATCGTCAAAAATTTTTCGTGGGGTGGCGTGGCCTAGTGGTTAGTATGTGTGCTTACTACGCCGGAGGTCTAGGTTCGAATCCTGTCATCGTCACCTGAAAAAAAGACTTGTTCTTTTTCACGGTCTTCACCTTCGCGAGGGTCTGACAAGCCCTCCGAGAGTAATATTTGTCTTGAAAAACTTCCCAAAGTGCCGTTCAGATTCGGCAAAAAATTGTAGGCCCCCTTGTATGTAAAGAAATTAACACACCAGCATACATTGTTGAGAAGTTGGACCTGGTTCTCCTCGTGGTGTGCGCCACTCTATTAATTTTATTTATATAATAATTTTCCGTGCGGTTCCTGTCAGTTTTCATTAAAAATTTAATTGAAAGTGAAGAGTAGTCGCATTTCGGAAAATTGTCGCAAATGGATTCTCGACGCGGGCAAATTGTCGTAGCCCGTAATCGTGTGTTGTCTAATATGTAAACGCTTGTGCTTTTAGACGGGCGGTTTTCTCGTGTGTCCCTGGCCTAAGAGCTATTTTAAATTTAAATTTTTTCTATACATATATATTGCCTTATTTTAAATTTTACATTGCTGCCCTCTAATATGCAATGCAACTAAAACTTACTTTCTCTGTAAAAAATGTACTTTTGGGTACAACAATGTTTGGGTGGCTTGGTACTTGTATACTCTCTCAGGGTTGCTCAGCGACTTCGTCGCTCTGCTAAGGGTAGGTGCTAGTTGTCTGGCAGGCACCTGTAGCCAATTACCGGTTCGAGAACATTTTTTCATAACATATTGGGAATCAAGACACCCAAATCCCTATAGAAGGATAAAATAAAATCCACTTCAACCAATGGTAGATTTATGCCGAGTTTAACTTCCTGGTTTGCTCTACCCGAACCTGGCAGCAAAGATTTTTTTTTTCAACCATTTTAGTCCCCAATCAAAATATTGTATAGTTAACGGTCGCATTGTATTTAAAACATGATTCTCCAAAATATTTCATATTTTTAGGCGAATTTACGAGTTACCAGCAACCAACCAATAGATGTCACGTCACTCAACAGAGGCCAGACACAACAGCTGATTGTCAAAAAAGCACTCATCGAACGACAAAAATACAAAGTACACTTTCCAAATTGCTTTCGCTCTGTTTAAAAAAGTTGTTCACGGGCGAGACAGGCATCGTCGCCGACAAGTGATTCATTTATTTGTTCCAAGCTCCATTTGTTTATTGAAAAAAGTCAACAATTTAAATAAAAACAATACACAAACGCATATACTTAAGTCCCATCTGGTGAAGCCATTTAGAACAATGGAAGCAATTAACTCTAATTCGTTGATGGCTATCGAGCGAAATTCCCGCGAATCATATCTGGAGGCCGTTCGGATTCTGCTCATACTGCTGGACAACGTAATACGTGAACCACATAACCCCAAGTACCGTGCAATCCGTCTCGAGAACCGCATTATACGCGAGAAGTTGCTTTCGTTGGCTGGTGTTACCGATTTGTTGCGTGAAATAGGTTTCATTCGAACCCAGAGTGAGTACGTTCTGCCGGAGAACACTGTGCTGGACAATATCAAACAGTATCGCGAAGTGATTCAGCGTCGTGTGCAGAATTTTGTAGAGTCCCTACCATCCACGAGTGCTGCAATGACGCGTCCAAGTAAGTACAAGATGCAAGGGGCGGCACATACTCTGATGTCGACCCGACCAAAACAAAGGATACCATGCCGACGTCATTTCTTATTTTATGTTCTTATCTTATGAATTATAGATGAGCAGAAGAAGGAATCGGTGTCTAATGGCTCGCCTACCACTATTTTGGCCAAACAAAGGTCATTCGTTCGTCCATCGGTGCCTTATCGACAGCGGACATCATTCCCAAGAGTTGTGGTAAGTGTTTCACATTATCAGTTTTTGTATAGTTTTCGGTGCTGGATTTATGCGCAGTTCTTTGTTTTCGTGACGTGGAAACACTACAGTGAGTCAGTTGTGAAATTGTAAAAATAAACGTTGAATATGGATGATGCCGAGGTTACAGCCGAGGTCTATCAACTGCAAAGCGTGCCATTCAAGTCGTTCACCTATTTCAAACGATTTTGTTTTGGTGAAAATGTAGGTACGAAAAAAAAACATCCGGTTTTAGTTGAATTTGGGTAAAAACAGATCAGACGGCGATATATTCACATTGCTATCTTCGGACTTGTTATACCTAGTTATTTTGCTGTGCTGACTTGGTGCTGCTTCGATTATTGTGCCCAAAAAGCAGATAGTTTTTTATTCTCTTTGATTACAGACTGAAGTAGAAACAATAATTTAAAGCAAATGTTGCTTTGACATGAGGACTGAGGTCTCCAAGATGGTTAAATCTTTCTACCTTTTTGTACCTATATTTGTTTTCTCTGCAATCAATTAGAGATTAATCTAGTAGCTTCTATTTCTAGCTAAAATTATCTTCTACTTACTTAAGGTGGCGCTACAGTCCGGGGTGGACCTGGGCCTCAGCCAACAAGCTTCGCCAGCCAGTTCTGTCGCTAGCTAGCCGTCTCCAGTTTCGCACGCGAAGTTGCCTGAGGTCCCCTTCCACTTGCGTGCGCCACCTGAGTCTCGGTGCTCCGGGCCGGGGCGTTGGTGTACATCTGCTCTAGATGACCCTGCCATCGTAGACGTTGTGTTTTGACTCTTTTGGCTAGGTCGGTATCGCTGTACAGCCCGTACTGTTCGATGTACACTCTCCACTCTCCTCCTCCACTCTCCGTCTAAGCAGACGGGATCGTGTGTCGCCCGAAGAAATTTCCTCTCGAAGCAGCCTAAAGTGTTTTCATCCGCCTTTGACAGGGTCCATGCTTCTGCACCGTAAAGCAGGACTGGGATGATGAGGGTCGTATACATGCACACTTTAGTAGCTCGAGAGAGGACTTTGCTACTCAATGGCCTTTTTAGCCCAAAGAAACAGCGATTGGCAAGAGTTATCCTTCGTTTGATTTCAAAGCTGGTGTCAATGTCTGAATTGATAGCGGAACCCAGGTAGACAAAGTCCCTTACTACCTCAAAGTTATAGCTGTCGATGTCGGCGATGTCGGTGATGTTTTGTCCAAGACATCGGTGTTGGGTGTCTTTTCTTGATGACAGCATATACTTGGTTTTGCCCTCATTGACTGCTAAACCCATATTCGCCGCTTTCGTCCCAATACTCACGAAGGCCTATCAGATTGTTGACGAACGTCTTCAGGCGTTCACACAGTACAGTAGAAAAGATCTTGTATGCGATGTTAAGGAGTCTGATGCCTCTGTAGTTGGCACAACTCAGAGGGTCTCCTTTCTTCAGGGCAAACAATGCTGAGGTTCCATTCGTAGGGCATGCTTTCTTCTGACCATATCTTGCAGATGAGCTGGTGCATGCTCCTAACCAGCTCATCGTCAGCGGATTTAAAAAGTTCGGCAGCTAGGCCGTCTACTCCGGCTGCTTTGTTGCATTTGAGCTTAGACACAGCTACTTTCACCTCCGCCGTTATACAGTCTGCAGAAGTGGTCTTTCCAAATCCTCAGCACCGACTGCCATTCTACAACGATGTTCTATTGATGGTCCTTACAGGCTTCAGTTCGAAGTTTATACCCTCGGCAGGGCCTTTTGATCCTTCGGTAAAACTTTCTCACCTCATTCCTGTTGTAACATCTCTCTATCTCTTCAACCGCGCGCTTCTCGTGCTCTCTCTTTTTCCTTCGGAGAAGCCGGTGTTCCTCTCCTCCTCTGCTCGTAGAGCTCGCGAGCAGCTCTAATCCTTCTGTGCAGCGCCGCTTTTTATGCTTCCTGTTTAGCTGCATGTGCTTGCCGGCATTCATCGTCAAACCAGGGGTTTCGTTGGGGTGGCCGTGTGAAACCCAGCACTTCAGAGGCGGCGTCTCTGATGGCATTTTGGCAATGTTGCCACTGGCTATCAATACTTGATGCTGGCTGCATAGGACTTCGTAGAAGGTTTTGAGAGACTCGGTTGGAGAAGGACCTGGCCGACGTCAAACTTCCTCACAGTATTCCCATTGCTTGGCGCTGGTCGGGATATCTGCAGCCGTACCTTGGCTACAACAAGGTAGTGATCCGAGTCAATGTTGGCCCCTCGGAAAGTTCGGACATCCATGAAACTGGAGGAGTGCCTTGCGTCGATCGCAAAGTGGTCAATCTGGTTGGCGGTTGATTGATTGGGAGATCTCCATGTCCCTTTGTGGATATTGAGATGCGGGAAATGTGTACTAGTGTCGCCCCGCAGCAAAGTCGATCAGCCTGAATCCGTTATCGGAGGTCGTGTCGTGCAGGCTATGCTTTCCGACTGTACGACCAAAGATGCCCTCTCTTCCTAGCTTGGCATCAAAATCGCCTAGGATAATCTTAATGCCGTATCTAGGGGACTGCTCATAAGTTTTGTCCAGGAGCTCGTAGAACATATCTTTGGTCTAGTCATCTTTCTCCTCTGTGGGGGCATGCGCGCATATGATGCTTATGTTGGCGAATCGTCGCGAGACGCTCGCTTACAGGGTTGAAGCTCAAGACGTTTTGCCTAAGTCTGCCTCCAACAACGAAACTACATCCAAATAGGCGCTGGCTTTGATGCCGATAGCAGTGGCCATAGTAGAGGTCGCAGCTTTTCATCCTTCTTTTGCCCGGCCAGTCCCACTGCATTCCTTGGATGGCAGTAATGTCTGCCTTGCAGTCGTTAAGGGCCTCCGCTAGTTGCTCGGCTGCACCTAACATTCCTCGTGCAGACCCGGAGCTCGTTGTCCTTTTCTCGTTGGCATTGGTCGTCAACAGTAAATCCGTCCGAATCCGACGCTTGTTTCTGCTTCGTGACTGGTGTTTCTTTACGTGGCCGGGAAGTCACCCCGACGGCACGACCCCCAACCTGGAGGACCAGATCCTTTGTTTAGCTCTTAGGACGAAGAGCCGGATAGCCCGTTTCTTATAGGCCTGAGCTCCGAATACGTCGTAGTAGCCCACATAAGGTGTTCACTAAGTAGTTCGGCCTGACTGGAACTATAGACGCCGCCGTTCATTCCATCTGGGAAATTCCTCCGCTGCCGTCCGGATGCAAGGAGAAGTGCCTTAGTGGAAAAACTCCTCCCCCTCTCGTCTGCTACACCCAACAACCTTCCAAAGGGGTATTTGCCACTTTTGACAAACTTAAAATGTGGCCGGCTTTTAAGTTTGTCAAAAGTGACAAAAACTAGAATAATAGTTAAGGGCCAACTATAATAGACTGAATGCTACGTACGGAGCCTTAAGGAA
This sequence comes from Neoascia interrupta, assembly GCA_947623515.1. NCBI lineage: Eukaryota > Metazoa > Arthropoda > Insecta > Diptera > Syrphidae > Neoascia > Neoascia interrupta. The sequence continues at coordinate 21,143,298 of OX392462.1, read as the reverse complement.
TTGTGCGAATACATTCGATTCGTATAACGCGCCCATAATGTCGGTCGGATCAGTTTCGTCAAGTTTTCTTTGACTTTTGTGTCGTACGTGTTGAGCACATTTCGTACGTAGATTTTAAAATTGGTTTTGGTGTGGCTGATTCTATTGAACTTGAACCAAAAGAAAGCAGAATTGTTTTTAATTGTTTTTTTTTTTTTAATCCTTTAAAATAGATGCACGTAAACAAAACAGCTTCGCAAAACAAATGAAATTGCGACTTGACAGATTTATACTTTTGCAAAAGGCAATTGCAGGTTGCTTGTCTGTTTGACGAAACTAAAGTCAAGTTTTCGTCCGGTAATGACGTTAGCATCAGTTTGCTTCCGACTATTATTTAAAAACTACTAATTTAAAAAATTACGTAAAGTGACAGTTGGGAGAGTCAAAGTTTACTCTGCACAAAAAAACTGGCATTTTGAAGCTTGTTTTAAAAGGTTCTCAACAGACAACTACAAAACAAATTAAAAGTGAATTGAAAAGTTTACATTTGACCTTCTTTGCTTATTTGTTTTGTTTTTCGAAAGACGTTATTCAAAAATCGAATCGTTCCCTGGCGGTAAGCCAATAAAGTTTTCTTCTTTCGGCATTTCGTACGCCAGTATTTCAACTACACTCTACGAAGCAATTTCATTTGTTTCTATTTCGCATTTTTATCCAAACACGTTTTATGCATGTTTTTTGCAACGACCGGTTTTCGATTTTGAAAGCAATTCTCTTAGGTTTCAATGAAAAACGCTATTACATTCATATTAGAAAATCAAATAATAACAACTAATTGTTGGACAGTAAATGGTTAGAATTTCGAAAACTTGTGGCTTTTATGAACTACCAAAAACATTAAGGGCGATATTTTTGGCCACATTTTTCGGAGAAAATCTTCCAATAACCAACTGCAACCAGTTATACTTTAATTATTTAATTTAAATGCTACGTCATTTCACGAGTGTAAAAAGAATAGTTGCTCATCTTTTTATCCTTCGTTGAAACCATTGCAATAGCTTATAGATTTCAAAAAGACGCATTTTGGGCGCCGTTTGTAAGGTTATTTTATTGAATTTATTCCCAAATCACGTCAAGCAATCATTTCTCCGCAACCTTTTAAAATTTCTTAGCAATATAAAAGATAGATTAAAAAAGTCGTCGAATTCTTTTGGCATTTGCCACAATACTTGATGTGATTCACTGTACCCACAAGTCTCATCATTGAGAAGGAGGTTGACCTTCTCGTCACACCCTTGGCCTTGAAATATTCAAAGCAATATGCAACCAAGAGAGAGCGAGAGTGTAACTATATGGTGCTATGCCGGTTGTTGTACCCCTCGGCAGAACAACATTGTACGTGCATTTGACGATGGAGCAGTGAAGCAGCTCGTCGATATCCCATTCCGAATCCGAATAGCTTGTTGTGACTGATATCAGTTTTTTTTTTGCTACTTTCTAAGGTTGGGAGTCGCTTATCGATTAGTTTTCGCCAACCTGTCGTTATCGTCGCGTGCTAAGACGGAGAATCTGGTGCGGGTTTTTTTCTGAAGAAGATTCGCGAGTTTATTTAGTTTCAAGTGACGACGCTAATAAAATTCATTATCATCAAGCTTATCTGTGACTATAGAGACACACAAGAGTGTTAAAATATGAGGCACAGCATCAGAACAAGGAAAAATGTTCGACTACTATGACTACACCAATGGGGGTGAGGTGTGTGTTCCATTTAAATTGTGTCGAGTGTTTTGTTTCACCTTTTTTAATGTTGGTGCAGTGATTTAACGTTTTGTGTACGTCTTCTTAGACATTGTGTGTGGGTGTCAAATAGCTTGGTGCAGGCCAAAATCTAAAATTAAGTTTTTCCACATGGGTACATACTTTTTAAGCAAAAAAATTGAATTAAAAATGCTGAACAAAGAACCAAACAAAGTGTGAGTCAATTGCGATGGAATAAATATTCAGGTGCATACTTACCTACATAGGAAAACCTGCTAAGGCAGGTATAATATTTGTTTGAATGACAATCTGACATGGAAATGCTGACTCCCATCGAAATTCACGCATTAAAGCGACACTGACTGACATGGCTTTGTTTAGTAATGCATCTGGTTGCGTATTGCAAATTACGTTGCAGTTTAATACGTCAACAACACTGTGATTTCGATTCTTTTTGCAGAATCACGACGAGTAGAATTTTATGGAAATTTGGAGAACAAGTTTTTGTTGTTATAAGCCGTTTCAACTCTCATCGGACATTGCCTCCACAAATTTACATCTGGATTTAGGTAGAATTTGTGCAGACGTTTGCCAAAGCAAAATAAGACAAATCTGTGATCGGAATAATTTAAAATGAGACATCCGTTGGTGTTGAGCGCTTTATATACTTTTCGATGTACGAGCATGAATTGTTATGGATATGAGAACTAAGAAAATACGATGATATTTTTTTAAACATTTACTTTGTTTTTCAAAATTTACCTTAATAAACACGTTTTTGTGGGTACTTAATACATACGTCTGAAAAATCCTATCGCTAAAAACATTAAATCTGGTGAAAAATTCAAAAAAAAACAAACAACACTGGTTTTCTAAAAAGAAAAGTCTAATTTCTAAAAATAGGTAAATAAAAATCAATTATAACAAAGGCCACGTTTTTAGTACAGAGATAAACCAGGGTTAATTGATAACAAATTGAATTGAAAAAAGCGTTTAGTTATTCACTGCCTCCAATATCCGCATAAATATTTATTGTATGCACCAAAATTTAACTTACTTTGAACTAGGAGTTATTTAACATAGTCAAAGGGTCTTTAAAAAAAAGTCGCTGATGTGGTTTTGGACTTATTCAAACACTTTTCGGAATTATGAAATATTAATCGACACCACGGATCCAAATTTTTGTACCCTATCCAGGGTATATTAATTGTTAAGCATAGTTTGATATGATCGAGACCGAAAGGTTAATTGATCAAGCCATGTTCGTCCATCAGTACGTGTGACGGTTTTCGGTCTTAAAAATAAAGCTGAAACTTGGGACATGGCTTGGTTCTTAAGTAGCAAATCGTCTTTGACAAATTATTAAAATTTGTTTAATACACCTTGGGGCTAAACACCGTTAACATATCGAAAATTGCACCGTTCGCACCATCGATGCCCAGTTACGCTTTCACAGTGTTATATATCTTTAATATATAAATAATTCAAGAATATATATAGGTAGTTAATAAATTAAATGAATTACTGTTAATGTTACTTTTCTTTTAAGAATTTTTTTATCTTATGTTAGGGAGCTGATCACTGAGGGCTTAGCACTTGATTGATGTTGCATTAAAAAGCTGACTGGGCGAATACATACAATTTTTACATTGACAAAACTTCTAAGTCCCCTGGCTTGATTTTATCATCATTATCATCATTTTCGAATGCTGCTTATCCTTAAAAAGGGTCGCGGAGCCAGGGTGGCTAAATGGTCTTTCCATCGTTCTTGATCCTCCGCCACCAACTCAAAGACTCCGGCGCAATCCCCAGGCGGGACTCAGAATGGTTCTCTACCTGATCCCACTACCTGTTTCTTGACTACCAGGAGGGCGACCCGCTCGCATCTCGGCTAGCATGACCTGTCTAGGAAGTCTGTCAGGGGGCATGCGAACAACGTGTCCAAACCATCGAAGAACCGATCGCTCCTCTCGGAGAAGTAGCTACTCAACATTAAGATTCCCACGAATTCTGACGTTTTTCACTCTATTCTTTAGAGTAACATCAGCAACGCACCTCAGGAGAATTCCGTTTCGGCAGCTGTACCCGCGATCTATTATTCTTTCGGTCATTCATTACCCAAATTTCATGACCACAGATGAGGGTTGCAACGAACACTAAATTAAAAACTGAGATCTTTGCTTTCACTCCAAGCTCAGCTTTCCTGATTTTAACACTTGATTTTAACACAATTTAATACGAACTAAGCTGCACTGTATCGATAACGGTTCGCATACAAAAGACTCAGTCGTTGTCGACTCGACTTTTCACCTACTAGCAGTTTGATTTTTTTTAGTCGAACAGCTATCGAATTGACTTATTGGCCTTATAATTAATGACTTATAATTCCCATACACTTTCCAACTTAAGGCAAAAAAAAGCAATGACGAAAGCAAGTTTTTCAAATTTTTCGATAAAAAAAAACCAAAGACCTGCAGAAATTTAAGCGGGGACCACAAATCAACCTCACTCTTCGGCTTCGCCCCGTTACGATACATGGGCTTTGAACCGGCTTTGCAATGACATTTCGCTCATGGAGAGATTTATTATGCATTCACTACGTTTTCCAAGCATGCCACGATAAATTTAAAAATACGCACACACACCCGAAAGCCCTGGTAGCTAGTGCTGTGTAGTGTGTACCTACATAATTATGTGGAACATTCATGTTTAACTAATAAATAAATAATACACAATTTGGCCCAAAATGTAGACACACTCAGATATTCTGCTCATATCCGTGCGTCACCAACACACTTATACAAATATAGTCAAAGGCAGACTGATTGACTTCTTGTGTGCGATCAAAATCAACCCCCATTTGCTTCACACGAAGCAAAAGTTCAGCACATCTGAACTCGTGCTGGGCTTCTGAGCCTCATTACGTAGCATTACGTTTTCTCTTTGCGCACTCTTTCTCTTTGAAAACAACATTTTGAAGCTGAGCTTCATTGTGTTAGGAAACACTAAAATCGTATGGCTGAATTTGTAAACGTCAAGCCGAGGCCAAGCCCAGGCTGCTGTTCCCGCATTAAGCTTTTGTTATTGGGTTTACAGGGGTTTTTGCAGTGGCCCGAAGTTTATGGGAAGTGCGTAATGTTTGAAGTAAAACAAAAACTAACTGGGTTTTGCTGCTTAGAAGAGCCATGTATGCATGGTTTACCTTGCGCAACTATGCATGTTGTGTACGTTCTTACGCACATGGAGGGGTGTAAGAACGAGGGGTGTAAGAACCTACCCCTCATTTTTGGTCTATTCTGAACGTCGAATTGAGAGATCTCTCATGGCAAATTGTATATCGAAAGGTCATTTCAACTCAAAGACGAAAACTCAAAAACTTCTTACAAGGCTTAAATTTGGCACCTGTCATCTCCTCATAATTTTAAGACTGCAAAAGAAAGAATTCGGTAGACATTCCCTAGTGGGCGTGTCATCGATTCATGTTTTTTTTGTTTCAAATAGATATTTTTTTACTTATATGTGGAAAACGCTGAGAGTTTTACATTTTGCTTATACAAGGTTTTGGGCCACGCCCATATTTGGAGGCAGACTAGCAGAATTGAAGAAAAACCCCTAATTTTACAGAAAAACGTGTCCGAGTGCTCCTGAGCCTTATTCAGGAAAGAATAAGAAATTCAGTTTAGCACATAATGTACACCGCATTCTATGCTATTGAATTTGAATAAAACTACATTTTTGCGTGCCCATAAGGGTCTAATCATAGCTATCATCGTATAGCATCATTGGAACAAATCAGTGGAACAATGTCTTCGGTTTTCTGACATGTCATTCATAGCAATCATTGAAAATTTCTGTCAGTGCCAACAAACAGCTACAGGCGTTTGAAGTTGGAGTTGATCAGTGAAAGGAAAACTGACAGTTGAGAATAAAAAGAGAATGGAATGCTTTTCAGTGGAACGATTTTGTGGCAAAAACAAAAATCAAAATCAGCTGATCTTTGAAATCGATTTCTGTCAGTGATATAGTAAAAGCGAGTTTACATAAAAGTTTTAACGCAATTTATGTATTTTTGTTACGGAAAAAATTCTGCAACAAAAATCCATAAATTGCAACAGCCAACATTGTTCTCTCAAACGTCTAAAAACATGATAACAAAATTTTCAATAATGCAATCCGATGATAGCTATGATTAGACCCCAAGCCGCAAACATGGATATTTCTATGCTTATATTAATTTTTAAATATAGAAGCTCGACATGCCACTTCCCTTTTTTTTGAAACAAATTCGAAAAACCATTCGAAAGGGTATGGAACCTAAAAAGATAACAAAAGCAAGGAAAATAGGAATGGAAGAAGAATAGGGATAGAGAGAAAAATATGAATGGAGAGGAGAATAGGAATGGGGCATAGCATAGATACTGCAGTCCATTTTACAGACGGACCAAACCTATTACATACGCACTGTTGCACTTACTCACTGGCCTTATAATAAAATTATTTATTTGAAAAAGTTAAAGATTAGTAAGTTCTGTGGGTGTGTGCAGGATACTGGTGCTGTGCATGACGTCACGTGTCATGGGCAATCTTGAAATGTTTTTTACGACTCCAACTTGGCGAAAATTGATAAACGCGCCTAAGCTAAGCCTAAGGTTTTATCAATTTGTACGAAGCTCCAAACCACAACAGCTGCAGAGACGGCTCCAGTAAAATGTTATTTCTTTCATATGTGGTGAAAATCGCCTTTATTATTTTGTGTGTTTTCATTCATTTCGAGCATTGGTAAAAACAATAATAAAGTTTGTATGACTTACGTCGCTATTCTAACTTCCTCGAAATATCAAATTTAACAGCAGTTTTCATTAAGGTATGTGGAATGCAGATAAGAACGCATTTTTGTGAATATAAATTTTATATAGTGCCGTTATATGTTATGCTTTAAAATCATTTCCAGTAAATTTTTAAAAAATGGAGATAAGAAAAAAAGTTTTCAATTGTATATGCAACTAGCTGACCCGACAGACGTTGCCCAATCTAAGCTAATTCCACTGCGAAGTGAATGTACAATTCGCACTGGAATAAATAATAAAAAATATTTCAAAAAAGTAATTTTTATTGTTCCTAATGCTTTTTGATACCCAAGCAAAACTGAATTATTGATCTTTGCTTTTGCCGAAAACGAATGATTTCGGTTTCTGTTTTGATCTCTGGATCACTGTCTCCCAACTTAACATTTTTAAGTGAAGTATAGTCTTTTTAAAGCCTGTAAGCCGCATATACATAAGCATTAAAGTCCATGAGGGAGTAATGACTTAGAAGTCTATGTCCCTATCAAGAGGTGCAGATCGAATGCGTCCAGAGGAGATGCATACAGCATACTATTACTCAAGGGAATCATTTTAAATTTTAATTTATCTGAAACAAGGACCAGTCCTGAAGCCTGCCCAGAATTAGTTTTAAGAATATGCGACGTACAAGGCTTGCCAGTATCTTGGTTGTTACCAAAAACTCGCAAGGGAGAATGCCATTATACCTAATTTTACTGCTTTGAAGAATGGGCGTCCAAAAACAGTTGGGCGTGCAATATTTATATGCTTACAAGTTGGGCTTTTGCATAAATGACGTTATCAAGTTGCGTTTTGTAGTGTCCTGGGTAAGCTGAAATCGAGGAGTGTTGTACACCAATCGAAATCGAAATTTCACTCAAGTCCTCTCACTTGCCTCAGTTAAACTTCTTAGCTCCTTTTTAGCCCCGTTTAAAATTGCAAAAGGCTATCTTGCAAGTTTTTATCTATTTTACATTCTAAAAGAATAAATGTTTAAACTCTTTGTATACCGCAGTATTGGTTTTGTGGCTACCAATATTGCGGTTGCTGACAGTATTGGTAGCTACACTTACTGCCTGCAAACTTAAGAAACAAGGAAGACAATGACGAAAGCATTTTATGAAAAATTATATAACTGCTGCAGTTTTTCGGTCTTTGATCCATTATTATTATGATTGTACAATTTTTTTTACCCATAACATTTAAATTATAAAACAAGTGAGTAAGTGAGTTTGTCTGTAACAAACTTCTGTATATGTATATACGACCCTATATACCGTGTAAAACCAAATCTGGCCCGAATCCATATATTATTTGTATTGACCACGCCTCCAAATATGGGCGAATTATGAAAGAATGCGTTAAAAGCGAAAATAATTTCGGAAAAAACGTTTTTCCCTTAAAACGCCCCTTAAAAGTGGGCGCTCCGCCCACTCAAAACTTTGTATGCAACAAACTTAGCAAAGAGTAACATCTTTAATATTTGACATATAATTTTTTTTCGATTTGGAATAAACTTTCCCAGAAATCGAGTTTTTAAAGATCTAACATGTTTCAAGTGGGCATGGTCGATATTGGGGCGGCCCACTTTTTGTCTTCTTGAAGACAAGTTGCGTCTTGAGTTCCCGCGCCTTGTCTAACTTGACGAAAAGGCATTTTAAAAGAAAATGTGAAATAGAGGTTGTCTCACATTGAAGCCAGCAGTGGGCGTGGCCGTTGGCGGATTTAGTCAATTTTCACACTTTGTCTGTGTAACAGACCAAGCCGTGTACCAAGTTTCAACTCTCTAGCTAGATTTTGAAGACCTAAAACCTTCAAACATACAGACGGTTGGACGGGTGGACGGACGGATATGGTTTAATCGCTTCACCTGTCCTTCTCATTCATTTCTCAAAAATGCCTAAGGGGTCCACGATGATTATTTCACTGTGTTGAAAACTGTGCATTAAAATAAATGTACCCTGATTCGAGTATAACAAATTCGATTAACAGTTAGATCCCAATCATAGTGTCAGCGTCAAACAAATCGAAGAGTGGTACACAGATTCAATCAGTCGACGTGCACTTAAATAAATCCTCACCTAAGAGTCAATGGCTCTATTCAAAAAATATTGAATGGTATTAATTAAAAATCAGTTCACCATTCAGTCATGTATGAGACCTATAAATAGTGCACGTGCTTTTTGTGTCCAACACTATCCTCTATCTACAAGGTCCGTATTGAATGGCTAAATTTCCGTTTAATTTATCACTTACCCTTGTATTACTTTCTGTCCTTTGAAACCTAAGGACAACACGCTTTCTTTTGATAAAAAAAAAACACTTGAGTTAAGTTGTATCGATTGAGGTCGACTGGTATTATTGAGTAGATAAATCGAGCGCATTTTTCACCAACAAAGTGGAGGCTGGAGAGTGGAGACTGTAAAGTTACCTACACCCCATGGGTGGGTTTGGGTATGAGACCGCAACAAAGAAATTTAGCTTTTAAATCCTATTTTGCATTTTTTATTTTAACGTCCAGTCGCCGGGGTTGTTTATGAAATAATCCTTTAAATTCTATGAGGCAAGGGTTTTAAAAACAGTAGTGGGGCTTAGATAGTAAGTGCAAATTAGCTTATTGTCAAAATTGTTCATGAAGCTAGTAAACATTAAATAAATAGGATCAACTATCGAGCTTTAAAAGCCTAAATTTCTTTATAATGACGGTATAAGACTGAAACCACTATTATTGGATTCAGAACGTGTAGTTCCGCTGCCCTCATTTTCTTCTTCTCAAAATACATTTGCCTTTTAACTTGCAGCACATACAAAACAAATTTCTCCAGCTGCTGGAGAGTTGCTCGGATTCGGTGATGCAATTCGAGGATGAAAAACTTCTCGCAGCAGGACGTGAAGCAATTCCCGTTGAAGAGCTCACACATCGCGCGTCTGAAAAATTAATTGCCATCCAAGATGAGCTCGCGTCGGGCGCCTGTTCTGAGAAGGAACCTTGCATACGCGATCTCTTGCTGGCAGAACTTGTCAATTGGTTCAATACTGAATTTTTTGAATGGGTCAATAGTCTACCCTGCAAGATATGTGGCAGTGAAGAGATGAAGCTCCGCCGTACCCAGATCGAAGACGGCGTTCGAGTGGAAGTTGGCATTTGCTGTGGTCAAGAAACGAAATTTTATCGATACAACGATATATCGCATCTGTTAGCAACGCGACAAGGTCGCTGCGGAGAGTATGCAACTTGTTTTACGTTCATATGCCGCTGCTTGGACTACGACGCGAGGTTGGTGTACTCGTTCTTTGATCATGTTTGGACGGAGGTGAGTTCTTTAGAAATCCTATTTACCAGAGAATGAATTAAGAAGCCGAGTACTGTTATGCTTCTAGGTTTATTCAGAGACTCAACTTAGATGGCTGCATGTGGATCCATCGGAAAACGTCGTCGATTCTCCGCTAATGTACCAACATGGTTGGAAGCGAGATATAGATTATGTGATTGCGTACTCTAGGGATGACATTCAAGATGTCACGTGGCGTTACACAAACAACCACAAAGAGGTACTTGTGCGCTCACATCTAACACTGAATTCCTTACCAATCGAAACTGAATTGCAGGTGATGAAACAACGTAAACGGTGCTCTGAGAAGGATCTCATCAATACACTGGTCACGCTGAGGTACAAGCGTCAAGCCGACTTATCCAACGAACGTAGAAAATATTTAAGTCAGAGGGATATGTTGGAGTTGATACAGATGACTGTTGAGAGGTATCGTGTACAATGAAGGGGAAAAAGTGCAAATGGCTTGACGCTTTGTTTTTTTTTTTCAGGGTTCCAACAGATGGTGAGCTTAAAGGAAGAAGCTCTGGAAGCTTAGCGTGGAGGCAGTCGCGTGGCGAAACTACTTTTAACAATGTAAGCTTGTAAGAGAAGAGTATGGTTTTCACAATTCAACTAATCCTCTTTGCAGATATTTGTATTCGAGCCAAACGACTCTGAAGTAAAAGAGAAACAGCTGAATCTGCGATATTCATGTGTCACTGATACATATGAGAGGTTCATAAAAGGTAACCTTAATGAATTGAAACAATAAAGACTGGTTTTAAAATATCTTAATTAGCAGATAGATCCAATACGACGGTAATTGACACCTACAAAACGTGGCAGAGCGCTCAATTTTCTTCAAAGAATATCCTTAGAAAAGTCGAGAGAGACTGGAAGATGGTTTACTTAGCTAGACAAGGTACTTAAAGCGAAATTATATTATTTAAGCTCACTTCTTAACACAATTCTCACTTACAGAGGGTAGCGACTCAGCTGAAATCGTGTGGAAGTTTGACTTTTCTAAGGCCAATCTCAAAGTTAAAGACTTCACGCTGCATCTCGATAAGAAAACTTTTGGTGATGGTGCTATCGATGTACTGGTTCGAACTGGTGAGGGCAGCAAGGAGGTTATCGGTTCAACAGATCTTGTGATAACAGCAATATTATCTGGCGGAAAGGGTGATGTTGCATGGCAACATACCCAACTCTTTCGACAGAGCCTTAGTTCCAAAGAGTATCCCTTTATTTTGAATGTAGAGTTGTGTTAATGGTTGCATGGTAAAGGCTGTGTCTACGCCAAATCGTTGGGTGAATGTTGCAAAGATTGTGAGCACATTTTAAAATTATTTTCAAGAATGATAACATGTTAACAAGAAATCATATATTATATATATTTTTGTAAGTGCATATTATGGTAAACAGAAAAATATTAACTAAATATTATTATTTACTAACATATAGTAAACACAAAGACTTAGCGCGTTAAAGCAAAGAATAAAGTTCCAGGTACTTTTAAAAAGAAGCCAAAAGATGACAACTACTGTTTTTTTTGCTGATAATTCAATTTTATTCGACTTAATTCTAACAGCTATCTACTATGTACAAGTCTGATTTAACTTACAATCACTGTTCGCTGTTGACCAACTCGAACCACTGCCGCATTGCTTCGCTGAGTACCAGGGGCAGTTGGTCCAGATCACGTACAATCACATAATAGGGGAACGGAAAGTCATCGAGATAGGATTTAATACTTAGCTTTTGGTCGGGAAGCATCTCCACGGACTGGATGTCAAGAATTGAATTCTGGAATAAAAGGAACGTTATTGAATAAGTTAACAGAAAAGTAACGTATGCGATCGGAGTTACCTTGTTTTCCGGATTGTCGATGATTATGTATACAAGGAACATTCTTTGGAGTCTCGCTAGTTTGACGGCGTTTCGAACCTAGAAAAGAAAAATCAATTTTTAATGAAAACTCCGGAGTTTTAGGGTTAGCCACAAATGTGTGTTCTGCTACGCGATACACTGCAATAGAACTCTCAGCGCATTCCACACAATAAAGGCACAGGATAGGTAGCGGTATGCCTTGGTTTTGAACAGTTGACTATAATACGCGTAAAACCTCATATGGAAGCTTGTTTCACACACGCGAAGTTCTGCTTATGAAAGAACTGCGCGGAAGTGGAACCATTGCCAACCGCATTGGCAAAGTCAAAGCAGGGTTTATTATTATTTGTCCAAGGATGAAGAAGGAATGTAATTAGCTTGAACAGGGCTGTACCTGGTGCTGTAATGCTGGTGCAGCACCAGGAAAGTGACCACCACTGTCACGAGAACCTTGCAGGTGTTTTTTATCGTCCGCCTCAGAAATATTTTGTAGATTTTCTGGTAAAATAATATTTCGAGCGGCAAACCTAACTTGAGAGTGGGAGCTATTTCTCCAAAGACAAATGGTAGTCGATGTCGATCGAAAGCTGTTGCTTATGATGCAATGATTAATTGATCAACGAACCCAAGGTGGCAGAAGAGTCGGTCGAAGCCAATGACTTAATAAAACCTTGGCAAAATGAGCAAAAAACACGACTTTATACCAATAGAAAGATGTGAATTTAGAATTCTAATGGATTTTGTAGAAAGCAGAGATGTAATTTTTGGGAGTAGAAAAGTAGCGCATGAAACGCTTTTTCTCCGAATTCTCCATTTTGTTTATGCAATGTTTCGAGCCACTCTTACATTTAAAGCAGAGTTTAAGGAAAACTTTGGAATTTCCAGAAAAACGTGAATTTCTACTGACCCTAATACATGTCTCGACCGGGCACTGACAATGTATGCTGTGTGTGTGATTTCTTCACATACAAAGGGACCTACAATTTATTGCCGAATCAGAACGGCAATTTGAGAAGTTTTTCAAGACAAATGATACTCTCGGAGGGCTTGTCAAACCCTCGCGGAGGTGGAGATCGTGATAAAGAACGAGTCTAGGATTCGAACCCAGACCTCCGGCATAGTAAGCACACACTACGCCACGGCACCCCCCATACAAATTGAAATACTCTCGGTAATTAATAAAAAGTGAAGCGTATGAATAAAATTCGACTTCAAATGGTGAAATCTAAGAAAATAAAGATCTCCTCTTAACTTTGCACTCATGATATTTTTTTTGCACTCATGATATTGTAGACCTTAAGGTCTACAATCTGCAATTTTGTTTAATTCGATATCATAAAAAGTTTCCCAAGAAATAGCAAACAAGTAACAGAATTCCACGTTTTTATTATTTAGTTCCTTGTCTGGAAAAGGCTCAGCAAATACTGTTATAGAAGAAAAAAATTAAGAAAGACAAAAACGGCTATGACATAGGCTAAAGTAATTAGCCAAAAAATAATAAGTCTGTGTGTTTCCAAGAAGTTGCAGTACACGTTAACTGGAAAGTCAAAACAAACGAACGCAAATACATAGATCGCAAAAAGACATAATCTTTCCATAATATTGCCAGAGTCGAAACCAGACGAGACGCAGTTTGAGTCGACTCGGAACTCAAGTTAAGTGAGTGACCGATGCTATGTTGTCCCTTTAAGTAAGCGGTGTTAAAATTGAAACAAAAATGAAGTCTCCACTCTATACATGATGTCAATTCAGTGTCTATTTAGAGACAATTTTAAGTTTAATGATGTTCCTAGATTAAAAAATTGTTAACAATGGTGTCTTAAGGCTTTTTAGGTGTCGTAAGAAAAATTATACACCTCCCGATCCTGGTTCACACTAGCCTTACTCTACGATCCTGGGCACGCGGCTTTCAACTGTCCAGACCAAGCGCTCTGGCATCTGCGATGACTGGCATCCATAAATGATTGTTCCTTAAAACAAAAGTTCGGTATTCGTCTCGAGCCTGGGGACTTGGATTCGAAGACCCTCTTGTGCCTATTTGGTCTCAAAAGTATGACTCTATTTTGGGCGGTTTCCTTTTTTGGTTAAGAGTAGAGCACTGAACAGACCTCGTTTTCCGCTCAGAGGACTCTGTTATGACTTTGTAACGCACTTTAGCAAATTTTTTGTTTATCTGTCAGAGTGCAAAATGATGTCAGAAAATGTTTGTTTTAACATTCAAATGAACATGTAGTTACTCTTCTATGAAACATTTAAAAGTACTAATTTTTGCCAGTCTATGTCATAGCCGCTTATGTCTTTGTAAAGTTAGCGTAATTTATTTTCTTGCATCAGCAGTATTTTTTGAGCCTATTCCGGACAAATAAAAACAAAAACTAGGAATTCAGTTACCCTTCCACTTATTTCGCTTAAAGTTTTACAGACATAAATTTAAATTATGTATATTGCAAATTTTAGCCCTGAGCCCCACAAAAATGTGTACAATATCAAGAGAATACGATCATTAGTTTCTTAGATTTTGCCATTTGAAGCCAAGCAGATATTTGCAACATTTGTCAAACAGGGCTAGTCCAATTTTATCTATAAAAATAAGAAGATATGATGAAGGGGAAATAGATAGAGAATTAACTGGAGAATATTTCTGTAGTCTTTTGAAAAGGAGGCTTTTGTTCTCTCCCTCATTAGGTCCTAAAACCTAGAGCCAATATTTCACTCTAAGAAGACAAAGAATTTCCATAGACGAATTTCGACCAGCTTTGCCGATTAAATAATATCGGTGCCAAGGATCAGGTAAGAGACTAATCTAGTGAAGCTTTTTTCCAAAGGTCCATTACTGCTGCATTCCCCTGTTGTGATTCTCAGGTTACTTTGTCCAGTTTATGGTGTTAGACTTTCTGGGGGAAAAACGGTTTGAAGCAGTCTCTTGACATGCCTCATGGATATTTGAGAAAGACGCTTCTGGATTTTTCTTTTGTTGTTAATTTTGCTACTTCACATATATTCTTTATGCCGGAACCCACCGGATCTGGTGTGGCACCCAGTGGCTGCTGGTCCACAATTGTGTGGGGAGGCTTCCAATTGTGGACCAGCAGCCATTAAAGAGGGTTACGATTTTAAAACGTTCAAAGAGCTTATTTTAAATATCATAAAACTGCACTCACCTTGACATTGCCCTCGCTGAAAATATTACGCCCATCACTCAGCACCAACAGCAGATTCTCAAACATTCCATTGTCCGAGCCCAAAGATCCCTCCTCGGTGTTGACTGTTCGCACGAAATCCAGCAGCTCGGCGATGTTCGTCTTTTCCTGGGAGAAATCCAGCGCACTTACCAGCTTGGGACCATCAAACTGTTCTGTGTGGTTAAGTATAATCTTTGGCGCTTCTCCGAACGAAACAATACTGAGACGACCACTTTCTAGGAGTGTTAGCGCCTGTGAAACTAAAGAAATCGCTTCTAAGGTTAGCTCCTTGGAATTATTATGATCCATTGACTTTGAGTCATCTATGGCGATTGTGATTTTATAATCACGGTGCGCTGGTTTTGTTCGCCGCAGCCAAATCTTATCTTTGCGGAATTGTGATGCAATGTATGGGATAATTTTCTTCATATTGATACGACGACCGGTGCGGTAATCACCTTTTAGTCGAGTGCATTTTGTCGGCTCGAGGATAAGACGTAGCTGTTCGCACAGTTCTCGGGCGTTGGGCAGCATTTTGTTTGATATTATTTGCCACATTTCGTAGTCTTCGTGTTGGGGTACAGTCTGTGAAGCAAAAAATTGTAAAATATAAAAAACCACATGCCTTTAAATGTTTACCCCTCTGCCTGTTGTGAGTTGGTCATGGTACAATTTCCTCAGTTCCAATGTCTCTAAGGCGGTGAGTTCTTGACCAGCACTAGTGTCCATAAGGATTTCCTTTCTATAAAAAATAGATATATGCGATAAGAAAAAAGCAACGAACAACAGTTTGTTTGAAACTTACACGCAGTGGGCAGTCGTGTCATCACCTCTTGGCACGGTCAGAGTGTCTATAGCGTCTCCTTCGATTTCCACATTTTCTGTCGCCTCGGATTGCTCTTTGTTTCTCTCGCTTTTTGATGGCTTATCTGACTTTTGATTAAGTTTCTCAGAACTTACTTCTGGCTGATTTTCTTTTAATTCTTCTTCATTCGGTGCCTCATCTACTTCCATTAGTTCATCTGTGTTCTCCTCAGTGTCTTCCTTCTTTTCTTCATCTTCGAGGTGCTGAATTTGCTTCGATTGCTCTTCGGTGGCGTTGTCTAATGTAGTTTTGTCACTATTCTTCGGTTCTTTAACATGCTGAAACTCTTCGCTTTCTGCTTCTTTCTCGAGTTCTTTGTCGTTATCAGTTTCCTTCTGTTCTTGCATCTTGTCAATGGTCTTCAACTGCTTCAACTTATTCTGTTCAGCTTCGCCAAGAGTTCTTTCCTCATTCGTTCGCCCCTGCTTTCGCTTTTCTTCTGGTTTTTGCTTGTCCCTCGACTGGTCGGCCTTGGCCTCGGTTTCTTTTGTTTCAGCTATTCCCTGATGGCCCTGGTCAGATGTCTCATTTTCGGCTTGACCCACACCGTCCTTGTCCTCACCAGTATCTTGTTCGTCAAGCGTCTGATCTTGATTGACATCCTTCTCTTTGTCTTCATTCTGTACTTGATCGGTTGAGCCCATGTTCTCCGTTTCCGGTACAGATTGAACGTTTTCTTCCTTACTTGACTTATCCTTCGCCTCCTCTGCCTCATCTGCTTGCTGCTCCTCGGCTTTACTCTCCTCGTTATCGATCTTTTCGTCTTCTTGTTTTTGCTCCTCTTCATCGAGTTCTCCACGGGTTTTGGTATCCGCTTCTTCCTCTTCCCTTTCGCCTTCTTCTTCCACGTTTTCATCCCCACCATCCTTATCCTTCTTCAACTCTGTCCCCGCTTCAGGTTCCTCCTCGGAATCCTCAGAATCTCCTTGATCTTTAGGTCCATCCTCTTTTCCATCAACTTCCTCATCCTCTTGTTCAACGTCTTTCTCCTCCTCCGGTTGCATCTGATCTTTCATTGTGTCAATGTCAAATGGATTGTCGTCCTGCTGCTGATCATCGGCATCTTTCTCGTCCTCCATGTTAAAATTTTCACCCAAGTCCATTTCTTCAGCTTCTGGTGGATCTTCTAGCTGGTTGTGATACGGATTCACCTGCTCCTCGTCTCCTTCAGCTTCTTTCATGTCATCAATGTCTTTCTCTTGCTTCTTTTTCTCTTTGTCCTTGGTTGGATCATCGGTTGCATCCAATCCGTCCTTGTCGTGTTCCTCCTCCCCTTGTTTCGATTCATTTTTGCTGTCCAAGTCGTTGTGAGCATCTGACTCGTCTTTTGAACCCTTGCCTTCTTCTTCTTCCATTTCGTTCTCCTCCTCCGACTGCTCTTGTTCCTCATCGGAGCCCCAGATCTGATCATCTAACTTGTCAGCCCCTTTTTCTGTGTCGCCCATTTCCTTGTTCAGATCCTCTTCGTCCTCCGACTCGCCAGAATCGTCTTCTTCGTCTGGCTTTTCAATGTCCTGCATTTTACCCTCGAAATCATCGCTCATCTCAATGCCTTTCTCCTCTTTGCAGTCATCATCCTTTTGGTTCTCATCCTTGCGATCCTCTGGCCGTTTTGCGTCATCTAGCTGGTCCTCCGACTCTATCTTATCCGAGGCGTCATTCTCGCCTGTTCCATCTTCCAGACCAAATCCTTCGCCTTTCTTTTGATCGTTTTTCTTCGACTCTCCCTCTTCGTCTTGCATTAGATCCGCTGGCACACAGAATCCCTTGGTGCTGAGCTCTACGAAAACAGTCAGCAGGATAGACAGCATTTTAGCAGACACCTTATGTGCACCTAGTTGCTGGAAGAGGTAGTAGTCTGCGACCAAGTTGTACTGTTCCAAAATCGGCAGAATCGATGTAATCTTTCGATTGTATTTCGCATTATCGGTCTGCGAGTGCTTAATTGCCAGCAAAATGTTTGACATCTTCTCCGTGACGTGTGGAAGATTCAGAATTTGCCAATCAGCCATTAGTTCCTGGTACAGCTTGCCCTTGAGATGATTTTCCTGAATTTGGGCCTCGTCTGCGGACTTTTTGTTTGGAGAAATACGATTCTCCTTACCAGCCTCAGTGTTTGCTTCTGGTTTGGGATACTTTTTGTACAGCTTCTGCATCGAAATCAGAATCGAGTGAACAATGTTTTCCAACTCATTGTCGATATTTGCAAAATCTGCCGACCCATCAACTGGTTCCTGCTCACTTTGAAGAGACTCAGCAACTGCACACATATGGGACAACAGATCGGTAAGACTCTTCGCAGCTGGAAGGTACTCGTCTCCTGATACAGAAAAGAGTTCACGAATGGTTTCCACCTGCGTTCGAACATCAGCAAACGCCTTGTGGAAACTGTTAATTTTTTCCTTGCTAAAGAACTCGATATTGTTTTTTTCCATTTCACTAAGAATAGACTTCACGAGTGCAAGAAGTTTATAGGCTTTGTCATTGATAGCTAAGAAACGCACCTGACCTTGAACAAGTTCTGTGTTCGAATTGACCAACACTGTGTTCTCAAGCGATTCCCTTTCTGGGACGCACTTTAGTAGCAACACAAATTGTTCCATTACCAAACGAACTTTGCAAATGCCCTGTTTCAGCGTAACGTACTCATCTCGCCAGTGGGCGAATTTAAAAACGCCCGCTCCTGATGCGTTGAGTTCCGCCAATAGTTTCCAATTACTAATGACGGTTCTTAGATCGTACACATGTCGCGTGGAGTTGCTTAACAAAGCTCTCTGATTCTGCACAAGAAGGAATGTCTCTACGGCGAATCCTTTGATACGATCAATGTTTGGCGGTCCAAGTTCGCTTAGAGGTGCCAACATGATGTTCTGCAGCAGTTTCAACTTGAAAACACACTTCGCATAGTACTTGTCTAGATTCTCGTTCAAATGAACAATATTCTGGTGAATTTTCCTGTCCTTGAACCCCCCAAGCATGACTTTCACGCAGAACGGTGGCAGCGAGTAGTCCTCGAAATCAGAGCGCAATGCCGTCTCGAGCAGACCTGCCTTATAGCTCAAACCAAGGTTTGAGAGTGTCTTAAATAGGTCAGACAGAGTTTTTCGTTTCTGCTGAAGAATGTGTTTGGCCTCGAGCACTTGTTTTGGCCGCTCTTGCGTCCTATCCACCTGTAGATTCCTCAAATAGTCGCACGTCTCAATTTGGCTACTCAGCAACTCATCAAGGCCGTTGATAAGGATTGGATACGTTGCATTGGTGATGGTCTCCTTGACTACATTCCTCGAAGTTAAAAAGAGTTTTCCAGCCTTTTGCAACAGATTTGTCTCATCACCAGAACTTTCTACGATTGTCTCAAATTTCTCTTTTAATTTCTGCGACGCAACAAACGTTTTGGCCTCGACCATGTAGTACTTAATCTTGGGGTCGTAACGCAACTCTCTTCCCTTGTCATTCTCAAAGTTGTAGTCCTTGACTGTGGCGTCTTTTGGCTGGAAGACTGGAGTGATTTTCTGCATCAACTGATTGCGGTACTCCTTTAGGAACTTGTTTAAATTTCTATGAACTCTGGCCACGTTGCTGCGCATACTAAAGTAAGACAAATCCTTGTTGTACGATTCGATTTTTACAAACTCCTTCAATTTCTTCTCAATCGGAGTACGAGCTGATTTCTTAGTCTCCTCAATCTCTGACGTAAACTGGCTAAAATAGATTTGCAAGTTGTGTAGGCCAGCGATCAGTGCCTGCTTCCTTTCTTCGTCACCAATTTGAACGTAGTGAAGGTAGAGCTCAAAAGATTTGAGTAGATCCATGCGTACATGGAAATCGCCATAGTTGGCCGACTCCACAAATGTGCGAAGTATTCGCACAATGTCATCTGAAGAGATCTTTGAGGTCTTTTCTTGATCGGCGTCCAATATTTCACCATCAGCAAAACGCTTCTCGGTGTTTTTCATGTCGGTGAAGGATGTGTCAATTTCGTGGTCCTGAATGTACTCTTGGAAGAGGTTGTAGATGAAGAACCAGTACTTGTAGGCATTTGATTGAACACTGAAAGTAAGGAGTACTTCGATAATCTTGTTTGCACCTAACTAGAATGTAAGTTACCGTTCATGGGTTTGTGACAGACACGTTCGCCAGAATTGCAACTCAAGTTTTGTCCACCTTTGAACATGTTCAGCTACCTCGACTTCTAGATCACGTAGGTGGTTGTTTTTGTGGGCCACCTCGTTCCATTGAGCGATTTTTTGTCGTAGGATTTGGAATCCAGTATTGAAACGAACCACCGGAGAAGTTGAGGGCAAGCACCGGATTTTCTTTATAACGCGAACAATCTGGGAATTCAAAGAGAATATTTAAGTAAAGTTCAATTAAAGTTGGTTAAACTTACATCAATTAAGCTTGCGTGTTCGGGATACAACTCTAATTGACTTCCAACTCGAATTTCAATTCTTTCCAGAACATCAGTACATGAAATTATCTCCGGTATATTCGAGTCCTTGTAAAAGTTGTAATTCTTCCCATTTTTACCTATACAGACGAAGGAAATTAGTGCAAATGGAAAGAATATTCATATACGACTTACCACCGAATGAGACCTCATTCAGCATCTCTTGTTGAAGACCAACTGCGAAAGCAAACGTGTTGTAACTACTCACATCCATCCACTCGTTCAAAGCAGTCTTGTACTTGGAAAACAATCGGACAAACACCTTGATACGATCTTTGAACGGAGAAATAAAGTCCAATGACTGTCGCTGATCTTTTAAGCTAGTGTCTGGGTTGTAGTAGTAGACCCTAAAAAGTTTGATTATATCAACGTAGGGATAAGCTTATTCGAGTTCATTACTTACTTTGAAAATTGTTCCATGACTGTGATGAAATTCTGCGCAAGGAACGCGTAATCCTCATCACGTATCACCATGTTTGTCTTCTTTGTGTTTTTCTTATGATCGGATGAAAGTTTCATGACTTTCTCCAACGTATCCTCCACAATAAACTCGCCGAAATCTTCATGTACATTAGTTGGGAAGTTCTCTTCGATTTCTTCCAGTTCCAGCTGCTCCTCATCTTCA
The DNA here is from genome assembly GCA_947623515.1 of Neoascia interrupta. Taxonomy (NCBI): domain Eukaryota; kingdom Metazoa; phylum Arthropoda; class Insecta; order Diptera; family Syrphidae; genus Neoascia; species Neoascia interrupta. The sequence continues at coordinate 21,122,412 of OX392462.1, read as the reverse complement.
GTTTCACATCTTGTTCTAAGAATAAATAATTGTTATTCATAGAATTTTATAAATAATTCAACTAGAGGCTAACTTTGTCACGTAGAGACTCTCATCGTCAGCCTTCTGCTGGCGCTTGCGTTCCTCTTCATTTTGCCAAATTTGATTACAGATATTGAAAGCAAAGTCGAGCTCGTTAAATGCTTCCTCGTTGATGTCCGACGCGATTGTTATGCGGTTTCTCAATTCCGAAATCTTCGCTTTAAGCAGCCTGGTTTGAGCAAAGAAGCAAAAGAGTAATGTATAAGTGTAACTGCCTTCAGATTGCTTACCTAAAGTAATCGAATTCGCTGCCTTCTACCTTGTCTAAGACAGTAAATATAGTCGAGCGGTTTTCGTGAATATCTCTAGAGCTATTCACATTAAATGCTTGCAAGCTATTCGCGCTAGGAAACTCCACAATGTTGATAAGCAAGTCGGTAAGTTTTCCATTTTCGTTTACGTTGCGCATCAATCCACGACTAGGTACAATAGAGCTACGCAACTGTTCGAGCGACACTTTAAGACCCTCAAATCCAAATCGAGTCATACCCACAGAGTACTCGATGGGTTGCAAGAAATCCTCATAGTATCCCGTATACTTCTTGAGGGTGTGATGCACGAATCTTTGTGAATTTGAAATCCACAAGTCAAGCTTTTTATAGCTCTCCTCGAGGCTGAATAGCTTCGTGTCGTCTTTAGTTGGTTTTGAATCTATGCAATCTTGCCAGCTGTCGTCGACCAACTGCAAAAGGCTGTTTAGTGAATTCGGTTCACAGTTGGTTCTCAAGAAATGCGTGATGTCCTGTATTAAATCGCTGTAAAGACACACATCGGGGCGCACGGCAACTTTTTGAGAAAACTTTGCCTTCCGCTCGGCTAAATTCACAAGCCTCGACTTTAATTCTTCACAGATTTCGGCTCCGAAATGCTTATACTTCATTGTGATCTTCATAAAATCATAGGCTGTTGTTAGGGTTGTTAAGCAGTTTATATCCTCGTCAATGTATTCCTTTTTAAGGCGATTCTTTTCGACGGGATCAATGAGTGGAGTGAACGTTAGAAGACACAATTCAATCGCACCTATCAGCGCATGTATTAGTGATGAATTGTATACGTTATTGTGGCTCTTCAAAGTGGGATGGAGTTGTGCGTTAATCTCTGTTTGAGCTTTGTTGCAATGTACTTTAAGTTTCGACACCAGCTTCTGGAAATTGTCATTGTAGTCAGAGAAGTTCTCATTTTCCAGATTCTGGCAAAGCCTCTGGACGTATTCGACTTCCAAACAAAGTTTCTTTGCCTTTGTCAAGACATCTTCTAGGAGCGATTTAGTTACATCAAACTTGCTGCTCATCAAAAGCCCGTTGTTCCAAAGAATTGATCGCATATCGGAGAGCGAAACCTTCCAAGTGCTCAAATCGTTGAGTGGAATGGCTTTAAAACTACCATCAAGCTGAAAGAGCAGCTTCAGTACACTCTCGCTGAGTGGTGGTCCATTGTATACGTATGTTGAGGCGATTTCCTGATCTTTCTTTTCGAGAATCAAGCACGCATTGCTGCGGGATGATAAATTGCTCAACATAAGTGAATGTGTGTCTCTCGAGACTAGCCGCGAGAAGGTGGAAATGGTTTTAAAATTTCCCGACAGGAATTGAATCAGTTGTTCGAATTCCGAGTCTTTTTCGATTGCTTCTATGTAGTTTAGTATCTGCTTGTTCAAGTTTTCGAATTGCTTGAATTTGTCACTTTGAATCAGTTGGAGCAATTCAAGCGATGCTGTACTCAACGAAGGTATTCTTTCTACAAAGAACTCATTCAATTTAGAGGTTCTTGATTGATTCGCAACTATTTGGGACAAAAACTTGTTTACAAAGTACTCCCGCAAGGGCAACATTTCAAAGTCAACCTGGCTTGACGGATTAGTGGTTTCTTCTTGTTCAGCATGAAGGAGGGAGGCAATTATTTCAAGGCTTTTTTCGCACTCTTCAGAAGTCCAAGAATCGTCTTCCTGCAGTACATTGTCGGACGGATCGTTGGTGCAGTTTTTCATAGCCTCAATTAACGACAGAGGAATGCTTGAAGGGCATTTACCTCCTGGCAATCGATTACATGGAAAATCATAGGTTTTTCCCTTCAAAACGGCAGCTTTAAGCTTTCTTGCAGCATCAGACTTCTGCGCTGATAGCTTTTTGGACACCAACTCATTGGTAAATGCTCCATAGACAGGAACCACAGCCAAATATGCGTCAAGCTTCCTTCGCAAAACCATTCGTTGAACCTGTTCGACACTGTAGTTCGGCTGGAATTGAGTGATTTGCTTGGTGTAGACTTTTCTTATCAAATTCAATGGATGATTCACACTCAGTGCGTGGTTTGTGATTTTCTGCAGACTAGTCTCAAACTCGGCATTCAATTGTTTGTAGTTTGGCAATAGCTTTTCTAGCAGCTTCAACAGGTTTTTGTCTAACCATTTGAAGTGCAGCAGTAGTTTGTCCAGCAAAGTGGTGTTCACCGCTTTGTCTACGAACAGTTTCCCTTTGGAGACCTTCAACAATCGATTTTGCCACAAAAAGGCAGTGATCACTTGCACGTAAGTCCTCAAATTAAAGCCGGAATACTCGAGGGATGCATTTAAAATGTGTCCCATGCTGCTTATAAACGATGACAGGTTGTTGAGAAACACGTTGTTTAGCTTGTCATTAATGACCTTAGCTTGAACAGCTTGGGAGTAGGCCAATGCATTGATTTGACTAAGTTTGGCCACTGGCTCGGCTTCCATTTCATCGATAAGCAATTGTGAGAGGAGCAATGCACTTAGAGCGAATCCTTGTTGTTCGTATTCAGGGTTGAGTTGCAATGTGTAGTCTCTGATGCGTGGGAATAGTTTACTATTCCACGGTAGACCACTAAGGTTGTCCTCAAAGTTAGACCTGCAATGCTGGATTTTTGCATAAAATTGATCACTTAAATTTGTCATTTCCTTAAGGGGCCAACTACTCGAGCGAGGGGTGTTTTCCAGTATTTGTTTAACGTACAAGTGTCGAAGTTCAACATCGTCCAGGGAACTCACTTCGTAGAGCATGTACAAGCAAGTCTTTATCAATTCCAGGCTGCTTTCGAACGACAAGTCTGCGTATTCACTAAACAGCTGTCCAAGAAGCTTTTCTTGGCCCATTAGCAACAGCTTAAATGGTTCAACCTGCATCTTCACCAAGGCAACTGCGTTTAAGTCTTTGCTGTTTAAAACAACATTCTCCAGTGCAACAACGTCTTCGACAGACTGGATCATTCGCTGGGATTCCTCCAAAACGATGTCTCTCAGCTGATTTTGATAGTAAGCCAGCCCGTACCCCATAAGATCAACGTTGGACGCATAGACATAAACTTCCATTGCACTAACATACACAGCTTTTTCATCGACGTAGCCAATTCTCTTGTAAGAGTCCACCAAGAAGGCGAATTGTGTCAAATGGGACACATTGAAGTGATTAATCTCGGTGGCCGTTCGAATTCGTTCGTGAATCTTCAAAATCGTGTGGATGGCCCTCATGTCGCGAATTCCATTTTCGAAGACAATCACTCGAAGATCATCTGTGGTGTAGTTGTCCTTACTGAGCGCCATTTCGACACAGCGGTTTCGCATAGCTCGTGACAGCTCTCCATTCTTGGGATCGATGGTAAGGAATGCTCGGAAATTCGGATGCTTTTCGACAATTTCTGCTTCGTCGTTTACAGTCACACCTTTCTCGGAGATCAAAAGATTTCCATTCGGTTCGAAGACTGGATTTAATCGGTCTAGAACAGCAGATGAGCAAAGATTTACGTGTTCCAAGCTGATGTATTGACCGGTTTTCAGGGATTTGACGATTTTGGAGTCAACCCACTCAAAGCTACCACCAGTGTTTAATGATTCATAGTTTCGCACCAAGTTCCTAAGGGCAGTTAGTACACTTTGCCAATGCTCCAATTCAGCCTTGAGATCCCGAGAAATCGAGCTGACTGAGGTAAGTTTGTCAATTACTACGCTGATGAGTTGAATACGATCACGAAAGTTAATCAGTTCATCGGACATTTCAGAGGGGTTGTGTAGATCTGGGAAATAAAAACTCATTTCAACACAGGTGGAAACAGTGTACAAAATATGTATTTTACCAATTTTCAATTTGTTAAGATCCGAGTATATACTCCAAGCATTGAAAAGTTCTTCTAATTTCCTGATTGTCAGCGTGTCTTTCGAGTATTTAACCTCAAGGATAAGGCGTTGTACTTCACTGATAAAGATCGTTTCGACGTTTTGAGAGATTTCTTCCAAATGCCGATTCAAATCGATCTATAAACGTTTTAAAGTAAAAAAATTATTTTATAAGATGAAATTTATTCAACGTTTACCTGCTGGAAGCTTCCAGTGACGGAATCATCAATGGTATCCATGTTGCACACTTCATTCGATAGAGTGCACAGGACATCGATTAGTTTTGTTTTACCTGAATCCGTGGGACCACACAACAGCACCGGTTTCTCCATGTAAATACATTCGACCAAGTTTTTTAAATATTCTCGCTGAGATGCCAGCAGTAATGGTGAAGCCAGTCTGCTCTTCAAAGGTCTCAGTACCGAGGCGGCTGTAGATGACTCCCTTTTAAGGACTATGTCATTCAAGTACACATTCGTATCGGTCCAATATAAGGCCACATCTTCTGAGATCGTATTCAAGCGCTCCGCGTCACATTGGAATATTTCCCCAAACACATTCCGAATGAACAGCTTGTCCTGCTCTGACCTCATCCTTTGATAATAAACCAACTTCATGCGCTCATACAGGACGATGAGAAAGTTCTCAAAACCGCTCAGCAGTTTCTTGATTGAATCTTGCCGTTGGAATGGTGTCTTTTTAGGAATGAAGCCAGTTTCAGGACTGACTATCAAATCACACCACCTCAGGATATCTCGAAGGTTGATTTCGAATGGACCTCCTTTGTAGCCAAATTCCATGTCGGCAATTCCCTTGTCTAGCTTTTCAGAAAACAGCACCAGTCGACGTGACAAATCAAACTCCACGGCGACGGGGCGAACTTCTGGACTCATAGAAAAACTCTCCTTCTGCTGTGTCAACTCGAAAAAGTTGATGGTTCTCGAATTGGTGTTAATTTGTTCCAAGAAACCTATGAAATATTCTCTATACTCTTCGAAACGCTCGGCATATTTGCCATTCACAACAAACAAAAGATCCTCTGTGGTGAGCTTTCTTAGGTATACCTTATTGAATCGGTTAAGGAAGGACAATGGCAAACCCTTACGGCCACCACCTTGCCGCAGTGGATTCTGGCAAGCAAAGATGCGCGTCTGCTTGTTAAGAATAAAGGTTTTATTGAGTTCAGGAATGTACACCTCTCCACGGTGATCGAGGATAGCATTAAGACCTTCAAGCACGCTTTGTGGTGCGAGATTCAGTTCATCTAGTAGAATCCAAGTGTTTTCCGATTTTAAGGCGGCCAATAGAGGACCATCACGCCAAACAAATGACCCGATTGTGCTCTTCGAATTCGGCTCGTCGATATTGTCTTCGGCAGGCAGATCTGTCCCGAAAAGATCAGCCAAATCAGTGTGCTCACACAGGTTAATACGAACAACGCTGTAACCAATTGCGTGAGCCAGATTTTCGACTGTCGATGTTTTGCCCACACCCGGTGGCCCTTCAAGGAGGACCGGTTTCTTAAGACTCAACGCAGATAAAAGTCGAAATAGATTCTTTTTCGTAGTGGGGGCGTCGAACAAGAAATTTTCATTTGCATTAACCGTGCGCTGAGGATTTGTCGCTATGAAGAATGGTTTTATACCAAAAGACTCTTCTTTTGTTTCAATCACGGAACCGCGTTTCGCGATGATGTCTTGCTCGCTGACTACCACACCGACAGTTACCTTGGCTTGTTCAACCGTGTACCGAATAATCGTTGCTTTGAGTTGTTCTACCTTCTCCAAGGATTCATAAGGCAGCATCTCCAGGGAGTCCAAAAAAATTGTCTCCAAACCAAAGACAGCGGCTTCCGCAAAGCTGAGGTTTGAATTCACAGCTAAATAGTTGGACCAGGCCAGTATATCGCGAATAGAGAACTTAAACTTTTCCACGTTGTTGCGTATGAAGAAAACAACATCCACCATAAACTCAGCGACCCGCCTCGCATGCTGGGGCTCAACCTCGTTCATGCCTTGGGTCATGCAGTTGGCCGCAATGTTGATTAGATCCTCCCGTGACTGTGATGGTATGCACCAAATCTCGGTAAATCGATTGCGCAATGCGGGAGACAGCTCCTTCTTGCCAAAATCTCCACCAGGATTCATAGTTGCCAAGAACTGAAATCCATCGGTTGCCTTTACCACAAACTCCTTAGACATGACCGACATACACTCAGCATCGATACCGCTGCTGACTCCACCCTTCTCGGCCAGCAGAACCGTCCTTTCCGGCTCCAGTATACAATTCAATCTTTCAAGCACAGAGTCCTCGGCTAATGAGATTTCGTCTGCCATAAAGTAACTGCCCTCCATCATCGACATAATCAAGGGACCATCTGCCCATTCGAATAGCTTCTGGCTATCGTCAGTTTCGGAATGTGTTCGGCAAGGCCTGAGGCCACCCAAAAAGTCAGCACCTTCCGTGTGCATGTGACAGTTGAGGATCCGCAGCGTGACCTGCCTTATGCTGGCCAAAATTTGGCACACTGTTGTTTTTCCACAGCCGGTTGGACCAACCAACAAGACGGGTTCGTCAAATTGCAGCGCCTTAGCAGTCAACACAGCCATTCGAGTCATATTTCTGGTCCAGACAATATCGTTTCGCTGTGTGTAACCCTTGATAGCCTCTATGATATCCCTGGTTACTGGAGATGCTGCCAATCCAAATAACTGGTCCAGATCGATTCTCTTCCTAAAATTCCTGTACAAAGTTTGCTCGATGATTTCAGTTTCGATATCAGTGCGAACTTTCGACGAAAGCACTAAGTAGCCCTCTTCGATTAGATGCTGATTCCAGTCGTATTTGTCATCCTCCAAAAGCTTTTTGTCGGCAAATGTATAGCGATTGCCCCAACGGAACAAGTCACGCAGCGTAAAAACATTCTTTGTTGTGGTTTTTCGATTCTTTTGCAGATCCCACATGCATTGGACCATTTTCTTTGCGTATGACTGTGGTATGAGGCACCTTTTCTCCAAAATCACTTCGAGCTCGTTGCGTGGGATCTCGGAGAAATGAAGTTCGATGAAACGATTCTTAAACGCTCGCGATAGGGTTTTTCTGCCTCCATATAACCCCGGTGGATTCTGGGTAGCAAACAGCATAAAGTTGGGGTGTGCCTTCACGAGTGTCTGCGTTTCTGGGATGAACAATTCTCTGTTGTCGTCTAGCACTCGGTTGAGTGCCTCCAGGATGTCGGTAGAAGCCAAATTCAACTCATCGAGGATTATCCAAAAGCCATTGCGCATTGCCTGCACCAGAACCCCTTCTTTAAATGAAAGTTTACCACTCACATCCGACGTATATGTTCCTATATACTCCTGTAGATCAGTGTGCTCGTGATTATTGATCCTTAAGCAGTGAGTGCCACTCTTCTTGGCGACATACTCGATCAAACTGGTCTTGCCGGCACTTGTTGGACCCTGCAAGAGAACGGGAAGCTTTCCAATCGAAATTATTCTCGCTAGATCTTTCAAGTTCTCTCCAACGCTCTTCGTCAAAATATAGTTACTACACTCCTGGACTTCTTTAGGGCCTTTCTGGATCCAATAGCCTTCAAAATTCAAATAATCCGCACCTGGCTGTGGAATTCCCTGTGATAAAATGGCCTTGGCGTTGCTTAACAGCGATCCTTTGATGAGTTCCAGCACTAAATTGTGAGACTGGGGATCCAATTGTGTCAGAAAACTCATGCAAAAACTCTCGTAAAGGTTCCTCTCGATCGAGCCACATAGGTTTTTGGCACAAATTCGCAGTGATCGGCAGAGCGTTCGCAGGGAAAATACCGGTCGATTGCCTAAGCCATCATTCAGCTCCAATCGAGAAAGAATTTTCAGCTTCTTATACAGCTTAACAATGTTGGTGACTCTTTTCTTTTCAATTCCTGTGCTGCTCAGATAGTCACACACCAAAAGTGACAAGTCTCCGTCCGTTGTTAGTTCGTCGACGAAGAATTCAGTAAATCGATTTCGAATGCCGACTGGGAGATCTTTTTTGCCGATATCAGTATTGGGATTCATGCAGGCGAATATTCTAAAGTCTGGATGCCGCTTAACCGGTGTAAAGTCACCCTTTTCGAGGAGAACAACCGATCCATCAGGCTCGAGAATGGTTGACAAACATTCCAAAGTCTCAGCCGAAGCTAAATTAATCTCGTCCAGCAGTACCCAATCACCATTTTTGATACAATTGACGAGAGACCCAGGAATGAAGGCAAATGATATGTTGATTGACTTTGTCAGCTGAGAATCCAGCTTGTGGAGCTTGACTTGCAATTGCTTCCACTTTGGCAGATCCTCGTCAAACTTAAACTCTCCGTTTTTGGAGCGAGTGAAAACCGAGTTTACCACAGTGATCATGAGCTTGATGATCACTTCGAAATTTCCCTGGTTATAGCAGATACTGAATTTATTGAGGAATGTCTCGTTTTTGTTGCAGTTGAAGGTTTTTCGGAATAGGTTTTCAAAATCCCATCGGAGCGGTGTTACAACGTAATTTAGATCGACAGGTTTGAAGCCCCCAACTAGGTCTGACACATCTGACTGATTGTTCATGTTGACAACAACTAATTTGTGAAGTGTTCTCTCGGCCAGGTACTGAACAGAAGAAGTCTTTCCAACGCCTGTTTCGCCAACCAGCAGCACCGGCTCGTCTTGACCAACACACACGGCGATTCGTTCCAGCAAGCACGAAGCCATTCGAGTAAATGAGAAGGTCGCCCCTTTTTCTCTTCGCTGCGGCATCACTGACTTCTCTTGGGATTTCGACAGCTTTTGTTTTTTCACTGGTCTCAAAAAGTCATCATCGTCTTGAGGCAGTGGTTTCAAAAACCCACACGGCTTTGAGACCAACTCCGATCGACCGACTTTTATTCGTTCGTTGTCCACTTGGACATCGGGTTTGTATTCGTCGGCGAAAAACTCACATCTCGATTGGATGATGCCAAGTTTGGCGCCGATGCTTGTTATGAGTCTAGTTCTTGGCCTTCCCTCTGGCAGGTATGAACAAAACACATCGACCGCATTTTGGAACACAAAGTAGGCACATTCGGTGCTAGTCACTGAAAACATTGGATTCGATCGGGCACAAAGCTTTATCAAATCTCTTGTTGACACCAAACGACCCGAATTGGGAATGCTACTCAGTGATACTGCTTCGAATGGCAATGCCACGTATTTCTCTGTTGTGTCGGCTTTATCTTCAGTTTCCTGGTTTCGCAGGTTATCGGCTACAGTATGATCACCACTGGAGAATGTTAAGAAAACATCTACGATACGATTGGCTACGGTTTTCAGTTTAGGATAATTAGTGCTTACTACGCGGCAGAGTTCATTTCGCGAGAGTGGTAGTATGTTTATAGTGTATAGGTATTTCTCTAGTAGTGAGTACAGGCACTTTTGGGAGGAATTGGAACCTTTGTTGGTTCTAAATGGAGGAGAATAAAATTTTTTGTAAAATTTTTTGTATGTGATTGAAAAATTGAAATATTCCCCGTAAAGATTGCAGGGACTAAAAGTACTTTTTGTGTTTGTTAAGCTTGAAGTTTTTCAACTTACCTGATTGTAACAAAGAGTTGAAATCCAGGCTCAATTTTGACACAATCTCTGAAACCGGGTACACTTAGAAAATTGTTTTCCAGCAGATTGTTTAGAATTGTAAATGTGTCCTGCGTAGCTGAGTCCAAATCTTCCAAAAGCAACCAGTAACCGTTCATGACAGCCTGGAAAATTTTACAGTATAGCAGATTAAAAACTAGTGGGAAAGTGCATTTACATTGTAGAGACTGCAGGTGGGGTTCGTAAGGGATTGCATATAACCTTACTCTACTGTTATGTTTTTTGTTTTTTTTTTTAAGCTTTATGCTTTGACTTAACATTCAGTGGTTATGCCTGTGCAAATTTGATTGATATAAAATAAGAGGCATCGTTTACCCGATCATCCTCAAAAAAGGAAACCCTCTGAATTGTGCCAACTACACAGGCATCAGTCTTCTCAACACCGCATGCATGATGCTTCCTGTTGTACTGAGTCTGTCTGAGCACCTAAAGCTGTTTGCCAACAATCTGATAGGTCCATACAGAAATCCATGTCCACAGAATTTGAGAAAAGTGGCAAATGCTAGAGCAGGTGGTTGTAAAATTGATCAAAAAGTCTAACGGTAATTAAAAATGAACGAAATTGCTGTTTTATGGGTCTAGAATTATAAAAATTCTAAAAAAGGCCAAGAAATAGTATGTCCTTCCCTCTATTTTCGTAACTGTATAGCTTTTTGCCAGCCTTTTATTTTAGAGTAACAAAACCCAATATAAAATCACCCAATGTAAGAACAATAGACAGCACTACGAAAAAAGTATACTACAGGCTGTAAAAATATCCAGAAATAATTTTAACAAATAAATAAAATGTTACACAAACTGGGCAATATAGATGACCATAACCTTCAACAAAAGCCGACGGACCGCTCCACGTATGTCTTCATACTTGACAGTCTTTTTTTACATAATTTGGCTTTATAGAAAGTAACAGGCACAAAATTTATTCACGATTTTTTTTTCGAAAATACGCCAAAGCCGCAGTTTAATATTGGTTTAACCAAAAGTTGATTTTAGCCTCTGATTAAGCTGCGGTTGCTATATATATTTGCCGAATATCGGCTTTTTAAATTAAGTAAATAAAAAGTTATGACTTTACATTAAAAAACGAACACATATTTTTGATTCCTTATTTCTCATAAACTTTTTAATCTTTTGTTTTTTAAATTCGCTTTTTTAAAATCGCCTTTTTCTTTCAGTGAAACGTTTCAAGGTAGAAACGTTTGTCAAAACACAGCGTGATGTCAGTGAAGCCTGCGTGAGTTTTGCGACAAAACGAGTATATGTAAACAAGTATATGCTGTTAAGGATGTTATCAAGAAAAGACACCCAACACCGACGTGGACAAAACATTATCATAGACGGTTACAACTCTGAGGTATTCCATGTGGGGACTGTGCCTATCTTGGTTCCGCTATAAATTTAGTCAATGACACCAGCTCTAAAATCAAACGCAGGGATAACTTTTGCCTTAAGGTTGCTTCGAGAGGAAAATCCTTCAATCTATTATTGATCCCGTCTGCATAGACGGATAGTAGAGTAGGAGATATAACATCGACCAGTACGAGCTGTGCAGCGATACCCGCCTAGCCAGAAGAGTCAAAATACAACGGCTGTGATAGAGCGGATAGATACCAACTCCCCGGCCCAGAAAATGCGCAATCCACCCCACAGGGACAGCGAAGTAGAGGAGCTTCGATACCCAGGCGGCACACGCCAGTGGAAGGGAACCTCAGCCAACTTCGCGTGCAAAACTGGAGACGGCTAGCTGGGAACAGGCGCCAGACAGCCTCTTGTTGGGTAAGGCCCAGTTCCACTTCACCTTAACACTTAAGAAAATAAGTGGCTCAAAAGTTACGATATATTTGCTAGCAGCATCATTTTAGTCAGTCAACTAAAGTTTTTTCAGGCACATCTCGGAAACCATTTACTATTTGAAAACTGCTAGTTTTTTGGGCTAATGCCCGTCGTTTATTTTAAATTAAAATTATCGTTTCGAAGATAGAGGGAAGGAGAAGTGTTTTCCTATAAATAAAATAAATAGAGTGGCGCAACAGCTCGAGGTGAACCAGGGCCAACTTCTCAACAGTGTATGCTGTGTGTGTTAATTTCTTCACATACAAGGGGACCTACAATTTTCTGCCGTTTTTCAAGACAAATGTTACTCTCGGAGGGCTTGTCAGACCCTCGCGGAGGTGGGGACCGTGAAAAAGAACAAGTCTTTTTTTTTAGGTGACGATGGCAAGATTCGAACCCAGATCTACGGCGTAGTAAGCACACACACTAATCAATACCCCACGACACCCCACAATGTTTTCCTGGTTTTTTTTTAACAATTTTTCAATTTCAAATCCATAAAACAGAAATTTCGGTTTTTTTTTTAATTACAATTAGGCTTTTTTCAATATTACAACCACCTGCGCTAGCATTGGATACTTTTCTTAAACTCTGCGAACATAGATTTCTGGGAAGACCATTTAAATAAACGAAGTTTTTAATTTTGTTTGTTTAAATGGCCTTAAAAAATTTGAGTGGAAACGGAAATTTTGAAAACTTTTAATGCAGTTACCTGCCTTGTGAATCGCCATAATCGTCAAAATACATACTAGAAACTTTTAATAAATCGTTTTCGAAAATGGTTTTACGTTTTCAGTCAACTCTTGGAAGTTTTTAAATATTCAAAATTTGCTATAGGGGATTATAAAATTTTAGAACATGGACTGTAATTTGTTTTAAAATTAAACTTTACTTCCCTCCTCTACACCGTCTGGGAGATAAAGGGAGGAAATTTAAATTCATAAAACATCTACATTATGTATTTTGAGTTTTTTCAATTGCCAAACATTTTATTGTTAGACATTTTTTCAATAGTATAACCACCTGCACTAGCATTGACTGTTTTTCTTAAATTCATGGTCACCGATTTTTTGCGTAAACGGGGTAAAACAAGCTTTTTTTAACTTGATTTTTTAAAAAAGCTTAGAAAAACTTATACCGGAAAGAACTATTTAAATTTTTTCAACGCAACAAGCTTTCTTTTGGGAACAATCCCGGAACAAAATGAATCCAGCGAACAGTTTTTCAGTGCAGAGTACACTCCGTCAGTAAAATTCTCAAAATCTTCGACTCTTCCAACTCTCACGGAAAAAGAAGTTGGAGTAATTTTCAGATATCATTTTCACAAAAACACGCAGCCATTGCCATTTGACACAGGAAAAACATTCAAAGAAGTTCATACTGTTCCGCAGGGTTGGTCACCAAATTTGGCGAGTTGCTGGGGTTAATCTCATTTTAATTCAGGTGGTGGGATCAGGTGAAGAACCTATCCGAGTCACGCCTGGGGTTTGCGCCTGAGTCTCTTGAGTTGGTGGCGGAGGATCGAGAACGATGGAAGGACCAACTATTTAGCCGCTCTCGCTTCGCGACCCTTGTAGAGGATAAGCGGCATAATAGAAAATGTCGCTTATCCTCTACAAGGATAAGTAATTTCAGTGCATCTACACTTTGTAGCGCAACGCGTTTGATTGTAAGGAATCTTATTAAATTTCATTCAAGCGACGATATTGAAGGCTAATTTCAATCGTGTAGATGTTCTCACTCTGCTGATTACGCTTATTTCGAGCAATTTGCCATTATTATTAAAGCGTCTCGCTTTCACTGTGACAGTAAATAAGGCACAAGGACATTCGCTAGATGTTTGTGGCATTAATCTGGTATTCGTTTGCTTCTCCCATGATCATTGTGACGTGCTCACGTGTCGGCGAAACTTCTGTTTTTATGTTATGCAAATATGTTGTGTGCCACAAAGCAGTTAAGTAGAAAATCGGAGGTGTTGATTGAAACACATCGACGCATTTGTTACAATTCAGTTATAATTCTATTCGATTGAATAAAACTTTTGAATAAAGAATTTGAATTCACCGAATAACATGATGGACCTCTTAAATCTAAAAGACAGCGAGCGAAAAATGCACCGCTGACTCGTACACCAGCGGACCCCTCCGGCCTCAAGCGCAGGGCGTATGTCCTACTTTAATTAATCTAAATCTTATTATCCCGGAAATGTCCAGGATTTTTGATTCTACTTTTCCGTGGTTTTTCAAAATTGAATGCCAAGATGTTCATTTGTAGGCAAACGGTTCGGTCCCATACGGTTAGCCATTTTCCGGAAATCAAAATCTCATATTTTTAAGGAATTAAACATGTTTTAAAATGCCTATACTTAGCTTTAGAAGATAAGGGATTCAAAATACAAAAAGATTAATTGATAAACATACCTGTGTCAAAACACCTGGCAGCCAGATAAATTCCCCTGGAACATCAGTACATCGATACTGCCCCAGCAGCATCTTACTGTCTGTTTGATCACCCAATTGTATTCGCAAAAATCCATTTCGATTATCAATCTTTTCCTGAAAGCCGTTCCAATTTTGTTCATCTTCAACATCAGTCTTTCGTTTACTCCCGTTGGGTTTAATCTTTTTCTTGTTGGATTTATTCTTCGAAGTGTTGTTTTCTTTATGATGCGAATAGTTTTCAACATCCAACTGCTTGGGGCAAATTCTTCCAGTCTTTCTTGCAAGGTATTCTACCAGAGTTGTTTTACCACACCCCACCGGTCCAGACAAGCAAACAGCTCTGCTTGAAGATACACCCAATGCGATGCTCCTCAAGTTGACTTTTGTAGAATCAACACGAACGATGGAATCATAGCTGCCATCAGTCTTTTCGTAGAATAGTTTGTTCTCATTGTTAAATATGGAAAGGAGAACGCCCTCAACGCTGGTGACCACATCACTTGTGAAGGGCAAATTTATAACGCAATCTGATACGTGGTTTTCATTGTCTATAGTTGTTGGTAGTTGAGGAACATAATGTTGCTCTTTGTCGAATGTTAAAATTACTTCTTCTTGGATGTTGGCGTTGAGTTCCTTTAATTGATGGGGTGTCATATGCGTGATTATAGCAACTGCATGGTTGCAATACAACTTTTGTAGGTCGCATCCTTGGTTCAGAAACGAGGACACAAACTCTGACCAATTCCAGAGATCTTTGAAGAAAATAGGGTCACACGATAGGAGCCTGTAGCAGCATTTAACCAGCTCTAAATCGGCAACACAAGTGGGTTTGTTGAGCTTCGCTTTTTTCTGTCTGGTTCCCTCTTGGTTAAATCTGGCGAATGGTGCTGGCCTGCTTGCAAAATACTTTGTGGCATAGCTGTAGAAGAAAATTGTTTTTTGCAGGATTTTCAAGCAAACATGATTCAAGCTTACCGTAAAATGTCTGGTGAAAGGCGCATCAACTTCGACAACGCTATGCACTTTTTCTGATAGTGATCAAAGTCATTTTGGGTATCATCTTCGCCGTTTATAGTCGACGTGACTATAAACAAAATGCAATCATGGAACGCTACTGCGATATTCTCGGTATACAGAGGATTTAACAATTGTCCACCTAAGTACTTCAGCAATTCTCCCACATGCTCTGCGCTATGGTTCTATAATAGTTTGAATTAACAAAAACACGTGCATCAGCTACATTCATGTTCATTCATGAAATCAACTTACCGATAACCTTAAAAAATCCTGAAGTACTTCGTCTTCAGATTTTAACACATTTGAGAGATTTTCTACTGACTTTTTGAATTTATTTAAACTGATTTCCATAGTGCGGGTATTATTAATAATTTTGCAAATTAATCGCGAGCGAATAAACGCAATAAATTGATTAAATTGACGCGCAATAGAAATTTCGGTCTCACTTTAAGACCGCTAGAAATTCGAATGTAAAGCAAAACACGTGTGTGGTGTTCTGTCAGTTTTGACTTTTGTGCTACGAAGTTTTGTGCTCGTCTAGACAGCTGTTTCTTGCGTGGCGGTAGTTAGTTTGTTTTTGTTTCTTTTCGGCTTTTGTTTTCTGCTTTGGCCTAGTCTTCGTGTAAACATGTAAGAAAGGGTGAGAAAGTGGTTCATTTTAATGGGTAAAAGAAAGAGATGGGGCATTTGTTTTTTGTGTATTTTCTTTTTATCAAACATTCTAGAACGGAGGAAAGCTCTTTGTTTACATTTATTCGAAATCATCCAACATAAAAAAAAAATTGAAACTTCGAAAACTCGATAACAGTTACTCAGAGATCCACAGCGAAGCAACAAATTAAAATTACATGTGCAGTCTTATGCATGTAGTTTTAAGTTGTTAAAATATGTACGCGAATGTAAATTTGTTATTAAATAGGCATGTGGAAATATGAAGTAACATGATCAAGGATTGTATTGGATTGAACCTACCCCATTCCTCATAAACTGTTACTGAGTTTTTGGTATACTCATAAGCACAACAATTGTTGTTTTTAGCCCTCGGTTTTTCGGGAACCGAATGTTCAATTTGAAATCTGCTCATGGTATTTAAATTCCCTCTCCCATTACAGATCTTTTAAATAACTCTTTAAAGTATAAAAAAATATTAAATATTAAAATAACAACTGATAAGCTAGTGCCAAACAAAAACAAACCCTAGTCGGTGTTTGTAACTTTGAATTGTTTAATAAATTTCGTTTTTACGTTACGTGACAAGTCATTTGTCAACTTCTGAGTTCGGAGAGCCAAAATTCGATCTATTGACGATCGACATCCGCACTTTTCCAGACGATAATAGCGTTTTCCTTTAACCTTGAAAGTATTTCTCTCAATATATTTAGAGCTCTAAATTTGTTTTGTTCCGGGATTAAAACATCTTGGTTTAAGACGTGCTGAGGAAAAAAAAAAACCTTTATAAAATAATTAAATAGAGTGGCGCAACAGCTCGAGATAAAACAGGCCCAAGTTATAAAAACAAAGTATGCTGTGTGTGTTAATTTCTTCACATACAAAGAGACCTTCAAGTTTTTCCCGAATCCGAACTTCACTTTGAGAAGTTTTTCAAGACAAATAACACTCTCGGAGGGCTTGTCAGACCCTCGTGGAGGTTTGACAAGCCTCCGCAAGGGTCTGACAAGCATTAGACATTTATTGTTCTGTTTTTCCGTACCTCCAAACAAACGTTCCACCCTGGAATTTCGCACACTTCAATTACCGAACCTATACAGAGAATTAAAAGTTTCTGCGAATTTTTTTAACGGTTTTATTGCGAACTTGCTGCCACCCGTGGCTTCATTCCTGCTTTAACTTTTCAGTTTTATGTATGAAATATGTCGATTATTTAGGAGTATGTACTCCTAATTTTTTTTTACTTCGTTTTAGCAGTTTGACGTCTACTATTTTAACATCTGCCATAAAGACTTTGAACAGTTTTGTTTACTAAGATAGACCCTTTCTCTATAAGCTTTTAGCTACTTGGCATTAGTTTCCTTCTCCAGTTTCCACTCGTCGAAGTGCTTCTTTTTTTTGTGAGCAAACATGTTAGCTTTAGAGTTAAAGGTTTTAGTGCAAAACGTACATTTGTACAACACCTCGCCCGTGTGCAATGTCATGTGCTCCTGTAATGGATAAGATTCGTGTAATTTCTAAATTACTCAACATTCAATTGGTTACCTTTAGGGAATCAGCCCTTTTGAACGCTTTCTCGCAAAGGGTGCACTTGAACTTTCTCTCAATCAAGTGTACGTACCGCTTATGCTTTAGTATTGAGTTGCGAGAAGGTCCGGTCTTGCCGCATATATCGCACTTATGCTCTGCGCCAGCATCGTCGTGCAGCCGCATGTGCGCCCGCATTGTATGCTCGTTCTTCATCCAAACGCCACAGATTTGGCACTGAACTCGGGGCAACGACTGTCCCATGTGCTCTTCCAGCTGGTGTTTTTCGAAATACGTCCGACTTTTAAAGAATCTCGCACAAATCTCACACATATGCGCATAAGATTTTATGTGTACAACGCGCTCATGGACGCGAAGCAGTGATTCGGTCGCGTACCTTTAGAGGAAATTTAATGTAACAGGACAGAAGTTTGAAATGATCTACTTACGGCTTGCCGCAATCTTGGCAAATGTACTTCTTTTCCTCTGGCGGTAAATGGGATAGCTTGTGTTGATCGTAGCGAGACTTTTTTAAAAACTTTTTCTCGCAGTACTCGCACTCGAAAACACTAGATGAAGAGTCGATGTGGGTAACCATGTGATCTTCTAAGTGCTTTCGGTCGGGAAATACCTTTTCCACGTCACACTTTTTACACCTTATGGACGAAAGCAATCGGAGTATGAGCAGAGTACATATATGTTGGTAAGTCTTACCTAAATAACTCTGGCTTCTTGTGCCAGAGGACATGCTCTGCGATTTTAGCTATCTTGAAGTGTTTTTTGCCACAGCACATAATGAAGCCACGGATTTTGTGTTCCGCTTTGTAGTGATCGAAAAGATTTGGGCAACTGGTAAAAGTTTTATTGCACAATTCACATTCAAGCTCGAAAAAGGATTTTATAAGATTATCGTTACTTTCCTCATCGTCAGCTGCTTTGCTACGAACACGCTTACGCTTGTCGACAATGTTCTCCTCGACGTTGTCCTCATTGCACGAAACAACATTTTCTGGTTTATGATACTCCAATTCAAACGGTGGACTGTTTTCTCGTTTTAATTGCACTGCGTCTGGCCCTTTCCCAGCACCTTCATGAGGAGCTTCATAAACCACTCGGATCCTATCCCCTTCAGTCTTGACCTCTATCAGGGTTATTTCCTCACACGGCATCGCATCATCGTGATCTTCGCAACCACTGGTAAGAACAACTTCACTGAAGTCGCTTCTGTTGTTTACATAGACGACGGAACTTATGGTTTCTTGAATTTTCTGCACTTGCAGGCAGAACTCGTGGAAATCGTTGATTTTACCCCAACAGTGCGAGCATATTTTATTGGAAATTTCATCATCAGGCTTGAACTTTAAAAAATAGCCCGGTAAGAGTTTACCAACTCAGTATTTTCATTGTTCTCACCTCAATTATGGAATATAAACTCAGGACATCGTTTATTTTGAGGACACCATCTTGCTCGTAAAATATCTGGAGTAGATCCTCAGCATGTTCCAAGCACAGGCGACATATAGAACTGTCTGTCATTTTCTTTTTAAAAACCTTTGCTAGTTTCTGAAAATTATTTACAGGGCTAAGACCATTCTTTAATGAAATTTTTAGAGAAAGAATCCAAAGTAAATGAAATTCTTGATTTGTATGTAAACATAAATGGCAGTTGTCATCACTTTGACTTTTCTCTTGATGCGAGACTCGAAATGATATCTGTCATAAAGGGTGAATCAAATTTTGAGTCCTAATTGCTGTAAAGGGTGCTCCAATATTTCATGGTAGCATGTGCATTGATCAAGTATAATTAAGCTATATCAGCATGGGTTCAACAAAATCCAAAAATGTTTCCGAAAAGGAAAGGTTGATCCGTCTGAAGCCGCGTTGTCACAAGCAACGTAAAAGAGGAACAGAAACAGAATCTCATACATTAGCACCTGAAACCTAAATTCGCTGAATGCTTTTTGGGTTGCTTATGTATGAAATTCTGTTTCTGTTCCTGTTTCTGTTCCTTGTGACAACGCGGCTTGAGGCTTGGGACACAAGATGAAAAAAAAAAAAAAAATGCGCGACAAAACGCAGCGCGATTTTCCACAGCAAGCATACCCAACACAAGTAAAATAATTTTCCGTGCGGTTCCTGTCAGTGCGTTTTTCTGTCGCCGTTTGTCCCTAGCCTTAAACGCGCTACTTATTGCCATCCGGCCGCAAGCACAAGCATTTGAGAAGCACAGCAAACGAATGTTTGTGTGCGAGTTTGCCAAAAAGACCTTGCAAGCTCTTTTTTTTCGTTGATGAAAATTAATTTTTCATCAAAACTGGAAACTAACACCACACAAAACCACACGGAAAATTATTGTTTATGTATTGAGTGCCCTTGCTGCAGAGAGTCGCGCTCATCCAAGCATATCAACTGGTTTAGAAAAAAAGCGGTTAAAGGTGAAGAAAGGTAAAGGAAAGACTTGGCAGGAGGGTTGCAGGGGTGGCACGCTTCCCGTACATATTTAACTGTTGAAAACAAAATAAAGCCCATTTAGCCTTTTTTCCCTTTGAAATTGCTTTATTTTAAAATAAAGCAGAAGAAATAAGACCCAGTTTTTCATTTTGGGCTTTACTTCGTTGCTTTATTTCATCATCATATATTTTATAACTGATATTTCATTTCATTGATTTAAGTATTTTTACTGGGTTATCAAATTTCCATTTGTTGAAGTGAAATCTCGAGATTTCGATAGGAGTTGGATTGCAAGACAGATGCAATTTGAATATCTAGTTCTAATCTATCTTGTTTACCCAGAAGCTCTATTTGCAATGGGCAAAGCAATCAATTGATTGAAATATTTCCATTGACTGTTTCATTCTAGTGTAGACGCTTTTAAAATTAGCTTTGCAATATTGATTTTTAAATGGCCATCAATGATCGTTTTCCATTTAAAGAGCAATCATTGCCATAAATCTACGTGGCAATGAGTTTGAAAATTA
Organism: Neoascia interrupta; assembly: GCA_947623515.1. Classification (NCBI taxonomy): domain Eukaryota; kingdom Metazoa; phylum Arthropoda; class Insecta; order Diptera; family Syrphidae; genus Neoascia; species Neoascia interrupta. The sequence continues at coordinate 21,102,083 of OX392462.1, read as the reverse complement.
CATTTGAAACTTAAATTTATTATTTTCGGCTTCAACGGCTTCTATACAAATAAAAATATGAACTTCAAACCCGAAAACAACGTAGACATAGGAAATTTCAAAACTTTTATGATTTTCTTTTTTGTTTTAAATTTATATTTGTAGGCAATGTAATGGCCACATTGGAAATGATTGAAAATCTAATTGGCAGTTATTTTTTCATTGCAATTGCCATGTTCATTTCCATTGCATTGGGCATTGACAGTGGAGCTACACCGTTACTAGTTTATGCCCAAAGCTCCATTGTAAATCCGCATAAGAAGGAAAAGCTTACAAAAATCATAAATTACTGAATAACTATATTTATTGTAATGTTTTCGGCCTGGGGTTCGTTGAATAAAACTCAATTTCACTTTTATAATCACACAATGAAACACTTTATTTATCAAACAAACTTATTTAAACTCAGATCACACTGTTATTCAACTTTACTATTTAGAATTCAACACTTTATTTCAACTCAATCACTTTTTACTTTATTACCGATTTTCACAAGTCCACGTTTAAATTATCACTGTCTCGTACGAGCCTGCCACCCGTGTATTTATACAAAATTAAGCACCTTCTAGTACGTTCCATACCCCCTTTGGTAATTTTCCACTGGTACTCCTCCGCTGAATTCCAAGGAGGGGAAATCGAAATTCGAACTTCGAATGTGACAGCTGCTGTCAGATGACTGGAATGACAGTTGGGTATGTTCGTTTAGTGAATCGAGCGGATGCGTCTGTAGAGCGAATCGATGGGTGCATTCAGGGACTCCTGCGAGTTGTTTTATTTCTTGTCGCCACATAACATTGCCCCCCTCTTAGTTTTGTTCGTCCCGAACAAGTACGTCATCATTGCTTCCGTGGTAGCGATGTAGGCGATCAACATGGACAACTTTCATTTTCGCTCTTGGTCCTCTTTGGATTCGGAATACGACATCATTAATTCGCGTTACAACTTGGTAGGGACCTTCCCAATCCTTCTGAAGCTTTGGCGATCTTCCCTTTTTACGATGTGGGTTGTAGAGCCATACCAGATCTCCCTCGTTGAACTCGGGTGCCGTTGCTCGCGCATCGTATCTCGTCTTCATGCGGTCGCTTGCAACTTTTATATTGCTTCTGGTTCTCTGGTGGATGTCATTAATCCTTTCTCTAAGGTCAACCACGTAGTCCTCCTCGCATGTGGGTTCTTCAGTGGGAAATCCGAATTTAAGCTCACTGGGTAGCCTGGCAGTTCGGCCAAATAAAACTTCAGATGGAGTATATCCAGTTGTACTGTGAATAGCATTCCGGTAGGCCATAAGGAATAAAGGTATTCGCCGATCCCAATCCCGTTGATTCTCGTCCACGACTTTAGAGAGATGTTCCTTCAGCGTCTTGTTGAAGCGTTCCACCATTCCATCTGATTGTGGGTGAAGAGGTGTGGTCCGTGTCTTCTGTAGTCCGATTGCTGCGCATACTTCCTGGAATATCTTCGACTCGAAGTTTCTTCCCTGGTCGGAATGTAATTCCATTGGCACTCCGAACCTGCACACCCAGTGGTCCACTATCTGGTCGACAACGGTTTTCGCTTCTTGATTTGGGATCGCAAATGCCTCGGACCACTTGCTGAAGTAATCGGCAATAACCAGGATATAACGATTACCGCTTTCAGTTTCCGGAAATGGTCCTGCGATGTCGACGGCGATCCTTTCAAAGGGAGCACCCACATTGTACTGGTGCATTTTACCCCTGGTTTTGACTTTGGGTCCCTTACTAGCAGCACAAGTAATACACTTTCGACACCAGCTCTCAACGTCGCTTCTTGCACTCAGCCAATAAAAACGTTCCCGTACCTTTTCCATGGTTTTGTTGATGCCCAAGTGCCCACCAGACACTCCATCGTGCATTTCCCGTATAATCTCCTGGACTTTCGACCGTGGAACCACAAGCTGCATCTTAAAGGATTTTCCATCCGGCATTTCCCATTTTCTTCGCAGAACGCCATCTTGTACATGGAGAGAGTCCCACTGCGCCCAATATGCCTTTAATGTGGGACTTCTGTCGGATATATCCCTTGCGCTCGGTTTCTCCATAGATTCCTTCCATGCAAGGATTGGCTCAATGTCAGGGTCTTCTTGTTGTGCGTTGCGAAGTTCCTCAGTACTCCAGCCTTCTGCAGGTTCGGCTCTTACTCGCTGGACAGTACATTCGTCCTTTTCCTCCTGTCGCACGCAATGCTTACAATTGGGCTCACATGGTCTCCGGGATAATGCGTCCGCGTTGCAGTGCAGTCTTCCTTTGCGATGTTGTATCTCGAAGTCATAAGCCTGCAATCGCTCGATCCACCTTGCGACTTGGCCCTCAGGATTTTTAAACTGCAGTAACCATTTGAGCGCGGCGTGGTCGGTACGCAAGATGAACTTCTGGCCGCTCAGGTACTTCTGGAAATGTTTCGTCGCCAGTATTAAAGCAAGGAGTTCTCGCCTGGTAACACAATAATTTCTCTCTGGTCGGGTAAGCACTTTGCTGAAGTATGCTACGACTTTCTCCTGCCCATCGTGTAACTGCGACAATACTGCGCCAACACCCACATTGCTAGCGTCTGCGTCCACAATAAATGTCTTGCCGGGGATGGGGTAAGCTAGTACCGGTGCTTCGCAAAGTCGCTGCTTCAGATGCTGAAAGCTTCTTTCGCACTCACCTGACCATTTAAATTGTCTTCCTTTCTCAGTGAGCTGGTGCAGACACTTTGCAATCCCGGCGAAATCTTTGACGAACCTCCTGTAGTACGTAGCAAGACCGAGAAAGCTCCTTAGCTGGTGTTTGTCCTTGGGAACTGGCCAACTTCTCACAGCTTCGATTTTCTCTGGATCCGTCTTCACGCCATCCGTCGATATGACATGCCCCAGATACTTTACTTCTGCTCTGAAGAGCGCACACTTCTTTGGATTGAGCTTTAAGTGTGCTGCTCGAAGTCGTGAGAAGACCTCCCTCAAGTTGTCGCGATGTTCTGCAAACGTCTTTCCCAAAACGATGACGTCATCCAAATATACCAGACAGGTTTTCCACGTCAGACCATGTAAGACACGTTCCATAAGACGCTCAAGGGTGGCCGGAGCGTTACACAGACCAAATGGCATTACTGTAAACTGCCAAAGCCCATTGCCAGTTGTGAAAGCGGTCTTCTCTTTGTCTTCTGGATGGATCTGTACCTGCCAGTAGCCACTTTTCAGGTCGAGAGTGGAAAACCATTTTGCTCCAGAGAGTGTGTCCAATGTGTCATCTATTCGAGGTAAAGGGTAGCTGTCCTTCTTTGTGACATCATTAAGCCTCCGGTAATCCACGCAGAATCGAGTACTGCCGTCCTTCTTTTTCACCAGTACAACAGGCGACGCATACGGACTTTTCGAGCTTTCGATCAAACCTTCTCTTTCCATGGTCGATATCATCTCGGCGGCCTCGTCCTGTTTAGCCAACGGAAGTCGTCTGGCAGGTTGGCGGATTGGTCTAGCATCTCCGGTGTCTATGCGGTGTTGTACTAAGTGTGTTCGACCATAGTCTCCATCCTGTGAGGCAAATATATCAGCAAACTCGCCAATTAGATTTTCCGCTATGGTTTGCTGCTCCTGATTTAGCTCACAGTCTCCGAGTATAGTCTTACATACCTCGGCCAATTTAGATGGAGAGACAGGACTTGCAGGCTCACTCTCAGCTATTGTCGAAATGGCTGCAACGGGCACACATCTTCCGATCACCTCTCCTTTTCTGAGCTTAACGGTGCGCTTATTTGGGTTCATCAGTCTTACCGGCACCATGTTATCCCTGGGCTCTGCAAGAATTTTTCCCACGACGTAACTTTTAAATTCACTTTTGTTGTCTGGCTCGATGAGATAGAATCGGTGGTTCCTAGGATCACCCTCCAAACGTGTCCAAAGAACTGTCTCTGAAGAGGGCCGCAGAACTTCATCGCCTCCCAGTATTGCTCGAAGATTCACAGCGTTGTCGTTTCCGTATACCATAGGGATCTCGATGGTTCGATACCTTAGCACCTGCATTCGAAGGTCGAGAATTACCTCGTGTGCCTTCATGAAGTCCACTCCAATGATGCATTCGTCGCATATGTCGGCTACCAAGAATGCATGTGAGAAGGTCAATCCCTCTAGTTGTATCTGTAGCTGCACCTCCCCGTATACTTTCGCCGCTTCTCCTGTAGCTGTCTTCAGACTATAGCAGCTGGTGTTATGTAGCCATGACGTCTGAACAAGGTCTCTTCGGATGATGGAGGCCGTGGCACCTGTGTCAATAGTGGCCACGCATCTTCTGTTGGCGATGATTGCCTCTACTGTCAGACTCTTGTTGCAGCGTTTTGTTTGCGTTACTTGGATGATGGTCCTGGGGGCGTCGATTCCATCAACCAACTTCTGCTCCGACATCCTGCCAGATGCTTCTTCATTCTGTCTCCTTCTAGCGCAATGTGGGCAACCCGCTTGTCTAACTGAGGCTCGGCACTGTCGCTGCAGGTGTCCCAGTTTGTTACAGTTCCAGCATCTCATTTGTCCCCGAGTGGTGTTCGTGTTTTGCCTTTCGATGTCGATGCGTTGACATGAGCACTCTAGACCAGCCATTTCCCTTATGCGATGGCAACCTTGCGAAGCTTGGTCTGCAGCTTCCATTGTCAGGGCGAATGCTAGTGCTTCAGCGAGAGTCTTCTTACCTGCCATTCTTACAGCCATTTGTAGCTTTCCATCCGCAATGGCATTGGTAAACGCATCGGTTGCCAACTCGTTTATTATCTCCCTGCTGGTGTTAGGATAAGACAAATTCGCTAATCGCTCGATGTCGGCTTGCAACTGTTGAAGCGTCTCACCCCTTGTCTGAACTCTTCGGCGCAACTGGACCCGGTAAACTTGTTGCATGTGGTCGTCGCCAAACCTCATCTCGATGGCCTTCACCATGGCATCATAATCTTTTTGTTTTTCTTCAGGGATGGTCTGCAGCAGTTCGGCAGCTGTTCCTCTGAGCGCAAGCGTGAGAGCAATTGATTTATCTTCGTTGTCCCAGTTGTTTGTCAACGCTGCAGCTTCGAATTGTCTCCTATAAATCGGCCACGATGTTTGGCCATCGAAGACAGGCGGCTGCATTTCTTTGCGTCGTGGACCGTCGGGCAAATATTCTCGCACTTTCTGTTTCTTAACTAGCTCCAGCTCCTTAGCCAGTTGTTCAACTTCCGATTTGACTTCAGTGAATTTTTCCTCCACGCTTTCAATTCTTTGATCTACTGCCTGGAACTTTTCCTCAAAAAACGCATTCTGGGAATCAAGTTTGCTTTCTAGAGCTTTCTTCTGCTCATCGAACTTAGTATCTAGCTTTTCATCGAGAGCGTTCTTTTGTTCTTCGAGAGCGTTCTTTTGTTCTTCGAAAGCATTCTTTTGTTCTTTTTGGCCGCTCTCCAGCTTCTCGAATTTGTCTTCGAGAGCGTTCTTTTGTTCTTCGAGAGCGTTCTTTTGTTCTTCGAGAGAATTCTTTTGGCTACTCTCCATCTTTTCGACTTTCTCCAGAAGCAACTTCATGAAAGCGGGCATTTCATCGGCAGTACTTACTGTGCTTTGTTGCTGTTCTTCTTGAACTTCGAACAGCATCGTGTCTGGATGTCCACCTTCCTCGGTAATAGCGTCCTGGAGTCGGAGCAACAATTCCCTTTTGAGCCCCGAAGTCTGGAGGTTTCTTTTACCCAATTCCGCTTTTAACTCAGCTGTTGTCAATTGTTCAATTTTTCGACCCATTTTGAATTGTTTTCACACAATTTTCACAACACAATCAGTTTATGTCTTATATCTGTTCCAGAAAATTCACTCGCGAATAAACAAATCACTGAAACCGTTTTTATAACTTAGTAAATTAAAGCTTTATCGCACAATCAGTTTCAATGTATCCGGAATATTCCACAATCAAATTTGTATGAGTCACCGACACTGTTTACACACACGATATCTCTGGAAAATTCCACTGCAAAAATAAATTGTTTTAGTCACCGACGCTATTTACGCGCACTTTTTCTAGAAATATCCACTTAAAATTGTTTGACACACTAACACTGTTCCGGAAAGTTCCACTGTAGAATTAACCCGCACAATTACGAGTTTTATCCCCAATTTCTGACACCAATGTAATGTTTTCGGCCTGGGGTTCGTTGAATAAAACTCAATTTCACTTTTATAATCACACAATGAAACACTTTATTTATCAAACAAACTTATTTAAACTCAGATCACACTGTTATTCAACTTTACTATTTAGAATTCAACACTTTATTTCAACTCAATCACTTTTTACTTTATTACCGATTTTCACAAGTCCACGTTTAAATTATCACTGTCTCGTACGAGCCTGCCACCCGTGTATTTATACAAAATTAAGCACCTTCTAGTACGTTCCATACCCCCTTTGGTAATTTTCCACTGGTACTCCTCCGCTGAATTCCAAGGAGGGGAAATCGAAATTCGAACTTTGAATGTGACAGCTGCTGTCAGATGACTGGAATGACAGTTGGGTATGTTCGTTTAGTGAATCGAGCGGATGCGTCTGTAGAGCGAATCGATGGGTGCATTCAGGGACTCCTGCGAGTTGTTTTAACATAACATTATATTCAACTTGATGAACTTACCCATACTCTAACATTTGTTTACATAATGTGAGCAAACTCGTCAACTCATTGGTACCATGCCACTCATTTTTCCCTTTTTTGCATCAGCTGATCGCGAAAATTGTTGTTAAATCTTCTCATACGTATTCACCGACACGGAAAATTAGAGCATTATAAAAGCCTTGAAGACTTTATAAAAGACAAACAAAATGGGTAAACAAATGGGTGTTGGATGGCAAAAGAAACGCAAGTTGAATATCTAGTTATTCAGTAATTTAAGACAAAAATCTAACCGCCTGAACGCTGTTGAGAACCCGGGAACAAACGTAACGTCAAAGCTGTCGCTGTTTCTTACGAATACGGACAGCAATCTGCAGCACGCCGTACAATACAAAACAAAAAACGAAAGACAAAACCCGCGACTCAACAATTGACAGTTTCTTGTGAATTCCCCTGTTTTTCAGTCGCAGACATTTTGGCATTCGCCTATTTAACGAAATAATTTCAAGAGACTTCAAACGCGAATAAGATGTCGCGTTATCAATCGTCTCACGACGATTATGAAGAGGATTGGGATAATAACACATCCTCCCAGCCCCCAAGAGAAACCGTAAGTTACAACTCGCAATCGTACACTAGCCGTGCTCCACGTTCTGATCAGAACGGTGGCTATCAGGGCTACGGGAATCAACGTGAAAATTGCGACCGCGACTACAATCGTTCCTCGGGATCCGACTACAGGCGTCGTGACGATGACCGCGGAGGGTATCGCGGAGGCAATAGCGATTACTCTGATCGCAGGAGGGACCGTGGGGGCGACGACAGGGATTACAACCAAAGCCGCTCGTCGGCTCAGTGCTCGGAGAGCATTTCCATTACGCAAGGTGACATTGGCGCCATAATCGGCCGCGGTGGAGCCAACATTAAGCGCATCCAATCGGATTTCTCGGTGCGTGTGAAAGTCGATAGGGACTATAATGAGGTTACGGTTTCGGGAGACAACCAGAGTGGCGTGGACGATGCTGTCAAGTTCATAAACAAGCAGCTGGATGGTGGGCCGTCCGAAAATTCAGGTGGAGGAGGTGGTGGAAGCGGGCGCTATAACAAGCCCGAAAAGGTTGAATTTGTCTGTGGGTATGGTGTGCCTGATCCGGTGGACGATACGCCTGTGACTATTGATTGGGACAAGCTTAACAAAACAGCGGTAAGTTTGACAACACTGCCAGAAAATTTAATCGCAAAGATATGCCCGTATTTAGGAAGAGGAACGCGCCAAGCGCTGGGCTCAGTGCCCGCCACTCATCAAACAGTTCTATGAGGAGGTGCCAGAGGTCACCAATATGCCTCCAGAAGATGTGGCCCGCATACGCGCCGAGAACAACAATATTACAGTGGATCGACTCTTTAAGGAGAACAGTGAGACATCGGACCCCATTCCGAATCCTGTTTGGAAGTTCGACCAGTGCTTCGGGAAGTATCCTGACTTGATGGAAGAAATCCGAAAGCAGGTGAGTTCCATTATAATGATTCAACCCTTCTTGGCTTGACATCCCTTCCCAGGGTTTCGAGAAACCCTCGCCCATCCAATCGCAAGCGTGGCCGGTTCTTCTCCGCGGGGAGGACATGATCGGCATCGCCCAGACTGGTACTGGCAAAACACTGGCGTTCCTTTTGCCCGCCATGATACACACTGAGTATCAGCCGGTACCCAGGTCAGAACGTGGCGGCCCCAATGTTCTCGTGCTGGCACCGACCCGAGAGCTGGCCCTACAGATCGAGAAGGAAGTCGGAAAATACTCTTTCCGTGGAATGAAGGCGTGAGTAGAGTTTTGTTGTCTGGAATTCTTGAAACTTTTTTTTTCCACCGCAGGGTTTGTGTGTACGGGGGAGGAGACCGCCGCGCGCAGATTGGCAATATCGAACAAGGCGTCGAAATTATCATTGCCACTCCTGGTCGCTTGAATGACTTGGTCCAGGCCAATGTAATCAACATAAACAGCATTACATTCCTTATTCTCGATGAAGCTGATCGCATGCTGGACATGGGCTTCGAGCCCCAAATCCGCAAAGTCTTGCTGGACATCCGACCGGATAGGCAAACTGTGATGACGAGTGCCACCTGGCCACCGGGCGTCCGTCGATTGGCGCAGAGCTACATGAAGAATCCCATTCAGGTGTGCGTCGGAACACTGGACTTGGCGGCTGTGCACACAGTGCGTCAGGTGATCGAGATCATGGACGAAGACGAGAAGTCCTACAGGGTAAGAACTGATGCGGTAACTCAGCCATGGGATGGAAACGACTAAGGTCTGCTTACAGATTCGACAATTCATCAAATCGATGGAGCCCCACGACAAAGCAATAATTTTTTGCGGCAAAAAAGTTAGAGCTGATGATTTGTCCAGTGACCTGTCCTTGGAGGGCGTCATGTGCCAGTGTATACACGGATCTCGGGATCAGGTTGGTTTTTCTGTGAACCTTAACAGTTTCTGTAGCTTGCCCTAATTTCAGGCTGATCGTGAGCAAGCAATCGCAGACATCTCGTCGGGCGAAGTTAAAATTCTCATTGCGACGGACGTTGCATCTCGTGGTCTCGACATAGAGGACATAACGTACGTAGTTAACTTTGATTTCCCACGCAACATCGAGGAGTACGTGCATCGTGTTGGACGTACTGGTCGCGCAGGCCGTCTGGGTACATCGTTGAGCTTCCTGACTCGCAGTGATTGGGGCTCGGCCAAGGAACTGATTGAGATTCTGGAAGAGGCTGACCAAGATGTACCTGATGAGCTGAGAGATATGGCTCGCCGCTTCCAGGTGATGAAGGATAAAAGAGCCAACGAAATGGAGCAGTTTGGCGGCCGTAGAGGTGGTGGTGGCGGTCGGTATGGAGGCGGTGGTGGTGGCGGCGGAGGATTTGGTGGTTTTGGCGGAGGTCGCTCAGGTGGCGGCAGAAATAGGTAAGCGATTTCGAATACATTACTTGCCTTTAATCGTCAAGAGATCCTTGTTATTTCAGGTACTAATCTGTTAAAAAGTGGATTTTGTTTTTGTTTTGGGATTTCCCGTTCAGGACTACACCTACCAATGAATGTTTATTTTTCTTTTTTTACTCTCTAATCCAATAAAATGAAGTAACGTATGATCTATTAAATTGTGCAAAGGTAACATGTTTAGCAACCATAACGAGTTAGGATCAACAACTAAGGGCCGGTTTTTCAGTGCACAGTTAACTCTGTCAACAAAATTGTCAAAAAATTCGACTCTTGAAATTATTGACTCTCCCAGCTCTCATTTCACATAGAAAAACCCAGAAAAAGAAGTTCGAGTTATTCTCAAATGTCATTTTTCAAAGCAACGCGCAAATCAACTGACATTCCACGCAGAAAAAACATTCTAAGAAGTTCACACTGTTGTCCAGAGGTGATCCGAGATTAACTCACCAAATTTGGTGAGTTAAGCCGAGATTAACCCCAGATCTTAGTTCACTGAAAAACTCATTTCTTGGGTTAATCTCAGTTTAACTCGGAAAGTCGGATGATCTCGTACTGAAAAACCGGCCTTTACTCTTATTCGATGTTGTGCGAAAGGTGAATATTTGCTGAATTATAGTACAGCGTATTTACCTTCTTTAGCGAAATCATATTTGCAAAAGTGCGATGCACGCTGTGGTAAAAAAAAAACACACTGCATAATTGCACTTCCGAAGGTTAAACAGTCAGAGCGGCAATTGCGGACTCGCTAATGCAATAATAGATTCGTAATAATTCTACGAAGGTTTCAACTAGAGCTGGAAAACGATAGAAATGCTGCACTGTCGTTGTAGGTGTCCCATCTTTTGGAATCGAGTTTGCTTTCCAAAGCCAAAGCAATATTTCGGCCATCAAATAAGGATCCAGTTACCTACTTTTCTAAAGCATCCTTTTGAAATTCTGTTCGTGTTCCTGTTCCTTGTGACAACGCGGCTTAAGTCTGTAGAAAATAAGAAGCAAAATACACTCCAAGCTTCAATAAACTCCTAGGTCAATTTTAAGGACCTTTAAACTTCACACAAACGGACAGATGGACGGAAATGGCTTAATCGATTCACCTGTCGGCCTCGATTATATCTCTAAAAGTTCTCAGGGGTCTACGGCGATTATTTAACTGTGTTACGAACTATGCGTTAAAATTAATATACCCTGGTTCTGAATAAAAAGGAATTTCAAAAAATCTAAGGAAATGTCAGAACTCTGTGCAGAATCTACGGTCACACCTCTGCGAGGGTCTGACAAGCCATATTATAATTTGTGATAACATAAGAGACCTCTCAATTCGCCGTTCGGAATGCGCAAAAATTGTAGATTCCATCCATATGTGGAAGAACAGCACACAACATGCATGGTTTGGTTGTAAAAGGTCAGGCGAAGGCATTTATGAGTAGTGAGTGCCAGTTAGTTTTTAGTACAATTATCTACCTTAAAACCCTCACTTGGCAACCGGCGCTTGATAATTTCCAGATCACTCAATATATGTCAAAGCTAAATATAAAAACAACATAATAATGTAATGAGAGATCTTAACTTATTTTTTTGAATTTTTCCTTGGAATCGATTTGAATCTTTCCTAATTATAGTAATGGAATTTTTTGACATCGCACTCCCAACCAAGATTGAGAAGTAAGCACTTTCTTTCACTTTTTTATGATGGTATTGAGCGGCCATGACTCCTTTTTTTTATTTTATTTTTTAAGACTTTCAGATGAATCACTGTCTTTTGGAATTCAACACTTGCCAAATGGGAAACGAATTGTGCCATTGCTTCATTCAACGGCAGATTATTTAAGAAGTTTAATGAGGAGCGACGGCAAGTAGCTCGTTTTTTTTGTCTAGATGTGGGTTGAGTACAAAATTCGTAATATATCGGAATTGGACTGAGACTCAATTTCGTTCGGGAGTTAATCTCGGCTTAGCTTGCGAAATTAAGTGGTTCAACCCCGGATCAAATTCTGGAGAACACTTCGAACTTCTTTGCCTGTTTCTTCTATGTGAAATTTCAGCTGTTTTGAGTGTTCCTGAGAAAAATAACATTTGAGAACAAATCAAAATACTTCTTTGGCTGTTTTTTTTTATATGTGAAGTGATAGTTGGAAGAGCCAATAATTTCGAGAGTTGAATATTTTTTAACACTTTGGGTCCATTTTTCAGTGCTGTGTTAAGCCCAGCTTAAGCCAAGATCTGTTAATCCCGAAACGAAACCAATCTCGAGTTAATCTGGCGAGCATTTTTTCAGCGTTAGCTCCGCCAGTAAACTTGTCAAAATCATCGACTTTGGAAATTATTGACTCTCCCAGCTCTCGCTTCACATAGAAAACACAGGAAAAGAAGATCGAGTCATTTCAAATGTCACTATTCACAGAAACACACAAAAGCCACTGCCATTTAATACAGAAAAACATTGAAAGAAGTTCATACTGTTCACCAGAGTTGATCCGAGATTATCTCATCAAATTTGGCGAGTTAAGCCGAGATTAACCCTAGATACAAGTTCACTGAAAAACTCATTTCTGGGGTTAATCTCAGTTTAACTCGGAAACTCGGATGATCTCGCACTAAAAAGCCGGCCTTTAGGGACAGTTTTTCAGTGCGATTTTTTTTTAGTTTGGGAGCTAAACTGAGCTAAGCCTCAGAAAAGAGTTTTTCAGTCAACTTCATTTCGACTAAAAAACTACGCGACCTACAGGTTAGGTCGGAATTTAAGTGTATAAAGGTCACAAGTCATGGTAGATCCAAGTCTGATCGGTGATCGCTTATATGAAAGCTCTTCTCTTTCAGGATACATCATTTACTTTTTGGATGAGATTGTCGGAGATTTATACATTTGCCCTGCAGACCTTAACGAAAAGGAAGGGTTTAGCAAACGTTACAAATGGAATATCGGTAGGTATAAGACAACGCGGCAGGCAATGTTTAGGAATTTATACCTTACAGAACGAGGCCGTACAATCGCTATTTACGTTTGCAAGACCAAGACTCCACTATTAGTTGACTCGGACACTTCAGTGAATTTAAATTTCCCCTATCTTCAAGGGTTTCCGGGTTTTTTCCCTAGATTTATTCTATCTTTACCGCTATTGAACTTTAAAAATCGTTGCATCGGCGTTGTCGAGTTTTATCGAAACTATGGTCGACAGTACACAGAGGTGAGGTCTCATGAATGCTCAGGCACAATAATTACCACCTGATTTGAATTTGAATTTAGACTGACATAAGACTGTGCCAATTTCAACTAAAAAATTGCGCTGAGGCTTTGCAACAAAATGAAAGCGCAGTCTTCTATACCCAACATAATAATATTCAGGTACAACTCCAAGAACTATTGGAGCGATGCACATACAATGACGATGATAATGGATCGTACAAATTCTCAAATCATGTTGAGGTAAGAATGCATGACTTCAGATTGCCTTAAAGTATCTAAAAAGACTTGTTACATATCCACAATAGCAAATGACTCGTGAATGCACCGATGCGATCTTGTCGTCGATGTTCTTTGACAGGGCTACTGATCCAAAAACCATTCCTAGCAAGATTGAAGAGTCTCTCATAGCCCTTAATAATCGTACGGTGGTCGTTACCAAATTCCGTGCCAGGATAATGGGGCGGAAAATTCGGGGACTCATTAGGGTGTGCTACAAGAAAGAGCTCTCATTGTTTAGCTTTCTTGATGAGCAACTTTTGGAAGGATTCGTCAAATTGTGTACAACTTGGTGTGTGATTGAATACATGAGTGGCTTCCTCAAGAAGCAGGTAACCTAATGATCTAGAGACTATTGAACTCCTAACTTTCACACGGCAGCCTCTTTTTTAAAGCAATCCTTAAAGGATAACATTATGAACTTGATTTATTTGCAACTTCAAAATGCTCGAGACTTCAATAAAAGCCTTAAAGCGTCAACACCAATCGACCCCGAGGAACTCAATTCGTTGGAAAGTTCTCTTGCTAGAAGCTTTTTCGAAGAGTAACCGTTATCAATCATTTTAGATGGAATTATACAGCCACTAAAGCTTGCGATGATGATAAGCTCTCTTATGACGTTGTGCAGATGATAAGTCGTTTCAAGGAGTCCCTTCCTATTTCGGATGAATCTCTTCGGACTTTCGTTGTCATGGTGAGGCTTTGCCACCGAAACGACTATCAGCACGCAGTACAGTGCGTTCAAGGTCTGTACCGGTTGTTGATGGATTGCAAAAAGTTCGCTTCTCCGCTCGAGGTAACACATTTTCGCATGAAAGTGATTATATCACGTATAATTAAGGTCCACTCTAATAAACAACTTTTAAATTTTGCTATCGTTTTAACAGGCCTTGGCAATGATTATTGCCTCCCTATGTCACAAAATAACCCTAATCGAAACACAAACTGCAGTGAGCTGCGTTTTTGGCCGCTATAACCTATACCCGAATGAATTGATTCGGTTTGAAATCGTTCAGTACATCATTCAGGTAATATAAGCTGTTGCCATAAAAGCTCTGAGAAAGATCCAGTGTGCCTTATTTTAGGAAACAAAACTTTTAGAAGAATTGGACTTAAATGATAAAAATTTGGTGCTAAAATTGATTAAAGACTTTCTGGTCGACATGAGTTTGGAACCCTTCAAGGCTAACATAGAAAAGTTTGGAAAACTTGTCCAAAATGATGATGTTCACAAGGAAAATGATACAGAATTTCGATCCCTGCTACAATCAATTATGCCAGGACTTGGAAATATTATGGGGCATTTTAGGTCACAAAAGTTTTGTGAAAATTTTCCTAACTTTGATCTTTTCGATTATTTGAAGAAAAACCAACTGACGTGTGTCGATATTGTTGTGGCTATAAGTACGAAATAAAATAAAAAAATTATTCAGTTTGTTTGAATTTTTAAGCGCTAAATAGCTTCGGAGACCATAAGCAAACCCTTGTTTTAATTGGAGCAATAAAATAACAATTATTTCAAATCAGTCAGAACAACAAAGTATCATTCTTGTAAAGTCGGGTAATATGGCGCAGGGAGATAGAGCACCTAAGGCCGGTTTTTGAGTGCGAGAGAGGCACTGAACGTGGCGAGAGATTTTTGAGAACGCACTGGGGCTATTTCAGCGAACCTAGCAAGTAACAAAAGAAGTTATAGTGGATGCGCTTAATTGATTTGATTTCACGATTTTTTTTTTCAAATATCAGTGTAGATAATGAAATGGCAAAAAGGAAAAGAAAATGTTTAGTTGCCACTTCTTTTTCCATGGCGGTAATTTTTTGTAGGTAAATGCAGCGTAGGAAGAATGCGAATATTTTTAACCTCTTCATCTTAGACTACTCAACAATATTTTAAAAAGATTAAAAAAAATAAACAAAGTTTTGACCTCACACCGACCCTGCCCTGGGACTAACAGCCACCACGGAAACGCCATCCTCAAAAATATTCCCCACTTTCTACATGCGAAATCCACCTCGTGCCTGTCATTTTATCCAAAAACATCGCAATCAGCTGCTGCGGCATCTGTCAATTTTGCACTTCCCTCTTGAAAATTCTGCCAACATTTCGCTATGAGCAACCAAAACGCGAGAAAAGTATTTTATTTTCCCTTTTAAATCGTCTCTTTCGTTTCGTTTATTTTATTTTCCAAATCGTTCATCAACAAAAGCAATTTTTACCCATCGCGACAAGCAATAAAGTTGCAACACACACCGCTAGTGCATTGGAAAACCCAATAAAATCCCAAAAGAAAAGTGAAAAAAGTCCCTCGTCGTCGTCCCCCAACAGTGTGCTAAAGCAGCAGCAAATCAAAAAAAAAGTTTCTATCGGAGAAAAAAGTGCGAATAGGAAAATTCCATGAAAACTGTTTCGTTTTTCTTTCGTTTTTAAGTTGTTTTCTATTATTTTCTGTTTCGTTGTTTTATTTATTCGGACGCAAAGTGAATTTCGCTGACAGAGGCTATAAATTCCCCTGTGCAGTGTGCATTTCTGAGTGCAGTGACCAAGTTTTCTACAAAGTATTCGTCAAAAAAAAAAAAACAATAGTTTCCTTGTACCGGTGTTGGACACTGCTCTGCAACAAGGCGGAACGTGCTTCTGCTTTATTTCTCGTTAATTGATTAATCATCCCGCCTACGACACCGTCAACCACACACTCGGACGACTCGGAACTCGCCAAAGGAGGAAAACCGAATTTTATAGTGAAACCAATTTAATGACCATCATTCGTTGCGGTAAGTACCCTCTAGCTCTGGCAGAGAACACCTCATTCTTTCTCGATTCTAGTCTCATGGATTCATTTCGATTTTCATTCAAAAACAAAAAGTTGGACTTCTGAAACCCCCAACAGAGGAGACCCCCCTATTTTGTCTGTCGCGTTGACTTTTCTATTTGAATTAGTTTCGAGTGCCCTTTCTACGCCCCCAGAATGGGTTATAATTAGAGACGGATCCACTTATTAATAAGATTCTTGAGTGTTCCTCGGAGAATTGGCAAAAGTTCGCCGCCGTGCCAATAAACATCCTCACCACTGATTGGCTGCGTTAGTGTGATTTGGCGCTCTGGCAATTAATCAAATTAAATTCCACTGATTCGTTGTTGTTTGTTTTGATAGCCAGCGGACTTAACTCAGCCGATTGTCGATCAATTGGGGTGCTCCACTCTTCCCGCCATCAATCACGGTGAAATTCATTCTGTTATCAGAACTATTTTTGTAGCCCGTTGTTGGCTATAAATTTCCGTTCAATCAATTGAGACGGATCGATGATAGTTGGGCTCCATATCACCCTCAGTCCGTGCGATAAAGGACAAGGACATCCACCTCATTCACTCGTGTCGACGAGTGTATTTATAGATCTTCAAACTTTTTCGCAGTTTTTCCTTGGGACGACGTTCGGAAATGTCCGCTCTTCGTCTTGCCGGCGCCACATCGTCTAATAGTGGACCTTGACAGCTCAATGCTTTTGCTAGTGCGACGAGTAAACACACGAGAATGCTTAGCGATGACGACGACGACATGCAGCAGCGATTGAGGTCGATATTTTTAGGCAACACGGGGAGGAGTTGGGGGAAATGCCATTTCCCATGCAGAGAGATGCAGTTTCTTATTCATTGTGGCCAAAATTGGTCTACGAAATTGGTCTACGGTGACGACAGAGGGTGGAAACTGGTTTTCCCTGAAGCTGTGTAAGGTGAGCTTTGTTGTGGGCTACCCTTGAACGTAATAGACACAGATAGTTGTCCCCCAATGCACCAGAACAAACCCTACGACTGTATCGAGTATCGGAATTATCAATGCAGTCAACGTGATGATATCAGAATTCAACTATCGAATGGCAGGAATGTATTCGAGTAGAATTTGAAGCGATAAAAATGGAAACAGTAACGAGGTATTTGTAGATAATTCAATATTTTTTTGGTTCGTTTGTCGAGGTGGTTAGAATAATTGATTTGTAAACGGAACGATGCTTAATTTATTGACAGGCGTTATCTGTTGTGGCAGAGTTAGGAGGCACAAATAAGCCATCATTCATTTATGCCTACTAGGTTTTATGTCCTAAGTATTCCATCGATAAATGAATACAGTTGCCATAGCCCCATGAAATCAAGCAGTATTTGTGCCACTTGGTTTGGCAAAGGTTAGTAATCCTTCATCGTTTGTTGTTAGTAATCCTTTAGCTTTTGTCGCTCACTCGTTTATTGATGGGCAAACACCGTTTAGCCAGAATTTGCAGAAAAACATTAAAATTATAGTTTTTAGGGCCAGACGATGTTTTGGACTCACCTCATTCTTGAATGCTACCGAAGCTTGAACTAAATATTGTTAAGGGGAATTTAGTCGTAGTTCGACGAAAGATGGGTGTTTTTTTTCGTACTTCATAACATACTACGAGCACACGCGGCCGGCCCTCATAGTGCTTATATAAAGGTTTTTCCTTACCCACAGGAATTAAAAATTCTTGGCCTATCCACGGGACGCGCCCCTAATAGCCCTGCATTAATGGCCCGTCTACAGAATATAACTATTGACCACATTGAACCAAAAAGTCTCCGTACATACACCTGCTTGGATTAGTTTTTTTTTAGATGAGGTTTGAAATAATCACATACATTTTCTTGAAAGTCTTTATCCATGATTTGTTTCCTGCCCTTTTCACAACGAAATGAGTTTTCGGAAAAAAGTTTACGAAAGCTCATTGAATCATTCACAGGGAACACGACCTGAGTTTGGTTGACATTTCAGTCACTTTGACACTGGTTAATCGTAAATTGTTAACTGGCGTTTGTAAACAAAGAAAAACAATGAACTCGAAAGTTTTAAAAACAATAACTTTTCAATGAAACAAGTGTTTAAACTAACGTGAAAACAATAAAAGCTATTTTGACTAGCAATACAAAAGACAATTTGACTAGTCTCTTCAAATGAAAACGTACTAACGAATATTATAACTTCTTAGACTTCAAAAGAAAAGGAATTTAGCCGTACCTTTTCTATGCATTTTTTCTTTTTCTCAGATTCCTCCATGATCTATTAAAAAATGGCTTTTATTTTGTATTTTATTTTTTTCACACAAAATATTTACCAAACTAACTAAGAAATTAAAAAGCGCTTTTTTCTTTTTCTTCGTCCTCGAGAAACAAATATGAACTCAATTTTGTTTTTACAGAAAAAATCAGCTGTGTTGCTGGATGGGTGAAAAGGTTTGTTTGTTTATAAAATCTTCGATTGCAAGGAAAACTCATTAAAAACTACCAAAAACTCGAGGTGATGAAAACAGGAAAATGTACTATGTATGGTTTTTCCAAATACTGAGTCCCCCCGATCGCCCTTAAAGGCTTCAGTTCAAACTTTATACTCTTGACTTTTGATCCTTTGGTAAAACTTTCGAACCTCATTCCTGTTATAGCAGCTCTCTTTTGCTTTAACCGCGCGCTTCTCGTGCTCTCTTTTAAGCGATCCGTCCAAAAATGCTGTTTTTTTTGGAAAAAGGTCTTCGTACTATGTTTTTAGCGGTCCGTCCAAAAATGGAAAAAGGTTTTCGTACTACGTTGTATGAAGACGAAATTTAGTGTGCTTATAAACACCGGGAAATTTTTTTCATGCTCACAACGGTTTAATTACAGTTTGAAATTTCACACGAAAATGGACCAAACGTTTTTAGGTACTTATTTTAAGAAGCTTATACCATGTCTCCACCGAGCCTAGTGCTCGGTTTATCCGCGATTAATATAAATCTTTATTAAATCCTCTACAAATCACGCGATTTACCATGCAAATTTAAATCCTCTCGGCAAACGATTAAAAATAAATCCTCTTAGAAATCCCATTCACCCTATTCACAAACCTATTTTCTGCACCTTTGTAACAGTTTGAGAATCAAAAAAGGAAACTGAAACTGTCCCTGTATGACAAATCTGTCACAAGCTCGTTTTCTATTGTAATTTTTACAGAGGAAATCGCTTCGATTTTCGCTCCTGGGAAATAACATCTCCACTCTCTTTTGAGAACCAAAATGACAAAAACAGAATTTTCGTGTCAAATTAATCCTATATTTTTACGGTGGAGCCACTTTGGGATTTATTTTAAATCGTCTCCCAGTAATCCTCTTTTAATTTTCGGTGGAGACATAGTATTAGCTGGCAAGAACTAGAAAATAGAAACTTCAGTCAAGTAAATATTAAATATTTTAATGGAAAAAATTAGTTTTTTGAAAATATTGAAAGGCTTTTGAGAAATGGAAAATTGAAAGCGGTTGACGTTTTGCATGGTGTTTGGGGCTATAACTTTTGTGCCGCTCAGTGCACAAAGCCGATATTTAACACGCGTATAAAGCAACTCAAAAATAACCAAGTGCTTAAATCATATTTTTCCGAGCGAGTTTAATTACTGCCGTTTTAACGCATTTTCGAAAGAATCTCAAGAATTCACGAAAAAACGTATGTACCCCCTCTTATCCCCGTTGCTGTTTGAAGAAATCATATGAAAAAAATCAGACGTATCAGAAATTCTCCAAAATTTTAAGGAAATTTATATCGAATTTAGAAGTTTTTTTTTGTTTTCGAGATGTGCTTGAAAACACTGTAGTTGAGTGACTAAAATTATGCAACATCAACATTATTTGACGCAAGCACTACCATACGAACGTAAAGCAACAAAAAAATCTTAAAAAAAGCAATAAATTTAGTTGTAACAGTTTTTTTAAGAAATAAATAGAAAAAATGTAAAGAATTTTTTTGCCATTTTAGAGTAACAAAATTTAAAAATCATCCAGAACTGCGTAGACTTGAAAAAGTATACGATAGAATGTAAAATATATCTGGCAATAATTCTTATAGAATTTTACACAAAACAGAAAAATAAAGATGAGCTTAACCTTAAACAAAAGCCAACGGACCGCTCTGTGTATGTCTTTATACTTGACGGTTTTTTTTCCTTCGGAGAAACCTCCTCCTCTGGTCGTAAGCCTCGCGACCAGCTCTTGTCCTTCTGCGCTTTGTAAACTTCCTGTTTTGCTTGGCGGCACTCATCGTCAAACCAGCGGTTTCGTTCTCAAATTGTCAAAATACATCGAAAATCCCACTCAAATTCTGTCAAACGCTACGGTGCCCATAATAGACTTCAGCAAATGTTTCGGAAATCGTATGAAATTTGTGTGTATTTAACCAGCTGTCAAGTTTCCGTGCTGAACCTCTCACTTGAGTAGGACTAAACTTAAGAGCGCAAAAGTTAACGAAGACCTAACGAAACCAAGCAAATGACAGTTCGAAAAGCCGACTTAAGCCCATTTAAGTCTATTATGGTTAGGCCTTTGATGCTGACTGCATCAAACATTCTAGGACCTCGTAAAATGTTTTGAGAGACTCGGTTGGAGAAAAAAACTTTCGATTCCTTGTGATTTTAGCCTGCCGACGCCGAACTTCCTCACAGCATTTCTATTTTTTGGCGTTGGTCTGGAATCGGGATAGTCAATCACTTCCTCGTTTTACCTTTGGCTACAACGAGGAAGTGATATGGGTCAATCTTGGCCCCTCGTTAGTTCAGACATCCAAGATACTGGAAGAGTGCCTTACGTCGATCGCAATATGGTTAATCTGGTTGACGGCTGATTGATTAGGAGATCTCCATGCCCCTTTGTGGATTTTGAGATGCGAGGACTGTGAACAACATCTAATCATCATTATACCAAGGACTCTTTTTTAGGGGTGGGTGACTAAACATCTAAAACTGATTCAGCTACGTTTTCAATTGTTTCTCTCAAAATTGATATAGTTAATACAGAAATGGGAGCTTTAAATAAGAAACAATAGAATTTTAAATACTCTCGAAAATTGCACGCGGTTTGAGAATGCCCATGGTTAATGGTTAAATACAGTCGTAATTTTATTTTTCTTGAAACTTTTAAGATTTTTTTCTGCAAATATCAGGGAATTATTACCACAACGAATTATTATTCTCCACATGACAGAAAATAATAATTTAAGTGTTTATGCCACTACCAAATAAAGAACATTCCTGTGTTAGACGGGTCTACGTCACACCATACGCTGACTGCTTTCATCCGAGTCAAAGACTTTAGCGTGTGCGATTCACTTTTATTATGAGTTCCTATTAAAACGCGGGAAGGCTTTTATGTGACCATCAAATGATTAAATTAATCTTAATGCCGATTCTGCCATACCGTCTTTGGGGACAACTTTAGTAAGTTCTAGAACAGACAAATACGCATGTAAATATAAGTAAGGTAATGACTCTACGTTCTCTAGGCCACAAATCATGTTCAACTTAATTTTTAATATAAGTTCTTGTTATCGTTTTCACTTATTATAGCTTTGGTGAGTAAAAATAAAACTAAAAAAAAAAGTGAATTTTGGTTGAAAAGGACCAAAGGAGCGAAAGAAGATATAAATATGAGCGCACTTTGGTAGTAGTTATTGCAACGACAAGTAAATACTGTCCGTAGAAGATAATGTTCTATCTACGGCCTAGAAAATAGATGAAACAAACACAAAGTTGAATATGCATCATGAAAATTAAAAATATCAAAATAAATTTCTTCGGAAATAATGAAAAATCAACCCAATTCGAGACCCCGGTCACAGTGTTCGTCAGACCCAAATATTTTAGAATCAGATGTGTCACCTATGCATTTCTCACTGTCTTTCGAATTCCCGATTGACAACGTATAATGCGCTTGTTTCGGAGCACCTGCCCAGACATAAAAAAACAATTCTTTTTAAGTTTTCATATTGCATCCTCAACTAAAAATATTTTTAAGTTTTTACTGTAGCAAAAGTGTTTTTTTATATACTAATATCTGGTGCCCATACCCAGACATGTCCGAGTTTTCTTGAACTTTTAGACAGTCATTTAAAAGTTTACTGAAATCTTAGGAACTTTTTTCAACAACGGTTTGGGATTAATCGGCAATTAATGTGATAGTTGAGTAATGCCAAATTTGTCTTTGTTGCACCTGCACAGACATTAGGAAGGTCTATGCAAAAATACCTTTTCAATGACATATTGCTAATTGTTATTGGTCTGAGGGTCAGTTCATATATAAAATTGAAGAAATTGAGAAAATTGAGAAAAGAGTTTTAAAGCTTCTGAACTTATAAATGGAAATAAAAGATAAAAAACCACTTTGAACTTGCTATGCAAAAAATTTTAGGAATCTTTTCAAAATCTTTTTATGATTTTAAAACAAAAGAAAACAATGCTAAGAAATTCGAGTTCTTCGAGTAAACTGTCCAAAAGTCATTTGAGGAAATAAATTGAATTTGAATGTGTCGGCGTTTTAACGGCTAGACCCTGTTTTGTTTTTGCAAATCATTTTGACAATTCTGTTCAACACGATGCGATGGTGACATAAATAAATTCTTATTCTTCCAAAACTATTTTTATACCAATGCGAAAAATTATTGTGTTTTTATTTTTTAATAAATAATGTCTCGTCTAGTCAAACAAAATATGTTGGTTGTCGTGCACATCATAGCAGCTGTTGGATTAGTGACGTCTAGTGATTCACTGGTCACAATGCACAACTGAGCATTTTTATCGCGTTTTAGAAGTTTCATTTTGGCCACCTCTCATAGGCAACTTGCCAACAACAACATCAATAAAATCAAAATGGAAATATTGCATTTGGAATGATTCTAGTTTGAGTATTTTTAGATTTTACGTTGCTTTAGCTACACTTGCGGTGGCATAGAAAAATTATTAAATTTAATTGGGTTTTCGGGCAAGTTACGAACTGATTTATGTTTTATTCCTATCGAAAAATGTGGTTAATATTTTCTAGTATTATTATGAAATCTCTAATTTATTTATTAATATTCCTGTTCTTTTAGGTAAGAACTATTCATGCTACCATAAACCAATATAGTTCAAAAATCCTTAAAGTCAGATTTGCATGTTGGTCTTTTGTGGCAGCAGGACAGAAGGATCCGTCAAAGGTAACATTCATTTGTACATCAATTTAATTGTATAAATTTCTGCGTCTTTCTTTTGTCGAAAGTTGCCACTATCCGGTGGTGCACTCAGGCGCAGACCTGGTCCATTGTACTACCATGCAGACAAATAAAAAAAATAGAGTCGCGCAACAGCTCGAGGTGAACCAGGGCCAAATTCTCAACAATGTATGCTGTGTGTGTTGATTTCTCACATACAAGGGGACCTATAATTTTTTGCCGAATCCGGACGGCACTTAGAGAAGTTTTTCAAGACAATTAATACTCTCGGAGGGCTTAAGAGGGCAAAAGGGCAAAAGAACAAGTCTTTTTTTTCAGGTGACGATGGCAAGACTACCATGCAGACACCTTACTTTAATTTGAATAGGGCTTCAGTGATGAAGGGCTTAGATGTTCGGCACTCACCACGTCAGCCCCAGAAACTCAGTTCTTCTTGTGTGTCTGTTAAGCAGAAGAGGAGGCGGTGCCCAATGTAAAGGACTGGTTTGTTTCAGACTTCCATCGACCTGTCCTATTTCATAGACGCCGCCGGACGTGCTTGTGCATTCAGCCAGTAAAGCTTTGTGCCATCAATCGGTCAGCTGCTTTTCTCTTCCGCTGTCCCTTGGTCAGGCGCAACGCAGAGCCCGCCCCTTTTGGAGCCCGTTCAACCATTAGGTATCCTGAGTCTTATCGTCAGCAGCAGTGCATTGTGTAGCAGCCCCACTCACGTTCAGTTTGCCGTCAGAGTCGAACAAAGACCCGCAGGGCCCGCCTCTAAGTTCAACCATATAAGTATCTGGTCTTAGCGTCTGTTGAGGCTTTCCAGGCGGCATGCCCCGACCGTAGTCATAGAGACTACGGGTGAATTTTGGCAATTGCCAATACCTGGAGTAGAAAAATTTTAGGTTATCCATTCATTTCTGATTTTGGGTGGTATGGGAAATGGGTGGAAGGGGGATGATTTCGGGGTTTGAGGTTGAACCCCAAGAACAAACTAGGGTCCACGGAGTCGTCACTCCCGTCACCTCACTTAAGTGAAGCGCCACTGCGGAATCAATTCTGTGCTTTGGTATCAGGTTCAGGTATATGCACGACTTCCAAATACACAGGCAGTATTTACACAGAAAAAGTAGAACACCACATCGTGACGGACATGAAAGCTTTGTGCTTTATTATAATACGACGATGCCATTAAGATATATTTAAAATATTGATATCGGGCTAGAATAATTTCCAGAAGAAATTGCTTTGAAAACTGAAATCATTGGATTAGACACAACGTTTAGAGGAGTTTTTGGTCATCATTAAAATGAGAAAACATTTATCCTGAACATCTTAGCAGTGTAGAAGAGAACAAGGACAAAAACAGACGTCCCGAGGAAGTTCTTTTTTCCATGTAGATCTGTTAAGGAAAGGGCTCCAATAAAACGCAGTTCTGACGCAGACTCAGCTGATAAGCTTTCCTTCTTGCCACAGGCAAGTCGTTATCCTCATCATTTGTTTTCACATTAAGTGTGTCTTAGAGCGAGTCTATGTTGGAATGGAGTCTATGTCAGTGGTCGTTCTCGATCATCCCCTTAAAATTGAAGCTCTTCAGCCGCTGTCGAAGGTCGGGTTGGAGAGATTTCTTGGCGCTAAACCAGACATCTTGGCCGACTTACGTGCCATTTTCTTGATCTAGCATTCATAAACCGTAGAAAGTCTGTCTTGTCGGTTATCGCAATTTTTTTTAAAGGCTCCAAAGAAACCAATAATTTTCCGAAACCTTTCGGTTGTAACACACGGTGTCTACCTCAGTCAAATTTTATAGCTCTAGTGCTTGTCAAGTAGTTACAAGAGTCTTCGCTGCACCTGCCCAGACATTTGCCCTTGCCCAGAAAGAAACTGTATTGTTATAGCAATTAACTGCAATAGTTACACATACTTTTTAGCCACGTCGTATTTTTGAAGGAATAGCGAAGGCTTTCATGTACTCACATATCATGAACATTTAAAGTTATCCGGATATCTTGGATAACGGCTGGAGTCTTCTGCTTCGATTCAATCACAGTTGACATCATATGACTGTCAAAATTTATCAAGTTGATCACATCAATAAAAATTACATAGCACGGCGATTCGAGTACAAGCAACCCCCAACTTTACCATACCGATGGGGAAAAGCCTTTGTGTATTTCTGGTAAAACTCCCAATCCAAGAGTGCCCATACCATGTCTACGGTCCTGACTACAGCCGCAAAGTCGCAAACATCCATCAGTCCGCAGGAGCTATATAAATGCCCTTAGCTCGCATATTATATCACACCTTCAGTACCCTACAGAAAGTACTCTTAAGGAACAAGACCAGACTTTGAAGGTTTGCTGGTCATGCAGTAAGCACATTGATGGAAAAGGAAAGAAGGGGCGAATCGTGTTTTCTACTACGAAATAGTTCAGTAGTGGAAGAGGAACCATTGCTATAATTGTGATAACTGTGATAACCCCTATTGTTAGTTAATTTGTAAGTTTAACTTGTCCCCCCATTTGATCCTCTTGACGGGTGGAACGTAGATTTTCTTACAATCGATTATGAAAAATTATCTAAATCTTATTGAAGTGTTGTTTTGATCATTATTTATTTTAATTCTTTACGAAACTAATCAGTAAATTTTTCGTACACGTACCAGATTATCTGTTGAAAACATCTCCAATATACCACTTCACCGATGGCTGTTGTTTTCAGTAATATCGTGTTTTTTTTTTACAAATTTTCTACTTTAAACAAATAACAAAAGGCACTTTTCCTAGTGTAGTCGACATCGCTACACTCTGATAATTCGCAATATAAATTCATTCATTTATTTTTGCTTAAAAATACTTAAAATAAATTTAAACACTTGGTTAGTCTACTTAGCGAGTTTATTTTCAGCATATTTCTATTGCGTTATAAACAATTGAGATACAATAAATTCTCATGTCGTGCCTAGTGTTAATATGTTAATAGATCAAAAAATATAGTACCCGCACAGAAATAGGAATTTAATTGTTTGTTTCTTCATCTTTTCATTGGGCAATCATATGTTCCATTTCCTACAATAAAAATGAATGATTATATAGACACGCTTACAACACAATTTTAAATGAATCAGCAACATTATGTTTTTGAAAATTGAAAAAGATTCTCGCATATTGTGTGCGCACTTTTGTTTCATAATTCAGCTATTTGTCTTTCGTATACCCATAGAATTTCACACGTTTGTGTTTTGTTTACGTTACGTTTTTGTTGGAGGTTGCTACTATCCGAAGGAGCACTCAGACACAACTACTGGTCCATACTACTACCTTGCAGACACCTTACATTAATGTATTTAGTTTACCCGTCTTTCGAAGAAAGATGAGAAGTAGCTTTAGTGATGCAGAGCTTAGGTGTTCGGCACTCACCACGTCAGCCCCAAAGACCCGCCACCTGATGCGAGCAAAGGCAGGGCAACTACAAAGGAAGTGTTCCACTGTATCGTCGTCCTCTCCACAGGCAGGACAGGTGGTGGTTTCGCGTAAGCCTAACACATTCAAGTGTCTAGCAAAAGCTTGGTGGCCGGTAAGGACGCCTACAAGAAGTCTGCAATCGATTCTCCTAAGAGACAGAAGAAAAGACGCCGACCCTCGCAAATGTCCGGCCGTAGTCGTTTAGTCTGTCTGCACCCATCGCAGTCACGTCAGCGAGCCCTGTGCTCACGAAAAACCCAAGTATCAATGGCAGACGTAACAACAGATACAGGCAGGCCTATGGCAGGTTCAGGTCCTGAGAAAACCTCTTCTGAGCCTAGCCTGGCCAGCTCATCAGAGATATCATTTCCCTGGATACCAGTGTGACCTGGAACCCAAACAAGATTCACTGCATTTAGCCTTCGGACTAAGTTCAACGATTTCTTGAGTTCGAGCACTTTCTTGGACGAGGTAAGAGGGTTGAGCAACGCATTTAGGGCGGCTTGGCTGACACTTTTGTGGTAGAATTATTATTCAGACAGGATATTATTTATTATCAAGGAGACAGAGTGTTGCGAGAGAAAAGAAACACTGTTTTTTTTATTCCCATAAATTAAAGAGCCTGTGTTGAACATGTATGAAATTGGTGGGCAACTGTTTCTCGTTGCCTAATTTATCCTTGCTCATCCTTGCTTCACATCATCTGGGCTGAGGAAGTGATATAGTTAACTAAATACTGTCATATGTTGGAGCACCATCGATTGGAGTCTTTTCGAAAAGTGGTGGAAGAAGTTACCTATATTTTTTTTTAGGCTTTTTGGCCTACTGTTCCTTGGGAGTATAAAACAGGCGAAGCCCTTCATGTATCTAAAAATAAAAGCCTAGTTATGACTTAAAAGAAACATAAATCTGATTGTAAACTCAACTGGTTCTGCATCAGAATTTCGTCGTGGACCTGTTTTGGCGCCTAATCTTACAGCCCTGTTGATCAGAAAAATAGTCTTGATTTGGTGCAACCAGAAAAATGTTGGGTGTATTGGCTGCAGACGGTCGGTCGGTAGATTTGATGAGATGGAGCAATGCCTTCGTTACAATGGTACTTTTTGCTTCTCCTCATATAGGGACTTTGGCTTTAATTGAAGCGAGTGCCGTCTAACAAAGCAATTAACCACTCTCCAAGTCTTCAGGATTCCTCTTTTAAGTTTCTATGGTGGTTTTTATGGAGTTCCGAGGGGCGCCCAGTCACTCCCAGAAGGGACCGTAGGACCGGTCGTTGATCGCCAAGTGCGGGAAGCCAATTAAATGGCAAGGATTTGGTTTTGCACTACCCAAACCGAACGCTACGACAACGACATTGAGACACACGCACCACCACGGAACGGATGGCTTTGACTCGACTCGAACAACGACAGATCGGTCAAGCCTTCACAATTGAACGGAGTTTCGTCTTTCACCAAGTCAGGCGGGCTGGGTTTGATATACGAGACGTTGAGGTAATGGGACAGGACACCGACAGAAGAACCACTCGCCCAAGGGCTATCTGGGTACTTTTCCCAAACTAGACAGAACGTGACAATTCGATTGACACATTGGGAAGACCTTACTGATGCCGCAGTGATTGGGGAGCCGGACCGAAAAACGCTATAGGAAGCAGAAATAAGACTTACAAACCCAGGACTTAACGCGTACGGTATGCAGATAGACAAGAACGACGAATGGCAAGAAATATATTTTTTTTTTTTTGAATACTAGGATGGACGGAGGCTAAAACTCCAAAATCTTTCAAAGATACCAATACGCCCTCTATAGCAGGTACATAATACCGAAGTAGCCGATATTGGTTATGCCCGATTTCCACGTGCTAAAAAACCACCCATTTATGAGAGACACTATGAAACTGCCAGAACGCACTTCATAGTAGTAAATTTTCGCTCTCTCATAATACTTCTTGACTACAACTAAGTTAACTTAACAAGTAGTTTACGCTTCCATAGTGTTAATCGCATTGGATAGGTTGCTTTCCAGTGAATGCACCTACTAAGCCGTTCATTCATGCGGCTTCACCCTACATCGCTAGATCGAAGGGTCTTGTTCTTTGTAGTCTTCGCTCGTTGTTAACATCGTTAAGAGTCTCGTTTAGAGTACGGATCATTTCATTGTTGCAATGAACATGAAGGCGAGCATTTAGCTTTCGAGCGAAGTTTGTTACTTCTTCGCCCACGGTAGCTATTCCTAAATCTCTGTGAATATCGCTATTCCTAATAAACCATGGAGCATTCACAATTGCTCTTAGTGTCTTGTTTTGGAAAGTCTGCAACATGGACATGTTGCTCGGCTTGGTACAACCCCAAAGTTGTATACCGTATGTCCAGGACGGCTTTAACACCTGCCTGTACAAGAGCAGTTTGTTATATGTGCTTAGTTTCGAAAATCTTCCAATAAGCCAATACATTTCCCTGAGCCTAATCTCGAGCTCGTCACGCTTCTTCTTTACGTGTGGTTTCCACCTTAGTTTAGCGTCCAGTGTCATCCCTAGATACTTCGCTTCATTTGCATAAGGCATTTGTGCAGAATTTATGAACAAAGGCAAATTGTTAACCCTTCTGTAAGTGAAATTCACATGCGTAGACTTGTTCTCGTTAAGAGCGATTCGCCAAGTCTTCGTCCAGACACAAATTCTGTCCAATGCTCGTTGGAGGTTTCTCGTTGATGACTCGACTGATTCACCTGTTGCGAGGATGGCCATATCGTCCGCAAACGTGGCCACGACTGTCTCGTCATCTAGAGGTATGTCTCTTGTGTAGAGCAGGAACAGGGTCGGACCGAGGACGCTTCCCTGAGGTACGCCAGCCCGAATTTGCTTGAAACTCGAGTATTCACTACTACACCTAACACGAAAGAGTCTGCTTTCAAGATAATTTTCCAATATTTTAAACATGTCTTCCGGCAAGTTTTGCCGTAGCTTATATTTCAAGCCTTCGTGCCATACCTTGTCGAAGGCTTGCGATACGTCGAGGAAAGCACTTGAACATATTTTTTCCCTTCTAAGGCTTTTTTCAATTTCAAGCGTTATTCTGTAGACTTGATCTATTGTGGAATGGTTAGGTCTGAAATCGAATTGATGATCCGGGATCAAGCGTCTTTCTGCAATTATTGGTTGTAATCGCTTCAGCAGAAGTTTCTCGAATACTTTCGATATTATCGGCAGAAGCGATATGGGCCTATAAGATTTTTTATCATTTGCGCATTTCCCCGGTTTTGGAACCATAATGACTTCAGCAACTTTCCATTGTCTTGGAACGTATAGAACTCTAAGAGAAGCGTTTATCATATAAAGTAGCTTGACTAATGCCTTTTTTGGTAGCTCTTTTAATATTTCGCCAGTGATCAGGTCGTAACCCGTGGCCTTATTATTTTTAAGTTTGCTAATTGTCTGTCGTAGTTCAACTAACGAAACTTTTTTCATTCTAAAGCTATCAGGTTCCCCGTTGTTGTTTAGAACGTCAGCCAACGGCGGACCGTCGAAAGGCTTGAATGCTTCTTCTAAATGTTCAGCAAACAAATTCGCTTTCTCTTTGTCTTCTCTTGCCCATGTGCCGTTTGCTTTTTTTATTGGTGCCGAGTGGATTATAGGTTTCTTGATAGACTTAACTGCTTTCCACAGCGAGTAGTTTGAGCTCCTATCCGCCGACAAGCCTTCAAGGTATTCAGTGGTCTCACGATTTTTAAGATCTTGCAACATTCCTTTCAGTTTGTTAGAGAGGTGGTTCAATAGGGTTTTGTCTGGGGGGGGGGCCCTCGTGCCTTGCCATCTCCTACGCGCTCTTCTCTTTTCACGAATCAATTCTTCGATTTCGAGCGGATATGTTTTACGTACTTGCCCGTCGGTGCTAACTGCGTTCTTTTGGGACGAATTGTTGTTCCAAGCAGCGCTCTGAATTGCTTCAATGAATTTGTCAACTGCGGTTTCTAACTCGAAAGGAGTTTTCAATGGCACATTCAAGCCATTACCCTCCTTACAGTCCTTTCTGAAAGCGTCCCAGTTCATGTTTTTGCTAGCTAATCTAGGAGCTCTTTCTATTTTCGCCAGTCTTCCACCCACCTTCAAGATAACTCCTAAGTGGTCTGAGCAAAGATCATAACACTCTTCAATTCGCGTAAGGTATTTGGGGTACCCTTTAGCGATGAAAAAATCGACAAGGTCAGGCTTTTTATTCCTATCGGTTGGCCAATATGTTGGCTTACCCGTGGAGAAAAAGTCCACCCCACGCTTCATACTATTTTTGTACAGTAATCTGCCTCTTGTTGAATTGAAGAAATATGGGAAGCGACATAATGCATTGCGACGGAAGAACGAAGACCAGAGACGAAACAGGAATGGCAGCTATGGCCAAACAAGATGGTCAAAACCATTAAATGGTGAACGCGTTAAATGAGACCATGTGAGAAATGATGGCTACATATCAAGCTAGTTGGCGCATGACCGCAAAATATGAAGCTGGCGGAGGAAACTAGACGACAGGATACGACTTTTGCGACACAGACGTTACAAGCTAGACACTACAACGAACAAGAGCCACGTTCCTTGGCAAAGCTTACAACTCCGATGCCATCCAAACAATTGAACACACAGGAAGTAAGCTTCTTGGCCCACACCACACCGCTGCAAAGTCAGACAGGACGTATTAACCGACACGAAAGACCGACACTAATGGCGTATTCTTTTGAACACCGAGCTGTCAAATAATACTCGGTGTTCGCGACAATTCCAGCGTGGTGTACACTCGATTTCATTGTGTACAGAATACTGCACCGGTTCAGTCATCACTTTAAGTGTCAAATTGTTTTGACTTCGGGTGCGTTCCTTTATTCGTTTAACTATTCCGGCCGAAGTATCTGCGGTTTTTTATTTATTCGGAATATTGCGATAATTCCGTTTTCCGTTTTTCTTTATTCGTTCAGAATATTCGGAATGCATTCTATTAATATTACCTAACCTCCCGAGGTAGTACGAATTAGAACGTTCGGAATATTCCAACTTAGTATTCCACATTTTCCATTCCTTCTACCGAATGAATAAAAAAACGCACCCTTCATTTTGTTTTGTTTTTTTCATATTGCAGAGTGATTCTGTTCCCGTCGGTTTTTTGTACTTTTTACTAAAAATTAATTTTGATAGCTTTGGATTCGAGATATTAATTTTTATTGATTTCATACAATATCAGTCGCGTTGTAAAAAATCACGGATGAAAAATCAGTCGAAATCTCACTTCACACACAGAACCAAAGCTGCACCCAGCCTCCACCGTCAAATACGACGGTGGCGAAATTTCGAGTTCGGTGTCGACACCAACCTAATTCGGAGTTCAAAAAAACATTTACATAAGCACGATTTTGTTCAGGTGTAAGTGAAAAGAACAATTTTTTTCTGTATTCTACACCAGTTTCACCCTGCTTCATCCTGCCATCGTCATCTGAAAAAAAAAGACTTGTTCTTTTTCACGGTCCCTACCTTCGCGAGGGTTTGACAAGCCCTCCGAGAGTATCATTTGTCTTGAAAAACTTCTCAAAGTGCCGCTCGGATTCGGCAAAAAATTGTAGGTCTCCTTGTATGTGAAGAAATTAACACACCAGCATACATTGTTGAGAATTTGGCCCTGGTTCACCTCGAGCTGTTGCGCCACTCTATTTATTTATTTATTTACACCAGTTTCACGATTCGGTGTTGAAAAGAATACGCTATAAGTCAAGAGGCCCAACCTGCATCTGCGATACCCGGTGGCGGACCCGATCTAAACCCAAAACTTTAGCGATGGCGATAAATTTTGCCTCATCAGACGGTAGGTCGACCAGTACAGTTGCATAAATGGGGGCTCAAGTTTGAAGGGTCACCTAAGTCGATGCCGGTAGAAAGATTTGTCTTCCGTGTAGAAAACCTCCAGAATAAGGGCCTTAGTTATAGGGAGTTGTTTGCAAAATTTCCCCATTTTTTAACAGGCCAAGCTGAATGGTTGGCTTATCATACATGCTGGGTGATGAGTTTCTGATCTATTTATACGTTTACCTAAAAGAAGAACATACTGAAATGCTTCTAGAAGGAAGAGTTTCGTTCTAATAAACTGGATGCTCAGGGTGTTTCGTATGTGGGAGAACAGGCGGTCAGGGCTGGAGCAAGTGTGGGAGGTCGCAGAGGTACAACCTAGTAGACCGGCGCGGGCTTTTACAGCAAATAAAATTAAAAGCGATGACCGAGTACGACAAAACCAACTCATCGAGCAAAACTGCTGCTCCAACACGCTGTCCATCGATGTTCCAATCTCTAACCTGCTTCAGCTGCGGACAAGGGAACATTTTGTTGAGGAGCGCAGCTTGTCGGGAACACGCACAGGTTGGCAATGCAACCGGGAACAATCTGGCCGACAACGAGCTCTCTCCCGGGGCAGCTGAACTTAAGAGATAATATTAGAAAAGACAAGACCCTTCAAAAGAAAATACTCCCCTTAAGTCTCCTAGAGCTCCACTCAAAAGGCTCCATCAGAGGCTCCAAGAATACTTGGTAAGGAGGAAATTTTTTTTTTTTTCTGTGGGGAACTTTCTGAGGGAAAGAATCTTGTTAAAATAAAGAAGCTTAGGCAGTTGGTAGCATGAGCCAAGAAAAGAAAGAGAAGAGGCCTCAATAGCTACTATGCAGGACGTTAATCGGCCGTACACGAAAATTAAGACTTAAGGCAAGGAGATTTTCGGACTCCAAGACAGGAGCAATAGTTTGTTAGATATGTTCAATATTAAGATGACGAAAATGACAAATAATATCAGAATTGCTGATGGGAAAACGCAGAAAATTGAAGATGAATGTCATCTGGAGAGGCGGTACTTACGATTTGGAGATGTAAGTGGTGCCAAGTCTTCAGCAACAACTCTAAAGATTTCTGGAAAAAAATTGCGTGGAGTTCGAAAATGGATTAGGTCAAGAATTCCCCACATTTGCAGAGAAGGCACTAGGCAAGACACAGTTGAAACAAAGTGTGATAGAAGTCAACGACGAAAATTCCCCAATAAAGCAAAGGCACTGTCCGATTTTACCAGCCATTCATAAACTCATGTGACGAGCTGAATAGAATGCTGGCGTTGGGGATGTTGCTGTTTTGGCGCGGAAGCCGTAGAGTTTAAATTAGGACCAGGAAGGACGCTTACCCTTTTCCCCATATTGAAGCACCTCTGAGCAGGCTGCATAACACTCGGTATATCTCAAGTATCGACCTCGATAATAAGTCAAGAAAGAAGACAGCCTTCACAATCCGTGGAAGGCCATTATACCAGTTTATGGTGATGCCGTCTAGGCTATGTAATGTCGCCCAAAGAATGTGTCGGCTTATAAACAAAGTCATACTCGTTCATTTGAGAGAGTAGGTATGTCTTTTATATAGCAATGACCTCTAGATTTGTTCGCCAGACTTCAAACCCGAGACTTGGCCGACTCGGGTGTCTAAATCACACAGAACTTGCCATCAATGTGTTGAAGAGTAAGTTATGTTTTGAAAAAAATTAAATGTATAGAGTAGATTGTAGGTGACGGGTGCCTTAGAACAGATTCCGGCAAAGTTGCTGTAGTAGGCGAATAACCAGTTCCAAAAACCCTTAAACAATTTCAAAAGTTAACAGATTCAAGAAATGTCTATGTCTTTCGAAATTGACCGACTTTCCTTGCAGTCTTAGTTTAACAGATTCCATTCTATCGCAGTGGAAATGTTGCCTTTTCGAGAAATGTGCCTACAACTACCGACTCATTCTCAAACAAAGTTTATTATTGAAAATAAGATTCGGTCAGAAAACCCTTAAAATATTGTGGAGACATCTGTCACATCAGAACACACCCGAAATTCGTGTGAAGCGATCGTAGTAGTTTAGTCTTTAAACGGATTACGTTGTTTCTTGATACTGAGACAACATGCCAACGGCAGACTTAACAGACTTTACCAAACCCGTTGTCAAACTATCAGACACAAATCTAATTTGATCGAAATAATCAAAATCAGATCGAAATAAATGATAAAATTGAGGCAACTTTGTTTCTCTTTTTGTTAAAAATTCGATTTTGCAAACGCCTACCATCTGCTTAAGGTTTTTATGCAGTAAAATATTTCTGAATCGAACGCAGTTTTATTTTTTTTTTTAATTGACACATTGCAGGAGTGAATTACTCTTTTAATCAAGACTTGTTGAAGCGCCACAATTTTGTAGGGCAGTTACCTCGAGTGCTGGCTTTATTTTGAAATCCCCAAATTCTTCTAAACTGACAGTCATAAGTGCTCACTTTAGTGACCAGACATGCTGGGTGGTTTAATTATCAACTATCCAAAACCTGTTGTCAACGTCTGACGTTAACGAGCCAAAAACTGAGATCACTTTAAATGCTCACATGCCAGCTTAAAAGTATATATAAATGCAAAACTTCTTTTCAAACATCAATAAACGTCTAAAAAAATAACTCCTTTGACAGCGACAGCTGTTTTTGACAGTCTGTCAGCTGTTTTTTTGCCTGACAGCTAAATCGGATATCAAAACGACACGCAAGACAATTAAATTAGTGTTAATCTTGACATAAACAAGTCACAGAGCGGGGTTTATGACTTTCCGATTGGCGGCAACTACAATATGAGTTTCTCCATCTGCACTATCGCTGATATCAGTAACGGATTGCGATGACATTAGTATGCCGACCGTGGCTGACAAAAGTAGTAGCATAGTAATATTTTGAAGGAAGAGATTTGCCAGCAAAGTATAGCATCAACGTAGCATATAGAATCATCGGGATGGAGAGTGAACCGTCTATTTATTCAGTGTCTTATATTGTTGAGGCAGTTTCTAGATCTAGACTGTCAGCGACATCACGCAATGTAAGTCAAATAATTCCATTATAGTGTTGCTAGCATAATGTTGCGCATACGCCACAGTGTGTCTCGTAACTGTTTGCCAAAAAAATATTTAATTTCGTTCGTGCTTGCTGAGATTCTTGCAAAATGTAATTGCAAACACGAATGAATGCTTGTGTGGCTTTTTCATTACGATCGTTCTCGGAAGTCGTTATTTGATATTTAACGTCGGTTTGGCATTACACTACGTCGCGTCGCGTCGCCTTGATGATAAGAGAATGTTTGCGCAGCGAGTAGTGTTTTTGCATTGTTCCCCAATGTCAAGTTTAGGAACAAGGCAACACCTTGTTCGTGTTAGGTCTTTTCAATTAAAGGCGGATCGAGAAAAGGACATGTCTTACTTAAGCTTAATCTATATTCCTAGACATGAGTAATAATCAACGAACCGAATTTCTAAAAACACACGTCTTTATCAGCTGGGTGCTTCAGTTAATTATAAGCCACTCCATAAAATGTTTATAACTGCGAGTGTTTCACAAACCCAACTCTTATCATACACTGATAGCGTGTTGGGTGGCTGATTTCCTCACCTATGGGTTGTTAGATACAAAGCGTCAAAACAAATTAACAAATTTGATTTACTTAAATAATTGAGTTAGACTAGTCACACGACTAAACTGATAAGTCTAAGCTGGCAAGAAGAGTTAGATTGTGCTCCAAAGTCCAAGTAATGAATCTATTTTCCACAAAAAAAGCTAAAGACACGATCCACCTTTTGGAATGCAAAGAAAACGATGGAAGCGTGTATCACAAGTCTTTGATCTTTTGAGGTCTGTTTTCTTCCTCATCTCGGTATGGTTTGTTCTGACGCATTTCATTTTACAGCCATCCCTCGGATTTCACACTTTAAATCAATGATCGATGGTCATGAAATACATCCATTACCTCTTCGTGTTCACATCATTGAAAACGTGTTCCTTACATGTTTTTTGATTGATGGACAAGTGACATAAGTCCAAGTGAAATATTTGTACTTTGTTCGTTAAGACTGTCTCGCCAATTACAATGACAGATGTGAAGAGATGGATTTCGTCGAAAGCCTGCTCTAAATAAATGGCCTCTGATAACAATTCAGCAAAACACACACGTCATGGTGTACAGAGCACTAAATTCTTGTGCACACAAGTTAAATAGGCAAGGCCCCCTCTGCCTTATGTGTCATCATCATGGCCAAGAATGCAACTTTGTTTTACGAGGCAATGTGCCATGCTGCCGGATGCGTTATTTCAAAGTTCTCCCTACAAAGCCACAAAGGCTTTCCACAAAAAATTCCTTGCGCTTAACCCAAGAAGTGTTAAGAGAAAATCCTTGTTTTCCTTGTTATAATTAATGTGGAATGTGGAAAATTACATTCACTCGAGTCACTATAGTAATTGAATGACAAATAAAGAAATTTGCCCTGACTTTGTGAGAGATTAGTAGCGAGTACTTTGTTTGAAAACAACAAGAAGTTATTAAGACATGTCGCGAGTGAGTGCTCTTATCGAAAATTGCAAGCAAACAAAACAAAAGCTCTTTGTGCGAACGTAAACAAAAGTGACATTTGTGTGGGTTGTGGGTGGTATTGCCATCATATAGTAGTAAATTCTTTATTGCAAGAGCCTAAAAGTATACAACGACAACCAGACGTAACGGAAATAATCGATTCAAAAGATCACAAGTGGAAAAAATGATTCCAACGTCAGTATTGAGAGACTAGAGATGTGGATCCTAGTGAGAGGTGAGACAAGTGGCACTAAATAAATGCATGAGCACATTACTTACTTACTTACTTACTTAAGGTGGCGCTACAGTCCGGGGTGGACCTGGGCCTCAGCCAACAAGCTTCGCCAGCCAGCTCTGTCTCTAGCTAGCCGTCTCCAGTTTCGCACGCGAAGTTGGCTGAGGTCCCCTTCCACTTGCGTGCGCCACCTGAGTCTCGGTGCTCTTCTACCGCGTCGTCCCTGCGGTGTGGATTCGAAGATTTTCCGGGCCGGGGCGTTGGTGTCCATCCGCTCTAGATGACCCAGCCATCGTAGACGTTGTGTTTTGACTCTTTTGGCTAGGTCGGTATCGCTGTACAGCCCGTACAGTTCGATGTTATATCTCCTCCTCCACTCTCCGTCTATGCAGACGGGACCGTAAATCGTCCGAAGAATTTTCCTCTCGAAGCAGCCTAAAGTGTTTTCATCCGCCTTTGACAGGGTCCATGCTTCTGCACCGTAAAGCAGGACTGGGATGATGAGGGTCTTATACATGGACATTTTTTAGTTGCTCGAGAGATGGCTTTGCTATTCAATTGCCTTTTTAGCCCAAAGAAACAGCGATTGGCAAGAGTTATCCTTCGTTTGATTTCAGCGCTGGTGTCGCATGAGCACATTAGCTCAAGCCAATATCCGGTGAAAGACTTAGATGCTTTTTGCAGATAAGGTCCAGTTTCCCCAGCAAAATACTTGTGTAAATTTTTTTTTCTATGGGTGCCAGTAATCTTTAATAAATGTGAGGATATTTTAACTGTTTTTTTTTGGATATTACTGCGTATTAATAAAAATAAGCTTCTACGTACTCACCCCGAACGTTTCGCTCAAGTTTCATTGAGCGTGGTCACCGGGAAACTTCCCGGGACACTTCCCGGTGACCACGCTCAATGAAACTTGAGTTTCGCTCAAGTACGGGGTGAGTACGTAAAAGCTCATTTTTATTAATACGCGGAAATATACGAAAAACCACCGCGAAAACCTCAAAAGTTATAAATATGAGGATGTATCGGAATACTTTAAGGGCTATGTACTACTTTTACCTTCACCTAGGATCTAGATAGCGCATAGCTTAAACGAGTCTTAAAAATAATTGAAAGTCAGTGACGGAGGAATGGACACACAAAAAATTATATATTTGCTGCAAAACCAATAATTGGAGGCTATTGCTTAGAGGAGATGCACAACATTAGCTATTTGGAAGTAAATGCTCTTCTCATTTCTCTTAAATAACAAAGCGTTACTAGCGATCGTATAAAGCTCAGCAAAATCAAATATACTTTGTGAAGTAATTAGTATTTGACAAACACTTCGATGTTTGAAAGAACAATTTTAGGTTTGGGGAAAATAGCAAGGCATGTTTGAAATTATGCGAGTGCATATGAAGCTGTTTTTGGAAAATCAATTGTGTTTTTTGATGGAAACATTTCATTTGTTTGAAGGAAGCAAAAAAGTGGTAACTGAAAACATTTAAAACAAAAATTTTGGCTTCTCAAATATTGTCTGCATGCGGTAAATATTATTTATTAGGAGAAAGAATTAATTGCTATGTAAAAATTTGAATGTGAATTGTATTCACGCCAAATATTTCGTAAAAAATCCTTTTTTTCAGTGAAGGAAGTTTTCTGCATATTTATTAAGGAGAGATTAGGAATCTAGGAAAGAAAAGGAAATCGTTGACGTTTGTTTTTGGTGGTTTAAATAAACAACCCACATTTTTGAGTGTATAAGATTGGGCCATTCTTGTAATAAAGCGCCAATACGAAATAAAGGGCGATCAGTCATGAATACATTCTTACATCACAGTATTGTTTCTTTTTAGTAAGGCACGGGGTTTTTTGGGAACTTACAACTCTGCTTAAATATTTTGACAGCAGTTGCTTAACAAAAAAAAAAAAAGGATTTTTAAAATGTAACAACAAACAAACACTTCTTGATGTGGAGCAGTTGAGAATGAGATACCCTCGAAAACATTTTCTATTCGCTTTTTCTTGTCATGCCAGTAACGACCTTAATGATCGCCTGTCTCACAGCTTGAGCTTACGATCTATAATTATTTGGGTCATTATGCAACGGGTTGGAACAAAAAATGTATTAGAAATTGAATTTTTTTCGCTCAACCCTAACTCGATTAAGCTATCTAGGTAGCCATCTAAGCAAGCGAAAGCATGGTGGTCTGAAAGGACGTGTACCAGCAGCCTACAGTCGATTCTTCGTCTAGAACAGTGCCCGGTGCAAGGAGAAACCCCTGTACAGTGTTTCGCAAAAGTGGCAGTAACACGTTCGGCCAAACAACTGATAAGTATGAGAGTGGCCTTACCATGGCTGTATAGATCCAAAGGATCCTTTTCGGAAATGTCTTGCCAAAAGCGACTTTACGCTGCCAGAAAGTGAGCAGTGTTTTATTTCGTTTTCGGATTAGATATGCTTGGCCATAAACTTAACTTCCCTAAACGGCCATAACTTCACCAGGTATCGGGATAGTGACACTTTTAGCAAGAGTTGAGTCAGACCACTTACCTTCTTCCCGATAGTGATTGTAGCTTTAAGAGCTTTCCAATTCCTAGAGAAACAATCACCGATCATGTTAAAGGATTTCTGTGCTTGGGAACAGACATTCACTGGTTTTGAACCGCAAGAAAGAGCGGCGTCATCATTCTCGTAGTCTTGTGAGTAGGTTTCAAAATGCTTGAGAGGCAATAGCAGAGAGTCTACCACCCTGCACCATAAAAGATAGTCAAAGTACCATCTCGCAGGCAGCCTCTATTAACCCCTTGCCGCAATCTGCTGTGCGTGCTGTATACGTAAGCATTACCGTAATCCACTGAAATTATGTTTCATCTATATCTGCAAGCTTTCAAAGGTTGCATTATCAAAAGCACCCTTGATATCGACGAAAACGGCCAGCACAAGGGCACATTTTATCCTACTGATAAGATTTTAAGCGTAGTTTCGTGGGATTTTCCGCGTTGAATGTTGGAAGTTGGCCCTGGTTCACCTCGAACTGTTGCGATCCTCGATTTTTAATGTTGGTATTTTATTAGCATTAGCATTATTTAGAATGTTTAAGTAACCTAGATTGAAGTGGGGCTGTAGTGCAGATGGTAGCACCTAGGTAAGAACGACAATTGGAGGGTCCTAGGTTCAAATCCCGATCCAACCAACTTTTTTTTTGTTTTTTTATTTTCGTATTTTTTGCCAACATGTCTTGTTAAATAAATTATAACAATTATGATGACAACCAAGCCGAACAGGCCCCCTTTATTCTGACTCCAGTCGTAGATTGGAGTTGAAATCTTAGCGGACGGAAGGCCGAACGAAAAAAATGTGTGTGGTACACCGGCAGGGTATGATCCTGCATTCTTTACCTTACGTTGCTATACTTTCTAGATGATTATATTAATGAAGAATAGAAGATTTGTGCCTCTAAATTTCGCGCATTGTTCCTTGACTACGTGTGACCACGTGATCATTTTGATGTTATCACATGTTGTTATTTTATGTGCATTATTTATGCGGAGAGATAATGTAGGCTTTTTAAGCACGCGCGATTGCGCCACCGAGATCATTGAATTCTTCCACTTATTTCAAATAAGACTCAATTTATCTACAGGTTTTACTGCACAACAGATAATAACGAACTGTTCTGATTGTGAAACGACCACAATTTTCTCACGTTAATTTTTATCCCAGATTCACTACAGACGGACACAAACAAATCGAATCCACGCAGTGTTCGTTGAAGTTCATCTTCGGACAATGTTCCTGTTAATTTATGTAGTTAACGTTTCGAACACATCGATAACTTTTCATGTCATCGTTGTATGCATGCGGGACGAAAACTTGTTAAAAATTGTACCTCTGGTGTTGCTTTGTCAGTTGCACACAATGTATTTTGACGTGAAGTTGTAATTGTGTACATAGGCAACAAAACACAACTTTTTCAAAATCTTTTTTTAGTATTTAAAGAAATACTGATGTTTTTCCCGGAACAAGTTTACCGTAGGTTCAAGTGGAATTTAGTTGTAATTTTTATGCTTATATATGTATTTCAGTGTCCTGATTACGAATATGTTATTAAAAACTGTCGGTCTCATTTGGTTTAAGAGTTATAACTGTTTCAATTTTACCATACAAAGTACCTCATCTTTGACTTTTATTTTCTGCCTAAGAGTATGCTATAGAAATGTGACAAGATTCATTGTAAAATAAATTTGCTTTTGGAGCCAACAGTGTTTGGGTGGCCCGCTTCGCGGGTTTAAAGGATTTCAACTCCCTTTTTCGCAGGGTTTAGCCGCACACGCGACTTCGTCGCTCCGCTAAGGGTACGTGCCAGTTGTCTGGCTGGCGCCTATGGCCATTTACGGGTATGTTAAAGTTGCACTCTTTTTGAACTTCTTTTGCTTATAACTTCTAAACTAATCGAGACCGACAATTTCTGATAGCATATTCGGAATCAGGACACCCAAACCCATATATTAAGAAAAAAATCCAATACATTCCACTTGGACCTACGGTAAACTTATGATTTTTCCCGCTCTAGACGAGTTTTGCAAGAGTCAAGGGAGCGCCGAGGTTCAGGAGTAAGTGTGTCGGCTTACCGTATACGAGGCCCTCGACTTGAATTCGGGGAACTAACTTTTTTTCACGGTCCCACCCCGCGATGGTCTGAAGAACCCTCTGAAAGTACAATTTGTCATGAGACTTTCAACTCGTCGTTCTGAATCGTCTTAAAATTGTAGGTCGTCATCCCATTTCGCTTTCTTGGTAATACATACCAGCTTTTTAAAGCCTTGAGGCGCCTAGTTCCACTTGGGGTGCATAAATGGACACATATGCCTTTTTTTCGGTTAAAATTGTATTTATGGCTTTCATGTCGGAGCCTTCGGATTCTAGAAGTTTCCCTGACAAGAAAATTAAAAAGAAGTAATCAAATCAAAATAGGAAGCTAAGAATTTAGGGCGCTACCCTGCTGTAAACCAGCAGAGCTGTAAGTCTTATCTTTGTTCCTTTATACATTACCTTACAATCACTTCGTGCATAGGCTCGGAGTAAACATGCTCAGCCTTAGCTTTAGTTTTATCCCCAGCCCGTTGCTTGATACAAAACTCATCATTTGATGTCGAATTTGTTGTACTTGATATCCAATTTGTAATTTCCTATCAAATTTGCCATGAACCAGTAAGGGCAAGTTTTTCTTAAGCCCGAGCTAAACTAAGGTCTATTTATCCCGATAAATACAAGTCTGGAGTTTACTTATCGAGCAGTTAACTTTAGCGCAGAGTTGATTCCGTTAATATTAGTTAGTAGTTATAAGTTAGTTGTTACTAAACTGACTGTTACTTTAAGCGATTATAATTGTCTGCAAGAGACTCTCCTGTACTTTTGTTTTAAGAAACAACTTGAACCGTCAAGAATTCGTCAATAAACTTATCGAAATCGACTCTCGAAATTACTGATTCTCCCAACTGTCACTTCTCATAGGAAAAAAAGAAACAAAGAGGTTGCTCTCTAGAATTCAATCCAGGGTAACCCACCAAATTTGGCGAGCTGAACCGAGATTAAAACTCTTTTGCGGTTTTCCTCAATGAACTTGAAAGATTTTTACTTTTTTGAAGCTTTTAAAAGCAAGTAATTGGTGGGCAAATGTTGTCGTTGGAATATTTTGTTTTCATTTTTGTTGTGCGTTTTATGTTGTCGACTCGTCGATTCTGTCGGTACCAGAATACATAAATTGGGTTCAGTTTTTCTTTTTGAGTTGTATCTTTCCGAATCTGGTAGCGTGGCTATTTGCCTATATTGTTTCAGTTTGTTGAGAATTTCACTGTATCTGTGTTACATGTGTCAAAAGTCAATTCACCAACAGAACACACCCTATAACACATGTTCCTTGTCTATTAATCGATGCCTTCACTTGAGCCCCCTCCTCAACTCTCGCCGTATAAAATCTTCTGCAATTAACTTTACCGCGCATCTATGTTCAACTGCTGCCATGGTTCCCGTTGTTTTTTGCTTCTGTTTCACAATATTAATACATAATCTCATTCCTGTTGAGAGTTTTTATATTGACTTACTGTCATATCAGTGCGCGAAATCAGTAAACAAACTGAGCCAGCTGACAAAAGTCGGTCTAGTGGTGCTGTGCAGGCCAAACACTTTTTATGTCTCCCAGTAACACTAATCCATACGGGACGAGCACATGTCGAAATGTCAGCCGACTTCTGATAGCAGAAAAAAAAAATCTCGTACACCTTCGTTGCACTCTATCGGAAGGCATTCGCACACAGTTATAAATAAATTTAATAAATCAAAGCAATTATACGTATGCCTGTCAGAATTATGTCAGTGTCAGTGTTAATATGTGTCGCATAAAACTTTGTGCGTTCCGCTGGTTCTTTTTGACCTTTTGTGTATACTATTTGTGTTATAGTATCGTGATTAAGTTAAGTTTTTAAACAAATCCTCTCGCAATTCGATTTTGCGAACTCATTGTTGATTGAATTTGTTACAAGTTAAATTTATTGACAAACATGCGTCGGGTTCCTCTGGGCGATGTCGGTCGATCTTTCTCTGAGATGTCGCCACTTAATCCGACGCGGAATGGCAATCGAAATCGTCGGTCGCCGAATAACAGCGGCTACGGAAGCTTCCTTCCTTATTTGGGATTTCTACGAAACTCTTTCACCAAAAGCAACTCCATGCAGGTAGGAGTCGTGAGTTTTTTGTGTGTATGATTAAAAACCGTTATAGTGATGTTGTGAGAAGGTGGTAAAACTATTTTTGTAAGAACAAGGTTCGTTTTAAGTGACGCAGGCTGTCATTTTCTCACGTTTGTATTGCGTGGTCCTTGTCAAAGTGGAAGTTTTTGTGTTTTATTTAAAGAACATTGCGCTAGCACCAAACTGGGTTCAGTTAAAGTCATTCAAATTGTGAGATGCTCGCGATGCAGCCCAAACATTTTATTTTGTTCAAAAATGTGAAGGCGTCAAAAATGTTGAGCATCGTGTCATAATATTCACGAAGCAAACCTTAGGGAAAATGCTTCTGCA
The DNA here is from genome assembly GCA_947623515.1 of Neoascia interrupta. NCBI lineage: Eukaryota > Metazoa > Arthropoda > Insecta > Diptera > Syrphidae > Neoascia > Neoascia interrupta. The sequence goes on along the minus strand of OX392462.1, from coordinate 21,057,809 downwards.
ATTTTTTTTGAAGTGAATAGAAATGCGTGGCCAAGTTTGTTACACGCAGAGTGTCATAGTGAGTAGAATAAGGAAACCCGTTTTTGAAACTTCGTCATAACAACCCAACCGAATAAGAACATAAATCTGTGTCTTTATCAGAAGAAATGTTCTTGCATAGTCTTCATCTATTCAATGCATTAAATGTTGTATTTGCCCAAATTTAATAGAAGAACAATTTTCTTTAACAATTTTCTTAATAGTCCTTAGTTTAACCACATCTTAAACTAAGGAGTAGCATATAAATTTAAATTTCAAATTTTCAAAACCATTGCTCACGAGTACCTCATTTTTACCATAAAAAAAAGTCTTCAATGACGCAAATCTTATAGAACACTCAACATGCTTTCTATTATTCGTTTAACATCACTCTTCATTATTTTTATAAAGTCCTTATATTTAGGCTCATATAAAATAAAAATAATAAATTCTTTAACAAAAAAATAAATAATAATTTCGAAAGCAATACTTATTTAATCAGTGTCATTGACAAAGAGCACAGTCGCTTAATTAGCCAACATTCAGGAGCACAATAATTGATATCTCTGTACACAGTGCTGGTTATCTGTTGTATGTATCCCAGACTGTATATGAGACTCAGACTAACCTGTTCGTGTGAAAATGCGCACGTTGGTGCTCTCTTATCAGTCATGTTTATTATTATTTTTATTTTGTTTTTTAACAAAATGTATGCGATGATTTCTTCGTTAATTAGGTTCTGTTTATTTAATTGCATTTTTTGTGTTTATTATTGGTTTTGAGATTTTATTTTTGTGTTTAGAAGTCTAATTTATCTCATTAGTCTTGTCGTTAATGAGATAAATTACGTAACAGGGAATCGTGAGGTGGTAGGAACTAGGAAGTCAACATACTGTACAAAAACAAGTGAGCAAGTGCAAGAGTTCGTCTGTGACATACTTCTATTGTACCCGACCCTATATACCGTCTAACACCAAATTTTAAAGTTTTTTGTCCTGAATTATAAATTATTATTGAATTATTATATTATATGTATCTATAAGCCACGCCTCCAAAAGGAGACCTGGGCTAAAAATTAAAATCCATTAATTAAAATATCGTTAGAAACATGACAAAATGCGTTAAAACCGAAAATTATTTCGGAAAAAAACGTTTTTTCTTAAGAGCGCCCTTAAAAGTGGGCGGAGTTCATCACTTTGTATGAAACAAACTTAGAAAATAGTAACATCTTTAATATTTGTCATAATTTTTTTTTTTCAATTTTGAGTGAAATTTCCGAGAAATCGGGTTTTTAAAGATCTAACATGTTAGAAGTGGATATGGTCGAGTTTTTGGGCCATTATTGCTCTGAACCAAAATTTGAGCTCCTACGCCTTGTTCAACTTGACTAGAAGGCATTTTGAAAGAAAATTTGAAATAGAGGTTGTCTTACATTGACGCTAGTAGTGGGCGTGGCCGGTTAACCAATTTTCACACTTTGTCAGTACAAAACGAGAACCAAGATAGTTACACTGCAAGTTTGAGCGTCCTAGCTCAAAGGACGGACGGACGGACGGACGGACGGACGGACATGGCTAAGCCGATTGTACCTTCTATGGGTATCTATAAAAAAAAACCTTGAATATAGAACACCTAATGTTTGTTGTAAGCGCAATAGGTGTTCTTTCTTAGACACATGGAAGGGAAAAGGACAAATGATACTCTTGCAAGGCTCGATGAACCACGTGAAGATGGGATTATGGAAAATCTATTGACCCGTTCGGCTTTAGGATCCGGGATCTTCTGCACAGGAAACCGATTACACACTAACCGCTGCTCCCGCATATGTTCGCTATTAGTTTTTTTTTTTTGTTTTATCAGACGTTAGAGTATGAAAAATCGCTTTCATTGCTTTAGCAATTCAAGCATTTCACAGCACTCTTGGCGACTTCAAATACGTGGCCAAGCCAGTGTAGGTTTTATTTAAACATATACCGCGTACGGAAAGCTTGTCAGTGCCGGCGATACAAGTGACGTCCATCTATTTTGGCTGAAGGTCCCTCTTATGCTAAAAAGTGTAGTTTTCGAAGTGTAATATCTCTTCTTGTTTAAGAGACGTCATCTTAATATGATGCGAGAATTTAAAGAGTTTAGCATACGTTCCTTTGTCATTTAAATATACTTGGGGCTAGTCTAATGTAAAGCAGCGGTAGTATCTGGCCGGGAGGAATTTTCAATGCTCTCTTGATCAAATCGATTTAAGGTAGAACTTACTTGTCTACGAATCTTCCTTTTAATTTCAAGTCGGAAACAAGACATTAGTTTACTATCGCCTTGGCTACGGTGTTTTTTTTTTATAATATGCTCGTGATCAAGAAGATATGAGTACATTTAAAATGCTTAGCACGTCGCAAGCGGAAAGAATTTGGGGATAGAAAAGATAGAAGAAGAAAGTAATTTTCGATCCAACACGAACGCTGATGAGCAGAAGATGAAACCTCTGCACAGTAACACCAAAGCTTATCCCCGCAAGTGTTATGCCTTTACGGAGAAAAGCAATTGTAAAACCAGCAGAATATTTCATTAAAACATCTGGCATGCATCTAATTGTTCTCCATTCTATTTGTATATTGGAAGAGAAAAAGGTGTTTTGTATTCGGTTGACCCTAACCTGGGTAACAGACACCGGCCGACCAGGAAGCCGCTCATATTGAGACAGACGCTTCTGGATTTTTCGTTTGTTGCTAATTTTAGTCCGCCCCGGATATTTTCCATACCGGTACCCGCCATAACTGGTGAGCATTCCCCTATCCGCCACCTGGGGAGGCGCCCAATTGAGGACCAGCAAGCCCATAAGAGAATGGTGGTGGTAAACGGGTGTATAGTTAAAAAAAATCACGTAACTATCAACCATTAAAGTTTTAAGATCTAAAAGCTTAAAATAAACCTTGATTTGACAGTTTAGGAAGAAAAGAATCCTTGGGTGCCAATAGCCTCTCAAGAAAACCCCTTTTGAATGGTTCGTAGATACCATGGTTCGTAGATACGTAGATATATGATAAAAGGCGAGTTGAAAAACCGGCCTGAACGTATGCAGAGAAAGAAAATGCAAACGAGGGTGCTTTTATTCGTATAACGAATGAAACAGAATAGAAAAATCTAACTCGTTGTTGCTGGTATTTTGTTAAAGGATGATATTGGAATTTTAAGGTAGCGCCTACAATGCTCACGCGTAGCTACGGCCCTGACATGCCAATGAGTCAGATTAGATGTGGCAGACAAAAAGTATTGGAAACGCACACCATAATTGTAGGATGGATATATCCGATGGATATATCAACAGCCACTTTTTGCTTTACCGAAGAGCCACAATGCCCGCAGCGGTAGTATGCAGCAGCAGCGGCAGTATGAAGCGCGCTTATGTCAGACAGATGCCTAGTTCGTAAGCAATGGCTGAGAATTTTCACTCCCGAGTTTTTTTTTTATATTTAGTTTAAAGCGGGAACACAAATTTCAAAAAATTTGTTGATTTTTCAAAATTTCAATAAATTTCTCCACGTCCTTTCCTCCATTGATTACTTTCTTTCAAGCGAACTGTCAACCATGCAGCACTGTCAACCGTGTAGCGCTGCACAAGTTACCGTAGAACCACAATGCCCGCAGCGATAGTATGCAGCTGCAGTGGCAGTTTGAAGCGCGGACTTGTGCGGCGCGGCACAGAAAAATCTCGAACGCAATGGTGAAGCGCGCTTATGTCAGACAGATACCTAGTTTGTGAACAATGGTTTTCACTCCCAAGCTTTCTTTTTATTATTTATTTAAAAGCGGGAACACAAATTTCTTAAAATTTGATGTTGAAATGAAAAATAAATGTTGATTTTTCACAATTTCAATAAATTTTTCCAAGTCCTTTCCTACATTGTTTAGTTTTCTTGAAGCGAACTGTCAACTGTGCAGCACTGTCAACCGTGTAGCGCTGCACAAGTTAAAAGTTGGCCAACTCTTACTGCCGCTGCAGCTACACGCTGCCGCTGCCGCCGCACTTTGTGTGCGCAGTACACTGAATACATGTGTTTCACTTTTTGACAGCTCTTACTACTGCTGCTACTGCCGCTGCAGCTACATCATTGTGTTCCTAAGGTTAACGTTCAAACTTTGGAAGCCATGTTACCAACTTTGGTTGGCAGACATGTGTTTCTCAATATTTACTAATCTTCTGATATACCGTCATAAAGGAACCACCTTTGCTTTCCATTAATTTCATTCCTAAAGTTTTAGCTTACTCCAACTCTTCCTGAATAGCTCGAATTGCTTGAATTGCAAGCCATTTGCCTCGAGGTTGACCGTTACTATACAAAATTAATCGCTATTGATCCGAAGCACTCACCAAAAAAAATCTATTGACGATTGAAGGCTTACCCCTGGCGGTCAATTTTGGAATATGTGAAGACCTATACACGTCAACGTTTGGCTGTTGTTGTCATCCCATTTGTCAAACGAGTACGAACAATATTTGTTACAGAACGGTATTTTCCTTATAATTTGCTTATTTTAACTATTCACAAAGCAGGTTGATAACTCACTTGAAAAACCCGAATTCGTTCATCGAAGGCAGGTCAACTTGTCAACTTCAAGATCTGTGTTGACAGCTAAAGTTCTTCACATATTCCAAATTTGACCACCAGGCATCGCATTATAACTTTTCCAACCGCCAATTGAAGTGAAAATTCGTATAACTTGCTCTTGAAGACTTATCTTTCCAAATAGATTCCTGGTTCTGTTTCGTAATTTCGTAGGTAGCCACGATTTTTCAACGATTTCAACGGGCCCTAACTACAGTCTTGAAAGGCCTTACTGAGTATTGAAGGCATTATACTATGAGAAAAGAAACAAAGCGTTCGCGAATCAAAATTCACACAAAGAGCTTCTTAGAACGCTGCCCACGCTCAGGAAAGCTAGATGAGCGGGTAATTTAAAAATATAACTTCCGTGTTCTTAGCTGCCCTGCTTATTATCTTAGAACAAGATTGAGGAAAAGACACGTTCCTTGCCGAATTTCGGTGCATGCTCTTAGACCGTTTTTATTCTTTAATTGTGAACTAAAGCACCTCGGCCTTAAGGGATATTTTGTGCCGGCTTTAACGACTTAGGCGTGGCTTTCAAATTATTAGCTGTTCCCAATCAATGGTTACATAAGTGGCATCGATTTTGGAAAAACTGATGTGCCTCGACTTGAAATGCATCATCTCGACATGAATCTGATCAGAGTTTGTTTGATACAAAAAAATTTAAGTGAGAAAATTTGTCCTCTTAGTCTTGCTTCTTTTCAGCAAGTAACATGTGTCAATTTTAACCAGGCGTCATAATATGCCACATAGGCCGAGGGTAATTTTAATTTTTCAGTCGAATTTAAAGCCTGCTCACGAATTTGTTGCGTGTCTGGCGAAAGGGATTTTTTGTGTGAGTACACGGTGTGAGGCACTTGTGTTATGTGCATAGGCCACATTAGTACGCTGTTGTTGATTGAGTACCTTGCGGGAAGCAACGTAAAAAGTTTTTTTCTTACTAAACCTTTTCTATTCATCTGTTTGCTGCACCAGAAGCCGCTTCACTTCACAAAGACCTTTGGTACAAGCAATGCCTGCATTTGCAAAAAGTCGTCATTTTTCGAATATCTTGTAAAACGAGACGATATAATGACTAAGGTCATCATCTTATAAAAATTTACTGCCTCTTTAAGCCACCCTCTCCCAACCACTTTGCCCAAGGCTCACATTCAATCTCTGATTTCTTAAATCAAAACAACCCAATAAATCTAATTCCTCTACAAATCTCAGCTAGTTGCAACCAATCCATATACCCAGTGCCCCCCTATACACGAACCCCCATTCTAATGGGTATCAATAAAAGATGTAATCGACAATAGAAATCTCTTCCTCTACTTGTGGCTCCCCTAATTAAAACGTCAGCAACTACACCGCACACAACACAACAACACAAGTACATCTCGTTTGATCAGAGAGCACAGCACATCTCAATTGTTTAGTGCTAAACATCCCCCAACTGAGACTGAGATACATTCTGCCCCATCAAAGTATACGATAAACTCGAATAATTGCTTTTATTTTGCCAAAGACACCGAGCAATAAACTTCAATGAATATGCGCCTCCTTGTCAGGGGTTCACTTATTGTCTTGATGGCCATCTCTCTTTGTATTATTCGCACATGACAAGCAAGTGCTGACTATTTGACTGACAGCGATGTTGCTTGTTGACCCCAGAGATTCGTCGGTTCGTCGGTGACAATAGTCAATCTGCCGAACATTTCAATTTACTTGGCTGCATTTCGCATGGCGGTTCAGTCGCATTCGTTAAATATTGTCACATTTTATAGTTTCTAATCCGAGCGCTAACAACACGTTAAGTATACATATCTTCATGTAATTGGAAAAGTGTCAACAGTTGGTTTAATTTCACGCGAGTTTGGCGGGCTATTTACACCTCGGTACACCAAATCGACCGGAAACAGATGCTTTGCTCGTTCAATTTGTGTTTACACTTGTTTCCGAGCAAGAAATTAATTAAAATCCAAACACATTGCAGTGTGTGGTGCGGTCGCCTTATCGTTTCGAAGCCAATCCCTTTGGTATTTCTATTCTCTAAGCACACTAATTAGCCAAGAGCTACCTACCCCTCTTTCGAAAGAACATGCTCGGTACGGTTCCGCGGATCGCTTTTAAATTAATTCGCATTCGCGATCTGGCCCTCAGTAAATTAGTTTCGATCGAAATTACCAGACACGCCGCCGAAGTGCTGCTCGAAAACTTTGCCAAATTCGTAAATAAAAATCCAAATTAGTTTCTTCCGCGATCGAAGAACACGATTCGTTTCCGAAAAGAAAGCAAAAAAAAAAACGTGACACCCTTTATTGAGAGTGATTTGTGAGCGTCAAAAATCGATTTGTTTCCTGTCAAAACGAGCTAAAAACGCTGTCAAAACGGAGCCCACTAACGGAAAAAGTTTAAAAAAGATGTTCAAAGCCCGGTTGCGACCGGCAAGTGTCGAAAATGAGGTATGTTCCGGTGGTTTTTTTGACAAATATGTTTATACACAAGTCGTAAAAACGTCACGGCTTTTATTGAGCATTTAGAGAGTAGTAAAATGGAACCATACGAGTCATACGGGTACTTTTATTGACACATTATGAGTGTGTTATTACACTACTTTGTCGGATGAACTTGCTTTTATAGACAAATGGATGTGGGCATAGCATGTTTCATGTGAGACTGTCAGAGTAAGGTTCAATTAAAGGGAAGTCAAATAGAAGAGTAAAAGCTTTAATCAGAAACTAGGGAAACACCCGCTTGATGGTCACTTGAAACCGTCTAATCATACGGATTTGAGTACACATCCCTAACAACTTATAGACAATATCGTTGCCAATTAACATAAACAAATCGTTTTGGTTATCTAATCGGCAAGACGCCATCCTTCGCCGGATAACATCGTGTCAGAATGTAAATCGATTGGAAGAAATTAATCGAAACTCAGATAACTTCGCAAAGTGTCCTAGAGTTGCGCAACCACGAGTGGGCAGGGGCATTAGCCGCAATTAGTCAAGTCTTAATGTGTGCTTATTCGAACGCCATTCAACAAGTGCTCGCTCGTACGCTGCTGACGCGCTGTTGATGGCTTTTAACTGATTGCATAGGCTTTCGTGGGGGCTTCACTCGTCTCATTATCACGGCTTTTCAGGCGCTGAGTGAGTAATTGGTATCGAATTTATTAACTTGCAAATTTCATATGACAATGATTGATATGGGAATCATCGTCATCATCATCAACATCAACCAGTCGTCGACTGGACAACGATGGATGAGGCAACTTTTCTCATTTGACACTGTGCACATTGCATGGGACGAGGAAATAATTTCATGCAATTCGGAGAGTTGTCTTGTAGGGTTGTAATATCGATATGAACTGAAACTGACGTTTCACATCGGCTATGCCTTGCCTGAAATCAAAAGGCTGTATATTGCCCTTTATAGGCTCCATACATCATACGGCTCTATGTTATCTTTCTCAACAAATGTGGATAAGAACCGTGATTATGCCTGAACCTATGCAAGCGTAAACTTATTTTCAATCGGGCTTTGGCACCCTTAAAGAGAGAGTATACTTGTAGGAGGTATACACAATTCCAACCAATTTTATCTAACAAGATTTTTTGTTGTTACAAACTTGTATGCTGATATCTTAAAGGCATGTAATCATTTTTGTATGGCTGATAATTTTTTTTTTTGATACAGTTGTTCGTTTTTACATGAATTTAAAATAGATTAAGAAGCCTCTGGTATAGGGGCCCAAATTGGGCGTTTGTACCCAGTTCTGCTCGAGGAAATACCCATCAACCTCATCGTCGCCATCTTTTTTGTCGGTTCTCCATTAATAGGGTCGCGGAGAATGGGTGCTAAACTGGCCCATTCCTCTCTTCTCGAATCCTCTGCCATTTTAAGAAAACATCTTAACAGAAGGAAATAAAAAACCTAATCTGCTTATCAGGTGTGTGGCACGTAGCACCGCCCGATGTTCGATCTTACATATCGGTAACAGTTATCTCGCCTCAGTTGGGCCAGTGGTTCGTTGACGGTGATGGTATAGCCGCTGCTTCTTAATCAAGGACCAACTGTGGCTTTCTTGTTGTAAATTGACACTTGGTGTTCCTTGTGTCGATTGGTTTTCTTCCCAAATCTGAATTTTTTTTTCGACGTAGGGTAAGAATAAGAAAAGCCTCATCAATCATCACTGACGACTGCTTTCTTTCGTCGGAATGTAAAATTGCTTGAAACTGCTTCCTACGCTTCCACCATAGCCCTGTCATCTAAGCGGAAACTAAGCCTTTCAGGTGTTCATGTGCAAGTGAAGAACACCTTAATTCTTAGAAGTGTGTGTCTGATAGGAGTTCCGGGATATCGCAGTTTATCCCTCATTTTACCCCTTAATCGCAGTCTACACCTCTTGTCTTATGTTAAAAAAGCTCAGCGAAATTAGACTGCCAATAATGTGTGCGTGCCCTTTTCCGCCATCGAAGGATCTCTTTATAGGCAGGCTCCAGAACATCTTAATATTTTCTAATATTTCCTAATTTGAAGAAGCAATTACAACCATATTTCTGCATTACTATTACTGTTTCGCAATGCATTTTATGTGCTTAGAATTTTGCCAGGTTGACTATTCCCCTGCGAAGGTATATTTTCCCTGAGCGCAGCAGTCTCTTGGTAACCTCTCGACTTATGCTACGGCCACTTCTCTTTAAGAATTATTTTAATATTTCTTTTCTCGTTTCCATTCAAGGGATTCAAAGGTTCCTGTGCAACTGATTGATGCTATTATATAAATGACTGGAAGTTCCTTACAAACAGACATGAGTTTCAATCATCTATTGGACGTCCTGCACCATGCGAATTGGTCGCATGCCCATGTGAGAATTATAAACAAAAAAATAACGACGAGTGCTTATTCATATTTTGAAAGCCAAAAATTAACCAATGCGAAAATCTAACCTGAAAAATATTAAAAAATCTTTTGAAAAAATGGCAAAAACCAACAGTTTGCTTATGGCCCCTTTCTGCTAAAGCAGCTATAATGTTGTCCTTGTCTGCTTTAATTTTTAAGTATGTACTACCTACTTGAATCTGCCAGCAAAAATTTGCTTCAATAATGAATGTGAAACAGGCTTCAACAAGCGGCTTTGCCTCGTCATAACAGTCCTCAACAGTTTGAAATGAAAGTGCTGAAGTACATCTCCTGTTTCCTTAAAAATAGTGCAAAATTCATTAGTCTTAGGCCTTTTTTTTTACTGAATCTGCAAGTTTTGTTCTGTTGTAGGGAGTTTATATGTGCAAAAGTTGCGCCAGAATCCTGCGATAAAACAGGTCTGTAACTTGTGGCATGCGGGGCTAAGGTTACGAAAATATCTACACCCAATTAAGTGAAAACATTAATTGCTGTCTCTCTGCATCCACAATGGCATTCCTCCGCCTCGTAACGCGAATCCTTATCCGACAGGTGTCTTTGTAACTTTACACTTCCAATGTACACAGCCCCCTGACATCTTGACAAGATATATCTGCCCCCCAGTACCTTTCCATTTTCCCACGTTTTCATCTCTCTCTTGTATTTTCTTTGTCTCTGTGCCTTATCTGTCTTTCTTCAGCCTCTATCTTACGCTGTATATGATTATGTGAAGCTTTTGTTATTGTTTGTAGACATATTGTCGTAGATGTACTACTACACCCCCAGTTGGACCTCTCCTCAACCTGCCCGTCAACGGCAAAAATAATTTACGTTCACCTCGCAACACATCCCTCTACTTCATCGTATATCTATCAACTTTTCATCACAAATATTTATAACTTCTTAACAAATATATAAATTTCACTAAAATGAAAAAAATTCCGTGAACAAGAATTATTATTTAAACTAACAAAACATTTTGGAATCATCATGTAACTCACAACACCGATCCCCTTTGCTGGAACAGTGCTCGCTGGAGGATCACATTTTATGCGACAGACGATCGGCGATAACTTGCATGTGCCATCAGACTGGATGCGACCGCGGGCAACAGAAGCAACATCCATCAGACAATCTTAACATAAGAAAAAACCCAGTGCAGCGCCATGAAAGATGACCACCTCCATCCTAACTCCACCGAGCAATCTCATGCCCATAACCATCACAACCAACTGCAGCATCAGCAACCACATCGCCATTCTAACAACAATGAACACAATTCCTATAGCCACATACGGGCATTAGTACGAGGCATTCATGATGCTGGGAACAGAGACGCTGCTACCCTCCATCTGCCGCTCATCGATGCACACCCGTCGGGAACCGAAACAGACAGTGGTGGTGGCAACGCCAATGACCACGGTCACGATAGCAGCAGCAGTGCAGATCATGTATCGCCGCCTAGATCAGTGCCAACGTTCATTATAACCGACTTGGATAATGATGGTGCAGCCAGTCCCACCGATGTCCACAGTCCATCGAGACGATTTAGCCAGTTTACTCTTGGATTGAGACGCTTCTCCCATTCCCATTCGGTATATAAAACAAAATTCCTCGCTTTGGCGTTTGGCTTTGAATGGCATCGCTCGCTGGCATAGTCTGCGAATTTAATGCGCTTTTGAGCAAAAACACTGTTTTTCCTTGCCTGCACACATACACTCTTCTCTCCGGCCAGGTGAAGGTGTACTGTACCCCCGCACATGGGCTCCGTAGATTGTTGCCAATGATGAAGCACTGACCTCTGACAGCATGATCTCTCTGATGTTTTTCTGTTTTCTTTTTTTTTTTGCTCGTTTGTTCTTCTCTGTCTCTGAAGCGAACAGATTTGATGCATATCGCTGTCCCCTTTGATCTATCTCATCCTGCATTCTATGTGTATACTGTGTTTTTTTTTCTAACAACAAGTCTACATGACGTTTTGCCATAACCTAACAATTTCCCTAAAAAAAGTGCTACTAATACCTCTAATCTTACTTTTCATTTCTGTTGGCTTTTCCAACTAAAAGACTCGTCGAGTGCTGTTTTTATTTGAAACTACATATCTTGATGCCTTAACATAAACGAAGATCAGTCTGAGATTAAAAATAAATAAATAAATAGAGTGGCGCAACAGCTCGAGGTGAACCAGGTCCGACTTCTCAACAGTGTATGCTGTGTGTGTTAATTTCTTCACATACAAGGTCTGAGATTACCATTGTAATTATTACCGAAAGATGGTGCGGGTCTACTAAACAGTTTCCTTTAGCCAAAGAAAAAACTGCTTTGCTCCTAAAACTCACGATCAAGTCGAAATGTCAATTGTTGATCGGTCTGGTAAGACAAACAATCGAATGACAATCGCAATTACTTCGATTGTTAAATTGACAGTTTGGCACATCCCTAGATTTTAGGCAATTGTAACTTGTTTTCGCTAAAAACAATCGAAAGACGTCGCAATTTCGTTCTGAAATTGAAAACATTTACCCGCCTTTTTCAGCCGATTGCAATTAAAAACAATCGAAAAAAATTGCCCACTCGGCACAAAGCTCATTGCGCGAACAACATACTCGACGCAGAAGTGAAACAAAAAGTGAAAAATTGCCAAAAAATATGCTAGTTACAGTTTTTGCGATAACTTGCGGAAAGTCAAACAATTGCCTGTCAATAATTGAGTACCAACAATCGAACTGGTTCGAATTACTCGATTGCTTTTATTCGTTACTCAACTGCTAATTGTTCGATTGTTTTCATTCGATTTTCTCGATTGTTTCAAACTTCATTGTTCGAATTCAATACGAAGATAATTCTTGCCTGTGCTATTGACAAGCTTCGCTTTAACTCTATCGGTAATCGTTTAGATCCAAGCGTTTTACATAAGATTTTGTAGTGCTTTGTCCATCTTGGGACATAAACAAGTTAATCTTTCGACACTTTTTTCAATTCAATACTTTTACTTTTCCAATCTCAGACTGACCTACATTAAATAAAATCACATACAAAATAACTTTAAATAATTTCCAAAAATTAATCTTTCTTCTTGATCTTGATATTATATTCGCTGAATGACAGTTAATCCATCAAAAATCCTTTTTCTACTAACCAAAAAAAAAAAAACATTCACAACTTTTGTTGTCGATTATCATATGTTTGAGAATTTTTACTTTTGTCACTTCTATAAATAATTCGCCATTTTTATTCATTTGATTGAGATAACTGCTATAATAAGTCTTTTTTTTAAATAAGTCTCTAGATTTTTATCAACACGTTTTAAAGTTCGGTAAGTACTCACTTTTACTTAAATTAGTGGATGTAATCTATTTTTATTTTCTTGAGAGAGCGTTTTATTTAACAACTGTCATGATAAGTTTTTTTTCTTGTTCTTGTGGATGGTTTTAGTGTCCACTTGTTATCGATAAGATTGACAATTGGGATAATGAGGGAGACGGATATGAGTGTTATCGGGCAAAGAAGTTTATAAAAAATGTACGCATATTGGGGGAGTTCATTGATGATATGCGCATCAAATTTTTGGCTTATTAATGGCGGAAAATACATGAGAACGAAAACGAAGACATTTTTTTTTGGTACGCATATAACCGTTTAGTTACAGTTTGTAGTTTTATTTAAAAATGGCGGAAAATCTTTTTGATTTTTCGATCAATTTGAATTTTTAAATGTTCAAGAACTCAATGAACAAGAACTCCAAAAACGAACCTTAGGTAAAAACAAGTGGGAAAGTGCAACACTGCGTATGCAAAAGTTTCAGTCCATCTACGACGGATTGCAAAATACCCAACCATACCAAAAAAAACTGCCACGCCTCCAAAAAGTGGGCGGGATACAAATATATAACTGTTGAATGCTTTATACTAGTTGGTTGCATACACTTCGGTCTAAAACTCCGCCTTTTTAACTTAAAAAAATCACTTTTTTAACACCACGCCCACAAAAGTGGGCGGAGGCACATAGTGCTTATACATGAAAGCTAGAAAATGCTAATATCTACAACTTTTGTCATATAATTTTAAATCAAATTTTATATATATTTATTGAAAAACAGCCATTTTAAACTAAAACCCCTTAAAAAAGTGGGCGTGGTCAATGAAAAGGCAAAATTTTTTTGGCCAATCCAAAGACAATTACAAGGCAATGTTACATACCAAAAATGAATGCGCTAGCACTATTCTTACATAGCTAAAATTTAGAAAAAGTGTTTTTTAAAATTAGAGATGGTCGCACATAAAGGCCTGTAGTGGGTGTGTCTGTGGGCGGATTCGGCTAATTTTCAAACTTGATCTGGTTCAATGGATTTCCAGCCAACCCATTTCAGCTCTGTACCTTAAAATTTAAGGCCTAAAAGTTGTTTACATACGGACGGACGGACGGACGGACATGGCTTAATCGATTCTCCTGTCGGTCCCATTCATATCTCTTACAGGTCTTAGGGATCTACAATGATTATTTCACTGCGTCACAAACTATACATCAAACTTAATATACCCTGGGTCGGGTATAATTACGTTAATTTCTTTTTTAAATTAAGTGTTTTAAAAACACTGAAGAGTGATTGAAAACTTAAGAACTCAAAAAAGATGACGTTCTTCAAATTGCTTGGGACTATTGGTGGTGATAATTTTCTTAAAGCTTTGAAAACTGAACACACAAACGCGTGTGTGTCCCACTGCTCATTTTCATCGTTGCACCAGAAGCAATATCCAAAATTTTATGGAAAACTATATAGCGAACAAAAAGTATTAGATTGTCGATTATAGATTTAAGGGAGGATGTGGTATATTAAATCCCACGTCATTGAGGCCAGAAGTGGTCCTATTATTTCCTCCATTTATAGCACATCCATGATGCCCCAAATTTTTTTTTATAAACTCCAAAACATACGAACATTTTACAAAACGGTTTTTTAAGGGTTACTAGTACTTTTACAGTAACAAAGATCTTTTTAAAATTTGAAAAAATTAAAATCAAATCAATAAAGTGTCTCGTATCTAATTTTAATTTTTCAAACGCAATAAAAAAAAAATAAAAAATAAAAAAAACTAAAAAATAGGTTGTTTGACAGTTTTCCCAAAACCCTGTGGATTAATGAGTAACAGCCATTGCTGGCCCAGGTGTTGCAATTATTAAAAAAAAACATAACCGACATATTGAAATTCGAAATATAATAGTCGTTTTATGGATTTGAAATTTAAAAACAGGAGCAAAATGTAAAAATTATATGTCCGCCCTATCAACCTCCGTTACAAAACAATGCAAAAAGGTATTGTTTTAAAAAAATTGCAAATCATTTTGTGCTTGAAAACGCCTTAGTGGACCGTATTTTTCGTGGTAGAAGTTTCATGGGTGAAAACAGAATGACAAATTTTCTAACTGACTAAAAGATTACCTTACACGTTCATCACATTAAGGCACACAGCTTGAATCCTAAATTGGATTCAAGTGTAGGTGTGTATTTAAAGATAAGAGGGTTGATGTTTTTGCATCACAGAGTCGTGGCACTCGATGTTCTTAAGCCTTCAGCCCATTGAATGCCGTGCATCCGTTACGTCGAAGTATACAACTGACCACTCAGTGAAATACACACCTTCTTATGGGAAACGACGTTCGTCACGAAGAACGGCCGCTCAGTTGTGTACTTCAACGTGACGGATGCAATGGATTCATTGGGCTGAAGGCTTTAATATTGTATGGGATTGAGTGTTCTTCATTGCTTCTTGTCATGTAAAATATGATTGAATGAAGAAGTCATTCTACATACAAAGGGACCTACAATTTTTTGCCGAATCCTAACGGCACTTTGAGAAGTTTTTCAACCCAAATGATACTCTTGGAGGGCTTGTCAGACCCTCGCCGAGTCGTTTTTTTAGGTGACGATGGTAGGATTCGAACCCAGATCTCCGCCAGACTACGCCAGGGCGCCCCACGATAATCAAATGGTCAAAGATAAACCGACGTTTTGAACCCCATCTAATCAAAATGCATTTTTATGGGTAAAGAACCACTGCTCTTTTCCTTTTTTCCCGAGTCACCAGTGCCTACGGAGAGCGCTTGAGTGAGATTCTCCGCATTGCATTCACTCATCCCAGATGTGATCAGCTATTGGAACAGGAACCAGTAACAGAAGATGCTAGACTAGTTGAAGCTGAATATTTGCTGGCTCTTTAACCAGCACGCAGGCTCTCTTAAAAAAAGTGAAGGAAACCTAATCACCAAAGCGCAGACAATAGTATAATAGCTAAAGAAGCATTTTTAATAGCTGTTTAGTGGGAATCATGAAGACAAAGCGAAGAAGTTACAAGACATAGAAGACACTGCATAAGGCCAGTAGTTACTCAACCGCCCCTGGGCTTTTTTCGGAGTTGTTTAAATAAGAAGGTGATGTTTTGATGGTGCAGTTGTGTATGCACCAAATCATAAAATAATTTTTGGTGACAGAAAGTGGCTTTCGGCCTGGCAGAGGCACAACCGACCAGCTTTTTACTTTGAAGGTTATTCTTGAGAAGGCCTGGGAATATGCCAAACCGGTCTATGCGTGTTTTGTAGATCTGGAAAAGGCGTATGACCGAGTCCCTCGGGATACACTGTAGAGAGTTTTGCAGGACTATGCGCTGTGGTGATGCTGGGATGAAAGTAAACGTGTACCCTGCACATAAATGGAGTTTCATTAAAACAGGTGGAGAAGTTTAAGTATCTCGGGGTCTTTTTCACGAAAGATGGGAGGAGTGATACTGAGTTGTCCTGTAGAATTAGCCAAGCTGGAGCAATAGTAAGGGAACTGCGCCGGCCGGTCATCAGGAAAGCTGAGCTTGGAGTGAAAGAAAAGATCTCAGTTTTTAATTCAGTGTTCGTTCCAACCCTCATCTATGGTCTTGAAATTCGGGTAATGACCGAAAGAATTAGATCGCAGGTACAATCTGCCGAAATGAGATTCCTGGGGTGCGTTGCTGGTGTTACTCTAAGGGATAGAGTGAGAATCTTAATGTTGAGCAACTACTTCTCCGAGTCGAGCGATCGATTCTTCGATGGTTTGGACACGTGGTTCCCATGCCCCATGACAGACTTCCTAGACAGGTCATGCTAGCCGAGATGCGAGCGAGTCGCCCCCCTGGTAGGCCAAGAAACAGGTGGTGGGATCAGGTAAAGAACCTCTCTGAGTCCCATCCTGGGATTGCGCCAGAGTCTCTTGAGTTGGTGGCGGAGGATCGAGAAAGATGGAAGGACCATTTAGCCACCCTCGCTCCGCGACCTTTTTAAAGGATAAGCGGCATTCGAAAATGATGATGATGATGATGAGAAAGTACCCGATGACTGGACAATCAGCTCCATATGTCACTTCTTCTATAAAAATAATGTCTTGGAAGAATCTACTTCTTACGTATAAGGTCATATCAAACATACAAGTGTGTTTTCCAGCCTGGCAGATTAGTCATAAAGCCGATCTTCACACCAAAACGTGAAAGGAAAATCTGTTTTTCGCCCACTGGCAACGTACGATCCTGCTTTCTTCACCGAACGCGCGAACTGATGTAACCAATTAAGCTATCGTTCATCGGGTAATTATATGTTTTTACTCATCTCACGTTTGCTGAGTATGTCTATTCTTTGTAGCTAATTAGGAGTGGCACATATCAGCCTTGTATTTGAGGCCTTCGCGCTTAAAACATCTTGCGGAAACAAGTGATCTACTTTTCCTGTTTCGTCATCCCATAATACATCAAATACAACAAGGAGATGCTTCCAGCTCCAAGTGCGAAATGTGAAAGTAAAGAATTAGCATAGCCCCCTTGAAAACAAATCAATTTATGGCAACGAAAAAATCGCTAATCAATGAACAAAGGTTCTGCAGATACCTTGCCGGATTGCTTGCACAAATGAAGATCGGCGGATACTTCTTCGTGGGTTACATGTGGCTTGCATGTAAAAAATTTTCCACCGTTGTAACCGATATTCGATTGCCATTACGTAGGCAGTTTATTGGAAGTTAATAAAATTTCCATTGAGTCTGGCTGGAGAATTATTTGAAAGCAATGACCCCCATTGGGATATCCCCCGGCTTTATTGCAGAGTTCACCTAAATTTCAATGACCATACTTTCCATGGAAATGACAAAGTTTTCATTGCATTGCCACTCACATTTTCTTAGATGCATAAATGTTGACGCATATAGTGTGCGAGGAAAAAGCACACTGGCGCGCTGCGGCACTACAGTCAGATTCAGGTTTTTGTGAGTTTTTTCAATTTAAGTTTTCTAGATCAACCGACCTGAGTTTTAAAATAAAAACCGGATAAATATCGTTCGAATGTTAATAACTCTCTCGTCCATGCACCCTGCACAGTGAATGTTATATCTTTGCGGTTTTGAACTAGCATTTCCTGTGACAAGAAAGAACACCTCATGTACACTGGTCGACTAATCGATACAAGATTTGAACTCAAGAACTGAATTACTTCGTCAATTACCGACATGCGAGCAATTTTTCCTTTCAAAATTGGTAAACAATTTCCAATAAATTACTACTAAGTGCGGGTATTTTTTCTTTATATAATGCCCATTCCTCGTTGCTTGCTATCGCTCAAGTGCACACTGATGTGTGCAAAGTGGCTGCATCAAAAGATTAAGTTGTCTCAAATTGGCCCTCTCAAGAGGAAACACTGCAATCGAAAAGTGTAGAGTCACCTTTGAGAAGAGCCAGCTTATCTATTAGAAGCGTCGTCATACGTATGCCCGCGCGTCTATCTTGGTATCGCAACAATTTCGACGGGGGGTCTAAACCCCACTCACCACCCAAAGCACGTCTCCGCTATCAAATAGTATCTAAGCCCCCTGCCGGAACGCCACCCGTTTATCTTCACCTCAAACGCATCTACATGCCATACAAGTTTTTTTTCTTTCTGATTCTTGACTTGCCGTGCCGTGCTCCAGCAGAAAAAAAAAAAATGGCCATTGCCAATGGTCTATGCCAGACATTGCCGCCATTCGCGTTACCACCTTTGTGGCGTTAGCACATCTCTCCGTGCGCACCAAGAGTCTGAACTCTAAAGTATATTCCACCAAATTGCAGTGCAATTGGTCAGAGACAAGTGCGCGACGCGGAATTTGGCTAGTTTGTGAAATGTCAAGGAAATAAGAATTTGCGTGACATAAAAAAAAGAAAAAGAATTGGTGACAAGATAAAAACGAAAAACGTTAAAGTGCGTGCGACACCACACGAGTTTTGGCCAAGTGCAGTCGTGCCCACTGGAAAGCGTACTCAAGATACCAACTTCGATTGTCTATTAACTGACAGTTGTTTGGTTTTATTATTTTTATCCATTTTTGTTTAAAGAAAATTGATGCCTTTTCGGCCATAGTCAATAATGGTAAAAAAATATGGCAGTGTCCGAGGACACCTGTCCCAGTGAAGTGGACATAACCAACGCGGGCTTAGATAAAAAAATGTTTTGTGAAATTCAGTGTAAAGTGAACGACGACGTTTTGAGATTCTTCCACAAATAGTGTAACCATACCTTAATTACATTTTTCCCACAAAAAATAGTATTTACCCCTTCCTTGCTTGTGTGATACTAGGAAATAAGTATGAAATTATCAAAGAGTCTAGATGAATTAATATTAAGTGCATCCCGATTGAGTTTGAACAGCCTGCGGTCTCCAGGAAAAGGAAAAACGAAAAAAGTTAGTATTAAAACGGTTTGCTCCAATTTGTTAAATTCTCCTGAATGAAGGTGGAGGGTTTTTGTGGCTGAATTTTTTTTCCACAGAAGGATTTTTCATTTCTTTGTTATACAAAAAAAGGAAAATGTATAAAGCCTTTACCAAGAGTGCTCTTTGCGGAGGAAAATGTTTCAGGTGGATTTCTGCATAAATAAATTTCTCATTTAGTTTAACGTGAATTTGTCAAGAATCACTTGACTGATTTTGCTGCAATGTTTCTACTTCAAGTGGTTCTGTTTTATTTTTTTATTTTGATTGGAACTGCAGAACTTTGAGCTTCGTAGAGGTTTTAACTGAAGCATTGCAACCCCGACGATGGTTATATTCCTTTTCAACATTCGAGCGGTTTTTGTTTTGACAGAATGAATGTTTGACATCCAATTGGTTTTGAAAATACACCTTATAGGAATTTAGGAAGTGTATGAATTGAAAAAAATGGGCATTAAAAACTTTTGACGATAAAATTTTCCTGTGGGCGCCGTGGTTCAATGGTTATAGTGTTTTGAGTGAGAGATATAACGGCTTCGAATGCAAAAGATCTCTCGGGTTTGAGTCCTCTCAATCAGCTTAAGCGACTTACAAAGCTTCGACAGTACCATTAGTCGTAATCAGCATAAAACTTAGTTCTACTCCATGTGTGTAAGACCACCTAAAACGTGCAGAGTTTTAATTTTTTTCCATTAGAATTTTAAATTTGAGAAAAGCGTTTAATAATTTTTAATAATTAAATTTTATTTAGTTTTTTTTTTTTTGTTTAAGTCTTGAAAGACTTTTAAGAGACTTGAACATTTCAAGTTGCGGATGACAGCACTTCTTTAAAGTCTACGTAGTGCTCGACTTGACGGAATCTGGTAAAGAACCTAAAATCACCTTCTTTGTTGACAATTAACCATATTTAATTTGCTTAAGACTACCTCAAGCAAGCTCTCTGCAAGTTCTACTATTTCCTGTTATCTGACAATGGCCTAATTTACAGCGTGAACTTGAGATCAGACCAAGCATAGATAGATCAAGAAACAGTCATTAAGTGTAAGAGACGATCAGTCAGTCCTCCAATTTTAGTGACATTGACTTGACGAAAACGAGAAATTTTTCATCTATTTATACCTTACCTTGGATTTGTTGATTTTTGTACACTGTACAGTGTATTGGGCACTGGTCGAAGCAGAAACCGATTCCAAAATTTAAAGTACGGATTTTAAAAACCAACATATTTTTCATAAGTTCAGTTTGGCTTTGGCTTTATCAATTAAGAAATATGGCTGATCGCAGGAAAATTTATTACCTCTTGAAATGCTTGGCCTCTTGGGTCCTTGGCCCAAAGACACCCCTTTGCCAGAGACATACAGCGACAGTCAGCAATTTATCGTCCGCCTGGACCTTCAATTTTTTCATGTTTTCGGTCAAAAGAAAGTTTTGTTTGTTGCTGACCCCTTTAGTGAGTGTCAAACTTTTCTTCTTCTGCATCTCAAATAAAACGATCGTTTTTGGCGAAATAATTGATGTCAGCAAAGTAAATACAACGCGCCGCGTCAACGCGAGACTATAGAAAAATCGCTTACGGACTTCAATAAAACCGCAAAATCGTAACGACTGTTTGAAATGTAAAGTAAACAGAATGTAAAATATTTGGTAAATTTGCCAACTTTGCCAAAATTAGTGCATTTAACAGCGTTTCACAACTGCCAACACCGAAAGTCAAAATAATCATCGACCTCGGCGAGGGTTTTTAAATTTTTCAAAAGCCGCGAGCGAAATGTCCAGGTGAATCCAGCAATACATTAAAATTGATTTAAATTCATTTGACAACCCCCCCGAAATTCGCTCACTTTCTCGCGTATGTTGTGAAACAGTCTGAGGCCGTCTTGTATATGAAGAATTCAGCGCGTATTTCATAATAATTCTGAGGAGCTAGGCCAATTCGTGATTTTCAGCCTTTCTTGAAAAGTATCAACTAAATTAAAAAAGTTTATGAGTTGATTTCTACGAGATCAAAAAAAAAACGCGATCAAAGACGACAGAAAAACGCGCGACTAGAAGCTCAAGCGTTCATATTGTAGGCAACAAACGATACGACAACTAGTCGCGAGATTTCATTTGTGGCTATTTTCCGAACTACGACAAAAAGTCTGATTGTTTACACACTGCCTATTCCACAGAAATGGAGTAAATTCATTTTGGTACATGCGAAAATTAAACAAAGAAAAATATTAGCGATAGACGGTCAAGATCGCAAGGGCATATGATCGGGGCCACATTCTGAGTCGGATAAGCCATGTCCGTCCGTCCGTCCGTATGTTACCAATTTTCAGACCTTAAATTTTGAGCTAGAAAGCTAAAATTTTGTGCTAACCAAATCAGGAAAAATTTACTCAGCACATTATGTAGAAAACACGTCGTTCTTAGTTCTACATTTTGTTCATACAAGGTTTTGAGCCACGGCCATAGTAAGAAAATTCTTAAATTTCCCAGATAAATTTAAATTCCGACTGGCCTTAAGCCTAATTTAGGAAAGACTAACCCTATTTATCTATCCTACCCTACTTACCATATTTAAAGTGATGTGATACCCGGTAAGATTCAGAGTGCTCATAAAGTTTCTTACCTTTTCATGCATCATGTCCGTATGTTACCAATTTTCAGACCTTAAATTTTGAGCTAGAAAGCTAAAATTTTGTGCTAACCAAATCAGGAAAAATTTACTCAGCACATTATGTAGAAAACACGTCGTTCTTAGTTCTACATTTTGTTCATACAAGGTTTTGAGCCACGGCCATAGTAAGAAAATTCTTAAATTTCCCAGATAAATTTAAATTCCGACTGGCCTTAAGCCTAATTTAGGAAAGACTAACCCTATTTATCTATCCTACCCTACTTACCATATTTAAAGTGATGTGATACCCGGTAAGATTCAGAGTGCTCATAAAGTTTCTTACCTTTTCATGCATCATGCAACCTTCTCTTTTAATTTTGAAAAGTCAATTTTACAAACGTTAAAGTACGTGCTTAGAAAAATTAAAAGATGTCTTAGAAGCGTTTTAAATTTTTGTTGTAGCGCGACGATGGTCAGAAAATGTGAAATATTAATTGTGAATATTGAGAACACTTCCACAGATTTTCTGGGGAATGCTAAACCTGTGATTAAGAAACAAAATTTTTTATTGGCCCTACGGTTGGTCAAGAATTACTGACATCGTCAGGAGTTACATATATTAATTCGATTGTTGTATTACATGAGCACCTTTTATAATTCCCTCGAGGTACCTTTAGACTAACTCAGATTATCGGCGAAGTGAAACCAATAAAAGAGTTTCATGGCGGCGCTCAAACATAGCCTGTCTGTGTTAAAAATTTAATCTATGACAAAAAGCAACTAAAAAATCTGGCGAAACACAAATTTAAAAGTTGCCTGCCTTTTTGGATCCGTGTAAGTTGCGCACGTGCGCAAATTCCCATACAAGCCCAGAGACCTCAAAAAGGCAATCAAACTGTTGCGTGATTAAAAGTGTGATATGTGGAAAAAAAACTAAAGAAAAATGCAAAAATTTTAACCTTTCACATAAAAAAATCCGTGAGTAAGTGCTACAGTGTGTACGCAGAAGTTACACTCCGTAAAACGGACCGTTGAATACCCCATCCTATCCCACATTGTAAAATGCTGATGGCAATGTTATTTTTTGACATTTTATAAGTAATGCAAACTTCGAAAAGGGGCGTGATTCAACCGCCCATAATTACAAACTATTAATTATAAGATATTTCCACAAATATTTTCAAGTTACACTTAAATGTACGTAAAAATGCAATTTTTTGCTTAAAATTCAATATTTTTGAAAAATCAACCCCTAAAAAAGGGCGTGGCTAAAAAATTTATACCAACGAAATCTGGACTGAAGTCTCGTTTACCTAACCTGCTACTTTTTTTGTTTCATGCTTTCCTAAATAAGGCTCAAGGCCAGTCGAAATTAAGTTTTTCTGGAAAATTTTAGGTTTTTCTTCAATTCTGCCTAGAAGGTATAGATTCATGTGTCGCGTTTTATCAGATCATCCCTAAAGAACCTATGACTATTTGAAAGAAACTAAAAGAACTCATTAAACCAGTAAAGGGAAACCAAAGGAAACACAAGAGCATGTCATTAATCATAATCTTCTCTATAGTTCAAGATTAAAAAAAAAAATTATCACAAAAGTGTGACATTTTTTAACACCTGGGTTAAATTCCTAAATTTTTCTAACCCAAAACTTCTGGTGTTATTTTTTCTTAATTCTACAGCAGAACATATCCATGGCTTTACAAATACATCTCGTTTATATGCTTGATTGTTCAAAGTTTTTCTTTTTTAATTAACACCGACCGATAAGTCCATAAACGCTAATAGAGCAGAACAACCAATGGAATGCACTCTGCAAGCGTTCGAACTAACTTGGATATTTCAACTTGTAATAATTAAGAAAAAAAAAAAAAAAAAAAACAACCTTATTCCTCGCCGCGTCATTATTCCGTGGAACAAGAATTGTATTTTGCACAAGTTTTTTTTTTTTTAACACATTTGATTTCATTCAGGTTTTCATGTTGAAGCTCGTAATAGGATTACTTGATGGTACTTAAAATGTTCGCTTAACAATTTATAATTCTATTCACATGACTGAAAAAAATTAAAAGGAAGATAAACAAATGACGGCTCATATGGCAAAACTTAAATGCAACAATAACGAAGATACAAAGTCCACTTTACAAATTGTGAATGGAGCGAATCTCGGTTTCTTTTATTTTTAAAAGGCGGACTCCCTTAAGTCCTCACTTCAATTAAGAGTTTTGGAAGAATTTAATTTTTTTTTTATCAATTTCAATTAGCTAAATTTTTTTTATAAAATAGTGAAATAATGACCGAAGACCGCCTAGGACCTTTTTGATATACGATCATGACCGGAAAAGGCGGATTCCTTTAAGTCCTCACTATAATTAGAAGTTTTGTAAGAATTAAAAGTTTTTTTTTATCGATTTCAATGCATAGCTTATAAAATAGTGAAATAATGACTAAAGACCGCCTAGGACCTTTTTAATATACGATCATGACCAACAGGTGAATCGATGAAGCCATGCCCGCCCACCCGTATTTAAATTTGAGATAGAAAGCTGAAACTTGGTGTGTAGAGTAATTCTTTCTTTGTACCGGCAAAGTATAAAATTTGCCGGTTTTTAAGATTATAAATAAATTATAAGATCCTCCCAAAAGGTAATTATAAAGGGAATTTTTCCTTTTTTATATAAAAGATTCTGAAGGTTTTCAACAGTAATACTCCTTGAAAAATGTTTTCTTATATCTGTATAACACGAACGTCGGTTGTCCTGTCACAACAAAATCCGCTCTTCTATTTCTCAGCAATTCGAACTGCAGTCTACAAAAAACTGCTTATAAGACGTGATATCCTTAAGAAAACTGTGTCTGCAAACTTGTGCGAACTAAAACAAAGACTGTTGAAACCAACATTATTAATATAGTAAAAGAAAACATAGAAATCGCTCGAGAAAACGTTGCAAGAATGATGGAGAAACGGAAAAACCCTTCTTTTTTAGGCAAGGTTTATAAGACTCTTTTCAACGACTCGTGCTGAAACTGAATTTCTGTTTGAATTTTTACAGTAACTGATAAAGAGTTCCCCAAGTAAAACCATTTTGAAATCATCGAGGTTTTTATTTAGAAAAGCGTCCTCTGCTTAAAACTTAGTAATAACATTCGTACTGTAATAATTCAAAAAGTTTCTCCGTATACCTTCACTCTTTAACGCAACTAGTACCTGCTCGGAAAGTAAACTTGTTAACTTAATAAATGAAATTTCTGGCTGAAATTCCCCCTTATCATTTTGCCTCTCCCAGTCTTATTTATGAAAACCGAAGGACTTAAGTCAGAACTCTAAAATCCAACAAAGCGTAGTTCGCCAGACTGCGTTTACCTTCTCTCACAACCAAAATTAGCTGCATTCCCGATTGGTTCTCCTTACACTGTTCACGTACAGTCCATAAAATCTTTTGACATTGGCTAAATTGGTTCAAACCAATAAAATATTCTTCGATTTTAATTTCAAGGATAAGCCGAACTTAAATCATGGCAATCCATCGTGCTGACATGAAAACTCGATGAAATCATGCGAGTTCTCACGAGGATAAGTTGTGACCATAAACACACAACACCTTTCCTCATAAATTACTAATTTATATGAGTTAGAACAAACAACAGTGATACGCTCAAGAATGCCAATTCCAATTAATACACTTATTATACAAATCGTCAATTAAATCAAAAGCACCATACCGTGTTGCGATAGTTAAACAACGCCATTTCATTGTCTCATTGAAAATTGAGCTTCTATATACTGAAGCCCGCTATACTGAGATCGCCATTCTTATGGGACTCATGCTTTATACCCAAAAACTTCAAATTTATTGCCTAATAATGTATTCGGTCTTAACGTTTTGGCGCGTGTAAACGCCGAAAACAAAACAGGTGGCACTACACAAGTATATTGCGATTTTTTTTTCGGATCATTTAAATTTTTATTTGAGGAGACTGCAAATTAAAATGCGTTGGCTACGCTAAATGTTTTGTCATCAACATCAATCAAGTGATGTCATATAATTAATAAAAAAAAATGCTTCCTCTTGTCAAAAAAAAAATAAGTCGTGCCTTATCCGCTCGATATAAATGTCGTGTGCTTAAGTTCACACCAGACAGAGTTCTTCATGTAGTGACGTTTCGAAGCGCACACGAACCTGGTTCGGGGATGAATAATTCGCTTAGGAAAGCTTCCATTTGTTTTTTTTTTTGTTTATACAACATGTCATAAATAAAACAATAAAATTCAGAAGGGGTTTCCAACGGGAGATAAAATTATATTTTATGGGTAAATATTTCGGAAATCTCTTTCCAAACTTATTGTACGTAAGTGGAGTTGTAAATATTCGCTATGTTAAGCTCTGAAAGTTCAGTGGAAATATTTGCTTACTGCGGTGCAGTTTAAGAGTAAAGTCAGACAGAAATTGAAATTAGAATTAGCGCATTGATACAACCTTTTTCTTCAAATAGGCCATTACTAGTAAAAATGTGCTTAGTGGAGACGAAATTTCGGCTCTCACGGAAACCTTCTCACGGAAACCTTCATTTCTTTCCCTTATTTCGATTGTCCTACTATTCTTTGAGGTAGACGATGCAGGCATTAATGTCTCATCTTTAGTTGCGTCGGTTGCAGATTTTCCAAAATCCGTTAATAAAAAATTGTACCTCTGGTGTTGGCAACGAGTTTGAAAAACTGTTCAAAATAGATGACCTTGGCTACATACTTTTTCGATCGCCATTATTTTTGTCAACATCAAGTGAATGATCCATTGATCAATTGTAATTCCGCACGAACAAAAAATTGCAACCGGATGATATCAAAACTTTGGCGTCTATAAAGAGACGTCTCTTGTTGGTGTTGTTGAGATTTTCTCAATTTCTAAATCAGCGTCAGTGTAAAAAGTATTCTCATGTTTAAACCCACGTTAATTATATCTAATGAGGTTATCTACAAGGACCTGGGTCAGTTTGCTATAAGTGGATTGGAAAAAAAGTTAACGGAATCGGTCCCATACAAAACCACTTAATGGCACAGCACTTGATGGTGTAGTCCTGAACTCCAAAAATGTCAGATGAAAGGGTTTGCAATTGAAGCTGTTAAATTTCAATCACTAAATCATGTACATTCTCGTAGATCCACATATATTCAAGAGGCACACTTTTCACACTGCCTCGAAATAAGAGACTTTGACTATTAATACCCTTTTCACAGCAAATCAGAATCTAGATTTAGAGTAAAAAGTGCCAAATCTAATTGAAATCTTTTAGATTTCCCATACATTTGTAGAATTCAGAATCTAGATCAGAATCTAGATTCCCACAAAATCGAATACAAATGTAATACAGTTTTCACACCGAGCCCTGAATCTAGATTCTGAGCAATTCGATTTCAAAATCGAATTGAGGCTTTCACACTGCAAAAATTATGTAGAGTTCGTTGACGTTTCGATTAATTGAACACATGTCGTACAATTTGTCACAGTTGTCACAAGATAAATGGCTTCGAATAAGTAAAAAAAACTATTGTAATAACACAACAAGTACTGGAATATATTTAAAAATCCTTTCCCTATTGAATTGTATAAAAAAATGAAAATATTTCTTGAATTTATTTTGTAAACAAACTTCATCAGCTGTTTTGTCATCGGCGATGCATTCACAATAGATGATTCCAACAAAGTCGAATACCAATCTAGTACATTTGTATTCGATTCTGAGTGAATCTAGATTCTGAATCCCACAAATGTATGGGAAATCTAATACATTTTAACTAGATTTGGGACTTTTTTTACTCTGAATCTAGATTCTGGCTCGGTGTGAAAACGGTATAAAAGTTTGTATTCGATTTTGTGCGAATAATAGAAAAACAAAAGCAAACACACTTTTTTAATTCAATCAAAAGAAGACATGACAGCAGATGAAGTTTGTTTATAAAATAAAAAGGAGAAATATTTTCGTTTTTTTTATACTATTTAATTGCGTGGATTTTTATGTATTTTCCAGTGCCTCTTTAGTTATCCACAATTGTTTTTTTACTTATTTGAAGCTGTTTAACTTGTGACAACAATGAAAAATTGGACAGTTGATGTTCAACTGATCGAAAAGTCAACAAAATCTAGATTATTTTCGCAGTGTGAAAGGGTCAATTCGATTTTGAAATCGAATTGCTCAGAATCTAGATTCTGGCTTCGGTGTGAAAACTAAATTAAGTGCTAACGAAAATGTTAGAACTGAAAACGATATTATTTTTGACAGCTGTTCGGCCAGCTGTTGTTGTGGAACATAGTGGAATCTATTCAATAAAGTTTGTTTGATATGAAAAAAAATCTCATTACTCACGGCTTTCGAGGAAATTTTATTAAAATCTGCTATGGACGGACACAAGCTCTTCTAATAGCTTGTGAAATTATGGGAAGTTTTGGGATTTTGATGAATATTTTGAGTGTTTTCGTAAAATATATAAGTTTTTAAGTTGTGTGAAGGTTATTAGCATTAATAAACCCCGAAAAATTAAACTAAGCGTGCTATTGTATTGAATAATTTAGGGTCTAAGCTCGCTTTCAGCTACGAATTCAATACCTCAAAGACATCAATTTCGTAAAGTAACTTTAAACATTGCAGAGCCAAAAGTTAGTCCATTGCCTAAGGCCAATTATAAATGGAAAAATTGCAACAAAAGAAATTCAATGACCTTTTGTAGAATAAATAGTCCTGAATTATGGCATAGACTTCATCATCATCATTTTCCAAATCCGCTTATCCTTTAAAAGGGTCGCGGAGCGAGGGCGTCCAAATGGTCCTTCCATTGCTCTCGATCCTCCGCCACCAGCATAAGTGATGCTGTCCAGGAGTATAAACTCCTTGTGGGGCCACCCTTGCCAGTAAAGTTATAAATGAAAAAGATGAACCCGAAGGTTTAAACAAAATCCAGCAGCGTCTGATAAATATTGTGCGGCTCCTTGGGTCAGCATCTGATCCCAGAGGCTATACTTCAATTAACAGAAATTAACAGAAAAAGGAGCGTCTGTCTCGGGACGATCGGCTTCCTGGTCGGCGTCTGTTGTCCGGGCTAAGATCGGCCGACTTTAAACTTAACAGCAACTAATCCAGGGCACCCTTTGGAGCTAGGCCTGAAGGGTGTCAGCATGCGAGCGCTTTATGGTCGGAAGGTCCCGCTCGGCATCCGAAACGGGTTTAACCCGAAGAAGTTACGAGCAGCCCGTCAATGGTGCCGCTATTCATTACGCGTGGCGGAGGGGGGCAGCGCCAAGTCAAAATGAGGGCTAAGGTGGAAACTCGACAAATCGACAATGGCATACACCTACTTTTCAAATAAGTTCACAGCAAGAAGTCTTATACTATCTTTCCACCGTCCATCAAACTGCGATTAGCCAGAGATGACTGGAACTAAATCTCGAAGTGTCTCCACCGAACAAAAATAAGATTAGTTTTACACAACCACTCTTTAAATGTTTGAAAACAATTTTGTTGTAAAAATCCGAATAGAAAACGAGTGGTGACACATTTGTCATACGTAAAGTTCCCATTTTTAAGTATCAAACTTTATAAAGGTATGCAAAAATGGTTAAAACAGACATTTAAGATGTGTGTGAAGAGGGTGAATAAGATTTACAACGTGATTGATTTACTATTAGTTACTAGTTTAAAATGAATATCCTCTAGTCTAGATGATTATCTTGTAGTGACGTGAGGAAAATTCTTTACACGCGCGGATTTGTGAAAAGTGCTGGGTAAATATCGCGGTTTATAGGAGTTTGGTTGAGGATTTACGTTATTCGCGGATTAGTGTTGGGTGAAGACACGGTACTAGGGTGTCAAATCGCATGACTTTGAAGAACAGTCAACTTTTTCTCAAACTAAAATTATGCAGTCGTTAAATTTGAGCTGATACCAAACCAATTTATACAAAACGCTTTAACCTCGCACGAATTTTACACCTTCAAAAAGATCAATCGTATTGAATTCGATAAATTGAAAAGCAACATCCACACCTTGGCTCATACAATGCGAGTATATACCCACATGAAATCGGTCAATTCAATACTATGTCAACAATTTCAATATCTTAAGATAAAGACTTCCGACAGTTTTCCGAATCGACAGCTTAAAGTCTCTGTACAAAAAGCGTCGTGTGTCAAAATTTCATTACGTGCAACTCGATTTATATTGCGATCTTTAAAAGACCTTGATGCCTTTAACCTTCACAAAGACTTTAAGTCCTTAAGACTAAATGTCTTAAGAACTAATAGCCAGTTACCGGAGGTATTTACGCAAGCAATTCATTTGACGGACGTCATAAAATTTTGGGCATTGGTTTTTGGTTAGGTTTAATATGTCAGTGATGTGTTGTGACTTGTGATGACATCGATCAATATAAGCCAATAAATGATAGTATCTCTACCAAACAAAATAATAACATCAAATGCAGAACTTCTCGAAAAACTGATAACTAGTTAATAGAATTTAACAGATTAATCAACGTCACTAATTGCTTGACACTGACAGCGACTGTCAAATGAAGATTTAATAATGCATGCCACACAATTTGCGTTGTACTCAATTACTGATACATATTTTGTAATCGATGGGGGTAGTTTATTCTAAGAAATATATTAACGCTTTTTGGAAACTCTCATCAACGTAGTGACACACTAAATTCTTTTATTTTTCATAAGAAGCATGCAGACACTTGAATGTCATGCAATAAAGTGGTTTCATTTACGAGTTATTTTATGATATTTACTCGTGTATTAAGGTATTCTTGGCGCACTCTTGCGGGTAAATACTTCATAACTTCCTATGGGTACACGTAGAGTCGCACAGCTTATACACACGTTCATTGGAAATTTATTGATGTTTGCTCTAATCTACGTAGCCATGACGTAGAGGAAATATAATGATGCAAACCAGGACTGATATCAAAGTTGGGTGGTTTGGGAAAAGTTAACCATGAGAGCTGTGGGTTGGTCATACTGTAAAATTTACCTTTTTCTCGAAATCGAAACGCTATGAAAAGGAGGTGAAACATTAGCAAATCTCACTTTATTTCTAGACTTTAATTGAATAAATTCTAAAATTAATAACGTAACAGCAAACCGTTTAGTAAGTTTAATAGGATTAGAGCTTAATCCGATTATACTACGCTAATAGTGTGCGAAAGCAGAAAAAAAATTGTATGCAATTAAATTTTTATTTGGACATTAAATTGATTATTCGAATTTAATAGGTGGTGAGTGGATTCAATTTGAGTCTAGCTTGGCCGCACTGCATTTAATTTATTTTGGAGGACAGTCGCGTGGAATTGTGTCATCAGACTAACCACTGTCTGCCAACCGACGAAAAGTTTTTCTTTGCAGCAGGACAGACGCACAGTTTATACTTTTTTGCCTTTCCTTTATGTTTATACGACAGAGGGTTTGAATTTAATCTTATTGAAGATGTAGTCCACATATTGCAGTAACCACGGGGCCTTTTCTTACAACGAAGGATAGAAATGCAACCAAAGACAATACTGGGTTTGACAAACCCTCCCAGAGTATCATTTGTCATTTGCTGCGTCGATCGTAATGCACAACCTCTTTAGTATCATTAATAAAAAAATGTTCTTATATAGTAAAAATCGTGTTATGTTATAGTATAAGCCAAGTTACATTCTAGGTAACCAAGCCACTGCCGGAGGTCTGGGTTCGAATCCTGCCATCGTCACCTGAAAAAAAAAAGACTTGTTCTTTTCACGGTCCCCACCTCCGCGAGGGTTTGACAAGCCCTCCGAGAGTATTAATTGTCTTGAAAAACTTCTCAATGTGCCGTTCGGATTCGGCAAAAAATTGTAGGTCCCCTTGTATGTAAAGAAATTAACACACCAGCATACATTGTTGAGAAGTTGGCCCTGGTTCACCTCGAGCTGTTGCGCCACTCTATTTATTTATTTATTTTTAACCAAGCCACTGCACCAGTTATACTGCGCCAATAACTTTTAAGCGAATAAATGCCTCATTCGTGCTTCACTAAATACCGGAACTATTTGGTCTCTAAAGGCGGGTCATTTATCATTCGCCTTATTTGTTTAATTCATTTTTTGCAAGAGATAAGGTCTTGCATGAACTTATGAACGACACAGGTTACCTTGGCAAAACAGAAATAAATATTACTTTTGTACAAAGAAAATGATAATTTTAACATATTTATAACAATTTTTTGGCCTTGTCATAGGCCTGCATGTACAAACACCTCATTTGTATAAGAAGCAAATTCAGCTCTACATCTAAATTTTGTATATCACTGCATGCTTTTTAAGGTTCTATCTTAAAGCTACCATTGCTCCATGTGACATGACGATAAAAACACAATTTATAGCCTGGCACGAGCTACTTTTTAGTTTCATGCAAAATATAATTGGTAACTTTCATAGATTCTCCTTATGGTTGCAGACAAGTCTACTCGAAGACCGGGTTTCTATGCGTCATTTGTCACGTGAGCAACTGGCTTCTGCGATTGATTAATATTCCAAAAGCCTGCTCTTGTTTTTGCTTGTTTGTTGTTTCCATATTTAATTATTAAAATCTCTGTTTTGCTCGGTTTCTTCTTCTACCATGCACAAAGGTAAGTACTTCTACCTATGGAGCTTATAAGCTCACGACTAATATGAATTTTGATATGGAATGCGGTTTTGTTGCTGTACTCTTTTCCCCACTCGAATTCCTAAACACTAATAATAAAAGCTCCGCGCTAGAGTTAACAATCTTTTGCTTCGCCAACAGACAAGTATAAACCTTTAATCCTTTTTTTTATTTCTCTTTTAAAGAACCTTAATCGATACGGAGATCCTATGGGTTCATTAGGACACAGAGCACTGCTACAGTATGTTGAATCAAATGATCTATCAGGACTGAAATCGGTTTTAGATAATCGTCATCTGCCAATTGATGATCGAGACGAAGTAAGTTTGTTAATCCTTGTAGCCCCGCTCTTTGACTTTGACATTAACGACTTGTTTTAAAATATAGAATGGAACCACTGTACTTATGGTTGTAGCTGGACGTGGTCTAACTCCGTTTGTTCGTGAGTTCATCGCTCGTGGAGCTGATGTTCAGGCGGAGGATGCTGACAATTGGACAGCACTGTTGTGTGCTGCCAAGGGAGGTCACTTGGATATTGTACAAATTTTGCTAGACAATGGTGCAGATATTGAGCACAGGGATATGGTAAGTTTAAATTCTATTTATGGATCTTTTGCAAACAGGGAGGTACTCCACATAAGAAGCTATGTTATTATGTTATCCTCAAGCTTAGGAGATATATAGGAACTTACTCCCTAACTTCTATTTCCGTTGACAGGGTGGCTGGACAGCGCTCATGTGGGCCGCGTACCGAGGTCACACCGACATCGTGCACCTGCTCCTCGAGAAAAACGCCGATGTCAACGCCCATGGCAACTACCACCTGGGCCCTCTTCTCTGGGCAGCTGGCCGAGGATACAAGCAAATCGTCGAAATGCTCATACAACGCGGAGCAAAGGTGAACGTGGGCGACAAGTATGGAACAACCGCCCTAGTGTGGGCCTGTCGCAAAGGCAACGCAGAAATTGTGGAAATACTCTTGAAAGCCGGTGCCAATGTCGACACAGCAGGCATGTACTCGTGGACGGCCCTTCTGGTGGCCACATCAAGCGGCCACACCGATTGTGTATCAGCTCTGCTCGAGAAGAAACCGAATGTAAACGCCCTCGACAAGGACGGTATGACTGCATTGTCCATAGCCAGTAGGGAGGGATTTCAAGAAATTGCCATCCCACTCATTGCTGCTGGAGCCTACATAAATATCCAAGATCGAGCTGGTGACACGCCCCTTATCCACGCTGTCAAGGGTGGACACAGAGGAGTCGTGGAAGCATTGCTGAAGAAGCACGCCGATGTCGACATCCAGGGCAAGGATCGAAAAACCGCTCTGTATACCGCAGTCGAAAAGGGACACACGCATATTGTGAAAATTCTTTTATCCTCAAACGGTGACCTGGAACTGTCGACCAAAGACGGAGACACGGCCCTGCTGCGAGCGGTCCGTAACCGCAACTTGGAAATCGTACAAATGCTTTTGGAACGCAAAGCGAAGGTGACAGCGAGTGATAAGCGTGGAGACACCTGCCTACACATTGCAATGCGTGCTCGTTCCAAGGCGATAGTGGAGGCCCTCCTGCGCAATCCAAAGAACAGTCAATTACTGTACAGAGCGAATAAGGCCGGCGAAACGCCCTACGCAATTGATACCCTACATCAGAAAACTATCCTGGGTCAAGTGTTTGGCGCACGTCGACTCAACACCAACGAGGACTCCGAGGGTATGCTGGGCTATGAGTTGTATTCGTCTGCGCTGGCCGATGTCCTGAGTGAACCCACCCTCACGACACCGATCACGGTTGGACTTTACGCCAAATGGGGCAGCGGTAAGAGTTTTCTCTTGAGCAAACTTCGCGAGGAAATGAACAACTTTGCCCAGCAATGGACAGAGCCACCTGTGAGTGCGACTGGTCTGCTTTTTCTAGTTTGCCTGCACATAGCGCTGGTGCTCGGCACTGCCGTGGGGATCCTCACATGGTCGGGTATTTGGGGTGCGGCAGCGGGACTGCTTTTCTTAATTCTAGTGTACCTGATCATTGTGGGAATCAAGTATGCCAACTATCGCATGGACATGTTCTGGGCGTATTCCATACACCATGGGGTTGTGAAGCGTATCGGGCGACTGCGACTGATTCTTCAAGTCGCATTTTGCCACCCGCCTGGAGCGCAGAGCGATGGGCAAGCGAAGCCGGTTCGGTTTCATTTCGCTGAAGCGAGTGGCGCCTCGCCGACTGGAGAGGGTGCCGTCGCACAGATGTTATCCAATCTGTTTGATGCTATTGAGCTGCACTATGGGTGGCTAGCGACACGACTGTACCGTGCCTTTCGACCCAGGCCCCTGAAAGCCTCTGCCGGCTGGCGCTGGCGTCGGATGTGTTGTGTGCCGGTTGTGATTATTTTCGAGCTTGGATTGTTGACGTTCATCGCTGGGATCTCGCTGGTCATAGCGTACTTCTCGTATTTTGCCGAGATCGACCGGGAGGGTGTGCTTATGGCTATTTATGTGATATCTGCCGTGTTGGTGACTGTTGTCTGTACCAATTTACATGTGCTGGCAAAAGCCTTCGGGTCGCTTTTCATTTCGCAGGGCAGGCATCTTCGGCGGTCGGTGCAGCACCATGAAGGGGCACCGTTGTCAGCGCTCGGAACAGAGGTCGCTCTAATGACTGACATGGTGAAGGTAAGTTGTTTTTCTTAAAATCGCACAGAGTTGTCTAACCGCGAGTTTTTTTTTAATTGCAGTGCCTGGATGCCTTCACAAACCAACAAAGCCGATTGGTAGGAGTGGTGGACGCTCTTGACTCCTGTGATACCGAACGCATCCTCTCCGTGCTGAATGCAGTTCAAACTCTGCTCTCATCGCCGAATCGTCCGTTTGTCTTGCTTATCGCTGTCGATCCTCATGTCATTGCCAAGGCAGCTGAAGCCAATAGTCGCCGCCTGTTCACCGAGGGTGGGATTGGTGGTCATGATTTCCTTAGAAATCTTGTCCATCTTCCAGTTTACTTACAGAACTCGGGTCTGCGTAAGGTGCAGCGCGCACAAATGACCGCAATGCTGTTCAAGCGCAACTACACTGAATTCCAATCAGACGAACCGACTTTGGGACACTCTGTCTCTGCCCGGCGACTTTCGAACGCATCGGAGATCATGTCCAGTCAGGAGAAGCTACGGGCGCCATTAAACCCCAACCGAGGCGGCAAGAAGTTGCGCCTCTCGGAGTCGGTGGCCAGTTCGATTGGTTCGAACCTCCACCGAATAGGTCAGAATCAACAAGGCGTATTGGACATGTCGAAGATCATGCTTACCGATGATTACTTCAGCGATGTGAATCCCAGGAGTATGCGACGTCTGATGAACGTCATCTACATTACAGGTAGGAAAAGGCAGCATCATCCATTGCCAAGTTTACTCAATTTTCTCTCCTTGCAGTGCGCCTTTTGAAAGCATTCCAAATAGATTTTAGCTGGTATCGTTTAAGTTCGTGGATTAATCTCACCGAGCAATGGCCTCTGCGTGCAAGTATGATAGTGCTCCAGCATGATTCGACGGCGATCGAGTCGCTCGACGATTCGGCGTCACTGCAGAGTGTCTACGAGAAGTAAGTTCCTAACTAAAGGAGTAAACAAAAAATCTTATCTATACTTTTCTTCCTTGCAGAGTTCGCCCTAAATTGGGTTGCCTCCGTGAGGCAGCACCCCTTCTCGAGCTTGATCGCGATGAGCGCAAGCTTGATGCCTTTTTACAGCTTCACAAATCTGATTTGTTAGTCGCTGACCTTAGAATATTTCTTCCATTTACCATAAACTTAGATCCGTATCTGCGAAAAGTATTAAAGGGTAAGAAAGGGAAATGAAAAGTGTGTCGTGAATAACCAAATGAATTCTTGCAGAGGATCAACAAGCGATCGAGGACGAAGGTTCAATCGTCCTACAAACAAAACCAAATATCCCACCAGTGCGGATCCCGCAGTCCTCGTTTATGGCACCGCCATACGCGCCATACCATCTGTATCAAAATGAAGCACTGTACCCTCCGAATGTGATACACTCCACAGGAGGTCCTGCATTTGGTGATCTGCGACATCGTAATTTGAGCTCAAGTTCTGAGCCACCAATGAGCCCGCTGATTCATTCACCTGTTGACTCCTTTCCGGTGAGTAATGTTTTGGCTTTAAAAAAGAATTCATAATGAGGTTTTTTTCCCAATTCAGGAGGACATTCTGCAGTTAAATCTCTCAGAGCTCTCTGTTGATGGTATTATTGGCCTTGTGGAACGTATTGAAGACTTGAGACCCGCCTTGCTAAAGCTTGCTCCAGTTCTTAAGGAGAACTCCATCAGCGGGAGGGTTCTCAAGCATTGTGATATAAATGATTTGAAATCGGTAAGCAACACACAATTCCTCCAAAGACTCCCATGTCTTATCGCATCTCCCTGCAGGTCCTAGGTCTTAGTTTCGGTCATTGGGAGCTGTTCCGTTTGTTAATCACCACACTGCGCGAGTGTGAGAAAATGCAACGCAAAATAAAAATCACGCCAGCAATAATCGCCGACAGTCTGAAAGAGTCCACCGACATGCATAGTCTTGTTCCAAGTGCTCCGCATTCCCGGAAAAACTCCAGTCACATGGAAAAGCAGGTAAGTTTTGTTTCTTTTTCCTATCTTGATAACTATTCAATCACAAATGATGTGATTCACTTAAACTCCTCTCATCTGCATAATCAAACAATAATTGTTCAATTTGTGTCGCAATTTTATGATTTTCGTCATAATTAAAACAAAAATATTGTTTCTTTCGAAAATATCACAAAACGCAGCCAAAAATTCATGATTACGAATATTTACAGGTAAAGCAAATATCATGTTGTTCTCGATTTAAGTCCGTTAACAGTATTTAAAGATTTCATTTTCTTTTATTCCTTAACTTCTTTGGTTTCTTGCTAAATGTAGAGCTAAAAATAAATCCCTTATTGTCGTGGTATTTGCGTTGATGGGAAACCTTTTTCAGTTGCAAGGGGGGTTGTTTAAAATTCTAAAAACTTTACTCCATTTTGCTGTGGCATTTTGAACTATTTTAATTATTTATTATTATTATAAAAAAAAATTATTTAAAAATTTGTGAAATTAGTTTTCACTATATTAAATAAAGTTGGCACATAGTATTTCTTAAAAAAACAATAGCTAGAAGTTCTAGGTTTCTTAAAAATATATTTAAGCGTATTTAAATCAATTATATTTCGGCACATTACGGTGCTGGTTGCACTTCAGGTTTTACTTCAGCATCATTTAAAACAAAATAGGAACCGCCCCACAATATAAACAATGATGCGTTCGGTTTGCTTTTTAATAAATTAAAGTTATGTGAAGGTAGACATTTGACTGATAATTTTTTTGATTTAATTTAGTTGGATGTAGGTAGCTGCTATTAGTAAATTCTCACTGTGGTCGACGCTTTAGTACGACTTTACCATTAAAGTTGTTTTAAAACCTTTTCCTTTTTAAAGACGCAATAATTTTGGTTTATTGACACTAGTTTTATTTTACAAAAATATTATGGCACGTAGTTCGGCAGGATCTTAGAAAGACTTTTTATGTTGGTTACACCACAATTTTTCAAACCGCTTATCCTTGTTAACTTAACAAGAAGTCAAAAATTAATTAACTATACACCTTTTTTAGGCCAACATATAAAAAAATTTAACGCGGTTTAATCTAGGTAAATATTAACTTTATTTTTTACTTTTGAGCTTTTGGCCCCTTACCACAGGTGGGGGAAATTCTTATGCAGCAAACTTGGTTTTGTCTTTACTTATTTTCGTCTCACTGAATTATGAATATATTTGGTATCTTGTGACACTTTGTATGAGAGCAATGCGTTCAAAATTTTTGGAAGTTCAAAAGTGTTGATATATTTTTTAAATTCTTTTTTATAAGAAGAAAATCTGTATCTTGATATGAATCTTTAGGTGCTCTTGTTCTTAGAACGTAAGTACCGTTCACTGTCGTTTAAAATCCTCATAGCCAAACATCGTCATTTACACAGTCCGATAGTAGCCGAACTCATTAAAATCTTGGCATATGTTAGATTAAAACGCCGCATTACAAATGTGGCATCGACTCAGATTGTCTTTGCGTTGATTTTGGATATAAATTTAGTTTCGCAGCCTGCGGAACGCATAAGCTATAACAAACGCAAGGGTTTGTCCGCGAAGGTACTGTGTGATAGAAAAAAAGGAAGCGTAGTCGACCGAAAAGTCTTCACACTGCAAATGCAAAGAGCATAAGCTAGACACAATCAGCAAAAGGCAGAGTTAACACGATGGTGTTTTGACATTTGGCCTGTTCGAGTTTCGAATTCACTCTACGACTGAACATCAAAGAAACTTGCATGGCTTAACTGACATGATAATTGTTACAATTTATTATAACATGTTGCCAAAATAAAAATTATTGGTTTGGCCTGACATTGACACCAGGACCTTTCGATTATCTTGGCAGTCCGAATTGGTACCACCTGCATCAAAGTCCCACTTTCATCACGGGAGCTTAAAAGCCTACTTACACAGAAAACAGCATGTAAGAAGCTAATTCATGAACATGACATCTTTTGATAAATCTTTGATCGAGATGTACATAAATATTTGACCCCACCCCACAGGGCGTACATAACCATTTCTCTTCCACTCTGGCTATTCTAACAAAAAATCTGGTAAGGCTACACAGGGAAAAAATTAAAGCGGACGCGTATGGACTGTAAATTTTATGGCTGCCAGTAATGTATATTGACACGTCTTCAAGCGTCGTATTTTAGTTCAAAATAATGCTTTGCCAATTTAAATTCTTATTCTTTCCCAAGTTAGGCTTAAGGCCAATTTAAATCCACGAATTTTGGATTTTATATTTGAATTTTGGTTTTGCACAAAAATATTGAAAAACATGCACTTCAATATTTACAAAGGAAAAGTACATAAGTGGAATCCATGTCACGTACGCTAGGGGATGTTAAAGGCCCCACCATAATAGCCTTAAGTGGAATTAACCTAATGTCAACAAAATGCATCGGAAATCCGACTTAAGTTCTGTAAAACACTTGCGATGCCCATAATATACACCGTTTATCTGACACTTTAAATCGCTTTGAACGATATCGAATTCAAAAAAAAAACCGACAACATTATACTATGTCTCCACCGACAACTAAAAGAAGATTAGCGGGAGACGATTAAAAATAAATCCCAAAGTGGCTCCATCGGACATAACATAGGATTAATTTGACACGAAAACTCTGTTTCTGTCATATTGGCTCTCAAAAGCGAGTGACGATGTCATTTCCCAGGAGCGAAAAACGATTTCCTCTGTAAAAATCACAATAGAAAACGTACGTGTGACAGATCTGTCGCACAGGGACAGTTTCAGTTTCCTTTTTTTATTCTCAAACTGTTACAAAGGTGCAGAAAATAGGTTTGTGAATAGGGTAAATGGGATTTATGAGAGGATTTATTTTTAATCGCTTGCCGAGTGGATTTAAATTTATATGATAAATCTCGTGATTTGTAGAGCTTTTAATAAAGATTTATATTAATCGCGGATTAATGCTCGGTGGAGATATGGTATTACACTTTTTGAAACCGATTTAAGTATGTATTCGAATCGCTTTACACCAAACCGATTTTTAAATCGGTATTATCAAATTCAAACTGACTCCGAAATGCGTATAAGCGGTTGAATCGGTTTGAATCGATTGACTTTTGAATTTTTGTCACAAATTGCTCGAGTTTGACATCTAACTAAGTCAAAACTAATTTCATTTAGTTTAACTAAGTCAAACTAAGTCAAAACTAATTTAGTTTAACTAAGTCAAACTAATTTCAAACCTGTTAATTAGAAACCCCTTGATTAGTTTGCGCATAAACATGACAGTGGAATCGATCTGAGTCAAAACGGTTACAATTCAATTCGATTCATTATGTCGGATAAACAAGATAATAGACTAAAGCAAACGATTCGGAAATCGTATGAGATTCGTTTATTTCTCATCAACTGTCAAATTTCCGCGTTGAACTTCTCACCTGATTGGGACTAGCTTAAGACAACAAAAGTTAAGGAAACCCCAACGAAATCAAACAAAGTCTTTGACGACCACACAAATTGTGTGCAATGGGACATTTATGAAAGTCGACTTAAGGTCAAGAGACACACGGCGACAGAAAAACGAGCG
The DNA here is from genome assembly GCA_947623515.1 of Neoascia interrupta. Taxonomy (NCBI): domain Eukaryota; kingdom Metazoa; phylum Arthropoda; class Insecta; order Diptera; family Syrphidae; genus Neoascia; species Neoascia interrupta. Next base: position 21,017,060 of record OX392462.1, on the reverse strand, counting down.
ACTAATAGAAAACACACGACTGCAACTGCGGCAATTAGTCGCGAGACTCGATTTGCGACAATTTTCCTCTTTGCGACACTTTCGAACTGCACGACAAAAAATGTGTGTCCCTAGCCTAAGTCTATTATGGTTGGGCCTAAAGTTTTAATTAATTTTGCTTTTGTATATCTTTTAATGAGAAAGTAATGCTAAATCTTAATTTTTAACCTTTTACGACGACGTCTTACAGTTTTGAAAGCATTGTGGGCGTGTCAGTGGGCTGATTTGATTTAAATTAAAGACTTGTACTGCTCCGGATGGCAAAGAGTTTATTTACAAATTTTCAGCCCTCTACATCAAAATTTCAGGCCTAGAAACATGTGACATATAGACAGACGCGCGGTTTATTCGGCTGAAAATTCGATCTTGATCACATGCCTGTACGGTCTTGGAGGTTATTATTACCATTATTATATCGTAGAGTTACAAACTATGTGACAAACTTATTATACCTCCTCTCATATCACGTGGGTCATAAAAACAACTAAAAAAGGCTGGGGGTTAAAGAGGTTTAGTCTGAGGCACAATCATGTCTAATGTTTTTTGTGATGTCAAAAACCCATAATAATCAAATCACTGCCGTAAAAAACACAGACCTGCCACTTAAGAGAAAAAGAAGAAAAGCCTTCATGCGGCTAGCTGGAGCTGATATATGTAAACTCCAAAAGTCCCGAAAAATGTATCGACAATTACCCCGAACGAATCGAGTGCTGCAGGATAGAACGAGGGGATGTTTTGTCGAAGTGATATTTCATAGTTAATTTCGTATCTAATAGAACTTTTATATCGAATCGAAATTCAACATTTAAGTCTAATTTAACATTCGCCCTACATGTTTGACGTTTTGCCATACATTTTTCAGTTTTCTAAATGTTGAATTTGAGCTGAATTTAAATTTCAGCTAGGCATTCAGAAGTTTGTCAAATTTAACAAGCATTTCAATCCTCTGATTCCCTTATGTTCAAGAGAATTCAAGGCGGCTGTCAAAAGATATTATAACGTTTGTAGTTAGTCTTATAAATATATCAAAATGCTCTGGAAAGTAGAGCCGAAAGCCCTTGTGCTAGTTGCTCTTTTTCTACATATTAGTTACAATTTGTAATTGTATATTAATATTATAATAAATAAATAAATGCTCTGGAAAGTATTTTAAAACAAAAAAGATAAGCAAGAAAGATACTTGTTGTTTTTACCTGGAATGGGTTTTTGTTACAACGGAAAAAACAGGATGTCTGCTTATAAATTTTAACAGCTTGGGCAGGCTCCATAGCTTCTTTTTTCATGTATTTTTTGTTGTTGATCCTCAAATCCTTGTAAATATATTGTGAAAATTTGTTGTTTTTTTTGCAATTTGTCCGTTCAAGTTGACATTTCATTTAACGCAAAACTTTAATTCAATTTAAATAAACCCTTAAAATAAGTCCTTATTAAAAATTGTTGAAAAATCTCATTTCAGGTAACTCTAGAAGAGCAAATGATTTGTGGTGCCTTGCAAACGTTAAACGAAGAAGCCTTCGAAGATGTAGCCAGCAGTGAGCGACCGAGTCCGTCGGGCCTACCAACAGGTGAGATGTTAGCACAACTGCAATTAGCACCAATTCGCGAGTCCTCTGAATTTGGCTCACCATGTGACGATGGCCAATTTATCAATCACAATAATCTAAATCATCATTTGCATCATGTTCACCAGCACTCACCCCTGATCAATGATTTCAATAATTACAATTTACACTTTAATAACAATAATGGTGGCAGTACACTATCCTTGGCTAGTTTGGGTGGTCACATTAACAATGGTCAGGCTAAGGAAATAGATATGTATCAAGTGCGTCATAGTTTGGTGGGTGACTCGAGTACGACAGCGTCCGTTCAGCTTTTGGCAGCAACTCAGCGAGCTGCTGCCTATGATGATGAACGTATAAATGCGACAGTACCGACTGTGGTGGTTATACCGAATATTGACGCGAATGGCGTTGACGATACCAAGTTGTAGATGTGACAGTCGGTTGACAGGACAGACTGAGTGCTTAGAGTTTGGGTCGGATCTGCAGTTTCAATGCACCTACTCCACCTTTTGTTTTAAAATCTGAATTTTCTTTGCTTCTGGTCTTGACTAAGCCACAGATCGAGGACTCATAACAAAAATACGTAAGCCCCTAAAAAGACAAAAAAAAGTTTTACCATAAAAATCAAGCATAGGCGATTTATCTGTGGTTATTTTAAATATGTCCTAGTTTGTTTTTAGTTCTCCATTCTCCACAAACGAAGCAGCATGTCCTTACATACTACCTTTATGCTGTAATAACCTGGCTTATGTCTTAACTTAGTATGTTTTCTGTAAAAGAGACCCATGGGAAGAAGTTTTGAGGGTACCTTCTTTATTTCCCGATCATTCGCTACAGATTCAGGTACGATCCCTTAGCGGGTCCGCAAAATTTCAACTTTATTTAGCCACCAGATGGCGCGATATTTGATGGCTTGTCTAGAAAGTCACTTTTCAATCAAAAAGACTTGCATCAAAGAACTTATTCTTTGGTTGTACCCAAATTTAATGGGTAGAACAAAACAAAAGCAACAAAAATAAGTAACAAAAAATTTAGTTTCCAACTGGAATCTTTATCACAACGGATTTATCCAAAGTCTTAGTGTGCCGACTTACAGCTAGTTGAAAACTTCATAACCCATTTGAGTCTTCACTTCTGCCCCAAGCTCAGGTTACCTGATAATCAGTGGCACCATTTTTTGGTGAATTCCTAGTACTTTCCAAGAAAAGCCGCCAGAGCATCAAATTTAGTAGATTTGTTTTTGTAACAAACACAAGATCAAGGGCTTGATATCCTTAATCTACGTTAGCATACTACGACCGGTAAGACATAAACGTAGGAGAAAAAGCAGATAAACTAGGCTGAACATAAAAGCCCTGTGTAGGAAACTCAGTTTCCTCCTGCAAGTGTCCTTGTGACGTCAATGTGGTGTAACCAAGAGTATCCAGGGGTGACATTCTGTATGGCGAAAGCGAAAAAGGTTTTCGTCTGTGCGAAAACGAAAGATTTCGATCGTGCGTGCGAAAGATAATAAACCCCAGCATTATTGTCTTTTCGCGAGTGGTTGTAATTGCTATAAAATGCTGAGTTAAGAACAATTTTACAAGTAAATAAATTAGTTTGCGGGAGTTTTTATCGTTTCTTCGTGATAGTGAAGAAAGTGAAAATGGCGATTTTTCTGAATGCCTTCACCTGAGGAACGTAAGGAGGAATCTCAGAGACCATTTTGAGACCACTTACAGCGCCAGATCAAAAGTTTCGGTTGAAAAAATCACCTGTTCTTGGAAATTCTAGTTGACGATATTAAATTTTGCTAAGCGGCCAATCATCTGCCAAAATCTTATTTGCAGGGCTGTTTGGCATAATGCTCTTTGCTTGCCCAGCAACCTGCAAGTTGTTGGCTCTCAGCTTATTTCATTCCGAGTGCTTTGAACCCACCACGCCAAGTCGCTTCCCTCCACAAACATATGCAGAAGTGATGCATTACACGGAACTATAGTTATTATTAGCTTAGCGCTAAGGCTTTCCAAGAGGCTCTGGAATTCCGGAGGTAGTCAGGAATACGAGGATTGTCTCTAGGAGGATTTCGGACTGGTTTACGGGTAAAATAATTTCGTTGCTAACGATGCTCTTCTTGACACAAAGAAGGGACGGAAATTTCAATTTCTAGGCAAAGTCCTGCATGTAGCGTCTTGGGAACTAAAATTTGCAGTAGGACCAGACTAGTGATGTCTATGTGCGTGGTTCGTCGTCTGGTTGATGTCTCTTCGATCGTAGAGATATTCTTGGCTGAACCACAAGTCCGGTGGTGGCGACGCCCCGCATGGTCTCTTATGCGGGGCGTATCCAGTCTTTTCGAGTTGGAAGTTTTTGGTGACACGATTAAGACGTCGAAATTCACACTTGTATTAACCATCGACCGATCTATTGGCCTAATAATTCGAAACAATTATTACATACTCTTGTGGAGTAAAGCGCCATATTGCTTGTCTGTCTAGTTCACAAATAATGTCAAAAATCTTTTACGTACGAAAAATCATCTTCCGACAGGATGATTAGTTTTGCGCCGCCTAAAGAGCAGAATGTGCTTCATCCAAATTTGGTGAATAATTTAGTTTCAAGCTCAGGGTTCTTCTTCTTAATTGAAATGACTCCAATCCCCTACTATCTAAAAAAAAGAGATGCGCGAATGAATAACTTTTCAATGTCAAACTCAAAATGAATTTCTGACCCAATATCTTTTCGATGACCCAAACAATTACAAAACGCCTATACCAAAACAAAACACGATACAAATCCGAATCAGAAAAACAAAATGATTTATCCACGCAGATATCAAATTAACATAATCACTAGATTAAGAATATTTACAATCACTAACGGTACAACACAAGTATTTATTATAAAATAGACAAAAATGACACTTCACAACACACCAATACACAATCCATTGTACATTTAATCTTTTTAACAAAACAATAAATTTGTTTGTTTAGTTAAATGTTAAGAGTTATTTGTAAATAATACATTTACATAGTTTCTGTGGTGGCTTTCTAGAAAAACAAAAAAGTATTAAAACAATATATTTATCACAAAACAAAACAAAAAGACCAAAGACATACCGACTTTGGCGACATAAGCAAAAGAAAAAAAGAACAGAAAGAACAATTAAACGGTGCAATTGTTATTATTTTCCTTTCTTGCTTATTTGCATTTACTTATTTTTAAACGATATAACTACCTATTTAAATAAATATATATATTATTGCATTTAAAAAGCAGTTTGTTATAAATTAAATGAATATTAATGGCTAAGTTTAATTATAATTTTTTGCCTACTAGCTAAAATCGCTAATATAACGCAATTTTTGAAAACAAAAAAACTATCCTAATTGTTTTTTTTTTTGTGTTTTTCAAATTAGTATTGTTTGTAACTAATTTAATAAAACTAATAAGAAAAGCAAATGAAAAAATAAAATATCATTAAAAAAGGCATGTGGGCTTGTAATGGAATTAAATAACATTAAAAAAATGAAATATAACGTTTTAGTAATGAAAAAAAAAAAACAATAAATTTCCAATTTAACAGCAAATGATATTGAGTGGCGTTTTATTTGCAGCAAACGATAGAAAAGTTATCAAAACTAGTTTACTGTGTTTTTATTCATTGCGATTGGTTTTCATTTTTGTACATAACTACTTTCTGGCATTTCATTTGGGACGCTTATGACATCTGTGTTGCATGTTGTTTTTGGGGAGGTTTTTCAACTCTTCCCCGGTTTATTATCACGTGTCTGTCCTTGGCACTAGTGTATTATTTTTTATTATGCAAAATTTATTTTTTTTATTAACTTTTTGTGATCAGATATTATTCGAGGGATGACCGATTTAAAAAAAAAATATTTTTCTAACGGCTAAGAGTTTATATCTCCTGAATTTTTATTTGTAGATCATAGGTGTTTCAATTCTCAGTGATCTCTTAAATCGATTTATTGATCTTTAAATTTAAACCAAACGCGCAAAATTGAAGATTCAAAGAACAAATTCTTTTGGCAACTCTGTAGTTCAACAATTCGTACGATAAATTTGTTAAAACTGCGAACAAACGTCACTGGTTTATTAAAATTCATAGTCATAGTACTTACTTAAGGTCACAGTTTGACATAAGAAAAACTTAAATTACAGTCAGTTGAAAGTGACCAGAAGCTAGGCGTGCTCGTGAAACAATATTTATATTTCTTGCATTCAAAACGAAATTAAATACGTAGCAGCACGGTTTGTTGCAATAAACTGCAGTTGCCATCATCTTCTGTTTGAAGTGTTCATTCACATTCATCACGCGATAAAAACTTGATTTCTAGATGATGATCATCATCGTGTGTTTTGACGTTCCACTGATGATAGAGAAATCGGTTTTTCGGAAAATCGGACAAAAGCCTTCAACAAATTTTATATCAGTGACGACCATCAGCAAGAAGTCGAAAATCTTGTGACAAAACGGTCAGAACTGATTTATTTCTTAAAAGTGATACTTGAAACGTCGAGATTTGCAATTGACTTTTCAGTGTGATCTCTATTTGTGATGAACTCCGTCCAACCTGAAAATTTTAAGCCCCTACCGTGAATCTGTCAAGTGACAGTGCACAGTTTTTCCCTAAAAACTGAAACTCTAATAGCCTTTTCGTTTTGTGCATTATTTATGCAGAGAGTAGGCACCCGAGATGAAAGTGGGCTATAGTGCAGATGGTGGTAGCACCTGTGACTGACGACTGGAAGGTCCTGGGTTCCATTGCAGGTCCAACCGAATCGAACCGCACATGGTTTTTTCTTTCGACATTTCCGTCCGCTAAAATTTCAACTGCACTCTACGACTAAACGTTGACACTTTAGCTTTAAGCCACCGCGGCGTTTAAACGAAATTTAAGACGCTGGTTTTGACGAACTTGATCTAACTACAATTGAAATATTTTTAACAGGTTCTTAATGTGTTTTTTTTTTGGTATTGGGTAAAATTAAAACCAAGTTTGATTTTTTTGTGGTTGAATCAAACAAAAAATTAAATTGAGATTTTTTGTGATAGTATAGGTGGTAATAGGTTAGACCTGCCATAATGTTAGTTTTGCTTGAAGGGTGGGAAGGCCAGTACAATTGTACTGGGTCGGGTTAAGTAAAAAGGTACAATCGGAGTAAAAGTTTTGTGAAAAGGTAGAAATGTTTTGAAAAAACCATCTTTTCTTCAAATTAAAATGGTAATTTACTTGACCATAAAATGTTTATTTCAGCAATCTGTTAATGCCACTATGCAACAATAACCATAAGTTACTGTTTTAAGAACAGAAACAAATTACATATATATGATTATGATTATGACTATACATAATATGCTTATATATAAATTGGTACGCTAGTTGAATGGACACTATATGGCGTGTACACTTTATTTTCAACTTTTTTCTCAAAACCAATTTGAGTGGACCTAAGCCATTTCATTTCGCATTGCTCTTTCGAAAGCATTTTGTTCTACTACGTTTTGAAGCCGCGTTGTCACAAGCAACGTAAAACAGTAACAGAAACAGAATCCCATACATTAGCAACTGAAACCTAAATTCGCTGAATGCTTTTTGCGTTGCTAATATATAAAGGGTGATTTTTTAGCTGGTTTGGTTTTGGCAACACTGGTTTTGACAGCTGACGTGTGTTTAGTACCTTGTGTCACTGTCAAACAGCTTCAGTTTGGTTTGCAATTTAACCATGGATCGTCTTACAAATGAACAACGCTTGCAAATTATTGAATTTTACTATCAAAATTCGTGCTCGGTTCGAAATGTTCATCGCGCGCTGCTTCCATTTTATGGTCGGCATTTGGTGAACAGTTAATTTCACGTTTCGGGCCGGTCAATTGGCCGCCTAGATCGTGCGATTTGACACCATTAGATTATTTTTTGTGGGGGTATGTCAAGGCTAATGTCTATAGGGACAAGCCCGCTTCGATTGACGCACTGGAAGCCAACATCCATGCATTCATTCGTGAGATACCGGCCGATATGTGTAAAAGAGTATGCCAAAATTGGACTCAGCGGATGGGCTACCTGAGACGCAGCCGCGGTCAATATTTGCATGAAATTATCTTTAAACATTAAATTGCAAGGTTCAAACTATCGATTCAAATAAATATTTCATTAATTTTTTCGAATTTTTTGTGTTTTTTTTTAAAAAAAAGTTCTCAACATCTTAAAAAATCACCCGTTATATAAAATTTAGTTCCTGTTCCTTGTGATAGCGCGGCTTAAGCATAAATAAATTGTTACGCATAAATTAGCGCAACAAAAACAGAGACTTCGATGCGTAATGGTGTTACATTTTTAGTTTTGATTAACATTCGCCAAAAATAACTGAGGCATTAAAATTATACTACGCCGAAATACTCCGGTAACGAAGGTTTCAATTAGTCCATTGTAGGCGCTTCGATAAAGCACTTCTTAAGCTTAAGTTAAAAATGCTGCCGTTTTACTACCAAATTATAACAAAGAAATTTTTTTGCTTAATGTGGTTTAGTTACTAAAAAAGAACTGAATGTCTTGAAATTGGTTTCAAGAAATTCATGAAATATGTCTATATACCATACCATGCCAACCCAGCTTGAAATACACTTTTTACTTTAGCGAAAATTCAATCCATATTCTGCTTAGGAATTTAAAGTGCTTCTGCAGTTCACTCATTTTGCTCAAATTAGCGATACTTCGAGAATTTATCTGTGTAAAAACGAAATATTTACGAATATTTCCCATTAAAAAACTTTTATTTTAATTGGCAAATTATTTTTTTTTTAACGCAAAATTAATCTGAGTACATTGGCTCCGTTTTAGTACTAATTGAAAAAATTTTTTTCCATCCCTACTTTGTGTGGTACCAACTGAAAAAATAGTTTCTCATCCCTAGTTTGTTTACATTTTGCTGTGGCTTTATTGCTGAAAATTTTCTGTTCTTGTTTGTGACGAAACTAGAAACAAAATAAGCCATTGTTCTGTTTTTACATTAAAAAAACTCAACTTTATTCTTTGCTACAATATTTGTGCACCAAATTCCTTATAATATACACAATTCGAAGCCTGTTTGCTTTAACTTAACCTTCGGCCAAATCGTGTGTGCTTCTTCGCCTAAAAACGTACAAATACCGGGTCCTGTGACTGTGGAAGAACATGATTAAGATGAATACAGTTTTTCCATTTCGAGCCCATGTTGAAATTTAAATTTTCCACTAGTTAATTAAATACAAACATTTTATAAGACGAAACAAAATTTTTCTGTAGAAAGACCAGCCCGTTCAAAATTTACACGAAGTAAACAAGCGAAGTGTCAACAGTTCAGTGTGTTGGTGTGTTGGTATTGGTAAATCTGAAAATGAATCTTGCTAGAAAATGAGATTTTATTCTGCGATTTCAGATTCGACAAATGGCAGTTTTCTCCTTAATTTCCCTTTATTTTTGCACCAAAGAAACGTTTTCAAATTTAGATCTGTCAGTTTGGACATACCCATTATCATTTCGAATTTTTTTTGACTCCAAACGAAACGCACATAAATGAAGTATAATTCTCATGTCTGGGCAGGTGCACTTACATAAGATCAATTTGCAGAATTTAAATACGATTTGCGAAGTTACTGTGGAAAAGGCACGTTACGCTTTGAAGTATTTCTTCAAAGTCAAATCGTTCATTGTTTTTATAAAAGTTATACTTTTACAAAAAATATACTTATTTTTTTTTTTATAAAAGTGACCTAAGGACCGCTAAATTTCCTTTTTAGTTGCAATACAGGCGCGAAAAATCTTTATAAGTTCACTCTTATGAAATTTCTATCTGATTCTTTTTATAGAGTTAAGGTTAGGAGTTTAGATTTCCTGCTGCAATCTAATCTAAACTACAAGTAACTCACTTGCAGTTTTTTCCAGAAGCTAAATTTATGTTATATTTTAAACCAATGAATTTTAGAACAGAGAGATAAGGGCTTTTAAGCGTAATTTGATCGTTGGTTATGTTTCATCGTTTTTTAGTAATATCGCCGATGACTCCTGGAAATAACGCTGGGGTTTGTTTTTCGAAAAAACCCTCATATCCTTAATTATGGTAGCCACATACATAGCCGTCGCTGAACCGACAACCCTAGTAGATGTTATAAAGGTTGCATCTGTGAAGAGGTGCGTGATGAAGTAGTAGTGATCATTAGTTTGAATGCAAACTTAATGAGTTGGAGATACCTCTCTAACTATCTATTCCTAATTTCCGCTAGAGGGAAAAAGAAAAGACATTTGTTATTAAAAGAATTTTATAAAAGTAATAAACTTAAAAAAATGGGAATTTGATAACAAACGACTAAGGAGAAGTTGCTAAGGACCTCTTCAATACTGTAGAAGATATTGGCTCTTTTGAACCAAAATTTGGTGCATGGCAAAAAAGTGAATCTAAATATTGACAATGGAAAAGTATTCCAATGGGATTGGACTTTCCTTGAAAAATTATTAGAAAAGGGTGCGATAGTACTAATTTAGTGCTTCGTTTCGATTCCGAAATATACACTTGTTATTAACAAACTGTAGGCTAGTCTTACCAAAAGCTATGAGATGTACATTAATACTAAGAAGGAGGAAGAAAATGTTAAAACCAAAAGAGTGAGAAATTTTGGGTGAATTTGTTAGTTTTAATGCTAAAACTTGTTGTTTAGATAACAAAAAAAGCTTCACTTAAAGTAAGTTGTTCTAAATAAATGTTGCCATCTGTGTTTTCATCAATTGTGTGCATAACGTTTTACTAAGCAGACTTTCATCGTCTCAAGCAAAAAAGTCATCTCCCTCAACGGTGTTTGACATTCCTGCAAAAATAAACTCATTTCTCTCACAGATTCGGAACTTCCAACCGGAGGAATTCTATCTTCAACAATGCTCCCAACGCCGCTGTCAACAGCGCCACCATCACCTGTTATACAGCGTCGTGATTCAATTTTGAAGCATTCTAGCTCATCGGGCAGCAGTGGAATTGCCAAGACTGATAAACGCGTCTCAATCAAACAAGGCAACAACATCATGCCCCATGTTGATTATGTGTCAGAGAAACAGACATTAAGCGCTGAACGTCGCAATAATAAACCACCAACAGGTAATTCCAATTCTCGCTTATCTAATTGTATTATTCAATTCTATTGACAGAACTTATGCAACTTTTAAGGTCGACCAGCTTCGTTGGTGATCACAAAAACTAACGATAAAGTAGCCCAATTCAAATTGGTGCGTTCATCATCTGTCGACTATGAAGATATTGAGGGACAAAATGCTACCAAAGTCGAACAGCCTGAAGACGAATCGGCACCTTTAGTATTTACTGTTCACAAGAAGTAGTGTAGATTTAACTATTATTATTGAAATTAGAATAACAGTAGCACAATAGAAATATAATTAAGAAGTTCATATAATTTGTTACACAGGGTTGTTAAAATTACGTGTATAAGAGATTTGTTAGTAAATTATTTATAAAGATGAAGAAGAAGAATACGATAATAAAAATTAAAAAAGAAAACAAAAGTTTGCTGTCCGTTCTCTTTCGTTTTCAGAACAGAGTATGTTGTGTGTAGTTGTTTCTAACTTTTTTATTGTGTTTAAAAAACAATAAAAATAGATTTTTTCTACCACATCTGTGGTTACTTTATTTTTCAGGCCTTCAACTAAGTACTTAGTTGTAACATTGAATGACCAAAGGGTTGGTGGTGTGCACCAAAGAGAAACCGAAGCATTGCGTTGCAATAGTTTTTGGCATTTTGCCGTTAATTCGCTGCTTGTCCCAGCAGCTATTTGAAAAATCGTATCATCACAGATCACACTGTTCTATTAGCCTCCTAATATTTTAACGAAGTGTTGCAAAATTTGGCGGAGGGTAATATTGACGAGACATGTTTTAAACATCTTTAAGGCAGCTTCACAACCAGGCTCTGGCTTCGTCCTCGTCCCGTTACGATTCGACGGTTTTGAAATTACATTTCCTAAGAAAAAAAATTTTTTTTTTCAAATTCTTTTTTTGTCTTCTAAGGGCTTTTTTTGGTTTCATGTGTACCAATACTAAAAATTATTATCCTCAGCGCACAGACCATACAAATTTTGATTTTATTTTTTTTTTCAGCTGCTGTTATCAGACGAATAAAATCTTCAGTACGATATATTCAGTAATACTTATTACGTTTTCTGTTTACGATTGCCAAACGAGACGTTGAAACCGAAGCTATTGTGCAAGGCAACGTTGATGTTGGCATGGCTGAATTTGTAAACGTCAGGCCGAGCCAACCCGATCTGGATGAATGAACCGATCTGAATGAAATTCAGATTCATGCAATATTTGTGGGTTCGTCTCACAGCATATTCGATAGTTATGCGTATTAACATTGCCATTTAATCGATTTAGGACCAGTTTTTCAGTCCTGAGTTAAGCCCAGCTTAAACCAAGATCTGTTTATCTCGAAACAAAACGAATCTGGAGATAACCCACCCAGCAGTGTTTTAGTGCAGGTTTAGCTCCGTCAGTAAAGTTGTCAAAATCTTCGACTCTCAAATTATTGACTTTCTCACTTCATATAAAAAAAAAACCGGGAAAAGAAGTTCGAGCTGTTCTCTGATGTCATTTTCTGAGAAACACGCAAAGCAGCTGCCATTCCACACAGCAAAAAAAAAACTATTCAAAAAAGTTCGTGCTGTTCTCCAGAGTTGATACGATAAATTAATAAATTTGGCGAATTAAGTCCAAATCGCAATTTTGGTTGCTGCGGCTTTCAAGTTTGATTGTCAATTGAACATTGTAGGGAAACCAATCCCAAATTCTTATGCATTACTGTCTTCAACTTTTGCCTGTTAATAATTAAACGTGCAGACATATTTCTTGTAGAAACGCTTGTAGTATCGTGTTTGGCAGCAGCAATTGCTTCAGGTATTTGAACGGAAGGATCTCGGTGGATACTCCTTGAAGCAACTGTCTCACGATCGGAAAATTATTGAACAAGCCTTATTATTCTCTATTTCGCAGGAAGTGTGCCCTCAAACGTGCGCCGAACTTATCTTTGGACAGGAATTACATTCCCTAGTGGCGTCGAATAACCATTCGATTTTCTCCTCAAATCTTTTATCAAATTTTATTAAGGATCTACAAATATAACAAATTGGAGCTAAAAAATTATTTAGGAAATTAATTGTTAATCTTTGTTTTGGTAGCACTACAAAGCTAAAACAAAAAAACTTTACGCTGTGGCTCCACTGTCAATGCCCAATGGAAATAAACATGGCAATTGCAATGAAAAATTAACTGGCAATTAGATTTTCAATCATTTTCATTGTGGGCATTTCATTGCCTACAAATACAAATTTAAAACAAAAAAGAAAATCATAAAAGTTTTGACATTTTCTATTGCCATGTCTCCACCGAGCACTAATCGTCGATTAATATAAATCTTTATTAAATCCTCTACAAATCACGCGATTTACTATACAAATTTAAATCCTCTCATAAATCCTATACACATTATTCACAGACCTATTTTCTGCACCTTTGTAACAGTTTGAGAATCAAAAAAGGAAACTGAAACTGTCCCTGTACGAAAAATCTGTCACAAGTACGTTTTCTATTGTGACTTTTACTGAGAAAATCGTTTTCGCTCCTTGAAAATGACAGCGCCACTCTCTTTTGAAAGCCAAAGTGATAGAAACAGAGTTTTCGTGTCAAATTAATCCTATATTGGTCCGATGAAGCCACTTTAGGATCCACTTTATTTTAATCCTCTCCCGCTAATCTTCTTTTAATTATCGGTGGAGACATAGTATATGTCTACATTGTTTTCGGGTTTGAAGTTTACTTAAATATCTTTATTTGTATAGAAGCCGTTGAAGCCGAAAATATATAATTTAAGTTTCAAATGTCATTTTTAAACTTATTGCCACTTAGATTTATGGCAATGATTGCTCTTCAAATGAAAATCAATCATTGATGGCCATTTAAAAATCAATATTGCAAATCTTATTTCCAAAGCATCTACACTAGTAATGAAACAGTCAATGGAAACATTTCAATCAATTGATTGCTTTGCCCATTGCAAGTGGAGCTTCTGGGTTAATATAATGACAACTTTAAACATTTCTGGCAACACCAATTTTTGACTGTACACCAAAAAGCTTTCCATCTGTCAGATACTCAGATACACACCTACTTATCATTTCAGTAGTCAAAAGCGGCCGCTCGCGTTAACTACTCGTTGAGGGACTTGCGCACTCAGTTCACTCTCGTGTAAACATAAACAACCGGCATAGAACAGCATACAAACAAACAAGAAAAGCACATAACATCCACGTGCTTTGTCTATTCATTGTTGACGTTTAGTTTTCGCTTTTCATTTTAGGGGCATCTTTGGGGGTGTGTTGCAAGCACATTTGTACACCTACCGACACACTGTGGTGAACGCCAGCGCAATCAATTTGTAAAAGCTGTAAAAGCTCAGGTAAACAGCTGACAGTTTAGAGGTCACCTTGAGATACATTTTCTCATTCAATTTTCGATCGGGCGGTGAAGTGAACGAACGAGAAAAATTTCATTACGAATAGTGAATTACGGAGTTCAGCTAAAGACCAAAAAGGAAAAAAATTCAAATCTTTGGAATAGTTCTGTGACCATTTCGACGAGTCAGGGTGAGATTTTTGTTTTTGTGAATGCATTTTTGGACTTTGTATCTCTGTGCAAAGTGTTTTCAAGTAAATTCGTTTTATTTTTTTCAACTTTTTCCTTCGATCTGAGTGAAAAACGCAATTCCCCCTGTGATAGTAGTGTGAAAATTCTCGCTCTTAAGTGTGAAGGTCATGTGGAAAGTGAATTAGTAGTTGGAAAATTTACACTCGAAACGGACGAAATCAATAAAATTCGGTTCACAGTGTTACTTTGGCATTTCGTCACGTTGCCATTTCGTATGTCATCCGTGCGCCAGAGTTGGGATACACACCCAAAAAAAGAGCAATTCAAGTTCATTTAGATTGAGTAGGATGTGTGGGAAGTCCTTTCAAATCGAAAAGTCGTTACTGTTGAAAATTCAGTTACACGATCGAATGTAACGTCGGAATTAAATAAAATGAGTCCGAAACATTTTTCCTATTTTAAAATAGAGCTTTTGAAGTTACCTTCGCCGCATCACCGTGTTGAGATACAAGCAACAAGTGCAACTGCAAATTTCAAGTGCACCGCGCGAAACGGTGTCATTGCAATTGGGGCAAGTTAAATGTCTCTTTCACTGCCAACCGGATACAAAATTGTGTCTTTCGTTTCTGTAGAGGGTTCGGTCTCTTCCTCTTGCCGCTAAACTGCTGCACAGGACGCAGTCGTCACGTCACGTGTGTGTCAATACACTTTCGATTTTGTGATATCGATTGCTGGGTGTGTTTTTTATAAGTTCAAGAGTGGGTGAGTTCAAATCACATTTCGTGCTCAACGACCCAACTTACGTAGGTTACATTCTTGTGACCGACTGAATGAGTGTGCTATTTTTGGAACAAGGGGCAATTTCGGGACGCAATGACGTGGAGAAGCACACAAGTTATGAAATGTGCCAACGATTATTTCTGCGAATTGTCTGATGAAAATTTTCCTGAATACCAACATCAACGAAAGTTTATTTTCGCAAATTGCTTTGTGTGAATACAATATTTTTCTCATCTCTCCGCGCCGATCGTGATTTGTTCTTTTTGCTTCTTTTTTTATTTAGCGGTAAACTTAATTGTTTTGTATGGAAGCACCGTCGTCGGCTGTGTATACTCATATTTAATGGGCTCATGGAGTTCAGGTGAAAAGATAGTGTGTATCGTCCACGTCCACAAATCGTTGTTATGTGCAGTTTGACTTTATGGAAAAGCAAACAATGTGGGAACTGGGATCACATCGCTTCACTATCGCAAAAGCATGAGCATATCAGAGAATTCGAAAAAACAACTTTTTGGTTTAACCGATTGCCCTTCAAATCGGAGCACAATGTGAAGGTTATTCGGTTGTGCAAACACTGTTAGTCATAGGCTTAGATAGATACTATGCATGAAGTCTACCCTGAAAATTTTAAAAAACCTAAAATTGACAAGTTATTAAAGGTAGGTAGGTATACATACAATAATTTTACACTTTTTTCATTATCGATTTGCCGGCTGATAAGACCTAACATGCAAGTCGAATTTTGCAGAGCGGCAAAATATATAGGTACCTAACGGAAAAAGGTATTTAGTATAGATACTGAAATCTTTATGTAGGTAGGTAGGAGGTACGTGACCGGCTTCAGTTATTTCGGAATTTGTCGCCATTCAAGTACGCAAGTCAGGAGAATCACTTTTAGCATTTGCGTATGTGTGTGCAAGGGGTCAACTTCCTAAATGTCAGTGTCAATGTCACTGTATAGGTGAATCATCAACACTTTTTTACTAATTGGAATCTATCGAGATGTTGCTTTAAATGCAAAAAAAAACTGCAACAAATGACAATCTGTCAAATGAAAATGACAGCGGCGCAAACTGCATTGCAACGGCATGTTAAACAAAAGTGTATAAGTAGGTAGGTACATATATCTTACTACTTGTTTGATAATATCGTGGGTAGATACTTAAAGCTTTCGCAGTCAAAGCCGACTATGTAAATATATTTAAGGTATAGTTACATAATATTGAAGCCTGATTAAAAATTAGCTGACAAAAATTACCTGACTCTATACTCTAAAAAATTCTGTGCTTAAATCCGTTGATGAATCTTTCAAAATTTGTACGAGACGACAATTGAACGTGGTTCAATTAGAAGGCCGTTTGTAGATTTATTAATTTAATGCCCTAAAAGTTTCAACTATATCGTTTACAATTTGTATAGGCACCTATGTTGAATGATATTTGGAATAGTATAAGTGTTCGGCTTTTTTACACTCAAGCGGGGGATTCACAAAGAAGCTTTGGCTCCGCCACGGCCTGACATTTACGAGTTCAGCCTACGACTTCAATGTTTCCTAAAGGTGGTTCCAATGACACTTAATTTTTTACTCATTTTTAATGCATATGAAGGAGCAACACAATTTGAACATACAATTCTATGAGTGAGTGTGTACGCTACAGTCACGAAAATTGGAAAAATTGTATAAAGACGTGCTAGGACTGGTATAATACTTCATTATTCCTCATTTTGTACGACGATTTCATCATACAAATTTGTAATGAGACACAATGTTCACGTGCTGTACACACTAGTGTGTACACAATAGTCGCAAGATTGGAAAATGGTCGTGAAGACGGAAGAAAAAATTAGCAAACATATCTAACGTAACGTAACGTAAAAAAAAACTAAGAAAAAATGAGGCTTCATTTTTTTTACAGTTTTTACAGAAAAATTTTAAAATTTTTCACACAATGCAATTAACGTCAACACACTGATATGACATATGTCGGAAACATGCTTGCAGAGGAGTTTTGTCATTTCGGCAGCTTTTTGCGTTGTGTGCTTACAGTAGTGCTGTTTGTTGTTGTTTTTTTCACCTGTTGTTTTTTCTTTACTTACCGATGACGTTTCTTTATTTTTAATGAGGAAAACAATGAATAGTTAATTTGCGGGTTTGGTTAGGTTCTTCTTTAGGTTTTTTGGGTCGCTGAACACGAACTTCTGGGCTTTTTTCTTTGAAGCCCCTATTTTTCTGAGAAATAGGGGCTTCACCCTTAAATCCCCCGAAAATACCGTTAGGTGTTTTTTTTAATCGCGCTTTGAGTGTTAAGTGGAGTCAAAAAAATTAGAACACGCAAAAGTACCCCTAAATGAGGTGTTTTAGCTTTATTGACGCTTTAAGTGTTAATTGGTGTCAAGAAAATATGGTTTTACCTTAAGTTTGAACATTAAGTATGGGTTGCTGATCACAAATTTCGCGTTTCTCAAGAAATTAGGGCTTCACAAATCAGCAAAAACTTCCTTTCAAAAAGGACATGCAAAAGACCAAATTGCGGAGCTGACTGTTTTAAGCAGTCACTTCCAGCGGTGGCCGAAAGTTCTACCCCCTATATAAACTTTTACATATCGTATTTGTATGTGGCACGCCTTGCTTAGAGGATGCTGTGAATCTTAAACGAACAAAAGCAACCGTCAAGGTCATTTATTGCAATTTTATTGTCAATTTTTTTTCGGGTGTTTTACCATTAGCAAAAACCATTCATTTCTGTCGAAACTATCAAAACTGTCAATTTTGACATCTGTGTTCGCCTTTTCGGTTGGCGATCCGGTAATTGTAGCAGAACAGTCAAACACGATCTTCTTGATTTTTAATCCGGCCTTGTTTTTGTGAAACAAAAGCTATGCTACAACAACAGGCTGATGACATTTCTCCACCCTGGCACATAGTTGCATGATTGTGTGTATGCCTCTGGTTTTGATTCTATACACACGGCCAGGGGCAAATTTCTCTTCTTTTTATAAGAGGATGTTTCAAACGAGTATCAAGCAAACGGTTTCCAAAGAGGACAGTATGCTACCGGATGCTTAGGGACAACCAACCGAAAATGCCAGAAGTCTTCACATATTCGACCGTTCGGTATCGCATGCTGACTATTCCAATCGCCAATTGGATCATCTTTTAAAAACGCGTCAATGTCATACCACTGAATTAAAGTCATGACAATGGCGTCACAAGTTAACGATCAATAATAACACTTTATATTATAACATAATATGTATCACTTATCAGTTACATCAAAAACGTTAATAGCTTTAGTAGAAAATTACGCCATTGAGCTTAGAAATGTTTGACAAGGCAGCGCATGACACCTACCGATTTGGTGGAAAAGGTGGGTCAAATAATTGTGTAGCGCATAAAATATTGAATTCTAAAAAAGTGTTAACAATTCTCTATACTGCTCAGCTATTCTTTATACCAAAATATGTTGTATCCATTTGTCCTAAGACAGGTTTAAAAAGCAAATAATTTCTTTAATAATTTTTTTTTAATTAATTTTCTTTAATAATTTCTTTATTCTAATAATAAAGAAATCTGTCTTAACATGTGGCGTTAAATAGTTCAAAAGCAAACGTATTTTTCAAAATGTTGAAGAACTTAAAGCAAAACAAAAAAATAACTGTGAATGTGAACTGTCAACTTCATACTTAAATTATCAAAAAAAATATCGACGCGCAAAATTGGTTCCCATCAAGAATAAATAAAAACTTAGAATTATATTTCAAACCGGAGAAAAATGTTCAATAACAAACAGACCAAATAGAATGCATCGCATTTAGTCTTTGTGCCAGTATTGCCCACATGGATAAGATACATTTATCAAGTCCAGGAAACCTTAAGATAAGACAAAAAAATCGTGTTGTTTATTTAGAACACAATAATTATCTATAATTTTTATTTTCTTCAAACGAATGGGTCAAGGTTTTTTTTTCGCATTTGAGTGAACATAAAATACAATCCAACATTTTTTACTGCAAAAAAGATTTATTTAATTTTTTATTAGAAAAAATCAAATTTAGTAATGTAATTCTAAAAAAAAGTTTAAAAAATATTTTTAATTCTGCGGACGATAACTGTTATCGGTATGCGTAACATTTTGCTAACTACTTTTATTTGTGAAAATAAAAAACATAACACAAATAAAAAAAAATGCAGAAGACACCAGGAAGATTTTGATGAAATAATTTAGACTGCGAGAGGTTTGTTGTTATTCCTTGTCACTGTCAGTTCGATTGTCTGTCCTTGAAAGTTAAGTAGAGATATAACATTCCGTACTAATGCTCCGGACTCATGCTGTATTTCTACTGGTCTCAAAGCAGGGACTAGTGAAACAAGATTAAAAACAGGAATCTTAAAGTGTTTCCACCGGATGAGAATGAAATCCCGAAAGTCCAAAATCCCGCAAACCAGCCATTCGGAAAATCATATTCTGTAAATAGTGTAATACGTTATTTATATAATTTTGTATATTTATTACTTGCTTTTGTTTTATACTATGTCTCCACCGATAATTAAACGAAGATTAGCGGGAGACAATTAAAATAAATCCCAAAGTGGCTCCATCGGACAAATACAGGATTAATTTGACACGAAAACTCTGTTTCTGTCATTTTGGCACTCAAAAGCGAGTGGCTATGTCATTTCCAAGGAGCGAACATGATTTCCTCAGTAAAAGTCACAATAGAAAACGCACTTGTGACAGATTTTTCGTACAGGGACAGTTTCAGTTTCATCGCTTTCAGTTTCAGTTTTAATCGCTTGCCAAGAGGATTTAAATTTGTATGGTTAATCGCGTGATTTGTAGAGGATTTAATAAAGATTTATATTAATCGACGATTAGTGCTGGTAATAGTAAATAATCGTCGATTAGTGTGGTATTTACATTCCCACGTTTTGGAATTTTGAGTTTTAGATTTTCGGGATTTTGAGTTTTCGGAATTCGTCTTCGTGTTTTTCTGTTCAAGAAATACAAAATAAAACAAATAAAACGAAAAAAAAATTCATCAAATTTACATTCTTCAAAAAAACTGTGAATTGCGTATTAGTGTCCGGTGGAAACGGTCCACTGACCACAGAATAAACCACACCCTCAGCAGCAAGGTGTGGGCTGCTATAAATTTGACGTTTTTATAGATCTTCAAATTACAATTAACAAGCGTACTTAAACATTATAGAAGTAAAATTTAAGCACAAAAGGCCTTTCGACGTTTTATTAAAAGTGCAAAAAAAAGGAACAGATTTATGTGTGAAAAATTTTTTCTCTGTATATTTTCATTTTCGGTTCATATTTTGACCAGAAAGGGTTTCTGGTCGAGCCTAAATGACACCTTGTATGACATAGGTGGATTGTAATACACAATAATAGCAAAAAAGATTTTTAATACTTTTGTTCAAAAAGAAGTCTGCTACACTAAACTGGGTCAACACTTAAGCAACTCGAAATCAATGTTCGCCTGATGGGTTCAATTGGTCCTTGGTTTTTACTTGGGTTTTAATCTACGCTGGAAACAGGCCTTAATAGCTTAATAAGACTTTATTTTACATATGTATGTATATACAATCCACTTTAGTAGGTATGTTTGTGTAATCTTGTTCTCAAAACAACGCGTAAGTTGGACGTCATTTAGAACGTGATCTTCAGATTGACTCAAATCTAAAGTTACACATTTCAACCCACGCGCCAGGTTAGTATTGTTGTGGTGCTGTAAACCAACCAAAACCAACCCGCAAAGGTGTGATCTAACATCGTTGTTGCACTAAAGTGTTAAGTTACTTATTTAATTTTAAAAACTTAAGTGGTAATTGAATTTCAAAGGTGCTCTACAAAGTTTGCACCAATTACAAATGTATTTTGAGCCGCGAATATGATCCAACTAATTTGCAATCAGTATGACATTTTTTTCCAGATGTCAGAGCGTCGGTCTGTAGATTCTACTGTTTCATCATAGTCTGTGGAGTGTTTTTTTTAATAAAACCACTCAATTGAAAACAAATCAATTTGCCTTAAGTCCGCGCACTTAGAGAAGACTAGACGCATCACCTCTCTCTGTTACGGTTCAATTGAAAACATCTCAATACTCAATCACTTTGGCTCAGTTTCGCTCTCGGTAGCTTCTATGCTCTCCTTATCATCATTAATTACCAAAACATCTCTATAATCGAAATTTCAGTTTGGGCCGTGCCAAAAACAATAAAAAAAAACACTTAAGTAAAACATCTCACTTGCGGCGAATTGCGGTGTTACTGTCCCGATTAGGGACAGTCTTCCTCCTTCTGTAGTCATGATCGAACGGCTGAATCGGTTCTATACGCACTCCAAGTCGACACTTACTGCTATATGGCTCTTTGTACTGCAACTGTTCGTGGATTTGTGTGTTTTGTTAAAAAGTGTTCTAATGATGGGCAATAAGTCGAGCAGCGTAGCGGTATGTCAATTTAATAGCGTCCTCCCCGTTACGATTACCATTCGAGTTGCACTATCGCTGCTCTTATCGGTTCTATTTTCCATTGGCCAATTGATCTCGTTGAACTATCGCATTTAATCGATCTATAAATGCCCATTGTCACTGCTCGGATGCGGACAGCTATAGTGTTTTTATTGGATTGTGCTTGTTTGTTCCTTGTTCTAAGTATAAATTCTCTTGTTATGACTATTGAGCATTTGGTGGCGACTAATTGACGCCAGAAAATCGCAAGTGATCGCCGGTCAATTGAAGGGGTTTGGGGGTGGTCCGACCGATGCTCGATGGCTCGAAGATGTTTTGGTGCCGTTTGTCTGCGACGATTGTGGGATTTGTGACAATATGGGTGACATTGACTCGCGTTGAACATCTCGTGCTAGCGTGATGTAATTGAATTTAATTTGGAAAATTTGCACCAACAAGGAAAAAAAACTGCCATAAAACAAAATTAGAAAAATTTTGCACAATGACAACTTCACACATTGAAATAAGGATATTTCCGAATGAGAATTAATATAAATTTTCCCATGTATGCTGATGGGTTTTGTATACACTTGATTTGTTGTCGTTTAAATGATTGGCATTAGGACATTGGTGTTCAAAGTGCTTTAAAAATAAACCTTTTTGATTTTTTAGGGTTTTTTTTACTTTTATGTGTTGCGCAAAAAATTCACACCTGATTTGCCTCCTTAGGGGAAATCACACCGTATTTGGCAATGCAGCTGTCACCTCTCCGAGGACAGTGGCCAATCCGTTGCCATTTTCGTGTGACTCGTTCTCAAATAAAGTTCGGCGTTTGAGAATCCTGTTTACTTCGTAGGCAGCAGTTAACGATTCTTGTGATTGTGGCGGTTATTTTCCAGATGCTGCACCCATAGAGCAGCCCATACCGGCTCGACATTCGAGCGGAACATTCGCAGCTTAGCCTTGCTAATCCTGTTGGCATCCAAGATTTGGGAGCTTTCTAGTGTCTCTACCGGTTGTCCAGCTACCGTTACTTGTGCTCGAATCAATTGATTAGATTTAGAATATCTTAAAACTAACACTAGCTACCAGGGCTATCGGCTTGGATTAATAAAAATTAAAGTTTAAACGCTGTTAGCTAAGTTTGAGTTAGTTATTTTTAGTTGCACCCATAGAGAGGCCTCGACATTCGAGCGGAACAGTCGCTAGCTTCCAAGATATTGAATATTTCTTGTGCTCGAGTCGATTGATTTATTGTTGCATGTATCGTTTTGCTTTTTGTGGCATCGATTTTACATCAAAACTAAGTTTGCCTCTTTCTCTACGTTTGCTGTAATTTTTGTCTGCGTAGTCGAAATGTTTTAAAAAAGTGGTCACACTCCAGCGGATTCCTCCGTTACCAGAAGACAACGCTCCTTGGAGTACATCACTAATTACCAGTAGAAAAAGTGTTGGTAAAAGTTTGCAGCCTCGTCGTACACCGCTTTTAATTTGAAATTCCTCCGACAACTTTCTTCTATGTTAAAAGTGACAAGTTGACCGTGATTAAAAGTGACAATTGTAAGAATCCTTAATGATCGATGTCAATAGACTAATCGTTTTCGACGAATAGCAGGGGAAGAGGGAAGTGTCTGAACTCGACACACTGCTCAATGATAAAACGTAGGATGTTTATGTTGTCAACACACGAAGACCAACAACAGAAACCTTCTTGTTCTGCATCCAGTAGTCTTTCAATGTATGCTACTGCGGGCAGCAGCAAGCAGGTGCGTCTTTATTTTCCCACTCAGTGAAATTAACCTTTTCCTCTTTTTTCCACTCATTCGTCAAAAGTTTTGCATCTTATGTTCGCTCGATGAGAGGGTGCAAAAGCTCAGCGGATGATATTGGAGATGCATGGATTAACTCCGCGGGATTTCCGTCGAGTCCTGCAGCCTTATATTTTATAATCTTTAAAGATTTGATGGCTCTCTTCCTTACTGGGTACTGTGCTGCGTGTTAGGAAAATTCTTACTTTGGACTCCTCATTTAGGCTTGGGATCATATCACTTGAGAAAACATGGCTCAATACTGATGTAAAGTGCTGCTGCCACCCTTTGAGCTGGCCCTCATCCGAAACTAGCCGAGATCCATCTAATGCCTTCAGCCCAATGAATCCGTTGCGTCCGTCACGTCGGAGTACACCACTGACAACTCAGTGAAATACACACGTTCTTAGCGACGTACGTCACACACTTCTTCTATGGGCCGCATCCCATAAGAACGTGTGTATTTAACTTAATTGTCAGTTGTGTACTTCAACGTGACGGATGCAACGGATTCAGGATTAAGCCTTTCACCGGGTGATGAAAAGAGCTAAAGCCTTTTATCGGCTCTTTGGTGATTCTATAAACAGTTCTGCTATTGCACTTTCAGCCTGCATCTTCTACTACAGAGCAAGTGCGTTGATGTGTAGTTGCGCTTGTCGCGTCGCAAACTACGCTGTATCTACTTCTCTAACTCTTATGCGATGCAGGGACTCGAGTAGTCAAGTTCATTTTTCTCCTTTCTCACGAAAAAGCTGCTTGCTCGGTGATCAGCTGCTATTATTTTTCATAAGTCAGGTACTATGCCTGCAATGTGTCAACGCAACGATTTAATCTGCAGTACTTGTGAAAGCGGCTTTTACAGCAGTCTTGGCAGATTGCCCTTGCCTATCAAACACAACGTTTTGCAACAGATGAGACGACTCCAATTGTTGACATACTGAGGAATTCTTCAATCAGGCAATGTTGTATCTGGCAATGCGTTTGTTGTCGTGGGGCTTTCGAATTGCAGCATTGCCAAGCTTTACCGATACGACCATAAGGTTGCCGTTTCGTATCAAACCTATGTCTGCTCCTCTTTTATTTCGCACATCAAGGGGCTGCTAAGATCCTAGGTTACCAATTTTTCGCTTATCAAGAAGGCTGTTACTTAATCCTAAATCTACACCGGATAGAAAAAGTGACTGAAAAATTTGTTTGTGGGGCTATATCATCTTAACTTCAAAAATCAGATGCTCTGGCCCAGATGAGCAGGCCCTAAAGATTGTACGTCTTTAAGATCCCACATGAAACAATTAAAAATTCTTTTAACATAAATGAACAGTTAGAAGAAATTTTAGCTTTAATACCATGTCTCCACCCAGCACAAATCGTCGATTAATATAAATCTTAATTAAATCCTTTACAAATCATGCGACTTACTTTACAAATTTAAATCCTCTCGGCAAGCGAAAAAATAAATCCTCTCATGAATCCCATTCACCCTATTCACAAACCTATTTTCTACACGTTTGTAACAGTTTGAGAATCAAAAAGGGAAACTGAAACTGTCCCTTACGACAGAACTGTCACAAGTACGTTTTCTATTGTGACTTTTACTACGTTAATCGTTTTTTGCTCCTGGGAAATGACACCGCCACTCTCTTTTGGAAGCCAAAATGACAGAAACAGAGTTTTCGTGTCAAATTAATCCTATATTCGCCCGATGGAGCCACTTTAGGATTTATTTTTAATCGTCTCCCGCTAATCTGCTTTTAATTGTCGGTGGAGACATAACGGGTGATTTTTTAAGAGGTTGAGAACTTTTTTAAAAAAAAAAACACAAAAAAATCGAAAAAATTAATGAAATATTTATTTGAATCGATAGTTTGAACCTTGCAATTTAATGTTTAAAGATAATTTCATGCAAATGTTGACCGCGGCTGCGTCTCAGGTAGCCCATCCGCTGAGTCCAATTTTGGCATACTCTTTTACACATATCGGCCGGTATCTCACGAATGAATGCATGGATGTTGGCTTCCAGTGCGTCAATCGAAGCGGACTTGTCCCTATAGATATTAGCCTTGACATACCCCACAAAAAATAATCTAATGGTGTCAAATCGCACGATCTAGGCGGCCAATTGACAATCTTCCGAATAGACTGCTCAGAAGGTCGAGAATGCCGACCATAAAATGGAAGCAGCGCGCGATGAACATTTCGAACCGAGCACGAATTTTGATAGTAAAATTCAATAATTTGCAAGCGTTGTTCATTTGTAAGACGATCCATGGTTAAATTGCAAACCAAACTGAAGCTGTTTGACAGTGACACAAGGTACTAAACACACGTCAGCTGTCAAAACCAGTGTTGCCAAAACCAAAACAGCTAAAAAATCACCCTTTAGTATAGTAACGCTCAAATTAGCGATATCTTGGAGTAGCAGTTAGGGAATACGCTTACAGTTTATAGGCTATGGGTACGGATTTATCTTCTATATATATAAAATCGAATTCTTTTATGTTTGTTTGTCTTACACACTTGTCTATACCATTCATCAGATCGCAATGAAATTTTCGTGAGCGGCTATTTGCATAGTCGCCGTAATAGTTGCTTTAAAAAAATAAAAAAAAATGCACAAAGGGTAATGCATCAAATGAATGGTAAACGCTTTACGGAATGTTCTTTTTTGACAATTTTGGCCTTGATCGATTCGTATTGGCCCAAGGAAGGACATTCGCCCATAGATAAAACTCTCAGACAATTTCCAATGCAACTTGCGCACATTCACTCTAATCAATATATCAAAAATTAAATAAAATCTGTAAAAAAAAATTTTCCTTTGGAGGCCAAAGTGATTGGGTGGACCGCTTCGCGGATTTAAAGGATTTAAATTTAAATTTATTTATTTATTTTTTATTTTATTTATTTAACTATTCTTTATCGCGGGGCTTAGCCGATAAAGAGGGTTGAAAAATTCTTATTGAAACTACTTATTTAAAGTAATTTTGATTCTTGTTCGAATTGAAAATTCAAAGGTTCAACAGGATAATGGCTGCCGGGTTATCTAGGGCGGGTGTCAGCTGTCTAGCAGGCGCCTGTGGCCGTACACGGATATGTGAAAGTTTCACTCTTTTTTAATTTTTTTCTCTATAAATTCTAAGCTAATCGAGACCGACAATTTTTAATGGCATATTCGGAATCGGGACACCCAAATCCATATATTAGAATAAAAAAATCCAACATATTCCACTCCGACCTACGGTAAACTTAGTGCCGTAATAAATTTACTATTATAACGATAAATTTGAAAAAATATCAAAATTATTCTGATACAAAAAAAAAACAATAGTTCTCAAATTTATTTGTTTTAAATAGTCGCTAAGTTTAAAAAGTTAAGTTTTTTTTAAATTACCCACATTTTTTGTCAATTTTCTTTATTTTTCTTTTCGTAAGAACCTTCCACAATGTGTAAGAAAAGTTTTTTATTAAAGATTAATGAAATCGGTAGCGGGAGTTATAGCGGGACCAAGGGAAATATGGATTGATTTGATGTTCACCACCAAGGCGAAAGGCAAGATCGGTGTTTCAATTTTGTTTGGATATCAAAAAGCATTTCTAATTATAAAAAATTACTTAAGCCACGTAATCACAAGGTACAGAAACAGAATGTCATACATTAGCAACGCAAAAATCATTCAGCGAAATTAGGTTTCAGTTGCTAATGTATGAGATTCTGTTTCTGTTCCTGTTTTACTTTGCTTGTGACAACGCGGCTTTATTTGAGAAGTTTTCATTCTATTTCGAATAGAAAATTCAAAGCTTGGACAGGACAACGTCTGTCGGGTCAGCTAGAATCTTATAAAACATAAGTAAAAAAACCAAATGTATCTAAAATACAATTATTTTTAAAATATTTTCGGATATAACCGCGTTTTAATCAAAAATTAGCTCTTAACCGTTTCAATTAAAACGCGGTTATATCCGAAAATATTTTATAATGTCGATTTACCACAGGGAAAAACTCAAAAGTTAAATACATTCCTTTTCTATTACTTGCTCAGAAATATTAATTTGATCTTGCTTAATAAAATACCCATTAAACTTAATTTTTCGAAAGGCGCATTTTTTTTTAGACATAATGTATGACTTCATGAAAACTCTCGACGCATATTTCAATGACATTGATTATTTATTTTCCTATTGTCTTAAGTTTATAATTATATGCCACTGGATATTTAGACAAAAGTTTACCTCGGACCACTTCTCTTCTCCTTGTATGTAAGATTTCGCGAATTTTATAAATAAGAATACCAGCTGTAAGATCTTTCAACAAGAGGTCGACATTTAGTAATAAAGAAAATATATTTATATTAAAATAAATATAGTGTTATACCCTATCTATTGGTTATTGAACTCACCATGTTGGTTTCTTTGGTGGCTAACCCTACTCTCAGCACAACGGACATAACACATGCGATAAGTTAGTCATGCCTTGGTGTCATCAATAATAAATACATTAAAATTTTATTGTTTTATTTAAGACATAAATTACAATAGACAATCATTGGCAACTCTAAGCATCACCTTTTTGCTAATTAGTTTTTATGAGTAGTTGAGTGTGTGATGAGTGTGTTTTTTTTTTTGTTAACAAAAGTGGAAAAAATACCAGAACTGCTGCATTCGCTAGACTTTTTCGCTGAACATTTGTTAAAGTGTTTGTTGTTCTGTATCTACGAAAAAAATCTGATCGATGCGAAATATTTTCTAAATAAAATTGTTTAAATTGTTACCGGTTAGTGTTTAAAGTAAACCGGACTTTCCAAACTAAATCGATTTTCTGGCCAAATTTCTTTTTCTTCCAATGAGCTTTTGCACAAAATGGGCCATCGCGCATGAAAGCAGGTTTGCCGGCAGAAAAAAGTGCATGAGGTTACAACTCTCCCTACAGTTGCCCATAAGAGAGCATAGATAGTTATTTGAAATTAAAGGCTGGTACTGAAATAGTGTTTGTTAAAAAGTACACCTCAATACCAGCATACCCTATCCATTAGTACATAAAAAAAAATTAAGGATGTTTGTGCCAATCAGTTTGCAAAAGAAAGTAAAAACCGCTCGTTAAATAAAATTAATAGAAAATAAACACAAATGGTCTCGGGTTTAAAAATCTTGTGTATATTTTTAGAAAACATATGCTGCTAGTGCACATTCAAATTCGTAAATTAGATAAGCACAACAACTTCAAACGTGTGTTGTCTTCGTTTTTTCAAATTTCATTACCGTCACCTCGAAATACCCAAACTGAAAGCGTTCAGAACTTTTTCAGAATAGACAAATAATAATATCAAACTCGTGATATAATTTTGTATCGCGTGGGGTCGTCCATACGTTTGTGTTTAAGCAAACGCTAATGTTAGAATCTAAATTTGGATTAGCGCTGATCAGCGCAAACGAATAAGCGTGCCAATTTTAGATTTACCACAGCTTGACGCGCGGTCTCACTACAGGGCGAAATTATTATAAGCGCCGAGTGATTGTGCTGTAAACAAAATATCATGTATTCCATAAATGAACAGTTGTTGTTCGGTTTCGTCGAGAAGCTCGGGTGTAGTAGGTCAAGCTTATAGACACAACCGTGTCTAGCTGGACAATCATAGAGTGTACTGCTTAATGAATCTCACTAACTGGAACTGTTGTTTTTGTTTACAAGAGATTGTCGGTTTTGATATTTCAAGGTGCAACAAAAAAAGTCATAATATTTTTAACTCAACTTTTCCAGCGGAGGTGGACCGGCCGGCATCATACGAGTAGTTGGCAATGTAAGCTTCCGATGCAAATTAAAAAAAAAAAGCTGTTTACACATTTGCATAACGCAAAAATTTTTAATTTGCGTGACGAATAAATGGTTGTTTGTCACTGTATAGTCCAATGCAGCTGAAATCGCGGTATTTCCGCATTTATGCTGAAGTCATTAGGTTTTGTTTTGTATTACTGATGGCGGGCATCATAATTCCTTGGAATTCACTTTAGATTTGTGTTTACTTAGACATGCGCCTCTTGCTTTTGATACCCAATTCAAATTTTGATATATTTAACTGGTGACGCATTATGCATGTCTGGAATATCGAAATTCCTGACGGAGCTTGCAATTCATCAGGACCTTCATAGGAAAGGTTCATTCGTTCAAAGCCCTTTTGCTGTATGACAACACCAGTGCTCACTTTTTAACGGTTCGATTTTGTTGTTAACTAACCCGCGATAGACCTTAAAGCCTTTCCTAACTATCATAGACTTAGATGAGTTTAAGTCGGCTTTCATTAATGCGATTATGCCACCCATTACACGCGATTCGAATGCCGCGACCATAGTTTCGTTTATGTGCAGAGTTTAAGCGAGCTTCAAGTCAGGTTCGACTTCATGTCGACGCGGATCGAGTTGGAAATGAGTCGAGTTGACTCGATCGCATTCGCTCTGCGGGTTTTAGTCGAAACTTTGCTGATGTACCTAGTTTGAAATTGAACTCTGACCATCTATGCAAATATGCATAATTTGCCCTTTTTTTACTACTTGCTTGCTTTTTTGTGTTGGTTTGACATAAGTAGGAACTAACTTCTTTTAGTATCAATTGGTTAATGTTATTTCAAGTGCTCGACTCCTCAACTCAACTCCAACCTTCTCTGCTTATGCTGAAAAACATAAGGCGAAGTTCCAACTCAAACCCTCAACTTTTGCACATAAACGAGGCTCATAATAGCCTTTTACTCGGTTTCGTTAGGGTCTTCGTTGACTTTAGCTCTCTTAAGTCGGTCCCCCTCAAGTATTTGACAGCTGGGTTGTAGATGCAACCAAAATTTCATACGATTTCCGAATCGTTTACTTAAGTCTATTATGGGCACCGTAAGCGTTTGGCAAAACTTGAGTGGGATTTTCGATGTGTTTTGACATTAGGTTAATCCCCCTTAAGTCTTTTATGGTAGGGGCTTTAAGTCTATAGACATAGATAGAAATTCCCATTACACGCAATTCGTATGCCACGACCACAATAGCATTTTGCTCAATTTCGTAAGGTTTTTGTAATCATTTGTTGGCTTATGTTGCAGAGGTTTGACGTGAACATTTGACAGCTGACGGGAAACACATAAATCTCATACGATTTTCGAAAAGTTTATTTTAGGAGGGATTTAAAATAGGGAGACGATTTAAAATAAATCTCAAAGTGGCCCCACCGTCCAAACATAGGACTAATTTGACACGAGCACTCTTTTTCCGCCATTTTGACTCTCAAAAGAGAGCGGCGATGTCATTTCTTAGGAGCGAGGAAGGATTTCCGTTGTGAAAATTTAAAAATAGAAAACGTATATGTGACAGACTGTGGGGTACCGTGGCGTAGTGGTTAGTGTGTGTGCTTACTACGCCGGAGGTCTGGGTTCGAATCCTGCCATCGTCACCTGAAAAAAAAGACTTGTTCTTTTTCACGGTCCCCACCTCCGCGAGGGTTTGACAAGCCCTCCGAGAGTATTAATTGTCTTGAAAAACTTCTCAAAGTGCCGTTCGGATTCGGCAAAAAATTGTAGGTCCCCTTGTATGTAAAGAAATTAACACACCAGCATACGTTGTTGAGAAGTTGACCCTGGTTCACCTCGAGCTGTTGCGCGACTCTATTTTTATTTTTATATGTGACAGACTTGTCGTACAGGGACAGTTTCAGTTTCCTTTTTTGATTCTCCAACTGTTAAAAAGGTGCATAAAAGAGGTTTGTGAACAGGGTGAATGGGATTTATGAGAGGATTTCTTTTAATCGTTTGCCCAGAGGATCTAAATCTGTATGGTAAATCGCGTGATTTTTAGAGGATTTTATGAAGATTTATATTAATCGCAGATTAGTTCCCGGTGGAGACGTGGTAGTCTTTTATGGGCCCCAAAGGGTTTCGCAGAGCTTGACTGGGGCTTACGTTGTATTTTGACATATAGAATTATCCCATCTAATCTATTATGGTTGGGACTTTATTATTTCATATCCAGAAAAATTGAAATCACCCTGCATGATGCAAGAGATATCTATCCACCCTGCGGGAACCATTATTTAATTTTATGAGCCCCATTTTTTGCGGCCGCTTCTCCACGTATAACTATCCTTCAATCTTATGAGCTCAACACTTTTTAATTTTTTGCGTTCGCCTCTTGGACTATTAAGCATCATACAGGGTGATTCCAAATTTTCTGAATACAAAATGATTAAGTCTTAAAATGCCAACCATCAAAGGAAACGCCAGCATTTTTTACTGATAAAAATGCCAACTTAGGTTTTCAATTATATCGAAAATTTAGTCAAATGACAGCACTTTTGACGTAAGGCCAAAATGCTTGAATGCATCTCACGACAAATTTTCTTGGACACTCCGATGAAATACAGTGTGATAAGCATGGCAGGAGCCTTTTGGTATCCCAAAAAAGCTGACTCGCTTGCCAGTGTATATTTTGTGACATGCCAGCAAGAGTGGCAAGCAGTCTAATATTATTGGTCGTTCAAGATGTCAATTGGCAAGCAAAAGACGTTTAAAGCACTTTCCTGCTTAGCCCAATCGTGGCAAGATGTCATGTAGTCTAATCTAAGCTTTAGCAATGTAGAGGTTGTTTTGTAAGCCCCTTTTTTCAACTGTGCAACACAAACAAAAAATCGCTTAAATGTCAATCCTAACAATATGCTGTTTCCGGACTTATGGGAGAGTTTTTTTCATCTGTGGTCCCTCTCTCAAGCATGCTCCCAAGACGCCAAGGGGCTTTTAAAATTGTCGCTTAAATAAAACTGCTGATTGGCAATTTTTTTTTAAATCGCAAGCATCATTTCAGGATCAACTCGCCACTTAGCTGAGGGCAGAATGATCCTCTATTTGGTGTCCGGATTATACAGTTTTCGCTTTATATAAAAATTATGTACATAAAAGCTTAAAAACAAACACAGACCGTCTTTCCGCCCATCTGTGTTTGTTTTTTTCACAATAGAAGGCCTGCAACTTCAATAGTTCTAAGTCTTCTTGGCACAAAATTCAAATCATTCCCCCTTCCATTCAAAACCAAAGGGGACAAGCACCTCCCCTTCAATTATTTTTTAATACCCTCTTAAAGCGCAAAAGTTAAATGAACAAATTTAAAATTTTATTTTTCAGAATTCTTCAAAAATGAGTAAGGAGTTCGAAACGGTTACCATTGCCTTACAGAAGGGCAATCTGGAAAGCAGCCTTTTTCGCCTTAAACGGGGCACGATATTGAGGTTAAATCCGGACACGGCTCTGTTGGGCAAAGAGATAATCCTCTACACCAACCACCCAGGAGATGGTAAGACATAATTTAACCCGAATTCCAGCTTTATTTTGGAAAACCGTTATATTTTTAGGTAAGAAGGACTTTGTCCGAACTAACAATCGGGTTGTGGACTGGTATACCAAATATGGAAAGCAAATTACCTCCAAGAAGAATCAATATGTCCATGTTGTCGATATCGACGCATATGCTGAGCTGAAGATGAACATCTCTGGAACTTTTCACTTTTATTTCAAAGAAAAGGATGAGTAAGTTCATTGAACTTCGTAAATCTATAAGTGAATGTCATTAAAGCAGCATCTATCTTTTTCTACTTTTAGTGATAGCGAAGAACCCTACGGTTCGCTGTATGTTCAAGTTGAACCCACTCTTCATGTTGGCCCACCGGGTGCAACCAAAATCATCCCATTGGATTCGATCCGGTGCCAGACGGTTCTGGCTAAATGCTTGGGTCAACTGAATACCTGGGAAGCCAAGCTGAAAGTAGCAAAAGAATCCGGCTACAATGTGATTCACTTCACTCCCATTCAGGAGCTGGGAGGATCTCATTCGGCATACTCTTTGCGGGATCAACTCCGTGTGAACCCACACTTTGGGCCGAAGGGAAAAGTTTCCTATGACGACGTTGAGAAGGTGATTAAGAAGTGTCGCCAGGAATGGGGGGTAAGTAAGACCGAGCATCTCGTCCCAATATAGATCTAGATCTTTTTCTTTTTATTTCGATAGATTGCTTCAATTTGCGATATCGTTGTCAACCACACCGCTAACGAATCCAAATGGCTGGCTGACAACCCCGAAGGTGCTTATTCCTGTGCCACCTGCCCCTACTTGAGGCCGGCGTATTTGCTGGACGCGTTGCTCGTCCAAGTTGGCAAGGACATCGAGGAGGGTCTCCTCGAGTTTGAAGGCGTTCCCAAAGTTATCGATTTGGAATGCCATTTGGAGGCATTGCGCCATCAGCTTAAGAGTAACTATCTTCCAAAGCTGGCTCTTCACGAGCTGTACCAATGCGATGTCTTGAGGATTGTAGACGCTTTCACCCAAGAAGTGCGTAGCTTGCCGCCACCAGCCCAGAAATTCCCTGTTGCCGATCGCTACAAGGACATTCTTTTGGTCCAAGATCCAGAGCACCGTCGACGAACCTCTACCGTCGATATGAAACTAGTACTGGATGTTTTTAACCAGTTCCACTCTGATTGCTTCGATGAAGAGTCACGCATTCGGAAGTGCGCTGATTCACTGCGTCATCATTTGGAGGGCTTGAATGAGGCGATCTTGTGTGAGATCTGGGACTATTTGAACTACGCTGTAGAGAACTGTTTGGCTGGAGTTCGTTACGAGCGCGTTCAAGGGGATGGACCTCGCGTCAGGGTGATCTCAGACAAGTATCCCGTGTTCATGCACTACTTCACCCACCTCGTGGTTGAAGGCAGGACTCTGGCCGAAGTTGAAGAATGCATGTACGGTGTGGAAGGTAAGTATTTGATGGCTCACAATGGCTGGGTGATGGGATCAAGTGATCCGTTGAAGGACTTTGCCGAGCAGCAACCTGGCCGTGCAAACGTTTACCTAAAGAGAGAGCTTATTTCGTGGGGTGATAGTGTCAAGCTTCGATATGGTAAGAAGCCAGAAGACAGTCCATATCTCTGGCAGCACATGAAGAAGTATGTTGAAATCACTGCGAAGATCTTTGACGGTGTTCGGCTGGACAATTGCCATTCAACGCCTTTGCATGTAGCTGAGTATTTGTTGGATGCCGCCAGGAAGGTCAACCCCGAGCTGTATGTGGTGGCCGAGCTGTTTACTAACTCCGATGCCACTGACAATGTGTTCGTCAATCGTTTGGGTATCACGTCTCTGATCAGGGAAGCGCAATCAGCATGGGATTCCCATGAGGAAGGTCGATTGGTGTATAGATACGGCGGGGAGCCAGTGGGAGCTTTCCGCGTTTCCCCAAAACGCCACCTGGCGCCAAACATCGCTCATGCTCTGTTCTTGGATTTAACACATGACAACCCATCGCCGGTGGAGAAGCGATCTGTGTACGATCTTTTACCATCAGCCGCCCTCGTTGCGATGGCTTGCTGTGCCACTGGAAGCAACCGTGGCTACGATGAGTTGGTGCCGCATCATGTATGTTCTGCCCTCTAGATCTTATTTTATGAGGAGTGACCTTTAAACTTTTTTCAGATCCATGTTGTTGATGAGAAACGTGAATACCAGGAATGGGGCAAAGCAGTGAGCAGTGACAGCGGCATAATTGGTGCCAAGCGTGCTCTGAACCTGCTCCACGGTCAGATGGCAGAGGAAGGATTCACCCAAGTATACGTCGATCAAATGGACCCTAACATTGTGGCAGTTACTCGCCACTCTCCCAGCAGTCACGAGAGCATTATCCTAGTCGCCCACACCTCCTTCGGCTATCCAGACCCATGTGCTGGCCCGACTGCTGTGCGTCCACTGCGTTTTGAAGGTTGCCTCGATGAGATTATCCTCGAAGCGGAGCTGACCAACAAAAGTCCAAAGCCTTACGATCGTCCAGTGAGCTTCAAACAAGACGAAGCCTACATCAATGGCTACGATCAGTTCCAGCTGCAGATCCGTGAACACATTCCCCTCACCCAGTCCAAGATATTCAAGCAGGAGCCTGTTATCGACGGTAATGTAACCCAACTGGAGTTCTCAAACCTCCGCCCGGGCGCCATTGTGGCCATTAGGGTTTCCTTGAATCCAGCCACTAGGCCCAGCTTCGACAAACTTCAAGGTATTGCCATCGCCTTGCACAAGGAATTCGGTCCAATTCATGCTGAGCTTGAGACTATTGTTTCGAAACTCAACCTGGTCGATCTTAACCGAGCATTGTTTGTCTGCGACGCAGAGGAGCGAGACTACGGCAATAATAGTGCCGCCTACGATATTCCCAACTACGGGCCGGTAGTATACTGTGGTCTACAAGGTTTTGTCTCGATCTTGAGTGACATCGCTCCAAGGAATGACCTTGGCCATCCGTTGTGCGATAATCTGAGGAATGGCGATTGGATGATGGGTGGGTGAAAGACACCATGTTTCTTAAAGAAATTTCTAACTTTAAATCTATTTCAGATTACATTTCCCAGCGGCTGAGAAACTTCAAGGACACCAAGAAGCTAGCAAAGTGGCTGCGGTTGGCCTTTGAACCGCTGAAGACCATCCCCAGGTACTTGATTCCATGCTACTTCGATGCCATTGTCACTGGAGTGTACAACGTTCTGGTTGAGCACGCCTATTCCGTGATGCCAGAGTGAGTATTCCCCGTTCTGTGCTGGAACTATAATGATGATCCAATTTCTAACAGGTTTATTGGAAAAGGTAGCAACTTTGCCCAGTCCCTAGGCTTAGCGACTCT
This sequence comes from Neoascia interrupta, assembly GCA_947623515.1. NCBI lineage: Eukaryota > Metazoa > Arthropoda > Insecta > Diptera > Syrphidae > Neoascia > Neoascia interrupta. The sequence goes on along the minus strand of OX392462.1, from coordinate 20,981,037 downwards.
TCAATTCCTGGCTCCATGCAAATCGGCCAATTTGCCAAAGTTCAGTCCAAATATTCTACCTCCAGCGCCACCCGAGTATTGTGTAACTCTGTCAGCAGGTCTGCCTCACTTCTCTACCGGATACATGCGCTGCTGGGGTCGTGATACCTTCATCGGACTGCGTGGCAATCTCTTCCTCACAGGACGCTTCAATGAAGCTCGCTACATCATCATCGGATTCGGGCAGTGCCTCCGCCATGGCCTGATTCCAAACCTACTCAAGGAGGGAATGAGTCCCCGGTACAACTGTCGCGATGCAGTTTGGTGGTGGCTTCACAGCATCAAGCAATACGTTAAAGAGGCGCCCAACGGCAAGGAAATCCTTAAGGATATTGGCTCACGGTTTTTCCCCACAGACGACTCGCATCACTTGGTGATCGGCGAGCATGATCAATTCCTGTACGATACGATGCAGGAAGCGTTAAACAGACACTTCCAGGGGCTTGAGTACCGCGAACGCCATGCAGGCTATGAAATCGATGCTCACATGAAGGACAAGGGCTTCAACAATCACATTGGAGTGAACCCCGAGACTGGCTTCGTGTTTGGTGGCAATGGAGCTAACTGTGGCACATGGATGGACAAGATGGGTTCTTCGGATAAGGCCAACAATCGTGGTAGACCCATAACTCCACGTGATGGTTCCGCTGTAGAAATGGTTGGCCTCCAGATGGCAGTGCTGAGGTTCATGGAGCAATTAAGCAAGGACGCGCTCATACCCTACAGATCAGTGGAAAGAACTGGACCGAATGGCGAAAAGACTACCTGGACATATGGCGAATGGGCTGATCGCATTCAGGCTAACTTTGAAAAATGCTTCTTTGTCACGAAAGAAGAGAAGGGTCCGTTGGCAAACAAGAAGCTTATATACAAAGATTGCTTCGGAGCACACCAGAAATGGACTGACTATCAATTGCGCTGCAATTTCCCAATAGCAATGGTGGTTGCTCCTGAGCTGTTTGATCCGTTTAATGCATGGCAGGCACTTGAGCTAGCACGCAAGCATCTTTTAGGACCACTGGGAATGAAGACACTCGATCCAGATGATTGGAACTACCGTGGCAATTATGACAACAGTAATGACTCAACAGATGCTACAGTTGCACAAGGAGCGAACTATCATCAAGGACCCGAGTGGGTGTGGCCAATTGGTTTTTATTTGAGGGCGAGATTGATCTTCGCCAAGAAGTGTGGATACCTACCTGAGACTATTGCTGAAACATGGTGAGTTTTTTTTACCGATTTTTTAAAAGGGATTTTGTGGGCGTCCGTGCAAACGTCAGGGTTAGTTTGTCAAGTTACAAACGTAACTTTTCTCAGCTGTGGGGGGACTCTCTTATCGTACATACAAAAATGTCGTAAAAACGGCTTTTACCCTTGCGTTTATTAACTACTTTTTTGTTACATTACAAGCTTAGGTTTCGATCTTTTTTTTCTCAGCTGATGAGGTGTCCGACAAAGCAAATGTTCTGTACTTTCGACCTATAGAGTCCTGGAGTCACAATACGTAGCATTGCATTTTCTCTTAACGATTGCCAAACGAGACGTTGAAGCCGAAGCTACATTGTGTTAGGAAGCATTGTAATCCTATGGCTGAACTCGTAAACATCAGGCGGAAGCAGAGGCAAGGCGTCTTTGTGAATCCCGCTTTAAGCAAATGACAGAATATTTGAAGTTTCACTCGCCTCTAGCATTGAGATGGAAATGCCACATATTTCATAAATTTACGACGATTCGCGTCGTTCTTAGCTATTTTCTCAGTCTTTATCTTGGGACTTTAGCCGACAAGTCAGATTCGGTTTCAACAGCTTTATCGCCCTCTGGTTCCAACTGCTTTTGTCTAAAACTTTAACCACAGATACAGTTTCAATTTATTCGCCCAGCCGATATTTCTTATTATAATCGACTTAAGTATAAGAGCTTAAGTCGAGTTTCAGAAATTACTTTTATTGGCTTAAGCTGGTCCCAATCCAGAGAGAGGTTCGACGCGGAAATTTGACAGCTGAAGCACACAAATTTCATGAGATTCTCGATTCGTTTACTTAAGTCTAATATGGGCACTACGCGCGTTTGGCAGAACTAGACTGAGAGTTTGTTTTTTGACATTAGATTAATCCCACCCAGCCCTATTATGGTTAGGCCTTAAGATTCTTCTGAGAATTGGGGGTACCGTCCGTAGAACAAAAACCCTTGTTAATCTTAGTTTAACTTATAATATTATAAAAAACGAGAATCTTATCATTTTACCTCTTTATCTCTTTTTTATTTATTTTTTTTTTTGCATAAGACGGGAATAACTTGGCATCTCAATTTGTCAGATTAATGCCTTGTCGCTTTCCACGATTGGAAAACATCTAGTGGGGACACCAAGTGTCAAGACTATTTTCAGTCTTCTTGCAGTAATCTTCCAATAGTGGAAATCAGAAAGGCAATAATCTGGCTTTGTAATTTTAGCTCAGTGAAATTGTTCAGCGTTTGAAGATTTGGGAGAAATTTTGACAGCGTTGGGCGCCACTTTATTAATCCACTGAAACAGTGACTAAATTTTTGTTCGAATGGATTTTTTAATTCTTTATAATTACATACATATGCATATATATATTCCTTATCACACTTATTTTTTTACTTGTTTTTTTCAGGCGAATCCTTCAAGCCCATTTGCGAGAAATCCAAACGTCACACTGGCGTGGACTACCCGAGCTAACCAACGAAAATGGAGCCTTTTGTCGTGACTCATGTCGAACGCAAGCATGGAGCATTGCTTCAATTCTAGAGGTAGAGTCCTATGCAAATTACAACCTACCCTAAATCTGACCCTAAATCTTCTCTCTTCGTAGGTAATTTGGGATCTTCATCAACTCGGCGGCGATTTGCTGTAAATCTCGAATTCTTGCATCGAATTTTAGTTTTTTTGAATAATACATCTAACTGCCCCATGGGACAAGTCATGGCTTATACATAAAAAAAAGAAACTTATTATATAATACTCCATTTTCATTTTTTACAATGGGACACCTCATAGATAATGTAGCTGAAATTGGAAGACATCACTTTAGTGTTTACGAAAAAAAAAGTTGTTATCAAATTGTTTGTTATTTAAATAGAATCAGTCTCTTCGAGTTGTTAGCTGTTTTGTTGAAAAATACAGTAAGGATCAATCAAAGGAGCGAGTCGTCTCCCTAAAGAAGATACACTAGATATATCCACACACAAGTGTTTTAGTCTTAACAAAAAAGAGTTCTCCTGTCTAATTCATCGCTTCTTCTATACTTAATAGCGTTGTTTGTCGTGTTGAATTGAGAACGAAGTTTTTCTTTTTTGATACTCTTTATTTAATGTACAATAAAAAAAAAACAACAACCAAATGTTTAACAAATTACCATTTCGTTTTCTTATTATGAAAAATAACTATCACGAATGGTGCGCGAATCGGAACTCTGTGGTGGGGCAATGTTTTCGGCTCTACTTTCGAAATAGCCTCGAGAATTCAGTCTGTTTGGGTGCTCGAAGTCACGGCTTTGGTAATCCTCCGGGACAGACGGTCGGAAGTAAAATTCCGTGCGACGTCTGTGCGGATACAGTTCCATAGTGGTAGATGGAAAGGGGTTCTGGAATAAGATTACGCACAAACTTAGAATAATAAAAAATTTGTTAAAAACAACAATTCATACTGAGCTATATGACTGCCGATAATTTTGGCTGTTGCGTAAATTTGGTGGAAACTGTAAACCATGGGAATTATTATTTATCTAAATAAGAAGGTTTACCTACATTTTGTGTCCACATGATTTAAAAAAAGGGCCGAAAGATGACGAACAATTTTTTTTTAATTTCTAGCTTGTGACATATTTTTCAAATTACTCAAAAGTTAAGTTTTCAAAAATAAACAAAAAAATTGGATGTTAAGTATTTTGTTGGGTTTCGTGGATGTGTTTTTCAATGCATGTGATATGTTACTCAATAACTTATTCAAACTAGACAAACTTAAAAGCTAGAATAAGTTTAATAACCAAAATTATCTGTGTATAAGCAAGGAGTCGCTCTTTTTCACTGTGCCCTAGTCCGCGAGGGCCTGACAAACTCTCCGAGAGAAACATGACTCGAACAACTTCTCCAAGTGCCGTTCACATTCGGCGAAAAAAATGTAAGTCCTATGCACATATGACATACATATGTCAAAAATACAACAAACATAACATAAATGATTGAGATCAGTTGGCATTGGTTCAACTCGAGCTGTTGTGACACACCTACTTTAAGCCACAAGTTTTTCCAATTGTCTTATGGAAATAAAAGTAATATTATAATGCATTTTTGATTCTTTTACAGTAATTTTTCGTTATTCTTTACGTTACACCTTGTCTCCACCGGGCACTAATCCGCGATTAAAATAAATCTCCATTGAATTCGCTAGAAATCACGCGATTTACCAAACAAATTTAAATCCTCTCGGCAAACGATTAAAAATAGATCCTCTCATAAATCCCATCCACCCTATTCACAAACATATTTTTCGCACCTTTGTAACAGTTTGAGAATCAAACTAGTGGGAGGGCTACAATCCGCTTAGGCGAATCGTTGGATACCCCATCCCAGTTGACCACTTTCAAGCTCCGAATTATGTCATAAATCTTGGTTGTTAAATTTCAGTTTCTATTAACTTCAACCCTTAAAAAGTGGCGTGGCATCCACCCCTTTTCAATTACATCGTTTTTTTGCTTACATTTTTTATCAGAGGTGGTATACACGTGTTGATTGCATTTTCACATTAAAAATTTAGGTTATACTTGAACACGCCCCCAAAAGTGGGCGTGGCAAAAATTTATTCAATTGAGTTGATAGCTTACGTACATATCTGAAGATTTTATGGTGCAAGTTTTTGAATTTAAAGCAAATATATCAAATAAAATACGTTTATTAGAATGCATATTATCTATGACCACGCCTACAAGGGGGCGGTTTTCGCTTTTTTCTTAAATGCCAATCACAATATACTTAAGTGAGGATAACGCGTACCAAATTTTAGCTTCCTACGAAAACTTTGAAATTCATGCTATTAAGTAAAGTGGGCGTGTCAGTGGGCGGATTTTGAAATTTTTTTACACTTGTACTGCTTCGGGACCTAGAAAGAACAGATATTAAGTTTCAAGTTCGTAGCTCAAAATTTAAGGCCTAATAACTACCGACACACGGACGGACGGACATGGCTCATTCGACTAACAATTCGGTCTCGATCATATGCCCCTAGGTCTACGGTGATTATTTCTCTATGTTACAAACTATGAATCAAACTTAATATACCTCCCGTCCGTGCATGACAAATCTTTCACAAAAACGTTTTCTATTCAAACTTTTACAACGGAAATCTTTTCGCTCCTAGAAGCTCTCATGAAGAAATGGCATGAGATTGACAGTCAAAATGGCAGGAAAAGAGTGCTTGTCTCAAACTTATCCTATATTTGGCCGGTGGAGCCACTTTGGGATCTACTTTTAATTGTCTCCGCTATTCCTATTTTTACTGCCGGTGAAGACATAGTATAAAATTTAAAATGGAATATTTCCCAAAAACATTTTTGGACAATTTTACATTCTTCAGTTTTGGATGATTTTGGTTAGGGCGATTTGACACTGAGCCCAGAATTACACTTAGATTTTTCGTGCCGGTCGTTACATCAAGTAAAATCACCCAAAAATTTTAAATGTAATATTTCCCGAAAACATGTTTTGACAAATTGAAATTTTTCAGTTTTTGGTGATTTGGTTAGGGCGATTTGACACTAAGCCCAGAATTACACTTAAGCCGCGTTGTCACAAGCAACGTAAAACAGGAACAGAAACAGAATCTCATACATAAGCAACTGAAACATAAATTCGCTGAATATTTTTTGCGTTGCTAATGTATGAAATTCTGTTTCTGTTCCTGTTTCGGTTCTTTGTGACAACGCGGCTTTAGATGCTTCGTGCTGGTAGCTACGTTATGTAAAATCACCCAAAAATTTTAAATGTAATATTTCCCAAAAACATGTTTTGAAAAATTGAAATTTTTCAGTTTTTGGTGATTTGGTAAGGGGCGATTTGACACTGAGCCTAGAATTACAGCCAGATGCGTCGTGCTGGGCGATAGGGACAGTTCCACTCAAAGGCAAATAGAAACCGATTTTGTTGCAAAAAAAATTCCAATAGAAAACGCTTTTGTGACAGATAATGACAGAAATTTCATTAGTGGGCAGTTCCTTCTTTGATTATCAAACTTTTATGGCCTTTTCGGTAGGCAATCCCGGATCAAAAATTCTTCTCCCGGATTGGGGCTTCTCTCCGAACAGCAAAACACGTTTTTCTTGATTTTGAAGTTTGTCAAGTATTTGTATTTGTGAAGCAAAAGCTGTCCTACAGGGGACAGATGACATTTATCCAACTTGACATTGACACATGTATAATTGTGTGTGTGCTTCTGGTTTTGATTCTGGATTCAAAACCAGAAGCAAATTTCTCTTCTATCCAGAAGAGGAACAGTCAAACGAATCCAAGAAAACAGTTTCAGGAAAGTCCAGAAGTCTTCCGGACGCTCCCGGGCGACCAACCTGAGACAAAAGTGACATCCTGTTCTGTTCTGCGGTTAGGTACCGGTAGGAAGTTGTTGAAATTGGCATTCTCCATTGACTTTCCCTTTGAAGGATATTTTGTTTCCCCAATCTCGCAACGGGTACCAAGCAGTGCCAAAAACGTGAATGTCCATAGAACCGCAATGAAGTAGGGTACTAGCAGTTCATAGTAAGGGAATGCTTAAACTGTAACAAAAGTGTGCGACAAGGGTTAAATGCGTCATAAAAAAGGTTTGTGAATAGTGATATCTATTTGCCGAGGGGACTTACGCTAAGAGAGGACGTAGCAAATCACCTCTACCAATAACCTTTCTACTAAAGCCGCGTTGTCACAAGCAACGTAAAACAGGAACAGAAATAGAGTCTCATACATTAGCAACTGAAACCTAAATTCGCTGAATGCTTTTTGCGTTGCTAATGTATGAAATTTTGATTCTGTTCCTGTTTCTTTTCCTTGTGATAGCGCGGCTTAAATGTTTTATCCAGAAACACGGCACTTTCTGTCGCGACGCGAGCTAGTAAAAATGTTCTGCTTTTTTACCAAAATGCCAAGCCTTTTCGTAGTGGAAAGCATTCAGCCATTTTTGATGGACCTTAAAAACCAAGTAGTTTGCTGAAATGCTCCATTACATTGAACGCCTGAGCTAACATTTTAATTTGTCAAAATTGCAGGCTTTTTGTGCTATTTCGACAGGTCGGCATGACAGGAAGGCACAGCCACTCTGCATGATGCTAATACCTGTTAAACATGACAGAAAAATTGCTTCTGGTCTAATCTAAATCTAAACTGTTTTTGATGTAAGCCCACTTTAATGCCAATGAGGAGTATTCAAACCAACTGTTCGTTATTAAAAATTATAAATAAATTAATAGAGTGGCGCAACAGCTCGAGGTGAACCAGGACCAACTTCTTCTTCACATACAAAGGGACCTACAATTTTTTGCCGAATCCGAACGGCACTTTGAGAAGTTTTTCAAGACAATTGTTACTCTCGGAGGGTTTGTCAGGCCCTCGCGGAGCTGGGGGCCGTGAAAAAGAACGAGTCTTTTTTTCAGGTGACGATGGCAGGATTTGAACCCAGACCTCCGGCGTAGTAGGCACACACACTAACCACTACGCCACGGCACCCCAGTATATTAAAAATTAGGTACTCCAAATAATTGCTATAAAATATAACAGTGTAGCCCCCCCCCTAATCATTAATATTTTATCAAAGAGCAATTTTTTAGTCTGGCAGTGTCTCTCAACACCGGAAGGACCGGAAGCTTTCTAATCGGTTCAGAAAGCTCTGTTTTGCGGTCTCTATAAACCACATTTGTTTACTTTATACAGTTCGCTGACAGTTCGGAAAAGTGTCATCTTTGTGATTCAACAAAAAAACGGCAAACTACGTGGGTGAAAACGAAAGCAGAGAAGAAGTGCACTTGAAATTTTGTGTTTTCGTTTCCCTTTCTTTTGCTGACGTTTTATAAATAAATCACTCATTGTTGATAAACTATTTTACAATCTAACAAGTGTCTAAACACCCTCAAACAGCCACCGAAAAAGAGCTCCGCCACGATAACAATACAGAAGCGATGAACAGTTTCATACTACCTGAGTTTGGCTGAGCTGCTGCGACGTAGTGTTTGACGACTATTGTTTCTCTGCGTTTTTAATTTATTTATTTTCAAGGTGAGTGGAATAAATCATCATCGATAATTGACTGTAAAACATTCGCCTTTAAGTTAACACGACGTTTTTAGGTAGTTTCACCCGATTATAGAAGAGATTAATCGCTACGGTTGAGTTGAGGCGGAAGTGGACCCTTCGCGTCAAGATGATGGCCAATTCGGGACATGTTATGACGCTGGCGAACAGTATCATCGGAGTGGGAATACTTGCAATGCCGTTTTGTTTTCAAAAGGTGAGGAATGACGACATATTTTTTGGAAGAAACTACATTTTTCACACCTCTCGTAGTGTGGAATAGTCCTTTCGATTGTTTTGCTGATCGTGAACAACTATATCACCCGAGTTTCCTGCCACTATCTGATCAAGTCGTCGCTGCTAACCCGGCGGAAGAGCTTTGAGTTTCTAGGTAAGATTCAGATTTGGTCTTTGTCAAGGCAATAGCGCCTCCGTCTTTTAGGGTTTCATGCATTCGGTTCGTCGGGAAAGCTGCTGGTCGAACTGTGTATCATTGGCTACCTCATTGGGTCATGCATCACGTACTTTGTCGTAGTGGGCGATGTCGGACCGCAGATTGTGGCCAAAATCTTCGGTTTGGATGGAACAGATGGACTGCGAACGTGGGTAATGGTTGTGGTGACAATCATTTGCATTCTTCCACTGGGAATGCTCAAGAACGTGGACAGCCTTTCGGCTGTCTGCACTGCTTCTATTGGATTCTACCTCTGCTTGGTGGTGAAGATTATCCTCGAGTCCCAAACGCACATACTGGCCAATGACTGGCAGGAAAAAATCGTATACTGGGACCCTTCTGGTGTGCTTCAATGCCTGCCTATCTTCAGCATGGCTTTGTCTTGCCAAATGTAAGAGTATACCATCTCCAGCAAGGATAACTAACAAATGGTTTACATTTCAGGCAACTCTTCGAGGTCCTCGAGAGTGTAAACAATCAAAGTCTGGAGAAGCTTAATGCTATTATCAAGAACGCGACGTGGATGTGTACTGTAGTCTATATCGCTGTTGGATTTTTCGGCTACATTGCCTTCTGCACGCAGATCTTTTCAGGTGATGATGAGCTTCCCCACATCACTTTTCTTTAATCATGTTTCCTTACAGGCAACATTCTCATCAACTTTACGCCGACATTTGGAAGTGACGCGATCAAGATTGGATTTGTGCTCTCTGTGGCGTTCAGCTTCCCACTTGTCATATTCCCGTGCCGAGCCAGCATCTACTCGCTCCTCTACAGAAGGGTTTGTTTCCTGCTCTCTGAAATCTGTTACCTGTGACACTAAGTTCTCTGTCTACTTTTTAGGGTCACGCCGATACAACTGGATACATTCCCGAGACTCGCTTCAAGTTGATAACAGTCTTCATCGTAGTCGGCTCGCTTTGCATTGCATTGGTGATTCCATCAATAGAACTGGTGATAGGGCTCGTTGGATCCACGATTGGCATCGTGATTTGCATTATATTTCCCGCGGCATGTTTTAGAAAGATCTCAAAAAAAGACTCAACTGAAAGGACCCTGGCTCAGGCTCTTATCGTTGGCGGCTGCTGCCTAATGATTCTCGGAACTTATGCTAATCTTAGCGCCATTGACGAGAAGCGTTCTGGCCCGACGTCCATATTGCAAGAGACGGCTACCAAGCCAGCCACGCCTCCACCAATATATGAAAAGAACATTGAAAAGCCCAAGGAGCTGGTCAAGGACGTTCGTTTACAAAATTTAACACTTCAACCGCAAAAGCTTCCGGCGGATGACAAGTCACAACCAGCAGACAACAAACCTCCGGTGTTACCAGAGAAAATTGAAGAAAAGCCCAAAACTAGCCCACCATTGCCGGTTGACGAAGTAGAGCGAGTAGAAGTGACGCCTCCCAGGGAAAAACCACCAGAGAAAGTGGCGCCAGCCGCTGTATCTGAAGCTGTCCCGCTTGTGAGTGAAATGCCTTCCAATTCGAATGTGATTGCAAAGGATGCAATCAAAAAGGACGAAGAGATCGCCGCAGAAGAGCGACAAAAAGAAGAGACTGACAAACAGGAGCAACTAGCTAAGGCTCAGAACGAACTCAAAAAGACCAAAGAGTTGCTTGAGCGCAAGGTGGACGAGTTGAAGGAGGAACTGGCGAAGCAAAACAAAGAAACCCAAGAACTGGTGGTCGAGAAGTTGGGCGAAGTTGTGGAAAAAGTCGAGCAAATCGAAAGGGAAGTTCACAAGGAGAGCCAAAAAGAAAAGCCCGAAGCGAAACAAGCCGTAGTCGAGCCTATAGTGGTTCCAAAAGGATCCATTTTGGGCATCTTGACGGAGAACCACGCTAGTAGTGCGGCCAATGAGGAAGCAAAACAGGTTCCTCACGAAACTGGACCCAAAAAGGAGGAAGAGCTATCAAAACCTGACGTTTATGAGCCCTTGTCCTATAAAACTGGAGAGTTGATAAAAAAGACCCAAGAAGCCGTTGTGGATATCGCAAAGGATGCACGAGTCCCATTGCCGTTGCCATTGTTGATAAATGCATCGCAAAACCAGGTGGCAAAGGATCAACTGCCTGCAAAGCTAGAGCCGCCGCATTCTTCGAAGGAATCGCAACTTATTGATTCTGGCCCTCGCAAGGCACTCGAGACTAAGATCTCGGCTGCGCTAGAGAGCAAACTTCCAGTGGACGAGGCGGAGCCTCACGTTGTTCCACCCGTAAATGTGTCGGAAGAAAAAGCAGTCAACGAAAAATCTCTAGAAGACCAAGAGAAACCAGAGACCAAGCAAGACATAGAAGTCAAAGAGGAAAAGGAGAAGGAAAATATCGAAGCGATCCGCAGGGACATACTAGAAGTGAACAAAGACCAGGCAGACACCTACACAACGATCAAGGGCTCCCGTGAGAAGCGAGAAGCTTCTGCCCTAGACTTTGCTAAGATCGATTCCAAGTTGCAGGAGGAGAATTGCTTAAATGACGTCAAAGTGGACTCATTGATGACCCATAATGGATTAGACGCAAAACTACAGGGAATAGGACGTGACTTGAAGTCTGTGACGGATGAAGAGTAGATGGCCAGCTTTATTCTCATTCTTCATAAAGTTTTGTTTTTTTCCACCTTCGCATCACATCAACCTAGAGACTGACGTTGTGTTTTCTTCCTTTTTTTTAAGCACAGTTTAGTTTTTTTATTTTACAAGTTACACGCATTTACAACCTCTTGGCGATGAGAATTGAGAACGTATTCCTCTAGAGAGATTGAAAGAATTTATGTATCCACACATCAGTGGATGAATATGTATCAAAGATACCTGGAGTAATGTTAACATTTATTTATTAAAAATTTAATAAGCAAAAGGAATGGTTTTTGATCTGGTTTGATTCTACCTTAAAGTATCGCCTTTTTTCATGTTGGCAACTAACGTGGGGCAACTTAAGTTTTCGCAACTTTTATCCACATTGGGCGCCAAATCGATAGCACTGATGACAAAAAAAGAGTGACGTTGACATGTCCCAAGGCGAAAAAAGATTTTCATTGTAAGGAAGCCCAATAGTAAATGTGACAGATCTGTCATATACACGTCAGTTTCTGTTTCCTTTTTCAAGACGCAAACTGTTGTAAAAGCGTTTGAAGACGGTATTAAATGTGGCAAAAAAGGAGGTTTGTGCAAAGAGGAAATGAGATTTTCGAGGGTATTTATTATAAAATGCCTTCACCGGCCTAGCAACGGACGATGGAACATAAATGCCGCAGGGGCTCCACCAGACAAACATAGAAAAATTTTAACAAGAAGATTTCCATTGGAAAAATCCCAATTGAAAACGTATTTGTTGTAAGTATATGGGTAAATTCATCAATTTCAGCTTTTGGGCAAAATTTTTACATGGCTAAAGTTGACTATCTAGTTATTCAGTGATTTATGCTAATGCTCTCTCCACCGGATGCTATATCCCAAAGTGGCTCCACCGGTCGAACGTTGGATGAATTTCACCTGAACACTCTTTTTGTGCCATTTTTTAAAGAGAGCGGCGATGCTATTTCCCAGGAGCGACAAAAACTCAAATAAAAATCGTATTTGTGACAAATCTGTCATAATGTGGAGGATTTCAGTTTCCTTTTGCGATTCACAAACTGAAACAAACATTGCTATAATATGTATGAATTGCTAGTTGGCGTCTTTCCTCTCATACAAAACCTGCGACAAAAGTGGTACCCTGGGGTGGAATCGGCTAAGGTGATCTATGATAAGTGCTGTCACAAATCATAAAAATTCGTCTGCGTAAGCTGTTATCATCACAATTTTCTTGTGACAGCTCCCGATCAGTCACCGTCAAAATCAGCTGGTCCGCAGATTTCAAACTTTTTGGTAAGTTTGTGTTTTTGCCTACTCTTAAGCCGCGATGTCACAAGCAACGTAAAACAGGAAAAGAAACAGAATCTCACACATTAGCTTAGTTGAATGCTTTTTGCGTTGCTAATGAATGAAATTCTCTTTCTGTTCCTGTTTTTGTTCCTTGTGACACTGCGGCTTTAGGCTGACTTTCTGCATGTACGAATAAAAATCAGTGTTCTTACATCACAAGCCTAAATAAAGCAACGATTCGGAACAATATTTTTGTGATCGCCTTACGCAGACGGATTATTTTGTTTGATCACATCGACTGTCACAAATTGTGAAAATCACAGATCACCATAGGCGATTCCACCCCTGATCTGAGCAGCTGTTTGGTACCAGTTGGAAGTTGGAGAAGCATTCCTCATTGAATGCCCCATTGAAAGTGTTTCCAAATTTCTCCACGGGTACCAAACAGCGCAAGCTTCTACGTGCTTGAATGGGACAATAATGTCGTTGGGTACTAGAAGTCCATTAATATTATGTCTGCTATATAATACACATATATCTATTATGTCTTATATTTTGTTAATGGTTACAAAGGTATATGAGAATAATTCTCAACAATTATTGTTGATAGGGGTTGGTGTAAAGGGTGAATGGATTTATGATAGGATTTAAAATTAATCTCGTGCGGAGATGATTGAAATTTTTATCGTAAATCACGTGATTTATAGAGGATTAGTTGAAAATGTATATAAATCGCGGATTAGTGCCAGGTGAAAACATGGTACACAGGAGAGTGATGCATATAGAAGCTGGTTAGAACATCATCTCGCATTATGAAAAGTGTTTAAATTTACTTGGAAGCTCATAAAAACTAAAATAAACCTTAACATTTGGGGGAAAACGCGCACTTCGTAATAAATTTATAATTAAACTCAAATTTAATGACTTCCCAGTGATTATCTAACAGTTTACATAATAAAATAAAGAAATCTTGGATTTATGCAAATTTGTGAGAATACATAAACAAAATCCTCTCCCTCTTAGTGTAAATCGTCAAATCCCAATCAAACTGTACATGTCAACTGGGCCTTCCCAAGTTAGCCAACCCACATGAACTTAAAAAAAAAACGAACCGGTTCGTCGATTTTCGAATTTGGCAGCACTGCGCAAAATTGTTTTTCTTTCCGTTCTGCAATTTACAAACGTCAAGATGGCTGAGGTAATTTTCCTCGAAAAATCTTTAAATTTTTGTGCAATCCTTTTGTGTTTTCTTAATATCTGCTCGAAATCAAGAAAAGAATTGTATTCAATTGTGAAATGCATAAGAATTTTGCTGAAATCTATGTGAAACTTGATCAAAAATGAAACAACTGTTCTACCTTCCCGATTGCAGGTCGACGAAACTCTCAAGAAGAAACGTACCTTCAAAAAGTTCACCTACCGTGGTGTTGACTTGGACCAACTTCTGGACATGCCCAAGTAAGTAACCCACCGGAATCGTGTACCTTCAAGTCGAAATTAACCTCAACTTTGTTTTGTGTCACGCAGCAACCAACTTGTCGAATTGATGCACAGCCGTGCTCGCAGGAGGTTCTCCCGTGGTCTGAAGCGCAAGCCAATGGCACTCATCAAGAAATTGAGGAAGGCCAAGAAAGAGGCTCCACAAAATGAGAAACCAGAAATCGTCAAGACCCACTTGAGGAACATGATTATTGTTCCAGAGATGACTGGATCCATCATTGGTGTGTACAACGGCAAGGATTTCAGCCAGGTTCGTGTTTCTAGCATGTCGATGGAATATCCGGTGTATTTATGCTATTCTTTTGTGTTTCAGGTTGAAATCAAGCCAGAAATGATTGGACACTACTTGGGAGAGTTCTCCTTCACATACAAACCCGTTAAGCACGGTAGGCCCGGTATTGGTGCCACCCACAGCTCTAGGTTTATCCCACTCAAGTAAACAAATGGTGGAGTTCGTTTAAAAATAAATTTTACCTTTTTTAAAAAGAAAAGAAGTGTCAGACCAGTGATTTTTTGAGTTCTGCAGAGTGTATCGATCTGTACAAAGTGACATGCCATCGTTCAAGAAGTTTTGTTTTCACGAATCAATGGAACAGACTAAACAGTAATGTATGCAACGGACCGAAAATTTATCTTTTGTTTCTTCATTCGACACGCGGATCCATTCAGCTATTCCTATTACAAATTCCTTCATGGCACCGGACACCGGAGCAAGAATGCCTACTAAAAATAAATCTGTTTCGTTACCTACGTGTGGGGATATACAACCGGTGCCTCCTAAAGCAAAGCAAACGTTATGATCCGGTGCCTTGGTGCTCGTTTTATTGCAATGGTGTTCATTGCTCTCATCTGCTCATATCCTACGGGTATGATTTCTGGTCTAGTTTAGTTTCTATGACCAGCTTTTGGTACAACACGGCATTTCTTTGTGAACCTACTAATGTAATGCATAACTTCCAGCCTTTCTGATTGGTTTTATAAGCTAATGGGTTTGCCAAGCTTTACAACATCAGTGAAGGGCTTCGGCAGACCTCTGCTAGTTTGGGATAAGGCGCTTATTTGAGGAGAGTCGCATTTCAGTTCATAACGATAAGAAACCTTGTTGACAATTATTGCAGTCTGCTAAGAAACAAACCGTCTTACATCCACCACAGCAAAGGAAGAGCGAAAATTGCCATAAAATCATTGAGCAAATACTGATCAGCAGGAATAGGGGTAAAGTACCTATAAATCGTTACGAAAATAAGAGGACTTTCCCAATATAGTTTGCGCGCTAGAAACAAATGTCACATATGCAAGGACGACTTGACTCGGGCATATCGAGGAGGCACTGCTAAAGTGTTTTTGCACTGAAAAGGAAGCACTTCAATGGCACCCGTAGTTGAGGTGTAGGGATCATTGAATTTTTTCAAGCTCCCCAAAAAAGGAAATTGTATACTAAAAGTTCAACTTGCGAAGGTACCTATACTCTTAATGGAGATGAATTCCTATTGGTTCTTCCTGAATTGATTTGATACCGTCGTAGCCTACCGACCACGAGGGTTTATAAGTTTATAAAACTGACTACAAGGGAAACTACTGTGATTAATTGTGATACAATTGAGATTGGCTCCGCAGGTTGTAACAATGCGTCGACGGTTTTTCCCCATCCTCTAGTTGTGAGAAAACCGTTCTCACTACGTCACAAGCTATTTTAAACACAGTTGGGGGTGGGCGAGCGATGTTTATCACGGGGTCTCAGGTGCGAGAGAGTTCGAAACTATCATCGTGATTAAAATTTTGATGACGTTTAACTTTAATCGCCTCGCGAACCAATCGAGGGATGTAGTGAGCTTCCGGGGCCAATGCCTTGGCTTGATCAAAATGGATCCAGTGTTGCTCGTCTGGATTATCCAAGATATGCTCACATATGGCTGATCTTTTCCGCTGTTTCATAGTAACCGCACTTACAGTGGTGTGCAAAATAATAAGTGTGTTTTTGGTTTTCAAATAATATGTAAGAAGTCAACTGCTAAAGGCAGCTTGACTTCTTAGTAACCCTCTCCTGATTGTTAAAGGTCTGACATTTAATTCTACTAAAATTTAATTTCGGAAAGGAATTTTCATAATAAAATTCATAGAGATTTTGTTTTGTGTGAAACAATTTTTCCAAAAACCACCTATTATTTTGCACACCACTGTATGTATTTTTTTTTAAGCCGGTTGCAATGCTTCTTCGCGTTTGCCCCACATTAGAAGACCTTCAGCTACATGGAAAAGCATAGACGCCTAGCATTGGCATTGGGAGTGGAAAGTGGTCCTTTCAATTTCAATTTTCAATTTCAATTTTATTAAGATCAGTGCGACACAGTAAGACAATATCTTATTACATTGTGAAGCTAATTTAAAATTATTTGAAAAAAAAAAGAATTTATTTATTATAACTAAGTAAAAATAGATTAAAGGAGAAATACATATGTTTAACATTATTGCTTTACTTTGTTTCAACGTTTATAGGTGTACACTGGCCAAGTGCTTTAAAAGTGAATTCTTAAAATAGTTTGAATATCCAATTCTTCTTAAATTGATTGGTAGGGAGTTCCACAGACGGGTTGCATGGACGAAGAACTGGCGCTCAGATACAAGGCAGGAGTACCTAGGTTGGATGAGTGTAAAAGATCTTTGGGATCGAGCAAACGCCAATATGTTGAATAAATATTCAGGTTGCCCGGAAACCATTATTTCGTGTAAGTATGTTAACGCTTTGTATTTTAAGAAATTATCAAATGTACAGCCGAGAATTTTCTTCGCGTACTCTGAGATGTGATCCTGTCTTCTCACATTAAATACAAAGCAGGCAATAGTGCTAAAGAGGACGTTGAGTTTCCTTTTACTTCGGTAATCGGGGTTACAAAAAACTTCGCACCCATACAGCAGAATAGGAAGCAACAATGTTTTAGCTAGCATCATTTTTGTGTTGACTGGTACTATACCAGAAATTTGCCACAGGTAACGAAGACTCCCATACACTTTGCCTACTACAGAATCGATGTGATCTGACCATGTAAGAGAGGAATTGAAAATAAGGCCCAGATTCCGCGCGTTATCGACGTATTCGATCACCGATGAGTCCATCATGATAGGGGGAAGGAGTGCTGGATCAAATTCGCTTCTGTGTATGGCCATGACTTTTGACTTCGTGGGGTTCAAAAGAAGACCATTCTCGGCCGACCAAGCTCGAATGAGTTCGAGATCCTCGTTAATTTTTCTTGCGCAGTAATCAATGTCTTCCGTGGGACAGGAAATATGTAGCTGCATGTCATCAGCAAACATGTGCACCACAGAATGTTTTACAGCATTGGGTAGGTCGTTAACGTAGGCGAGAAAGAGTATAGGACCGAGTATGGATCCTTGTGGAACCCCACTGTACACAGGGAGGAAGCTGGAATTATGTTCCCCGGTGTCAATACACTGCGATCTGCCTGTCAAGTAAGAGAGAATGAGCTTAGCCGAATTTAGCGAGAACCTTAGCTCCTTAATTAGTTTAAGGTACAGCAATTTATGGTTGGCAGTGTCGAAAGCTTTCGAAAAGTCCAAAAGCGCAAGAAGCGTCATATCCCTCCTGTCTAGGGCATTACGAATTTGTTCGGTCACTAACAGGAGCACAGACTTGCAGCTTCGCTTAGAGCGAAAACCTACCTAAAAGCAACTAAGCAGGCATTTGCTGTGCAAATAGGATTGTATTTGGCACAGTACAGCTTTTTCGAATACCTTAGACAGGACGGCAATAGGACGATAGTCGAAAAGGGTGCAATTTTTCTTTTTGGGAATCGGAATTATCTTAGCCCTCTTTCAGGACAACGGAAATTCATATGCAGTGAGGATGGTATTAAAAATGTGTGTGACAAACGGAAGAATAAATGGTAGAATAAGTTTGAAGAATTTAGGGTTCAAACCATCGAGTCCTGTTGCACAAGACTTAACATTTAACACTGCTTGGATAGTGTCCTCATCGCACACTCTTATAAATTGGAAACTGTCGGTTTCCTCTACAACATTGGTTTCGCCCAAAGTGTTTCCTGGAGTAGAGCTAGAAGAAGGAGAGTTTGTAAAAAATGCATTGAGCTGCTCGAGGTCGATATCCTTAGGAACTTCAGCTTTTTGCTTACCGATGCCCAGTTGCAGTAGGTTCTTCCATAGTTGTGCGCCCGGAAGCGAAGTTTTCAGTCTTGAATCGTAGAACGTAGTTTTAGCAATTCTTATTTTATGCACAACTAAGTTTCGCAACCTGCGGTAGACATTTTTGAGATTTTGCATCTTAAAACGTTTCCATTGGGAGTAAGCGACATCACGGGATCTTATAAGCGACCTGATTTCATCGTTCATTCATTGTTTTTAAAGGCACATGTTTCTCGAATAAGAACTCTATTGCATCTTGCAGGAAGCTCACTTGATCATTGGCGGTGGCAAAACTATAAATAGTATGCCACTCAGTGGTTTGTAGATCATGGATCAATGAGTTGTGGTCGATATTTTTAAAGTCTCTTAAGGTAAAACTGGGTATATGTCTTATAATTTGGACGTCCAAAGTTAGACAAATCAGGTCGTGCCTAGAGAACATTGGAGCTGACAACTGGCTATAAAGCAGAACGCAAGAGAGATCGCTTGCAAGAAACACGTCTAGGAGTGTATCCGAATCATCAGAAAAATGGGTAGGTGATGAAGTATTAACCGGATTAAGGCTAAGTGCTCGTAAATCGTTTAAGAAAGGAGTTGATTCTTGAACGCTCATTAAATTACAGTTTAGGTCACCCGCAAGCACGACATGTGGCGTGTCAAAAGAGATCTCTTTTAAAATGTCTATTAAAGGGCTAAGGCTAATGCTTTTGTGGGGTCTATAAGCTGTGCCCAACAGAACATTGCCACTATCGCATATCAATTTGACGAAAACATAATCTATGCCGCAATCAATGTGGTCTTCAGATTTGCAGACAGGAACAACTGTAATCCCCTTCTTGGCGTATATTACAACTCCACCTCCAATACGCACCACTCTATCAGAGCGATGTATGTTGTATCCCTCTACAGAAACTTAAGCGTCAATGGTCTTTTTGTGTCGAAACCAGGTCTCAGATACGCACACAATGTCCATTTCGGAATTTTCAAAAATATAGCGAAATTCATCGAATTTCGACCTATTGTTCACGCTTTGGTCCTTTGGTGATCTAAGGTAGCCGCTGACCTTTTTTGGTGGTAAAAATATTGATTTTACACCATATATCTTTAGCACTTTTTCGACTCTGTCTGTCTGTTATACTTTTGACGTTAGGTAAAAATGCTTTCTCTTCCAAATTGCTTGCATCCCTTTCTTTTGACAAATCTGGTTTCCATGTTCTTTGCTTTGTGGAATAACCATTTGCCTTAAGAACGTTGTTAACTAATTAAAGTTCAGCGGCAAGAAGGTCGCTGCCACAAAGTTTGTGGGCGCCCTGAATCAGCATCGAAACGACGGATCTTAAATTTGTCGGGTGGTGGTGTGAACTAGCATGTAAGTATCTGTTTGTGTGTGTGCTTTTGCGAAAGACTATGTGTCCCAACGTTCCGTCGGGCTTATCCTTAAGACCTTAACATCCACGTCGGGTTTATCCTTAAGACCTTAACTTTTATGCCTTTTCGCACACTTTTATAACAGTTTGAGACTCAAAAAAAGAGCTGAACTAAACGTGAAGTGACAAATGTTGTCCAATGTCCACGTATGACAGATTTGTCTAAAGTACGTTTTCAGATTTTTACAACGAAATTCTTTTCTCGCTTCTGGAATGTCATCACATCATGGCTCTTTATGGAAAGCCAAAGTTCCAACAAAAGGGTGTTCGTGTTGACTTAATCTTATGTTTGTCTTTATCCGGGACATATCGGGTTTTATTTTCAGTTGTCTCCCGCTTATCGCAGTTTTATGGCCGTCGGAGACAGAATCATACATGTAACCATGTCTCCACCAAACACTAGGCTGCCATTAACATAAATCCTTAACTAATCCCCTATAATTCGTGAGGTCTAACATTAAAATTTAAATCTTCTCAGCAAATAATTAAAACTTAAGAAGAGAGCTCGCGTCAAAAAAATCTTATGTTTGTCCGGTGGAAACAACCCAGGATTTATTTTTAACCGTCCCCATTAATCGCAGTTTTATTGCAGTGTAGACATAGTATGTATAATATTGGATCCAAAAACAAAATCGAATTTTCAAAAATACCTTTGTAGGAACAGGTTTTGAAGGGACATCATACCAGTATTTGAATTTAAAAAATCTGCACCAGAACTCTATCCAATACTTTGCAAACTAATTACTATACAATATATAGAAACTATTAGGCTAGATACACACGGGGACAGAAAAACGCGCGACTAGTTGCAGTCCGGCTAGAAGCACAAGCGTTTAAATACTGGACAACACACGATTGCGGCTAAAACAACTAGTCGCGAGACTCGATTTGCGACAAAATTCCGAATTGCGACTCTTTCAAGCCGCACGATAAAAAATATAATTTCGGTTTTATTTAACGATAAAAAATGACTGTTTTTACCAAAATTCACCGGAATCTCCCCGAAAATGAAAGTTTGTGTACTGAGTTTACTACAAGAGCTTGCAAACTATTTTTTTTTTAACGATGAAATTTAAATTTTTCATCAAAACTGACAGGGACCGCACGAACCGCGGAAAATAATCATTCGTGTGTTGAGTATGCTTGCTGCAGAATATTGCGCTGTCTCGTTTTTCTGTCTCCGTGTGTATATATATCTATATATATATAAATATATATATATAGAAACTATAAATATATTATAAATTAAACTATTAAATATATTATATAATTAATATAGAAACTATTAAATATATATACTTCTTAAGCCGCGTTGTCACAAGCAACGTAAAACAGGAACAGAAACAGAATTTCATACATTAGCAACTGAAACCTAAATTCGCTGAATGCTTTTTGCGTTGCGGCTTTAGGGCCAGTTTTTAGAGCGAAATCATCCGAGTTTCCGAATTGAACTATTAACCCAAGAAATGAGTTTTTTCAGTGAATATTAGTCCGGGGTCAATCTCGGCTTACCACGGCAAATTCGGTGAGCTAATCCCGGATTAACTTTGGTTGGTACGAACTTCTTTGAATGTTTTTTCTCTGATAAATGGCAGTGGCTTTGCAATTTTCTGTGAAAAATTACATCTGAAAATGGCTCGTACTTTTTCTCCTGTGTTTTTCTATGTGAAGTGAGTGCTGGGATCATTTCGAGAATCGAAGATTTTGGCAACTTTACTGCCGAGGTTAACTCTACACAGAAAAATGGTTCGCTGGATTAATTCTAGATTCGTTTTGTTCCGGGATTAACAAATCTTTTTTTAAGCTAGGCTTAACTCAGCACTGGCCCAAAGTGATCGCCAATATAGCTTTCGCTCAACTCAAGACCTTCTAAGCCTTCATTTGGACCAAGTGTATTGAGAGCAAGTGGGTAAGTGCAAGAGTTCGTCTCTAACACACTTCTATATACCCGAACCTACATCCTACCATCGTCACCCGAAAAAAAGACTTGTTCTTTTTCACGGCCCCAACCTCCGCGAGGGTCTGACAAGCCCTCCAAGAGTATC
Organism: Neoascia interrupta; assembly: GCA_947623515.1. NCBI lineage: Eukaryota > Metazoa > Arthropoda > Insecta > Diptera > Syrphidae > Neoascia > Neoascia interrupta. Next base: position 20,959,255 of record OX392462.1, on the reverse strand, counting down.
ATTTGTCTTGAAAAACTTCTCAAAGTGCAATCGCATTCGGCAAAAAATTGTAGGTCCCCTTGTATGTGAAAAAATTAACACACGCAGCATACATTGTTGAGAAGTTGGCCCTGGTTCACCCCAAGCTGTTGCGCCACTCTATTTATTTATTTACATACCGTGTAACACCAAATCTAACAGCTTTTTGCCCCGAATTCATATACTATTTGCATTGGCCACGCCCCAAATATGGGCGTGGGCAAAAATTAAAATCAATTAAGTGTAATTTCGTGAGAATCATGAAAAAATGCATTAAAAGTGAAAATTGTTTCGTAAAAACCAGTTTTTTTTTCTTAAAACGCCCCCTAAAAGTGGGTGGAGCTCAAAACTTAAAAAAAAACTAAAAAAAATTGTCGGTTCGGGTATAAACATGGTGAATAAAGAGCTGTTGCCCTCAACATATCTATGTCCTTTCATAGAGTATGGTACAAAGCTCTTTTATCTAAACTTGCTTCTTATGTTTTTTTTTTTTTTTAAGAACTATGTGCCTGGAAAGAAAGTTTTCTTTCCGAAAGATCGATTAAAGTCGTTGTTAATGGTTAATCTTACGATTCCTTTCCAGCAACGCGGATGCTCCGCAGGGGTCCATTTTTTCTCCAATACTTTTTCTTCTACACAGAAATGATTTGCTTACTACCACTAATAAAACATTTAGCTTTGCTAATTATAGCGCTCTTATAGGTTCCATTTCAAATAAAATTCCTGTTAATGTTTTGACTTCCCATAGTCCGAGATGCAATCAAATTGAATCACTTTATTCTGATCTTCAAAAAAATACGAATCATGGTTTACTTACTTTATTTTCATGCATAATTGCTTGACTACGCGCAATTTTCTAAAGCCGTGGCTCTATCTAAACTACATAACTCTGAAGAAGATTCAGCAAGACATGATGAACATAATGCTATCCATCTAATGTGCTCACAACACTCGCCAACATGTTGACCTGTTGTTACACTGTCGTTGCATTGTCAAGTCAGATGAAGAACCGGTCAATGTGTCAATTTGCATTGCATTTTGGCAATCTTTGTTGTCACGCTGTCAATGCATTGAAGATTTTTGAAAATAGTTTAGTAAGTTCCGGCTCTACAACGAGTGTCATAATATTACCTTATGATTGCTACTTGCATCGACAGTCTAACGATTTCGGGCACACACAGCATTTGAACTCGTGACATGAAATTCGTTACAAGGAAATTATACGATGACCGTCATATCCGTCTAACAAGGCTTAACATAAGTTTTCTAAGAAATAATAATACATAATATGTAAAGCGAAATATTTATTTCTTGCATGCGTCGTAAAGATATAAGATTTTGTTTTTTTGAGTTAAAAAAATAATTTAAACTAAATTTTAAACTTACATTTTCAAATTTTCTTTTATCCTTGAAGGACTTGCACCGCATCCAAAGCATTTACACAAAACAAGTTGCGAAAAATTTATTTTTAAAACTTAAATACTTTTAAACTTTATTTAACTTAACAGTACAAAACGTTATTCATAATTTTTCGATTAAAATTTAAAGACTCGATAATTTTTACAGTTGAGAAGATTTTATTTTAATTTTTGACGTGATGCGGGTATCGTTCAGAGCTGTCACCATCTAGAAGCAAACGGGCCTACTTTTTTTTAAAAACAGCAAGACGGTCATAGGGTGTGTCCTTCATTGATGACCCGCCACTAAATCCACCATTTTGATGGTGCACACCTGTCTTACCGTTTTGCTGCGTCTGTGCACCTCGTTGGTCCCGCGTCTTATTATCGCTCGATACATCCTCGCACGTTACCCACTTCGTACTCTGGCCATCGCCATTGGTCGTGGTAGTGGACCCATAGCCGCTGTCCTTGACTTCGGATTGCCGCGAATGAAATGAAACAAATGACGACGCCTGGTCAATTGGCATTGTTGCAAGCGATTGAAAAGCATTAGCAAGCCCCATAAAAGATACATTATTGCCATTAGCATTGGGATGGCCACCCGCATAGGGTGGTCCATTAGAGTGACTAGTGTCAATAGCTGACGAAGAAGCGTACAGCTTGGAGTTGGCCAGAGCCAGCTTAGCGGAATCGGATCGAGTGCGTTGGAGAAGATTCCTCTTCAGCACGGTCGATGTGCCGCTGGTGAAATTATTATTTATGTGCGTTACAGCGTCAGAGTTCAAGTGATTAATACTAAGCGAATGACTCATGCCATTCGGCGAACTAACCATATGCTGCGCTGGCTGCTCACCTAACGCGTTGACGTTCAGCTCCGAGGCGTACAGATGAAAGTCGCTGGCGAGGAGTTCAGCTCGGCTTCCTAGTGTCAGAAGGCTGCCTTTCAGGCTGTCAGTGGATGTGTTGAGCGATGGGCTTTGTGTAAGGACTGTTCCCATGGAACTTGGGCCTTGCTGTAGAGCGCCGGTTCGGGGATCAAAGTGCTTCTGAGTGGCGTCTTTAAGGGTGGTTTTGATTTCCTTTTTGACTGGTTCACTGGCACGAATCGAGGAGATGTGGCCAGCCACTGGTTCTCGAGATACTGACGACGAAGGCGAGGCTGAGGCGCTTTCAGTTTCCTCTTCGTTCTAGAACAAAAACAAACAATGAGCATATTGAAATTTCAAGTGACTAAGTGGGTCACCTCATCCTCCTCTGTTATGATGGATGACTCGATCCAGTCCTTGATGCGGTTCTTCTTTGCAACCCGATCTACATTTGACTCAATGCCACAGGCAACCAAAGTATGAAGCAACTTGTGCTTCTCATCAGGGCTACTGTGAAAGGAGTACATGGACGGGCACAACTCGTCTGTCTCGTATTCTGCCATCTCCTTCTCGGCAGTCTTAGCAAGCCATCGATCGTCCATAAATTTCGCCAAATCTGCAAGACTCTTCGGCCTGCGATCGGCCTTGGGCTCAAGGAACCTGCGAAACATTCTCGACGATTTTGATGCCAGCAATTTGAAAAGTTTCGGAGTTCGACGTATAGGAAGCATCATAGTGCCCTGCCACGCAAGGTATCGCATATAACGCGGGTCGTCGGAGGCCGCCTTTTGCCACGGAAGGCAGCCAGTTAAGCATACAAAAATCACGATTCCAAACTGCCACACATCGTGGCTTGGATCTGCCCTAAAAGAACATTCTTACAAACAGGCTCAAAAGTTGAATGCAACTCAAACTTACTTGTATGTACCCTCAGGCTTGATTTGTAATACTTCCGGCGGACTATAGGGCAGCCATTCGTTCCGCCTCTCAACTGTGGTGCCCGTCTGATAGGATTCGCCAAAGTCGCACAGTTTCACCCGTGAGAAATCGGAACGATAGATCAAGACGTTGTCAAGCTTCACGTCCCGGTGGACTATGTCTCTAAAATCAAAACCATTAACGAGCCCTCATGTAAAAGCTCTTCTAAAGCCTCGAACTTACTTTGAGTGCATGTAGTCTAAGGCGCAAGCGATTTGCTTGGCCACCCGCTTGCTGTGCAGCTCACCAATGCCAGATTCCGTCACATTCGACGTCAGGTCACCTAAGCAGATGGGTACATCATTATAAAGACTCGTTGCAAACGTAAAAAAAATGCCTCTTTTCAACTTACCCAACGGTGCGTACTCCTGTGTGAAAACATAAAATCCAGCCGTCTCGAATGCCACATCGTATGTGGTGACGATATTCCTGTGAATGCCCAAATGCAGTCCATAATGAAATTCACGATAAAAGTCCCGCAGTGATACATATGGCTTGGGCACGGCTTTGAGGACCATTTCCGTTTGGGAGGCACGATGCTCCACCAAGAGAATTTTCCCAAACCATCCCTCGCCGACAATCTGCAGAATGTCGAACTCATCAACCAAATGGATCTGTGAACGAGAGCAAGAGAGCGGTTGGGAATCATTAAAATCGGGGATTGAATGGAGGCGGCTTTAATTGAAATTGGATGCGGCAATGCACCGGATTCATATTTGATATGCCTACGCACTGCGGCGGACTGGGCGCATTGAGTTTAACGTATTTAATAATTGGGAACAGGATTTTGTGGCAAGGGATTGCAGATACGTTTACGTTCTGTGCGTTGACTCAAAGTCCGCACTTTAATGGTATCGTGTTTGCTGACAGTGAACCACTATTAAGCTTGATTAATGGAATTTGGTGGCTTCATTTTTTGTGCGACAAAGACTTACATATGTGTATTAGCAGACCTAGCACCAACCAATAATTTCGTTGCAGCTAATTATCAGAACTCCCTTAAAACCCTTCGAATTAATGTGGCTCGAAAAACGTGTTGCTAATTTATTGGGTTTCGAAATATCTATTTGATTGTCTGCCTTAAATTCTATCTTAAAAGACCCAACGTAACACTTTGGTGTTCCCTTAAAACTTAAAAAAACATATTTGAAAAAATTCTTAACCTTAAAACATCCTACAGAAATTCAGAAGCGTTCGGGGTACCTACTCCAAACAGAGTTACACTGGCAGTCAGAAACGTGTTTGATAAACACGTCTTTGAAGCTTGTAGAAGAATGTCGAAATAAGCTGACCGGTGACTTGTTATTAATGTCAAATTTTATGACCACGTTGATGTTGGAACCAAGGCTTTTGGGACGTACCTAATCTTGGTATGTAAAGAATACAATATGGAAAACTAGAGACGCTATTAACTCGCAGAATCAGTAGCTCTGCACAATTCCTTTCGTGTGCAGTAAAGGCCGTAATTTGATCCTTCCGCAACCTAGTGGTCCAGACAATATCCAGATGTGAAAGATTTGGCCAAAAAGCTTAGTTTGATTCATAGTTTGTAGCCTAGAGAAATAATCACCGTAGACCCCTAAGGCCTTAAGTGACCGATCGTGACTGATCGAGACCGACTGATCGAGAAGTCGAATGAACCATGTCCGCCCATTCTTCTGTCTGTGGGTAGTTTTTAGGGTCTTAGTTAGGGTTTTATTATTAAATATTGAGCCAGGAACTTTAAACTTTAATAAAGTCTAATAATATTAAGTTAATAATTTAATAAAGCCTCAATTTAGCTACGTACTTAATATCTGAGGTTTCAAGGTCCCAAAGCAGTACAAAATATACTTTATATAAAAATGCAAAATACACTACCCTACCGAAAATGGAAACTGTCACGCCTCCAAAAAGTGGGCGGGATATAAAAATAAAACTGTTGAATGCTTTATGCTAGGTGGTTGCACACATTTCGGACTAAAACTCCACCTTTTTACTTTTGTAACATTGTAGGCCATCCTCTGCAAAGTCGAGGTTAGAATAGCCTTGTGGTAAGATATTCCTGTCGTTAGAGTCGACTAAAATCCACTGGAAGAACTAGTCTTCAGCTTGTTATAAGTAATGCTGTCAGGATCAGGAGTTCCTGGTTGGGCCAGCCTTGGTACTAGGTAAAGTTATAACTAAAAGATGAACCTGAAGGTCTAAGTAAAACATAGGTCTGATCCCAGGGGGGCGGCTGAACTTTAAATGGTAGAAATCCAAGAGCGTTTGTCTCGGCATGAGCGGAATTTTGGTCGGCGTCCACAATTAAATAATGTCTTACTTATGTGGATCATAGATATAAAATTGATTTTAATGATTGAAAGGAATCTAAAAGAAAAATCAAGCATGGAGGTTACAGAAGGCAGCATGCCCCTCATACATATCTCACTGTTTGAATATAGCCACGCTATCTCACCTTGGCATCGCTTTTGGGTGATTTTTCACTACGTCAAATCACCCAATAAATTCAAATGTCATATCGTTCTGGACATCGACAACGGCGCCAACTAAAAATTGTCACATAAAATGTCTCATCGATAACGTAGAAGTAACTTGAAGCTTGGTTGAGGAGGCTAAGCTCAATGCTACTGACATCTCCTCAACTAAGTGGAAAGGTTTTTTTTTCTGGTATATCGTCCCACGAGCCCCGACTGACGGAATCTTAAAGCTTAAGCTTGAGCTATCGACTTTGGCTCTAGTGCAGGTGTATCCACCTAATCGCGAGTCAGAGTATGCGGCCTTCTTGAACGAAGTTGATGCTGCCCTGGATAGAGCGGCTGTTTTGAGAGGAGCTTAGCTGATGTCAACTCATCACTGCCTAGTGTTGTGTAAATTGCATTTTAGCGTTCGTTTATAAGCGGAGTTCGCGCGAGCTTCAAGCCAGCTTCAACCTAATGTTAACACGTATAAATGACGTTGAACCTGGCTTGAAGATCGCTTCAATCACTGCATATGAACGTACCAAGTATTTCTTTGCCTCCTAGGCAAAAACTAAGACTGGTGACACGCAAATGGTGGGAAAGGTTACAGGATCCTGACTGAATTACAGAGAACAATTTGGACGGCACGTTTGGGAAAAGTTTGAGTTAGAACAAACTGCCATTTAAGTATAGAGGAAAAATGGCAGCTATTTTTATCGGCAGTCATTGCCTCTGCAAGAAATGCTTGTGGTGTGAAGCAGCCTGGTGTGGCGGCTGATGGTAAGAACAGATGTGCGTTGCTTAAAATACCTGGACATTTTCCTCAATTAACCAAAAGGGGGAAGAAGAGGGCTTATATTGTGTGAAATTAATGTAGAAACTCAACTTCTCGAGCCCGGTACAATGAAACGCGACGAACTTTCCCTGAGGTAGTCAAAATAGCCAAGGAACAGTAATGTTGAGAAAGTGTGACCAGAGGTTGGAGCAAAATTACAGATCTGCAAACAAGATATTTTGGCAGACAAATCGCCCCTTTTCAGATGAAAGAAGTTATAGGCCGAAATACATGGGCCTTTCAAATAAGAACAATGTCTTACGCAGATGGAGCGATCACTTTCGGAGTTGCTCAAAAGTCAACGGGGAACTGAAAATGGCAATCCCTCTGCTAACGAGATTAGGGCGGAAAATCGTCCCAAAGTAGTTGAAGTCAATGTTGTGATTAAATCACTAAATGTTATCAAGTCTGCTTGACTACATAAAATCCGGCCAGAAATCCTCAAGGCAATGGGTGCAGAAGTTTTAAATCGGCAACACGAGTGTCATTAAGGTGGCCTCGGAGAGCGGAAAAGCACCTAGCGATTGGCAAACAGGAGCTAGGGTGCACTTTTTCAAAAGGATCTAACTATCGGGTTATATTTCTCTTAATCTGAAGTCTTCTGGGAAAAAGCATTCGCGAAGATGTTAGAAGCGCGTTCGAAAGCTGGTAATCGAGCGTTTGTTACGGAAAGATCAGTGCGGCTTTCGGCCTGACATAGGATTAATAACCGACCAGATTTTTCCTCTGTAAGGTTATTCTTGACAAGGCCTGGGAATATGTCAAGCCAGTCTACGCGTGTTTTGTAGAATTGGAAAAGATTTATGAATGGATTTGTCGAGATAGACTCTTGTGAGTTTTGCAGGACCATACGCGGAGTGGGCTTCTTTTGAGAGCCATTCTGTCTTCGTGTGAGAACTGCAGAAGCTGAGTGTGGGTAAATGTCGTAAAATCCCGTCCTTCTGATATGTGCGTTGGACTTCGCCAGGGCTGAGTTCTGTCGCCTCTCCTTTTCATCGCATATGTGGACTGGATGGTGAGACGGGGTCTTGGCGAGGAATGCTTCGATTGCAAAGATTTAGCTGCCCTTGCATCGTCCGAGGAGAGAAATACCTAAGTATCACAAAAGATGGTAGCAGTAGTACTAGTTACCCTGTATAGGGTTGGCCAAGCTGGAGCAATAAGAAAAACTCTGCGCCAACCGATCATCAAAGACTTAAGTTTTTTTTATTCAGTGTCCGTTCTAGTCCTCTTCGCCCTCTTCTTGGTCGTGATATTTGGGTCATTTCCGAAATAATTATATCGCTGGTAGCTAGGCTCGGTTAGGTTAGGTTGAAGTGGCTGTAGGGTTCGAAGAACCCAACTCACTTAGACCTATGTAGGTCCAAGGTGATACCATGTAGATCTGGAAAAATTGCCTACTCGTTAAACCATTTTGAGCTACTAATGCAGCGTAAGAGACGTTTTGGGTCAGTCGTGCTAAGATCACTAAGTTCATTATGGAAGAAAGCTCCAAGGTGAAAATTTCGGTTCTTAGAGAGAGCGGGGCATGTGCAGAGAAGGTGGAGAGTGGTCTCTTCTTCCTCCTCATCCATGCAGTGACTGCAAGAATCGTTAGAAAAACACCAAGCCTTGTCGCGTGCTTGCCTATCAGACAGTGTCCTGTAATAACACCGATTGTAGCACTCGTGTGCGATCTATTCAGAGCTATCAAACTCCTAGAGTGTTAAGGATCTAGCTTAGGCTAAATCTGTTTTGTTACTAGACATGTACTGCCACTTGTCCATCTGAGATTTGTTCTTTCTATTGCATCCAGCTTTATCATGAGTTTGCATATCGAAATTGGAATGACTAAGGAGCCTTTATCAGGCGAAATTCAGAGAGTAGTTCCAAGTTTGGCGAGTGCATCAGCCTCACAGTTGCCTGGAATGTCACTTTGTCCTGGAGGAGAATGTTGAACTGCTCTGAAGTTTGTAGGTACCGAAATGAGATTTCTGTCTGAGGTGCATTAGGGATAGCAATGAGAAACGTTAGCACTCGTAGGAATCTAAGGCAGCTCGTGCTAGCCAAGCAGATAGTAAGTCGCCCCTCTGGTAGGTTAAGGGGGTGGAACCAGGTAAGGAAGGATCGGCTGAGGATCGGGCATGTGTCTCTTGTGTTGGTGTCGCATGATGGATCGGAAACGACCATTTAGCCGCCCTCGCTCCGTTGCCCTTTTAAAGGATAAGTTGTGCAACATGATATTGACAATATGGAGCAGTCTTCATTATTCTTTCTAAGCAGCACTCTCGGTTTGCCTTATAGACTAATAGGTACTTAGGTAGGCATAATATTTCTTCTATCTTGTTAAAGACAAAATTATTTAATATTTTTCCCAATGTTTTGTTATAGGCTTTAAGGCCGTTAATTGATAATATTTCTTCTTCATAGCAACACAAAAATATTCTTCTATTACCAGATGATGCGATTCCATATGAATCTCCCAAGAACCACTACAATAACCTCATTTCATTATTATTTCGCTCTTGTAAACATTGATCTAATTTAAACCGATTTAGCTGAAAAATTACAACCAATCGTTCATAAAATTAGAAATTCTGTAGAAAAATTGAGATTTATTCATCCAAATTAAGTCTAAACAATAAAAAAACAAATAAAAATCAACCGAATTTATAACTAAACGCGATAATGCTTATTTCATGCGTGCTCCTCACTATTTGATTTTGATCAATCATCAAGTGAAATCATTAAAGCTGAAAAAAAAATCCTATTACCATGTCTGTACTTATGTTGGGCCGCACGCTAAGTAATTAGATAATTTCTGGCCAATGGCCAATTCCGAAAGTAAAACAGAACATTTTGCACAGAGAAAAAAAAACGCAACTAATCGAGTCCGCCGCGTGGGCCCCAAACCGATTCGCGAAATCGTGAATGGTTCCGAATGTGAATAGTATCCACTGCCAAAGCTGATAATTGACTTAATTTGCATTTCGGCTGTGCCGTATCAACATTTTCGTTTTTTAAATTCACAAGTGTACGGTACGGGTGCGCATCATAAAAGCGTCACTAGACGGATTCCTGCAAAAAGACTTCATTTAGAAAATTTAATGAAAAAATTAAAAACGAAAGCTTTTGCGGTCGGTTTAACGCCCCCGCCCAGAGTGTGAGGCACAAAGTGGGGTTGAAATTTTTTTTTAATTTTTCTTAGCTCGGCATAGCTGAATGATATAGCATGAATGACAATGACAACGGCTACCTGTAGTCCTGTAGCTGAGGAAAAAGCATGCTGCTGTCACCCAGCAATAGCCTCCTGGCATGATGCCACGTCAAAATATGCGCCATTTCGTTGGAGACTCATGTTTTATTTATTTTATGACAGAGATGATTATTTTGGTGTTCACACTCGGCTGGCAGCTTTAACGCAAAACAATAACGTTTTCGGGTATTGGTTTAGGCAACAACGACACGTTCGGTAATGTCAGCTGGGAAATGTGCATGTTTTTGGGGTGATTTAATGGCTTATTTTGGGTGTTCAGTTGAATATCCGAAACTATAGGTTGTGATGTGGTAGAGAACATTTTAAATTTTTAAAATGTTAGTTTTCTTTTACAAAGCGGCGCTGCACAGAAGGACTAGAGCTGCTCGCGAGCTCTACGAGCAGAGGAGGAGAGAGGAACACCGGCTTCTCTAGTAAGGAAAAAGAGAGAGCACGAGAAGCGCGCGGTTGAAGAGATAGAGAGATGTTACAACAGGAATGAGGTTAGAAAGTTTTACCAAAGGATCAAAAGGTCCTGCCAAGGGTATAAACTTCGAACTGAAGCCTGTAAGAACCATCAAGGGAACATCGTTGTAGAATCGCAGTCGGTGCTGAGGATTTGGAAAGACCACTTCTGCAGACTGTATAACGGCGAGGACGAACCAAATACCGCTGTCAGGCTGAACGAACCATTCAACCCGGGCGAAGACGTTACCAAGGAAGCATACGAACGATACCGCCCACCCGAACTGGAGGAGGTGAAAGTAGCTGTGTCTAAGCTCAAGTGCAACAAAGCAGCCGGAGCAGACGGCCTAGCTGCCGAACTTTTTAAATCCGCTGGCGATGAGCTGGTTAGGAGCATGCACCAGCTCATCTGCAAGATATGGTCGGAAGAAAGCATGCCCGACAAATGAACCTCAGCATTGTTTGCCCGATCCTGAAGGAAGGAGACCCTCTGAGTTGTGCCAACTACAGGGCATAAGTCTTCTTAACATCGTATACAAGATCTTTTCTGCTGTACTGTGTGAACGGCTGAAGCCGTTTGTCAAAAATCTGATAGGCACATATCAGTGTGGCTTTAGGCTAGGAAAATCCACCATTGATCAGATATTCACACTGCGGCAGATCTTGGAGAAAACCCAGGAATTCCAAATCGATACACACCACCTCTTCATCGATTTCAAGGCCGCGTATGACAGCATCTATAGAGACGAGCTATTTAGCGCAATGTCTAGTTTTGGCATCCCTGCCAAACTCGTCAGTCTGCTCAGGATGACGATGGAAAATTTACGCGGTTCCATCAAGGTCGGCAAAGACCTCACCGACCGCTTTGATGCCAAAAAAGGATTAGAGAAGGCGACGCGCTGTCATGTGACTTATTTAACATCATACTTGAGAGAATTGTGCACCATTGAGGCACAATCTTTCAAAAGTCCGTTACTCACATACGCAGACGACATTGACATAATAGGAAGAACAAAGCGTGATGCCAGTGGAACCTTCTTAAGTATTGGGACGGAACCGGTGAATATGGGTCTAGCAGTCAATGAGGGCAAAACCCCCTGCCAAACTCGTCAGTCTGTGTAGGATGACGATGGAAAACTCACGCTGTTCCGTCAAGGTCGGCAAAGACCTCACCGACCCCTTTGATGTTAAAAAAGGATTTAGACAAGGCGACGCGCTGTCATGCGACTTCTTTAACATCATACTTGAGAGAATTGTGCAGAACTCTCGCGCCAACACCAGAGGTACAATCTTTCAAAAGTCCGTTCAAATACTCGCATACGCAGACGACATTGACATAATCGGAAGAACAAAGCGTGATGTCAGTGAAGCCTTTGTGAGTATTGGGACGGGTGGTGAATATGGGTTTAGCAGCCAATGAGGGCAAAACCAAGTATATGCTGTCATCAAGAAAAGACACCCAACACCGACATCTTGGACAAAACATCACCATCGACAGCTATAACTTTGAGGTAGTTAGGGACTTTGTCTGCCTGGGTTCCGCCATCAATTCAGACAATGACACCAGCGCTGAAATCAAACAAAGGATAACTCTTGCCAATCGCTTTTTCTTTGGGTTAAGAAGGCAATTGAGTAGCAAAGCCCTCTCTCGAGCAACTAAAGTGTCCATATAAGACCCTCATCATCCCAGTCCTGCTTTACGGTGCAGAAGCATGGACCCTGTCGAAGGCGGATGAAAACTCTTTAGGCTGCTTCGAGAAAAATTCTTCGGACGATTTACGGTCCCGTCTGCATAACATCGAACTGTACGGTCTGTACAGCGATACCGACCTTGCCAAAAGAGTCAAATCACAACGTCTACCATGGCTGGGTCATCTAGAGCGGATGGACACTAACGCCCTGGCCCGGAAAATCTTCGAATCCACACCGCAGGGACGGCGCGGTAGAGGAGCACCGAGACTCAGGTGGCGCACGCAAGTGGAAGGGGACCTCAGCCAACTTCGCGTGCGAAACTGGAGACGGCTAGCTAGAGACAGAGTTGGCTGGCGAAGCTTGTTGGCTGAGGCCCAGGTCCACCCCGGACTGTAGCGCCACCTTAAGTAAGTAAGTAAGTAAGTTTTCTTTTGCCACGACAACTTGGATACTTGGGGCGTGCTTATTTTATAAGAATTATCCATGCCTCAATGCTAAGAGTAGAGCTTAGAGCTAAGTTTATATTTATTGAACTTTTGACATAAGGGTTCGTTTCAAAGGTAAAATCGAAACTTAACAATACCTGGTTAATTAAGAAAGAATACTTGTTTTGAAATTTAGCACTCCCCAAAAGTTTGCCATAACAAAACTTCAAAGATGAAGTTCCGTCGTTGTAAGTCTTTTGAATTTTTGGTACATCTGACAGATGATAAAAAATTAAATGTCAAATATGGCAAGTTTTTAGTAGGTATTTACGGGTCTGGGTAGTCTGGGTGTTCCTTGAGTTTTCTATTTAAGACTCAAGGTCACACGAAAAAATGGTTAGGTATATACATATACATATTTAAAAGTTGACTTATGTTTTTACATACATGAATTGTTAACTCTCCTGAACCTAAAGGTACCTCCGCTTCTTAAATATATCACCATTATCACGCAGAACGTAGAGGACTCGTATCTTGTGCTGGAAAAATTTGTGATCTACTTTTAAAAAACCACCAATTAGTCACAAGTTCAATTTTTCTTATGTATATTTATAGCTCAACACAGTTTTGAAAATTTCATTATGGTTCCTTAAATTTCGCCATATGGCAGCTAAATATAAAGTGTGAAGTAAACACTGTCATGTCATACTTTTGTTGGTTAGAATCTTCAGACACCATCAGTCCTATATTTATTGTCTAGCTGACAAACATATATGGCCGAGCAAAAAACAGAAATATTTAGATTGTGTAAAGTGCACACTCCTCAAAGCCTCCTAAAAACAAAACATTTAGACAAGAATGTTTGCAAGTTCATTTCATTTAAATGAAGCTATTAACTTGTCATCGGCGAAGATTTCATTTCCAATTCTTATAAATCACAATAGAGTGACGGAAAAAGTGTGAGTCAAGGCCGTGTAGAGTGTAGATATTTGACTAAATGGTGGGCTTATTTTGACAGCGACAAAACATGTTTAGCAGGGCTTGATAAGTTTGATTCTGCGATAACATGACATTTAGTGTGACAAATAAATAAATCAGAATTTCGTTTTTAAGCGGAAACTCGCTTGGCCGTCCAGAACGGTCCGGTAGCGTTTAGGAGGACTCTTCTGAAACTGTTTTCTTGGCACTCGTTTGACAAGTTTCCTCTTTTCTCGTTTTCCTCTTCTAAAAACAAGAAAAATTTGCTTCGGGCCGTGAATTTAGAATCAAAGCTGGAAGCACACACATATTAATACAGCACATGTGTCAAGTTATAAAAATGTCATTTGCCCCTTGTAGCATAGCTCTTATTTCATTATAGCCATAAAAATCATAATCGAGGTGCATATGTTTGGCTGTTCGGTTCAGGATGTATTTTTTTGTGGCGTTTTTTTAGATTGCTAGACGAAAATTCCATAAGCAAAAAGAGTTTTACTATTGAGGAATGGAAAAGTCAGAATGCGATACCTGGTGGACAGTAGAGGAATATGTAGAGACCTGCAACAACGTCAAACTGAAAATTTTGTCTGTTTGCTGACTGACAAATACTTTAATGCTGTTTTCCCGCCTTAGTTGGATTTGTCAGTTTTTGTTTATTTTTTCGCCAGTTGAAAAGTAAATCAAAACCGGTTGATGAATTCGGCGATTTTTTGAAGAACAAAGGCGGGAAACAAACAAACAAAGGCGGAGAAAAAAACGTCTGCATTGAAGTTTTTATCAGTCAACAAACAGTCAACATTTGCAATTTGATGTTGTTGCAGGTCTCTACATATTCCCCTACTATCCACCAGGTATCGCATTTAGACTTTTCCATTCGTCAGTAAATATTCAAACTTAAGTGACAAAATTATTTTGCCATCCAGATTCTTTTGCTCAATGTCAAATCGCCCAAAAATGAAAATGTCACGTCACGCCTCAACTGAAAATGTCAATATTTTTGGGTGATTTTAAATGCAGTTAGCTCTTGCCTTTTAAACGTTATGTACTTCACCCAAATTTAATCAAGATCTTCATAACCGTTAAGGGTCAAAAAACCTTTAAGAACTAATTTAAAAAACTTATTTTCAAAAATATGTTTGTACGTTCTTGAGTCAAATCTTTGAAGTATTTAAATATCCACAGTTTGTCAAAGTTTAATATAAATTTCCAGAAGATGGACCGTTATTAATTTTAAAATTATACTTTATACCGTTTGGGAGGTAGAGGGAAGACATGTAGGTTCTTTTGGCCTTAATAAAATTTTTTTTTAATTCCAAATCAATAAAACAACTCCTTTAATTTTTTTCCAGTTCCCGTTAGGCATTTTTCGAATAGATCAACCACCTGCTCTAGCATTGGACGTTTTTTTTAAATTCTACGGCCACCGGTTTTGCGTAAACGGTAAAACAAGCTCCCTTTTAATTTCGTTTTCTAAAAGGGCTTTGAAAAACTTAGGTTAAAAATGGCAACGTAAATGTTTTTTTAATGCAGATTGCTTTATAATTGAGGTGCTTTATACTTGAGCTTGTACGCTTTATGCTTGCAGTTAATCTGAAAAAGATCGCTTTTACTGTTTAACTATGTTTCCACTGGCAGTAATATACGAGGATTAGCGGTAGAGACGATTAATAATAAATCACAAAGTGGTTTCACCAGACAAATAAAAGATTAATTTGACACGAGCACTTTTTTTCTGTCATTATTGCTCTCAAAAGAGAGTGCCGATGTAATTTTCCAGGAACGAAAAAAGATTTTGTTGTAAGCAATAGGAATCGTAATTCTGACAGATCGGTCATAGGTGGACGGTTTCAGTGTCCTTTTTCGATTCTGAAACTGTTACAAAGGTGTTCGAAAAGGGTTGACAGTGGTTCGTGAAAATTCGGTTTTAACCGCTTGCCGAGAGGATTTAATTTTGTATTGGTTAATCGCGTAATTTGTAGATTTAAAAAAGATTATATTAATCGCGGATAAGTGCCCAGTGGAAACATGATATTAAGATACTAGAAGATTTTAAAAACAGTGTTTGAAAATAGTTTTTTGGTTTTTCAGCTAAGTTTTGTTAGGTATTGAAACTTAAAAATTCGTTATAATTTTCCTTAAAATTTTGTACAATACTGGGATTTTTTTTAACAACACTGGAAGTAAGAGGGGGACACACGTTTATTAATGCATTTCTTGCACAAAACCACAGTATAAAAACTTTCTCTAAAAAATATGACTTATACACTTGGTTTATTATTGAAGTTGCTTTATACGTGTGTTGTGTTTAATATTGGTTTTGTGTGCTAAGCGGTTCAAAAGGAATGGGCTAAAACACTTTGAAAAACGTCATCGCTTTTCAACTCCTTTACTTTGCAAAAACCTTCAATATTTTAAAAAGTTGTTTTTTTTTCCATTAAAGTTGAGTACATAACTTAACCTAAATTTCGGTTTTCATGTTCTTGCCAAGGACGGTAAACTTCTTTCAAATGAGAGCGATGTCTTGCGCAGATGGAGAGAGCACTTTTCGGAGATTTCGGAGAGAACATGGCATTCCCACTGCCGACGAGATAAGGGCGGAGAATAGTCCCACAGTAGACGAAGTCACTGAAGCGATTAAATCGCTAAAAGTTGGCAAGTCTGCTGGAGTTGATGAAATCCGGCCAGAAATGCTCAAGGCAATGGGTAAAGAGGGTGTTAAATGGCTAACACGTGTCATTAAGGTGGCCTGGGATAGCGGGAAGGCACCTAGCGATTGGCAAACGGGAGTTATAGTGCCCATTTTCAAAAAAGGGAACAGGGAGAGATTGCGCCAACTATAGGGGCATATCTCTCTTAAGTCTTCTGGGAAAAGTATTCGCGAAGGTGTTGGCAACGCGTTCAAGAGCTATAATCGAGCCTTTGTTACGGGAAGAACAGTGCGGCCTTCGGCCTGGCAGAGGCACAACCGACCAGCTTTTTACTCTGAAGGTTATTCTTGAGAAGGCCTGGGAATATGCCAAACCGGTCTATGCGTGTTTTGTAGATCTGGAAAAGGCGTTTGACCGAGTCCCTCGGGATACACTGTGGAGAGTTTTGCAGGACTATGCGCTGAGTGGGCCTCTTTTGAGAGCCATCCAGTCTTTGTATGGAAACTGCAGAAGCTGTGTACGGATATATGGCGTCAAATCCCGTCCTTTTGATGTGCGCGTTGGACTTCGCCAGGGCTGTGTTCTGTCGCCGCTCCTTTTCATAGCATATATGGACTGGATGGGTGAAGCGCAGTCTTGGCGAGCAATGTTTCGAATTGGCTGGCATTAGGATGAGCCATCTGCTTTTCGCAGATGATTTGGCCATACTTGCATCATCCAAAGAGGAACTTCAACGAGCACTGAATAGGTTTGCAGCCGTCTGTGGTGATGCTGGGATGAAAGTAAACGTGAACAAATCGGAAGTGATGGTTGTTTCCCGAACTCCTGTGCAGTGTACCCTGCACATGAATGAAGTTCCATTAAAACAGGTGGAGAAGTTTAAGTATCTCGGGGTCTTTTTCACGAAAGATGGGAGGAGTGATACTGAGTTGTCCTGTAGAATTGGCCAAGCTGGAGCAAATGTAAAAGAACTGCGCCGGCCGGTCATCAGGAAGGCTGAGCTTGGAGTGAAAGCAAAGATCTCAGTTTTTAATTCAGTGTTCGTTCCGACCCTCATCTATGGTCATGAAATTTGGGTAATGACCGAAAGAATTAGATCGCGGGTACAAGCTGGCAAAATGAGATTCTTGAGGTGCGTTGCTGGTGTTACACAAAGGGACAGAGTGAGAAACGTCAGTATTCGTAGGAATCTTAATGTTGAGCAGCTACTTCTCCGAGTGGAGCGATCGATTCTTCGATGGTTTGGACACGTTGTTCGCATGCCCCCTGACAGACTTCCTAGACAGGTTATGCTAGCCAAGAAACAGGTGGTGGGATCAGGCAAAGAACCTCTCTGAGATCCGCCTGGGGATTGCGCCGGACTCTCTTGAGTTGGTGGCGGAGGATCGAGAAAGATGGAAGGACCATTTAGCCACCCTCGCTCCGCGACCCTTTTATAGGATAAGCGGCATTCGAAAATGATGATGATGATGATGATGTTCTTGCCTGCCAAACTTCTTAAAAAAAAAACATCTAATCCATTTTTCCATGAAACTTTTCAAACTGTAATTAAAGCGTTATTTGTGCTTAAAAAATTCCTTGTTGGGTCTTAGATTTTGTCTTTCTACTACTTACCGGTCAGAAGTTATAACGCGATTGGACAGACGTACGGATTGATAAAGAGTTATTGGACGGACCGCTAATAAAGAATGGGGAAAAAGAATTCACTGTCACTGTTTGAATATAGCTGCCCCTTGCAAAGCCACGTTTATGGGTTGTATTATTGGTAATTTGACATTTTTCAGTTTTGGGCAATTTGACACTGAATCGAATCTTTCCAAAAGCGTTCCTCTAGATAAACATAAAAAGAGGAAGCAAATTTTAATGGCTAAATTAAAAAATCTAATACTTTTAATTTGGTTAAAATTGTTAAAAACAAGAGAGTAAGTGCAAGAGTTCGTCTGCAAAAAACTTCTACATACCCGACCCTATATACCGTGTAACATCAAATAAAGTTTTTTGGTCCGAATTCATACATTATTTGTATAGGAAAAAAATTAAAATCAATTAATTGTTATTTCGTTAGAATCATGAGAAAATGAGGTAAAAGCGAAAATTATTTCAGAAAAAAACGTTTTTTCCTAAAAACGCCCCTAGCTCAAAACTTTGTATGGAGCAAACTTAGCAATAGTAGTAATATCTTTCATATTTGTCAAATAATTTTTTTTCGATTGATTCGGAGTGAACTTTCCGTGAAATTGGGTTTTTAAGATCTAACATTTTAAAAGTGGGCGTGGTCCATATTTTAGACGGTCTAATTTTTGCCTAGTTAAAGGTCTTTGGCCTTTTATTTTAGATTGCATAGTACTAAAATCTAAGTTCCAACGTCTTGTTAAACTTGACCAAAAGGCATTTTGAACGAAAATGTTAAATAGAAGTTGTCTCACATTGAAGCCAGTAGTGGGCGTGGACGCTGACGGATTTAATTAATTTTCACACTTTGTGCAACAAAAAAAAGCTTGATTCTGAAGACCTTAATAACACCTTCACACATACAGACGGACGGACGGACGTACACGGCTCAATCGATTCACCTGTCGGTCTCGATCATATCTCTAAAAGGTCTTAAGAATCTACGATGATTATTTCACTGTGTTACAAACTATGCATTAAAATTAATACATCCTGGGTCGGGTATAAACATAAGCTGCCGATTCAGATTCTGACAAAGTCACATCACTTGTAACGTTGCCACAGAGTAAAAAGAAATTGTCTATGAAGACCTTTCTCAAAGTTTTTGCTTGGCTATATCAGTTAACCTTAGTTGGGCCTTAAAATTAAACAGATCTCTGTACCCGATTTATAGGTACCCCATTCTGCAAGAATGGAGTAAATAAAGTTTGAAACAGCGAAAATGTAACCATGACCTTAAGGGTATATAATCGAGACCAAATTCTGAGCCCGTCCGTATGTTGACAAATTCCATGCGTTGCATTTGCATTTTAAGCTAGAGAGCTGAAATTGTAGGTAAGCTCTGACACCCTCAGCAATAGAAGTGTTAAAATTTTTCAAATCCGCCATAGACACCCCCCCAATCGGTTTTAATGTGTGCCTTCCTTTGGTGTTTTCAAACTTAAAAGGTCCTCGTACAAAGCTAAAATTTGGAATTTTGCATCTAACATAGCGATTGTTAAACATTAAAAAGAGTAGGCCTCTCCCTAAGTGGGCGTTGCATTGATCTAAAAAGTATATTTTTAATTATATTTTATTTAATATATAAAACAAACAAGCACGGAATTGGAGATTCTCATACTAGGTTTTGGGCCATAATTTAAGAATTTTGTTTAAAAAACGTTGATTTCGACTGTCTTAAGGTCCAAAGGTACTTTCACAGCCGGCGAACTTGCGACCTGCGAACTGGCGCTTAGTTGGACATTGCTCTTTGGAATTGCTTAAAACTGAAATTTGTCAAATAGAAAACTAAAAAGAATCCTGAATTCTATAACTTGGCTACTTTAAATCCTTCATTTTCAAAAGCTTTATAAAGATATTTACAATTCGCTTAGTAATTGGCACAAGTCGCTGCGAATTCGTTTTGAAATTAGCGAACTGCGAATATCTTGACAGAACTTATGTAAATTGATTTTGAAGAAGAGTCAAGTTAGGTATAGATTATTTGATAGTTTAAAGATTTTCGTACTGCGATTTCAATTCTGAAACAGTATTTTGGAGTAAAGTCATTTGTTCGCCAGTTCGAGGGTCGCAAGTTCGTTGGCTGTGAAAGCCCCTTAACTTAGAAGAGAATGAAGAATTAAATGTAGCTCGTATAGTCTCGATAGGTCAACTTAAGGACTTAACCGATTTACAAAAAGCGAAGATTACTGGAAAATAATTGAAAATAGTTTTGCCAATTAATCTCTATACTCCAGGCATATATTTATATTTAGCTAGAAAGTTAGGTCTCTTCCTTCTTGGGTGCGCCACCTCAGTCTTGGATTCAACCGTACCAGTCGTTGTATTTATCCTCTATTTTAATCCTTTCCTTTATCCTCTACTTGACTTTAAGTCCCTCTATTTGAATAAGAAGTCGCAAGACAAGCACTGGTTGCCGACTATTATTCTAACACCAAAGCTATTCGTGAGGTCTTCCTTTTCGGTGCAGAGTTTGCGGGCAGCCTGAGCGAGGGTCGTTCAAAGGCTCTCCCTACCCCTTGTCACTTTCTAACCGTGCGTTGTCAACGAAAGTAGAGAATTAACGTGGCGATAAACATCAGCCACGATACATTTTTTTGGATAATTTAACCCATTGCCCATTTCAGTAACACCCATTGCCCCGTTTCTCTATCCAGGCCTGTGTAGCTTTGTCAAAAGCAAACAGCGGGATAAAGAAAAATTAATCCTTCGATAATTCGATATAATGTCTCAACTATTTTTAGTTCACCCACAAACTCAAAACAAATGAACCCTCAGCGAAAATTTGTTTTCATTCTTCCTTTTCTTAATTTTTATTGGACAACTTGAACTTGAATAACTTCAATCAATGTATGAAATTTCATAAAATTTTTAGTGTTTTAATTTAAATTTACAAACACCCACAATTCATGCTTAATGTATGCAAGCTTAGTTGGTACATTTGTGACATACATGTGAAACACATGCGACAGTAAGAATTTGTGCAAATCTACATATTTTGCATGAGAAATTTCTATGCAGATTAGGCGACGAAGTGACGCATGATGTCCAAGTACACGAAACGCGTGAAAAGGTTACATGCAGGAACATGTGAAACCACCTGCCCTTCCGATTATCACAAATGAAACATGTAAATAACATGTGACTTTAATTTGACATGCATTCATGAAACGATCTACTATGGCCTTAATCTATCCACAATGTGAGCCTCTAATGGCCCTTGAAGAAAATATGTAGTTGTAATTTTTAGATAGTAACCCGTAATCACAATCAGTATAGTATTGAAAATATGTACCTACTCTTTTCGTAAGATCACTTGAATAAACGGACCAATGAACTCACAAATTAATTGACAAAAATGTGTCAATTATCTTGAAAACGAGCAATTTATAAATTTTAACAACCCCACCCGGTGGCCACAAAAACCAATAAATGATTCACTCCGCAGTCGCTGCCTCATTAAACCAATAAACACCGCAATTCCGCTGAAATCATATAACCTACAAATAACATTATCTAACGCTTTGAATTCGACAATATAATCAAATCCAATGCTTGCCATTAATTAATAGTAAATAAATTATGTATACGTAATGTAAACATTCTGTTTAGTATAAAATACAAACCTTCTCCAATTCAAATTCACGGATTTTGTGAATGCTCCCTCGCGGCTTCTTCATCACAGACATTTTGCAACAGTTTTACATGTGACCGTGTGGCCTAATGGATAAGGCGTCGGACTTCGGATCCGAAGATTGCAGGTTCGAGTCCTGTCACGGTCGAAGAAAAATCTTTTTTTTTTTTTTTTTAATTTTTCAGTTTCATTTAGTAGAAACTTTATTTTTTATGAACTGAGTCTTGTAACACACCGACACACTGACTTAGTTTTTTTTGTGACTTTCCTTCGCGTGGAATCTTTTCAACAGATTTTATAGTAAAAGTCGCTGTAAACACGCAAATTTACGAGATGTGGCACGTATCATCTCTCGCATTCCACGTCTGGCGACAACGCGATTAAAAAAAAAAAAAAATTGCATTCAAAACCAAACGACTTCGGAAGAGCTAGAGCACTACCGACACTGTTCACCATTTTGCCGGCGGAACACTCAATATGCGCGCGGCTTTATGCTGCTATAATTACACGAGTGCTATATTTAGCCTAAAAGAGAAAAGAACATAACAAATAATTTTATATATCTGTATAAGCAATTTTAATGAAACAATTATTTATCCATCTATCAGGGGATTGTGCCACCAGCTGACGATTGATGTCGTCGCGGTTGGTGCTCAGAAAACAAAAGCTCTAGGCGTTCGATTTAATTGTAGTCCCGCACAATGACTCCGGAATTGAAAAAAAAAAAAACTTTTTTTAATTTTATTTTAATTTAATGTTTTTTTTTGTTTTTAATTTCAGAGGAATTCCGTTTGGTTGTTGCCTTTGGCTTTGGCAAAAATACTGCACTGCACTTGTGTACAACTGTTTCCGAATGATTTTTCGAATTCCGAACACACAATTAGCGCCGATCTTTGTGTCTGTATTTGCTCTCGAAAAAGCTAAATTGAAAAATGAGGTTATGCTCTCGCTCTGGTCTGTATTGTATTGTTTTGTATTGGGCCAAGCAGACAGCACTCGGTGTGATTGTACTCGATTTTAATGAGGACCCCGCGTCCTTAACGTTGCACGTTGTTTGAATTCCGAGTGTGTTTGGCACCTAAAAATGCGTTTTCGAGACAAGCGTGTTGCGAAATTAGTCAAGAGCTGAGAATTTTTTTTTATTTTATTTTCGGTTTTATTAGATTTCGCAAAAATTGAGAGAGAATGTTGTGTCGGACGGAAACTATGCTCACTGTAAGGTAAAGTGGTTTTTGAAATCTTTGTGGAACATAAGGAATTGGGGTTTCACGACATGTTGCTTGATTTTAAATGTTGTTTTTACGCCAATTGATTTTTTTTTCAAAAAGTTATTCATAATTCTTGATTTTAGAAAAATTTTTTGAATCTTTACGTTTGTAAAAAAAAATTTGAGTCGCCCTTCATAACTCTTTAGATTTAGACATTCTACAGACATTTCGAAAAATAAAATTTGTAACTGTTGGATCGAAAACGACTCATGGAGGAAAATCTCTAGTAATGTACCTAAGGCAGAATTCACAAAGAAGCCTTGGTTCCGCCTCGGTCTGACGTGAACGAGTTCCGTCAAACGATTATCGATTCTCGTAAAGAGAAAACGTAATGTGACTCCAGACGTAATGTGAGCTGAAAAGCACTGATCATTTGCTTCGTCTGACAGCTCAACAGTTGTGAAAAAAGAAATAAAATCAAAATTTGTAATGAATGCGCGCTGAGGACATTCAAATTTAATAGCCGTACACATAAAAGCAAAATGAGGACTCAGAAGATGAAGAAAAAACAATTTTACCTGTAAAAATATATTCTTAGGAAAAGTGATTTCAAAATGGATTCAATTCCGACACATCGTAAAGTGGCGGAGGAGAAGCCAATGCCTGGTTGTGAAGCTGTCTTAATGATTTCAAAATCAAAGCCGTGATACCAGCTGGATCAAACTCACATTGTCGAAATTTTAAAGGAGCTTCCAAAGTATTTTTAGGAACCTATGTCAAACTCACATTATAAGCACTTTTAAAGGCTTTGCAGGAAAAGTTGTTGAGGTTATAACGCTTTCAAACTGTCTAAGTTACAAAATATCATTCCGGCCTATTCTGTTCTGGCCGCAATCAACAGGTTTCGAATCCAACCTCTGTGCACCAACTCTTACTTTCACCTCCTTGAATCTGGATGAAAATAAAGCAACGTTTACTGCATAAATAGATGTATGTAGGTTAAAGTTTGCCGTTGGAGGCAGACTTAGGATAAAAGACTTGAGCTTTAAGTATTTGAATAAAGGCCTCACGACTATTGGTATCAAGGCTAAATTCGCTAACATAGCAGTAGCACCAGCCCATACTGGTAAGAAAGATGACTACCCTCATAATTAATTCCTTGCTAGACCTTGCATAAATCATTATAATAAACTAGGCATATAGCGGTGCCCTGCTCCTAGAATACCAAGCCTCGAAAAAAATTTCCAATGGCTCTTCATCCTGGCCGTAGAGCCACAATGCCCGCAGCAGCAGTATGAAGCGCGGACCTGGGCGGCGAGGCACTAGAAAAACTCGAACACAATGGTAAAGCGCGCTTATGTCAGACAGGTACCTCGTTTGAAAGCAATGGCTAAGAGTTTCCACTCTTAAGCTTTCTTTTTATTATTTTTTTTTAAAGCGGGAGACACAAATTCCATAAAATTGGTGAATTTTTCTCAATTTCGATAAATTTCTTCACGTCCTTTTTCTCCATTGTTTACTTTCCTTATAGCGAACTGTCAACCGTGCAGCACTGTCAACCGTGTAGCGTGGCACAAGTTAAAAGTTGGCCAACTCTTGCTGCCGCTGCAGTTGCGCGCTGCCGCGCACATTGATCTTTTTTGCTTAATCATATTGCGCACACAATGTGTGATCTATGAAAAGATCTATTTTGCTTATAGTTAAGTTTGTATGGGGGGCTATAGTTAAGTATTATTAGGAAGGCTTATCTGTCAAATGGAGACGCCAAGTCACGGACCCCTTTCATGTCAAAAATTTATTCATAGACTGGTTGCTATTTTGGCAT
Source organism: Neoascia interrupta (assembly GCA_947623515.1). Taxonomy (NCBI): domain Eukaryota; kingdom Metazoa; phylum Arthropoda; class Insecta; order Diptera; family Syrphidae; genus Neoascia; species Neoascia interrupta. The sequence goes on along the minus strand of OX392462.1, from coordinate 20,934,933 downwards.
ATTTGACGTGCATAAGAAGAAAAATGCAGCAAATATTTTTCTTTTTACGTCAAAAACCTATGCCAGAATAGACCTTTTACTACGGCTGCCAAAATCTGACGTCTTTCACATTTATCGACCGCGGGATGCCAAGCAAATCGCGTTTGTATATGAAAGAATTTAGTAGTTTCTGTAGAAAAGCGAATTACTAATAAACTACCCAACCTAGAGTGTGCCGATAAGGAAAGAAGTTATTGTGCTTATTCCGTTTTTTAAATTGACCCAAAAATTATTTTAATAAAATATGTGGAAAGTATCGAAAAAGTGTTCCGCAGATATGATCTCCTTGAATCCGTGTACCCTTTTGTGGTCGTATACACTATTTCTAAAACACAAACAACACTTTTCTTATCCTTTCCGTGTTATATAATGAAAATATTTTTAGCATACCTAGGAAGCCTGATCAAGCCTACAACTTTCCCGTTCATCGAAACATAGGGTTGCATTTTTTAAATAGTTATTTACGTTTTTAAATAGTTTATGCGTAATTTTTTTTCGTTTTCCATATAAAAAGGTACTTTGTTTGGCATCCCGCACTCGATAATACCAGTAGACGTCAAACTGTTAAAAGCTCTATGGCATGCTGTTATATGACTTCTTTATTTCTGCCATCTAAAAGGCAGAATTTTTCAAAAGTCCGGACAACATTATGGAAAGAACAAACGTGCGATGTCAGCAAAGCCTTCGTAAGCATTGGGCTATGTTTATGCGCTAAGCAGTCAATGAGGGCAGAACTAAGAACTTAGTATAAACTCTCATCTATAATAGACTTTCACCAATTATCGTCATCTTGGATTGCATCGCGGAAATCAGCGCTGAAGTTAAATGAAGAATTACTCTTAGCAATCGCTGGAAGCAGCGAGGAAGCTTGGGCTAAGAAGACAGCCAATCAAGGCAGTCGCCCATCATTCTAGCCCACCCCTTTTTTACAGTGCAAAAGCATGAATCTTCTCGAAGGCGGATGAAAACGTTTTAAGTTGCTGTGAAAGGAAATCTTTGGGCCTGTCTGCATTGACGAAATGTGGGATGTTGTATACTTCAATAGAACAAAACCTACTGCATAGCGATATTGACCTAGCCAGAATATTCAAAACGGCTGCGAGAGCAGGGATGGGAATTAACGCTCCTCCCCAAAAAATATTCGAACCGGCTTAAGCCAAATTTGCTTGCAAAACTGGAGACGGCTAGCTAGGGGTCGAGCTGACTAGCGTAGCTTGGGGCTCAGGAGCCGAATAGACTCAGACCATCACGTATGTGAAACCAGCTTCATCAGACAGTCTTTCCTCGTCTGTTTAAATGAAAGCCAAAGTGTTTCACTTTCATTGTTTCTCCGCCTAACCATTAAACTCACATTAAGACCGACGTTATTTCTTAGGAAGGCCCTAAGTGAATTAGACCTTAGCACGAATTTTTCGTATCTCGCACGAATATGTTTCTCGAAAACAATTTTCCAATTCCATGTGTTTGAATTGCTTCACAACTTGCTTTGCCGAAATTTCCCAATCCGTTCCGTGTCCAGTGATATAAGCACGTTGTTGATATACACTTATTTCGAAATCCGCCCACAACGACCTATGCTCTCTTATATGCACCGACACCGATCTTGCTACCGCACGTTGTTTTTTTTTTTTTTACTTTAACTTTTTCGAGATCAATCACTCACACACAGAAGAGTTTTTACTAGAAAACTATTCAAAAATATTCCACAAATCAGACATGAGACGAAAAACTCATAAAAACAAACCATTCACTGATGTTGTGTGCAATGGATCTGAAATTCACAAGACACTTTGAAATTCTCTATTGTGATCTATTTTTAAAACAAACTTTTTTTTTATTTTGCTGCCAGACAAGACCGATATTCACTTCCATTCAAAAAAAAAAAAGAAAACACTCGGAACTGTGCACTTTTATTGGTATCATTGCAGTTTTCAAAAATTATGTAAAAAAAATAACTAGAAAATGTAAAAACTGAGTTTTAAGATTTGCTTATTGGATTTTCGTAAGGAACAATGCGTTTCGGAACGATATTTGGAAAATTCTATCCACTTTTCTCGAGAGATCAGCGTGTTGGAAAAGTTTTTCTATTTTTAAAACGCGATTTAATGCGTTGCGTGCTCTATGCTGTAAGGCGTTTCGGGGTCTTTAAGAACGTTCGGCACGAGAGCTTGCTGCAAACTGAGCGGTTTTCAGGTGAACATTTCTATTTCGAGATTTTTCGAAAATGAGCATACGTTTTGGCAAATGTATGGGTAGTTTTCGGAGTAAGCCTCTAGCGCCTGCGTTGGGAAGGGGTTTTTTTCTTATTCGCTATTAGGATGGGTAAAAAAATGTGATCTTTCTTGTGGTCCTTTTTGCGACAAACATAAGAGGATTAAAAACAATTATCTTAAATTGAATAAACTTCCTTTCATGTCCTTAACACGCACATATACACCACTTGCAGGATCACACAAAAGTGCGGAATCAAATTAAAAAAACATCAAGGACGAAGACATCTAAAAGGAAAGAAGAAGAAAAACTTTCCTGCAAACTGTTACATTAAATTTATCATCTTCGTTATTCACTCTGAACGTCACTTTAAGTGAAATGCTAACTTGAAATAAGCTCATCCTTCCGCTGTTGCTGTTCCGAAAAGGACTCTGTGATTGTAAGTCAATGAAAAAGTTTTCCTGGCACTCACCCCCTGAACCCGCGCCCATTCCCATCATTTTCGTTTATGATTTAATTTTTTAATGGGCACCAAAGCGTTTGCACTGGAAAAACTTTTAAATTGGAAAGTCTCCCTCGCGCCCAACCCATGCGCCCCACCCGACTGAACATCTGCACAAAGGAGTGCGCGGATAAGGATTCCGACAGTCGCAGGACCTGTGTATAGTAACGTCAGCAGCGTAGCGGAAGTGAACTTTGCACCAAACTTGCAACTTTTACTATACATGCATGCAGCGGCACCAGAGGGCGGTGCTGAGGCACAAAAGATGTTTTCAAAATATTTTAATTTGTCCCTCGCGAGTAGCTTTAGGGGGTTATACGCGCGGCTCTCACTTCTCACATAGGGTTAGGGTCTTGAAACGAAAACGTCGACGACTCCAATTCCGCGACAAGCTTATGCGGGCTTATAATGCGCATATATAGGTAGTTTCCATTTTGTATTTTTTGCCTTCAACAAGGAACTTAACTTTGTTTTCTTAGAAATTCAGCAGGATACTACGAGTACAAACTCGCAGAACCTGCCGCGACTTTGGTATGAGAGTCGGAATGCCTTAAACGATGTGCATTCACTCTAGAGTGCTCCAGAGTTCCTCAATTGCTGAAGAAGAAGATGAATAATTCAGGACAATGGATGTTGTTGCATGTTGCAATTTTCATTTTTAACAAGATTACCGGATGCATTGTTCGGAGTTGTCGCTATCTATCCTGATGTCGTCGGTTGACTATGTTGCTGTACTTTGTCATAGGGTTCTCTCTATCTGTCCCATGGAAGATGACAGAAGTATAATTGGCTTTTTAACATAACAAAAGTAAATTGTAAATAATATACACAAATTGTTCACCGTCACTGCAGCATAGTGTGTACAATTAAACTTTGAATTGGTAAATACGCCGCAGGGGATGGAATAATATTTTTCAAACAGTGGTGTCTGTTGCAGGCTTTTGGCAAAGTTTTCAGCCTTTGCTATACCTGGAGTTGCGTGTTTGTCCAATACGAGTATTTAAGAAGGATGTTTTTTTTTAACTTAAGTTCTCTCTTTTAACTTAGTTTGTAAAAAGTTAAGAGTTTTACCCACATTCATTTCTATAAAAGTGAACCCTTTTTATAAATCTAAATCCACCTGTTAAAATTTTATTGAAATAAATTTTGTTAACGAAATATTTCAACCCCTTGCAATGGAATTTTCCTTTTTTTCGTTTAAATTTTGCGTATGAAGTTTTTGTATTTTTTTTTATCGAAAAAACTACGGAAGCCGTTCCTGAATGCACGAAAAGTCATGCCATGCACCTCCACTAGTCTGCCGAAAATCGGATAAGTACCCCTGAAAAGTTCTAAATAGGAATTCCCACCAATGCAACCGAATTTCCGATTTAAGCTACAGGGTATAACAATGTTGGTATACGTAGATGTGGCACCAGGACGTGCCCTCTTTGAATGCGACTTGCGCCAAGTGTCCACACACGAAAGCTCGAAGAACTTTTCGCGCGGAGAAGAGCGTTTTTGGAGAAAGGACAAGTAGCTTCCAGCAGCCGGATGAGGAACAATACTCTGTAGGTCGGGCTGATGTCCACGCGCGAGCACATGGCAACGAAGATGAGGAGAGTGCACCAAAGCTGGAAGAAGCCGAAGGATCATCAGCGGAGAAGTTAGGCGAAGTTGGAGGAAGCCTTTTCTATAAGTCTAACAGAAGTGGTCCGAAACTTCAGTTACAGCGTCGTCTCAGCGTAATAATAACGTTCCCGATCGGTGGAGCCACAACAAACAAATCCGTCTTAAGAAGAAGCCTTAAGGACTAGCTTCCGCCTAAGATAGCCATGATCGCTAATCCCTCGCGCAAAACAGCTTTCGTGGAACGAGCTGTGTGGCACGTAGCGCAACCGAATGTCATCGGTGTTCATCCAATATTTTCGACTTTAACAACCAAAAAGAATTAAAATCCAGGATAATGGTTATAGTTCAAGTGAGTATAGATGATTCCTGAGCTGTATTTTTGGGGATATGGCTTTAAATATGGAAGCATCCCGACTTTGAGCAGACGAAAAAAATTTGAAAAACGAAAATCAGCGAGTCATTCTTCATCAGAAATTCTTTACCCTGGGTTAATTTATAAGAGCTCTTGGCGTATCCTAACAGGGCAAGCATAATTGTCCAGCTCGTTCCCGTGCTTGTGGAGTTTCCTTCGAGAACTGGTCCAGAAGAAGAACCTCCTTCGAGGTTCACAAGAGGGTGATGGTGTCGAATGCTAAAGATGGTGTCGGATACTGTGAAAGACAAACGGCATGTCAGGTTAGTAGCTCTTTCCTGGCTTTCAGTCTATTCAACTAATTTTCATTGAACTAACGCGAAAGGTCCTCCAAAACAAGTTCCAGCTCCTCGGTGCCATTCGAACGAAGAAAATGCATAGTTTTCTCCAAAAGCAAAATAACTTTCACACGACATCCCGACTGCTATTCTTGAGCCGCCGCTATCCCAGCAAGATGGAAAATTGTCCAAAACCTGTGAACAAAATTGCGGAAGTATTATGCAGTGAAACCTGAACTTAAGTTTGCTCGTAGTTGCTACTTTCATTTTTTTAAATTGCCTCCTCCGTCCTCTGCAAGTTTAAAACAACCATTTCAGTTATTGTGTTGTTAAAAAAAAAACTTTTCTATGTTTAAATACTTGATCCCTTATGGGAAACCGTAGACGAGTTTTCCCTTAATGTTATACACTCTACACACTGAATCAAAAACTGAGTTTCGGGCAAAAAGTTTTACGAAAAGTTACACGACAACTCGTGTAGCCATTCACACTCTTTAAAAGCCGACAAGAATTGGTTTTCGATTTTCATTTATTCATTATTTGTCAAATTTTAGCCAAATAAATTCGTGATCTTGAACGAAAACTACTAAATAACTGGGGTTTCGAAAACAGAAAATTTAAAGAAATGTATGGGAAAGTCATGTTTTTGAAGAAGTTCTCGCGTGTTTTCACGAAAATTGTGCTATTAAAAATTGTCGGTCTCGATTAGTTTAAAAGTTGACGAATGGAAAAGTACTTACTTACTTACTTAAGGTGGCGCTACAGTCCGGGGTGGACCTGGGCCTCAGCCAACAAGCTTCGCCAGCCAGCTCTGTCTCTAGCTAGCCGTCTCCAGTTTCGCACGCGAAGTTGGCTGAGGTCCCCTTCCACTTGCGTGCGCCACCTGAGTCTCGGTGCTCCTCTACCGCGTCGTCCCTGCGGTGTGGATTCGAAGATTTTATGGGCCGGGGCGTTGGTGTTCATCCGCTCTAGATGACCCAGCCATCGTAGACGTTGTGTTTTGACTCTTTTGGCTAGGTCGGTATCGCTGTACAGCCCGTACAGTTCGATGTTATATCTCCTCCTCCACTCTCCGTCTATGCAGACGGGACCGTAAATCGTCCGAAGAATTTTTCTCTCGAAGCAGCCTAAACTGTTTTCATCCGCCTTAGACAGGGTCCATGCTTTTGCACCGTAAAGCAGGACTGGGATGATGAGGGTCTTATACATGGACACTTTAGTTGCTCGAGAGAGGGCTTTGCTACTCAATTGCCTTCTTAGCCCAAAGAAACAGCGATTGGCAAGAGTTATTCTTCGTTTGATTTCAGCGCTGGTGTCATTGTCTGAATTGATAGCGGAACCCAGGTAGACAAAGTCCCTAACTACCTCAAAGTTATAGCTGTCGATGGTGATGTTTTGTCCAAGACGTCGGTGTTGGGTGTCTTTTCTTGATGACAGAATATACTTGGTTTTGCCCTCATTGACTGCTAAACCCATATTCGCCGCTTCCGTCCCAATACTCACGAAGGCTTCACTGACATCACGCTTTGTTCTACCGATTATGTCAATGTCGTCTGCGTATGCAAGAAGTTGAACGGACTTTTGAAAGATTGTACCTCTGGTGTTGGCACGAGAGTTCTGCACAATTCTCTCAAGTATGATGTTAAAGAAGTCGCATGACAGCGCGTCGCCTTGTCTAAATCCTTTTATGACATCAAAGGGGTCGGTGAGGTCTTTGCCGACCTTGACGGAACAGCGTGAGTTTTCCATCGTCATCCTGCACAGACTGACGAGTTTGGCAGGGATGCCAAAACTAGACATTGCGCTATATAGCTCGTCTCTATAGATGCTGTCATACGCGGCCTTGAAATCGATGAAGAGGTGGTGTGTATCGATTTGGAATTCCTGGGTTTTCTCCAAGATCTGCCGCAGTGTGAATATTTGATCGATGGTGGACTTTCCTGGCCTAAGGCCACACTGATATGTGCCTATCAGATTGTTGACAAACGGCTTCAGGCGTTCACACAGTACAGCAGAAAAGATCTTGTATGCGATGTTAAGAAGACTTATGCCTCTGTAGTTGGCACAACTCAGAGGGTCTCCTTTCTTCAGGATCGAATGGAAAAGTGGAAATGCGATATCTGGTGTACAGTAGAGGAACTGAAGAACCTTTCTCATCGCATCCGATCGCCTCTAACCGCACGCCATTTGCAGAATTTATATAGAGAGCGATAAGTCCTCTTTTCCCATAATCATGAACTACCATCCGGCTCTTCTGCGTCTGGGGAAGAATTTCAACGGCGAAGAAATTATTCCCTCGGTAAACCTAGTTATATCCCTTCAGAGAATATCGTTGTCTTCCTGAATGCCTGCAGAGTGAAATGATGACTCTAGGATTTTATGAGGGAAGGAACAATAGGCTCTGTTTTTTAATACCGCAGTGTCAGAGCTCCAAGGCGACTCTCCGAATAACAATCTAATCCAGGGGTTGTACCCCGGAAAGATACGGTAGGTTATGTTTTTAATGTTAAAACATAATTTTGGAATAAGTAACTACCAGTAACGATAGACTCGTGTGATTTCTTGACGATTTCGGTAAAATCTGGTAAAAGGTTTTAAGAAAACACCAATGCAAAAGAAATTCCTCACGTAAAGGAGCTCCGAGTGCTGCTGTAAGAATACGGAGTACCTTAAAACGTGAATAGTTACTAGCGGACTAAATGTCGGAAGAAAAAACCGTGTGTGGTTCACCGGCAGGGTATGATCACTGCAACCTTTACCTGCCGCGTGTTATGGTCTACCAATTGAGCTACGATGATCACGATTGATTCTTTGACCACATTCAACCCCCTTACTTGGTTTTACGATTATGTTAGTGAATTTTTTGCATTGCTGCTTGACTACGCTTGACCCTATAGTGAATCGGATCTGGAAAGTTGGTTGTAGAAGTTTGTTGGCCTCTTATGTCATCAATTCGATAAGCTTCTACACCGATGCTACAATAATTGTTTTTAGATTTAATAAAAATTGCAGTGCTATGAGCTATGTTAATAGCATTAAGATTTTAGTGTTTTTTTGATTAGGATAACGCATAATTTGTATAATGTTTTTCAAGTTTCAGAGTTTTTCATTTTCAGTTTTCAGAGTTCTTAGATTAAGGGACATTAATCTGGATCGGAAATATCGATTAAACAAGACAAACTTGTATCAGAAGATAAGTATTGCGTGCGGGGCAAAACCAGATGCATGGCTTTCGTTTTGTTCGTTACGCTCCTATCAGCAAAGTTTGGAAGTAAAATCAGAAACTTCCTTAAGCCTTATTTTACGACTTTCGGCAAGTAATGAAATGAAACCTAAAGATGTCCCATTGAGTGATTCTTGATCAACTGTCGTGTAAATAATTAAATACTTCCACAATTAGTTTTATCCGGCAATTTTTTGGAAAACCGATGTCCGTTAATGACATTGTAATTAATGTAATTTCAAAAAGATGGCGCTGATGTAACAACTTAAACCAAAGCACTAAAAACCTAATAAATTGTGAAATTGAAGGAAGCTCATTATTATTAACATAAAAAGATAAAATACTAAAAGCCAATGTCTTTTACTTTTCTTAAATCCACACTCATTGTACAGAATATAATCAGTTTCACCGCACTAATTGCAAATTTGCATAAATCTTCTTTTGCTTTTCAAAATATATTTACAATCAATTTACCTCCAGCGGCGCGCGGCACGGGTTTGAAGATAGGAACAATGAACCAACACTATACGTACCGTACAACCCCTCATCTTCAAATCGTCCGGCCGGCGATGGTCATAACAATTCCACCAGGTACTTGCGCCAGGCAGAACAATTCCGCAGGACTTTTGCTAAATGAATATTTATAATTTTAATTGAAAAACTTTTTCCCGTTCGCCTCCGTTTTTCCCCATTTCGGTCGGTGTTTTCATTACGCTAGTTATTCAATGTTCCGACTAAAGATATAGCATATACCTAAGTCCCTGCCCAGCTATATCAAACCGAAAACGGGAAAGGCGCTAATGTTCACTATGCAAGCGGTTGGTATTTGTGGTCAGGATAAAACACACTCCGACTGTTTTCCGAACGAAATCTACAAAAGGAAAACTTTTCCTATCGTGATTGAGATCTCAACCTTCGCCGCATTAGGCTCAAGTGAAAAACACCCGGGCCCGAGCAAAAGCACCCAACCGCACGTATAATAGGTTCAATGGCACGGAGTAATCCTTTTCTTGTTGGGCAGGTGTGCGGTCGGTTTACAGGGGGAAGGACTGCTTTAAGGCTCTTTCAGTGCGCCAGGATGCAGTTACTAGTGCGAGAGAAGTGCTTTTCTTTCGACACCACCTCTCCACCACCGGATGGACGCTCTCGATTGGAATTTCCTAATTGAATTCGAGCGAAAAATATTTGAATACAAGCTCGGACGGACGAGGATATAATTCAAAGGAAAACCCATTTGAATGGGTTCTACATGGCATGGTAAACAAAGGTATTGAAATGTTGCCGCCGGATCGATAGCATCGATTGCTAATTAAAACATACGCTGATTTAATGCAGCTTAAAAAGCGGCTGGCAAATCATTGTTTCGATGCACAGGGCTGGAGTTTGACAGGTGCTTAAAAAAGGGCGCCAAATATCATAGCACATAAGACGTTACGTGTATAATGATAAAAAATTTTGTAGCGGTATTCTTTGACAATTATTTGTTATATTTAAAAGTTCTTCTAGCCCTTAACTTTTATCTACCGCCAAACTGCTTTTAAAATACTGTTCAGAAAAAATTATTCTAAAATTGTCCTGTTACTCACAGCACGTTAACATCTGTTCCTTAAGTACTGGAAATTTCCCATCTCTTAACTGAAGCAGAGCCCTTTTTCGCCCTCATTTTTGGCTTCACCTCCATCCACCCGCGAATCGCTGTTTAATACTGCTCAAAGTTCGATTGAAAAGACCCCCCTCCCCAAAAAAAAACAAGCCATTTTCATTTAGTCCGCCCACGCGTTATGTTTACCCTATCCACCAATTTTCCTGCTATATCCTTGGGCCAAATGATTTATTTAGCCGATACGTATACATGATGCCGGGAATTTAAGTCTCATTTGTAACAGGATCCTTTCGCTGGAGTGGTGTGCGGTTAAGGGCGATGCAAATACCAAAAACAGAAAGAAAAAAAAACAACGACAACATCAACAATACAACGAAAACAACTTTAGAGGGAATTTGTAGATTTTCCTACACATTATCCCTATTTTAGTTTATATACACTAGCCATGGTGTATAATGTCCTTGCGCCAGGATTAATCAGTGACTTAAAATTTATTGGCCAGCTAGGGAATATTAATTACAAGTCGCGACGGCGTTGTGTTGTTTGGGTTTGGGTAATGCGAACAGTAGGGGATAATGGTTTGAGGTCGGCATGTATTTATACGAAATGAGGTTCGAAGAGGATTACTTGTATACTTATTCAGGAGCAGCTGGAATGTATTTATTGGGCGGAAGTATATATACTTATTGAGATTTAAAGCTTTGTGTTGTCACCGAGTGGAGTTTAGTGTTTAAGAGGAACAAGCGGAAGTACACGTTCATTAGGAACAGAATTGGAAATTATCATTTAAAATTTCGTCCCTCACAGGGATGCTGTGAATTTCTTACATGACGGGATGTTTAGAGGAATTATTGTGCCAGATTAAGGTGACTCTTAGAAAGAAGTGTATGAGATTTATTAATAATCTCAACATTAAGGAAAATTAATCTTTGAAATCGTAATTTGCGATTTTAAGTCTGCTCCACGTTGGGCGCCAAACCGATGTTAATCAATGTGTCCGCTTGAGTTCTAACTGCAAACCACGGGTTTCAAACCAAGGGGAATTTTTCGTTTGAGCAACGAAAGCTTTACTTAGAACTTACCTAATCCTTTACTCCCAGTAAAGCAACTTAAACAATGACAATACTAAAATCAATATGTACCCACTTCTAAGGAACCCTACTATTAAATTTAAGTCATATATCCTGCATGAGGGACGAGCATCATTTGAATAGTTCTCCAAAATCTTAAGATTCCCGTAATGACTTTGGTGCAATCGCCTCTCTGATGCCTGCATTGCATCCGGAACAATTGCAATGAATTATTATTACAGCAATCATCAAGTTGTGCTCTGATTAAAATAACACATCACATCCGCCTTGTATGAATAATTAAGGACAGAGGATAGCTGGGAAGAGTCGTCCGCATAGTCTTATGCAGCTGTTTCTCCTCGTCATCGTCATCATATTGTCACACTGCGTATACGCCGCATCCTTGTGCAGTCTACACATAATATTGTGTTCATTAAACGTGACAACGAGACACATTCTCCATCTAATGGATGCCAGGCCGGGCACTGCAACAATTATTATTATCGATACGTTTCTGGGCGGGAATTAATTCGAAACCACAATTTAGGGGGAGTTACTGGGGAGAAGGGGCAGGCGGCTGCCACATGACGGCAGTCTATTTCGACTGACCGCAGTGCTGCGCAGCGGCGAGGAGCAGGAGGATGCCGATGCACTGCCTCTTACTTTATAGAGCAAATGATTTTCGATTCGTACGAACGCACACACATACACACATATGGGAAGTGAAGGCTTTTCTCTTGCAAGGCAGGAGGCATATTAATATTCACAGTTAATCTGTGCTGCATGTGGACATTTCCATTTTGGAATTTTGAATCCTTCCTCTTGACTGTAAATGGATCGGAGGGGATTTTTGGAAATGGAACCGAGGATGGCGATGTCTCCTCTCTATTCAATTTAGCAGCACATTACCTAAGTATACCATGACACAGATGTGGGTAACGACGATTCTCTCCCATGTAGCAATGTATAGTGTCAATTTCGTTTTGAATACCTTCTGAGGATTTTGAAACACTATATGGAGGTGTAGAGCTGTCCCATGGGCTGTGTAGATTTTCGAAATGTAAATTTACTGTGACTTTCAAGAACAGTGTGGTAAAAAAATATTCAACCTATGTGTGCCGCCTCAAATCGGACGGGTTCTTTATACCAGGCCAGACTTATACGTAGATATAGACTTATAGGGTGTTTCCACCGGACACTAATCCGCTATTATGACAAATCTTTATTAAACCTTACCAAATGCAATTTGAGATTAGATTAAGATCTATTTTTGACAGCTGGATATCATTACTCGTTGTGTTGTGTATGGGGAGATGCAGAACAGTTGATGTTGCTGTTGAAGTGGATGTGATTGGAACTGTCAAAAAAGATAAATGCATTGAAAAGCGCATGTTGCAACGAAATGTTGAAAGTTAATGTTGATACTGCTGTTTGATATTGATCAAGTTAGTCTACTATCGATTTTGTGAACCCAAATCCCATCAACATATATAAAGTAATTAAAAAGCTAACCGAACGTATCGTTGCTTATATTGGGGAGCGGCCCCTATGGTAAAGCCATACAAAATTAAATTTAGTATTGAAAAATTACAACAATTGGATTTAAAATGACCATAAAACTAGCCATTATTATAATGTTGTAGAATTGTAAACTGTTGTAGTTAATTAATTATTTCTAAATCTGAGTTGCCCGGGAGCCAAAAAAACGCAGAAATTTACAAGGACATGCACAAATTAACTTGATAAAAGCATTCATCAAGTTAATTTACCCCTTTTCCGGTGGAAACACTTAAGGATTATGAGAGGCTGAATGAGAGGGTCCAAACGGCCTCACATATTGACTGCGAGGACCAGGCATTGAATGACTTTGCCAATTGAGTAGTGGAAAGATTAGCGCTGTGGGGCAGTGCGGTACCTAAAGCCGTCCCCATAGACCAAGTCCCAAACAGGGCAAAGGGTAGATTAGTTATACCACAGATTGGAATAGCCAAAGTAAGACGTCATCTTCCGTGTTATGGATGTACCGAAACAGTAGATTTTGATGCAGGATAGGGAAATTGTCGGCGAGCAAGAGTCGAGAAACGGTGCCAGGGTTCCTCTTCGACGGAATGCCCGGGTACCGTAAGGTGGAGACGCAGCTGCTGTTGTCTTTCGCACACATGTGTCAATGCCCATCTGGGGAAACTCAGACATTGACGCTAGCTAGACGCAAGGTTTTGTTTAATTTTGTTCTTAGCTCCAACCTTCTACGATGTCACAGGGGAAATGATGGTAGCTTCGTTACAGCGAATAGGAAGGAAGTTTTAAACGGACTTTTGTGTCTCACCACAACTTTGTTGAAGTAACAAACTGGAGAGTCACTTAGCAGGCATAGCTATAAGACTTTGAGATACAGAGGCTCTCAGCGCTTAAAATCTGAGACTCTCAGTCTCAGTCTAAAGCCGCGTTTTTACAAGGAACAGAAACAGGAACAGAAACAGAATTTCATACATAAGCAACGCAAAAAGCATTTAGCGAATTTAGGTTTCAGTTGCTAATGTATGAGATTCTGTTTCTGTTCCTGTTTTACGTTGCTTGTGACAACGCGGCTAGTGAACTTATTAAAAACAAAAAGAGATCGATCTGGGAGAAGTTTAATAAGTTCTTTATTGAGTCAGAGGACTGTCGTCCCAGTACAGTCGAATTCAGTACCGGGTCGCTCCCGAAAAATCCTGCCAAAACAGCAACACAGGAGGAAAGAAACGCCCTCCATCTCTCTGGTGCAACTTTATAAGATTGCGGAGCTCATTAAGAGCTTAAGATCTATAGAAGGAACCTTGGAATGGACGATAGTAGGATCTCGTCAGAATCCTGTAAATATATATCAGATTCGCTGTGAAGAATTAATGAAAGAATTTCTGCGAATCAGTCAAAACCACAACTGAAGCCCGACAGAGGAAAGCCCCCTCGAAAGCGCCAATACTGTTGTCTGTACCCAGGAAGACAGATTAGATGTCGGTTGAACCTCAACAAACGAGGAAACGCTGGATGTGCTTACGGCAACCCACTTCCCAGGTTACACCGACCCCCACGGGGCTAGCAGCTACCTACCTGAATTATGCACCAGACAAAACGTCAGCAGAAGAAGAGGAGGCTCTCATATGAGCGGAGAGACTATACCTTCTTGTCTGGCGCCGGGAGATATCTTCTCTTCGCTTATATGGAACCTGGTAATGGACGAACAGCTAAAGGCTCTGCAGGAAGAAGGCTTGATTGTAAACGCAGTCGATGTGCAATCCTCATCCCAGTCAAATTCCCATCAATCCTCAGCGATCGACTAAGCTTCGCACTTCGTTTTGTTGATATCTGGGTTAAGTGTTGATGACTATGCGAATAAATACTTCTTAGGCGAAAGTCTTTGTAGTTGGAAGTTGTATTGGAAGTTGTATACCAGGAAGAGCAATTCAACTTCATGATCAGGACACCAAGAAAGGAGGGAGTTGAGCTACCCATATCCAAATCCTTCAGATACCCGGTCGGGAAAATATTAAAGTTCGTGTCAAGAGAAAATGCGTGGCTTATAAGCCTGCCGCAGAACTTTCGACCGCATGTGGACTTCAACCGCAGATGGTACACTGGATGTAATGGCTCTAAGACCCATCCTAACTTACGGCGAGGTTGTAAGGTAGAATGCAACATTAAGAAAAAGTCATCTCTCTAACGAACCTCACCAAGGTCCAAAGGGCTGCCTGCATGGGAATAACAGGGTTCCTAAACGGATCACATCCACCGCATCATTGGAGGTCCCGTACTCAGCATCACACCTTTGAACATATATGTGAAAACTTAATGGGGAGCCTCTACAGAGACTCCAGCCACGGGTTACCCTGTGACATTTGGTTTCAACAAGGCACGGTACCAAAAATACCTGAAAGATTTGTAAATGGGATGAAAAGACTAAAAATTTCGCTTTCTAAATAAACATAAAACAAACTAGTTCGTTTGTCTTTCGGGACTACTGTTACAGTTAAAGCCTAAGGGTATCAGCTGACAAGTGAATATAGCTGATGCCTACCCACATC
This sequence comes from Neoascia interrupta, assembly GCA_947623515.1. NCBI lineage: Eukaryota > Metazoa > Arthropoda > Insecta > Diptera > Syrphidae > Neoascia > Neoascia interrupta. The sequence goes on along the minus strand of OX392462.1, from coordinate 20,919,923 downwards.
CTACCTACGGGCTACGCCACACCGTAAAGACCTTAACAATGGGGTCTGCATTGCAAAACGCTCTTTCCTTTGAATAACATGCCCAAACCAAGGATTCAACAATTTTAGCCCCTACCAAAAAAGTCCTTACGTATCCCCAAGCACATCATATACATCCATAGGCCAGCAATAGTGCAGTTTAGTGGTTGCTCTGTCCCAACACTTGCAGATGTTGTGCACCTTCTGCAATTTTAACAAAACTCATGTAAACGTGTGATTTATGTGATCTCATAAATTTCACTAGATGCATTTGTGGTCAGGATGTCATTAATAAAATCCTTTTTGTCATTGCTCCAGGAAAGCGACGTCTGAATTAGTGCGTGCCAGCCTCCATGGTTACTCTGGACTCACGTTATCACATGTCGTGTGTTTAGAATTTTAGATTTTCCGGAGAACATTCATTTTAAATGTGCACACGTCACGCATACACACATATGATAAACCATAGTAAGAATCATGCATACGTGTGCTATATATAAGACACATCCTGAATGAAGAACTTAATCTGCCACAGACGTGCACTTCGATGAACAGGGACAATAAATTGAGTTAATTGTACTTTATATAGAGAGTATGTCGTCCTTTTGAATTTAAACATCTCTGAAAAGGATCTCCTTAAAGTTGGAAAATAGTCTTAATACATGTTCGAAGGCATCTGTCTAGGCTTTTGAGCAATTTCCCTGGAAGGTGGATGAAGTTTGTTAGAATTTGTAACAAAAAGAAGAACCCAAATCCTTAAGGTATCTGCGCATGAAGTCGTAAATCGTCTCGGGACTTTCTTGTGAATTTTCTAAAAGTCCATTTTATGGTTCTGCAACGCAAGCAAGTTGGCGATAATAACTGAATTAGGACGTGTGTTACAGATACTATTTGAATTATGTTCTGCATGGGTATGCAGCGAGAACATTCTCCTTTCTCAAGAGATTTCCATGGACGACGAGGTGATTTACAATTTTTCCATGGCAAGAGATTTAATGCTTCAGATGGGACATCGGGGAATATAGTGTAAGGCGTGCATCGTTGGGTAGGAATCTACACCTATAAATTAGAATGAGGCCATGGACAGGTAACGCTTAAGAACATTGACCATCCATAGTGGATTTGGAGACGCTTGGCACATCCTTAGAAGAAAAGAAAGCTTTCTGGATGGGGGTTTTTATGCTGCATTCAATATAGTCTTTGCCAACACCTTTTCTTGTGATCCATCCAAAATTAATCCATCATCCTTTTCATGGAGAAAAAGCAGTCATTCTAAAAGGTTACCAACCCCTGTGGTGGCCCTTTCAATATAATAATCGACCATTATCCCTCCACAATGCAATCCACTTATCCTTTCCGCATTTTTTATCATTTCCTTCCGAATGCAATTTCAAATTGATAAATATTTCAGGGGGCCTCCACCGCTGCCCGCAAAGAAATAAAAATAAAAACCGAACTCAGTAACCAATGGTTGCCTATTATATCCTTGCAAGATGAGAGTCCCTTTCAAAAGCCTAATGTTTGCACAATGTTATCCGGTCGCTCATCACAGATCCTTTCAAATGAAATATAATGGACAAATAATGGGCAAACTGCCTACAACATGTTAAAAGTTCATTCCACAAGTCCGAAACAGAAAAGGGATCCTATAACCTTTACCGCCCCTACACTCTGGCGCTGTACGCCGTCCCTTATCCCCATAACTTGACTCTGAGTCTTCAAAAGAATTTTATATATAAATCCTCCCTTCGAAAAAACTCCGCTATGCACACGGCTGTGTGGCAGGCACACAGGAAAATGGGCTTTCTGCCTTGGCTTGTCATTTCATTATATTGATGTGCCTTTCAAAAACTTTGTCATTTATTTTAAGACGATCTAAGGATACACGAAGGACATAGAGAAAAGAAGAAAATTGGTGTTTATCTAGGCATGGGTAAACCGAATAAACGAAATATAACACACAACCAAAAAAAAATAACACCCAACACAGGCTAAGGACCTCTCGTCTTTTCATGTCGCTGTGAAATGAAATCCCATTAACCTTTGAGCATACGGTGTATGGCTGAGGCTCTGAAGCTTATCATATCATCTCATCATCGGCATCAACACAGTGAAAGTGAATTAGAGGTGTACCCTGATGAAAAATTCCCTCATCGGTAAAAAGGAAAAGGATTTTCATCCCGAGAATACGGGATTTCTTATTTTGCATTAAACATTTAATTTAATTTTTTAATACAAAAAAAAAAAAATATATATAAATAAAACTCCACCAGCCTTGGTGAAAGAGACGTCAGCCTTTATGGCCATGGCCACTTGAAGGGAAACTTTTACTTTTTTTCTTATCAGATCCTTCCTATGTACCTAACTTTGGCACTTTTATAATGGCGGCTCAGACACCGAAGGAGACTGAAGAAAAGTTTCAAGTTTATACTCGTTGTCGGTCGAATGCACGGCAAGTTTTCCAAGCGAATTTTTAAATAAATCAAAAGTTCGACTAAATTCTTATGCCACGTTCGACACACAGGACACATTTTGTCGCTCGTCCTCTGATAGTTTGGGGGGTCGAACTTCGTTTTGGGTTTGAATGTTTTTAGGGCGAAGGTACTCATCACGTACGCGGTTATGGAAGGGATCGTTTTAATGAAATTTATCACTTAAAAGGGATTTCGGTTGATGGGATTTTTACTTTTTAAGATCAAAGGACCTTTCGATTAACTTCGAGGGAATGCATTGTACAGTGAGATTAAAGTTCAGAAATTTGTTTTATTACCCCTTTGTTAAGTTTAATAGGATAACTTACGTAGCTTGGATACAAATGCAGGCTTCGTTTAAAAGAGAAAAACCTAGTCTGAAGCTTTCGGACATTTCATTTTTAAAATATTCCATTGAACAATCGGGAGCTCAGCAAAGGACTATAATAAGAATCTATGGTGCATGCAGAAAATTAAAAGGCGCAGGTCAGGCTTAGGTACTAGACACCAGGAGGTCTACACTATACCGCTCCGGTTGTCCTGATGAATGGAAATTGATTCCCAGGTATAATTTTGCTGGTTTTCTAAGTTTTCTCGGGTAGCATGATTGAGAACCCTGCCCACGACGGACGCTAGTTGGCTCCAAAGAAAATTCAAGAAAAGCTCATAGCCTGTGGATCTAACATCTTTTATAAAAAAAGCTTAAGAAAAAACTAGGAGATATAGGGGCACGCGTGAAACTCGACTTGGATCTAAAACAGCTGCTGAGGGTAACGGCGCTGTCCGATGTCAACCTACGAAAAGTCAGTGTTGTAATTGAAATTAGGCCAAGTATTGTTGAAAAGCTTAAATAAACTTCCACGTGGTAATAACCGGATGTCTGGATGTGGGTCTGATGTGTTTCCAGGAACAAGCTCGTTCGGGAAATACTGGGTACCTCTCCATTGCGGAGGTTGTATGCTTCTGCTGACTTGTTGGCTGCCGCCCTCAATTTATTAGCGATATCCTCATTCCCGCACGTAATCAAATCCCTTCCAAAGTTTGCATAATTTGGTGATACACGTAACACCTCATGCGTAGACGAGCGGATCGTAGGTGCCCGCAGGATTTTTTTTCCAGCGGGGCTAACCATTGGCTCAGATAAAAAATTGCAATTAAAGAGTCGTATATTTGTTAAAACTTCCTAAAATCGTACCGATAAGGGCGGGGGGGGCAAGGGCAAGTGCCCCATCAAGCCCTTCACTACTCAGCTTGTAATATCCTATCCTATGGATCTTTTAAATTACTTAGCCATACCAGTTGGAAGTGATCCGTCATGACAGCAAAGCGAACACCTTCGATATACGGACGCAGCTTCTCCACTGCCCATAGCACTCCTTCTCTGTTGTTCAGAAATTGCTCTCACACCTACTGAACGACCTTCTCACTCGACTGCACCTATACCATAATCTGATGCATCAGTTTAAACCATAAACGGTCGTTCGAAATCTGGACACCAAACACGTCAATATGGGAGGTGAAACAAGACATTCTTTCGCTGTCCTCAAACTGTCTTCACATAAATTGGCAACGCTAAAACATATAAAAACCGAGCTTAAAAGACTTATAACGCTAAAAACTGCATTGATTTTGCCAAACTAAATGCTTTACTTTGCTTAGAACATGGGAATGTGTTTACGCAAAAAGTCGATGTCCCTAAGGGCCGGTTTCTCAGTGCTGAGTTATGCCCAGCTTAAACAAAGATCTGTTAATCCCGTAACAAAACGAATTTGGAGTTAACCCAGCGAGCAGTTTTTTCAGTGCAGAGTTAACTCCGTCAACAAAGTTGGTAAAATCTTCGACTCTCGAAATTATTGACTCTTCCAGCTCTCTTCACATAGAAAAACATGGGAAAAAAAGTTCCAGTTATTCTCAAATGTAATTTTTCACAGAAACGCGCAAATCAACTGACATTTCACGCAGAAAAAACATTCAAAGAAGTTCTACTGTTCTCAAGAGATAATTCGAGATTAACTCATCAAATTTGGTGAGTTAAGCCGAGATTAACTCCAGATCTTAGTTCACTGAAAACTGGTCATTTCTGGGGTTAATCTTAGTTTAACTCGGAAAGTCGGATGATCTCGCACTGAAAAACCGGCCCTAAGTCCTATAATTTTTTTTAGTAAAACTCTTAACAATCATATTTCTAACTGCGTGTACACAAAACGCATAAGCTGCTCAAAAAGAAGACTCAAACCTTGGCTTTCTGTTTGTTATGCAAAATTCAACACAAAAATAAACTTATGGCGTATTCTTTTCAACTGGTGTGGAATACAGAAAAAAATTGTTCTTTTCTCGTACACCTGAACGGAATCGTGCTCATGTAAATGTTCTTTTGAAATCCGAATTCGTTCGGTGTAGACACCAAACTCGAAATTTCGCCACCGACGTATTTGATGATGGAGGCTGGGTGTAGCTTTAATTGTATATGTGAAGTGATGTTTCAACTCAATTTTCATTAGTGATTTTATAAAGCGACTGAAATTGTATGAAATAGATAAAAACTTACTAAATATCTCAAACTTAAAGCTATCAAAAGTAATTTTAGGTAAAAAGTACAAAAACCGACATCAACAATATCACGCTACAAAATGAAAAAAAGGAAACAAATTGAAGTCAAAGCAATTCGATACTTGATGGCCGTTTCACATTCAGCGCGAGAGCGTCAAACCAGAGCGGCAGCAACAACATGAGACCAGAGAAATCGTTTATGTTAATACCCAATGAGAGCGAGAAACCGCGACGACTGTTTTGACTGCACAATGACAATACATAACATATTTCTAAAGTTTGTTGACTTTATTGCACACAAATAGTTTATATTTCCCAACAAGTATTAGTTTCGAGAACAAAAATGCCCGAGACCCTCGCTAGCTCTCTCGCTCTTTATGTGAAACAGCTCTTTATGCACCGGTGCAGTATTTGTCGTTCTGTACACAATAATATCGAGTTTACGCCACGCTGGAATCGTCGCGAACACAGAGTAGTATTTGACAGCTCGGTGTGGCAGTTCGGTGTTAAAAAACTACGCCATTAGAAAATTATGCCTGAAATATCCACAAAATAACCTTTTTAAAATAATGTATAAAATACTCTGTTTGATACAAAGAGAGAAATTTCCAGGTGCGGGGATAGCCACTATAGACGTGTTTTCAATTCTTTCAAAGGTGGACATTAAAAAAGAATGACAAGTAGTCAATAGCTCGCTCTCTTAGCTGACTACATCCTGACTACAGTCTCAAATAGCGAAATAGTTGAAAAGTTCAATTGCTACTTTGCCTCCATAGCTGAAGCTCTCAAAGCCGCGTTTTAATCTTGCGAGCTGTACTTTTTGTGATGGTGTTGCCGACGGAACTTTAGAAGTGCATAAAACCATAAAAACTTATAATTCAAGTGGGTTTGATGGAGTATCAAACAATGTGCTAAAAAATTTATCCTGGTTTGTGGTGAATGTTTCAGTTTTTTTTAAAGGGATTAACAGGAGCATTCTTACTGGTACCTTTACTGGCACCTTAAATGCGCCGATATTCAAAAAAGGCGGTCGCAGTTGCATAACTGCAACTACAGGTCAATTTCTTTTTGCTCGTTCTGTCAGGAAAGTTTTTAAAAATTTGGTGAAAAGTCTTGCTACTAAGTTTTTAAACAAAAATAATTTTTTCATTAAGGTTCAACTCGGATTTCAAAAAGGCGAAGCGACTGAAGATGATGCTTTGTTGGAGTTTTGCTCCCAAGTTTTCTCAAATTCAGACAAGAATAATTCCCAGCCAGCTTATTTGTTGATTTGATAAAGCCTTTCTTTGATAGAGCCTTCCTTTGATAAAGCCTTTAACATGGTTAACCACACTATTTTTTAGGCTTAGGTACATCAAAGGAGCTGAGTCTCGGGAGTTTATGTTTGAATGGTCTTACCTGACTAACAGCTTGCAAAGAGTTCATATGGAAGGCGTTAGAAGTGAAGTGAAATATATGAAAATAGGTGTTTCTCAGGGTTCAGTCCTTGGGCCATTCTTTTTCTTATCTATATTAATTCAATTTTTCGCTAAATTTTAAAGGGTTTCTGATGGCCTATGCTGATAACATTCGTTATGTCTATGGTTTGCTTTTTTTTTCTAAGACTATGGTTGGCGGAACATTATTTTCTTATAAGTTGATGTCTTCTAAGACTAAGCTGACTTAGTTTATCCGCACATTTCCCCCTTCTGATCTCTTCTTTCATGCACCGGAGTGTCGAAGATTTTAATTGATGAAAATGTGGCTGCAATGATTCGCTTTTCTTTTGTATCGACTTGGATTGCCAGGGTTTGATGCATAGTTTGTAACGCAGTGAATTAATCGCCGTAGACCCTCTAAGACCTTTTAGAAATACGATTGGGACCGACAGAAGAATCACTTAAGACATGTCCGCCCGCCCGTTCGTATGTAAACAACTTTTACGCCTTAAATTTTAAGCTAGAGATCTGAGTAAGCTGGAAGTCCAGTCCTTCAGATCAAGTTTGATGAAAATAAGATGAAACCGCCCACAGACACGTCGACTACTACAGGCCTGTGTATGTGCGACCATCTCTAATTTTTAGATTACCCGACCGAGGGTATATTAGTTTTAATGCATAGTTTGTAACCAAGTAAAATAATCACCGTAGACCTTTTAGAGATATGATCGAGACCGACAGGTGAATCGATTAAGCCATGTCCGTTCGTCCGTCCGTCTGTATGTGTGAAGGTTTTAGGACTTTAGAATCAGGCTAGAGAGCTTAAACTTGGTTCACTGCTTGGATCTTCTGCTGCACAGATAAGGTGTGAAATTTGGCTTAATCCGTCAACGGCCACGCCCACTACTGGCTTCAATGTGAGACAACCTCTATTTCACATTTTCTTTCAAAATGCCTTTTGGTCAAGTTAGAAAAGTCGTAGGAACTTAAATTTTGGAACTTAGCAATATTGGCCCAAGACCTTTAACAAGCCAAAAATTGGACCGCCCACAATATCGACCATGCCCACTTTTAAAAACCCGCTTTCTCGGAAAGTTGACTCAGAATCAAAAAAAAAAAATATTACAAATTTTAAAGATAGTACCATTTGCAAAGTTTGGTTCATGCAAAGTTTTGAGCTCCGCCCACTTTTATGGGGCGTTTTTAGTAGTTATTTTCCAAAATAAAATTCGGTTTTAACGCATTTTGTCATGAATCTTACGAAATAACAATTAATTGATTTTAGTTTTTAGGCCAGACCCATTTTTGGGGGCGTGCCCTTTACAAATTATATATGAATTCGGGACAAACAATTTAAAGATTTGGTGTTACACGGTATATAGTGTCGGGTACATAGAAGTTTGTCACAGAACTCGAACTCTTGCACTTACTCACTTGTTAAAAATAAATTTTTCAAATTTTATCTATGTTACAATGGCGCAAGTGGCACGTGACATTTGCCTTGTAATTGTTTTTGAAATAGCAGAAAAAGTTTGGTCTTGACATAGACCACGCCTACTTTTTAAGGGATTTTAATTTAAAATGACTGTTTTCAATGAATTACATAACAAAAGTTTTAGATATTAGCATTTTCTAACCTTCTTGTATATGCCTCCTCCCACTTTTGTGGGCGTGGCTTTCAAAAAAGTGATTTTTTAAGTTAAAAAGTCGGATTTTTAGCGCGAAAAGTATGCAACCACTTATCATGTAGCATTCAACAGTTATATTTTTGTATCAAGCCCACTTTTTGGAGGCGTGGCACTTTCCTTTTTTGGTAGGGTTGGGTATTTTGTAATCCGTCGTGGACTGAAGTTTTAACTTGATGTTTTAACTTGATACCCATTACTATAGTTGAGCAATCTCTTGAACCTCTGCTGCATTTTGGTCTCACAATCTTCGTTCCAGCGATTGCATGGATCGTGTTTAATTTTTTGAACGAGTTTCCACCTTTTATTATAGTCTCTGTTAAGTCAAGAATCGGTTCATATTGTGGCACTATCAATGGTGCTCCGATGATAAAATGATTAGGTGTTATTGCGTCAAGATTTTCAATGTTGCTTGTTAATGGACAAAGTGATCTGAAATTTCGACATCCTTCAACTGGTTTTTACCAGTGTTGTGTTAATTTCTTCATACATTATACTTTTAAGCAACATCAATTTCTTGGTAAAACAAGATTCACCTGGTCCTTTTAACCCATTAAACGTGTAAAGTCATCGATGCGACTCCGGCAAATTGATTTGCTCGTTAGAAATCCCACCTTTCAACTGTGACTTCCACAAGCGCTTACTCTCTTCGGCACGTACTTTACACATATCCCCCTCCAGATACTACTCCTCGCAAAAGTTTTCCACACAGAAAACAATTTATTATCCTGTCAAACGGGGCAAAACTTAAGCCAAAGTCCTTTCCAATCAAAGCGATAAAAAATTACTTTCCCACAACTGTGGACTACAGAATTACTTTGAACATGAGCGTGCAGTGTCTAGGCATATTTCTTCCATACACCTGGTCGTCCTAAGGTATCCCTTAACGGAACAACACAAGTCCGTAGTTTCACAGAAAATACAAAAAAAAACCCTACAAACAGGGAAAAAGAAATTGATTGTACCCACCGGGCAGTTGTAGGCCCTCCTTCTTTTGCACATCCCCAAAGGACTGTGAATTTCTACGCCTGGTCACATCGGAGGTGGTCGGCTGCCCCTCTTTGTGTATGGCTCCATTCTTCCGCACTATTTCATGCATCATTTGTATGCAAAATCTAGAGCCTAGTGATGTCCAATAAAACTCTCGCCCTGAATATCCTTTTTGGGGCCAATTCATGCACTCAAACATTCTGCATGGCACTTTGAACAATCCCCCAGGATTGAGTGTGGCTGTACGCCGCCGTCTAGAATGGGCCTATATCGCACACTAGTCTGTTGTGTGTACTTTGGGGGGTTCTTGGTTGGCCGGGCGACGGCGTTCCTTATAAATGGCCGCATATTTAGGAAGGATGCATGAAATTACCATTACGAATGATAGATTGGGGGTTTCTTGTCGTAGACACACACACCTTTTCGCAGAATTTGCTCTGGCTCAAAGGACGAAAGCAAATCGTATACAGGCAAATGCGGAAGATTAAGTACGGTAAATTAACTTTCTTGATATGAGCACTAAGCCTTAGAGCTCGAGAGCCGCTTCGGCGGGGCATGGTGGTGGTTTGTTGCCGACATTTTTATAGGACGCTTGATGTATGTGCCGCATTTGGTATGCAACATTGAATTGGCCGATCGGGGTTCAAATGGAGTAATTAAGTTAAATGATCCTTAAAATTTCTCTACACAAAAAGCTCTAATGTATTCCGGCCTAAATGTGTGCAAAAAATATTGCCAAATATTTGAACAAGGGGGTTATTGGAGTTCGCATCGCAGTCCTATTGATATCCATCAATTATTCACTTTTGATTGGATTATTTGAAAATGTTGGCTGAAATCATCAAGGATAATGCTGATAAGACCCCCGATGGACTGCGCGCCACACAATTGGAACAGAACAAAGTGCAACAAAAGCCTGATCCCTAAACGAGTTAACTATACACAAATGAAAAAAGGAAGAACAAACCATCAGGACAGAGAAAGCTAAGCTAAAGAGTCCTTAATGCCTAATCGAGTTAGGGGTTTCTGTTTTCCGTAATTTTCCACAGTCATTCACTGGCGAGCCCTTCAGTGCAATTTATAACAACGTCATAGCGCAGTCGGCAGGGGATAAAGGAAGACCCATTCAGGACATTACAACTGAAACAGAATAAGGCCACAAAATTAAATTCGAAAAACACAAAAATAGAAACAGAAGCAGGCTTTCCGCACGACAACGCCCGGCCGCCGCCCGCGCGCCGCCCACTTTGTCAGGCGACAGCAAAGTGCAAAAGGATCTCCCCATTGAAGGGTGGCAAATCTCCGTTAATAATTCGAAAGAAACCAAAAGAAGCGCGTCGCTCTGCAAGACGGACACGAAGAAATGACTGGGAAATCTCATTTTGTGTCGAGTCCTTTGTGTATCCTGTCCTGTGTGTTTTGTGTTGTTGTCGGTGGCATAGTCTCATTCTCTGATTGGAGTTATAAATTTTCGTCGAACAACACGGCTGAGGGAACAAAGGCGAAATATATAATGGAAAACAAATTATGCACTTGTTTCTTCGGTGTAGCGTGAAATCCCACTGGCCACCCCACCAATGAGGCGGGGCAGGTGCCCCTTTTCCCCCGGCCGGCATGGATGGGTGGAAATTAAAATGCATTTTCTTTATCGTGCTTCCGCTGCTGTTGTTTATCCCATTGTCCGTTTTTTTGTGTGTTTTGAGCTGAATTTGGAAGGGGATTATTTCGATGGAATTTTAATCATGAAGAAGAGATTCCAGATTTTTCTTAATTTTTGTGATTCGTGAGGTTTTTTTTATTGAGTTTTAATTGGAATTCCTCATTGGGATATCTACCTACTTGGCTTTTCATTATAAGGGCTGTGCCGGATCAAGGCTGGACGTGGATTTGGAGAGCTTTTATGCGGGGATTTTTTTTAGGCAATAATCAGCTCCTTGAGAACGTGCTTACGTGCTGAACAGGCTTAAGGGGGAGATTGATAAATTAGGGTTTTTTTTAGTCAAATTATTTGAACCACAAGAATGTGTAAAGGGGAATAAGTTGAGAAATGCTCCCATAAGGATACGTTCGATCGATACTTAAATGCCTTAGGGATTTTTGGAAACATGTACCTAGGTATTTCTCGAATAAAGCACAAGAGCCTTAGTAAGCTTAGTTCTCTGCATTTATGTATGTCTGTTATCCATCTTCCCAATCCAAATATTCTAATATATTCCAAGTAGTAGAAACACATTTTCTTTAACCAGTCCTGAGAGCGGCTTGCCCTAAACAGGGAAATAATTCTCTTGCCAGGGCAGATTCAAGACTCACACACGAAGATTAAAACTTATGGGCAGCCTGAGCACAGCCAAGTCAATTGAATTCTTGGAATATGGCGATAAGACTTTGGTCTTTCATTGCTTCTTTTGGAAAGTGCGTTCCAGTGAGGGAATTAGCTAGCTCCATTCCACCCCTTAAAAATCCAACTGCAATACGACCCGTTTAAGAAGAAATGCAGTTCAACAGTTCGCTCTTGAACCCAATTTTAAAATTTTAGCAGTTTATTAAGTTTTGACTACTCTCTGGGTTGATATTCTTTTACTAACTATCGGTTTTTTAAGCACGTCCTGTGGCATAGTTAGTATGAGCTTAGTTCTTATTGACTTTTACTTCGTAAAATGTACAATAAATTCTATATTTTTAGTTTTTTAGGTCTATTTTACTGTGGCCGCCTACCAGATTCGCAGAAGGAGGTTTAACAGAACTTCTTATTATTTTATGCTAGATTTTTTTAAGTTCTATAAGTCTTGAGGTAATAATATGAACAAACAAAATTTACAGAAAAAAGACTTAAAACTTTCTTCAAGTGTGCTGTAGACAAATCCCTTGTAGCACAGAGCACTCGATGCGTACATAAATAAAATCGTCCAACTGCTCAATCTGCAAAGTGTGTATTACGCAAGGACTCGCATGGGGAATACAATAAATTTAAATATTTCCTCCCTATTACTCCTAGTTGATGAGCTGAGTAATATGTGTACTACCTATGTGGATGCTGTGGGATTCGATTTCCACCTCAGACAAGGTTAAGTTAGGTTAAACAGGGATGTGGTTCAAAAGGCAAATATCCGTTTCAAAAAGCCTGAGCCTCTGCGTGTTTCCGCAGGAGACAGTGTCCTGTCAGAATTCCCACTAAAGCTTGTCCCTGCTCATTTTTAATAGTTAATAGGAAAATGAAATAGTCCCGATAATTTCCCGCCAAATCGTGGCCAGAGGGCCTTGGATATCCAGTGTCAAGTCAGACTAGACCACCTTTGCTTGACATTGTAATTTTCTCCTCAATAGTACCTCTGTCTACGCTGAGGGGTGGTTTGATGTTAAAAACCTCACTATTTCTAAAAAGCCCTCCTCTTTTTGCAAGCTTATCAAAAAGAGGAGGGCTTGCTCATTTTTCTATACTCCATACCGCAGTGTCCTGACACCCAGCACAGTCTCACTCTCACCCAGTTCTGAAAGCACAATGCTTGAAGCATTATGCAACATTCCCTGACTATATCAGATTTTATGTTGATCGATTAATTTGCCTTAAGCGTAGCCTCTCTTTCGATGTAAATGGCGAATCCGGTAGTTTAAAGGATACTTTTAGTTCCGAGTCTAATAAGAAGGTACCGGACCGGAACCTGTTCCTTCCTATGTTATCGAAGATATCAATTTCATTAGGACTGACGATCTCATTATTTTCCCAGTCCTCCCATAGACACAAAATACTGGTTCTGTTTCACAATCTCAACCCCCCGACTAACCCTCCGAGAGTGAAATCAATCTCTGCGTAAAATAAAAATCACACACAGAGATTTGTCCTGAATCTCAAGCCCATTCGTTTTTTCTGGCACTACTGTCAAGGGTGAATCTGAACCTTAATTTTTAGCGACCCGTTCAAAAATTTAAAAAGGACCTCTTAGGGCCAGTTTTTCATTGCGAGATAATCCGTATTTCGGAGTTAAACTTTAACTAGCCCCAAAAATGAGTTTTTAAGTGAATATTAATCCGGGATTAATCTCGGCTAACCCGTAAAATTTGGTGAGTTAATCTCGGATCAACTCTCGCGAACAGTATGAACTTCTTTGAACTTTTTTTCTGTGTGAAATTGCAGTCGCTTTGCGTGTTCTGCGAACAATAACATCTGGGAATGACTCGAACTTCTTTTTCCGGCCCTTGTTTTTTATTAAAAACCGGCCCTTATTCAAATCACTACGTTTTCCGTCTCTCCATCCAATCGCGTTGAAACTTCTGCACGGTCGTATAAAGACTAAATTTGGTGTGCTTTTAAAATGCGAAAATAGCAAATATGGTAGCAAATATGTATATTATAACTTCTGGGCCATTTTTGACGCAAACACAACCACATGAACGCTAACCAACACAACAGATTTGAAAAATAAAACAATAAACTTATAACCGGTTATTTTATGGAAGAAAAATATGAGTACCGAAAAACATTTCTACCATGTTTACATTAAACGTTGTTCTTTGCGTTCTCTTTTAAGTTAATTTAACGCCCCCGTAGGGGCACTTTATTGGCTTAATACAAGCAGTTACTAAAACTAAATCTTAAACAATCTAAGCTTAAAACTAAACTTAAGAGAAACTAAAGAACCTGGTAAGGGTAAGGTGGAGGTTAATTATGATTTAAGCGCACGCTTAACAGAGGATTTACTGGGAAGCGTGCGATTCAAAGGAATCGCCAGAGGCAATCGCTTTGCGAAGCATCCTGTTGAGGGGCTCATTCTTTCCGTAGTCAGTACGATGAAAGGGAAGGTGGAAGAGAGGGACATGTCTCAGACGGCGGGGGTTGGTGTTAAAATTAATCTGTTGGAGGAGGTGGACTATCGATCTTTCCAGTTAGCAACTGGTTTACAAAATGTATGTCAGCAGCATCGCGACGTGAACTTAAGGTTTGGAGGTTGAGTAATTTTAGGCGGCATTCATAGGGAGGAAGGTCGAAAGGATCATCCCAATTAAGACCGCGCAATAAATCTGCGCTGTACGGTTTCAATTCTTTGGATATGGATCTGACAGTGGGGTTACCAAACTTGACTGGCGTATTCAAGAAGACGTCTAACAAGAATGTGTATAGGGCTTTGGTAACATATGGATTGGAAAACTCCTTAGACCAACGTTTGATAAAACCAAGAGAAGAGTTGGTTCTGTTAATTATGTCGTCAAAATGCTTATGAAAATTAATTTAAGTATCACAGGAAATGCCCAAATCGCAAATCGAAGTAAAACTAGGTACGAGTTCATTGTTAAAGAAGTATGATCTGAGGGGAAGAGTGCAACGCTTACGAGAGTAAGTCATTTCGTGACATTTTTTTACAATTAGTTCGAGGAAGTTATGCTGGCACCAGGAGAAAAATTTGTTGAGGTTGACCTGAATTATGTGCGAGTCCTCAGGGCGCGAGATAAGTCTGGAGATCCTTATGTCATCTGCGTTAATCTCCAAATTAGATTCAGTGAAGAGAAATTCAACATCGTTAATGGTAACTACAAAAATTAAGGGACCTAAGTGACTACCCTGTGGAACACCTGAAGTTGCAATCAATGGGTTAGAAACCACGGTCCTGAAGAGGACGCAGTAGGATCTATCTTCAAGATATGATTTAACCCATGCTATGAATAGGGGAGGAAAGCCTAAAGCCTTAAGTTTGAAAAGTATAATTTTGAAAGAAATTTTATCAAAGGCTTTGCTGAAATCAGTTATAACAACATCAACTTCGTTACTGCGTTCCATGGCACACAAGATTCGTGGTAGTCGATCTGACTTTCAAAAAACCGTGTTGCTTGGTGGAGAAATTTTTTTTTTTTTTTTTGAATACTAGGATGGACGGAGACTAAAACTCCAAAATCTTTCAAAGATACCAATACGCCCACTATAGCAGGTACATAATACCGAAGCAGCCGATATTGGTTATGCCCGATTTCCACGTGCTAAAAAACCACCCATTTATGAGAGACACTATGAAACTGCCAGAACGCACTTCATAGTAGTAAATTTTCGCTCTCTCATAATACTTCTTGACTACAACTAAGTTAACTTAACAAGTAATTTACGCTTCCATAGTGTTGATCGCATTGGATAGGTTGCTTTCCAGTGAATGCACCTACTAAGCCGTTCATTCATGCGGCTTCACCCTACGTCGCTAGATCGAAGGGTCTTGTTCTTTGTAGTCGTCGCTCGTTGTTAACATCGTTAAGAGTCTCGTTTAGAGTACGGATCATTTCATTGTTGCAATGAACATGAAGGCGAGCATTTAGCTTTCGAGCGAAGTTTGTTACTTGTTCGCCCACGGTAGCTATTCCTAAATCTCTGTGAATATCGCTATTCCTAATATACCATGGAGCATTCACAATTGCTCTTAGTGTCTTGTTTTGGTAAGTCTGCAACATGGACATGTTGCTCGGCTTTGTACAACCCCAAAGTTGTATACCGCAAAGTATGTATACCGTCCAGGACGGCTTTAACACCTGCCTGTACAAGAGCAGTTTGTTATATGTGCTTAATTTCGAAAATCTTCCGATAAGCCAATACATTTCCCTGAGCCTAATCTCGAGCTCGTCACGCTTCTTCTTTACGTGTGGTTTCCACCTTAGTTTAGCGTCCAGTGTCATCCCTAGATACTTCGCTTCATTTGCATAAGGTATTTGTACAGAATTTATGAACAGAGGCAAATTGTTAACCCTTCTGTAAGTGAAATTCACATGCGTAGACTTGTTCTCGTTAAGAGCGATTCGCCAAGTCTTCGTCCAGATACAAATTCTGTCCAATGCTCGTTGGAGGTTTCTCGTTGATGACTCGACTGATTCACCTGTTGCCAGGATGGCCGTATCTCGTCTCGTCATCTAGAGGTATGTCTCTTGTGTAGAGCAGGAACAGGGTCGGACCGAGGACGCTTCCCTGGGGTACGCCAGCCCGAATTTGCTTGAAACTCGAGTATTCACTACTACACCTAACACGAAAGAGTCTGCTTTCAAGATAATTTTCCAATATTTTAAACATGTCTTCCGGCAAGTTTTGCCGTAGCTTATATTTCAAGCCCTCGTGCCATACCTTGTCGAAGGCTTGCGATACGTCGAGGAAAGCACTTAAACATATTTTTCCCCTTCTAAGGCTTTTTCAATTTCATGCGTTATTCTGTAGACTTGATCTATTGTGGAATGGTTAGGTCTGAAACCGAATTGATGATCCGGGATCAAGCGCCTTTCTGCAATTATTGGTTGTAATCGCTTCAGCAGAAGTTTCTCGAACGTGGAGAAAATTGACTTGCAGTGAAAAAACACTGTGTGATCGATAATGTTCTCAAAGAGTTTAGGTATGCACGAGAGCTTGGCAATTGGTGTGTAGTTAGCGATTTCACTTCTGCACCCCTTTTTGTGCAAAGGAATGATGAAGGAGCTTCTTCAAGCCTTGGGTAAAACGCCACACTTTAAGGACTGCTGGAAAAGATCAGTAAGGGGCTGAGCAAGTGCATTGACACATTTTTTTAAGACAATAGCTGGTAATTCGTCGGGGCCATGAGAGTAATTGTCTTTTAAAAGTCGAATCTTTTTAATCACCGATGGCAAGCTTATTTTAATGTTTGTTAAGGTTGTTTGACGGATTGATCCTGTTTCAATCTGGCACTTTCCATATTGGTTGTTTTTTCTCCTGAGAGGCGTATGTTCCTTTCTAGAGTTCAAAGCGTTCCCGAGTAATTCCAGACCTTTGCAGCGTTTCATGTTAAGCTTCTTAGACCGGTATTTCACACGCCTTGATGTCTGTGTATCGAGCCTTTCAAACGTTGCAATTTGCCAATGTTGCTTGCAACTACTTATTTTCTGTACATTTTGAGCACTGGAAAGAAAAAGTGCTTTTCAAAAGGTCATCAGAGACTCGATCGTAAAACAACCAACTAAACGATCTTTTGCACCCACCCGGCGCCAAATCAAGTCAAAACATTTCCTTTTACTTTTACTGGTTGGGAAATTTCCAGGCGTACTTTAGCTTCAAAAGGAGGCCGGCATCCGAGCTAATGTCCCAGCCTCGGACATCGACCCAGAGTGCCTTGGGTTCATCGCTGTACGGTGAGTCTGGTATTCAGTTGATTGATCAGGAGGAGGTCTTTCAAGATTTTGAGATGTATAGGAACTGTATGCGGCTACAAGATTTCGTGGACAGTAAAGTTCTAAGTTTTTGTTGGGGTATACCTTCTGGGGGTACCATTCTGAGTAAAGTATCACTTCAAACAATGACAGACGTCAAACATAAAGTTGTGGTGCTCTTTCGCCTTTCGTTCCTTCCGTTCTCGATCGTAACTAAATTATGCTGCCTCTTGTTTAGTATACTACGTAATGTCTCAAATTAAGGCCTTAGGGTTGGTTATATGGTCCACAAATGGCACTTCTCCAGTGGAATAAAAAAAACCCTTACCAGGGTAAAGCTCACCAAGAAACGTTCAACTTGGACGATTTAAAAAATATTTACTTTCATCGTTGATATCTTTTTAGGATCTGGAAGTGGGATGCTAGGTTCGCTGAAAAATTGCGCGCATTTTTAACTTGAGTAGCTCTGCGCAGAACTCCCTTTTCCATCCGCCAATCATTTATTAATATGCTTTTGCCTGTTGAAAACTATTTGGTACTCCTGATGTGTTCTCTTCATAAAGTTCTTTTTTTCATATCCAACCAGGTTTATTACATAATACTTGACACGATTACGACTGAACGCCTTTTGTTTAAAGTACTATATGCTCAATTATGACAAGGCTAAAACCAGTGAATTCAAAAAGCCTTTTTGCTTATCCGTCATGTGATTTCTTTAAATCTGTTACAGCAACCTTGACTATACAAGTTTGAACTCTTTCATAAAACTATCATATCCCAATCACAATTTCATAAGTTGTCAATAGAATTCCGCTGATGCAACAAATCAATAACGAGTCCTTGGAAAGATATAAAAATGTATAAATTCAATTCATTTTAGCGGACAAGTGTTCATCATCGATATTGACGATAGATGTTGATGATGATTCAAAATACCGTTGCATGCTCAACGGATTATAAAAAAAACAGTCAAGTGCCAGGATGCACGTAACCAAATCTACATGAGTTTTCGTTCTCCGCCCTTCTCGGTATTGCACGAAAAAAAAGTGTAGATGAAACAGAATGCTCAAGGATATCGATGGAATCAACAGCATCGCAGCTCACCTGGGAGGAATTACATTGGTTCATCCTTGGAAGCAGTTTTTGCTTCGTCCTGTTTTTTTTTCTAAAGCCTTGTACAGCTCCCTCAGTTGTGGACTTTCTTGTTTTCCTTGGTTTCTTTTTTTTTTGCTTCCAAACTAACAACTCGCTCAAGTTCATTGATTTTCCATTTACGACTTTTCGAGTTCTGAAGTGGGCTTCAGGCGGCAATGGCGGTGCAGTTAGTGCGGTGCTTCTAGCATAGTGGGTAGTTCATCATGTTTCGCATACAATTTGTCCTCTCTTTCTTTCTTGCTGTGTCTGTCTCTTCGTTTCAAAGGGGAAGAGACCAAACAACAAGGATCTGGAGCTGGGTATAGAGCCTGTTCACTGGTGGCGGACGGATAAAGGTACTATCTAGGGACTCAGAGGTCGTTCCCATTGAAAGTTCTCAATCGAACTGAAGTGCTGTTTCAGCAGCAACATCAGAAGTTCGAGTTGAAGTTACTCCTTTTTTTTATCCCAACGCTGTTTACACTTTACAGTCTGCTGGGTAGGAAGAAAGGACGTTCTGTGCATATACAAGTGGCAGATAGTATAATTAAACGCTGAAGTGCAATTGATCCGACATGGACTGAGTAAAAGTGTGTTGACTGAAAAGAGTATCGAAGTTCATTCAGTAGTTCCTGTGCAAGTGCCCAAGTGAACTTTTGCGAGCAACTGGTTATGAGCTCCTATATCCCTTACAAGAGTATACACACTTTGTATCCGATATCCATTAGACTCCAGTCAATAATCGAATTAATTTATTTTATTTCACATTCCTTAAAGCCAAGACCTCCTGCAAATCATTTGGATTTAATAAATGTCCTGTTGTATAACTGCTCCAAACACTCGTCCGCCCACAAACTATATCCTGCACCCCAGGTACATTAGCAAGACACCGCACCACTGCTCCGCCCAAATGGAAGGACTCTCGCACACAATCCAGGATTATTATTGCATCCATAAAAAATATGTGTTCATAGTCAAATAACAGAAGAGAATCCTTAAGGTCCCTGCAACTGTCTGGTGCAGAGCAATTCTACGAAAATTTGTTATCCTAGCTGGTGGCTGCTAGAATACCCCGAAAATACTACAGCCACTATACACACATTCAAGCAAGATACCACATCCGGATGAGCAAAATTCCATAGAAATCCTGGCAAATTGGCTTCCTTTAGAAATTGCTGTGCAAATGAATTTTTGAGATTTTACGATCTGCTGAAAAAAGGAAATATTTTTTGAAATGCCACGAGTATAGAAGGTAGACATAGTTGGGCGTTGTTGCAGCATCAGCTTAACTTGAGTCCTGCGAAAGGGGTGGGCATCTCTACAGTCTACACCCATCATAGGATGTCGTATTGCATACCGGCACACACCGTTTTTGAAAGTGAACAATAAAACACCCTGCTTCCAGTGTATCAGGGATTGGTATGCAGATATTCCTCGTTCTGCATCCAATATGTATACCGGCTGGTCGGCAGCGTGGCGGTCTAGAGGCAAAAAACAACACACGAGGACGGGAGCGAACCACCAGTGCCAAAACACTTAATATAGCAATTGCCTGAGAGTTGGTGTAAATATTTGCACTTGTGTCCTTTTTTAATTAAAATTTTAATTTTGTTTTTCCATTTGGGGTTGAATCGTCAAATGAATTGTGTAAACGCATTTTGTTTACAGGACTCGCCTGCCATTGTCCAAAATATTGCCACAACCACTGCTGCCAGGATATGACAAATGGACCGCTGTGGTTTATTATTGCCGCCCAAAGGTACGTGTATAGGTGGATGGTGTGGCTGGCTATATAGCATGGGCAAAGTGAAATGAATGCATATCCCCTAAATCAATAGACCAGGAGACATTTCAATTCGAATTTTGCAAAGGATGTGAGATACTGAGTGGGCGGTACAATATTTAATTTATTGCGGCGCTTTTGTGTGCATTGTGATGAAGGAAGTAAGTGTGCGCCCCGAACCAGGTTCGTTGGGGGTATTGTTTGGCTAACGGATGTGTTTGGAGATAATTTTCCAGAATCGGGTGGGGCCCGAGGGGGGTGTAATACTCGAACGTTTACCGGAGTAAATATGATGGTGGAAGGATTTGAAGTGAAATATTAAATTCTACAGGCACAGGCTGCGCACTCTAATCAATCCATAACAAGGAATATCATGCACCAGTTGTTATGGGAAAACATTTTCAAAGTCGGTAGGCTCAAATACAATATCCTTGAGTTGGGGAAAAAGCCAAAAGCAACTTATCAGATACCTGATAAGAGGTGTAAAGGCGCCATTTAAAGCATAGCGCTGAATTTAATAGTCAAGATTCTTTTTTTTTAAAATTGCCTTAAAGCAAACCCCAAATCATTTGATGAATTGAACCGATCTTACTGATTAGTAAAAATGTTTGTTGTTTATGTAGAAGATCTTCCTTATTGGGTGTTTCCACTGCACGTGAAACAGAGATTGACGAAGAAAAATTTAAAGTTAATCCCAAAAAAGAAGATAAACTTGACGTATGCTTTAATTTTCCACAATTAATTCAATTTATTTTGATAAACTTAAATTAGTAAATCAGCAAACAATCCATCTGGCTGTTGTTTCTAAGATTCTAAGATTTGTTTCTAACAGTTTCTAAGATTTAGAGGAATCAAAATTTAGGTATGGTATTGTCACCGAATTTTCGATTCTGCGAAATGAAATAAGGCAAACAATAATAGAGAAGCAAAACGTCAAATATGTTGAAGGGTTTTCAAACCAAAAAGTTTAAAGTAGGCCAAATAAATCAACAATTCTGCGCATCCCTTAACACAAACACAGCTGAGTTGAGGATGCACAGATATCAATAAATGAAATCAATCTCTTAGCAAAGAGATTAAAATTCAGATGGCAAATACTGAGATTTATGGGGGACACAAAGAGATTTGTCGTAATCGCGGACTAGTGTCCGGTGGAAACACCCTATTAGTGAATGATTTGTGAACGTAACTGGCACTTAAAACCCGATAGTATACTTTCCAAGGTTATTCCAAGAAGACCATGCATTTTATCATGAATACAGACTTGCTCAGTATGCATGGATAACCAAGGGTCTATCATTTCCTTACTGTCCATCAGCCATTTGAAATTTGCAATATAAAACTATGCCCTTAAAATATGCGTTGATATTTCGAGATCGGAGAGCATTAGAGAAAAAAGTACAAATAGAGCTTTCGAGTCCCCACAACTGTAATGGCTGCACAGATGAAAGAGCAGTTTTGAGAAAAATCAAGAAAACTTGCAGTTGGAAAATGAACAACGTTGACAGATCACACGTATTAGAAATTATCCAACATTTTAAGGAAAGCTATAGCGAATTTTGAATTTTCAAAAACTTCTGAGATCAACACAAAAACAGAAAAGCATTTTCAAAACCGTTTTTTTAAATCTTCTAGTATCTTAATCCTGCCATCTGATGGTATCCTGCCATCTTCATCTGAAAAAAAAGACTTGCTCTTTTTCACGGTCCCCACCTCCGCGAGGGTTTGACAAGCCCTCCGAGAGTATTAATTGTCTTGAAAAACTTCTCAAAGTGCCGTTCGGATTCGGCAAAAAATTGTAGGTCCCCTTGTATGTAAAGAAATCAACACACCAGCATACATTGTTGAGAAGTTGGCCCTGGTTCACCTCGAGCTGTTGCGCCACTCTATTTATTTATTTTAGTATCTTAATAGTAAAAGCGATTTTGTTCAGATTTGATTAAAGTACAAAGCGTAAAAACAAAACAAGCTGTATTAAAAAAAATTAAATTTCCGTTTCTAGCCTAAGTTTTACGAAGAATTTTAAAAACGAAATAAAAAAGGAGCTTTCTTTTAAATGCTTGCGAAGGTGGTTATGCTCTTTGGAAAAAGTCTAACGCGAACTGAAAATAAATTTAAAATAGTTGTTTTATGGATTTGAAACATAAAAATTTATAAAAAATCCCCCGCTATGTCCCAAATGGTATAAAGTATAAATTTTGAATAAATATCGGGCATAGTCCATCTTCTAAAACTTTATTCAAAACTATAGCAAAGTTTGAGTGGGAATTCAAAATTTTTGAAGATTTAACATGAAGATTTAAAACATTTTCGAAATCGATTTTTTTGAGGTTTCTAGTCCCTTAGAGATTTATGTCGTTCTTGATTAAATTTGGCTGAAGTATGTTACTTTTAAAAAGAAAGCTAATTTCATTTAAAAAATTTCTAAAACGCTGTGTCCAACCTCAAATTTGAAGCCAATTTAGGGAAACTAAATAAAAAAAGCTTGTTAAACCGTTTTCTGAGAATTCCATGTCGTCAGAATTTAAAAATTGGAGAAGAGGAGAAAAAAATCCAACCGTAGTGTTTTACGAATTTTAAATTTGAAAATGGTTAAATCGTATGTCCTTCCCTGTATTTTCGAAAAGTAGCACGTAAAATTTTTAAATAAATTAAAAAAAAAAATATATATATTGTAACTTGTGGACCATTTATTTTATATCAACCAAATTAAGCGCAAACTCAACATAATGAACGTTAACCAACACACGAAAAAAAAACAATAAATTCATAATTTTTTTTTAGAACAATACAAAAAAAGACCGTCAAGTATGAAGACATACGCGGAGCGGTCCGTCGGCTTTTGTTTAAGGTTATGGCCATCTATATTGCGCAGTTTGTGTAACATTCTATTTATTTATTAAAATTATTTCTGAATATATTTTACATTTTGTAATATACTTTTTTCGTAGTGCTGTCTACTGTTCTTATATTGGGCGATTTTATATTTGGTTTCGTTACTCTTAAAATATGCTGACAAAAAGCCTTACTGTTTCGAAAATAGAGGGAAAGACATACTCTTTATTGGCCTTTTTAAGGATTTTTATAATTTAAAATCCATAAAACAGCAATTGCGATTATTTTTAATTACCGTTAGAATTTTTGATCAATTCTACAACGACCTGTGCTAGCATTTGCCACTTTTTTTTAAAATTCTGGCATGGATTTCTGGGAAAACGGTAAATATATGCTGTTTTTTATTTCGCTTGTTTGAATGGGCTTAAAAACTTAGGGTCGGAAACGGCAATTTTGAAACATTTTTGATGCTTGCCTTTTAAACATTACATACTTTAGCCAAATTTGAACAAGGTCGTCATAACCGTTAAGGAACTAGAAATCTTTAAAAAATAGTTTTCGAAAATGTTTTCACGTTTTTCAGTTAAATCTTCGAAGTTTTTGAACATCCGAAGTCTGCTATAGTTTTGTATAAAATTTAAGAAGACGGACTATGTCCGGTGTTAATTTAAAAATTATACTTAATACCGTTTGGGATATAGAGGGCGAGGAATGCGTTCTTTTGACCTTTTTCACAATTTTTTAAATTTCAAATCCATAAAACAAATATTTTAAAGCTTTTTTCAGTTCCTGTTAGACTTTTTTCCAATAGCACAACCACCAGCACTAGCCTTGGATGTTTTTTTTAGTTCTATGGCAACCGGTTTATACGTAAACGGTAAAACAAGCTCCTTTTTTATTTAGTTTTTCAAACTGCCTTCTAGAAACTTAGGTTGAAACGGCAATTTAAAAAAAATTTAACGCAGCCTTCCTTCTTTTTTTAAGTTTTGTACTTTAACCGAATCTGAAAAAGATCGCCTATGCCGTTAAGCTACTAGAAGACTTAAAAAAAAATGTTTTTGAAAATGCTTTTATGTTTTTGAGTTAAATATCAGAAGATTTTGAAATTTAAAAATCCGCTATAATTTTCCTTAAAATTTTGAATTATTTCTGAAACGTGTGATTTTTTTCATAGAATTCCACCAAAAAGCTCCGGAGATAAGAAGGAGGGGAGGGAGGGGGGAGAACACACGTTTTTTCATGCATTTTGATTTTGATTTTTTTTTTCGAAAATGCGTCAAAACTGCAGTACTCAAACTGTTTTTGAAAAATATGAACTAAGCACTTGGTTTACTTTAAATTGCCTTATACGTGTGTGCAATATTGATTTTGAACAATAAGCCGTTCCAAAGTTATGGCCTCCAACACTTTAAAAAACGTCATGCATTTTCGACTCTTCATTTCTCAAAAACGTTTCGATACTTTCGAAAAGTTTTATTTTTTGATTAAAGTTTAGTATTTCTTTAGCCTAAGTTTCGTTTTTCTAGTTCTTGCCTACTAAACTTCTTGAAAAAAACACTAAAAAACATTAAGTCAATTTTCACATGAAATTTCAAACTGTAATTAAACCAAATAACGGTGCCTGAAAAAAATGTGGCCCTCTTTGGATTCTCTGACTATTTCCGCAGTTTCGCACACCAGATTTTGTCTTTCTACGACTTACCGTTCAGAAGTTATAGAGCGATTGGACGGACGCACGGACAACGTAGTGATACCATAAGAGGTCCTTTCTCCAGTTTTGGACGGACCGCTAAAAATTACAAAAAGTTTTTTATCTGCCTTTTTTAGAGTAATGAAACTAAAGAATCCCCCAATAAAAAAACAGTAGACATACAAATTTTAAATAGGATTCTGTCAGGTGAAGGCAAACTCTATTTTCACAGAACGGTTCTAACCGTTCCTTATAAAAAGCTCGGACGGCAAAAGGATCGAACCTTTGGCAGAGTGTTTCCGAAAGACTTCCTTAGTTAAACTGTTTCCCTACTAATTTTTTTGCCAATAAAGGATGTGACATTGGCGAAGTTTTATCCTTTCACTGAAGGACATGATTTCGCCCCAACTCTGACGTAGTTGGTCAAGGAAATTTTCAAACATTTCTTGTATGGAATTAGATTAGAGGGGAGGAACTTACAACGTTATGTACCCGCATTTTTATCAAATAAAACTAAGCACTAGCTAAAAACTGTTGTCCCGGACAACAGGACGCTCAAAGAATAGCTTAAGAGTTCCTCAATTCTTCTATTTAAAGTACGTGTTTCAGTTATCAGTTTTTCTAGATCCCAAAACTATATTTCAAGTAAACCCTGAAGCAAAACCTGAGCTTAAATGGCTTAAATGTCGCCTGTCGGAGTTTTTACCCAACATTCACCCCCAACCCCCGGTGAGTAGCCTCAGTTAAGCAAATATTTTTTCAATTTATCCAACCAAACTCAATTTAAAACCCTGTAAATGTCATGGCCTTCAAAAGAGCTGCCACTCGAATGGTAATATCCTTGGAAAATCACCCCCAAAGGAAGCTGTCGCATTGTCTGAAATCCCAACGAAAATTCGCTTTCACATTCAAGTGAAAATACCAATTGCACAACGGACGGCGGAAATTGCACATAAATCCGAGGCGATATCTCACTGCTCTGATGGCGCCCAGTCCGCACTTACTGATCCCCCACCCCCCACCCCCCATCTTGGGTGAATAAAACAATGTCAGCCAAAAGTGCTGCGAATAGTCCGACCACAGCTATTGTGTCCGTACTGAAACCGAAGGGTTATCCCAGCAACGCAGTAACCTGCCGGGGCCGCATTGTGGCTGAAGTTATACCCTGGCATCCAAATAAGCCATTTATCTTTTTAATACGATTTCATTTGTATATTTACGGCCGGGTTATTAAATCAATAAATTTCAGCCCGAAAAACTGGGAAAACAGAAAAAACTTAGGCCTCTCGGGCCGGCACGGTTTCCGTGTATCTGACTTTCGTATAGATCCAATTCGTAAATGGTATTCGTCGTTGGTCGGCTGAAATATGTTCGATTTGCATTTCGTTCGAATTATACGGGTCCGGTTTATGGAAAAGGCGGCTCGCATCGTCCCCACATGGAACGTACGTGTATCTGTATACATATAGTTGGAATAATGGGTTTTCTTCCTGTTACGCATACGCCACAGTGACCCGACCAGACCAGCAGGGGTTGGTGTTGCCGGTGGTGTATCATGTACGAAACTTCCTTAATAAATGTCTGCTTAGGGTATGCGGAACGTATAATAGATGAAACTTCCTCTACAAGGTACGGCGAGATACATCACACACAACACACAGGAAACGCATGTGTGCTGTATTGTGTTGTGGTCGTAAAACAACACACAACCGGGCGAGCTCAAGAACGGATACAGCAACGAGGCCAACCTGCAAAAACCTCCTCACACCACACGCGCCCAGCTAACCCAAAGAAGGATATATTGAAACTGAGTAAACATTTGTATGCGATTGCCACCCTCTCGCCCGGTAATAAAGCCATTTAACTTGAAACTTTTTTATGGTCTTTTATTGGATTAACATGATTTATTTGTTTCCATGTACATGTTCTGTCTGCGTGCGCCTGTAGTGGTACTGGTAAAGGATCAATTCAAAATTATTATCAAAAAAAATCTATATTGAAAACTTGGGAAAATGGGGAAAATAAGGGCGCGTACGTGAGAGATTCAGTTTCTATGCGAGTTTTATCCAGGAGATCAAATTAAATTTGTATTGAATTAAATTATTACCGCTAGAGAGTGAGGGCGTATATTGATTAGATTGGCCTGGCGTATAGAGTGTTCTGACTATTTTTTGTGATTTCGAAAACTACCAGACTAATTGCAAGGACGATACTTGGCGCTGAAAGGGAAGTAATTTTAATTGGATGCTGCATGAACTGGATTTTTTTTACATCAGACTGATGAAGAGGCTTGAACTACATACATAGAGGTATTCTAAGGGTTTAGGTTAGAATTTTTTTTCTGCTAATCTAGCTTTTTTTTTAAGGCTTCATTTGGAAGTCATGTGAACAATTGAGGTTTTGACAGGCAAAGTATGCTTGTAGGGACATAATACGTATCAAGGCGTTACAAGTAAGATTACGGCTCAAAAATTCATGTTTAAATCTGCTTCCTTCGGCAAATACTTTGACTAAGTGGAACCATGTGTCTATGGGTTTCAGGATTTTTGTACCCACAAAGCTGCCAAAAATCCAAGTTCCCTGGAAAAGGATCCGAAGTAAAAGAACAGTCAACTCAAGCACTATTTTTTTTAAATAATCTTGCAAAACCCCAAACTTTCGTAAAGAAAAGACACCATCATCATCTTTAAAGTTTGTCCATTGAGGAGGTCGCGGAGCAAGAGTGACTACAGTCCTTTCCTAGTCCGCCACCACTAATTCGAGAACTTGAAGTACGGTCCACAGACAGGTTTGGGAAATGTCCTTCTCCACCAAATCGATAACTTCAGGTAGGGGTTAGAATAGCATTTAGGCTAGGTATACGCCTTATACGTTTCATACGGTCTTATCGTCATTAATACCATATTCGTAAAGGAAAGCAGGCACCTGAACACTTGCAGCAGCGGTGGGAATGAGACCCAGATTGACTTTCATTTGGTTCACAGTTCCCTAAAACCCCGGGTCAAAGATTGTAAAGTGATTTTAGGTGAGGCGATTACAACACAACACCCCCTGATGCTGACCGTCATTTTTATGGAACAATTTGGATAAAGAAAAAAGCGAAGCATTTTTAACCTCTGTGACATTGACGAAAACAAAGATGTAGAGTGCTGAGCACAAGATATGTGGGATGACTTACAGCGAACGTGCTTAGAGAAGGCCAAATCACTCCTAGGGACTTCAAAAGGCCACCGTTGACAGGTCAATGAAACATGGTGGTGGTCAGATGAGGTGAAACTAGTGATCAGTGAAAAGAAAGCGGCATTCAAGGCATGGAAGAAGTGCTCCTCGAACAATAAAGATGAAATGCTTAAAACATCTTGAATAAAGGGGCTAAAATCTTCAAAATTGCTGCTTAGAGAAGGAGAAACGCCCAGGAGATTTTTTCCCCAAAGTTCATCAACAATGCTCAGGGACAGCTTCTTGTGGATGACGACAAAATTCTTCGCAGGTGGCGGCGGTATTGTGAGGGACTTTTGGACGAACAGTTTCCCAGGCACCACTTTCCAGAAGAGACTACTCCTAACCGAGAAGATATACCAGACATCACAGTCGACGAGGTTGGGAAGGCGGTTAAGCTATCCAAAAAGCGAAAAGCGGTTGGGCCAGATCAGATACCCTCAGAGTTCTGGAAGAAAATAGGAGACAGCGGGTCCAGATGGCTCACGACCTTCATCTCCAAACTAATAAGAGGGTATCGAATGCATAATCAGTGGAGGGAAAGTTATCTCCTTCCCTTGTTTAAAGGAAAAAGTGATACACGAAACTGTGACAATTACCGTTCTATCAATGATTTACCGTTCTATCTGATGTCTCACACAATGAAGATCGTCGAGCGGGTACTTGATAGTAGACTGCGGAAAATAATAAGACTGTCTGAGGACCAGTTTGGGTTTGTCGCGGGCAAATCAACCACTGATGCAATCCAAAGTATAAGAATCATAAAGGAAAAAGATCGTGATGCCCTTAAAGATCTGCATATGGTGCTGGTTGATTTTGAAAAAGCTTTCGATAGACTTCCACGAGATCTGATATGGATGGCGCTAAGAAAACGAGGGGTTCCAGAAGCCTACGTGCGGATGATCATGGACATGTATGATGGAGCAAAGACTAGAGTAAGATGTCCTTCCGGATACACTGATGAGTTCTCACTTAAAGTCGGTGTACACCAGGGAAGCGTCCCAAGTCCTTTGCTTTTCATTGTAGTCCTTGATTATCTGCTTGATGGAAAACTAACGGACCCGAAAGTACATCAGTTTTCTTCGCTGACGATGGGGTCATCATAAGTGAAGATCATACATCCCTGCAGCGAGCATCACTCGATATATGGGTGGATGTTTTAGAGGGGAATGGGTATCGTATAAGCCAAAAGAAGACAGAGTACCTGTACTGCCCATTTTCTGACCCACCCGAACCAATTCCGGACATTAAATTGAATGGGAAGGTGCTTCCCAAGTGTGAAAAATTCAAGTACCTGTGATCTATGATCAATAGCAAAGCAAACTGTGATGAAGACATCAATCATCGCGTAAGCGTGGGGTGGATGAAGTGGCGAGAAAACTCCGCCATCTAATGTGACCGAAAAATGCCCCCTAAGCTGGAAGGAAATCTCTACACCGCAGTTGTGCGTCCGGCGCTTACATATGGTTCACAATGTTGGACAACGTATAAGAAATATGAGAGCAAATTAACGGCAGCTGTGATGAAGATGATTCGCATAACAGCAGGAGTAACAAAGCGAGATAGAATAAGAAGTACGAAGATCCGAGGAAGCCTCCATATAAAAGAACCTATCTCCAGAAAAATGGAGCACGACCGGCTCAGTTGGTATTGCACCGGTCAAAGGAGAGATCCTACGAACCCCGTCAAAACGGCAATGTCAATCAACATTCCAGCGCAATCGCGAAGGATGGTGGATCACACAAATGCAACGACAACAGCATTTATTTGGCCTGAGTGACGAAGAGATCGTAAACCGGGTGGTCTGCCGGTAAATTCTGAGGTCAATTCAGCGTACCCCATAAGCGGACCATTGGGAATGCAATAGAGTGGGAGGGTTATAATCCATCACTTTAGATTATAACCTCGCACCTAAATAAATAAAAAGAAAGAAGACGAATAAGCCTGTCGGAAAAGACGAAAATTAACTGAAAAGAGGATGGCATAAGAAAAGGCATCTCGAAACAAAAATGCTAAAAACTAAACGAGGTAGAGGAGTCAACTCAAATCGGAATGACCCTCAGTTCTAGTGAAAAAAACCGAGCTGGTCATAAGGCAAAAAAAGTATTCCTGATTTGTAGACCGTTCAATGTTTATTTTATGAATATTCGAAATCATTAACCAGCGCCAACAAGAAGGCCGAATGAGTGCAGATTATAAGAGACTTATTAAGATTTGACTGTTTTCAGGTTTATCAGATCTCACCTGTTAACAATTTTAGGGCTCAGAACTCCTGAAGTCATGAAACTAGCACTTGAATTTGCAAAGCATAAGCACACACTGCTGCAAAACTGTTATTACTTTAAGTCAGCCTTAACAGCAGCTCAGCTGACCTCACCACTGGACTGGGACTGGAACCCAAGACTGTGTATGAACCAAACAATGCGGTATGGAGCTGTTACTGAGTCCCCTAGCATAACTGGGGTATAACCATCAACAACTCGATAGTATCAAGGCGTGCACCGTTTCAGCTGGGGCTCACACAACTCACCTTGACAATTTATTCCGCTGCAATTTCCGTTGGTGTTAGTTATGATGGTCGTCTCACGGAGGCAATAAACTTAGCTCTCTGTCAAGCCTACCAAACCTGGAGACACAAAAATGTAGTAAACCGTCCTGGGAAAAACCGAAATAAGCAATTTTCAGAGTGCAAGGACGACTATCTTTCTTCAAGCAGAACCGATTGGGACCTTTATAAAAGCAAGCATTACCAGTGGGAAATCTAAGACAGAGACAAGGAAATCACAACGGGCATCTTGTCAGAAAGATCATATCCAAAGCATCCGAATCAGGAAGATCTTATCCAAATCGTCAGTCATTCTTAGCTTCATCTAAAAGTCAAATGGAAATTGAACAGTGTACCATCTAAAAATTTTTAGAACATCCTGTGGAGACCCAGTTGCTTGAATTTCGGCTACATCCCTGGAATCATGGAGAAAGAGCCAAAGTAGTCTTCAAACCAAAAGGTCGTAAGATCTCCCACTTAACTCCAAAAAGATTTTTGCCCGGTCAGCCTGTCTTCGTTTTTGTAAAAGGCCCTAAAACTGTTCGAAGCTCTCACATCAGAGCCAACATGGACAACGGCTGCATGTAGGTATCGGTAGGGATGGCAATATCACTGGAGTGAAATCAGCCAAACTGCAATAAAATCCTTTGAATCGCCAGCGATACGATCTTAGGTGGTAAAGCAATGCCACGAATGTCTCAATGATTTTACTGTCAGCTGCGACATGCCCCTATGCGGATTCGAGAAAACTGCAGAGCTGACGAGCTATCAAGAGAAGATGCTCATTGGCAGCACCCATAAGTTCGATAAAGTTTTACCTGGACCCCGAAGCGGCCAACACCAACTGGAGTAACATCAGCACATGTCTCGCTCGCAAAAAAAAACTGTTCTATGCTCAATCGAGGGCAAAAAAAAGAGATTTATCTGCTTTAACAGGCTGGCTGCATTTTAAAAAGATAGTGTCGCTCTCTTTAACGATTTGCGTAGAAGTAGCAGAGAAGAGAAGGAGGAAGAAAACATGGTTCATCTCCTTCTATTGAAATCGGTAGCCCTGCTTTGTCCTCCCAATATAAACTCTAAAGTAGCCTTAGACTGCCGTTCGTCTCTAAAGGAGATGTCAGAGCAGTTCAACATTTTCCTGTGCTGGGTGCCATGGCATAGTAACATTCTGGGCAACTTTAAGGCTGACGAACTCGCCAAACTTGGAACTACTCTCTCGATTTCGCCTGATAAAGGCTCCTTAGTATTCCGATTTCGATATCCAAACTCATGATAAAACTGGATGCAAAAGAAAGAACAAATCTCAGATGAACAAGTGGTAGTACCTGTCTAGTAACAATACAGATTTGGCCTAAGCTAGATCTTAAACGCTCTAGGAGTTTGATAGCTCTTAATAGATCGCACGTGAGTGCTACAATCGGTGTTATTACAGGACACTGTCTGATAGGCAAGCACGCGACAAGGCTTGGTGTCTTTTGTGATGATTTTTGCAGAAGCTGCATGGACGAGAAGGAAGAAAAGACCACTCTCCACCTTCTTTCCACATGCACCGCTCTCTCTGTAAGTACCGAAATCTTCACTTTGGTGCTTTCTTCTATAATGATCTTAGTGATCTTAGCACGACAGACGCAAAACGTCTCTTACGCTTCGTTAGTAGCTCAAAATGGTTCAACGAGTAGGCAATCTTTCCAGATCCACGTGGTATCACAATGGACCTACATAGGTCTAAGTGAGTTGGGTTCTTCGAACCCCACAGCCCTTTTCAACCTAACCTAACCTAACCTTGTCCTCTCATTTAGGATTATGCCTCACTAAGCTTCCATTACCTTGTTGACGTGAGCTCATACCAAAAACGGTTTATTTCCTCTAATTCATACCAACTCCACATTTCCAATCCTCAAGGCAAATTTTTATCTGGGCTCCAAGAGCCACGGGATCTTTTTTTCCCCACTGGCCCCCACAACTTTGCTGACAGTGGTTCACTCCGAAAAGGTTCCCCCCAGCATCTATTACCCTTACGGGTAGGCTTTACCAAAAAAAATATAGGTCTAGCCAATCGGCGACCTTAAGAGCAGGCTCATAATGATACTAGCTGCTTTGACCTCTTCACCCAAATTGGTTAGTCATCATTTAGGTCCTCGGGCTGGTAACTGCGGTATAACCAAAAGTGACATCAAAATAGACGCCAATTGGTCTAAGTGTATCCCTGTTGAGCGAGGATAGCCACCTTGTCAAGATTTGATGTCTCCCGTATACCCCGAAGAAATATTTCGTTTCACAGCAAATTCAAAAATCTGACTTTCCGAAAAATAATTAAAAAGTCTGGAGAGACATGTCATAGAGACATGAAAGACATGAATGCAAAGCCTCTTTCGAAGCCGTTTGGTTCTTGCCAATTCACAATCAGTGGACAAGTAATCTGATACAATGATGAGTATGCCTCTGCTACCCCATTATTCTACTTAAAAGCATTTCCTGCTCATCGGTGATCTTCTCTCCTGAGAAGGTGGCTAAAGAAATCGTCCTCCTCCAAGAGCCGCCGTGGTTTTCGAAGCACCTCAAGTATCGATTTTCATCGATAAGCAACCATGTAAACTCAGGGCTGCTATTTATCTTAAAATCTAGAAATGTTTCTAAATACCAATTTTAATACTCCTGACTTTAGTAGCGTTAGCCTAGCTAGCAAAAAGCGAGTATAGGTCACCTCTACGCAATGGACCTTTGACAAGGGTACAATAGTAAAGGCTGAAAGCATAATCATCTTGTACAGTGATGACAATGTCCAACATTTGGAATCTCTAAATCCAAGCTGAAGTACTGGGAGTCTATGGGGCAAGACACGCTTTAGCGAGCACAGAACTGGGAAAGGATGTCGGCATCTTTCTAACCAACCAAGCTGCTATTAAACTTATTGTCAGTGTGACATTTACTAAGTCATCACACCTTCAAAAACAGTAGAGCGCTGTTGAACTTTTTTTGCTGTTGGGTTTGCTCCTCCCTAAAAAAAAATCCATGACAGTTCCTCTATGGGTTGGCCGGAAAGGGGCGCTATTGGTGACCATTATCCCAAGAAGGGTATTTATCATGCATAGTTCAAAGCACATAGAAGGATAGAATAGGAAGCCGAGGGTAGAAGAAGTGGTAACTATAGCATGAAAAGACTACAAATCGATAGCGAGTCAGTATCCTTGCAAGGTCCTTGAAAAACAACCTAACAACCTTACCTCTTACCTTTAATGCTAGGCTGAGCTGTAGGAAGAAGTATAGCGGTGGTAGGACAAGACACTTTTTGAAACTAAAGATGCAACAATGGAATTTGTTTTACGAGATGGTGAGTTTAAGCCTCCGACCGTTTTCGTTTTAATTCTTTTTAGCAGTTTTGCATTTCTGATGGGTTTGTGTTTTTTCTGATTCGCTGTCTGTTACAACATATTACGGTTGGGAGATCCTTGTGTCAGCCCAAACTAGTTATAATGCTGTGTGAAAAAATCCACTTCCTTGCAGCTTCAAAATAAAGTATGCTTGATAATGGTTAAATCGACTTCAGTCTTAATACTCTCCCCCAACGAACCTGAGAGAAACACAAAAAAAAGCGCACTTATCCATTACTATAAGTCTCAATATCCAATCAGTTGAATATCCGACAGTTACCACCTGTACAACACAAACTACAAGCCATAATGGCTTCTACAAAATAAAACGCTAACGAACTTTGAAATCCCTTCACTTGAAAGCAAAAAATAAAAGAACCACATCCTCTTAATATGATCCTGTACAAACTAATATTACTTTCGATACAAAACTATAAATGAGAAAATTAATTCTCTTATTTTGTGTTTTTCCACATATGCGCCAGCAACACAGTAAAATCCTTTCAACTCAATTTGGAAACTCCAACAACCTTCAGAGAAAAAAGAATCCCGGACACAGAAAACCTGTTCAAAAATAAACCAAAAAATCCGAACATATAGCGTTTCCAATTATTTTTCCAGCCATAATACAAATTCGACTAACCAAAGAATTCACGTGAAAAAAAAACGTAAAAAAAACTCTACTTTGGGTGGTTTCAGAAACCACTATACTTCCAACCTCACTAAAGAGTCCCGGTACAAAAATTTCATAAATTCCCTATTGTAAGCTCCCGCCCTTCACCTTTAATAGTGTGTGTTTGTTAGTACCTTCGCTTCGTTGGGTGTAATCCCGAAATGTTCACCGCGGAAAGTTTTTTTTTTTAACTGAAAGGAATAGTGTACCCAACACACATCCTTGTTGAGAGGAAAACTACATTTTGTGTATAGAGTTGTTACCAAAGAAATCCTTTTCGTAGATCGGTATACTATAGCGTGCAAGTAGCATTATAACAAGAGTGACGTATT
This sequence comes from Neoascia interrupta, assembly GCA_947623515.1. Taxonomy (NCBI): domain Eukaryota; kingdom Metazoa; phylum Arthropoda; class Insecta; order Diptera; family Syrphidae; genus Neoascia; species Neoascia interrupta. The sequence continues at coordinate 20,885,091 of OX392462.1, read as the reverse complement.
TAATGGAGAAAAATAAAAGTTCTTGTGTATATGGCGGCTGCATCCTATGGTGCCTCCTTAGTGGCACAAAGTGTCTGTTAACATTTTTAACGAACCTCTAACGACTGTTTGCCGACGCAGTCGACAACACTGCTGATGCCAAAAAAGGATCCGGCACTAGCAAAATAATGATTACAGCCGTTAAGATCCAATTAAAACTTTAAGTGAAGTGCAGTTAGTTTAAATGTGTGGGCGTTGAATGGCGGAATATTCGCGATACACCTACCTTGATATGAGCGTTTACATTATAAGCCGTAAAGTTTTCTTGAGAGAACATTAACGGATTATGAGCTTGTGGCATGTAAATTGCATTTAAAGCTGCTTTGCGTGACAGCAGTGTAATGAGCTGCGAGTTTAGTTTTGGATAAGTAGATTGAGACATGGGAAGCAAGCACCGTACTTGAATTCCTTACCAAACGAAGAAGGCTACGTTAAAAGTCGTCATGGATTCAGATACTCCATGAACGTCCTGGAACCGACGTACCCTGTGGGGTCTGTCAGAGTTCAGAACACCAGTATGGTCTTGGAGGGACATGTTTTAATATTGTCTATACATTAATATTGGTAGTGTTTAGCAAACCACAAAAGGCCGTAATAATGGGAAGATGATGAAGCTCAGAACAGGCCCAAATGACTTGCAGTCTTGTAGTCAGAACAGCCAAGGAACAGGCATGGAAAGAGTTTGACGAGAGTTCGGTTCCCGATTGCAGACCGGCAAATAAGATATTTTGGCAGACTGTTTGAAGTCTCAGAGAAGAGAAGCTGCATATTTTACAAGTCGTCAATAAGGTACATTTCTTTCAAGTAAGACGGATGTGTCACACAGATGGAGCGAGCTTCTCACGGAGCCGCTAGGAAAGTCCCAAAGTCTTCCGGGAAAGGTATCCAAGCAATGAAGCTTTTTGACTGGGAGAGGCACAACAGACCACCATTTTACTCTTAAAGCTATTCTTGAGTAGGCCTGGCGATATGCCTAACCGATCTGCTATGCACTGAGTGGACTACTTTTAAGAGCTATTAGAAGTTCGACTCTACACACCAGGTAAAACTCAAAACCTTAAGTCTATGCTCTCGCCACATGAGATCCATGATCCATACATACAATCCATGAAATACTATGGATAGGATTAGGCATGATTAAAAGAAAACCCATAGAAAACAGCACATTTTAGATTGCAGATTCGTTGTTGAGAATCGCCTGATGCTAAAAGCCATTTACTTTAAGCCAGTTAGTGATCGTCTTGCTATGATCCGCTTCAAAGAAACTTCCCAAGACATCCTCCTAATATGAGCACATGCACCTGTACCGAAAACCCTTGAAGACTCTGACAACGAGGAATTTTATAACCTCCTCGATGTTACCAACGAAACCTGTCCGGATTACGATGACAGAACTGTACTCGGGGACTTTAATGCTATTACCTTAAATGAGAACATCTTCGGCGGATTAGTTGGTAAGCACCGCCTCCAGGAAACAACATCAGATAAAGCCTGCCGACGTATAGGTTTAACAGCAGCTCGTAGCTCTGTTATAAGCAGCACAATAGGTTTCCAAGGCTCAAGATCCACAAGGTAACATGACGGTGTTCAAATAGTCGAGACGTCAACCAACTAGACCATGTGCTCATCGACGCAAGTAACACATCCAACATCTTCAATCATACTTCACAATCATACTTCGCAAACATCGACTCTGGCCATTTTCTTGTCATGGCAATAGATTGAGAGCTCGCAGCTTCCTAATGACAAGAAGCTGTGAGCCGCCAAGAAAAAGAAACTTAATTTTGGAAGTTGGACACCTCAGGTACAAGGAGGACTGAAGTTGCTGGAGCCTACAGAGAGCGCTTGTGAGAGAGACTCTCTGCTGCGCATTCAATCTCCCTAGACGTTAACGACAGTACCGCGACACTATCAAAAGCGTAGCTGAATAAACTTAAGGTTTTCTTAAAAGGGTGGCTGAAAACCTTAAGTTGATGTCCTTGGTAAGATGATGATTGCGTAAACGGGAAAAAGTGACAGAAGATGCATGTGTGAAGCATTGCAGCAAGAAACAAGAGCAGCGTATGAAGAGTAGGTATCGAGATAAGAGAAAGAGGAAAACGGTTAAATGTTGAAAAGAGCACGCAATCTCCAAACACAAGGAGTTCGTAGAGTCTAGCGATCGAAACAAGACCAGAAATTCTATAAAACGACCAAGCAAGTGGCGAAGCAGGCTCTTCAAGAAAGCCAATGAGACCTAATCAGCGAAGCACGGGGAATAGTTGAAGTATCAAAGCAGAACTTGTTGCATTTAGCTTGATGGCCATAATATAGAAAGAGTAGAAGAGGTATAAGGAAGAGAAGAAACTGTACCAGAATGGAAAAAAAGCCCAGTCGACCAAAAAAGTCCCGCCAAAGTATTGAAGATAAGCTTAGCTTAAAAAGGCTTAAGGTTTAACTGGTTCAAGAACAACAAGGCCGCTGATGTGGCTTACCCGCGGTGCTATTTAAATACGGAGATGAGTTTTGGTGGGTGCATGTACCCGCAGTCATTTACCAAGTGTGGGTGCCGGAAAACATGCCTGAGGACAATCAGTTCCACATGCCCCATCTACAAGAAATGCGATGCTGTGTCTTGCAAGAACTATCGAGGCATATCCCTGTTGAATTTCGCATAATTATAAGATTCTACTATGCGTCTCTAAGTCGTTCTGCGACACTGTAATCGGAACCTATCAGTGTGGCTTCCGGCTCGGCAGATAGACCATAGACCAGATCCTCACACTGGAAAGGCAAATACTGCAAATGGCCAATGAATTTCAATTCGAGACACACCATTTTTCATCGACTTTTGCGTGCTTTCTTCAACCCTGTTCTGAAGATGATAGTGCACAGGGCAAAGGCTAACACGGACGGTACTATCTTCAACAGACGATTGCTCAAAACGGCTTTGCCTAAAACGGGCCAGCCGTAAAAGTGGAAACCAACTTACCGACCTTTTCGTAAATCTTAATGTGAAAGGTCGCCAGCAAAGAGAAAAACTTAAAGCCTCTTGCAATGAGGAACGCAATAGATTCCGGGCTAGCATCGTTTGCTTCTCTTTTATCATCTGTAATTTTTTTGTGGAAAGATTGATTCCATGATTCTATGCGCCGGAGATTATCTTTCGCGTCGCTGGGGCCTGGGGGGATCCAGACTCTAGCCACTTGGCCTAATTGAGATTTATTTCGACTTTCTGTGTAGCCTCTGGGGTGCCGTGGTGTAGTAGTTAGTGTGTGCTTACTACGCCAGACTACGCCGGAAAAAAGACTTGTTCTTTTTCACGGTCCCCACCTCCGCAAGGGCCTGACAAGCCCTCCGAGTGTATGATTTGTCTTGAAAAACTTCTCAAAGTGAAGTTCGGATTCAGCAAAAAAAAATTTAGGTCCCCTTGTATGTGACGAAAATGAGCACACAGCATACCTTGTTTAGAAGTTGGCCCTGGTTCACCTACAGTTGTTACCTGGAGCTGTTCTGTACAGCCTTTACCTTCGCATCGGGGTACAGCACCGACCTCTGGGATTGCTGACTTGATGTAGTCGTTGCTGATCTCGTTGATGATCTTACAGATCAACAGCTTTGAACTCGTCTGTTGCCAGCCCCGTCCATATAGGCCTGTGTTCCTAGCGTGGGTTGGCCAGGCTGAGCTGTCGAATACCTGATGATAACTCGGCCCTAAGAAGCCCCTGCAGTAATTTGAACTTATCCGACCTTCCTTTTATCCCTGGTCCATGATACCATGGGTAAGCTGATCCTTTTCTACCTCACTAAAATCCGATCTAGTAAGGCATATTTTGGAGCACAGGTTTGGTAGAGGTCCCTCCCGAAGCAAGTTGAGTCTTCTGCCTCGTGCTATTTGAAGGCCCTCCAGAATCTTCCAAATCCCTCACTAGCAGCAGGGAGATTTCTCACCTTAGCAGGTGGCTTACCCATAGAATTGGATTTTCCAGACTTATTTGCTGAGCTGCCGTATCAGTGTGCCCTCTCGTAGCATGTTGACAACTCTCGATGAGTGCTCTCGCCTGATCGGCGGACTCTGAGCCACTCTCACTCCAATTCGCCTCTCTTTTTTGGCTGGAGACCCTTCAGGGTGTGGTACGCGGGTCTGCGGTTTTTGTAAAACGCTTTTGCACCACTTTATTCCCTGCCGCAGGTCCTTCAGCTGGTTTCTTAAGTGGCAGTTCGGTGGCTGCTTGCGGAGCAGATGACGACCAAGTCTGTTTCCGACAGGGAAATGGTTGCATCATAAAATTAATACTCAGCCGAAAGAAATTGTTAACGTCCTGTCCGTTTTAATATACCCGTCATCGTCGTCTTAGTCGAGCCGGGCATTTGGAGCTTTAATAGTTTAATAGTGTTTTTTCCCGAAATTTTGGTATGAATCCCCGTGTTTGGCCCACGAGTAAATCACGAAAAGGAGAAAAAGGTTTATCCGAAGCAGCGAATTATTTCGATATTATAGGTATACCCCGCTCAACTCACCCGTCGCAAAGCTAGACATTCACTTCAACTGTGAAGATGATTTAAGCTCTAAGCTGTTCCATTCCCGTTCAATCCTGTTTCAGATTAAACCTTTTTTCCGGTATTCAGTTCAAAGGAAATCATCTCTTTTCAAATTTCTTACAGAAGTCTTTTGTGCTTTTCCTCTGGATATTCTGTTCGCTCTTTGGTGATTTGGAAGGAACAGCGATAAGACGCCAAGAAGATTCCACAAACATATGGACACAATTTAAATATATCAGTCCCTTTCAATATATATATAAGCCTAACAAAACCTTTCAAGTAAGTGATTGAGGAATCTTTGTTCTTCATATAAAACGTTCCTAAAAAATCAAAATCAATATAAAATGCTACTAATTTCTCTAAAAATAAGATTAACTTAAAACTTTTGTTGCCCTTTTTTCCCCCTTTTGAAAGCGAACCAAAATAAAAGCCATAACAAGGATAATTAATCCTCTCGATAGTCTTTCGATTTGTAAATAAAAATAAAAACTCTTTAATGAAGCGATTTAAGTTTAATAGCCAGATAGCTTAACAAAGTCAGTCCGTATGCCTCTCCGCCGCAACCGTTCCAGAGACAAAAGCTTGATGGAATGAAAAAAGAATCCTTTTTTCCCCAGCTTGGTCTGTATGGAAATGTTGTTTTCTCAATCCTTGCAGCATTCCCCATCGATATAGTAAATCATCATTAAGAATACTTTAAATGGCAAATCGAGATGTAAGGTCGACTGGAGAAGGTTTCCGTATCTGGCAACAACAGTCAGACCAACAATGGGAATCAATCTACTGAAAGGTTTTTCTGTTTTTTTTTTTTTGCTTTTCCACTTTTCAAATCCAATGAATATCCATCGATGAATTGCAACATCCTTTGGTTCTTCGCAAAGAAGAGGAGAAAAAAAAAGAAAAAATAAGGATTCACCTCAGCGACGATATGGAATGAGGGAAAATCTAAATGACAGCACAATTGCGATGCTCCATCCATCCCCCCGCATCCAATGAGAAGTCCATTTGAAACTTGCGCTCGACTGACTGTGCCGAACTTCATCATTTCCGTAATGCGACGTGATTTGCAACTTAATCAATTCAAGGATGTCTATTAGCCTTCTGGATGGAAAACGCCTTCGTGCCCCAAAACTGACGATCGCTCTCTGCTCTCTCACCCGCATAAATCTGAGGCAAGGATGTTGAACATTGTGAAAATCCTACCCGGATATCATAAATAATTTTCCCTTTCAGTTAATGAAAATATTTATCGCACTATGCACAAGCCCACGCACAGGAACTGCTTGCGAGGAAAACATCCTCAAACAGTGTTCGAAGCGAAGTTACCTCCGCTCACCCAAGTCCCAAAATAATTATTAGAATGCTCCGCAAACATCATCCGATATGCCGAACTACCACATCCTCCCATGAATGCCAAATGAATTGGCTCACGTGAATACGTATACTACCAGCACCAGAAACAGGAAAGGGCCATAGATGGGTTCGTCGTTCTGGATTTAGGGACCAGAGACAGGGACACAAACACACATCTAGGCTTTGGGGTGGTAAAATATTCATTTTTCCTTCGGAAGAGTGAATTCTTAGTGCACACTAAATTCACTAAACAAGAATCCACCAAGCACTTTGTGTCCTGCCACCCGGAAAATGTGATTGGGAAAACTTTGCAATAACTACGTGGGTGTGGGGTCCTGTTTCTCGCCCCACACCCGTGCTGGTATGTGCATTCTCATGGTCGCTTACGAAAAACAGATTTTCCCGCAGAGATTTATAGTGTGCTGGGGATTTTCGCACAGGAGTAAACGGCAGAAACGATCCCAAAAACTGTATTATCAGAGAATTTTCTCGCTCCTGCTGCGCTGCTAGGTTTTTTGAATGGAAAACATGGAATGGTTTATGAATAACTATGGCGTATGCCTGCATGCGGGGATATGCTGGAGATCCTTTCAATTTTGCCGAGAATAGTGATAGGATGTGGAACACCATAATTGCAGCTGCAGAAAATAATTAAAGGCGGACGAGAACGGGTTGCAGGACTTTCAATTTTCCCCGAGAAGAGTTATGAATAGCGATGTGGTTTATTGTGGTCCTTGTAGAAGCTGCTCGTGTACGTGGCATAGTCATAGAGGGTGCGTGTAAGTGTTAATTATTGGTAAATGGGGAAAATTTAGCAGGAAGAAAAATAATATCCTGTAATTAGGACGGCATATAATAGCTAGTTAGTGGGACGCCAATATAGTGCGAAAAGCCAGTTTAGTCAAGGATAAACTCAGTTTAATCGATGGTATAGATGACAGACCCGTTTTAATTTTCCATGGGTGTTGTAACCATCAAAGTGATGTTAACCATCGATACCTATATTCATCATCATCATCATTTTCGGATGCCGCTTATCCTTTAAAAGGGTCGCGGAGCGAGGGTGGCTAAATGGTCCTTCCATCTTTCTCGATCCTCCGCCACCAACTCAAGACACTCCGGCGCAATCCCAGGACGGGACTCAGAGAGGTTCTTTACCTGATCCCACCACCTGTTTCTTGGCCTACCAGGGGGGCGACTCGCTCGCATCTCGGCTAGCATGACCTGTCTAGGAAGTCTGTCATGGGGCATGGGAACCACGTGTCCAAACCATCGAAGAATCGATCGCTCCACTCGGAGAAGTAGCTGCTCAACATTAAGATTCCCACGAATACTGACGTTTCTCACTCTATCCCTTAGATAGTGTTACACCAGCAACCTCACCAGCACCTCAGGAGTCTCATTTCGGCAGCTTGTACCCGCGATCTAATTCTTTCGGTCATTACCCAAATTTCATGACAATAGATGAGGGTCGGAACGAACACTGAATTAAAAACTGAGATCTTTGCTTTCACTCCAAGCTCAGCTTTCCTGATGACTGGCCGGCGCAGTTCCTTTACTTTTGCTCCAGCTTGGCCAATTCTACAGGACAACTCAGTATCATTCCTTCCATCTTTCGTGAAAAAGACCCCGAGATACTTAAACTTCTCCAACTGTTTTTAAGGAACTCCATTTATGTGCAGGGTACACTGCACAGGAGTTCGGGAAACAACCATCACTTCCGATTTGTTCACGTTTACTTTCATCCTAGCATCACCACAGACGGCTGCAAACCTATCCAGTGCTCGTTGAAGTTCCTCCTTGGATGATGCAAGGATGCCCAAATCATCTGCGAAAAGCAGATGGCTCATCCTGATGCCAGCCAATTCGAAACATTGCTCGCCAAGACTGCGCTTCATCATCCAGTCCATATATGCTATGAAAAGGAGCGGCGACAGAACACAGCCCTGGCGAAGTCCAACGCGCACATCAAAAAGACGGGATTTGACGCCATTTATCCGTACACAGCTTCTGCAGTTTCCATACAAAGACTGGATGGCTCTCAGAAGAGGCCCACTCAGCGCATAATCCTGCAAAACTCTCCACAGTGTATCCCGAGGGACTCGGTCATACGCCTTTTCCAGATCTACAAAACACGCATAAACCGGTTTGGCATATTCCCAGCCCTTCTCAAGAATAACCTTCAGAGTAAAAAGCTGGTCGGTTGTGCCTCTGCCAGGCCGAAAGCCGCACTGTTAATCCGGTAACAAAGGCTCGATTACAGCTCTGGAACGCGTTTCCAACACCTTCGCGAATACTTTTCCCGGAAGACTCAAGAGAGAGTTGAGAGCCCCCCTTTAGTTGGGGCAATCTCTCCTGTTCCCTTTTTTGAAAATGGGCACTATAACTCCCGGCGTAGGGGTGCCGTGGCGGGGGTGCCGTGGCGTAGTGGTTAGTGTGTGGTGGGGGTGCCGTGGCGTAGTGGTCTGGGTTCGAATCCTGCCATCGTCACCTGAAAAAAAAAGACTTGTTCTTTTTCACGGTCCCCACCTCCGCGAGGGTTTAACAAGCCCTCCGAGAGTATTAATTGTCTTGAAAAACTTCTCAAAGTGCCGTTCGGATTCGGCAAAAAATTGTAGGTCCCCTTGTATGTAAAGAAATTAACACACCAGCATACATTGTTGAGAAGTTGGCCCTGGTTCACCTCGAGCTGTTGCGCCACTCTATTTATTTTTTTTACTATAACTCCCGTTTGCCAATCGCTAGGTGCATTCCCGCTATCCCAGGCCACCTTAATGACACGTGTCACCCATTGCCTTGAGCATTTCTGGCCGGATTTCATCAACTCCAGCAGACTTGCCAACTTTTAGCGATTTAATCGCTTCAGTGACTTCGTCTACTGTGGGACTATTCTCCGCCCTTATCTCGTCAGCAGTGGGAATGCCATCTTCAGTGCCCTGTTGGGGGTTGAGCAACTCCGAAAAGTGCTCTCTCCATCTGCGCAAGACATCGCTCTCTTTAAAATAAGTGTACCGTCCTTAGATTTAACCCCTTGAATGATATTCAACTTCCTTCCTCTGAGCCGGCGAATGGTCTGACAAAATATCTTGCTTGCAGATCTGTAATCGTGCTCCAACTTCTCGCCAAACTTTTTCCATGACTGTTCCTTGGCTGTTCTGACTGCCAGATTTGAAGTCCTTCGCGCCTCATTGTACCGGGCTCGAGAAATTGAGTTTCTACATTGGATCCACGCAATGTAGGCCCTCTTCTTCTCTCTGATGGCTTCTTGAACTCCAGGCGTTTTAAACCAAGCAGTTCTTTTCTCACCGTCAGCCGCTACCCCAAGCCGCTTCACTCCACAAACATTTCCTGCAGAGGCAATGACTGCCGATGAAAACAGCTGCCATTCCTCCTCTACATTCAAAAGGTCAGTTGGAATTTGTTCAAACTTCTCCGAAACATGCCGTGCAAAACGCTCCCTGAAATCAGAGTCAGCATCCTGCAACTTTTCCCACCGTATGCGGGTCACCAGTCTTGGTTTTCGCCTGGGTGGCAAAGGAATACTGTCACTGAAAAACAATTTACACAGCACTAAGTGGTGATCAGTTGATAACTTAGCTCCCCTGAAAACTCGAACATCACAAATCATTCTTTGAACACACGATGGTACAACAAAGAAATCAATCAGTGACTTCTGATTTAAACTGTGCTTGTACCATGTGTATTTGTGAATGTCTCTGTGTGGGAAAAAAGTATTCATGATGTGCAAGCCATATGCACAGCAAAAGTCCAACAACTTCCCTCCGTTCCTGTTTTGATCCGGGTCACCGTGCCTTCCGATCACACTCCTCAAAGTACTGTCGTCCGTACCCACATGTGCATTGAAGTCACCCATCAAGAGAAAGAAGTCAATTTCTGCCACTCTGTCCAGGGCAGCATCACCTTCGTTCAAAAAGGACTCATACTCTGACTCTCGATTTGGTGCATAAACCTGAACCAGAGCCAGAGTCGATCGTTCAAGCTTAAGCTTTAAGATCAGAATCGTTCCCCCTAACGGAATGACATCGAATACATTTTCTGACAACCGGGGGCTTGTAAGTATCCCCACACCCGCCTGTGCAGTCATGTGATTTGGGACGCCAGACCAGAAGAGCTTCCACCCATCATCGAAGTCTTTGGTTCCAGAACCCTTCCACTTAGTTGAGGAGATTTCAATTGCATCGAGCTAATACTTTTTGGCCTCCTCAACCAGTTCAAGCTCCTTCCTCGTTAGCGACGAGACATTCCACGTACCAATTTTGAGTTGGTGCCGTTGTCGATTTGTAGAGTTTCCACATAAGCCCTCGATTTGACTTGGCGCTGCATCCTCCGCCCCCCGTAATGGATAGCGGCACCATTGACAGGCTGCTCGTAATTTCTTCGGGTTAAACCCGGTCGGATGCCGAGCGGGACCTTCCGACCACCAAGCGCTCGCATGCTGACACCCCTCAGGCCTAGCTCCAAAGGGTGCCCTGGATTACCAGGATCAGCAAATATCCGACCCTTTTTTCGTTTTCTTTTCATAGTTGGGGAGGTGCCTGACGACAGACGCCGACCAGGAAGCCGCTCGTCCCGAGACAGATGCTCCTGGATTTCTGTTATTTGAAATTCAGCCGTCCCTCTGGGATCAGACGCTGACCACGAGCTGCACAATATGCATCAGACGCTGCTGGATTTTAATTAAACCTTCGGGTTCATCTTTTTCAGTTATAACTTTACTGCCAAGGGTGGCCCCACAAGGAGTTTATACTCCTGGACAACATCACTTATGCCTGAAGATTACTTCCTCCAGTGGATTTTAGTCGGCTCTTACGACAGGCATACCTTACCTCAAGGCTATTCTTGGACCCGACCTTGCAGGGTATTCTTCATTGCAGGGTATTGACCTATATTCATGTTACTTAAAAATGATCACCTCCTCCTGATAGCCTTAACCGCAAAGAAATCGCTTTTGGAAGAAAGGAGAACACGTTGTCAGGGAAAGGTGAAAGGGAAAATGTGTCTTCACACGTCTGCAGAGTGATTAACAAAATATCGACAAGTTGGCACTCATCTTTCTATCAGCTTTAATCCAGCACCATGCAGGTATTTTAAAAGAGACATAAGTAATGTAATGCTGACCAGCTATTTTTCATTAAAAAATATTTACATTTTATAGACATGACAATGTAGGTAAGGCTACAAGCCTTGCATGCTTCACACCATGATACAAATTATGACATGCAATCGGCCGTGTACCTAGTTATAAAAAAAATTCTTTTATTTTTATGGTCAACATTTATGGCCAAAGAGGCTTATTGAAAAATGTATGACATGTCGTTGTTGCAGGTTAATTATATTTTACCGATTTTATCCTACTGTTATTTATACTAGTGGACTTTTACAATGTTTTTTTATTAACCCCTAGCATGAGGCCTAAATAATGAACATGTTGATGCAAATTTTATGGCATGCTCATGCCATGCTCGTGGGAGTTGATGAAATATAGACCTTACTAGACTATTTAAATTAAAGTTGGCAATTTTGCATTATTTTTCGTATAATTAAGATAATTTTGCAGTTTGCCGTTGGGCGCCATTTTTCAGAAAGGAGAAAAGTTTACTTGCTCTGAGTCAATTAAGGACACCACAAATACTTGTTGTGAATAAAACGACAATTGTTGTACAAAACTTCGGAAAATTGCTCATGCTCCGTCTTCAAAACACTCTTGCGACACGAAACGGTGGCACTTCAAACTTTCTATTGTGAATTAATATAAAAAAAAATTTCCATTGACGCAATCATTCGCATGAGCATCGATTTGTTCGCGAATATAAAAACACCATTCGTATCTTTACGACCATAATAATTGAGCACTCTCCCCGCAAAAGTTTTCCTTTTGACAAAAACTCATAATTTATCCATCCGATGAGTCGCCAATCTTTACATATACATACACCCTCAACTCAATGAATTCCTCAGGGTGATACACACACTCTTAACAACAAATAAACTCGCAGATAAAATCAGCTTCAGCACACAATTTTAAGTATACTTTGTCGTTGTTGTTATATTGTGAATTTATGACGTGTAGAGGATAGCATTAGCCTATAGACTATCGTTTAATCCGGGGGAGTAATAAAAGCATACAAGAAACACGCACAACATTCACAGACATCCGGGCAGACAGACAAGTTTCAACAGACAGGAACGATTTGTCTAAAATCGGCTCCTGCCGATCCCCACCCGACCGGATGATGTTTTCTAATAGAGACATTTTGGGAGTTCCGACCGAGTTCTTCCTCCCTCTCGTTCTCAGTGTGATGACGCTGCGATACTGCCTCTCGAAGGAAGAACTAAGTTTGTTCCTAATGGAAAATCATTGTTTTGCAATTCAAAACAGACGAAGAGTCCTTGCTGCTCTCAAAGATGGTTTGCGTGAATGGCAGCATGACATAGTTATGAATTTAGACTCTTGTTCATGGTGTTGAATTTGATTTGTGTCGCGTTCGTCTAATGTGAGACAAGTGAGAATAAGTGTCTATCTAATGAGGAGAAAGAACGATTGGTTCCCCTGTTTTTTACATTAACTTCTTATCCTATATGGATTTTTCTTTTGCTCCGTTAAATATTGGGGCATGCTTCTTCCCTGCTTACTGTTAAATTTGCGATAGATGCAAGGTTGGATGTATGGAAAATTTCAATAAGTATGCAGGGACATGCTCCCCTGCACTCTTTATGCTTGGCAGAAGTCCGAAACTCTGGAAAGCGATTTTACCTAGAATGATGGATATGGAATAGGTGCGAAGTTGGGCGTATGCAAAGTATTTAGCAGGGACGGGTTCATCTTTTGCTTTTTTGGGTTTTATTTCATTTCTTTTAGTCATCATAAAAAAAGTCCTACTTTTGGACACTTTTCGTAAGAATTCGTTATGAAGTCGGCTCCTTATTTCCTAGGGCTCTATTTTACAGCAGCCCCGACTATACCTTTTCGGAGGTTGGTACTGATCAGCGTGAGTCTAGCGAGTCTCTGTGTCGGAACAAGAACTAGACATAAAATGAATAGTTTATCTCTACATGGTATCGACTGGATATAATACTGATCTCATGACTGACTCTCATGACTCATGAATGACACTGAAAGTGCAACTAATTGATAAAGCTGGAAAATAGTAACTGAATACAAGTTGACTCTAGAGCAGCGTTACCAAATAAACCGATTTATCGTATTCCTCCCGATTTTTAGAGCTATTCCCGATGCCCCGAATTCGGACGAAAATCTAGCATTTTCTCCCAATTTTCCAGCTGCAAAAATACATTCGAATGTTTCCCATACTTCAGTAACTTTTTTTAAAAGGCGGGAAGTGACTATCAACATGAAAACATAACCCCTGAACTTCAGTGTCAATGAACTTATATGAATGTAAGCCCAAACCTGAACAAACCAAACACCTAAAGTGCAAACCTTATTTGTACTTTTTACAGTTTTCAGCATTCGGCATCTTTTCGGGAACTTTATTTGCTAAAGATCACTGAAAGCTCATATAATACTATGCCTCCACCGGCCATAAAACTGCGATTAACGGGAGACGATTCAAAATAAATATTGAAGCGGCTCCACCGGACAAAAGGATTCATTGGATTCATTTGACACGAGCACTTTTTTTTGGCTTTTAAAAGAAAGTGCAGATGTGATTTGCCAAGAGCGAAAAAAGATTTTCATTGTTAAAATCTTTGCTAGAGATCTTAAAAGCGTGTTTGTGACAGATCTGTCATACGAGAAAAATTTCACTTTCTTTTCTGGATTGTCAAACTGTAAAATTGCTGCGCATCAATGCTCAAATGTAGCATAAAAAAGGTTTTTGAATAAGATGAATGATATTTATGACGGGAATCGTTTTTAATCACTTGCCGAGAAGAATAAATTTGTATCGTATATCTCGAGGTTTAAGGCAGATTAGTTTAGCATTTATGTTAATGGCGGATTAGTGTCCGGAAGAGACATGGTAAAACTTTCATATTTTTATATGTTGAAGTTTCTGTTTTATGCAATTCATATAATACTATGTTTCCACCGGAAATAATACGGGGATTAAGGCGGGAGACGATTAAAAATAAAACTCAAATAGGTTCCACCAGACAAATACAGGATTGATTTGACATAAGCACTCTTTTTCGGTCATTTTGGCTTTTAAAAGAGAGAGGCGATGTCATTTTCCACGAGCGAAAAAAGATTTCCGTTGTGAACATCCCAATAGAAATCGTTATTCTGACGTGGATAGTTTAAATTCAATTAAGTTGAGTTGTGTCCGTCAAAATCCGACACAATCTGTTGTGTTCGTCACGTCGAAGTACACAACTGACAACTCAGTGAAATACACACGTACTTATGAAAGCGACGCACGTCATGAAGTTCTTCTATGGGCCGCTTCCCGTAAGAACGGGTGTATTGAACTTTTTAACACTTTTTTCGTATACCTACATGTTAATACTATTGCGTGCTTGCTTTGCTTAATGCTGTTTTATTGTTTGTGTTGAACATTTATTTATAATGTGGTGACAAGAAATAAAAGATATGCAGGAATCGCTGAATGTACCCATCGATTCACTTTACGAACACACCCAACTGTCATTTAAGTCAGCTGACATAGTGGAAGTTCGAATTTTGATTTCGAAAATCTCCTCTCCATGGAATTCAGCGGAAAAATACCAACGGAAAATTACCAAAGGGGAAGTATGGAACGTACTAGAAGGTTCTTAATTTGTATAAATACACGGGTGGCAGGGCAGGCTCGTACGGGACAGTATTATTTTAAACGTTGACTTGTCAAAGTCGATAGTTAAGTAAAAAGTGATCGAGTTAAAATAAAATTTTGAATTCTAAGTAGCGAAGTTGCATTAAGTGTGATTTGAGTTTAATTAAGTTTTGTTTGATAAATAAAGTGTTTCATTGTGTGATTGTAAAAGTGAAATTGTGCTTTATTCGACGAACCGCAGGCAAAAATATTACATTAAAACTTTTTTTTTATGTTTGTAGTTGCTGAAAACATTTTTTCTTGCTTTCCTAAAACAAGAGACTTGTTTTCCCGATAATGACTTAACAAGCCACTTGAACAATTTCCAACCTTGATATCTTCATCCAAACATTGTGGTGTTGCTGCAAACACCCGAATGTTTGTGTAAAATGAACTGCTTTACAAAGCAATTTTTATAACCACAATTACTTCATATTCTTTTGTTAAACTGGAAACGCTCGTTATAAACACTTTGGTGTTTGAGAGGAACATGAAAGACTTTTATATGTTTCAAGCAAATATTTGTGAATCTTCTGGCTAGAAACGGCCTGCAAACACTTTATTATAGGGTGAAGTTAGGAAGACGCAGCCAACTTATTACCGATCTTTTCAGGATCCGAAATTCAGCGTGGAAAAAGCGTGTTTTGAACAGCTGGTAGATAAATGACAAGAATAAGTTCTTCAGTGCCAGTCACTTTTTCGCTGGTGGCATGTTTAAGCGCAAGACCTGCTGCCGAATTAGTAAGGTCTGAAATATGTCGGCATTTCAGAAACAGTGTCTTGGGTTTTGTGCAAAACTGTATAAGAGTTGACATTGTGTTGGTAAGATAAGAGATCAGCACCTTGTGGTTGCAACGGTGCGATTTCGCATTGCCTGGTCGAAAGATGCACTATAACAAACGTATCTCCGCAGGAGGTACAGCATTTAGGGATTAAAAAATGTTGTTCACTCAGTCAACAATTGGAGCCCCACTTTTAACATCTGTTTAACAGGGAAGAAAAATCTTCTGCCACTATCAAAAGCCATTGATGGGCTGCCGCAAAAGCCGCACTCACAATCGGTGCAAATCATGATAGCCGATCACAATGAAAGCGTAGTACATACGTACATTGCATAAGTGGCGATGAATCAGTGTGAAGAGAAGTGAAGAAAACACAGGTCTTTCTGGTTGGGTTGGGTGTTGAAATGAGGAATAACTTTCGGTGACCTTGTGATGCTGTTTTCCTCGTGTTTTCCCGGTAAAAAGGGATAATGAACAAAAGAACAAACAAGTTGAGTGACGATGTGTCGGCGTATTCACTCAATTTTCTATCCAGGTTATAGGATCGGCTAAATATTAAATATCATTTTCACTTTTATCCCTCCAATGGGAAAATTAAATGAACAAAATTCAAATTTATGCAAAATATTTT
The DNA here is from genome assembly GCA_947623515.1 of Neoascia interrupta. Taxonomy (NCBI): domain Eukaryota; kingdom Metazoa; phylum Arthropoda; class Insecta; order Diptera; family Syrphidae; genus Neoascia; species Neoascia interrupta. The sequence goes on along the minus strand of OX392462.1, from coordinate 20,868,973 downwards.
AACTGAATATTCCCTCAGTTAAGCCATTGCTTCTCTTCGTAAAGGCACAACACTTGCGGGTTGTGTTGTTATGTGCAAGGTTTTCAAATTTCTACGATAGACATTTTTCAAAATCAAGGGAACACATTTGTTCGCTTGCAATCGCGAATCGGAGAGTTATTCTGTATTGCCAAATGAAAATGTCATTCGTTTTTAATGGTTTGAGGCTTCGACGTAATAAAGGGTCCGATAAATATTTTTTTTTGAAAATGCTATAAAAAAAATTATTGATTATTTTTTCAAATTTCTTTTTTTATTTGAAAGGACAATCCTTCCAATTAGTAATGGAAAATAATTTCATTCAAATGGCTGCCTCGGCTGGCCATGCAGTAGCCTACAAGATCGGTCCAATTTTAAAGCACATTATCGATTGTGTGCAGCTGTATTTCACCAATGGAATCGTGATTTCACCAATGAAATCGTGATTACGGGCGATTTCAATATTCACAATTCTAAGTGGCTTCGACATTCTGTTCAGACAACACCCGAAGGAAGGTATGTTGAGATCTTTGCCGCGTTAAATAACCTAACGCAACTTGTAAACGAGCCTACACGGATACCCGACATTAACAATCATCCCGCCAACACTCTGGATTTGTTTCTTACCTCCCATCCCGATAAGTACACAGTGAATGTACTGTCTCCTCTAGGCTCGTCAGACCACTGCGTCATATCAGCCACGTTCCTATTGGGTAGTCAACCTAATAAGGAAATTGCTCCAAGAAGAACAGTGTGGCGGTACGAGAAAGCCAACTGGGACGGCCTTAATAACTTCTTCAGTCGTTTTAACTGGTCTTTGTGCTTTCTCGATGACAACGTAGATGCTGCTGCTGATATGATAACTAACACCATTCTCCTTGGTATGAGATCCTTTATCCCTTACAGGATTAAGAGTATCAAACCAAAGGAGAACTCGTGGTTTGACTCGAGCTGTAAAGAGGCGATTAGGTTAAAGGAGTTATGTTTTCGGTCCTACAAGACCAACCCATCACAGGTAAACCGAAAAAAGTTTAAACAAGCCAGAAATGATTGTAATGCTCATATTCGCCGTGTCAAATTCCAGTACGACCAAAAGCTGAGGCAGAAAATACTGCATTGTCCCAAGGGTAGTAAAAACTTTTGGTCTTTCGTCAAAAATGTCAAAAACTGTGCCTCATCTTCCATCCCAACACTCGTTTACAATGACATTCCAGCTGTCACCTCTCTAGACAAAGCGAATCTACTTGCAGCGCATTTCGCTGCTAGCTCCATGCTCCCTGATTCTGCAATGTCCCCGCCTACACTTGAGCGCGTCGAATATACCATGGGACAAATTCACTTTCGCGCTCGTGCAGTCAAAAGAGTACTTCGAGATCTAAACATTCACAAATCCGCTGGTCCAGATGGAATATCCCCCATTGTTCTGAAGAGGTGTTCTTCCGCGCTGGCAAAACCATTGTGTAAGCTTTTTCATCGGTCCTACTCCTCAGGTCTCTTTCCGAGTAGATGGAAAACAGCATTTGTCCAGCCCGTCCCTAAAAAAGGCGATTCTTCTTCTCCCTCTAGCTATCGTCCAATTGCACTTACCTCCCTTCTTTCTAAGGTCATGGAAACGCTGATTAATTATCAGCTTATGAAATATCTTGAAACACGAAAACTTCTTAATGACCGGCAATACGGTTTTCGTAGCAAACGGTCCACTGGTGATTTGATGGCATATCTCACTGAAAAGTGGAATCATTCCTTGCATCTTCTAGGTGAAAGCAAGATTGTTGCGCTTGATATTTCAAAAGCATTTGACAGAGTTTGGCACCAAGCTCTCTTGTCGAAAATGCGTGCATTTGGAATCGACGAATCTCTTATTCAGTGGATTAGTAATTACCTTTCGAACCGTTCAATTCAAGTTGTTTTGGATGGCTTCAAGTCCGCAGTTCATAAAATTAACGCTGGGGTTCCCCAGGGCTCTGTTTTGTCTCCGACACTCTTTCTCATTTTCATTAATGATCTCCTGTCTGCTACAACTAATCCAATCCACTCCTTTGCTGATGACAGTAACCTCAGTTTCTCATATTCGTTCTCGGTTCCGCGCCCCTGCTCTTCGGACGTTGAATTGGAACGGCAGCGTATGTCAAACTCATTAAACTCTGACCTTAACAGCATCATGGGGATCTCGAAACAGAGTGGAGTTTAATGCTTCTAAAACTCAATGCTGTCTTCTGTCATTGAAGCAAAACCGAATCACCCAGCCATTATCCATGAATGGCACTTGCATCGACGAAGCCGAAACGCTTTCCATTCTCGGTATGTGTGTCAATAACAACCTTAGTTGGAATGACCACATATTCGACGTCGCCAAGAACGCTGCGAAATGCCTAGGCTTCCTTAAAAGATGCAAGAAGTATTTCACCCCCTCTGATTTGGCTATTTTATATAAGGCATATATTCGCCCCAAGTTGGAATATAATTCCCATGTCTGGGCTGGTGCTCCAAAAACAACACTGCTCTTGCTAGATAGGATACAAAAACGCGCGTTAAAACTTGTTGGAGACAAAAACATTGCGAAGTCTTTTGACTCATTAGAACATCGACGTAATGTATCTTGTCTTTCACTGTTTTATCGCTTTTTTCACAAACAATGTTCCATCGAAATAGCCAATTGCATTCCGCCCCTAAAGACGTTCCACCGTAATACTCGCCAAAGATCGAATGCACATCAGTTTACCCTCGAGCCCACCTTCGGACGCACAGTAAAGTTTAGAGGTTCTTTCATAAGCCGTACAACGCGAATGTGGAATGTTCTCCCACGGCCAATCTTTCCTGCGCAATACAACTTGCAACTGTTCAAAACAAGAGTGCATCGGTACCTCTCCTCCTTTTCCATTTCTTCTAATCCTTTCCGCTCGTGAGATGTGTAACATTAAAAAGGGTATCCAATCCCTTATATTCGCGAGTGCATTATAAAAAAAAAAAAAAAAAAAAAAAAAATGGCTTCACGAATATTGTCCTTTAAAGCGTCAATTGTCTCTGGCTTGTCGGCGTAACACTTATCTATTACAACACCCTTTTTCTTTATCTTTTGTGTGGCAAATCGCAGCTCCGAGGTGGCCAAACGACGTCAGCTCTCCGGCTGATAATGCGATCTTCAAAAACACGGCGCAAAACATCGAATGTAGCTTTATCTGTGTGGCACGTAGCGCCGTTCTGTTGAAACCAAATGTTTCCAATATCCTTCTCTTCAATTTTCGTGAGCAAAAATTCGTTCAACATGGCCGGATAACGATCACCATTGACTGTAACGGCCACTCTTTGCTCATTTTCGAAGAAAAATAGCCCAATTATGCCTCTGGACGAAAATCCGCACCAAACAGTTAATCGTTTTGGGTGTATTGGCATTTCAATGTATGCGTGCGGGTTTTCTGTGCCCCAAATGAGACAATTTTGCTTGTTTTCATACCCGCCAAGATCAAAATGAGCTTCATCTGAAAAGATGATTTTTTTTGACATCGGCATTCTTCTCTAAGTCGATCGCAGGCCCACTTAGCGAAGCGAAAACGCATATTTCCCAGCATTGTTCAAGCGCATACGCAACCATATTCGTTCAGCGGAAGGATAAAACTTATTATCGGTCAAATCAGACATGAGCTAAATGTTACCATTTACGAAATAAGCACTTGTTGAAAAAAAAAACCGTTAGATGGCGAACCCTTTAATAAGTTCGACGTCTTTATAGGTTTTGCTATGTATCCTTGATCAGCAAAAAACTTACGTAGAGTTGGAGCCTTGTATTTAGCTTGAGTGAAAAGTGAACTATGAACATCACCCGCAATAATAATCGTATCCTGTCTCCAATAAAAGATATGCAACCACTTTTAGAAGATGGATCGAATTTCGCCAGGTTTCTTTCAAAGTCAGAAGTCCTTAAGTTCCCCCATGAGACATGTCTTTATCGCAAAAGTACTTGCGTAGTTTCAACGTTATACTTCAGGTTGCATTTGGAAGCTTAGTATCCCACGACGGTAGTCCTGCCTACCTCTAAAGGATATTTTTTAGAGTTCTGAAGGTTCTCACCAAAAGAAGTGAAAGAGACTTTTAACTTTTGTGCAGCAATCATTTAATTTCCGAGGAACGATTTGTGTATGGTGCGAGCCATGTTAGTGGTTTAATGAGTGGTTTGCGCTTAATGGGGTTATTGTTCGTCCTTTGGTTGATTAAAACCAGACGTTTGATTGTATCAGGGAGCGGGTCATAACTCAGCTTTCAAAATTCTGATTTTCAAATAGCTTGAGCTGAAGTCAAGCTATTTTAAAAATTTAAATTTTAAAAATAATTTTGAGCCCAACCCGTTGTATCATCAAAGAAGTCAAAAATTTATTCTGAGTTAAATAGTACAAAGATGCTAACAGTCGCCCTAATGTATAAGTTTTGGGTTATGGTTCGCATCTTTTCCCTAGACTGGGGTCAGGTCTAAGGAATTTGACTCCTCTGTTATTTTACCATATTTTTTTGTGTTTCTTTTCAGAATAGCTTCACCAAGTCAATAGCAGATAAACGGATTTCGTTCTGATTCCGAAATTCCTCTAAAGACTTCCCTGTTTTCTGATCGTCTAGAATCCGGACTGCTTAGCAGAGGCTTCCTTATTGATTCCATTTAGTATCCTATACAGGACTTAAGTATATTAAAACTATTGATCTTTCGTTCGGACCTAAAATGGTGTGCATGATTCCTTTCGCGTTAATTCTGGACGAATTGGGAAAATTTTTGACCAGGATAGGTTTACAGTTCAGGTATAGGTACATGTATTCGAGAATATATTCCTCATCCATAGCCCTTAAATTATATCCTTTTCATGGCTTCTCACAAGAGCTGTGTGATTATTTTCATTAAAGAGAATGTCGGGAATATTCTATGCTTTGCTTTGAAGAAAGCTTCGTTTTTTTGGGCAGATTCCTTATTGTGCCACGACGATGCATGACAGACTCCTGGACGGACCACATCTGCACCGTATCTATCGCGAGAATAGTTTTGGGATAGTCTTTGTAAACAGTAAACGTCATTTCCAGGGAGGGCATCGCCGAAACAAGCTTATGGATTCTCTCTAAGTTGCTTCTGGAGGCTTTAAAGCATATCGTTTCTGGTCGGTTTATGATATACTCTTAAAAACAGAAGTGCCAATTTAAAGAGTTTGACAGATGTTATCGTTCTATTTTAATATCCAAAGGACAAGATTAGTTTTTCGAAAACGAATATTTAAGAGTATAATGACAAAAGAGCGGCAAGTTCCAGCATCCAAATGGTAGACATAAGACTCCAAGCCTACAAAATTTATTTGAATTAAAATGAGTATCTATATCTAGATACCCACAAATGAGTATCTATAAGATGAATTGCGGTCAAATGAGTCCAACCCAGATAATATGTCTGAAGCTGATCGCAGTTAACAACACTGTTTCTAATTAATGGACCACCACAGGCCGAAATTAGAACTCTACAGACAAAACATATTTCTCCAAAAGCAATAGATTTACATCCAAGCATAACGGTAACTTTCTTTCGGACCGCGCGGTTTAATTTAACAAACATTCTCATCATTTATTCATTTTTTGTATCTTTTTTTACGGTTTCGCTGATCCAACCGCACGCCAAGATCAATAAACCCAAAAAATTTGCATTGCAAAACGGCTAAGATTATCATCAACTGCGGAGTTAATAGATACGCACCAGTATACGCGCTCAAATTCATACCAAAATCTGTAACGTACCGCATTGTCATTGTCATGCCACAACTCATTCAAATAAATCATCAAACGCTCAATCTATCGTCATCATGTCAGTGTTTCTTTATCCCCAGGTGTCGCCCAGATTAGGCTTGGACCTGTTTGATTAATTGACCTAGGTACCCCACCACTTGACACTGACAGTGACATTGGTTAGAGGCACCCTGGAGAAAATTAAGTTGTCAAAAGTCGATATATTGGTACAAGGTGAACTTTAACATTCCTCTCTTTATATGTTCGGGAAGGACTTTAAATTACGCATCTTGTTGCAACGAATTTTGATGTATTTTTAGACCATTCGAAAGAGGCAAAAAAAAACTCGATTCCAGTAGAAAGTTTCAGTCCGCATCTGAGAAGCAATAAAGGGCTTCGCCACTGCCAGATAAAACGGAGGTAACTTTTCCTAATTGAATATTATATTCCGTTCAAAAACACTGCAACTCTAGGGGCATAAAAGAATACGAAGACAACCGACCACCGCACCGGGCTGATCCTTGTGGGAGCGCACACCGCAGAGAATCCAGGGTACTTTGCATAATTAGGGGACGGTATTTCTTGCAACCCTTTTTGCTTCTATTTGTGCCGGCTACAAAACCCGGTATAGAGAGGGGAGCCACTAGGTACCTACCAATCGCAGTCTGATATTACTAGTGCGGTAGCGACGGTGCGTCTCTTATGAGATTAGATAGCTCCGAGGTAGTTGTGGGGAGATAGAAACAAAAAACAGCAATGATGCCCTGTAGGATACAGCCATCATTATGCAGATTAGGTGTGTGCTCCGTGGACGACGTGCATAGTTTTTGCCTGCCCACAGCGACTAAGTAAAAATTTAATATTTGATGGTACAGATGGCGAAAGGAGTAAAAATGAGCTTTGAGCTCAACTCATTCCTTTTTCTCCAATCGAAGTTTTTTCCCAGCCATCCTCGGGTCTTATGAAATGTTTGAATGCCAGATGTTTCATAAAAATTCAATGTAACGAGAGAAAACTTCAAAGGTAACGCGGTAAAAAAGATTTTCCACAAAAAATTACTATACTTTTGTGGCATATCTATTGCTTGAGCATTTTTCTCGAAACCGCACGTACAGTCGGTAATATTTTTCTTCCTGGTATGGTATGCATTATGAGAAGCACAATCTGTACCCTTCAAGCAACTTTGCATCTTCACATGAAACACCTGCCATTGTCAGGCTCAAAAGTCTTTTAATTTCTTGACTTAATTTTCCGGTTTCCGGTTAATTCAGTAATGAGTCTCATTTTCATTCAGGCCACGTTTGTGTGGGGTGATGAATGGCGCTGCATCCTGACGCTGAACTATGCTTTATGCAGATGCCCCAGACAAATCCCTGGAGCACATTATCATATCCACTATTGTCCCGGTTGGGTCCCGGCAAATAAACCATAGGACCTGCTTTCGATTTTAATAAAATTATATTCCGAACAAACGGCAGCGACAAATGGCGCCCGGTGTGAGCTACATCCGCAAGGTGATGCGCCATAACTCCTTCCGCATAGAACGATTCATTGTTTTGTTTGCGTCTCACAATATGACGATATAAAGTTTTATTTTTATTCCTCCTCTCAGTGCTCTTCTTTTTCTCCGTCTCGGTGCTATTCAGGAAAATTATTGTGTTTCATAATAGAGAAGAAAAAAAAAAGACTCCTGAAGGAGATGGTCGGGTCGGTGGGAAATGGGATTCATTTGCGTGCAATTTATGGACACAAAAATGAACACAATGCCATTCGTTCCATGGTGTTCCTTGCATTAATTGCTCTCAGACGGAATAAATTACAAGGAAAGTGAGAAACACTGGGAGCTAAGACCCGAGCCAGTGCAGTTAAACAGATGTTTTTTTTGAAAAGTGTAAAGGAGCAGGGAATTTATTTCCTAGTTTTTGGGATAAGTTTATATTTATTCAAAAATATTTATGAAAAGAAAACCGCAGCTGCCAGACTGAGCTGAAAGACCACTAAAGTTTTCGTTTGCATAAGATTTATTATATTTGCTTGCAAATGGAAATAATGAAACTTTCCATAAATAGTTTGAAAATATGAAAACATGTTCTCGAGAAAAACAAGCGGAGGACCGTAAAATTTTGGCCATCACCAGCTGATTTTTATTTATCTCAATGGAAACAACTAGTAATGGGAAATGCAGAGTCATCACAAAAACCCCAGCAGATGTGGTTAACAACTAAAAGAAGGCTTTTCAGCTGCTATGAAAAACTGACTGCCCTTCAAACCAGCAATATACCTACAGACGAAAGTATCGAAAATTGGAAAAAAAGTTGACTGTTGTAACAGAAATTTAAGCCTTATTATATTCGGGGAAGACCTTACAGGGTGCTCGTTTGAAGCCAAAGCTCTTAGATATTATCAGCTAATTGGTACTTACAGGCTCTTTTCACACTGAATCAGAACCTCGACTTGAAGGAAAGCCCTCTGAAAAAATAAAATCAGATCGAAATCATTTATAACTTTTTCACATCGAATAGGAATTTAGATTTAAAGTTAACAGCTCCAAAATCTTATAGATTGCCCATACATTTGTAGAATAAAAAATCTAGATTCCCACAAAATCTAATACAATTCTACTACCAAACATCCAAAACGAACAACACTGGTGCTAACTAAGGAGTTTTAACATTTTTTTTATACAATATCAAATTTACTTTTGACTTAAGTGTTTTTATGGTTATTTCGACATTATTTAACTTTCCTTTTCGTTTTTTCTTAATAAATTCGTTATTGTTCAAATTGATAAAAAGTAAATTTTTTGTAAAATGTTCTAAGAATTTGTGCCCACCTCAATCAACAAAGTATTGCAAAAAATAAAACAAACGTGTGTTATTATGCCAATCAGGGTCAGTGTATATGATTCCTTAAAGCGGGATTCACAAAGAGGCTTTGACTCCACCCTGGTCTGACATTAACGAGTTCAGCCATTTGATTTCGATGATTTAACGTTTTGTTTGGTAATTGTAAAACAAAAAAGCGTTATGTTACGTGATGTAACTGCAAAGCGAAGCTCTGCAAAAAATGTACTGAAAATTCGGTTCTTCTGACAGTTCAACAGAGCTGAGAAAAAGAAATCAAAATTAAAATTTTCTAAATGTATGCCCGCGGAGGAAAAACTTCTCAAAGTGCCGTTCGGATTCGGCAAAAAATTGTAGGTCCCTCTGTATGTGAAAAAAAGTATAGCACACACAGCATACATGGTTGAGAAGTTGGCCCTGGTTCACCTCGAGCTGTTGCGCCACTCTATTTATATTTATTTTTTTTTATGCCCGCGGAGGACAATAATTTTTATGTTTTTAAGTTAATTAAATTTTTATATTTTTAATGGTTTCCTATATTCGTATTTTTAGTGGTTCTCATAAAACCAAAATAAGCACTCAGAAGACGAAGAATTTCCCCGACAAAATTATATAATTTCAAACGTTCAAAGCCGACAGATCGTGACGGGGGGAAGACGAAGCGAAAGCCAATTCTTGAAGCTGCCCTGAATTGCTCGACGGGCTAAGCCTAAGCTACTCAAAAAGCCGCTCAAAGAAGCCTTTTGAGCAGCTTCGAACTTAGGTATACTTAGCCTAGGTATACCAAATCCTTAAATTTCCTCAAAGTCAAAAAATCGATGGGGACGTTTTGACTAAGTCGTCGGTCGGTGTAGGGTGCCTCTTTTTCAGTCAACATAAATGTATTTGTTTTCTGTTAAAAACAATGACAGTCACATGACAGCGCGTAGTCATGTCTAGATCTTTTTTTGATCACAAAATCCTGTTTTGTGTTGGTAAGATCATTGCCGAGTTTGGTGGATCAGCGTAAATTTTCCATCTTCAAACAGCAAATTTATGAGTGGGCAGGGATGTTGAAACTACACAGATTGCCCTGACTACCTTGTCTCTGAAGACGCTGTCTGGCCTTGAAATCGATGGAAAGCGGTTCTCGGTATCGATTGCAATTCTTAAGATTTCTCTAAAATCTGCTGCAGTGTGACCATTTAAACGATCGTGGGCTTTCCAGGCCTTAAGTCACACAGATATGGAACTATCAGGCTTTTGACAAACGATACAACTTGCAGATGAGTTAGTGAATGGCCCTTGAAAGAACTCCCGTACCACATTGAAGAGTTCAGCACTAGGGCTTTAATTCTAAACTAAGATAAAGCCCGCAGAAACGATTTTTCCAAACCTTCAGCATCGACTGATATTCTGATATTCTATACTGAGATGTTTCATTGTAGACTTCGGCTCGAACTTTGGTTAGGTTAGGTTAAACATGGGGTATGATGAAAGATCCCCACACAAACACAAAGCTTCAAAACGGACCAATCGCGATCACTGGGAAAATAGTTAAATCATCATTCCAAAGCCTTTCAGATCACTGCAGAAGCGGAAAATATCCGTGTGACAGGCTGAGCCTTTTTGCGTATTCTGTCAGGAAGTGTCCCGCCAGGCTTATGACCTAAGTTCTAAGCTTGTCTCTGCTTAATGTCATTAATTTCCTAGACGATTTTTGCCAAAAAGTGGCGAGAGAGCGTTAAATACGGTTTGTCCATCCAGACTTGACCACCTAAGGCTGGCAGTCTTTGTGATTTTTGCTTCGATTTTGCTCTTTACTGAGAAATCAGTTTCCCGCATATGCGATTCACCTATGTGTGGTGTGGTGACGGCAGTGATGACTCCACAGACCCTAGTTTTTTTTTAGGGATGCAAAATCAAACCTTGTTATCAACCCATTCCAACCATTTCCTGCCTCATCCAAATTATGTTTATTTTTCTATTTCAAGAGTTATTTTTAAAGATCTAAAATGTCAAAAGTTTGCATTGGTCGTCAACAGTAAATCCGTCCGAATCCGAGGCTTGTTTCCGCTTCTTAACTGGTGTTTCTTTACGTGGCCGGGAAGTCACCCCGACGGCACGACCCCCAACCAGATCCTTTGCTTAGCTCTAAGGATGGAGAGCCGGATAGCCCGCTCCTTATAGGCCTGAGCTCCGAATACGTCGTAGTAGCCCATATAAGGTGTTCACTAAGTAGTTCGGCCTGACTGGAACTATGGACGCCACCGTTGATTCCATCTGGGGAATTCCTCCGCTGCCGTCCGGATGCAAGGAGAAGTGCCTTAGTGGGAACACTCCTCCCCCCCTCTCTCGTTTGCTACCCCCAACAACCTTCCAAAGGGGTTGGAACCCAATCTCCAGTTGAGGTACTAGGCACCCGGTGTCACCACGGGGAGGTGAGAGTAGGAGTTGATAGTCAGAGGTGGGTGACAATGACAACAGCGCTGAAATCAAACGAAGGATAACTCTTGCCAATCGCTGTATCTTTGGGCTAAGAAGGCAATTGAGTAGCAAAGCCCTCTCTCGAGCAACTAAAGTGTCCATGTATAAGACCCTCATCATCCCAGTCCTGCTTTACGGTGCAGAAGCATGGACCCTGTCAAAGGCGGATGAAAACACTTTAGGCTGCTTCGAGAGGAAAATTCTTCGGACGATTTACGGTCCCGTCTGCATAGACGGAGAGTGGAGGAGGAGATATAACATCGAACTATACGGGCTGTACAGCGATACCGACCTAGCCAAAAGAGTCAAAACACAACGTCTACGATGGCTGGGTCATCTAGAGCGGATGGACACCAACGCCCCGGCCCGGGAAATCTTCGAATCCACACCGCAGGGACGACGCGGTAGAGGAGCACCGAGACTCAGGTGGCGCACGCAAGTGGAAGGGGACCTCAGCCAACTTCGTGTGCGAAACTGGAGACGGCTAGCTAGAGACAGAGCTGGCTGGCGAAGCTTGTTGGCTGAGGCCCAGGTCCACCCCGGACTGTAGCGCCACCTTAAGTAAGTAAGTAAGTAAAATGTCAAAAGTGGGCATATGGTCGATGGTGAAAACTGGGCAGCCTTGTTCTTATAAAGGCTTCTTGCCAATATTGTAGTAAGCTAGACCATAATACGCCTGGTCTAACTTGACCAAAAGGCATTTCGAAAGAAAATGTGAAAAAGAGGTGAACTTACATTAAAGCAAGTAGTGGGCGTGGCCGTTGGCGGATTTAACCAAATTTCAAACCATTCATTTGCAACGAAAGACCCAAGCCGTTTACCAAGTTTCAGTTTGACTTTGAAGACTTGACTTGAAGACCTAAAACCTTCACACATATGGTTGGTCGCGTTCATATTTCTAAAGGGCCTTAGGGGTCTACGGTGATTATTTTACTGTGTTACAAACTGAGCATTAAAATCAATATGGGTCGGATATAAAAAGTTTACAAAGTATTCATGACTTCTAACTGTTTACTGTGCATTCGCCTGGTGATTGCAACAACTCAAGGCTTGGAAGGTACCCATAAATGAATCCATATGGTCCGTATGGTCCAATCCATGAGGTCCTTTTATGTGTGAACCTTTTAGTTCAAAAGTTAAGTTCAGTTCAAGTGCTAAATCTAGAGAGAGGCTTCTGATAATATGACGATAGTATCTAAGGTAGTGTCAAAAATTGATTATAGACTGTTTGAAAGACGTATGGCTTGCAGAAACACTGAAACACTGATTCGGTAACATGTTGAGTTCAAGTTCAAATTTCATTTCTCGGCGTCCACAGTCGTTTTTTGAAGAGGTATACTCTCCCTCAACACGTGTAACACCGGTATTGGGTATGCACCTATTAACGGTATTGGCCGAATACTGGTATGCCTTGGCAAGTTGATTCATGGCTCTTTCCAGCAACGCTAATCCGTTTTTTCCCCCGGTTGCTTAAACCTATGCAAATAAGCATGCCTTAAAAGAGCCTACTGTCAACTTGTTATACCTTCAAAAGAGAACGGACGAATTTCACATTAAAATAACGAATGACGATACCCACTAAAAGATGTACCTACATTTTTACGAATAGACTCCGAATTCAGTACACCATGTTGCTCCCAAAAATCGATCTCAAGGCCAACCGCGAGTACTTACATCAACCTTAACCCTTTCTTAAGCTGACTATGGTTGCTAATCCAATGAAAGCAAGTTCCAAGTAAAAACTCAATCAATCAAAGAAAGCCACTTCAAAAATTAGCTACGCCCTGTTAAGAAAACATAACCACGGCTTCGCTCACTTGTGTTGTGCGGTGTGCTGAATCGATTCGAGACATCACAATTAATTACATCTCAACAAATAAGTTTATCGGAATTTCATCGCCACGACAATAAGAAAAATATTGTGAAGGTCATGACGTCATGTAAGTCGATCATTGAATCATGCATTCAGCTTTTCCCCGATCATACCCGACCAGATATAGACATCCTCATCCGCAGCATCAAAGCTACTCCACCTGCAGCAATGTTGGTAGTCTTCCCGTCTGCAGACGAAAAGCCTACACTATGGAATCTCCGATGAGGTAATCATCGTTATTAGCTGGCGTATAGTTCTCTCGCTATTCTCGGCAGCCGATCTGTTACATTCGCCCGACCCAGCGCCACCAAATGTTGGATTCTTTCTCTCATCTCGGTCGGATGAGACGATGACAATAAAACTTAACACAATACCCGCCGATCGGTTCAGTCGCAGTGTTAACGTTAAAGTCGATCTTGGCAGTAGAAACGGATAAAAGTTCAAGTTCAAAGAATAAAGTCACTCTAACATGGATCAGTGTCGATCGGTATGATCGGACCCTCAAAATGTGTTGAAAAGGCAAAATTTGTAATCAGTTTATCTTACAGATTGCCAAATTCATTATCCTGAGTACGTTTATCGCAGTCGCGTGTTCGGCCAGCATTCAACCGACAAGTGATTTGGCGAATTCGCAAAATATCGTCGAGGACATCATCCCAGATGCGGAAAACACAACCCTCAAAGTGATCCGAGTGAATACAGTAGACTTGCCACCACTTCAACCGGCTGGAAGTGACGCCTCCGATTCGTCGTTATTTAAAATTCAGTCACTTGTGCCACCATCTGGATATGTCTCGAGCCGGAACTTCCGGAAACAGAAGAACATCTCCAAGCCAACCGATTCTCCCATCATCAGGCAATATCCCCAGCTGAAGCTTAACAAGCCCAAAAGGACTAAGCAAAAGCAATTGCATTTGCTTTACAACCAAAAGGGCTACGAGGGCCAAGACATTGCCAAAAGGATGAAAGTTCGTGTGGCTGCCGGCGCCTATCCAATCTACTACGTTGTGGCCAAGACGAATGGTGTGTTCCAGAAACAGCCCATCAAGGGCTTCCGCAACCAACAAGAACTCGATAAGTACTTCGATAAAATGGAAAAAATCGGTAAAGTGAACAAGCGAAGTAGCTGAGACCGTCTTTAAGTATTGAAGAGGTCAAATTGAGGTCGTAGTAAGATATACTCTAGTGATGTTAAGTTAAAAAAAAAGAAAAAAAAAATAGCGATTAGTTTGTGGCCACGATTTTTCATGATTCTTGAGTTGAGCTTGAGAATCAAGAGACAACGAATAATTTATTCAAATAGTTTTAGTAGATTTTTTTTTTTTTTCATAAATTTTGTGATTTGTTTGCGCATTGTGTTGGAGTTTTAAAGCGGCGCAAGTGCGCAATTAAATGAATTTAAATAATTAATTGAAGCTTAATTTACGGATTTGTTTTGTTTATTGGCTTGAGCTTCGTGCTGTGGGTTTTTCGCTATTGTTATTTTGAGATTCGTCATTTCATGTGCCTTTAATCACGAACGGAAGATGAGAGAAGTAGTAATAAGCAATTAAGACGGCCGGAAGTAGTGTCTTTTTGTGCGAACTGATCACATTATTTAAGAGTGGGTGCGGCTTATAAATGTGCATTAAGTGCGCGTTTTTCTTACCCTGTTTCAAGGAATTTTACCAGTGGCAATTTTACATGATAAAATTCATAAGCAATCCTGGCTGGGCGTGGGATCACTTCGGAGTCTATGATTTATCATTCATCCAGGTACCTAAAGGGACTTCAAGACTACCCTTCAGGATTTTTCAGGAAAAAGCTATGGCTTATTAGAATATGGCGATAAATGATCGGCAATAAATGATCGTTGTCACGTATCCCGAGACATGAACCAACGAAAAACCAATCCTTGTTTCTTCAGCCGGAAAACCTCTGCCTGAAGTCCATGGACATACACTTAAATTTGCAGATCAATTGATCTTAAATATCAGACTCCTCCTCAGTTAAATATTTCCTCATCTTAAACAGAGGAATGATGGTTGAGTAGTTGAAATAGTCAACATTGAATTATTTTTTTTTCATAAAGTCGTCATCGACCTCTTTGTTTTGGTTTTCATCTTCAAACTTGTGACATATTTGAGAAAAAATCAAAATGTAAACACGAACACACACTGGCCTCTTGAGTTTCCGTAGAAGCATTTAAAGTTCGACACTTTTTAATGTCCTGCGGCAGCTTAAGCTACCCGAATTCGGAATGGCACAAGTGGGAGTCACTCAAAACAATCTGATTACTGAATCTTATTGTCAAGATTGGCTACTTTAAATGGAATCCTTGACAGCTAGACGACACGTAGAGTATTGAAAACACTACCAATACCCTGAGGGTCAAACGAATCATGGTAATCGAATTTGGTGAGTCAGTTTCTCAAAAAAGAACTGCGGATTAAAGATTCCATGGTTCCGATTTATTATTCATATCGTTACACTGGTTCGTAAGATAATTTCTTCCAATATTTTTTATTGTTGAATATTGATACTTTTAAATCGTCATTAAGACAGGATTACTACAAAAATAAACAATCAACAACGTACCTACCAGTTTTTGAAAGTTTTTTTCAGTCAACCAAAGTGATTGTTAATCAATTGATCATTAAAATAAAGACGTCCTTGAATGACCTTGAAATGAATGTAAGTACGCTGGGTCATATTAATAAAATTCAATCAATTAAATCCCAAACAGCAACAATATTATTCAAAGAATTCCAACAACATTTGTTTACAATGCCTGGTATGGCCATTCTTTTTATATTTAATCGATAATTATGCAAATTTTTTGACTAATCATCGATAAAATCACAAATTTAAACAAACACAAATATTTGTTCGATGTAGTGTTATTTCATGGGAATTATTGGTCAACACCTCATCAGAGATAAGCTTCATTGAATACCAACATCTGGCAGCAGTGATACATAATTGCTAATCTTCATTTAGTCACATAAAAGCTAAGTTCCTAGTAGCAGTTATGTGGGAAATATTTTTCCGCTTATTACTAATGAATTTGAAAAGATTGTGCGGTAACTTCTGACAGGGAATTGAGATCTTAAATCGTTATGATGCTTTGAGATGTGTATATTGTAAGGGTGCAAAAAAGACCTGTTTGACATTAAAAAACTCAGAGCCAATGTATGTCATACCGAAAACGGAAGAACCGATGTGGCTCATACTGCGATGTCGCGAGTGTGACAATTCTTTGAAAGACAATGCGAATGGCATTGTGCTACCATCTTAAGCTTACTTATGGTGGCGCTACAGTCTGTGGTGCACCTGGGCCGTAGCCAACAAACTTCGCCAGCCAGCTCTGTCCTTAGCTAGCCGTCTCCAGTTTCGCACGCGAAGTTGGCTGAGGTCCCCTTCCACTTGCGTGCGCCACCTGAGTGTTGGTGCTCCTCTACCGCGCCGTCCCTGCGGTGTGGATTTGAAGATTTTCCGGGCCCGTTGGTGTCCATCCGCTCTAGATGACCCAGCCATCGTAGACGTTGTGTTTTGACTCTTTTGGCTAGGTCGGTATCGCTGTAGAGCCCGTACAGTTCGATGTTAAATCTCCTCCTCCACTCTCCGTCTATGCAGACGGGACCGTAAATCGTCCGAAGAATTTTCCTCTCGAAGCAGCCTAAAGTGTTTTCATCCGTCCTTGACAGGGTCCATGCTTCTGCACCGTAAAGCAGGACTGGGATGATGAGGGTCTTATACATGGACACTTTAGTTGCTCGAGAGAGGGCTTTGCTACTCAATTGCCTTCTTAGCCCAAAGAAACAGCGATTGGCAAGAGTCATCCTTCGTTTGATTTCAGCGCTGGTGTCATTGTCTGAATTGATAGCGGAACCCAGGTAGATAAAGATCCATAACTACCTCAAAGTTATAGCTGTCGATGGCGATGTTTTGTCCAAGACGTCGATGTTGGGTGTCTTTTCTTGATGACTGCGTGAGCTTGGTTTTGCTCTCGGTGACTGTTTAACCCATATTCGCCGCTTCCGTCCCAATACTCACGAAGGCTTCACTGACATCACGCTTTGTTCTACCGATGATGTCGTCTGCGTGTGCGAGTAGTTGAACGGACTTTTGAAAGATTGTACCTCTGGTGTTGGCGCGACAATTCTGCACAATTCTCTCAAGTATGATGTTAAAGAAGTCGCATGACAGCTCATCGCCTTGTCTGAATCCTTTTCCTACATAAAAGTGGTCGGTGAGGTCTTTGCCGACCTTGACGGAACAGCGTGTATTTTCCATCGTCATCCTGCACAGACTGACGAGTTTGGCAGGGATGCCAAAACTAGACATTGCGCTACATAGCTCGCCTCTATAGATGCTGTCATATAAGGCCTTGAAATCGATGCAGAGGTGGTGTGAATCGATTTGGAATTCCTGGGTTTTCTCCAAGATCTGCCGCAGTGTGAATATTTGATCGATGGTGGACTTTCCTGGCCACTTTGATATGTGCCTATCAGATTGTTGTACCATCTCAAGATATGCAGGTTTCACTTAACTCATTCAACGAACTCACGTGACAGCAAACTGACATTCCATATTCGAATTCGATACTCAAATATCGAAACATGTTTCCCTTTCAACGGTGGTTTTGTTTCAATGATAAAAATTGATTTTTAGAAGAACTTAGGCCCAAAGATAATAGACTTGAGCGGGATTAATCTTATGTCGAAATACAACAAAAATCCCACTCAAGTTCTGCCAAAAGATTGTGTTGCCCATAATAGACTTTAGCAAACGATTTGAAAATCTTATGAGATTTCACTGTGAGCGTCTCGATCACATTGCCTTGAAAACTTTAAATCAAATTTGAAAATTGTGTCACTTTTTCCTTAACTTTGGATGATAATATCTTCGAAACCAATTATCGGATCAAAAATGTGTTTAAACTTTTGAGGTTTGCGTACAATTTTTGGTTTATTCCCATCTTTCACGGATTTTTTGAATCACTTCTAAAAATAAATATGGGCTTAAATATGACAATGAGTGAACCAATGACAAGCAAAAACAAAAGTTTAAGCCAACACAAGTTAACGAAAACTGTACGAAATCGAGCAAAAAGCTATTATGATCATGGCATACGAGTCGCGTTCAATGGGACATTTCGGAAAGCCGACTTAAGCTCATCAAAGTCTATTATGGTTGGGCCTTTAATGTCGGAATTTGATAAGTTTGACATTTGAACGCTGCCGCTTTATTTCAGCGTCTGAAAAATATAGGTGCTAGGAGCTGAGAACAAATATGAAAAACTGAGGATACTACCATCGGCAAAGAAATGAATTGGATTAGTAAAAGCAGGAAAGAGGAAACGAAAATGTGTAAGAAAGTCGGAACAAAACAGAGCCCTCTGCTTTTAGGAAATTCGAGGCTAAAACAGTATTGCCAGCCATTAGGGAGGCATTTTGTCTTCAGATTTTTCGTAAGAAACTAAAAAAAAACTAGTTGGTACTCTCAGCTCAGAAGAGCCCTCACCTGACGTTTGTGGTGTGCGTTTCAGGTGTTTTTACGCTCATGGAGAGAATTGAAATTTTTTTTTCCGATTACGAACGGCGAATTGAGAGGTCTCTCATGAAATTTGATACTCTCGGAGGGCTTGTCAGACCGTCGTGTAAGTGGGATCATGAAAATCTTTTATTTAACCGGTCCGTCGGAAATCGAACCCCGCACACTTACCGCTATATATTTCATAAGCTGTTAAAAACGAGAAAAAAGAAGAGAAGTTAATGCAATTGGACGAGAATGGGATAAAGGCAAAAGAAAAATCGACAAAAATGCTGTTTTTATCTACTCGGAGAGAGACTTAAGGAGCACGACCGATAAAAATCGATAAGTGCATTCGATGTCGCTATCTTAGTGCCATCCATGTCGCATATCCTAGTAAAAATCTGTAACCAAACGCGTTTTGAGCCTCAGTCAGTCACCTGAATAAACTGATAAATCGACACATCCTCCGAATACCTCATCTCATCTTGACTTCGAAACGCCTTTCAATTGCATCTTTTCTAGCAGAGATGAGTCGGAATCGGAGCTACCACTAAGAAGTTCATCAAAAATGATATACGCAGATGGGTCAAAATGAGCGGGTGCGGATCTTTACCTCCTCTGAAGACCCTTATATATAAAATCAATGAGATCGCCCGACTCCTGCAGCGTCTTCCAAGCGGAGGTCCTTTCAGTCAGGAAGGCAGCCAGCCCACTGTCAATAAGGACAATACTACGAGATGATGTCAACATATTTAGATAGAGGCAGCCAGATAGCCATAAAGTCAATATCCGTCATCAAAATCAAATCTGAACTTGTTAGGGGTTGTCGCAAAAGGCACAATATGTTGCGTTTCGGGTCCTAGGATCGTCAGAATCACGACAATGAACCTGCACAACAACAATCAGCACTAGGATCTAAAAAAGCCCTTCTTTGTTGATCAAACCCCCACTTTGTGAGCTCAGAAGACGGTTAGGAAATAAGGTTCGAATGATGACAAGGAGATCAGTTTTGATCTCCTGGTGTAAATATAATCAGTCCCATTTTTACACGCTCATCAAAAGTGACAGGAAGACTCTGTAGTTTAGTTATACTTATTGGTCACAATATTTTGAGACACCATGCTTTGAAATTAAATCTCGACAATGGCATGACGACAGATTCTGGCGATACGGATTACTGCGAGAACACACCCCACTGTCGGTGCCACTATAGCAGTCTAAGTCAGTTTTAAGAGGAAGTCTTCAGAGGAAAAGAAATTTAGGAAGTTGCTTCTTTCACGACGCCTGAAAACTATCAGATGCATGAAGGCTAAAAGAAACTTGCTACCTACACGGCTTGAAGGCGAAATGAAGCATTTAAATAACAACAAGAATCTCCCACTACTGGGCATCACAATGGGATGACCAGACCTAAGTGCTATGAAGCGCGGGTCACCTCGCCTTTATCAACCAAATGAACCTAAACAATAAGTGCATTGCGATCATTTTAGGCTTGTTTAAACTTATTCCGTTTTGTCAAAGAGTATTTCAGCTTGAGTTGCAGAGCATATATTACCAAAATAGGGAACATGCGTGGCCAGGCAGGGCCCTTCTCGCCTCACACGCGAGAAGCTTCTACATTTCGATAGACATGTATGTATATATGTCAAAAGAGAGGTTGACTTACCAATAGAGATCCATCAAAGCAGATAAAGCCTCAATAGAAGTGGGAAAAAAGACCTACTCAACAGAACCCGCCTTAGTATCACCAGAAATTCTGCGGTAATAACGAGGGATTGAAGACCATACGACCAAACTACTGGAATTTGGTATTCCATTCATGAACGATGGTTCTTTGATTTCGAATTTCAACATCACGAACCCATTCAAAAGCAAACCCTGCCAACAAAAATAAATTATTTTATTTTTTCAAGCGAGATCCATTTTGATTTTCATGGATTTTAAATTGGATTTTTTCTTTGTGAAATTGGCCTACAGAGATATTCCCCGAGGCAGGGTCTGGTGAAAGTTGCTGAATTAAGTTTTAAAGAACTCTTGGACTCACCATATAGGCTCCCTGCAATAGCAATTTCCCCATTGCGATCCAATCAGTTAGTTGACAATCATCCAATGGCACATATTGCTATTAGCTAGATGAGCGACTATAGGCCGCAGGAAGTCGAAGAAATAAACACGAAATCGTAACCATCTTTTCAATTTCGATTTTTGTTTTGAAATTCATAAAATCTAAAATTGAGTTTTTAGTTTTCTTTCTGAGACACAGAAAACGAAAAAATTCAATTTTGGCAAATCTTTCCTTTTAGCTACAAGTTTTGTAAAACGGCCAATATCAAGGAAACTTATTCCATGGACTAAGAAAAGTCGCAAGGGTCTAACAAAAGCGTTTGTTTTTTAGCCAGATTTTTTTCTTTAAAAAAAATATCCATCCCAACTAATAAAGAACGCTTCAGCTGCCTTTTACCTTCCGGATTGCCTCGTATATTTTCTTTTGCCAAACGGCCACCTACCTCGTTGACCGTAATCTATTTCTTAATTGAATCAAACGCAAATACTTGGCAACACTCACCACAATACCCAATCAACATCTTGTATCGTCCTCCTCAGTAGTGCACTTACCCACAACAGAAGCACACAAGAAGCTATTCCCAAAGCCAACAAAATCAACCTACTTAAGTACCTCGAAAAACTATCTCTTTCTATGCATCATTCGGCCAAGTGACCCACCCATGCCCCATTTAGCATTCGCAAAAAACGAACCAAGCTATAAATCAGAGATAAATAAATTCCTCAACTTTTTATCATCCATCAGTTAAGTCAGACAAATTGGGCTAAACGCTCATTAGCACTGGGCGCATTGGGCCGAAGAAAAAATATTCCACATACGCCCCCGTGAGCAATGTTCGAAAGCGAAAAGGAAACACCCAACCGCCCATTTATCTGACCGAGTTTTTTTAATCTATCGAAAGTAAGTAGCCCAAGTCGTCCCAAGCCAAACTCTATTCCATTCATGGATACGATTTATCATCTCCTGTCATCGAGTCACAACATAATCTTGCTAAGGTCACTCTTAGTCACGTCCCAAGCATGCTATTGCATGATAGAAACATTAATTCTAGGTTTTTTTTATCTCTCTTCTCGTGTTTGTCAAATTGTTTTGATATGTAAATGAGCCAAGCTTTCATCTTTTCTTATGGGCCAAACAGAGAGATCCCCAAAAAGTAGCTAAACAGTTCAATGGCCCAGTAACTAAAAAAAACAAAAACGAAGCGTTTCAACGAGCTATCTCGAAAAAAGCTAATAAATTTTGGAGTTTGTGTGTCGTCGGATACTCATCGTGTTGGCCAAACAACTTGGCGGGTAATTTTATTGTTTATTGCAAAACAAGTTAAGTTCACAATCGTGCGCCCGCCGCCGCCGGTATGGAGGAGGGCCATCAGCGCCCGAGTGAGTACGGAACGGGTCCGGTCAAGTCATTCAGTTGTTCCGAAATTGACCTAATTACAAAACGGGTTGCGTGGGATATTAAGGTGTCACGATAGGCTTATTTGTGTGTCGTTTTGTAGTAGTACTGAGGTCGCGTCTCGTGATGGCTTATGAACTTTTGGAATGTTGATAATGACAAATGTAATAGGAGCGGTACTTATGCTGGTTATGTTGGTACACATTGTAGTGATTGGGACAAACATGCAAGGCTGATAATCCTAATCTGGTGTTTTTTTTTTTTTTTTTGAGGAAATCATATTAATTACAGTTGTCGTACGAGAGAAGAGATTAGGCGACACGCGATAGATGGCAGAAACAGGCTTGCGGTAGGGGCATTCAATTTACTTACACATGCTTGAGTATGAAAAATATTAATATGAAATTAGGGTTGTTATGCGGTGGTATCGGATATGAAATCAAATTAGCGTTTAGTCTGCCAAATGCTGTTGTCTAATAGCGCAATCCATGAAATTCTTAAATCACACAAATCTATGTTTTTTAAAAGAGAAGTGTTGTGGGGCATCAGAAAATTGTATTATAGATCTAGAAAGCTGAAGTAGAAAAAAAGTCCTAAAAGTCCCTTTACGAAACCAAAGCCGCAATAGTAATTTTGGCCTAAAAATATGCTTCGCTATTAGGAATCAACTGGCTTATTCATCTGCTGTCAAGAAGTATACCTTGAAATATGAGGTACACCTCACTACTTTCTTTTTTTTGACTCATATCATAACCCAACACGGCAAAAGACAGAATAGGCAAATATTTACAAGGAATTTGATCGAGGGCTATACTTTAAGTAAACTCCTTTAATTCCACATGCCACAAAAAGACGACTTTCAATGTACATTTCATAGTTTAGGTTAGGTTAGGTTGAAGGATGCCCTTATGACAATAGCCACGGCTCACTGAGACCAGCAGTTGGGTCCATTGTATCCAATTGGGAATCTTTTTAACACGGAGACGAAAACAGAAATAAACTGTTTTAGAATAAACCGCTTTTAGAAGATCAGAATGCCGCCCACTTGCGCCAATCCGGATTTGATTACAAATCTTAGGAGGTCGTTTAGTTCAACATTATTTAGATCTTCGAGCTCGTTTAAGTTACTTCTTGCCGATGGGTACTACGCCAGATAGTAGTATGTATTTCATAGTTTAAGTTAGATTTATAGCTCAGGCCTTTCTGTCATACTTTGTCAAAAGTCTGGGACACGTCAAAAAAAAAAAAAAATAAGAAGAATATCTTCATCCTTTCTGGTAGTTTTTTTGGTAGTTTGGACCCCGAACACTAGTCTCTCCAAAAGGAGCCTATTCTACCTTCCCCGATAAGGTCCTTGAGCCAACTTTTGACTGCTGAGGCGAACACAAAAACCAGGATCTTATCTGTTTTTGTTGTGGCTATCCGAAAGGACGAAGACTTGTTTACTTCTTGTTAAAAATATGAAAACTTTAGAAAAAGAAGAAGAACAAGGTTTTGTTAAGGCGCAAAAGTTGATGGCAAGGACTTCAGCCTGGATAATGCGTATTCTTACCAAGGCTGACTGAATATAACTCGACGCGATTTTCGCATATAGCCATATCGCCCGCTTACAAAAATTGGCATAAGTTTACCGTAGGTCCAAGTGGAATGTATTGGATTTTTTTATCTTAATATGTATATGGATGGACACCCAATGTCCTGATTGCGAATATGCTATTAAAAATTGTGGGTCTCGATTATTTTAGAAGTTATAAGCCAAAGAAGTTCAAAAAGAGTGCAACTTTAACATACCCGTAAATGGCCATAGGCGCCTGCCAGGCAACTGGCACCTACCCCTAGCGGAGCGACGAAGTCTCGTGAGCGGCTAAAACCTGCGAAAAAGGGAGTTGAAATCCTTTAAGCCCGCGAAGTGGGCCACCCAAACACTGTTGTCTCCAAAAGCAAATTTATTTTACATAGCATACTCTTAGGCAGAAATTAAAAGTCTAAGATGAGGTACTTTGTATGAAAAAATTGAATAGCTATAACTTTTGAACTAAATGAGACCGACAATTTTTAATCACATATTCGTAATCAGGACACTGAAATACATATATAAGCATAAAAATAACAACTAAATTCCACTTGGACCTACGGTAAACTTGTTCCCAATAATTGTTTGCATGAAGTGTTTACTGAATGGTGAGAATATAGATTGAGGCCGTCTCTGAGTTTTTTTTTGGATTTGCTAACGCTGCTGTTGAAGAAAAGTTGGAAGCAGCGATTACTCAACATGTTTTTTATTAGTTTGCTGTTGTTTTGCAACGTATCGGCTTCAAAAGTTTGTAGACCATTCCAGTGCGCCAGATCTACAGTCATACGCGGCAGTAAGATCTATGAGCAAAACGCTAGCCTCACACCTGGCTTGAAGCCATCCTCAATGTAAGTTGTCAAGACGAGTACTTTGTCACTGCACCTATAACCTTTTTGCAATCTAGCTTGTTCTATAGGAATAACAATGGGTATCGCAATTCTGTCACATTTTAAACAGTCAAGGATCTTACAACATCTGGCTGTCGGCCTTGTCGGCTGTTTCCCCGGTTTAAGTACTGCGATTATTTTTGACTGCTTGAATGCTACTAAAAAAATTACATGGACGGATCGTGGTTCTTAAGCAATTTTATATAAATTCAGGCTAGATTCCAACAACTCGATCCAGCAATAGCTTACACCTGGCGACGGCTACTTCTAATATTGTAAGTTCCGCAATTGTAAACGTTCTTTTTTTTCATTTGCCGGAGGTTGCTACTATCCGATGGAGCACTCAGACACAACTACTGGTCCATTGTACTGCCACGCGGACACCTTACTTTAATGTTTTTAGTTTACCCGTCTTTCGAAGAAAAACGAGAAGGAGCTTCAGTGATGAAGAGCTTAGGTGTTCGGCACTCACCACGTCAGCCCCAAAGATCCACCACCTGATGCGAGCAAAGGCAGGACAACTACATAGGAAATGCTCCGCTGTATCGTCGTCCTCTCCACAGGCAGTACAGGGGGTGGTTTCGCTCAAGCCTAGCACATTCAAGTGTTTTGCGAAAGCTTGGTGGCCCGTAAGGACGCCTGCAAGAAGTCTGCAATCGATTCTCCTGAGAGATAGAAGAATAGACACTGACCCCTCGCTGATATCCGGGCGTAGTCGTTTAGTCTGTCTGCACCCATCGCAGTCACGCCAACGTGCCCTGTGCTCACGAGAAACCCAAGTTTCAATGGCAGACGTGACAACAGATACACGCAGCCCTAAGATTTTGTGTAGTTTTTTCACTTTTCTTTTCCTTCATAAATCAAAGATTGTTGACTACAAGGAAATCAGATAAATCCTGTCTTAACACTTGTTGTATAGGTCCGATGCAATTGAATGACGTGTAGCAGAGATCTAAGTTGTAGTCGCGATTCCAGCATATGAATGAGAGGTTTTCCTTTGTCTTTGGCATCAAAAATAAATGTCAGGTTGCTTATCGTCATCCTCCAGAGAGTATTGTGGCTGTTAAAATCACCGGCATATAAGGGATAAAGTACGTATAGGTACTGAAAACACCTCTACAGACTAGATGCTATCAAGGTCACCAATTAATGCCACTAACATACTTTGTATCTGGCTTACAATTTCGACTGATGACCGACCTGGCATATCTAAATTGCTGTGATGATAGAAGGCGCCTGTTAAGAAACCACTTGTTTTACCTCGTGATGCGAGAGTTGCTTCACGTACACACACAGTGAGTGTCTTGCAAGAGTATACCAGAACGAGAAAAAATTTTGTAAGGTATATCAAGCTAAGGCTTAAGTAAGGTATAAAAACATGGCAAAATTTCTACTGTAAACCAAAAAAAATCCTTAGAGTAAGCCTTGTCATAAGCAAGTAACTCAGGCCTTAGTCATATGCAAAAAATCACATGATCGCAGTTCCACATATCAGCGGCGCAATGATTGCATGAAAGCTGTTTCTACCCGACCGAGGGTATATTAATTTTAATGCATAGTTTGTAACACAGTGAAATAACCACCGTAGACCCCTAAGACCTTTTAGAGATATTATCGAGACCGACAGGTAAGTCGATTAAGCCATGTCCGTACGTCCGTCTGTCCGTCTGTCCGTCTGTCAGTCTGTCCGTATGTATGCAGTTTTGAGGTCTTTAAGATTGAGGTAGGAAACTGAAACTTGCAGCGTTGTTTGGTTCTCATCTTTTACAGATAAAGTATGAAAATTGAGAAGATCCGCCCAAAGCCACGCCCACGATTGGCTTGAATGTCAGACAACCTCAAATTTACATTTTATTTCAAAATTCCTTTTGGTCATAGCCAAACATATGAACTCAAATTTTGCTGGAGAGCAATATCGACCAGAAGCCTTTAATTAGACAAAAATTGGACGGCCCACTCTATTGACCATGAAGTTAGAAGTGGTTAGAAGTGGGCTTCTAACATCTGAAATCTTTTAAAACCAGATTTCTCCGGAAATTCATTCTAAACTGAAAAAAAATTATATGACAAATATTAAAGATACTACCATTTGCTAATTTTGTTGCATACAAAGCATTAAGCTCCGCCCACTTTTAGGGGAAGTTTTCGGGAAAGAAAATATTAATATATCGCTTTGAACGCATTTTCTCGTGATTCCAACGAAATTAAAGTTTATTGATTTTAATTTTCAGCCTTCGCCCTTTATAATTGACATTCAGTATGTGAAACAGACCAAAAAATTTTAAATTTGGTGTTAATGGGTAAAGAGGGTCGGGTATTTAGAAGTTCGTCACAGACGAACTCTTGCACTTACTTACTTGTTGAAGTTGAGATTTCATCAAAAATTTAACGAAAATTTTAAAGACAATTTAAGGAAGCAAAATCTTAAATTTAATGGTTAGTAAATGTTTAGTTAACACTTAATTATGGGTTTTGAAAAAAAATTCTTTATTTAGGTTGCGCAATTAGCTATGATCAATCACTGCAGCTATCAATAAGGACATCTTAATCTTAAATTGTAAGTGCAAAAACTTGTGATTGTAATTTTCCAAAAATTAAAATATTTTTTCAACTGGTGGGAGGGTTACAATCCGCCAAGGCGAATCGTTGGATACCCCATCCCAATTGACCACTGTCAAGCTCCAAAATGCGTCAAAAATCTTGGTTGTTAAATTTCAGTTTCTATAAACTTTAGTTGTGTTGAGAATTTGTCAGTTAAGAATCTTCTTTTTTAAAAAAGGGGCTATTTTCAATAACATAATTTTTTTATCTTATTTTTTATCAGATGTGGTATACACGTGTTGATCGCAGTTTTATATTAAACATTTTATTTTTTAGTTAAAAACGCCCCCAGAGGTGGGCGTGGCAAAAATTTATTCATTTGAGATGATAGCTTACGCACATATCTGAACATTTCATAGTGCAAGTTTTTTGGATTTAAAGCAAATATATCAAATAAAAGCCGTTTATTAGAATGCATATTAAATATGACCACGCCTACAAGGGGGCAGTTTTCGCTTTTTTTAAAGGCCAATCACAATACACTTTAGCGAGGATATTGCATACCATATTTCAGCTTTCTACAACTTTGATTTTTCATGCTTATAAGTAAAGTGGGCGTGTCAGTGGGCGGATTTCAAAAATTTTTACACTTGTACTGCTCCGGGACCTAGAAAGAACAGATATCAAGTCTCAAGTTCCCAGCTCAAAATTTTAGGCCTAAAAACTACCGACAGACGGACGGACGGACATGGCTCATTCGACTTACAATTCGGTCTCGATCATATGCCCTTAAGGTCTTGGGGTCTACGGTGATTATTTCTCTATGTTACAGACTATGAATCAAACTTAATATACCTCCTATCCTATGGGATGGGGTATAAAAAGAAGGACGTCTTTTGTATAAAAAATAATAAGAGGCCTCAGATAAGGTTTTTTTTAATACTTTAAACGAAACCAAGCCCTTATTTTAAGCCTTAAAAAAGTTTTTTTGTAATGCTTATGTCAAGCAATAAATAAGGTATGTTTACTTATATCTGATCGCCTAGGACATGGCCTATTCTTGAATAAGGTATAAAATGAGAAATATTGTATTCTCTAGTCAAGAAGTGATGAGATAAGTTCCGGTTGTGGCATTGTGCGCGTGGTTGTGAATACAAATGCGTTGGCTGTCAATAACCTTCTATACTTGTTAAAGTTACCAGTCGGTCGGATCTCATTGAAAAAGTTCGCCATTCAAATGTTAAGTGACTTAAAGAGTTACCCAGGACAGACTCGCTCCTAACTAAGAGCAAAACTCAGTTTTAACTGTAAATCAAAAGCTTTCAAAGTCAAACATAGAGTTAAAAACTCAAAAAAAAAAGCTCGCACCTTCATTATCATTCATGACCCTACCATATTTGATACCATATACCTACACGTCAAAGTATAAACTCACTCATGGTTAAATAATGACAGGTACTGGTCCCACCCCAGCACCTTAAGAGAAAGCAAACATAAATGTTTATGCGCATCTTTTAGCATTCAAATTGGCACAATACTAAAAGTTACGTCTAAGACCCAACTAAAAAGATGCGCGATCAAGCAAAGTTAATAAAAAGATCTTCCTCCATTCGGCCGCGATTAGTTTAATAACAATTCGCCAAACTAAGTGAGCCAACAATAAAACCAGCTACATCTACGTCAAACAATAAAAAATGGTAATTCACAGCGGCTTAGGATTGTTTTGACTAATTTATAGGATTTTTGTCGTATCTTGCAGAGTCTGAATCGGGTTGTGACATTAGTGATCCTATTAGGAATTGGCCTTGTGATATGCAGCGAGGAGCCCAAAGATTCCAAGATAATAAAAGTCGTTGCACCATATCAAGTGAAGCCAATGAGCTATCCATTTGCCAAGACGCGGCGAGTGAGAAAGGTAAATGTGCCTGTCGATATGGATATGCTGACAAGTTTGCAATCAGCTGGAAGAACGAAACGAGCCCAATCAACTTTTCTGGATGGAGCACACCCCGTCTACTACATGCCAGGACATGCAAATGGACAATTCAATGGCAGGATATCCGTTTTGAAATAAAATCCATACCTTAACGTAATAAAAATGTCTGACGTGAGTTTTTTTTTACGAGTGTAACGTAACGTCCACCCCCACAATTTCGCAATTCATCTCGATTCCACAAGATGCGCACTCAAGGTTGCCAAACACTTCTCTCGGCTGTGTGTATAATAAATCATGGCGTGGATCCTTTTCACCAGCCACACCGACATTTCGATGAAAGACGGTAAATCCTTTCAAAACTCCATGTCATATCACTTCTCGAATTGTATGACCTTTGGTCTGACTTCTTCCTTTCCTGCTGCCAAGGGATAACGTTGTTCAAGATTCCGAAAATATTTCGAGTGGTGCGGTCGTCTACACATCTTAATTTAATGTATCCTTTTTGCGGTGTGGTGGGAGGTAATATACACAGGATGAAAGAAATATACAAACAATCTAACACATACACGATACACAAGAGTAAACATGTACCTACAGCAAAGTTTATAAAAGCCGGAAATAATGCACTTAAAAAATGTTCGGCAAAAAGTTTGAAAGTAAGAAAAAATTTTTCGAGTTTTTTCGTAAGGATATAGAAAGGAAGTTTCCTTGGCGGCAAGTGGCAGAGAGTAGAGATGTTGTTGGAGACGAAGAATCTATGGATTGCACGGTGCACACTCTGTAAATAGAGTGGAAACTGCTGACCGTTGATAAGGAGATATGAAAACTTTTCCCGACCGAGATGTAGGTATATATATTCCATTTGGAGAAATGTCCTTTCCTCTTTGGATGCTTGCTCCTTTCGTGATGTTGTCGTTTTTTAATGAAAGAAGTTTTTGGTGGATCTCGGAATTTTTACTCTCTCTCTTATTGCGCTTTTGAGTACCACTTCGGGGTGATTGTGGACGAGGGAAGTAATACATAAATATTATTGGCCAGACAACTTCACCCAGCAGTAAGAGGCTTCCTTTTATCGTCAATCGTCGGTAATCCCGGTATGAATGTTGTCGGTTTTTAGATTATGACGTTTTTGAGAGATGTTGAGCTGAGGCTTTGGAATTGTCTTTCATGAAAGGCTATTAATTGACATTGCCGAACGTTTTTTCGAAACCTGACTGTGACTTAAGAAGCTTACGAAAAGATGTTATACAGTTACAGTTCCTATGTGATGCAAATAGTCAACTACAGAGGGCTGTTGTTTTTTAACTAGTTTTTTAACTGCCTCTCCTTGAATGCTATAGCTACTTGCATAAAACTGGATCCTGGTAAATACCTACCCGCCTTTTGATCTCGTTTTTATAAGGGTTTTGCTTGTGGAAACGTTTTTTTCCTTTAAAAAACATACACTTCTACACTTTTTCTTTGCTTTTCAGAATAAAAAAAAAATATCATTGCCCCCATAATTTTTTTAAGCAATTAAAAAGGTAACAATCGCCCTGTGATCGACATGTGTTTGCCTATGCTTAGGCTGCACCTTTAAGTTTACAAGAAACATTGGTTCTTCTCAAGTGCTTTTGAGTTGGTTTTGCCTCCCGGAATAAAGAATGAAGTTATGTTTTTTTCCAAAAAAAAAAATGAAACTCCTTAATTTAAATATATTTTGCTTTTAGAATCTGGTACACAGCTTTTCATTTTATTTGCACAGCTACGCTTTAAAAATCAGACATTCAACTTCAAGACAGAATTTATCATTTTCTTTAAACTCAACCACATTTTGCTTTTGCTTTCGATGTTCACAATTCAAAGATTAAAAAACAACCATAACTTTCTGAGCCAGCTATCTGCTAATCCTTCGAAATCTCTCTCGGTTGCAACTTTTCCCCTGAAGGGGAAACTTCGATTTCAAATGCCAGTTTACTTTCAGCTGGCCGGAATGACAAGTAGACTAGCTGATGACAAATGGATTAGGTTCTAGAAACTTCTCTGCGCTTGATACTTTTCTACTGAAGGAAAAATTTCGATTTCAAATGTCAGTTTACTGTTAGCTCACCGGAATGACAAATAGATTAGCTAATGACAAATGGGCTAGGCTCTCTAAACTTCTCATCGATTGATACTTTTCTGCTGAAGGGGAAATTTCGGTCTCAAACGACATTTACCACATTAAACTGTCAACTAACTGGAATTAGAAATAGACTAGCGGATGGCAAATGGACTAGGTTCTCGAAACTTCTCTTCGATTGATACGTTTCAGCTGAAGGGGAACTTTCAATTTCAAATGCCAGTTAACTGTCAGCTGACCAGATTGACAAATAGACTAGCTGGTGACTAATGGACTAGGTTCTCCAAACTTCTTTTCGATTGATACTTCTCCGCTGAAGGGGAAATGTCGATTTCAAACGCCAGTTTACTGTCAGCTGGCCGGAATTAGAAATATACTTGCCGATGGCAAGTGGACTAGGTTCTCGAAACTTCTCTTCCATTGATAATTTTTCGCTGAAGGGGAACTTTCGATTTCAAATGCAAGTTTACAGTCAGCTGGTCGGATTGACAAATAGACGAGGTTCTCGAAACTTTTCTTCGATTGATACTTTTCCGCTGAAGGGGAACTTTCGATTACAAATGTCTGTCAGCTGGTCGGAACGTCAAATAGAATAGCTGATAAATAAATTGACTAGGTTCTCGAAACTTCTCTTTAATCGATACGTTTCTGCTGGGGGGAAATTTCGATTTCAAATGCCAGTTTACTGTCAGCTGGCCGGAATAAGAAATAGACTAGCGGATGACAAATGGACAAGGTTCTCGAAACTTCTCATAAATCGATACTTTTCTGCTGAAGGGGAAATTTCGATTTCAAATGCCAGTTTACTGTCAGCTGGCCGGAATGACAAGTCAAACGATGGGTTCGGTAATTGAGTTGAGTTGGGTGAGCACATTGACTCTTGCTTTGAATATACCATTGCTTTGGTGAAGTAACTCCAGAGGAGAAGAACAAAATTAAAAAAATAAAACTTCTAGACAGAACTGTATAGATTAGTTAAGGATAAATCCTTTTAAACTGACATCACGCGATAAGACATTACTGACATTACGACCACCCAGCTTCCCGTCTAGACAATTGTTTAACCACGTTTAAAGGCAATGCACAACACACACCAAACCTTAATCAATCCAAAACCCCGAAAGACAAGAAGAACTTTTTCCTTAAAACTGTACACCACACATCCTTCGTCAGGACAAATAGTTGTATTGTATTTGTTATTTTTCGGAACTTTTTTGCCAATCTTTCCGCACGAGACTACTTTGCTGAAACAAAATATTTCCGCTTGATTATATCTGGTCTATCATCACACGGCAACGGCACATCACAATGTATTTGCCGCCGCCGCGTCAAAACAAAAGGCAACATTGCACCCGGGATAAACAGCGCATAAAGGACAAGAAATCCCAGTCTTCCGTATCGCATTGCATTGTCCAAAAAATTTGTTGTGCAATTGCACAAGACTGAAAGAAAAGTAAGCGCAGCAAAACTTCTTCATTATTATTTTCCGGAGGTAACGCTGCTAAATAGCTGGCTGAAGTATCCTTATTTTGAAACTGAGTCACGTAAGATGAACGGACGTTGACGAAGCAAGCGAACAAACGAAAACTCCGCTCTAAGAGATGCTAAGCGCAACTATGTGCATCATTGCAAGGAGAATCTCGTTGCTTAAACACTCTCAAGTTTCATCCACACGTCCTTTTTAGTAAAAAAGATGCTCGAGCTGGGTTGTTTGAAAGGTACCCTACCTATGCCCCCCCCCCATTGCTGTACTCGAGGTAAGGTAATATTTACCCTGTTTGCTGCCTGAATCCTGCTGCTGCTGCTGCTGACGGGATCTACATTTGGGATGGGATCCACAACTTTAAATGTTTGCTCATTCTTGGCCCGAGGAGGTGTGCGAGTGAGTGTGGAGTGAGTTTATCTCTGCTGAAACAATGAGCAGAGGAGCAAGGACCTTCCTATGGATATAGCAAAGATGCCACGTATCTTTGTTTGTTGCACTTGGCAGCTATTTGAAGATGGAGGCGGGCAATGGAAATGGAACTAAATATACACAAGAGTACGTGACGTCTTTTTTTGCGAAAGCAACTCTACCGTTTGCCATTTAGTTTTCGGGAATATCACTATGATGTATGCACCTGGTTAGCATTCCTTTGTGTGCGCATTCCATTCAAACTTTGTTTAGGGACATGGATCGAAAGAGAAGTTGAAATGGTAAAATTTCTCCAAGGATGTGAAATGAGATTCGTTGAATTTGAAACAATTTATTTAAGTTCTTCTAAGCGATTAAGGTTTAGCAATGTAAACGAGGGAATCATATAGTAAGGATTCAAGTCAGGCGAAAATTTTATTTTCGAGGGTTGCTCTACCACGTGCTAACCAATCCTAACAACAGGTGCAGCAAAAAAGCCAATACAAAATTGGGTAAATAGGGCATGGGCATGAAAGTGGTCAAAAACAAGACTTGTTTTGCATGGGCATAATTAATAACTACTTTGTTTGCAGCCTTTTATTTTCAGTTCTAAAATCTAGATACAAAAAGATTTGCCATATCCGCCATCCTCGACAGATTAAAAGTTCAACGTTCCTTTTCGTGCGTTAATTTTAGGCTCCTATTAAACCAAGTGCCAAATAAAAACCTATCAAGATACAAGGCTAGTCTGAGAACTATTTTGAACCGCCATTAATAATCATAAAGCAGAAGGCTGTCGGCTTTTACAATCGCAACCCGCTTAGCTTACAATTAGGACACCAGAAGCCCTATCAGTGTGGGAAGATGATGTCTGTGGTTTTGGTGTATTTAATGATTCTAATGACGTTTTTTATGACGAAAAAATTCGTAAGACTTATCCAGTTCAGTGAAAATCCTTTAAGGCAGATAAAATCGAAATGATTTTGAACCAAGATCTGGTTGCTGCATCTTTCAAGGACTATCACTAATCGCGGGATAGTCCCTTGTCCGTTCACAGACACAGAGCCAAAATCAGATAAAATTGCCACAGTTCATAGACTAGCTTGGCAGCTCTGTCCAAACTCCACTGAAACTTAAATTAAGAAGTGTAAGAGAGGTATACTCAAGATCTTACCTGTGTCAGTACTCTTCTCTTGAAACCACGGTTTTAAGTTCCCTGCACCAAAACGAATTTACCCATCAGTTATGCTTAAACAAGGATCAAGGCAGCTGATTTCTCACGCTGAAAATAATCTTGCTTGGCCTACCCTGGTTGGCGTTTGGTTAAAGTCGTCTTTATACCAAAACCTGGTTGATCTGACTATAGTTAAGAGTTCAGATCCTTAAGTATATGTCTGCCTTCTTGCTGAAAAGCTTGGTGAGACTTTTTGAGCTGGAAATGCGCAAGGTTACTATTTGATCGCATCCTCTTTTGGAGATTCAACAAGTTTATGAGCGCGAAAAACCTTGCCAAACTGGCCTTACCAATCTTGTAAGTAGCATTGAGTGTATTCTTGACCGTGAATACGTGTACGCTGTGGACGTTTTTGCCGATATTGAGGGCACTAGTATGTGCCACTCAACCAATTAACACGATGTAGATGAAGCACTAGTTCGATTGATTACGGCAATGATAATGTACAGGACGCTGATAACTGAAGCAGATCCTAGCAAGTGCGTCATGGTTGGGATAAATAGGCGCTGCCCGCAAGGTAGTGCTCTGTCGCCCCTTTTATGGTGCATGGCTATCGACTCTCGGCGGTTGTAGACTCTCTGCTGTCGTCTGTCAAACCTTCCTACAACCAACATTATTTCTGTCGGCTCAAACCTAGGGACTGTCTGCTTGCAGGTGCAGAGATCCTTGCACTTGATCGATGATTGGATTGGTGAACTTGGAATGGACTTTAAGTTGATCTTCTTAAAACTAAGTTAGTTTATTTGCGAAAAGGTGACTGGTGAAGAAAGGACTCAACTCGCATTTAAAGGTTTCATTGTCCCGGGCGATAAACGATGAAGTCGAAAATAATTCATGATAGAGTAAGCCTTTCATACAAAACTTGTTTGGTCTAAGCATTTTGAATCCAAAGCCAAAAAGTGCTGTTCGGAGTCCACTTTGTGGCAGTGTATAGACGCTTTCGGCAACATGGGACTTATCTCAAAAAAAGGTCCTCTACCAGATCCATATGGCCATGGGTAGATCCTCTCAGTAAAACGTGTTTACTGCCTTTTTTATAAACCCCAAACAAAAGCTTGTCTTGGCTAAGGGGCCTTCTATAGCACCAGCTGGGCTCTGCTCTAGATGCTCTGTTAAACCTCTGCTTAGTGCTTCTCCACACCTCGGTATGTTTATCTGAGTCACGAGAAAATGCGTTAAAAGCGAATATTAATACCTAAATAAACATTTTTTTTCCCCAAAGCCCCCCCTAAAAGTGGGCGGAGCTCAATGCTTTGTATGCAACAAGCTTAGCAAATGGTAATATCTTTAATATTTGTCATATAATTTTTTTTCAGTTTAGAATGAATTTCCCGAGAAATCAGGTTTTCAAAGATTTCAGATCAATTAAAAGTGGGCATGGTCAATAGAGTGGGCGGTCCAATTTTTATCCAACTAAAGGCTTCTGGTCGATATTAACTCAGCCAACAAGCTTCGCCAGCCAGCTCTGTCTCTAGCTAGCCGTCTCCAGTTTCGCACGCGAAGTTGGCTGATGTCGCCTTCCACTTGCGTGCGCCACCTGAGTCTCGGTGCTCCTCTACCGCGCCGTCCCTGCGGTGTGGATTCGAAGATTTTCCGGGCCGGGGCGTTGGTGTCCATCCGCTCTAGATGACCCAGCCATCGTAGACGTTGTGTTTTGACTCTTTTGGCTAGGTCGGTATCGCTGTACAGCCCGTACAGTTCGATGTTATATCTCCTCCTCCACTTTTCCGTCTATGCAGACGGGACCGTAAATCGTCCGAAGAATTTTCCTCTCGAAGCAGCCTAAAGTGTTTTCATCCGCCTTTGACAGGGTCTATGCTTCTGCACCGTAAAGCAGGGCTGGGATGATGAGGGTCTTATACATGGACACTTTAGTTGCTCGAGAGAGGGCTTTGCTACTCAATTGCCTTCTTAGCCTAAAGAAACAGCGATTGGCAAGAGTTATCCTTCGTTTGATTTCAGCGCTGGTGTCATTGTCTGAATTGATAGCGGAACCCTTCTGGTCGATATTACTCTCCACCAAAATTTGGGTTCATATGTTTTGTCTATCTTGACCAAAAGGCATTTTGAAATAAAATGTAAATTTGAGGTTGTCTGACATTCAAGGCAATTGTGGGCGCGGCTGTGGGCGGATCTACTAAATTTTCATACTTTGTCTGTACAAAATAAGAACCAAGCTGTGGTGCGAGTTTCAGTTTCCTAGCTCAATTTTAAAGACCTCATAACTGCATACATACGGACAGACGGACGGACGGACGGACGGGCGGACATGGCTTAATCGACTTACCTGTCGGTCTCGATCATATCTCTAAAAGGTCTAAGGGGTCTACGATGATTATTTCACCATGTTACAAACTATGCATCAAAACTAATATACCCTCGGTCGGGCATAAAGACGGGTAGTTATTTTCTGGCAACAGTGCTGAGTCCTTTTCTGGTTTTCCGAATCTTCCTTTCTGGTCTGCGGACTGAGTCCTTTGATATTTTCTGGCAACTTGCTGAGTCCTTTTCTGGTCTTCGGACCGAGTCCTTTGATATTTTCTGCCATCCGTGCCGAGTCCTTTTCTGGTTTTCGAACCGAGTCCACCTTTCCGGTCTACGAACCGAGTCCTTTGATTTTTCTAGCATCCTAGCCGAGTCCTTTTTTTGGTTTTTGGAACCGAGTCCACCTTTCTGGTCGTGTGATCGAGTCCATTCATCTTTCTGGCGATATGTAAGGGTCTTTTTAGTGTCTATAGCGGGGGATTCGCTCGTCGGTTCCAGGGCATCTGCAGAGAAGACTATACCACCTTTCAATAGAGCTTTTTTCATCAGCTCATAGTAGATGAGAACGGGTGATGGGGATATAGGAGGAGTGTTCCCACTATGGCACTTCTCCTTGCATCCGGGCGGCAGCGGAGGAATTCCCCAGATGGAATCAACGGTGGCGTCCACAGTTCCAGTCAGGCCGAACTACTTAGTGAACACCTTATATGGGCTACTACGACGTATTTGGAGCTCAGGCCTATAAGGAGCGGTCTATCCGGCTCTCCATCCTTAGAACATAACAAAGGATTTGGTCCTCAAAGTTGGGGGTCGTACCGTCGGGTTTGACTTCCCGGCCACGAAAAGAAACAACTGTTACGAAGCGAAAACAAGCCTGGGATTCGGACGGATTTACTGTTGACGACCAATGTGTGTACTATGGCTGGGTCATCTAGAGCGGATGCACACCAAGGCCCCGGCCCGGAAAATCTTCGAATACACCCCGCAGGGACGGTGACAGTAGAGGAGGACTGAGACTCAGGTGGCGCACGCAAGTGGAAGGGGACCTCAGCCAACTTCGCGTGCGAAACTGGAGACGGCTAGCTAGAGACAGAGCTGGCTGGCGAACTAGTTGGCTGAGGCCCAGGTCCACCCCGGACTGTAGCGCCACCTTAAGTAAGTATAAGTAAGTAAGTAGGTAAGTAGCTCTCCTGGAAGAGACTCACAGCAGGTCCAATCGGATCTGAGCTGTCCGTAATGATCACATCGAATTCGTTCTTGTGCTGTTTCATGAACTCAAACCCGTGGCCGATTGCCAAATGCATTTTGGGATGATCTCAACCATGTGGACCTCCTGTACATCTGGGTGCTTCACAACTTCCACTTCACACCTCCACTGCCGCCACCTACAATAAGTTCTTTGCGTGGTTCTGGGTGGCAACATAGTGGCAAGAACGAGATCATCCCTTGATATGAGAATTCGTCACGCGAAGTACATTGTATGATTCCGTCCAGACTGAGGCACATTCCATAGGTCTCTGTTTCGACAATCTTGATGGATCTTTTGGAAAGCGAGATTATAAGACTTCTCTAATCTCTACACTTGGTAAGGTTAATATGTATGCGTCTGTCTTCCAAGCGGAGATTCTCCCTTGTGACCAACAGGTGAAGGGTCTCTTTTGGGGTCTGCTAAACATGGTAGCAACCGAGGATACTAGCTTTCACTTTCGAAATCCATAGTATTCGAAGTAACAAAACGCGACTTTAGTTTTGGGGATCGTTTTTCTATTTATAAGTTACCCTATATGCTTGGAAGACACGCTCCCCATACTTTGAAGCTTTGGGTTGGGGACAAACTCGTGAAAATTGAACATCTCGAAAATCTAAACCGAAACTCCAAAACCTCGAAAAAGCGAATTCTTGAAAACCCACAATCTTGAAATGGAAAAATCGTGAAAAACGAAATCCTTAAAATTGCATTCTCCACAAATATTTTAATTTGTAAATGTAAAGTTTTATTTATTATTCTGTTGTGGGTAAAGTTATTTCAACCAAGTCCTGCTTTCAAAATTTTAAAAATGTAACTTTTACAAAACAGTGAAATATGAATCCAGCGGAAGCGGGCCATAACAATGCTTTAAAAATACTGCTTTTTCAAAATTCTACTTTGCATAAGCAAGCATTTCACATTTTTGGAATAAATTGCTCGAGGCAACTTGCCCGCATACATATTTCACTATGCCGCTTGTTAAAATTTGTATTTCCAGAATTTTACAAAATAGACTTTTGCAAATCAGAGTTCTGTAAAACAGAATTTTGACAAGCCGAAGTTTGAAAAGCAGAATTTTGAAAGCAGATTTTTTTTCTGAAAAAGTTCAATTATGTCCCGTCCTACAGTAAAATATGGGTGGGCATGATTCCCCCTTTCAACGCTGCTGCTCTTTTTAACGTTTCGGAACCTTGGGTTTCAGGATTTTGGGCTTTCGCGATTTCTGTTTTGGGGATTCTGTTTATCTCCCGTCTGCGCAAGATCAAAAATTTTATCACAAAGTCTTCCTTTTTAACAAGAACCCGAAAGTCCAACTATCTTTCGCAGCTTTGTTCAATCGAACATTCAACCGAAACTCTAAAACGTCTGAAAGAAAATGCCAGTGTGCAAATGGGTTTGAATTCGAAAGGGGTTTGAAAATTCTACAAAGAATAATGTATTTCTCAGAGACTTCTCAAATCTTCTCGACCAGAAGAGCCTTAACTAGGAGTGTTTGCCGCAAACGCAAAATTTGTTTTCTCAAGGCGGTCGAAATAAGGCAGATGAGTAAGGTACGGTATCCCAAAGATGTAATGCCACCTATATGGTGTGGCCAGGCTGTGTTTGGCTTGGAATAGACTAACTTTAAATCTGATAGAGTCAGGGGCTGTCGCATAATACTTAAAGAATCAGCAGTCAGAAACGAGTACCGCTGTGCTGTGTGTCAAAGGCACTGGGGTATAGTAGGAAATGAACAGGCCGATGAGCTTGTTTTCAGAAATAGTTAGGCTGCTTAGTATAGCCTTGCTGAGTATACAGTAACCAGGACTCTCTACGGAATGTGATGGTAAAAGATCTAGGGGGCTAAAAAAGTTGGACAGACACAGGCTTAGGGTATTGGTAAGACCACTGTCTCCTGCGGAATCACGCAAGGAAACTCAGGTGTATCAGACATGAATATTTCCGATTTCTGTGGTGAGCTGCAAAGCTAAGGAGTATAATGCGGAGCCGTATCGCAAAATCAATAAAATGATTAGAACACCTTTTCTAAAGTCTAACTAAGTATTTGGCACAAGCTTTAAATAAACTTGACTTTTGAAAGGGAAATCAGTAGCTTCATTTTTTTTTTTGCCTGTTGAATGTAAGTGTACAGCTGCGCCCGTTTTGGCATCTAGAATTATGTGGCTTTTTCCATATCACCCCGCTGTTCTATAAAGTAAAGGCGTCAAGCCGACCTTAGGTTTATATTTTGGCAGAAATCTTTAATGTCTTAAGGGATTTTAGAACTTTCTTACGTGTTTTTTAACTCTCTCTATCATCGACTCCAGTCACTACTCAACTCACTAGATCCTACTTTGTGTGCCTATTCCTCATTTACGTTCAATTTTGAGTTCCCTTAAGCGGTCTTTTCAAAGTGCTTCAAAGTTATTCCATGAGATTAAAAAATCGACGCAAAACTTCCAACGTGCGTAGCGTGTACACTTAGTTTCCTGCGGACGTGCAACAAAGTAAAACTTTCAACTAAATCTCTTCACTGTCACTCACAATGGTAAAGTTAAGAAACTTTCCACATAAGTGCGAATGAGTTCCCTTCACTATCCCAACCGAGAACAGCTCTGATGATGGCACTATACACAATGGTTCTTCATCGTGTTACGCCAACATCTCGCTCTCTCTCTCTCTCGACATCATCACCTCGATGTACCATGGCAGAGAAGTGTTGTCCTCAGCTCGGTATATGTATAGCGTCGGTCGTCCTTTCTCATTTCACATCGCAAATTGGAAATTACTTAAGTTCTGGCCAAGGAACAATGGGGGGTTCGTGTCAGCATGGGATCGGGATATACGGGATACCCTTAACCTATACACTCGACCCATTTGGGGGGTTGACACAGACCAAGATTAAACTGAGTAAAATGACGAAGTAGTGTGCACCAGTAGCTATCGGTGCGGTTGTTTTGAGCGTCAGGGTTGGGCTAAGACTTCCGCTAACGCAGTCGAGGGATTTTTATCACAAATGGAATAGACGTTAAGCTCCGAAACTATTAAGACGGCAAGCTGTGTGGGAGAAGGTGAAGAATACACAATTTCACGATGACTATCGTATTATTTCTTGTTATCTCCCGCCACTGGTTTTGACTGAAAATTGTTCACATAGAACGGAAAATGACGACAACGACGATGATGACGACGAGGACGATGATGATGATGATGATGACGTTGTCGACTTGACGGCTATTTCTCCCTCCGATGAAGCACATAATTATCCTTAATTGAATCTGGCACATCTGGGCCAAGTGCGGGTGAATCTCACTGCAGGAAATGGAGACGAGTAGGTATGTACAGCTTCAGTGATTTAATTCACCGTCAGTATAATGGACAGGGAATTATGTCACAAGGATTCGTATTGGATTCGATTGAGTACCCACTCCGTTTTTTTTTCCTTTCGGGAATGTGAAAGCATCGCGTCGTTTAATTCCTCTTATACAGCTGACGAACTATAAATGGACCTAAACTCACAAGTTCCAGGAGAGACATCGCAGTACGATAATGTCCTCCTGGTAACAGTGACTTTGAATTAGTCTCACACTAGGCCGTTAAAACACTAATGGACGATGGGAATGGACTCTCTCAAACTTTGACAGCCGCTGTCATTGGATTATTTTGAAACTTTGAGTGAATTATAGAAATTGATGGCGAAGTTTAGAAATTCGGCCATTACCCTAATGGAGATCCATCAACGCGGTCATTTAAACGACTAAACTTCATTAAGTTGTCAAGCTGATTAAATCCTTTCATATTTAAAGTGCTTCAAACACTGTAATGCTGACGAGGTCCATAAAAACTAACAAATTGTCCATTAAATCCCCATCGGTTGTCTAAAAAACTAACAACTCTATTTTTCATTTAAATTTTATTTGTTATTTGCACTAAACGTCCGAATCAAATTCTTTGTCTGCACTTGGCAAATTCATTTGTTAGCTTTGTAAGTAGGTACACAGAAATGACTGCACAGCTGCCTAGGCCAGACCGCAGCCGACCAGACAAACCAATCCAAACTCAATGTCCTTCATTAAATAATAAATCATTTTAAGTGTAACTAATTTACATGAGAATTTGTTGCAACAAAAAGCCCTAATGACCATTCTGCTGTCCACAGGCGCACAACTCCGACGCCGATCTATAGGTATAGGTACACCGGTCAAGCTCTAATTTTTACTTAGTTTTGGCATTTGAATAGGCCGCAAATGGACACAACAGGATATTCTGTTGCATAATTTGTACCCTCGCCACCGACCACCGAGTACAACCGACCGAACGACCGACCGACGTGGTCATTATTGCAACTAATGGCACTCATGAATTATCCAACATTAATAAATGGGCTCATCCGGACGGCCACATTTAGCCACCCACAGCCCGTCCTATGTTTCCGATTTTCCACACCAATGACAAGGTTGGGTGCGCTCGGAGAAATCACCCACTGCTCTTCGCAGCTGTGGAGAAAAATCCAATCCTCTGGCAATTATTTGTATCCTCCTTCGGAGGATTTACTACTCGACTTTGGTTCTCACTCGAATTAATTGGAAACTTAAAGAAGGATATCCTCCTCGCCCGAGTCAAGCGGTAATACATCAAAGGACCACAAATGGGAGTTTTAAAGCCATCTCATTTAATAAGACGAGCTAGGGCGAGCGCACCCAGAACTTTGTCATTTAGGGGGCAAGGATAATTTGTTAAACCGGATTAGGGGGCTCCTCTCTGATGGTTTCTTTATTTCCTTTCTTCTCTCAGTCAGTGTGGAAGCCATCAGGGTCGAGGATGAATTCATAGCTGTGTAAGTAGGGTAGGTGCACATTCCTTAGCTTTTGTTCAGGAATTTATACGAATGATGTTGTGCTAACGAGATTTCAAGGATTGCAGAGCCGTTTGTACGGGTGCGATTGGAGGGAAGTCATTGCTGCATTACAAAAACGTATTTAACTTGGAAGCAGTTTAGTCGGAGATTTGCAAGAGAATTGATGATTTGCATTCACTGAAGAAGGTGCACTAAGTCGAGTCAAAGGAGAATACGATGAACATCTCTTTTCCCAATTAGGATTTTCTTGTTTTTTCAGCTCGCTATAAGGAGTCAATGGAGATGTTCCTTTCTATAACAGCAAGCAAAAATGTGGTCATTTTAAGCAGTCTTAATTTAGTTTTCCTATTTTAACAATAAAAGTTTTATACTCGCGTAGAAACTAAAGACAAGGCGCTGGTGGTTAGTGTGTCGGACCTCTGTGTACGAAGTCCCGGGTTTGAATTCCGCCTGGGGCAATTAAAGTTTTATTTACTGCGGTCATCCACTCTGCGAGGGTTTGAAAAATCCTATCACTTTTCTTAAGAGACCTCTCAGGGCAGGGATTTGGAATCGGCGAAAATTTTAGATTCCATCTTTATGTGTAAGAACACTTTGAACGCCTTTGATAACAAGCGAAGCAGAAAAAGGGTGGTTCAAGAACTATCCAAAAAACTATTAAATTTCTGGGATTTAAAAGTCGGTTAAAAATACGTCAAAACGCCAAACGTAACAGCGCTCAAAACACCTGCAATGCCGAAAAATCGCGCGATATTTGAGTTTTCTTTATTAATCTTCGAAAAATAACAAAAAAAAAACTGATTCACTTAAAAGTCTTGGGGCTATTTTTATAACTGTTATATAAATTTAAAAATGTAAAAGACCGAAAAAATATAAACTTAGCCCAATTTACAAGTGTTGTTTTTCTTGTAAAATTTTAGGCCCATTTCTCATTTTCGATTTCGAACAATTTTCTCTTGCGATACATAAAATCTGTACAACTTGCATGACTTGTGGGCCGATTTAGCATAAAGTTTGGGGCAATTTTTTATTTTTGAATTGGAGTAATTTTTCATTATAAAAATTTCCCCTTTTTTGGGACTTTATTTAATCCCTACTCAACTCAGGGTGTATCAAGTTCAATGCATAGTTTTTAAGCAATATGGGGGTATATATAAGAACTTTTATAGATATAATCGAGACCGGCAGCAG
Organism: Neoascia interrupta; assembly: GCA_947623515.1. NCBI lineage: Eukaryota > Metazoa > Arthropoda > Insecta > Diptera > Syrphidae > Neoascia > Neoascia interrupta. The sequence continues at coordinate 20,825,340 of OX392462.1, read as the reverse complement.
AAATTATTAAGCCGCGTCCGTCCATCCATATACCTTAGATTTTAAGCTAGAGACCTGAAATTTGGTAGCCGAGCTCAAACTCCATTGGACCAGATCAAGTTTGGAAATTATTCGAATCAGTTTACAGAAACGCCCACTACAGACTTGTTTATTTGACCAACCCCTTTCAAGAATCAAAAGGATCGTCAAGTATGAAGTCATACACGGAGCTGTCCTTCGGCTTTTGTTGAAGACTTATCGTCCGATTGCGTGCTTGCAGATAGCTCAACTATTTTGCTTATTTATTTTCAATATTTCGAGCACTGTTTTAGCAAAAGATATGCATACGAGTTTTTTTTTCAAATCTTTGACTATTTGCGCGATTTTCAGATTTAAAATTATCAACTTTCCGTTCGTTTATTTTGTGTTACGTTGTTTTTTTTATTTTAAGCACATTATTTTTATTTGAGGTGAATTAAAAGATTCGGAATTTTTTTTTATTCGAAAAAACAGGGTGACAAGTAACTTTTTTATTTATAAAAAGCTACAAAAAACAATAAACGAGAAAACAACAAGGGTTGATAAAAATGGGGTTTCAAATGTGAGCTTTTGTATACTTCTCTTCACACGTTTTGTACTAATAATTCAAATTCCATTAAAATTGGTATAACGGTTAAGATACCAGAATAGTTGGAAAAATAATCTGATAATATTGGAAGATATTTTAGCGATTAACATGTCCCAAAAATGATGACATAAGCATTTAAAGATATTTAAGATTTCTGTCAGTGGAAAAAATGTGGCCGAGTATATTTGCTTACCGACAATATTGCCAGATCTGGCAATCGTATGTACAAGGCTTGAAGCCTTAGAGGCAAATCTGAGTATCGATTTATTATTCAAATTTCTCTATAGTTTTCTATAGGTTATATTAATTTTAATGCATAGTTTGTAACACAGTGAAATAATCACCGAAGACCCTTGAGGCATTTTAGACCGACAGTTGAATCGATTAAGCCATGTCCGTCCGTCTGTCCGTCTGTCCGTATGTGAAGGTTTTAAGTCTTCCAAATCAAGCTAGAGAGCTGAAACTTGGTACACGGCTTGGTTTTTTTGTTGCACAGACAGAGTGTGAAAATTGGCTCAAGCCATTCAATCCATCAAGGGCCACGCCCACTACTGGATTCAATGTGAGACAACCTCTATTTCACATTTTTTTTCAAAAAGCCTTTTGGTCAAGTTAGACAAGGCACAGAAGCTTAAATTTTGGTATTGAACGATCTTGACCTAAGACCTTAAACAGGGCAAAAAATCGGACCGCCCACAATATCGACCATGCCCACTTTTAACATATTAGATCTTTAAAACACCGATTCCTCGGAAAGTTGACTCCAAATCGAAAAAAAATAATATGACAACTTTGAAAGATATTACCATTTGCTAAGTTTGCTCTGTAAAAAAATTTGAGCTTTGCCCACTTTTAGGGGGAGTTTTTAGGAAAAAACTGATTTTTCTAGAATAATTTACACTTTTACCGTATTTTCCCATGATTCTAACGAAATTAACATTAATTGATTTCAATTTTAAACCCTTTAAGCGCTTTTGGGGGGCGTAGCCCATACAAATAATATATGAATTCGGGCCAAGAAACTTTAAGATTTGGTGTTACATGGTACATACGGTCGGGTATATAGAAGTTTGTCACAGACAAACTCTTGCACTTACTCACTTGTTTCAAATCATTTGGAGTTTTTTCGGAAATACGTTTTTACGTACGAGTTTTAAAACTGTCTAATCAAAATTTAGTTTTAGCCTTCGCCTTGTCTATGGTTTTACAATATTAGCTTTTTGAACAAAGTGTTTAAGAAGTTATGACCTTAAACACGATGGAAATGCATACTAATTTTCCATTTCTCAATTCTCAAAAACTTTTCAATGCTTTGCAGAAACTCGATTTTAGTTTGCAAATTCAATATTCGTCCACATTTAATTTTGTTCTTCCTGATTGTAAACCTTTTCAAGATAAGAGCCAAAGCACATTTGTCCTTTTTACCATCAAAATTCAAACTGTAATTAAATCATTATGTGCATAGGTAAGCTAATGGCGAATTAGCCAAAGAAGACACAGAGAAAGCGAATTTTTCGCCGAACATTTAGAAGAAACATTCAAGCCTCGCGACGGTCCGTCTTTAGCTGACGTTCAAAATAACAACGCGGAACCTGGATAGCTTTTAGTATCGGATAGGAAAAAAGTATTGTTAGTTTAACTTCGACAGACAAGAAGAAAACTTAAAAATAAAGAGGCCCGGATTACGACCTCATCACTGGCACTGCCGAAATCCTGAAAAAAACTACCGAAAAAGGCGCTAGTCAAGCTTCTTCATATGAAAAACGCTTCTTTAAGACTTCTATGCGTTCAAAGGCATGTGGAAAGTTGCTGAAGTCATATTGGTTCCAAAACCAGGGAAATGTACAAATGACAAAAACTCTTCTTGGCCCATATCGCTTCAGGCGATAATACCGAGAGTATTCGAGAAACTTCTGCTGAAGCAATCATAACCATTAATTGCATAAAGATGTTTCCCGGATCATCAATTTGGTTTCCTAGACCTAACCATTCAACAATAGATCCAGTCTACAAGCATAACGCATGAAATTGAAGGGAAAAAGTTATGTTTAAGTACTTTTTTCGATACGAAGGTTTGAAACTTGCCGGAAGACCTGTTTAGAATATTAAAAAACTGTCTCGAAAGCAGACTCTTTCGTGTAAGGGGACGTACTGAATACTCGAATTGCAAGCAAATTCGAGCTGGTGTACCTCAGGGAAGTGTCCTCGGCCCCATCCTGTTTCTGCTCTGTACAAGAGACATACCACAAGATGACCAGACAGCTATGGCCACGTTCGTGGACTACACGGCCATCCTAACAACAGGTGAAACAGTCGAGTCGTCAACGAGCAACCCCGAACGAGTATTACAAACTGACGGACTACGAAGTAATATCATAAGAAGAGTGATAACATATAGGAAAAATATTATATTATAAGGAATTTAAGCATAAAAATTTACTGCATCTTTTCTATAGACTTTTTTTTAAAAAAGAGTTGTATTTTTCTCCCAATAGGCATGGGTTTCGGTCTAAAACTTTATGTAAAACTGCATTGCATAAACCATCTTAAGGTTATATTTTTCATGCCGCCCCTTTTTTGGAGGCGTACCCAATTCTTTTTTAGGTGGTAGGGTAGGGTATTTTTCAGTCCGTCGCAAATGGACTGAAGCTTTACTTGTTTGTTTTAAATCTGGTGCCATTTTTCATTGGGGTTTCATTTCATGCGTAGTCGTTTATGGTATCGTTTGCTCGTATGTAATGTCTTGTGAAGTTCAGGTTTTGAGGAGCTTAGTTGAAAACTGTTCACCACCTTGAGTTGTTCAAATTGTTTTTTATCGAAACTTTTCCTTTGCCACCTAGGCGCGAACCAAGACTGGTAACCCGAAAACGATGGAAAAGGTACACGACTCCGACTTTAGACAAAGATTTGGATAAGCTGGTTTGGAGAAGTGGCAATGAAGAGGATTTGGTGGTCAACTTTTCCAATAGCTGTCGTCGTCCCTGCAGATGAAGCTTGGTTCGACTGCAGAGAACAAAAAAAAGGTTGGTTTATGTTCTTTGCCTAGAAAAGACAACTTACGTTATGTTTTCAAGTTGGCTCGAGATGAAGTGATTATGACTACTCTTAAAATGTAAAGATGGTCGGCTGCGAAAAGTATTGGAGGACAAAAGGGATAAAAGAGAAAATCAGTTCTCGATCCAACACAAACCTGAGCCAGTATGGAACATGAAAACTATGCACACCAAAGACACCAGAAACCAAAGCAAGTGTTTCCCCACAAGTGTTATGCCTTTATGGAGAAAAGGCATAATTCTATTTAAAATTCTATTCTTCTAACATCCATTCTATTCATAGGTTGGAAGAGAAAGAGGTGTTATATTCGGAAGACCCTAAAGTCTAAACTGGATATCAGACGCCGACCAGGTTGCCGCTTATTTTGAGGACACACTCTCGAGGATTTTTCGTTTGTTGTTGGTTTCGGTCCGCCCTGGAAATTTCCCATGCCGGTAACCACCAAATCTAGTGAGTGTTTTGTTATCCGCCACCTGAGCAGGTGCCAAATTGGGGATCAGCAACCCCAGATGGAAAACTAAAGCTGCATTATGTGGACTTAGCCTTAACCTTAGTCTTAAGAGGTTGCAATCTGGTAGGGGAGTGGGTAGGAGAGTGATAGGAGAGTGGGGTGCCGTGGCGGAGTGGTTTGTGTATGTGCTTACTTCGCCGGAGGTCTGGGTTCGAATCCTACCATAGTCACCTGAAAAAAAGACTCGTTCATTTTCACGGTCCCCACCTTGGTTTGTATTATTTGCCTTGAAAAACTTCTCAAAAGTGCCGTTCGGATTTGACAATAAAAATTTTAGGTCCCCTTGTATGTGAAGAAATTAACACACACAACATACATTGTTGAGAAGTTGGCCCTGGTTCACCTCGAGTTGCGCCACTCTATTTTTTTTTATAAGGAGAGCAATCAGGGATTTCAGGGGCATGGAAAAATTTTAAATTTAAAATTTTAGTGAGCGTTTGAATCACGACTATAAATTTGGCAGATGATTCTTACGCAATCTCAAAGCAAGATCGTTGAGTATCGAACATGAAATAAAAATTTTGTGTATGCAAAGATGAAGGAAGGTCGACAACTTTTTCTAGACAAGTATATGCGCTAACGGTTGACGACGTGGTGGATTTGAACATTCAAAAGCAGTCACGAGCACGACTGACCAGCTTGTTCTTGAAAAGGCCTGAGAATATGATAAGTCATGGAGAGTTTTGCAGAGGGGCTCTGCAGACATAGTCGACCCGACTTAAGAGATTTTCAAGCTACATTAGAAACTGCAGAAGCTAAAAAGAAATATATTTTTAAATCTCGGATTTGGAACAAAAACAAACCTTTCGCATTCTCAAATAAGCCAAATATCTGGATATACACTTATTTAGCTTTAGCTGTCGCCCGTTAACACCCAGAAACATGTGTCCGATTACAAATTTGAATAGCAGTCTTCCCAAGACGTTCTGTGTCTTTTCTGTGACATTAATTGAATCTCAATAAAAACTCTACTGATGGATTTAAAATATATTAAAAAAATAGCTTTTTAGGGATATTCTTTCGCCTGTCTGAACGGGCACGGGTTTATGGAAAAGAACAAATTTTTAGCTAAAATTATTTCATGCTCGATAAATGAAGTTAAAAATAAATAGCTTTGAGGTTTTTGAGTTTAAAGTTGAAAGTTTCTTCACTTCAACAAAAACAAAGTAAATGATTGGGACATATGTAAACCTCGGTTTCAAACTTTTCTTAAACCAAATAAAGTTGTGAACAAAGTTTCCTAAAAAGGGTTTCTATCTAGATAATTTTCAAAAACAAAACGTAGACCAGAAGTTAATTGCACGTTTTGAACCAACACATGTGCCTAGGTTAGGTTTGGTGGCTGTCCCGTGTCGGCCAGGGACACATTTAGAACAAAGGAGGTCCATTGTGATTACACTTACTTATCGTAAGACCGGGGTTACCAGCCCGTGGACCTAAATGATGACTACACCCGATTTGGGTGGCAAGGTCGAGGCACCCAACACGTGTACCTAACCTAAATTAGTTGCTATTTCGGACTGTTTTCTAGTTCTGTTCCGCAGACACGTGTATACATCAAAGGTGAATAGAAGAATAAATAATTTATTTGCCTAATCCCGAATCCAGTGTATAAATACGGACAACAAGTTGTATTAAATTTCAGTTAAATTTCTTCATCGTTCCGAGCTATTTGAATAAAAAAGTCATCCGGAATAGTTTACATTCGGATTGCGTAAAGAAGACTGCTTTCATGAAGACTGGTTCCCGCTTCTTTTTCATGCAAAATTGAAATTTTAAAGAGAGGAGTGAAAAAACACTTCCAGATTCGGGCGGTCCTGTAGCCACTTTCATATCTCAATCTCCGGTACGAGTCGTCAAGGTCGTGTAAAAGTGTGGGCCTTCAATTTGTTCTTCTGGTCCGATGATACCACATTTTGGATTAAGTTTGGTATTTATCGCAATTAATGGTGCTATTAACCACTGAAGGATAATAAAAGCCCCATCCCCGCTTCATATTGAATTGGAACATTCTTGCCTGGAAATCACCAGGATTTATGGTGATTATTACTTGGCCAATAGATAGCTTTGCGATTTGTTACGCTTACGTGACTATTGGGCTCTGGCCAGCTAAGAAATATATGGCAACACAAATTGACCATGGATTATCGTAGGGAATTTTATGGCGCAATATGTCAAGTACAGACTTATGGATCCTGATGGTCAATGTGTGCCTACTCTATTCAATGAAAAAACCCTAACTTATATGGAAAAAACTAATTAAACCTAAATCCTGTTAGGGAATTTTGTTATGGCCCACCTATTTAACGTCTGTCATAACGAAAAAGGTGTGAAGTCTTCAAAACTTTACTTTTTAAACTTTTCATCGTTTCCCATCTATATTTGATGTGATACAACAAGCGCCTACAACCTGTCCTCTATAAATATGGACACCAACCCTATGGAAGCAATAGTCTAGTTTACATAACACCTCAACATGGAACCTTTTCATTCGAGTGACGCCTTTCGTTATATATGGCTGAATTGGAGAATTATGGGCTTACACCCTTTCAAAAGACACAAGACTCTCTATTTGTTTTACGGTATTTTTATCAACCTTATTGGCGCCGTCTTACCGACCTCCTCACAAATCGCTCAAGCATTCTTCGTGTCATCACTTGCGGAGCTCATAAGAAACCTCTCCATAAGTCTTGAATGGGCATGTGGATGCTTTAAGCACTTTGTCATTGCAGTGTGGCGTGAAAACCTTTACAAGTCGCATCCCGTTTTGGACCTTCTCGATGCTCGAGTTCGAAGCTCTCGGGAGGAAATCGAGGTCATGGAGCGTGTGGTGAAAAATTGTCACCGCATCTACTTCATGTACAATACGAGCTTTTGGACGACGCTCACATTTTTTGCCATCAATGGTATTGTTAACAAGAGGATAATTTTCGAAGCCTACGTTCCTTGGGAATTTGAGGCATCAACATGGAGGTACTTTGTGGCGGTTGGCTATCAGTTAGTGTCATCGGTATTTCAGTTGGTCCTCAACTTGGCCGCTGATGCCTATGCGATATGTTACGTGTACGTGCTAAATGGACATTTGCAGACACTGGCAATGCGAATTTCCCGAATTGGCTATGATATGAATGTGCTGAAAGATGATCATTTGGAGGAGCTGATCAACTGTGTACAGGACCATAGGAATTTACTGGAGTAAGTAAGATAGCTTATGGGAGGTGGGTGTATGAGAAATGAGCTGAAAATCTCCTGATAAAGAAGTGGCTTTGTTTTGGGTAATGGAGCGGACTCACTTTAAGGTTAAAGTCGTTGTGGAGTAGTGACTAGCATAGTTTTAAGTTCCTAGTAACCAACGCACACTCTTTCTTTCTTAAAATGACACTTTGTCCTCGAACTCCTTTCCAATCTAACTTTTCCCGGTTTCCCCTTAAAGCTATTTGCGTAAGCAAAGCAGTCATACGAGAAAACCCAAAACCAAGCCAATTCCATTTTGTATATCTTTCCCCAGATAACTTAAGTTTTCGTCCGCACTACCAACATTTTCGGGAGAATTAAGTAAGCGTGTAACGTACAATTAACATGGTTAATTATATACAGCAAGTACCACATAAACTTTAGCCATTTTCTTCCAGCTCCTCCTCTGTGTGGCACTCTGCTGTTTAATTAAAAACTGTATACTCCCTACAGCCTAGGACCAAGAGTATAGAGGAAGGTATACCTATCCTATACCTGGGACGCAGTCAGTCTCAGTATGTGTGTCCTGGCGGTGACCTCGGATGCGAGAGGGAAAAGTTCCCAAGTTTCGTGGGCACAATTTTGTTGGCGTTTTTTTTTTTCTTTCCTGTACAACGCCTGGCAAGTTCTACGTGATAATTACCGCTAACTACCGTCGAAGACTGCTAACGCCAGGTACCTTACCTACTATCATCAGATTCCATAAATAAATTGTCGTACAATTGAATCGTGCGTAAATAGGGAAAAGTTTGCTTCAACAACGCCATGCCGCGCGCCGTTGGTCATAGATGAAAAAGCGCCTCGGTTCAGTTCGTTTCACCGCGGAAGATTCATGTGGAAAGTTTTTATTTTAAGGATTTTTTCTTGAAAGGACTTAAGTCAAGGCTGAATGAAGTCAGGATCATGATATTAATTTGGGACACTTTTTGGTCTGGTAATTTCTTTGAAAGTATCCTTGATAATGTTTGAGTCGAAAGGCTTTCGACTTCGAATTCTACCTAAAACTCCAAACCAAAATGATTTTTTTTTGTCCTTCGAAGGCTTAGTTTGTAAAAGCCTTGTAAACATGTATTTTAAACTTGAAACATCTTAAAACTAAAAATAAGAGAACAGATGCCTTAAGTAAAAAATTTCAACTCTGATTTAACTTGACATAAACTGTGCTTTCGCCCTCAGAAACTCTCATTAATCCTTTCCACTCCTTTCAGCTTCTACGACCTAATTCGACCGGTGATTTCGAGGACTGTCCTTATTCAATTTATGGTCACAGCGTTCGCCTTGTGCTTGGGAGCATTCTACTTTGTATTCTTTAGCAGCAACTTGGCAATGCTATTGGCAACACTGGGATATTTTGGTGTGCTATTTGCACAAGTGATGCCATGCTGCTATTTTGTAAATGACTTGATGATAGCTAGTGATAATCTGACAACGGCTTTGTACTCTTGCAATTGGATGGATCAAGGTCTGAAGTTCCGGAGGACATTAATAATTTTCATGCAAAGGACTCAGAAAACGAATACTATTGTAGCTGGTAATCTGGCACCAGTAACACTGCAGACTTGTTTGAAGGTAAGCATCGCCATTTTATGGTTAAAAGAAATAATTTTCCAGTTTTACATCTTTTCTTGCAGATTTTGCGATTTTCCTTTTCAATGTTTACAGTTTTGATGCAGATGTAAAGGTTCTTTGGGGCAAAAATCTACCTTACGTTTTATATAGTTGAAAATGTTAAAGCTGTGGTTTGGATTTCACATCTATCACGGCTAAGAAGTTGCCAAACTAAAATAAACTAAAATAAATTTGTGAAGATTGCTTATTATCTGCCTAAGAGTAGCAATAACAAAAAATCTTCAACGGGTGGGTTTTAAACTAACTCGACATTTTATCCATTGTTGTTTGAGGTTTCCAAGTTGTAGCTAACACTTATGATGCTTCCAATTAATCAAAAGGTTCTATTGTCCAATTTTTATTACAAATTTTATATTAAATTTTTAAAATTTTAAATTTAGGACGGACGCGTTTTGGAAGTAACATAAGTCACCATTTTAAACTGGCTCGGTAACACTAAAAATATATTTTTGCATAGGGTGTTGCTTTCCCAATCAAGTTGCACCGATCCGAATGTGCAACTTGATTGGGAAAGCAACATCTATGTTTGGACTGGTCTGCGAAAATGTATTTATACAGGGTGTTTCCAAATTCGATGCAAATATTTTGACACAAGATTCTTGGGTATATTTGAAGAAAAAAATTGTTCTACAGTATGGGCCTATTTCAAATTTTGATACCACTTATTGGGAATTTAAGAAAACACCTACTTTGAGGTACCTTGACCCATACTAACACAAATATCTCCGCTAACACTTACAACAGGTACTTCGTTTAGGACTTAAATTTTAGAAGAAATAGTACTCCTTTTAACTGCATTAAAATAAAATTGATGACTTTTTTAACTTTCGAGATATTTGCTTTTAAGTCGGATCCTTTTTCCCTGCCCATGACTTTTTTTGATTTTCAAGACACATTTCTGCGAAAAATGCGTAATAAACATATCGGTAATTTTTTTTTCCTAGTGCACCTAACAATACTTAATAAAAATTGCTTAGACAAGTTACCCGAAAAACCCACAGATTTTATGATACTTGGGAAGTTCCATAGCAAGTAAAATTATGAAAAACTCTTTTCACGAAGCCGCGACAGGTATAAGGTGGAAATATGATTTGTTACCTACTTTTACAACCGCGATTGACAACAAGAACAATTTTTTGACTATGTATTAATAATTTACGTAGGTTTTAGAGCATGCATTTTTATTAGACTACCTGATAAAAAGGTAATTTCCCTATCATTTTTCTGTTAAATCCCAAAAAGGATTAAGTTTGAGGTTGGTCGCCTAGTTGGAAAATTTACCTAATGTAAATTGTATAAAAGGTTAGAAAACAAAATTAAATCCATCAAAGTCATTTTTGAAGCCGAGATGACACAACAGTTGTTAAGGAACCCTACTTGAAATGGCATCTTTTACAAACGAAGAATACGCCGATATTATCTACGTTATCAACGGAAGCTCTATTAGAGCACAACAAAGATACCATCAGCTTTATCCTAACCGAAGAGTACCTTATCCCTGCGTATTTACAAATTCGTTTCTAAGACTTCGGGAAACGGGATCTGTTTCAACAAGACGACCTAACGCAGGAGCTTCACCAGGAAGAATTGCAGTTGATGAAAGAATACTGGAAGCGGTTGCAAATGATCCATCAATCAGCATCAGGCGCTTATCCTTGCGATTTAATGTTTCAACACATAAAATTGTTCGTCTCCTGCATACGGAAAACTTGTATCCATACCACCATACACCTGTGCAGGAACTGCTTCCGAGTGATTTGGAGCCGAGACTTGAGTTTTGCAACTGGTTGTTAGAGCGAAACTTGGATGACAACGGTTTTATAAGCAGAATCCTATGGACGGACGAATCTCAATTTACTAGAGATGGGATTACAAATTTTCACAATCTACACACATGGGCTGCGGAAAACCCACACACAAGGAGAGAGTCATCATTTCAACACAGATTTAGCGTCAATTTGTGGGCAGGTGTTATTGGAAACAACTTAATCGGTCCCTTCAAACTGCCTCCCACACTGAATTCTGCAAACTATCTGGAATTTTTGCGCAATGATTTAACAGATCTACTGGAGGATGATCCGGTAACTCAACGAGCTTCGTCATATTTTCAACAGGATGGAGCCCCAGCCCACTTTGGTCGCGAGGTTAAGAATTGGTTGGATGAAAAGTACGCTGGTCGTTGGATAGGAAGAAATGGACCAGTTCACTGGCCTGCAAGATCTCCAGACCTTACAATTATGGATTTTTTTTATGGGGGAGAATGAAAGAACTTGTTTATTCTACAGAAATATCAACTCAAAATGATTTAGAAGATCGCATTCTCCAAGCCTCGTCACAAGTGAGGCAGGAGTTATCCTCAATAAACGTTGACAGCGCAATCCAAAAACGGGCTCTAGCATGCATACAAAATGGAGGAGGACACTTTGAACACCTTATTTGATTGTAAAGTTAACATAATGAAATAAAAAAAAAACATAAACCAAACACAAGCATTTTTATTCAGAATAATAGGAATTGAACACTATGAATCGAGTTTTTCATAATTTTACCTGCTATGGAATTTTCCAAGTATCATAAAATCTGTGGGTTTTTCGGGTAACTTTTCTTAGCAATTTTTATTAAATATTGTTAGGTGCACTAGAAAAAAAAAATTACCGATATGTTTATTACGCATTTTTCGCAGAAATGTGTCTTGAAAGTCAAAAAAAATGTCATGGGCAGGGAAAAAGCATCCGACTTAAAAGCAAATATCTCGAAAGTTAAAGAAGTCATCAATTTTATTTTAATGCAGTTAAAAGGAGTACTATTTCTTCTAAAATTTAAGTACTAAATGAAGTACCTGTTGTAAGTGTTAGCGGAGATATTTGTGTAAGGATGGGTCAAGGTACCTCAAAGTAGGTGTTTTCTTAAATTCCCAATAAGTGGTATCAAAATTTGAGATAGGCCCATACTGTAGAACAATTTTTTTCTTCAAATATACCCAAAAATCTTGTGTCAAAATATTTGCATCGAATTTGGAAACACCCTGTATAAGTATAAGCGGCCCTTCTGAAAGCGCACGTCCAAAGTAACAAACCACAACGCTAAAAGGTGTCGTTCGAGTCATGTTAGGATAATCCGACTGAGCGAAATTTTTGGACCGTGAAAAGGCAGGCACTACTATTAAACAAGATGATTGACAGTGAAAAAGAGTCATAAGTATTTTTAAAATCATATGTGATGGTAAGAGAGCGAAAGACATGCTCTTTAGAACTGTGAGGAACGGGATAAGACTACTGGCAGAAACCACACACGATAAATTTATCCTAGTTGTTCGTCTAACAATGACCTATGTTGGACCTTGGTCACAAGAAAACATTTTTCTGTTGCCAGCATAATCGATAATTCCAGCATGCAAAAAAAGTTGAAGAGGAGCCGCTTCTGAAGTGCCGGGTTTCACACGGGCACCACAACGAACCCCCTGGTTTAACGATGAATGCCGGCAAGCGCTTGGAGGGAAACTGGAAGCATACAAAGCGGCTCTGGACAGAAGGACTAGAGCTGCTGGCTAGCTCTACGAGCAGAGGAGGAGAGACGAACACCGACTTCTCCGAAGGAAAAAGAGTGAGAGCACAATCCGCGTGGTTGGAGAGATAGAGAGATGTTACAACAGGATACAGGAATGAGGTTAGAAAGTTCAGTCAAGAGGTGGTCAAAAGGTCCTGCCAAGGGTATAAACTTCGAACTGAAGCCTGTAAGGATCATCAAGGGAACATCGTTGTAGAATCGCAGTCGGCGCTGAGGATTTGGAAAGACCACTTCTGCAGACTGTATAAGGGCGAAGTCGAACCAAATACCGCTGTCAGGCAGATCGAACCATTCAAACCCCGGCGAAGACGTTACCGACGAAGCATACGAACGATACCGCCCACCCGACCTGGAGTAGGTGAAAGTAGCTGTGTCTAAGCTTAAGTGCAACAAAGCAGCCGGAGCAGACGGCCTAGCTGCCGAACCGAGCTTTTTAAATCCGCTGGCGATGAGCTGGTTAGGTAGGATCATGCACCAGATCATCTGCTTGATATGGTCGGAGGAAAGCACGTTTGACGAATGGAACCTCAGCATCGTTTGCCCGATCCTGAAGAAAGAAGACCCTCTGAATTGTGCCAACTACAGAGGCATCAGTCTTCCTAACATCACATACATCTTTTCTGCTGTACTGTGTAAACGCCCGAAGGCGTTTATCAAAAATCTGCTAGCCGCATATAAGTGTGACTTTAGGCCAGGAAAGTCCACCATCGATCAAATATTCACACTGCGGCAGATCTTGGAGAAAACCCAGGAATTCCAAATCGATACACACCACCTCTTCATCGATTTTAAGGCCGCGTATGACAGCATCTATACAGACGAGCTATATAGCGCAATGTCTAGTTTTGGCATCCCTGCCAAACTCGTCAGTCTGTGCAGGATGACGATGGAAAACTTACGCTGTTCCAGCAAGGTCGGCAAAGACCTCACCGACCCCTTTGATGTCAAAAAAGGATTAAGAGAAGGCGACGCGCTGTCATGCGACTTCTTTAACGTCATACTTGAGACAATTGTGCACCTTTGAGGCACAATCTTTCAAAAGTCCGTTACTCACATACGCAGACGACATTGACATAATCGGAAGGAACAAAGCGTGATGCCAGTGGAACCTTCGTGAGTATTGGGCGGCGAATATGGGTCTAGCAGTCAATGAGGGCAAAACCAGGTTTATGCTGTCATCAAGAAAAGACACCCAACACCGACACGTCTTGGACAAAACATCACCATCGACAGCTATAATTTTGAGGTAGTTAGGGACTTTGTCTACCTGGGTTCCGCTATAAATTCAGACAATGACACCAGCGCTGAAATCAAACGAAGGATAACTCTTGCCAATCGCTGTTTCTTTGGGCTAAGAAGGCAATTGAGTAGCAAAGCCCTCTCTCGAGCAACTAAAGTGTCCATGTATAAGACCCTCATCATCCCAGTCCTGCTTTACGGTGCAGAAGCATGGACCCTACCAAAGGCGGATGAAAACACTTTAGGCTGCTTCGAGAAATTTTTCCGACGATTTACGGTCCCGTCTGCATAGGGGAGTGGAGGAGGAGATATAACATCAAACTGTATGGGCGTCATAAGGAGTCATAATTCAACGTCTACGATGGCTGGCTGGGACACCAACGCTCCGGCCCGGGAAATCTTTGAATCCACCCTGCAAGGACGGTGCAGTAGAGGAGCACCGAGACTTCGGTGGCGCACGCAAGTGGAAGCCAACTTCGCGTGCGAAACTGGAGACAGCTAGCTAGAGCGCCAGAATTGGCTGGCGAGGCTTGTTTGCTGAGCCCCAGGTCCACCCCGGATTGTAGCGCCACGTTAAGTAAGTATAAGTAAGAAATACTGAACTTTAATGAATTAATCTAGTTTTTTGAAATAGCTATTGAAAAGTTCCTTAGAAATGAAGAGCTAAAAATGTTTGACATTCTTTAAAGCGTTTGAGGCCATAACTTTTGAACTCAAAGTGAACTAAGTACCTAATTAAGTAATTTTTTTTTTCTGAAAAGGTCTTAATACCGCCGTTTCGACTCATTCTCGGGAAAAAAACGTGTGTGTCCTTCCTCTAATCTCCGGTGTTACTTGGGGAAATATGGAAAAATCACGTCAGAAATTATCAATTTTTTATATAATACTATTGCGAATTTTTACGAACTTCTGAGATTTAACTCAAAATATAAAAGCAGTTTCAAAATCCTCTTTTTTTATCTTCTGTTTAATCTTAACGGTAGAAAAGACAGACAAAAAGATTTTTGAACTGTCTTTTCTAACCTAAGTTTTTCTAAGCCTATTTGAGAAACGAAAAGGGAGCTTTTTGTACAGTTACTCTCCCTTAAAACCACGTTTTTCTGGCATCAATAAACAACTTCCCTGCAATTTTCATCAAAATCGGACAATATTTCGCGGCTTATCGTGATTTTAGTAAAAAAAATGCATATCATTCAGAAGTGTTGAGGTTAGGATTAATTTTTAAAGTATCTCTTACCGTCAGTCTTGTAGCTCTTTTCATTCCATAGCTCTTTTTGATTTTTTTATCCTAGCGCTATTAGAACCCGAGATATTAAGAAAAAAGTGCATTTTCTCGCTTTTTCCGAGCAGCACAGGACTTTTTTTTACCGAATTTTTATTCTTTAGCAACGTCTTATCATACTAAACACAAAAAAAAGTTTATATTGCACTCTGAGTTTCATCCATATTATATGACAATTTCACGTTACTAATACGCATGGAATGTGACTGGAAAACTATAGACAAGTGTGTGTGTGTACACATCGCTGCAGACAGAACACATTTGTGACACTGGTAATAAAAATCAAAGTATTTTAATTAGCTGACACCTTTGCTTGACCACGATGAATCTGCGCATGCAAATGGCCGCACAGAGTATCTAGACGTTTACAAAATACAAGTATCAGATCAGGCACTTGTGCCATGTACATGGCTAGCTTTATGCTACAATTTTCATTGGAGCACCTACTTCTTGTTAATTTTATTTTTAAAACTTCTGGCTACTCCATATGTCAATAATTTTGATCGACCAAATGTCTGAATGTGACTGAATCCCCTAAATGTTCTTCTACAAATATGAACCTTATACCATGTCTCCACCGATTACAAATGAGGTAAAAATAAATCTTCGACTCAAATCTACATCCTCTCAGCAAGTAATTTAGAATTCAAAATCTTCTCATTAATATAATTTACCCCTTTACAATTTTTTATAAAACTTGATTTTTAAGGCCACTTTTAAAACTTTTCTTGCACCTTTATATCAGTTTGAGTTGAAAAATCTAACTGAAACCATTCATACATGACGGGTCTTTCACAAATATGTCTTCTTTTTGTATTGGGACCGGGAAATGCCATCGTCACTCTTTTTTTGAAAACCGAAATGACAAAAAAGTGTGCTCGCGTCAAATTTATCCTATGTTAAACTTCGGGATTTAATTTTAATCGTCTTCCTCTCAATACAGGTTTATAGCAGGTGGAGACATCGTATTAACTATTCTTTTGAAAAACTCATTGATCATGTGAAAAGTTAAGTCGTACTCCCCGGTACATAAGGAAAAGGTCTAGTCAGTCAAATCACTGCATTAAAATACAATGATTTTCCTTCGATTCGTGCCAAGGTTTAGTGATCCCGTGCGCTAAGGACCGAAGGCATTGCATCAGGTCGAAAAAAAAATATACATTAATATCCTCGCATATCAGGTCGAGGAGCGACATTATAAAGCAAAGAGCTTCCAGCAAAAAAAAAACATATAAGCAGAAATCCCTGGCAAAAGAAAAATTGTATTTTTTCCGATTTTTAATTTTCCCCTTCATCATTATGAGAAATTTCCACTTGTACCCAACGGATGGGTGGACTTACCCATTTAAAATCAGGCATGCTACACCCCCAGCTAGTCGACTCGGCTCGCATTCCCATACGAAGAAGATACAGGCATTATCAGCATTCTCATCATCATCGGGAGCATCAACACAGACCCATACTATGCAGCAATGCGCCTACTCCCTTGCCCATTCATGGGGTTGCAGCAGTCATCCCTCTCTGCAATGCAAGTGGCGCATCCTGACTCAAAACGTTGAACGGAAAAGAATGAAAAAAAGCGCACCCTCGCAGTCCGCGCGTCGTCCCTCGCACAAAGTATCTGGATGGCTTATGATTTATTAAAATTCTGAAAAGCCTGGCATGTTGTTAGAGGAATGCTCCCTGCAAAAATAAATATTAAAAAAAAAAAAAACAGAATCATCTCTGTGTTCCTGTGAAAAGTCCTTGGGGGCTTTTCATCTCCCCAGCTCCTACCAGAAGTGTAGGTGCAAGTGTATGGGAAAATATTTGCGCTTTTCTGCCATCGTTTTGCCGGTGTCGAGCGAGCTCCATGCACAAGAAGTCAGACTCATTGAGTTCGAGCTGGTACAGTGCGGGTGAAAGAATGAAGGACCCTGATTTTCTTTTTTCATTCGCTTCAGAATTTGTGAATCCTTATCATAACTTCATGAGACTTTTTCTCAGCAAATACGGGTAGATATAGGTGGTGGCTACGTTGGCGCATCTCAATGGATTTGCAACAAGCCTAGCAATACTTATTCTCCGAAGCAGGACAACACACACACACTGATACAACATACAAGACAGGCACAACAACAAGTCTTTGTTGGAAATTTTTGATTAAAAATGTGTTTGCCTTTTTCGAATTACTGCTCGGCTGTGCTTTGCTTTCATACATTTTTTTGTGATTCCCGCCTGTTCTTCTCCTTCGATCCCCCGCACTCTGTATTCTTTGGTGTTATGTGCCCCAAAGAAAGAGAACGTTAGCTGCAAGGACGAAGGGACACGATTTATGCAGTGCAGGAGGGTATAGCTACACACTGCTTGACTTTCATTCTCGTAATATCTCGGGGAAATTGTGAAAAAGCCGTTTGCTCTTGTGTAATGTAAATAATTTTAATATACACACAGAGCGCGGTGTAATGTCTTCCGCTTAGAGAGGACGAATCCACTCACTGCAGGGTGAATGGGATTCCTTTGAGTAAAATGCCAGGATGCCTTGTTGTTATGTAGCTGCTCTTGTTGTGCCTAAGTGGATTTTGAAAGCTGACTCTTACGAATGAAATATTTTCGTTGCATTAGAAACATTTTTCTAGTTCAAGTGGCATAGAATGCCGGAATGACATGACGACGGATAGTAATAGAATAACGAACAATTTTATTTACGTGCCTCATGTAGTCTGCATAGTCCTAGCTCCAACACATCGTCTTTTTGGAAGGATAAAACATTCAGTAATTTGTTTTCAGATATAATTTTTTCAAGCAATTTGCAAATAAAAGTTGACTGGCCTCTAAAGACTGTCTTAAGGCCTGGTTCAGGGACACAACAACTGCACCTCCTACAACTACTTATCGACAAGTCACGTCTGCATAAGACATGATAATTCCATTTTAATTGAACCGAAAGAAGGCTCGTCGCAAGGCAAAAACGTAAAACCGTATTTTCTCCTTATAAGCTAATTAGACTTTTTTTTATAGAGCAATTAGATTGGACTACCCTACCGAGTGCCCTGATCTATAATTCATCCAACTTATAACGTAAGGACAAAGCCAAGACCATAAATACGCATAAGCCCCCACCTAATTAAAAACAATGAAATTAAAATGCGGCATGACGTAAATATTTAACGTCCTTGAGCGCCAAATCCTTATAAATACCACGCCCCAATGTGCGTGCCCGTTAGTTCTGAACCAATCGCTGAGCAATCATCATGACCAAATTGGATTCCACCGAAGCGTTTCGATACGTCTGGTACGGTTGGAGATTCCTTGGAATGCATCCATTTAAGGCGCATAGAAAGCTCTACAGGGTGTACGCGATTTTCGTGAGTGTTGGTATAATGTTTTTGGCTCCTCTGGAACTGCTCGTTCAGGCTTTTTTCGTTGAGTCCTTTGCCCAGCTGATGAGAAACATGTCAACGAGTATCGAGCTGACTTGCTGTTCTTTGAAAATAGCCGTCATATACGTTCTTCGCAAGAGCTTGTTTGCGGCCCATAGACACTTGAAAAAACTGGACGAAAGAGCTGACGAGACCCTTGAAGACCGCAGGCATATGGATGAGGTTGTTGAGAACTGCCGTCGTATATTCATTGTCTACAAGATCCTCTTTTGGCTTACCCTAAGTTTCTTCGCCATTGCCGGAGCATTGACGGGTGGACTGGTATTCGAAGGGTGGCTGCCATTTGATTGGAAGTCCTCGACGAAACTTTATATCATAGCCTTTAGCTATCAGTGGTTTAACTCCTGCTATCAGTGCATAATGAATCTGACCAGTGATGTCTACTCGGTATTGTACACGTATGTGCTGCTCGGACATATGGACTGTCTGACGAGAAGGATTTCAAGTATCGGCCATGACAATGGAGCAAAAAGCCTTGACGAAAACTATCGCGAATTGATTCGATGTGTAAACGATCACAGGAACACTCTAAGGTGATTTATTGACGCCTTCAAAAAAATATACCTTGTCTGTAAGTCCTTTTTTTATTTAGCTACTTTGACTCAATCAGCCCCGTAATATCCGGTACGATTTTCGTTCAATTCATGGTGACCGCGTTCGTGCTTTGTATGACTGCGATTTGTGTCCTCATATTTAAACAGGATCTAACCTTTTTGTTGACTACAATGTGTTACCTCTCTGCGGTTACGGGAGAAGTGCTGCCATGTTGCTACTTGGTCAACAAACTGATGGTCGCCAGTCAGAATCTGACAACTGCGATTTACTCTTGCAATTGGATGGATCAAAATTTTAAATTCCGTAAGGCTGTGATTATTTTCATGCAACGAACGCAGAGGCCCCAGGTGATTATGGCAGGCAATTTGATTTCTATATCCTTGCCAACATTTATGAGTGTAAGTTTAAAATGTGCGGGTGATTGAAGATAAATTTAAGACTTTTCGTTTTCTTTTTAGCTAATTCGTGTTTCGTTTTCGATGTTTACACTTTTGTCGAGTATTTAAGTATTTTGGTGGTTGAAGAAGGGGGAACTTTTCAAAATTTATATTAAGAAGAAGTTTTCTAATAAAAAAGCGGATGATGCTACTTTGATTAACTGATTTTTCGAAACAAATTGAGTGAGATTTTGGAATTGGCAGCTAAAAGATTTTATTTATTTTCATTCAAACTAAGATTTTTTTGTAAAGATCGCTTAAAATTTATAAAATTTTTGATATCTAATAAAGTCATATAACTAAATTTTCTTAAAACGAAAAATGAACTCCTGCAGTTTGATTTTTAACTCCTGAGAAGTGTGAAGGCAAAGAGACCGTTTAAGCGGTCCGTCGGCTATTTAGAAAGCTTAGTGCACAATTATTACTTAATTTACATAAACCATGTTGTTAAGTATATTTGCGACTTTATGTTTTCCTTTCAATGAAAATTTCCGACTTTATACCATTTTTTCCAACTTTTTTTATTTGTTTCGCTTACATAATATTTATATAATAATATTTTGAGTGCAATTTTAAGAAGATATAATACAACAAAAGATGCGTGAATATGAGTTTCAAAATGAGCTCCCATTGCAGTGTAGTAAAGAAAGCGGCATCTTTAACTATTTGCTCGATTTTAGGGTTTCAAATTCTTAAAAATATTCTTTCGTTAACTTTAAGGCAGGAAGGTACTGTTATCATTTCAAATTATTTTTGGCGATTTTTAAGTTAAGATACACAAACTTTTATTGAAACGCAGAGGGACGAATAAATTTATTTGATTTTTTTTTTTTGTTAAAAAACTGAAAAAAAAATACAAACGTTTTTTTTGTGTTTTTTACATATTCTGGCCTAAAAAAAAAATAATATTCTAATATTATTATTAGCAAATAAGTAGCTTATGATTGCGTAAAATTAAGTTGATAAGATGCAAACAACTCAAAATTTAAAGGCTTTTCTAAGCACTACCATTTAAGTAAATTAGCTTAAATGATTTTACGTGTATCTCAAAAACCTTTCAATATCTCAGTCCCGCTTTGTTTTTCTTTCTAACCACAAGAAATTGTCTATGTCTGAGATTTTGTTCGACACAGTATTACCCTTTACCGAGATAGTGGGGGGCATACGGTTTTTCAGTTTTTT
This sequence comes from Neoascia interrupta, assembly GCA_947623515.1. Taxonomy (NCBI): domain Eukaryota; kingdom Metazoa; phylum Arthropoda; class Insecta; order Diptera; family Syrphidae; genus Neoascia; species Neoascia interrupta. The sequence continues at coordinate 20,804,621 of OX392462.1, read as the reverse complement.
TCTGCATGTTTTTTGATTTTTTTTTTTTTTGAATACTAGGGTGGACGGAGTCGTACTTTGGTCGTACTGTCGGAAAGCATAGCCTGCACGACACGACCTCCGATAACGGATTCAGGCTGATCGACTTTGCTTCGGCGCGACACGTTGTGGTAGCTAGTACACAGTTCCCGCATCTCAATATCCACAAAGGTACATGGAGATCTCCCGATCAATCAACCGCCAAAATGCCATCAGAGACGCCGCCTTTGAAGTGCTGGGTTTCACACGGCCACCACAACGAAACCCCTGGTTTGACAATGAATGCCGGCAAGCACATGCAGCTAAACAGGAAGCATACAAAGCGGCGCTGCACAGAAGGACTAGAGCTGCTCGCGAGCTCTACGAGCAGAGGAGAAGAGAGGAACATCGGCTTCTCCGAAGGAAAAAGAGAGAGCACGAGAAGCGCGCGGTTGAAGAGATAGAGAGATGTTACAACAGGAATGAGGTTACAAAGTTTTACCCAAGGATCAAAAGGTCCTGCCAAGGGTATAAACCTCGAACTGAAGCCTGTAAGGACCATCAAGGGAACATCGTTGTAGAATCGCAGTCGGTGCTGAGGATTTGGAAAGACCACTTCTGCAGACTGTATAACGGCGAGGACGAACCAAATACCGCTGTCAGGCAGAACGAACCATTCAACCCGGGCGAAGACGTTACCGACGAAGCATACGAACGATACCGCCCACCCGACCTGGAGGAGGTGAAAGTAGCTGTATCTAAGCTCAACTGCAACAAAGCAGCCGGAGCAGACGGCCTAGCTGCCGAACTTTTTAAATCCGCAGGCGATGAGCTGGTTAGGAGCATGCACCAGCTCATCTGCAAGATATGGTCGGAAGAAAGCGTGCCCGACGAATGGAACCGTAGCATTAGTTTGCCCGATCCTGAAGAAAGGAGACCCTCTGAGTTGTGCCAACTACAGAGGCATAAGTCTTCTTAACATCGCATACAAGATCTTTTCTGCTGTACTGTGTGAACGCCTGAAGCCGTTTGTCAACAATCTGATAGGCACATATCAGTGTGGCTTTAGGCAAGAAAAGTCCACCATCGATCAAATATTCACACTGCGGCAGATCTTGGAGAAAACCCAGGAATTCCAAATCGATACACACCACCTCTTCATCGATTTCAAGGCCTCGTATGACAGCATCTATAGAGACGAGCTATATAGCGCAATGTCTAGTTTTGGCACGATGGAAAACTCATGCTGTTCCGTCAAGGTCGGCAAAGACCTCACCGACCTCTTTGATGTCAAAAAAGGATTTAGACAAGGCGACGCGCTGTCATGCGACTTCCTTAACATCATACTTGAGAGAATTGTGCAGAACTCTCGCGCCAACACCAGAGGTACAATCTTTCAAAAGTCCGTTCAACTACTCGCATACGCAGACGACATTGACATAATCGGTAGAACAAAGCGTGATGTCAGTGAAGCCTTCGTGAGTATTGGAACGGAAGCGGCCAATATGGGTTTAGCAGTCAATGAGGGCAAAACCAAGTATATGCTGTCATCAAGAAAAGACACCCAACATCGACGTCTTGGACAAAACATCACCATCGACAGCTATAATTTTAGGTAGTAAGGGACTTTGTCTATACCTGGGTTCTACTACCAATTCAGACAATGACACCAGTGCTGAAATCAAACGAAGGATAATTCTTGCAAATCGCTCTTTCTTTGGGCTAAGAAGGCAATTGAGTAGCAAAGCTCTCTCTCGAGCAACTAAAGTGTCCATGTATAAGACCCTCATCATCCCAGTCCTGCTTTACGGTGCAGAAGCATAGACCCTGTCAAAGGCGGATGAAAACACTTTAGGCTGCTTCGAGAGGAAAATTCTTCGGACGATTTACGGTCCCGTCTGCATAGACGGAGAGTGGAAGAGGAGATATAACATCGAACTGTACGGGCTGTACAGCGATACCGACCTAGCCAAAAGAGTCAAAACACAACGTCTACGATGGCTGGGTCATCTAGAGCGGATGGACACCAACGCCCCGGCCCGGAAAATCTTCGAATCCACACCGCAGGGACGTCGCGGTAGAGGAGCACCGAGACTCAGGTGGCGCACGCAAGTGGAAGGGCACCTCAGCCAACTTCGCGTGCGAAACTGGAGACGGCTAGCTAGAGACAGAGCTGGCTGGCGAAGCTTGTTGGCTGAGGCCCAGGTCCACCCCGGACTGTAGCGCCACCTTAAGTAAGTAAGGGTGGACGGAGGCCCACTATAGCAGGTATATAATACTGAAGTAGCCGATATTGGTTATGCCCGATTTCCACGTGCTAAAAAACCACCCATTTATGAGAGACACTAGGAAACTGCCAGAATGCACTACATGGTAGTAAATTTTTTATTTTGACTACAACTAAGTTAACTTAACAAGTAGTTTACGCTTCCGTAGTGTTAATCGCATTGGATAGGTTGCTTTCCAGTGAATGCACCTAATAAGCCGTTCATTCATGCGGCTTCACCCTACGTCGCTAGATCGAAGGGTCTTGTTCTTTGTAGTCGTCGCTCGTTGTTAACATCGTTAAGAGTCTCGTTTAGAGTACGGATCATTTCATTGTTGCAATGAACATGAAGGCGAGCATTTAGCTTTCGAGCGAAGTTTGTTACTTCTTCGCCCACGGTAGCTATTCCTAAATCTCTGTGAATATCGCTATTCCTAATATACCATGGAGCATTCACAATTGCTCTTAGTGTTTTGTTTTGGAAAGTCTGCAACATGGACATGTTGCTCGGCTTGGTACAACCCCAAAGTTGTATACCGTATGTCCAGGACGGCTTTAACACCTGCCTGTACAAGAGCAGTTTGTTCCATCTTCCAATAAGCCAATACATTTCCCTGAGCCTAATCTCAAGCTCGTCACGCTTCTTCTTTACGTGTGGTTTCCACCTTAGTTTAGCGTCCAGTGTCATCCCTAGATATTTCGCTTCATTTGCATAAGGTATTTGTGCAGAATGTATGAACAGAGGTAAATTGTTAACCCTTCTGTAGGTGAAATTCACATGCGTAGACTTGTTCTCGTTAAGAGCGATTCGCCAAGTCTTCGTCCAGACACAAATTCTGTCCAATGCTCGTTGGAGGTTTCTCGTTGATGACCCGACTGAATCACCTGTTGCCAGGATGGCCGTATCGTCCGCATACGTGGCCACGACAGCCTCGTCATCTAGAGGTATGTCTTTTGTGTAGAGCAGGAACAGGGTCGGACCGAGGACGCTTCCCTGGGGTACGCCAGCCCGAATTTGCTTGAAACTCGGGTATTCACTACTACACCTAACACGAAAGAGTCTGTTTTCAATATAATTTTCCAATATTTTAAACATGTCTTCCGGCAAGTTTTGCCGTAGCTTATATTTCAAGCCTTCGTGCCATTCCTTGTCGAAGGCTTGCGATACGTCGAGGAAAGCACTTGAACATATTTTTTTCCCTTCTAAGGCTTTTTCAATTTCATGCGTTATTCTGTAGACTTGATCTATTGTGGAATGGTTAGGTCTGAAAACTAATTTATGATCCCGGATCAAGCGTCTTTCTGCAATTATTGGTTGTAATCGCTTTAGCAGAAGTTTCTCGAATACTTTTGATATTATCGGCAGAAACGATATGGGCCTATAAGATTTTTTATCATTTGCACATTTCCCAGGTTTTGGAACCATAACGACTTCAGCAACTTTCCATTGTCTTGGAACGTTTAAAAGTCTAAGAGAAGCGTTTATCATATAAAGTAGCTTGACTAATGCCTCTTTTGGTAGCTCTAACCCGGGGCCTTATTATTTTTAAGTTTACTTATTGTCTGTCGGAGTTCAACTACGAAACTTTTTTCATTCTAAAGCTATCAGGTTCCGAGTTGTTGTTTAGAGCGTCAGCCAACGGCGGACCGTCGAAAGGTCTAAATGTTCGGCAAACAAATTCGCTTTCTCTTCGTCTTCTCTAGCCCATTCGCCGTTAGCTTTTTTTATTGGTGCCGAGTGGATTATAGGTTTCTTGATAGACTTAACTGCTTTCCATAGCGAGTAGTTTGAGCTCCTATCCGTCGACAAACCTTCAAGGTATTCAGTGGTCTCACGATTTTTAAGATCTTGCAAAATTCCTTTCAGTTTGTTAGAGAAGTGGTTCAACAGGGTTTTGTCTGGGGGATCCTTCGTGCCTTGCCATCTTCAACGCGCTCTTCTCTTTTCACGAATCAATTCTTCGATTTCGAGCGGATATGTTGCACGTACATGCCCGTCGGTGCTAACTACGCTCTTTTGGGACGAAGTGTTGTTCCAAGCAGCGCTCTGAATTGCTTCAATGAATTGGTCAACTGCGGTTTTTAGCTCAAAAGGAGTTTTCAATGGCACATTCAAGGCAACACCCTCCTTACAGTCCTTTCTGAAGGCGTCCCAGTTCAAGTTTTTACTAGGTAATCTAGGAGCTCTTTCTATTTTCGCCAGTCTTTCACCCATCTTCAAGATTACTCCTGAGTGGTCTGAGCAAAGATCATAACAGTCTTCGATTCGCGTAAGGTATTTGGGGTAATGTATTCGGACCCAATAAAGTTTTACAAACGATCAAGATCATCTTCCACCAGTCTATATCCTGGCGGAAAATAACAAGATGCAATGTTGTAATCTAAGTTGTCAATTTTTACAGAAACTGAACTGATCTGCATAGAGTCTAGCTCAACTTCTGTGTTCTTGAAGTGCTTTATGCAGTTCTTAATGTAGAGGAAGGATCCTCCTCTCGAATTTTGCGAAGGGTGATGTGCGTGATAGTCATTGTAACCTTTAAGTTTGGTTGTAGACCCGTTTTTAAGGTGAGTTTCCGTAATCATGCAAATATCAATATTTTTTTTCCGTAGAAATACTTCTAGTTCGTCTATTTTATTCAGAAGGCCGTTTGCATTCCATGTAAGTATTTTAAACAACTGTTTCATATTTATGTTCTCTTGTAATTTTTTTGAGGCCTAAACTCGAGCTTGCTCAGTTTGTCAAACTGTTTTTTGAATTAAAATCCATAAAACTTACAAATATTTAGAATCTTTTTTTAATTCCGTTTTTTTTTAATTTTCATGTTCTTTGCGCTAGCAATGGCTATTTTCTCCCAATACTCTGGGCATAGGTTTTTTAGTTATTGGTTTTGAATGCTGGTTTTTAAATGTGCTTTTTAAACTTTTTTAGAAAATTTTAAGATAGAAACGTGATTTTTGAAAGATCTTAAAAATGTTAGTAATGTCTTCGTACGTTTTCTATACAAACTAAATTTCAATCAGTCTTAACGTTGAGATGCCAGAATAATCATTTTTAAAATGTCCTTGAAGTTTTCGAACTAAATCTAGAATCTGCTGAATTTTCAAAAATTTCTATAATTTTCTCGAAAATAACAAAAAATTCCTGATGAGTGCGAGTATTCTAAAATCATTCGGCTTGAAAGCATCGGAGACATCTAGTGGCGGGAACAAAATTTTTTAACGATCTTTTTTTTCGAAAATACGTCAAAGCTGCAGTGTTGAAACGGCTTAACCCAATTTTGATATTGAAGTAATTAAAAAAGTTATGACCTTAAACACGTTGCAAACGGGCACATATTTTCTATTCCTTATTTCTCAAATTTTTTTTTAAGATTTTGCAATAATTCGAAATTGTTATGTCAATTAAATACTTGTTTAGTGTACGTTGCAATTTTCTTCTTCAGACTCTAGGGCTGTTCATCATAAGTGCTAAACACCATTTTCCTTTTTTACCATCAAACAAACTTTAATTAAACCGTTACAACAAAAATTGGCCCTGTTCTCATTTTGCTACTGACTTTATAAGTGTACCAAATTTCATGTTTTTACGACCATACAGAAGTTACAGGTGCGGACGGATGGACGGACAAGGGAGTGATTTCTACCACAAGAGGTCATTCTTCCATTTTTTGGAAGAACCGCTAAAAATATCACATTTTATTCCGAAAATTCTTTTTTTCACGGTCTTTATAAGTGTTTTACAGGTTTCACAGTTTTTTGCAAGTAAAATCTCGAAAACTTTGGCTCGTAGGAAAAAGTTGCCGATAATAGAATTCATCTACATCAAATTCTCATGCTGGATCAAAACTTACATTACTTAGGGCTGGTTTTTCAGTGCTTAGTTAAGCCCAGCTTAAACCAAGATCTGTTAGTCCCGTTACAATACGAATCTGGAGTTAACCCAGCGAGCAGTTTTTCAGTGCGGAGTTAACTCCGTCAACAAAGTTGTCAAAATCTTCGACTCTTGAAATTATTGACTCTCCCAGCTGTCGCTTAACATAGAAAAACACATTCCAGTTATTCTTAAATGTCATTTTTCACAGAATCGCGCAAATCAACTGACATTCCACGCAGAAAAAACATTTAAAGAAGTTAATACTGTTCTCCAGAAATGATCCGCGATTAACTTATCAAAATTGGTGAGTTAAGCCGAGATTTAACCAAGATCTTAGTTCACTGAAAAACTCATTTCTGAGGTTAATCTCAGTTTAACTCGAAAGGTCGGATGACCTCGCACTGAAAAACCGGCCCTTAGAGCCATGGGAGGCGGAAATAAAATTTTTTAGTAAACTGGATTTTTTTTGACTGACGTGCCAACTTTTCGACAACTACGGCCCAAAGCCCCACATTATTCGCGTCCGTGTGCATCGGCAAAATGTGCTGCAAAGCATTGGTTCCACCGGGTACTATTTTATCCCCACATTGGCATTGGGTTAGGTTGGTGGTAGGGTGATATACTAAGGCTCGTTGCGAAATAGCTTCAACTTAAACCTAGGGATGGGAAAAATATGTTTTATTGAAAAAAAAAAGAGAGTCACTGAATTCACCCATCGATTCACTTTACGAACACACCTAACTGTCATTGCAGTGAGCTGAGAGTAAATTGACTTTCGAATATCGAAAATTGTCCTTCTCTTGAACTTAGTGGAAAAACACCAATGGAAACTTATCAAATAGTAAATTTCTAGAACGTGGTAAATTGGTATAAATACGCGGCTGACAGGCTCAGACTACAAAGTTGTATTTGAAGCGCTGAATTGTGAAAATCGAGAGTCAAAGTAAAAAGCGATTAGGTTAGGTTAGTTTAGGTGGATGGATGCGCTTTTGACAATAGTCACGTCTCACTTAGACCAGCAGTTGGGTCCATTGTGTCCATTGGGAGCCTTCTTAATACCTGAAACGAAAACAGAAACAAACCGCTGTTAGAAACTCAGAGTTTCGCCGTCTTGGACCCATCCGGATTTATGTACAAATCTTAGGAAATCCTTTAGATCTACATTATTTAGATCTTCGACCTCGTTAAAGAAGTAACTGCATGGGGTAGGTATTACGCCTGATGCAGTTTAGGGCTGGGCATTCGCAAAGCAGGTGACGAACAGATTCAATTTCTTGAACGTCCCTGCAACTTTTGCAGTAATCGTTATGCGTTATGCCTAGCCGCTCAGCGTGTAGACCCACAGCGCAGTGCCCCTTGAGGATTCCCGTGAGTACTCGGATATTCCTGCGGGCTAGTCCGATCAAAAATAGTGATCTCTTTTTGCTTAACGCTGCCCATAGCTCCCTTGTGTGTCTGCACGTATCAAATTCTGTCCAACGTAGGTTGGTTCTACTCAAGGATTCAGTTTCTATCCTACGTGCTATCGAACTCAGCGGGATTTCAATAGATTTGAGGGCTAGAGATGCATTCGTCCCAGACCCATATCTTGCAAGCTTGTTTGCTTCTTCGTTTCCCGATATATCGGTGTGACCTGGTACCCAACACACAGTTACAGTGTCGCCAAGTGATAACTCGTCCAGAATTTCCCTGCATAGTTTCACAGCCCTTGACTTCACTACGTCTGATTTCAAGGATTTAATTGCCGCTTGGCTATCAGAGTATATGGTGATGGTCTTGTTTACGGGACTGTGTTTCTTAAACTCAGAGGCAGCTCGGATTATGTGGGCTAAGAAGGCAATTGAGTAGCAAAGCCCTCTCTCGAGCAACTAAAGTGTCCATGTATAAGACCCTCATCATCCCAGTCCTGCTTTACGGTGCAGAAGCAAAGGCGGGTGAAAACACTTTAGGCTGCTTCGAGAGGAAAATTCTTCGGACGATTTACGGTCCCGTCTGCATAGACGGAGAGTGGAGGAGGAGATATAACATCGAACTGTACGGGCGGTACAGCGATACCGACCTAGCCAAAAGAGTCAAAACAAAAACGTCTACGATGGCTGGGTCATCTGGAGCGGATGGACACTAACGCCCCGGCCCGGAAAATCTTCGAATCCACACCGCAGGGACGGCGCGGTAGAGGAGCACCGAGACTCAGGTGGCGCACGCAAGTGGAAGGGGACCTCAGCCAACTTCGCGTGCGAAACTGGAGACGGCTAGCTAGAGACAGAGCTGGCTGGCGAAGCTTGTTGGCTGAGGCCCAGGTCCACCCCGCGACTGTAGCGCTACCTTAAGTAAGTAAGTAAGTAAGCTTGGATTATGGCTGCCAGCTCCGCCTGAAAAATGCTGCAGTCGTCATGGATCCGAAAAGATTTACTTAGTCCCAGAGCTCCACAGAAGATACCCGCGCCGGTTTCGACGTCCATCTTAGAACCGTCAGTATATACGGCGATCTCGTCATCTCCTGTAATGGTCTTTTCTTACCATTCAACTCTTTCAGGTATTCTGGTAGTGAATCTCCTGTTGAAAGCGAATGTCATAGGGAGATAATCCGTGACTGGGGAGGCGCCCATTGAGTTTCCCAGAGGCGTGCGTCCATAAGATCTTGGGACCACAGTCCGGATTCTCTTAGGCGAACATCTGCTTTCGCTGCCTTGCTGCTGCAGTATGTGTCCAAGGGGGTGAGATTGAGTACTACCTACAGTACCGCGGTGGGTGTGGTCTTTAGCGACCCTGTTATGCAGGCTGCACTTTGAGCTATGGTGAGGTTAGAGAGATGACACTTCACCATACAACTGCACCGTAAGTTAAGATAGGTCTTACAACCGCTATATACATCCAGTGTACCATGTTTGGTTGCAGTCCCCACATGCTTCCGAACGTTCTGCGGCAGGCAAAAAAGCGATTAAATTGGATTAAAGTGTTGAATTCGTAGTGCCGAAGTGGAACTGATTGTGATTTGAACTAAAATAAGTCGTGTTTGATACATAAAATATTTCGTTGTGTAATTTAAACAGTGACATTGAGTTTTATTCGATGAACGATGAAGTCCAGGCAAAAACATTTCAATACAAAGCACGGAGCTTCGCCCACGTTTTTCTTCACAATTCTTAGGGCTATACCCGAGACTAAATTTTGAGTCAAATAAGCTGTGCCCGTCCTTTTTAAGACCTTTAATTAATTTAAAGCTATGGAGATAAAATTTTTTACTTCGTAAGCTCTTTGGCATCCAAAGCAATACAACTGTAAAATTCTCGATTAACTAAAGCAACATTTTGTTCGTCACTTCGAGTCTTTATACTTTTTCAAAAAACAGGGTTCGTTATTCAGAGAAAGATTGGGGGGGGGGGAAGTTATGCTGATATCGTTCTTGTGTGATGAATATCCGGAACTGAATATCCGGAATCAAAAGAAACTCGCTGTAACAAATTCCCTTTTGCTACGATAACTGCATACGTTTTCGTTTTTGCTAAATAAACCCCGAAATTGGCCAACAGGCCTTACAACCGCAATATCAACATCGAAAAGGCAATTCCATTAGTCTGTCCTTTGTCCTGGATTTTGAACAAACGTATTAGATTACTGGCTTTGAATTGAGCTCACTCGATAATCTCTGGACTTTATTGCTTACCCCAGATGGCTGGGAAACGGTCATTAGCAGCTGGGCCTCAAACGCCAAGCTCAGGATTGCCCGTTAGGCATCGAAACACACGCATTCTGTATATGAGCGGCTTTTATGTGAGGTATTTCATGTTGACTTTTTCCAAATTTGCATTCGTATAGAAGCGAGGATATCAAAATCGACGATGTGCAACGTGAGACCTCAAAAAGCACACCATCACCGCAGAACAGCAAAATCACATTAAACAAATTACAGGGCGTGGTGCAGAGGATTTAGCAAAGGACGTGTACATTTTTTTTTTATTCAAAGGATGACGCCGACAATGATGACGTTAAAAGCCGACCGCATTCAAATCAACCAAAATCCAGACACACACTGCAAGGTTGTCCATGTCCATTAGCTGACGCTGGCGGTGTAATAACTTCTCGTAAAGCTTCGTGGTCGCTGCGTCTCGCTGTGTAATGAGCCGAAAAAATGTAACGACGTATGAGGGGGATCCATCCCGGAAATAAAGTGCTTCCACTTGGATTAGTCCATGAATTTATTGGAAGTACTTTGGCGTTTCCAAAGCTGTTCCCTGAGTTAATGATGAGCATGAATATAGGATCCGTACATTCAGACTGTGGAGAAAAACGACAACACGACTGGTCATTATTTATAGACACTTCGTTGAGCAAATTAGAATAATCCCTTTGCTATCTCTGGTATAGTCCTGTAGGCGATTCTTTGGCTCTCCATAAAACCACTTTGCACCAATGCACATATTTATGAATGCTTAATCCGAAAGAGTTCCAGCTTTTAAGCCGATCGAAAGGACGCTTGTTGGCTAAAGTCTACTTTGAACTTTGGAACAGAGTTAGCACTCAGGCAAGGTGTCGTTGAACTATCCCCAGACAGAGTAACACTCTCTCGCTGAACGTGATAAGTACTTCTCGATTTTAGTTAAGCTTAAAAGTTTATCGCCCAAATGGGAATAGTTCCTGTGTATACAACTGCTCAGCTACACGGGTTATCCATTAGAAACATATGCAAAGTTAGTCCTTTCTCCTGGGACAGTGTGAAACTTTCACCCCATAGTGCCTAGAGTTGTAGTCTACCTTTTACACGACATAACTGATGGAGCACAGCTGAACCTCTGAGTCTATTCTGTATGTGAAATACATTTGCCCTTTTTGGTGAATTTCACTTCTTGTCTTTGATCCTGAAAGGATATCCTTGTTGGCTGATGAATTGCCTCCCATAAAATAGATTATCCATCGGTCAACTGAGTAGAAAAAAAAGAGAACAATCGACTTGTTTACTCTGAAAATGACTTTGCATATGACCCATGGGACAAATTTTTCCAAGGACCAGGGATATGCAAACATAATCATAATCCTTTAAAGCAAAAAATAATATAAGGAAAAAATAAAACGCTAGACTCCTACATGTGGGCCCTAATCATGCAGATAGTAAATTATTTACGTGGCACACGCCCCTACCAAAGGACTTGGCAGAAAGCCGCAAATGAGTTAAAAATTCATGATGTCCCTGTAGGGACGTTTCCGGATTTTGGTTTGTATTTTTTTTAAGCCCAACAGCGGAAGAACAGAAACGAAGGAAGAAAATCCAGCCAAAAGGAGATGAACAAAGATAAAGCAAAACGACGAAAATATTCCATTGGAGCCTCAAGGGTGTGTCAAGCAATTAGCATGAGTGGATATCCTTAGGATAAAGTGGTCAGCTTAGCCTTAGATGGTGACAAAGTGAGTAAGTCATTATCGTCTAATGTGGGCTGTGGTTATTTCGAGTATAATTGTCTTGTCGTTTTGGCGGAAACTTGTGGAAGGAAATACCAGGCCCTAGTGGGATGTGGTCAAATTGTGATCAGTGATGCAGAGGCGACTTTTATCGGTGAGACAAGTGCGGAAATGTTTATGAGTCTGACAATTGCCCTGAAGGAGAAAGATATGCAAAAGGGTTTTCAACAATAGAAGAATGCAATCTTGACATAGGTGAAAGTGAGGTAATAAGGCACAGCGGGTGAAATAGACTTTACTTCACTTGTGTTGGTTAAACACACACAAATACTTTTCGATGAAGACCAGAGAGTCCTAAATAAAAAATAGTCCATGTCACATTAAAGAGCAAAATGTAAGATTTTGTTTAATCATCGTTCGTCTCTTGCCCTGAGGAGAAAAACGTTGTATTTATGTGAGGCTAATATGGCTTGGGTACCATATTATCCTCCACAAAGTTTCAGCTGAATTTTCCAAAGGTTCATCATAATTTTACACATCTACGAAAACATGACACACCAAATATAAAGAACAATTTTTAACACTACGCTGAAAGACTTGATCTGCTAGGATATCTTTTACACAGGGATATAACTCCTAGAAAAATGTTTCGTGACAAATTTGCAGTATGCTTACAGAATGCTCTTGACTTCGTTCCTCGACTCACATATGTGTAACACTAATTACGTTCTTTCAAGGACTTAACCTGTGACGTTAATGGACATTAAGCTGCAGTGACATTATATGTCTACCATTGGTCATTACCATTAGTGAATCTAAAATTCATGCTTGAAGTCACCAGCTGTCGCGGGCGAAGTGGTACATCAAAACCCACACCGAATCCTTGAGCAGTTGCTCTGTTTCCCTTCAATTAGTAATTAGCCGTCACCCAGTCGAGCGTTAAGCCAACATGAGCACCAATTTACTCTGTTTAGGATTCCACGCGAAATCTCTGCCACCGGACCCAATGTAAGCATATAATTTGCTGTTGTTTACTTGACCGCCCCGTAATTGGATGCTAAGCACTGGCAACATAGGACTCCTGCTGCTGCACTTCCCCCCCAACTTACACACCTAAGCCATGTTTCATCATCATTTCCACATTCGTGATGTTTTTCTAGTATAACTTTGGCTTTTTTTTTGTGCAGTCTCTCTTTTAGAGGGAATTTTCCTGAAACTTTCCGGCGGAAGGATTACAGGCATGTGGTAAGGTTATTCCACATGTAGGAAAGACGGTTGCGGGACCAAACGTTGGCCAAATGATAACTGCCACACACTAATTAAATGCAAACAGACCAAAAGCCTTAGAGACAGATGATGAGCAATGCCCATCAGGAAAAAGAAAAACATTCATAGTCTGGCGCGATGGACATGGGAAATTTGCATGCTTTTCCTTGTCGGACATGTGTGTTGGTTGTAGTGTATCCTAGACATCATGATACGAAAGCCGTCGTTGTCGTCCTGCGAATTAATATCTCAGCTGAAAAAAAGGACTCGCCTCCGTTGTATACACCAGGTTAAATATGGAATACGCTAACGATGTTGTTTTGATGGAAATCTGTTTGGAGGTTGTTTTGCAAATAACGAGCCCAGCCATATCCAACCAGTTTTCTGCTTTGCCAGGAATAAGCGAAACTCCCGCCTACGACCGTAGATATTCAACATTTTAATGTTTGTCATTAAGGGTTGTCTTGTTGATCATATCATAATTGGATGGCTTGTTAGTCGTTCGGTAATGTCCCTTAATTAATTGGATATGTACGTTGCTCTTTTCATATAGCTAGCTATACGAATATCCGTAACTATGCTGCTGCGAAGGATGCTCCTAATTTTAGAATACCCAGGATGTTTGTATTACTGTCACTTTGAAATAAAATGGAAAGTCTTATGCTTTGAAACTGTATATATATAAGAAGTTCTTAATGTCTTGAAAAGATGTGAGAAGAGACTAGTTTCGGTCTTTTTGCATCGACTACCGCTGCTACCACAGAAAAATCAAATACCGGTCATAACTCACATTCAGCTGTTGCAATCTTAATCGGTTTTTGATGGGAAAATATCCGCGAATGACTTATTAGCCTTCAAGAGTTTTCAAATTTTCAAATTTTCCATAACTGATTCCTGAGCTGCTACCATTTATTAAGGATTCTTAACCCTCAGTTTTAAGGCCAATGTGAAGCCTTTGAAAATAATTAAATAGGTAGTCTCGCTAACGTCTAAGGCCACTGCAGAAAAATTAATATTGAAGTGTGAGATTTCTGGGACTTGCAGTAGGCTGTCTGCAGGGACTAGTTTTCTATAGGCAGAGTCCGATAACAGCGATACATGTCCCTGTCGTCTTCGTCTGGTCATGGTGTGTTTAAGTAATAAGAATGAACATGGAATCAGCTAGATTGAATAGTCAATTTGCGAACCAACAATAGTTGTAAAACATTAATCCCGTGGCTGTTATAAAACAGCCTGAACTGCATTAGGCTGTATTTACTTACGACTATTTTATATACGTATACTAACGACTGTTCTATAAAGTAAGAGGATTTTTTTTATCTTGTTAACAAAAAAATCGGTACAAGAATGGTATCGTCAATGAGGATGAATAAGCTTCCTAACTATGGCCTAGGATCAGATTACCGGGCTGGTTAATTGCCAGTGGGCAGACACATACAATACTCGCTAAGTTTCGTTCTGGTACGGATTTGTGCCGAAACTGGTCACTCTTTTCTCTTGCAACCGCAAAGCAAACTCTTATACCTGGCTAACACCGATAACAGCTGCCATATATGCTTCTCTTTTAAGATGGTCCTACTCTGGCCCTAATTATCCTATTGACAGCGGTTGAGACCGAAATGGTTACCCCTCAGCCTCAATAGGGTAAGTCTTTGCGGGTAAGTCTCTATCTAATCTAATCCTCTTTGAAGAAGACTCGATCTTGCCTTGATTGCCTCGGTTGCCTCGATCTATTGGTCGAAATCTGCAACAAAAACTAAAGTGAACAGATCAATGGCTTAGCTCTTGGGTGGTTTTAATTTTTGCGATCGGGCAATTTATTGTATGCACAGCCCCAGGAGCCTATTATATGATGTGAGGTGAAACAAATATGTGCGGCTTAGCTGCTGGCGATGATCTGGTTAGGGGCATGCACCAGCTCATCTGCAAGACATGGTCGGAGGAAAGCATGCCCGATGAATGGAACCTCAGCATTGTTTGCCCGATCCTCAATAAAGGAGACCCAATGAATTGCGTTAACTACAAAGCCATCGATCTCCTTAGAATAGTGAACAAGATCTTCAAGCCATTTATCAACAATCCTATGAGTCCAAATTAGTGTGGCTTTAGGCCAGAAAAGTCCAATCCACAATCAATACAGCAGATCTGGGAAAAAAACCCAGAAATTGATATACCAATGCAACACATGATTTCAAGGCAACGACATAATTTGTAGAGCCGAGCTATATATACAAGTCAACTTTTGAAACTCCTGCCATACTCATCAATTTCTGCAGGATTACGATGCTAAATTCACGCTGTTCGATCAAGATCGGTAAAGACCTAACCAACTCTTTTTAAATCTATTAAACTATTTCAGTGGTTGTATACATTTAAGACCAGGACTTTTACATAGTATAGATATTACAATAGTGAATAAAAATTATATGTAAATTTAAAAACAACTTTTCTTAGTATATAAACACAATATAAAAAAAATAATAATTATAATAATAAAATCAAAACAACAGAGAGAGAAAGAAGGTGGGTATATAGAAAATATTTTTTTTTTTTTAAACTGATTTGGAAATTGTTTGAAAATCTCAACCTTAAAACGTTCAGGCCGTGTGATTTGCTTCAAGTGTTCCGGCAGTGAATTCCACAACCGAGTGCCTCTGACAAAGAACATTCTAGAAGAATTTAAATATTTGATTTTTGGAAAGACAATATTGGAATTTCTAGCCGACTGAAAGAATGTAAGCTTGTCATACAGATAGCGAGGTGACGTTTTTATTATTTTGTGCAGAAATAATATGCAAACTCTGCAATTGAGGTATTGTCCTAGTGTGCAGCCCAAGATGATATTGCGGTAGGCTGAGATGTGGTCGTATCTCCGCAAAAGCATGTACGTACCTAGTCATGTCATTAAATGTCACTCAAAGTTTATGCTCCGACATGGAATCAAGCATAGGGTAGACAGCATCAGCATAATGTTATAAGAGGCACTAAAAGAGTTTTTACAAGGTAAAGCTTTGTATTTAGAGGTGTGAAACTGCTTGATGCCCAGAGCTTTCTCAAGACACCATATATTCGTCCAACAAAATAGTGATTGCTGCAAGAGAGATCAGACCTTATTTTGTAGCCAAGAATAGTAACTGCATTTTTAAATGGGACTTTGGTGTTTTGAATAGTAATTTCAGGAAGTGAGACTAGGATGTTGTCACTATAAATGCTCTTTGAAAACAAGATTGCTTGAGTTTTTCCTGGATTAAGTATAAGCCCATTCGCAGCAGCCCAAGCACAGAAAGCCTTCAGATCTACATTCAATCTGAATCTCAGATCTTCAATAATTCCAATCGGCCTCGACAGGTATATTTGAATATCGTCAGCATACAACTGAAACAAAACATTCTGCAGACTCTTGGGAGGTCATTTATAAACATGCAAAATAAAATTGGTCCCAGCACAGACCTCTGAGGCACCCGCTAAAAGGCACCTAGGATCAGAAACTTTTTCCCCAACGGTTACTTTTTGTACTCTGTTCAATAGGCAGCTAGCTGTAAGATGAGCAGCTCTTTTTGTAAAACCAAAATGAAAGACAAGTTTTTGGCACAAAATATCGTGATTGACTTTATCGAAGGCTTTCGAAAAGTCAAGCAAGCATGAGACTGTCACAAGATTGTTATTAAGTTGAAGCCGAATATCATACAAAATTTTTACCATAGCTATGATTACATCTGAAACCAGATTGATATCGTGACAGAAGGTTTTTTGATTCTAAAACATTTATGACTTGTCTTGGAAGAATTTTTATACCCGACCGAGGGTATATTAATTTTAATGCATAGTTTGCAACACAGTGAAATAATCCTCGTAGACCCTTAAGACCTTTTAGACATAATCATTGAGACCGACAGGTGAGCCGTTTAAGCCATGTCCGTCCGTCCATCTGTATGTCTGAAGGTTTTACGCCTTCAAAGTCAAGCTAGAGAGCTAAAATGGCTTGGTTCTTTTGTTGCACAGAAAATTCGCTTAATTCGTCAAAGACCACGCCCACTACTGTCTTAAATGTGAGACAACCTCTATTTCACATTTTCTTTCAAAATACCTTTTGGTCAAGTTTGACAATTCATAGGAACTTAAATTTTGGTACTGAGCAATATTGGCCCAAGACTTTTAACAAGGCAAAAATTGGACCGCCCACAATATCAACCGTGCCCACTTTTAGCATGTTAAATAAATAAATAAATAAATAAATAAATAAATAAATAAATAAATAAATAAATAGAGTGGTGCAACAACTCGAGGTAAACCAGGGCCAACTTCCTAACAATGTATGCTGGTGTGTTAATTTCTTTGCATACAAGGGGACCTACAATTTTTTGCCGAATCCGAACGGCACTTTGAGAAGTTTTTCAAGAAAAATAATACTCTCGGAGGGCTTGTCAAACCCTTGCGGAGGTGGGGACCGTGAAAAAGTACAAGTCTTTTTTTTAGGTAACGATGGCAGGATTTGAAACCAGACCTCCGGCGCACACACACTAAACACTACGCCACGGCACCCCACTTAAAGATTTAACATGTTAGATCTTTAAAAAAACCGATTTCTCGAAAAGTTGACTCCAAATCGAAAAAAATTATATGACAAATATTAACGCTATTATTATTTGCAAAGTTTGGTACATACAAAGTTTTGAGCTCCGCCCACTTTTAGGGGACGTTTTTAGGAAAAAAACTGTTTTTTCCAATACAATTTTCGGTTTTAACGCATTTTAGGATGAATCTAAAGAAATAACTATTAATTGGTTTTAATTTTTAGCCCAGACCCACTTTTGAGGGCGTGGCCTATACAAATTATTCATTAATTCGGGACGAAATGTTTTAAGATTTGGTGTTATGTACTCGGTATATAGGGTCGGGTATATAAAAGTTTGTCACAGACGAACTCTTGCACTTACTCACTTGTTTCTAAAACCTTTGATAAACATGGCAGTATACTTATAGAGCGATAATCACTCGCAGCAGTAGGTTGCAGTTTTTTTTGCAACTGGTATGATTTTAGCTCTTTTCCACATGGAGAAGAAAGTAAGTGTATAGTGATGCTGTAATTGATGATATGTGTTAAAGAACTTAAAGCAAAAGGAATAATAAGCTTCACGAAACGGGGCGGAACATTATCTTCACCAACAGCGCTAGATTTAAGCGATCTTATGATTTTTTCCACTCCATTTTCTGCGACAGCAGTAAAATCAAAACTATTCTAAAAGTCGGTGAAATAATCTTTAACTGGAGTGGTGGAGATAAAGAGCTCATTTAAAATAGTAGGATCTAGAACGCAGCCTGTCTTGTCTCCTTTCCCAACACCGATGTGCCGGAGGTTGGACCAGAGTTTTTTCGTGGGAAGCCGCGGATCTAGTTTTGATACAAAGTAATCTTGCTTCGCACTTCTTATACAGAAATTGGCTTGGTTTCGAGCGATTCGGTAAAGTTGCCAATCTTCAGGTATTTGGTTTTTTCTCCAGTTTCTGTATCGCATACGACGATTTCTAATAGATATTTGAACTTCACTTGTAAACCAGGGACATTTGGTACATGTTTTTCGAGAAGATCAGTGAAAGATAAGTCGAAAAGCTCAAGCTTGCAGTCGACACCAGCAACATACCGACACTGGTCGCATTGTGAGCCACTAGCATCTAGATAGATTCGTCATCAATGGCTTTGTAGTCCCTGAACTGAAAGGTCAAGGGGACTATTGTGCGAGAAAAATCTATATTGTAGGTGAAATGCATTAAATTATGAACTGACATACCATCTAGTATCAGCTAATCGTGAAGTAGGACCGATTTGGACCGATTATTATCAAACTATACTTGTTCTAAAGGACTGAACTTGCAGGTCACTTACTAACTTTCAGCTCTCTAGCTTGAAATTTAAGACGAAGCCTTGGACAAAACCCTATTATAAAAGCTATAACCTTGAGGTAGTAAAGGCCTTTATGTACCTGAGTTCCGCTTTAAATTTAGATCAAACGTAAGCTTTGGTCATAGGCGGATTTAAAAGCCTTGGACTGTTTCGAGAGGAAAATTCTTGAGGTGATTCTTGCCTTCGACTGAACAGACGGAGTTTATAGAGGAGGAGGTATAACTCTGGGCTGAGTAAGATGAGTAAGAATACAATGACTGTGATGGCTGGGTCACCTAGAGCCGATGGACACCAAGGACCCGGCCCAGAAAAACTTTGAAACCACACCGCAGGTGCAGCGCAGCAGAGGAGCACCGAGACTCAGGAGGCACTCGTAAATGGAATGAACCTCACCAACTTCGGGTGCAAAACTAGAGACTACTAGTCTCGTTTTTTAATCCCTTAAAAGGGTCGCGGAGCTAGGGTGGCCAAATGGTCCTTCCATCGTTCTCGATCCTCCGCCAGCAACTCAAGAGACTCCGATGTCCTTTACCTGATCCCACCAACTGTTTCCTGGCCTACTAGGGGGGCGACGCGCTCGCATCTCGGCTAGCATGACCTGTCTTGGAAGTTTGTCAGGAACATGCGAACAACGTGCCCAAACCATCAAAGAATCGATCGCTCCACTCGGAGAAGTAGCTGCTCAACATTAAGATTCCCACAAATACTGATGTTTCTCACTCTATCCCTTAGAGTAACACCAGCAACGCACCTAAGAAATATCATTTCGGCAGCTTGTACCCGCGATCTAATTCTGTGGGTCATTACCCAAATTTCATGACCATAGATGAGGGTTTACTCCAAGCTCAGCTTTCCTGATGACCGGCCGGCGCAATTCCTTTACTATTGCTCCAGCTTGGCCAATTCTACAGGACAACTCAGCATCACTTTTCCCATCTTTCGTGAAAAATACCTCGAGATACTTAAACTTCTCCACCTGTTTTAATGGAACTCCATTTATGTGCAGGGTACACTGCACAGGAGTTCGGGAAACACCACCATCACATCCGATTTGTCCACGTTTACTTTCATCCCAGCATCACCACAGACGGCTGCAAACCTATCCAGTGCTCGTTGAAGTTCCTCTTTGGATGATGCAAGGATGGCCAAATCATCTGCGAAAAGCAGATGGCTCATCATCGTTTTTTAATAAAAATAAAAAATAAAAAGATGTTTGGTTGGACCTGAAATTTAACCCAGGGCCTTCCAATTGGCAGTCAAAGGTGCTACAATCTGCACCACAGCCCACTTTCATCTCGGTTGCCCAATAGCCTACATGCTACCCTACATGTTACCCATTCAACATGTCTATCAAAAAAATGTTATTTGAAACTGGCATTGAACCAATGACCTTTCGACTGTCCATCCGCAGCACAACCATCATCAGCACCAAGATCCACTTTCATATTGGGAGCTTAAACAGCCTACTGCTTTTCTCTGGACTCAACCAAAAATCAATAATAATTATAATAGGAAACCGGGTGCCTATTATAAAGCTAGTAAAATATTTCCCATGAGCGTGTAAAGACAATTTTCACACTAAGAAGTGTCAAAAGCAAAAAGATCAAAATGGGTCTTTACCCTAGTTTGGTAACCACGTCTGTTTCGATCGACAATCTTGGAAAGTAAAGAAACAATCAAAACAAACAATTCTGAAACAATGTCATAAACAATTTACACATTCTGTGTAAGAAAGATCTATAATTCACGCAATTTCATTCAAAAAGAGTTATTTAGGCGTTAAGCGGTTCCGTTATAGAAGATACCGCAAGTGATTTTACACACCGATAGTGTTTTAACAAACGATCATCTGTAAAACACACTTTATGTGAAAATCGGGGACGAATTTACACAAATCTTGTGTGAAAATTCGGAAAATGTGCATTTAGACAAAAAAAAATTGTGAATTATTAAATTCATGGGGGAAATACAGATAAAATGTAAAATTCCATAAATTTATATCGACAACATTGTAGGTGTGTTTTTTTTTCTAAGCAAAAGTTAATGTACAGAAGATCATGTTTAAATTAGCTGCTTACAATATAGGAATTATACAAATTTCTCTTACTATTTTATAGAATGTGCAAACAATCAATGCAAATACCAAACAACAGCAGATAACACTTGTAAATGTTAATACCCGACCCTATATCCCGTGTAAAACGAAACCTTAAAATTTTTTGTCTCAAATTCATATATTATTTGTATAGACCACGCCCCCAAAAGTGGGCCTGGGCTAAAAATTAAAATCAATTAATTGTAATTTCGTTAGAATCATGACGAAATGCTTTAAAACCGAAATTTTTTTCGGAAAAATAAAGTTTTTTTCTAAAAACGCCCCCTAAAAGTGGGCGGACCTTAAAACTTTGAATAGACCAAACTTAGCAAAAAGTAATGTCAATAATATTTGTCATACATTCGATTTATGGCGGTTCAATTTTTTCCTTCTTAGAGGTTTTGGGCCATTATTGCTTTATACCAAAATTCGAGCTCCTACGCCTTGTCTAACTTAACCAAAAGAAATTTTGAAAGAAAATTTTAAATGGAAGTTGATTAAGGCCAGTAGTTGGCGTGGCCGTTGACGGATTTAACCAATTTTCATACCTTGTCTGTACACAATAAGAACCAAGATACACTCCAAGTTTGAGCGTCCTAGCTCAATTTTAAAGACCTAAAAATTTCACAATACGGACAGACGGACGGACATAGCTTAATCGATTTACCTGTCGGTCTCGATCATATCTCTAAAAGGTCGAGTCTACGGTGCTTATTTCACTGTGTTAAAAACTATGCATTAAAATTAATATACCTTGGGTTGAGTATTAAAATTGTCCTGAATGAAGTTGAAGGCTTATGATTCGGCTTTTTAAAACAAGTGCAATCTAGTAGCAGACTTCTCTTAAAACCACCCAATAATGAATCACAATTGTGCCTATTTTCAATGCATCTATTTAAATATTATAAAAACTACCAGGCCCCTATAAAGTGATGAGTTCTGTTCAATTAGAGCAAGAAGCAACCAATGTCTTAATTAAAGGATCGGGTAAAACAGCACACCGACCGCAATTAAAAACAAGCAAAAAATCGAAATGCATATCCACTTTCGCATGTTATGGTTCAAAACTTTTTAATTACCTACTCAAGGACTCGTATGCAAGAAAGAAAAAAAAAACAGGAAAAAGCAGACATTCAAACCAAACAATCATAAAACTGGGTCAAAGTCCGAATAGATTAATGGCAAAAAAAAAACTCCTTAAACTGCGGCTGCAAAAGCAAAACTTCTTCATCCCTCAATGATGACTTTAAGTTTTCTCATTTCCTCATTTGCTGATGGTTAACAAATTACTACTCCGTCTTCCGCATTTATTGCAAAACTTTTCACATCCTGTCCTTAACCCTTCTGGAAAACCAAAGCCTACGCATGACAGCACCCATCCAAGGCTGGCACACGCTTTTACCATGACACCAACTCAAGCATAACCATTATGGCAAAGCATCCCTAAGTGGTTCATTCTGGGGTCCTTAATTAAAATTTGCTTGCTCTTCTTCTTCGTCTTCTTTGCCGCTTTCGTTTCATTATTGGGGCAAAAAAGGACTTATGCATCCAAGTTTCCAGGTATACCTACCTGCCTCTTACTATACCAGGGCGACACAATGCGGCCCAAACTTGCGAATTCCTCACTGTCTTCTTGGGCTCTTCGGACCGACTTACCTTTACTTACGGGTGCCTCGTGTACTCTGCATTTTACTCCTTTTTTTGCACTATCCCTCGAATAAGAGTTCGTTGTTGTTGCACAACTGATTGGCCGTTTTGTGAGGTGGCCGTGTTGCCTGATGCTGGTCAACCGGCTTACCCCCTTATAAAGTAAACGAGACTCATTTGTGTTGGCATTTGCTGGCACACAAAAAAGTTCAACAAATGAATTGACAGGCAAGAGGCTCATTCGCATTTTAATAAGTCATTGTGCTCACTTTTATGGGTCGTCGAGAGACCATGTCTGATTCTCCCTGGCAATGGATCCATTTATTTTGTAGCCATCAGCTCCTCATACCAGCATATGCTCCTTGTGTTGTTGCTGAATGGATAAACTTGAGCATAGGATGAACTATTTGGATTTGGTTTGAAAGGAATTGGATGAAGATGCTTTTCCAGAGAGTTTGTCCAGTTTTTGGTTTGTGGCATCTTGCCAAGAAACCAACGATAGCCGCAAGCCAAAAGCAATGGAAACGTATGGGTACGTTTTTCTGTTAGGTTGAAGTTTGGTTGGAATTGGATAAAAAGGGAAAGTTTTTCACTTTTCAGTTGGACATTAGTGACGGAAACAATAAGGTGCGGAGACTTATTATAGACTTATTGGGACTTAGTGGACCTTACCTAGTACACGATCGATGTTTTTTCGGCAAAGTTTACTAAATTATTGGTGAGTGATGGCCGAGTGGTTGAGTATGAATTGGATACCATCCAAAAAACGTGAGGGAAACCCCCATGCTCTAACCTTGCGGAAGAGCTGGTAATGCTTGATAAGCTCGATCCATGCCACTCCAGATTTGTAGCCCACTCTTTATCATAATGTTGACAGCTAATATAAAATGGCCACTGAATCCACCTAGCTTCTACTGTTGACCGGCTTAGAGGAGAGCATTGGCATGCGCGGATCTCATAATAGCCTGGGGAACCGTGTCCTACGCGAGTTTTTGTAGTTTAAGCCACACAGTCCATGACAACCTTGACTTCCTGCTGAGAAGATAAAGATAGGGAAGCGGCTTAACTGCCTTCTAAGCACTGTTTTTCACCCAGCATATCAAACGATGAATTTAAACAAATAGTAGACATCATCGCAACCACTGCAATAAGAAGATCCCGCGTTGTCATTGCAGGCGACTTTAACCCGTAGACGGTTAAATAGCCCTCACGCGCTACGAGCGACTGCGACAAACGCTCTTGAAGACATTCTTATCGCTAAAATTAATGCTGGCAAATACTTGGACCGAGCTGACCTTTAGCAAACACGGAAGGAAACCAATAGTTGACATCTCCTTTCTGAGCTCATGTGGCAAGAGATGAGATGCTGCGGCGAGAAAAAGCTAAAAATGCACGCACAGCGATCATCGGACAATAAAATTTTAGAAACGATCCTGGCAGGTCGTGAAGAAAATATAATAGAGCAGGGAAGACAGTGTCGGAATAAAGGGTGGAAACTACACACCCTCGAGGTGTTTCAGCTGATGACGGAGGATATATCCCTCCATATAAAAACAGCTGTCAAAGGCATGCAACACGATGCAAGAGGAATAACAGGGGCCTGGTGGCGCCTCCGTGCAACGAAAACTATAGCAAAGCTCCAACGGCCACCTGAATAATGGTGGAATGATGAGATCGCCAGACCGCGCGCAGAATGCCACAAAACGCGTCGTTTACAGCAGCGTTCCAGGCAACACAACTACCTACAGAAAACTCCATTTAGAATAACCCAAAGGAGAGAGATTTAGAAATTTAGAATAACCCAAAGAAACTTAAAAACTGTTATCAAATACACCAAGAAGAGGGGTTTCGATGAGCTACGCTAATTAATACCAGTTGGGGGAAAGCCTATCAAACTGTTATGACGAAGCTTTAGGGTGTTCAAAAACCCCCACCTTCACGTCCGTTTCGGAAAGTTTCTGGAAAATATTGTTGCTGATTAGAGCAAGATTGAATAGAAGAACAGGCCTGAAGTCGTAAACACATCGAAAAGGCCATACCTCTTCTGGGGTTGATGGTCTCAAAATGGGCGCCTCCCCAGGGGGTAGATAGGAGAACGATCACAATATAACCGGGTTGAAGCAAAACTAGCGTCAAACCAAAAATTTATGAACGTCTGTCTTAAAATGAGTGGCTTCGTGGTCGGTGTCTGTTATTAAGGTTAGGGACGGCCGAATATTTACAACCTTCTGGGGTTGCTGGTCCCCAATTAGACGCCTCCCCAGGTGGCGGATAGGGGAATCCTAGATATGGTGGGTCCGGGTATAGAAAATATCCGGGCGGACCAAAACCAGCAACAAACAAAAAATCCAGGATCATCTGCCTCAATATGAGCGGCTACCTTCATGTTCGGCTACCTCAAAATGTTCCGCGTCTGTTATCCAGGTTAGGGTCGGCCAAATATTAAAAACCTCTTTCCCTTCCAATATGCAAATAGAATGGACAATAATTAGATGCATGCCAGATATACATTTATGAAATATTCTGCTAGTTATATTATTGCTTTTCTTCGTAAAGGCATAACACTTGCGGGGGTAAGCTATGGTGTTTCTGTGCAGAGTATTCTGCGTTCCGTACTGGCTTATCAGCATTTGTGTGTTATATGGAGACTTACTTTTTCCTACTATCTTTCTATATTTCCTATCCTCAATATCTTTCCGCTCGCGATGTGCTACGCATCTTAAGGGTAGTCATAACCACTTGATCGCGAGTTAGTTATAAAAAAAAAATTTTTTCTGTTCCAATATGCAAACAAAAATGGACAGCAGTATGCCAGGTGTTTTTATTTAGTACTCGTAAAGGCATAACACATGCGGGGATAAGCTATGGTATTTCTGCGCAGCGTTTTCATGTTGCAGACTGGATTTTCAGCGCTTTTTGGATCGAGACCTCATTCCTCCTTTACTCTTAAATTCTTTCCACTTGTTCGGTGTGCCACGCATTTGAATCCCTTGATTGCGAGCTTGTTAGTAAAAAAAAACAAATAAAAAAGTCGGGATGAAATGGATGGGTGCTGGTAAGCAGTACTGCGCAATCATCACGCTGGATGTCAAGGACGCTTTCAATACACAACAATTGTCGTCAAGAGAGGCAATGAGGCAATGTAATGGCAACGGCAGGAAGCGTCCCCCAAGGTTTCGAACTAGGGCCTAAGCTATGGAATCTTTTGTACGACGACGTATTCAAACTCCGAATACTAAGGTTCTTGACATAGCTGACGACACAGCGATCAGTAGTAGTGGTCCAATTCCTTGAAGAGCTACAGAACACGACTCTTATGAAGCCACCAGAATAGTACAAGGCTAGAAAGCATGGATCTACGTCCAGTAGAGGAAAAGACGGAAGTGCTTCTTACCAGTAGCAGACGAATAATGGATACGATAAGGGGGAGCGTGAGCAAGCATTCTATAGTTTCCAAAGTAGAGCTGAAGTAGCGTGACCTTTTAAGATACATCTGCAACATGTAGCGGAGCGGCGGCAAAAACAACAGCCACCCTGACAAGTAACATGGCCTCCAAATATGGGTCACTGCAATGAAGACAGACTCCTACAGTCGAAAAACAGATGCGGTCTACCAAACCAACGCGTTGAGGGTATTTAGTGCGTTCCGAGCAACCTCATACGACACGGCATGCGTAGTAGCTGGTATGATGCCAACCAAAAGAGTTTAAGAAACTAAAAGAAAACATAGTGCCGGCAGGACAAGGTTGCCAACAGTTACCAGCCGGAGGAATAATTAGGTGCCTTTGAAGAACAATCCTAGAGATAGATGGAACTCCTTTGACAAAGATGAACGCAAAGATTGATCGCCAATATAGACGCCTGGATGGGATCAACAGGTAGCACGAAAAGCTAATAACTTCCACCTAACGCATATGTATAACTGGCCATGGGTGTTTCCGAGCTTACCTCCACAGGTTTGGGCAAAAAGAAAGATAACCGTTATTGTCCAATATGTGCACAGAAGCATTTGAAAGCGCAGAATATTGTCCACGATACATGACGAGCTTAATCAGCTGGCGAAATGATTCGGTGAAAACTTGGCCCCGGAGAATATCATCAGACAGATGCTGAGAACGCAGCATGCTTGGGAAGTGTCTAATGATCCTGAAAGAACAACGAACGAAGACGGAAACGGAGTATCAGGTGTAGGGGAGGTAGGTTAAGTGGGTGGAAGACCGACACTGTAACTGAGTACGGGCTCAGTTCCGTCTTTGAAAGTGACAGCTGTGTTGGATTGATGTCAAATTTTAGCGCTACCAACTTGAAACCTCGAAATGAATCATTTTTTACATGCCGACACGTGCGACAGGTGAAATACTTGTCACACTAACGAGCTCTTATAATTATAAAACCAGGTAAAAACGGATAAAAAGATCTATTAAAAAGGGTTCCAAAGCCAAAGGAAAAATGACCTTCGAAGGTGGCATTTCTATATGATTCTCTCGGTAGCAAAGAAGTCCTGCGTTTAGATAGTGCCTTAGTCTCAAAGACTCTGATTTTTAAAGAAAATATAAAAAATCTTTCCCTCATCCTGAAAAAAAAACTTATAAGTTTAGGGCTTCGATGGAGTTGAAGTAAGTTGGCGAACAGAAAAGGAGTTGCGTTCAGAAAGGAGTTGAACCAAGTAGAGTTGAATTTGCCCTCATTTCATCGTGAGCTCTAGAGCACCTGCTATCCACAGTTGAGAGTGAACTGTGGTCATAGGATCGCTGAACAAAAACTTTCCTAGTTTAAAGTTTTTTGAATTCATATATTATTTGCTTAGGCCATGCTCACAAAAGTGTGCACGGGTTGAAAATTAAAATCAATTAATTGTTATTTCGTTAGAATTTCGTGGCCGTTGATAGAGCCAATTTTTACACTTTGTCTGTACAAAATAAGAACCAAAATACACTCCAACTCTAACTCCAACTCTAACTCAATTTGAAAGACCTTAAAACTTCACACATACGGACAGACCGACAGACGGACAGACGGACAGACGGACAGACGGACAGATGGACAGACGGACAGACGGACAGACGGACAGACGGACAGACGGACAGACGGACAGACGGACAGACGGACAGACGGACAGACGGACAGACGGACAGACGGACAGACGGACAGACGGACAGACGGACAGACGGACAGACGGACAGACGGACAGACGGACAGACGGACAGACGGACAGACGGGCAGACGGACAGACGGACAGACGGACAGACGGACAGACGGACAGACGGACAGACGGACAGATGGACAGACGGACAGACGGACAGACGGACAGACGGACAGACGGACAGACGGACAGACGGACAGACGGACAGACGGACAAACGGACAGACGGACAGACGGACAGATGGACGGACGGACGGACATAGCTTAATCGATTCACCTGTCGGTCTTGATCATATCTCTAAAAGGTCTTAGGGGTCTACACTGTGTTACAAACTATGCATTAAAATTAACCCTGGGCCGGGTATAAACAGTCGCGATACGTTTTAATACCATGTCTCCACCGAGCACTAATCCTCGATTAGTATAAATCTTTATTAAATCCTCTACAAATCACGCGATTAACCATACAAAACTAAATCCTCTCGGCAAGCGATTAGAAATAAATCCTCTCATAAATCCCATTCACCCTATTCACAAATCTATTTTCTGCACCTCTGTAACAGTTTGAGAATCAAAAAAGGAAACTGTAACTGTCCCTGTGCGACAGATCTGTCACAAGTACGTTTTCTATTGTGACTTTTACTGAGGAAATCGTTTTTCGCTCCTGGGAAATGACATTGCCACTCTTTTTTGAGAGTCAAAATGACAGAAACAGAGTTTTCGTGTGAAATGAATCCTATATTTGTCCGATGGAGTCACTTTAGAATTTATTTTGAATCGTCTCCCGCTAATCTTCTTTTAATTGTCGGTGGAGACATAGTATAAGCTGAGATAAAATTGATATTTAAGGGTTTCTGATTACCTACTTACACGCAAATTACTACTGCCTCAAAACCAAGGTGGATAGGCCCAGCAAAACATCGCATACAGACTGCTTCCGACCGAGTTAGGGATACGGGCCTTTGTAAGGAATATGAAACTCTAGACGCAACGTAAATATCCTTCGAAATTGTCAGGCTCTCCCTCATCCAAAAGACATAAAGACTTACCTATTCCCCCACAAACGAATTGACATCAAACACGCTTCTTATTTTCATCCCAGAACCATGTGTATAGGCTACAACATGCCTACTCTATATTGTACCCCCTACTATCGTACAGTGTAACCAACCCACCTAGCACTTCAACTTACGCTACCTCGCTCTTGTGTGCATGTTGCAAGTCTGGTGTTATTCCCTCCTGAAGGTAGACTTGACCAGCAACTCTGTCCCGCGTTCATTCCGTCCAGCCAAACGCAGCCACGTTATTGAACATCACAATTCACAAACACTGTTGGCATAGCCAGAAGGAACGACATTTCTCCTCGTGTCGTCGTTCGGCTGCCGCAGCGCCTTGACTATGGGACATAAGGAACAGCACAATGAAAATGTCCATTGTCCATCGGTATTGTTGTTCCACTGTTCCATGTTGTTGTAGCTATTGTGTATAGTCCCGGCCAGTGGTTGACCCATTGTGCCGCTTGTCATGTTACTGGAAAATATTATTCTGTGGCCGTTGCTCCTGCAACAGTCTACATTGTACGAGCTGTTACACAATTCGCATTGTATTGGTTCCATGAGGAAGTGGGACTGGGTTTTGGTTATTTTTTTTTTCGATTTTCCACCTTCAAACCCTGCCTGAGACGGCGATGCTTGTGTTTTAAGCAACACCCACTATTGTCGTCATAGTCGGCGTAATTTTTGGGACTCGGCATTCTCCTTTGTGAGCTGTTGTCATCGTTTACGAGCAGGAATGTGTCCCTCTTTAACTCCCACTGGAGCAGGGATAAATTTGATTTTGTCCGGGGAGGGAAAAGATGTAAGGAATTCCTCTGGCAATTCCAGACCCCCTTCCAAGTTAAGTGGCTATATTCTTGTGAAATACTCGTTGAGGTGGAAACGATGTGACGACGACGTCTGGGCTTCTGTGTGTGACAACTTAAGATTCAGACGTCTTGATTTCGGAACCATAGTAGGTATCCTGGCAGCAAATTTATTTTATCATGAATTAAAACAAAATATGGGCAGCTGGTGTTTACTTCCTTCTTTGGGGTACGGGCCGAAAGGCTTTGCGCCTTGACTTTGTGTCCACGATCAACACCGATTGGCGTTTGAGGAAATTCCTCGATGGGACCTCACTCTCGTCATCGGTGACAGCTAAGACAATTGCATGACAAGGAGTTGACATATTTCAAGAGCTGTTGCAAAAACTTACCAGGCTGAGGACCTTGCTCTGGAGAACCAGATGAAGTGCCCAAAGTCCGCGTAGCACGCCCTGAGATAAGATTGTAATAACACATCGGCATTGGCTGAGGCTTTTCCTCGTTGGTCACCGACGGTGTCTGCTCTAGAGGAACAGCCAGTTCTTCGATCTGTAACGCATACTCGTAAATATCTTAACGAAATACTATTAAGAACCCGGCTTACATCAACGTCGCCAATCTTTTGTGGAGCTTCTTGTTCCTTTTCATCTTGAACAGCTAGACTTCGTTCCAGCTTTGCCTTGAGGATCTGTAAGAACGATATCGTAATTAGAACCGAATGAAACTTAAATTTTCGATTGAAATTAACTCACATCAATTAGATCCTCATCGGTGGCATGATTTACCAAAATGTCTGGCAAATTGCGCGCGGTTATTGATATTCCTTTCTCCGCAATGTTGATGTCACTCTCGTCGACTTCCTGCAGCTTGTAGATCATGTCGCGCAGCCTCTCTTGGATGAACTTTATCACTCCTACGGTCTTCTCGGCCGATTCAATGTTTTTCTGTTTCTCTAGCTTGAAATTGCTGATCTCAAGCTTCAGCTTTTCGACAACTTCTTGATTCCTGAAAAATAAAATAAATTTTATTTATCAACGTCCTATGGAGCATCAACTTACACTTCATTTTCCTTCATCTCGGAGAACTTATACGACTCCAACTTTCTTGACAAGTGCTCCCTCTGTGCCTCTAGCTCGTTCTTCTCTGTTTCGGCTGCATTTCGTAAATATGTCAAACGCATCGAGGACTCTTTTTGCGACATGAATCTCTCAAGAACATTAGCTGGCGAAGTAGCTCCAGTCACCTCCATTAGGTCTTTGAACAGTGCATCCATTTCGGCTGTGACGCTTTGCAGCTGGGAATTGGGATCGTCTTCGTTCTCAGTCTTGGCTGTGTGTTGATCTCCAGAGCTGGAGCCAATGCTGTCCTGGTGCACGAAGGTCTTGCCATCGGCGAAGAGTTTGCGACCAATGCGTTCGAGCTCGAGTTTCCTGCCTTCGACTTGCTTACGGAAATCCATGGCTTGGCGTTCTCGAATTTTCAAAGACGTATTGGCCTGCTGCTCTTGACGTTGCAGGATAACCTTGGCTGCATCACGCATCTCGAGAGCTTCATTGTGAACTTGCTATGGGAGGAAAAAAGTTTTTTGTTCCCACTAAATATTGTGCAACCCTTGTCAATGGGCTGGAAAGATCCACATATATCAAAGGGTTGAGATAGATCATAACACCCAAGCAGTAACTCAAGACCCTCTTTGAGACTATTCATATGGCGACATAAGGTGATATGAAAAAGCAACCTGTCAATCTCAATGATAATTATGGTTCATATTTTTAAATCGTGGCTTTATCTGGTCTTAATTATTCGCTAATGACTCCTCTTAAAGAAGCTTAATGTAGTAAGAAGTTCTCAAAATGCGTAAAAATATCAATAGCTCCGAATCTGATTGTATTTTTTGGCGCAGTCGCAACATAGAACCCGATTATAGTAGAATTCTTATGCACTCAGCATTTGAGGATACAACGAAACATTGATGCACTTAATTGTTGTTGCCTAAATGATTTTTATTTACTTAAGCGAAATCGCACTTAAAATATTTGCACCTGAAGAATTTGACGCAGTCTTATACCTAATCTTGTACCAGCTTTATCTGAAAGTAATTGGTAAAACCTTGCAACCCTTTGAAATACCTTAAAGATAAGTTTTTCCTTAAAAATAAAGTAAGATTATCAGTAAAATTTTGGCGCAGTCGGAATCATCATCTTTAACAAAAAATTAAGAGAACAGGGTGGTCCGGATAATTATACTTTTTTGACTGGCTCTTATGTCAGTGGTCTGTGTGAAGATAAAATCTTATTTGGTGCAATCTAAGACCACATACTTCAATTGATAAAAATGTTGGGCTGTATTTTTGAACTTTTAAAGATGAGCGTGGGTTGTTGGCGCAGTCGGAAATCTGTTTTCTCCCGTATTAAAGAATTTTTCTATAACGGCAATAAAATCAGCCCAAAGTCTTTTGTTTAAGGTAAATGAGATCGAACAATAAGTGTTCTAGTTGATTTGAAATTCTTGAAGTTTTGAAGTTTTTTCACACTCGAAGGAAATTTTGTGTTACTGACGTAGCCTGCAGTTATTTTTTAATATAAATTTGATAGAATAACAAATGAGCTCTTTAAAAACCTTTTACACCTAGAGAAGTTCTGTGTTATTGGCGCAGTCAAAAGTCCCTTTCTATGGACGCATTACAAAGGTCTTAGTTCCTTGTTATAGCTTTCAAAATTTCTGTTCAATGCTGGCACTACATGACATGCTAGTAAAATTTTGGCCTTACATAATAATGGCGCAGTCTGCCGCAGCGCCTTGAGAAGATCATAAGCTGTTTGTTTACGTTTTATAACATTTAAGGCTTTCGCGGTTGTTTGATAACGTTGAAATGTGGATTCCCACATTTCATTACGTTTTGTTTAAATGGTATTAAATGCTATTTAAATGGCATGTTAAACTTATTTTTGTAAGAATATAAAGAAAAGTCAACGATTGCTTACTGAATGCAATCTTCATCTGAATGCAGACGTTATACTGGCGCAGTCTGGACCCTAAATGTTTACTTAATTAATGCACTGCTCTTTATTATTGCAACCTTTTTTACCTACCTCCAACAGAGGTATATAAAATGTCAAACGAGCTGCAAGGGCATCATTGGCGCAGTCTGAATTTGAAGTTTATCTTTTTTGGGAAGTTCTTATGTCAGCTTCTCTTAGCCATGCTGTCTAACGTTCTTTAACTACATTTAGCCCTGCAAATTTAAGCTTGGTCTCAAGAAGACTTAGGAATCCATTGGCGCAGTCGGGGAACCTTCGTTTTGATAAGGTAATAAAGGAGCAATTGGAGTGTTGGATAGTGGGTAGGCTTTCGTTCCCAGTTCTCTTAGTGATGCGACAGACGTTAAGAAGCTGCGGTTTTTACTAATTTCGAAAAAGGTAAGAATATATCGACGCAGCCTGAAACCATTTATTCTAGACCTAATCTGGTGGTTATCCCCCTAAAGGCGTTTATTTTATTCATTTTTTTAGCTCCGACGACACAGTATCAAAAAAGGAGACAATTATATTGGCGCAGTCGGGAAACAAAATATCAAATACAGCTAAAAGTGAACCATATATGACTCAATATTTTGAGTGTCTGACAAAACTCAAAACTACCCCTATCATGCATTTTATTTCTTTTTAAATTTTATTTTCTTGATTGAGAAAATCTAAGCTAAATTTGGAAGCGCCAAAAGCACCTGATTAGGGTCTTTGGCGCAGTCGGATGTTTTTTACTCTGAAAACTACCTCAAAAATACCGTAATGTATTAGAAAAATACTTACTTGAAGTCGATTAATTTCCGACTGCTGTTCAGTTAGTGCCTCCTCTAGCTCCTTCAAAGATCTCTCGAACCGTTCAGCGTCTGTCATCAGAGAAGCTTGAATGGATTTGTATTTCTTTTTTATGTGCTCAGCTTCTATCCATTTTACATTTTTGCGATGAATTTCGTTCTCAAGCTGAATAACCAACTATACAGAGGAAGACATTCACAAATCTTTAATCCTTGAACGAATTTCACCCTAACATACCTTTCGATTTGCGTCTTCCTCCAAAGTTTCTGGAGGCTTGCCCCCAATCTCCTTGGCCTGATGCTCCTTATAGGCCAACAGCTCTTCGTAGTGCTGTACGAGATGGTTGAAATGCTTCTGCCTGACCTGAAATTTGTGCCTCAGCATGTCCAAATGCTTTCGGTTCTCAGTGACCTTAAGATCCATCAGAAATACCGCCTCTTCGGGGTTCTTCGCGCCAACCGGATAAAGTGGCTTGCCACTTCCAGTTTCGATTTCTGGCTCCTTACCCATTCGACGATTGATGGGATTCTTCAAGGCGAAAAGCTTGTTGGTGAGTTCCTTGTTCTCCTTCCTCAAATTGGATAGGGTTTCGGAATTGATGCGACTCTGCTTTTGCCATTCTGCGGCATTGGCTGTCTTTTGACCCTCTGTATTAGCGGCGAGTATTAGAAGGGGATTGAAGAATATCAAACTTCTTACCTGTGAGGAGAATCCTTTTTTTGATTTCAGCGATTTTTTGGTTCAAATCGACCGGCTTTTCCAGTTCCACCATGATGGCGTTCTTTTAAGATTGAACCAGAAAATTGGTTGGCTTGTTTGGTGGGAATAATATCGATTTAACAGCATTGTTGTGGAAACCCTCCAACAGCTACTTGGTAACAGACATTTTCACTTGTTTACTATCCTTAACAAGTTCCACCATTAACCCACCTTTTTCGAGCCATTCGAATAAGAAATCATTGTCTTTGAGTGCCCATTTCTTCTGGTCATTCAAACTACTTAGCATGTTCTTAATAGCTGATAAATGACCCTCATTAAGACCCTTAATCTTTCACCTCGACATTCAGCCAATCATCTAATTGTCGAAATCCGCTTTTTATTAGGTGCAATAATTTTTCCTTTTTACACAAAATCCGCCTTGCGTCACCAGCTACAGTTGGCGCGGTGGTAAGCTCGACGAATATTTAGAACACTATCCGGACTCGTAGTAGTTTCGCTTTTATCTTTATGACTGTAAGCGGATTAAATCCGTTTCCAGCAAAGTGGCCTCAATTAAAGCAACTCGCACAGAGACGGGACAGCAAAATGGCCAACTGGCCATTTAAGATCTGACTCAGAGCAGGAAAGTCCTTAAAGTTTTTTCTCTTACCTTTCGCAAGGCAACCACTCCTATCGGGACAAATGCTCTCCAGCCACTCGAACAAAATGCGCTGACCATTAGAGAAGTTCTATGGTTCCCCCGGGCGAAGGTATATAGTATATGTTGAGTCCCAATGAAGGTGGGTATAGAGTCCTTGCTGCCAGCCTTAAGGTGGATGGAGGTAAAACTTTCACATTGGAAATTTATTGCTTTTGTGCTGCGAGGGATTTGCGTAAGAGCCCATCCTTTCGTATATCCTTACTCCCTGTCCCGATGTGTGTGCTACGAACGGGAGCAGTGTACATTTTAATGAGGTTTCGCATCAAGCTTCACGACCGGCTTATGTAGGTATAATGTAGGAATGTTTAAGAACCGTTTCCTGGAACATAACTAAACCACGGACACGAAGAACAATGGTATGCCGCAGTGTTGTTCTGTAGTGTTTTTCCTTCATATAAAAAAGGACGCGAGTGGTGGCGATTGTAAAGAGAATAAAGTTTCGTCTTGTAATCTCATTTGCAGTCGACGGTGATAACGTTCATATGAGTTAAACTGTTTCCACGCACGCAATGATTTCGTCACATGTATATCCCACAAGGATACCTTTTTTACAAATTCGCTGGGAATTTATATCGAGTTCGTTGTCCAGTTAACAATGCAGACATTATGTATGAGGAGAGACACACGCACAATATGTGCTGAGCAGAGCGAACTCAATGGAAAGGATATTGAGGCGCTTTATTGCATTCACCACAACTAGATGGAATTAATTAATTAAGTTAATTGATAGTTTTTTTATTGGGCGCAATGGAGCACGAAAGGGATTGAGTTGTTGGGATGTGTTTTAAGGTTTAAGTGGTTTCCTTAATTTTTTTTTTTGACATGGATAGGGACTGTTTTGACTGCCGAAAGGGGTGTCTTAATTGGACCCTTAGGGCGCGATTTTAGTACTTAGGTTAAGCCAGGCGGTCAGGTCAGCTCACAATAAACGACAGGACCTAAATGTTTTTTTGTGTACTTAATAAATATTGGAGTGTTTTTTGTACTTTGAGGAAATTTCTAGTTGTAGTACGATCTATAGCTTAAGCTCAATTCTGCCATGTCCTCCCAGTTCAGGAAGAAACCAATAGTTTTGCTCTCAAACACTTACTTACCTGAATCAGGACATATTTGTCTCAAAAAAAAAAATTAAATTTAAGAAACTTTATTTGTTTATTAGCTCATTTCTTTTCCTTTTATTTAAATAAGAGAAGAGTACCGTAATTTTGGGTACAACTTGGCGCAGTCTCAACAAGGCCAAATTGCTTTTGCGTTCGATCTAAACGAAAAAACGTTCTTTCGATCTAAACGAAAACTATTCGATCAAAGCTTTACTGTCATCGGGTGAGCGAGGTCGGTAGTTTTCGCCGATTTTGGCGCAGTCCACGATTTTAGCTTTGTTAAAAAAAATAGATAAAGCTTTTTAACAAAAAAATTTTGTTTTTTGAATTTTGTCCCAGTTTTAAGCGGTTTACTTGATTGCAATGTTTTGGCGCAGTCTTAGGTTTTTGTTTTTGTTAAATAAAATTGTTATAGCTTTTTTTAATAATGATTTATCAATGGTAATTTTTATCAATGGTTTTACAATGGTAAATCCCTGTTTCTGCGCTAAATGAATAGTAGAAATCTACTATAGATATCAAATGGGAGATTGCAATGTTTTGGCGCAGTCAAAAACACTGAAAATGAGAAAATATGAGAAAACTACACAGTGCAAATTTCTGTCTGAGGGTAACTAATGGACGGTCAAATGGTCGGACAAATGTACACAACTCCAGTTTTGCCCAACGAGCACCTCGATTTGAGCCGCTGCTACTGGCGTGTGAGAAACGTCAAACGCTGGCGCAGCATTTCCTCCATGTAAACGTTTTTGAAACGTTTGAACGGCACAAAGCTCTGTCCTTAGCGCATAATGCAAGGAATTCTCCAGCCTTTGTCCTAAGAAGGAAAGCAGGTGATTTGACAACTGAACACAACTTTGGAACAGACATAATTTAGGGACCCATCAACCGTTATAGACGTTAAGCAAAGACTATTACAATTGGCACGCTCGATTATTTTCGACCCCAGTACCTGAATTATACACACTTATAAATATTTTCAATGCAGAAAATGTTTGGAGGCAAAGAATACGAATAGTTATTGCCAGAAAATGCAAAAACATTTGCTGCAAGCAAAATAATGGTTTTTCATTCCTCTCTATTCAATGAATATGAATAGATCTTGCCAGAAAATGCAAAATATTTGCTGCAAGCAAAATATTGTTTTTTTCTCATTTCCTCTCAAACACCAAAAAGTTTATAGACATTATCTTAAGATAAGTGAAAAAAATACAGTATTTGCAAAAAAAAAAAACGTTTCGCAGAAATTAATTTTTCAACTTTTCGTTGTTTGCAGTTACCTACATAAATTTTATTTTTTGGAGAAGATAGCAAGGCGTCTGTTGGCATTTATAAAAGTGCTTAAGCAGAGCTGTTTTGTAAATTAATTTTCTTTTTTCATGAAAAATCTACTTTGTTTGGAAAAAGCAAAAAAGTGATTGCTGCAAATATTTTTAGGAATAATGCTTTTGGTTTTTCTTCTCCAATATTTGTTGAAAGTAGTGAACATTGTTATATTTGTGATGGGGAGAGGATTGCTTGCTGAGGATTGGAGATCATATTTAAAGGAAGAACGTGAAATTTTGCCGAGACTGTCGAACATGAAGTAGGTTTTGATAGATATAGTTTAAGATCAAAGTTCTCATCTCATCTGTGTCTATATGAATACTACCAAGACAGGCTGAAATCATCTCTTCCTTCTGTTGTCACCTTTTCTGATATCACTAAAGTCCCAGACCTCATTCATGATGCGCTTTGTCATCTTAACCGATCGAACCGTTCTAGTATCGGCGTGGTACTATAGTAGTCTCCGTTATCGCAGTGGAAATAGCACGTGCGTCTGTGGCAATACATTTTACCCACCTCCGCGAGGTGAATTTTACCCACCTAAAAAACTCTCTGAAAGTAGCATTTGTAGTCACAAACTTCTCAGTTCGCCGTTCAAAATCGGTACTAAATTTAAGCCAGAGAGAGAAAGAGAGAGCGACCAAGCGTTCTCCTTGTATGTTCTCCTTACGATTTAAGCTTCCGGGTTACAGTTTACCAGAAATTTAGTCCTATACTGGGAAGAAACTTCTTTTTTGTTTAAACCGACCCCTAAACGCTCTTTAAATGATTTAGATTCACTTGCAATACCTTTGTGGGGCTTATGAAGTGTCATAACCGATGGGATCTAGGTTACCACAGCAACTTTATTTCGGCAGGTCTCCTGTGACAAGAAGAGAAGTAGTCGGTTTCGGGTGATCAAGCGATCTGGTTTTGAGCTACACTATTGTTTGAGTCGGACGTGGCCAGAGAAACGACTTTTGATTTGTCGGTTTAACCATGGCTTGCCTTAGCTATGCCAGAACCGAACCAGGATTCGCAAGCCATTGGGCCCTGTTGGCAAAAAGCGTGAATTGGTCATGACACAAACTTTCATTGACTGCCCCGATCGGTTTTGAGCAGCATATTCACCGGTCCCGTAAGTCAAATTGGCTGTCCTTAAAGTCTCTTAAGCCATCGTTGGTTCTTGATACCGATGATTTTTGAGCAGTGGATATTTGCTGTAAATTCAGATTCTTTGCCCATCCTATATAGGAAGCATAGTCAAGGCGGTGAAATCTTATCGCTGGCCATATCTCATCGCACCCCATACTTACTTATGGTACTGCCGAGCCATGGAGAGTCTCTACCAGGTTCACAGGAGCCTTTCATACTTTGCGATCCTGGGCACTCTGGTTCCAATTGGCCAGACCAAGCGCTCTGGAATACGCGATGGCTGCTTAAATTATCCGGTGCTAATTGATCTCCTCTCATGAGCGGGAAGATACCTCCTTCTGCGGTACAAGCCATATATTTACTTGGGGTACATGTCCATGTTTTAACCCTTGGTCAGCGAGCCTGGTGCACCAGAGTCAGTAACCCACTTTTGAGATGTGTTAGCTGCCATTATGCCGCTGCAACTGCCGCACTCAGTTATATGAGAATTCCTCCTCTGTATGTCCTTGTTCTATAGTGTGGCGCAACAGCTCGAGGTGAACAAGGGCCAACTTCTCAACAATGTATGCTGTTTGCGTTAATTTCTTCACAAACAAGGGGATCTACAATTTTTTGCCGAATCCGAACGGCGCTTTGAGAAGTTTTCAACGCAAGTGATACTCTCAGAGGGCTTGTGAGGCCCTCGCAGAGGTGGGGACCGTGAAAAAGAACGAGCTTTTGTTTTTTTTAAAAGAACGAGTTTTTTTTTCAGGTGACGCTGGTAGGAGTCGAACTCAGACCTTTGGTGTAGTAAGCACACACACTAGAACACAAAACTGTTTGACAATTTTAGTGTCTTCTTGGTCAACCCTCGCATTAATCCCTTCAGAAAGCCAAGACCAAGGGAAGAACTAGGCCTGTACCCGGAGGCTTCCGGAGGCTTATAAAATAAGCACTTGACCTGTAGTAACAGTTACAACACTAGGCGCCACCAGGCTGACGCCGCCGTTAAGTATGCCTATGCTGTTCCTACAGCACCCAAACACCATCGGTGTATTTTGAAATTTGCTTTTCATAAAAGGCACTGTCCATCCCACCCGTGTGCCTATTATGCGGGGGGTCTGTAAAAACTCTCCGAAAGTAACATTTATCTCGAAAAAACTTCTCAAAGTTCAGATTCGGGAAAATTGTAGATTGTAGGTCCCGTTGTATGTGAAGAATACAACACACACAGCATACATGGTTTAAAACTTGGTCCTGAATCACCTCGACTGCTGCGCCATTCTATTTATTTATTTTTAAACCCTAAACACGCCACGGAGCTACCTCTACCTTATCCCTCTGTAAGTTCGCATTTCGGGCGGTAACCAAGGTCCGCATTTTTACACAGCCTTAAAACAAGCTGCGGAGTCGGTTAACTTGTTCATTCACTTACGTCAGTTTCAGTTTCACTTTAAGCTTGCACAAACTGAAAACCTCCGTATTAAAATAAATAAATAAATAGAGTGGCGCAACAGCTCGAGGTGAACCAGGGCCAACTTCTCAACAATGTATGCTGGTGTGTTAATTTCTTTACATACAAGGGGACCTACAATTTTTTTCCGAATCCGAACGGCACTTTGGGAAGTTTTTCGAGACAAATGACACTCTCGGAGGGCTTGTCAGACCCTCGCGGAGGTGGGGGCCGTGAAAAAGAACAAGTCTTTTTTTCAGGTGACGATGGCAGGAAAACCTCCGTATTATTGCAGTGTAAAGCGGGATCGTTCAAAGCTAGTTAAGACTGATTATTCCCAGCTTCGCCTCACTTAACAAACCCGCTTTATAAATGAAACGCACGTCCGGGAAAGTGGGTTACCCGCATAATTGGAGGTAGACATACGTAGTTTAAGAACGAAGGCCACCAAACAGTCAGAGTCCTTACACTGAGACGAATCACCCTCTTAACTTTGGGGCCACGGGTTCATCACACACCCGCTTAACAGCTCGACCATAGGCTTATTTTATTCTTCCTTACAAACGAAATTGAGGCGCGTAGGTAGGCCAGTCAAAAATACTTACTTGTTCATTTTTTTTCCATAGTAGTGAAAGTGTGGCCGAGAGCCCAAGTAAACTTGTCATCGTTCGCATAAGTTAAATCCCTAGTCGCCTCTTAGAAGCTTTACCTTCAAAAAGGTCCTATCAGAGTTTATCGATTTATAGTTTGTAAGAGTTCGCAGGGAAAGGATAACACTTTTCCCATAACGACTTAATGTTGCTCGTCCACTCATTTATTTTCCTAAGGTCCATTCACTTGTCAAAACAAGAACGATACTACATTTTACCCCATCCACTCCCATCATCCCGCAATCAGAAGTCACACCACCAGAAACAAAGACCGTGGAAATTCCTTATCAAAAAGTTTATCCTTTAGCAATGGTGTGTCCGTACTTGAGTGCATTCTTTCCTTTCATCTTAATCACCACTGAAATGTCCTTATCATGGCATTGTCCTGTATACCGTGTGCGTCGTCGTTTCTCTCCACAATGTAATTCTGCTTTGTTGTTTATTTTTTGTATGCTACCCGTATTTTAAAAGTTTTTCTTTGTGTGATTTTTTTCCATTTTAAACGCAGCAGACATTCACCATGACTTTGCCAAAGTAGAACCCACAGAGTGGAACAGAAATGAAATTATGAGTCCTTCAAGTAACCGAAAGTAGATAATAATTACCCACTACCATGGCAACCACCTTCTCCAACCTTCTTCTCCTGGTGCAGGAGCACAACTGGATTTTCATCCATCCAAGAAGAGTGTTTCGTTGCATCAGGAGTAAAATAAGCATGCACAGCGGATCATAATGGCGCAGTCGGAAAACGTTTTTCGTCAGAGGTCATTCGAGAGTGTATGAGGAAATAATGATCTCGAGTGATGGCGTAATTTTCCAGCTCTCCAGCTGAAGAGTTGGGGAGTCCTTGAAACAACTATTCACCTAGCACAAGCGAAACGACACTAAAGGACGTGTAATTTGACGTGTGGGTAGATGAAGTGTATTTTTGGGTGAGGCACATTGTGTGCGTCAGGGAGTGTTGAAATTGAAATTTAATTCTTTGGGGAATGTTGAAAAACCACTCATGCTCAGCAGAAAGTGGCCCTTAAATTTTCCTTTTAACGAAACGGGTGAAAAGAAAAGCACACCCGAAATCAATACTTCAGAATTAATTAGACAAAAAGGTTAAGGGCTGAAAGAAATCCGACCTACGAAGAAAAAAAATTCAAAAACTCCGACGCAAGAACTTGTAAAGTTCACCCGAAATCTGTCTGTCTCGTCAATAATGTTGATGAAACTTATCACAGCCTTCAGCTGTCTGCCAAAGTCTCAACTTTTTTTTAGACATTCCAAAAAAAGGATGCAGGTATATAGCCCCCAACTTTTCTGCGGCAAAACAATTTGCGTAGGTTGCTCCTTCAACATCTGATTCCAGCAATTGTTTCTGTGTTACGAAGCCAAATAATCGAATTACCTCTATTCCGTAGGGATTCGCACAAAGCAACCCTTCATTAAATTCATGTCCTTATGCCCCATTACCCCAGCAACAATCGATGCATCATCCCCGAAGCTGAAATACAATCACTGCCAGAGACCAGAGAATCCCTATAACAAAACGTTAAATTTAAGAGCGACTTTAATAAACTCACACACCCATATACACCATTTCCATAAACAAGGCAGTCATTAGGACGGTTATAACGGCCAACCCTTATGCACGTTATATAGGCTAGACAGGTAGTGAAGGTCTCGTCTTTACGTCAGCGAAATTATTTTACCCCCATCGCGTGAGGGAGTGGATTTTTTTTTTCTCGTTTTTTTTTTTGGATGCGCATT
This sequence comes from Neoascia interrupta, assembly GCA_947623515.1. Taxonomy (NCBI): domain Eukaryota; kingdom Metazoa; phylum Arthropoda; class Insecta; order Diptera; family Syrphidae; genus Neoascia; species Neoascia interrupta. Next base: position 20,762,537 of record OX392462.1, on the reverse strand, counting down.
CGCGTTCCTTCAACACCCACAAACACTATTACAGTCTCGCAACTGAAGTGGTCCGCTCTTGCTTACGCTCCTTGACGTTGAATGCCAAGTTCTTCCAGTGCTCCCCTCCCAGTACGCGACCGCTCCACTAGGTCTTCAGAGTTGGAAGGTATCCTGAAAATTGTGCTGCAATTTTTGGTGAGTTATTACAGTTGCAATTAAGGCTGGCTGGCTGGTTAGGTTTGGTTAGGTTTGATCCTTTCGTGTGTGTGCAAGGTTAATACTGAAAGCCGGGTGAAATAAGGTTGTTGTAGACACCACAACGGCACAACCACTCGAAAGTGCCAAAGGGGGAGTCTGGCTCTAGGTAAGGAAGTCCTAAACGAACATTTCGCATGTCGTTCATTAACATCGTCGGGGTGGTTTTTTGTATGAGGCTGGTTGGGTGGTGGGAATTGTATGGCGCAGTGGTGGGTGGTTGACTATTGCTTATAACGCCTTTTCACGGCATCAACTAAGAATGTTGGTTATGTTCTCCACCCAAGCCACACAGCCATCGTGTTATAATTTCTTACCCGAACTGTCTTAACCTCTTGCTCGCACCAGGAGAAAAGTTCCTGTGCATGTTTGCCGCACAGCACAATGAGTCTGAAATGTTTGGCATTTGAAATGCTGCTGACATTTAGGCAGTGCTTCATAGTCCTTCACAGTAATGCCCAATACCTACATGGCGATGGCGGCTCTCTGCGAGATTAGATAGGATTTATGTGCTGGAATGCCTGTCACGGCTGAAGTTGTCTGTTTCTCTACTGCACCGCACCGCATTCAGGCAATTCGAGAAACAATGTTGGCAGGTGCTTTTGACAGTTTTCGGGAATCCAAAGTTGAATGGCAGGCCTTCAGATAATAATTACTTCCCTGGCAAGGGCTCACTTCTTCACCAGGCCACAAAAGTCCATAGAATCTATCTATCAACAGCCATAATAAATTAGAAGTTGAAAACCTCGGTAATGAAAAGGACACTGACCGCTTAATGAAAACCAATGCGGCTGCATGTATACAATTTTGGCCAGAAGCGGTATACGAAGTCGAGGGTGGGTGAGCTAAAACTTGTGGCGAACCATGTCAACATTTGGAAAGTAACTAATCAATCAGGGAGCAGACCATACCGGCGCGGTGGTGCAGCCAGTTCCTTTCTTTCCTACTGGATTCGTATTCGCCTTGAAGCAGGACAATGTTGAATTTGCGTGTTTTTTTTTTTCTTTGCTCTGTGCGGTTGTAACTGGCAGATTACAACTTTGGTTGTGCAGGCTTCCTGGCCTGCCTTAGGGCATCATGCCATGGATTTTATGGTAAATGCAAATTTGCAGAACGAAGATAGAGATTTCAATTGTTTCCATTGCAAATGAAAAGGATCCTTGAACTGCGTATAAGAAGGATGAGTTGAACGTCCGGTTGCGGGTTTAAATAAGAGGATGTGGATTAGACAATGCACTATTCGAAGAGGGAAGTTGCGTGCAAATGAGTTAAACACTGGAAGGCATACAAGTATGTATAGTTTGAATTTCTTATTACGCAGCTGAAGATATCGAATTTCTTCCGGAGCTTATTTTCTTGTAACAAAACTATTTTCAAAATTTCCGTGTCCATACATTTATGCCATGACGGCATTTGAGATAGACAACTGTTTGAAATATCCTGAGAGAGATACCTATCTAGGCTATTCCCAGATGTCTCCCGGAGAGGTTTTGGATTTAGCCGAGCCATCTGATTGTTTACCTATCTCAGGGGCGCGATACTGATAGCTTGGCATTCATATCCCTTGCCCCTTGCATAGAAAGAATAGAAGACGAACAACGGGACCGAAATCGTAAAATAATTTTTTTTTAATAAGGATCAGCCCATTTGCTAGAACAACAGGATTCTTGACTGGAGAATTTACCTAGAAACACAAAAGTCTCGGAATACAAGATCTCGAATAAAATCTCGAACGGACGATTTTTTTTTCCCCCTAAATTTTTAGGAAATTTGATTTAGAAATATTTTTACATACTCAAATTTGCTCCTACCCCTAAATCAATAGTTTATTTAACAGGTTACATCCTCATTCATTTTAAATCCGCTGGGGATGAGCTGGTTAGGAGCATGCACCAGCTCATCTGCAAGATATGGTCGGAAGAAAGCATGCCCGACGAATGGAACCTCAGCATTGTTTGCCCGATCCTGAAGAAAGGAGACCCTCTGAGTTGTGCCAACTACAGGGGCATAAGTCTTCTTAACATCGCATACAAGATCTTTTCTGCTGTACTGTGTGAACGCCTGAAGCCGTTTGTCAACAATCTGATAGGCACATATCAGTGTGGCTTTAGGCCAGGAAAGTCCACCATCGATCAAATATTCACACTGCGGCAGATCTTGGAGAAAACCCAGGAATTCCAAATCGATACACACCACCTCTTCATCGATTTCAAGGCCGCGTATGACAGCATCTATAGAGACGAGCTATATGCAATGTCTAGTTTTGGCATCCCTGCCAAACTCGTCAGTCTGTACAGGATGACGATGGAAAACTCACGCTGTTCCGTCAAGGTCGGCAAAGACCTCACCGACCCCTTTGATGTCAAAAAAGGATTAAGACAAGGCGTCGCGCTGTCATGCGACTTCCTTAACATCATACTTGAGAGAATTGTGCAGAACTCTCGCGCCAACACCAGAGGTACAATCTTTCAAAAGTCCATTCAACTACTCGCATACGCAGACGACATTGACATAATCGGTAGAACAAAGCGTGATGTCAGTGAAGCCTTCGTGAGTATTGGGACGGAAGCGGCGAATTTGGGTTTAGAAGTCAATGAGGGCAAAACCAAGTATATGCTGTCATCAAGAAAAGACACCCAACATCGACGTCTTGGACAAAACATCACCATCGACAGCTATAACTTTGAGGTAGTTAGGGACTTTATCTATATGGGTTCCGCTATCAATTCAGACAATGACACCAGCGCTGAAATCAAACGAAGGATAACTCTTGCCAATCACTGTTTCCTTGGGCTAAGCAGGCAATTAAGTAGCAAAGCCCTCTCGCGAGCAACTAAAGTGTTCATGTATAAGACCCTCATCATCCCAGTCCTGCCTTACGGAGCAGAAGCATGGACCCTGTCAAAGGCGGATGAAAACACTTTAGGCTGCTTCGAGAGAAAAATTCTTCGGACGATTTATGGTTCCGCCTGCATAGACGGAGAGTGGAGGAGGAGATATAATATCGAACTGTACGGGCTGTACAGCAATACCGACCTAGCCAAAAGAGTCAAAACACAACGTCTACGATGGCTGGGTCGGATGACTAGAGCGGATGGACACCAACGCCCGGCCCGGAAAATCTTCGAATCCACACCGCAGGGACGGCGCGGTAGAGGAGCACCGAGACTCAGGTGGCGCACGCAAGTGAAAGGAGACCTCAGCCAACTTCGCGTGCGAAACTGGAGACGGCTAGCTCGAGACAGAGCTGGCTGGCGAAGCTTGTTGGCTGAGGCCCAGGTCCACCCCGGGATGTAGCGCCACCTTAAGTAAGTAAGTAACTATTCTCATTCATTCACATATTTCCCCCGTGCATATTCAACTGTAGGCCAAACAGAGCTTTTTTAGTTAACCAGGATGAATTGCTTTTGGTTTCGAGATTTTTCTCGCTCCAGATCTTCATTTTCTACATCAGGCTGGACCCAATTTGGGGCCATGAGGTGACTGAAAAAACTGCGGCGGTAAAATTGCTAATATTACTCGTAAAGGAATTGAATAGAAAATCATAAGTAAGTTAGTATTATCCAATATTTCGCAGCTCAAGCACGTTCATCGCGTGTCCCTCAGCACAGATTTTCTAGTCTAAACGGACTATATGATTAGCGAGATTTACAATAAACTAGATTTACAAGCGCTCAGGGTCAGAGTCCTTACGCTCTTACTTACCGGCGGTGAAATTTCAATCCCGGGGTGAAAATAGGCCTTAACCAGCAACCTTCGGTTGACACAGAAAAAGCTCTGTCAGCGCGGTTCCTCGTGCTCAGACTCAGCTTTCTACTATTGCGTTTCGCTCTACGCATCCTTCTCCACTTACCGTTCATGATTGACGAAATACAAAATTCACTTCAACCACGATCTGTTCATCCCTGGGAAGCAAAAGGAATCTGAAGTTAACCCACTGAGTAGTTTTTCAGTGCAGGGTAAACTCCGTCAATCTAGAGGTCGAAATCTTCGATTCTCGAAATTATTGACTTTTCCGAACTTTTCTCAAGAGTTCCACCATAAACCCAGGCTACGCACCCCTCGAACCCAACCCGGGGTGGGTTCGAAGATTTTTCGGGCCGGTGCGTTGGATCCGCTCTAGAATGACCCAGCCGTGCGTCGTAGCCTTTGTATTTTGACTCTTCTGATGGCTAGGTCGGTGTCGCTGGACAGTTCGATGTTATATCTCCTCCTCCACTCTCTGCCTATGCAGACGGGACCGTAAATCGTCCGAAGGGTATTTCTTTATTAGTCCGAAGGGCACAATCCCCTACCTTGAGGACCGGATCCTTTGTATAATTCCAGGGACGGAGAGCCGATAGCCCGCACCTTATAGGTCTGAGCTCCGAATATGTCGTAGTAGCTCATATAAGGTGTTCACTAAGTAGTTCGTCTAAATCTGAACATCATGCTTACCCGCTGTTTTGAACTTGCGTGCCCAGTTATGAAAAACCCCCGTAGAAAATCGGTACCTTGGTGGAATGCCGAACTGCAGCGTATTTGCAAAGAGACCAGGAAGCTCCCGAATCGGTCATTAAAAACCAATTTAGTAGAAGACTGGAATCTATACCGATCGAAGCAAAATGATTTTAAGAGACTTATTCGCAAGTCGAAAAATGACTCTTATAAACAATTTTGTGAGGAGATCGAAACTAGTAGGCTTGTGAAAGCTCTTCAGAGGATCGTACCAAGTAGACTCACTTCAATACTCAAACCTGTTGGCACCTACACTGAAACCAAGGCGCAGACCTTCAGTCTTCTCCTTGACTCACTTCCCGGGAAATCAGATCACCTCCTGCTCTTCAGTGGTACTGGCGACGGTGGCCACTGCAGTACCAGCGAACACAACGCGGCTTAACTGGTACATTGCATCTAGAGTGGTGACTGATGATGCTATCAAATATGCTATTGCATCTTTTGAGAGCTTTAAGTCACCTGGTCCAGATGGCATCCACCCAGTTGTGCTGAAGCAAGGTTTACGTCAGCTGTTGCCCACGTTGAAAAGAATTTTCACTGCGAGCCTTGCCTTGGCTTACATACCCACCCCTTTGGCGTATGGTTAAAGTCGTTTTCATACCAAAACCTGGTAAGTCAGACTATAGCCTAGCCATAAGTTTCAGGCCCATAAGTCTGTCTTCCTTCCTGCTGAAAAGCTTAGAGAGACTGGTTGAGCTGCGTGTGCGCAACGTTGCTCTTCGTTTGCACCCTCTTTCTGAGATGCAACACTCTTATCAGCGCGGAAAATCCTGCGAAACTGAGCTTCAAAACCTTGTTGGTAGGATTAAATGTGCTCTTGACCAGAAGGAGGACGTGCTGGGCGTTTTTGTGGGTGCTTTTGAGGGGGCTTTTGATTACGCGACGTTTGACAGCATGCAACAGCATGTGCAACTCAGTCAGACAACATGGTGTAGATGAAACATTAGTTCAATGGATTAGGGAAAATGCTAATGAACAGGACGCTGATAACCGAAGCAGATTGTGGCAAGTGCATCATAACTGGGGTAAACAAGGGCTGCTCGCAAGGTGGCGTTCTGTCTCCCCATTTATGGTGCATGGTGGTAGACTCTCTCCTGTTGGCTCCCAACCTTCCTGAATCCCACACACAAGCCTACGCGGATGATGTCTCTCAGGCGCAGAGATCCCTACACTTGATCGATGATTGGTGCACTAGAAATGGGCTTTTTCAGTGAATCCTCTTAAAACTACGGTTGTTCTCTTTACGAGAAGGAGGAATGTCACTGGTTTGACTCAACTCGTGCTCAAAGGTGTCACTATCCCGATCTATCCATAATGAAGCCAAATATTTGGGAGTAATCCTTGATAGAAAACTTTTTTGGTCCAAGCATGTTGAATCCAAAACCGAAAAAGCATTGTCCACCTTTTGGCAGTGCAGAGGCGCTTTTGGCAAGACATGGGGCATATCGCCGAAAAAGGTCCTCTGGATCTACTACACGGCCATGGTTAGACTACTAGAAACGTGTTACTGCCTTTTTTACCAAACTCCAAAGAACGGTTTGTCTTGGCTGCACAGAGGCCTTCCCTAGCACGCCGGGCTCTGCTCTAGATGCTTTGATGGCCTCGATCATGCGATTTTTCGCATCTGAATGAGTCACCTCCCTGATAACAAGGATAACCTTAAGGGTTTCGTGGTTATTCAATAAGACTTCCCAAATTTTATATCTTCTTTAAACCTTAACCTAGATATACCTATGAAGGGAGTGTATAAAGCCTACGACGAAACTATTTTCGCTGTCAGGTAGATTTTTTTTTAATTATGAGCTCGCGATCGAGGGGATCAAGAGGTTATGAATAACCTTTAAATGCAATAGCATATCACAAGCGGAAGGAAATAAGGTTGAGAGTAGAAAATTATTAAAGGTACCCGGTGTAATTGTAACTCTGCGCGGCAAGGGCAGAGAATAAACACCTAAACATGAAAAGAACCACAAAATCTTCCTTCCGCAAGTGATACGCCCTAGCAGAGTATTTAAGTGGGGTTCCCTTAACAGCCTCCGCGCGCCATGGCCTGAAATTGACAAGTTTAGCCATATGACTTGAATGTTTTGTGGCACAATGTATCTTCGGGTTCAATGTTTCGTTTTGCAATCGTAAAGAGAAAACGTTGTGTTACATAATGTAGAGACTACAAATCGAAACTCTAGTTCAAATGATCTGAACATTTGCTTCGTCTCACAACTCAACAGCTGTTAAAAAAGACCGTCAAGTATGAAGACAACCGCGGAGCGGTCCGTCAGCTTTTGTTGAAGCTTATAGTCATCTATATTGCGCAGTTTGTGTAACATTCTGCTTATTTATTAAAATTATTTCTGGATATATTTCTGTAATATACTTTTTTCATAGTGTTCCTGTTGGGTTCTGTACTGTTTCCTACTGTTTTTATATTGGGTGAATTTATATGGGGTTTCGTCACCCTAAAAATAGGCTGACAAAAAGCTTTACCGCTTCGAAAATAGAAGGAAGGACATACTCTTTCTTGGCCTTTTTTAGGATTTTTATAATTTAAAACCCATAAAACAGCAATTTCGATTATTTTTGATTACCGTTAGACTATTTGATCAATTTTACAACCACCTGTGCTAACATTTGCCACTTTTCTTAAATTCTGCGGACATGGATTTCTGAGAAAACGGTAAAAAATGCTCTTTTTTATTTCGCTTGTTTGAATGGGCTTAAAAACTTAGGGTCGAAAACGGCAATTTTGAAACGTTTTTGAAGCATTTCGCTTGCCTTTTAAACATAACATACTTCAGCCAAATTTAAACAAGGTGGTCATAACCGTTAAGGAACTAGAAATCTTTAAGAAAAAAGTTTTCGAAAATGTTTTCACGTTTTTCAGTTAAATCTTCGAAGTTTTTGAATGTTCGAAGTCTGCTCTAGTTTTGTATAAAATTTAAGAAGATGCACTATGCCTGGTGTTAATTTTAAAATTATACTTTTTACCGTTTGGGAGATAGAGGGAGAGACATGCGTGTTTTGGACCGTTTTTATAATTTTTTAAATTTCAAATCCATAAAACAAATATTTTGAAGTTTTTTCCAGTTCCCGTTAGACTTTTTTCCAATAGCACAACCAGCAGCACTAGCATTGGATGTTTTTTTTTTTAATTCTATGGCCAGCGGATTATGCGCAAACGGTAAAACAAGCTCCTTTTTTATTTCGTTTTTTTAATAGGCTTCTAAAAACTTGGGTTAAAAACGGCAATTTAAAAAAAATTTAACGCAGCCTTCCTTCTTTTTTTAAGCTTTTTACTTTAATCGGATCTGAAAAAGATCTGAAGAGATCAAAAATCGTTTTTGAAAATGATTTTATGTTTTTCAGTTAAATCTTAGAAGATTTTGAAATTTCAAAATCCGCTATAATTTTCCTTAAAAATTTTGAATTATTTCTGATACGTGTGATTTTTTTCATATAATTCCACCAAACAGCACCGGTGAAAAAAAAAGACTTGTTCTTTTTCACGGTCCCCACCTCCGCGAGGGTTTGACAAGCCCTCCGAGAGTATCAATTGTCTTGAAAAACTTCTCAAGCTGCCGTTCGGATTCAGCAAAAAATTGTAGGTCCCTTTGTATGTAAAAGAAATCAACACACCAGCATACATTGTTGAGAAGTTGGCCATGGTTCACCTCGAGCTGTTGCGCCACTCTAGGTAGGTAGGTAGCACCGGTGATAAAGGGAGGGACACATGTTTTTTCATGCATTTTTGCGATTTTTTTTTCGGAAATGCCTCAAAACTGCAGTACTGAAACTGGTTTTGAAAAATATTACCTAAGCACTTGGTTTGAGTTGCTTTATACGAGTGTTCAATATTTATTTTGAGCGATTAGCCGTTCAAAAGTTATGGCCTCCAACACTTTGAAAAACGTCATGCATTTTCGACTCTTCATTTCTCAAAAACGTTTTTATATTTTCGAAAAGTTTTATTTTTCAATTAAAACTTAGTATTTCTTTAACCTAAGTTTCGTTTTTCTAGTTCTTACCTACTAAACTTCTTGAAAAAAAAAAACACTAAAAATCATTAAGTCCATTTTCACATGAAATTTCAAACTGTAATTAAACCGTTATTTGTTCTTAGAAAAAATTTCCCTCTTTGGATTCTCTGACCATTTCCGCAGTTTATACGCACACCAAATTTTGTCTTTCTACGACTTACCGTTCAGAAGTTATAAAGCGATTCGACGGACGGACAACGTAGCGATACCATAAGAGGTACTTTTTCCATTTTTGGACGGACCGCATGCCCCCTGACAGACTTCCTAGACAGGTCATGCTAGCCGAGATGCGAGCGCGTCGCCCCCCTGGTAGGCCAAGAAACAGGTGGTGGGATCAGGTAAAGAACCTCTCTGAGTCCCGCCTGGGGATCTCGCCGGAGTCTCTTGTTGGCGGAGGATCGAGAAAGATGGAAGGACCATTTAGCTACCCTCGCTCAGCGGCCCTTTTAAAAGATAAGCGGCATTCAAAAATGATCATGATGATGATGGACGGACCGCTAAAAATCAACTTTAAAGTTTTGAATGTATGCGCGCCTAACCTCCAACACCCAATTGTAAGTAACCTCTTATTGTACCCCCCCCCCCCCCCCCCCCCAAGACCACAAAGACATATTGAAACCGAATTCTGAGTCGAAAGAGCCATGTCCGCCCGCCCGTATGTCACTAATTTTTAGGCCTTAAAAGGTGCTCTATATGGTCGACTGTTGTTTCATCCTGAGATGTGTGCATACAACGCCATCCACCTGCAGCAAAGTCGATCAGCCTGTATCCGTTGTTGGAGGTAGCGTTGTGCTGCGGCTTTATTTGCCGACTGCGCCACCAAACACGCCCTCCCTTCCTTACTTGGCAGAGAAGAATTATTGACTGCTTTGAGGAAATGGGAGAGTTGAAAGGCAGAGTTTCCTAATCTGAGAACAGATAGGTATATCTGCACAAATATAACACGTAAGTACGATTTTTAATCATACTTTAAGTGTTTTACTCGCATTCGATCAGTTGCGCCCAGAATCCCAGTTTAGGCGCATCATTGTCGGTATACCGAAGTAATTTATTTCCTCATCATTACTAAGTCCTCAACAGTTTTAAACCAAATTGCAACAGTATCTTAATCTTATTTGTACCTTTCCTCTGTTGCCTCATAATGATGGAAGAATTATGAGTCTATAATTGGGAGAGTATAATGAGAATGATGACAATCTGGAAGGACTTTCTAGTTCTCCTGCAAGATTTAACAACCTCTCGTCAATTTTCCAAAATGCCTCGGAAAGAAATTTAATTTCAAAAATTCCTTTCATACTTCAAAATCCCCTGCAATTAATGCACAGCAGCAAACTGGTGTATTGTTAAATTTCGTGACAAAATGGTGACAGAGACCCCAAATGGAAAATTCTCAAAGGGGCATTTCAGGACTCTGCCATCCAAGCCGCCCGCCATCGCCGGAGGGTGGTTTGTAATTAACATTTTGTTGTATGCAAATTTATAAAATGCGACACCTTCTCTGTATCGTATGGCACTTGGCTTCGCTGCTACGCACACTTGATTCGAAAAAGCCAAATCCGAACTGAATCCTTGGCAACCGCGCATAAATGCTATACCAGAGCCTGTGCATAGTGTTGCCAACAGTCACCCACTCCCCCGTCAGTTTTTTATTTTCAAATTTTAAGTTAACAACTTCTGTTTGTTTTTGCGCGTGTAGGGCTTCAATGTCGCAGCTTAACCCAACGGAAACAAAGCCGCTATGGTTTTTCACTCACTGTATAGGTATACATGCAGCCTCACCATTGCCGTGCGGGATGTATAGGTGTTGGGATAAAAGTTGATTAAAGCTAGGAAAAAAAGCCATTGTCGGCAGGAACAAAATCAAAAATGGCCGCTTAACAATAACACCATCTGCTTGCGGTTATGAAAGCTGCTCCAGAAGGGGAGCCCGAGCCATCCAGCTCGGCTCCGGCTGTTGCTTCAATTCATAGAATGTTCATTTATGTAGGGCTTAGCACATTTTTTCCACTCCCATAGCGATGAAATCTTTTATCCTTGCAACACAGCAGAGGATATTCATAATTTTCTGTTGCATCAACATTTGTGGAGGAAAAAAAAAGAATTCTTTCACACCCGATGATGACGCCTGGTGACGCGTTATTTTACTGCCTGACATGTGAGCTTTTTTATGTCATTCTACTTTGGAGAAAAATATAAATTTCCCTGGATTGAGTGACGAAAATAGCAAATCCTTGAGGGTGGCAATGGAAATGGAAATTTATGATGCCTTTGAGTGTGCGGTAGGTATACCTACGCGTTTATTGCATACCCTGCTTGCGCATCGCATCAGATATACATAAGTTCGCATGTAGTCGTAAGAACCTGCATGCAAGGATATTTGCCTTTTTGGGGAGACATAATGACAGCAAAGGAGGGATTGTTATTTCCACATCATCACTGGAGAAATATACATATTTTTGAAGTTCAGTTAGCGAACGTTGGCGGCGACGGCAGAATTAAGGACTTTCTGCTCGAAAATGAGACCTCTCATTGTGCGCTGATGAAGAAGCACAGACACCGCCATGTGGGGGAATTCGTAAGAAGGATCACATCAGTTTCGATGGTAACAATCCTAGGCATACCTACTTCTACACATAAGCATCCTTTTTGTCGATTGTATTGGTTGCCCGGAGACTGTTTCAAGGATAGGTGGATGGCCTTTGTTTTTGTTGCTGCGCTGCTGCTTGGCATTCCATATTCATGAGTGAAGTTGAAAGGAGTAATTGATCAAAAAAATACTTCTACTGAGTGATGATGTGCGACGGTATGCAACGAACAACGTCGAGAATAATTGTGTTGATGAAAGGGAAGAGTGGAATTTGCATTTGCATACATTCGACTGTGCTGGCTGTGGAAAAGAGGCATTAATTAATTGCATGCTTTTACGGCTTACTTCGGGATGCAGATTGATTGAAAGGACCTGCGAACAAAGGTTACTTATTCGGTGAAATGACTTCCATGCGAGGGATTCTGGTGATAGAGTGCCTTGCTTTAAAAGTCCCAAGTCAATCGACAAAAGCAAAAAAAAAAAATCTTGCCCTTAAATCCATCAAGGACTAATTCAACTGGGCATAATCGAAATTGACCCTAGACAATTTAATTAATATCCTTTGCAATAAATTTCGCATTCATTCAATCGCCAGAAAGGCGAAATTCAAAAAGCCAACTTTCACATTAGAGGACGAAGTGCAAAAAGAAAAACTTTCAAAAGAATAACCAAACTTTCCCGCCAAATTAATTTGAAAAAAAAGTCCTTACACTGGGAATAAAAAGTTTTTTGTTCGAAAGCAAATGGATCGATGTGAATTCCAAACACGACGACCAATAAATTAAAACATTGCTTTTTCACTTTTCTCCTGATGGCATTCTGTGTTTGCCCCCCAAAGGACACTCACGATGGCTCTAAACTTTTCTGGGAATATTTTTTTTTTCCGCTGACCAAAAGTGGCAAAGTGGTTCCTCTCGGAAGTCGGAAGCCATTCGGGGAAAAGTTGAAAATTGATGCGGTCCAAAATTAGGATGTGTTCAGCTCCTTGTTTCCTTTGAACGTGGAAATTCGATATCCTTTGGTGATTTTTTTATATTTTTTTTTGCAAGAAACTAGGTGAACCACAACCATGTAGATGATTGTCGACTTCTGCTTGTGGGCATTCAAGCGATCACAGAAGAAATATTTTCCTTTTGACAAATTTTCTCTATGAATAAAATGAATTGAAAAGCGTACAGGATACCCGCTTATACATACATACCTATACCTACTTGCATTTGGCGGTGTGGGTGGAGCGATTCTTTGATGTAAAATTACTTTTTGCAAAGTTTTTCCCGAGCCCGCATTCTCGATTCTTATGATGATGCAGAAAAAAATATGGGCGAGGGAGAGGTTTCGTCCTTATTTTTACCTGTTTTTCCGTAATTTCAGCTGAAATTAATTTTTTAAAATACACATCACTTTGATGGAATGACTGAGATAATGTACATAGCATACGCCTGCCTTGGGAATTAATCCCGCCATTCATATGGATGCTTTTGACATACCTCCAGGATGATAATGATGATGACAGCAGCGACGACGGAAGCTCATGAAATATCATCGATTGTAAATTTGCCGTGGAACCCTTAATTATGCTAAAAATCCATATTGTGCCATGCGTATGGCATGATTAAGAGGGAGTGCTGGCATCCAGGGGGTGCCGAAGCGAGCATGTAACGCGCCGCATGCAGACAACACAACTGGAATCCTTGATGTGCTGCATGATTGTAATATGGATAATGACAAGCAGTTTTCGTCACCGCAACCGAGTTGAATTCCTTGACAGTTGGATGCATTCTTTATTGCGTCCTTTCTGGCTTGATATCAGTGGCCAGCACGGGTTTTATTGAATATGGATGGTTTTTGAGGCCCACAGAATGCTGCATGCATTTACATGCGGCACTGGGTTTCACGGAAAATACCTGAATTTTCGGAACTCTGAAATTCTTACATCTTTTTACAACTTTATAATAGGATAGGAAGTGTTTTTGGGGTAATAAGGTAGTATCAACCTTTCATTTATAAGTAAAAACGAAAGACTATTTGCATTAAACTGATTGCATTTCTGTTGCATGCGAAAAATATTCAAATACCCTTGATATGTGGTTTTTTTTTTCAAATTGTAACCATTTACGACGGTCTACCCGGCTCATTGACCTTAGAGTAACAAAAGTCGTTAAGTCGCACTAAATATGCGTACACTTAAAAAAGCTAGGAACCAAGCATTGATGCCGTACAATGCAAGCGAATGAAAGAGAATTGAAGGAATTAGCTTCGGATCTGCACATGGAGACACATGCACATTCCTAAACAGGCCACGTGAAGCCGAATAATTAACCGAGGTCTTAAGTCGCTGATAGGTAGATATCACAGCTATTCAAACAACGCGGTTGGATTGACGGACATTGAAAAACTGCGATGCATACTGACTAACGGCAACTGTCACCGACAAATACCATGACACTATCACAGCCCACTTGAATTACGTGTGCTGTATCCTTGTGTAGTGTGATTAGCATTCAACAGCAGTGAAAAACGCCCCATGTCAGCGTAGACGCATTTCATTTGCAGTCTTATAAACGGCATTTATTAATTTTATTTGCTTGACATTAAGAAAAACTTGCATTATAAAATGTCCAGGTATTATTTTCGTATACCTACTACAGAGCTGTTCATCAGGTTAGACGCACCATGATAAAAGTGAAAATAATCTTAATGTTTTTCCAAAAATTTAAATATTAACTAGAAAAAAAATAAATGTTTGTGAATTCTGATTAAATACGTGTAAATATTCCTGGTTTAAAAAAGACCTGCCAATTTTTTATTATTTTTTTCAAAAACTGCAAAAAATTAAGACTATTTTCTTGTTCATCTGATAAGACGCACCCTTTAAAATATATGAAAATCATGTTTTAAAATATTTTTATTTTTGTAGTTAATTTTTTAATTAGATTTAAAAGTGCTTAGATAGTTTTAGTACTAAGTGCTACCACCAGTGTGTGAAATAGCATTGAAAATTTTATGTTTGAGAGATTAATTCAACCCACTGAGATCACGCCCCAAACAGCTTAATTTGATGCAATATTCTGTTATCTGTACTCTGTTATTGTGAACTGCCGCCCTCCTTCATCAACCTGAGCCAGCCCCAAGGATTTTGTATAATCTTAAAATCCGAAGAATATGGTGGTCACGTCTTCACTTGCAAAACTTGCTTTCAGAAAAAGCCGATTCCAATAAAATCTCGTAAGACACAAATTCACTGGTCCAGCCAGATGGCTTATCCCCCATAGTTCTGAAGAGGGGTTATTCCACGCTGGCAAAACTGTTGCGTAAGATTTTTTATCTATCCTATACTTCTGGTCTCTTTCCGAGTAGATACGAAACAGCATTTGTCCAGCCCGTCCTGAAAAAAGGCGATTCTTTTTTTCCGACCAGTTGCACTTACGTCCATTCTTTCCACGGTCATGGAAACGCCGATTAGTTATCAGCTGATGAAATATCTTGAATCACGAAAGCTTCTAAATGACCGGCAATACGGCTTAGCTCCACTGCAGGGACGTTGAAGAAATTGAATCTGTTCGTCACCTGCTGTGCGAATGCCCAGCCCTAAACAGCATCAGGCGTAGTATCCTCGGCAGTTACTTCTTCAACGAGCTCGAAGATCTAAATAATGTAGATCTAAAGGACCTCCTAAGATTTGTATACAAATCCGAATGGGTCCAAGAGGGCGGAACTCTGAGCTTCTAACTAGAATCCTTAATAGAAACTCCAATTCTATTAAGAAGGTTCCCAATGGACACAATGGACCCAACTGCTGGTCTAAGTGAAGCCGTGACTATTGTCAAAAGGGTATCCATCAACCTAACCTAACCTAACCTAGCTCCACTGGCGATCTGATGGCCTATCTCACCTATCTGAAAGCAAGGCTGTTGCGCTCGACATTTCAAAAGCGTTTGACAGAGTCTGGCATTAGGCTCTCTTGTCGAAAATGCGTGCATTTGGAGTCGATGAGTCTCTTCTTCTTTGGATTAGAAATTCCCTTTCGAACCGTTCAATCCAAAGTGGTTCTGGATGGCTTCAAGTCTGATATCCACCGTATCAATGCTGGTGTGCCCCAGGCTTCAGTTTTATCTCCAATGCTTTTCTTGATATTTATCAATGATCTCTTGTCTGCCACATCTTATCCAATTCATTCTTTCGCTGATGACTTACTTAAGGTGGCGCTACAGTCCGTGGTGGACCTGGGCCTCAGCCAACAAGCTTCGAAAGCCAGCTCTGTCTCTAGCTAGCCGTCTCCAGTTTCGCACGCGAAGTTGGCTGAGGTCCCCTTCCACTTGCGTGCGCCACCTGAGTCTCGGTGCTCCTCTACCGCGCCGTCCCTGCGGTGTGGATTCGAAGATTTTCCGGACCGGGGCGTTGGTGTCCATCCGCTCTAGATGACCCAGCCATCGTAGACGTTGAGTTTTGACTCTTTTGGCTAGGTCGGTATCGCTGTACAGCCCGTACAGTTCGATGTTTTATCTCCTCCTCCACTCTCCGTCTATGCAGACGGGACCGTAAATCGTCCGAAGAATTTTCCTCTCGAAGCAGCCTAAAGTGTTTTCATCCGCCTTTGACAGGGACCATGCTTCTGCACCGTAAAGCAGGACTGGGATGATGAGGGTCTTATACATGGACACTTTAGTTGTTCGAGAGAGGGCTTTGCTACTCAATTGCCTTCTTGGCCCAAAGAAACAGCGATTGGCAAGAGTCATCCTTCGTTTGATTTCAGCGCTGGTGTCATTGTCTGAATTGATAGCGGAACCCATGTAGACAAAGTCCCTTACTACCTCAAAGTTATAGCTGTCGATGGTGATGTTTTGTCCAAGACGTCGGTATTGGGTGTCTTTTCTTGATGACAGCATATACTTGGTTTTGCCCTCATTGACTGCTAAACCTATATTCGCCGTTTCCGTCCCAATACTCACGAAGGCTTCACTGACATCACGCTTTGTTCTACCGATTATGTTAATGTCGTCTGCGTATGCGAGTAGTTGAACGGACTTTTGGAAGATTGTACCTCTGGTGTTGGCGCGAGAGTTCTGCACAATTCTCTCAAGTGACAGCGCGTCGCTTTGCCTAAATCCTTTTTTGACATCAAAGGGGTCGGTGAGGTCTTTGCCGACCTTGACGGAACAGCGTGAGTTTTCCATCGTCATCCTGCACAGACTGACGAGTTTGGCAGGGATGCCAAAACTAGACATTGCGCTTTATAGCTCGTCTCTATAGATGCTGTCATACGCGGCCTTGAAATCGATGAAGAGGTGGTGTGTATCGATTTGGAATTCCTGGGTTTTCTCCAAGATCTGCCGCAGTGTGAATATTTGATCGATGGTGGACTTTCCTGGCCTAAAGCCACACTGATATGTGCCTATCAGATTGTTGACAAACGGCTTCAGGCGTTCACACAGTACAGCAGAAAAGATCTTGTATGCGATGTTAAGAAGACTTATGCCTCTGTAGTTGGCACAACTCAGAGGGTCTCCTTTCTTCAGGATCGGGCAAACAATGCTGAGGTTCCATTCGTCGGGCATGCTTTCTTCCGACCGTATCATTGAGATGATCTGGTGCATACTCCTAACCAGCTCATCGCCAGCGGATTTAAAAAGTTCGGCAACTAGGCCGTCTGCTCCGGCTGTTTTGTTGCACTTAAGCTTAGACACAGCTAATTTCACCTCCTCCAGGTCGGGTGGGCGGTATCGTTCGTATGGTTCGTCGGTAACGTCTTCGCCCGGGTTGAATGGTTCGTTCTGCCTGACAGCGGTATTTGGTTCGTCCTCGCCGTTATACAGTCTGCAGAAGTGGTCTTTCCAAATCCTCAGCACCGACTGCGATTCGGTGGCACCGACTGCTTTGATGGTCTTTACAGGCTTCAGTTCGAAGTATATACCCTTGGCAGGGCCTTTTGATCCTTTGGTAAAACTTTCTAACCTCATTCCTGTTGTAACATCTCCCTATCTCTTCAACCGCGCGCTTCTCGTGCTCTCTCTTTTTCCTTCGGAGAAGCCGGTGTTCCTCTCTCCTCCTCTGCTCGTAGAGCTCGCGAGCAGCTCTAGTCCTTCTGTGCAGCGCCGCTTTGTATGCTTCCTGTTTAGCTGCATGTGCTTGCCGGCATTCATTGTCAAACCAGGGGTTGACTTTCGCTGATGACAGCACACTCTATTTTTCATACTCGTTCCTAGGAGGACGTTGCAGCCCCTCGGATGTTGAAATGGAACGGTTACGTATATGTCAAATTCATTAAATTCTAACTTTGACAGCGTAATAACGTGGGGGAAAGTAAATAGAGTAGAATTTAATGCCTCTTAAACACAATGCTGTCTGCTATCATCCAAGCGAATTAAAAACCTCGAGCCATTACCCATGAATGGCACTGGCATCACTGTAACCGAAAAGCTTTCCCTACTCGGTATGTGTGTGAATGACAACATTCGTTGGAACGACCACATATTCGACGTCGCCAAGAACGCAGCGAAATGCTTAGGATTCCTTAAGCGATGCAAGAAATATTTTTCACCTTCTGATCTGGCTAACATTTACAAAGCATACATGCGCCCAAATTTCGAGTATAGTTGTATTGAAGAGTATATAGGCAGGCTCCAAAAGCGTGCGTTGAAACTTATGGGTGACAGTACCATTGTGATGTCATTTGACTCCTTAGAACATCGTCGCAATGTCTCCTGTCTTACGTTGTTTTATCGCTACTACAAAGAATGTTCCTGTGAAATAGCCAGCTGAATTCCACCTCCCAAAGAATTCAACTGCACCACCCGCGCAGGAAGGAATGCTCATCAATTCACCTTAGAGCCCTACTTCGGACGTACCGCGTTGTATTGGAATTCTTTCTTTAGCAGAACATCACGGATGTGGAACAAACTACCACATGAGGTTTTTCCGCGCCATTAAAGTCTCCAGTTGTTTAAAACCAAAGTGCACCAGTATCTCTCCTGTCTCTCCTCTGATCCTTTCCGCTTGCGTTATGGTAAATCATTATAAGGGTATTCATATCCCCTTTAAAGAGAGTGTACCTATTATAAAAAAGGAGGTTCCTGTCATTTTATTGGATACGAAGACTAATTCGAAGGCACTATGAAACGAAATGACACCCCTTAACATAACTTCTCCTTGTCGCCAACTTATTAGACCTGGGATGTGCAGACAGTAAGTGTTTCGAGTGATAGGCGAAGAGTTGTCTTTCCAGATGAACGTAGATTCAATTTGGATGGGCCGGATATCGGCGGGCGGTCCAAAAAGTATTCTCCTTTTCGAAGATGGTGAAAAAAGAAGTTGTACCCAACCCATCCAAATTGAATTTGGATCCCATCGAGACAAGAAAAAATTGTATGGGGGGAGGGGCGTCTATTTCCCCCCGTTTAGCCGGGAGGGACGATTTTCAAAAATATGACTTAAAACAGAAAAAAATATTAAAAAAACAATGGTAAAACTGACATAAATCCAGAAATATCTTCTTTTATTTTGCTTTTAAATAAAGCTCTTTTAGAGTACAGTTCTTAAAAAAGTAATTTTTAAACTCAAAATTTTGAAAAAAAAATGAAAAAAAAATCTTGAAGTAAAGATTGACCCCCCCCCCCCTCCCCTCCCATAAATTTTTTTTTAACTTGTTCTTTATGTTGTCCTACATAAAGATCGTTCCATATTCCTCTTCACTCCCATGTCTCAAAAATTGGTTTAAAGAACACTTTAGAAATAAAGAAGCAAACAAGTGCATAGATGCATGCATATCCATATGTTTTACCAGCGAAACCGCCTTAGATACACATTCTTACATATTTCCCTTACGAATCCTCTTTTTGTCCTGTGTAAAGTGCAACACGCGCATACACACTCATTCAACCCTATCCAACTCAATTGTCTCAATCGATTTCCGCGAATTTTATAATCTAGGATCATGGTAGGCATAATAGAAAAATCCCACAAATATGAATGAGTTGAGTTGCTTTATGTAAATTTGGTTTTTACAGCTAAATAAAGGATAACAAAGGATAAAAACCACTTCGCTACCTACCTATCTACATCTACATAATGTACCTACAACGAATTTGTGTTTGACCATTTTTGGACATTCACATACCGGCGGCGAACTGCTTGCGGTTTCATGAAAGTTGTAAAAAAAGGAACAATAATATTGCACTCGCGCGCCGTCAATCAATAAAATAAAAGGATTAGCGACAATTTGTTGTTTGGATTTTATGACAGCTTAAGAAGTGCCTAAAATTCCACCAATTATCGGCATTGTAACGAAAACGGAATTCCATTCATTGTCCACAATTTTACAATCGGGGCGTTGAGGAATCCTTTGTTCAAAAAATAAAACCCAATCCATTGATATACTATGTGTGAAGAATCCCTTCCACAGGACCAATAACAATGACTGGTCAGTGGTAGCTCCAAAAAAAATCCATTCGCATTAAAGAATTAATCTCGGTATTACCTATTTCTCTTTTTATGAATGATACTGTATTATTTTTTTTTAGGAATGAGCTTATCTCGATATTCAATATTTTATTTCACTTCCTCTAAAATTTTCCAATAAACCTCGGAAAACTGCAGAGGGGGAGACACGCGTTCTTGTTTCCTCTTAATTTTAAGATCCATAAAACGACTTTAAGTAGAATTTTTTTTCAAAGGACGTTGTACATTTTTTTTATTCTCAAATACCTACTCTCCGCTGTTTTTAAGTTGGAAACGACATTTTTGAAAAATCTGAAAAAATTTTGAATTTTTTTTACACGTTTTACGGCGTTAGGCCGCGCACTGTGGTCCCAAATGACTTTTTTCGTTGCAAAATTTTTTCGTCTTCTTATTACTAATTTCAGGAACTATAAATAACGTTAATTTAAGGAAATCGGCTACACAAAGTGTTTCGAAATAATTTGCTGAAGTGAGATTTTCTTAAAAAAGGGAATTTTCAAAATAAGGCATTAAAGTAAAACTATAAAAACAGTCCTAAAACATGTGG
Organism: Neoascia interrupta; assembly: GCA_947623515.1. Lineage (NCBI taxonomy): Eukaryota > Metazoa > Arthropoda > Insecta > Diptera > Syrphidae > Neoascia > Neoascia interrupta. The sequence continues at coordinate 20,742,181 of OX392462.1, read as the reverse complement.
ATTTTGAAAAAAAAAAAATGCGACGAGCACTTGAATATGTGCTGAAATTAGGAAAAAAGTAAACACACGAAAAAATATATTAACACTAAAAAGTGCTCAAGGCGCATAACAAATAAAAATTGCTTAATTTCCCTTGAAAGGTTATTTAATTTATTTTAAAAAAGGGGCGTGGTATAACCAGTCCATGTAGCTAAAAATCAATATAAGCATAGAAATATCCAAGTTTTCGGCTTAAATGTACACAAATATGTAATTTTTTGGTTCAGTTTCAACAATTCTGTAAAATGGACCCTTAAAATGGGCGTGGCCAAAAACTTTGATAAAAAAATTCTAGAATCTGGTATACATCATATGCTAAATTTATTTTCTTATTCTTTCCTTAATTAGGCTACGAAACATGTTTTTGTGGGGAATTCGAGATTATTCTTTAATTCTGCCTCCAAATGTGGGCGTGACTCAAAGTTTTGTTTTAACAAAATGTAGAAAAAAGTGTTTTCTACATAAAACAGCAAGTAAAACTTTTTCGATTCAAAACAAAAATATGGAATTAGATGTATTTAAAAAATTACTCTTTAATCAGTGCCACGCCCATTTGGTGGGGTCCACCGTCATAACTTTTATTTTTTATGTCTAATAATCTTTAGAAGATGAGATTAGAAAATGAGATAAGAAAGTGACAGAACTGGGACCACGATTTTCTTTAAAAAAAAAATTACAATTTCTCCGAAAATAGAAAAAAGTTGCAGCCACAATTTTGCATACTGTTTAACAAACGGCTAGTGCCAACTATCCTGGTCGATTTTCCGCGTGAACTTGGAAGATTTTTTTTGTAGCTCAACTCAAAGCAAAAAAACTTCCACAAAAATGTATACTTTTCTTTTGTTTATGAAAAATAGTAGACATTTTTTTTTTATTTTTTTTAAATAAAATTTTAATTTGCCTCTACACGAGGCTACTAGAATAGGTTACAGAAAATTTAAAATTTTTGTTATGTCCTCTTAATTGCAGAAAAAAATAAAGAAATTAGTTTTTTATGTTAGGCGTTTCTCTAGAGCAAAGTTGACCAAAATAGTTGGCCGAAAATTATTTTATTTCCTGTTTTTGAAGCTCCTTTTATATTTCTATTAGAAATAAAAAACAAAACAATAAAATAAAAACATCGAATTTAGTATTTTTGACACGAGTTTTGCCTTTTGGGACCACACTGCGCCGTAGTTATGTCAAAACCGCTTTTTAATACTATTTTATCAAATTGACTTAAGCTCTACAAGCCGGTCACAATGTGTGTCTGTGTCATCATCAGACACACATAAAATCAGAGACACAGCGAGATACGCCTTGTGTCGCTGTATACGTGTTCCCGTAAGCTGAAGTGCGAGACACAGACACAGATACTCATCGTGTCCCAGCTATTAGTTGTTATGGCTTTTCGAACAAAGCGGCTAAAAGGTTAGAGCCTTAAAAACCTCGGGCATCTTTTTCCATTCCTTATTTCTTAAAATCTTTTCAATATTTCTAAAAAAAAACTAAAGGCCCAACCATAATAGACTTTGATGAGCTTAAGCCGGCTTTCCAAAATGTCCCACTACACACGATTCATACGCCACGACCATAATAGCCTTTTGCTCGATTTCTTACAATTTTCGTTAACTTGTGTTGGCTTAAAGTTTTGTTCTTTCTTGCCATTAATTCACTAATTGTCATATTAGCACCCATATTTATTTGTTAACGTGCCAAGAATTTTACGCTGACCTCTAAAGTTTAAACTTATTTTAGATCGGACAACCGGATTCGGAAATATAAACACCCAAAGTTGAAAAAAAATTGACATGACTTTCAAATTTGATTTCGAATTCTCAAGGCAACGTGATACTCGAGACGTTCGCAGTGAAATCTCTTGACTTTCAAATCGTTTGCTTAAGTCTATTATGGGCACCACAATCTTTTGGCAGAACTTGAGTAGGATTTTCGTTGTATTTCGACATTAGATCAATTCAGCTTAAGCCTATTATAGTTGGGCCTTAAATTTTATTATGAATAATCAATAAGTAGGTTACGGTACCTACCTATTCTTTTCAGTATGTTTAAGTTTTCTCTTTTCAAGCCTAAAACTTTTTTGTCTTGTTTACCTAGAAATGCAAACTGTAATTTATCCGTTTTTTGTGTACCTTCCTACCTAAATTACATTTTTTCACGGTTTTCATAAGTAGGTATACCGAATTTTTCCTCTCTACGACTCACCCGTTCAAAAGGACCAACAGTTGCAGACAGACAGACGGACTATGGACAACCGTAACGATATCATAGGATGTACTCTTTCCATTTTTGATCATTTTATGGAATACCCTTATAAAGTAGATATTTTTTTTACTTTTCATAAACTTTGACACAATTTCATCAGCAATTGCAAACACAAACTTCAAGCTATCCCTTATTTGCACAAAAAAAAAATCAAGAATACCTCTATTGAAAACCAAAAGAGGAAAATACAGGATCCTTTCCTCAGCACGATCCCAAGGATTATTTCTCTAATCCTTGGAGCTGTTAACTTGGAAGTAAAAAGAAACAAGCTTCATAACATAATTTTTATATTAAATCAATAAATAATAAAGTTAAGTGACATAAGATTGTTGTAAGAATGCGTACCTAGGTAAGTTTTACATTTTCAAAAATGTTTTTATTTATGCTTAAAATACTTTTGCAGAATGCTTAAATTTTGCAGCTTTTCTTATTTAAAAAAGAAAACAACTTCTATGCGAATAGAATGTCAATGAACTTATTCCCGATTCGGCGTTGATGTTCGGCATACACTTGCTGGTAGATGTGCAAAATAGCGTTGAGAAAATTCAAGTTCGGATCGATTGACCAAGCAAAGTTACCCTTTGCGAATGTTGTGACAAATTCAGCGATAATCACGGAGAAAATGTTACCTTCGTCGTCTGCTAATGGAGCTTTGTTTTCCCGACAAGTTTGTTGCACCACCGACACCGTTTTAAAGGAACACGAATCAGCCTGAGGTAGAGTTGATAGCGGGCTGCGATTCAACAGTTCAAATATCGATACATCGAAGTTTGCCGTCATTATGACAGTGATCTCCTTTTTTAGGCGCCTCCCTACCCTGTAAGAAAATAAAAATAGAAAAGCAAAATTTTTAAACTTTTATCATTAAAAAAGGCACTAAATATGTATACATTTACCTTGCCGCCAACAAAGGTTGCATAAACTTCATATCTTGCATCCATTTGAGATGCATGTGTAAATTTGGTTTGTTCCGACTCAAATCCTGTCGCAGTGTCGATCGCATCCAAGACCATCGAGCTCGTATTTTCTTTCCTATAAAATAAATTCATGTTAAACATAGCGTTTAGCGTTGGGCTTTTAGGCCATACCTACTTACTTATTGAATTTTCATGCAAAATACTCGCTGGGAGGGTGGCATTGAAAACTTCTTCCCACGCATAGAATAATGAATGGTGATCACGCCGCAAAGCTAGATCGAAAATTACAGGATGCTTTTTTATCTCGCGAATAAGTTTCACTGAATCCATCAAAACGTAAGGCGCCGGACCATCAGATACCGGAAAAAGCTGATTCATTCGATTCCACATTTTTTCGAATCGCGCCAAACAGTGATCTTCACTCTACGAATATTTGACGTCAACTGATCGGATCGATGTGCAAAGATGCAAACTGTTTGTGTGATACAACATACAAAAACACAGATAATAACGCATACGCAAAACGCAACCCGTTCTTCAAAAAAACCCAATACTGGAGTGGTGATGGCGCGGCGCGGCGTCTGTATTTCCGATTTCTATCCCATCTCCCAGCTTTCGAGACAAAATGTCCCGTTAGGTTGTCGAAAATTCAACGCGTGGCGTATGCAGATGGACACATACAATTCTAGGCACACGAATGCGGAAGGGGTAGCAAATTATGAATTACATATTACTACTTATACCGAGACCGAAACTTCATCTACGTGACGGGTCTCGGTTCGGTTTCGGTTGATGTCGCGGTAACTTCGGCGATGGAAAGTTTTTGGTTTAGGAACCTACCTATCTACGAATTCGCGGCTTGCGGGTGAACGTGTCATGTACCTACCTACTTTCATAACAATGTCTACACACAAGCATGGCTCAAGAATTTTCTTGGCTTTTTGATCCCCAAGGAATAAGAAAAAGAAGGCAACACTGAAGTCGATCGATGCTCATGATTACCTAGTTCTGGAAACTCAACTTTTTATTTGATTCTAGGAACCTTCCTAGGTTAGGTAACTACATACATATGTATGTACGCTATGTACAAATGTAGACGTTATTATAAGTTTTGCGTTCAGCAATTTATTTGAGATTTTTGTGTTTTGTCCCATTCCAGGTTTTGTGCATTCGACATCTTGAAACCAATTTCGAGATTTTGTCCATTACAGATTTTTGTCCTTCTGGCATACCTATTACCATTTTTGATTATGAGGTATGCACATACTAACCTACCCGATTTATTTTCATGAAAAGGGTCACAAAAACGATCACTTCCTACTTTCTCAATAACAAAGCTGCTAGCTAACTAGGTACATGCTAGGTGTACAAATCACCCCCATCCATCCTAACTTTTATTACAGACGCCACTTCCCTTGGGCGGCCGGGCGGCGTGCAGATCGTCATTTCATACGATTTCAGTCGCGTTGTTAAAAATCACGAATGAAAATTGAGTCGAAACGTCACTTCAAATACACAATCAGAGCTACACCCAGCCTCCACCGTCAAATGCGACGTTGGCGAAAATTCGGTGTCGACACCGAACTAATTTTGAGTTCAAAAGAACATTTACATGAGCACAATTCCGTTCAGGTGTACGAGAAGTGAACAATTTTTTTCTGTATTCCACACCAGTTTCACGATTCGGTGTTGAAAAGAATACGCCATTAGTTTTTCCTAAGAAAAACCGACCAATCAAAATGCATTTTGGTAAAGTTAGACAAGGCGTATAGCAACTTAGATATTGTTGCAGAGGAAAAAGGCAAAACCTTTGATTAGACAAAATTTGGACCGCCCACACCACCATCAACCACGCCTTCATTTAATATGTTAGATATTTAAAAGCCTGGGAAATTGATTCTAAATCGAAAAAAAAAATTAAAATGCAAAAATTAATTTTCTAAGTTCTCTAAGCTCCGCCCTTTAAGGGGGCGTTTTTAGGCAAAAATGGTTTTTTTTTTTTTTAGGGAAATTATTTTCCTGACGGAATTAATGGTTGACATATAGCGGGTTTATTATTTTTGAGAATAGCACTGTTTAGTTTGTGTGTTGTCTTTAGTCGTTGTGTCACATGTCCGAGTGCCTCTTGCATGCCGGTCAGGTTGCTAGGTATCAGTACTGCTGCCTGGAAAAAGCTGATCGTGCCGAGTCGATATTTAAAGCCTTAATTCGATTGAACCCCAAACCTCTTAATGGCTTCGAGGTATCGGAAAATCGTGCTTTGGAAAATGAAGGTTTCATGAGATGGAGGAAACATAAGCAATTATACCGTTATCGCAATATACCTAACCAATGCAAAAAAGATTTTGGTGTTAACCCATAGTAAAAGTACTGCCCCAGCCGGTCATCAGGAAAGTTGAGCTTAGACTGAGAGCAAAGACCTCAGCTTTTGATTCAGTGTTCGTTCCAACCCTCGTCTATGGTCATGAAGTTTGGGTAATGACCGAAATAATTAGATCGCGGGTACAAGCTGCTGAAATGAGACTTCTGACTCCCTAGATATGGTTATGCGAACCATTAATAATTCTCTGCAGAGATATAACCAGTAAGTATGTGATAAAGTGTGTACGCAGAAGTTACAGTCCGATAAACGACCGTTAAATACCTATCCTATCCCATATTGTAAACTACTGCTTATTGTTATTTTTCTTTGACGATCTTTTGTTATTGCAGCGCTCGGACGACCGGTCTTATTATAAACTTTCAATATAAGCATACGAATCTCCAAGTGCCGCTTAAATGTACTCAAAAATGCAATTTTATTTAGTCCAAATTCAAAATATTCGCAAATTCGACACCTAAAAGGGGGCGCGGCTAAAAACTTTTAAAAAACAAAATTAAGAATGGAGTCTCGTGTACCAATTTTTATTTTTATTCTTTCCTAAATTAGGCTTAAGACCAGACGAAATAACGTTTTTTTCGTATATTCAAGGTTCTTCTTCAATCGGCCTCCAAATGTAGGCGTCACCCAAAATTAAAAAAAATAGAGTTTCCTAAATAAGTTTTTTTTTACATAATACTTTAAGTAAAACTTTTTCGATTTGGAACAAAAAATATTGAATAAAATGCATTTAAGAATTTACCCTTAAAATCGATGGGTATCGAACCACGCCCACTAGAGGAGGTCAATCAATTAAATTTTTCTGTTTTAGAACAGCTCAAATTTAAGCTTTTTAACATATAAACCGATTGTATGCGTGTCTGTAGGCGGATTTAAAAAATTTTAACATTTCTACTTCTTCGGATGTCAAGGAGCTCACTTTCAAATTTCAGGTCTCTACCTCAAAATTTAAGCCCTAAAAACATATTACACACATATAGACGGACGGCTTGGTAGAAATGGCTTATTCTATTCAGAATTCGGTCTCGATCATGTGGACTCAGGGTGTCGTTGGGGCTGCCATTATTATTTCATTGTGTTACAAACTATGTGACAAATTTAATATACCTCCTATCCAATGGGATGGGGTATAAGAATTTCAATGCTGTCTGCGGAGCTCTAGCACCAACCCCGTTGAGCGAGTATGAAAGGCAGCGTGCATAAACTGATCTTTACCCTATAGTTTGTTGGCAGATCTGTTTTACTAAACCATCTAGGTAAAAGGGATAATCGTCAATCTCGCGAACAAAGGAAATGCTTCGAATGTCGAACATTTTAAGTGAAAGTTACAACCAGACACAATCGTCGCTCGTATAAGGGGCTCAGATAAGATTCGATAGACACAGACCCGTTAAAGGCGTTAAATGCTTAATGCGGGAACCACAAAGCAGCCTAGGCTTGGCCTCGGCTTGGCATCCATTCGATGTCCGTGTTTCCTAACACAATGAAGCTCGGCTTTAAAATGTTGTTTGCAAAGAGAAAGAGTGCGCAAGAGGCTCAGAAACACGAGTTCAGATGTGCTGAAATTTTGCTTCGTGTGAAGCAAATGGGGGTTGATTTCGATCGCTCACACGAAGTCTATCAGTCTGCCTTTGGCTATATTTGTATAAGTGTGTTGGTCAAGCACGGATATGGCGCAGAATATCTGAGTGTGTCTACATTTTGGGCCAAATTGCGTATTATTTATTTATTAGTTGGACATGAATGTTCGATGTTCCACATAATTATGTGCACAGCACTAGCTACCGAGGCTCTCAGCTGTGTGTGCGTGTTTTTTAATAAATCGTGGCATGCTTGGAGAACGTAGTGAATACATAATAAAAGCTCTCTCTCCATAAGCGAAATGTCATTGCAAAGCCAGTTCAAAGCCCACGTATCGTAACGGGGCGAAGCCGAGGCCTGAGGCTGCTTTATGATCCCAGCTTAAAGCGTGCCATTAAGAGGCAAATGAGCGCTGGAAACCACCTATAATTGGTAAAAAGGGGTTTAAGTACCTGTTTCTAAAACATAGGAAACACAGAAATTACTCTAGCTATATAGGGTAAACGTATTCCAGAAGAACAACTGAACAGCTTTCCTTGTTGTTGTTCCCGAGGAGGCGTGGGAATTTATCAAATATATATTTTGTAGATTTTGATAAGACTGGACCACTCAAGCCATTCACCTTGAACTTTTAAGGATAAAAGATGGTTTAGTTATCATCGACATATATCACTCGCCGTTGACAGTAATGTCCAGGCCAACGTTGCTCTTAAGAAAAATTATGGTCCGATGACGGCACACCGTCAAGCCCAAAATGCACACCAAAAAGTTCCTTTTTTTAAGATGCAGTGATCTCTTGGATCTGATGTGAATTGGTGTCGCCGCCCCAAATCCCGCAATTTTATTTGTCGAGGCCTTATCGCTGAAGTGGACTTGTTTCTAGCGCGGGAACGTTACCCGAACCTTAAACTCATTTTGATAAAACAGTTTTATCTTTGCACGTTTCGTTGGACGCTGTATCTGTTCATAGTAATTTGACAAAACAGACTTAATAAATGACAGTAAATTTGACAAGCGTAGCTTCAACTTGAACAATATGACCGCTATCAACTGCCAAAGTCTTAAAGTCTCTATGGGAAGACTCGACGCTTCAATAGAATATTACGAAAAGGCTGGCAAAAGTCATCGTTACCAAAGTTCTGAATTCAGCTTTTTCAAAATTCTGACTTAGGCAATAAAATTCTGCCTCTTCTGATTTTTAAGCACACTTTTGACTTTTTTGAAGTATCAAAGGTAGAAAAAGCAGTGAGTAAATGCAACAGTGTGTACATATGTAATTCAATTCCTAATCTTCTTTCAATTCCTTTCCTTTTCATTCCTATTCTCCCTTCCTTTCTTTCTATTTTCTTGCTTTCCATCTCCGTCCCGCTACCATTCATATGATCATTTTTAATAGGAAAATATCTTTTATTCCTTATCAGTTTTTGTTTAATTCATTTTTTAAAAGAGGCGTGGCGTGTTCAACTCCTTTAACCAAAAATTAATATTAGCATAAAATTATCTAAGTTTGCGGCTTAAATTTACGCAAAAATGTAATATTTTCCCTCAAATTTAATAACTTTGTGAAATTACCTCTAAGGATGGGCGTGGCCAAAAACATTTTATGAACGAAATTTAAAATATTGTCCGGTATACTTTATGTGCTAAAAAGCAGTCGAAATTCATATTTTTGTTTTGGAAAATTATAGTTTTTTTTTGAAATCTGCCTCTAAATGTGGGCGTTGCCCAAAACTTTGTATGAACCAAATGTAGAAGCAAGTATTTTCTACATAATATATTACAAAAAAAAATTTCCGATTTGAAACAAAATCTTGAATAAATTTCATTTGAAGGTTTACTCTTTGAATCGATGCCACGCCCACTAGGGGCTGTCTGCCGATTTCCTTTACAATCATTATGAGCTGGTAAATCAAATTTCGGCTTTAAGCGGCGTCTTACAGTTTTGAAAGCACTGGAGGTAGTTGCACACGAAAGCTATTTATTTAAAATTTAATGGCAGTTAACTATTTTACATCTACCTCATCGTCTCCATAGTTTTTCGATATCCACCAATACTTATCCATGTAAATAACAATTTCTATTCTAAGGGAGGAACAAGAGATACGAGGATTTGCATGACCCTCATATCTCAGTCAGCGTAGTGCGATCCTTTATTGTAGGCGGTAGTGCAGTAGTGGTGTATTTAAATTCTTTGACCAGACTATTTGGGCTGGTCTGTATACAAACTGGGTACGGGGTGCCTTAAGGGTGAGTTTCTCACTGGATTGCCTGCTGTCTGCGGGTTATTCTTTTTGTATTTTATTTGTTGCATGTTGGAGATTTTCTTTAAGAAACTTGCCTGCGTAGAATAATTGCGCATTAATTCTATAATACTCTCTTCACCTAGAAGAGAGCTTTTCAGAAACCCGTCTGTACGCAGTGTCGATGTTGCGTGTATTGTATGCGCATTGAAAGGGGTGTGTTCTTCTCGTTGGCTCTCTTTGGGTATTTCACTTTGGCAACCTTGTGCGTGTGTGCAGAGCGCAGTGCGTATCTGTGTGGAATCCTTTTTGCAGTGTGTGGCACTTTTTATACTGCGCATGCGTCGTAATGGGTGGTTGGTTTGCCAGGCCAAGTCAGTGTTGTGGACACTGTACGGATCTTTTGTGTACCACACTTTTTGTGTACCGATCTGGTTCGTGTGTGTGTGGCGTGGTGGAGACGGGTATGTCTCTCACCCATAATGCCGGGAAAGCTTGGAACTTTTGTTCTACATGTGTTTAGCACATTGTTGCTTCGCGTTTGAGTCCCATGGCTTATATTGTCTTGTGCGATTCCCTTGAGGTATGGGAAGTTATCTCCAATATCTCGGGAATGTATTGGATGAGATTTGTCCGTGTTGGCTCCCTTATTCGATTGGGCATAGAGCTTGGCTCCTGCTCAATACTGGTGAACTCAGGCCTTGCGTTGGTAGTCCCGCTTGGTAGAGTGGATTCATCATAAGCCCGGGCATTGCGATGTACATCCCGCGTGTGCTGGTTGGAGTGGAGCACTCACTCTGCTTATGATCCAGGTTCGGCGATGGTTTTACCCGTTGGCCTGATGGGAGACGGGTGTGGAGAATGTTCTCGCACCCTATAAAGTGGTATGGCGATGATAGTCCCCCCTACCATTATTGGATTGGACCCTGGAGAGTGAAGTCTTCATGGGTAGTGTTTCCTATTCCAGACCAATGGCAGGTCGAGGGATGTTTTCTGGGCAGTCACAGTACACAGAGCTATGATGACGGTTGGATATTTGTAGGCGGTCATACTCTGACACGCTGAGGTAAATTAAGAGGTGTAAGCTGTCAGAGTATGATACGCTGAGGTATAAGTTGTTGAAGGCTGTCATATGCTGACAGGCCAATATAAATTAAGCCCACTGACTTGACTTGGTAGATTAGACCTATCGTCTTATTGTTTTAACTTGATCTTGATCTGAGTCTGTCTTTCTGTGTTTGAAATTGGGTACCTCAACTGTAACATGTATTGGTTTTTGGAACTATGTATGTCTCCTTTGCTGACAACAGCAATTCAGGTTGTATTTTCTCTTCTTTTTATTTCTAGAGCATTCAGTTTCAGTTGTCCCCAGCTTCAGCGCCAAGGGATTTAGGTTATTGTTAAAATTTGTAATAAACGGTTTTCCGTTTGTTTAAATAAAATAAAATTTTATACCTTCTCTACACACATTTAGACCGACTGTGGGCGTGTCTGTGGACGGAATTCAAAAATTTTAACACTTGTTTTGCTTCGGATGACAGAGAGCCTATACTTACAATTTTAGCTTTCTAGCTCAAAATTTAGGGCCTAAAAATAGGCGACATACAGACGGACGGACGGACGGACATGGCTCATTCAACTCAGGATTCGATCTCGATCATATGCCCTTAAAGTCTTGGGGGCCTATCGTTATTATGTCTCTATGCTACATTTTTGCCTGTATCAAACTTACTATACTCCATTGCTGTGGAATAGGGTATAGAACTGGCAGGACTTGTGGGGGGGTTTCTTATACAGATTTCACTCTGTCGCTTTGTAAAAGTTGCACTTCCAGAATTTTGTCAAAATAATTTTGAACCCGTTGAATTTCGCTCCCAACCGCCAAAAACCATTTTTTAGTTGGCGGTGGACAAGAGGTTTGGAAAATGATGATAATTTTGAGTTTTATCTGAACGTGATTGTGACGTAGCATAGCAAAGTAGCTATATGCTGTTGGATGGACATACCTACACATTGACGCAAACTGAATGCAATTAAACTCCCATCACAATTGCAAAACAGATAATCTTTATGGCTGTCATTAAAACATAAATCTCTTCGATGCTTAATGCCCAGAACCCTCCAAGTTCCCAAAACCACTCTTCGTTAAGTGCATTAACCGCACCTGTACAGTTGAATCCTTTTAAAGGAAATTCATTTTAATGTGTCAATCCACACATTTAGCATACTCAAAGCATAGTTTAACCAACTACACCATCTGACATCTCTCCTTCTGTGTCCACTTAATTACAAGCCATAAACGAAGGCGTGGTGCTGTAAGTAGAATTTAACTACTCCGGAATTAACGACTAATTACCCAGGTTTAAGTACAGCCCCAACTGCTCCATTTCGTTTTCCACTCGAGGGAGCGACCAAAACCGGTGTTTTGCTCCTCTGCACACCATCCGACCGCGCATAACCTAATCAAAGTTAAGACATGTTAAAGTAAAACCTATCTGCAATTATGTTTAACAACTCGTAGCCAAAAAAACGTCTTTTGGGTAGATACTCTTTTCAGTTATTAAATTGAAACTATGAAAGTCAAACGTTACGACTGTCCCGTGCGTCGTCGTCGTCGCGTTGGTCGTAACTTTTTATCTGCAACGTTGTGCTCCAAATTCACCAGTCCAGTGTCCCAGTCCCGGACACTATCAGAGATGCAACATTTGCTTTTACGTTTATGGTTATTACACACCTCACACTTTTGGATACACCTACATACCCCCCCCCCATATGCCAAGGGTGAGTTTGACAGAGTGAGCTGCGCGTATGTAAATGACGAAACTTTTTGTGGGTTTTTTGTTTTATCATTGGTAGGCATCGGATTAGCAAAATGCCTGGTGGCGATTTAACACCCATATATACTCGCATATAGTACCTACTCGTAGTTTAATGCCATTTCGTCCTGCGGGCATAAGTTGGTTCCTTGGGCCACACAAAGTACATGCACCGCCTCAGCCGGTGGTATGCCATCCGGTTAGGTGTTTTGTAGAGCTTTTTTGTGAGCGCCTATATTATGGAGATAAAGAGGCCCATTAAGGCTTCTGACGATTGGTGGTGTTAACACTTTTATGGGTCGTAAATTTCTCGTTGATATCCTTGTACGCGCGTGTGCCCTAGGCATAAAGAAACGTACAATCAACTTCCTACGTGATTAGACACAAATAGTGCGCAATCCACTGAGGGAATTCGCCTGAAGTAGCCTTTTAGTTTTATTCCTTATAGGCGTCTTAGATATACGAAAGTATAACATGTGAAAATGGGATCAAATGAAAAAGTTATGGGCTTTTGAAGAAGGAATTTGAAAGGTTGCTAGACTTTGCGTTAAACGAGCTTTAATCCTGCACTAAAAACTGTAAAATCTATTGGCAGCTTGGAGGCTTACAATTTTTGTTTCACATTTTAAGACCGATGCTCCTAGATTTTTTGGTATGACTGGTTTTGGGCAACCTCAAAAATATTAGCGTAACCGCAAGGCAAAGCCCTTTCTAAACTCATCAAAGCTATTTCAATTTAATTCAAAATTGGCTTCGCTTTTGGGGAGATAAGATACTCCTACCTTCGTGGTATATGCGTACCCAGTCTCATTAGATCGTACGTCTTTCCTATGACTTCATTTGATTACAAGTTATGGCAGATTACTTTCCATTTAGCCCCATAAAAACGCCCATAAATACATATTTCATAAAAAATTCTAAAAAATCGTTTAGCAGAGACAACTTTACGTTTATAATTTCACTTAATATCACGTTCACATGTACAAGCCTGCCTGTAATAGAAACCTGACAAGATGTCGTTGCATAAAACATAAATAGCAACAATTATTCCCTAAAATACGCACGTAATTCCCTCATTTTGTGCAAAATCCCATCAACTTAATTCCCATTAACGATTTCGCGTGTACAGTAGGGAGCGAAGCCTTCTTATAAAAGCTCCTTGTCCTCCCTATACTTAGGCAGTATAGGCAGGCTTGTCATTAATTTTTTTTTTTTCAAAGCTAGGAGAAAAAAAAAACATCTTGTCAATGGCCGTATAATGTCATGCACCCCTTTTGCTTGTTGGCACTGCGGAACGAAGCCTGATTTGTCCCCGCGCGCCGTCGTCGGCCGCCCCACCCTATTTACAAGTAATAAAACTTTTAATGGCGAATAATTTAGTCCCGCATAAGTCTCAATCAAAAAGGAGTCTCTTTTGCACACAGTAACCGAGAAAGGACTTTACTTGCTATGTGCGAGCGTAGGACTATCCGTATCCATAGAAGGACTCCTTGGCGTTGTTGGTTGTGGCCAATGGTACACGCACATAGCTATAAGCACGGGAGGAGGTTGTGAACCATATTTAAGCCTAAATTACGGTCTCATTGCCTCCTACAGCGAGTTTGGTCGGGTGTATAGAGAGCAGAGAGGACAACCGAGCTTAACGAGCATTTGCATTCGCAGATTACATGTTGGATGAAGGATTCGTTCCGTTCGTGTATTATGGTGAAGCACCCCTTCTGCGAGCAGCCCATAAAAAGTGGGTTTTATCCTTTTAAGCCGGCACAGACACGCGGTGGGGGGTTGATGTCTATGCCTCCGTTTGAAATGGCAAAATAATTGCCAACATTTTCTTTCGATTATGGATTAACATTATTCACGTGCTACAGTTTAATTGAATGTGTATACCTTTTAAGGATCTAAAGCGGGATTCATAGTTCGTCGCATCCTACTTTATGTTAATTGCTTAAAAGCTGCTGGAGTGGGCGGCCGCGGCGGCGGGCTTTCCAAGGGTGGATTTGAGTTCTTTGGTTCCTTGAGTACTGAGACAACAGCTGAAACGTTTTTTGGCTGTATAAAGGTTTGCTCTCTCTTTTCCAAGGACTGCTGCATAGAACAAAAAGTCCTGTTTCAGCAGATGACGCCGAAAATTTTACGCGACTATCAAAAAGAGGGATGGTGTTTTTTTTTAGGTTTTATTTGTTGAAACACATTAGCACTCGTTTTGATAATTGAAGTTTAAAGCGTCTGTGCGTGTTGTTGGCTTTTTCGGAAAGCAGTTGCTAAGGACATGGGCGTTTTATAGCCAGAGCAATATCATGGGTTAATTGGCGATTGAATCGCGGTTAACAAAGAAGTGAGTCTAGTCATCTGAGGGAGGAATTGGAAAATTCTTAAAATCTCATTGTTGTCTAATTTATTTTATGTTTAACAGTACCTTACCCGCCTTGCCTTGATGGAGTTCTTTTGGAAATAGACATTATGCAGGTAGACAATACTTGACCAAATGCTGAATTGATAAATAAACTATTGGGCGGGTTACAATCCGCTTAGTCTAATCGTTAGATACTCCAATCGACCACTGATGTCAAGCTCCGAATTGCGTCATAAATCTTGGTTGTTAAATTTTAGTTTTTATTAACTTAAATTGTATTTAGAAATTATAAGTTAAGAATCTTCGTCCTTAAAAAAGTGGCATCAACCCCATTTCAATAACATCGTATTTTTTAACGATTCGTCTACGTCCGTCCAATATGTTAAAACTTCTGAACGGTAAGTCGTGGAAAGACAACATTTGGTGTGCTTTCAAATTGCGGAAATAGTCCAACGAGGGCATTTTTTTAAAGCACAAATTAAGGTCTAATTACAGTTTGAAATTACATGGTAAAATGGATTATAATGTTTTTAAATATTTTTTTAGGAGGAGAAGCCAGCAAGAACAAGAAAGCCAAAACTTATGTAAGCTTTAATGAAAAAATTAATTTTTTTGTAAATATTGAAAAGCTTTTGAGAAATGAAGAATTGAACATGGATGACATTTTCCAAAGTGTTTGAGGCCAAAACTTTTGAACCGCTTATTGTGCACAAAGACAATATTAAAACAACACGTATAAGGAATGGACCCTTATCTCATGTCTTGTGTGAAAAAATCATATGAAAAAAAAACACACGTACCTATCAGAAATTATGCAAAATTTTAAGGAAAATTATTGCGAATTTTAAAGTTTCAAAAGCTTTTAAGATTTAACTAAAAAACAGAAAAGGATTTTCAAAAACTATTTTTTTAAATTTTGTTGTATCTTTACATGGTAAAAACAGTCTTGTTCAGATTCATATGAAAAAAATCACACGTACCTATCAGAAATTATGCAAAATTTCAAGGACAATTAAAGCGAATTTTAAGGTCCCAAAACCTTTTAAGATTTAACTAAAAAACAAAAAAGGATTTTCAAAAACTATTTTATGAAATCTTGTAGTACCTTTACACGGTAAAAACAGTCTTGTTCAGATTAAGTTCAAGTACAAAGCGTACAAAAGGAAAGCAAGCTGCGTTTTTTGGAGCCTTTTAAAAAAAACGACATAAAAAACGAGATAAGCGTTTTCCAATAAGAGGTGTTATTTTGGTATTCCAAAAAAATGGCATTTTTTGAGATAAATGATCGGAAGTTTATTTCATAATAAAGAGGAAGGTATGCAGTTAATAATGAAAAAAAAAATACCAGCCAAATGGCCACCACGAGCACGGATACAGGACCAAATCCTTTTCCTCATTGATCCTACCTCATTTTTGAAAAACGAAGGTCCAATGACTCCGCCGGACCATAAACCGCACTGAACGCTGAGGATGGAGAGGCTTCTCAACAATAACTCTTGGGTTTCCCGAGCCCCAGATACGACAATTTTGCTTGTCACACCGAGGAGGAGGAAATTGGCCTCATCAGTCAAGATAATGTTTTGATGGAATTCCGGATAATTTTCATGCATTTCAAGGACCCAATCAGCGAAGTCACGACGTTGTTGATGATGACGGCCGGCATGAGTTCTTGTCTTAATTGAACTTTATAAGCCTAAAGACCCAAGTTTTATGAAAAATACCTGTGTAATGCCGACGAGGAATGGATAAACTTGGGTTCTCTTGAACACTTTGGGCTACAACAGCAATATTCCCATCTGTTCTTGAGTGACGTGCACGGGTTTTATTATTCACATCACTAACTTGTCATCTCTTACTTACTTACTTAAGGTGGCGCTATAGTCCGGGGTGGACTGTAGCGCCACTTGCGTGCGCCACCTGAGTCTCGGTGATCCTCTGCCGCACCGTCCCTGCGGTGGATTCGAAGATTTTCCGGGCCGGGGCGTTGGTGTCCATCCGCTCTAGATGACCCAGCCATCGTAGACGTTGTGTTTTGACTCTTTTGGCTAGGTCGGTATCGCTGTACAGCCCGTACAGTTCGATGTTATATCTCCTCCTCCACTCTCCGTCTATGCAGTTCGGGACCGTAAATCGTCCGAAGCATTTTCCTCTCGAAGCAGCCTGAAGTGTTTTCATCCACCTTTGACAGCGTCCATGCTTCTGCACCGTAAAGAAGCAGGACTGGGATGATGAGGGTCTTTTACATGGATACTTTAGTAGCTCGAGACAGGGCTTTGCTACTCAATTGCCTTCTTAGCCCAAAGAAACAGCGATTGGCAAGAGTTATCCTTCGTTTGATTTCAGCGCTGGTGTCATTGTCTGAATTGATAGCGGAACCCAGGTAGACAAAGTCCCTAACTACTTCAAAGTTATAGCTGTCGATGGTGATATTTTGTCCAAGACGTAGGTGTTGGTTGTCTTTTCTTGATGACAGCATATACTTGGTGGGGTGCCGTGGCGTAGTGGTTAGTCTGTGTGCTTACTACGCCGGAGGCCTGGGTTCGAATCCTGCCATCGTCACCTGAAAAAAAAAGACTAGTTCTTTTTCACGGTCCCCACCTCCGCGAGGGTCTCACAAGCCCTCCGAGAGTATCATTTGTCTTGAAAAACTTCTCAAAGCGCCGTTCGGATTCGGCAAAAAATTGTAGGTCCCCTTGTATGTGAAGAAATTAACACACACAGCATACATTGTTGAGAAGTTGGCCCTGGTTCACCTCGAGCTGTTGCGCCACTCTATTTATTTATTTAGCATATACTTGGTTTTGCCCTCATTGACTGCTAAGCCCATATTCGCCGCTTCCGTCCCAATACTCACGAAGGCTTTACTGACATCACGCTTTGTTCTACTTGTCCGCACAGCTCAAATTTTTCGACCTATTTCTTTATTGCTGTCCAACAAGGTGCTTCACGACGACCAAAAAATGCTTTAGTTTCGCGAACTGTGACTGCAAAACTTTCACCATTTTGTTAGTGAATTTTAACAATTTCAATGCGTTGTGGAAGCTAGTATCCATTCCATTTTTAGTAATGGAATAGTTTCTTCTTGTCAGATTTCAAAGAATAAAAGCTTTAAAAGTGACAGCTACCGAAATAGCGGGCCATTCACAATAACACCTCTCATTGGAAAACCCTTTATTTTTACCGTTTTCGCAAAAATCTTCGGCTATTGAATTAAAACAAAACATTCAATGCTAGCGCATGTAGTTGCGCTTTGGAATAAAGTCTAACGGGAACTGAAAAAAAAAAACTGTTTTATGGAAGTGAAAATTAAAAACTTATAAGAAAGGTCGAAAGAAGGTACATATGTCTCCCCCTCTAACTCCCAAACGGCATGATGTGTAGCTTTAAAATAACAAACGGGTAAAATCCATCTTCTGAGATTTCATGTACATCTAAAGCAAACTTCGAATATTCAAAAACTTCCAAAGATTTGACTCAAAAACGTAAAATTATTTTCGAAAACGATTTTTCAAAGGTTGCTACTCTGTTAACGGTAATGACGATCTACTTGAAATTGGCTGAAGTAAGAACCTCTTACAACGCAAATTTTTTACATATAAAAAGTTTCAGTTTCGCTGTTTCCAACCATAAGTTTTAAAACCTATTTGAACAAATATCCATTTTATCAGATATCCATGTTCGCAGAATTTAAGAAAAGTTGTAAAATTGAAAAAAAAAGCCTAACGGCAAAAAAAAATCTAAATTACTGTTTTAAATTTTGAAAATATCAAAAAGGCCAGTACACGCATATCGTTTGCTCTATTTTCGAAATGGTAGCAGGTAAAAAATTTAAATAAATAACCGACGTTGTCCCTTTTTGTAATTAAGAAAACTTTAGAAGTTTTAAAAAAAGGCTTAGAAAATATTATGTCCTTCTCTCTATATTCGAAACGGTAAGAGGCAAAAATTACAGAGAAAAAATAAACACCGAACGTAGGTAGTCCGTCTTTTAAAATAAAAAAAAGCTAAATGAGTTTTGAAATAATTTATGGTTTTCTAGATGTGCTTGAAAATACTTTACTGACTTTACTGACTGAAACACGTTGACTTGCTAAAATGATGCTGCTAGCAAGTGTGTATATCTTTCGAAACTCCCGTGCAACTTATTTTACATCAACAATATTTGACGCACATATTCACATGAACGTAAACAACACCAGCGCTTTGAAAAAAAACATAAGCTTATAACAGTCTATCTAAGTATGAAAAAAAAAAAATTAAAGGAAAAGTTTGATGCTGCCCTTTTTTTAAGTGACAAAACTAAAAAATCACCCAACAAAAGAACAGTACATTCCAATGAAAAAAATTATACAGCAGAATATTTAATGGATCCAGAAATAACAGTAAACAAATAGAATTTTACAAAAACTACACAATAAAGGCTAGGCTCGCCTACAACAATAGCCTATACTTGACGGTCTTTTTTTCGTTAAAATTTGTTATCAGATGTGGCTTACACGCGTTGATTCCTTTTTTTTTATTTGAAACTTTGTTTGTACTTAAAAACATCCCCAAACATCGGGCGTGACAATAATTAATTTATTTATGTTGATAGTATACGTATTTGAAGATTTTAAAGTAAACTTTTTTTTTCCATTTAAAGCAATATATTGAAAAAAACCGTTTATTTGAATTTGAAAATAAAATATAATCACGCCCACATGGGGGTGGTTCTCATTTCATTATCATTTTTTTTTTCATTTTTTATTTCATTTCATTTCATTATCAAACTTATCCTTATAAGGGTCGCGGAGCGAGGAGACCTAAATGGTCCCTACATCCTTCCCGATCCTCCGCCACCAACTCAAGAGACATAGGCGCGATCCTCAGACGGATCTCGGAGATGGTCTTAACCCTGTCTAGGAAGTCTGTCGGGGTGCATGCGAACAACGTGTCCAAAGCATCGAAGAATTTTTCGTTTTTTTTAAATGCCAATCACAATACACTTTTAAGCGAGGATATCTCCTACCGAATTTCAGCTACCTACGAAAACTCCTATCCGGGGTATAAAAATTAATCCATTATTAACAGAAGAAGTACGTTCTGACATTTTGGACATGTTGTGTCCTAGATATGTGGGACAAATGGACCGAAACGCTCATGCCTCAAGCACATATTGTCTTTAGTCTAAGGTTGTCCACATAGGTAAGTGGAGCGTCACGTTAACAAGGTTCGCCTGTTTAAATATGCGTCTTGGCTACACACTAAGTTCATCCTAAACAAGTCTCCAAGGTCTAAACTTCACTTCATGTGCCTTCAAAAAAGTAGTCCCGGTCATTTGCCAGTTGCCACTATACTTACTAATGCTCCGAGACCAATTTAGCCTCTTTGAATTTAGATGTCTTCTGTGCAGTGTGGGAGCTTAATCCTTCCAGGTGCGATGGCTACTAGTCTCAATAAAGTCAGGGGAAAGCAAAGTGATCTGTGAAAACCAAAAAACGATATTGTTTCAAATCAAAGCCGGTGCATTGTGACAATCTTTGAAGATTTCTATCCGAAGTATACCAACGCTGGCTGGTGGCCTGCCAAATAGTGGCTGGTGCACGTACACGGGCTTTTTTGCAAAAGGTTATGGATTTAAGTTCCAATTGTTAACATAAATCCACGTTTGTATAAATCTTTTGCCATGTCAGACTCCTCTATGGCATCTTACAAAGGGTGTTTTTTTCGAGGTAGGTATAGAACTTTAAGTTGACATTACTTTTCAAGATGGCGGCCGATTTAATAGCTGTCAAGTGATTTATTCTCAGTTTGGTTTAGCAATTCATCATGAATTCATCACGCCTGAACAACGCTTGCAAATTGTGCAATTTTATTTTGAAAGTAATGGTTCTGTGCGGAATACGTATCGCGCACTACGTCCATTTTATCGTCGACAAAATCGTCCATCAGAGCAGTTAATGCGATTAACCATAGAATGATTAACCATGTCAACAAACAAAACTGCCGCATTTGGAGTAAAGCTAATCGTCAAGTGTATGTCGAAACACCGTTACATCCAGAAAAACTGACTGTTTGGTGCGCTTTATGGGCTGGTGGAATCGTTGGTTCGTACTTCTTCAAAAACGATGATGGCCACAACGTTACAGTCAATGGTGATCGGTATAAAGCCATGATTACTAACTTTTTCATTCCTGAATATAACAATCATGATGTCCAGGAGCTGTGGTTCCAACAAGACGGCGCAACATGTCACACAGCTCGTGCCACAATCGATATATTGAAAGACACGTTTGGTGACCGCCTAATTTCACGTTTTGGACCTGTGAATTGGCCTCCAAGATCTTTTGATTTAACACCGCTAAACTATTTTCTGTGAATTTATATAATGTCAGTGGTCTATGCGGATAGGCTACAAACCCTTGACCACTAGGAAGACAACATTCGCCGTGTTATTGCCGAACTATTATACGGCCACAAATGTTTGAAAACGTCATCGAAAATTAGACGTCCAGATTGGACTACATCCGAGCCAGCCGTGGCAGTCATATGCCAGAGATCATATTAAAAATATAATGCCAAAGGATTATCTTTCGAATAAATAAAAAATCATGTCAATCGAACATTTCATCGTTGTTTTGTTGCAATTTAAAGTTCTATGCCTCGAAAAAAACACCCTTCATGAAGCTGTTGCAATCTTGCATACCGAGTCCTAATATAACATACAAATATTTTGCATGTGATCGTCCCCGAATAACTTATCTAATGGACCCTTAACATGACATCTTCGGATAAATTTCTTTTGGGAGTTCCTCTGGGAGGACTAAAGCGTTGCTTCACTTTTTTGGTCCCTCTTCATCAAAGTGACAGCTTCGAAATGCGTTAACAGGGCTGACATAAAACGTTGATTAAGATCTAATCCCACTTTAAACTTGATCTCAAAGTTGGTCCTAATGTAAAAAGTAAGATCACGATGAAAGCATGAGGTTGTGTCTTTTTCTGTAATGGGTTTTCGATCTCGCTCTCTTATTTTGCAAGTTCTTAGAGCAGAACAATATTGTCTTTGAAAAACAAATAAAAGCAAACCTTCAGTATCAAAACGCAGAAGTGTGGCGTTGCCTTATTAGTCGCTTCCCAATATAAGCAACGATACGTTCGGTTAGTTTTCTAATTAATGTTGCAAATAATTTTTTCAATGACTAAAAATGAAACTTCTATTTTCCTTATATAGTGTTACAGAAGGACATTTATATACATCGTGAGCCGTGACTACTTTTGAGTTTTATACATTCAATATTTTTTATTCCATCAAATTTTGTTTCCAACCACCTAAAATAAAGAGGAGAAATCAAAAAATTCTCTTTTATTTGCATATCCATGCATCATCAAGGAATTTGTCATGATCTTTCTAGCAGTGATATCCTCGAGAAAGCAATCTTCTTCTTTCCCAACTATAAACCTTTATCACATCCGAAACATACACAAATCAAAAAGTTAATAATTTCCACTTCGTATCCACCTGTCAGGAGCGGCTCCTACACATTTATCCGCATCTGAAACACTCCCGAAAAAAGGACATAAAAAACACTAGACACAAGACACATTCGCACTGAAGAGTCGCAAATAGAAGTTCGACTATAATATACAAGACTAGTCAAAAGAAGAGTCCTTCAGTTTCGGAAATGAAAATCGATACATTCACCTTATTACGAAGCAGTTACATTTAAATAAATCAAATCAATCAGGGCGAAATCGTTTTTGCGAACGCTTTTTCGTATTTTATTTTCGTCCTGGGAATTCCTCGTGATGAATTGCTGAAATTTGTTTGCACCGTTTTTGCTATACAACCAGCCAACACACATACCGTACGCAGAGGATCTCCATCTGTTCTTGTACATGAATCGTTTTTACAGCTGGCATGGGTGGTATTTGAGGAAATAAATTGGATGACATTTTGATTTCCGACATGGATATTGGTGGGGTATGGGGAGGCATGGGGGAGCAGGGGGCCGTGTGTAGGTATAGTAACAAATTTAATTTAAGGTCCTTTATAACGACACCATCAGTCAAATGGTTTATGGGACTAATATGACGGCTGAGAGTTTGTTGGTGAAATATTTATGGGCGTAGGTAGGTACATAAAAAAGAAGATGAAAATTCACGCACAAAAATTGAAGATATTTACAGAAGCTCCTACCTTGTGAAGGGGCAAAAACATTATTCGCGTTTTTTCGGTAAGAACTTGAGAGCTTCGGTTGTAGAGGTAAATGAAAAGAATGACGTGTTGTAGTTAGTGTTTGTTACACTTTATATTAAAAATTACCTCTGGGGTCCTTTGACCAGATGTCTAAAGTTTTGAGCAGTTAAAAAACCGCTGCCGACTGCGCCATTTTGCTACACATTTCGTCCACGGTCCACGTCGGTCACCTCTGTACTATTGTGAATTTAATCACCATTGAATTTCAAAAGTTCAAAGTGTACATTGTCACTGCCGCGAGGCTGAGACGTTCATGAATAATGGAGGTAAGTGAAGCCAGGAGTCAAACAAAGAATAAATCTTGAAAGACGCTGTTTCATTAGATTGCTTAGGAAAGGACTAAAAAATTCATTGACAGAAAGTATATGATAATATGACACTATGTCATCTTCGCTTAAATACCTGTTTATTTTTTTTTTTTTAAATAATTACTAGCGACCATTCAATCTGGGCGAAGAAGACACCGAGGAAGCTACGATACCGTGTGTGTCTAAGCTTAAGTGCAACAAAGCAGCTGAAGCTGGTGGTCTAGGTGCCGAACTTTTCAAATCCGCTGGCGATGATCTGGTAAGTAGCGCTCACTAGCTCATCTGCAATATATCCACGGTCGGAGGAAATAATGCCCGATGGAATACATTTGAGCATTGTTGCCCGATCGTTAGGAAAGGAGTACCACTCTATTACTCCCACAACAGAAGCACCATCCTCCTTAAGATTTCATTGTAAACAAGATCTTTTCGTTGTGAACGCCTGTCAGTGATTAACCTGTTGATCCATATCAATGTGGCTTTATACCAGAAAAGCCCACCAGCCGGCTATCAAATAATTACACTGCGGCAGATCTTCTATAGAAGATCCCAGGAAGGATCACCACTTTTTCATTGATTTCAAGGCAGCGTTTGATTAAGAGAGACGAGCTAAGTAGGGCAATATCTACTTTTAACATATCTGCCAAGCTCGCCAGTTTGCAGGACGACGCTGGAAAACGCACGCTGTTTCGTTTAACGATCGGTAAAGACGGGCAGGCCACTTTTGATTTAAAGGAAGGACTAAATCTTCTGTGTGGCTTGTTTTGCATCATACTTAAGAGAATTGTTCAGAACTTCCACGGCAACACCGGAGGCACAATCTTTTACAGCTCTGTTCAATTACCCGGCATTTAATTAATCGGACAACTCAGCACGATGTCAGTGCACATTCCAGAGGTGGAGGTCCACATCCATTGGCCGCTCGCTTCAACGCATATAGTGCTCAAGCAAAAACATCCTGCTTAAGGCAATACTCAGACATAGCACCTCTTACAACCTTTGGATGTTGGTCGACGGAATGCTGTGTACCATACATCACATGCCGTTAACCGTAACATATTAATCTTAACATAATATGTTAACTAATATTCGTATAAGAATGGAAAGCATACGGGAACTTGTAACTGTAAGACTTCTGGACATCTCTTACTGTTGCCAATAGGAGTGGCTTGATGCTTGCGGCCTAATCCTTCAGGTAATCTGATGAAAATACCATCAAAACTCTGTAGGCATAGCTTAAGGCATGCTTTCTAAAATTTCCTCCATTCGTTTTTGAAATGTTCTGGGAGAAACAGAGATTCCAAGTCTTCACCCTTTTGCATTATGTGTGCAGCTTTGTGCATCATGAGGTTAAAACTTTGGTTGCTGTCGTCCACCTCCATTTATTAGCTTTCCACGCACTAAATTAGTCTTATACTATGTCTTCACCGGCTATAAAACTGCGATAGGCAGGAGACAATTAAAAATAAATCCCAAAGTGTGTCCACCAGAAAAACATGAAATTAATTTGGCACGAGCATTTTTTTGTGTCTTTTTGTCTCTTAAAAGAGAGTGGCGGTGACATGTCCCGGAGGCCGGGAAGGGTTAAAAGCGGCATAAATAGATGTGTGAAAAGGATAGAATTTATATTTGTATGGTGAATATCGATAGTAAGGGGAGATTATTTGAGGATTAATGTTAACCGCGGATTAGTGTTCCGTTGATACATGTTATAAGTAATTCTGGTCCCTTTTGACATGAACCCCTATTTGTTGGTAATCGATGGTATTGGGCAGTGGGACTTAATAAGGTGTTTCCACCGGACACAAATCGTTTAGACAAATCATCCTTAAATCACGATATTTACTTTATGAATGTTAATCTCTTCATGGTGGGGTGCCGTGGCGTAGTGGTTAGTGTGTGTCCTTACTACGCCGGAGGCCTGGGTTCGAATCCTGCCATCATCACCTGAAAAAAAAAGACTTGTTCTTTTTCACGGTCCCCACCTCCGCGAGGGTTTGACAAGCACTCCGAGAGTATCATTTGTCTTGAAAAACTTGTCAAAGTGCCGTTCGAATTCGACAAAAAATTGTAGGTCCCTTTGTATGTAAAAAGAAATTAACACACCAGCATACATTGTTGCGAAGTTGGCCCTGGTTCACCTCGAGCTGTTGCGCCACTCTATTTGTTTTATTTATAATCTCTTCACGAGGAGATTAAAAATTTATCGCGTAGTTAAGCTATTCCTCCCAAGAATTCTGAAATCAAACCAAACAGAGTTCTGCGTGTTCTGAGCGTTTTCTGACGGAACAAAACAAACACACCACCTTTTATTGACAGCCGTGTATCATCAACTGAGCAGTGTTTCTTGTGTGGCGTAAAGGGATGCTCAGAACGGCTGATTTTACTGTTGACGTGAATGTGGTTGTTCCTGTCAAAAAAGTTAAATGCAATAAAGTGTGCATACTGCAAAATAATTATGGATGTTAATGTTGATACTGCTGGTTGATTTTGATCAAGTTAGTCCACTACCGACTTTGTGGACCGAAATCCCAACAACATTATTTGACGTTTTGTTTTTTTTTTTATTTTCGGGTTATTTCGTTTCGTAGATCGAAAAAAAAATCGGTGGCAATAAAAAATTAATTTAATTATTTCTGAATCTTAGTTGCCCGACAGATAAAAAAATTAATGTTTACAAGAAGATGCGCAGATGATGTGATGTCATTGAGAAATGTCAAAAACGACAGCGTACGTCAAGCTAACCTCCTCTATTTCGGTGGAAAGAGTTTTGGATTCACTTTTAATCTTCCTACGCTAATCTCTGTATTATGTGCGGTGGTTAAACCCTATAAGTGTCCTTACTCGTCGCTAAAACAAACCATCAGATTTATGTCAAACCAGGAAGTATTGGTGAAACAACCGCTGTATTATGTTGGTTCTAGACTTCCTTGTTGGGATAATTTCTCCGATAGGGGGTCTGTATTGCGTATCGTCGTAGTGTAATTATTTCCAGCTCTTTTCGAGTCCGATTTCATCCTCACTAGTTCTTTTCAGTATGCTTCGCGGTCGATCAACTATTCTGACATCTGATATTGCTTAGATTCGAAGTAACTATCCTTAGTATAGTAAGTATCCTTAAGTAACGAAAATGTCAGCATTTCAATGATTATGGCTTATCCACTGTTGATATTCATCACTAGAGACTTGGCTATTCGGTGTTGCACCTATTTACGCTGCGAATCGCAAATGCCATTGAGTTATATTGCCATATAGTTTTAATCTCTGATCAAAATGCGAAACTGAATCTGAAATGGTAGCTAGCTATAGACGAAGATTTCAGCTTAGCCTGCTGTTTGGATCGATCAGAATGAGAGGTAGCTACAGCCTCAGCACCTCATTCTGATCAGGCATTAACTTACAGAAGTAAAAAGATTTCTACAAATCAAAATTGACTTAAATATGAATAGGTACTTTTGCATCTACATGGATGGCTCGGTTATGAATTACGATCGGCTCGGATATTGCATAAGACCCAATGCAAAGCAGATCATACATGGAAAGGCGTATGGAGTGATTTCTCGACGGACTCCAGTTGTTATCATCACCAAAAGGAACAGTATCGGTGAAAAGCCTCATTCTTTCGATTTCAAACTTAAATTCATTCACTAAAAGATCCAGACCTGCCGACTGGACCAATTAGGTAGTTGAAATACTGTAGTATACGTGTAGTTGATAGAGTTTGCACAATTAAACGTGTAGTTGACAAGTAAACTTGTAGTTGATAGAGTTTGCACAATTTTTATATTTCGAGCCCAGCGATGCAATATAATTCAAGATTTGTTGGGAGGTGAGTAACAACCCTATTGACTGCGCCATTCAAAATGTCTTTAAGAAGCGCGCTAGGAGTACCATAGTGCCCCCTTTCTTTCCTCTGAGGAAATGAAAAAGACGTACTGAAAGACGTGAATATTTCGTACTGATACGAAACGTAACGACTTTGCCATTCAAAAAGGCGACTGCGCCCATTATAAAACCTGAAACAAACGTAGGTACAATCGATGCATACAAAAATGTAATTCCAGGAGCAGCGCCTAGGAGTTCTTATCATAAATCAACAGAAAAAAGGCCTTAAAACTCCAAAAACCACACGAGCCCAGAGTCCACAAAAATTAACACAAATTTGCATGTAAAATTTTTCATTTATTATTTGATTTTTTTTATATTTTTCGTTTATAATAATTTTTAATTTCTCATTCATTATTTGCTATATAAATGGCATTTTATTTCGTATTCTAATTAAATAAAAATTATACAGTCTGTAATTATATGATTTTCATACATATTTACTTTTTTTTTAGCTTTTGAATAACTAGGTTAATTTTTATTTTATATTTATTACATTACAATTATCATTTTTGTATATGTATTTTATTTTTAACTTGTTAGTTTTAAAATTTATAGTACCAAATACTTTACTCACAATTACATTACCTTACAACTAAATCGCTATAATTTTTGTGTGGTTTTTTCCAGAATTTTCATTTATGCATTTTTTTATTTAAGGTTTTAACACCAGATACGTATGAATTTCTACAACGTTACGTGAATTTTTTTTTTCGTTATTGCTATTTTTAAAAAAAAGGGAGAAAAACTATCCAACGATACAAAATAGTTTTTTTTTGTAAGATTTATTTACAATACTTTTGCTGTGTGATGCATTATTTGATCTGTTTACAATATTTACAAAATGTTTTTTCTTACATTTACAGAATATTATTTAGCTATGTTTTTTTTCTCTTTTTTTCATAAATATTTTTAAGTTGCTTATCGAGTTTAAATGATGACAATTATGTTTACTATATACTATGCAACAAATTATTAGTTTTTTTATGTAACGAAAACAATTTTATTTTTACTAAGTCTACGATGAAATTTTGAATTTAAAAGAAAGCGAAATCATTATGGGTTTTAGATGTAGCTGAAGGAAATTAAATTCACGCAAATTATAAATATTAATGCTAATTTATTTCTATCACAAAAAATAGAAAAAATAAAAACGAATTAAGTTGTAGTGTAAATTTTTTTGTGACAATAATGATAATGTTAAATGAAGTATGTAATATCACAGGTACATTATAGTTTTAATGTTCTTAGAAATAGGATTAATTTTTTATTTTGCTTAAAAACAAATGTTAAGTGTAACTTATAACAAAAAGAATTATGTTTACACTGGGAAGGTTATACTAGGATTATTTGATATTTTAACTAATAGGTTAGCATATATAATTTTTAAATCGTTGTTTCATGATATTCGATTTTGTTTTATGGTTTAAGAGACCGACTGTGTGGAAGGTCAAGAGTTCAAGGGAGAAAGATTTGCTCGATCACACAGTTGTCGAAATTTATAAATTTACATTTATTTTTAGTATTTAATGTACAGTTTTAATATGGTTTTGTTGAAAGAAAAATTAAAAATAGACCACTAACCGTTGTTTTTTTTTATTTTTTGTTTAAATTGCATAGTTCATTGCCATAAATTGTTAAAGATAACGTGAGGGTGATTGCTAAATGCCTTTACATTGTTTTTATTTTTATATAATATTATTGTTTTTATATTTGCTTGTCTTAATAGTTAAGAGTTGTCTCAGTACGTATTTCTTGAGTTTTTCTTTGTGTTTGTCATCATACAAAATTTGTTTAAAAAAACATTACTTTATTTTTCATAAATATTTTTTTCGTTTGTAAGTAGGAAAGTAGATTTGGAAAAAAGTTTTTACCCTGTTTTGGATTGTTTTTTTTTTAGCTTAGTTGTTCAGTTTTAGTAGTTTGTGTGTCTAAATGGCAGTTGTCGATTTTTTTGGATAGTTTTTTTTTTTTGTAAACTTTTCTCGAAATAAGAAGTCACAACCAGCGATGGGAAAAGTTTGGTTAATAAAAGTCTAGGTCTAGGTAGTGTTTCCTGAAATTCAAGGCGTCGCAGAAGCAATAACTCATAGACTCCAGAAAATTATGGATGTTTTTTTTGACTCTTTATTAAAGCCTGATGTAGCCTTCTGTTGCATTGATACCGTTTCCAGCTTTCCATAAAACAAAACATAAATTCCAGGTCAAAAATTACGTGAAAGAAAATTTTCAAAACTTGCGTAACCTCAATTCACATCAAGACTTTTGCGCCACCTTGAAAATTCGGATAAGGGACAGTTTGAGTTGCTGGCAAAACAGTCAAAACACCATGTTAAGCAGTTCTTTAAGTTAAAACAGTCAAGTCGCGATGTCAAAGTTGTACCTACACACCAGGAACCACATGCCTGAACCACATTAAACGCTATCAGCCGAATGACCCAGGCAACAACCGAACTAATCAGGAAAAAGGGTGGACGCAGAAAGCTCTTTCATATTGTGCCGACCTTATTTCAATAACCATCATAGTTTTAACGGCTACGTCATAACCTCATGGTTCATCGATGACATAAACTTGTCTTAATGACCATCCATATAAAATTCTCAGCTCCCATCCAGAACGAATTGGTCATAAAATCAACCCTCAATTCTTCCGGTTCAGCGAATGCACTTTCCCGAAAGGGAAGCAAATGTTAATCGAATATTTTCCGCAATTATTGCGCGTTCGTGAATGTTTCCCATCGCAATAAAAGCAATCATAACAGACACAATGAAAATAGGTCAGGACATTCCGGGAATGGCCGCACACCATTCATCATGGAAGCAAAAATAAAATAAAATTTCATTTCGATTTCGACAAAGTAACACAAAGTCAAGGGATGATGAACGGCATACCGGAAACGGCGTAAAGTCTTGTGCTCATGTATGGTGGCAACAATGGTCAGCATTGGGCCAGTCCTCCCCAAACAAGGAGTATACCTAGATTTGTTCCCTCTAAAAAAATATATGTAACCATTATGTTCTCACTTTATTGCCCCGAGTGGTGAGTCATTTTTCATTTGAACAAAGCCTTTCGCCCGGCTAGGCGAAAAGTAGAAGATTGCCTCGATGCTCCCGGTGTATTGTCCGGGTTCCACTGGCTGAATCCTCTTCCATTGCCAAGCCGAGGGGTCGTTGAAGGGCAGTTAAAACTAAAAACGCGATTTCTTTCTAAACAAACAGGAAATGCTTCGAATCCTAGTCCTAGATGGGAATTCGAAAAAAAGTTTTTTTTTACAAAAACCCCGTTGAGTGGCCAATTGGTAGGATTTTTTTGTTCATCCACCCCTTGAGCACAGCTCTTGTTTCGCACGTTATGTCGATTTATCGATTCCGTGTCGAAGGATCATAAAAATTAATTCGGGAGCAAAGAACAAAAAAACTGGGAAAAAACTCATAAAAATGAAATAGAGCAGATAGGGCAAATGTATGACCGTATGAGAGGTATAAGGATTCCCAATTGCTGCAGGTAGTAGTGGTAGGTATAGGTATATAGACACAAAGGGGTTGTTGAAATTATTTGAAAAATGCGTTCGTTATTGCTAGGGAAAATCGAGTGGAAAAATCGGTTTAATACAGCCCAACGTTATGAAGGAAAAAATTTGTTAGCAGGAATTTGGTAAAGAATTTTTTTTCGGTTTTAAAAACTATTGTTGGTTTGCAGTTCCCCCTTTGTTGGACGTATAACGCTGAATTGCTCAAAAAATAGGAAACTGCGAATGGAATGCAAACAAAAAAATTCGTTTGAAAAATGCGGACTAAAGTGCGGGCCTCAATCCAAACTATTTGCTGGCCCAAAGTTACTATTTTTTCCTAACATTCAATTAAATTCATCATGCTGTCTAAACTCTAGTGAAGGTTTGAAAAAAATACCAAATTTAAAATTCAAAAAAATTTTATAGCTAAGGCTCAAACAATCATCATAAAAATTTTTAGCACGTGCTTTAGTAGTTCATCTCACTACACTATTTTACAAAATACAAGACAAAAGCTGAAGCAGCACCTAAATACTGTTAAAATAGTCTAGGTTCGACCCCGCACAAATAGGTTTTAAATTGCTTACAAAAATGGGTCTAAATTTCGACCCAACACTAAACTTGTATTGACAAATTTAATGATAAATTTACGGCTGATCAGTGATGTTGGTATTTGGTCCTTGAGTGAAATTTCATTCAAGTCATTTTGATATGCAATAATTATTGTCCCCTTATAATTCCCGATAAGCTCAAAGCTTTGACTGCGAACATGTCAATCCACAATTTCTATAATTTTGGTCAGGGCCCATCACGACTTCTTTTTTGCTTTTGTCAAACGAATTAAAAAAAAAACGACTGCAAATTTTGCTTTAGTCTCCTCAATGAATTTGCCGAATCAAACTTCGAATTTTAAACTATCTTTCCAGTCTCAGAAGAAGATTTAAAATAAATCTCGAAATGTCTCCACCAGACGAAAATTAAGATTTATTTGAACGATCACACTTTTGGCATTTCCCAAAAGCGGGAAAACAATGTCGTGGTAAAAATCCCGATAGCAAACATATATTAGTGTCATACGTAAACATTTTCAGCCTCCTTTTGGAAGTGACAAACTGTTGTTGACTGAGATTAATAAGAGGATTTATTTTTCATCGCTTGGCGAGAGGATTTAGGTCTGTAGGATAAATCCCAAGGCTTAAAGGAGATTAGCTGAGGATTTAACTTAATCGAAAATTAATATTCGGTGGAGACATGGTGTTACCCTTACACTAAGATCACTCAAACATCGGATTTTGTCATATCGAGCACTAACGCGGGATAGTCTGTCAGCTGTCACTTTCCGGACATATTTCCTCTTTCGTTTCTAGTTTTTCAGTACTATTCTCTGTTTCACACACAAAATCGTAATAAGTCGTTTCGGTATGAAAAGAGGAAACTTTCTCTGTTTTCTGACAACACATGAAGAGAGATGCTTTTTTTTTCCTAAATTGAAAAGCTAACCGAACGTATCGTTGCTTATATTGGAGAGCGGTCCAATATTTATTCTCTGTTGGCGTGGTTTTTCAATCTAAAAGTGTTTTGGAACGGTCTATATACCTGTTACACATACAGGAAATTTGTAATTCCACAATTTTTGACAGCCTTCATTGCGATAATTTTTTTGGTATAACAAAAAACCTATGCCCCTAATCCATGAAGCCATGAGATCGATAATTTAACATCGTCACGGTACCTTTAAACTATTGAAAAGAGATTTCTTTCTGAAGTTCTAAGAAGTTTTCAGATTTGATGTCGCTAAGATACCAACTTCTGGGACATGATTTTCATCAACAATGTTCAGAAAAACCTTGTTTTATGATTAGTCGCAAAGATTCATTCTTTATACTCTAAAAAAAGTCGAATGAGAGCTCAATCATTTTTTTTTTCGATAAATTTCGCGCCTCTTATCCGACCTAAAAAAAATAAATACGGAAAAGTTTAATAGTGAATAGCCGATGCTTTGTTAAGATTGGGATCGAATTTCAACAAAAACGATTATTCTGATGGTTGTTCTCTAAAAAACTATGAAAAATTATACACCAACACCAGAGGTACAACATTTTTAAACTAACAAAAGTTGTTCCGAACTTACGACGTTGAAATCAGTCACAGAGCTTCGCGAGCTTTCATTACCGCAGACTCTAGTTTATTTTCCAGATTTGCCTAAATATTTCTGCAACCAGAGGCATTGCCGTTTCTGAGCAACCCAATTTTTCAATTCCAAATGGAGGCTGACAGTTTGGAAAAAATTGAAAAACCCTAGCGTGGTCGACGATCATTTTGACATTCGTTGTTGGGATTTGTGATAGGCTGACACACTGATCGTAAAACAGGCATGATAGGTCATGCGAAGAGTCCTTAGTGCACAAAACCGTTTTAATACAGATTGTCTTGTCTGTTACGAGAAAACCGGAGGATAAAGAGGTTGATGTGCATACGTCTACCTTGAGTCATAAATTGGCGCCAGTTTATCTAGGATGCGATATTATTGAAGAGTAATGTTCAGAATAGCCGCGCGTTCTCTTTGACTTGTTGTGTTGATAAGCTTTTAGCTTTTATGTTTCATTTTTCTGAATCTATGGTCTGATTCGTGGAAAAAAAGGACCTCACCCACTTCGCTTAAGTTTTAATGCTGAGATTATCAAAAGCTAATTAGTCATAAAATCCTAATTAGTTGCATAAAATGTCTGACTCCCGTGAAACAATAACCCAGCCAAAAACTCGCGACGAGTAAACACAACTCCCTTGTGAGACATTTTCCTGCAAGTTGTTAGATCCCTTCAACAATCTAAACAGTGTAACGCAGTTGATGACCTTTTAATTGATATCGCCATCATAACGTCTCAATTTCTTTCTGACCACGGCCAGCATGACAAAGTTCACAGACAGGTATACCTAATGACAGTTAAACGAGGTCCTGTCTGGCGTTCCCCGATTTGGCTCAAAAAAGAAAACCCCATAAGAGTCAAGGGAAAGAAAATTTCAAAAATCCCCTCAAGAGGATATTTCAACTTATAGCGGGTTCCTTTAAATTTTCAACTACCACAACAAAATCTCGTTGAATGTTTTCCTGTTTTTACTCCGCTCGTCGAGTGCTTTTTAATGATGTTTTCGAAAAAAAAGAAATACATACAAAAAAAAAGACTCCCGAAGACAAGTCCATTTGACGTGTACGTGCTATTTTCTGTTTTTACTTGAAACTCTCTGATCTGTATTCGAGAGGGACTATAGCTACACGACTACAAGGCGAGTAAAAATCCATTCCTCCAGCATTTAGCAAAAAGAACCATTCAATCGGAATCACAAAGAAAAAGATGGCAAATTACAACAGGGACACGTTCTGTCGTTAAATTCAAACAATGCAAGGATAATCACCAAAGCGGGGGTGACGAAAAACAAGGCAAAAAAAAAAACTTGAAAAAGGAGTGAACAAATTACACCCTTATCACGCAGTTAAGTGACTCTACCATCGATTGTGTGTCTGGTCTGGCCAGAGCTATATAGTGTCTGTCCGGATGCTTGCACGCCTCTCGGATCTCGGGTTCCTGGTTCATATGCCCACTACTCCTCGTGCCAGTTTACAATATTTTGTATTTTCGAAGCAATTAAGGGATGTTTGGTGAAAAAGCGCCAGCCACTCCAGATTCCCCACCCACACTCAAACCCGCCTTCTGGTGTCGAAATTAGTTTGCATGCACTTTTTCGCCGACAGGAAAGAAAAAAAACTGTTTTCACCCTCGAGCGGCTTGTTGTCGTTTTTCTCGAAATCCAGCAACACTCTGACAGTTAATTGGAAAACAATATAAACTTGGTGAAAAAAGGGAAATATGCACGCATCGGGGGACCGAAATTAAACACCCCTAAGGCACAGGTCAAACTTGAGTCACACAAAAAAAAAAAAAACCCAACACAACAACCTAGCGCTTGCGACTAATGAGGTTGAACAAAAGTCCATATGAAACTGTTGCTAAATAGAGGGTGGGTCCCGTTGTTCGCAGGGGTGAAAATGTCCACTAATTGTATAGTGAATTTGGTTACCGGCAATTGTGTGCGCGAGCCGACAACGAGAAACGTTAAATTTTTTTGAATGAACGTAATTACGGGCTTTTTTTTTTACTCTATATTTGTGCTTAAGGACCAAAACAATATAAATTGGAGGATATTTTCAAAGCACGCAACTGTGTTAACCCCTTGTTTTTGTAAGGGCGTTTTCCTGTTACGGAATTATTTCGTAACGTCTTTTCGTATTACGACTCAAAAAGACTTCCTTTGAAGATTTTATTTGTAGAGAGAATTCTCGCTGCACGCGTAAATTGGTACACTTTGATAGGCTTGGACTTGAATAAATAATTAAAACGTTTTGTCGCCAATGCGTATTGAAATGATCAAAGTCGCCGTAAAGAAGGAATGTTTCTTTATTGAAACGTAACCAGTCAGGCTTGTCGAAGGCTTTAAGTGATGAAAACAAATTAAATGTTTCGATGGGTGTCCGGAAGGGTTGAACGGAAGTTAGAGACACGGACACCCTGTCATCAACAAATGCTGCTATGCGGGATACGAGTATTTCAATAATACATATTCTTCCAATAAGGTGCACCCTTCCTAAGTTAGACATTATTAAATTCGGTTTTAACTGCGATTACAAGTAGCGCACTAATAAATTGCAAAACGTTTTTTCAAATCGTTGAGATTTGTAGCGTGGGCCACAGAAGACTCATTGCCTTTCAAGTGGCTTTTCTTGACTTTTCGAAGAAATTGATTTTGTTGAGATGAATTTAAACTTTTTCTTATGAAAGTGTCAAAGATATTGTAGCCAAAGGTTTCTAGTCTTTGCCTAACTTCTAATATTTATGGACAAAAAACCCTTTCGTGTAGAGGCAACTTAAGATGTCATATAGGTGGCTCTAACCAACTTTCAGATAATAAATGTGTTGCCGATAACATCTATACACTGTTAAGGACTCTTCCACTAAAGTCGATCCCCTAAATAAAATCCCTTAAATAAATTATTCTTCAACTCATGTTAAACGTTTAGTCGTACAAGGAAGTTTCAGATCGAAATACCGCCTTAAGGCTTTCTTCAACGAGCGCCATAACACTGTTCTGTCACTGTGCCGATCTGGTTTTTTTTTGACACTGTTAGAGCGCTTTAATGAGGTACATCTGCTCTTGGGCTCCAATTGAACTGAGAACTCATTCGGTGCGAACATCGAATTCGGAATTTCTGCCATATTTGACCGCCATATTTGACTGCTTGGTGTGGCATTGACTGGGTATGTGCAAGTGACATTTCAACTTCATTTTTATTCTGAACTGCTGTTGAAATTTTGTTTAATTTTTTTTGTGAGTGATTCGATTTTTTTTTTAAAACCCTCGAATTCGAACAAAATGAACTGAGTCGAATTTGACACGTTACGTGATGTCTGCACCCGGTGCAACAATTGTCGATCTTTACACAATGAAACTGAGTCCACACCACACTCGAATTGCCGCGCACACCGAGTTTTATTTGACAGTTCGGTGTAGGAATTTGATTTTGAAACGCCTAGTTCATTTGTGGTGGCAGAAGATGATTCAGGACGGGATAAGCTATTGCTGAATAATCATGAGATTGGGCCACTGGAGGAAGTAGACAGGCTAAGGGCACTTGTCAGCATGTTTCAGGAGTGCTGTAGTGAAAGCGCTGACAAGATAAGAGTGTATCGCTTTGGTAATTGTTTTGACAAAAGCACACAAGCTCGCTGAGAATGATACGATATCCAAGTAACACAGATTTGTAGTGGTCACGGTTACCTTTACAACACCACTTAATGAAACCAAATGTTCTAAAAATCGTGCCTGTACAAGTAACAGGGCCCCTAACAAACCCTTTAGTAGGATGTTTTGACGCTTTAAAGCACTTCCATTTGGGTACGAAAAGGGTTCTACTTCAAACTCTTATAGAACTTCAGGTTGTATGTAGCACTGTCTAGTTGTATATAGAAGATTGAAAAGGTTTTTCGCTTTAAAGTCAAGCATAGCGCTAATTGTTTCAGGGCTACCATCACATCAAACATCACTGCGACCACTTTTATAAGGTAACAACCTGTGCACCAATAATGTAATGATAACAAAACCTTACAAAACCATTTGTGCTTCGGAAGAGGCTATGGTTCTAGAGTGTGCAACTTGGGTACCAGGTTGGATTTTTCAAAAGCAGTTTTAGCCCGTCTTTCAGGCAAATCCAGATCCATAGTGTGACAACAAGGCAAAAGGCCACGAGCTTCTAATGGGAAATGGTTATGGTGTTTATTCTGTTTGCCATGACAGGCATTGGTATGAAAATCGGGACCATAAAACAATACTTGTTGTCAATCAAAGCACAATGGAGTATAATTACAGGCCACGATGTTTGGACTTCCTTCTTGAGTGAAAGAAAGGACGAGGAAACGTTTAAGATCATAAGCAGTAGAAAGGATCTTCCAAAGCTGAACGAGGTTGCCAGCTATTTTGGACCACAGGAAGGTTCGTCAAAGACCGAAGTGAGGTATCGCCTTCCTATAGGGAGTGTAGCACATCGGGACCGTTTTCAGGACACCAACGGCGAATCTAACCATTCGTTTTTTCCTTGAATGTATGCATTCGTCGTAAAGCGACACGGCAGACTTAACCACCTAAGAGCCGTCCAATGGGACCCGCACACTTTTCAAGCAGGATAACGGGTAACATGCTGCTGCTAGAACTTTGGAAATCCAACTCAGTTGTAAGCTGATCCACGGCATCGCTGCGTTTTCCACCCGTGTACCTCGATGGTCATATCGAATAAAAGGTTCGCGGTTGTGAATATTCCTCACATCCATCTAAACCAATACGTCGCTTGACATTGCTGTGCCGTGGGACCAGAAGAAGCGGCAGAGCGCTTCTCAAACTTACAGAACAGAGATGTCAGCCATCGAAAAGCTTCAGATCGAAGGCAACATCAGATCTAGAATAGATGACATGTAACTCAATCAAGTCAGTCGTAGAGTTTTGGTGAATGAATCGAATACAGTATGAATCATATAGAGCCCTACGAAATAAGAAGCTTACACAGAAGACTCTAAGAAAAATTCACTGAGAGCCTTGGTTCGGTCTTCGCGCAGTATACGATATGACGGCTGAATCTGCTTTGATGACTTTTCTTAAAAAAAAGGAAGCCAAAGCTTCATTGTGGCTCACGCTTTATCGCTCTGAAGAAGTCTTGCCCTTTGACCTGTTGCCCATTACTTGGTAATAACCTTAAGCCTAAAGCCTATAACTTGAAAATGTAGTTGTTTCTCAAGGGCTGGATTTTGAAAAAACAATCAGTCTCCTTGACTTGTTAGGTCTAGTTATACACAAGGATTATTAAAGGTGATATTAACTTCCTGGATACTTTCGAGTTCCTGGAATAAAAAGCCTTCTGAGAAGGAACCTAAAACCAAGATTAATAGTGACTATGACGCTATAGGCGTCATGGTGGTGGTGTCTTAATGGTGTCTTATTCTACAGAAAAAAAGCGATCAACTTAAATCTTTTTTAGAGTCTCTAGGGAAATCAAGGCAGGTTACCATGATTTTCAGAATATGGTAACCTTGTTCATTTAGCTAAGCAAAATTCCGCGACATTTTAAAATTTTAAGCTTGAATAACTTCTTGTAATCAAAGTCAACCCGAATCACCTTCAGATCCGTGAAAGTAAAACAAACCTGCCTAAGCTAGACAAAAACTTTTAAAGTATTTTCCCGACTGTCGCTAAACAGTTTACGCAGTGTCGATTGTTGTTGACTGAGGTTTTTCAATGTCGAATAAGGTATCTAAAGTATATACAGTATCCTTCTAAAATGTTCCGGTCTATACCTATCACAGAAGGATTTTAATCTTGTTAAAACCTCATTTTTTTAAGTTTCTTAACAACATAGCAACGACTTAATAAAATGAAGCAAGTGTAGAGAACACGACAGTTTGCTTTTGCAAAAAGGACTTTTTCGAAACGATTAAACGATTGCTTTCACCCTTGAGAAAAACCAATATATGGATCGAATTTAACAGTACCTATTTCAAAGCCGCACAAAGTTTGCAACTTGTTATTTGCACTTAATTTTGCAACTCCCACTTAAAGACATTCAATGCCAACACACATTCAAATATGTTCAAGTTTTCAATGCAGTTGAATGACCTAAAGTTTATAGCAGCAATTTAAAATCCATTTTTATGCTTAAATATTTAAACAATATTTGCACATGATTCACCTCGTTAGGAAGTTGCTTCGGCGTGCATTTTCTACACAAACATCCCGTGCACTCTTCATAAGGAAGTTTGCAAAAAAAACCATTAATCATACCACCTGTTGTTTTCCTACAGCCAATACTTTATACGGGCCACCTATTATCCCAAGAGAAAACAAGAGAGCTACCTCGTCGTCCTCATCCACCATGCAAAGCAACCGGGCTATTATCAACTTTAAATTGTTTACAAAGCTAGTAAAACTTTGACGATAATCCTTAGACTGGGTCTCTGGCACTCTGCTGTGTGCAGCCAGTAAAAATGAGGCTTTGTCACGCGAATTTTAAGGATCGTTGTCGCCGCCGTCATTGTTGGCGAACGGCTCATTTGGAATTCACTTAATGAACAATGGCCCAGGATAAGGGGAGCTTTTCTGCGCCGCCAAATGAATTATGGAGTCTCGGCTGGCTGGATTGTGTGAGTATAGTCCTTTGCCAAAGCATATTTGGCCCTGGGGGTTGTGTTTGTAGCACCCCTCGGTGAGTAGCGGTCATTTGTCATAATTTTGAAAGCGGAAATGAAGAAATTAGTTTCCTTGTATGAGTGTGTTAGTGTGTCGTTATTTGTGAATTTGTCCGCCCATATTCTCTGATCGAAAGCTTACATGGCTAAATGCTTACCTACACGTTAAGTCTCATGTTTTTTTTTTGGGAAGGGTTAGCGATTGCAGCGAGCCTATTTCGCCATTGCAACAGCTAACTGTGGTGGAGGTCCTGGTTCACCGGCTTCGGCATACAGACAGGAACCTTCACTGCAGGAGCAGGTGTCACCCTCTCTGGAGCTACTGCAGCAGTCGCTGCAGTTCCGATGCTCAGCATCGGTGTTGTCGTACGTGCACTGCTTTAGCATGCGATCACGTTCGGACTCTTCGGTTTCGGGAAACGGAGCCTGACATCGGCTCATGATGTACGACTTGTTGGGATTGTTCTCCTGACTGCTGTCCGAGCGCATTGTGTCGTTCTGCAGGTCACGGTGATTCGATGACGAATGATGACTATGATGGCTGCTGGTGTGGCTGTGCGTCATTGGCTGATGCTGGGAGTGGTGTGACGAGTGCATCAAATGATGACCGTTGTGGTGAGAGTGTCGGTCGTTCCGGGTCGAATGATCGGAGCACTCCGAGGAACATGTATAGATGGGTGGTTGATGGGGATTCGAGTTGGTATTGTGCAGGGGCTGGTACCATTCGGTGGACGATGGTGGCGGCAGTGGCTGCCCTGGTGAGGTGAGGGCGTCACAGCTGTTGCAGGATCTGAAACGATACAATTTTGAAATAAGTTCTTGTCAGAACTAGACTAGAGGACTGGCTTCAAATTAATAGGAATTTCTTACTTAGCCCGGGAAAGTTCAGGATGGAGCTGGAAAGGGGAGAAAAATTTCGCAGATACCCAAAAGCACTTGTTTTAAAGAATGATTTTAAGATTGTCTTCGCCGGAAATCAAGGATTGAAGCTAATGAGCCAAAAGCAAAATTTTGTCCACAATGGCTAGCATGAATGTGAAGCACGACTTTATCTGAAAATAGAGTTTTCTTCGTCATAAATTGGCACAAGGGACATGGAAGCACCGACACACAAGAGAGAAGGACTAATGAGAAGAAATTCGGTGGAAGAAAAGTTTCATATGATGACTGGTACAACATTAAGGTGTGAGTTTTGATCCTTCGTATTGCTTTTAGTAAACCAACACAAAAGCGAAAATAAGGCCTGGGAGTATGTTCGTATAACGTTCAAATAAGAATAAGAGTAGAGCACAAATGAAGAAAAAGAAAGAATATCTAAGAGGAAGAATACACAAAAACGAAATTTGAAGAAAGCTGCAGAGTTCATCTTTATCTCAAATTGGCATATAAGATGTGCAAAAGGCCACAAAGGAACCGGAAAGGAAAGGAAATAGCCGAATGAAGAGCCGGAGTAGGGCTAATTGAAGATAACCTGTGAAGAAAGGTTTCATATTTTGACTGGTATAACATTGCGAAGTGAGTTTAGAAAGCAGTAAACGAACAAAAAATAGAAGATTAAGTAAAGTGAGAAGAGACCCAAAGACTTCAGTAACAAAAGAATGAAGAAAGAAAACAAATCGAGAAGAAAAAAGAAGATATAAAAGAAAGAATCAACAAAAGCGAAAGATAAGAAAAGCTTCACAGTTCATCTTCGCTTGGGAAAGTGACAAAAGAGATCTGCAAAAGTTAACTGGCGCAGAAGAATGAAAAGCCGGCAAGGGAATAATCAAAGATAACTCGTGAAGACAGGTTTCATAATTTGACTGGCACAACATTGAGGAGTATTTTTTGAAAGACGTAAGCGAACAAAAAAAGTGAAGATTAGAAATAGTGAGAAGGCGCAAACAGAACACTGCCATAAGACTGAGTCGAGAACACAAATCATGACAAACAAAGAAGATATAGAAGAAAGAATGAACAAAAACGGAAGATGAAGATAGCTTGAGAGCTCATCTTCATTTATGAATGTGACACAAAATATGTGTTGAACGTCACAGAGCAACGAAGGACTAGTGAGAAAATAGTCCTTGCAGAAAGGTTTCGTATGGTGTCCAGGGGAGACATGTGTTTGAGGACATATTTCTGATATTTTGAATTCCTTTTAGTACACGGACACCAAAATTGAAGATTTTGTCTCTGAGCGCATAATATAAACCGATGAAATCAAATTTAAAAACGCAAAACAAAAAGAAGAAAGAAGAAATCGCAGGAAGATTCAACAAAAAATAAAGAAAGCTTTGAGGCTTTGTTGGTATTCGACAATTCTTGGTTCCAAAAAAGTTAAATAAGATGCGAAATTTGAAGATAAGCTTATTTGGAAAACTGAGAAATGAAGATAGTACGGATCTACGGACTAAATCTTGTGACTGCGATTTTAAAAGATTTAAATCCCAAACAGGAGAATTCAGTTCAAATGACAAGTTGGTATGGAACTGAAGATAGCTTTAGTGCTGTGCAAAGCTTGTAGAAAAAGATCTTCCACATTAAAAGTGATTGCTTGGGAAATGTACAGATATTAAACGCTGATAGGTAAGACAAGATCATTGGTATAAGATTGAAGAAAGGAGTAAAACTGAGAGGAAAAGGAGAGAAAACACTACTTAAAGAAGTGAAGATTACAACAGGGAACCAAATGCTTTGTTTGACGGATTTTCTCAAACAGTCTTCAAGTCGCACTGGAATAGATCGGCGTGCAGGCATTTCAAAGCATAAATTAGGGAAAAACAGCACAAGAAAAACGTTATTGAGAAAAACATGGACATGGAAAAAATTAAAACTAACTTATTTTCTTGGAATTAGAAAAGAATTAGTTAACATGCTGAAGATTCTAACTTGACTGTAACAAAGTTGAAGATAACTTCCCACTTTCTCAGGAAAATCGGTCTGGAGAGTTGTTGATAAAGGGAACAAAAGACGAAAAATGAGAATCACAAGGGCTTGTGTTATTTATCTTCATTCTCGTGAAGAAAATTGAGAAGATATCGCCCAATTTAGAATCCAGTCGCTGGCAAAAAAGCTTCACTAGTTTTCGCAACAGTCTAGTAAAGAAAGGATGTAGGTAACTGGGGATCATGTCATGGCTATAGGGATTCCGTGGTACTTTTGAACACAGCATTGCCAATCATGGTGTTATAGGTCTAAAAATATTGAGTAGCATGAGAAAATTGGTTTTCGTTTAAGAGGTTGATTGAAGATTCAAAGAGTTCACTGATGATGAAATGGGAAAGTGAAGTGAATTCTGGAAATTCAATTAAAAATTCAAAAGAAACGGGAAATGATGAGGTCACATGGAACACAGGATTAGAAGAGTATGAAGTGCGGTGAAGATCGGTAAAAATGGTGGATACATTTTTCAACAGAGACAAAAACTGTCCCACAGATTAATATTAAGGCCACTTAAGTTTAATCCTGATCCCCAAATAAGTAACATTAAGCTCTAGGACTCCCGTATAACTTACTTACCTTCCATTAGAACACCTCGAGTTCTGCGTCCCCGTGGGCTGATACTCTGATACAGCATGCCGCGGTGGTGGATAGTGGATATGTATATTTCTAGTCGGCATTGCCGTTGGCACCTGCCCTGGTGGATAGTAAGGTGGAAGCGGTGGTGGATGTTGTCCCGTCGGTGTGATCTGATATCGACTTTGTCCGCTTGGATGACCAACAACGCCAACACATGGCATCGGATTGTTGTAGTAGTTCTCTTGACGTCCCACCGCATTGCTGCTGCCTCCAACGCCACAGTGCTGCTGGTTCTGTGGTGCAACACCCCATGTAGAGAATCCGCCCGAGGAACTGCTGTGAATTGACGAATTGAGAGCACTGCTTGAGGAACAAAAAATCCCGAACACAAAACATAAACAACCGTTCGGTCTTGAGATAAAGCCCAAAGCAACAACTTACCTCTGATGTGTGGACATCCCTGAGCCACCAGATTTGGAGCTCTTTCTGCTCGACTGCGGACTGCCGGGTTGATAACAAATGTTTTGCGGTACCGGCGGTGGATGATCCGGTGGTGGCAGAGAAAATTCTGCAAAAAATATGAGCACAGAGTCAGAAAACTCAACGACTGTGGTCTAGAATCAATGAAAAGGAGTCCTCGACCGCCTCAA
This sequence comes from Neoascia interrupta, assembly GCA_947623515.1. NCBI lineage: Eukaryota > Metazoa > Arthropoda > Insecta > Diptera > Syrphidae > Neoascia > Neoascia interrupta. The sequence continues at coordinate 20,698,718 of OX392462.1, read as the reverse complement.
TCGCCGGTTCGCTCCATTTCACCAAATGCTACACAAAGGACTTGAGCAAATCCCCGAAAAAACCGCAGAGGATGCTCTGATTCACAGAGTTGTCCTCAACGATAAAAACCAAAAGAAACAATACAGTCAAAACAGAACAAAGACCGCAAGGACTATACATCGAAGTCGGAAAAAGGAAGAAAGCAAAAATTCCCCAAAACAAAAGAAAAGAAGGACACTGAAAGAGTATCTTGCTTTGAAAACCCCCTTGCACGTACCTGGTGGATACTGATGATAGTTATGCTTGTTCTGTGCCGCATAACATTGCGGTGGTGCAGCATCCGAATGCGGGCTGTGTGTTCCCGAATCCTGGTCATTGCTCGATGATGAGGTCTTCAAACATGTCTCCGTCGACGACGTACCGATGATCATTGTCGTCGCATACGGTGTTGGATTTTCAGGACTCTGCACAATGGGAGAATGAGAAAAAAAAAAAACCACAAATTATTTCCACCAAAACGAATCCTGGGCTGTGTGCTGTGGAGCCTGTGTCTCTTCCGCTTAACTAACCTTGCGACAATTGTAGAACGTACTCATGTTGCGCGTATCCACCTCGGCATAGTCGGTTCCCCCGTCAGACGTGTAGTTCGACTGGCTGTTCGGATTCGATAGCAGTTTGGTTTCACTCAAACCCGAGTCCTTATCGGTGTCGGCACTGCGCCAACCCCTATCAATCCACAAGCTGTCCTTGCCATTGATATTCAGGGCAGTGATTTCGTTGGCACTAACAACTGCAAAAAAGAAACGAAACACACAAATACACAAATGACTCGCTCAAAAGGATAACTGCAAAGCATCGACAAGAAATTTCCGGCAAAACGATTCTTACCGCTCAAGTGGCCCAATTCCTTTGTCAACTGATGACGACGCTTGAAGAAGAGCATTGCAGCTGCCGCCGAGATGAGTATGGCTACCAGCATTGTGATGACAAGTGCCATGAACCAGGTCTCGTGGACGACATTCGTTGACTTCCGATGGGTGGTGGCTGCCGTATCGTCAAGTGGATCCATCATGCCGTGGCCGTCAGTGCCACTGCCACCACCACCACCACCCGCACCAACACCACTGGGACCAGTGATGCCATTCATTGATCCGCTCGGATGGGCACGTGGTGGTGAGATTAGATGGGCTGGGTCCATCACCAAGGATTTCTGCAAATCAAAGAAATTTTTGTTTTCCATCCGAATATATACTTTTCTCATCCCGTCGAGGCACTTACCGGCTGAGAGTATGGTCCCTCGCCGGCTTTTGTATATGCGACCACGCGGACGTTGTAAGTGGCACCAGTTGTCAGGCTGTTCAACATGACTGATGTGGTGGTGGCGTTCAGTGTCATATTGGCAAGGACCTTCTCTGTATTTCCTGCCGTTACCTACAGGGGTTTATTTTGAACTTTGTTTTAATTTTCTGGAATTTTTAATGAGCACACGAGTTATGTGTGCTTGCATGCCGGGTATGGAGAGGGGGGAGAAGGGTTTTGTAAATTGACCCAACAATGTGTGGCTTTCGGGATGTGTTAACAGTTAAAAACATTTGTTGTCGTAGGTGTGTACGTACCTGAATTTTATAGCCGAGTAAAATTCCGTTGTGATGTTGCGGCGGTGGCGGTGACCATCGAACCCAGCCAGCTGTTAGGTTCAACATACCGGTGAGCACTGAATCCGGTGGAGCGGATGGTACTGTGTAAAAAGGAAACAAGGACAAGCACCTCATTAAATTGTCGGAATTGTTTTTCGAACATTTTGTTAAGCGCGTTATTGTTTGCGAAATTTTACTGGGTGGTCGTCGAATCGATCCGGAAGAAATGCAAATGCGAATATCGAAATATGTTTTGGCGTTTCCCGCGGCGGGTTTTATGTCATCTGGCTTGCCAGGGACTAATTGTTTTGAATGCGAAATTCATTGCGTTTCCGTGTTTGTGAAGTTTTGCATTATGGCAATATTTTGCTTGCAATATCCCTGTGCCCAGCAGTTGGTTTGAAAATTTAAAAGGGTTTTCGGATGGTGGAAACTTCATATGCATGAAGTGCACCAAATTTTGTTAGGAACTTAAATTGTAGTGGATGTAAGCCGCTTAAAAAAATAAATAAAAAAATTCTGCATAAAATATCGATGCAGCTCCGTATGTTATAGCTTTTCGGACATAGTATTGGAGGGACGACAACTTTTATGCCGGACGACAACTTTTTAAGGCCTTGTTGGCTACGGGATAGGCACCCTAGACGAGGGATAATCGTTCTCTAATTGATGTGAGGTCATTTCTATTATAAGTTGCTTTCGTTAAAGATTAAGCACTAGCGACGAAGTAATGGAAAATAAAGTTGCCTCTAGTTCGCACTTGGGAGTCAGGCTAGAGCTGTACCTTCAATCAGAAGAAATAAGAAGGTCACTGCATCAGATACAAGGCAGCGCTCCTATAAATTAAGATCTATAAAATGTTTTCTTCCATCGATTAGGAGCCTTGCAGGCCCAATACTAAGGCCTCAAAGCCATAGCTAGAGCTTATGGGGTTCCTGTACCAGCCGCAGTGATGTTCAATATCTATGACGGGAAGGTGCTTAAGTCGTATTTTAGAAGCGGTCTTTATAATAGCAGGCAGCAGTTTCGGTGCAACGACGGGTAAACAGCATGTAAAAAATTTAGCGTTTGTCATGAAAGTTGTCTAAATAAAAAAATCACAGAGGTATTAGCCTCTCCTTAACATCGCGCACCAAATCTTTTCGGCTGTTTTGTGTTCACGTTTAAAGCGACTCCAGTTGATCTTCGGAAGAATTCAGATGCTTCAAGATGATCGCGACGTATGACAGCTGCTATATACAGACAAGCAGTTCCTATAGTATTGTATTGGCATCCCTGGCAAGCTTCAAAATTCGGCTTGGGTCAAAATTCTTTAAACAAAATTGTACTTTTCAAACTTCAGTTTTTAAAAATTCTGAAAATGCAACTTTTAGTATTCGACCCTCCTGCCTGTTTCTTTTCTAACCTTTGCGAAAACAAAGTGAAAAATTTTGTTAAACAGCAGAATTAACAGAATTTTATTGCCTAAGTCAAAATTTTAAAAACCAGAATTTGGAAAGCAGAACTTTTTCTCGTAGTAGCAGGAGAAAAAGAAGAAAATTAGAAGCAGGGTTTTGGTAAAATGGTGCTTTCAAAATTCTGATTTTCAAATTTAAGTCCCCTGCTTGCTTGCTTTTTTTTTACCTTTGCCTCATTTAAAAAAAGTGAAAAGTTTACTTAAAAAGCAGACCGGCAAAATATTATTGCTTTAGTCAGAATTTTGAACGCAGATCTATTTTTGATTTGCGAAAAAGCAGAATTTCTAGACTTTACCGACACCTTTGATGTCAAAAAAGGTTAAGAAAAGGTTGAAGCCCTTGAAAGAATGAAGAACACTTAAATAATTTCTATATAGCTCCCGTGTTACATCAACAGCTATTTCCATTTGTTGATTTTGTAGCAGAGAAGGTAATTGTTCATGGTAGGGCCTTCTTCCGAATGACTTAGTGTCCTTCTGGCCTAGGTCAACCCCCGACCGTAGCGCCACTTAAAATAAAATTCAGTAATGCCACCTAAAGTTAAAAACGGTTTTGTGTGTTATGTGTAAGAAATCATTAGAAATCAGGTTGATGTGACCGACGGATCACCGGATCACTTCGAGGTTGCCTATAAGCGTCATTTTTAAAGTGGGTTAACCCAAAATTAAACCAACATCAGTTGGTTAAGGAACAAAACGAATCTGGAGTTAAATCATCGAGCAGTTTTTCAGAGCAAAATTAACTCCTTGATGATAAAAGTCATCAAAAAATTCGAGCCTCGAAATTATCGATTTTTACACTTGGCTCATGAAAAAAAAAACAGGCCATGAAGTTCGAAATGATCTCCAGGTTCTTCTCAGATATCAGAAAATACCGAAACACGCAAAGTAGCTGTCATTTTACATAGGAAAAATAGGTAAAGAAGTTCAAGCTGTTCTGCAAAGTTTGGTCCGGGATTGTGTCTCCAAAGTTAAACCGAGATTAACCCCAGATCGGAATTGACTGGGAAAAAAGTTCTAGGTTTAACACCCAGTTTAACAGCTAAGATTTAAGTCTAGAGAACCCATGGGGAAGACCCCTTTTGCATGGGTAGGCATAACTGGTTATTATCGATGTTGCCGAGACCCAATTGTAAGTAGAAGAATAAAAACTTTGTCTGAAATGTTAAAGTGGTAAAATAATTCAAGACTTTACTTGCGGGTGACCTAAATTTAAAAGTCTTGGAGAGCTTGGACAACAAGGAGACTGAGAACAGAAATAAAAGTGCGAGGGTTAACCCTCGTTTATCCCTCATTTTATGATCTTCAAGTAAAAAAATAATATAAAGAAAAATAATCTACATTCAAAGGAAGTTCGGGCGAAAATGAAGGAATAAATATCGTCATTTATATTAATAGGCAAAACTTTTTTAAGTTTACTGTCTTACAGCGTTATTTCTGTATGGCAGTAGTAAAAACTGTATGGCAGAACTCATGAACGCCAGGTCGAGGCAGAACCAAAGCTTGTTTGTGAATCCAGCTTTAAATTAACAAAATGTATAGAATTAGAATGAAATGTGGGAAAGTGCAACAGTGCGTATGTAAAAACTTCAGTCGGTCTGCGAAGGCTTGAAAAATACCCTACCCTACCCAAAAAAGGAAACTGCCACGCCTCCAAAAAGAGGGCGGGATATAAAAATATAACTGTTAAATGCTTTATGTTAGATGATTGCATACATTTCGGTCTAAGACTCCGCCATTTTAACTAAAAAAATCACATTTCTTAAATCACATTTTCACGCCCACAAAACTGGGCGGAGGCATATTTAATATATGGAAAATTGTTAGAAAATACGAATATCCACAACTTTTGGGATGAATTTTTTTGTCAAATTTCATATATATTTATTGAAAAACAGTCATTTCAAGCTTAAATCCCTATAAAAGTGGGCGTGGTCAATGTGGCCAAACTTTTTCTGTTACCTCAAAGACAATTACAATGTCACATACCAAAAATTGGTGCGCTAGCGCCATTGTAACACAGCTAAAAGTTAAAAAAATGAATTTTTAAAAATTAGAGATGGGCGCCAATACAGGCCTGTAGTGGGAGTGTCTGTAGGTGGAATGAACTTATTTTCAAATTTGATCTGAAGGACTAGTCTTTGAGCTCACACACCAACTTTTAGCTCTCTACTTAAAATTTAAGTTGTTTACATTCGGAAGGAGGTTCTACGGTGATTATTTCACTGCGTTGCAAACTATACATAAAACTTAATATACCCTGGTTAGGGTATTAAAATCGTTGCACATTGCATATTGGGCTGTGACTTGAATAATGCCCACAATTTTAGATTTGTTAGACTTGCGGCAATGTTAGATTTTCACAATAAAAAGTGATATCGTATGGCCCCTAGTTCCAAAAATATAAGTTTCTGCATTCTGCTTAGTAAGCAAGGATGGACCTGCCTGAAAATTAATTTTTCGTCTGACACGTCCTTTCGCGAACCAAACATCTTTTGCTGAAAATTTCACAATACATCCGGAAACAATGATGCATTTCTGGACGACATTTCTGCCACATTTTTTCCAACCAATGCGAGAATAATTCACTTACCATCCTCGTAAGTTTGCACCAATTTCGAATTGCTAGGCTGTCCCTCCAGACTCTGGTAGAAGGGTGCCAGGAAGAATTCATACTTGGTGTACTTTTTCAGGTTGCCCACAACATGCGATTCGATGGATGGATTCAGCACCGTCATGATGTTGTACTTCTGCGAACTGCCACTAATGTCACGGAACCGAACGTACAGACCCTGTGGCACGATAACGAAATGTTAATTAATTTTCAATCCTGTCGGTTGGTGTGCGCGGTGGTCTCGACTTGCCTCCACCACATAAAGCTGGAGGCGATAATTTTCGATGAACCACAGCCCACCCAACAATACCCACCTCGACATATTTTTCCGTCACACTGACATGCATCACCCAGTCAAGGCGGACTGCCGTCGAATTAATCGCCGCCGCATCAATGAGCTCCACCACCTGCAATGAGGAACAAAAAGGAAAAATCATTAGAGTTAGAAAATAGGATACCGGCGTTCGGCGCGTCGTTTTGCATTTTGCCACCAGGATATGTATAGCCCGCAGAATGTGGGCTAATAATGCACACACAAATACACAGATTATCTGCAATTTACATACGCGGATGTTTAGATTGTTTGTTTGTGCAATCCAGCATAATTTATATGTACTGATGCAGTACATCCAAACACATGTATGGGAGTGCAATTACAAATTGATTGGGGATTCGAAGTCGCCACCACCACCAACATCCGACCCATCGCCATGATGCCGGCCGCCTGGGGCGGTATTACAATGAATAATTCATAGGAAGACCAAGTTGATGCTGCTGAAAAGTGGTAGCGCTATACAGCAGGACGAAGATTACGCGCTTCGTTTCAAACTTTCAAAGGCGCAGCCAAGTAGTAAATTGTTTTCAGCGACTAATTATTCAATATCGAGCACCCTGCTCCCTTCCGGTGCACCAAACCGGCAAAATGCATCTGAATTTGTAATTTATTCAAAGTGGAAAGTTTTGACTCTCTATACGCCTTGGAGGTGATTTATGGGGAGCATACACAAGAAACTTGTGGCAATGATTCATAAATTTTGATTCCCCGAGGAAATTAGAGGGAAGAAATGAAATTGAAATGAGATAGATAGAGAATACGTTTGTCATTAAGTTTTCCCAGTGCGGCAACTATCAAAACTTGGAGGACTTCACAATTATTCGCAAGGACCCTAGGATGGAAAACAAACTTAAATCGAAAGAGTTGACAGCTTGTTTCGGACAGTGATTGTTTTTGTGAATGAAATTATCATAAGGGCTAAGTATAAGGTTGACTTATTTTTGCCTAACTTTGATTTATAGGGTCGAAATAAATGGACACAAAATTCGAGCATTGTGAGTTTGCGGATTGTTAAGTGCGAGTTATTAACTTCTCTGCCACAAAGGAGTATTTGATTTGTGGTATTTCAGTGTTTCGTGGTGGAGTTGTTAATTTTCCACTAAAAATATATTTTTTTTTCAACTCAAGTCTGGAAAATTAATGCGGGATTCACAAAGTTGCTTTTGCTGCGCGCTCCGTCTTGACGTTTACGAGTTCAGCGATACGATGTCAATGTTTTCCTCACACACTGTAGCTTCGGCTTCAACGTTCCATTTGGCAAACGTAAAGAGGGAACGTAATGTGACTCTAGTTCAAATGTACTGACATTTGTTGAGTCTGACAGCTCAATAGCTGAGAAAAAGAAATTAACATATTTTTTTTTAATGAGTTCGTGCTGAGGACAATAGTTTTTAATAGTGGCACACCAAAATCAAAATAATCACTTAGAGTCAGTTTTTTAGTGCTGAGTTAAGGCCAGCTTAAACCAGAATCTATTAATCCCGTAACAATACGAATCTGGAGTTAACCCAGCGAGCAGTTTTTCAGTGCAGAGTTAACTACGTAAACAAAAAGTGTCAAAAACCTTGACTCTCGAAATTATTGACTCTCCCAACTCTCACTTCACATGGAAAAATACAGGAAAAAAAAACTTTTTTCCCAGACTTATTTTTTTTTCTACTTTTTACTACTTTTCTTCCCGACTGATTCCCAGATGTAATTTTTCACAGAAACACGCAAGTCAATTGTCATTCCACACAGAAAAAAAATTCAAAGAAGTTCATACTGTTCTCCACAGTTGATCCAAAATTAACTCACCAAATTCGGCGAGCTTAGCCGAGATTAACCCTAGATACAACTTCACTAAAAAACTCATTTCTGGGGTTTATCTCAGTTTAACTCGAAAACTCGGATGATCTCGCACTGAAAAACCGGCTCTTAGAGCGCGAGAAAAAACAACAAATATTCAACGCAAAAAAAAATATTTTTGTTAGGAAATGTCATTTCAAAGCACATTCTAAGCTAAAGTATCATGACGGAGCAAAGACGAATCCAAAGCCTGTTTATGACGCTGCCTTAAAGTTCCGGAAAATTCTGTAAGCAGAATACAAACCTCGATGGAAAGTTTACAAGTATATCCGGAGGAGATTTACAATATTTGGGCGATTCACTTTTATGACAAATGCTATTTCAAGGGCCACCTTTTCTGTGTTGTGTTAAGCCCGACTTCAACCAAGATTTGTTAATCCCCCAAAAAACTGATCTGGAGTTAAAAAAAAAGTCAAAAAAGTTCGTGGTGTTTTCGAAAATCCTGTTAAATATTACTTTTAAACGCAGGGACCTGTGATTTCATATGAAAAACCAAGCAACGAAGCTCATACTTTTCTCTGGTTTTGAACTCAGCTTTACTTCGATGTTAAGATAATCTCGCACTAAAAAACTGGCCCTAAGAGAATTTGACAGTAGCTTATCCATTTGGGTCGGTTAGGGTCGGTCCTGGGAGGATCGACTCTAAGCTAAACCCAACATGAGCTTAGGGTCGGTCCTCCAGTGCAGAGTTAAACCCAACTTAAACCAAGATCTGTTAATCCCAGAGCAAATCGAATCTGGAGTTTACCCAGTGAGCAGTTTTTCAGCCCAGAGAACTCCGTCAATAAAGTAAACGAAATTTTCGACTCTTGAAATTATTGACATTCTGCAGTCAGATATGAAAAACAAGCAAAGAAATTTGAGTACGCAAAGCAACTGACATTAAACATATAAAAAAGAGGTAAAGAATGACGAGCTGTTCTCCAAAGTTTGATCCGGGATCAACCCATCAAATTTGACGAGTTAAGCCGAGATTAAATCCAAAAATTGAATAAAAAAATAAATTCACTTCTGTGGTTTATCTCAGCTTTACTCAAAAAATAGGATGATCGCACTCTGAGCTAAACCAATCAAAGCCGCCGGGTATATTACAAAGCGTCTTAAGGCCATAAAAATGAAATTGAGCTCTCTTTTCCACAACTTCAAGTCACTTTAGGAAAAAGCCAGAATCAGTTGGGATGACAACTTGAGAATTTTCGAACAATGCGGTCCAAGGTAGTTCAGGAGTGAAAAAGTCACAAGAAAAATAATCTTAGCGAAAAGAAGAAATGAAACCTAGGTCACAATTTTATTCCAGGTAGGTTCTTTTATAGAGGCTATTTCACCTCTTTTGAATCGGCATATAAAAGGCCTGAAAGAAATTCATTTGGCGAACTAAATACGAGCTTTTTGTTACTTAAGTTTCCTGTTCGGCTTAACCAAAACCTTTGCTGGTATAAAGTTTTCTGAAGGGCTTAATCGAGGCTGTAATTTGTGTTAAAGCTTTTTTTGCAAGCTTGACCGAGGCTGATACTAGCATAAAGTTCCCTGTAAGACCGACCTTACTGAGGCAGAAAGCTTCCTGCTGCAGGCTTTATAGAGACTATTATAAAGGCTTCCTGATGCAGGCTTAAGGCCTTGAAACAGAATTTTTCATATAAGCAAAAGTTTCGGTTAAGCTTGCAGCAAGAAACATTATACAAGGAGAAGCTTCGGTAATGCTTGCAATTTAATGGCTGCTACGGGTGTTAGTTTGCATCTTACTTTACTCAGTGATACCCCAAATTCTATATGACTTTATAGAGGTGTTGATATCCTGAATTGAAACCCCGAAGATGGTATAAGATCTCAAAGAATAAGTTGCTTTCCTACACAGAAACACAAAGATTTATCGAAACTAATTTCTTTATGAGACCTCGTTGTAGCTTTTTTAAGGTCTTCTTTTGGGTTAAGTGTTTACTCGGAACTGAACTGTTATAACAGGCAAGATTTTAAGAGGCCTTGTAGAAGCAATAGCCTCCCAAAATCAAGAGATTTAGCCTGTTCGAAGTAAAATTGTTGCTTGGCTATTTTGTCTTAATTTCATGAGGGCTTAGTGGTAAACGTAGGTTTTTTTTTATAATTAACTCACGACAAGGGGTTATGACTACCCTTAAGCTTAACATGCGTAGCACATCGCGAGCGGAAAGATTTTGAGTATACAAAAGAAAAAGGTAGAAGAAAAAATTAATTCTCCATACAACACGCAAATGCTGATGAGCCCCCACGGGACATGAAAACTCTGCACAGAAACACCAAAGCTTACCCCCGCAAGTGTTATGCCTTCACGGAGAAAAGAAAAAATATAACTAGAAGAGTATTTTAAAAATGCATCTGGCATGTATCTAATTGTTGTTCATTCTATTTGTATATTGGAAGACAAAGAGGTGTTTGAAATTCGTCCGACCCTAATATGGATAACAGACGCCGACCAGGAAGCCGCTCATTTTGAGACAGACGCTCCTGGATTTTTTGTTTGTGCTGGTTTTGGTCCGCCCCGGATATTTTCCATACCGGTACCCACAATATCTGGAATCCCCCTATCCAACACCTGGGGAGGCGCACAATCGGGGACCAGCAACCCCAGAAGGGGTTGTAAGTGTAAAGAACAATTTTCTCTCCAGTTTGAGTAAAAGGACAGATCGTGTAGTTTCTTGTAGAATTGTAAAAATTAATTTAAATAATTTCCTTGCATTGATCTGGACTAAACACACCTCAAACTTGTTGAGTGAATTTGGGATAAGACTAAGAATAAAGGTTGAATTTATTAAACGATTCTTCTTCTAAGATAATTCCGCACGTTTATACTTGCTTGAAGCCTCTATTTTTCAGAGCAGTGTTAACCTTAGATTAAACCAGAGTTAGCGATTTTTCATTCTCGACTTTCGGGGCCTTCACTGTCCCTTTTAGGGGCTTACTGTATATTCATTAAAATAAAGATTTTAGGTAACAGCATCCACCCTTGTGGACCTCGTTCTCGTTTTGCTGATGCTTATGATATTTTTAAGACTTCTTATGGTTACCAAAGTTGAATAGCTGCCGACAGACTATTTCTAGACTGATCATTAATGCAAGTACATCAGAAAGTCGTCGCTTGACGCTTATTCTCATCAAGATCAGGATGATAGCAAAATCATTTAAGTAATCTTTGCTTTGATTCCCGTAAAGAAACGTCGGTTAAGAAATTAATGGTGCGAGTCTTCACTATTCTTTTGTTCAAAATTCACCCAGAATCCAAGAACTACATCAATTTTTTTTTTTAGAATTAGGTAAAAAAAAATATTGAAAAATAAAAATAGATGGAAAACTTCTCAAACCAGTCGAACTGTGTCCTAATCCGTTGAATCTCTACTGTCTATATTTTTAGATTCCTTAAAGTGCCCAAAATTAAATATTTTGTCTGCAAAAATCTTACATTTTTTAAATCAAGCTAGGGTAGACTGAATTGCACAGACTTGGAAAACAAAAAGTTTACCTCCAACCCGTATGTCTACACCCTGAGGACGTCGTACCTACCAAGAAACGCGTCAGTTGCAATTTGAGAATATATTCCCAAGAAAAATAATCCTTTATCTCTGGTATAAATATCGAATATCCTGAATAAAGTTTATTTACCGGCTGGCTGTCTACTCGATGAACACATGAAAAAAATCAGAACAACCGTGAAGCAGCACACAAAAGCATACCTCCCCCCAGACACCGAATTCATCCCAACAACGTCAAAGTCGCAAGGCTTTGACTTTTTTGGCGGTGGGAGTTGTATAGTAGATGATTACCAAATGATGCACAAAATTCCAAATCCGTAATCGTTCAAGTGAAATAAAAAGGATATTCAATAAGATATTCCAACAAACATTGCATACATGCTGTATACACAGACACACACAAATACAGTCTTTATTTGCTGTTTAGAATAAGACATATTTGGTGAATTAACTTTAAGGACACTTTCGGAGGAATGCACAAGGATGTGCAACGAGTGCAGTTTAAGTCGTTTGGCTTAGAAGTGAATTGATTTCGTTTCACTTTGGATTATTAACGAAGGCGAACTCACTGAAGCGCAGATAAGTTGGTATTCCAAAGGATTACACTGAAAGGAATGGAAAGACGCAAACGAATATGTTCTTTGAAGATGTTTCCTCGCCTTGTGAGATTGCAGTGTGTGAATATGGTCGGCGGGTGTGTGTCGTTGCAAAAGCGATTACGATAACGAGGATGCAACGGAAAAATTTCCCAAAGGGATTTAACCAAAGCCGTTCCCAGTTGCATTTTTATGGCAGCGAATAGTTTACAAATAAGGATGCAACGCTAAATTGGTGTTCAAAGTAGAAATTTAAAGACTTCAGTCGCTTTAAGGCGGGAAAAATCAAGGAAACTGATTTTTCTTGAAATTTATTTTCCTCCTTCCTTAAAATTATAATTCCTCAAGCTTTGACGAAGAAAGGACTCAATAACAAAACATGCCGCGCCAAAAGGGCGATTTCTGATAATACCAGCCCACAGCATTATGTAAATTTACTCCGATATCGAGATTCGGAGAGTAAAAGATAGGACATTCAAGATAAGGAAAAAAGTTAAAATTGAATATCCTTTCTGAATAGCAAATGTGAACTTTAGTAAATTTTTTTTTGTGTCCTGTTTTGTTTTTACTCACTTTCTTGCCCATCGACGTCGTTGAGCGAAGGAGTAAAGTTTCCTTTTTTATGGAGAAAAACATAAAAATGCAAACGATACGGGCCAACACAGAACGGAGAGAGTGGAGTTGGGTGCGAAATTAAATGGTCGAAATATTAATGAGAACGGAGAGAAAAAAGGATATTGTTTTGAAGGACTTCGAGGAAGAGGCAGGAAAAAATAAAAGAATATTGATTTTTGCTAGAGACGATTGAATGAAATGCATAAAAAAGTTTGTCTGTTAAATAATGAAGGCCGAAGTTCGGAATACTCTGTCGTTCAGCAACACCATCTGTTGGTCATTAGCATAAATGTGCAGAAACTTTATAAAAATGTTAAGAGGAAATGCTTTATTTTTTTGTTTATCAAACAATGGGTAACGAAGGAGTTAAACGGAAGAGGTTGAATTTTTTTAGCCTGCATTGGTTAGGTTCGTTTAAGCAGAACTTTTAATTTTCTGAAACTCGTTAATTTTGAACAACAGGAGAGAAGGAAATATTGGCCGTTTTTATTTGGGCCATGACAATTTCACGTGCTTCGTAATTGAAAAACCTTATTCCTTAGAAAGGGTCCTCGCTACCCTTTTACTCTTAAGAAAATCATAATTTTCAATCGAGCTAAAATCGCGGCGAAAAATTGTGATTTTAGAATTTTTGTTTTGGGTTTCCAACATTTTTCAATCGACCCTTATTTATTTATCCCTATTTAAGGTCAATATGCATAGAAGACTTTCCCAAACCGTTGTTATTTAAGCAATTGTAAATATAAAACTTCAATGAATTTTAGCCAATAAACTCTAAACCAACCCCTGACGAAATCAGAAAAGACTGACGAAACGTAGGCAAATGATGGAAAATTGCCCTTTACTATACCTGACGATCTGTTGATGACAAACTCTAAAAGAACCCGGCGTATCCGGAATAAGGTCGAGGGCGAAATGATAAGCACTCCTTAGTTGCTTTTTCTTTTGCGATGCTATCGGGGCTGAATTTTTTTTTAGGCGTGGAATGCAGCTGAACACGAACGTAGGTCACAATTGAACAATTAAAGACTCGCCAAAACGATGTTCAAAGTGTAAATAAAACGTAACCATCTTTACGTCACATCGGGTCTTGCCTGACAAAACGAGGAAATAGCTGTGTGACTTGCTTTAAACCCTTTATAGGGTGGAATTTGATATTAATTTTTTTTTAAAGCATACGAAAATGGTTGTGCAGGCAGAGACACAGCACAGGCACCTACCCAGACATGAGAAACAATTTTTAGTTTGTACCTTATAATAAACAGTTTTTCAACTTACACGGGTAGTTTTGGCGGCCTCTTTTAAACATATTCTGTCTGTTAAATCTGTTGCCTATTTTGCAGTTATTGATTGCCAAATCAAAATATCACGGCTCAACTTAACGAAATATTAGCCGACAAAATGTTGAAAAAAATAAAACCGTTTTTTAAAAGAACATGATCCTGCAACCTTTACCTGTCGCAGGTATTGCGGAGTTTAGAACCGGCTGGTGGTGGCCTCTGAAAACGAGGAGTGTCAATTGGGAGTGCTGCAGAACGATGATAGCAATTTGTTTATGGCCCATGATGATAATCAGGACGGTGTTGCGCGTCACGATTGACGTTCTGCATCATGAATGATTTGAGTTTAAAGTTATCTCTCGCATACATGTCTTGAATCGGCCACCCAGTTCATGCGATTTGTGCTTCCTCAGGCTTATGCGAATAAATCACAATCAACCTATTTCCTTTTAGGTATATAAATATGCCACCGGCTAAAGCTGAAACACAGCCGGATCAGTGCAGATGAGTCAATGAAAATCAGACCAGTGCCACCGAAGAAAGCCGAGTCGCGCATAAGGAATGATGTCATAACTTATAACCAACCCAATGGCATACACCGTTCTTTAAAAACAAAAAATAGTTTTGATCATACTTCAAGACGCAGATATTCCAGAAAAGAAAACACAATCCTCGCAGATTCCGATGCAAGATTGGAAAATTGTCAGCGAGGAAGAGCCGAGAAGGCGCAAGGCGTTAAAGTGTCGCTTTCTGGGAGACTCCCGGGAGCCTTAACGCAGACAAGCGGTTACTGTTGTTTTTCGCAGCAATCGAGGTTACCCTCAACTTAGGCAAACTGCCGAAGCCACCACTCAGGCAAAAGACGCTGTCACGGAAGTAGAGACTACATGAAATGATGGAGGTTGTCCAAATAAACACCCATCATGGTAAAATTGACAGAGCCAACCTAAGGCTGGTCCCCGAGAGGTAGCAGCTGGACCTTGCTCTAGTTTAGGAACCCTAAATCTAGGAAAGGAGCAGAACTTTAAAATAATGTGTTCCATATAAAAACCAGACTTAAGAGAGCCTGTGTCGTAGCAAACAAAAACCTTCACATATTAATGTTACCGCATTTTTGCGCAAATGCCCCCAGAATGTATGAGGGCCCTAGAAACAGCGTTCGATCAAAATAAGAAAAACTTAGTCTTAAGCCGTGATATGAATGCCCATCATACAAGCTAAGGAAGCGCAGACATTAACGCTAGAGGCAAGGTTCTGTTTGATTTTGTTCTTGTCCCAAACCTTCAGTTCTATAATTATGTGAAATGATCCCACCTTCGTTACAGGAACAGGTAGGCTTTCAGGCTAGGAAAATTTTCCAAAAACACTGAAATAGCAAACTGGGAAGAAGTTCAATAACAACAGAGGACTGTCTCAACGGCACAGAGATCTCACCACCGACCAAAAGATCGACGAATCTGTCAAATACATTGCCGGGGTGTCCTTCAGCTCTTTAAAAAAATCTTTCCTGGCGAAACTCCAAGGTCGCGAATTGCATCAAGAGCTCAAGATGTCGATGGAACCTTGCAAAAGAAGGGCTAATTGCGCAAAGACGGCCTAAGAAGAGCCTTAAAATCCTGAAAAAAAGAGATCACATCCGCCAAGAGGAATGGCAGAATTGCTGCGAATCAATCGAAACCGCAAAACCCGGTGCCCAAAGCCCTTCAAAGCGCCAATATCGATGTCTTCTCTCAGTACTAAAATAATTGTTTTTTTTTTTTTTTGTTTTATGTGTTTAAAGTAAAATTTGTGAAATCAGTTAAGGTGTCGACTCAACGTTTAGTGATTATCGGATTTTTCGTCGCTCAAATATTAATTTAATTTTTCTTCTCTCAGGAAGACAGACGGACCCAACATAGGAGGAAACGCTGCATGTGCTTACTTTAACCCAATTAGCCCCGACATCATTGGCTCTCTGAGGAGGAAGAAAAGATCAGGGCTATATCCGATAAAAAGAGGGTGGCCTGGGCGGATTAACTCCTTCCCTCCTGGGCGGATTAACTGCTTCGCAGATTAACTCCTTCAACTCAACACTCGACCAATTGAGTGCTCCAAAAAGGGGAAACTACCATTCCATGAAGAGAGTTGAGAAATGTTTACGAGTCTGTCTGTGCTATGCTCTCAGAGTTTGGAGAGAAGACCGACAGATATATTTATCCACAAAGCAGGGAAGACTAGTCACACTACTGCAAAGGACTATTAACCCTTTGTTCGATAAGCCTGTCTTCGTTCATGCTCAAGACCATAGAGCCGGCTTATCGACGTGTGTGTCAGAGACATTTTAACTCTGTGCGGAAAAATTACGGAGGAAAATTTGTTTTTTGTTCATTTTTCTATTGTTTCAGAGCTTTTAAACACTTTGTAGCTTCATTATGTAAATTTACATAAGAAAGTGCATAGTTTAAAAAAAAATATTTGTTCTTTGGTGAAAGCGCCCATTTCTTACAAGGCTGAACGCAGGAGACAACAATTTTGCTGTCAACAAGTTGTCATAATGTTGAAATATCATGCTTGCTTGAAATGTCAGCTTCAGCTTCAGTGACAGCGTCAGCTTTAGCTACTTGTTCTGATCAGGCCTTTAGAATTTGGCATGATGTGAATGGCGTTAAAAAAAAAAACTCATGAGAAGCCAAGAATGGTTATCAATTGAAATGATTTGCAACGTCTGACAATAGATAAGAATATTCGTTTTTTGAAATGAAAAAAAAATTTGCGGATCAAGCACATAACCCTGAAGCAACCCATTTGAACCCCTTTGAATGGCCCATAAGAAAATTTATAATTCGTTGAATAAGAAACTGATTGATCTGAAATAATTACGCATTCGGCAATAATTTTTTGATGACCAATAATCGTATAAAGCCCAAAATTTAGAGGGGCTCATGATACTTTGAAACGTGTGGCTATATGGTGAGAGTTAACGAATCCGAAGAGTTTTGAGGGAGCTTTAAGATTGTCTTAGTCAAGAAGTTGAATGCGAAGGGCTTATTCTATTAGAAGAAGTATGTAGCAGATATAGAAATCGTGCTGAAGTATCAGGCTATAAGCTCGCGTAACACTTTTAGTCACGCAACGATTTGATTGCCTTTTTGTGTCCTATGAGCTTGTAGGGGAATACGCCCACATGCGGAACCGACGCGAAACGAGTTTGCAACAACTTTCAAATCTGTGTTTTGGCACAGATTTTTTAGTTGCTTGTTGTCATACATGACTTTTTTGACACACGCTGCTTTGCTTTTGAAAGCTTCCATGAAACTCTTGAATTTCTTGCACTTAAGCGAAATTTTAGAGAGCAAACAGTTAAATATTTAATCAGGGTTTGTGTGTGGGTACCTTAGCGAATTAAAGAAGTTGCTCATGTTTCGTGGATTGTGAGTAAACTATTGATGCTTCAGTAAATTGCTAGTGTGCGATAAGCCTTAATGTATGCCCTCGAAAGAAGCGGCCTTGTCTACTGGCTTTGAGTTTTGATAGCCCAGCTAAAATTTCCATCCTGATGGCCACTGTGCACGTCCAGTTGAGTCAAGGAAAATTTTTCTTTATTCCTATAGAAGTATCTTTAAACCACTGCCGTCAAAACTATACTTTAGGGCTATGGAAATTTCTAGATTCAAAACTTTAAACCCGCTTAAAAGGTTTTTTATTAAAACAGACTACATGTGAAACAATTTGCATATACCAGCCACTACGGAATTAAAGTCCACCGAAGTCTGTACTGGAAATTTTTAAATTGCGAATTCAAACTTTCCATCCCTAATGTAAACATCCCTGTGGAAAGTGCGATTATTACTATTTTTTGCCATAAAATTTCATTTTTAATATCTTTTCGCTCGCTCCACTGCTTGTTGCTTATACCGGTTGACTGTGCAAAATAGAAGCGAAGCAAAACGTGAAAAGAAAGCCGAAGCGATATGGAGTAGTAAAATCCTTATTTTATGAAAATGAGAAACAAAAAACAGGAGATAGGGGCTGGAGGGCCCTTATTTCTACTACCAAAAACCCACCTGCAATGTGAAGGAAGCTGGCAGACAAGCCTCCCCTATAAAGCGGTGTTGCGCGTTATTCTCTTCCTTTTTTTATCGCAGATAGAGCCTTTGCTAAGCAAATGGGTCGGGTCGATGATAGGCAAGTAGCATGTAAAATTATGCACGCTGGCCAAGAAGTTGCCGTTGGAAGTCCTGGTTTGGTTCGTATTTTTTTATTACCCCGTGTTGTTGTTGTTGTTGTTGTTTTCTTCTCACCCGGTTTCCTTTTTTTTGTCTTCTACTCCCCCTCGAAGTTTCCCTATTCATTTGGCAACCTTTTGACTTGACAGGAAGCACAAATATACACGAACTGTCAAGAAGTCATAACAATTTTCCTTTTTGATGATTGCAGACTGTCGTTGTTGTCATCATGTCGGGTAGTAGCATATACACATACACACGTACCTACATACACATATAAGATTTAGTCGGTCCCCAATGGTTGACTCTGGAAAGTCACAAGTTGCGAGGTGTTGTCTATTTTTGGGGATTCGAAAGACTCACTTCCACGCAGAATAAAGACGGGATGGTTTTTATTTATCCTGATGGAAAAATATCGATCGTTGGAGTCGTTTTTCCAACCCCAAGGGTATTGTGCATGAATGTGTGCGTGTTTGCTTGCGTTTATGGGGGGAGTTGGTTTTATGTTCTTATTTTCTTTTGTAATTTCCCTTGTAGACGCTTTGTTTGCCGCCCCAAGATTCTCCTCTGACGAAAGTGAAAATGTTTTATTTGAATTTCTCTTTTTATTGAGTTCAAAACAGTGCGAACATGTTCCGACTTTAATTGTTTCAATTAAATTTTGTTGGAAATAATTTCGGGGGTAAAGTGAGGGAATTGAGAGTGATTGTGATAGTCATGAGATGTGAGTAAGTTGAATGGGGGAGTCAGAGGGGGGTGATGTTTTTGCAAGAAAAGTAAGTTTTGCAAAGCATTGTGTTGCTTTAGGAATTTAAGAACACTTAAAGACATTGGATCTTAAGATTGAGGAGATATTTTTTTCAAAAACTAATTTCAACTCTTTTCACACAGCTTTGAAACAGTTTGAGAAGCGAAAAATGACACTCACACTGTCCACGTATGACAGATATGCACAAATATGGTTTCGAATGGACTTTTTAAATCGGAAATCATTCTTCGCTCCTGGTAAATGACATCATAACTCTCTTTTGAGAGCCAAATGACTGAAAAAGAGTGCTAGCGTCAATTGAATCCTATACATTGGAGCCAATTTGGGATTTACTTTTAATCGTCTCCCGATAATTTGCGTTTTATTGCCGGTGGAGACATAGTATGGGTCCTCTCGGTAAGAAATTAAAAATAAATCTTATTTACCCTTTCCCCAAATGTCTGTTATGTTCTTTTAACACTTTTCGCACACTTTTATAACAATTTGAGTCTTGGAACTTTTACAATAAAATAGTTTTCTCACTCCTTATGGCAAATGTCATCGTCACTTTCTTTTGAGAGTCGCAATGACAAAAAAGAAGGCTCGTGTCAAATTAATCCTATCTTTGTCCGATCAAAACACTCCGGTATATGTTTTCGATCGTCTTCCGCTATTCACAGTTTTAAGGCCGGTGGAGACATTGTGTAAGTATTAGTCTCATACACTTTTTTGACAGTTTGAGAATCGAAAAAGGAATCACAAACTGTCCACTTCTCACATATCTCTCACAAATAGCTTTTCTAATTGGAATTTAACAACGCAATCTTTTTCTTGCTCTTGAGAAATGCTATCTCCATTCGTTTTTAAGAGCCATAATGAGAGCAAAAGAGTACGAGTGCGAAATTAATGGTTGTCCGGTGGAAACACTTCGGGATTTATACTAAATCATCTTCCGCTAGTCGCAGTTTTATGGACGGTTAAAGATAAATAACTTATCGAATAGAAGCGTTTAGCTTCAGTTTTGAAATTATTGAAATTTTGTTACAGGTGGATGAGTTTAGTTAAGTTCTAAACCTTTTAAATTTAGAATATTTCGCAGTGATTGCTAAATAATATGTTTTGCTCAGAGTTAGAACTTTCGACTGAACAATTTTTTTTACGGGGGACTCTGGACACCGCCTAAATTATCTGGGAAATTGCGACGAGTCCTATCTGGCAACCACACACAGTTAAGGTGGCTTGGACTTATATTGTATAAATCTATTGGATAATAAAAATCTTTTTGTGGACGACCTTGCAGAATTAAATTGAAAAACGTCGGAAATTCAATTTTTACGGATCTGCAAGTGGCATGTCCAGACCTTGCAGCTTTCACGGGTCCAGGTGATTAAAAGCCTGAGGGCTTGTCTGCTATAAGGAAAAAAGAGGAAGAAAAGCCTCGTTGATCTCTAGCAGTTGCGACAAAGATGGGTTATAAGGACGATAAAGTTCCTGCGCTTTCGATACATGATCAAACGACCTTATCTTTAACAACAACCTAAGATCTCTGCAGATCCCCTCACAGCAAATAAGACGGCGCCAACGAAGATCGTTTCAACGAGCAAGAAGTTTCCCTGACAAAAACTATGAGCGGTGTTAAGGCAAAATTAAGAACGACGACATTTTCGACCGAATGTGAATAAGCGTCGAGCCTTCATAAATCATAGCGCCGATCCAAAAACGTAAATTTTTGACTTTTCTGCGGGCGAGATCAATAAAAAACCTCAAAGTTTTAACATCTGACATCCACGAAGGTTTTTAACGATCTCCCGATTCGAAAACCGTCAACTATTCGCATGCGCCACGTCGAAAGAGACACGGTGTCCGTCGTGGGTTTGTGAGCATGAGTCGGCTAAAATGGGTGCATGCTTTCGTCAAAGTGGGGTCAAAACGTCACAATAGGTAGCTGTAACTTTGAGGTCGTTAAGGGCTTTGTTTGCCTCTGTAAAGCATCCAAAAGCCGATGAGGTTATTTAGGGATCAAGAAAAGTTTTTGCTCTTGTCGATTGCTGTTTTGACAAGAAAATAAGGCTTCTGAACTGAACAGTGAAGCCCTATCCGGGGCTTTGTTTGCCTGTGTAAAGCATCCAAAAGCCGATGACGTTATTTAGGGATCAGGAAAAGTTTTCGCTCTTGTCGATTGCTGTTTCGACAAGAAAATAAGGCATCTGAACTGAACAGTGAAGCCCTATCCGAGTGACTTCACCCTATATAAGACCCTTATCCCCCATAAGGTATAATAATGGCGCTGCAACATGGGCTCTATTACAGACTGGCGAGGATCATTTTTGTTCGATTTAAAGCAAGTTCTTCGTAACTACGGATATGCGAAGAACGCGATAGTAAACTTTGTGTTGAGCAGCGTCATCAGCATAGAAAGAGAACCACTAATTGAACGTCCAAAATGGGTAGGCCATGTAGTACGATTGGATCAGCGCAACAGTGGGCAATCACGCCTTAAGTGGTGCACGGAAATGAATGCTTTTTCTAGCCCGTCAGGTTCACGGCGAACTGGAGAACTATTAAAAAATTAACCAGAAGGACTACAGGGTGCCATTTGAGCTCACTAGGTTCAACTCGTTAGACGCAAAAAGGCTTTCGTCGGTCCCAAAACTGCTCAATTACGTCTATGCTTTTTTGCTTTAAATGATGCTCATTTAGCAAGGTAACTTAATATATCAAGTACAACTTCCGACATTTAATACTTCTGCAGTTTGGATGCATCCTCTAATGAGTTTGTCAACCAAACCCTCCCCATGAACATCTTCTGCATTAAATAATGAATTTCTCATTACCACAAGCCCACACACTCATACACTCATACGACTTCCAGCCCACTAGACCATCATCATCTGTCATCGTTGCCACGAACTTATTGCAACGTACCCCATGCATGAGGTTGTACAGACCGTTGTAACTGCAGCCCACAGTGGCGAAGGTATATAGCCGCCAACTGACTGTCGTGTATCGTGTATCATAAAAACCACACTTGCCCACATTACACGTCATGTTTTTGACACCATTCGATGCCAATGGGAAGAGTGTAACAGCACCCTCGGACGTATGAAAAATATAACTCGTCGCATATCTTTGGCTGGCATCGCACACCTTCATTTAATTAAATTAATTCACCACCGAGTTGTAAACGCGAGAGACTCTGCATCACATCAACATCCACTGCCGGTCCCATACCCCACAGACTTTGACAATGTAACCTCGGCCTTAAATGCAGCCAGGCACAGATCATCATGGAAGCTGCCATCAACAAGACTGCTCCTCATATTGCATCGCAAATTATATGCCAAGCAGATCGTCGCTCGATAACAGCGCCGATCTGTACTATACGGTGTGTGCGAGCGCGAAAGTATCTACAAGTCTAATGTGTATCTTTTGCATCTAAGCGTCGGAATCAGATACTAAAAGACAGCTGAATTAGTAGGAAGCATGCACCGGCGCTAAGTGGAATAAGTGTTGCCCCATACAAGCAGGAGCAGTCAGTCGAAACGGAAAGGACATTGTTGTATTCGAACGAAAAAAAAAACTCTTTCTCCTCAGGTGTGCACGGGACACATAACGCTGACAGCTTTGAGCTTACAATCATGATTTATTCCAGACGAACTACCCTCACCAAGGGAGCTATAGTGCACCAGCCGGAGTACACATATTACATTGCCCAGTCAGCTATAGTTGGCCATGCATGCGGTACTCAATCATCGCATATGCTATGCAAAGCGATCTTTATATCAGAATTTACTGCTCGTTGATGTGTCGTATGCACTGAGCCATTATTTATTACTCCCAAGGACGATGACAAAGAAGGAGTTGACGGTGCTCCGATTGTATAGCATGACCAGGATATTTTGGCTGGTGCGAGTGTGTGATGTACCGAGACCGAGACAAGTAGACGCTTCACGCTATATACCCAAAAAGTATGGAATTATAGGAGCAGAGAAGAAAGAATTTTTTGCATGATTTCGAAGGACGAAGAAAGAGTTTTGCTATATCCTTATGTGTGCCTGCAATATACACGATATCGTAAGTTTTTTTTGGGGGCGATTTTTATTACCCCATTATGTTGATGAGATTGTTATGGAAATGAGGTGATTCAGCGATAATGGTGGTGATGTGGTAGCGCGCGGCATTGGATATTGTCTGTGATATGAGAACGGCGAGAACCCCTTAAGGTGCAATTCGATTTTAATAATAAAATGCTTTACTGGGCCCAGGATGAAATTGCTAATATATGTGCCGCCTTATTTTTTGATTTACGGGCATAAGTTATGGCCGCGTTTTGGGTTATAAGACAGAATGAAATAAAAATGAGCATATTTAGCCTAAGGCGATTTGTTCAGATTCACACGAAAGATGAGAAGTAGTGTCGGTTGGAATGAGACTAGGCTCAGACTGGTCACTCAAAGAGTGGAATTCCATTAAGGTTTTCAAAATTCTGGCAAATTAAGAAAAAAATATGTTAAGGGGTTTCTTCTTCAGTCTTCAAGTCAATCAGAGTTGATCAATTAAGGCCTGGTCAGTTTCAGGTTAGGCTTTAGGAAAGGACTCTAAAAACTGAGCAAAGGGCACATAAAAAATTAAACCAACGCAGAGAATTGATATACTTTCAATAAAATAATATAAAAAAATGTCAAATCACTGCATTGTAAATTGTGCGACAGCGCATATGGCACCCGCCTGTTTGTCGATTTCAATCAAGAATTTGATAACTTTTTAACAAAGCGAACTAGGTTCAGTTTCAGACTAAATTCCTTTGTGCCACCACTTTATATCAAATTTTGAAGCCATTTTATCGACAGCGACATTCTCTCGAATAACACTTTGAGAATTGCTCTTTATAGCCAGCACCAGAGGCACATTTCAAGTTTCTGTGCATGTGACTTATGTTATAACTTATGTTATAACTCCTGACAGACCTTTTCAGGGAACATTCTTATCGTTTTTAAGCAATTGTCGTGGTCATAAATTACTGAATAAATAGATATCCACCTTGCGTCCCTCTTACCCTCCAACACTCATTTTTTTACGTTTTTTATTAAAATAAAGCTTAAAATTTCCGTTTCGCTAAACACGTGTGAAAAGATGCAACAACAATTTACCTTCGCGTATACGCAATCAGTTGACGTAAAAGCTCCAAAACGCAATCGCATGGAGCTGACAAATTGACGAATTTACTCATATTTGTATACAAATGACAGATTACCTATGGCTAAATTCGTCAACTTCAGTTTGTGGGCAAAGCTTTTACATGTTCGAAGTTGAATTGGTATCTTGTCATTCAGTAAGTTATGCTCGTTGGTGAATAGGTGAATAGTTCGAACCAAAAGTTACAAACCACCACAGTTTTGCATATTTTTTGTAATCGCCATTTTGAAACAAGGGCGATTAATCTACAAACAAAAAAACAAAAGACAATATCAGCACAGTTGACATCCTCATTCGGCCAACTGTGATTGCCACAAAGGAAACAGGAAATTACTTTAATGCGAAAAATTTTAAGCGAAAAATACCTTAATTGATTCGAACCTAGAACCTCGTGCACAGTATTCCGACGCACTAACCACTGCACCATGGCGGCGCACACAAACAAAGAGAGCACGTTTGATGAATGCTTATATCATATTTACCCAATATCAAATACATATTCAATATCATATCTGAGATGCTTAGTCGTTCCTCCAAGAACCAGATTTTTAGAGCAGTATTATCTAAGTTTTTGACTTAAACTTAAAGATGTTTCCACCGTACACAAAACAGAGATAAACGTAGGAAGATTTTCGACTAAATGACTTCTGCAGTGTTTTTCAAGCTGAGATTTATGCGGTGAACAGAGCTGCACAGATAATTCAATCTATGGATTTTCCAGCAACGGATCACCATATGTGTTGACAGTCAAGCAGCACTTAAAAGACAGTTAAAGCAGCACTTACCGGTGAACGTAGTGAACGTTGGCAACAGTCTAAAGATTGTATTGCAACTCACTGCTTATGGCCAGTACTCGACCTAAAAAGAACAACGACTCGTTGGTGTTCACAGGACACTGCACCATTGGTGTCATGGCTACACGAATGGGACTCTTTGCGAACGACTTCTGCAGAAGCTGTAGGGATGAAGAAGAAATAGAGTCTGTAGAACACTTTCTCTGCCACTGTCCAGCTCTCCAAGAACGATGACTAACCTTTTGAGGAGTCAGTTTCTTTGATAGCCTGGACGACCTGGCAGGAATATCACTACTAGACCTAAAAAGACTTATTAAATGATGAGGCTGGTTCAGTTAGCAAGACATATGCCCAACCATGTTTGTCTACCTTACAAGGGTAATCACAATGGGCCAATCTGGCCACCGAGTGAACTTGCACTAATGCAAACAACCCTTCCAACCGAACCTTGCCTAACCTAACGTAGGAAGATTAAAGGCTAATCACAAAGTGTTTTTTATCGGAAAAAGGGAGATTAACTCGACTTAAGCTTTCATTTTTTGACATTGCCCAATGACATCCTGTGGTGTAAAGGTCCTCTGCACATCTTCTTGTAAACGTCAGTTTCTTGTTGGTTCACAGTAAATTTATTCGTAGTTGCCACTGAATTTTGGATTCTATGAAACAAAGTAACTCAAATATGTAATAAAAAGACAAAACGTAAATTAATTTGATAGGATTTTAGTCCACAAAATAGTAGACTAACTATTACAACGTCAAGATCCATTATTCTGTTGCAGGTGCACACTGCACCTCTCAGTACATTTAACTTTTTTGACAGGTCCAATTACATTCACATCAACAGCAACATCAACGTTCGGTGCATCCCTTTAGATACCACAACAAGCATAGCCGGGGCGATGATACTCAGCTGTCAATAAAATGTTTGATTGATTTGTTTCGCCAGAAAATGTAGAATAGAATTCCATAAGGTTGCATTTAAGAATTCTTGTGTGGAAGAGATAAATACATAATACGAAAAAATTATAATTTTATCGCGAAGACGTTAAAAGTCGTATGGTAAATCTCATGATTTAGGGGTGATTTATATTAATCGCAGATAAGTGTCTAGTGGAAACACTCTAATAAGGTCAACTTTAGAAAAGAGTTTCCCTGTCAAATTTGAGTCGAATTTAATCCTGGTATGGAATTTGGGTAGATCCTGATGAACATAATTCGAACTTTTCTGTGATAAATGACAGTCGAGAGGGTCCATGCTTTTGAGTGTCGAAGACTTCAATAACGTGTGATTTTTTCCGTTTAATGTCAAATGCTAAAAAGATCTATCAAATCAAATCTATTTGTCTGAGTCCAGGAGAGCTAAACAAACGAACTGTAACATGGAACCTTTTGGTATTGGTAAATCTGAAAATAAATCTAGCTTTAAATCTAGATTTGATTTCGTGATTTTAGATTCGAGACATATTGGGTTTTTTCGCCTAATTCTTGCCTCTTAGTTAAGTTTTATAAAAAAAAAAGTGTCAGTTGTAGGACTAGTACACTTTTTTTTGCTCGAAATTTATCCCCAAACAAAACGCCCATTACTTAAATAACGCAGTTTACTTTGCAGTTTAAAAAGTGCTACGTCCGCTTAGCCCAAATGAACAACAGGCTAATTTTATTGCGGGATCAGCAATTTAATTCACTGGTTTGATCTAAGGCCAATGAAATCTTGTGGGCCAATGCACGCTGCGGCGCAGAAACAAGTCGAAATTTACTCATAATATCAAGCACTTAAGGTTAAGACCAGTTTTACTCTTAAAAAGCACACAGAAGAATCTGTTCTGAACATTAGTGAGTACAGACATATCTATACTGCCGCATATAGAAGGAAATTCAAATGGGAGCAGAATTGCAGAAATTTAACAACTCGAAAACAAAGACTCCTTTGGCCATTGCTTCCCGTAGTTGCACTTACAGAAGTCATTGAAGGAAACGCCGCCATGGGAACTGTGCTTCACGAATGGTATGAAGAGTCTGATGATTTGTAGAAAATTTAATTTTCTTGCTCAATCCAAAAATCCATTATAAGCATCCAGCAAATAAAAAGTAATTAAGAATAAACTAAGTGTCCCACGTTGGGCGCCACCTGTCAGTGTAAAAGCAACGCATATACGTACGCTAAACTCTGTAAACTCTTTCCCGGCTCATTAGTAATAGTCTAAGTGACGAAAAATTAACCTTGCAATATACTTAAATATATCAATCAGTTTAAGGATGGATAGGGATACTAAGAAGATCAGTATCCTATTCGGTATAGTCTCTCTGTCTCACTTTATTACTGACAAGGAGTTTCCTTCGCATCACAAACCCTCATAGCTTAAGTACATCTATCAACAAGCTACCAGTACAATAAGTAGGTTCGGCTTCTGTCATTAGTGGTGGAGCCTTGACCGTAAGTTTGGGTTCTTTTTCTTTCTTCAGAGCCTTTGGGGTGCTAATTTCGGTAAAAATAAATTAATCGTTAGCGCGCAATATTCTAGGCTCAGTACCTTTTTAGAGCCATATTCCCAGGCTTATTACATACATACATATCTCTTAACAACGTTCACAGATGGCGCTTTCATTTAAAAGTTCAGAATGTAACAATTCAGGATTGCGTAACAAAATTTGCGCTCATTTCGTGTGAAAAACACTTTTAAACAATTTTTTCTTCCATGGTCGATTTCGAAATATATCTAGCACAAAGCCTACTGGGCCTATAAACCGTGTACAATACCAACTCGCGGATTAAGTGATTCCTTGCGCATATTCCAAGACAAAAGACAATGCAAATAGCTTGCAGCTGGAGCGTAACTTTTGTTTAAGAGCATTTTTTTTCTGTCGTTTTGATTAATGTTGCCGGGCGCCGCCGCAAGCATTTCGTTACACCACTTTGAACAATGTTTGCTCACTTAAAGGCATTTAAACAGAAGTCATATTCATAAATCATGTTAGTGTTACGCTGAAAAGCCAACAACAACAACTAAAAATCCCACAAAACTCTGTCGAACATTGTTATGTACGGCGGCGTCACGATCTGCCAATTTACGGCGAGAAAATACGTCAAATTGCACAACCGCTGCAAAATATTATTTTTTACTGGAAAACAGAGAAATAAAATTGAACTTACCTTGCCACTCAATACATCTCGGGCAGCTGACAATTCTCCGGGTGGCACCACACCCGAATCGGTGCCCAGCGTTTTCGCCACATTCGACAGACCAGATGGCACTGATAGACCGTGTGAATTTTCCGCACGGACCAAAAAGACATACGAGGTGCCTGGTTTCAATCCCGATATCTGTATGCAAAAAGGAAAATAACGAATAATATTAGATACTCCAAAGATACTTTTTTTCAATGCACGAATACAAAAAAAAAGTATCTAAACAATTTATTATGTGCATATCTAAATATTTCATGTAGTTAAATATGCCCGCGAGTATTGCCAGACGATGCGGAAAGTAAGTTGTATCTCCAAAGGTTGCATACTGAGTACAGAATTTTGACTTTTAGATGCACCGACTGGCAAACGCAAATTTGCTTACTGTTCGCTGGCAGGCGAAAAGTGCAGTAAAACGCTATGCAGAGGAATAAAATAACACAACTTACCGTTATTGTTTGATCGGGAATACGATGAGCGGCAACAACCCAGCCCGTTTGAAGATCCGAGCTAAAATACTCCACGGTGTAGCTGCAATGAAATGGATACAAGAAGAAGCAAATCTTTAGTCTCCAGATACATTTCGCATTCAATAACCTATATATGTACAAATGATAAAGTATAATGACCATGAACACAATAGAGGGCTGGGGGGGCTCTATAGGAGAAGAGGGAGATATCCATATCAGCTGCAACAGCAGCAGCAGCTTCAAAGATACGGTCCAGTGCACATTCCAAATGAAATCAGCCTTAGGCCAAGTGTATACGCTAGAACGTGGAAAGATTCTATTACAAAGATGCTTCTGTGGCCTCTGATTAAGAGAGACGGTTCACCATCGGTCGGCTGCAAATGGAATGGACCTGTGGGACCGACGCGCCTTCCCATATATAGCCTATGGGAGATGGTCAAATCTCAGTGGCTCTAGGCCGGCGCGTCGTAATCAAGCTGTAGCTCCCGCCGAGGATTTGTGAATTTGAGATCCCATGTGTGCGAAAAGAATTTGCATAATGAACACAAGTCGACGATTTGATTAGGACGGTACAGTTGGGTGAAGCGTATACAGTCGGTCCGACAAAGAAAAGCCAGTTTCATTTTTCTTTCTCTTCAAACAGTTTTTGTTTAAAATGACAAACAATTTCATTATTTTTCAGAACTCAACCTTATGCATGTCGAAGGATAGGCACTGCAGTTGAAAGAATTAAGTAATTGCTCACATTGAGCTCACTTTCCCACTTAACAGTCTAATTGACTCCTTTCCTACCTATTTTTAAGAACCGAACAGCTGTATGAGTTGCAAAATATTTAAGCCTTGCTTTTATATCCAATTCGTAGAAGCGATTTGTTAGACGGGGTAAGCTCACCGATATACAACAAATTTAACGTCACAACTAAACAAAGTTACTCGTTCGTTTAGTTTTTTTTTAAATCCTTAACTTTAAAAAAGAACAGCCGTAATCCTGCCGCATTTTTTTTGTCTTTGCATATTGAAGGACTTCCACAATCTCATTTGTTCAAGAGACTAAATTGATGCTATTTCGAAAAGAAGCGCGAAAACTGTCTTCATAAGAATTTTGTAAAAAATGCTCTGCCTGACCTTTAGTTTACACTGAAGGACTATTTGGTTTAACAACTTCACAAAAAGATGTGAATCACTACTTAAAAAAGCTGCTTTAGAAATTGTTGAAATATGTAACTCCTCTCCCCTTAATAACTAATTTTCTAGCAATTTAAATTTAGAGTCATATTAAAGTCGAAAACACACGGTTCCAATTCCGAAACGACTTCCATCCGAGGGATTCTGGAGATGGACTTCTTTGCTTTAAAAGTCCTTTAACAAAGCCAGCCAATCGACAAAAGCGTAGAAAAAATACTCGCCCATAAATCCAACCACAACTCGCCCATAAATCAAACCGGGATAATCGAAATGGAGAAGTTTTTTTTGTATTTCCCTATAGAAAATTTAATTAGTATCCTTTGGAATAAATTAAGCATTCGCTGAATCGTAAGAAAAGCAAAATTCAAAGTCAACTTTCACATTGCAAGGCAAAGTGCAAAAAAAAAACTTTCAGAAGAATAATCCAACTTTCCCGCCAAGTCAATCAAAAAGACGTCCTCACACTGGGAATGTAAAGTTTTTTGTTCGAAAGTACCTAACCTAATGGATCGATGTGAATTCCAAACACCTTGACAAATAAATTAAAACATGGCTTTTTAACTTTTCCTCTTATGGCGTCCTGTGTTTCGACCAAAGGATACTTACGATGGCTCTATTCTTTTCTAGGAATAATCATTTAACCATCTGACATTTACAAACATTTACAAAGCGTATATACGACCAAAACTGGAATATAACACACACGTCTGGGTAGGTGCACAAAAGACCACCTTGCATTTGCTTGACAGGATCCAAAAACGAGCGTTAAAACTTTTAGGTGACCCAAACATTGTGAGCTCAATTGACTCATTGCAGCATCGTCGCAATGTGGCATGTCTTTCGTTGTTTTATCGCTTCTACCATAAAGAGTGCTTCACTGAAATAACCGACTGCATTCCACCCCTCAAAGAATTCAACTGCAATACCCGCGGTAGCATGTATGCCCATCAGTTAGCCTTGAGTCTAATTTCAGACGTACCGCATTGTATTGGAGCTCTTTCATAAGCAGAACTTCACGTATGTGCAATAGGCTTCCACAATGGGTTTTTCCACGTCATTATAGTCTTCAACGATTTAAGTGTGTCGGTCCTTTCCACTCGCCTTATGTTAATGCAGTATAAGGGTAACCCTTGAACGCAAGTGAATTGTAAAAAAGATTGCCGGCTGAGAAAAGGAACTACTAAACCTGGACGCCGAACAAAACATCTTTGTTCATCTGGCCTTCAAGTCTAAAGTCTAAATTTAAACCATTCGTCTTTAGGGGTTTTCCTTTGGTCGGTTTCTTTTCCCAAATATGTAGATTGACGTCTCAGGGACTTGGCTGGTCCCTGGTATGCAGGTGCCAGTTCAAAAATTTGTTGGAGTGGACCAAAACCAGCAACGCATGAGAAGCTTCATAGTAGGCCACCACACATATTACAGAGATTTAAAGTTAATCCCAAAATGTTTCCACGGGAATATAGGGGATTAACTTGACGTATGCTTTCGTTTTTGATATTTCTCAATGACATCACGTCATCTGCGAATCTCTTTATGAATGGGAATTTATTTATCACTCGGACAATTCAGATTCAGAAATTATAAAATTCATTTTTAATTGCCATCAATTTCAAACGAAATAACCCAAAAATTGTTAAACAAAACGTCAAATTGTTGTTGGGATTTAGTCCCATTCTTCTATTCTTCCTTCCGCCAAAGTCGATAGTATGGACAAACTTGATCAATGTCAACCAACAGTATCAACAATAACATCCATCATTAATTGGCAGTGTGCTCACCTTATTGCACTCCTTTTTTGACAGGAACAACCACATCAACAGCAACATCAGCTGTTCTGCGCATCACTTTACACTACACAAGAAACACAGCTGAGTTGATGATACCCAGCTGTTAATGAAAGGTGTGTTTATTTTGTTTCGTCAGGAAACGCACAGAATACGTAGAACTTTCGTCGAAGAGATTAATTTCGCGATTAATTTTGAACCTTCTCGTGAAGAGACTAATATTTGTATGGTAAATCACGTGATTTAGAGGGGATTTAAGGATTAGTTTTAATCGCGGATTTGTGTCCGGTGGAAACACCCTATTAGATTCCACCGATTTTTTAACGATTTTCGCAACAGAAATAAAAGCAAATCCTTTTAATTCTTTTTTTTTTCATTCATGTAGGACGTAGGTTAATAAATAAACAAAGTGGCACAACAGGTCGAGGTGAACCAGGGCCCACTTCTCAACAATGTATGTAGTGTGTAAAATTCTTCACATACAACGGGACCTTCAATTTTGTGCTGAATCCGAACGGCACTTTGAGAAGTTTTTCGAGACAAATGTTACTCTCAGATGATTTGTCAGACCCTCGCGGAGTTGGGTAGCGTGAAAAAGAACGATTTTTTTCCAGGTCGCAGGTAGGATTCCAATCAGACCTCCCACGTAGTAAGCACATGCACTGACGGCATCCTAACCTTTCATGTAAATATTTAAGGTAAACTTAATTATTGGGTTATGTATATCCCCGCGAAGGCATGACACTTGCGGCAGAGAGCTTTGGAGGCTCTACGAAAGTTTTCTTGGGAGCCATGTCGATCAGAGTTTGTTTTACACCGGGGTACCTACACTCCCTTCTATTCTTTCGTCTTTTTCTTCTCTCTATGAATTTTAAGAGCAGACATAAGAGTTCCTTGTGGACGCAGTTCCTTATCGAAAGAATAGAATTTCAAAACTTCAGGAGTTGTCAAGATGACCAATGCTTAGGACCGCAGGCTCTTAATGATGACAAAGGATCTTGACCCAGGTGGAGCACAACATCTTTTTATCCCATGGAGACCCAAATGTTAACCTGCTGACACACGAGTTATTTCCACACCATCAGGTAAGCAAATTCGTAGGACTCAAAAGTGATGGCCTTAAGACTGAATGCAGTGGTACTCCGCTTCACTAACGTTGCCACTTAGTCTCTGTCAGTACACTTTAGTTTCCTGTGGCTCCAAATTCTTCTACAATGTCGATCGAAGGCAGTTCTTATGTTCAGCGCTACCGTGCATAGAGTATTGTTTTGTGACATGAGTCCGCGGAGACACGTCCACGGAGTCCCGAAAGTCACTTTTTGGTGTCCATTTTGACTTACGGCGCGTCATCAGTCTATATTTCTTCGAGAATGTTGGCCATGCCGTCACCGGCGAGGCGATCGCTTCTTTGGTTAGAAAAACGATTATGAGATTGATGATAAAGATTCTAAATTGAAGCATGACTGATACTTTATTTAATCAAGATCAGATAAGGTATAATTTTGTGGTGTTCTCTGTACTCCTTCACTAAGATGTGCTTGCAGGCAATCAATCGCGTATGCAAAAACTATGTCCTTTACAAAAGTAAAAGAGGTTCTCAGGTCGATGACCAAAAAATTGTACGCCCTTGTGGATAAATCCTTGATGTGCTTTTGTATCAGTATTAAAAAAATCTAAAAAAAAAATTACTTCTATTCAATAATAGCTTTGAACCCCTTTTGATCAATAAACTTACACTCTGCTGCAACCTTTCGACGGTACCGCGCTTACAGTATAGTGAAAATAGTTTATTATGGAAAAGGTACTCTGCCCTAGTCAACTCCGTTGCTAAATATCCCAGAAGGTACATATCGAAGGACACCGAGAACACGTGCATTGTGTCGGAAAATCGCCCAAACCGGAAACCAAATTCGCTTAAGACACTCAAGTTGAATCCTTCCTTCTTTTTGAATAGCTTTCACAACATGTCATATAAGAGGTTAATGTGTTCAAATAAACCCATATAGCTGTACATGTAGACCACCGAATATAGCCTATTCAGCACGCTCTTCCATCGATGAATGTCCAATGAAATCGATATCAATCGCTTAAGTTTCCCCTTAATCGGCGGCGCGTCCTTTGCCATGACCATTACATCGTTCAACGTGAGATAGAAGCAAATGAAAGCCATTTGAAAGTACATATGGCTCCAGAAGCCTAGTTCCAGCAGAAGTGTTCCAATCGGGATACTTATGTCGGCAAACAAAAACGCAACATAAAACTTTATAAAGAATTCCCGATAGATTCGTTGCAATAGGAAACACAGCTTCAGCACAATCAGGTAATGCAAACGAGCTGGAAGGAGAACATCTCCACATTTAATCGCTCGCACAGTGCGGTAGATCTTGAGCAGTTTATTAAGGAGTGGAACCAGGATGTGGTCATTCTTTATGTAGGCACAGATTATAAGATACGTACATATGCATACTCGATTTGAATTGGCTTTAGCCAGAAAGTCCGTTATCCTTCTAATGCTGCTTTGGTAAGAATCCTCAGTTGGCAGGTCCGAATTTGGTATTTCAAACGATTGCCTCAAAGACCCGAATGCAAAAAAGCAAGCATTGATGGCAATTAGCTTTTGACTAATCTTAAGCAAGATGCGAGAGAACTTGGAACACACTTTTGATTGCTCGAATTTTTTCGTACTCGAATTGAGTTTGCAAGCCAAAAATCGACATATGACCAGTACCACCTTTAAGTGTAGCTCGGTATAAAGTAGCGCTCGGATATCGTTCATTCTCGCTGAAGGGTGAAAGTAAACTCAGTGCGGCTTACGCAATAGGCCATTGGGTTAACGTGGAAAACTGGAAATAAATATAGACATTATCGGCGGGGTATTGCAAATCGATAACACGTTAATACAATTTTGTTCGATTCATGCCATTTATTCATCGGTAAATGTGGGAAGAGTTAAGTGATTCCTCCTGTCTTTAGTAGCTGAACTCAAGGCTTTGCAAGCCACAGAGGTATAGTGTTGATTTGAAAGCCTGTCAATACACTTTGCTACTTTCTCTTTCCAAGAAGCTCATCCCAGCTTTTAGAAACCCATCCAACAGGACTAGAAGAGTACAGCAAGCAACACTTGGGCTGGTTGAGGAGTCTAAAAATTATCAGCTCGATGCCACCGGCATCTCGTGAACTAGAGACCAGAGACTTCGATGATGGGTGGAGGCTCTTTTGGTCTGGCATCTCACATGGCATGGCCTCAAAAGCGGGTGTGGGGATGCTCACAAGCTCTCATTTGTCGGAAAATATTATAGAGTTTATTCCATTTAGGGAAGGGGTGAGGATTGTAGTTAAATAGCTTTAGCTTGTATTGATTCTAGGTCAGGTATATGCGAGCGAGGTAGAGTCAGAGTATGTAGCCTTCTTCAAACGAAGTTGATGCTTCCATGGACCTGGATAGAGTAATAGGGTGACTTCAATGCTCATGTAGGTAGGTACAATAATTCTTGGAAGAGTGTCATTTGGAGGCACGTTAACCCGGATCAAAACAGGAAATAAGGCAGCTTGTCGCTTTCCGTATGGCTTGTGCATCATGAACACCTTTTTCCTACACATAATGACATCCAAAGAAAAGTGTATTTGTACCGGCACAGTTTAAATCAGAGATCACTGATTCTTTTTGGTAACATCGTGTGCTCAGGTTTCAGAATGCTGGCTTTGAGTACGGGGAACTCTTACCACGGCACAATTGAATAAATCCCAACCAACCTTTTAAATGTAGAGGAAGAATGGCGGTTGGTTCTATCGGGAGTCATTGCCCCTGGAATAAACTTTTGTGGAGTGAAGCGGTTTGGTAGCTAGTTGTGAAAAAAGAACTTACGTGGTTTTAAACACCTGGAGTTCAAGAAGCCATCAGAGGAGAGTCTTTTTTGTGAGATATAAATTTAGGAGCTGAAATTCCCGAGCACGGTACCATGAGGCGCGAAGAATCTCCAATCAGACAGTCAGAACAGGCAATAAATAGGCATGAAAAAAGTTTAGCGAGATGCTTTGACAGACGATTCGCCGTCTCAGAGAAAGAAGTTATATCTTACGAGTGGTTAAATCCAAGATAGGTACACTTCTTCGACATGAAAATGAAAGGTGATTTTTAATGCTGAAAATGGGAATTCTGATGCTGAAAATGGCCGTTCTGAAAGTGTTGGTCGTCGACACTTCACCTCATCCTAAAGTACGGGCGATTGACGTTCGTGCGGTGACTAACGCGCTTTAAACGGCCGCACGATTCCAGTTGTCTGGAATCCCCACAAAATTACAATCGATTACAAGCTTATCTAGCAGGCAAAACAATTCCGCAGCAAAAGACATCATGAAAACTGCCGACGACGTCACAAAATTTTGACTTTTCGAGCTCATCTTCATAAGTTTGAACTCCGAAGCGAGAAAGCTCCGTCGTCACAACATTTGGCCTTTTCGAGTTAATCTTCATGAGTTTGGATTCCGAAGCGTGTCCTGGACCTTTCAAACTCGACTTCTGTTTTCCTTGCCTAGTTGACATCTAGGAGTCAGTTTTTCAGTGTGGAATCCGAGTTTCTGAGATAATCTGAGGTTTACCGTAGAAATGGATTTTTTTAGTGAATATTAATCTGAGACTAATCTCGGTTTAACTCGCCAAGTTTGATGAATTAATCCCGGATCAACTCTAGTGAACAGTATAAACTTCTTTGAATGTTTTTTCTGTGTGAAATGACAGTTTCTTTGCGTGTTTCTGTCAAAAATGACATCTGAAAATGACTCGTACTTGTTTTATTGCGTTTGGGTGAGTGAGTGCTG
Source organism: Neoascia interrupta (assembly GCA_947623515.1). Taxonomy (NCBI): domain Eukaryota; kingdom Metazoa; phylum Arthropoda; class Insecta; order Diptera; family Syrphidae; genus Neoascia; species Neoascia interrupta. Next base: position 20,662,471 of record OX392462.1, on the reverse strand, counting down.
GGAAAGTCAATAATTTCGAGAGTTGAAGATGTTGACAACTTTACTGACGGAGTTAGCTCACTGGAAAACTGTTCGCTGGGTTAAGTTTAGATTCACGTTGTACCGGGATTAACAAATCTCGGTTAAAACAGGCCAGCACTGAAACACCTGCCCTTAGAAGCGTCAGACGATGAAGAGAAATATTTTCGCCATCTCTAAAATCTTTTCGAACGTGTTAAAAAATATGGCGTTGATGTGAATTTAGCTAAGCGTGAGTATGGCAAGTCCTTAATCAAATTTCTTGTTTATTTAAATCTGAGCGATGGCATGCAACCACTTGAGGAACGAATCCAAGTCGTCATTGATTGAAGAAGACTCCTGGACTCCATCAATTTTTACCGACGCTTTATTCAAAACGCAACAAAGGTACAAGCTCCACTGAAGGAGCACCATAAAGGACCCAATATCGAAAATTGCAGTTTATCCATTACTTGGACGCAACCACTTCAGCAAGCGTTTATAGCTTGTAAAGACGGACTAATGAAAGCCACGTTCTTCGCAGACCCGCGCTCCGAGTGGGGCTTTTTACAGACGCATCAAGCTGTGCCATAGGCGTAGTACTGCAGCAGCAGAAAACATCCATTGGATGACAACCAATTTCATACTTTGCCAAGAACTTCAACAATGCTCAACGCAAATACAGCACATAGGTGTAACATGGGATCTCAGCCATCTTCTAAGCCATTAAGTACTTCCAGTTCCTGTTGGAAGTTAGAAATTTTACCTTTTTCATGACCACAAATCTCTGGCTTTCACCTTCAAACAAAAACCTGAAAAAGCTTCAACTCGACAGCTGCGATATCTTGACCTTATTGGTCAATTTTCAACTGACACCAAACACATTGCCAGTTTTGAAAACGTAATGGGATTGGACGTTGTCACGATTCGAGGCAAGTCATTCAAGCTTCGCCTTCAAACTCCTAGCTGCAACTATTTTGTGACGTATCAAAGATGTTGCTAGATGTTTTGTTACAATACTGTTCCGCTGTCAAATATTCGAATCGCTGCACAGCTTGAGTCAAACGCTTCTATAAAACTGGTCTCTTCAAAATTTGTCTCGCCTTTGATCCGCAAAGACTCCAGAGCATGGGTTCCGTGCAAGTGATCGAAGGAAAAACGTTGCACGTCGCCCCCCTTGGAGACGCCTTACAACCATCTTCGAGATTCGGGCATATTTACGTCGAATTCGTTGGACCTCTTCCATACTCACGAGGACCCAGATCGGTCGTCCACTCATATTTCCGCTGGCCAGAAACCTACCCATTGTACGATTCTTCTGCCAAAACGCTTGCATAGCGGCTATAGATTTCCTCGAATCATCCGCATGGGCCGATGAGCTTCCCGTTCTACTGCTTGGAATCCTGGCATTTTTTAAGGAATTCTTACAAGCTTACGCTAAGGTATGGCTAAGTGGAAATGTTGTACGGAGAATCCGTTAGACTATTCGCCGGTGAATTTTGAAAAGATAACATTTGAAAAGCGTCATGGCTCAAAAAGAATCCTTGTATTCCTAAGACTTTCTACTACATCACGCGTACCTATTGCCTTCAAGATTTACTATCAGAACCGGACTCGAACAGCCTTGCCAAGGTCCATTTCCAGTCGTGAAAAGATCAGATAAACATTTTGTTCATAAAATTCGAGCAACGATCTAACAGGCTCAATCGATCGTCTTAAACCTGCTTTTCTACTTTCAGTTGAGAAGAACAACGATTTTGCCATCATCAAAAAGCATCGTCGTCACCCGTCTCACCAGCGATACCTGACATCATTCCCAAAAAGACTGGATCAGAAAGTTTTGTTCAAATTCCAAAAAAGATTTGGAGACATAAGGACTTGTCACATTGTAGGAAAGTTACTAGGAGGGGAGTACTGTAGGAGTCTACATTACATTTTGACTTTATTAAGAAGTTTATATTTTAGATTCAGATTCATAATGCGAACTTCATGGATCAACCGCTAGGGTCTGACACTATAGCAACTTTTCTTTCTGTTAACCACTCATTCACGTTTTGGCCTTCGGTTTGTTTTTTTAATATTTTAATCAATAATAATAATATTGCAATCAATAAAACTAAATTTTTTGTTAATTTCGATTTGAAATTACTTTGGTCATCACCATTTTATATGCTCTTCTTCAGGGATCTACGTCAGCTCTTTCACGGAGACGTTTAAGGCAAATGGCTTTGTTGTCTCTCATAGTTTAGCCTATGTTACGGCTCTCTATTTTCGGTGCATCCGGGCGTTGCGGGAAGACTGCTATCGTCTATCGACGTCTTTATGCAGTGTTTCTATGCAGTGTCCACTTTTAATCTTTTAATTGTTTTAAGTAACTAGAGGATTGCGTGTACCTGAGAAAAATTCTTTTCAGACATTAAAAAAAAACTGAGCAACAAAAAATTTTTTGTTTCTTACTTCTCTTCAACTGCGATTAGTGGGAGACGATTAAAAATAAATCCCCAAGTGTCTCCACCGGAAAATTAGATTTATTTGACACAAACACGCTTTTGTTGTCATTTTGGCTCTCAAAAGAGAATAACGATGATATTTACCAGAACAACGAAAACAATATTGTTGTAAAAATCCCAATAGAAAACGCATTTGTGACAGATCTGTCAAACGTGCCACGTGGACAGTTTCAGTCTCATATTACGAGTTCCGAATCCTTATAATTATAACAGTATTCAAAAAGTGTGAATAAGATTTATGACGAGGTTTGTTTTTAATTACTTGCCAAGGGGATTTAAATTTGTAAGATAATCTCAAGATTCGAAGGAGATTAAGATTACATCTCTAAGTTTAGCAATAGATATGAAAATCCTAATTAATTGTTGCCAATAAAGGGCCCCTGAGGAAGTCAGAGAGAACTGGCGAAACGTAGGGAAATGATGGAATAATGGTTTTTCTTTTACTTTTTGTTCGCATCTCTAACCAATTGACCAAAAACTCCCTAAAATAAGCATCCTAAGTGTATGTTCTGTGGAGACATAGGATTAAGTCTTTTTTAAGTAATGAAAGACTGACCTGTCATACAGACTGTTCTCTTGGCAATAAATTATCTATTCACATCCTGTGTCAAAGCAATTTCAAATGCGAATCAAATTGCTAAACTTGTCGCATTTCGAAAAGTCCCGACAAGAATTCCTTAACAACTTATTTACCCAAACTGCCCAGAATATTTTTCTTTGCCGAGTTTCAAAGGAATCCTGCCTCAACTGCGACCATCTGTTGACCAAAACAATTGAGTGTATAAAATGTGAAAATACCATCACTCGTCAACAGATATCGTCATGTAAAAAAAACCTGGACATAACATTCCCTCGTCGCGGTACCTACATAAAATTGTTAATTGAACATGGATATCTTGCCGCGTCACGTCCTTTGACGCTCTCTAAAGAACCAACTTTTACACACGAGTTTGAACAACTTACCCGATTATAGGACTTGCAGCTCCAGGCTTCTCCTGACTACGTGTCCATCGCAGCGTAATACTTTTTTGCGTAACGTTGAGCACTTTTGGTGTACCAGGCGGGGCAGGATATGTACTCGGATCCGGCGATCGATGCAGAATTGATGAGCTGATTTTCTCAACCTGAAAAGAGTAGCGAAAAGAAAAAACACCGACACATGTTAGTTCCATATTGATTAATGGTGACAGTTTACTTGTATGTTCATGCATCTACCTACACACAGGGGCATTTCGGCTATGGAGAACGTCACATCAATTTGAAGGACCCACAAAGTTATAAATTACTCGAGTAAAAAATTGACATAAATTGACGTGGATGCAAGCAAAAAGATTGAGTGACAATCGCAACGAGCGGAGGACGAATATAATGACGCTGCGCTCATCATCAGAGGGGACGCATCACAAAGGCCAATTTATTCGATCCAAATCTGCCCATGATGAGAAAAAAAAACCTTACCATGGCTAAAAGGGGGTAATTATAGTCATTTCGTGTATGTATATTGGGCAGATAATATATGTGTGCTCGTCGCACAGGACCCAAAGAGGTGGGCAGTTTCGTACAACCTTCGCCAATCGCAACCGTGGCCAATTAGCGCGAATTTATATGCGAAAATTTGAATTTTAATTTTTTCTCCATACGGATGGCAGGATGGATGTGACTCATTGACTGGATAATGGCCATATTGAAGGGTATTTCCAGTCGTTATGGCGTTCAATTTAGATGAGCTTACGGAAAACGCTCGGGGTATTTAGCAAAGGTATGCGGCGGGGTGTTTAAACGACGCTGTTTGTCACTTAAATTAGGACGAGTTTTGTTTTCAATTTGTGTGGCCATCTTGGGATCTTAAGAGGTTCATGATCATTACCTGAGGCCCATCGACTTCTGTGAAGTAAAAATTACTTTTTCATTCTCTGCACACTATGTCAAAACATAAATCAAATGGAAGGAATCAGCGGAGAGACTTGAAGTGTACTGAGGCTGAATAAAAATGGTGATAATGAGAAAAGAAGACTGCACCTTAAAGCATGTTGAGCATAACGATAGTAGGTAAGTGCCATCCTGGAGAAGAATTTCTCAAGCCGAGTTTAATTGTGTGCATTTTCTTCAAGGATCCCTCTTGCATACCTAGCCCGCGCCCAAAGCAATTCATCACAATAAATCTGCTCAACATTCCCAACGTTGCTGCCAGTGCGTATATCTCCTAAAAGTTAACAACGTTTAGATTTGCATTTTTATTGCATTGCAACAAACTGTATTATCATCCTATAAACGCACGAATCGTAAATCACCATTCGGAGAGCGCGCACTCAGAACCTCGCCAGGGGATCGCCCAATAGCGCCTGCAGGAATATCTCAACGCCCCCGAGGACATAAACTATGATTACACCTACCCATAGTTTATTGCGATTTAATTTGCATTCGAACTTGTTGCAGCCGGCCGGTACACCACAAGGCCCGTATACCATATGCCATCGCATGAGTCCAGGTCCTGGCATCCGCTCACACACTCGGTGCTTTATGACAAACCCAAATTGGCACTCTGAGTGCACCTACACGCAAGCGCAAGCGTGTAGGTGTCAAATGTTATATTCCGCACCAAAGGACCTGTCTCGTTGCATGTGATCACTGCGCGCTATGATGATTACAGCGCCATATAGTCGTGTTGCGCGCTTTAATGGCGCCCGAACGAAGTGTACCATCTGATGCGTACTATAGTTTGTAGCCAAATCAAAGCCATGCAAATTACATCGAGTGGCTTTTATGGCCCAACCACTTAGTTAGGCTTTTTTTTTATCTATGCTTCGAGAGTGCGCTTTTATGCTACCATCAAGCCATCTGCGACCCAGAGATAAAGACTTTATTGGACAAAAAGATGCGAAATGGCTGGTGTTAACACATCATTCATTGTGTTGTTCGTATAATTAGCAAGTATGCGTGCATCTGTCATAAAATTCTGTCAACGCCGCAAGAGTGCAGTCAACAATATCCGACGTGGTACTATTTTTGGACGTTTGACGCTTGACGCCTGACGAAACGCATCGAAAGTCGTAAAAATGCTCCGACGACTACGTGACGATGACTTTGAGAACACACGTCTTTCCGAGACGCGTATAGGTAGGTATACCATGTCGAATGTTTTGTCCTGTGACTTTGGAGGAGAAATCTAATTTGATGTGGCAATGAAGTCCGCTGCCAGACAGTTCGTTTTGCGCATTTTTGTGTTGTTCGGTTTTTATGGCTAATTTGCCACGCAGTTATTTTCCTTTATCCTCATGTTTCCGTAACGCTACGAAGAAGAGGATCCTTCCCAAATGGCTGCTGGCGCGCAGAGAAAAAAATCATTATAATGTTTTAAGTGCTTCCACGAGGTGGTCGTTTGGAAGAGCCAGCGCAAGAGGTTGTTAACTTTATTTCTATGCGCTTTAAGAAGTTCAAAAGGCGAGAAGGAATTTCCTTTTAATTTCCAGATGAACTTCTTAATTTAAGAAGGTTAACGATTTGGAGATCCTGATGGGTGATTGCGATGTGAGTGTTAAGAATTGGATATACTATGTAATAAAAAAGGCGAAACATTGTTGTAGACTTATTCAAAATGGTGCATAATAAGGAACACATAAAAAGCCGTTTCTTCTTGAGGAAGAAACAACATAAAAGCTGATATTAGGTTTTCCATATTTCATGCACAACATTATAATATAAGATTTTGTTACAGCCGGAGGCTTTGTAGACTCTCAACATTTCAACTTTATGGTTTAAAATGTCGTCAAAGGATTTTTTGAGAAGGTGGTTTTATGCGCACTTTGAGCACATTATGTTTTCGTCAGAATATTTTAATGCAGCTGAGAGCGAATGAAACTTTCCCTGTAGCGACTGAGCTCAGTAAGCTTTTCAGATTTTCGCATCTCAAACCAACCAAATGATGCCTGCAGTCGCGCGATTAATCTTCAGTCGGTTCTTTGGTAGTTTCCATGATCGCTCCCTGTTCCGCTGAACCGAAAAACAATAAGAAGAAGCAACCAAAGCTCGTTATGAGATACTCTCCCTCATGCCAATGGGTCTGCTCGCGCACGGCCAGCAAGTGAGATCAGTTTTGCTCCTATCAAGGGCAGTTATGCTGACGGATGGAAACCGAAATCGCATCTTGGGCTCTTCCATCGGTGTGAGTCTAGGAAGGGCACACATTTTTGGCATTGCCCGGTAGTGACGATACGCTGGAGCTGTATGGTTTACGATCCAGCTGTATATGGTGACGATACGCTGGAGCTGTGACCAATATCGAGGGTAGCATCAGTGGAGAGGTCGGCGCTCTAATCGTCGGTGTGCATCTATTTCGTTTACTCGAGTCAATCTACGTCACTGAAAAGCATGCTACTGCTCTTTTAGCATAACGGTTTTGGTCTGCAGAACTGCAAATCACATTTAGCTTTCATTCAAGACCCAAAGGCGACATCTGTCGTTTAATTGGGTTGGAGGCTTCTAGCCACGTTCTTTACGATAAGCAGTCCGATAGATCTAGAACTTGTCTTACTGTGTCGAAATCCTTCGAGGCAGCTAAGATCGAAAGGTTTTGTTTAAATCTGGTTGCTGCCACTATTCCTTACATTCCAATTGCAGACGGCGATTGGGAAACCTTTGTTTTTGCATCGGCTTACTTCAGTAGTTGAGAGTACTGTCATTCCAAAGGATTTCGATTCTAATGCTCAGAATACTGTTTGGGGCTGCAGCAAATGTAACGCAAGACGAGACCATGTTTTGGAATTGATCCAATCGTCTGACATCACCATCAACATTGTAGATCATTGCCCTACATCTGCTATATCTGCCATAAAATGGAGAGAAGCGCCAGCGAAAGCACCTTGTCGGATCGCAGCTAAATCGAATTTTAAATCCGCTGTGAAGTTTTATTGAATCTATATCGATCGATTATCCCAAAGGAGACCTATTAGAAAGTCGAAAAAAGACTCATCTTATAAAAAATTTTGTGAAGAGGTAGAATCTCTGAGAGCTGGTTTTTCGGTGTCGAGTTATGCCCAGCTTAAACTAAGATCTGTACGAAAAGACCGGTTTGGCATATTCCCAGACCTTCTCAGGAAAATAACCTTCAGAGTAAAAAGCTGGTCGGTTGTGCCTCTGCCAGGCCGAAAACCACATGCTCTTCCCGCAACAAAGACTCGTTTACAGCTCTATGTAACGCGCTTCCAACACCTTTGCGAATATTTTTCCCGGAAGACTTAAGAGCGATACACCCCTAAGTGCAATCTATCTTGTCTCCGTTTGCCAATCGCTAAGCGCTTTCCCGCTTTCCCAGGCCACCTTAATGACACGTATTAGCCATTTAGCAACTTCTTCACCCATTGCCTCCAGCATTTCTGGGCGGATTCTATCAACTCCAGCAGACTTACCCACTTTTAGCGATTTAATCGTGGCAGTGACTTTATCTACTGTAAGACTATTCTCCGTCCTAATCTCGTCAGTAATTAGGTTGCCATCTTCAGTCCCCTGTTGGGGATTGAGCATCTCCGAAAAGTGCTCGCTTCATCTGCGCAAGACGTAGTTCTCAATTCAAAGAAGTGTACCGTCTTTGGATTTAATCCCTTGAACGATATTCAACTTCCTCTCTCTCAGCCGGCGAATAGTCTGCCAAAATGTGTTGTTTGCAGATCTGTAATTGTGCTTCAACCTCTCGCCGAACTTTTTCCATGTCTGTTCTTTGGCTGTTCTGACCGCTTTAGTGTAGGAGGAGCTTGCTGAGCTGTCAACTGATCATCACACAACTGTTGTGCAAATTGTGTTCTAGCAACAGTATTCTTTTGCCACCAGGCGAAATGCAAGGCGGGTGACGCACATAGGTTGCTGAATCTGATTACAGAAAGCGATTTGCACGGCACGTTTTGGAAAAGTTTGAACAAATTCCAACTGACCTTTTAAATGTAGAGAAAAAATGTCAGCTGATTTTATCGGAAGTCATTGCCTCTGCAAGAAATGTTTGTGGAGTGAAGCGGCTTGGTATGGCGGCTGGTGGTGAGAAAAGAACTGTGTGGTTTAAGACTCCTGGAGTCCAAGAAGCCATAAGAGAGAAGAGAGACTATTTTATGTGGAATCAATGTAGAAACTCTTTTTATCGAGCCCGGCACACAGATCTGTTAATCCCGTAACAAAACGAATCTAGAGTTAAACCCAGTGAGCCTTTTTTCAGTACGGAGTTAACTCTGGCAACAAAGTCGTCAAAATCTTCGATTCTGGAAATTATTGCTTCTCCCAACTCTTTATTCACATATAAAAACACAAGGCAAGAAGTCCGACTTATTCCCCAGATGTCATTTTTCACAGGAACACACGAATCAACTGTTATTCTACACAAAAAAGACAATCAAACAACTTCATACCGATCTCCAGAGTTGAGAGTTGAGTTGAGTTAACTCACCAAATTTGGCGAGTTAAGCCGAAATCAACCCCAGATCCAATTTAGCTGGAAAACTCATTTCTTTGTAAATCTCAGTTTAACTCGGAAACTCGGATGATCTCGCACTGAAAAACGGTCCTAAGTGAAAAGGGTTCAGAAAGTCCTTCCAGGAACAGACCAGGCAAACTTGCTTCAATTCTCAAACATGATGGTAGCTACACTAAGACCAAAGCGGAGACTTTTAGTTTTCTCCTAGAAACTCCGGGAAATCACGTGCAGTGGTGCCGGCAACGGTCGCCGCTCTAGAACCAACGAACACAACGCGGCTAAACTGGTATATTGCATCCAGAGTGGCGACTGATGACGCTTTCAAATATGCAATTGCATCTTTTGACAGCTTCAGGTCACTTGGTCCAAATGGAATCTACACCAGTTATGCTGAAACTAGGTTTAAATCAACTGTTTCCCACGCTTAAAACAATATCCACAGCAAACCTTGCTTTGGCTTTAATACCCACCCCTTTGGCGAATGTTTAAAATCGTGTTCATACTTAAACCTGGTGAGTCTAACTATAGCATAGTGAAAAGTTCCAAACCCATAAGTCTCTCTTCCTTTTGACTGAAAAGCTTGGAGATACTGGTTGCTCTTCGATCGTATCTTCTTTCTAAGATGCAACACGCTTATAAGCGCGGAAGATTCTGCGAAACTTCGCTTCAAAACCTTGTGGGTAGGCTTGAATGTGGTCTTGACGTGAGGGGCAGTTCCATCGATATTGAGGGTCCTTTTGTTTACGTGACTTTTGGTAGGCAGATAGTAGGAAGTGGTCATAACTGGGATAGAAAGAGGCTTCCTGCAAGGTTCCCAACACACAAGTACTAGACCCAACACAGAAGTTCTTTCTGTCGGCACAAACCTAGAGACTTTGTGTTCGATGATTGGTGCACTACAAAAAGACTTTCAGTGAATCCTCTTAAAACTAAGGTTGTACTCTTTACGAGAAGGATAAAGGTCATTGGTCTGACGAAGATCAGCTCGTCCTAAGAGATGTCACTGACCCGATATCAAATGTAATGAAGTCAAATATTGAGGAGTAAAAGATATAAAAAAGTTCTTAGTCCAAGCGCATGTTGAATACAAAACCGAAAAAGCACTGTCTGCTTCCGGGCAGTACAGAGGCGCCTTTCGCAAGATATGGGCTGTGGCTTACCTGCGAAAAGGGTCGGCTGGATGAATAGGGCCATTGTAAGATGACTCCTCACCTTTTGCGAAAACGTGTTACTGCCCCTTTGAAAAACTACAAATAACGAATTGTCTTGGCTGATGTACAAGGGCTTTCCCTAGCCCGCCGGAATTAGAAATTTTGAAGACCTTGTGCGAGAATTGTCCTTCGACCCATGTCTAATCGATATCGTGCTCTCCGATGCAAAGACACCAGAAAGTAGATTTTCCTCAGGGAATGGCTCAGGTTTGGCTTCGGCAAGGTTTTGAGCCAGGGAAAGAATGGCATCGTATTTTCTCGGATAGTTGGTGCTGGAGTCTTTGTTGTTAAGCGCGAACGTAAGACTTCCCTATCCCTAATGTTAATATGCTTCCGGCTTCCAAGCGGAGATTTTCGCTATCCTAATGGCTTTGCGCTATATTGTGACTAACAGTTGGAGGGCAAGGTTTTTCGTTTGTTGTGACATCCAAGCTGCACTAAAAGCGCTGCTCAATCAATACAGTAAATCGGGTTTGGGTCCTAAACAGAGCATGCGCTAGGTCTGCTTGTGCTTGTTGTACTCGTTGTCACTGATACTTGGGCTCTCGTGAAGACATGACTCGTTAGCTTGACTACGATGGGTGTAGACAGACCAACCGACTTAGCCCAGACATCTGCAAGTGGTCAGCGTCTTTCCGCCTATCTCAGGGGAATTGACTGCAGACTTCTTGTAGGCGTCCTTACTGGCTACCCAAGCTAATGCTTAGCACTTGAGCTAAACAACAACCTATACCCTGCCTCTGCGCAGAGGATGTAGAGGAATGCTTCCTCTGTACTCGTCCTGAGGAAGGCCTCTGCTCGCATCTGTTGGCGGATCTTTAGGGCTGAGGTGTTGAGTGGGCTGAACACCTAAGCTCGTCATCACGGAAACTCCTTTTTGCCTTTCTTCGAAACACGGGAAAACTAAATTCCTTAAGTAAAGTGTCTACATGATAGTACAATGGATCAGTATAGTTGTGTCTGAGTCCTCCATCGGTTGGTAGCAACGCCCTAGTCTCTATAATTCTAACACACATAAATTTGGGGAAAAAATTAAACGCGTTCTCTAAACCAAAGTCCGGAAAAACCATTCATTAAAAGCTTTAAGCCTCCTTAAGGATTTGTACCGAGTTAATGAAGGTTTATCTCTTTTTTAATAAAATTTAAATTTCCCTTAACTGATTTGAAATTAGTTACATAAAATTATGTAGATCTGAGATTCAAGTTTTTAAGAGTTTTTTTTTTTTTTTTTTTTTTTTTAACGTGCAGCCAGATATTTTTGAAACAACTCAGTATACCTCCACTTGACTATGTCTGATCCCGTCATATTACATTTCCATATATTACAAACTTCAACGCGCACCCATCCCGCAGTTAGTATTCCCAACATTGTCTAAATCCGGAAATGGCTTTGTAGCCATGGCTAATAAAACTCGCTGAAAGTACATTTCGCTTGTGTTTCCAATTGCGAAACTCTAAAAAAGGACACCGAGAGCACATACACATCATCAGCCAGAAGTGAATGCCTCCACATCACCGCGCCGCCACCGCCCGCGTCAAGTGTTTATTAAGCTCTTAACATGGCAATAAAACTGCTGAACAATAAATTTCGGATCCGTTGGTATCGTAAAAATAAAAACTTTAAAAATTACTATACCCCGGCAGTGCAAGATGCTTGGGCATGTGAATCTGCTCGTCGAGACGAAAATCCTTCACCAGCAAAACAGAGCCGCGTGTTGTGGGGCTCAGCGCAATATCACGTTTAATAGGCAAGCGGAAGGACTTACAAGGGGTAAAGCATCCTCTAAACAGAATTATTAAATTGCGCAAGGATGGTTTAACGAGGTGATTTGGTCATGGCGAGGCACGCGATTCGAGGCGCTAACAGTGATTAATAAAAAACTGAGCTCAGGCACGTAAAGAAGACAGGGAGTGTGAGTCATGAAGTTCTAGACTCGGAAGACTACGTGTGATGGGTTTTGTAGGTGCCTCACGCGCTACAAAACATAGCTCAGAAGGAAGTAATAGTTTAACAATATAGACTTTCAAAGAACTTACCGTTAACGTTGCCGACCATGAAGTCTCTCCACTCTCCGATGATGCTGTGCACGTGTACAAGCCGGTATCGGTCTGCTGTAAGTCTGCCAAAGACACAAAAAGGGTTAATTGTTAACACTTGTATGCGGATTTAATTGACATAGTATCAATTACAAAGGACATAAAAAAAGGATTTTACTACACACAGGACATGAGTGCACAACGTAAAAAAAGTAAATGAATATCGTACTTACCATCAATTCTCAACGATCCACCCTGGACAATCATCAAACGATGTCCACTCTGCAATGGCACTCCATCCTTGTACCACTTGACACGTGGCGTTGGGTTCCCAGTCGCTCGACACGGCAACATAGCAACGCTACCCTTTGGCAGAGTTTGGTTGGATGGGCCTATTTGAATAATGGGCGGCGGGGTATCATCCACGGACGTCACCTGGTCGTATGGAAATTTTATATACGGTCATTAGCATAAATGAATTTTCATATCACTAGGATGTGTGGAGGATACGTCTACACGCCGCGCTGAGCACAAACACACACACCAAAGCATAGCAGTGATCTCTCCATTGAGCCGTTGCTTTGCTGGGGATAAATGAATTCATTTCCATGTTTACCCATGACACATTCATCGGGAAATGAATTCATTTCCAACAGAGATATCCCATTGTTTGATGTGAGAGTTTTTTGCGAAGATTTTGCTGTTGTTTTTATATTTACCTGTAAGAACGCACGAATTGTCGTGGAATCGACAACACTGAATGCTGAGCACACATAATAGCCGGCATCGTCCTTTTGTACGCCATTTATTTGCAGGGTACCCTCGGTCGAGACATGCAAGTGGCCGTATGAATTGTTCGGGAACATTAGCATGGATGAGCCTTCCTTTGTCCAGAATACTGATGGTGGTGGATTACCATCGGCGACACACTGAAAACGTGCCACACCATTGAGACCGATTTTCTTGTCCTGCGGTTTTAACACGAACTTTGGAGCCGCTGAGGAATAAATAGAAACATTTGTAAATTTTTGTGGAGGATTGCTATTGTTTTTTTCTCTGTGGACGTGGACACCTACCATGGACGATGAGTTCTGCTCGCGCACTGATTTGTCCGACACTGTTTTGTGCTTCACAGATGTAAATACCTTCGTCGCCGATTGTTAAATTTGTTATTTCTAGGCTGAGGTCCTCCTGGAGGATACGAGCTCTGTGTTGCAAAAAAGAGCGATACGCAAAAATGAGAATTCAAATTTACTGCGCGCTTGGTGTTTGTGAGCTTACCTTGCTGTGGGGATGTTTCCATCGTCCTTTTTCCAAAGAATTTTCGGTTGAGGATCACCGCCCACGAGACAATGAAAGCGAACTGTTTGGCCGGATAGCATGGTGCTATCTTGAGGTTCTTTCTTGAAGTACGGTTTCACTGAAAGTAAAAAAGTAGAAAGGAATTTAAGAAACAAGCATATAAGTGCGGGCATTTTTTTGAACAGTTTCTCAAGAGCCTAAAGTTCATAAAGCAATTATGTAACTTATCATAGTCGATCACAAACTGCCCTACAGGATTTGATTTGGTTCTGTGAAGTTTCTCTTAATGAAAGGACCAATCAATAAGAGGAGGCTATCAATAAGAGGACATTGGGCCGCTATTTCGAGCAAGGGCAGAAATCGGCAACAAGCCAGCGTTTTTATACAGTTGCAGATTAAGCATTCATTCAGAGTATGTCTGAAACTTCGAAGCACACAATAGCCCTAAAGCCGCTGACGATTTCCCAAGCGATAACAAAAATTGGCATGGGACGTCAGCCGTTCTTTATCGAGAACTCTTCGCGAAACTGAAAACCAGGTCATGTTAGGTCTATACCATCGAGGTCCTTACAAACAAGTATAGAAGGGATGCACTAGATCTAGTCCTTTCCTTTAATAACTTGATTTGGTGAAATAAAGTCATTTATGTCAAAGGATTTGAAACCTTAATTTTAAGCCAAAAGTTGATGTACGAGTATAATTTGATTCAATGCGACATCGTAGGTCCAGCACTATTTTGTAGGGTAAAGTCGGGTGATATGGTGCAGTGTGGAAAATGGCATAGTTTAAATTTCTTCCCAACCTGCATGCATTTCGATTATAATTCACCAATTGACTCTTTGTTCCTTATAAAGTCCTTTTCTTCCTTCCTATAAAAGAACAAATTCACGAACATTTTTGGGGAACCATTTCACCCTCCACAATGCTTTGAATGCAATTGACCTAAGCTTGATCATCAGCTTTCACGTCAACGGAAAAGAGAGCCATCGAAAGTGCGAAAAAATTTGGTAAAAGAGGGAAAGAAGTTAACTCACCCACCCGTTCTTGAAAGGGTGTGACTTTTAGCAATATTTCTATTTTAACTCCAAACTTATATGCATGATCCTTTTATACCTTAGTGTGTCTCTTAAAGTTTGTAACAGAAAAATTAATATTTTCTTCAAAAAAAATACTTTCATGATGTATGAAACTTAAGAATCTACATTCTTAAAAAGGGCGTGGCATCAACCCCTTTTCAATAACATTTTTTTTTTCATATTTTTTGCCAGATGTGGTATACAACGTGTTGATTTGCAGTTTTATATTAAAAATTTGCTTTTTTACTTAAAATCGTTCCTAAAGGTGGGCGTGGCAAAAACTTATTCATTTCAGTTGATAGCTTACGCACATATCTGAACTATAGTACAAGTTTTTTTTTGGATTTAAAGCAAATATATTATAAAAACCGTTTATTAGAATGCATATTAAATATGACCACGCCTACATGGGGGTGTTTTCACTTTTTTTAAATGCCATGCACAATAAACTTAAGCGAGATATCGCATACCAAATTTCAGCTTCCTACGACTACTTTGATTTTTCATGCTATTAAGTAAAGTGGGCGTGTCAGTAGGCAGATTTCAAAAATTTTTCCAGTTGTACTGCTTCGGGACCTAGAAAAAACAGATATCAAGTTTTAAGCACCGAACTCAAGATTTAAGGCCTTAAAACAACCGACAGACAGACGGACGGACGTACGGAAATGGGTCATTCGGCTTCGATCATATGCCCTTAAGGTATTGGGTGTCTGCGGTGATTATTTCTCTATGTTGCATTACAAACTATGAATCAAACTTGATATACCTCCTATCATATGGGATGGGGTATGAAAATTGGCGCAAGAAAATCGAGAGATCAACAGTGACGGAGGAAAAATGACACATGAAAATTAACTGATGAAAGATGGCAGATTAAAAATGCAGGATGAAAGATGACGCACGAAAAGCGATGGCTGAAAGCAGATGCTTGAAAAACAAGAGATAAAAATTGGGGGACAGAAAATGACCGAAGAATAGTAATGGATGAAAAATGGCGGATGAAAGGTGACGGATGAATAAAAACGGATTGAAAAATAACGAATCACGAATGAAAAATGGCAGATAAAATATGACGGATGAAAGATGATGAAAAATTATGGACGACGGAAAAACGACGGATGAAGGATAAAAAATGGAGAAAAAATATGAAGGGTCAAAAATGACAGTTGAAAAATTACAATGAAAAAGATGGATGAAAAATGACGGATGAATAATGACGGATGAAAAATCACGGATAAAAAATATCTAACGTATAAAAAATTAAGGATGAACAAGTGGGAAAGTGCAACAGTGCGTATCTAAAAACTTTAGTCCGTCTGCGACGGATTGCAAAATCCCTACCCTACCAAAAAAGGAAATTGCCATGCCTCCAAAAAGTGGGCGGGATATAAAAACTGTTGAAATTTATATTCTAGGTGGTTGCATACATTTCGGTTTAAAACTCCATCTTTATACCCCCTTAAAACCTTTTAGAGATATGATCGAGACCGACAGGTGAATCGACTAAGCCATGTCCGTCCGTCCGTCCATCCGTCTGTATGTGTGTAGGTTTTAGGTCTTCAAAATCAAGCTAGAAAGCTTGAAACTTAGTACACGGCTGGACCTTCTGCTGCAAAGACAGACTGTGAAATTTGGCTTAATCCGTCAACGGCTACGCCCACTACTGGCTTCAATGTGAGACCACCTCTATTTCACGCCTTTTTTCAATGCCTTTTGGTCAAGTTAGAAAAGTCGCAAGAACTGAAATCTTGGTACTGAGCATATTGACCCAAGGCCTTTATCAATCCAAAAATTGGAACATATTAGATCTTTAAAAACCCGATTTCTCGGAAGGTTGAAATGGTTGAAGGGTCCAAATCGAAAAAAAAATTGTATGACAAATATTAAAGATATTACCATTTGCAAAGTTTGGTCGGTACAAAATTTTGAGCTCCGCCCACTTTTAGGGGGCGTTTTTAGGAAAAACTGTTTTTTTCCGAAATAATTTTCAGTTTAAATTCATTTTGTCATGAATCTAACGAAATAACAATTAACCGATTTAAGTTTTTAGGCCGGACCCACTTTTGGGGGCGTGGCCTTTACAAATTATATAAGAGTTCGGGACAAACAATTTTAAGATTTGGTGTTACACGGTATAAAGGGTCGGGTATATAGAAGTTTGTCACAGACAAACTCTTGCACTAACTCACTTGTTTTAACTTAAAAAAAACACTTTTTTTAAAGCCACGCCCACAAAAGTGCGGACGGATATTCTATATTTACAAAAAAGTAAGAAAATCCTAATATCTACAATTTTTGTAATGTTATTTCTTGTCAAATTTCATACACATATATTAATTCAAAAACAGTCATTTTATGTAAAATCCCTTAAATAGTGGGCTCGTTCAATGTAAAGGCCAATATTTTCCTACTACCTCAAAGGCAATTAGAAGGTATTGCCACATTCGAAAAATTAATGCGTTCGCACCATTGTAACAAAGCATAAATTTGCAAAAAGTATTAGAATAAAAAGCAAGAAATTCTTCGCACGAAAAGAAAGGCCTGTAGTGGGCGTGTCCGTGGGCGGCTTCATCTAATTTTCAAACTGCGGATTCAACTAGTTTTCAGATAATTGATGACAGACGAAAAATGACGGACACTACAATGTCTTTACCCTACTATGCATACGAACATTTTAGTTGACTTATCAGAGTATATTCTTAATCAAGACGGTATACAGTCCCGCCCCATGGCATACTAAATTATAATACTTTTGGGAGAGCAGTCTGTTTGAGGTTTAGAAGACTTCATATTCGATAACAATGTACATAGCAAGAAGAAAGTTAGGGATACGCTGTCCATTTTGAGCGGGCACTTTCATTCTACCTACCACCACCTTTATCAGATGATCTTCCTAGCAAAGACTCAAATTGCTTATAAATCAGATCACAAATGTTCAGGTGTGTACGCTGAACGTCAATGGCGAAATAAGAATTTCGTCTAAGGCTTTGTGAACGTGGTTCTTGGTGTGGTTCCGATTCGTATTGAGGGCTCCTAAGCTATGCGACTTCTATATGTGCGTTGCTATTCGCCGGCATGAGAGGCTCACATTTTGGCGTTACATATATTGTCTAAGACCAGGTGTCTTCAAATGTCATGCCTAATAATAAGCAGTGATAGAAATTATATCTGACTCAGGATAAACAATCTTCTGAATTCTCGAGAGACGGCGATAAAGACTGTTCAACCTTTAGAATCGTGAATTAGGCACTATGAATCACTCGTAATCGGCTGGAATAATAAGAAACATCCGAGGTTCACCAAAGGAAAAGTGAAAACCAGTTATATAGTCTAAGTTGGAGGGCTATGAAACAAAACACCTTAAAATCTGTGCCCGCTGAGCGTGTGTTATAGCAATTTCGTTAGCTGTCATTGACCAAGAACGGATGTGTTTTTTTTCCAATATTTGGCAAGGTAGTATTGTAACTCCACATTACTCAATTTTTATTTCATGGCTGATAGAAGGACCTTTTCATGTCCAAATAGCTCATGAGTCAATAAGATCAATTTCTTTTTTCAGTTTTGCATGTACAGAAGACGGAAAGAACATCATAAAACTTTTGAAGAAAAAACATCACTGTTGCGCCTGTAGCTAGGAAAGTCTTTGAAAGAAGAATATTAAAAGAAAACAAAAATGTACTTTTAATAGCATTCAAATGCAGCGAGAGCTTTAAAAATTCTTTATTCCTTCGAAAAAGAAAGGGTACAAATAACAACTGAATAAAGCCTAGCATGTGTCTTTGACATTTGACAGGCAATTGACTTGCGCTTGACGGCAAGACATCCTTGCTGTTGCTTGGTTTTTTACAGGGTGGCGATAACAATCACTGATCAAGTTTATACTCAAGAGAAAACACAGGATTTGGGCTTTTTTGCCAAAATCGAAAGTTTGGTCCAGTAGAAAATACGCACCGAAAACTCAACTGAATTTATGTCTACAAAATATTTTTGTTTTTAGCTAGTTTTTAGCTAGGACTGGTACCTACCTACGCTGACGAAATGCGTGCGTTTTTGAAGCATATTAAAGTTAGGCCCAAAAACCATCACAACCGTTTCCCTCCGCTTTTAACTCGCAGCCGCTTTCAGCCGCACTTGCCCCAAATAAGTACAAGTGCCTGCGCTCTTGGCGCCAATATCTCTCAGCACTGTCTTTACAAAGAGCACACGAAGTCAATCAATTGAAGTTCATCAAAAGTGCACTTCAAAAACCCCATATAAACTAATCCTAAACATTTTTCTTTGCAGGAGCTCAAAGCCAACATATTTGTTTATTGATTCAGTCTATCTCACCTCGATTGCACTAAAAGTTCATCTATAACCACCGAATCCTTTAAGCAAAGTGCAATCACTCCACCCCCATCGGCACAAAATAAACAAGCTGTCAGCAAACTGAGAACTAATCAACGTTAATTAACGACTCAAAAAAAGAGAACTCTTTTTCGACAAAATCTGTACCAACCTAACAGCGAAAAAAAAGGAAGGATCTCGAAAATGAAATATACCCCGTGTCGCTTTCAATCATCAAACGGCGTGCGGCAGGCGCCTACCACTCCCCTACACATGCATAATATACAGCACTTGGTAATTCATCTAAACAAACACGAATACTCGCGCGAACTGATCCAGAATCGTATCCAGGATCCACAGGCAGCGCACAAGGCACAACAAATGCAAAGTGCATTCGAAAATGAAATTTTAATTGGGAATCCTTTATGTCGCCATCGTCGACATCCATGGATGCATGACATGGCACTCACACTCATCACTTATACAAGGAATGTGCTCGTAGGGGGGGAGCAGGTATGGTTGGCAGGTGGGCCAGTGCGGGTGACTATTTCCGGCTGTGTGCACACTTGTGTTCGTTTTTTCTTTGTTGCTTCCAATTTTCGCTTAACCAAACAAAATGCAAAGTGCTCCACCAGGTCGAGTGTAAATAGCTGGATCTCGAATGTGTATCTGTCACGTCGTCGTCTGTCCGTCGTCGTATATCCGATTGAGTGATGGGACATACTGCTGGTACACAGTACACATGGTGTCATCTCCTAACACCCCCTGACAGTTGGTTTCTTAGCACACACAGAGCGCGCAGTCGGCACCACACACACATCACCTACACTACACATCGAACAAATCGAATTCGGTGGGAAAAGTAATTAAATCATCTCTCGGAATGCGAGATACTTTCAATTTGCTTCTTGTGCTTTGGCTCCTCCGGGGTGGCATCCATGTGGGATATCAATTCAATTATAGTTCCTAAGCGCACTCAAGAGGATGCGCCTGCCGCCAGCAGCTGCTCGTAGTCGTCGCCGTCGTCGTCATATGTAGCTGGTGAGCAAGATGTGGAGCAAGTACGCGCTTATCAAGATATTTGACAACCCGTACCCAGTGCTTGCCTTATAGAAGTGGGCTGGAAAGTTCCAACAAGACGACCTAGAGCAGATGCGCCACATGATACCCCATGTAGCAAGTTGGCACACAAGGTTGCTGCAGGCTTTGGTATTACGAGCATTTTATGTAGATTAGGATGACGACGGTTTCAGCAGGCACAATAAATGGCATCGTGTCGTTCTCTAGGACTTTCTATTTGCGGAGTGTGCGGTTTTTTTTCTATCTCCACATCCGTGGTGATCGCTGTGCCGATAGTAATTGGAATTATTTCGAATGGTATTTTGGTATTTCAGGAGGAACCCATAGGATAGAATTTCGCTGTCGCTATCGAATTGTGGTTTAGAATGTGCTCAAATTACAAGAAGGACAAATAAAAGTTGCCATCGCGATATTGAAAGAAAAAAAGTGTAATGTGGCTTTATTCAATTAAGCCACCAGGAGTGGATTTATTTGAGTGCAAATGAGGGAATTAGTTGGGCGACTGTAGATGAATGGGGCCAAGATCAAAAAGCGTCTTTTTAGTCTTGTCGGGCTTAGACTATGGAGATATGGCTTGAATTTGACAACAAAAACAGCTTGAATCTTATTTTGCTCGCAAAAGCGCCCTGAGAACGCCTGAAATGCCTATGGAAAATAAGTATTTTAAAATTATGGGGGTCACCTTTGCTTTGGATTTTTAAAGTCCTTAAGCCTTCTTACCACTTGATTTTTCAAATCACGTATAGAGACCACTTTGCCCTCAAAAGATGTCAAAAAAGTTATAACTCGTTATCTACGGTCTTTAAACTTTTAAAAGGTGTTTCCACTATCATGTTTTTATCAAACATTTTGACAACTTAAAGAAGATGGGAATTTATGGTGAACACAAAAGCAATAAATATTGGAAAGTGATATTTTCCAGAGGCACATTTTTTTGTTCTCTCATTTCGTGGCAGATGAGAGAACAAAAAAATCTGCACAGACAGGCAGATTTTTTTGTCCTCTCATCTGCCACGAAAACGAATATTGCATTTTTAAGGATCTTAAATGCTGTGATGAGGTTAAATACTGCAACCTAGGACTATAACGACCTGGAATTTTATGGCTGCAGCACATATAGGTTAGGTTAGGTTAGGTTAGGTTGATGGATGCCCTTTTGACAATAGTCACGGCTTCACTTAGACCAGCAGTTGGGTCTTCTTAATACCTTAACCTAAACCATAACCTAATACCAATACCTAAACCTTCTTAATACCGGGAACGAAATAGAACAGAAATAGACCGCTGTTAGAAGCTCAGAGTTCCGCCCTCTTGGACCCATTCGGATTTGTATACAAATCTTAGGAGGTCCTTTAGATCTACATTATTTAGATCTTCGAGCTCGTTGAAGAAGTAGCTGCCGGGGATACTACGCCTGATGCTGTTTAGGGCTGGGCATTCGCAGAGCAGGTGACGAACAGATTCAATTTCTTGAACGTCCCTGCAGCTTCTGAAGTAATCGTTATGCGGTATGCCTAGCCGCTCAGCGTGTAGACCCACAGCGCAGTGCCCCGTGAGGATTCCCGTGAGTACTCGGATGTTCCTGCGGGCTAGTCCGATCAAAAATGGTGATCTCTTTTTGCTTACCGCTGGCCATAGCTCCCTTGTGTGCCTGCACGTATCAAAATCTGTCCAACGTAGATTGGTTCTGCTCAAGGATTCAGTTTCTATCCTACGTGCTATCGAATTCAGCGGGACTCTTATAGATTTGAGAGCTAGATATGCATTCATTCCAGACCCGAATCTCGCAAGCTTGTCCGCTTCTTCGTTTCCCGATATATCGGTGTGACCTGGCACTCAACACACAGATACAGTGTTGCCAAGTGATAACTCGTCCAGAATTTCCCTGCATAGTTTCACAGCCCTTGACTTTACCACGTCTGATTCCAAGGCTTTAATTGCCGCGTATTCGAATTATTATTAATACGTACGAACGTATTTTACTTGTTCTTTTTTTATTACTCATCTGTGCTTTATTCTTTGCCGTTTGATAGAATCAAAAATTCGGTGACAAGTTAAAACTAATTTAATGATTTCTGAATCTGAAAAACAGTTTATGATTCTATTTTTAATCTTCTTATTTTTGGTAGAAACAATTTGGGATTATCTTTGAATCTTCCTACGTTAATTTCCGTTTTATGTGCGGTGGAAACATCATGTAAGAATAAATGGTGAACGGGTCAGACTTAGATAAAGACGACGAAATCAGTCAACGACTGATGTGGGAAAAACACCTGCACACTTTTTGAATAGCTGGTAGTTAAGTCACTATCATCAATAGGCTCGAGTTCACAGATCAGGCAGTAAGCCCCGATTGTTGTAGCGGAGAAAAAATATAGAAGAAGACTTAATTTAAGCCATGACTTGGCGGTAAATATAGCCCCGAAAATTCCTTTGCCACCACACGAACCAATAAAGCCTTTCCCTTCAGAGAGGACACACTATGACTATAGGAAAGACCTGAGTCTATGAATGTGTCACTTAAGCCAGGCGGTCTTTCTCGTAGCTTTTGGACCGGTCTGAATTTTGACGAATATCAATTTCTTTCAAGTTCCCGAAACGCATATACAATTCGGGTTACTCTAGGTAGGAATTTCAAGGAGCTTGGTCTATTTTTACGTTGACAATGGAGAAAAGTTGTTGTCCAGCTCCAGTGGTGATTCTTCGTCTTTGCCCATGCAGCTACCATAAGGAACGTTGTTCGGAGTTAAAGAAATAATATTGCTTTTCTATGACCCAACTATGATCAATGCCAATTTTTTGATACTTATCAGGAATATACAACAAGCTCATGAGAAACTAAATTCCATTCCAGAACAGTTAAAAAACTGCCTTCAAGCTTATTATGAATACTGAAATTCCTCATTGCTGCAGCTACTTAGCATATTTCCTCTTTTCGAAATCTGTTCGTGGAAGCCTTTCCTGTCGAAAGATAGGAATCGTCTTTCCTGTGGATGCTCCCTGCCTATGCGCCTTAAGACATAATTGACCAAGAACTAGACCATAGCAAAGGAATCACGTCTCGCATCCGTTCTGGGGGCATACTCTCTCCAATAACGTCCCCTAATCAGAATTCTTAGACGAAAACAAAAACAAAACTTGGCACACCTTCGTGGCCGCACTCACTTAACTTCTATAAAGAACTCTTCTCTAGAACCAGAGAGGCTCACCTGAAAAAAGCTGAAAAAAAGAGCCAATTAATATTCAACAGACTCACCCTGAACGATTAATTTGGCATAGTTGGACTCCTTGGTTCCAACTAAATTCTGGGCTATGCACTTGTAGTTACCCTCGTCAATTGGTTCGACATTGCTTATCAATAAATTGCCACCATCGACTATGCGAATACGTGATGTGGTTCCATAAGACTTTCCCCTCAAGTCATCCAGTGGTACTCCATCCTAGTTATAACGCGTTCCCAATATGTATAATATGGTCACACACAGAAGAGCCCAGAAGACGTCCAAGTTATCGATTGTTATGACGATGATGATGATGATGATGGTGTCGGTCGGGGTGATGTGATGTGATGATCCAAAACGGCAGCAGGCGTTTTGTGTTTCCAGTAATAGGTGTTAAGAGGACGTGACACAGCCAGCCAGCCAGCCAGACGATAGTGACGATGGGTGGAAATGTGTGAAAATAGAAAAGAAAAGAGAAAAAAAAATATATATTAATAAGAATAATATCCATAATCTAAGGCTTCTTTCGATTTTGCGGTTAAAAAATAGGAAAAGAGGGTACAACAGAAAGAATCTTTTATTGTGCGCTTTTTCCAAGAAGCGATTATTATTGTGTGGTGATTACTGAGAAAATGAAGTCCCACTGTGCGTCGGATGTAGAGGGGGTGTTAAGAGCTTTGCAGATGTTGATCACATAATTCGGCGAAATTCTTTGCGTAAGTAGTGTTCCACTAGATTGAATCGAAATGGATTCGTATTTGGAGTCTTGGGGATGCGAAAAGAACTCGCAATAGAGTCTCCGGTCAATGGGTTGCGTGCGGAAAGTGGTAACAGACGAATCGTGACATCATTACTAGAGAAATTATTAAAGCAATTTCGATTTGGTTTCTTGATTTGGAGACTTCTGGGCGCTAGCGAGATGCCCTTCGAATAAAGCCCACGTTAGAGATAATGAGAATGTTTCTTAACCCTGAGGGTGTGAGAAAACCAAATTGAGATAAAAATCGACACAATCTTCAATTTCTTTAGAGTTTTAATGGTGTTTTGTGGATCGTCCTAACAAAAATTTTACTCTAGGAGAGTATTTAAGTCTTTCATCAATCAATGCACTAAGGAGCCTACTTAGACTAGCAGACGAATAATAAACAGCTTGCCATCCAAAGTAAAACGCAAGAAAGACTTCTAATTTGTACAGCGGCCATAAAACGGTGATTTGTAAAAAAAATTCAAAATAAATCCAGAAGTGTTTCCACCGGTCAAACATAGCACTAACTTGACGAAAGTGCTATCTCGTTGTCATTTTGGCTCTCAATAGCAAATAACAATGACACTTTTTAGGAGAGTAAAAAATGTCTGTTTTAAAAAACCCAATAGAACACTTATTTGTTGAAAGATATGTGATGCGGGGTTATTTTTGATCCCTTAAGTCGGAAACCGTTATATTTTCTACCTATTAGGTGCGTGAAAAAGGATAAATTCACCAGTTTTCCAATTTTCATGGCTTAAACAGGTTAGTTAAAATGATGAATGACATTTATGGCGAGATTTATTTTAAATCTCTTTCGATGGAGATTTAAATTTGCATGGTGAGTCTAAATCTATGAACCTTTTGTGCTAATTTAGGAAACTTCTTTGCAACTAAAAAGAAACTGCTGTAAGTAGCTCAAGGTGCAGCTTTCTCGAAACTATCTAATTTTGTAAATTTAGACTCGCCATGTAAATTTAAATCTCCTTGAAAAAAGATTTAAAATAAATCTCGTCATAAAAGTCATTCATCATTTTTACCAACCTGTTGTAATTTATTGATCGAGTATGCTCTCAAAGGGTCATATCTACCTAAACCTATGGAAAATCTTGAGATTTCTGAAAAATTTGTTGAAAATTTACGTTGATCGCGAATTAGTATCCGGAGACTCTGCTTCTTCTCTATAAAAACACTATAACAATTACAGTTTTCAGAAAAAGAGCGTTTGTTTCATCAGAAGATATGTAGGGCTTGAATAAAATTGTATTTTTAACCCTTTTTCTGCTACCTGAAGAAGCTATCGTTTCAGAAGACTCCCAGCAACATGTCAAACCCTTAAGCCTTGTTACTCTATTTAGGAAAAAGAGAGTTACCCGTTACGAATGACTGGATGCATTTTTGTTACCAGTCATCGGTAGAAAGATAACAAAATCCTATGAAACTCAGCGAGCGAGTTGAAAAATGTTGAATGCTGGACCAAGATGCAAGAGAAACACCAAGATGAGGCTGAGCAGAACACTTACAAGGGTTAGAACGGTGTCGGTGTCGGTGTCGGTATTCCATCACAGCTTCTCTTATTTTTTTTTTCTAAGAAGATCTACAGAAATTGAAGAGAGTTACCGGACGTTTTTTTCACCGATGTGTTCGAGATTGGGTAACTTTTTTTAAATGTTGATATCTAGTCCGTCTGCCAAAAACTGTGCAGCACACAAGGCGTCTAGAACTCTCGGAATTGTGCCCCTATAGGCCTGTATAGAATCTTCACTTAAAATGGTGGTTAAGCTTCCAAATTTATTCGATGACCCAAAGCGTCGCAAAACACTTAACTGCATCGAAAACATGTTCGACTTCCATATTTTCTTGAGGTGCACTCAATGGCTTTACAAAAGGATTATTCTTTATGATCCAGAAGTCCCAGGAGTTAACTCAAATTAAAATAAACTCCAAATATGTTGGAAACGGGATGAGTTGCGAGGTTGCGAGGTATGCAAAATTTGAATTTGAGCAAGGGGCTTTAACTTCCAACTTTTCTTGGAGGTAAAGTTATCCCTTTAAAATTTTTACCTCAAAATATTAAGACCTTATTTAGTTTTTATTTTAGAATCATCAAGTTTCTTATTATTCCACAATAGAGCCTCTTTCAGGGTCTTATTTTATTTATAATATGTGGCACTATTTATAGGAACCATTTCAGCAGGAGCATGATGTTTTTTAAAAACACCATTGCTTATTTGCAACCCGTAAGCTGCTGCAAAACAATCCAAGACGAAGGCAGAGAGATTAAAAAACTGCGCTTTTCCACTTAGAAAATAATGCGGAACTATAAGCTCTTAGAAATCCAGCAACAAACAGTATATGAAGCCAAGAATAGAGCGTCGCACACGGCTGCTTGCCAGATGATGGATAAATATTTTCTTGAAGCAAACAAATGTTTTTCTTGTTTCTCGCAAACACCAAAGTGTTTCTAGCAATCGTTTCAAGATTGCTAGAAAAAGGAAAAAGGATAAAGGAAGTATTTTTGGGAAAAAACAATTTGTGAGGTAGTAATTTTTTAAAAGCGTTTTTGTGTTTTCACATCAGCAATTTTATGTGTGGCAGAAAATTTCAGAAAATTACTTAAGAGATTTTTAGGATTTTTTCATTTTAGTCTTGATTTTTCATGGAGACTTAAAAGATTTGTTTGGAATAAGCAAACAATTGGTTGGTGAAAACATTTTAAAAATACTTTTTTTTTTCCTTAGTAGTGTCTGGTGTTTGTGTTTGAGCATCCACAATTTTATGTGTGGGTGAAAATAGAAAGTCGCTCAAGATAAACAAAGAGATTCAGAAAATCACTCAAGAGATTTTTAGGATTTTTTCATTTTAGTCTTGATTTGTTTGGAATAAGCAAAAAAGTGGTTGGTGAAAACATTTTAAAAATTCTTTTTTTCTTCTTAGTAGTGTCTGGTGGTGGTGATTGTTTTTTGGGGTAAAGAACATGTTGTGCACATATTTATAGAAGTATTGCGAACACTCTGGTTTTTCACGATTTGCAGTGTTTTAACTAAGGCTCTTAGAAAACGAGGCGGCGGGATTTTCAAGATTTTTTCTTTAGGCATTTATCAAGCTTACCTTTGGCAGTTTCTCACGAACTTAAGGCTGGATGCCGAAACAAGTCGAAACGGTAGCCAGCCTTAATGAAGCTTCCCGAGTAGCGTAGTCCTTTCGAGTACAGAAACTTGGGGAGCAGTTCTATGTACTCTTGGTACAATTCTTGCAAGCCTCCTTGACTCACATAAAAAATTCGTACTTATTTTTGTAGTTGGCCCGAATTTTTTTTCGATCTTATTTTTACAAACTTATTTTCACAAAGGTATTACATGTCCCCTAATGTGATGTGAGCCTACTTATATCTGCCAGGCTTGAGACTTTTTTTTAATCATTTTAAGGATGTTGGAATTAAAGTAATGTTTGGAAGGTGAAACGTGAAACCAACGATATGTATAGGATCCTTAACGACGCATTTTATTGACTTCTCAGTTGTGTAACTAAAAAAGAAAGCAGTTGCAGGCAAGGCATTCCTCTTCCAAGTTCCAAAAATTCTTTAAAATATGCAAATCTATTAGAGTTTTCGGTTTTCGTAACTGAGTAAGTACTTCACATCGTATCGCAAATTTATGCAGTGTTTTAAAGACACTTCTTTTGTCCAAATTTTACGAACCAAGTTCCGCATTTATGCTTAAGCATCCATCAAATGGGCTTGTAAAACATTTATCAATGGTTTTCCCTGGCAACCTGCCATGACTGGTATTTCTCTGACCCACAGCCAGGTGCGTGTGGTCGCCCCCGACTAATCTTGACTCATTGCGTACGATTATATCCAGTAGACAAAGACTCCCTTTGAATGGAGAAAATCCGGTGTCCGGAACCTAAACTGACACCATTGCTCAACCGTAATGATGCTGTTGATGATATCTTTCCAAAATAGTAAAAGAAAACTCCCACCGCACAATCACCACGGGGTGAGCTCGACTAACAACCACACCACATCAAGAGACCGTAATTGTTGGGAATTACCATTTGAAAACATCTCCTCCATATAGACACACGGTAAAAAGCAAACAACAAACGAATAAACAAAACAATTCAGGTAAACAAAACACAAAGTCAAACAGAACACAGAGGCTCCATATAAAAGCTTCTTTAGGGCCACCATATTATACAATGAGTTGTAGGTATATTCCCCCCACCATATAAGCTATGCCAAAACCGTCGTCCAACAAGTCGGTACCTCCACCCCATAGCACCGGGCATGACAGCATAAATAATTCATGACGAAGCCAACAAGCCAGCCAGCGTTCACACAAAGTGGAATGCACTTAAGTCATAGTAAGTCTCAAAAGGCATCCATCAGGCAGGTAGGTACCCAGACAAAAACGCAGAGGTATGAAGCGAGCAGCGAGCGAGTTTACCTCTTAAGACAAACACCACCCGCAAACACACTATAATACCAGGTGGTGGGATATAAGAGTTAAGCTTTAGATTGGAGGCCAAGATCCTCTTTTCTTTGGGACTTTTCTCTCCAGTGGAAAAGGTTGCCTTGTGTGTGCACTGGCAAACATCAAGTGGCTGTCGAGGAATCTATCTTTTCGTCTATTCCCTTTGTGCCGCTGGCGCACATCAGGCCAGGACCTAAAGGATAATGAATGGGTGGGGAATATCACCGTCTCGCGTTGTCGTTGTCTTACCTTCATCCAGATGAGTGAGGGTTCTGGTATTCCTTTTGGTGGTCCACATTCCAAGAGTGCTGTCTCGCCTTTGGCAACCCGTGTATCCTTTGGTTGCACTCGAAAGTCATCACGGAGCACTGCAAGAGAGAAAGAACAAAACAAAGAAACGTTTAAAATCAGGATCAATGGAGGAGTTTTAAATGTTTTTCTTTGTAATTTGCTTTAGGAAAACAGGTAGCTATACATTGACTGTTTGTGGTAGTGACCTTAAGCAATATATTGTAAACCCTAAGGGCTACAGCGCTACAGTTGAACACCAAAGGTGGTCGACATCACTGCACCTTATTAGTGCAGTGATGTCGACTTGCCATTTTTGGCACGCGCGGAACGTGCGTCTGCATGCGACTGCAGTCGACGGTTGGTCATTTGCCGGGTGACAAAACAAACACCACGAGTTCCACTATCCAGTGCAGAAACGTTCTGGTGACAGGCCGCAAGGAACTTGGCGCTCGATTTGGAAGAATCGTGCACGAGAATATCCGCAAATTGATGTGCTGTGCGTAACTAGTTACTTTGTTTGGTGCTTATAGTCTCTATAGGTACTACCTTTGGGGAAATAGGAGCTACAAGGACAGGGAAAAACTTCGACTTGGACAGTTGGTGCATTGTAATTGAATTTCTTATTCTGGCACGTCTTTTGGTTATTGTGGGTTTAAGTATGAAATTCACTTCACGTTGTTCTTACTTTGTAAGATGCATGAGTCAATACAAAAGACATTTGGTACTTTGTGACTAGATTGCAAATGGAACGAATTGTGGAACTCTATGGTTTTTGTAAGGTGATGGACCATTTACAATACCTGCGCCTTTTTCAATAGCTTGAGTAAATCTGTTATTTGGAGCTTGCAAATGGATATTATAAGACTCGATATTAGATTATTTGTGAACTGGTGAAAGAAAGGAACTATTTCTTGGTGCCATTGGATTGTTTTTTTACAGAAAATTTTGTTGCCAAAAATTATGTAAAATTTCTGAACACCCAGGGAAATTAAGACGTCTGGCAGAGAGCAATAGCGACACTCAGAATCTGATTAAATTAATTAATCAGAAGTTAAATAAACTTCAACTGACAAAGTGTAAAAACCAGAAAGTTATGAACCAGTTTACCTGATTTACATACCACTTTGATACCTTTGCGAATAAGTGACATCCAAAAATTAATTTGAAGTTAGATTAATTTTCTTAACTTTGGTTTCGTATTTCCGGAGACAGGATATAAAATTATCCCAAGAAAACTCTATCTGCGGTTGACAACACAAATGTGACTTATCCTTGAAGAATAAAGGTGCTACCAAAAGAATTTTCTAAAGGTTTTCCAATTTTCCAATTTCATCTGCGAGATAAGAACAATAAGTGCAGTAGAATTTCTTAACAAACATTGAGGCAAAAGTCAAAACAAAAATGGTATTTGACGTAAGATGGCGTTGTATTTCAAAACTTAAAGTTTAAACAAGATTTGCCCAATAATACTAATGTCCTAAAGCAGAGCGGCCAATGCAGAGACTCACGCCTCAACAGGGAAACTCCGGACCAAGAATTCTAAAGCAAAAACCAGCCTTTCTCCGCTCCAAGGTTACGACTTACTCCAAAAATAAATTCATACGCGGATTTTGATAAACCAATATAATAACCAAGGTTTTACTGAAAAAGCAAGGCTTAGCAGAGTGAATCTTCTGTAGGTCTCAGGTCAACTGGCATTTAAGAACATTAGGACTTCAATGCGATTGACTAGGCGTGATTCTAGAGAACTTTTCTCATGAGTCATCACCCCAAGCGTTGTCATTCAGAGTCAGAGTCATTCGACTT
The DNA here is from genome assembly GCA_947623515.1 of Neoascia interrupta. Classification (NCBI taxonomy): domain Eukaryota; kingdom Metazoa; phylum Arthropoda; class Insecta; order Diptera; family Syrphidae; genus Neoascia; species Neoascia interrupta. Next base: position 20,631,937 of record OX392462.1, on the reverse strand, counting down.
ATATTTCTTGTGAACACAACTTTCGGTGAAGCAACTGCGTTGAGTGCAGACAGATCAACGAGTGCACCGGACATTAGCGAAAGGTCTACGTCTCTGCTTCTGCTGCGCGCTGCACGTAGGCTTACTTACCAAGGTTATGCTTATGTTAGGCTAGACCGAAACCATTTACCTGCTATGCCTGCTTAGAGCCAGTTTTCCAGCGCTGAGTTAAGCCCAGCTTAAACGAAGATCTGCTAATCCAGGAGCAAAACGAAACTAGACTCATCGGACAGTTTTCCAGTGGAGAGTTAGATCCGTCAGCGAAGATCTCAAAATCTTCGACTTTCGAAAATATTGACTTTCCCAGCACTCACTTTACATAGAAAAACACAGAATAAGAAGTTCGAGGCATTAACTTCTACTGTTCACCAAAGTTGATCCGAGATTAACTCACCAAATTTTACAAATTAAGCCGATATTAAACGCGGATCAATATTGACAGAAAAATTCATTTCTGATCAGGTCTCGCATTAAAAAACTGTCCCAAAGGGAACTATCATGCAGCTAAACACTTCCTGACATTGGAACACTTCGCTTTGGCTTTGCTTGATTTCCGGTTGCATGATTTCGGCGCTGACCAAAACAACCTTCCTTAGCCACTTTTTGTGTAACACTGAGTTACACAAAAAGTGGCGCACTCACACACAAAGTGCAGAGTCGCACTTAATAGTGCAGAGTCGCAATCAATAGTTTGTTATTAGGGGCGGTTGGACCACGCCCCTTTTCGAAGTTTGCATTACTTATAAAATGTCAAAAAATAACTTTGCCATCAGCATTTTCAATGTGGGATAGGATGGAGTATTCAACGGTCCGTTTTACGGACTGTAACTTCTGCGTACACACTGTAGCTTACTTACTCAATGGTTTTTTTTTTATAAATTTCTTAAAGTTATTGCAAAATTTCTAGGTGCGCCACTTTTTTGTAACTCAGAGTATTTAAATAAACTGTGGGCTCCGTGACCAGTGGTTATTGTGTCTGACTGCCGTGCACGGGGTCTCAAGTTCGAATCCAGCCCGAGGTATTAAAAGTTTTTTTTACGGCCTACAAGGGTCTGACAAACCCCCGAAAGTATCATTAATACCATTTAAGTCCCCATTTGGAATCGGCAAAAATAAAACCGTTAAAAAGAGCAAAAAACCAAAAAATGCAAAATTATCAAAAAAAATGTTGAGAAAATTTGATAAAGAGAAAAAAAAAAAACCAAAAAATTATGCGAAATACCCAAAAGTGGACGAAAAATTGTCCAAAAAAAGAGGGGCAGGCCCTTACATATTCCACTATAAGATGCATGGGACCTATATGAGCAAACAGCGAAACATGTCTGGAAGGGCACGTTACCTCTGATTTTGGGCGATTTCTCGCATGTCCAAAAAAGTGTAGGTCTGAGTAAGACGACCTGAAACGCACACAGCATTAATCGTTGCGAGAGTTCAAGCGATTGCTCTTCTGAGCTGCAAGTGTCTGTAAGTATAGTTTTGCATGGGTTTTAATTGGCTCTTTAAAACTCTAAACCGTATGGACTAGTATAGTAGTAGCCAAATAGTTAGTCATAACATCGGGTTTAAGCAACAATAAAACTTTAAGAGCAGGATTGCGATTGAGGTCGCCTGATGCATTGTATTATTTTCTCTTGAATCAAAGCAGACTGATGAAAAAACAAGTGGGTAAGTGGAAGAGTTCGCCTGTAACGAACTTCTAAAAACTCGACCCTATAAACCATGTAAAATCAAATTTAGAAGTTTTTTTTGGCCTGAATTCAGGTGCTGTATGTCAATTATTTGTATTAACCACGCCCCCAATTAAAAATTAAAGTCAATTAATTCTGATCTAGAAAATATCATGAAAGAATTCGTTAAAAGCGAAAAATGTTGCTAAAAAAATAAACAGTTTATTTTTCCTAAAAACGGCCCCCTAAAAGTGGGCGGAGCTTAATACTTTCTGTGTAACAAATTTAGCAATTGGTTATATCTTTGTTATTTGTCATATTGCCTTTAAGCTAAGAAGGCAATTGAGTAGCAAACCCTCTCTCGAGCAACTAAAGTGTATAAGACTCATCATCCCAGTCCTGCTTCAAGGTGCAGAAGTATGGACCCTGTCAAAGGCGGATGAAAACACTTTAGGCTGCTTTGAGAGGAAAATTCTTCGGACGATTTACGGTCCCGCCTGCATAGGCGGAGAGTGGAGGAGGAGATATAAAATCGAACTGTACGGGCTGTACAGCGATATTGACCTAGCCAAAAGAGTCAAACACAACGGCTACGTTATCTAGAGCGGATGGACACCAACGCCCCGGCCCGGAAAATCTTCAAATCCACACCCCAGGGACGGCGCGATAGAGGAGCACCGAGACTCAGGTGGCGCACGCAAGTGGAAGGGGACCTCAGCCAATTTCGGGTGCGAAACTGGAGACGGCTAGCTAGAGACAGAGCTGGCTGGCGAAGCTAGTTGGCTGAGGCCCAGGTCCACCGCGGACTGTAGCGCCACCTTAAGTTAGTAAGTATTTGTCATATGATTTTTTTTCTCGATTATAAATAAAATCACAGAAAGCAGGTTTTTAGAAGTCTTACATGTTAAAAGTGGGCATGGTGGAATTTGTGGGCGGTCAATTTTATGTCTTATTAAAGTCTTTTGGCTGTTATTGCTCTGAACCAAATTTGAATTCCTAGGCCTTACCTAAATTGACAAAATGGCATTTCTCTCACATTGAAGTCAATTTTGGGCGTGGCTGTTGGCCGATTTTATCAATTTTCATATTTTGCCTGCTTAAAATGAACCAAAACACTCTTTAAGTTTCAGCTTTCTAGCTCAATCTTAAAAACCTAAAAACTTCACACATACGGACAGATGGACGGACGGACATGGCTTAATCAATTCACCTGTCGGTCTCGATCATATCTCTAAAAGATCTTAGGGGTCTACGGCGATTATTTCACTGTGTTACAAGCTATGCATTAAAGTTAATATACCCTGGGTCGGGTATAAAAAAGTTTAATTGCGTCGTAAAGACTACACAAAGTTCACAAGGTTTTTTTTGGGTTTCAGCACAACGTCTCCAGAAACTGTACTTAATTAAAAGCAGAGGTCAAGTTGGAATCAAACTGACCCGAGGAGAGATTTACATTATGCTTTCACTAAACAACACACCACTTCTTACAGCTGGAAAAAGCAATACACGCTTGTTGCTAGGAAAAAGTCTGAAGCTTCCTTGAAGCAGACGAAGCTATGCATTTGTCAAACCGAGATCAGCGACCTAATATTGCATTGATTTGGTTTGTAGCCCTTACCCACACCTTTCTTTACTGACTCTTTTTTCTAAATATTTAATTTGTCAGCAAAAAATGTAAAACAGGTCCCGTGTCGTCCCCACTTTCGAAAAATTCACACTCCGACAGATCCTGGAAGCTAATGCAAGGGGTAGATCCCGTTTATAGAGTTATTCCACTTACAAGTGGAATTAGAAAGCACAATCGACAGCACCAGTGGCACAACTTTCCAAAATATTCTAAAATGCCTTATGCACAGCACATGCCCATGGACACATGATCAGCATAAATTTGCGAGGTAACACAGCCACGTTGGGGAATCAGAGGCGACAAAAACAAGTTAGACGATGAACGAAGCTAAAACCAAGTCTATGCTGTGAACAAGAAGGGCGACGAAAACGTTGCCAAGAACAATCATATCATAAAGCTGCCTAAGGATTTGTCTCTGACAACGATCTTTTCAGAGACTAAGCGCTAAATTACTCTTATACCAATCGGTGTTTCTTTGAGGTGGCAAATTCATATTAAAGTCATAGTAATACTAAAATTGTGCATTTATGGATGGTAGGCTTAAAAATGTTGAGAAAGTTCAGATGTAACCGAATGTATAGCCCCCTCGCAAAGACGACGCATACAAGAACTTGAACTATCTGACTTGAGCTAGCTTTGGAAGTGTGAAGCTAGTGAGAGAATGTTCACTTTTGAAAGAGCACCATATGCTCAACATAACCTTTGCTTTCGAGCGTTTGAAGCCAGATTGAACCCAGATACGAATACGAAGCCATATTATACCCACTCACACTTCACAGTGCTTCGTACCTCCGCGAGAAAATCCGGGCACGGGGTAGCCACGTACTGGCCCCTTTTTTCAATAATTTCGAATGGATTCAGAATTTTGCGATCGAGTCCAAAACCACAATAACTCATCACCCATCATCAGCTGGTGGTAAAATGCCAATTTTTGAGCTTTTTCACATATTTTTATGCCCTGTACTGAGGTTTAACAACAAAACCCTTACGCACATCAACTTTTATTTTCTGCCTTCACCATTATGACCGACAAGGACACGGCGGCGCCGCGCGCTAGCAACGGGATGGACGAAACACAGGTTAAACTAGATACTAGAGCATTCGTGTGCAGGACTTTCCACTGCGTGATTTTGATCCATATCTTTGGGAGCGAGCACAACAACAAAAACCACATCAACCCCTTATCGCTGCCTTCACAAATAACGGTCGAGCTCAACCAGAGTAACCTACATGAGTCGATTGGCGGTAGAGTTTCTTCCGGCAGTACCATCAGCAAATTGTAAATTGTTGTAATGTTGTTTTCTAGAATTTTTTTTAAGCATGGAGGTGCATCTCAGACAGAAAAAATAAGGTACGTGTGTGCCCGGAATTTCCCGGGACCTTGGGAGTTCCCTGGCCCGGGCGAAATCCACCCGTTACCCCCCCCTCCCTTCTCGGTGGTCCTGTATAGACGTAGAAAGGGCCTTCTAGAAAAGTTCTTTTATTCCATTTCAAAACAATTGGCTTTCCAAAGCGAAAATTTTTTTTTTCGTTTTAAAATAAATGTTAACAGGTTTGGGGAATTCGAGGGTAAATCGAATGGACTTGTTAAACGAAATCGAATTGATCCCCAATCGAGTTCTTTTTGGTTAAGTAGCTAACAAAACATGGAAAGATTGAACAGTGACTTACACCAAAAGCTGTCATTTTTTCATTGACAAATCAAATGGTATCGACACGACTTCAAGTCTAAGGTTGCAGGGATATTTCGACACAATTTTTTTCTATGAAAAAGAAGTACAGTTTGACTGGCCAAGGAAGCTTTTGAACCTTGGAAAATAAAACATGTTTCAACAGATTTCGTCTATCGTGGGGAAAGGGATCAATGAAACTCTTTCAGTGTTGTTTTGTCAACGGCTTTAGAAACACGGGGCTTGTTAGATAGAAAGTAGCTCATATAAGTGCTTTAGAGTCCAATACGGGGCCTCACGGATATAGCATTTTTGTCGAAATGCCAAAACGATTCTTTGTTCGGTCGCACCTAGGGAAGGGACGATTCGGTTTAGTTAAGTTGATCTGCAGAATCTCTGCCCCCAGATTAAGATCCACGGGAAGAGCGATATGCTTGATCGCCTCTGCCGTGGGAGATGAAAACTAAACTCCCTTAACAAAAGTCTCATCCTAAGCCCCAGAGTCCTTTAGAAAATTAATGCCAATTCAATCAACATTGTTATTTCACGCAGCAAGTCCTTCGTTATGTGCCAGCTACCATTGGTAAGGACTACAACCGATTAATCTTGATTGTCCCGCACAATCATCGTTTTTTTTCTGATTTCTGCAAACATTTCTGCGAATCAACTCAAAGGCCAGAAGCCAACCATATTTACACTAAATCTGCTGACTCGTAGATGGACTAAAAAAAAAATGTCAACAATCGAAAGCGATACTCCTTAGGAATTGTGTTAAGTAAACAGAAATAAAAAAAATATTTCCCCAACAACTTCACAAAAAGGAGACATCAAGTGCATAAAGCTATACAAAAATTTATACACAATTTTTTTCCCTATACAGTACCTCTCATAAGTATCTCATGGACACAATATGAACGTTCGTTTGTTTGTTCAAAAACTGTCGTCCGCTGTCGGCTGAAAATATACAAAAGACTCTCATGACAATACTGGCCGTAAGTGCAGCATATGAACGCATGACTGGTGAGTGTGACATTTGTTGCGCTTTTTGACCCACGAGCCGCCCCATCAACAATGCATTTTTATCAAAAAAATGGCAACACATTCCACTGCAAAACTTTTATGCGTTCCTGGAAAATTTCAATTTTGAAAAATGTGTATTCCCCAAGATTGTAGATGCACTCGATGACATGTCCCATACACAATATCGCCCAACAGATATACACTTGAAATGAAGAAATTCTGCCGGGGTAGGTACTTTCTTGGTTGTAGATACTTTAAGCCACTTGCTAATAGCGATGTGTGATATTTTTTATTTGCCATGGGGCTGCACACACAATCGCAGAACAAACTCAGAATGTTTGTGTTTAATTTTCACATTCGGATGCATTTGTCTAGCCTTAGGGCGAGCGAGGCTCTAAACGAAGGTTTTAATAGATTTGTGTGGCCCCTTTTTGTGTGTGCTCACTTGGAGGGCTGCGTGGATGGGTGGCTGTGGCGGCGGCGGCAGGTGCGATGTTATTTAGGTGAGGTTGTTTGGCTGTTTGCCTGTTTGTCTACTTCTAAAACCATTTAACGCGAACTAAGAGTGATTTCCTCTTGGTTTCGTTGTTTTTCAAACAAAAAGATAGACACGCCCGCACCCAGTGGATGATGTGCATTCATCTCAAGATGACTGGGAAACGTTGAAACGATTAGATTGGATGATGCATCTCACCACTTAATCTCACTGCGAAACGGTGAAGAACCGATGTTTATTTAAAGCTTCTGGCCATCACAAAGCCAACCAGGAGCAGAGTTCGAGCTATAAAAATCGAAAATAGACCAGAAGTATCTAACGAGAGCAGGATACTAGAGTCATTCCATCTGCAGCTACTCACTCGACCATTAAATTGAAGTTCAACAATGTCGTGGCGAAACGATTTCATTTTATGACAGGAACAGGATGGTCGCCCATCATTGCAAGGAAGTTCAGAAAATAAAAAAAAATATCGATTCCCTTAATTTCGTTTAGGGGTAAGGGGGTAAGTAAGTGTGCCTTTTCCTTCGATACGGGAACCTTATTGAATATTCTGGCAGCATGTTGACGAAACTTAAAGTCAAACTTAAACATTTCCTTGTTGGATGGCGGGGGAAAGGATCTTAAATCCTTTATGACTACAAGCGATTAAGGCTGATGGCTGGGGCACACGGCGCACACCATCTGACGTGGTTTCAATATTGGCCTTTGGGCATGTTTCGTTGTGATGAAAACATATACTTTATGTTGACTTTGCTTGATTACACTTGTATCTGCGTTTTGTTTGGCTAAGGGATAATAAGTGGGCGCTCGCACAGAAGGGAGTCACAGGAATTTCACTCGAAAATTTGTCAGGAAATCAGCTGTAGGAACATGACTGTTGTAGAAGGTGTATTTAAGTTTTGCTTTTCTCTTTGGTGTGAGCAAATATTATAAGCCAACCCGGGCACACTAATAATTGGAAAAGTTTTATGCGCCTGGGGGACTTGAGTGCAAACATTGACATACCACGCACGATAAATCAATGAGCGGTTTTTAGGGAATTATGCGCTGAGAAAATATTTACCCCGGAGTGTTTGCATGTATTTTAGTATTTTGGGAATTTGTTAGCAGAACCTTGTGCCGGATGAAGGAATCGAAAAGCGTTGAGTTTTGACTTGCAGCAAATGATGTTGATAAAAATAAATTTATACTGAAGGGATCAGATCTTGAGTGAAGTGGTTTAAAGATAGAGCTGGCGGATGTCTTGTAAGAGGCTTTGGGGTATATACAGCTCTATAGATTTCAAGTTTCTTTGTTCTCAATGAAAGTTTATCAAAAGATGAACTAACCAGCGGATTATAGGCGCCACACAGCTGATGCCACAATTGAAACTCTGACACTATTCAAAGATTGCCATCATGACAGGTAGATTTGGTTATTTAAATGCGAGTTCAACAAGACGGCGCTACGTTCCACACAGCAAAACTACAATGAAATTCTCACCCGTAGATATGATGCTAAAAAAATTTAATAACTTCTCTGGCAAAGATTCTAGGATCCTGGAAATACTGGGAAAAAAGATCGCACACTACCGACTGTGTTTTGGATAAGTTTAAGGTGGTTTAGGTTAAAGATTGTGGGATCGGGTCTTAAATTGGAAACTCAATATTTAAGAGACCCAACAAGAGACCCAACACCATTTCTATAGTAGTTTACAGCGGGTATAGAGTCCGGATATAGGGACAATACCAATATTTAGTTCAAAAATCATTGATGTAAACACACAATACGAGGAATAAATTAATAAGGTCAGTCCTTAAATTAAGGTGGCATGGACCTAACAAAAACGAGAATTTCAAACTACTTTCGCCAAATGTAAATTCTTTGGAATTGGAACAAAAAGAATCTTGTTCTACATCTTCATAGATGTCTCTGAAAATTTCATAGGGATGTCACATGAAAGGAGTACTTCTGAAGTTTATTGAACAACAGGTGTTGTTGGTTTCGGTCCTATTCGGCAGGATATAAGTCCGAAACCAAACATTTAGTCCTCGGTGTAAACTAGGAAATATAGGAAAGCGCAAATACAATAATTACCCGACCAAAAATTTTAGTGGAACCTACGAACCTACGGAACCTAAGAAGGCAAAAAAAAAATTGAACCAAGCTTCCCTCTCCCATAAAATCTCACATGCTCTTAAGCTTTCCATCGCGAACCTTAGGTTTCCCTAATCTTTGCAGTACGCATCCCTGACTATATACACCAGACCCAAGTTTAACTTCAAAAGAAGCTTCCACGTAGGGTTTCCGCCCAAAAAGGCATATCAAAGTGCTACGTGGGGAAGGTGAGACGGTTACATGCATACATGCAAGTGTACGATCGCAACGAACGCTACAGGTAAAATGAACAATTATGGCCTTGACATTTCTTGGTCGATCAATCATTTCTTGTGTTTGGGCAATTGTTCTCACAGCCAAATAAGAGACGTTAAACAGTAGAGCTGTTCGTATCACAAAGTGGATAGGCTCTTGTGAGTTGTCACCAGAACTAGAATCTTCAAACGCGAAAGTTACGTATGATGTGATCGTTTCTTATACCCCCATCCCACAGGATTTTTGGGATCCGCCCACAGACACGCCCACAATCGGTCTAAATGTGCAACTACCTTCAAAACTTTTAAAACTGTATGATCATGTCTTAAGAAAATTGAAATTTGACATTTACCATCTGCTAATAAATGTTGGTATTAATGGGTAAACCTTATCCAGTGGGCGTGGGATCTGTTTTAAGGGTAAATTTTCAAATGTATTTTATTCAATATGTAGGCTCCAAATTGAAAAGATTTCGCTTAATATTTTATGTAGAAAACACTTCTTGATTCTGTTCATAGAAGACTTTGGGCTATGCCCACATTGGAGGCAGAATTGAAGAAAAACCTAAAATTTTCCAGAAAAACCTTATTTCGATTGGCCTTAGGCCTAATTAAGAAAAGAATAAAATGAAAAAGTTAACAGGAGAGGTATACGAGATTTTATTACAAATTTCGTTCATGCAAAGTTTTAAGCCACGCCCCCTTTTAGGGATCGATATTTCAAAAATATTGAATATCAACCAAACAAGTGGGAAAGTTCAACAGTGCGTATGCAAAAGCTTCAGTCCATCTACGACGAATTGCGAAATACCCGACCATACCAAAAAGAAAACTGCCACGCCTCCAAAACGTGGGCGGGATGTAAAAATATAACTGTTGAACGCTTAATACTAGGTGGTTGCATACATTTCGGCCTAAAACTTGGCCTTTTTTAACTAAAAAAATAACCTTTTTTAACGCCACGCCCTTAAAAGTGGGCACACACTAAATTTTCTCACAAAAGTTAGAATTTTTAGTCAAATTTCATATATATTTATTGAAAAACAGTCATTTTGAGCTGAAATCCCTTAAAAAAGTGGGCGTGGTCAATGAAAAGTCCAAACTTTTTTAGTTACTTCAAAGAGAATTACAATGCAATGTTACATACAAAAAATGAATACGCTAGCACCATTCTAACATAGCTAAAATTTGCAAAATGTATTTTTTTAAATTAGAGATGGTCGCACATACATGCCTGTAGTGGGCGTGTCTGTGGGTGGATTCAGCTAATTTTCAATTTTGATCTGAAGGACCACCGATTTCAGCTAACTAACTTAAAATTTAAGACCTACAAGTTGTTTACATACGGACGGACGGATGGACATGGCTTAATCGATTCTCCTGTCGGTCCAATTCATATCTCTCTCTAGGTCTTAGGGGTCTGTGGTGATTATTTCACTGCGTCAAACTATACGTCAAACTTAATTTACCCTGGGTAGGGTAGAAAAATTGCATGTTTACGTACATTTAAGCGTAACTTAATATTTACAGTTGCTTATAAGGGGGGTTGGACCAAGCCCCCTTTGGAAATTTGCACTAGTTAAAAAATAACAAAAACATCCGAATTTCACAATGTATGGGGTATTCAACGGTTCGTTTTACGGACTGTAACTTTCGCGGACTGTAATTAAGTGGTTTAATTATGTTTAAATTTTTTTCTTTTCGACTGTAAAGCTTTTCAGGATAAGTGCCAAAACACTTTTTGTCTTTTTATCAATCAAAATCAAACTGTAATTAAACCCTTATGCGTGTATAGAAAATTGCCTTTGTATGCGTCTTTATAAGTGAGTCTTATTTCATTTTTCTACAACACACAGTTCAGAAGCTACAGATGCGGATCGACGGACCGACAACGGAAAGACACCATATGAGGTCCTTTTTCCATTTTTAGACGGACCGCGTTTAACAAAGATTTTATAAAAACGGCCCCAAAAGTAGGCGGAGCTTAAGACTTTCTTTGAAAGAAACAAACAAGAGAAATTTAATGCCTCTTCTAGAAAGGTTATTGTCTCCCTCAGTTAATGCTTATTTTATGCAGCAACACTAGCCCCATCTAGAGAGCATAAGCTATACATAAGTTTCATGAGAGCAAAAAGCTTTTGAAGTTTCCTTTCGCTTGAAAAAAACCTAGTGGTGATGTGTGTTTTACTTTCTTCATCTAAAACTTTTTAATCGAATCCGAATAAGAACAGCGCTTTGGGAAGCTTTTCAAGACGCAGAGCCGATTGTACGATTTTTTTTTCAGGTGACAGTGATGGGGATCGAACCCAGACCTGCCGCGTAGTCAACAGTAAGCCTTACTTCCTGTCGAGTAAGCTTTCTGGTGCCGATTTGCTGTTCTTGCTGTTAAGGAAGGGAGTTCTCTTGTTTGTGAAAAAAGCTGTCAAATTGATTTTTGCTTAGGCCAATTTTTTGGTTCAGAGTTAGCCCCGGACCAAAGGAAAGTCTGTTTGCCCCGAAATGAAAATAATCTGAATCTAAACTGGGGTTGGCGCAGTTTTTAAGGGCAGTCAAGTTATTAAAATCTTTGGCTATCTCAAGTGTCTTCTCACAAAGAAAAACATAAAGTTCGATATGTTCTCCAGATTTTCGCAAAAACACGTGAACCAAATGTGTTTTTTTATAGAAAAAAACAAACGAAAAGTATAGTTTGAATTTGAATACAGTCAAAGCACAAAAGGTGTTTGATTTTTTTATACCAGGTTTCAAAATGATATTACCACTTCAAGCAATCCCTTTGTTTCGCGAAAAATTTATATGTTTTTTTTTATAGTCTTTTATTGCTTGGGTTTATTTAAGCTCTGCTTGCACGCAACCAATCAGCCTGTGTGGGATTTTAATGGTGAGAACGCCTTAAGTGGCTGTGAAAACTGCACATCCATCAACAGCTTTTATAGCTGCAATTACAGGAGTACATCTTCGGTTATCGTGTATACCCTATACACGTTGTCACAAAACCCAGTTACTGTCTGCTTTCGAATTACGATTGATATCTGACAACGTTAATTATTGGCCCATGGACAAAGTGAATTACGACCAGGTTACCCATCAGCTTTTCTTCTACCAAAATCCATCTGCCAGGAGCAATTGCATCGCGGTCTTTGTTTCAATCCAGGTAGTTTTCCTTGAAAGAACATCGATTCTTACTTTAAGTTATGCAAACCATGTGCCTGAGGCATGTTTTCGATTCTCCCATATCCCCTTAGCTCCCACAATTTAACACTCAACAGTTTAAAGTTAATAACAGGCCATTCCACACGGAATGGTGTAGGTACGTATCTCACGGTCTGGTTCCCATATCCGCCGCAAGGCATTAACCCTTTTACTCGAGTGCTATTAACGCCTCCTCCTTGGTCGGTGTCGGCAAGCATAAATAAGTCCTGCTTAGCGGTACAATGACAACACTTACGATCGGAATAATCATATGCCTAATAATTAGCCAGTGTTGATGGGCACTCTTCGACCCCCAACCATAAACACTACACATACTGGGGGTCTGTGTGTCGGGCATAATGGAATATTTCCGGTTCAAATCGCACACCACGTTGACAACGCCTCTGCAATTGTCGCATCGAATTCGAAACCCTCACGAAATGGATAAAATAACGATATTCATGGCACGTAGCACGTGTGCCGCTTAACATTACATTATAAGTGCATGTGAGCGCTGGCGCGCATGCATCTGATGAACCTCACCAGAGTAAATGCACCATTGTCGCAATATATCTTCATTTGGAGCCACATCGAAGCGATAGACCGAGTGGGGGCTTATTGTGCAATTTGAGAACTTTTATATATGTCCCAAAAGTACACAGGCACACACGACCATAAGTCTTACCTACTTTCCCAAAAAAAAAAAAACATAGTACCAGCAGGATAAATCGAAGTAGAGCCTGCATGAGTGCTTCAGCTAACGACCTTCAATCGCTTCAGCAGCGGCGCACGATTTTTATTGGCACCAAACTACAAGAAGACTAACAAGATACAAGAGTATCTGGGTTGTTGATTCATCTGGTAAATTGATTTTGTGTTTTTTTTTTTTTTGTTTCGACTTTTAATGTAGTCTGCTGATCTATTGATGACTTGGATGTACACATGGGATCGAGAGGTTGGTCTTGTCTTGCCAGCCAATTGCCAATGTGGCGCTAATTAATTTACGACTTTTTAATTGAAGACTCGATTCCGAGATGAAAGACGGGCGATGAGTGCAACCAAACCGAAAAGAACCAAGAGCAAACAGCCAGGCGTAGGAGGATACCAACAAAAAAAACAGATGCAGAAAGAGATACATGTGCAATTTAGAGTTTAGTGCTCTTTATTGCGTAATAAAATTAAATCTTTTAGTAGTGGCCATAAGCAATGATTTTTGCTTCAGATATCGTGTGAAAGAAAAATGCTTCAAATATGAGAATTTTATAGCTTTGTGAAGATCGGAAAAGGAACAAAATGAACATAAATCTTTATGAGTTTTAAGAAAAAAAAAAAAAAAAACTAATATTGAAACAGTTTGAGGTGAGGGTAGTTGCGGTATGAACTAAAGTCCGGAGTCCTTATATTCGACATGTAAATTGTTGCATGTACCATGTACATGCAGCTCTATATTTGAACTCACAGAAAAATCTTGCACTTGTTACGCAAGAGGTAAACGTTGGTTGCAGCCACCTTGGCTCTGCATTTAAAAAGAATTTGTAGGAAAGAAGAAATTTGTCCCAAAAAGGAGAATGTTTCTATGCGTCGTAATTAGTCGCATGTAATTTGCATCCACCCTCGAAATAGTTTGCCATTTAGTATCATAACAGCGGCAAAGCCAACAGCGACCGTAAAATGAAGACCCTGAAAGGACGAGTTTCGGTGAATAGTTGGTTGCACATCAAGGGCTCTTATGAGCCCAATTTTGTAATTATAGAATCAAATCATCAGCGCTTGCTGCCATACAAAATTTCTGAATTTTTGTCAGGTTTGAGTTAAAGTACCACAAATATGAGTTTTTTTTATTCAGCATTGAATGCAAATACTCTTATCTGATTCAAAATATAAGCAAGACCATGACAAGAAAATTTGTACCTATCAGATTTTTAAGCAACTCAGGATTTACTTAAGTTTAGGATTTAGAATGCTTTTTCGTCCCCTGAAAACTTTGCAAGTCGTGGATGTACGAGGTTTAACTGTGCGGCAACGATTTTGAAAAGTCACGTGTTTCCATTTATGGACTTACATGTAGGTATACATGCGAGTGCCACAATAGTAGTTGTGACTTAGCTTACATAACGTTTTCCATGGGCATTTTTAGAGACCAAGGGACATTGTGAAGCCTTCATGTGGACAAAAATGTAAACAAAGTTTTGTCCTGAACAATAAAAATATACCTACAAATTAATTAAAGTCTTAGGAAATTCGCCATAAAATTTTACTGTCCCACAGCTTGATCTAATGCCTGCTTAAAGTCTGAAATCGAGCTGCAGAACCCTGATCCTGGTCTGACTGGCATAGATTGCAATCCTGGAACAAACACAATGATTGCCCAAAAGATTTGTTATTCAATACTGATTTGTAAGTTTAGAAAATCACGCTGTCAGTTTAAAAAATTTCTCGACGCAATTTCTTTCTTTATTTGGCGCAGTCGACATTGTTTCATTTTAAAATAACAACAATTCAGATGATTTAAAAATATTTTCGTTTTGATTTGCAGCTTTTTTTACTAAATTAGAAAAGGAAAACTTACGTACAAGCACATTAAAAAAATGATCATGTAAATTTCGGTCATGGAGTTTCTGGTAAAGAAAAAGAAGTGCGCTGCGCCACTCGTCAAAAACATAAATCTAAGTTAAAAGTTTACTTTCCTCTTTTCGCTCTCCGCTTCAAATTTCAAATATCATCTAGATTGCAAGATAAGCTGCTGATGCTGCACGTAAACCGAATTAATATTTGGCGCAGTCGACACAAAGTTTAAAAAAATTTCGTTTAAAACTATGTATAAAAGTGAGCTTTAGATTCTTTATTCTTTTGATGATTCATTTGAATTTTATGTAAGTTTTTCACAGCCAGTTTTAAAAATTTCGCTGTTTCTTCTATTTGGCGCAGCCAGCCCCTCTTTTAATAACACTTCAGGCATAGAAATTTTGTTATGATTTCTAGTTACTTGTCATTATCGCACGCAGGTGGGCAGCGTTTGGGCAGTCAACTCCCCTTAAATATTTTTTCCAATTCGCAGACATAAAATTTTTACATTTATTTATAAAAATCTGTTTTTTCTTTACTTTCTAAGGAAATCAGTATTGCACACTTTGTGAGTTTGCAATTCTTGATAACTTTACATCCACAATCGGCAGGGAAAAAAAGAGAGTTAAGAAGCATAAAAAAAACATTCGAAAGCCTGAATATACTTTGTAAGTTTAACTACTTCTTCTCCGCCTAACACTTCAGTTATTAAACTGATCCCAACATAAATTGATGAATCGATTTGTGAATTTATTTTTCTAGTGGGCGGTTAAAATCCTTCATAGGCACTAAGGACTTTTAACCTACCTTTGCGGAAAAAAAATGCCAATTGACTTATCAGTTTATCTCGGGTAACTAATCCGCAATAACTAAACTCTTAAGTATAATTTGTGAACTCAATTGTAATTTGGCGCAGTCGATGAAAAGAAAATTAAGAGTTCAAGCAGTTGTGGGAAATGGTCGTCTCTCAGTTTTAAGGTAAAAACGTAAGCAAATAGCAATCTCTTAATGACGATTCGCTTATTTCTTTTCTCTGCCATTATGAAGCAGTGCCCCCCATACCATAAATTTATTTCAAATTGAACTGCATTTGCCGTTGGCTAAGTTTTATTAATGTCATTTAGTTTTAAGCACATTAGCTCAACTATGCTGTTAGCAGTGCTGAAAAAGGTCTTTAACTGTTATTGCTATAGTGCTAAGTTCCTTGAAAAAAAAAAAAAAATAACTTTTTCATAAAAATTAATAGCTCCAGTTCTATAGGTCCCTAGTACTGAAGCTGAGATATGGCGCAGTCAGCACTGATCAGTCTAGAAAGATTTTCTTCAGAATTATTTGCTTTCTTAAGCACAGTAAATCAAATTTGGCGTCAAAAATCCATTTGATATCGCCAGTTTAATAGGTCTTAAGGACATAAGCCATCATTTGGCGCAGTCGATATCGACCCATGAAAAAACTGCCTTCAAGATATATTCCTGAGCAAAAACATGTTACCTAATAAACCTACTATTAAACTATTAAAAAAAAAGAACTTTTAAAAAACTAAAGATTTAAACATATTGTTTTCTTCTTTAGAAAAAAGCACTTGGCGCAGTCGGGGCATATGAACACATAGAAAAGAACAACGACTAAAACTGAGCAATTACTCAAAACCAAATGTGTTTGCTTACGGACTTCCATAAGAAACTACTTCTTGTGGCTTTATAAAGTTTAAAATCCAGTAGTTTGAAGGATTACAGGATATCTACAATACATTTTCACTCTGGTTCCATAAAAATTCGCATTTCAGTAATAGTTAGTAGCATTATTTTAACTTTGGCTCATTCGACGGTTACTATACATTTAACTCTCTATTTGGTGAGAGTTAAAGGTAGGCACTACCGAAAACTTACCCTTTTTAGGTGCAGTCAAAAAATTGAGGAAAAAAAGGTTATGGTCATCATCATCAACATTTTCGAAAAACGCTTATCCTAAATGGTCTTTCCATCGTTCTCGATCGTCCGCCACCAACTCAAGAGACTCCGGCATAATACCCAGGTGGGACTCAGAGAGGTTCTTAACCTGATCCCACCACCTGTTTCTTGGCCTACCAGGGGGGCGACGCTCTCGCATCTCGGCTAGCATGACCTGTCTAGGAAGTCTGTTAGGGGGCATGCGAACAACGTGTCCAAGCCATGGAAGAATCGATCGCTCCACTCGGAGAAGTAGCTGCTCACCATTAAGATTCCCACGAATACTGACGTTTCTCACTCTGTCCCTTAGAGTAACACCAGCAACGCACCACAGGAATCTCAATTCGGCAGCTTGTACCCGCGCTCTAATTCTTTCGGTCATTACCCAAATTTCATGACCATAGATGAGGTTCGGAATCAGTTTACCTTGGGTAAGAAGAAGTAAATTGCTTTTAAGATACAAGAAATGTAAGCTGGACATTTTTTTGGTACTTATAATTCTGTCTAATTTAGCAAACGTTTGACACTTAAAAATCGTGTTACGTATTTAGAACAAAATTATCACTAGTCAATGCTTCAACAAGCACATATGCTATATTTATTACCATTGTTTAGTTTATCCCATGGAATAAGCAATTGGT
Organism: Neoascia interrupta; assembly: GCA_947623515.1. Lineage (NCBI taxonomy): Eukaryota > Metazoa > Arthropoda > Insecta > Diptera > Syrphidae > Neoascia > Neoascia interrupta. The sequence goes on along the minus strand of OX392462.1, from coordinate 20,614,717 downwards.
GCCTCTTGCATTTCTCAAAGTTGGGCACAGTAGCACCATAACGTGTGGCGCAGTCGGCAACATCGGGTACTTTGAAAAAATGTCAAGATTTTGTCTTTAAACAAAAAGATATGCATTCAAAAATCTGAGTACGCACAAAATTTTGTTTTGATTTACACAGTACTATTAGACACTTATAAGGTAGGCAGAATCATTTTGGCGCAGTCGACAGTGACATAAGTAAATTCGTTTTCTTTCAATTCTTTTTTTGTTCTAATTTATTAAAATTTTCTTATAATAATAATTAAATAACTGCGGCTAAGAGTTTTAGATAAATATCTCGACTAGAAACATTTATTTCTAAAAACTTTTTTCTAGGGGTTTTCAATAAATTCGCAAAAAAGATCTGCTGAGTATTAGGATGTTTGAAAAACCTTAGCTGTTAGGCCACGAGCGATGGTTTTTATGACTATACCACCAGCATGTTAGAAGCTACACTTGAATAATGTTCAAGTTGTCAAAGCTCAAAAGCGATTCATCTCTTATTTATTAATAAATTTAACGAGTAACAGCTATTTACGGCCTGCAAATTTTTACTCCTCAATAAGCTCTCAGGTGTTCAAACCCTTGTTCTTTGGAATGCGTCAAATAATTGCAAAGCCAGCCAAGAGCTTTAGAAAGGGAAAGGAAAAAAGCTAAAAATTAGAGACTGACGACAAACAAAGGTGCTACTTAAATGCATTGTACAACAGTTCCACAAGCAATATCCCTCATATTCCATTGGACTACCAACCCACTGCTGACATTAGTCATTTATAAAAAAAAAAATTAAAAACACCAATCCCTAGACAATGACTCATAAATTTCCCTTGAATACCGGCTTCCCGATTCATAAATCACCGTGCAGCGCCATTGAACTTCGTTTGCCAGGCGAATTTTCATTAAGCAAATGACATTGCCTCACCATACCAAGCCTGGTCGGTCCCGCATATGTGTGTGTTGCAACACTCTGTGTCTTTCACTTTCCACGCCTAATTAATTAATACTCGCCAAGATGAATATAAACGCCACCCCGGAGGACATACAAATTAGTGGCAATCAGCAGGCCAGAAACAAGCTGAAAACCCTCCACAGTTGTCGGTTCAAAAAATTAAAATTAATTATTTTTAACAAATTTCGAGTAAAGTCTCCTTTCGTGGAAGTCGAAGTCGACTTGGTTATTGTGCCGGTTCAACTCCTCCTCCTCCTTTAAAGCCGTCAGCCAAGTCACAGTTCAAGCAAAGCAAATAAAACCCGAAGGCAGCCGCCATCCAGTGTGTAGACAGAGGGTAGAGCTAATGAAATCAAAACCCACAGCATCCACAATATTCCACATATCATCATCATCATCGTCAGGCCAGGAGAAGAAGAAGTATCATTGCCATCTTTGGCGTCAGCTCTTCATCTCGACAAACAAATCCGAAATGGAGATACTCAGCCGGTCGCAAGGACTGCGCAATGTGACTGACACAATCGGGCGTTTAAATGTGTGGACCGCCCGCTGTGGCATCAATCAGCAGCAATTTAATTCAACAAAACACCGAGCTTACCCGAAGAAGACTCGGTTTATCTTCTTCCCCCCGACGCACGACGCCACCACATTCGGGATATTGAAATACTTTTGTTTTATGCTTACGGGATGCTGAGATATGTTCTGTCGATCTGTCTGACTTTTCATGCTTACGGGTTCATGGTCTATGTCTTCTTCTTCGCCTTCCTGGCTAATGGCATGCATCCAAACTTGGCCGATGGCTTAAATCTGTCAGATGGGTATTTTTTTTCGCTTTCGACACAGTTGGCAGCAATTTATTTCAATTTGTGAAAATCACTGAGGAAGATTCCCTCCAAGTGCAGATACAGGTCAACCGAATGCATAATATCCTCCGACGACCGACGTGCATGAGAGATGCCAGAAAATCGTGGCCAACACCACATGGCAGCACCGCATCAGAAACAAGCTGTAACCTTTTTGTTGTTGAAAAATGTATTTAGGGCACAAGTCGATGAGCCAAAAGGCAGGAAGGAGGATAAAAAGGATGAAATGGACGACCAGATTTACCATGCAGATGCAAGTTACTGATAGTAAAGTGCATATAGCTGGAAGCTTTTAGCTGATAGATGGGGGTGTTGCCAGGTTGTCTGCTACATTCTGGCTGCACTTTGTATCTAAGATGCTTGGCTTGATAAAATATTATGTTGGTTCTTCTTATACTTCCAGATGTGTGCATGCTATTTGGGCTGCCGATATGCATTATTATTATTTTTTTTCCAACTCTGCGGTTCTTTGTGAGATGGGGGAAAGGCCTGGCGAAATGCAGATTTGATGGAGTTCTTTTACGATGAAAATGTTGAAACATGGAAATGCATGGCGAATATTATAGCGAGTTGCAGGTTATGTTTGGGGTACGCGACTTAAATTGATTTTGCATGCAATGGAACGAAGACGAATGCGAATGTGTGTTGCAACATTTTTATGGAGGAAAAATGCAAAAATCTCTTCTTCAAATCGTGGGAACAGTTTGAATTTGTGTAGCCAAGAAATAGCCTTCCACCCTATATTGTACCTTTGCAAGAGCTTGGCCTTACACAAGCATCTTATCACTTTTGTATAGATTAGATTCAGTCTTTTCACACCTTTTTGTCTGTCGCTCCTAATAGACTCAAAAGTACTAAATTGTCGACGACAACTGCTCAGTCCCAAAAGGACCCCAAAATTTTAAAGTTTATCAAACGGAGTAGAAAGGCGGGTGTAAGAGGTTTGAGTATGAACCCATGTTGGGCAAGAGATTTTTGACTTGTTTGATTAATGATCAAACATCAGTTAAAATGTGTTCGAAATCTTCTGCTTACCAGAAAGTGCCCCGACTATAATTTATAGAAGTTAGCTTTAGTAAGACATTAGTCCTCTCTTTACCTAGTCAGAGGCGGATATCACTGTGCTCTATCGAAGTGAAAAAAAACTAAGCACCAGCTTTTCGAGCCTCTGTGACTTTGAATTGAAATACTCTGCAGTGCACAAGAGTAAAATCCGCACGTGTTCAAGATGCAGTTTTTCAATTATCCTTCAGTGGGATTCTGCATCACGGATTCGTTTAAAATTTGTCAAGATTCCTCAAAATGCTCTGTTTGAAATCTTGGTTTCATATAATAGCCGCAAAAGCTCAGATAGAGAATCATAGTGTCTTCAGGATTTATGGCGATTTAATATGATTCCGTGAGACACTATTGTAGAGTATTACACAGCCACTTAGAAGCATTCCTTAGAGACACGTAGTACCTATTTGGCCAAGAAGAACTTTACAAAGGATACACTAGTGTCTAGGGAGCATTGGTTTCAGTCATTTATGCAGTCTCATAGGTACTAGCCTCTCAACCTACTCAATTATTGCAATGATCTCCTTTACAACAAATGCGCATACGCGGGGGAGAACTTCCTTTGGGGCAACAGCCTACAGCGCTTTTAAATGTATACAAAGTAGGCGCAGCCTTCCTAGCACAGTCTTGGATATATCTATTATATGCTCCACTTAGTGTCGGTTTTTCGATGGCGAGTTAAGCCCAGATTAAATCAAGATCTTTTAATGCCATAACAATACGGACATGGAGTTAAATCAACGAGCAGTTTTTCAGTGCAGAGTTAAATACGTCAACAAAGACGCATCAAAATCTTCGACTCTCGCAATTATTGACTCTCTCAACACTCACTTCACATAGAAAAAAAACCGAAAAAGAAGTTCAACTTATTCTCAGATGACATTTTCCACGGAAACACGCAAATCAACCGTTTTTCCAAACAGAAAAAACATTCAAAAAAGTTCATACTATTCTCCAGAGTTGATCCGGGATTAACTCACCGAATTTGGCGAGTTAGGCCGAGATAAACCCCAGATCCAAGTTCACTGAAAAACGCATTTCTGGGGTTAATGTCAATTTAACCCAGAAACTCGGAGGATCTCGCACTGAAAAACCACCCTTAATAGCATGCCTCCACCGGAAACCGGGATTTAAGGAAATCTTCAACTTATTATCGAGATTTACCATACGAATTCAAATTCTCTCGGCTAAAATCGAAGGAAAAACCCCTCATAAATCTCATTCATCCTTTTTTATGCACCTCTGCTTGCATGCCACTTTTAGTCCTATTCACCCACCTTTAAAGTAGTTTGACCCTTGATAAAGAAATCAAAATTATTCACGTATGACACATATGCCACAAATACGTTTCCTGTTAAAATTTTTACAACAAAATTGCGTTCTCGCTCCTAGAAAATGTCATCGCCAGTCGCCACTCTCTTTGGAGAGCCAAAAACAAAGAGCAATCGCGTCAAATCAATGCTATGTTTGGCCGGTGGAGACACTTCGGCATTTAGTTTTAATCATCTCCTGGTAATCGCTGTTTTATGGCCGGTGGAGACAAAGTAAGAGAATACCCTCCATGGCTGAGAACCGGCAGGATTTTCGTGAAGAAACCTGCAACTATGGATTAAATTTCATGTTCGCATTCTATAAAATTGAAACGTAACGATGAGATATTGATGTCTAAAGCTAACAAAGGTTTCCCGGGCTTAATTGTTCCAGTCTTGCTATATGGCATCGTGCGCCATATGGGTCCTACGTAATGCGTCTTATGATGGTTTTGCTTTTGACCGGTGCTGGAAAAGGGTTCTTCGCTAGATATAAGTTTTAATTTGCGGAATAATATGCAAATTTACGAGCTATAAAGGTAGCGTACTCTGTAGTAGCCAAGAAAACAGCCTGTCGGGCATCTCAGATGTTGTTGCACGAATGGGCACTAACGATTCAGGCAGCAGAATTAATCCCAGAGCACAACAGAGGGGTGCCGTGGCGTAGTGGTTAGTGTGTGTGCTTACTACGCCGGAGGTCTGGGTTCGAATCCTGCCATCGTCACCTGAAAAAAAGACTTGTTCTTTTCACGGTCCCCACCTCCGTGAGGGTTTGACAAGCCCTCCGAGAGTATTAATTGTCTTGAAAAACTTCTCAATGTGCCGTTCGGATTCGGCAAAAAATTGTAGGTCCCCTTGTATGTAAAGAAATTAACACACCAGCATACATTGTTGAGAAGTTGGCCCTGGTTCACCTCGAGCTGTTGCGCCACTCTATTTATTTATTTTTACAACAGAGGGGACTGTCGTCTTAACTTTACCTACTAAGGTTGGAGGTCCCCAACGGGCACCTTCCCATATAGTAGCATATAGGGGCACGCTCACTAGATATGTTCGGTATCGTCACTGAGGAGATCTAAGCTTAACCAAAACTAGAAACAAAAGGAAAATCCAGGAGTATACGTCTCAAAATTAGCGGCTTCCTGGTTTAAGCTTGTATATCAAGGTCAGGGTAGGCTGAATTTTTGAAATCTTCCATTCTTCCTTCTCCTCTCCAAGACACGTATAAGAATAGGAAACAGCGTTGGTGTTTTATGGCAGATGTTTCATTGTACTGGATAAGCAGCATTTTCTTGCATTGGGAACTTCTCCGATTCTCAAACTGTGGTTTGCGACGGCTTGTCAATAAAGCATTCTAATCAAAAAATTTTACCTACATTGGAAGTAACCGTGAAAATTTAAAGTTTATACAGAATTTTATAAGTTTTTTTGTAGGAAAAGTTCCGTCACTGATTATTTCGTTGATGGGGGGTTCACGTACGCTCAAAGGTTGAGAAATTTTGTTCTTCTTTTCACTCGTGTTTATGTTTACTTTTCCCTAGTTCGCCTTTCCTCTTTAAGGCGAACTAGCGAACGGGAGTACTGGCCACTAATCTTGCTTCCTTCCACTCTTGCTCGCATAAGGAAAAAATTTGTTTTTGTCGTCTCCGAGCTAGAAATACCGGAGTGTAAAATACCGATGCTGGCAACCCATTCTTGTTGAAATTTGATTTCAACTTTTCGGCAAAAAAAAAATAACACAACCGAACTGAGCTTGTAACTTTATGCTTATATGATGCTGCGAGCTTCAAGCCTTAAAGAATTTGCCTCTGGTGTTGGCCTTAAGTGGAAACAATGCAAATAATCTACTTACAGCCATTGAAGAATGCTTAGGAAAATTTTGCGTTTTGGACTTTTAGAGACTTTAAAAGGTGTTTTAACCGTGGCCTTAAGGCCTAGGCATATGGTGCTGATAAAATGTATTTTTAAGCATAAATTTAAGGTACCTCTGAGTTATGTTTAAAATGGTTCCTCTGGTGTTGGCTTTTGGGCCTATCAATCTACCCTAAGTCTCTTATCTACAAAGTCCATTTAAAATAGCTAGAACCGAAATGACGTTGAAACTTTATGCCTACCTTAGTTGCAGCGGGTTCAAAGTTTCAAGCGATTGCGCCTCTGGTGTTGGCGGAAAACAGAAACCATGAAATAACGTCACGTCAAATTTTTTATTAGGATTTTGAGAGGTTTCCAAAAGTTTTATGATGTTGTCTTTGCGTAATATCTTGGTTACGTACATTTTTAAGCAGTATACCTAATTAAACGTAGTTTCAAGCACAAAGCCAAGCAATGACCTCCTGATAAACAGCCTTTATCGGACATTTTAATTGAAAGAAGCAGGACGGGACTGCCTTTTTCGGATAGAGTTTGCAAGATTTCAGACTTCTAGACATTCGAGGACGTGGCATTTCCCAACAAAAAGGAGTTGCTAGAGGTTGCGTACGAATTCTTTGCCAAAATTATGATTTATTAAGCCCATCCTAAGAGGGCTGGTCTTGTTGGAATAGAACTTGTTCTGAATGACACAGGAGGCATAAAATGGAACATAAGAAATATAGAAAATGGAAATCTGTCGGTAGCATGAATACGCCCCCACACTAGCGACTGCGCCACTATCGCAAATTTTTTTGATCATTGGAAAAGAGTGGAAAGGAGTGTCGCAGCATATCGTTGATGATTTTTTTAAAATGACTTGACAGACACTTGACTTTTCCTGGGGACCGTATCGTAGTGCAATGGGTAATAAATTCCGTCCAAATTGTAGCTGCTTTGGAATCCATTAACGTCTAACTCTTGGCTGTGTTTGGTGTAGCTCTCATATCAATGAAGCGGACAAAGGAAGAACCCTTTCTTTGGTTCATTTCGGCTTGTGTTTTATTACCTGAAATAGCTTTGCTCTAAAGTAGTAGTGCTAAGGGATAAAGTCCCTACAAACAGAAACTGACATTTTCCAAAGAATTTCTTGTCCTTTGCTAAGCAACTCAGGTTCAAACGAACGCATAGTCCTTTGATCTTATACACGGAATGGACTGACATTGCCCTCGTTCTTGTTTGAATTTCATGTTGGACTTTGCTGCGCCGCATTTGACGTGTACATTTCTTTATATCCATTCGTGAAGAATAGATGGATACAAAAACTTACTCGCTCTTTTATTCATTTCAATTTTAAAACCAATGTTAACTTCCAGGAATCATAAATCTCCACCGAATGACACCACAACCACCCTCCGATTCCGCGTATACCACCGCAACATCAGACCGGACCATTAAAAGAAACCCTATGCACCATCATGGATAAACGTCCTCCTCGCACGTCCTGGGGCTAAACATTTCATATTCGAAAGAGGAGTAGATTCATTTCGTTCCCGAAGACTTGTAACACGCCATGTATTGAAACTATTTCTTTACTCACTGCCTGGCATCCTGCACCGCTCAGATAGCGCATATCGCGTTTGCAATTCACTTCACCAAAGGAATTCCGAATACACAAAGCAAAACTAAAGAACGAAGAAAAAAAAATGGAAAAGAGTCCTCCACTCCAATCGTGCAACTAACTTGTCAGATTCCAGAGCAACATCCAGAAACACATTGTACACAGCCGACAAGGAACTGTTGTATAACACAGGCACAGTAGTCCCTTAGGGATGAAATTAATGGCATTCGAACAACCTCTAATAAGACAGTTTGAAAGGCTTGAAATCTATGAGGCAACAGCACCGGGCCGGGCACACTGTCTTCTGACGGAGGCACAGTCAAAGCGGCAAAGGAAGGAGAGCACTGCCTCCTTATGGCATGGGCATATTGTGCGGGCGGATGCATGCGATGCAGTGTAATACTATATCCACCCGGTGCTTAGCTGGAATTTTTGCATGAAATAAAGCTTTGAAGCAGCAAAAGATACAAAGATAAACTCGCAACAGACTATTTTTTTTTTTCGTTGCAGAGGAATATCTATGCACGGAGGCTATTTGTAAAATTGCTATGCTCCGACATGCCAGCAAATTGAATGTTCTCGCCATGGCATTAAACATTTTTCCAGATTTAACTCGCTCCGACGCGTACACCATAGTGCAACAAGGCCACAAGGCATAGACGATTTTGTTCCTCTTTTGATTCGAGAGAGCTTCCTGCTGATTAATCTTGAAAAAACTCGCCAAGTATCTGCGAGCGCTACTCGAACTGAAGCGCTTCAACAACTGTCACCTTGTGTCACTGGCTGTCGCCGACGACAGCGACGTTCTGGAAATAGATTTCTGACATATGTCAGAAATTCTAACTGCAATTGATTCAGTCAGAAGGGGATTTGGTCTAAAGGGGTTTTTTTGTGGCAAAAGAGTCCCGCATTTGATGGTTTGAGGCCACGTGCGCGTGACAGAGTGCCCGAGATACAATTCCGATGAGTCGCAGCAGGACAGCTTTCGAAATGGTCGTCCGTTTTCTGAGAGATTGTCGCCTGCCACACGCAGCATTGCACTCTGCGACTGCAATGAGTCCCAATCCGTTTGTGGCTTTTCGTTGCACACAAAGTCCCGGCAGAGATGCCATCCGCACTCAGCCGTTTCGTCTCCCCACTTGGAATGGCTTAAAAATAACCATGAGATTGGATTTTCGGGTGATTGCTACAGTGAATCCATCCCAGCATCCAATTGGCAGTAGCGAATGCCAGTTGTCTACCTAATATCTCCGGGACTGTCTCTTTGCGGTGGCTTTTCGATTTCGGACGGTTTGATGGCACCCGATGGAATTACTTTACGTCGCCGTCATCGCCGCATCAGACATGTGTGCGAATGCTGGAGCTCAAATCCGAATTGGATTTGTATATTTTTAGAACACACCGATTCGGATGGTGGCCATAAAATAATTCCAAGGAAGCTATAAGTCTAGGGCTGCCATCGTGCATACTTTTAATAGGTGAAAATTAGCCGGCGCATTAGGTCTGGAGTGCATTATACACGACGGGGAGATGTCGAGTGCGATTCTTCGCCAAAAATGGCTGCGCGTTGGTAATTTGTTCCGCATAAGTTGGCCTGCTGACAGCAATATGGTACCAGTCCAAATGTACCCGCACTATATATAGGGGGAGAGCTCCAGCAGAGTTTGGGGCAATTGGTGGAAGATAAGGAAGAATATGTACAAAGCGTAAGTGGCAGAGTGGCTTCTGCATTTGCATATAAGGCTGCATTCGAGGGAGGATTTACGAGTTCAATTTGCGGTGGAATGTTAAGTACGGAATTTTAAGCAGCGACGATTGTAGCATTGTAGGAGTAATACACTTGGGATCAGCTTTTATTGGGTGGCAAATCTGGGTGGCATGGTAAGTTACATGGAAGTTTTATGTTTGCCATCAAGAACGAGATGAAATGAACAAAGGAATGAATAGACAAAATGAAGTTTTAAACTCGCGTCTTGGCGTATAACATGGACACAATTTTATAGGTACTTAAAATACGTTAAAGTTTTGGGTATGTTCCGAAAGTAAACTGGCAAAAGTTTATCCTTTTATGGACCTTTTACGACATATTCTATAGCTTGTATGCGACTCCTTATACGCGAAATAGTGTTTTGTGCTTCGAAGTAGACTTTTACTTGGAAACAGCTGAGATTAGTATAAGTTCGTTTCAGGCGCCTTGAGCAGGGCAGCATCATAAGTCGTATGTGAGCGTAGAATGTTTGCCCAAAAACAGTGACCTAGCCAGGAACTATTCTTGAAGAGTGATCAAGTCAAGTGTGTTTAGAGGAGACTCTGTATAAGAAGACGGGGTTGCATTTCAGGACAAATAATTAAACAAATAATGTATATCGTCGTTCCACAAATGTTTTTGTATCACGTTTGGTATCGACACCGAACGTATTCGGAGTTCAAAAGAACATTTACGTGAGCACGATTCCGTTCAGCTGTAAGAGAAAAGAATATTATTTCACTGTATTCCACACCAGTTGTACGATTCGGTGTTGAAAAGAATACGCTATGCGTAAAATCGGGACGCAAAGTCCACAGAACCGAGACAAATCGCCGCAGATTGAAGCTTTTAAAATCATTAAATTAGAGCATAAAAAACAAAATCTATAAAATAATTTTATATCGTAAGTAGGTCTTCAAATCGGCTCATTTTATTTATTGGGACAGGGTCTTAATATTGGTGATGTCCCGTCGAAATCGGGACGTCTGGCAGAGAAATACGCCTAGCCTGATTTCAATGGAAAACTACGCCGCAAACGTCGGTATTGAAATGGCTTTTTAAAATCCCAACAACATATTTGACGTTTTGTTCTTTTATTTCTGGGCTATTTCGTATATTAAAAAAACCGGTGGAATCTAAGTTGTCGAGCCAAGAGGTAAAAAAAATCTCGTGTACAAGGAGATGCGCAGATGACGTGATGTCATTGAGAAATGTCAAGTTCGTCTCCTCTATTCCAGTGGAAACACTTTGGGATTAACTTTTAATCTTACGTTAATCTGCTGTCCCTCCAAAATCCGGACGTCTGGCAGGGAAATACTTAACACCACTTTACAGTAATATTTAATTCTGGCTTCATTGCAAAACTCTGATTTCAGTGGAAGTCTACGCCGCAAACGTCGGTATTAAGTTATCCTGGAAAGACTAGTTTTCCTGGAATGAATATGCCGCAGCGGGCAAAATGACTTCGAATTTTTTTTTCAACGACTATAAGCAATAATTTTTTTCATTGCTCCAAAAGGTTGGTAGTCCTGTCCTGACCCTGAGTAGAATTTAGTTTTTTAATAAATTAAATAAAACGTGTCTTTTCATGGAAACAAGTAAGTCTGAAATTTAACAACGTTCAGGGTAGTGCATCCGAAATTAAAAATTTTTCATTTAATTTCAATTAAGAAAATTTGTCGTTTTGTGAAAGCGACCGACATGAAAACGACTGCCTCGTATTTTCCTGCAGGGATGTTTTCTCAGGAGATTGAGTTTTGTCGATGCCACCCGTACGTACCGCACCTAAATGTGCGGTAAGAAATGTCTTGCTTATTTTTTGCGAATTAATGAAATAAAACGAAGGGTTTTATTTTATCGAAATCAATCGTGTCATGGTAAAAAGGGCAAAATGGCGCATTTTTTGTAAGCGTAATATGGCTGGGGACCCTATAACCCTCTAACAATTGCGCTTGAATTTCATATAGTTTGAATTGTTAGTGTTGACATCCACCTAAAAACACGTTAAAGGGTATTTCCACCGAACACTTATCCACGATTAATACTAATCATCCTTAAATCCTCTTTAAATCACGGGATCAACCATGCGAATATTAATCTCTTCACGGCGAGATTAAAAATTAATCGAGTTATTAATCTCTTCCACGCGAGAATTCCTCGATCAAACCGTACAGAATTCTACGTGTTCTGTCGAAACAAAACAAACACACCTTTTATTGATAGCTGGGTATCATCAACTCAGCAGGCTGATGTTACTGTTGCCACTGCCACACTGCAAAATAATGATGGATGTTATTGCTGATACTGCTGGTTGCTGTTAATAAAGTTGGTCCACTTTCGACTTTGTTGGCTAAAATCCCAACAAAATATTTGACGTTTTTTTCCTGGGTTATTCCATTTCGTAGATTAACTAGTGGGAGGGCTACAATCCGCCTAGGCAAATCGTTGGATAGCCCATCCCGATTGACAACTGTCAAGCTCCAAAATGCGTCAAAAATCTTGGTTGTTAAATTTCACTTTCTATTAACTTTAATTGTGCTAAGATGTGTCAGTGGGCGGATTTCAAAATTTTTTACACTTGTACGGTGATTGTTTCTCTACGTTACAAACTATGAGTCAAACTTAATATACCACTTATCGTAATGTCATTGGGAAATGTCAAGTTCCTCTATTCCGGTGGAAACACTTTGGGATTAACTTTTAATCTACGTTAATCTCAGTATTATGTGCGGTGAAAACACCATATTATACTTTAAAACTGATTTTAAGGCGATCTTGTCTGCTTATCCGATATCTTATTTTGGCAGGTGCACATGGAAATGCTAACCGGGTGTCTAGCATTCAGCGAAAAATTTTTGAGTTAAAATTTGAGATTTGAGATTTTATTAATAAAAATATAAAAAGAAATCATATAAAGTATTTATAGGGAAGAGCTCAAGGCAAACCGGAACACCAGAAGATAAGAAAACACTCCCAAAGTTTCTGTATTCTCAGAAAAAGTCTGTTTGTTTCTTTTATACGATGAATCTGAAGATCCAGGGAACTCCAAGGAAAGCAGTGGAGTCACATTCAATGGGTGGAATGTGGTAATGAATACAATATTATTAGTGATGATTAGTCACAGTGTGTTCTCTGCAAAAAATAGTCTCATGTCACCAGTTCTTCCTTCCAGCACGTGGATAAGTACGCCAACAATAACATAAAAAACTCTGATGCGCCAAATCATCCGATCGAGTGTACCATATTACCCTCAATTGTGGGGGTATTGCAAGTAAAAGTGGTTTCTTGAATTGAATTGAACATTGAATTGAAAATTGTGTTCATATCTTATTTGAAGTGTGAAACAATACATCTTAATTTAATAAAAAGAATATTCCTATTTTTGTTGCGGATTTCAAATCAACTCTGTTGAGGCTAGAAATATAGTTTTTTTTTGTTACCTCTCAAAGTTGTAGAATCATATTCTTATCCTTTTACGGAAATTAAAATTTAAGACACTTTGCAGATGTGGAAATTAAATTTGAATCTTTTTAGAAATGATGTTTACTGAGTTATACTTCTACCCTAAGTAGAAAAACTAAATTAAAACAAGTTGAGAAGTTCAAAGCTTCAGCAAATAGGAAGGGCTTTGCTAAAAAAAATGACTTAAAAGAATTTACATACAATTTTGCTTATCTCAAAGCAATTTTTTTTTTTCTTTTGTTCGGCTTTTTGAAATCTGTTAACTTTCTCAAATAATTCAATTTGATCCCTGGGAAACGTTAGAGAATTTTTTTAATAGACCATCGGGCGTACTGCCTTATCCATGTTTTTCCATCCGCATTAGAATAGAAAGGAAGATCTGAGCTTTAGCAACCAGTCATCTTCTGCAGATCAAATTAAAATCTGGTTACAGACAAAAACCCGTGCATAGTTTTTCCAGTACGTTTTTCTATAGCTACGTGTTATTTTTCCGCATTCGAGTTGGTTCTGTTTTAGATCGTTTTAAACGGTCCAGAATTCGGTATCGTTTTCCTGATAGGGACTTTACGATACAGTTACTCTTATGCATTTCCTTTTGACCCACGTTTTCAACTTTTCCTGCATTTATTATGATTCGATTGTAAGGATTACCACATAGAATATACTCCTCATTATATGTGAAGGATACAATCCTTCAAGACCACATGTTCTCTTAAAAAAAATAAATAATGCCTCGATGCCAAAATCTCCGTTGAATTATTTGGCCAAATTTATTGTATCAGTTTGTCATAGATACATATATTGCGGAGAATATTATTTTTGTAAAAAAAACACCAATTCCCCTTTATCATACACATCCTTGGAGACTGTATTTCCAAAATTTATACCTCATTTGTGGATAAGATAAAACAATATGAAAAATTTCACTCACCTGCTATCTGCAACGTAGCATTACGGCTAACTGCTTTGCCAATAAGATTTTTTGCTACACACCAATAGACGCCGCCATCTTGCTCCTTTTTACTGTGAACCGTTCGGTAGAAAAACAAAGCACCATTTTCCAAAAGGACACGATGTGATTTTTTTTCGTTTGTCTTGACAGGTTCGCCATCCTGGTTATTTGTTGGTTGTACATATTTTGTCGTTTATTTTGTTGGTTTTTTTTTGTGTAATTCAAGTCCGCAGATGATGATTTTAGTGTTTTCGTCCACCAGGTAAACAGCACAGGACCAAGACATCAAGGAATCAGCCAAAATAAGTCATGAGGCACAAGAAAAAAAAATAAAAAAACAACGACAAAGAGAAAAAAATTAAAATTAACGAAGTGAAGGAAAAGATTTATTACGGAAGAGTATTTGTGTTTTGTTTTAAGGACGAGGATATTTTTTGGATAGCGGATTGTTGGGGGGCGGGAAGTGAGTGTTGTGGTAGACAGCTTTTACTTTTTCCGGTTTTTATGTGACAGGAAAAGTTGTTCGTTTTATGGTATCAAATTGAGTTTTTACGAACTCTGTAATTTTTTTTTGGTTTTTTTTTTTGCAAATTCAAACATCATCCCATCTAGATGCAGCGCACCTATGTGAGTGGGTGGGGGGAGGGGAAAACTGGAAAACACAATTTTCCGGTTCATCGGTTTGCTGTTGGCTGTTTTTTTTCGTTGTATACTTCACTTTTTATTTGAACATTCTCGTTCGATTCGGTTCGATAGTTGTTTTAGCACGACCTTTTCGAGAACGTGCGCAGTCCTATCGAATGACGGGGGTTTTTTCTCGAAATGAATAAAGGATGTGCGGGTGTAGGAGGACAGGTGTGGGTGTAGGAAGGGATGAAATTCAAAAGGATAGTAATAATTTACCTTAAACCATTCGATTGTCGGTTCGGGTTTGCCGTCAACTTTGCAATTCAGTGTGGCCGGTTCACTTTTTTTCACTACTAAATCACTTGGATGCTCAGTTATACGTGGTGAACGGTATTGAGCTGAAATTGGAAGAAACAGATAGAATATAAATAAGAGTGTTGCGGAAAGTTTTTTTTTTATAAGGATCTCGTATTTTTTTGTTTGCGGAGGTATTTCTTTTAAGTTGCGACAATTTCAATTAACATAAGTCACTTTGACTGACGGCAAATAGAATAAAAGATTTGTTGGGATAAGATAAAAGGTAGACAGACTCTAGGGTTTAATAGAAAAGTGAGAAAGAAAGTAGGATTTATTTGCGGGGGCATTTGGGCTGTATAAAAAGGCACTTAAATAAAGTACCGGGATAGACGAGGCAATGCACGTTTGAGTTTGAAAGTCTTTTGGCGAATTGAATAAAAATTGGTTGTGATAGGACACGCAGCCATTAGGAGCGTTGATAGTGTTTTTTTGATAGGATGAACTTTAAGGCAGCCTGAACAGTCTAATGTTGCAATCATCGCAGGTGGAAACAAACATCAGTCAGCAATGCATAGAGGGTAGGACCGTTGAGCAGCGAAATATGGATTTATCGCAAAAGCTTTATTTGTAAGCACCGATGCAGGTTAAAATGAGTTTCTAAATCTTAATGTTTTTAGAAATTAGTCAATTTTTTGTCAAAGCAAAGCACTGAAAAATGTGTCCAAAAATCCAGGAGTTTTGTTTGTTTTTTCATTGCGATAACAAAACGTGTTTGAGGGCTCCAAAGGAGAATTTTTTCGTTGAAGTAAAACAATGACTTATTTGAAGTCGACTTCTGCAATTGTCAAGAATAATGAATCACGGGAATAATTTACGACGTAAACGTTTGCAATTAAGGTATCGACTTGATTCTCCGCTATCAGAAATTTAAACTTCTGACATTACAAAGGGACAAGGAAACTTTTTTTGATTTAATTTGATACAAAAACGTTGGAGTTTTTTTTTTTTTAGGGAAAATGTAGTTAGTTTACCATAACACATGTAGATCCTGAACGTCTTAAGCTTGATTTAATAGCAAAAATCAAGCCATTTTTTTGTTTTTTCGCTAAGTATGCAAGAAGTTTTGTAGAATCTTATCATTGTTTTTCCCTAAGAACATCTAAGATCAAACCACCAAGATGCCAAGGAAATGAAGGGCTCCCTTAAATAAGAAGGATAGCTCCTCAATTAGTAAAAATATCAAGGCATTTCAAGCCGTCGACAGGCTCTAGAGATAGTCTAGTCTGTTGTAAGAATTATTTTTCCAATATTCGAAGGTTGAGCGTAAATTCTTGCTGAGGTTGTAAGTAACTTTGGAGAAGATTTAATACTTCATCCGGAACACGAATATTTGTCTGTGGTGAAGAATTGAACAGAACTTAAATTGCCGGTTAAGGCTGTTGCTCGTTCTGACACGAAGGTCTTTACTCTTATGCAGACAAAAGAGCCCTCACCGGCCTCAAAGCACACGCTTCTGCACCGTGAAGGAGGGCTTATTGTAGAGCAACAGGTAAGACTCTGTCGTTACTGGTAGGTATACTTACCGCCACAATCTTTTGAGACATCATGCTACGAAACTAAATCTCGGTAATGACGGAATCTGCAGAGGATGATGCGAGGACACACCTCACTTTCTGTGCCACTGTCCCACTCTAAATCAGTTGAGGAAAAGAACTTTAGGAAGCTACTTCTCCCACGACATTTAAGAACTTTCCAACGCACCTCTAACTTCTCTTCCCAGGTTGTTAAATCAACAAGGTGACTCAAGGAACTTAACACGGCGAAATAAGGAAGTGTAAGCATCAAAACAACAAGGAGTTATCCCCCACTGGATATCACAATGGGTCACGATGGACCTAAGTGGGATGATGCGCTTCATCAGTTGTCTCGCTTCATTAACCCTACATTCTAACCTAGTTCTAAAAAGCTCCCTACAAAAGAACCCTGTCCCTGAAGTTGTTCAAGAGAGCAACTTCAGGGACACTAGCAGAAATATATTTCCTATTTTCATGTAAAAGATCAACCGCAAGGCTGATCAAAGGATAATAATGTACCTTAAAGAGGATACAAGTTTTCCCTTACACTCACTTATTTGTCGTAAATATCAGGTGCCAAGAAGCTAGAACGTGTGTCAGAGATTGGATTTTAGACTTTTAAAAAGCTTTTGGGGTTTTAGATCGTAAGAGAGGGATGAAGGAGCAGTTCCACTGGAGACACTCCTTTTTGTTTGCAGGAATACTAGATATGAAACATAAGTTGTTGTCTCGCATTTACAAGGAAAGAGGCTATTAATTTTCGGCTACATCCAAGCAACGTAAAAAGAACAGATTCGGAGCTTATACAGACGGTATAGTAAACCCTGCAGGCGAAACTAAAAATGGTTAAGGGACCGAAGCTGTTTGACAATACATTCCTTTCTTATGGAGATTTTTTGTTTTAAGGACGTATAACGGTGACGTCTAGGGCTGGACAGCGACACCAACATATCAGTTGCTGGATTTTGACTTATTTATCTCTAAGGACGTCCATCTGCTTTGGTCATCTAGATATAGCAGATGGACACTAAAGGTATGGCCCAAATTTTATAAGACACACCCAGTTGGTAGAGAAGAAGTAGAGGAAGAACGCACCTCAGGTGGCACTACCCAGTGGAAATGGGCTCAACCAATGCCGTGTGCGAAATTTTACGCAGCTGGTTAAGAACAAATCTGATGAGTGACCCTTGTTAAGGCTGAGACTTGGGTCTATATCGGACTGCTGCGCCACAAAAAGTTAGTTAAATCTTAAGAGATTTTTTTCGCCTCTTTTGTATGATTCACTGAAACACTCAGTTGGGTATCAAGCCAACGTTAAATTTGCTCCGTTATAAAAACTTGTAGACTCCCAGTGAATTCTTAGTCGGCTCTTCTGACTGGTGTTCCTAACCTCAAAGCTATTCTGAACTGGAACATGAATGGGGAGAAAAACATTTATTTATAGCCAAGCTCAGTGAAAAATCTCGGGGTGCTAGCTTTGTTTAATGGTAATAATTGCTTTAGCTGAGAGCTTTGGTGGAATGAGCGGCTTGAAACACTTAATAGTCCACCGTTACAAGTAATTACGCTGATCGAGCACCTTACTTAAAGTCAGACAGGCACCAATACGTTGGTATAGGGTAAGCAGGAAGAGTGTGTTCCAAAAAACTTGAGCCCTGGGATGGAATCATCTTGGGTGATCTATGATAAGTTTTGTCACAAATCACAAAAATCTGTCTGTATAAACTGAGATTATCACAATTTTCTTGTAGCAGCTCTCGATCAATCAGTTTTCAAACTTTTTCGTTAATTGGTGTTTTTGCCTTCTTTTAGGCTGACTTTCATGCATGTATGAATAAAAATAAGTGTTCCTACATCACAAGCCTAAATAAAGCAACGATTCGGAATAATATTTTTGTGATCACTTTACGCAGACGGATTATTTTGTTTGATCACATTAACTGTCACAAAATGTGAAGATCACCATTCCACCCCTAGTCACGTAAAGCTTCCAGTATCCTCTTCATACTGTTTTACTTGACACCATGGGTTGATCCTAGAACAAGAATGTTTACCTGATTATTTGTTGTATTCTAGGACTTATGTGGTGACATCAGGTCATATGACCGACAAGGGTCATTTTGATACAAACGCCTCTGAATTTATATAATTCATTTGTAGAGTAGCTGCTCCTCTAGGTTCAGACATCGGTCCCCAGAATATAAGTCGCGTTTATGCCGAAGCATTCCTTATAAAATCCTGCAGACTATTTCGTTTGGTAGATTAAAGTTGACCCTTACAAGTGCCTTAACTTTCAAGGGTGATCAAACCTTGATTTCTCAGAGTATCAAGGTTAACCACAAAAATTAGTTGGCAGGTTTCAAAACACAAAAAGGATTACTTTTCCCACAGGATATTCCAACCCATATTCTTCGGTAGTAGGTGATGGTTGTAACCGATGAAGCACTGAACTGTGTTTCATTCTAATGGTAAAATAGTTTTGCCACTTGAGGTGAAGCCTTATGAGGTAGGCAACCAAACGTAGGTGTAAGGTACCTATGCATAAATTGTTGGTTCCCTACAAATTCATAAATTCTAAGCAAATGCCAACTGTATCAGGCGATGATTAACGATTTTTTTTTAACAGTCGCTACAGCTTCAGCTAGGTATAGCTTCACCTTCCTGTGAGGTGAAGCAGTTTGGTGTATCGAGTGGTGGTTAAAGTAGGACTGCGTGTCTTAAGACCTTTATTGTCAAAGAAGCTAGCTGCGAGAGCAGCAATTTGAGCGCGATAGACAGGCAAACTGACGCATAGAGCAGCCAACGAAGTGTCATCAGAATACTTTGGAGAAATGTTGCAGCACTTATGTTTCAGAAGAAGATGCGTATGGGGTGAAGCGGCTTGGTGTATCGGAAATATCATGAAACGATTTCGGAGCAATGTCGCAGCACCGTTCCGGCTCAGCACTATTCTTTTTTTTTGACAGATTCTCCATCTCAGGAAAAGGATAAATAATATCCTGCAAAGTGTTAACTACAAGGATGGCATAAAAATACTAAAAAAATGGTACCAGCCGATTTCAAGAAAGAGCTTGGCGTAGAACCAACAAAACCAGTTCCATTTTTGTTCGACTTTAAATAGATGGCGGGAGCAAGTGGCCAAAATCGGAAGTCTGATTAGATTTGTTGCTTGTGTCAAAGAAAGATAAAGAAACGTTATTTTCGTGAGGATCTCAACGGTTAAAAGCTAATACCTTGAAAATAAGCTGTCACACAGCTCCTTTTCCGGTGAGCAGCGAGACATACACCGTGATGCGCTCAGTGAAACACACTCATTCTTGGATTTATTATGAAACGAATATGGGAAGCTGGTAGAAATATTTACATGGAGCTCAGAGGAATGTTTCATCTTCATATTTTTTCTCATGAAAGACTTGACAAAACAAGACACTTCTATTCATTTTGATGAAACCTGTCAAAAACCTTTCAACTTACAATCCACCATTATGTTCTCCGACGGCGACGAATATCCCTAATCCCTTGTGGTACTCTAATGATTAGGTGCTCCCTTTGCAAATTTATTCATATATGCTTTGCGGAACGTCCCCAAATTACAAAAGGTTAAATGTCGCCACTTAGTCAATACCCGAATAATTTAATCTCCCACACAATCGCATTACACAACGCACCGAGACTGATACTCAATTTACAATTTCAAATGACCCGCATCGTATATCCACGACCAGATACCGCAGCGAAAAATCTTTAATTATCCATGTGAACCAAGAGGTAGTACACACCGAGTACCGTTCGGTCGTCTCACGAACATCCTCTCTCTAATGCAGACATAATAACCACCCATTGGCAACTTGATTAGTTAACATTTCGACTGTAGTACATCCTTAGGCACTAAATACATGCACTGCGCTCACCTTCCTGGTACCTACATGTGTGTCTAGATATTCGTATAGATATCCTTTTCTATACGTTATGTATTAACATTCGAGGCGAATCTCATTTCGTATGCGTGCGTGGTCTGTAATTACACTACGCTTGTTCCGCAGTGTAGACTCGGGCTTAAATTACGTCCCTGTTGCCGTTTTGTGGACTGGGATTGGGTCTGGGTGCTCGCTGGAACTGCAACCTCTGAGCTCTCTGCGAGGCCAATCTATTCATGTCCTGTGTGCTTCTCTTCTGATGCGTTAAACATCGATAGTAAAGGATATATGCGACATGGTTTTACTTTGCAAATTGTCAACGAAGCGCTATGTTGCTGATATTGCATCAATTGCAGCGGCATTGGTTGTACGACAAGTTCAAAAAAAAAGGGAGGAAGAGGAAGTTGGTCTATGTTTGCCTATTTGATTTACATATTTTACAGTAAGGATATACGTGCACAGTTACAGTTTGATAGGCGAGCGTGTCTGTGTGTGGAAAATTGTGTGTTCAAGTGTAATCATGCATAGCAAATTGACGTCGATAGACTCATCCAATGGCTTAAAATTGAATTTCCTAACTTCAAGAGTTGAACAGGACTTCAACAAGTGATGGAGTATGTTGTCTTCCTCAGCATACGCTTTAGCAACTTGAAAGTTCTTTTTTATTTTGGGTTAATGAAGATGTCCTTAACCTTTGCGAAGGCAACAAAATGATCCCCAATGGTTATCCTATCAAATTCCGCAGCAAAATCGATCGATGCGCACATCAAATCCTTGCCAGGAAATTGACTTTTTAATCAAACGAAAATAATCACAGATCACAAAACCCAATTTCGATTTTTTTTAAGCTCGTGCCGATGCCAAACGAGAAACCACTTTGCAGCATCATTAAAATCTTGAAAATCATTTAACAGTAATTCTTCCTTATTCCTTAAAGGAATCCCTCGATTTTCAAGGAAACAATTTGGTTCTAAATTATTCTTATATTATTTCCCGACAAGCTCAAAGCTCTCCCGATGCCTTGCCGTCGAACATGAAGACCTTTTCAATCATAAAAGAGTAAATCCACTCCTCATACTGATCCTTGTCTTTATATCATAGGGACAATAGATGGAAAAGAAGAAAAAAATAAGAGGATTTTCATCATAAAATAAAAATTTCATATCATTTATGTTGAAACGAAACACTTTGCTGTAATAGAATGCCATAAGGGCGAGCGTACCATCCGCACATAGAGCCACTCCACTCTACAAGTGAAGAGTTGAGAAGTTATCTATCATCTACTACCCCGAACATCAAAAGGGATATTATCGCCCGTCGCCGCCACCCCCTTATCCAAGAAAGGGTATTCAAGCCAAATCAGATTTTTTTCTCGTTTTATGAAAATTCCCCAAAACTGAGGATTTAATTTCACAAGGAGATCTATAAAAATGAAATAAAAAATCAAGTATCCTTGCCGGTGAGGCTCCTAAATATTGTGTCAGACATCATGGCAACCGAAAGCGGATCGCATTGTGATGGATTTCGACTTCGAAATAAAGAACGGATTATTATTTCCTTTCGCAGAAATCCATCAATAGCGACATACAAACACGTTTTAATAATTTTCCTTAAAAGTAAATTCCGTGATTAAATGTAAATTCCATCGAGGGAAAATTTGTATACGACGACGGTGTTTCCATTTTTGGTTCTATTTTTATCGTGTCATCTTTCATTCCAATCTACATAAATGGAATTTTAAAGCCGCTTTGTAGCAATACCTGACAAATTAGTACAAAATGTCGGCGGTGTGTCTCTATAGCAGCTACAGCCTCTCGAAGTAGGATAAAAGTGCTTGGGATTAGCCACAAAAAGCATTTTCACCTAAACATGTTTGTGACACTCAAAAGTGTTGTTGTTGTGTATATCAAATCTTTTAGCTGTCAATTGGTGAGGAGAAAATACAAATTGCTATTCTCACTCCCATTTAATGTGACACATTCGAAAATAGATGTTAGATATGTAAATGTGTAAATGCCGGCATCAGAGATGGAAAAGTCACCGAAAAACAGTTCCACTCGGTGACATTGATTAATTGCCATGTTTCGAATTGAGTTGTCGTCGGATGGCAGACCAGAAACAATGAAAGTTTACACACAACCAGGGGCGGTCGGAAGGTGAGCAAGTTGGGTGTGGAGAAGGAGGCGAAGTGGTTCGAGTGGGGCGCTTAGCAAGCCAATGGAACATTAAAAGGCAATGATAGTTTTCTGTTTCAAAATAAGGATACAGTAAGAACTTGATTCCTTTGGATTTCAAGGAGTTTTACCTTAAAGCCAACGGTGGACTTAGGTCCTAACAGGCTATCCTGGAGGATTGAAAACAATTGTTACAGCTCTTATTTTCATGAATCAAGGAAATTCTTGTCTTGTGTTGTGTTGACGAGAAACAAGCTAATATAAATAAATAAATAAATGAATAGAGTGGCGCAACAGCTCGAGGTAAACCAGGGCCAACTTCTCAACAATGTATGCTGGTGTGTTAATTTCTTTACATACAAGGGGACCTACAATTTTTTGTCGAATCCGAACGGCACCTTGAGAAGTTTTTCAAGAAAATTGATACTCTCGGAGGGCTTGTCAGACTCTCGCGGAGGTGGGAACCGTGAAAAAGAACAAGTCTTTTTTTCAGGTGACGATGGCAGGATTCGAACCCAGACCTCCGGCGTAGTAAGCACACACACTAACCACTACGCTACGGCACCCCACAAGCTAATATGCTCGGTTTAATATGTGCGTGGTTTTGTACATACACCATGACCTAAAGTTAGCTGCAAAATTTTTTTAAAAAAATTCTGGCTAACAAGGGATTCTAGTGTAAGACATCATACGAGCGAAAATGATTATAAATGAGGAACAGAAAAAGAGGCTTAGGTGAACTTATGTTTTGAATAGTTGAGGATTCAAGTGAAATGCAAAGACTGACTGTGGTACGAGCTTCTACGTTCGCGTTGTACCAGTTATGAAAAATACTATGAAGTTTAATGTACGTCTGAAAGTGGACTCAAGGTGAAACTAATGTGAATTCGATCTAAGGCGAGTATCACGGCTCAATATGTTGCGGGACGGAATGCAATTAGCTATTTAGCTGGAATACGCTGTTCGTAGAAAACGCGATAAGAGCGACAAGCTGAACCCCTTTCGTTGATGTTCCAGCGCGTGAATTGACTTCTCTATATTTCTGTCACTATTTAGTTTTATCGCCAGCTTTTGAATCACATCCAAGATGATATGCAGTTTTTGAGACACCTGCCCTGACATGGGAGTTATATGTATATTCCAGCCAAAAATATAACCTATAAAAAGTGAATAGATTAAAAGGGGTTTAATACTTATTTAACCTTTTAAGGAAACCTTGGCATTTCGCGCCACTCTTGTTAGTCTCAAATATGTAGTCATTCCAACCCTACCGTAGAGCCACAATGCTCGCAGCGGTAGTATGCAGCAGCAGCGGCAGTATGAAGCGTGGACCTATGCGGCGCTCGGGACAAGAAAAACTCGAACTCGGTGAAGGGCGCTTATGCATTTTTTCAAAGCGGGTGGGTGACACAAATTCCATAAAACTTCTTGATTTTTCACGATTTCGATAAATTTCTCCACGTCCTATTGTTCCATTGTTTACTTTCCTTGAAGCGAACTGTCAACCGTGTAGGCCATACATTGTCTGCGCACTGACTACATGTGTTCAAATTTTGACAGCTCTTACTTCCGCTGCAACTGCACCACTGTGTGGTCCTATCGTAAGTCTTTATCGACACAAAACCGATACCAAGGATGGAAAACCTTTCGGTTTCAGCGATACAAGTGCCATTTAGTTCAATGCAAAAGACAACATTTGGTTTTAAAAGCAATAAACTAAACCCTGTTGTCAAAAAATATCCGCATAATCTTAAGCTTTTAATATCGGGGCTTAATGAGTTTAACATACGCTAAGGCTTAAGTTTAACGTTCGAAGAACAGGGGCGAGGAACCAAGAAAGAATATGAAAAGGAGTGAATTGGATTAGTAGTAAAAGACAAGAAATCGTTTACGAAAACGAGAAAAAGAGTCGGAGACAAAACTTAGCTCTGGGGATCTCCCGCGTTTTCGAAGATTGACAATTAATCCACTAGTTCCAATACTGGGTCGTTGCATTGTTATCGAAAAAACTGAACCGGTTCGAAATTTCATCTGAACCTAGCGGAATCTTGTTTTTTCTCGGAGCCGGGTCAAGCTAAAAATACGCGATTAGCTTTAAAAAAAAGCTACGATTAACGGACCACCCGGTCGACACCCGGATGCAGAAATCAGTGGTGTCAAAATTTCATCTGAAGCTATGGGAATCGTGTTTTTCCCGGAACTGCGTCATGCTTCTAATGGGCGTAACAAAAAAGCTGCAAAAAAGCTACAATTGACCCGCTAGGTCCCCTGTGCAGCCGTTGTAGTGTGCTCGCTAGCTTCAAATAAGAGCATGAGAAAGCGTGTTTTTCTGCGAACTGTTTCAAGCTAAAAAATTTCAAATAGGCTCAACAAAAAAGCTACAGTTAACCCACTAATTCACTGGATCGTCGACCAGCTACCGAAAAAAGTAAACCAGGTCAAAATTTCATCTGAGCCTAGCGAAAACTTTTTTTCTCGGAACCGGGTCAAGCCACAAATGCGGTATTAACGAGGCATAAAAGCTACAAAAAAGCTGCAATCACCCCGTCGGATCCCCAGTGTGGCCGTTGAAGTGTGCTCGCTAGCTTTAGAGAGCCAGAAGACCAAGGGACAAGCGAGTGTGTCTTCACAAATATGGTTTTCCATTTACTCGAAAAGATGTCTTGGGAACTGGAATGAAGAAAAAGATTACACAATGGTTTTGCAAGCGTGGAAGAAGACCTTGTTAGATTTCAGCATGAGGCACAATTTTTCACATTTTTGACGAAAGACCAAAAGTTGTTACTACTTTTGGGACAATATATTGCCAAAATTTTTGGTCTAAGCTTAAGAGTTTCGCCAGTAGTTTCTGGCATGTTTGAAATTATTCCGGTTACCTAAGCAATTTTTTTCGCTTGAAGCCAGCAGTAGGCGTCCCAGTTGGCAGATTTAATCAATTTTCACACTTTGTGCAACAGAAGAAACAAGCTATGCTTCAAGCTTGGTGTTGAAGACTGAAACCTTCACTCATATAGAGGACATGGCTTAATCTCTTAAGGGTCTAAGGAGTCTACGGTTATTTCATTGTGTTACAAGCTATGTGTCCAAACACTTTTTCTAAACGCCTTTTTAATCACTCTTAAATATTTATTTTAAGCACCGATTGGGCGCTCTGTGGAGCAGATCAGGCAGTTAGTCCTCTATCTTGCATTGCCTAGAAAAATATTCTGTAGAAGAATGAAGAATAAAGAGTAAAAAAGTTTTCTAGAGTAGGAATAAAATGGGTAACTCAGGTGCCAGACCTTCTTATTCCAAAATTTTACAACAAACTCCCATGTCGAATTTGAAATTGATCAAGCGCCCTTTTTGTCTCTTGTGCTGCGGTCCGGCCCTGTGTCCACCGTAAACAGAGATGTCACCCATTTCTGGGACGTAAAATCGATACTTTCGATTCAAAAGAGACAGAAACAGAGATGGCCCAAAACAACAACGCCACTCATAAAATATCATATCAGAGGCCCGGATATGTTGTAAAAGTCCTTTCGATTTAATGTTTCCGTCGTCGTAGTAGTCAAGCTGAAAAGGCCTTCTGCAATAAAGTAATGGATACATAGTAAGAGTCCGTCGAAAGAAAATAGCAGACCAGTATAAGCGCCGCCAACCAAACGACCCTTTAATACCCTCGTTTAATTAACTTCATTAGGTACTCTATTTCTTACAGTCCTTATCCATTTATACTCGCTGCGTTGCTACCCGGTCATTATCCTTGTTCATCAAAAGTTATTACAGTTTTCTCAGCCAACGCACGGAGTCTATAGGAGGACTAGCGGCAAGGTATGAACCAAGTTGCCTGCTCCTGTGTAGAATGTCACATTGATGATGACGTCGCAGGAAGAAACAAAAAATAGTCGCCGTGTCTGTATATATCCTGATAACATTAAAAGCAAACTGACATCGTAAAATAT
Source organism: Neoascia interrupta (assembly GCA_947623515.1). NCBI lineage: Eukaryota > Metazoa > Arthropoda > Insecta > Diptera > Syrphidae > Neoascia > Neoascia interrupta. The sequence continues at coordinate 20,588,352 of OX392462.1, read as the reverse complement.
TTACCACACACGTTATGACAATACGGTCGCGAATACACTGCAACCGTCTCACTATACCATATGATGATGGGATGGTGTTCAAAGGACACAAAGCCAACCGAGAATGCCAGGCAGTTCGTTCAAGTTATGGACTATATGTGCAGTTTGACAATTCCCATTAGAATTTAACGACAAGTGAGGGGGCTAAGGCCCCGAGTGTCGTCGACTCAAAAGCAAACTGTAACAGAAAAAAGGATTGAGCAGAAAAATAAAGTTAAACAGAAAAAAATGGCAAAAGGACCGCTGCTCGTACTGCACTATAAATAACTTTGTTACTGGAAATTGGCTTCTTCGGATTCGATTGCGTTTCGCTATGCAATGGCGGGTGTCCCGTTTCGCCCCACAACAGGAATGGAAACAATTTTTTTTTTTTCGAAAAAGTTCGCGTGTGCACAAAACCGATGGCAAAAAAGGTCAACAAGCCGAGGAACAGCAAACAACGGCTGCAGCACGCTCTCAAGTTTTAGCATTGCAGGATAGCAAGGAATTTATGGGAGCTGCTGCCGTGTGTCGTTAGAAGTAGGTATCCGCATGGAATGGCATTTGAAATAGGGTGTAAGGAAAATATCTACTCGGGGAGGGGAAATTTATAGAAATTGCTTTGACAGGATTGCATGCGAAAGAGCAGGTCTCGCCGGGACAGATGTTATGTAGCTGGTATGACATTTATTAATGGATGATTGCCCGGGAGGAAAGGTCATGACTTTGCAAACTTATTTTGACATTGATTGTATCAGTATGAAGTTGAGTTAGTTTACACCAATGGAGGGAGTGCACTTGGGTGAATGGTTCTATAAAAATGAAGTGCGCAACAAGTGTAGGAACGATTTCGGTGCTTTAGATGAAACATATCGAACTTCTAGGAATTTTGTCATAAAATTAGTTGAGGGGCCTCTTTTCCAAGGCAATCCAACTTATTTTATCAAGGAGACTATTTTTGATGTCTGTCAAAAAAGGACGAGTCATAGAAGACAAAAAGCACACACGACGAAAGCTTCACTTTCGATTTGATTCCATCGAATTCCTAAGTCACTGGGGTAAGATGACCTCCTTTCCATTGAACGACTTCTAATCTCTGGTGACAACTCTGAAAACATGAGTGATTTCCTTTCCATTTTCCCTTTTCATTTTTAGGTCAGCAAACATCCTGAAATAAGGTCAAATAAATTGCCCCTAAATCTGTCTCGGGTCCTTGCTCCTGAAGGCATTTAATTTCATCATGATTTCGGGAATACAATTGAAAATCTATATCAGCACTTCAAAGACATTCTAGATACGTTCTATCACTTCAGCAAACACCTACCTACTACCCATAAGACAGTTTGGGAAAAATTGAAATCAACAAAAGGAATGCGTTGCGTATGCCCCAAGGAAAAAAGTCGTCCGAATCTTCATCCCAAAGTGTCCATCCAGATAAAAATCAAAAGACCCAAGTTGAACTTTTCAGCATCGAAAATTAAATTTAAAAAAAAAAATCCGTACCGGATGCGATTCGAAGCAGAAATTTCCTTCGGCGAAATACATAGGAAGGAGAAGGTATCGCACCAGAGGAATTCGACATAAGATCCAAATGTTCTGCTGCCACACGTTTGTTTGTAGGTACATACATCCCGAAGGTATTTTCGAGTGGAATCTGGACTATTTTCTGGGCTTTGACAGGAAACACGTGTTCGAGAGAATGTACACATAAGTTCGTGTGTTCATCGCTTGTGTTTCACTGAATATGAGTACACGACTCCCGAGTGCTATCTTCAATTGGAGGCAAAAAACGGCATTTTCAATTTTTCTAATTTTGTTTGAACAGAAAGGAAGTAAAAAGAAAACGCTCCTCAATTCCGATGATGAAAAAAGGAATCCATCACACTGGAAAAAAGTAAATCCTCCAAAAATACCGCTCAACATTCGAAATGAAAAATGCTGTGTGATGGGACACACACACTGAGTTGTTCTAGTGCAAAATTAATTTCCTCTGACTAAGAGGATTTGTATCTATTCCTTTCCGTTTGATGGTATCTCTCTGTTGTATACCCAAAACGAGAGCTTTCGCCATAAATACACAGGATTCTTTTTCCACTCTAAGCCATTGTGGCTTCAACGATATGCTACGCGGAATTTATTCAATTACAGTGAAAATTTAATTAGTCCTTCCCACGAACAAGGGAAGCAAACAGAGAAAAGATGAGAAAAAAAAAAAACCGTCTGTAACCCACAAAAAGCAATCCTCGAAGATACTCATACAAAAGATGGTTTATTTTCGAATCTAATACGCAATGCGATGGGGGTGGCGCGGGGGAGACGGCAACAAAATGTTGTGGAAAATTTTAATTTCCTCCAGAATATTTCTATATATACAAAGGAGATGCGGCGATGATGGTGTGGGTGAAGGATACACCATAGTACTTATGCTCGAAATCGAAAGTCATTAGGGAACCACCCGAACTAATTAGGTATTCAAATATTTTTCGAAGACTTTCACGACTTAGGCGGGGATTTTGGGTAAATATTGAGCAAAGTTTTAGCGAGATTTTGAGAGGACTCTTTTTTTTATAAAAAAACAAGTTTATTTTCGGTCGGTTTTATACCTCAAAGGTTTGAAGACGAATTCCATGAAAGATGTTTCGGTTTTTTTGGTGGTGGAAGAAACTTTTTAGACTTTTGGGCTTTAGGGGTCTGAGGCTTGTGGAGGTAAACAGTAATTTTAAGGATCTAAACAATTTTTTTCAACGATACCTTTTTTGTCCGGTTGCAAGGTCAATTGGTTTGGGTATACTATTGTTTGTATTCTAATAGCTCGTGCGTAAGATTAGGCAAGATTCAGCGGAGGATAGAAAAGGCTATAGGTTTCTTTTGACACCTTGTGACTTTATATATTGACCTCAACTTAGAAAAAATAGATCAGCATTCAGTGACTTAAGCAATCATTTTTAGCAGTCAAAGTGTTGAAGTCAAACGATTGAAATCTTTTTGAATGCTTTGTTTACAGTGGAGACACTCCGAAGTGACTGGTACCAATGAATGACTTCAAGTGACTTCAAAAAATTGAATGTATTCACTGACTTCGACAAATTGAATGTGCTCAGTGACTTCAAACAACTTTAATCGAGTGAATGCATTCTCGATTGATTGTTTCAATTCTGACTTCAAACTGAAAGCTGATTTATTTTTCTATCTTTAAACTGAATACGAGTACGACTTTAAAGAATGCATTCCGCAATGAATGCATTTTTTTACAGCTCTGTGGCAAAGACATAAAAAAATTCTTTTTCAGTCCCAGGTAAACTAAAGCCAGGTTATGTCAGGTAATGTCTGTCTTGCGAATCGACACGTCGTAAATAGGCCATTCAAATCAAATTAAGGATAAGCATATAGGTACTACATATGCTTCAAAAAATTCGATTGGACGATAGGACTATGCTTGGCAGTATGTTGCCGGACACATGGCGCTTCCGTGCTTATTCTGGGAAGAGCAAAAGTGGTCATAGAGTCCTTTTGGCCTTTGATTGGAATGTTGGAAATACGTATATGTTTCTTACCTCCCATCCCGATAAGTATACAGTGAATGTACTGTCTCCTCTAGGCTCGTCAGACCACTGCGTCATATCAGCCACGTTCCTATTGGGTAGTCAACCTAATAAGGAAATTACTCCAAGAAGAACAGTGTGGCGGTACGAGAAAGCCAACTGGGATGGCCTTAATAACTTCTTCGGTCGTTTTAACTGGTCTTTGTGCTTTCTCGATGACAACGTAGATGCTGCTGCTGATATGATAACTAACACCATTCTTCTTGGTATGATATCCTTTGTCCCATACAGGAATAAGTGTATCAAACCAAAGGAGAACTCGTGGTTTGACTCGAGCTGTAAAGAGGCGATTAGGTTAAAGGAGTTATGTTTTCGGTCCTACAAGACCAACCCCTCACAGGTAAACCGAAAAAAGTTTAAACAAGCCAGAAATTATTGTAATGCTCATATTCGCTGTGTCAAATTCCAATACGACCAAAAGCTGAGGCAGAAAATACTACATTGTCCCAAGGGTAGTAAAAACTTTTGGTCTTTCGTTAAAAATGTCAAAAACTGTGCCTCATTTTCCATCCCAACACTCGTTTACAATGACATTTAAGCTGTCACCTCTCTAGACAAAGCGAATCTACTTGCAGCGCATTTCGCTGCTAGCTCCATGCTCCCTGATTCTGCAATGTCCCCGCCTACACTTGAGCGCGTCGAATATACCTTGGATCAAATTCACTTTCGCGATCGTGCAGTCAAAAAAGTACTTCGAGATCTAAACATTCACAAATCCGCTGGTCCAGATGGAATATCCCCCACTGTTCTGAAGAGGTGTTCTTCCGCGCTGGCAAAACCATTGTGTAAGCTTTTTCATCGGTCCTACTCCTCAGGTCTCTTTCCGAGTAGATGGAAAACAGCATTTGTCCAGCCCGTCCCTAAAAAAGGCGATTCTTCTTCTCCCTCTAGCTATCGTCCAATTGCACTTACCTCCCTTCTTTCTAAGGTCATGGAAACGCTGATTAATTATCAGCTTATGAAATATCTTGAAACACGAAAACTTCTTAATGACCGGCAATACGGTTTTCGTAGCAAACGGTCCACTGGTGATTTGATGGCATATCTCACTGAAAAGTGGAATCATTCCTTGCATCTTCTAGGTGAAAGCAAGATTGTTGCGCTTGATATTTCAAAAGCATTTGACAGAGTTTGGCACCAAGCTCTCTTGTCGAAAATGCGTGCATTTGGAATCGACGAATCTCTTATTCAGTGGATTAGTAATTACCTTTCGAACCGTTCAATTCAAGTTGTTTTGGATGGCTTCAAGTCCGCAGTTCATAAAATTAACGCTGGGGTTCCCCAGGGCTCTGTTTTGTCTCCGACACTCTTTCTCATTTTCATTAATGATCTCCTGTCTGCTACAACTAATCCAATCCACTCCTTTGCTGATGACAGTAACCTCAGTTTCTCATATTCGTTCTCGGTTCCGCGCCCCTGCTCTTCGGACGTTGAATTGGAACGGCAGCGTATGTCAAACTCATTAAACTCTGACCTTAACAGCATTGTATCATGGGGATCTCGAAACAGAGTGGAGTTTAATGCTTCTAAAACTCAATGCTGTCTTCTGTCATTGAAGCAAAACCGAAACACCCAGCCATTGTCCATGAATGGCACTTGCATCGACGAAACCGAAACGCTTTCCATTCTCGGTATGTGTGTCAATAACAACCTTAGTTGGAATGACCACATATTCGACGTCGCCAAGAACGCTGCGAAATGCCTAGGCTTCCTTAAAAGATGCAAGAAGTATTTCACCCCCTCTGATTTGGCTATTTTATATAAGGCATATATTCGCCCCAAGTTGGAATATAATTCCCATGTCTGGGCTGGTGCTCCAAAAACAGCACTGCTCTTGCTAGATAGGATACAAAAACGCGCGTTAAAACTTGTTAGAGACAAAAACATTGCGAAGTCTTTTGACTCATTAGAACATCGACGTAATGTATCTTGTCTTTCACTGTTTTATCGCTTTTTTCACAAACAATGTTCCATCGAAATAGCCAATTGCATTCCGCCCCTAAAGACGTTCCACCGTAATACTCGCCAAAGATCGAATGCACATCAGTTTACCCTCGAGCCCACCTTCGGACGCACAGTAAAGTTTAGAGGTTCTTTCATAAGCCGTACAACGCGAATGTGGAATGTTCTCCCACGGTCATTCTTTCCTGCGCAATACAACTTGCAACTGTTCAAAACAAGAGTGCATCGGTACCTCTCCTCCCTTTCCTCGTCTTCTAATCCTTTCCGCTCGTGAGATGTGTAACATTAAAAAGGGTATCCAATCCCTTATATTCGCGAGTGCATTATAAAAAAAAAAAAAAAAAATATGTGCGCCCAGGAATTCAAAGGGGAAAGCACTAGTAATTGGGCGCGTTTTTTTGACACTTGAGCAAAAGGTTGAGACCCGAACAAGGAAAGAACAATTTTATAAAGTCAGCCTGAGAAGTGATAGCCTTTCAGCTGGTGTAATAAGGTCACAGGAAATAATTCCCAAAACTTGAAATTAAAAAAAAAAACCTAAAATTATTCCAGTTTATCTTTTTTGGGGGGGCACTGCTTCTCTCCATACAACTTCCTTGCTAAGAATCACTTTTTAGTTTGGATTTTAAAAAGCAAGTGGATCAAGGACCACAGTTCGGGTGACATGTTTAGATTCTCCCTTAGTTCTTACCGAAAACCTTTCTCTTTAAATAACTCCACAAGAGGAAGTAGAAGAAATTTCGATTTGCATAACTTTAAGGGCTAATCAGACTCATTCTAACTGAAACATTCAACGGGATAGGTACTCGAATTTCTTACGATATGAATTGATTGTCTAATGACTTGCATGGACAGTGTTACCAACCTGTTAAATGAAGAGAACTAGACTAAATTTTAGAACTAGATTTTTATTTTTGGCGAAAAAAGAACTATGAAGAGCGGTGTTGACTGCTCAATGTGAGAATTCAGAGACGAATTGAGGTGCCTGGCAGGCTTTGAAGTCTTTCATTCATAGAAGTACGTAAGGTGAGCTTGACTTAAAGTTTAACCACTTTCACCAAAACGCCAAAACTTCAAACAAAATTCGACATTGGACAAATTCATGACTCACTGAATTTGAGTTCATTTAAGAATTTCAACTTTTTTATTTATTTTTATTGCTTTTTTCGTAACAAGAAGCTCTATTTTCGTAACGAGGTTAAGTGACAAAAATGAGTTGTTGCATGCTAAATGACTCCGTGATTAAAATTGTCAAAGACATAGTTGACATTTATCAAAAAGTTCAACTGTGATAAATTCAGTAAAATACGGTATTTGACGGTCAACATCCACGCTATCTATTGGCTGACTCAAATGAGTTTTCAAAATAAGGCTATGGCCGAATTTAAAAATAATCTTTCAATGGATGACCACGAGATTAATCTTATATATCGAAAGAGGTTTCCTAATACTATGTCTCCACCACCGAAGAACGAATTCGATCGACTTCGGTAAAGGTGCTTTCTCGTTTGATCCGTGAGCTTCTACGGTCAACCATCAGTTCAGATCATAAAATCCCTTCTGCAAAAATTAAGAAGATTACTTTTTATACCCGACCCAGAGTAAGTTTAGTTTGCTGTATAGTTTGTAACGCAGTGAAATAATCACCGTAGACCTTTTGGAGGTATGAACGAGACCGACAGGCGAATCGATTAAGCCATGTCCGTCCGTTCGTATGTGAACAACTAATAGCCCTTAAATTTTAAGCTAGAGAGCTGGAAATTGTTTAGTGGACTGGAATGAGCCAGATCAAGTTTGAAAATTTGTTGAATCCGCCCACAGACACGCCTACTACTACAGGCCTGTATGTGCGACTATCTCTTATTTTAAAAAAATACTTTTTTCACACTTTAGCTAGGTTAAAATGGCTCTAGCACACTGATTTTTAGTGTGTGACTGAAAGAGTTTGGCGTTTACATTGACCACGCCAACTTCTTAAGGAATCAAAAATTTTTTTCAATAAATATAGTTTTTCAATAAATATATGAAATTTCATAAAAAATTATATGACAAAAGTTGTAGATATTAGCATTTTTTAATTTTTTAATTTTTTGAATATATTAACTATATATGTCTCCGCCCACTTTACATCCCGTCCATTTTTGGAAGCGTGGCAGTTTTCTTGATGCTAGGGTCGCGTATTTTCAGACGGACTGAAGCTTTTGCATAGCTTTGTTGCACTTTCCCACTTGGTTTAATTTGAGTTGAGCTACTATGATGAAACTCAAGAAAAATTTAGAATTTTAGGCCTTCATTTTTATAGGTAGTAGGCCACAGTGGGTACTAAAAAAATGTGTAAAAACTGTGATTTCTTCCATTCGCTTTGAATTGAAGGGGAGCTCCAAGTTCTTCTGCCTACCAAGCAGCATTTATAACAGCCTTAACTATTCTTCCTAGATCTACGATATCGTTTGTACCTTGTGGGCTTTGAAATTACCTGGACCTGGCACAGGCACGCTTCGCGGTTTAACCAGGAGGTCGAATGCAGATTGCGTTGCCAAAATACCAACTTGTATCACTTTATGGATTCAAGCTTGGCAAAGCTTTCGTCGCAGCTTGGCATTGGGTGAAGAAAACAACAGTTCTAATTCCTTTTGAGCTATTTGATTAACTGGTGAAGAACGATCCCATCCGGGCACTGCCTTAAACTTTTAAGCTATCTGCTTCACAGTTCATTTTCTGTCCAATTTCGTCCACTGATAACAGAGAAACGTGCGGCAAATAATTGCACGATTATTTACCGCACAATTTTCTGCCGCAGAGATCTGATTTTCTGTCGCACATGACCAATAACTTGTCGTGCGATCCGTGCCAATTTGGATGGCAAGTGAGAATTTTTGAAAATATCTTTGAGAATTAAGTTTTTTAAACTTGTTGTCATGCTGCTCGAAGGAGTAGAAGTTTGACTAGCATTTTCTCTGATGCCTTTACTTTGACCCTTATATAGTAAACAGTTTCAATCCATCTCGTAAAGTTTTTTCAAAAAGGGTTTCTCTAGCGTCTGTTGTCTTCGTCAATGTGGGGCTGTACGGGCATACCTAAAAGTCCAACAAGATTTCTTTTACAGTAGCAGCAATGCGTGCCTAAGGAAGGATCAGTTAGGTAGAAGATTCTGGTATCAGCGAATGTCATATGCTTATTGAGCCTGACCTAGATGCCCTGAATATAGCATGGTTCTATTTAACGACATTCTTTTACTAGTTCTCGAGTACTAAAAGTCTCGATAGACTTTGTTGGGTCCTATGGAAGTGTCAGCTTATTAAGTGTCTGCGTGTGGTTCTTAAGGTTCTGGGATAGAGGATACCATATGGGTTATACCTATACTTCTTCGAAATTTTAGGTCGAAGAAAACGCAACCAACACATCCGCAATTAATGCGTTTCGTTTTTTTTAATGACTCGTTAGCTGGAAGCACGTTAACTGCCAAACGATTAGGTAAACAAATTTCACTCTCACCAAAGTGTTCGCAATCTCAATGCAATTTTCGTGGGCACAGCATGTGTTCTCACTATAACCGCATCACTTCGGCGAAAGATTACATGCCGGCACACATCTGTGGCCGCAGCGGGATGTCCATGAATAAAATCGCAGTCCCGCGCCATCGAAAGGTGAAAACGATCAAAAATCTTTTTCTTTTCTGGAGCCATATGTTGCTCCGTCTCGCCATTAACTTGGTTGGTTTTGGCTATTCCATTATCTTCAGATCGATTACGACCAGCTATATGCAAACAGGGTATCTTTCGCTATCTCAAAGGTGAAGAGGTCACTCAAATTAATTGACTCGAATAAAAATCACACAGAATCTATGTGGGAATATGCATTCCCACTACAGAGGTGACCTATCACACACCGTTGGAAGATAGCACGGAGCCACCACCACGAAGTCGGGGCATAGTAAAACTTCCAAATTGAATCTATAAAAGGTTAAGGGAGGGGAGTAAAAAAACATACAAGAAGTGCATCCTCCACCAACTAGTGTCTCCCACACAATAGACCAAGTTGATCATAGTCCTCGCTTCATAGGAGATGGCCGCAGATACTATGCGATGCGAGGATTACGAGGCGCGAACCTCCACTTAATATGACTTCCATAATGAATTGGTTGCAGGCGCATATATCGCGAGCCACAATCATCGTTGAACTTTGAATCATAAAAGAAGATATCGCCGGGCGCCCTCTCGACTTATTTTCTGCTCACCCACTGGCGCTCTCACCCAGGCAACCGCACTCATGACAAACGAGCTCCAGGGCGCAAACGATCAATTATTCGAGCGAGTTTCCAGCTGGGATTTCTCAACCGATTTCAGGATATGAAAAATCGCCAACTCATCGGTGGACGTAGGCTGTAGGCTGTATTCTCGTGGCAACCCACAAGTAAAAAAAACAGTCGAAACTATCGATCCACCAACGGACTCCCCAGTTAGGGCAGAGTGTCCTCACTCAAGAGTGTTGTCATTTGTCTGCACTTGGGGCTCGCCTATATGAGATGAGTCCTTTGTGCCGAACGACACTACATCGCGTTGGTAATTATTTTTGCATTAAAAATTCCATTCACGCAAAACAGTATATGAGCTGCTCTTGACTGCTGCTGCAAGTGTCTGGAATCTGGATGGATACTCCTCAGACGCAGGCCTGTAGTTGTCCCCTGTTCTTTTTTTGTGCACAACGCCTCTGTTGGAGCGTTTAAAAAACGGCTCGTAAATATGACGAAATGACGCTGTACGTAAACAGAAAATATTACAACCGATACACTGCGTGGATGGGATACCTCCTTTGGTAAGGAGACGACTATACGTTCGCCGGTCGTAACTTGGTATCCATGAAATTTTTATTATCTTCCCGCAGTCATAAATTCGATGGAATTTGTCAGAAGTGCGTGTGCTACATGAAGCGCGGAGGACCTTTATAATATTTTTTTCGGCCATTTCGCTGTGACGGAGGACCACGGTATATTGAGCGACCAGGCGAAGTAGCGAACCTTCATTATGTCTTCAACAACTCTGATTATGTGCTCCATCTGTGGCACCTGCGACAAGATACAAATTTCCATAAAGCCAAGCCCGACGACGACCGACGGGGGAAATATTAATTAAAAATTCTCTGTCGTTTGGGTGTAATTACACGGTAATCAAGGCATGCTAATTAAGCTCTCCAGCATCAGTTGGGCCAGGCCGCGGGAAGGGACTGTGTCACTGTAACCACACACACACAGACGCAATCGAAGTCAAAAGGATTCGGTTTTCGTTTCTATAGATACTTGGGTGCCTGACGACACGACATGCTTCTCTTTTCCGCTTTCAGAGAGAGCGGCTCATGGCTCGAGGACGTGCCCGTAGTGCTTAATCAGCCGGTGATAGGTTCCAAATCAGCGACACGCGGGTGAGCCCCATTACCATCCAGACATACAAATAGAGATGTACACACCGACCGGTGTGTTTTGTACGTGACGTTCGCTGCCTGTCTGCGCGATGTGCAATCAAGGTAAGAGAGTGCGGGAATAACTATTCTCCTCCTAGGTGGGCTGTGGTTAAAGGAAATGAGCCGAGGATGTGCGACGGACGCAGCACCTTCATAACACAGCACAGCAGTAGCGGCGGTAACTAGGATCTTTGACCTTGGTGTAAATTTAACTATCGCTGGCGACGAGTACGGTTTTCTAATGTTGACTGCATCGATAGCAATTATGAGCATACCGTTTACCTTCGGGTTGAGTAGATGCCGCTGACGATATGAGATCGTGGATAGGCGATAGTGTTTAATGAGTTAATTGCAGAGTATTTATTGAACCATGTTAATTGGAGGTTTGAAGGGCAACCAGAGAGGTGAAAAACTGTTATGGACGTTGGAATTTCGAGAGAGATCACGTTCTGCCCGAAAGGTGGCGCAAATATCCTAAACCGGAACAATTTGGTTACAACTTTTATCCTTGCCAAACAAATTTTATTACTCTTTCGCAGGCTTTTGGAGTTTTGGACTTGCGTCATTATATTTCATTGTTTTGTCGTCCAGAATCGGTCAGGTGTGTGTTTTGAAAAATAGGAAGAATATCATAAAAATTATGCAAGTGTGTACACACAGTGAAGAAGTCTTATCAAGTTTACACCAACTGAAGATAGAAGCGATATCAAGCAGTTATTTCCTTCCTTGATCAAACAAGAACATTTTATAGTTTAGAAGTCGCATACCTTATCTATGCATGTAAATGTAGTATAACGTCCCCAATCCTTAGGAATTGTAAGACCAAAACACAAGTCTGAAAACAAAACCATCAACCAAAGTATTCGCCATGTTCTCTCGGCTGTAAGTCAGGTGTCTGGACAGGTGCAACTGACTCGATGCGAATGGTCAGCCTTGTACCAGTGCTCCGGCCTGGAGAATCTTTAAATTTATTCCGGATGAACGGCGCCGAGTCTGAGGTGATGCCGAAATTCTAAGGGGACTTTAGCCTAAGTTGGGTGCAAAGAGCTAGCACGATACAGAGCTGGGTAGCGAAGCTTGCTAGTTCAGGCCTATGTCCTCCGAATGTAGCGTTACCTTAGGTAAGTTAGTACCAGCGTTTTAAAAGTAAAAGTTTAATATATTTCTGTCTGTTGGATGCTTTTTGACAGTGTTTTAGGTGTCTGGGCAGGGGCTAGTGGCTCGGTTAGAGAACATGATTGTTTTTTTTTTGCTGTGAGTCAAATAAATTTATTCGATGATAATGAAAAATAGGGGAAAAGATATTAAGCATACTGACGTATTGAAGTTTGGTTGCTGAGCAGGTGCATCTGACTCGATAGCGAATGGTCAGACTTATACAAATGCTCCGGTCAGGAGAGTAAGTAAGTAAATACCACCGTTTTGAAACTAAAAGTTTAATATTTTTTGGTTTGCCAAATACTTTCTGACAGTATGTCATATGGTTGGGCAGCTGCTAGTCGCTCGATTATAAAACATGATTGGTTTTTTTTTGCTGTGAATCAAATAACATTATTCGAAGAAAGTCGAAAATGAGGGGAAATCAATTAAGCATACTGAAGTTTTAAAGTTTGGTGTATGTGCACGTGCAACTGACTTGATAACAAATGGCCAGCCTTATGCCAATACCCCGGACTGGAAAATCTTTGAATTCCTCCGTGAGGATCAGCGCAGTAGAGTACGATTGTGTCTGACAGGGGGCGCGAAAGTCGAAGGTAAAGTTCGTCCAAACTTAGGGTGCAAACAGTGTTGTAGACAGAGCTGGGTAGCGAAGCTTGCTGGTTCAGGGCTAGGCCGCCCGACTGTAGCGCCCCCTAAAGTAAGTAAGTAGCAATGTTTTAGAAGTAAAAGTTGAAAGGTTTTCTGTTTATCAGATGCTTTCTGATGGTATGTTAGGTGTCTGGGCAGGTGCTTCCGGATCGGTTATAGATCATGACTGCGGTCAGTCAAAAATAGAGGAAAATCCATCAAATCCAAACAGAAGATTTTAAATTTGGTGACTGGGCAGGTTCAAGTGACTTGATAGGAAATGGCCAGCCTTATACCAAAACTTCAGCCTGGAAAATCTTCGAATTCATCCGTGACGAACGTCGCGGATGAGTATACATACTCGTACTTAGCAGAGTACGACCGTGTTTGAGGTGGCACGCAAAAGTCGAAAGTCAGCCACCTTAGGGTGCAAACAGTTATAGACAGTTAGGTTAGGTGGTGGAGGGTTAGGGTCTCCGACTACAGAGCCCCAGAAAGTAAGTAAGTTGCAACGTTTTGGAAGTAAAAGTTGACAGGTTCTCTGTTTGTCAGATGTTTTTTGACAATATGTTAGGTGTCTGGGCAGGTGCTTCTGGCTCGGCTTTAGATCATGATTGGTGTATTTGCTGTGAGTCAAACAACACTATTCGATTAAAGTCAAAAATAGAACTAACGAACCTTTAAAGTGCCACTTTTATAGTATATCAACACGGAATCAGCCTGTTAAGCTGAAAGTTTAATTGCACCGAGCTGTCAGCGTTTGAATAAAGCTCAGTGGTATTCAGGGTCACTGATCTTTACAAACATTCCGAGAATACCTCTTTTACTAAGCACCAGAGTAAAATATATCTGGGAGCGCGCCGCAACTCCTCTGCCTGTTTATTTTTAAATTTTGATTAGCTTCAAAAACTTTTATTTAAATTATTTAAAAATTGGTCACTTTTATTTGTCACTTTTTTTGATTCTGCTTTTCAAAATTCTGTTTTACAAAACTCTGGAAATGCAACTTTTACTTAGAAATAATTTGACTAATTTGCTTAAAAAAACATATTTTTTCTGCTTAAGTCAGAGTTGTGAAAAATCAGAATTTGAAGAAGGGTTGTACTCCAAATTCTGCCGGGGTCAAAATTCTTTTGACAGGATTAGGAATATGCAAATTTTACAAAGCGACACACGGCTGGGGTCAAAATTCTGCCGTGATCAAAATACTGCTTCTTCAAATTGTGTTGGAATAAGGCTCAGTGGTAGGCTCGTAGTTTTGCGTTAAAAAGAATTCACTGATTCTGTCTGGTTTCAAAACTCTGCTCAAGTCCCACTTTTACAAAACAGAACCGTGAAAAACATTCGGGAGCGAGCCACATTTCTACCTGTTTATTTTTCCAATTAAGATTAACTTCAAAAATTATTATACAAATTATTAGAAAATGGGTTGGGGTAAAAAGTTTTTTACGATATTTTGATTTCAAAATTCTGTTTAACAAATCTCTGGACAAGCAAATTTTACTTCAAAAAATTCATTAAAATTCATTCATTCATTTACTTCAAAAAAACAGAATAAGCATTTTTTGCGTAAGAAGTGTTGGGATCCAAATTCAGCTGGTTTCAAAATTCTTTTGACAAAATTCTGGATTTGACAAAGCGACACAGAGCTGGGATCAAAATTCTGCTGTGATCAAAATGCTGCTTCTTAAAATTCTGTTGTAGAAAATACTGGAAATGCCTTTTTTTTAGCAAAACAGTGAAATATTGGAAGGGGGTCAGCGTGTGCCAACCCTTGCAACTTCCTGCCTGTCTATTTCTATTCCTTTGCTTCACTTCAAAAATGTGAAAATTTTTTGCTTACAAGGCAGAATTTTATTGGTTTACTCAGAATTTTGACAAGCATAATTTTGAAAAGTAGCTATTAGAGCAGAATTATGACCAGCTGCAGAAAAAAACTTTTACTGCCCCTTTCGGTATTCTGAATCTTTTCTTTTCAGAATCTTTTGAAGTATTTTCGGAATCTGAATCTAACTTTAACTCGACTTTAAGTTTGGATGTATGACCAGGTGCCGTGCTTGCTTATATCACAGAGTCACATGCTGTGATTAAAATAAGATTGCTAAGGCCGAACTGGAGCTGCTCTTATAATTTAGAAAGATCTTCAGCAAAGTGTGAGAATTGTGTCTGGGCAGGTGCAAGTTGCATAATTGCACATATTTGCCCGATATTCGAGCAAAACGGAACTAAAAAAATGCTCTGTTTGATCGAAATACAATTCACAAAGCTTTTATAGCAGAATTTTGTGTCTGGTGTCTGGGCAAGTACTTAATGCTTGATAGCCATGGCTGGCCTTGCTCGCGGAACCGCACCGATTAATTGTACCTACACGATGCCTAGTACATTATCCTGAGAATCTTAGTTGAAATGAGAGTTTTATTGATTACCCTAAATTCCAACAGTACTTTAAATCTGTTGGCTGTGCAGGTGCAAGCACTCAATAGCACGTGCTTGTAATAGATCATGGTGGAAATCGTCTTATTATATTTAAAGCACCCTCAAAAATACTTGTCCTATCTATTAACATTGATTTGATAGAACTTTACTTAATTACACGTAGGGTGTTTCAAGCACATAAGTTTCAAGTTTTGTGTTCCGGCAGGTGCAACTTTTTCGATGACATTTTATCGAAACTACATACTGCTGCAAATCTTAGTATTTTGGGTGGATATTCGACGAGGAAGCATGAAAGTCTTATTCGTATTTGGAAAAAATCTGAAAATTTGGAAACAAGTGAAAAATCTCGTAATTGTCGAAAACGGATTGTGGAGACCGAAATATGGCTAATTTTACTAAAAACGACTTTAACTACGATTTTAAAGATTTTCGAAACACTTAATTAAACTCAAACTTCTCAACATATGCACGTAACTTTCCTTTGAGCCCTACTCCCAGGTCCCAGCACCTTTGCCCCAATAAAAAAGTTCCATTCAACCATAATGACAAAAAGTCATAACGCATTGTTTTGCCGCCATCTGTTGTATATAGACTGTAAAAACCGGAAGTAAAACTTTACACATAACCCTCGTAAATTTGTGCTCATATAAAAACAACTTGTTTTGAATCTCATTTCAACTTGGTCCGCAATAAAATTGCAACAAGCCCTTCTGTGTACAACTGATGTGCTGTGTACTCTCGCAATAAAACTTTAACGCCTCACAACTAATTTACACACACACACAGAAAAATCCGTATACGACTCCAAATCGAATATCAGCACTTGTCACCCTTAAAGGACCAATAAAAAAATTAAGTAAATACCATATGAAGAAGTTGGCACAACATTTCGACAGCGTTTGCAAAAAGAACGAGTGAACGAGTCGCTCCCCTTAATATGGGGGTGTAGTGAAAGCAGCAACCCCTCGTAATTCAAGGAGAATTGTGAGGAAAATTATTATCGACTTGGTTTCTATAAACTGGGTGCGGGGCCCATATTTCGATGGTTGTTTGAAAAAAAGAAAAAGAAAACTGTGTAGGTAGGCATTTCACTTTATCCTCTTACGAGGGATTAAGGCAGGCAAACCTCGTAGATATCGTCTTACCCCCAACCTTTGCCCAGGAAAAGTTAGAATTTTTTATCGGCTTTTCTGGTATTTGATAACCGTCCTAGGCGATAACCATAAGCCCCCTCTATTTAACTCCAATAAGACGACACACGATAGCAAGTCGCCGTTGTTGGTGTGTAATGCCTATATGAATGGTCAAGCCTTGTGAAGACGACAAGTATCTAGATACATTTAAGAACCAATTAATGTCAAAACAAAATTTACGACTAAGTCGACACGAGACACATATCCAGCATCGGCGGCCACCAATATTGGGCCGGGGGATAAGAATCATCAATGATGATGTTAATGGTGGGGTAATATCGGGTCTTCGATGCGCGTGCGTGCTTCGCCGCCTCGAGGGATCACACTCGAAAGACCACCGAAAACCGAGATTATCAAAAGTCGAAAATGAATTGTTTATGCGACATCGGACACAGTATCATGTGAGTAATAACGGCAATAAAATTAAGCATTTTATTCGAGATTAAAAGGTCACAAAAGACCAAGTCGTGGGCAGTGTGGAGCATCTCAGATTGCGCATATCGCGCACTTTCACTTAAGTTTACGGTTTCCCCCCTGCCTATATATTGATAAGACGCTCCACCACACCGCACGAATGCAATAAACACAACGAGACGATGAGATACTTTGATTGACTTTAATGGAAGGGCGGGGGGGAGTGCGCTTCAACCGCACATTTGGCTGCTCCACCAGCTCCATCGGGACAAGTATTTCTGGGACTTAAAGGATTGTCACGACCGACGACAGTCCCCTCGCTAATGGACAGAGCGCCATTTAAAATCGACGAGGCCATTAAGTTTTCGGTTTTGAATTTTATGATTCCTCTCTGGGTGTCGACTGGAGGAAAGTGCTGCGGATGGGGTCACCCAAATGGAATTGGATGACACTTTGCACTTGATATGGAGAATCCAGTTGAGTACATTAAAAAATAAAAGACTCGGGGGGACATGTGTTCTCTTGGATTGGTGCGCGTGCATGCAGGATTTCCAAAGGGCTATTTACTATCTGTTGATGGGATCATCGATTCCCCCTTTTCCCTTTGGTTCATCATTAATAAAATGTTGGGCAGTTGTTTGTTGAAAATCGTTTTTTATTGAAACAATTTGAGCCTTGGGGATTTTCATAATTTTTTTTTTTTTTTTGTGGGAAGTTATGGGTGTGAAAAGTCGTCTGGTATTCTCTCCCAAAAGTCTATGTGTTTTGAACGAATGGGCACTTAAATTACGGATTCACATATATGACATAGAGATAAGCGGGGAAAAGAATGTGGAATGCCGAGTCGTCCTCTGCCGCACAGCATAATCCAACTCTCATAGAAGATGTTCGTTTAACAAAAAAGGAGTATTTTTATGTGCACATTACTGGCATATTAAATCTGTCGATAAATTTCATTTTTACTACGCAATCTGTCATTATCGCTATAAGAGCGAATGTCTTTATAAATTGAGATTATGGAATGCAATGAAAATATATTTACAAGACAACAATCGACTGCAACAAGCGTTTTGTATTCAAAAAGGCTGTGCTCCATCGACAGAAGTTATTTGATTGTTATGTGTTCGTAACTGAACGTTAAATGTTGAGATATTAATTTTTAAGTCATTATCCGACAATATTGTGTTAATAAAGTGGTGGATTTTATTTTTGTGTGTTTGGAGGACTGACAGTAAAAATTCTGTTCAAGGCGATCAACGTGTGAGCATACTGTGGCAGACAACATCGGATAGATACACATATCCCTGCTGCATGACATTTTTGTTGTCATTTTAAATTTTAAACTTTGTTTTAAACACAAAGTAAATGTTCAAGTTTGGTGGTTAAAAAAATTGTTAATTTTGATGTAACGATGTGTACGAGCGAATTCGATCCCATTTAGTTTCGTCGATCTTTCGCCATCAGTAATATCGCAAAAGATATTTGCCCTTCCTTGCATTTTTCTTAACCTTACTTAACTCTCTTGTCTTTCGTAACCTTACACTTTTCGTCGTTAGATCTTCGTTTATAGAGAAATAAATTTTGTGCCCCACGTTGGGTGCCAAAACGAACGGTTGAATAGATACTGAAAAATGACAGGCGTTATTGTATATGAATTTGTCTCGCTTGGAGTATCCAGAAAGTTTCTCCTGCTCTACTTCAGATTCCTATAAGATTGGTTCAAAACAGCGTCCCTCAAGGCTGCATTCTGAGTTTCTTGGCATTCGACCTCTTCATTGGCAATATTCAAGAGACGTTGTCAAGAGGTAGTATTTTTGCTGTAATTTTCATCAAAGCTCTCTTTTGTGCTGATGATATATGAACCTAATTGCTGACAATTCCTTAGCGCTCCAACTTCAAATAAACAACCGATGGCCTACTGCGAACCGATGCCCAAAAAACTATAATCATGATTTTTGAAAAGCGTCTAAGAAGAAGATTTCCTGAAGAATCCTGGCGTCTATCTAATGAACCGATTAATATAGCTCGGGAGTTTAAATATCTCGAAGTTGTGCTTACCCTTGATCTCAACTTTGGCAGGCCTACTAAATCAACTTTAGCAGGCATACTACTTTAGTCAGCAAACTAAATCTGGCCGCATTTCTTTGCTAACAAAAATTATGACCTCTCATCGAAGCTCAAAATGTTTAAGACTTAGGGTAAAACTTGATGTACAACGGAGTGAAAATCTTTCTTCTGGTTAACCCTTTTCTGTATAAACACTCAGCAAAACTTTACAAGAGTCATGAGAAGAAGAAACTTCACAAATCGATATTGATAAG
The DNA here is from genome assembly GCA_947623515.1 of Neoascia interrupta. Lineage (NCBI taxonomy): Eukaryota > Metazoa > Arthropoda > Insecta > Diptera > Syrphidae > Neoascia > Neoascia interrupta. Next base: position 20,569,161 of record OX392462.1, on the reverse strand, counting down.
GCTCGTGCTCTGTATCGCCTTCTCTCTCAGAATTGGTTCCAAGCAAGCCTTGTCTCACGATACCGGTGAAAAGCTTAGATACTGAGAGCAACGTTGGTGAGTAATAGGATTTATTTGGGAGACTTATTGGAAAAATCGTCTCCCATATATCATAATTCTACTTTTAAAATTCTGCTTTTTCGAAAAAAAAATCTGCTTTTTTAAAATTCTGACTTGGATTGTTGAATACCCAGCATCCTGTCTCACACTATAAATTACTGCGGTTTTATCTTACAGTTTTTAAAGTACTGGAGGAAGTTGCAGATTTACACCCATAGTGGGCGTGTCTGTAGGTTAGGTTAGTTAAGGTTGGGTGGTTGCCCCCGCTAAGTCGGAGCCCACTTGAACCAAAGGAGGTCCATTGTGATACCTTTTGCAGGACCGGAGTTACCAGATCGAGGACCAAAATGATGACTGATGGATGGGGTTGAGGCTATCAGTGACTGTGTAAACCTGTGCCGGAGGAGGTCACCAATCAATTGTTGATTGGTTGAAAGCTTACCCGAGGGTTATAAAGGCTGGGGGTAACGGTTTCGGTGTGAAGCAGAAGAGAGACCACCCAGTCTTCAGACTTCCTGAAGAAAGGGTGGTCTCGTACCTGTTGGACTGAACAGATAGAATTACCCTTGAGGATGAAAGGGGACGGGTTGATGAAATTTGGGGGGGAGTAGCTTGGGGTAGAGGGGTCAGTGGGGTAGAGGGGGTCAGTGACGAATGGTTTCTATGTGAGAAAAGCCCGGCAGGGGCAACCGATTTCGGTATAAGTCCATGCCAATTGTTTCTCTGCTAGGAATTGCCCTCGAGGATGGGAAGGTGCAGAGGTATCCGAATTCGTTGTAAGTCCTTGCAGGGGTGGAATACTCAGGCAAGAAGCTGATGTAGGGTAACCGTCTTCGGTATAAACCCATACTACAGGCGACTCACGTTGGAATTTAGGGGGGAAGGGCACGTGGAATGGTAAGGTAGGTATAACCGAAACAGTATGAACCCGTAGCAGTGGGGATTATGTGCTGGTGATCCCGTGGGGGTCGAGGGGTGAGGCCAACCGAAGCAAAGTAAGCCCCCACCGGTCCAACCCTGTAAGAGAAGACCGTGGAATAAGGTGGGGAGGGTAAAGATGAAGAGAATAGCAATTATTGTAGGAATTCTACTTATCACGTTCCTAGTTGGTATGAGGGACATATAAGGTATCTACCCCCTTTGAGTTGATTTTCAGATCTTTAGTTTAGTATTGCCCCTTGAGTGAGAGTTAAACTCAAAGGGTTGGAGAGTGCAGGTGGGGTGACCGATACCAGGGGGGAATGTGAACCGGTGTTCCGGAGAGGTAAAGACTACCGAAACGGTATGAGACTTTACCAGGCCGGTCCTATTAGAAAGGGGGGGGGGTATATTTGGCGCTCCACTGTATGCGCTTCGGATGGGTTTTGTGATTCACAAATTAAGCGTTTAGCCAGTTAAACCCGGAGATAAAATTCATAATCCTCTTTAAATCGAGTCGCGCTAGATCATTTAGATCATCAAAGAAGCATTTGCCTAAAGGTTTCCTTTTCAATGTCGACAGAGCGGGATAGTTGCACAGAAGATGAACCATGGTCTATTCTTCCTCCTCATCCCTGCAACTTCTGCAGAAATCGTTGAAGGGTGCACCAAGTCTTCTGACATGTCGTTCTATCAGACAGTGGCCTGTGAGGGCCCCAATTATCTTTCTAAGATTCAACCGATGGAAGGAAATGAGTCTCTTTGTTTTCCCATGATCAGGCTGTGGCCAGATTTGTTTGGAAGAGAGACATGTGCTGATGTTATTCCACTTATTGTTCGCCATTGTGATGGCTTCGATGCCCAGGTGGAACTTTATCGAGTTTATGGGTGGTGCTGGCTCCGTTGTATGAGTCGGATTAGCTTTAGCACCTTCTCTAGCTAGTTCGTCGGCTCTGCAGTTACCTGAAATATCCCTGTGACCTGGAACCCAGCACAGGGATAAATCGCACCTGACAGCAACTTGGATCGTATCGTTGGCGATTCCAAGGCTTTTATTGCAGCTTGGCTGTCTATGTAGAAAACCAAAGCGCTGCAGTCTATTGAGTTAATTCACAAACGCGGCCGCAGTTTCACGAACGGCTGTAATTTCTGCTTGAAAAACACTACAGTGCTCCAGCAGATGCTTGAAGATACATAAAAGTATTGGAAAAGACTCCTGATCCTACTTCAAGTGCTGTTTTCGAACCGTCAGTCTAGATTTCTATTGCAGATGCATTTAAGACCTCACCTGACTCCCAGGCGGTTCTGCTTGGAAATTTGGTCTTGAATTTGATATTAAAGTCGAGGTATGGGCCGACATAGTCCGAGTTACCAACGATGGTGTCGTGGCCAGTCAGGATGCCAGCATATTCCATGTTGTTACGGACCAGTTGCGAGATTCCCCAATCCTAAGTGCTGCTTTCGCTGCCATCACTTTACAAGATGTCAACGGGAAGAAGGTGCAGCATAATGTCAAGCGCAGCCGAGGGGGTAGTTCTAAGAGTACCTGTGATGTAAATGCAGGATAGTCTTTGAACTTTCTCTAATAGAGCAATATTGCTACTCTTGTCTAGTGCCTTCCACCAGACAAATACTCCGTAAGTATGGGCCTAACGACTGGGTGTGTCCGTAAGCGGATTTGAACATTTTTAGTAAAAACTCTTCTACTGCTTCGGATCACAAAGAGAACACACACAAAATTTTAGCCCTCTAGCCTAACAGTTAGCCTTAAAAACATGTGGCTTTCTATATATATTTCACTGTGTCATTCTGTAAAAGTGACATTTCCATAACTGTGAAAAGTGAAGCAGAATTTTAAAAAGCAGAACTTTGTGAAAAAAATTTGACTCCAGCCAAATTTCGACCCCAAGCCAGAGTTGGCCTCGAGGATTTTTACAGGACCCTCAACCACTAATTTGGAGGAGTACAAGTTCAGTTAGAGCTCAAATTAGTGAGCTAAATTTCGTAGACATAGAGCCGCTCAATATCTCGGAGACAACTTGAGAAATGAAGATCTGTAGATTCATTCGCCATATTCTTTTTGATTCATCCTGGCATATTGAAAGAACGTAGTGTCCTCACTGAAACTCTCTTCAAATCAGTCCTGATGTGCTGACTATTTTCCACTATCAGAGTATATAAATTAAATTGGGAACTCGTATATTACAATGTAAGTTCATGTAATGTTTACCAACTTCTTCCTACGTACGGTATACAATATGCAACCACCATTTGAGATTTTACAAGTCCAATACAAAAACTTGCTAAATTTTTTCCTCGACTCTCTTTTGTTTTAATGAGTTTCTCACATAAAAATTGTGCTTAACAAACAGAGTAAACATTAGCATCTACAATGAGCCCTTAATAGCCCTTACTACGAACTTATAGATTAGCATAATACAATTTATCAACAATCGACATCTGTTAACTCAACAAAAGATCACTTTCATTATTCAAGCTTATGTAAAGGCATACAAAGCGTTGATAGGTAGGTTTTACCTTTGCATAAACAAACAAACTTAAAAAATTAAATCAAAAAAAAAAATAAAGCAAACTTTAACACGGTCAGGCGCTTGCCGATACTTTTCGTGTGTTGACGGTCCATTAAGCATTTTAGTGATATCCACTATACACGCATTTCCATACCAAAAACAACAGAGGAAAAATGTGTATAAAAGTCTCATTTAAACCCATCTCGAACAATAACACAATCACGAAGCACACGATTAATCATTCAACGATTATGCATCAATCAAACAAAATGCCCCACCATCCATCAGCAATCATAATTTTCCCATTTCATAGCTAAACGTAACGATTAAGCATTTTTGGGCTCGAAAAAAAAATAACATCGAGCACAAAAAATAAAGAACTTTAAAGTCAATTAAGCACGACCATGATATGCGTGATTGATCAATTATTCCGCCCCTTGCCGTGCGTCGCGTCGGTCGTCGTCGTCGACGCAACATCCCACACGCACTCACTTCATCAGTATTCAATTGCGGGGAGTATAAATATTGAAACTGATATTGGAAAAAACGCGTCAAACACGCCAACAACCCAACACCCAGCTATTTAATCACCGCGCTCATTTGAAGCCAGCCACCACACCATGACATGTCGCCCATAGTCTCCCCCCATCAAGGAGGAACCCCATAAATAATAATCATCTAGTGGACAACACCAGCTGATTATCATGGATTGGGTCACGCACGAGGTTATCGGCGTGCGTACGTATACGCGATCAGTAGCGACCATATCAACACACTGATGCTGCATTTCCATTCAATGTGGTACGACGGGCAATGATCTTCCCTGGGTGATAAATTTCCCATTTGGACTTTTATTGCGTATACTACCAGAGACAGACGTCATACTTCTACTGGTGGTCGTTATATTCCCATAAATTCCCAGCCCAAAAATTGGTTATCTAATTCATGGCCAACGAGGATGACTGGAAGAAAAAAATTATTCCCCCCAAACGTGACCACATCGCCACTTATCCTTTTTTGTATGCTTCTGCTCGCCGGCGAAAAGGATCTGCTGAAATTATGTGCTTGCCACATTATTTGTTGTCCTGAGCCGGATTTTCTTTTGTTGTCCCCGGCCTCTTGTGTCACACCCCATTCATGAGTGGTTTGTTCAGCCTCGAGGCGCAACACACACTGCTCGGACACACATATACGAGTACAATACAAAAAAGAGGAAACAACTACTCAAGGTCCAGGACGAAAGTCAAAAGGCAAAACAAGTGAAGAAGGAACCTCGTTTATGGTTATGATGGTTGGTCATTATGCTCATCGGGACAATTGAAAACCTCCTCCCTGGGGCGGTATAGGCATACTCTTGTTGAGGGGATATCCTCGAGGCGATTCATTCACAAAATGGATGTAAAATATCGTGACGAGGTCTGGCTATGGGCATGCAATCAGGAAGCAAATCATGTGTTTGGGCTGGCGATACTGTCACTCCCATTATCTATATGGACAGAGACTTTTTTGATAAATTGTGTCCAGCTCTGTTGGATTAGTGTCTACCAGACAGTGGGCAGCATCTCCGCTCCGTGTCGTGTGGCGGAGATGAATGATGAATATCGCTTGAGAGCTGCTGCTCCCCGAGGGATATGTGAATAGGAGTCATTATCCAAAAATTGGGTGGGATGGATTAACTATTGTCCGAGATATGCAATGGAATTAGACATTGAATGCGATGTGAAGGATCGACGAGCATTGGGAGTTTCATAAGCCTTGGTTGACTGACACAGAGTGGTAATGCGAAAGCTTAGTGCGGAATTTGTTCTGTCCCAATGGTTTGGGGTATCGTTTGGGTCTATGCATGTGAGTATAGGTTTGGCTTTGATTACGACTGGTATTTGACTTTATCCTGGCAAAACATTTATGTCTGTAGGGAGGTTCCTACTAAAATTTTTCTGTATGGCAAAGTGACAAGGCGCTTCACAGTTCGTGTCTTGCTTAGATAGAACAAGGATAAATGTTTTAATTGACGAATACCCCTTGTAAAGAGATTGGCGACATTTTTAAAAGGAAATATGGTATAAGTTTAACATGCTTAAGGCAGCATGCTAAACATCATGTTCAGTCACCGCCCAATCAATACGAACCAGTCCTTTTACAAAGCCCTCAGCGTTTAAATTAGCAAAAAGTTATAGCGACTTCCTATGCCGAAATCAAGTCTCACTGGGGGTTCTTAAAGTCAACTGCTTTTGAGTGCAGAAGAAACACCGGGCTAATCTAAAATCTATGTCTAGACCAACCCACCGAGAGCTCGGAAGTAAGACTAGCAGACAGCGAAAGCCATTTGTTTTAGAGGCCAATTATAATGTGCAATAAGCTCCTTTAAATCTTTGAAATCAGCACGTATAGCCGCATATCACCAGCCCTTTTACAAAATGGGTAAAAATTGCTACTCTTGATAAGAACAGCAAAAAAATTGGTCTTGCTTAGGATGTATACCGCTCTGAAGACACTGTGAGCTAAAAGAGCACTCAAGGCAGTCCAAGAATGGTGCACGACAGCTGGGCTCAATTATAACCCGGCCAAATTAATAATACAGTACATGTCAGCAGGAAAAAGAATATGAAAATAAATCGTACTAGATTATCGGGCACGACACTGATACTAGGTTAAGTGTCTAGGGTTAATCGTAGACAGTAAACTGGTCTTGAAAACAAACACCGAACAGATCTCCAGAATGGCTGCTCATGCTCTCATGATATCCAGGAGCCTTGCGGGTAAGTCTTGGGGATACAGCCCGAACATCATAGGACACACTGCCAGTGGGACCAATAATTATCACTTATAAATTAAAAGCATGAGCAAGTCGAACAAGTCTAAGCACAACGAGACTAAGGGCCGGTTTTTCAAAGCTAAGATTAACCCCAGAAATAAGTTTTTCAGTGAACTAAGATCTGGAGCTCATCTCGGCTTAACTCACCAAATTTGGTGAGTTAGTCTCGGATCATCTCTGGAGAACAGTATGAACTTCTTTGAATGTTTTTTCTGCGTGGAATGTCAGTTGATTTGTGCGTTGCTGTGAAAAATTACATTTGAGAATAACTCAAACTTCTTTTGCTGGGTTTTTCTATGTGAACTGAGAGCTGGGAGAGTCAATCATTTCGAGAGTCGAAGATTTTGACAACTTTGTTGCCGGAGTTAACTCTGCACTGAAAAACTTCTCGCTGAGTTAACTCCAGATTCATTTTGTTACGGGGTTAACAGATCTTGGCTTAAGCTGGGCTTAACTCAGCACTGAAAAACCGGCCCTCAATGGACTAAAAAGGCTGGGCATGTCTCTGCGTAACCGGGACTATGCGAACGTGTCCCAACGCAAGCCATGGAAGTGCTTTTGGAACTAACTTCATTATATTATGGATGAAAAGGTGGCCAGGAAAACGAACTTAAGGATGACTAAAGAGGAGATTGGGACAAGGTAATTTGACGCACTTCCTGAAAAACTCCCCTTTCTGGCTAGGTTTAACGATATCAGTTTGGGGAAGTTTAGCATTGAGAACACTCTCATGAAACTTAGGTCTGAAAAATGCTGGAGAAATGAATCCACAACGCACAGAGTGAGCAACAAAACCATCACTTCAATTAGGCTTTTATAGTGCCTATAAAATTTTCACAAAGCCGGAAACAAAAACCAGAAAAACCTTCTGATCACCTACTTTTTGTTTGTGTCCCAAAAAATGCATTCAACTTTCATAATAACTCCACTTAGCCCGTTGTGCATATCTAAACAAACATCATCAACTTAAAAATGTTCATTTAATGACCCCCCGAGCTAACGTATCTTCCGTTAAATTGAATTTATTTATTTTTACATAATATTTTCGGCTCGTAAATACCATCCTACTCAGCAAGTCCCTATGGAAGTGTTCAAAAATTGAATTTATTATCGAAAAATATGGCCCCACAAATGCATTTCATAGCTCCATAAAAATAAGTTTAAAATAAAAAATTTTGACAAAATATAATTCAGCTGCACATTAATTTAATTTCATTCCAAAGTGGCTGACATGTGTGTGCGAGCGAATTTATCCTGATCTAGAAAGACTAAAAAATAGAAAATAAAAGAAAAACTAAAAATTTTAATGAACGCACATTGGTGAACTGCGGCGGAGGCGGCGGCGGGCGGCTCTATATACAACCTAATTTCATTGCATCTCAAAGCGGTGTGCTGTCCCAAAAAATAAGCACAACAACACCAACGACGGCAATCCAATTTGCATTTATCAAAAGCCAAACGCAGAGTGCTGTCAAAATGCAACTACCTATTTCCATCCACACTGACGATAATTGCCATTAAGCCGAATAGGCTAATTAAACATATTTAATGCGCTCAATTTAATTTCTCAGAACAGGCCCCAAATACACGTGTGTGTGTGTGGGATTTTTCATAGTCAGATGCATTTTCATGCATCCACCTACGGACTCCTTTGAGTTAGGAGTTAGGACGCGTGTGACATGGTATCGCAGTGGCTTCTGACAGGGCTCTATCGTTCCGCTGGCTGCTATGTATACCAGCAGCGGATTTATGTTTCGCGCTGATCGACATTTGTGCCAAAAAATGTCTGAACTCCTATCCACGGAGAGGACCAATGCATCAGTTAACTGGGCTTGGTGTATGCACACGAATTTGGACCATGGCCAAGTGGTAGGTAGTAGGCAGGCCCTCCACTTTGGGGATTTATTTTATAGCTAATCTAAGTCATTAAATTAAAAAAGAAGGAATGAGGCTGTGTCATAATTTGTTAGAGGCATGTGTGTGTGTACGTTTGCATAGGGATTTGGGTGCTTTGATTTATGGCTTCAGTGGAAAAGATTAAAAAGCGGGGCCCTACACTCTGTCTGCTGGTGGATACACTTTAAATTGGGACAAATCGCTTGTGAATTGGGAATTTATTTTCGAAGAAAAATTCCAATAAATCTGTCAGATTGGACATAGGAAATGGGAGGTATTTCCAAACGCGTTTTTCGGTGTGTTTGCACGAAATGCATCATCGGTCGGACACGTTACGATTGAAAGCTTAATAGGGCGTGTGTGCGTTCGTGTGCTCTTGGGGGAAGAGTTGTATATTTTTGGATGAACAGGAAATCTATCTATACACGAGAATCTGATAGATTGTCATGTTGTCTTGTTTGGACATTTGGATGTGATGTCTTGTGTCGGAAATCTATTGCTGGTTTAATCTTTGAGAATGTAAGCTGTCAACGAGAACTAAACTGGAATGGCGGGTGTTTAATCTTTTTATAAAATAAAGAAAGTGGAGTCGTTTTTTAATTTTGTGGGAGCAGATGTGGCAATTAATTTGTGACTTTGTGTGCAGAAGGGTGTGAAGTGGACGAAAATGTGATGATCTACATTTTTTATATGGACTTTTAGTTCTTTTGATTTAGATGAATGCAAGGAAAAGCAAGATTGAAACGATTTTGACAGATGAGCGTGGTGAGGAGGAGTTTGTTTTGGTGTGGAACCTAGTTTTACGTGAGTCAAGATATTAAAAACCCATTCATAAATATAAAAATCTTATATTGGGACAGTTTTGGGACAGTCAGTTTTTCAAGCAAAAGAGAGTGTAAAACATGGTTTTTCACACAATTCTTGTGATTTTGAAGTAAGAGTAATTTACTTGCATTGGCGAGAGATTGGCGGCACATATTAAATGAATGCAAGGAAAATCAAGATGTAAACTATTTGAACAGATGAGCTTGGTGAAGAGTATTTTTTTTGTGTGGCAGCTTGTTCCACCTGACTGGGAGTCCATATATTAAAATCCCTTTCATAAATATGAAAATTTGATATTGGGACAATTTTGGGACAGTCGGGTTTTTAGGCAAAAGAGAGAGAAAAGCATGGTTTATCCCTATTACTGTGATTTCTAAGTAAAATTTACTTATTTGCAAAGAGATGCGCGCCACGTTAGATGGATGCATGGAAAAACATGATCCAATCTATTTCAACAGAATAGCTTGGTTAAGAGAAGTTTGTTTTGCTGTGGCAGCTAGTTCCATCTGACTGGGGGTCGATATATTAAAAACCCTTTTCGTAAATATGAAAATTTGATATTGCGACATTTTTGGGACAGTCAGTTTTTTAAGCGAAACACAAAGAAAACCATGTTTTCTCCCGATTTGTGTAATATCTAAGCAATAGTGATTAACCTGCATGGAGATCTGGGTCCGGGACACTTTTGGGACAGTGCTGATTTGTAATTTTGAAAGTGGGGTGACACAAAACGCTTAGCTTAAAATTCAGAATCCTTGTTGTGTGCTGAGATTTTGGCCCTCTTGGCATCTATGATCACAATTACAACGTCAAGCGTAAGAAAATTTTCGAAAAGATTTATGATCTGAATAATAATGCCGAAGACTAATAGATCTTAGCCAACAAAACTACAATCGTTTTTTTTTATACCTGGCTTGTTTGGAGGTCGAGGACATAGCTTTCGAGAAGTCGGACTAAGAGAATCCAGATATAACCGGAGAGAAGTTGTACTCAATTCTAAAGATTTTTAAGGAAAAAGTTCCCAGCCTAGTTCCTAAATTGAGAGCACGCTGGAAGCCATAAAGTCTGTTCTAGCACCAACTGAAAAGCCCATATGCACATTTTCACCAATATTAAAAATTCTAGGGGTTAAAGCCTTACTCTTCCCAGGTTTTAAAGATTTTGGGACGATAGACACCCTCCTAAAACCCTCCTAATTATTTAGTTGTAGTTCTTCGCTCTCCCTTAAGACATCTTTTATCAGATCTTTTATCTGTTGAGGCAATTCGAGCTCCATTTTTGCATTTTTTATTCCAAGACATAACAAGACTAAGGTTTTAAGTCTCAGTTTTCTGGCTAACGTGAAACACATATTTTCTATTTATAATTCGAAAGACATCATGGAAAAATAATCTAGATGAAGAAATATCCTTGGGACAGTTATGGGACACTCTGAAATCTTCATATAAAACGTTAAAAAGGTTGGAAGACATTGTAGATAATGTGTCTACGCGAAGAATTGCTCTTGGGACAGTTTTGGGACAAACTGAATTCTCTAAGAAATAATAAAAAAACTTGAACGACATCGTGAAAAATATCTTTTAGTTTATTTATATGTCTGGGGCAGTTTTGGGACATCCATATTTTTTGATCCAAGATATTGAAAGTGTTGAAATGCACCATTTGAATGGCATGCAACTGAGATTATAACGGAATTACTAAACAACCTTGAGGAAAACTAAACAAAACCAACACGCAAGCGTCTGCAAGGTTTGTAAGCATCATATCCTGTTTGAGACGACTTTATGTTGAACATGGAGTAGACGTCTGTTTGCAGTTTTATTGTCCCACAACACGAAACCATTTGCCAATCAAGATCAAAGCAACATTCTTAGGCAACACTCAAGCTTATTATTCAATGAAAATTAAATGAATTCAATCGGCCGCTTTAGATAACTTATCCAATAAACTTAATAAACCTTCATTCCTGGCCCAACTAATCGTCCCACATGACGTGCGCTCGCCGCAGTGCAGTTACATTTCCACGCGCATTAGAAATAATTTTCTTCCGTTTAACGGACAATAAAACCAACTTAAACCCCCGCTTATAGTCCAAATTATTATCCCACACATAAAGCCGATTCCGACAGCCACTTGCTCCATCAAAAGCTCATAGTGCACACTGACATCAGGCACTATACCCGTAGAAATTCAACACTGCATGGTCAATTAAAATGCAGTCTTCTAATCTCCAGGCCCAGATTGATCTGGCGCCAACCTCAGACCCTGAAGCTAAAGCCAAACAGACCCATAGATCACTTACACATGCACCGCATTGCTCCGCGACTGAAGATCATGGCAGAAAAAGCAAAGATGACTAATCATGCAACGTTCCGAATATACGACTTTTAATAGAGGTTGCATAAAGCTGCGCGCGCACGCCAAACACGGTTACAGTATATATGCATGCCACGATATCATAACCCACAAAAGAGTAAAGGCCCCATAAAATGGTGAGGCAATAAAAATGCAAATACATTCCCTCGGTGTAGATCCATAGATACTGTGCAGGTCATAATGTATCTGCAATAGCTATAAACTCTTTGACTAAAAGACTCTTTAAAGCCGATAAGACTTCGTCATCAGGAATTCGTCATCTCATTAACTGTTGTTTTTCCTCTCCAAATACAGAATGTCATTCCCGACACGTATAGTGCAGCGTAAAACAAGAAGACACTAACTTTCAGATACTTTGCGAGCCTAATGGAAGAGTTTCCTTATCTACGACTACACGAATCGGAACTTAAAGTCAAGTAGTCCCGGTACTCATCGAAATGATGTAACAATAAAAAAATAGAAGAAAATCTAACGCGCCGAGAGTCGTAAACTTCGGGATAAGCCCGTGCACCATAATGAAATGAGTGCAGCCACAAAGTGGATATTTGGTGTGCCGCATGCATTTCTACACGAAGAGATAAGAGCATATATACGCCTCCGCCCCACATGGCACTTTGTGTTAACGCCGGCCCTGCTGTTCGGTGCTCTTTTCATCGGCGACCCAAATTTCATCCAACACTCAATTAGAATTTTTCTCTCACTTCGGGGATACATATTTTATATTTTTTTTCTAAGGGAAGCCTTGTCTGCCTTTGTGTGTGCCTCCCAAAAGTGTGAAGGGGGCATGCATGCGGCCCTTCATTAGACTCGATTGCAGTGCGGGTGTTAGAACTCTTCACTCATTAGGAGGATCTGAAGCTGAATATTTTCGAATCTATTTTCTCTTGGCTTTGTTATGTGTGTTTTTCAAGGGAAAAATGTATCTATCGGCTTCGGAGATACTCATCGTGTGCGCTAGATGGGAGAGGCGCTTGTCAGATGCAATTAAGTTGTGAAGTTTATATTTTGTCAGTGTAGGCGGGGGGTCTCCCGTGAGAGTATACGATGTTGTTTTAAGTTCGTGTTTTTTTTTTGTTTCGTTTATTTTGACAATCCATAGGGGGAAGATGCTCCGAATTGATCTTTCTTTTAACGTCTAAATCTTTTGTCTTGCGTATATGAATGAATGGATGTTGTTGGTTCTTCGATAAACTATTTCACACAAACATGGTTTCGTGTTTGAATAACAAAGCGATCGAGATGTTTTTAATTCGAGGTGCAACTAATGCATTTGGACTCTTAAGACCACAAATCAGTTGAGCATTTATGGCGACTTTTGACTCTGACAGCCGCAGCTATTGAGGGTCGAAGATAAGAATTCAGAATAAGAATTCTTTACGACCTTCTTTCATTGAAAGACATTTTTTCAGAAAAAAAAAAACACAGGCGACATTATTCTGCCCCCGTAAATCTATTTGAGGACTACATTCGAAGGAGAACCTCATGGGCTCGATTCGTTAACCACTTGGTCAAAGCTGTGGGCTTTTGTCCCGGCTGGAGGGGCCTATTGTCTTGTGTAAAAATAGCTGGATCTCTCGTATGAAAAGGGTTTAGCAAGCCCTTGCTTAGCAGACAAGATTCTGGACTAAAGCTACTATGACGCAGTTTTTATAAGGAAAACTCAATTAATTAGTAAATTAGTAAAACTCAATTACAGTATTCTATAGCGAATAAGGAAGAATTATTATGAAATTGCATATAAAATTTTGTTCATTATAATAAATTGTGATTTTTTTATAATTGAGGATAAATTTTTACAAAATTTTGTTTAATTCTGCATCTCTACGAGACTTCGCCTATAATTTTTCTATGCTAAAAAGGAATTGGCTCCACAATAAGGCCGTAAAAGGGGTAAAAATAAACATGTGCAGGCTATTAATATAATATTGATAACCCATATTTATGATAGAGGTTCACAGCGTCTAAAATCGTATTGCCTTAATTGGCCTTTTCAGCCTTTACAACATTTTTAAAGGATTGAATCGTATCTAGAAGACTTTGAAAGAGTTCTGGATAACTCTATCACTGAACCCAATCAAATGTTGTTATGCCCATCCCTCATAGAGGTTTTTCGGGAGAGCATAGTTAGAGCACAAATTTTAATAGGGTTCACGTTCGAGCTTCTTCTTCTTTAAGGCTGCTGGATCATAACCCTCCCACTCTTCTGCATTCCTAATGTTCCGCTTGTGGGGAACGCCGATATGACCTCAGAATATACCGGCGGACCACCCGGTTTTGGATCTCTTCGTCACTGTTTCACTTTCGTGCTAAAGTTCTAGAGGACAACTACTATATTAATTATTAATTAATATAGTATTAATATTATTGTATATTTGTTTAATATTAGTATTAAACAAATACTATATTATATTAAATTAAGGAAACATAATAACCCTTCAGCCCATTATACATTACCAGCCCATACGGTCGTTGGCATGGGCTACCGGAGACGGTTTCAGTTTCAGGTGTGAAAGCACACAAGGAATGTATTCCACAAATAAGCCTTAAGTTGCAGAAGTGATATTCCTAACTCAAGGCTTGGATGATATACTATCGTGCGGGTCTTTACTCCTTTGCTTCAGTTGTCCCAACCACAGAGCTCCGATTTTTATTATTCAAAATTCACCCGCAAACAAGGTTTTCAAAGGGCCTTAAGTAAAAGTTTAATGCGACAATTGAAAATAAATACCAAAACGCCGCGCCGATGCGCCTAGCTCATGATGGCCATGATTCCAACCGAGCATAGAAGGATAAAACGGTGCGCGGGTTCAGTAGTTAGTGTGTCGAACTACTGTGCCTGAAGTTCCGGGTTCAAATCCCGAACGGGATTTTTTCACTGGCCCTCGTTCGCGAGGATCTGGCAAACCCCTCCATTTGTCATGACGAACCCGTCAATTCGGCTGTTAATTTCCTTCGAAAATAGGACTTTTTGGTCCGTGAGTGCTCAAAGTGGGTAATAAAAAAGATTTGCTTTCTTGAATGGCCTAAGAATCAAGTCGTATTGCGAGGGAAAAGAATTTTAGGAAAGAGAAAAACAGAGCAGTGCCCTATGCATAAAATAAGCCAGAATCAATTATAAAAACTCCTTCATAGAAACGTTAAGTTTTTGACCCGCATGTGTTATGCCTTTAGAGTAAAAGAAGTGGTGTAGCTAATTGCAAATTTTTAGGTTGCAGGCGATCGGAAAGGTAGTCCTTTTGAGACGGTTGCTAATGGGTTTTGGGCGTTATTGGGTTTCATCAGTTTGAGTTTAATCTAGTTTTTTTTATGTGAACTTGAGAGTTACCCTACTTCGATCAGAGAAGTCCTTTACCATGTAAGCCAATAGACTGCTGTAAAAACTAGTGGTTGCTTTCATGTAAAACAAATGTCACTCCTTCGAAAATAGGGCTTTTTGGTCCGTGACTACTGAGGGAAAAGGAAAAGATTTCCTTTTTTTATTGGCCTAGAAATCAAGTCGTATTGTGAGGGAAAATAATTTTATAAAAGAGAAAAAAAAAGAGGAGTGCCCTATGCATAAAACAAGCCAGAATAAATTATAAAGATTCCTGCATGTAAGCATGAAATTTTCAACTCGCATGTGTTATGCCTCTAGGGTGAAAGAATTGGAGTAACTATCAGCAAATTATTCAGTTGCAGACGAAAGCTGGTCCCTTTGAGACGGTCGCTGCTGATTTTTTTACAGCAAATAAATTCCATATAGGTACTTACTTTACCTGGGTAGGCGTAGACCACTAGATTCCACCTAGGAAGGAGTCTAAACAGGCACCAATTGTCCGAAGCAAATTACTCGATCAAGAAGTTAAAAATACATCTAGACTGGTGATGCTACTACGAACGGAAGAGCGAGAAGAGAATATGGTCTTCAAATCCCAAGAGTAAGAGGGGTCCAGGGTGTTTGAACTTAATTTCTTAGGTATATGGCGACAAAAAAAAAACCTGAATATTTTGCGTTCGAGATAAAAGCGAACCCTAAATCTGTCTTCGGTTACATGCAAGCTGGCCTTGATAGCACATGCCCAGACATGGAAGTTATACTCAGATTAAAGTTGCTTCAGCTCACCTGAAGCCGGAAGAAACATTCTTAAATTCTTACTTCGGCGGACATTTGATGAACCCCAGGAATTTGAAATTTTATAACTGTTATTGTAAACAAGGCCTGGGTACGATGAGTTATTCAACAATTTAATTTTGAATTGTCGTTCGCAGAAAGCGAGTATTGCCTATTTGCTAAGTGGGCTCCAGACCCTTGCAGGGAAGAACAGGCCTGGTTCAAAATAGACTTTAACGCTCCACAATCTTGGGCATGTTGCTTCCAGTTGCTCCGACTAGGTTCTGGCATTCGCGATCCGAAATTCGAAATTCTCACATACCTTAATCCGTTCGGTATTTTTGGTTATCTTGTGGAAATCGACAAGGCATAAAAACTTCATTGGATAGTAGCAAAAGCTAAATATGGTCTAAAGATAGGAGTTTTGAATCCATTCATTTTATCGAACCGAGCACGTTTGGCTAGGGTAATTCTTAGACCCAGAAAACCAGTGATACTTACTTAAGACCTTACGAAGTAAGACCTTACCTCAGACCTTAAGCTGAGTAACAGAGGTAGTGGCGGTGGTGGATCACGAGGCTTGTTGTACCAGTGGCGGGTCAATCACGGTTCTGGCTGTCTAACTTCGTGGATTGTGTCGTCGCTTCTTCCAACTATGTATGTAAAAAAACGATTATAGTTATGAGAGGGAAACAAGAAGCCTCAGTTCACACTAGCAAAAGAGTATTGAAAACTAAGAAAACTAACGACCACTTTTTCAAAAATGCACGTGGTTTTTGAAAAAGTGTCGGGGACGGGATGGAACCCTGAGGCGGCCTTTAATATCGAAATCTAAACTGACGGCTGTGATCCCATACCTAGCTTAAGTAAGTGTTCTTCTTAGAACCGTGCTTAGCCTCTCTAAATCTGTGATTATTCGGAAAAATTCTGGGAATTCGATCCGCGATAGAGAGTAAAAACGAAATTTTGAAAGACATTTCTTTGTCCCCGGTTTTTCCTTTATAAATTTTTAAATATTCTTACCAGCATTTTTATTTTCGCATTCAACTCACCTGAAATAAGAAAGAAGAATAAAGTTAATAAAATTTCAAAATTCAGTTACTTACATACAAAAAAGTATAAAAAGGAAAAGTTCGCCAATGCCTTTATCCCAAGTTTCCTAAGACGCAACCAAAAATCTTCTCGCATCAGCGCAAAACTTGGCAACTTTTTGATCCTCTCATATAAATAAAACATGGAATCAAATTTCATCTGTCACACATAAATGACATATCTCTGTGAGTACAAAAGGCCTCCTAGCTTACATATTATACGTCTTCGACCTTCGGTGAATACATTTCAAACTTTTCACATTCCACCAGATTTCGCACTCAAAATCTGCGTAGAATAAATCTTTTTGCCGCCACACTTTTCCCCTTAACTTGAGACAATAAATCCCAGCTTCTAATTAATCATAAAACTTGCGAAAAGTTTCATATCTTTGCAGGAAATAAAGAAAAAAAGAGCAAAATCCGACCTACTGCTCCTATACATCCTATTTGGGCCAAATCTTACATTCGTTTTCAACTTTTTCCCCTGAGTGTGCGAAAATGTTGCTAACTTTTGCGAAATTCTTCCGAGGAACCACCTACATCCTGAGAAAGTTTTGACGCTTCAACCAGTTTAGAAAAAAAAAAAAAAATACAAATTACCCAAGTGATAAGACTAAGCCTATACCCGAAGGCATTCAAAGTAATCTTATGCGAAGACGCACATGAAAAAGTAGCTAACAACATATTTATCCTTGATAATTCATCCTTCTTTGTTTCGTGTCATCTGTGTTTTGCCCCAGACCATCGGAAGCTGGCTTAATTAGAATCCTTAAGCAAATATAAACAATCCCGTTTCGATACACCCTGCGTGCGTGTGTGTGCGCTCATACCGCACAAGTGAGTACAAAACAAAAATTCAAATAAGGACACGAAACAGGGATAACCCAAGGGAAGTGTTTTGCTGCAAAGCCATTGGGATAAATCAAGATTTTTATTTACCACCTCCCTCTCCCTATAGTGGGTGGGGGATACCCCGCCGCTGTCAGTAGGATGAAAGAAAGCCAGACGAGGCGAACGGAAGAAACTAATTAATCGTACATCCCAGGTGAGCCTGACAGGTCATTATTTTTGGCGGCTACTGTGTAGAAGTTTTAAAAAATTTCCGCCTACATTTAACAGGTAACAAATTAAACTCGCGCTTCTCTTGACTCGAGAAAGGGAAGAAAAAGATAAACACCAGGAAAGGCGGAAAAATCCCTAATGAATCCCAGATAAAAAGCGAAATCCGCTTCAGATTTTTTTTCACTTCCTTTTTTCATCACACATCCTGAAAAGGATCTGAGAAGTACAATACAAGTCCGCTTCGCTTGGGCGGAAGAAATAATCAAGGCGGCTTCGGAAGATAAATGACAATCCAACGTTGAGATGGGTCGAAGCGGCGCACTTCATTGGGGGTGAAAGCCATCAGGCAAAGCGACAGACGAGAAGGCGATGGTGTAGGTATATTTAGGCCCTGTACACGTTATCTAGGTAGTGGGTGATATCCCCACCCAACACAAGCGAAGTGAAAAATCATTTTTCAAGTGTGCCTTATCTGACCACCGATTTATCTTTCTGTCAGATTTTGAAGCTCCGAAGTCACCGCACCACCTAGGCCAGGAGGGTGGTATATAGCCACCCGAGATAGCCTATAATTTCAATAAAATAAATAAAAAAAATAAAACAACATGCCCCACCAACGATTCCCCATGGTGGGTGAGAGTTGAGTAAGCGTTTTTCTATTTGAACAACATCAATCTTTATTTTTTTATTAACTCCCGACAGTCAACCCTTGGATATTGCATAGGGAGAGAGAGAGAGTGTCGGGGTGCCGGTATGGAGGCTAAAATGTAGGCCACTGGGAAAAGGCATGCGCTACAGTGCATTCCTGCACCTCAGAGATTCAACAAATAGTGATAAATGAAGTGGACACACTATTTAATTCGATTTTAATTTAATTGAATTTATTTTTTTGAAAGTTTTCGTTTTGTTGACAATGTTTTTTTTTTCGGGGTCGTTGGAGATAGAGGCTTCTGAGAATGCCTTTTTCCAGTGGCATTTGATAGAGTCAAGCTATGGATGTTGATGTGTCATTTCGAGTGGAAAATTAATTGATCAACGCTCGCGTGAACTTTGGATGTGCGTTGTCATTAATTTAATTATTTCGCATCGAGTGAATTAAATGAGTGATTCAGCAGAAAAAAATTAAAGCTCAAAAATTGTGAAGTACTTTTGAAAGAGGGTTGATAATAATGCTTTGGTGGAACTAATTTGACACAGAGCTAGTTGGACTGAGTACACTATGGGCAAGGTTGACGACTAAGCTTGTATGTAGTTAGATCGTTTAGCAAGTTATATCGTTGGCAAATGTTAGCTCATCACAGCTTCACAAAGTGAGTTTCAAAATCCACCTACATCCTTACTTCAATCGCTAAAGGAAAAATACAGCGTTGAAGATGCAGTTTTTCCATCCTTAGGCCAAGCCAAAAGAATTTCATAAGCATTTGAACAAAGTTTTCTGTTTGAAAGACAAAATTTTTTTGTCCCAATAGTGTCCCAAACCGTTTAGAGATGGTTTTCGTTAGTTTGGGTTAAATGCTTGTTCTAAGGCTTTAGGCTGTTGACTATAGGCCGCTTTTGTGCCCAGATTGTTTTGTCCCAATAAAAATTATACAATAGTACAAATTTCTTAAACAGCAATTTACATGGCTAAAAAGACTTTTCAATGATTTTTACTTAAATTTTGCTGATCTATTGAGCTTCAAAGTATATTTAGCCTATTTCTTAAAGCTGAAAGCCTACAAATTTCTTGGGTGTTTCTATATATATTCAGGCTTAGCATCACAAAAAAATGAAATTTTGAAATAAAAAAATATTTGTAATTCAATCTATTAGAGACCAAAGTTCTTTTCTGCTTTACAAGGAAAATAGAAACTTGTAGCCGTGCTTTATGATTAGCTCGCAGCCTTTGTTAGGATGGCCACCGATTTATTAAAAATATTTAAAAATTTAATATAAAGTATTTCAAAAGGATGAAAAGAATAATCATTAGCTTACATCTTCAAAGTGTATGATCGACCAGACCTTGATTGTAACTCTCATGTCTGAGCAGGTGCATAAAAGGCTACATACCATAACGAGCATTGAATTTATGGTGGCATAAGCGAACTGCATTCATTTTGACTTCAAAGTTATAATTTATTTCTTCAAGTGATCAAGCGGGTGGTATTTCTCATGTCTGGGCAGGCTTTAGAATGAAAAAAGTTTCGCTAATTGAACTCCGACAGACAATTAGCAAACTTAAAAATAATAAGGCCCCCGGGTTACGACCTGATCACTGGCGAAATATTAAAAGAGCTGCCAAAAAAGGCATTAGTCAAGCTACTTTATATGATAAACGCTTCTCTTAGACTTCTATACGTTCCAAGACAATGGAAAGTTGCTGAAGTCATTATGGTTCCTAAACCGGGGAAATGCGCAAATGATAAAAAATCTTATAGGCCCATATTGCTTCTGCCGATAATATCGAAAGTATTCGAGAAACTTCTGCTGAAGCGATTACAACCAATAATTGCAGAAAAACGCTTGATCCCGGATCATCAATTCGGTTTCAGACCTAACCATTCCACAATAGATCAAGTCTACAGAATAACTGTAAATTGAAAAATCCTTAGAAGGGAAAAAAATATGTTCAAGTGCTTTCCTCGACGTATCGCAAGCCTTCGACAAGGTATGGCACGAGGGCTTGAAATATAAGCTACGGCAAAACTTGCCGGAAGACATGTTTAAAATATTGGAAAATTATCTTGAAAGCAGACTCTTTCGTGTTAGGTGTAGTAGTGAATACTCGAGTTTCAAGCAAATTCGGGCTGGCGTACCCCAGGGAAGCGTCCTCGGTCCGAGCCTGTTCCTGCTCTACACAAGAGACATACCTCTAGATGACGAGACATTCGTGGCCACGTTTGCGGACGATACGGCCATCCTGGCAACAGGTGAATCAGTCGAGTCATCAACGAGAAACCTCTAACGAGCATTGGACAGAATTTGTGTCTGGACGAAGACTTGGCGAATCGCTCTTAACGAGAACAAGTCTACGCATGTGAATTTCACTTACAGAAGGGTTAACAATTTGCCTCTGTTCATAAATTCTGCACAAATACCTTATGCAAATGAAGCGAAGTATCTAAAGATGACACTGGACGCTAAACTAAGGTGGAAACCACACGTAAAGAAGAAGCGTGACGAGCGCGAGATTAGGCTCAGGGAAATGTATGGGCTTATTGGAAGATTTTCGAAATTAAGCACATATAACAAACTGCTCTTGTACAGGCAGGTGTTAAAGCCGTCCTAGACATACGGTATACAACTTTGGGGTTGTACCAAGCCGAGCAACATGTCCATATTGCAGACTTTCCAAAACAAAACACTAAGAGCATATTAAGAGCGTATTAGGAATAGCGATATTCACAGAGATTTAGGAATAGCTACCGTGGGCGAAGAAGTAACAAACTTCGCTCGAAAGCTAAATGCTCGCCTTCATGTTCATTGCAACAATGAAATGATCCGTACTCTAAACGAGACTCTTAACGATGTTAACAACGAGCGACGACTACAAAGAACAAGACCCTTCGATCTAGCGACGTAGGGTGAAGCCGCATGAATGAACGGCTTAGTAGGTGCATTCACTGGAAAGCAACCTACCAATGCGATCAACACTATGGAAGCGTAAACTACTTGTTAAGTTAACTTAGTTGTAGTCAAGAAGTATTATGAGAGAGCGAAAATTTACTACTATGAAGTGCGTTCTGGCAGTTTCATAGTGTCTCTCATAAATGGGTGGTTTTTTAGCACGTGGAAATCGGGCATAACCAATATCGGCTACTTCGGTATTATGTACCTGCTATAGAGGGCGTATTGGTATCTTTGAAAGATTTTGGAGTTTTAGTCTCCGTCCATCTTAGTATTCAAAAAAAAAAAAAATGTCTGGGCAGGTGCATGAAAGAATTTTTTATGACTATTCGTTCTGATTTAAGTTATGTAGAATCGTTTAGATGTGGACGCATTGTGCCTTGTCATCAAATTATTAAATGTATGGAAACTCTTGTGCCTGGGCAGGTGCACGAAAGACTTATTTAGGACCGATTCCATTGATTTGAAGATTCAGCATCTAACGTTAAGATTATAAGATATTAGGCTTTCTCTACCTTAGCGGAATCATTTCTTTTCAGACGTAATTGTGTACTTTCATCCAAGGATTCATTGTTTTACAGTTGAAAGTGAAGTGTTTGTTTTTTAAGGAATAGTTCAGTGAAATAATTTTCAAATCAGTAAATAAATTTTTATTCGTACAGCGCTGATCCGCCATTTATTTTCAGCAGAACAAAATGCATGTGGAATACACTCGCAGACGTCACATTTCTCCATCATGACAGTCCTCAACGGTTTGGGGTCGAAATTCTATGGGGGTCGAAATTCTTTTTACGAAAAGATCCTCAGTCCTCTTTCGAAATTATGCTTTTCAAAATTATGGTCTGTTTATTTTTCACCTTCGGTTAACTTCAAAAAGTCAAAATTTTGCTTAGAGAAGCATTTGATAAGCAGAATTTTATTGCTCAAGTTCGAAATTTGAAAATAAAATTCAGGCCCCGTCCATCCTCAAGAGATTAGGAGTTTTGCGTGTGCCTGCGTTGCAACATTTTCCTGTTTTGCACAGGTGGGACAGGTCTGGACTTGGCATCATACTGTTTTTGCTTGGTATTGGCTTGGTATTGGCTTGCTTGGTATTGGCTTGCTTGGTATTTTAAAATTCTAAAACTGACGCGCGTGTCCAACTTCTCGTGGCTTGTATCAGAAGGATACACAAATACCCTTTTATAGTTTCAAAATAAACCACAAGCACATTCTTTATTACTATGGACACATTCGAAAATCCGGTAGTAATAAAAATACCTTACTCAACCCACCGGTTGAGTCTGAGGTATTTTAAACCATATCTGACAACAGATCAGATAATTTGTCGTATCGTGGAAGGAAGAAGGAAACAAAAAGAAAAACACATTTCATTGTGCAAACTAAATATTATAATGGTTTATGTTATAATGTCCCAACACTGTCCCAACTCTTCAAATGCTATGTATTCTTATAACATGGTCTTATTGTGTCGCCTATATGTATTCTTATAACGGTGTTACTAATTCCCGCGAAATCTGTGATTGGAACGATCTAACTGTCGAACAAATATCACTGTCCCAAAATTGTGGGAGTCTTTTTTTGTGATCTAAAGAACTTTCACAGGCGGTTTTGTTTTTTAAAGATTTAATTTGGTCTCACAATATCCCAAAATAAAATTTTAAGATTGGACCTTCTCTCTGGCATTTAAGAGATAGAACTGTCCCAACTTAGACCATATCCTGAACAGTTTCTTTTCGCAAGATAAAAAGACCAAAAACCGAGCTATTGAAAGTTTTAGTTGATCTTTCAGGCGTTAAAACAAAGTGTCTAGTAAAAAGCGGGATATATCACAAAAAAGGTCCTGGAAGAAAGCAGCAAAAATATGGCCACTCCATATGGACGTGGGCTTTGCTTGGTAGAAAAATAAATTCGCTTGAACGTGAAGGTGGCTTCTTTCAGGCTGAGACTTGTTTGGGGTTTGCTTTTTTTTAAACTTAAATTTAAAAATTAATTTAATTTAAAATTTTTTAAATTTAAAATAATTCTAATTTAAAAAAAAACGATTTTCAGCTGTAATGGTTCGAGCCTTCAGGGTTAAACAATATGCTTTAAAGCATTTTTTCTTGAAAATTTTTTTGTTCTTCCATAATAATTTGGGTACGGCTTAAGTGAGAATTCCGATAAAATTGCGACGCAAAATCTATTTTGCCTCACCTCTGCGCCTCGTTTTAAGGGACCTTTTTTTAAAAAGCCAATGTAAGGCTCTAATCATTTAACAAGTAAATTTGTCTGCGTCTCTTGTGCGGTCATTTAAAACAATGTTTGGTTTAACTACAAGTTCCGATTCAATTTAACGAGGCATTCGTTTAAAGGCCTAAATTAATGTCGTGCAAGCTTAGCTAGGTTAGGGACCACATTGCTAGCGGTAATGTAAAGCTAATTTAGACAAAGAAGAGGACTTTTCGTCTTAAGAACCTTTCAAATATAAGCCGGCAACTTTTTTAAGTTCATCAGCAGAAATTTTAATGGTAATCCAAATTACTCGTTACAACTAATCACAATGTCTATGAAAACTACATTCGACTTCAGAGTCCAATATTCCCATCAGCATTCTGGCATTTCTTATCTGTTCTTCTGTACACAAAATTCTGACATTTATCCCAACGTGATGATAAGAGACGAGTCTCTTGAACATCGTAATCATTCATGAAGTCATAACTTGCAGCCTCACCTAATTCAAAGGCAATAGCCTTCGAGCACATTTTGGCAAATCCATTTTGAGTCCTAAACACTAAGTCAATCTTCATCACTGACGCATCTGTCAAACACCTTCCTTCTCTGCTTCAAAGCACACATATACATACCTCTACGTATATACGAATTTACCTGATGGGCCTCACAATAATCCAATTACTTTACAGTATCCCGAGGCAAAATGTATCTGACAGGCGTTTTTGCCATTCATCCCGCTACCTATACATACACTGCAAAGGTGACCAGTACATCCCCCTAGGCTGAGGCGGCTCATCTCTAAATCCTCATCCCCATGGAAAAATGCCATGTACCACCTCCTTGTCACTGTAGCCAACACCAGATGACTGGAGGCACTCAAGCCTATTGCCTATCTTTCTAATGCACCCGCACGACCCTTGCTGTCAGTGTGGCTTGGAAGCAGCGATAAACGCTTTTACCAACCGCTCATCTCTCATTCGTGTTCACCCTCGCACCGGAACTCATATAGCAAGGACTCACGCGCGCAGGGGAAGTGTAGACAGTATACCACCGAGCGCACATACATAGCCGGGCAAGAACACAACGAAGCTATACCATACCTTGGGTGCTGTATGTGAGTGGATTCCATAAGTAGGTACTCCCATGCATATTGCTTCAATCTCCCGAAGGTAGATTGCACAAGACTGGTGCTCGCTTGCTACCCCGCCTTCGCTAGCGATGGTTAGTTGAGGGAGAGGCAAAACACGAAAACATATTTGAAGGATAAGACGCGCTGTGAAAATCATATTACGGCGAAGTATTCCCATTTTTCTATGCCATCTTCCTTTTTAAGGGATAGAGTTGTTTTTTTTTTTTTGCCTCCTTTTAATGTCTTCATCCATCCTTTGATGTGGCCCGTAACCGCAGGGTCCTTTTGCGTTTTGATCGACTCTTGTGCCAGCGTCATCGAGCTCTTCCTTAGACTAATTCGATTTGTGCCAATGCATGTGTAATGCAAGGAATTTCCAATTGAAAATCCCTGAGAGTGATTGAAACGAGTAGCTTGGTGAAATTGAAAAAGGATCTCTCGCACACACATACATTTCCTACGTAATCCAGGACGATGGTGATGAAGATGCACTCTATAATTTACTCCCGCACCTGACAATAAAAGGAAGGGCAGGCAAGCTTGCAACCAAAATTTGGTTCTAGATATTTAACGAACATTTTGTATCTTATTGTCTTCTGCTCCAACAGAGCGAAGGAGTGAAACTCCGATTAAGGACGAATTAATTATTTAGTTTTATTTTGTGTCATACCGGGATTCGTGTGCGAACACGATGAGGCATTGGGGGTGGAAGTGTGCCTTTGCGGTTAACATGAATGGGATTATGAGGCTCTTCAATTGAATTTGTGTTCATGGCACGCTTGATGGATGCGAGAGGTTTCCCAATTTAACCAAAGTGGAGTAGTTTATTAGATTGAGCTCTAATACGTATATATACGCGTATACACGCACAAATGAATGAGATAATTTATTTAGAGCTCTGATGAAGTTGTACGAATTGGATATGGTAGTCTAAGGGATTTGTGGTTGAAATCAGTCAGTCTCGTAGTTGGGACAAGGTTCATTGGCTTTTGGGTCTTATGGGACAAATTTATTTAAAATTGTTTAAGAAGGTCTAGGTATGGGTTCATTTAAGGACAAAGTTTTTAACTAAAATAACAAGTTCATGATAGGATTAGTTTTGTTTTTAGAATGCTAACTGGACCTATAGGACACTGCGACTCAGGCCATTGATTTATTATCTGAAAAAAGGAAAAAAAATTGAGGGAGCAGTAAAAGCCTTTACAGAAGTATACTTGAGTCCAAACATTTTTTCATACCTTAAATTATTTTGTTAGAGGTAGGGTGGAGAATTCTTTGTCCAACGGAATCGGTGGAAAATCGAATTAATCGGAATATACAAACGATAGATATCCTTCCCTTTGCAAACTTTTAGATTACAGCATGCTTAAATACACCAAAAACCTGTTGTCCCAACACTGTCCCAAGGCTCCAAAAGCCGAAAATAATGTCTTCGTATTGGGTCCTCTAGGAAAAAATTGTATTCTACTTTTTTAGGATAATCTTATCGGGTAAATTGTTTTGTCCCAATACCTTAACGATACTGCGCACGTGTAATTTTTTTTACAGTTAACACATTTTTCCTCTTTAATGTCGATAGCATTGCAAAGCATCTTTTTTAAAGGTTATTTATGTGCTTTGTTGAGTGTCAGTGCCTTTGCTGCATAATAGTTCATCTAGATTTCTCACTGCACTTGCATATTGCTTTCAAAAATACTTTAAGTCGCACAATTGTTAGGGTCGGCCGAATATTAAACATCTCTTTCTCTTTCTATATACGAATAGAATGGCCATCAATAAGATGTATTTATTAAAAACCCTGCTAGTTATATTATTGCTTTTCTCCGTAAAGGCATAACACTTGCGTGGATAAGCATCGGTGTTTCTGTGCAGAGTTTTCATGTTCTCTACTGGCTCATCAGCATTTGCGTGTTGGATGGAAAATTACTTTTTTCTTCTATCTTTCTATCTTTTCTATACTCAATATTTTCCGCTCGCGATGTGCTACGCTCTTAAGTGTAGTCATCACCCCTTGATCGCGAGGTAATTATAAAAAAAACATTGAAAGGAGAAAGTAATAGGTACCTCGGCAAAGCAACATGATACATATGTCCCAACTTTTGTAGCACAAAATTCCTAAAAATCACGAAATTATTTAACTATGAGCAAAATTATGGTTTCGATTATATATTGCGTCGATGTGTTAGCCCTGTCCCAAAGTTGTCTCAAAACTAATGCTGTTTCGTTTTCTGGACAAAAAGAATAACTTTCTTCTAGGGTAACGTTAATCTTCGCTTTGTTGAAGGCACATTTTGTCGAAAGTTGCCCTTTGACAATGGGAAGGAAAAGTGCATGTGGTCAACGCAGGACTTTCCAACTAAAGAAATCTGCCGGTTCTGTCAAAATACTAGAAGACCCTAGTATTTCTTTTTTAAACTCTCTTCTCTCAAAGCCTTTTCTAAGGAATGTCCCGTTTAAGGTGAAATGAAGCTTCACTTCTCATTTTACAAAACAGAGACAGGGCGCAGCAGCACAGACCAGTTGAATGTTTATATCTGAACGTCAAAAACTTTTAACTGTACTTCGATTAATAGCTAGTTTTTCCTAAAAAATTAAACGAATTTTTGTCCCAAAAATGTGCCAAAACAGGGGGTTTTTAAAAAAAAATTCAACACTTTGTTTAGGCTATGGGTTTCCTCTTAAGCTAGTTTTTCTTGAAATTGGAAACAAAATTTTGTACCAAACTAGGGGATTTTTAGAAATGTTGTCAACGCCTTTTATAAGGCAACAGGTTTTCTGATATTCAAGCTAAGACATAAACTTGAAACTAAATTTTAAATACTCATGATCTGATAGTTAAATGTTAACGCAGCCAAAAACGGACTACAATGCCGATGTTGTTTGCTTTCAATGAAAGAGACTTCTTACATTTTGATAAATGAGCTACACTCCATATAACTAGAAATTAAATCAGCACATTTGTAACTCCACTATCGTCAATTTATCACCGACATTCGATGCACGAAAACTGCAATTAAATTGTCACAGGTGCGTACTCTGTATACTCAAGCAGCTTCGATATCGCAAGCCATCCATTGCAGAATGGAACACACAAGGAGGTATCGCGAATGCTTGTCCTAAAATTTACAACGCAATCAACTTCGCCTACTACTAGGTATGCTACTAATGGTAGTCCGTCCGCATTGAGGTGGAAAGAAAGTGCATCTTGCAGCTCCAGTCAGTTGCTTTCACTGTAGGTTAGAGAAAAATTTTCTAACATCCACAGTCTGCAACGACAGCTCGGTTGATTAAATTATGAACTCATTTGCGCCCATGCAGAGTGCTTGTCATCTGTCCCAAGCGCCAAAATCGATCACTCATTTTTACCCACAAGAACAACCGATAGATACAAAAAAAAAAGGAATCGGCACTGGCAGTGCAGTTAATTGCTTCGGGCGTAGTGCTCCAGTTTGCGAAGGAATTCAGAATGCCTCCTTGAGTGAGTCCCACAATAGTGCTAGAGTGTATCGAAAGTAGGAGCAAAACAAAGTGGGCGCCAGCCTAGTCAGTCAGAAAATCTAGTCAATATTTTTTTTTTCTTGTTGGTGGTTCATTTATGAGCCATAATTTGTAACGTAACGTTATTAACTTGTTGCCATCATAGGAAAAACCAACGCAAACCCAGTTTGGATGCAAATTTTTTTTCCATCTAATTCGAAGCTCATATTTTCCTCTCCACCAGCCAGCCAGCCAGCGCCATCCAACGCGCCAGATTCGAGGTCATGTTGAGTTGGAATAAAAGTTTGTTGAAGTTCGCACAGCATGGCACAACGTTCAGTTAATTGGTGTGTAAGGATACATGTCGCATGCCGTTACAATTACAGTTTATGGAAAATGCGAAAATTACATTGGCCCGAAGAGAATAAATTATTTTGATTTACGACAATAATGGCGCGCTGGATATTCGAGTAGATTAAAATCAATTTTGTAGGTGGATCAGGTCAGTTGGGGACCAGGCAACAAGGTAGTAGGAAATAATGAGCAAATTGAATGTGATGATGGATTGTTGGGGAAGCTTTGGTGGTAATTAGTTGATCAAATAGCTTTTTGTTGAGGCATGTAATTTTAGAAATAAGCAGTTGTTGTACAAAGAGCTTAGTGTGGGTAGCTGGTCACGTTTAAAAATAAAATAAAGGGAAACAAATCTGTAACACAATTTTCTTCGACCAGTTTGGGCCACATCTAGGTAAGTAGCTCAGTTTACAACTGACAGGGCTAAGGAACTATGACTTTCAAAGAATGATAGATTTTTGCTCGAATTATCATCTTTTTTCTGCAAGTTGTAAGAAGTCTTAACCTTCTCAGAAATAAATTAGCTTCCACGATCAATTTTGTAGTACATATTAATATACCTACACAAGGAGGTCTAAGGGGCACTTTAACAGAAATAAGTTTAAATGCTCGCCTAAGCGTTTGATTTTTTTTATGTCAGTGAGTATGAGAAGGTCGCAGGAGCACCTGTCCAGACATTAATCGAATATGCTTAAACACTGGCAACAGAACTCGCTCTCTGAAAGTACAACAGTGTCTTGAGAGCGTGAATTAGCTAACAATTTGAGCTCTGCATTCTTTCTTAATAATCAGGTGAACCTGTCCAGGCAAAAATTTAATACGCTGGAATGCTCCAAATAATACTAGATTTCAGAAAGCACAACAAAATTTCTTTCTTCAAGCACAGGGAGCAGGAGGCCTAAAGAGCACCTACCCAGACATAAACTGAACATGCCGAAACGCTCAGAACAACGCTTGATCTCAGAAAGCACAACAAAGTCCTAAGAGCACCAGAATAAGGTCTAAGGAGCACCTGCTCCAAAAGTAAGGCAACACATGTACGTCAATTCTTAGACTTTTCATTCAATGTAAGAAGGCACTAAAGAGCACCTTCCCAGACCAGAAATGAATATGCGGAATTGCACGAAATAGTAGGAACTTGGACCCGAAGGGCACAAGAACACTTTTTTGTGAGCAACTGCCTAACCTGCCAAACTTGAGGATTAATATAAGTAAACCTTATGCAAGGCAAACCAAAAGGGGGAATGGATATATCTGTTGTACTGTTTAGGCATATCAAAATTCTGAATTTTGGACAAGTTTATACTAACGAAAATATTTTCTGTTGGATTTTATGAAGACAATGTTGATAATAAAAAAGCGTAAATCCAGGCTCAATGATTTGCAATCAATGAAATGCAAAGGTCCAACTAGCATTTTTTTTTTTTTGTCCAAAACACAAAGTGCAGAATCTTTTTTTTCAATTTTTTATTTTTGTTTTCCTATTCAATGTCCTGTTTTATCATTGAATTGCGATAAGGAAAAACTCTTCCAAACAAAAAATTTATTATTGGAAAGAAACTAGTACTACAGTAACAGTACCATAAAATTTTTAGTACCTTTCATTCCAGCCAATTTAAGATAGAATAATTTTAAGACAGATGTGATTTCTGAATTTTGCGGACATAAGTTTACTTGAAGAAAACTTTTGACATATTAACCATCGGCATAGTTATACCGCGTCTTCACCGCACACTAATCCGCGAATAACAAAAACCTTCAACTAATCTCTTATAAATCGCGAGCTTTATTATAAAATTTAAGATCCTCTCGGCAAGTACCGAAATAAAAATAAATTTTTTCACGTATCTCATTCACACATTCCACAAAGCTCTTTAAATCTCTAAAAGGCGCGCATTTGTAAACAATTTTAGTCTCGGAAGGGAAATTTTAAATTTAACTGTCCACGTGTGACAAATCTGTCACTTACACGTTGTCTAGTGAGATTTTATACTCACGCTGCTGGGAAATGTTATGGTCACAAAAAAGAGTGCTCGTGTTCCTATTTCTGTCCTATTTTTGTCCGATGGAGACACTTCGCGATTTAATTGTAATCGTCTTACGGTTGCCAGTTTTATGGCAGCTGCAGACAACCGAATATATTCTAAAGGTATCAGATTGTTGCTTTTGCTCTGCATTGCAAGTATAGGTACTCAATGATTTTTATATACACAACACAGTATTTATATTTTAGATATAAATTACTGTAGTTTTTTAAATAAAATTTTACACTATACGCAGCTTAAACAATTCTTACTTCCTTTGAACAATAAATTTCTAGCGAAGTGTTCAAGGGCTTACATAATAACTACTTAAGTTGAAACGTTTTCAAAGAACCTGCACGTCAGATCCTATTCCTGTGTAAAGGTGAACACAAAAGATATGCCCTAGGCATAACCTTCTGAAGTCGAGCTACGTGCATAGCACCCCTCCTTTACTTGAAAGCAAACCATAATAAAAACCTTTAAAGCAACCCTTCCCACCATTTGCACTACGTGTTTATTGGCTGATATCTCAAAAGCCATTCTCATTCGCCCCGAAACTAATTTACAACTTTTTGATAAAAGCAAAACTATACGAAAACTTTACCAATTTATGACTTACAAAAGCGCCCGCAGAGGATATCTTTTGCTTAAACCCTGCCAGGAAAATGTCAAACATTTTTGCACAATCGCTTTTGAAACATCTGACAATTTGCCTGTGGCGCTCATTTCCCTTAATTTTTTTACTTTTTTTTTGCCTTTTAATCATCTTCAACAACAACAACAATGATGGGTGGTAGCACAAAGACCAAAACTCTCAATCCCAACCGCACCAAAATTCATTTTAATGATATCTCTCCCCAGGAATATGGCAGCACCGCCCCTCTATTTTGCGATTAATTTTCCAGATATCAGAAATTTTGCCATACTTCCGTTTGCCAGGATATTATCAAGCATGAGCACAGTATAGAAATTATTATCTCTCCTTACTAATGTTTGCCCGCCAGCAAAGGAATATTTATCCTTTTCCAGGCAATAAAATATGATGTTGTGCTCATCTACCTTCTCCTCCCCGTTCAGTCTTGCTCTGAACAGTAAAATTAATCCACAGAACCTGGGACAGAGTGCTCAGCAAGAACGTCTACAGCTAGAAACGAGAAACAGAGGGAATTAATCGAATTAATATCGAAACAAATCAAGAGGAAAATTTCGTAATAATTCACCCGAAGCGGAAAAACACAAAGATAAAGTTTTTCATTCTTTTTTTCTACCCCCCAACACCGACATGTCTGTAAAGTTCATTCGTCCCTTTTTGTTTCTCTATTCAGATTGTTTTAATTATTCTGTTTCTTGTGGCGCAACATTAGGTAACTCTAATGTCCTTCAACCTCGGTGCACAGCACAAAATTGAATGTGTCAGAGGAAAATCGTTTTCCTGTGCTTGCGACTGCCACCCCTTTTTTAAGGACGCACACGTCTGAACAAATGACCGCTCGGCACGTAGCCGATAAAAATAAAAGACTGGCCCAAAACACCCCTTTTTTTGCTGGCGAGTGCGAACACAGACTACACACGCAGTGGTAATTAGTCAAACCCTTCGGTTAGGCCACAGAACAACGTGAGTGAGGGCGTCATCACGGCCTGGTTTATCTAAAAACTGTATACGATCGTCTAACGGCCCATTTAGGCACATCGTAAAAGGGGGTGGCACCCGGTCTCGGTTGGTTTCATACATATACTTCCGGAGTTCGGCTCCGACAGAAGGCAGTTTCGCAGAACAATCCGCATTGACCAACGTAGGCAATCGTCCTTTTCCGCAGTTGTAATTGACACGTCGTAAATCATTTGGTGATATTAAATCGATGATGCCACGCAATAACAAAGGAAAAAGGAAGAACTAATAAAAAAAAAACAATTGCAAGGAGAATGAAAAAAAGAATCATGCTAGGACCTAGTTTTATATGGGGTCGTGTGGCAGCGGATATCGAAAGGATTCGGCACCGTGACTGGCGAATTTGTGGGCGAATCCCAGCTTTCTTTTCAATTCTGGTGAAAATGTCTTCCCTTACATGAGCACCCAAACAATTATTATTTTGAGCAGATGGTTAAGTGTGGCTAGTTTTCTTAAAGGGGTAATCTTAAGCATTTAACGGGCTATAGGTACAGCAGAAAGGCGTCAACAGATACTGATCCTAAGCAGCATGATGCCAAAACATTATGAGCTCAGTTTACTAGGGTTCTTATTGCTTGTCGTAATTGTTCACACAAAGAGGTCCATAATATCAATTAGGTAACTAATACGCGTATCAAATTTGGGGTAGTACAAAAAATAAGATGAAACCTAGATTCCAAGAGCCACCAACATGGAATAATTAAGGCTTTTGGGGCAAACTGCTAATTTTCGTTCAGAATCTTTGCAAATTACTGTTCTGCGATCAGAACCTAATTTTAAAGAACTTAAGCTAAAAAAATTTAGAGAACAGTTAAGGTAATTTCTTCACTTCGACAAAGCCCCTAAAATTCCACCGACTTTATCATTTTTTATGAAAAGTCTTTCTTTATCTTCTGTTCGAAATAGACAAAATGTTTCCTCTCGAACTTTGTTTTTTATTATTAAGCTCGAGCAGCTTTGCTTATTTATGTTTTAGGAAGTATCATTCAAGAACCCATAAAACTGAACGAGTTAACGTGGCGCTAATATGGCGCAGTCGATCACTTTAGCGACTGCACCATCCCTAAACAAATATGTGCGTCTTGTTTTACTATTATTATTTATTATAAAGTATTTCACCAAGTCAACCTTTTAATGACGAAATGAGTTCGAAAATTTCGCGGCTTCAAGAAAAGAAACCCCTTAGCCCTTAACATAAAGCGAAAACAATTCACTCTTAAGTGAATGTAGAAAAACTTTTTTCTAGGTAACTGAGTTAACCACCTGAGGAGTTTTTTGTTTTCTGCTACGTAATAAGTGTTTAAAATCCCAAAAATTCGTTACAGACTGCTTGTCGAACCTGTAGAAACGCATAGCCTAGTCCTGTACAGACAGAAAAGAACAATGCGTTCTGTTGAACCATCCGATTTAGAAAAAAAAAATACAAGTAACTTCTATGGTCTTTTCTTTATACTTTAAGAGTTAAGCCCCCGCTAACATGGCGCAGTCGATACCTCATTCTTACGACTGTACCTGATTTTAAAATGAATACAATTAAAAGTTCTTTATTATTAAGAAAGACTGTATAAACTTTGCCTTTTAATTACAGATTTAGGTACTTACGCAAGCGACCATAAAATCATAAAACCTAGACCGCGTAATTTTTTTTTTTGCTGACGTAGTCAGGAAAAAAGTTTTCTTCGCTACACCCCATTTTCAGCTTTCTTTTCGAACAACACAATTTTCGTTTTCTTAAACATTTTTTTGAAAAATCTTGATACTATACTTTGCAAAGGAAACACTGCACAGGAAACCCTTTTAGTCTTCCCTTCCCGTACTACATTCTTATAAAATTTCAATCAGCTCCTCTTATAAAACTGCAAATTGTAAAGCTTCCTTACAAAATCCAAACAAAGGCATACCGTTGTAAGCAATAAAGCTGGCAGGGTAACCCAGATAAAAGCTCTTCCACAGGACCTCTACTGCATATTTTAACTGGACAGAGTATAGTTGAGTTCTGGTGTTGTAAAAATGGCGCAGTCGGTCACCTTACACAGTCGAAAGAGCTTGCCATAGGCTGCGTCGAGAGGAAAGAAAAGAAAGTCGTTCGGTAAATTTTTTTAGTCCCGAGTTAAGGATATGTTAAAATGGCGCAGTCGCTAATTATTAGGTAGCACCAGTCTTAAAAACAATACACATACTTCTGACCCTAGTTTGGCCACCCTAAACCGCAATTGACATAGGAAATATTTTTTCTCTATGCGCTTTCTTTTCGAAGAACTAAATTTTCGTATTTCTTATGGCGTGGCTTACATGGTGCAGTCGGTCACTATACAAATTCGCAAGGGCTTGCCATAAGCTGCGTCCAGAGGAAAGAATATGATATTCTTCGAGGGACTTTCTTCAGAATAAAGGTGCCGGTAAAATGACACAGATTAGTCCTACAAATGCGGCAGATCTGAAAAACATTACACAAGTTTTGGTACTTAGGTGAGCGACTGTAAGGTCATAAAACCTGTCTCGTGACTCCTAAAATTAGAGGTCGCACTTTTTTTTTTGCTTCTAGGAAAATGTTATTTTCATGTCTTAATGCGATCTATTTACGAAGAATTTTTGTTGTACTTAAAAAAATACATTTCAAAAATTATTAATACAAAACGAGTTATGACGTTGCTAATATGGCGCCGTCGGTCACTTTACAGAGTCGTTTGAGCTTCCCTTAGGGTGCAAGTATTTTTTTTTGGGTCAGTGTCATGGTGCTGTTAACATGGCGCAGTCGATAAGTCTAACAACTGCACCAACTCTGCACTAGAAGACTGTAATCGAATTCACCTTTTGGTTGGCGGATTCTATTTAGGTTCTTAGGTAAATGACTATAAGGTCATAAAACCTGGCACTTAAAATTAAAGGCAGGACCAGAACGCTTACCCTTCATAGAGTTGGTAAACAAGTTTACTTTTCACTAGGCTAAATCTACTTTCTCTTCAAACAGCGCATTTTTTTTGTAAATAAAAAAAAACTGGGTGAGTTTTGTCGTTATGGTATGTCAACGTGGCGCGGTACATCAACGAAAAAAATAAAGAAAAACCTTCGGTGAATTTTTGGTCCCGAGTGATGGTCCTTAAAATGGCGCAGTCGACAAGTCAAACCATTGTACCGTATCTTAAAAACAATACACTCTTCAAAAGATGAGATTCGCTTTTCTTAAAAGACTATAATCAACTACATATTTCATATTTTTGGCGCAGTCGATAAGTCAAACGATCGCATCAGATATTAAAAGCGATACACTTTTCAATACAAGAGATTCGTTTTCTTAAACGACTATAATCAACTTCGCCTTTCAGTTGCAGATTTGAGTACAAAGGTAAGCGACTGTAAAAATCTATCTCGTGGCCGCTAAAATAATAGACTGGGCAAGGTTTGTCAGACGGGAAAACTGTTTTTCCGCTATGAACTGGAAAAGAGTGTTTTCAGCGAATAGCTCAATTTTCGTGTTTTTGAAAGACTATTTCGAAAACCTTCGATATTGGCTGAGTTATGGTGTTCTTAACATGGCGCAGTCGATCACTTTACTAAGGTTGCTGCGAGTGGAAAATTCTTCGTGTGATTTTTTTACCCCGTCTTTATTAACCGTCAGTGAAGGACGAGACATAACACCGAATCGCAAGGGCTGTACAGCAACATTGACCTAGCAAGAAACGACTTCGATGAAAAAAAAGACCGAATATATTTTATAAAGAACATAATTTTATTTAATTTTAATATTAGCGGTTCAGAGTTCAATTTTGCCTCCGACCCTATCGAAGAACCGAACAACATGAACGTTCTTTTCTATGTGAATAAAAAGACGAGGAGTAAATGTGGAACCCTGAGAGAGCCGACACAATTTTTTTTAATCTCTTGCAGAACCAAAACCCTACTTACCCACAAAAATTCCTTACAGTTCCATGCACCATTATAGTTGTTGCCCCTGATTCCAAAGATCATAACCAATTTTACCTCCGATTGATATAACTAATCGATCTGGCAAATGCAAACAAGATTTTAAAACTACGCTATACAAGCACGACCGTCGAACTACGCTCGACGACCGCTTTCAACGATCAAATTTTAAAGACCAAAAAACCTCAACCTTTACCCCATGCTTACATAAATCCATTAAATTACATAAACCAATACACAACCTGACAGCAGCAAATCTGGCGTACTTAAGGTTCAAAAGTTCAAAATTTTCTGTCGAAATATAAATGGCTTTTGTTTGAAATTACACAACAATCCCATTTTCGAGGTCATTGTAAGCACAACATATTTTCTTACACTTCGACTACCAACCCGACTTCTAATTCGTCATTCAACTCCCCCTGTGCGCCTCACAGCCTCATCAAACAGTCCGACTTTATTGTGCTCACAAAAGGGCCCTGCATATGAATCTGTGTATAGGTACCGAAAAATATATTTATATCAATACCAGAAACGTAATAAAAAAGGGCACCCATTGAATTGCCTTTTCAAGACGTCAATTTTGATTGACACCTCTTTGGTGTCGAATGAAGCAAATTAAATTTCTAATTCACCATCACTTGACGTACGTCAAAAATTCGATCTCACATTCGATGATCCGTGCCGTTCTCAAGGGAATTTTCGGAGTCACTATGTGAATGTGAGTTTGACTTGAACTTGAACCAATTTACCGTGAACCATTAAATAACCCAGTGGATAGAATAAAACCACTTAAAGACGGAGTGTGTAGAAAAAATTGACAAGAGGTGAAGGCACAGGAAAAAAAAATAAGAGATTGACTGACATAAATTACCATGGTGCAACTAATTGCTTCGGTAGTGCACTGCCGCAGGCGTGAAACGTTTAGAAGGACTCGTCGCAACTGCCTTAATTCTAATAGCTGTCATTTTTCTCCCTCTAACTTGACAGTTGCTTAACAACACCGTGTTTGACCGTCGGCGCTGCGCTGCTTTTGACAGATGATGGCACATTTTGAATGGAAAAACGTATCACCTGCAGGCGGCGAATGTAACATTACATGTGCGCGTCGCCCATCACCCTGTGACTGACATATCACTGTCATAATTCTTCGCGCTCTTGTAGCTTGTAGGTACGCTCTTCGTGTGCCCCATCCTTCGTTCAGCTCTAGATTGATGCGGCGGAATTCTTGATGGCTGCCACTGACATATGACACATATAGGTGGCGGGCGTAGGGAGAAACAGCATCTCCACAGCACCTTTTGTATGGCCTTAACTTGTCGCCTCTGTTTCGACGACTTCTTAGGTGCAAGAGTGGTCAACAATTTATCACCTTTTATGGAGCACAAATGAGTTGGCTCGCCAACGTCCGGACAGGTTGGCAAGAAACACGTTTTTGGGTGCAACATGATGTCCGGAGCTGGAAGAAGTGATAAAATCACTTCATGCGTTCCATTGTGGAATTTCACGCGACCGGAATAAAACATCCCATAGTGTCGATGGAGTGGGTATATAAGGCTCAAGGGCAAAATGGTGTGCTGATGCCTAGGAAACGGGCACGCAGGTTATCCGAGTGCAAGTTGGTGTTGTTTAAGGGGATAAAGGGTTTTTCTTTGTCCGTTTTGGGTGCTACATGCTGCCGTTCTGGGATAATTGCATGACATGTTCGGGCACATGTAGCCTCTGCAAATGGTCTTCGGAATTTCTGGTACGCGACGAGTTTTTGCCTCAGTTCAGTTTTAGTCATTTTAAATGTTTGCGTTCGTCTAAGACTGGCGTCACGGATACCGACTCTTGCTTAGCTGGCTGAAACCAAAACAAAGTAATTACCATTCCCGAATTCAATCGATAAAAATATTTCTTAAACTTTTTATAGCCTCAGGCTTGACAAGAGTCTCTGTCGCTGTTGGGTATGTCATGCGGAAAAAGAATTTATGTTAAGCCATTACGGGGCTCCCCATTCTTTTGCCACCACGAAGGGAGAAATGTTTGTAGGTACAATTTATTTATTAAGAATTTTTTACATAACCAGCATTTCTAAGGATACTCGGTGCTTATTATGAAAAATGAAAGCAATCCTATTTAGGATGCCCTTCATTGTTCGCTGGGTATTAAGCAAATTGAATATTTTCATTTCCATTTTTCAAATCCTGTTTTTTTTTCCTTCCTCTTCTTCCTGTGTGTGTGTGTGTGTTCTCTTTAAGGATTATAACTTTTCTTAAGTTCACATTTAAGTGCACAATTCTAACGCCTTAGACGCGCTCACGAAATGTACAAGGATAAACCGACACAAAAGGTTAAATCTCTTGATACTCGTAAAAGGACACGGGAAAGGTATGTGTATTGGGACGAGTACACAGTACATAACACGAAGAATGCGAAAGCACCAAGACGGCGAAAATGTATATGTATTCACAAACGCAAAAAGGATATTATAACCTGAAATAGGAGTTACTTCCGTCGACGTCGTCAGCGCCACCACCACCCCCATGCGACTCCTAATTCCGGAATAAGCATTGTACACCGGCATAAGCTGAATCCAATTTGGAAAATGTATTCCAGTCTCTCTATACCCAGGACTATGTCGTCCCCTTTTCTTAAAGCGACAACACGTTGTATAATATTTTTTTTGGGGGGGGGGGGGGGGAGAAAAGAAACTTTGACGCGATTCCCCATTGCCAATCATGAATATCTGAGGCCACAACATAACAACTGCCTGGGGGGTGGTCCTGTCTGTGTAAGGTTTTGCTCCTTGCGGGAAGAGTTTTTCGCTTTTTTTTTTGGTTTAGTTAACGAACTTTATCGGAGGTAATTTCAGGAAGCGAATGTAACCCCAAAAAGGTGTAGTTTAGCACTTGTCTACGCGGCTACGATTTTCGGAGCCACTTACACATTCGAATGCATATTCTATAGTGCGGATGGGTTTAGGGTTGAAAAGTTTTTGAAACAACTATTTACCACCCCACTTAAGGGGCTCCCAATATGGCTCCCAAAAGTGAAAAAACGGGGCGAGAGTACTAGATTTAGGACGAAGCCGCGCACAAAAAAAAAAAAAACAAAACAAATCTGCACTACAAAAAGGATCAAGAATGCATAAAGTGTCTGTGAGTGAAACAAGAAATGGGAACAAAACACAGTTGGAAATTTGTTATGCATGACATCGTATTTAGAGAGAGATTTACTACTTCGTACGACCACATACAGTTATGGGTTCAAAGGATATTTCGTATACATATTTGCGCGTTTAGCATTTTTATTCAGTTTTTGTTTGCTATTTCCTGCTCTTAGTGTGAGCGCAGTGTTAAGGAGGAAAAAAATATGTGGAAACTGATGTTGAAGTGTGGAGCGGGGTCGTACCTCCTATATGCAGCAATGCATATCCCACCACCAGAGTGGCACCATTAATCTTTTCAGCTTTTTCGCTTCCTCCAGCGTGTTGTATAGTGGTTTGAGGAGGAATATAGAGGACTCAGAGTTTGAGGGTCACCACATTGCCACAAACAACAATGCTCCGCACATGGAATGTGTTTTTGTGCCTGGGTTGAGGGAATGGATCAACAGCGGAGCCACACGCCATAAACCGAGCGGGAAGTGGGGCATGCTGTAATAGCAGCCCCATAAAGTCAATGTTCGCTGGCAAAAAAGACGAAAGCGAAAGTAATAGTTTTGCAAGCGACTCATGTTCCATCCATCCAA
Source organism: Neoascia interrupta (assembly GCA_947623515.1). NCBI lineage: Eukaryota > Metazoa > Arthropoda > Insecta > Diptera > Syrphidae > Neoascia > Neoascia interrupta. Next base: position 20,529,329 of record OX392462.1, on the reverse strand, counting down.
TGTGTGACTATACTGGGATGGGTTAAATGGGGGAAAAAAATGAAAAATTGTCATATAAATATACTTGTACCCGTAATAGCTGAGAGGGGAGCTCTGTCGTTTTTAGAAACAATAGAAACCGCGCAACACAACAAAGTCACAACAATTGTTCGGTGTTTAGATACACACATCCGTGCGTACGTCGGTCGTCGCGTCGCCGTCATATAGAACAAAAGTGACAAGTTTATTGGCCATACAGACGTTTGTTGCAGACAGATTTTTCTGTTGAACTTGGTCCATGATGTTTGGTTTGGCTCTCATCACTGATGGGGAGGCGCATGGGGAGCATTTATCATCGGTTTTTTGGTGCCACACTGATTGATGGATTCGTTTTTAGAGCAAATTGCTAGGAAGTTTGAGATCATTTTGAATCAGTGAGGGCAATGGAACTTTTATTCATTTTTGAAAAAAGGCGAATTATTAAACAGTGGAACTTGGATTCGGAATATCGGATTAGTTAAGTATTAAAATAAATGGTCAGGTCAGCCATAAAATTATTTGATCCCACCATCTGATCTGTTCTTGGCCTTTAGGGGGTCGACGCACGCGCTCAGCTTAACATAACGCTTAACTTAACGCTTCGACTTGACTCACAACTAAATTTATACCAACTTTAAGATCAGCTCTTAGTTTCATGGCACTAAGGAGGAGGTAGAAAAATCCATCGGCTTTAAAACAGGCATGTCCAGTTCTTGCGACCCTTAAGTTCAGAATTAAATTTGGGATTCTTTGTTTTTTTTTGTGCGGCCTACACGCTCTGCATGTATGGAAAAGACTAACAGCTGCGTTCCCTGTCCATAGAGAACAGCGATTTCCCTGACCCTCCAGTAGGTTAAATCCGCCCCTAGTGTTGCAGGGCGGATTTGACCTACTGGAGGGTCAGCGATCCCTAAATCCGCCCGAGTAGTGTTGCAGTAGACTGAGCAAAGCAGTTTTTCTTATCTTAGGGACGTGGTGTGCCACTCTGTTTGAATCGATTGTTTAAAGACAAAACTTGAGGCACAAGCAAAGCTTTCAGTTTTAGGCTTAGTTTATGTTCCAAACCTCATGGAGGTAATCGTGGGAAGAAGCCAAATGAAAACAATCGAAAAATAAATCGAGGACAATAATAAGATTTCATCCTTGTAATTGTCCTGGATTCCGTATCGCGGGGCTGAAGTGAGGAATCCAATGAAAGCTTTTAACGGTTTGGAATTGATTGGACAAAAAGATAAGATGAACAGAATAGGACTCATATCTGATGGGTTGGTATGAACTGGACGAAATCGATAATCTTAAATCTGCGTGCGAATTACACCTGCGGGAGACTTCTCTCGGCGATGCATTGCTCATTAATATCATTTTCTTGGTATCCTTTAAAAGGGTCGTGGAAAGAGGGTGTCTAAATGTTCGTTCCATTGTTCCCGAACTTCAGCCACTAACTGAAACGACACAGGTGCGATCCCTAGGCTAATTAAAGACTTGTTCTTTACCGGATTCCACCACCCTGTTTCTTAGCTTTTTGTTGAAGTGACGTGATTGCATCTCGGTCATAATGACCTGTGTAGGAAGTCGCTTTCGGTTTCAATTACCGAGTAACTGATCGTTCCACTCGAAGAAGTAGCTCCGCGTGGAAGTAACATTAACTCCTACCAATACTAATAGCATCTCACTCTATCCCTTCAAGTAACACCAGGCACAAAGCACTTCAGAAATGTCATTCCGACAGCTTGTACCTTAAATCTAATTCTTTCGGTCAGTGTCCAAATTTCATGACCATAGATGAAGGTTTGGAACGAACACAGAAAAAAAGTTGAGATCTTTGCCGTCACTCCGAACTCAGCGTTCCTGATGGCTGACGGGCGCAGTTCCTTTCTTTTCGCTCCAGCTTGGCTAATTCTAAAGGATAACTCAATACCAGTCCTCCCGCATTTTGCCTAAAAAAAACCTCAAGATACTTCAACTTCTCTACCAATTTTAATGCGACTCCATTTATTTGCAGGGCACATTACACGGAGCTATGAACAGGCGAGGCGATAGTAGCCATGGCGAAGTCCAAAACGCACATTAAAATAATGGAGTTTGACGACATTTATCCGCACACAGCTTCTGCAGTTCCCATAAAAAGGCTGAAGAGCTTTCAGAAGAGGCCCACTCAGGGCAAAGTTTGCAACATGGTCCAGAGTTCATCCCGAGGAAGCCAAGTCAAATCTGCAAAACATATACGAAGACCGATTTGGCATATTTCCGCAGGCCTTCTCAAGATTAATCTTAAGCGTAAAAAGCTGGTCGGTTGTGCCTCTGCCAGGCCAAAGGAAACTGCTCTTCTTCTTTTTTTCATTTAAGCGCGAGGTTATGATCTACAGTGATGGTTCACGTAACCCACTCTACTGCATTCCTAATGGTCCGCTTGTGGAGTTTGCCCATTTGACTTCGGAATATACCGGGTGGGATCTTTTTATAGGCTAAATGAATGCTGTTGTCGCTGCTTTTGTGTGATCCATGAATGTTTAGCCTTTCCCCTCTTTCGCAGTTGCGCTGGAATGTTGCCTTTTTGAAATGGTTCGCAGGATATCTACTTTGAACGCGGCAATACCAACTGAGCCGGTCGTGCTCCATTTTTATGGAGATCGGTTCTTTTACAAGGAAGCTTCCTCGGATCTTCGTACTTCTTCTTCAGTATAAGTAAAGCCAAAAGGCAGTGCTCTGCCAGTGACAAAGGTCCGATTACAGCTCTGGTGCTTCTCGATGTGCTTCCAACACGTTCGCGAACACTTTTCTTAGAAGACTTGAGAGAGATATACCCTTCCCTATAGTTAGAACACTCTTTTAAAAAACGGGTCCTAAAGCCCCCTTTGCCAATTGCTAGTTGCTTTTCCGGTATCTTAGGCCACTTTAAAGACGCGTGTTTTAGCTATTTAAAAAAGTTAGACTTGCAAACTTTTAGTAATTTAATCGGAACAGCGACCTTATCTACTTTGGGATCATTTTCCGTACTGATCTCTTTAGCAGTGGGATTGCCAACTTCAGTGCCTTGTTGAGTGTTGAGCAACTCTGCAAAGTGCTCGCTCCAACTTCGTAAGACGCATTGTTCTCATTTGAAAGAATTGTACCAACCTTGGACATAACCCATCTGCCAAAACATCTTGTTAGCAGATCTGAAACTAGTTTACCGTAGGTCCAAGTTGTAGTTGAACTTCTAAACTAATCGAGGACGAAGTTTTAATGAACACATTCGGAACCATGACGCCCAAATACCGACAATACTAAGATTAAAGAATCCAACAAATTCCACTTGGACCTCCGGTAAACTTTTGCCGTATCGGATCTGTGCCGGATCCGATCTGTACCGGATCTGTGATCGAGCTCCAACATCTCGCCGAACTTTTGATACCTTGGTTGTTTTGATTGCCTAATTAAAAGTTATTCGCGCCTCATTCAGTTGAATACATTGATTCCAAAATATAGGCTCTCTTCTATTTCCGAATCGCTTCTTGAGCCAGCTGTCACACTAAGCCGCTTCACGGTTGAAATTTGTTGAAACATATCCGAAACGTGTAGTTCAAATAGTTTTCTGTAACCATGTCATTGTGTGGGGAAAATGGAGAAGCTTTAAGAAGCCATAAGCAAAACAAAGTTCAAAAATTTCCCTACATTCCTATTTTGATCCGGGTCAATGTGCCGCTTAATCGCACTCTTCCAATTAGGTCCGTACCCACATGTGTATTGAAGTCAATCATTAGGAGAAAGAAGTCAATTTCTCCCACGAGAGAAGCAACAACTTCGTTCAAGAAGGCCACATTCTCTGACTCTCGATTTGCGGCGTACAACTAGAGCCAACGTCGATCAGCTCCAGCTTTAAGATCAAAATAAGATCGAAATAAACTGAAATACATTTTCCAATAATCGGCGGCTTGTGAGTATCCCCACACCAGGCTGTGCAGTCGGAATGTTCTGGTCGCCAGGCCAGAAGGGTCTCTAGTCTCTTAGTGAAGTGTTTGGTTCCGGGACCTTCCACTTAGTTGAGAAGATGCCGGTAGTACCAAGTTAATACTTTTTAGCCTGCTAATCCAGTTCAAGATCCTTCTCCGTTAGTGATGAGACATTCCATGTGCCAATTTTAAGTTAATGCGGCTGCTGATTTCTAAATGAGCACCCAAACCCTATGCTGGAGGCTATTTTATTCGTCACATGAATGGGGGCCTATAATTTTTTTTTCTGGAGACCGAGCGTCACTTTGAGAAACTGTTCGGGACACAATATACTCTCGAAAGTGTTTATCAGACTCTGAGGGAGGAGATCTAAAGGACTTGTTTTAACTACGCTTTAATAATGTTTATTTGATTTTTGCGAGGCCAGTATGAAATCTTCCATACTGCGGCTGTTGACCCACCCTTAAAAATGAATTTAGCGCATGTGTACCTCCTGTCTTGTGCGTACCTCACACTAAGCGTTAATTTCGCTAAAGTTTGTTGAACTATTCGACCGTACTTATGCTACGGTCGAATAGCTACCATCTTGTATTCTAGTTTAATCCACGCTTAAAGTCGTCTTAAAATTTCTAAATAATTAGTGCTTTCATGCATGGACAAGATAATGGATACCTGGGTAGGTATAACCTACGAACATTATGTTTTCTACCTATGTTATTGCCATCTCATCCTTATGCTCTCGGCCTCAATTATACCACCAATAATCCCAGGCATTCACAAATTCACAAATATATAGGCAGGGGTACCTAGGTACATTCCGCCCACATTGTGTGTGTGTTTTCGTGCATTGTCCATATGGCACCTTGGAATTCTAATTGACCAACACCACCACTGCAACCACAAGCGAAGACAAAAACATAACACAACCAGATTTGAGTCCCCCGGCCAGAGGACAAAAGCGATACGGTCGGACAAGGATTTATTTCATCACCATCCAACATCAAATCCCAATCAATTAGATTAAATTAATTGAAATATCCATGGCAGAGAGAGCAATTAATCCTTGCCACAGAAACTGTATACGAAGCACCCATCAATATGGTCCATCGCTCTCTATTGCTTTCCCATCTACTAATCCCACAATTCTTCCGGGCACCCGTCTATACTCGCTCCGATTAAGCTGCATGCCAGCTTATTTCTGAGTAACAAGATGAATTTCACTTCAGCTAGCAAGGCGCGTTTTCATATAACCAAGGCGCCTCTATATGCCAAGTCTTCTGTTTGCGTGTGCGTATCTAAGGGAAAGAAGGAAAAAACCCTAGACCAAATCAATATCTCCTCACCATCACCACTGTCGACGAATCGCCCCAAAGGAAGATCAATGAAAATCTAATCAGAATCGACGTGATAAGTCCTTTTCGATTCTGATGTGTCGCAAAGTGTCAGGACACAACTACACAATGGCTATACGACAGTGATTCCGCCGCCGCCGCCACCACCGATACCAATCTCGTAGTTGACATTTAAATTTTCTCTCGTCTCGTCCTTTTTGGATAGTACTATTACCGCCATTCGATATAGTGATACACCCACAGCGATGCAAACAAAAAAAACAAATCTCCTTCTTCATGCAATTGAAAGTTGTAAGCAATAGATGAAAAGGACGATGCAAAAAAGAAATAAACTAAAACCCAAAACAGACTGAGGCTCTTGCTAAATGGAAATTCATGTCCTGCAGCCGCCGCCGTATCACATAACTGTATTCGTTATAAATTCCTTCAAAAAACTTCATCCATCTTTCGGTTAACGTTGCGCGCTGTTGGAAGTTGGTGTGGTGTGGTGAGAGGTTTTCGGTTTACTTGTTTTTTTTTTCCCAGGGTTTTCGGGTCTCGATATCGGAAATGTCGGCGAAATTTCCATGAAACATGTCTGCTTGTCGACGGCGGCGGCGGCGTCACCGACTGATGGAATCGTTTCCAAGGGAGAAAGAAGACAACCTGCCACTACCGCTTACAAAAAGGTTCTAGATGAATCTATTAAAATGCACCTGGGGCCACAGGCGCGATGAGACCCACACATGAGAAACATGAATAGCAGATGGGACTCAATTTTTTTTTTTTGGTTCGGTTCCGGGCAATGGTATTCAAATTTGAATTTGATCCGCAAACGTGGTGCTAACTCATTCCCAGTGGTCAATGAATATTAATTTTTGTGGAATCCTTGAAAGGTTGCAGGTGGAAAACCTGGTGATGAAATCGATTCATCAGGAATTTATGATATCGGTTTTCGGTTTTGTCAGTTTGAAAAGGGAAGAGAAGGTAGCTGGACAGTGGATAGCCGTTGGAGTTCCAATGAAACACATTGAATATCGGAGCAGTTTAAACGTCTTTAAAAAATTTTATTTCTAGGGTATGTAGAGCTGCAATAAAATAGCTTAAAAGAAGGGGAACTTACATGCAACCTTGAGGGACTCAGTTTTGTATGACATGATTGTGTGGCAACACTTGGAAAATTAGCGACAACTAAAGCAAAGTGAAATGAAGGAACCCCGAAAGATGCAATATTGTATCGCAACATCCTCGACTAGAAGAATTTCTTTAGTTTATTACGGGACGCAAGAAATCCATAAATCTAAAATGCTTCTTCTGTAAAGTTCTAAAACTGAAATCGAAAATTTCTTGACAAACTTAGCACTATTGCTGCTCATGAAACATGTTTCACGCCATCCTGGAAATATTGGATCTACAGTAGATACTCAGTAAATTAAACAGGTAACAAGTTTGACGAGCCCTTTTCCTTCGTGAAAAATTTCCGTAAAGATCTGACGAAACTTGTTAAACTTGAAGCGTTCTTTATCAAGCGTGGTAAAAGAACCGAAAAAGTTCTTTTAAACATAACCGAAAGCACTCCATGCCTTAAAAGTTCAAGTCTTAAGGCAGATTCACAAACAAGCAGCTTAACAGGTACATTACAAATTTCGTTTCTGTTGGATAAATCGATCTAAAAGAGGTTAGATTGCTGGATTTCTGAGTTGTAAAAGGATATTTGGCAGAATGACAGATTTAAAAAGTTTGAGTTAGTTAGATCCATGTCGTGTACAAACCGCAAAGTTATACATACGCTTTTGTATATGGGTCCAAAAATTACTGGATTTTGTCTTTTAAATTAGCCTGTCCATATCTCAGGTTAAATGATTTCAGGCTAACGATTTCTTGAGTTAGTGAAAATTTGCGTCTACGGCAGGGTCCCCGTCGGAGAGTAAGATACTCAATGTGGCTCCAATTCGCCTTCAATGAGCTAGACAAGTTGCTTCTTATATGCCTAAGCTCCGAGCCTGGATTCGAACCCTGGACCTTGTGCACAGTAGCCCAACACACTTGGCACTGCACCGCGGGGCGCGTATAACTCATAAGCTATAAGGTTGGTAAGGCTACATTATTTGAAGTCTGATGAAGATTAGAACCCTAGCAGTCAGCCCAATTTTTCCGTTAAAAACTTCCCTTAAAAAACTTGTTTAAGAAACTAGACTGATGTTTCAACTAGAGCGCTAACGAAGCTAGATTAAAGCAGGTCAATTAGAGTTCAGAAATTAAAGTGCGCTCAAAAATCCATACCTGCTTTAAAAGAAAAACCCCTAAGGCTTCACTGTGACACATGCAATACCTACATATGTTGCTTAGAAACAGAAGCAACCTTGGCAGGTACCAACATCGTTCCTCTTCCATTGAATCAGCCATGAATAACTAAGTCAACACAATTGTATGCTTGCCACGTTTTATGTCCTTCATTAAAATTTCCATAGATTTCAGTTTTAATTAAGCAAAACTCTATTCATTGCGGAACACCCACAGCTTCGTAAGAATCCCGACACTCACACCCAACGCAGCGCGCCGGGTCACGGCAACACGGTGCTACCCCAGAAATAGAACTCAAAGGCTTCCATTCATTGTTTACTCGGCAAAGAACGAAAAAAAAAATGCTTCAAACTCCACCACTTCTATAATACATCTCGGACATAACCAAGTCGAAGTCCAATACCGGAGCTATTCATCATTAACCGAACATAATTGACAGATGTCAAAACATTAATCTGGAAATACATTTTATGTGTTATCAACATTTTTTTTTTTTTCTTTTTTCGTTCTTTTTCTGTACTTCACTCGAATCAATCTGGGTGTCTCGGGCTATAAGTGAATTTCAATTCTCTGACTGACATCTCATCAACCGCACGAGTGTTGATTATTCCAGTTCAAAGGCATATCACAGGGTGTCGGTCGGTTTGGAGGGAGTAAAATAATTAAATCAATTCATTGGTTGTAAGCACAAATCGCCCCTGGGATTGATCGAAAAAAAAACTGTCGTAGCAAAGAAGAGGAAAAAATCCCTAATGATCGATGGGAATGTCATATAGTACAATAATTGTATACAGTGCAGGACTTTCTATAAATCGAACACACACACACACACACACCGAGGAGCACATTAATCCCCCCATCGAGAGTCCAATCCAATTAGGCTTGTGTGTAGTACGTCGGTCATTATCAAGTCTGGAACAGCGTGTGCAGCTTTCGGCCCTTTATGTCTGTGCTGGAAGAGCTCGTGTTTACAAGCGAATTGTATGGCCTGTCAGCTTGTGAGGTGCGATCAAATCGGGTTGTGTAATTGCTTTTCTTAGAAAACCTAGATCCCATGAAAATCCATCTATTCTTGGAGCATAAACATGATTTGAGTGAGATATTTTTTCTTTTGGGATTCAAATCAAAGCAAGAGCGTTGCAAAAACTTTTGAATAGACTTCTTTGCGCAGGTTAAGGACTAGTAACGTTGGCCACAAATTTGATCAAAAAGTAAAATGGTTTGCCGCAGGACTGCAAAATCTAACGTCATTATTCATTAGCTTTAACTAATCTTAGGTTAGAGCATTTTTCGACTGTATTGGTACCTGTGAAGGTTTTTAAACATATTTGCAGGCCACCGAGTAAATAGTAGGAAAGAAATGAGAAATGATCAAAGTACCAGCGAAGAAAATGGAATTTTTGTCTCATCGGCAGGCCACGATCCTGCAAACTTCACCTATTGCGGGCACAAGCTTTAACCAGTAAAGCTATATGAGACCAGTTTATCCGCTGTCCAAATTCGATCACCAAGCATCAATCATAAGCTTTTCGGCTTACGTGTGGGGTGTGGCACATTGTTAAATGTGTTTTCTTGTTACTGACTTTTTCGTTTAATTGAAGTGAATACCGGCCCGACTTAAAAGCTCCTCTATAAACCCTGCGGTTAGAATTTTCATGGAACTGGTTGCAGTTCAGTTGTATAACGGAGGGATCCCCTAATTCGCTTCCCTTAGACACTGATATGTTATGGCTCAATACTGATTTAACAAGCTCTTGTGTATTTTACGGTGAGGTTCGCCTGCCAACCACTGTGGCACTAATCGGTCTAATTCTTTACAGTTTCAAAAAACTGTGTAAAAAAATGTTACAAAAAAAGAACTTTTTTAAAGTAACGAATATATCGGAAATAACGATATCAATATACTAAAAATAACGAAAAGATCAATTCACTAAAAAAAAATCCTCCATGATTAGATTAAAGTTCTACCATCAGATACTTAAAGTACGATCACTCACTAAATCGAGCTGTAATCTACGCCAGTCTCAACTTTAGCTTTTCAACTGAAGTCTGTTTTCAGGTATAACAAGTATGTGAAAGCTTTTTGACCCGAGTTCATATATTATTTGTATCGGCCACGCCGCCAAGTATGGGCGGGGACTAAAATTCAAAATGAATTGATTGCAAATTCGCGATAATCATAAAAAATGCGTTAAAAGCGAAAATTATTGCGGAAAAAAACAGTTTTTTCCTAAAAACGCCCCCTAAAAGTGGGCGGAGCTAAAAAACTTGTGTGTTTAAAAAAAAACTTAGCAAAGAGATCTTTAATATTTGTCATAAATTTTTTTTCTTTTAGAGTGGGCTTTTCCGAGAAATCGGCTTTTTAATTATCCAACACGTTAAAAGTGGGCATGGTCGATATTATGGGTGTCCAATTTTTTTCTTGTTAAAGCCTTCGGGCCAATATTGCTCTAAACCATTATTGAGTTCCTACGCCTTGTCTAAATTGCCCAAAAGGCATTTTGAAAGAAAATGTAAAATAGAGGTTGCCTCACATTGAAGTCAGTAGTGGGCGTGGCCGTTTGCAGATATAGCCAATTTTAGCAATATATCTGTGCAACAGAAGAATTAAGCAGTGCCCGAAGTTTCAGTTCTCTAGCTTGATTTTGAAGACCTAAAACCTTCATACATACAGACGGACGGACGGACATGGCTTAGGTTAGATTAGGTTGATGAATGCCCTTTTGACAATAGTCACGGCTCATTAAGACCAGCAGTTGGGTCCATTGTGTCCATATTGGGAACTTTCTTAACACCTGGAACGAAAAAAGAAATAAACCGCTGTTAGAATCTCAGAGTTCCGCCCTATTGGACTCATCCGGATTTGTAAACAAATCTTAGGAGGACCTTTAGATCTACATTATTAAGATCTTCGAACTCGTTGAAGAAGTAGCTGCAGAAGCTGAAGGTACTACGCCTGATGCTGTTTAGGACTGGGCATTCGGAAAGCAGGTGACAAACAGATTCAATTATTTCTACAACGTCCCTGTCGGTCTCGATCATTTCTCTAAAATTGTTTGTGTTACAAACAATGCATTAAAATTAATATACCCTCGGTTGGGTATAAAAATATGAAAAGCTTCTATCTCTGATCCGTTACTGGGTGGGTACATGTGTATTGGTTTATTTATTAAATGTTAAGTCTTCCTAGAGAAGCCTTCAAGGTGGTGCATCTAAACACGTGCGAAAGCTATGATCCAAGCATTTGGCTTGACGAATCACTGAACTAATTTGTTTTTAACTCTGAGGATTGTCCTTAAATATTCGTGCCGTAATGAATGCGTCTAGAAGAATTTTGAAAAGGGTGGGCCAAAAGGGGTTTGTTGGAAAAGCACATAAAAATTAATACAGAATCGTTGTGAAATCGTAGTAAGACTTTGTTGATTGTTAAAGTTCGGTAAATGACAATTATGTGTTGATGGAGCATTGCTCGGGGCTCATACAGGTGAATTTCTACCAATTGGGCATGCAAAGCTGGATGAAAGCATAGGCTAAAAACAAACCTGGCTACAGAAGCACATTGTTTGAGGACTATATGTCTGCCACGGATTTTAGGGCTGGTAATGTAATACGTGGCTTATAAAGGTAGCTACGTGTTTATCGTGTAACGGCTGGATTATCTAGAGCGGATGGACACCAACGCCCCGGAATGACACATCTTTGAATTCACCCTTCATGGACAGTGGTGGAATCAGGTAAGGAACATCTCCGAGACCCGTCTGGGGATTGCGCCTGCGTCTCTTGAGTTGGTGCGATAGGTCGGTAAAGATGGAAGGACCATTTCGCCACCCTCGCTGCGCGACCCTTCTAAAAATAAGCGGTCACGGAAAATGATGATGATGGACGGTACAGTAGGGAAGTACAGAGACTCAGCTGGCGCAAGAGAAAGGCAAACTCAGCCAGTATCTAGCTAGCTAGAGACAGAGCTGGCAGGCGAAGCTTGTTGGCCAAAGCCCAGATCCACTCTGGACTGAAGCCCCGATTTAAGTAAGTAAGTATAATCATGAGAGGTCATACGTTATAACGTGTATAACCGTTAGTATGCTGCTGTCAAAAAACATAGTTGCATAAATTGCTGTTAAAAATTCGACACCAGACTGCTTTCCCTGTGTACGTATACTGGTTGACAAAAGACTGAGCACTGGGCACGCCAACGCTCTTATTGTAATTTTTGATAACAAGTAGTATAACCTCAAACTTGAAGACTTTGAAAAAGATTGCCAAAAAGGATTTTTATGGTTTCGCAGAAGAAACTTAGCTTCGAATTTCGAGCCTTTTTCGTGGCTAAAAACTTCGTATGAACGAAGTCTGAATTAAATTTTGTTTATCTAACCTGCTAAATTTTGTTTCTAATTCCTCCCTAAATTAGGCTTAAGGCCAGTCGAAATTACGTTTTTCTGGAAAATTTTAGGTTTTTCTTCAATTCTTCCTCCAAATGTTGGCTTGACACAAAGTCTTGTAGTTATAAGCAAAATGTGGAACTAGGTGTTTTCTACAGAATATATAAAAGTAAAATTTTTTCAATTTAAAACAAAAATATTAAATTAAATGCATTTGAAAAATTACCATTTAAATCGATGCCACGCCTACTAGGGGAGGTAAAGCAATTAAATTGTTATAACAATAAACAATAGATAATAAAAGCCAAATTTCAGGCTTCTCAGGCGTCTTAAAGCTTTGAAAGATCAGTAGATAGTTGCACAATTGTACAGATTGTGGGCGTGTATGTGGGTGGATTTGAAAAATTTTTACACCTGTACTGCTTCGGAAAACAATTAACTGATGCACCAAGTTTCAGGTTTCTAGCTTAAAATTTAAGGCCTAAAAACGTGAGACATACTTACAGACAGACGGACGTTCATGGCTTATTCGATTCAGAATTCGGTCTTGGGGGTCTACCATTATTAGTTCACCGTGAAAAACTTAATAAACCTCCTATCCTATGGGATGGGGTTACAAATGTAAGCTTTAGAAGACTCGACAAACTCAAAATTTATTAGCAATGTTGTATGGCAAGTCTTGGATGCTGCAAATGAGGTAGAAATGAATCAGGTTATAAAAATTTTAGCTCCTCGATCACATTACAATGTGTTCCTCAAGCCTCAAAATGACAAGTCCTAAGTTCCATGAAGGTCTCAATTGCAGATTTTTATTACTAACGATGGTCGCGTTGTAAGCTTTTTGGCATGGTTAAGCAACAAGTCACCAGTATTTTTTAGGCGGCCGTAACTTTAAGTCTCAGGAATTCCTAAAACTCCCACAACTTAAACATTGTTTGCACCTTTAATGGCAAGCCTGCGTTGCTGTCAAGGTGCCTTAAAGTGCTCAAGTCCTGGCCTACACCAGGCCCTATGCTCTTGGTTGTTTTTAACTTCATTTATAGGTTAGTTCGGGGTAGGGCGGAGAAGTTTACGTCCCTTGAAAGGGGCTCCGAGACTTGACGTTTTATGTTGGCCAACTTTTTTATTTCAGTCAATACTTTCGTGACTAAGAAACCTTCCAGATTTTCGTCTTGTTACTTAAACCTTGTATTAAACCAGAAAATGACAAGTAATTAGAGAAATCATGTCCGAGTTAAGGGCATCAGTAGCTTGACTGTCTATTTGCACCTTTGGTCTCAGAGTTGTAGTCATGGTTGTCTGATTCATGAATTGTATTGTGCTTTTCATATTTTGCAGTGGGACTTCTCTTCAGGAAACCTATGGCTTAAACACTAAGTTTAAATCTTTATATGCAACTGGTAAGTTAGTTCCAAGGTTTTAACAATTTTGAAGTCAATAACCGAACTCATAGTGAAGCGCAAATACAGGAAGGTGATGTCGCCTCAAAAGGATTACAAATTTCGAATAAGGTTTACTTCAAATTTTCTATTATTTATGGTTATTTTTTCGTGTAGTGGACAAACACATTTGATCATATTCCAAACTTTTGAAATGCAAAGAACTACTACCAACAGTTGCAGATAAATAAAACATCCCACAAAGTCCATATCTAATATCTCAAAAGTCTCTGCTCCAACATTGACAGTAAATACACTATTCATGTTGGCATTTTTAAAACTCCACCTCGCCCGCCAGTTTCTATACTTTTCTTTCCATCATCTGTTCAGTTTATCTTAGAATTTTCTATAAATACACTCTGTCACACAACTCCGATCAGACGTGCATGAATGAAAAATATTTCATTAGTAGTTCCATGCAGATACATACACTCCTTTTCCATGGAAGTATTTTCCAAATCGAATTTCAACTTCAAAGCAAATGTATTCCCTTCTATAAAGCATATTCTTATTTGGCTATTTGTGTATATAATTCAAATTTTATCTAAATGTATGAGATATGAAGATGGCACGACAAACCGGATATGGTGCGAGAGAGCAAAGCGAAAAAAAGAGACGAGAAGAAATTACATAAAAGGACGATTTTATGCTCCGTTTCACATACGAAATGCCATAAATTTGAGAATTTAACAAAGTACCTATCTGAATACTGCTTTACTCGATGGGGTAGGATGGGGTGGAGAAACGGAAGTAGCGGGTGGCTAAGTTCTCACCGAATGTCCCTGTGAAAATGTGTGCTTTTTGGTGTAATTTGCCAACAAACACCCATTCTGGGTCCAGTCATGTGCAAACTCATTGCTCAGTCCAATAGTACCCTCCGCCGGTCCTTATACAGGACTACACATCCTTTATGACCTGGTCTAAGTGTGCCGGACTATCTATCTCGGGCTTTCCTTTACCAACACATACATATACGCAAATGTGCCTTTGGGGAATCGAAGGGAATATTTTCTCATTTGCCCAAGTCTGTGTGGTGAAGGGCAAGCCAATATGATGCATCGCAACCTCGGTATAAACGTTGATGTATCCCCGTACCCGCATTTGTGTATGGTAATTCGAAAATTGTATTCCCATTATGATTAGGTTTACTTTTTTCGGGGCCGCCCTTTTCTATTTGCATCTATGAGATACAATATTTCTTTCAATGCAATGGTCTTATACAGTTCATATGTGAGCTTTTCGTTTTGGAGCACGTTTTATGGAGTCCTCCTTCGTGCGATTGGGATCGGTTGATAAGAGAAATATTATGTTCCAGAGGCATGACCACCGACGAACTAATGAACAACAAATAGTGCGATGCGACGTGATGGGTGGAATTCTTGTCTGGCCTGGAGAGCCATACCGAATCGACTTCTGACAGACGTAGAGGTTTTTGTCGGTCTTTGGGGATTTGGATGCGGTGGTGCGATGGAAAGACTGGTAGTGACTAGACAGGGAGTAGCTGCCAGGACAGTGGCTATTGATGGATTTATTGGTTTTCTAGCAGCAACTGGGTGTTTCTGGGGGAGTGCCTAAATTATTCAAACTCATTTTGTATATGATAGTGAGAGTGGTGACTCATGAGTGGTTACCCTTGATTTCAAAACCAGACTATACAAAAAGATGATGCAAGTAGATTCAATCGATGGATACTACCTAACCTTGCCAGCTTATAAGTTTGTTAGCACGATGGCAAGTCTTTATGGTACTGCCAAGGCGACTTAAATTTCAAGCCTGAAAAATTTAAAAATGACGACCGCTTTAGAATTTGTTGGCAACTTTAATAGCATGAGGTTTGGTCACTTATGTTGGCGTTCATGTCAGAGTTTTTTTGGAATTCTCAACTGGCAAGCCTTCAGTACTGCTATAAAAACTTTCATTTCAAGTCTTAAAAAAAGGGAAAACTTTTTCCATTTCACACTTTTTTGGGAAAATTAAAAGTCTCAAGACATCAATGGTCTGAAACTGTCTAAAAAAGTAAAAGGCAACAGACCTAAATTGTTGTCGGACTTGAAAGTTTACGAACCTCGATCGCTTCAAGACTTGTGTGTATATTTGTCAATTTTTTGTGTCCTTCAAATAAGACTTAATTAAGACTTTAAAACTGACATCTTTAAACCCATTCTAAGCTTGTTGGTACCTTTAAATAAAAAGCCTTTTGGGCTGTCAAGGTAACCTTAATTTTCTTGATTCAAAAGTTGACAAAAGTTGAATTTTGGCAAAACTTGGATGATATGAAGAGGACCTGAATCGCAGGTCTTCAAAAATTTACGATCCTCGATCATTTCAGGATTTGTTCGCTCACGTAAATGGCATGTTTTTCTTCTATCAAGGAGTCTTAAGTTGATGATCGGAATGATTGGCAAGCCATGTTGTCTTGATAAGCTCAAATGGCAAGTCTTCGGTGCTGTGAAGGCGGGTTTAATTGGAAGTATTAGGAGTCCGCAAACCACGAAAATTTGAATTTTTTTTCGTACATTTAGTAGCAAGTTTCGGTTGCTGTCGAGACGACTTCAATCATCTGACATCTTAAGGGCTTAGTAGCCCCGAAAATTTGTAAAGTTATTAGCAAAACTGTAACTTAGGTAACTAAAGTGCTGCGAAGACGTGTTAAAGACAGATTTCCATGATTGACAAGCCATTATCAGAACAGCCCTTGCTGCGTTGATACGCCTAATCGGGAAGTCATCGGTTGTGTTATTTTCAAGTATTAGGAACACACAAACCCCGACAACCTGAAGTTTTTTGCACCTTTAGTGACAAGTTCTGGCTATTGTATAGAGACGCCTGAGTTACAAGCTTTAAGAGTTTCGAAAACCTAAAAATTTTTAAACAGTGCTTAATGGCAAAACTCTGATGCTGCAAAGGTGAATAAAATCACAGGTCCTAACAAATGTACGGTCCTCGAATTCTTTATAGTTTGGCAAGTCATTAGTCCTTTGAAGATCATAATTTAATTATTCACGAATTCCGCCAGTTTGGTCATTTTGGCCATGCTTAAACGACAAGCCTTGGGTGTTGTTAACCCGACACCCACTTCAAGTCTCAGGAATTTACAAAGCTCCAAAAACTTAAAACTGTGTAAGTATCTATTATGGCAAGTTTTGATTGCTGTAAAGGTGCCTTAAATAGATTAATTCAAAAAACTTAAAAGATCTTGGCAACTTTGAAATTTGTTGAGTTTTCAAGGGGCTTAGCACTCACGTTTCTTGGAAGTGAGCCTTTTGTGTTTCCCCTTCTGAGGTCCTAAAGCCAACTTTAAGTCTCAGGAATTTGCAAAGCTCCAAAAACTTAAAACTGTGTAAGTATCTATTCTGGCAAGTCTTGGTTGCTGTAAAGGTGCCTTAAATAGCTGAAGTCTAAAAAATTTAGAGACCTTGGCTGCTTTGAAATTTGTTGAACTTTCAAGGGGATTAGCACTCTCATTTCTTGGAAGTGAGCCTATTGTGGTTCCCTTTGTGAGGTCCCAGAGCCAGCAGTTCACTCTGGGAAGCAGTCACGAAGATAGGGATCTTCTTTACGAGGATTTAGTAACCTTCGGGGAAAGTGTTAGTAATTGAAAAACGAAAACAACATTTCAAAATGCTAGCATCTTCGAACGGCAAGTCCAGGGTGTAACACCTGTAATGGTTCTTTGAACGCGTCCTAAATTACCAGGCTGTAAAATTCCCGAACCTTAACAAATGGCTTAATGTTGTCAAAAACTTGTCAAATTCGACAATGTCAAAGGGCTTTCTGATATCTATTAATGTTGGGTCTGTGTTTCCTGACATGGAGTTTTCAAACGATCCGATGACGGTGACAAATTCCTATGAACACACAAAACTCGTCGCCATTCAATCTATTTCAACTGTAAAGTCTTCAAGGATAACAAAATTTTCGATAAACTTACCATTTACGGTTCCAGCCAAGCAGCAGTAAATCCAATACACCAATAAAATCTGCCTTAATCCAAGCGAAGGACATTTTTTCGACCGGACGGTTACCCTCGTTAAATCCAGCCGGCATTGAGACATTTCCAAATCGTTTATCGTACAACACTTGCCGTTCGTTTTGTCCCGCATTTCAGAAGCGCCCTACAACTACTTTGTCACTAGCGCGTGCACCGAGGGCGCACAACTCTCTACCTAGGTATATACCGAGCACGATCAAAGCTATTCAACTGCGACCGATATGACCGCCGAATCTAGCCATTGCACTTGGCACACACACACACACACACGCGCACACTCGACGAAAACACTCGCGCAAAAGTCCTTTCGGAAGTCAATTTCCAACACTGGCGAGTAGTCTGAGTCTGGTCGATCAATTATTCAGGTTACTTTCCTCCAAGTTGACCGTGAAGGAGCGGTAGTGGTAGAGCTCCCAAAAGATATCCTTGCAATTTTTCAACTTCAGACGGAAAAGGAAAATTCGTTGAATATTTTATAAGGACACGACACGACGACAACGGCGGATGTTATACCCCCGAGAGGTACAAAGAGCACACGCCGAGAGAGTTCGCTACTTTCGAGTTGGCAACACACTAACGCGCGACGCTATTCTACGATGTCAGTTAAGGGCCAGAACGATGGCAAAAGGATGTGGTGGGCTGGTGTGTACTTGTTCTATTATGTTGTCGTTTCTTTTTCTCCACGTCCGTGTGTACCCCAGTCGTCTTGTAACCAACAACACATTAAATAAATTCCTAGCTGAAATTTTTATGAGACTTTCAATTTATCATGTCCTTTCTCCTTGGTATCGCACGCCACGGTGAAGATAAATACACATCACACCGGGTGCGCTCTGTGCAGAGGATGTTGTGCAAAGTCCACGCCGAAAATTCCAATGCCTGGCAATATTGCCGATGTAGACGGTTAGCGGGGCGGGGGTGTATGGATAGTAAATTCAATTGGAATGGATCAGTTTTTCTTATTTTCGTCCTTGTCTGTGTGTATTATTGTATTTTGGAGAGCCCCAACACGTCCTGTGTGACTTTCGTTTAAAGCCACTCTACACGAGACACGGAAGTGCTACTTTGTTGACTCGCCACAGTTGAACGAGTGTGTCCTTGTACTATCTGAAAAGGAAGAAAAGTAAAACATGATAAAACATCGTAAAAGTGTCAGCAAAAAAAAAAGAAGAACAAAAAAAAATAATTGTAAAAGTCATGTGAATTATGCTCTTGAAAAGGTGATCCTTGAACTAAGTCATCCTTGAGCTTAAGTCAATTAATCCTTCTCTGCAGGAAGACTTATCTGTGTTATCGCTGCATTATCAATGAGGATTTATTAAACAAAAAAAAAGTTTTAAATGTAATTTATTGGCTGTCTGTTGAGGGTGACTGGACTCCTCGGGAGTTCATCCTTCATTTATCTTATCTCCTTGTATATGGTCGCAGTACGATTTACAGAAGTGCCAAAGGGTGGTGGAATTTCTTCCCAAAAGTTGAAAGAGAATCCAAGATGAAAGGATTTTGATTAATTGAAGATTTTTTTCTTTGGTAAATGGTGGTTTTTGAGTGGATATCAAAGGCGAGACGACTTGAAAAAGTGAGTGAAAAAGTTTACTTCGAGCATCATTAAGACATTTACGAGAACTTATATTTTTGGAGGATTGTTGGTTGACGGTTTTTATCAGCTGACTGCGACATGATTTTCAAGAGAGAGTTAAAAATGAATAACGGGGTGATAGCTTGATGAGGTCTCAGAATTGGACATGAATAATTTGTATAACGATGGGTATTCATTGGAAAGTTTAAATAAGTTTTTTAACCCAGCTTAATTATGTAAAATGTTAAGTACCAGTGCTATTACCACGTTCATTTTTGAACAATTCATCTCCGATGTAGGCAAAGGCCGCATAATGTGTTTTGTAGTTTTTGGTTGACTGGGCCCACTGATGTGGCGCAGTCGAAACACACATAGTTTCTTTTTTATTTGAAATTATGGTCATTCCAGTAGATACACATGTTTTCAAGGATAGTTAACAGACAAACGAACTACTTACTCATTTTCGTTGCATCGCGCTGCAACGTATCAGTGGCGCAGTCGATAAAGTATGGAATACATTAAGTTTATTTACCGAAAGATTTATCGATAGGCAAACATAATGATTCTTTGTCGAGTTTTCGCGATGTTTGAACTATGGAAAAACCTTAAAGTAACATTACGTCGAAAGGCTCAAAAAACGTAATTTTAGGGCACAGTTTTTCAGTGCCCAGTGATCCTGGGAGACTGGGCACAGAAAAATTAAGAGAGACCCGCTTTTAAAACTCGTAAGAGAGATCTTAGAGCCGGGTAAGAATTGCTTAAAAATTATGGATAATAACCACTCTACACGGCTAAATTGTCGCCTAATCCAGGTTTCTGGTTCTTGAGTTAACTGAGGATTAAAATTGACGAATAAAAATGATTTTGGCGTTTACCTTAATTTATTTTCAAGATGTAAGGCGAGACGAACTAGACACTGTGCGGTGCTCGTGATGTCTTAAAAATTGTTGGCGATTTAACAATTCTTTGTGAAGTAGCAGTATTTGTTTTCTAAGAAAGACGAATTTGAAGGAACTTTGTCCTTCGTATGATGGAATTAACACTGAAAGCAGTTGAAAACAATTTTAATAGAGGCTTCGAAGGAAAGCTATGTTTACCCTAAACAAAGGTAAATTTGCTCGACAAGAAACCTTGTTGAATGCCGTTGAAGTGGCATTAGTGCTCTAGTCCTGGAAAATCTGCGAGGGGCTTTAATCAGCTTTTTAATTTTACTTCAAAATTTGACATCGAATCACCGGTGAATATTTTAATAAGACACTTTTTGGACTTTTCATAAGGTTTGCGGAAAGCTCCCCAATCTTATTTGACTGAAAATTAGCACAAATTTTCAGGCAAATTTTAGAACTAGCCGCTTCGGTTTCTCAAAATTGTTTCTATTTGTCTGCACTGCTGATCCTTTTGCCGAAAATTGACAGATACAAGCGTACACAATTCCACAAATTTCTTAATTTAAACCATTCAATGGCAGCATTTTAATAGCGCACTCGGTTTTGTATCTATTTTGCCAAAGCACAAATTGTGTTACCATAAAACCATAAAACGGATTCAAGTTGCTGGGAACTCCGCGTTCGTCTTTAAAATCAGTAAAAGGAACTCGCATTTAGAAAAAAAATCGGTTTTTTTTAACCAGACAAAATGCAGAATCGGACTCATTTTAAATTTAGGAGAAGAGGTCCTTTTGTATAAAAAAGTAGTTCAGCTTTTGACCTGAAGCGTATTAATGGCGCAGTCGGCAAAGTATCAATTTCTCCCAAGCACACTGTAGCATAAAAGGGGATTTTAAAGGGGGATAACGTCTTCTGATCAGTAAGAGTAGCTCGCTATCAAAAAAAACGAGTTCGTGTCCAGAAAAAGTCAAGAATTGAAAAGATTCGGTCTTTTCGCATACAAAAACAAAAATAAATTTCAATTTAGAAAAAGAAAATTAAGTATTGACCTGGAGTATTGAAGTATTGACCTGGACCACATTAATGGCGCAGTCGGTATTGTATAGGTTTCACCAACACACATTATAGCATGGAGCTTGTACCATAAAACGCATTCCTGGATGTTGATAAGTAAAAGGGGAAACTGCGACTTAATCTTAGGTCAGTAAAAGGAGCTCGCTATCAGTAAGCTCGATTTCGTAGCCAGAAAAAGTAAAGAGTTGAACTTAGATTGAGTTCAGGCGAAAAGTTTCGGTCCTTACGTAAAGAAATCGTAAAGCCAGAAAAATATAGCTAAGTATTGACTGGAGTGTTTTAACGGCGCAGTCGGTATTATATGGATTTCGTCAAAACACATTGGAGCTTGGTGTTAGTACCATAAAACAGATTGCAGTTAGTAATCTAAGCAGTGAAAGGGGAAATCGGGACTTTGTCCGTATAAGGAGATTCCCACTAGTAAAGACTCAGTTTTGTATGTCGTTCTATATGTCTAAAAAATAGCATGGATTTTAAGCCAAAAACATGTAACTAAGTACATATTGGACCTGGAGTGAATTAATGGCGCAGTCGGTATCTAGGACTGATATCCCATAACAGACGGTGGCTCGGTATTTCGACCGGCGGTTGGTTTAAGGAAATACTGAGTCTTTAATTTTTCCCCTGTAAAAAAGCCACGCCAAGCCTAAATGTAAGGATTTATTTATTAAAGGGGCTCGAACTTCTTGCCAGTTAAAGGAAAAATTTTACTTCATTTGTGGCCAAAAAAGGTCTTGAATACAATGAGCTTGGCATTCTTACTTAAGGTGGTGCTGCAGTTCGGAGTGGACCTGGGCCTCAGTTAACATGCTTCACCAGCTAGCTCTGACTCCAGCAAGCCGTCTCCAGTTTCGCAAGCGAAGTTGGCTGAGGTCCGTTTCCACTTGTTTGCGCGATTAGGTTGGCATTCGAGCAAGTTGAATATTGCTTCAAAATAGCTCAATGTTTCAACTGCAGAATGTTAACGTCGCAGTTTGCAAAGCGTTGTTTCTGCCGTAACACATTGGTCCCACATGCTTGGGAGGTAAAACTGATTTGAATTTGAATTAATTGAACGGAAAACCTGGTTTCCATATTTTGCAAAAGAGATTCGCTTTTATGGCTATAACAAATGGACTCGGCTTGCGGCCAGTGCAAGTTACAAATACTCGCTTTTCGTATTCGGCACAATCAAAAACTCCGTCTTATGATTGATTGAGACGAGATTACAGTTTAATGCTGCTAAGTAATTGAGTCGCGCAATTATAATGGCGCAGTCGATAAAGCACAATTTGGACACAACATTTTGTTACTCGGTGTTTCGGTCAGGAAATTTACTTGAATTTGAATCCGATGGTCAAACGTTGTACTGAACTTCATCTTGTGCTCACGACACGATGATGTAAATGGATACCGCTTGTAGCTAATCAAAGCGAAAATTGCACTCAGCTTAGGCCAGTAAATAGACTCGGTTTTTCAATGAGTTAAGGGTATTTCATCGAAGTTCGAACGTTTAAGTATTGATGATACCTTACTATACAGGACATTTACAATTTTTAAGTGTCCGCGCGGGTTTATTTTTCATCAATTGTTGTTGTTACTCGGAACGTCTAGTTTCTAGCATATCTAGCTAGGCTCATGATGCCTCATTTGTTTGAAGATGCATCCCTACGATTTCATATCTATATTCATTAGCATAACCAAGTGAAATCAATTCGAAATGCAACAATTTTTTTCCCAGCACCTTATCACTTCGAGACAGCTCCCGAAGAATCAAGGCGCCTACGACCATCCATTAATTTCACATCTAATATCGTATCATAACGTTTTCTTGGATTTAGCTCCATTACTGCTATTATCACCCGAATTCCGAGAAACAATAAATCTCCATCAGCCAGATAGTTTATGAAAAAAAAAGAAACCCGTATCCCAATCTCCACACCATAGTGAAACGCGTTATATCTTATGGCATCTTATAGCCCGAATGAGTTATTCCTTACTGAATCATCCTAATTGGATTGCTTTGGCATATCTGCCTCTTCTCGGATCCCCCAATTTAATCGGTCGTCTTCGATGCACTCTATAATTTTCCAATATAAATAATGAAGAGTCACGGTTAGATATATGCTCCGACACGGTACGTCGCGCGGTGAAAGAAACGACACTGTCTGCTCAAATAAAGGATCAAGAAATACCTACAACCTACTCTTTATGTTGGCCATGGCCACACTATACTCAGAGCGTAAAACTACTCAAACAGCATTGTGATTCCAGAAGTCAGAAGAGAGCTCTGTGGATGTTGGCCTGGATTACTTTTTGGCACTGCACCAAACGGAAAAGGGAATCATACACAAACAGATGAAGCAAGAATCCCAGTAAAAGAATTAAATGCTCGGTCCTCGGGCGGGGATGTCTTCTTCTTCTTGTTCGGGAAAGGTAAACAAATCCGAATCCGAAAATATTTTTCTTCCTTCCTCTTTGGACGTTAAGTGAACTAACAAACGGTTAGAGGATATAAATGAGATTCTAGAGATGACGCCGCCGCGCGCTGCCGCCCGAATTGCTCCTCCTTCGAGCCTGGAGCATGTTTGAACTTTTGATAAATGTGATAATTATTACCGTTTTGGCATTCTGGACAAGTGTTTGCATCCAGTTCGCGGCCAGCCAAATTGGACGCCGATGGCAACTGTCATAAAAAAAATAAACACTATCTCATCCTTTTTATTATTTGGGTGAGATATGTATTCCGCTGTCTCTCCTACAAGGGATTATGTGATCTGAATAATTTAAATGAGTCCGAGGGAGATTTTCGGGGAACCTTCTGGCGCATTTAAATGAATGCAAATGAACAAAAAAGAAAAAGGATCAACCCAAGAAAGGATGCCATCGAGAAACTTTAAGTAAATAAAAAAAAGGAAAGAAAAAATAAGGTTCAATGGGATTTCGTTGGAGAACAGGGAAAAAGTTAAATATTTATTCAGTGTTTCACGGGTTTAGCGAGCGAAGGCGATGGACATGCGAAGGCTCCTTAGTGTGTTCGTGTATTGACACTTAAAATTGATCGATGGAAAATCAGGAGGAACCCATCACCGCACCAGTGGAGGAGCGTTGAAGTTGTATGCTTATTGATTTCAGATGCGGGATCGTAAAACCTGACCGACAAAGGTAAGTGGTTGTAGTGTGCGGATAAGATTGCTGAAGTGGTCGTATTTATTTTGGAGTTAATTAGGATCTCTGCTGGAGTGCATTTGCATTCTGTGATGTATGCCGCCGATGGTGGGCATGATGACGGTGATGTGGAATTAAAATCCTCTGTGAAGAGGTGAAAAAGTGTGAAATGGAAAGGTGAAGCATGAAAGTTTTTTTTTTTTTTCTCAAAAAGAAGGACACGGATTGAACAAAATAATTAATCAAATATGCAGATTCCTTTTTAAGGAAGAGAGTGTGTTGATTTTGGTATTGAATATTTTGACTCAAAGGGCACCTGAAAAAATATCAAGCAAGACTGATTGAATTCTTCATATTTTTTCATTTGGAGTTTGAAAAGCGAGTAGGTATAGCAAGGTTACTTCATAACCCTGGCTGTTGCTCTATCGAGAAAGGGTTTTAATTGAAGACCAGGGCTTAAGGTTCAGGTTTAAGTCCAGAATCGATAAGACAGTTGGGCAGAATGTTAAACGAAATACAGATAATCTGGATACGAGCTCTTTGAAGTCTGCTAAATAAACATGTTTTTATGGAGACTCGGAAAGAGCTTTTTTCAACTTTTTTTTATAGGGGCACCGTGGTCTAGTGCGGTTAATGTGTCCGTCTACTGTGCACGAAGTTCCAGGTTCGAATCTTACCCGGAACAATAAAAGTTTCTAAAGTTTTACAAAACTCCATAAGAGATCTTTTGGATCTAAGACCTCTAAATTCGCCGTTCAAAATCGGCGAAAAATTGACGGTCTTTTCCATGTTTGTAATAACACCTGTAGAGCACACAGCATGTATGATTGTGGGAGGTCAGGCGAGGGCTGAACGGTGAGATGCAGTTAGCTATTTTTTTCTAGTTAATTTTTTTTTCTAATATTGGAATAGACGCGTATGGAGCTTCAGGTTGCTTTGCCCAATCGCTTCCTCACTAATTTTACTCGATTATTTTAGTAATAGAGCTGCTTATTTTCTAGACGCTGTGTCGGGCTGAGTCTTTTCATTATATAAAATGGCAACCATAATGCCACCAAAGTATATCAGACAGATTAAAACGACTCACGCCTTGTTGGCCAAGAGTTCATTGCCAAAAGACTACCTCTTATGAAATGCAAGAACTGGCTGGATGTAGCACGTCAGTCGCCCTTGAAAAATAACTCTACGTAGAGTGTGTTTGTATTCAACACTTTCAAATTTCAACACTTCTGTGTTAAAAAAAAAAAACCGACACTGAAAAAGTTATTTTGAGCTAACAAACTAACACCAGAGGCAAACTTTTTTACACTTTCACTAGAAAGTGTGTAAGAATGATATAAACACTCCACATAGGAGCTTTTGTCTTAGAACATAATTTAACAAAAGTTATGCACTTCCATGGACAAAAAATGACAGAGACTTTCAAGGCAACACCAGAGGCACAATTTTCAACCTGAAATTTTCGAAACAAATTCAAAAGCAATGACAATTCGTCTAAAATAAGTCTAGATTTAGACTTAGAATAGAATTTGGTGTATTAAATCTGGGGTAAATTCTGGATCTAAAACTACCTTTGCTTTGGAACAACTCAATGACTTCGAGAATTGAAAATTTCTTTGAATTTTTGTTGACCGGATTTGACTTTTAGAGAAACAAATACTCACTGGGTTAAAATAAGATTCTTTTTATCCGGGGATCAAGAAATTTTAGTTTAACCCTTTGGGAAGGTTAGGTTAGGTCCATATTGTGATACCACTTTTAGTAAGACTCGAGCTCAGCCCAAGGACAAACGATGAACCCATTGGGTGAGCAAGATCGAGGCAACCAGTATAAGCATGTTTCGAAGTTCACCAAAAAATGGTTTATTGGTTAAGGAGTTACCCGTAAAAGGTAACGAGGGCTGGGGGAGCAACTGTGGGCGCCAGTGAGGGACTTTCCGAAAAGTAGGTTTTCGACTTTTGGACCAAGATAGGACCTTGCTTTGAGGAAGGAAAGGGTCGGGGTTGGTGTGAATTGAAGGGAATGTCTTTAGGTTGAAGAGTGAAGAATAAGCGTCAAGGATGGAGAGTGCAGGGGTAACCAAGAAGGGGAAATTTTACATAACGCTGATACGGGGTAACCGTTTTCGGCGAAGCCTGTATTTCAGGCGTTTTTCAGGTTACCCCTACCTCTAATGAAAGAGGTAGGGGTAAACGAAGTGGGATGGACCTAAGCCGTGGGGAAATATACAAATACCAATGTTCCCGTAAGGCCAGAGAGATGAGGGCAACCGAAGCAGTGTGAGTCCGTACCAAACCATTCTTGTATGGAAAGGCCTTGAGATGTGGGGGTTTGGCGTTTACTATATTGCTCTACGACTGAGTAGAGCCCCGATGTAATAAGGACGGGTAGTATGCCTCACCATTTAGGCGTTAAACCAATTCAACTCGGAGATAAATCTCATATTCCACTTTTAGCCGAGTCTTTTACCAGGTCATTTAGATCTTCGAAGAAGTATTCACCTAGACTTTTCCTGCTTAAGGCCTATACGGCGGGGCATTTACACAGAAGATAAACCATGGTTTTTTGCTCCTCTTCATCTCTTCAACACCTTAACTCAAGGAAGCACGAAGTCTTCTGGCATGCCTCACTTCCAGACAAAGACACGGGGCCAAGATCATCCGAGTTTCGAAGTTAAATTGAGATTAACCCCAGAAATAAAATTTTCCGTGAGTATTGATCCGGGATTAATTTCGGCTTAACTCGTCAAATTTTGTGAGTTAATCCCAGATCAACTCTGGTAAAAAAAATGAGCTTGTTTGGATGTTCTTTCCGTGCGAAACGGCAGTGGCTTTGCGTGTTTCTGTGACAAATGACATCTGAAAATGAGTCGATCTTCTTTTCTTGTGTTTTTCTATGTAAAGTGAGAGCTAGGAGAGTCAATAATTTCGAGAGTCCAAGATTTTGACAGCTTTTTCGACGGAGCTAACTCTGCACTGAAAAACTGTTCGCTGGGTTAACTTTAAATAAGTTTTGTACCAGGATTGGCCGATCTTGGCTTAAGCTGGGCTTAACTTAAGCACTGAGAAACCGGCCATAAAGGGGAGAAGTCCTTTTGTTTCCCTGCGATCGAGCACTGGTCAGAGTTGTTTAAAAGGGAGACATGTGCTCATGTTATTTAACAGTTTTTGGCCATTGTACTGGCATCGATGTCCAGCAAAAGCTTTATCGAACTTATGGGTGCTGCCGGTTCGTCGTAGCTAGTTCGTCGCTCTGCAGTTGCCTTGAATGTCCCTGTGGCCTGGAACCCAGCAAAGGGATATGTCGCACCTAACAGCAATCTCATTGTCTTGTTTTCATTATTTTTACCAACTTTGATTGTATTGTTGGCGATTCTTAGGCTTTTATTGCAGCTTGGCTATCAATATAGAAAACAATAGCGCTGAAATCTAATGACTTAAAAGAAAAGCCAGGCCGCACCTTCTCTAAAATCTGTGAATTCTGATTGAAATACACCGCAGTAATCCGGCAGGGTTTGAAGATACAAGTCAAGAATACCCCCTGGGAAAGACTCCTGCCCCCTGCTCCAAGTGCGGTTTTTGATCCGTCTGTGTCCGATCCGACTCCTAAGCTAAAACACTAGTTTTGCTTGGAAATTTGGTCTCTAATTTGACAACGATGCCAGTTACAGGGATTCCCGTAGCCTTAGTGCTGCGGTTAGGGAACTCAACGAGATATAAACGAGAAGAAGTCGGAGCTTTGTGTCAAGTGTAACTGAAGGGGTTGTTCTGGAAGCACCTGTGCTTCAAAATTGCGTTCCTTGTCTAGTGGCACATTTAAACTTTAACACGATGCGGCATGAAGGCTCTATTTGTACTCACTCCTTTAAGTGAATAAAACAGTGACAATGTGTTGTCCAAAAAAGCTGCAAACTGTGTTTTGGGAAATATTTCAAACTCTTACAGTTGGGAAATTATTCCCAAGATTCGAATCTTGAGTCTTTCGAAAGCAGAAAGGGAGGAAGGAAGCTTCTGTCGTTGCTAGCTCTCCAGAGGCACCGCGAAAAATGCTGTTCATTTTTGTATAAGTAGCTCATCCCTATAAACTTGTTAAGAAGTTACTTGTGTGTTCAACTTTCATCGTAGGCCTACTGCAAATACCTGACATGATACAATTAAAATCCTAACACCACCTCGAGCCCACAAAGCCTCCCATAATCCCAATCCCCAAAGTCATACATTATTCAAAACAATTTTGATGAATAGATTGCACCTTTAATGAATCTTTATTTGCAAATGAAGCGAAATAACTCATTTCGCAGCTGGCTCATCAAAAATTCCCTTAGTCATTTCCCATTCTGGAATGGTGTTAGATATTATGTTTAGCAGTGTTATCTTCGCCGACAGGACATACAATAAATGAAAAGCAGAAAAAAAACCACTTATGCAACCGGCGGAGAAGAAAAAGCAATAAAGGATGAGGGAATCCTTCTCGAGAAAAAAAAACACGACGAAATAAAATTACGAATGTCTTCCTGCGAGCAGAAGGATGCGTGTTGAACGCGCACATAACGAAATCACATCTCATATTTCCATATGACAGGATAAAGGACTTTACTTCGTCTCCTCTTTTTTTTCGTGTATTGTTTGTTACACAATTTTTTTGTCGTCACTTTTTTTTGTTGTCCTTATTCTTTTTATTGTCATATTATTTCCTCCTTCGTTCAGCATTCTTCCATTGTTGGGAGGGAGTCATCATAAGATCCGAAAATTGGATGAAGGTTGCTCGAGAGAGCAAAAACAGAAGTTTTTTTGAAAATCCAATTTATTTCCTCTAAGTCAGAAGACAGCAGCAGGAGCACCCGTTTGTCCATGAGCCTGTGTGTCGTAATATTCCCCTTCACCAGGTCTTTCCCAAAAATGTAATAACTCGTAATAGGCCTGCTCTGGCGCGCGCAACGGGATAATACAACCCAATTCAAGCCAAAACCAAGCCATATGTCTTTCCGATGAAGAGCACGGATAAGAGGGCTACTTTTACTCCAGGAGGCTGGCCGCGAATCTCGTTGAGATACGCCTAATTCCGCTGCGTTGTGCCCGATGCGTGCTCAATGGGAACTCCGACATAACAATACTCCTCTCAGGCACACGTGTAATCTCTTGAACGGATCTAATTCGTGTCCGAGTGTTGTTTTGTGTACGCGCGGTAAGTATTTGTAGTTTTTGTTTAGCCTAATGCGCCGGTGAAATGAATTCATTTATGGGCATTGTTATCGTATAAGTAGCTGCTGCACGAGTGTTTCGTTCCGTCGGCCCGGCTGTATAACTTCGAGAACTTCTTTAGAATCCAACCCATAGGAGCAACAGCTCCAGAGCCACAGCCACAGCGTTCAGCCTCACAAATGGAGTTGCAAAACTGTTTGTTTTCCACTCCTTCTCCTCCTCCACTCTAGATGGGCGATGTGGTACCTACGTAAAATTTATGTGCCTCCCGATAAGACGTGGTCGACGCGCAACGCAATGCAACACAGGAGCTCAAACATGGTCCGGCCATTGTTTGGCTACGAGTCAAGAAATGAGAAATGGCATGTGTAGATACACCGTAGATACTGCAGATACTTTTGTTTCATACTAGAAATACACACACACAAAAAAAATTATTCACAATTAGTTTTAACTTTCACCGGGCTTGCGGCAGCTGCTCGGGTATCTATAAGGACTCTGTGCGTTGTCTAAATTGAATTTTCGTATATACGGCCATATAAGTCACTAGAAAAAACACAACAAACCCATTGTATCTTAGCATAAGATACTTCTCCTCGACAAGACAATGTGCATGACCGGAAGTAGGTGACAACAAGCAAAGATTTCCCACCGCTAGGTGCACCTACCCGCACCACCACGCAAACATCCTCATTTGGCCGGGGTTATGTAAACGCATCGTGGATCACCTTTCGAGATGTTATTTCTGTGCGAGATGCGTGTGTGATCTAGTGATGACTACTCCTGAAGAGATGCAAACATGCATTTCGATTGGATTAGAGGTTGTCGGACTAGGTGTTGTGCACCGCTCCATCGACAGAGGCCATATTGCATGGTGGAGCACAAGCACCTTCCGGCGCGTCAAACAGTGGCGACAACAATTTTCCTTCGATTTTGTGTGTTTTTCGCTTCTTTTTTTTATGTCGCTGCCTTCAAACGATCGGGGCGATCGTCTTGAAAGGCAGATGACGAATTCATTAGAGAGAAACGATCACTTGCAGCATGTTAATTCGTTTTGTTGTTGGATTTGGTAAATGGATATCGGATGTGTGTTGTATCTCTATGATAGACGCAGCACAGCACACGGATGACTGTGAGGTCTGATTCCGCACCTCTAGGATTTTGTTTTTATTTTACCGCAAGCTTGAGGGAAGCAAGAGTCAGGGGCATGTTGTGTAGTTCGTAGGAAAACCGAGCGCATTTCGGTTTATGGTTTTGTTTGTTCAGTTGCACACGTGGGTGGGGGAATTAAGATAAATATTTGGGAAAGACGATGAATAAAGGTTTTTATTTGACGATTTGAAGCATGTGCAAGGCATAATAGTTTGTCTAACTGTGCTATATAATGTGGGATGGCATTTTTTGAAGATGGATACAGGGCAAGGTGTGTCATCTGACCTGTTTTTTTTTTTTTTTTGAAAAATAGAAGCAATAAAATAATATAAAGTTTCTTTACGAGTTTTAAGATAGATATAGGGACAGGTTGCACTGTGTAGTCTTCACAGACTTAAAAAGACTTTTTGAGAGATGAAATGTAGCTGGATTCAGTATCTTGAAAACGAGTGATAACTCAATGAAAGATAAGACATTGCCGCGATATTCCGAAGATTTACAGCACATCGCAGAATGCCTAAAATTTTTGGCGCTCGTTTTACAAATGAACTAGATCCAATGTGTTTCTTCGGGCGATGCCGGTCGCCGATTGGGAGCCACCTTAGGTGGTGAACAGAGGATCGCTTCCCAGATATGATGGATGCCAGTATGAATTATATCCGGGGCTGGCCAAAACCAAACGAAAAAGTCCGGATCCGGAAGCGTCTGTCTCAAATAGAGCGCCACTCTGGTCGGAGTCTATTGTTCAGGTAAGGGCTGGCCAAAAATCAGATATATTTTTCTCTTCCTTTTCCCCGTCTTTAAATAGATGGACATTCTTTCTTCGTAAAGGCATATCATTTGCGGGGATATGCTTTGCTTTTTTCTGGGTAAGGTTTTCACGTTACATCGGAAAAGCTATTGCTGAACAGCTTTTCTATTAGATCAATGCCTCTTTTCCTCCTATTTTTTCTTATTCAATGCAATTTTAGAGTAGTTATAACCCCTTGCTAATAAAAGCTTGCTACCTTTTTTTTGAAAACAAGTGTTCTTTAGCACACCTGCGCAGATATGAGAGGTCAAGAAGTTTTGGTGCTTTGTCAATGCAGAGCAGAAGATGTAAAGTATTCTTTAGTGATTAGCAAAAATCGCCTCTGATGGAGAAGATATAGTGATGGGAAGCGGCTTCGTGTGGCAGATGGTAGTCAGAAAAGAATTGTATTGAAAACACTAACAAATTAGAAAGCTAACAAATTATAAACACCAACAAAATCGTTGGAAACACCAAACAAATTAGAAAGCTTCAGAAAGTAATGATTCCAGAAAATTTTTACTCAATGTGGGGACCAAACTTTTCGAGTAAAGTAGGAACATTGAAGCATAAAATTTCTTAAAACTGGTTTTGCTATTCCCCCGTAAAAATTACGTCTGCAAAAGATGTTTGTGGGATGAAGCGGTTTAGCTTTACAAGTAGATAAACGGCAAGTTAAGTAGATAAACTGAATCGCTGCTGGCGAAGTGTTTTTAGAAAGCTGGGATTCGATGTAAAGATTCATCTCGCCAAATTGCCTCTGCAAGAGATGTTTGTGAAGTGAAGTGGTTTAGTGTGACAGGTGAGGCAGCCAGAGAAGTTTGATGTTATGTGAGGCCCAACATTTAGAGTAAAGTAGGCACATTAAGGTGTGCATATTTTATAAACAAAAGATAACAAAAAATCGCTTTGCATTAGACGTGTGTGGGGTAAAGCGGTTTGGTGTATTGAATGGCAATGAGAAAAAATTAGTTGGAGATATGGAATCGCTTAAGACTAATATTCAATTAAAAATCATTTTAGAAAGTGAGAATTCAATGTGAGGATGAAACTTCTCAGATTGGTAGTAACACTGAGGTGCAAAGATTTTGGTTTGCAACTTTGGTTTTCTACTCCTTACCTAAGATTGCCTCTGCAGGAGATGTTTGTGGGGTGAAAAGGGCAAGTGGGACGGGTAATACCAATCAGACAAGTGTGGCGAAATGTGAGGCGTGAAGATTTCATTCTCATTCGCAAAACACGTTTTTGGAACAGACGTTTGTAGGGCAGTGGGGAAAAATTAAAAAGAGAAACAGTATCGCTTAAGACGAAGAATAAATGAGGAAAGATTTTTGAAAGTGAGTTCAATGTGATGATCAAACTTCTCAAATTGGTTGGTACTCTGGGGCGCGAAGATCCCTTGTAATTTTGGTTTGCTACTTCTTAGTAAAAGTTGTCTCTACAGTGGATAATTGTGGGTTGAAGCGGGTTAGTCAAACAAATACGGCAGTCAGAAAAAATGGAAAAGGCGCACAGAAAATGAATGTATTGCTTAGAATCTCCGAGGTTAAAGAAACATCCCCGAGAAGTGATTCCAAAAAGTGAGCAGTCAGTGTGCGGGTTAGTCAGGCGACCCGACTTTCCAAATCTAGTAGGTACATTAAGCCACGGAAATATTATAAAACACGCCTTCCTTACTCATTCGTATCGATCGCATTTAGGGAAGGTTTCTGGAGCGGAGCGGTTCGGTGTGGCCGGTGGTAGTGAGAACTGACAACTGAATTGTTCCTATATCAACAGAAATTCAAGAAAATTCAGTGACAAAGTGAAGGGGTTAAATGTATGAACCCAGCTGGTTTGAGTGTGCAGCTGTAGGATCTGAGCCGCAGCTGTAAGAGTCGGTTGACTCATACTGAGAGGCTCAAAGTCTTACAAATTCTGGAGTAAGGGCAGTCAAGGTGCAGCCTTTATGACTCTCTCTTAGGAGATGGATTCAATAAATTGTATACTAAATGTGTGAACCAAAATGCTCTAGTGTGGGAGCCAATCCGCAGTTGTAAGAGTCGGTAGGTATACTGAAGCCCTACCTATAAAAATCTTTCTACCCCTTGGGAGAAAATTTTTTAGCGTTTTGGAGGTGAAAAATCTGCTCGAGGGTTCATAAAACCCGGCACAGAAAGGCTCAAGAAGCTGAAAAAAAGAGTTGAAGACCTCACTCGTGTTGACTAAAGTAGCCCGGTAGCATAGGGTAGTCTATATGACTGTCGGAAAATGAATGATCTCCAGAATGAAAGGAGATTTGAACTCCACATCAAATCTCAGGTATGTCCTGGAAGGCTCCTCGCTAGTGCTCAAAAGGTATTGCCAGCTGTGAACCAGCCAATTGCAACTAATATTTGCTTGGCAAAGGCACAACTAAGAATCTTTTAACTAGAGGCCGGCGTTCTTGTGGATTAAAACTTTTCACTTTGCAGAATTGTGAAATAAGATTTGTTTGCAGGATCATTTAGATTCCACCTTAAAAAAATATTCTTTTCCTCACCCCTACTTTTCATAACAGAAGCGGACTTATTCTTATAGCTGTGACAAGTTACGTTTTTTGCAGATGGCTTATCTTTATGCCCTTCCCGTGAAAAATTCAGTAACATTAATTCCTTGTTCCTTCAGTCTTTTTTTCTTCTCGTAAAATGGAAGGAAAAAAACTTGATCTGCGAGGTTTTGTCAAGCTGGGCATGAAATTGGACTCATTCCAAAGATTAGGAAATTTCTCAGCCGACTATACTAAAGTAACAGAAAGAAAAAGAATGAGAAACCCCCATTTCGCAATAGTCAGACTGTTTTAGTTAAGCTACTTTTTTGAATGCTTCTTTAGGGTTAGCATGGGCCCTGACAGACTTCTTAGAAGGGCATTGCAAGCCGGATTGTCGGAAGGATGCCTTTTCGGAACAACAAAAAATTGACTGCATTAAAGCCAAAATCTGTCTTGTACTCTTCTGAGTTTGCACATAAATTTTCGTGACAGACTTACATTTATGAAGTTGAGTAAGAACTCTGAGTTTTTTTCATTATTCTCTGTCCAAAAATGTATTGCCGTATTCAATGTCAACTTTTATGGAACAAGTCAGTCAGACTTGCAAAAATCATCATTCGAAGTTGGTCCTTAGGTATGCCTATGACTTACAGATAATGTGCCGCGCTGCTCCTGATATAATATTATTATGTCTTCAATAACTATTGAGAGCTTTATAAATTAAATGTTAATGAAAATCGACATCCAATTTCTATCTCAATTAAATTCTATTGCATGCAACTGGCAATGGACACAAAGCCTCACCCATCCGACTGAAACTCACCTCAATTTGGAGCCATATCCTAGTTCAAGGCCAGACCATAGCCAAACCCACAAATCCCATTTGGTGCCACCTTAATCGCCATTGATTGGAGTATACTGTTTTACCTTGGCCGCATGCAGTTCATTCATCCCAGGCAAATGGCAAATTCCACCATTGTGGCAATTCATTTAGATCAAATTGCCCGCTTACCACCTGTGAGGCTGCGATTGCGGAAACTAACCCGCAGGCGGGAATTAAACTAAAGCTGTGAATCTGTTCCCCTAGGCAGAGTACTCACTCATACCTATTTGGGATTGGAATAAATTTATTGTGTTTGTGGTTTTAATTTATTTTTTTATTTTTTTGCAGTTATATTGTTGGTCGATTAACTATTCACACAGATTGCCTACGTATCTCTGCCGCCATTACTCTGGGACAATTATTTTTTGAAAATTCCTGCACTCTCGCCAAATGTAGGTGATTTGCCAACACTGACAAATTTTTTTCAACTGCTGAATTGCAGCGTTTTTTGAGTCACAAATGCATCCATCTCCAAAAAGGATTTCCTGCATATATGGTGTGTCTGTGTGTGAAAAAATCACACTCAGAACAAAACGCTTTGCGGCAATGGCTCATCGCCATCAGTCAGTGTGGTTAAAAAACGATAGGAGCCTACACTACACACCCGCACACGGTCGGGATAATGGAGATACATGCGAATCCTTTTTACGAAATCTCGTTCTGGAATTGGTTTTGATTTTTATGGCAAATTTCGCTGATGCATGCAAAACTGTGTCAGAACCAAAAATGCTACTGAACCGGAATTAGAGATATAGGAGCTGTGTTGGGGCTTGTGCTTTGCATGGTTTTGGTTTTTTTTTACTAACGAAGCGATAAATACATGGCGGCATTTGAGGGAGATGCTAAATTCCAGTCGAATAAACGCGATGCTGACATGATAATTTTTTTTATGTGATCGAGTTGGCGACTTAAGAGAGGAATTTGTGAGGGAATGTCAGAACTTTAATTGTTGTGGTAAGATAATTTTGGGACTATGGCGTTTCATTAGTCCTTCGAGCTTTGGTATAGGTATTAAATAGGAACTTCAAGGAATAAGTGTAACCAATTGGATTTTTCACTTTCGTCTCTAATCTTTCCTTCTCGGAAGACAGGAAGAGTTTAACTGAGTCAACATCTAGGTTTCGTTATGCTGCAGCGAAGTTTCCCTGGCTCAATCATATCATTTTCTTCCAAAAAGATGTTAATGAAGGTATGTTACTGATTATTCTCGAGGTTTTATTAAGGATCATCCGCAAAGTAATCAGTATTTGAAAAATCAAGAGGCTAAGAATCGTACAAGAAGATGTTGAATTAAACAAAAAACGTACACCTGTAAAATAACGGGCAAGTGAGTCAAAAAAAAATCACCAATCTTGGATTATAAGCAAAATACTTGGAGTACGTATTAATTTTTTTTAAGCAAGTGATGTCGGTCCTCCCTGTGTTTTAAGAACAGTTTTTTGTTAGTTTTTTGTTAGTATAGTTTCTAGTGAGTATCCTTGTTAAAGCTTCATTGGGTGGAGATCTCCTTTGAACCTTATCTAGCAGCGAATTTAGATTTAAAGCACATGCCCAGACCAAAAAACTTGATTTAATATTGCTGCTAACGAAGAGAGGTACCTACTTGCAGCTTTTTCAATTAGAGAATACCTGTCTCCACAACATGAAACGATGATAAGGCTTGCAGTTTCTGTGAAACTTCTCTAAAATTTATTATTAATCTCTTAACTGAAAGGAGAGGTCTAAATTGACTAAGATAACAACACAGAAAAAGTTACAAGAAAAGTTTTTCGATGCTTCCCAGTTATTATTAACAAACCAAAATCTTTATGTCAAGAAGGACACTATCCCGTTTAGGGTCGCTGGTCCCCAATCGGGGAAATACGGAAAGTATCCAGGGCGGACCAAAATCAGCAACAAATGAGTCCAGGAACGTATAGGCGGCTTTCTGGTCAGCGTCTGTTGTCCAGGTAACGGTCCGCCGAATATTCAAACCTTTTCCTCTTCAGACATGCAAATAGACTGCACAACATCAAGATGTATCCCAGATTTTTCTTTTGAATAGTCTGCTTGCAGGTTATTCCATTGCTTTTCTGATGCGTAGAGGCATACTACCTGTGGGGTCAGCTTTTGTATTGGTCTCAATCAGTTATTAACACCCTTATACCCTTTAACCGTGAGCTTATAATTACGTATAAGAAAAAATAACTTGTAACAAATTGAAACGCCTAAAAGTGTATTGGAAAAACATATAAAAATTGTTGGTATATTTTTTTTAAAACGCAAAAAAGGAGAACAAAAAAATCTCAACAATCAAGGAAATTATACGCCAAAATGTTTGGAGCAACAAAATAAGTCCCAAAGAAAAGGGTGACAAATATTGATTTTTTGTTGTGTTAAAAAAAAAAAATTCTCATTCTGAGTGCCAACTCAAGTGGTTTGTGCTTGCGTAAAATTAAGTTAATTATAGATAGAAACAGATTAGAAAATAAAGGTATTTTATGGCACTTTAAATTCAGCAAAGCAACATCAATGATTTTAGGCTTAACTGAAAAAATTTTGTAGCGTTCTTTTTTTAAGCTTTTTTCTGCATTAAATTTTTTGATTTAAAATCCATCGACTTCACAGGCTTTTCAAAGACCCCACAAATATTGTTTGCCATGCCACTGACAATTAGTTGTAATTAATGAAATTTTTCGGAAAAAATGTATTGTGCATCTATCGAATGGCTATTGTCATACTCCTATTCGGTTTGTTTCGAGGTGAAAAATATATGGGAATCCTTTAAGGAAGAAAAAGTTGTACTGTTTTTTACAGGCAGTGGCCGAAGGAAATAAATTGCCTTATCAGACGAAAGATTCCATTATCAGAGCTTATCTCTCCTTACCAGAGCTGTACTCTCATTTCAAAACTTAAGCTCTTATAAAACTCTTATTACAAGACTTTAACTCTACAAAAGTTGAAGTCTTACAACAAGAGTCTTATAAGAGCTAAGTATAGTCTTGAAATAAGGGGTAAGCGCCATAGGAGTGATACTCCTTACAGCTGCAAGAGAGAGCTACAACTACTAAAGAGAGCTACAAGATCATTTTTGGATCTTATAACCAGATTTAATGCTAGAAGAGAAAAATAAAACACTATAAGAGTCTAATAAGATCTTTTTTGACATATTTAGAGTGCAACTCTCAAGAGTATGTTAGTTTGGATCATCATCATCATCATCATCATTTTCGAATGTCGCTTATCCTTTAAAAGGGTCGCGGAGCGAGGTTGGTCAAATGGTCTTTCTATCGTTCTCGATCCTCCGCCACCAACTCAAGAGACTCAAATCCTCAGGCGGGACTCAGAGAGGTTCCTTACCTGATCCCACCACCTGTTTCTTGACCTACCTGGGGGGCGACGCGCT
The DNA here is from genome assembly GCA_947623515.1 of Neoascia interrupta. Taxonomy (NCBI): domain Eukaryota; kingdom Metazoa; phylum Arthropoda; class Insecta; order Diptera; family Syrphidae; genus Neoascia; species Neoascia interrupta. The sequence continues at coordinate 20,491,328 of OX392462.1, read as the reverse complement.
CGCATCTCGGCTAGCATGACCTGTCTAGAAAATCTGTCAGGGGGCATGCGAACAACGTGTCCAAACCATCGAAGAATCGATCGCTCCACTCGGAGAAGTAGCTGCTCAACATTAAGAAGCCCTGGCGAAGTCCAACGCGCACATCAAAAGGACGGGATTTGATACCATTAATGCGTACACAGCTTCTGCTGTTTTCATACAAAGACTGGATGGCTCTCAGAAGAGGTCCACTCAGCGCATAGTACTGCAAAACTCTCCACAGTGTATCCCGAAGGGAGATATGCCCCTATAGTTGGCGTAATCTCTCCTGTTCCCTTTTTTGAAAATGGGCACTATACTCCTGTTTGCCAATCGCTAGGTGCCTTCCCGCTATCCCAGGCCACCTTAATGACACGTGTAATCCATTTAACACCCTTTTCACCCGATTTAATCACTTCAGTGACTTCGTCTTCTGTGGGACTATTCTCCGCCTTTATCTCGTCAGCAGTGGGAATGCCATCTTCAGTGCCCTGTTGGGGGTGGAGCAACTCCGAAAAGAGCTCTCTCCATCTGCGCAAGACATCGCTCTCATTTGAAAGAAGTGTACCGTCCTTGGATTTAACCCCTTGAACGATATTCAACTTCTTTCCTCTGAGCCGGCGAATGGTCTGCCAAAATATCTTGTTTGCAGATCTGTAATCGTGCTCCAACTTCTCGCCGAACTTTTTCCATGATTGTTCTTTGGCTTTTCTGACTGCCAGATTAGAAGTACTTCGCTCCTCATTGTACCGGGCTCGAGAAGTTGAGTTTCTACATTGGATCCACGCAATGAAGGCTCTCTTCTTCTCTCTGATGGCTTCTTGAACTGCAGGCGTTTTAAACCAAGCAGCTTTTCTCACCACCAGCCGCTACCCCAAGCCGCTTCACTCCACAAACATTTCCTGCAGAGGCAATGACTGCAGATAAAAACATGAGCAATAAGCAAAAATCACGTAGCAGTTATATTTTTATACCCCCTCTAGTTTTTGAAGGCGTGACAGTTTCCTTTTTTGGTAAAATAGGGTATTTTGCAATCCATCGCAAACTGACTGAAGTTTTTACCTACGCACTGTTGCATTTATTTTTTGTAAGTATACGTTCGTCATAACCTCAGTTTTAAAACTGTTTAACCAAGATTTGACCTAGGCGTTAGGTAAAAATTAGATTGCTTTGTGTGTATGCCTAATATCGGCTTTTGAATAAAGTAATTAAAAAGTCATGACCTTAAACACGTTACAAACGGGTTTGTAAAAATTCGATTTTGTTATGAAAATTCAGTATTTGTTTAGTGTATGTTTCACTTTTTTGCTTTTTGGCTGTACGACTTTTCAGGATAACAACAACAGGAAAACAATTTTGTTTTCAGACCGGCAAAAAACGCAAAAACTTTGTACGGAAATTTTCTGTTTTTTTCCCGTTTGCGTTTTTTTTGCGTTAATTCAAGGAGTTCTTCAAAAGTCTCTTTCTCAAGATTGTGTTGTCCTCCCTGGACTGCCACTTTCTTAAGAGATTATCTTACAATATTTTGGAACAGGACATCGATTGTTTTTTTTTTTAACCACATGGGTCAGTCACTGGAATTTTTGGTGTAAGCTGCCTCGCTTTCTGACACATTTTAAAGTAAAGTTTGCCGTCTGAGACACCACTTGGTTAAAACAAATTAGGACGTTTTAGAGGCTCGATAGCGCCGGCACAAGAGACCTTCGTATGTAGGCTTTATGACAGCTCTAAAGTTGTCAGTGTCCAGTAAAAGCATTTTGGCAGTCTAGTAGAAAGGTTAACTAGGTGAACTCAGCACATTGAGTCATATCATTTCGGCAGCAGTTCCAAGAATTTCGATCATCCGCGAAATGGCTTAACAAATAAAAATTACTGGCGCAAATTGGGATAATCTGTTTTGGGCGTGAGTGGTCAACGCCTATAGCTCATAGAATGTTGAAGAATAAGATTTGCAAAGAATGTCCTAATGTCCAGCTTTTGCGGACTATCTGTTATGGGTAAGTAGGTACCTACTGACTGTATAAAATACTAGGTAGGTACCTACCTAGGTATATGTTGAATTAAATGAATAAGGACATTAAAATAAACTTAGCAAGGGCTTTTACATGCTTTATTATACTTGAAGTCGCTTAAAAAATAATTCTTTGTAAACAAGACTACAACTGTAGGTATACCAAAGTCCCATAAGTAGGATCCCAACACCCATCTAAACTATTCCAACTCCCAATCCTTATCCCTTTGAATCTTCCCTCCAATTTGCTTTAATTAGATGTATCTTTCCATCTGGTTTGACTTCTTTCTTTTCTTTTCTCTGCAACCCAACAACCATGCTACAAATCTCTGCAAAACAATGACAGGATTAAGCGACGAAACAAAAGAGCAGAATGGACAAAAAAAAACTTAAACATAAAATCCTTAAGAATGATGTGTCAAATGCATTTATTTCCGCATTAACATTCCAAGTGAGCATTTGAAGCTTTGCCAAAAAAAAATTAAATCTCACTTGAGAACAGAAAAAACATAAGAAAAGCGAAACGACAAGGCGGTCGTGTCGGTGTCTCTCCTCATCATTTTGCAAACAATATGCGGTCGCATTCGCATCACCCTGGCAGAACAAAGATGTTGAGGAGATGCATACCTACCACCACAACCATTGCCATGCACAAATGTGCCATTATAAAAACGGGGGAAAAAAATCAAATAACATCTACTTATCCCATTACGTAATGGTACGTGGTATTATTATGTCTCCACATTATTATCCCCATTGTCAGACTCACTTTCTGCGAGACAAAAGGACGTGCAAACACTTGTAGTCGCCCAGCCGCACCAATCCTTTGCAGTAGATATTATATTTTTGTCTGCAAAAAAATACCGACACAAAATGATGCCAAGAGTTGCCTTCCATTTGCCGCCATCTAGGAAATGGGAAAACGATATAAAAAGATCCTAGAAATAGAGAGATTCGCTTTGCATCCCATGGTATGCAAGATGCGCGTATCTGTGCGTCATTTTTCACGACCAACGTGTATAAAAAGCCGCCTGTTGGGTTAGTCATTGTCCTCACACCGATCGTTGGCGGTGTGTAGATATCTGCAAAAAGATACAAAATATCTGCGTTACACATTTAGCGTGTATCTGCATGATACATTTGCGGGCAAATAATGTGCAACGTGTTGCTAATTAAGAAAATCTACTTCTCCTGGTCATCTTGAGTATCTTCGTCGTCGTCGCCATCATTATGCGAATCCACAGTAGCGACACGGTACACCGGGCTTATGGTATCGCGCATCGGATTCCCCCCCGACAACAGCGAGTGCGTAACCGATCCGCGAGCGATCCTCGTATAAATCTTCAATCGACCGCCGCGCCGCCGGCCGGCGTGTCTTTCAAAAGTGAAAGACATATGGACCTCGAATCTCAAGACCGTGCAGAGAAATTTATGGGCTCAATCAACTGCAAATGTTTATTTTATCACAAGACGACGATGACTAGCTGCCTGATGATGATGGTGATGATGATGATGACGATGCCAGCGATCATGATGGTGAAGAGTGGTAGCAGCAGCCTCCTCCTCTGATCGCTTGCCAATTCAATTTCTCGGCGAAAGCCCGTATTAGCGCCGCGAAATTACCGGGGATCTTGGATAAAAATGGCATCTTCACTGCGGCTACGCCTGTCTGGGTGTGATAACTTGAAGTATTTTAACGACTACCAGCGGGGCTTTAATTTGTTTTGCACACTCGTGATAATTGAATGATTAAGAGCACATTTGCAACATTAAAACGACTCACCCAGTCACCCATCCACCCCCGTCTGTGTGGCTGCTTTGTGTCTCAGATACAAATCAACCGCATGCGGGGAATCGAATGTAAATATTTGTCCATTAAACAGAGCGACGTACGGGCACACGGCACACCTCCCCCGATGCGAAGGTGTCGTCTATCTGTATGTGCGTGTGCCACAGGGTGGTGTTATTTTTATTAACCAAAAATAAATAGGTTCAATATACTTAAATCCCATTATCAACTTTGATTGTTGTTTAGTTGGCCGTATAAGGTCTTGTTGAGGTCTTCTGCCCCGTTTGAACTCGGCCCGTCGCGTCGTTCCTGTCCGTCCTCGTCGTGTGCGGTGCGGTGACGAAGGAGCAGCGCAACGGTTATGATTAATAGCGCCATCTCATTGCTTATCAACTTGAGTGGTTGGAAAAATAAATAAATTATCGTTGAAGTTGGCTTATCACTTGGATTTTGTTTATAGACGATGGCTGATGAATGAATGAGATGGATTCAGAGCGTATGTTTATGTATGAGGTTTTGAGGAAGACCTCAAGTGGGTATTCAATCACTTTTGTGTGCCAGATTTTCGACACTTTTTCGTCGGTATAAATAAATCATACTTCCAGTAACATTGTGGGGATCAATCTAGGCCAGGAAGAGACAGTACCTACAGAGATAGTGTGTGGCTTGGTGTGATTTTTCTAGCGCCACCTGGTCTGTCAATAGTCTGTCAAACGTTATCGTTGACAAAAGTAGAATTTATGAGATTCCTTGGCAATTTCTCAATGCTTTTGTTTGTGTCAGACGATTAGGCTACGAATTGTAGATGCTGACATGCAAATAAATAGGTTAAGTGTATATCGCGGTGGTGAATGATAAGCTTGTTGTATACAGCAAGCCAATTGCGATTCGATCGATCAATCATTGGTACTCGAAGGCAACTTAGTTCATCAATTGTATGGCAAGTCAGTAGGGAAGCAGTGATTGGCAGAAAATCTATGACTACAAAGAAGCCAAAACCAGTTTTAAAAAAAATTTGGGGAAAAATGTCACGATAGTAAATACAGCTTTTTGAAAAAGTGTCATTGGCCAGGGGTCATCAATCATGATGCTTGGGGCGATTTGGACTTTAAATCGCAAATCTATCTATGAGGGGTGTTGTTGTTTTTTTTCACTAAATTGATCGATAGTTGCCCTGTCAAGCCTACAGAATTTTTGAAAATTTTTGCCTAGAACGCTGCCTCAAACACTAATTGAATATTTGGTCGAATAGCAATCGTTTTTAGCAACAGGAAATAGTGAAGAAAGCAATTGATATCTGTTGTTAGGCCAGATAAACTTTATCGGCTTCAGAAGAAACTAAATTCGAAAAATGCTATGCGGGCTACAGTTGCAGAAAGTCTTCCTATGTCAAAATTCTTGCGAAAGACCTTATACAAGTAAAAGCCTCTATAAGGCCTGCAACAGGAAGCCTTATGCCAGTAACAGCCTCTATAAGACCTGCAAGAGGAAGCCTTATACAATTAAAAGCCTTTATAAGACCTGAAACAGGAAGCTTTATACATGTAATAGCCTATATAAAACCTGAAACAGGAAGCCTTATACAAGTAACAGCCTCTATAAGGCCTGCGACAGGAAGCCTTATACAAGTAAAACCCTCTATAAGACCTGAAACAGGAAGCTTTATACATGTAATAGTCTCTATAAGGCCTGAAACAGGAAGCCTTATACAAGTAACAGCCTCTACAACAACAGCAAGAGGAAGCCTTATACAAGTAAAAGCCTCTACAACAGGAAACAGGAAGCCTTATACAAGTAAAAGCCTCTATAAGACCTGAAACGGGAAGCTTTATACATGTAATAGTCTCTATAAGGCCTGAAACAGGAAGCCTTATACAAGTAACAGCCTCTACAACACAAGCAAGAGGAAGCCTTGTACAAGTAAAAGCCTCTACAACAGGAAACTGGAAGCCTTATAGAAGTAAAAGCCTCTATAAGACCTGAAACAGGAAGCTTTATACATGTAATAGTCTCTATAAGGCCTGAAACAGGAAGCCTTATACAAGTAAAAGCCTCTATAAGACCTGAAACAGGAAGCTTTATACATGTAATAGCCTATATAAAGCCTGAAACAGGAAGCCTTATACAAGTAACAGCCTCTACAACACCAGCAAGAGGAAGCCTTATACAAGTAAAAGCCTCTACAACAGGAAACAGGAAGCCTTATACAAGCAAAAGCCTCTATAAGACCTGAAACGGGAAGCTTTATACATGTAATAGTCTCTATAAGGCCTGAAACAGGAAGCCTTATACAAGTAACAGCCTCTACAACACAAGCAAGAGGAAGCCTTGTACAAGTAAAAGCCTCTACAACAGGAAACTGGAAGCCTTATAGAAGTAAAAGCCTCTATAAGACCTGAAACAGGAAGCTTTATACATGTAATAGTCTCTATAAGGCCTGAAACAGGAAGCCTTATACAAGTAAAAGCCTCTATAAGACCTGAAACAGGAAGCTTTATACATGTAATAGCCTATATAAAGCCTGAAACAGGAAGCCTTATACAAGTAACAGCCTCTACAACACCAGCAAGAGGAAGCCTTATACAAGTAAAAGCCTCTACAACAGGAAACAGGAAGCCTTATACAAGCAAAAGCCTCTATAAGACCTGAAACGGGAAGCTTTATACATGTAATAGTCTCTATAAGGCCTGAAACAGGAAGCCTTATACAAGTAACAGCCTCTACAACACAAGCAAGAGGAAGCCTTGTACAAGTAAAAGCCTCTACAACAGGAAACTGGAAGCCTTATAGAAGTAAAAGCCTCTATAAGACCTGAAGAAGGAAGCTTTATACATGTAATAGTCTCTATAAGGCCTGAAACAGGAAGCCTTATACAAGTAAAAGCCTCTATAAGACCTGCAACAGGAACTTTTATACAAGTAATAGCCTCTATAAAGCCTGTTACAGAAGCCTTATATAAGTAAAAGCCTCTATAAAGCCTGCGGCAGGAAGCCTTATACAAGAAAAAGCCTCTATAAGACCTGAAACAGGAAGCTTTATACATGTAATAGCCTCTATAAAGGCTGAAACAGGAAGCCTTATACAAGTAACAGCCTCTACAACACCAGCAAAAGGAAGCCTTACACAAGTTAAAGCCTCTATAAGGCCTGCAACAGGAAGCCTTGTACAAGTAAAAGCCTCTATAAGACCTGCAGCAGGAAGCTTTATAGAAGTAATAGCCTCTATAAAGCCTGCGACAGGAGGCCTTACACAAGTAAAAGCCTCTATAAGACCTGCAACAGGAAGCTTTATACATGTAATAGACTCTATAAAGCCTGCAACAGGAAGCCTTATAGAAGTAACAGCCTCTATTACACCAGCAAGAGGAAGCCTTATACAAGTAAAAGCCTCTATAAGGCCTGCAAAAGGAAGCCTTGTACAAGTAATAGCCTCTGTAAAGCCTGCAAAAGGAAGCTTCATAGAAGTAATAGCCTCCATAAAGCCTGCGACAGGAAGCCTTACACAAGTAAAAACCCTTTATAAGACCTGCAACAGGAAGCTTTATACATGTAATAGCCTCTATAAAGCCTGCAATAGGAAGCCTTATACAAGTAACAGCCTCTATTACACCAGCAAGAGGAAGCCTTATACAAGTAAAAGCCTATATAAGGCCTGCAACAGGAAGCCTTGTACAAGTAATAGCCTCTATAAAGCCTGCAACAGGAAGCCTTACACAGCCTCTATAAGACCTGCAAGAGGAAGCCTTATACAAGTAATAGCTTCTACAAGGCCTGTAACAGGAAGCCTTATAAAAGTAACAGCGTCTATAAGACCTGTAAGTGGAAGCCTTATACAAGTAACAGAATGCATAAGAAAGAAATTATATGCAAGCAATAGTTTCATTGAAGCCAGCAAAAGGAAACCATACAACCATAAGTAACACTTTCTGTAAAGCTTGTCAGAGGAAGCCATATAGAAGCAACAGTTTCGGTAAGGCTTGCAACAGGAAGCTGGTTGCAACAGTTTCGGTAGGGCTTGCAATGGGAAACTTTATACAAGCAACAGTTTCGGTTAAGTTTTGCAGAAAGAAACCTTATAGAAGAACCATCTTCGGTTAAGCTTGTAACATAATGCCTGCTACTGGTATACCGAAACTTCTATACGGCTTTATAAAGGTAGTTCACATTCTGCACTGAAATACGGAAGCTGCTATAAGGCCTTAAAGAAGAAGTAGACTTCTTACAAAGTAGCAGACGAGATTAACAGAATCAACCTCGTTGTAAGACCTCGTTGTAACTTCTTCAAGGTCCTATACAAATTTTGTCAGAAATGTCTGACTCGGAAATAATCGGCAAGTGTTAAAGAGGCCTTATAGAAACAACAACTTCGCAAAATCGAAAATTTAAGCCTTACTGAAGTAAAATTGTTACTTGGGCAGTTGCTGAAAGTCATTCTACGTGAAAATTCTTGCGAAAGACCTAATCTAATAAAAAGCAGTCTTGTCTCTCGTGAAACAATTGGGCAGCAGAACTTGTTCTTTATCATTTCCTTAATTTTTAAGAAGATTAGTTCTACTAAACTCAGTCCCGAGTTAATTTCACTTTCTGGAAATTTCAAAGCTGTTGGCATATGGCGGGACATGTCGTCTCAATTAAAGCAAATTTGACATCTCAGACTCATCAGCCTTTCACTGTTGTAGAAATAAATGTTTCCATAAAAAAGCTAAGGACGCATACTTTTTTAAAAGCCCTTAAACATCTTAAATCTTTCACTAAATTTCCGAAAATTCTTAATGAAACAAATTCCGAATCGGTGTTCTGTCATTCATTCAAAAAAAAAACCAAATTTTATGTCTTCAGTGATGACAAAAACCTCTCAAGAAAGCAACATTAAGATGTTTTTCCAAAATTCCCATTGAGTGATCGTTTCCAAAATAATCCCAACAAAGCCCGATATCCTCATCCTCCTCAGCCAGTCAGCGTGTACACACTCTAACCGCACATAAGTATGATGCATCTATTATTAGAACCGCTGCCAGCAGAAAATACGACATCCTTCCTCATCACTTGTACCCAATATGACACAATTCCATGCAATACTAAATCCGACAACGAAAAGAAAAAAGTCCGACATGAAGCACACATTTCGATTTGTCGTCGCCATCAACGTCATCCCGGCTAATTGTCATCCGAACGCACTCAACATGTCCTCATTCACCAGCTGTGTGTAACCTAAACCAGCTTTAAAGTGGAATTGAGAATTTACTTACACGCGCTTACGATACGAGCATCCTCCTCTGCACTGTTGTGTATTAATATCATATTTTGCTCCATGACTTTAATTCAATTCGAAATGTTCGATGTATCTATTAGAGATATGGAGGGGGAACGATATGGTTTGGTATCTATCTGTCATTGTTTATAGTCACCAAACCCAACCCCCTGTGGTATGCAGACCCCTCAAGGCATATTATACACAATGCTAGGCTCTATGTGCTGTGAGTGTGTTTTCTGTGGTGTAATTGAACGATTTGTTTTCAAATGGAACACGCACCAAATTCAAGGGCATCTCTGACGGATGGACCTGACTAATCGCTGACGAAGTATCAATTTACCATAATGCGGGACGCATATGGAACACAGCATGACAAAACACTGTGCCGGCTATACACTCGACATACTATGGTGCTATGGGCATATGGGTCTGGGATTGAATGAAATACGATGCTGGGTCCTGCCTGATCATCTTGTCTGTGTTTAAAACTTCAAAGTAGGCATAACACTTTTTGACGTTAATTAGAATGACGGACTCGCGATGCAAAAAAGCAATAAAAACACGACTGTTCATGGTGATGTGTCGGTGAAAGATGTGAGAAGGAGGACCATACGGTAGTGATCTTGAGCCTAACTTAGCCCAATGTAATAAAAAAGAAATAATGTCATTCACTTTAGTTCCTTTTGCTGCATTTGGAAACTAAAAATGAGACTGATTGGTTCCTTTTTGAGGCCATAGAGAAAACTCCAAAAGAATAGGACCTCAAATGGACACGTGAGGTACCCACTTTGTTACGCGCAAAGTAAGAGTTAAACGCCTACCTAAGGCAGAATGAATTTCGGATGGAAGACATAAATCTTATCAGGTGATATCAGTCTTGGGTCTTTTAGTCTTTAGTAGAAAGAATGAAAGATAAACACATAAGAGACAAGGGCATCTCAGCAGGCATCTCAATCGGATCCTCAGAGCCATTTACGACTTAGTCACTTAAATTAGATCCTCCATTAACGATCAGAAAAAATCTGTCCTTTGGCTTTTGTCCTGGACATTGAAGGAGCCTCTCATTGCACATTTCTTGAGTCCCCCAACTTACATGAATTTATGCCTAATCCTAAAAATCGTAATGAGAAGGCTTAATGAAGGGTCGCATATATGATGACCCGCACCTCGATAAACCAAGGCACTGATACAATAGGATATGTTGACGAAGTACAAACCATTGTTAGTGGGAAATTTAACAGCATGATTTTAAAAACTGCATTTAGCACATTTTGTAGTTCAGAAATGGTGCAACAAAGAAGGCTTCTCTGTAAATTCAAAGAGGGCTACTACCGTCATAACAGAGGAGACGAGATCTTCTTGGCCGATCTTCATTGCATGGTAAACAAATTTGAAAAGTAATTTTCCCAAAAGCAAATTGTCTTTTTTCTGTAAGGGCAATTCTTAAGCTATTTTAAAAACAAGTCATTGGGCTAAAGTTAAGCCCAATGACAAGCAATAAAAAATTGATATTTTTACATCAAGTTTTAAGGTTATAGGGTGTTTCCACCGGACAAATACCCTCTAAATCACGAGATTTACCATACGAATATTAATCTCTTCATGACAAGATTAAAAATTAGTCGCGTAAATGATCTCTCCCACGCCAGAATTCTTAAATCAAACCGAACAGAATTCTACGTGTTTTGTGCGTTTCCTGACGAAACAAATCCAACACACCTTTTATAGACAGCTGGGTATCATCAACTCAGCTGTGTTTCTTGCGAGGTGAAAACGGATGCGCAGAATGGCTGATATTGCTGTTGTTGTCGATGTGGTTGTTACTGTGAAAAAAGTTAAATGCAATAAGGTTATCACACTGCAAAATAATGATGGATGTTAATGTTGATACTGCAGGTTTATGTTGATCAAGTTCGTCCACTATCAACTTTGTGGACCAAAATTTGGACCACAAAGACAGACGAAAAACAAAACTTTAAATCTGTTGATTTGACATTTTGTTTTTCTATTTTTGAGTTGTTCGTGGCGTATATTAAAAAATTGGTGGCGTTTAAAAATGAATTTAATTATTTCTGAATCAGAGCCGCCTGATAGATAAAAAAAATCACGTTTACAAGCAGATGTGCAGATGATATAAATGTCAATGTCGAAAGCATTCGTCAAGTTAATCTTCTCTGTTCCAGTGAAAACACTTTGGGATTAACTTTTAATCTTCCTATGTTAATCTCTGCAATATGTGCGGTGGAAGCCCCCCATTAATAAAAAAAGTCTTTGTTATTATTGCGATTTGTAAATTTTTGTAGCTGCTCTCGACTTGCACCAAAAATTTATAAATTTGCTTTTCGATTTTGACAAATGGAAAGGAACACATATAAAAATGAGTTATTTAGAGATGGATAAATTTTTTTTCGAATCTACGTGAGGAAAATTTATATTTTGGCGGAGTTCCGTTTAGGTTAATAAACGACACAGATCTATGCGCTGCCAGATCTACTTTTCTATACGAGCTCTATAGCATTTCTACATAGAAATCCAAATTTTGCTATAACGGCCAAAGTCCAGCCAAATCTGAAAAAAGGATCCCTTTTGGTACCACTTCATGGTTCGTCCGCCTGTCCTTCCGCAGCTGTTGTAACTTTGGAATGGTGAATCATATAGAAAGAAAAATTGAGTATTTTTATAGAGTCCGTGAAAAAATAAGAACTCTTTCAAAGGGAGTCTTTTTTTTGGCAGACATAAAGGTACACATGGTGTTAGCTGGCTGAACTTTTAATGGTAAAAAACACAAAAAAATGTTTGGCACTCATTTTAAAAACTTTAAAAGTTATAAAGAAGAAAACTGAAATAAACACCAACAATTTTTTATTTTTATAATGAAACCAATAAATAAAATTTTAATAATAAAATAGAGAAAAGGGAACTTAAGTAAAATATTAAAAAATTTTTGAGAAATGAGTCATTGAAAACATGTGGTCATCTGCAGCTTGTTTAATGTCATAACTCATAATTTTCTAACTTAATTCAAAAATTCGATATTAGACACACTTTATAAGACAATCAAAGCTTATCTAAGCAACATCTCAAAACATGTTTTGGTTAAACAGTGTCAAAACCGTGGTTTTGACGTACAGATTAAAAAAAAAAGAAAATAATTTTTTTTTTTGTAAGACTCTTAAAAATTTTTCGTTCGTACGTTTTTAAATTAAATTTATTTGCAATGATTTAAAAAGCAAATTAAAATACCACTTTTATTACCGTTATCTTAAATCCTGCACGCAAAGTACTTAAGAATCGAACAAGTGAGCAAGTGCAAGAGTTCGTCAGTGTCAAACTTCTATTTACTATACACAGTGTAACACCAAATCTGAAAGTTTTTTTGGCTCAAATTTATATATTATTTGTATAGGGCGCGCTCATAAAAGTGGGCATGGGCTAAAAATTCAAATCAACTTATTGTAATTTCGTTAAAATCATGAGAAAATACGCTAAAAGCGAAAAAACTATTTCAGAAAAAACCGTTTTTCCCTAAAAACACCCCTTAAAAGTGGACGGAGCTCAAAATTTTGTATGGAGCAAACTTATGAAATAGTCATATCTATAATATTTGTCATAAAATTTTTTTTTCGATTTAGAGTGAACTTTTCGAGAAATCGAGTTTTTAAAGATCTAACATGATAAAAGTGGGCATCTTCGATATTGTGGGCGGTCCAATTTTCGCCTTCTTAGAGGTTTTCGGCCATTATTGCTTTATACCAAAAATTTGAGTGCCTACGCCTTGCCTAACTTGACCAAAAGGCATTTTGTGAGAAAATTTGAAATAGAGGTTGTCTTACATTGAAGCCAGTAGTAGGCGTGGCCATTGGCGCGGATTTAACAAATTTTCTTCTGTACAAAAAAAGACAAATTTTGTCTGTAAAAAATAAGAACCAAGGTACATTCTCAGTTTGAGCGTCCTAGCTACATTTCAAAGACCTAAAAACTCCACGCATACGGACAGACGGATGGACTTTAAGCTTAATCGATTCACCTGCCGGTCTCGATCATATCTCTAAAAGGTCTTAGGGGCTTTGGCAATTAATTCACTGTGTTGCAAAATATGCATTAAAATGAATGTACCATGGGTCGGGCATAAAAAGATCATAATTCAAGAGCCCCGGACTGATCTCCCGTTGACAATATATCAATGATTCTTTAGAAAGGGTCAATGTATTAGGTCTGGTACTTCTGTCATAGGGTCTGGTACATTTTCCTTTTTATAATGAGCTTCTCGCGTTCAAAGGATAGTGACTTCCTTTAAATTACGAAAGCATATCGCAATCGGAGGCAAATAGACAAAAGAAAAGAAAATGAATGAGACTCCTGATGTTCCACCAACCTCTATCTTTGAGACAGGCACTCCTGAATTTTTTGTTTTGTTGCTGCTTTTGGTAACAAGAGATTCGCTACCAGAATACCTGAAAGAGGTGAATGGGAATAATAGACCATTACAGGAGATGACAAGATCGCCGTATATACCGACGGTTCTAAGATGGACGTCGCAACCGGCGCGGACATCTTCAGTGGAGCTCTGGGACTAAGTTTATCTTTTCGGATCAATGACGATTGCAACATTTTTCAGGCGGAGCTGGCAGCCATAATCCAAGCTGCCTCTGAGCTGAAGAAACACAGCCCCGAAATCCCGCTGAGTTCGATAGCACATAGGATAGAAACTGAATCCTTGAGTGGAACCAACCTATACGTTGAACAGAACTTGATACGTGCAGACACACAAGGGAGCTATGGCCAGCGGTAAGCAAAAAGAGATCACTATTTTCGATCGGACTAATATCCAGGAATATCCGAGTACTCACGGGAATACTCACGGGGCACAGCGGTGTGGGTCTACACGCTGTGCGGCTAGGCATACCGCATAACGGTTACTGCAGGTTCGTCACCTGCTTTGCGAATGCCCAGCTCTAAACAGCATCAGGCGTAGTTCCTTGGCAGTTACTTCTTCAACGAGCTCGAAGATCTAAATAATGTAGATCTAAAGGACCTCTTTAGATTTGTATACAAATCCGGATGGGTCCAAGAGGGCGGAACTTTGAGTTTCTTATAGCGGTTTATTTCTGTTTTCGTTCCAGCTGTTAAGGAGGTTCCCAATATGGACACAATTGACCCAACTGCTGGTCCAAGTGAGCCGTGACTATTGTCAAAAGGGTATCCATCAACCTAACCTTACCTATCCTACTGCTTTTGATCCGCTTCGGATTATGTTGTTGCCCATATCTGGTGAGTATTCCTGTATATCTGCCACTTGGGAAGGCGCCTAGTTGGCGAGCAGCAACTCCAGAAGATCTGGTACACTGTGTCTGGAAATTTCACCGTCACCCTTAAATATAGTATAAATCGTAACCAACGAGTAAACAGGTCATAGCTTGAACTCTACTCCGCCATCTGTCGTTAACAAGGTGAAGATCACAAGAGCCTTTGAAGTGATATGAGGTATGTGTTAAGATTCCGTTCTTGCTATAAGATACGAAGAGACAGGCAAAGTCTCTTTCTCTCATGTAAAAAGGGGCCCTTATGGCATATCTGGAAAATAGAGCCACAAATTCAAAACGAAATAAGATCCCATAAAACAGGGCTATAGTAAAATGAAAACCTCTGTAATTTCAACATAAGAGTCCCCAAAATCATAATATGGGGCATAAGTTCCCGCGACATGAGATCCATAATGGAGAGATTCCAACTTGGTTTTTGGCCCATCTTTTGGAGCGTTCGTAAATGTTAACAAATAAATTCAGTGAAACAAATACTGCAAAAGAAACACCAAGCAGGGGGGTTGCAGTGAAAAGCATTCTCCCATAAATATTCCATATTTCGCGCACAAGGTCCATGGATCACGATAAAGGAAGATCACATATTCAAAATTTGCACACGCCCACCTTACACACATTCAATATCCAACAGTGAGTACAAGCAAGGGGTCCATCACCCCCATAGATTTTCAAGGGTGTAAAGAAGAACTTTCTCGTCCCTCAGAAGGTAATAAAAAAAAAATGAAATAAGGCCCCAAGAGACTAAAGATTCCACTCAAAAAACAAAACCAGGCCTCCTCAGTTTATAAATATAGAGTTGCTTAAATATTTTGGGACCCTATTTAATTTAGAGTCCGCTGACCTTCTGGGTCCTCATACATAACACGTTGAGTGACGATAATTAAATCAAGACCGATTATGACAAGCCTGGCAGTAAAAACTATCTTTCACGCAATTATTCTCCATCATCCTGTCAACATATAAATGCAGAATCAGTCGAGTTTATTTAACTGCAATGTATATTCCCCATAAATATCTATCTATCTTATATCGCAGATATGGCATGCAATAAGCACAACTGCATGTTTATTCATGGATGTCTACGCGGGGATACTGGCGTGTTTAAAGTCTAAAATCATAACACTCAGCAGGTATGGTTGCAGTTAGAAAAGACAAGCAACATGGTAATACGTTGACTGGTTATTGCATTTTAACGTTCACTCAAGACAGCTTTTCGATTAGTTAAATTGTAAGAATCATAAACTTGTTCCATAGGGTGTACTGCTCTCACGGTTGTTAAGTAATTTCAATAATTGAACAGCTTGTTTGCTCAGACTAAACTTTTTTAATAATCAACACGTCAGAGCATACTCACATACCAATTTGAAAAGGGCGCGCAACCAAGTATAAGGAACTCCTTCCGAAATTTACCTGTAAATAGAAAAAAACACGAATTATTCATCATGTTTAGACACTCTTTACTGAAATCGTTAAAGTTAGACAACACACACTTGAGGACAGCTTATAGAAGGCGACATAAATTTATCTTGATAGAGACACCTCTTGACCAAGACACGAGGACAAACGATACAAAATCGATGTTAACGCCTGAAGTTAAACTTCCAATGACCTCCAGCCCCCGGTAGCCCACTCACCCTCATGATGCAATTGCTCCGTGCGCGCAATTGTGGGGGATATCAATCCCAATCACACTAAAAAGGACCCTTTTCCACACATTGAACTCTCTCACACTCAACCACCACTGTCATATGCTAAGCTGCTTATTCCACTTGATTACTTTGCATACAAACACGCGAGTATCTGGTGCTCGTATCTATCAACGGGCCCGTCGACGTCGTCATTGCACTAGAGTCAGTATGTACCCACACAGAGATGTGCGATATGCACACAAGGCGTTATTCGAAACCTGGAAAGGGGTCCTAGTCCTAGACACAGTTGGTGCTGCGCTGAGCTGACTGACAGGCTCATTTGATCGATTGCCTCGAGTTTGTATTTTTATTTGGATTATTATTTCCAAAAGGGGGAGCGACCAAAATAACAATAGGGGAACGGTACACGTATCTAACGTTAAACCTGAGTACACAAAACAGCAAAACCCATTCCCAGATCGACCAACAGTGTTTTGGGATCAAAAATGGCATCCAGGAATCAAACCCACTGTATCGTAGAGCAAAGAAAAACACTTGACTTGACGCAAAGGAAATAAGCCGAGAGGGGTATTGCCAACCCTGGAGGTGTTTACACAACAAGCCCACGCCACCCAAAAACCAACTCCTAACATTGCTGGCGCAAATGTTACGGTTATTACCGGGTGACACATTATCGCCACTTTCTCGAGTGACAATTTCAATTGCTGCCGCGTTCCTCGTGTAAGATTGTGTGCGATACCAATGAGTGGGTGCGGATGCGGATACTAGATGCTGGTTGCTACTCCTCCAGGGTTGTTGTCTTTCGCTTAAGTTTGATTTTTTTTTCTCTCTAATTTTTTTTCGAACGACGACGACAATTTTATTGCGCTCATACTCCTTGTTCGTACGGGCATAGCACCAGCCTTGTATTGATTTTGAGCCAAATTTGGTGCGTATGTGTGTGCCATGCTGCGATGTATCCGATAGATAAATTTTTATTTATTTTCATTGCGAACGTGTTTTCGCCAATGCAAGAAATGCCGTGGGTTTAATAATATTTTTTTTTTTTTACGATATTTTATTCGACAATTTCTGGCGAATTAATCTCAATCAGTAGTGGGAAAAGCCGACTGTCAAACTTGTTGTTTTTAAGGCTTACGTTGCACTTTTTTTTTGTTTTTTTTTTCTGCTTCTTCCACTTTGGGGTCTCTTTAGAGCTGTCGACGTTTGTTTGCCTTTATTAAGCCGCGTGCAAAGTGTGAAAAGTTGAAATACACAGGAAAACAAAAGGAAATCGCTTTTGATTGACATGGGAGATGGAACGAATTAAGATTGTTGTCAGTTCGCATAAGAAAAAAAGGGGGAAAAAAATAGGTATCCGAGAATTGGGACATAAATCAATCGTCAGGGGATAAAAACGATGAATTGGCAGGCAATTTGCTGTTGAAAGAAACTTTTCGAGAAGACAACTTCTCTGGTGCTTGTGTTTTTGAAACACCCTATACGTAAAAACATGGACTTCATACACTGATTTTGATTTTACTTTGGGTGAATAACACTATTGTACTGATAAAACTGTCAGATTTCCATCTGAGTAGAAAGAAAATCCCTTAATATAAACGAATTATCATGCAATTTATGACTGTGCTAATGGACGTGTGAGGTCGACATACGTGTGTGTAGGATGTCAAATGTTCAGTCAAAAGTGCTTTCAGATACGCTTTCTAATGCGATGATGATGAGTGATGTGATTTGGTTTGCATATTATGAGGAACACAAGATTTTTGGGATCAGTTTTTGAACTTCCATTTGACATAGAACTTTTTTATGGTTCTTGCATGATGACATGGCTTCTTTTATGATGACAAGGCATCTTTTAATCAAAATGTACATTTAAATAAGAACTGAACGTATAAAGAGATTCTGTCAAACATTACGAGAATCACTTACAATGTGTAACGGCTTGTGTATTTCCTAAGCATTGTCGGTCATTTTTGTTGATTCAAATAGCATCGATGGCGATATTTGAACCAATTTATACGATCGGCCTAAAATGGTCTCCACTTTCTTTTTACTTTTAACAAGCATTAAGATTGCCGTTGCTCTTCTACGGTTTAATCTCATTCAATATGGCGTAGTATGCTGTGCACACAAATCTATGCTCGAGCTTTACAGAAATCTACTCCTCCTATTGGCGCAGTCGGTAGTGTTGTAACTTGGTGGTTGTAACTTTGCGGTTAATATTTTAAAGTGATTGAATCTGTTCGAGAGGCTTTGAAGAGTTTAATCCACTTAATTTTTTTTTTTTTTGTCAATTTATTAATAACAGAGAAGTAAATTGTTTTCAACTTTTTTTTTCAACTTAAGGCGATGGACCTCTACGACTTCTCCAAGTTATGGGACCATGATTTTCCTTGTCATAAGAACATCTTTGGCATGTTTAATGAGTGTCTACAACATTTTACCCTGATTGGATCATGTCGGTGTGGCCTGTAAACTAAAAAAAAAAACAGAGCCTGAACTAAAGAATTTCAACTTGATATTCACCAATTTTTGATCAAGTTCGAGTGGAAAAATGGAAGCATTTATACACAGAACCCAGATTTATTTAAGGCCATAGCGAGTCTAGCGATGAATGTAAAATTCCTTCGGTTATGCAGAACAACTAAGGAAAATTACAGCCTCTCTTAAAGGCGAAGGAGCAACTTTGAATAACAATAAAAACATGTCAAAAAATTGTTAAACCAACACCAGAGGCACAATTTTGAGAAATTGACTTTGAGGAATTTAAGGACTTGATTTTCTTTGTGCCACTACTACCCATGATTTCCTTCATACAAGTGAAAGCTAAGCTTATTACCAGAGGCCGCTAGGTAAAAGACGTTCAAGAAGGATGAAGCTGTTGAAGCTTGGTTTTCTGCTGGTAGTACAGTAGAAAGAAGGCCTCTAAAACAGAGTTAAAAAGCTTCGCGAACACCTTAGTTTCTAGCGCTCAACTTATGGATAGTAATGTACCGTTTTGAGACATGCCACCTTAAAGAGGATTCGCAACTACCTTGCCTAGTTTTCTCTGCCTTCTGAATGATTTTTTAACCCCTTCAAGGCTAGTCCTGCGCTTAAATTTTCGAAAGCAACTCTTGAATTGTAGATTGATCCTTAGACTTTTTGACTATCCAATGCCGCGATTTGAATACCTATTATGTGGTATCTTTACAGCTGAATACTTATTTGCCATTAACGGCCAGCAAATTCGTACTTTCAGCGATAGCGAACTCGGTATCAACTCATTGCTAGAACTTGAGAAAATGGATTGTCTTCAATATCTCTACCGTCAATACCGATGTTATAAACGTTATAAATGTTTGTACAACCTCTAAGTACTCAAAATATAATAGTAAGCGTATAGTAAGCTATATAGCTTACTATAGCTACTAATAGCTATATAGTAAGCGTTTGTTAAAAAAGTTTTCAGCAACCACTTTTTTATTTTTTCCATACAAATTAGGTGTTTCCATAAAAACAGACAACGGATTTTCAATAAAAGCTCCCTTAAGAGCTTGATTTGTTTCCAACAAACACTTTGCTGTCTTCCCTCGAGCACAAAATTGTTTTTTGCAAACACGGAAATATTTGTAAGAAATTATCTGCCTCACAAAACTAATTTATCATTCCAAAAACAATTAATTTTTTTTTGTTAAACTAGAAACGATCGTTGTAAGCGTTTCGGTGTTTGAGAGGAACAAAAGTAAATTTTGCTTTAAGCAATTATTTGTGCCTTTTCTGGTCTGCAAACACTTAGTTCTTTGCGGAAGAAAAAAAATTAATGAATGGCATTTCAAGACCCCTTGCGGAATCAGTGATGCAATATAGAGCCAGGCGAGGTCTTAAAGAATGTTTTTTACTTCCTGGAGGTGTCTGCGAACTAAGGAAGTCTGCTGAAGAAGCTATTGTTATGGAAATATCTGCGTCAGGTCTGTTGGCTAAAGACAAACAGTAGACTTTAAAAAATATCGTTGGCGTAATGCAGCTTTTTTATAATTCCGGATCCAAAATCCTGCTTTTTATCAAGATTTTTTTTAGTCCTGCTTCTAAAATCGTGGCAATACTTTCCTCCTTAGGAACTCTAATCGTGGCAAATAGAGTCCCTAAGAACTCTATTTCTTATAACCCTAATATTCCTTAAGTTGAGCTAAAGCTTCCCAATCGAAAACCCCTGCTTATCTATTTTTTTTGGCAAGACTGCCTCGATGGAGAAATATCTATGTAGCTCGCAGCAGTGGAAATGAGAGCTATGAAAGACGCGAAACTATACATGATAGCACCCGTGCTAATTTGAGGCCCTAGAAACCAAGAGGTTTTAAAATATAGACAAACAACAAGTATTAAGTCTACTTAGGTTAAGGATGAAGTAACAACTCTAACTACGACTTCTTGTGTTTGTGGAGAAGTTCAGCTCATACTTCATACCACTAGCGGTTTCGCACCTTTTTTTGATATAAGGCGTCTTCTTGCTCTTAATTTTTAAGATAGGCAGATTCATGACAAACATTTTTATACGCATCAAGGGGTACTTAGGGTATATTTCAGAGGATAGTTTAAAAATGTAGGTGGCGCAGTCAGAAGCATAAGTACCAAATTTTAACGCGCATCAGAAGATTCAGCAATGTAAAAAAACCACATTTGGATCAAAACTAAAATGAAGTTTTTTATGCTTATTGAAAAGGTGCATAGTAGTTTTAGCAATTTTAAAAATAAATATTGACGTTTTTCAACATCTGCTTTGAGAGACTTTAGCCCTTCAAAGTTCTCTTCGGGCAACTAGTATAATTTTTAAAAATATCTTTCTAGATACGCAAATGGCGCAGTCTGTTGCGTACTTTATCTTTATCGGTCAACGTATTTAGGAAGGGAAGTGTGTTTTTGTAGCCTTTTTTACTTAGTTTATTATGTGCACTTCTTACTCTTGCGTTTTTTTTTTGAGGTACACAAATGGCGCAGTCGGTTACGTACTTAATCCTTATCGATCATTTCATTAAGGAACCGAAGTGTGTTTCTTTAAGTTTTTTTTTTAACTTAGTTTATTATGTGCACTTCTTATCTTTGCGTATCTTTTCAGGTACACAATTGGCGCAGTCGGTAGCGTACTTAATTAACTTACTTAAGATTAAGTACGATACTTAACGCGCAAACGAAAACAAAGTACTGGTATTAAGGAACCAAAATTTGTTTCTTTCAGCCTTTTTTACTAAGTTTATTCTGTGCACTTATTATCTTTGCTTATCTTTTTAGGTACACAAATGGCGCAGTCGGTAGCATACTTAATATATATTTTTAAGATTTTTAAGGTTAAGTACGCTACTTAACGCGCAAACAACAACAAAGTACTGGTATTAAGGAACCAAAATTTGTTTCTTTCAGCCTTTTTTACGTAGTTTATTATGTGCACTTATTATCTTTGCTTATCTTTTTAGGTACAGAAATGGCGCAGTCGGTAGCGTACTTAATCTTTATCGGTAAACGTATTTACGAAGCGAAGTGTGATTTATTCAGCCTTTTTAACTTAGTTAATTTTCAAAACAAGCACTTTCATTATTTTCAAAATAAAATTTTGCAACTATTTGTCTTTGCTATACAGAAAAGTTTTTGACGATTTTGAACAAAGGCTTTGAAGGACTGGTTCCCTGTCAAGTGACCTTCTCTTTACTTTTGTTCGCTTTACCACTTTTACTCCGGCCACCGAACTAATTTTAAAAAATCCCTTTGTAGGTACAAAAATGGCGCAGTCGGTATTCGGCAACGTAATCGGAAGTGTCCGAAGAGTGGTTTTAACTTTCCAACCCACAAAATGTTCGAAACACAACGCAGTTCTAGGAAAGAAGAACAAATTCAATAGAAAATATACCTATTCAAAGAGGGTGTGTAAGGTGGGTTTTCAACAGCAACACCCAAACAAATCTCCGTCGAAAAATTGCACATAGTCCCTGTCTGTGTGACTACCAAGAAAAGGCAAAATTAGCATCATTAATTTTATATGTTTACCTGCTGGCAATATTAGTTGCACATTGCAAAATCTACTCACGGCTTGGCAATTCAATTGAATTATCAAAATTAATAATCAATCGAATGCTATTATAGCCCGTAATTTGCATTCAATTTGATTCGTTCCACGGCGCAAAAAAGAACGACAACTGCTTAGCCTTGTTTGGCACCCCAAGTCCTCAAGACCCCTCCGAACCCGAACCCGCATATTGGCTCTAAACCGAACCCCACTCGAAAACAGCAGTTTCGTGATTAATAACGGAACGAACGTGATTGGAATTTTTTTCTGCACAAAAGCGGATTAAATTAAGCTCCCACCCCTCCACGGAGCCCACAGTATGTCACACGATTAGAGGTGCTGAAGATGCGCAACAAGAATAGACACCCACAGGAGCAGCAGCATAAAACTACCAACACCAACTAGATATTAGCCGAACATCATCAACGAGTATTTTGTTTGTCAGTTAACCTCCTGACACACCTTCCTAGTCGGAGCATTAACATTGTTGTACCAGCACGAGGACAATAGCATCGCGGGCAATATGAACTGATTGTGTAGTCATTGTGTGCAGAACAACATCATGACAAGATTTTTCAAAATGGGGCTTAAAAATATACTTTTTCTTGTGGCAGACACACAAAAGTATCTCGTATCTCGTTCGACTACAACGAACAGATAATACGCGCCTTGGTGGCTCTTCTTCAGCAGCGAGCGAGACCAACAATGAAGGGGTTATCGCGCTCGGTCGGTGGTAAAGATGTAAAGATACATTATGAAATATACATTTAATATTTTGCTGTTTGCTATGAGATGCTGAGAGATGAGTATCACTTTGGGTGAGAGTGGAGTAGCTACTTGGTAAAAATGTTGTGTTCCAGTAAATAATGGATGCGCATAATCAATGAATAACTTTTGACTCGCAAGAGTTTTGTTTGGGTGGCTTCTTCGTATTTTTAAGAAATTGGTAATACACTTTTGACTTTCAGTCAACAAAAGAAATGGTTACATGAATTCAATAATTTTTCGGGAGCCTATTGTGTGCGAACTCAATTTTGTTCAAGTGATTTTTACTTTTTTCGAAAGGTTCCTTCTTGAGTTTGAGTTGAGTGCACTACGGGCGACGTAGAGTGGGTGAGTTTTGAGATATCTTTATTAGCTTTTCCCAACAAGAAGACAGACTTAAAGGCGCTATCAACTCAAATGTGTCTCTTAAGTGAAGAGGAGTTACTTGATGGAGTCATCTCGATGAAGGCATCTTTCACTTAAAGTGGTATTATGTTTACGGAAAAATGACTTGGGTAACATGGGTACATACAAAAGCAATGACAAAATTTGTCACTTCTTAACAATTTCCGTCATAATTTTAATACAAAATAATTAACTTCGTCAATCACTGATACCGACTTTAATTTAAAAATTAATCTCCTTTATAAGAATAAATTACATTGCGATCCACTTGGCTTCTCCATTGTGCACTCAACATCACCCAGCACGTCCACGCTTTTCCGCAGTTCCTCACGATATCCCATAAAAACAGCCTACGCCTTCCTGTTTCAAATTAACCTTTAAATGAGAAAATAAGTCGCATCACATTCTGTCCCATCGTCATTCGAACAATGATCGAATGTGACTTTTAATTTGTATTCGCCCAGATCTGGAAGGACCAAATATACACAAAAATAATGAAATTTTTATTCCCAAAAAAAGGAAAACGAAAACAACATCCAAAAAATAACAGACAAACAAAAACATCAGACAGAAGTTGTCCATACAAAATCCAATAACTTCAAATGTCCCAACCTTGAAATCGAAAAAATAAGGGAAAAACAAAAAAAAAAAACCAATCACAAACAGGAATGGGATTCTATTCCACCCCCTAGTCCGAGGCGGCCATCAATGTACTCTACTGTTCGGGACATTTCCAAACAGATTACAATAATTGCAAACAAGTCCGGGCTTTCGGATAACTTGGACATATTCAGGCCAGTAGCGAGAAGAAAGTAAGGAGAAACAAATGATGCCGAAGTCGTTGGATGGCATAGGCCCGCCTGCTCGTTTCGTTGTAGTCGACAACGGTAACATGTAATAAAACCAAAGAAGTACACAGTGTACGAGTACTGTCCCGTTCCATAATGGAAGGAATAAACCTTTTTATGGACACTGCACTGCATTTCGACAGACAACTCTTGAGGCGGGTGATGAAGGGAACGCAGCCCTTATACTACAGCATGGCAATTTCAAATTCGACACCGACAGGACGTTTCATTGTTTCGTGTATGTCTGTCCAACTAGGGCTTCAAGTTCACCCCCATATATAGTCGCCAGTGTGATGTTATTTTTACTGACCACAAAGTTTAATGAATATTACCCTGATTCCTTAGCTGAACCTGCACACACACAACCTTACCGTCCGAGTAATCCAGAAATCCAGCTTTAATATGTGGATTTTATGTCGTTACTCTTTGGTACTCATCCCCCTCCTCAGAGGGAGCATAATTCACCATTTACCATCCCCGTCTTTTAATGGCTTTTACCTGACACACAATACGCCTATGAAAGCGTAATTTTCTATGGAAAAAAAAGTCGCATAGGGTTTGAAGGGCATGCTGCTGCTGGGGAATAATAGATGAAGTCTCCCGCATATGGAAGCCTTGCACTACCGTCGCCGCCAATCGTCTAACCCATCTATTTGGTTAAACAGAAATCACAATGAGAAAGTGCTCCCGTGCGCCTCAAGAGGGTCGAAATGCATAGAAACACGGAAAATAAATAAAACACTTTCGACACCAGGGTGCAAAAGTATTGACTGGGTTTTCAGTATAAATTCTTCCATATATCGCGAGTGAATAAAACGCTTATAAATTGGGCCGAAAAATATCTATTAAGGATGACTTTTGTCCCTATACCAAAGACTGGTATATGTGATAAAGCATAGATCTAAGGGTAAAAAAATTGTTCTCCAAAAATCTTTTGACAACTTGCTTGGGCTCCAGAAATATGCTGAGCACAATACTAAGTTTGTCGCGGTACTACTACCGTCTGACAAACCCTCCTCATAATTTCTGACTCGGCATAAAAATGCAGATCCCCTGAATGTGTTTTAGAACACTTACAAGGCACTTGGCATTTTTCATTGTGACTTGTGAGAGGCCAAAGCTTGGCTGCGAAGAGTTGCAACCACCAATAAATCCTCGTGTGAGAAGCAACACGGTAAAAGCCCTTTCCCGGCCATGAATTAGTTAAGCAAACATTAAGTGTTTTTTAAACCCAGAGCTTTTAATTCTTCAAAAGCTCTGGCTGAGATTCGAATTCCTTGATAGAAGCGTTCAATCGTTCTATAATTGAGTCCATCAAAAAATCACGAATGTTTGAGAAGACGTTTTTAAGAAAGCAAAATACGCAGCTTTATAATAACTTTAGAGAATGAACAGAAAATTTTGCATCCACCAGGGGTACTCTGAAACGTGGTATTCGTTCCCCCATTTATCGGCTTTTCGTCAAAAACTCCATATAGCTGAGCCTCGAATGCATCGAAATCTTAAGGTCATGTAAATTAAAACCTCAACGTTAGCCCGAAGCAGATACTTGATTGCTCACTGCCTTCAGTAGCAAAATTGCGAATGTGGTGATCCAGTTGGTGGTGCTGGACAGCTCTAGGCAAGAGACAAGCTCAAACCTGACATATGTCTGCTCAAATGTGTTCTCCCTTGTAACGACCTGTTCAAAAATGCGCTTTCAACTTTCGGGCCACTGTTAAATTTTCCATTCAGTAAACTCCATTCTAGATTTCATCGCATCCATCCAGGGATGAAGTCCCTTTTGTCTCTATCCTTTCTAGCCTCGAAAGGATAGAGGCAAAAGGGCTTAAAGAAGATATACGTTAAAAGTGGTTTACTGCAAAGGTCGTCCTCAAAATTGGAAGACTTTTAGAGTCTTATAAGGGAAATCATCAGGCAATCATTAGAAATGCTAAAAAGTCAGAGTCAGAAGTCTCAAATGGATCAAAACTTTATTTTAACTGCCTTAAAAGTGTTTTAAGGGCACTTTTTTCTTACCTTAGAAGACATACCCTAAAAACAGTTTCCTGAGAAACTTGACATCCTCAAAGTAGAAGACCAAAACATTGAGAGGAAAAAGTTTTGGCAACAGAGACACCGAAAAGGAATAATGGAAATTTGGCAAGATAAAAAAGTTTTCAAATTACGTCACGGTTAAAATAGATCAGAAGTTTACTTTAACGGCCTAAACCAAGCCTTTAAAAGGGTTTTAAGGGAACTTTTCCAGGATTCCCCACTGACGAGTTCAGTTATTTCAAATTTCGTTGGGTTGCATACAAGTAAAGGCGCAGAGAGCACAAATCGTTTAAGAGCTCTGGCTATGCACAATAAACCCGGACACAGACCCGAGGACTTAGCAGTCCGGCAACTCGTGCATAACGGCTTTAAGCCGAAAAAATATAGGTGTCTTGGTTTTGCGGTTTTTATGTTTTCTTACCATGAGCGAGGCTTCCAGCTTGAGCTGCAACTTCGGCGATCTGAAAAATGACTTGTTGTTTTTTAATACACGTCTCTCTCGAAAAACTGAAAAGCCTTCCTAGAGTATAATTTAGATCCTCCTCTCCTGTATGGAATAATGTAACGTTTACGATAAGATAGCCGCGACCCAACTCGAACTGTTCCTCGGCCATATTTATAGAAAACAAAAAGAATAGGTTCATAAATAGGGTCCAGACTTGAGGGAAAAGCTCTGCCTCTGCAGAGCTACAGCAGGCAAGCAAAACGCTTTTTTGATGATCGGAAGTTAAGAGAAACCGCTTGCCACGCTAAAAAGCCAGCCAAGGGCCACAACCTTGGATAACGCCTCACGAAAACTATGGATTATCAAATACAACTATGCACATCTCGTGTCTCGAAGTGCTTTCAAGCAATTGTTGTTGTGCTTTACCATTTCACCAGCAGCTATGAACCTTATTTCTGAGCTCTGCCGATGCAATAGGAAGATTCAGTCAAAGGTTGTAACTTCTCCTTTAACACGAAAAACTTAGTCTGCAGAGATAGTATAGTTCTTAAACAGTCGTTTAACCCAATGACGCTTTTTTTATGTCGAAAATTACTTCTACCCTAGCACTCAGGCACAGCTTCGGGTAAACTGTTGTTGTTGCAGAAAATTTACTTTAATATAAGTTAATTTTCTGGTCTTATGAGGAAAGACGAGAAAGGCTTCAGTGATGAAAGGCTTTGGTGCTCGGCACTCACCACGTCAGCCACGGATGTCAAAGACCGGCCACCAGATGCCAGCAAAAACAGGGCATATATAGAGGAAGTGTTCCGCTGTATCGTCGTCATCACCATAGGCAGGTGGTAGTTTCGCTCAAGCTGACCACTAGGCCTTAGTCTGTCTGCACACATCGCAGTCACATAAACGAGCCCTGTGTTCACGAGAGACCCAAGTATCAATGGCAGACATGGAAATAAATACAGGCAGACCTGGCAAAGGTTCAGGTTCTGAGTAAAACCTCTTCTGAGCCTTGCCTAGCAAGCTCATCGGGGATCGCATTAGGACGTCATAAGGTTCAAGACGCTATCAATTTCCAATTTGCGGATCTTTCCCAGTAAGAGCCTCGAACCCTATTAGGGCAATCAGAAGACACAATCAGCGATTAAGCCGGTGAAATTTTACCCCTCGCAAGAAAGAATCAAATATTTTTCCATTTGCGTCCCTGATCGCGTCTTGGCTCAGCCATGCCAAACTAAACTGCTTTCCGACAGTCAAGTTGAGTCTTAAAACTCACAAGACAGAGCCGATTATTCTTCACTGGCTGAAAGACGCGTTAAGTCACAAGAAGGAATCAAGTTCTTTCTCCATTGCTGACAGACCTACGTTTGAGGGTCATGAAACAGTGGCAAGTTCATATCTAATAACAAAATCGCATCCAACTTTACAAGTTGCAACAAAGAGTCAAATTCCTGCTCAGCGGCTTTGAAAAGTTCAATTTTGATAGCTGAAATACAAACGCATTGAACGATTTGGATTTATCAAGAAAGTATTAAGACAGCGTCAAATTCCTTGAAGGTCTTTAAACCGAACTACATTTTTTTAAGGCCCAAGATAGAAAAAATTCGAAAGGTTTAGATTGAAACATAAGAAATTCAAGGGCGTTTAGAAACTAAGTGTACCGCTTAATGTTGAATAAGCTAAACTCAAAGTTAATAGAGGCTAAAGAAAGTCTTATTTAGAATCATCTTAATAGGCAGAGTTAAATATGATCCCCGTACGAAAAAAAGAACCCATTAAGTCCGAAAATTCTGCAGCAACTAGAGCCCAAGAGGTTATTGGGCACCCAAGCACACATATTGCAAACTCAGTAAAATTCAGTAGGTACTAGTCAGGCTAAACGAGGTTTTCCTTTTGAAACTCATCAAATTTAAGCTCATTCACCACAGGGTAACGCTGAGTATGGAACCTTTAGAAAAAAAAACTTGCACATTTGAAAAAAATCTGGCCCCACATGTTGGCATACTTTTCATCACCACTGTCCGCCATACACTTCACGCACATCCTATGACGAATGTACCGGTGCTGCTTGAAACAGACCTTAAAGTAGAACGTGAGTTCCAACAGGAAAATTCTTTTATTTCGCCCCAAACAGAACGCAAAAAAGAGGGTTACCAACTCTCAGGGACTCGTTTGCTTCGGGGGACGCACCGCGTACAGCTTAGGGGAGTCAAAAGAAATGTAATAATGGAAGTGTCAACCCCATAATCTGAAATCACACAAAATAAAAATTCCTCAAAAACGACGAAAGAAATCCTTGCACAGGCATTCATTTCATTTCTTCCATTCGTCGTCGTATACCCCGCCCCCTTAAAACCAAACCAATATTTACTTTGGGTTATTTGTAATTCAACTTAAGAAGATGAAATCATGAAACGAGGGTGGCAGACCTTTAACCACCCTCCCGTGCAACCCCTGCTGCTTAGGCTGTATGCACATTTTTTGTTGTTGTTGTTGTTGCTCTTGACATTTAGATCACGAAACGGGAATCCCCAGAAAATGCGTAGCCAAATCAATTTGCAATTTGCAATAGAGGTGGAGATCCTTTTAAGCTTTATCACCACCACCCGTCTTTGGTGAGTTCAAAAAATTTAATAAACCGTTTCATTTGAAGCTCGTAACTGACACACCCTCTCCGCCACGGCTGATGGCGTAGTATAAATTGAGCAACCGAAAAAAGGTATTCGTAGGTACACTTTCCCCAGTTTGTTTGTGTACATTTCCTAATTTCCTTGCTGGGGATTATCCTTAATCTAATCTGGAATAAAATGAATACATATTTTTTCTTCTCTGGCTGCTTTTATCCTTGACTGGTTTTCGAAAACGGAAGAACAATATGGACACGATGAAGAGAAGCAGCAGGGAAACAAAACATTTGACATATGGTTCGTAGAGACAGGCTTTCTTTATAATGAAAAAAAAACGCCTCTCCTGGGGCAGCTGCTTCTTCAGGGTATCCGGTTTTTCGGTAGTTTTCTATTATTCTATGCCATCCTTAATAATTCCGATAATCAGTGCTGTTATCTACGATTTCGTGCTGTGGTTTCGAAATCTATGGAAGGGATGAAATTCTAATTATTATGATTGGAAGAGGGATTATTCGGTCTGTCATATACGGGTAATTCGGTTGCATTCGCACCGTACACAAAAGATAACAACAATAAAATCCATGAAAACCATGAGGACGGAGAAAATTTATGTATCTTTACATCGTTTTTGAAAATGATCTATGGTCTTGTATAGGTTTGCGCGAAGCTGTAAATAGGGGCGGATATCTGTGACGTTATATCTGTAAACGTTTTACTAATTCCGTCTTGACATATTTATTACCATGTGTGGGGCGGTATGGCAACTTCAAAGAATTATAATTCCATAAATGTAACGTTAAGTAACATTTGATTTTATATTTTAATGCAGCCGTAAATAAGTGGCAACTTTTATGGATTTACTGAAGTAATTTTCGGCCCGGTTTCGGATTTTTATGTGGGAAAACATGCTTCGCACTGGGATTATGCAAGGAGCGTTCGAAGACATAAGGAATAAGTGTGAGTGCTTTTAACTGAAACGAGATGGGTGTCACAGGTGGCAAGGAAAGGAAAAGGGCACAGGTACCGGCAGATGCAAAAATAATGACTCCTTTGGAATATGTCAATGTTTTCTTAAATGTCGTCGTAATGGATCCGTAAATAAAAGAAATGCAAAATACATCGAGATGGAAAATGTGTGGAATCCAATCACGCATCTTAAATTTGCAGCTAATATTGCTCGGAATAATACAACTGACGCGACGATGGCAGAATGAACGTTCGAAACCAATAAACGAATACTCTTTGGGGATTTGGGATTTTAGCCGGTTTAAGCGTACAAATTTGGCTACAGTTTTCAAACTGTAGAGGTGATCTAGAAAACAAAATTTGACCTGTGAAGCAAATCCCTGAAAAGCAGCAGGAACACTTTGTATACTTTGTTCGATTGCTTGATTTATCTGTGCGACAAAATTTGTCACTACAGGTGTTTTCGTGCAATGCTCACTCTTAATGCGGCAAGATCGGTGTGTAGGTCGACTTCAGTCACTTTTAATCGGCGTGGCGTCTTGCGAATTTTTTGCTTCGTATTTTTCCTTTTTTTTAATCTTATTTTTCTCTTCCGGTACGTAAAAATAAAAATTTCTGGTACGGAAAGATTATTCAAGGATGTCTGTCAACGAGTTGAGTACAATCCTCATTATCCCTAAAATGAAATTCCGCTTTTTTAAATCAAGTATTTTAAAATCTCTCTTCTTACTTCGCGCTCTTAAAATCCTGTGTTCAAAGGTCTGGTTCATATAATCACGCAATCAAAGTTTGAGAAGGTTTCCCTCCTTGCAAGTCCTTGCTTGCTTCAGTGCTAAATATGTAACGGATGATTTTTTAGCTGGTTTGGTTTTGGCAACACTGGTTTTGACAGCTGACGTGTGTTTAGTACCTTGTGTCACTGTCAAACAGCTTCAGTTTGGTTTGCAATTTAACCATGGATCGTCTTACAAATGAACAACGCTTGCAAATTATTGAATTTTACTATCAAAATACGTGCTCGGTTCGAAATGTTCATCGCGCGCTGCTTCCATTTTATGGTCGGCATTCTCGACTTTCTGAGCAGTCTATTCGGAAGATTGTTTCGGGCCGGTCAATTGGCCGCCTAGATCGTGCGATTTGACACCATTAGATTATTTTTTGTGGGGGTATGTCAAGGCTAATGTCTATAGGGACAAGCCCGCTTCGATTGACGCACTGGAAGCCAACATCCATGCATTCATTCGTGAGATACCGGTCGATATGTGTGAAAGAGTATGCCAAAATTAGACTCAGCGGATGGGCTACCTGAGACGCAGCCGCGGTCAACATTTGCATGAAATTATCTTTAAACATTAAATTGCAAGGTTCAAACTATCGATTCAAATAAATATTTCATTAATTTTTTCGAATTTTTTGTGTTTTTTTTTTTTTAAAAAAGTTTTCAACCTCTTAAAAAATCACCCTTTAGTAGGTGCAAGTTTGGGTGTATGAAACGAGATAATTGTCATTAAAAATTTGTTTTAACGAAAATTCTAGAAGTTCTAGAACGAGTTTTAGTGGCGTAAAATTGTTTTACGTAAAATTGTTTTTAAATTACACTTACGAGTATTGGAATTGCCAATAAACGGGATTATAGGCAGCAAGATTTTGAAATATTATACTGGTCTATAAGCGTCTAAGACGACGGTATTTTAAAATTTTTACCGAATGTGATAATCTTCTTTTGTTTTTGTCTTATCAGTTTGCCTTCTCAAGATTTTGTGCCTTTTAAGGTGGCTGCAGCCATATAAAGGTTTAAGCCATTGCAAGTGCAAGAGCTAACTTGTAACACACACAGGTGTGGGATATGGATGCTGTAGAGCAAACTTTTCACTCTATGTGTTTCGTGTTTTGGCATTTCCATAACTTTGAAAAGCCTACGTTTAAGGATAATTTTATATCTTGACAAAAGATATGACAAGATCTGGGGAGACTGTTAATTTTCAATTCAGTCATAGCGGCTGCAACTTTCAATTGGAAAAGGGGAACTAATAAAAATTAAGATTTTTTTAAGGAACTTAGCCTTAAGAGATCAGTAGAAAACGGTACAAGTAAAGTGTAAGTCAGGTTAGATTAGTAAAGGTAAGATTAGCTAAGCTAAAGTAAGCTTAGATTAGGTCGGACTGTGTCCCGTGTCTATGCCAACGAGTGTTCTTATAAAGTTTCTACTGAGAGATAGGAGAGTCGTTGTGCTTTTTAGGTTGAGCACTGTGCAGTGCCCATAAACAGTGAGTTATGATTCAATCCTTAGACTGTTGACGACGTTCACCGGCTAGTTTAACTGTGTCTTGATCGAAGAAACTTTTAATTGGAGGAGAACTGAAGGATGAGAACTTTTAATTTGAAGGAGGAAGTTCTCGTCGGTCAGCCAACATTATATCCATGTCAGAAACTTTTCTGGTCTATTCGTTTGCAATTCCTTTCATTTGCATGCCATTCATTTCCTGCCACTACAGCGTGCCCGGAGACCCAGTAGAGCAGAACTGTGTGAAGGCTTATTTCTCTTAGTGCCATGAGGCATTCCTTGACGGACTTGGAGTACCTCCACGAGGTTGGAATCCAGGGCTCCAAGTGCTGCTTGACTGTCAACGTGTATGGTTTTTCCCGCTGCCGGAAAGTCCATAGAGTTGAACAGTCTGTGCAGCTCTCTTCATAGCATAAATCTCGGCTTAAAAGACACTGCAGTTGTCGTTTAGTCGATATGACTGCTTGATGTGCAGCGTTTTCGAAAAGGCTTCTGATCCTCTTCTTCAATACTTTGTTGTCGATATTCGATTCATCGGTATAGAGAGCGATACCCTTGCTTACACTGTTAGTCTCTACCGTCTTGTCTACTTAGTATGATGACTTGAAGTTGAATTGAGGTTACTGATAATCTGTACCAGTTACAAACTCATTTTGATTTAAGCGGTGCAGTATGCTTTCGTGCGTCCTTCATCTTTTGTGTCTTGCAGAGGCTTTTCTCGCTTAGTCTGAGTGTTGCCTTTTTCGTCACATTTCTTGTGAAGAGCTCCAGAGGTTGGAGGTCCAGCATTCCCTCCAGACCTGTTTGGATGGCTGCCTAATATTGGATTTGTGATTTGAAGTTTGAGGTGTGGATCCTAATGAGCCTGTGATACTTAAGCAAAATTATCTGTGGACCCTCTTCGGTTTGTTAAGATTTCGCTTTCCACCAAGCCAATGATCCGTAGGTAAGAATGGGTGTTACAACCGCCGTATAAACCCAGAATACTATGTTAGGTTGAAGTCCCTTTTTCCCTTTCCCAATGGCATGCTAACATGTCTATGGGGCAATAGGCCTTTCTTCATTTTCTCTTCAGTGTTCCGTTTCCAATTTAGTTGGGAGTCAAACGGAACGTCATCTGGCTTGCAGGAAGAGCTAAGGATTGGTTCCATTTAATTCAGGAGCTACCGACCTAGCCAAAAGAGTCAAAACACAACTTCTACGACGGCTGGGTCATCTAGAGCGGATGGACACCAACGCCCCGGCCCTGAAAATCTTCGAATCCACACCGCAGGTACGGCGCATTAGAGGAGCAACGAGACTCAGGTGGTGCACACAAGTGAAAGGTCACCTCAGCCAACTTCTCGTGCGAAACTGGAGACGGCTAGCTAGAGACAGAGCTGGCTGGCGAAGCTTGTTGGTTAAGGCCCAGGTACAACCCGGACTGTGGCGTCACCTTAAGTAAGTAAGTAAGTAATTTAGGAGCTATCCACCCTGCAATTTGTGCTTCCTTGAAAGCAGGAACATCTGAAGACTAAGTGAGAGGAGGGATCTGCTCAAGATTTTTTTACCTGAATAAATAGCTGTTCTGCAGTTGGGTTCGGGACTGGTTTATCCGAATGTCATGCGTGCAGCTTTTGCTGACGTTACAAATCTTACACAGAATATTCCGACTTCATAAGCCCAGTGTACCCAGTGAAGTCCTTAATGAAATCTTAAATATGACAAAAATAAATTTAATCAATAAATGGCCTCACCTGTCAGCATAAATTTAGAAATGTCAAATCTTTGGATCTCCACTCTTATTCCAATCTCTTTTAATACATGTGATTATTTATTTATTTTTACACTTGCTTTTTTTTAAATTTAAATGATGAACACTCCCCATACAGAAGGTAGGTAGCTGTCAGCATTTAAGTTAAAATACATTTTCAACTCGTTTCGATTGTGTCATCGTTCTGTCAGATTAAAATGATTTACTAGTTTTTTTATTGCGGTAAGAAAAAATTGCTCGTAGGTAAAGCTGCAAAAACCTTAAAAGTTATCCATGTCCCTCTTAACACAAAAAGTTTCAGGATCAACTACTTTTGAATTGGATACTTTTTTTTTGCTATAGAAAAACGATAAATATTAAGCAAAGCAATTAAAGGCACCTACGTGGTCGTACAGTAACTAAAAGTATTTACAATCCACATCCACGTACGGCCTTAACGCAATTAATCCAATAAATTTTATTTTCTCATACAATAAGTCCAGTTAAAATTCAGAAAAAAAAAAACTGTTTAATTCTCGATTATCTTTTAAAAATGCCCACACAGTCCTGTATGCCATAAAAATTACTCCAAAACAAAGTTTTGTTTTTTTTTGTAAAAAAATATTTCGACTTTCGAATAAATGTAAGCGTAGGCAACCCCGTAATGAATGCATTCACAACCAGAACTTGTATCTGGAACACGAGACCGAAAAAAAAACATTTTTATTCTTCGTATCCTTGGGATATATTGCGTCAAAAGATATCCACAGTGCACAATGTTGCCATGGAATTTTCAATACAAAAAATAATATAATTATTTGGATACATTTTTTTTTCGAGATATTAATTAAACGCATTAATTGAATGCAATCTCGATTTTTGCTCCGCCTTAGGGCAGCTACAAATTTTCCATTCGGATAGGTTCATTATAAAACCGATACGACCTCAACTCATCGCGGCGACGGCCGGCATGCGGTAGCAAAGGCTCGCTTAATGAGG
This sequence comes from Neoascia interrupta, assembly GCA_947623515.1. Classification (NCBI taxonomy): domain Eukaryota; kingdom Metazoa; phylum Arthropoda; class Insecta; order Diptera; family Syrphidae; genus Neoascia; species Neoascia interrupta. The sequence continues at coordinate 20,456,145 of OX392462.1, read as the reverse complement.
TGTACATTTCGTGTATCTGCAGGTCAATGAAAATATTTTTCATTTTCGATGTACAATTTCGCTCTTTTAATTGTACCCATCAACTGTTGATGCGCCGCCGCGCCGCCCAAAGGGGGTGGTTTACAATTTGCGAATTGTTATTTCAACCCAATAAAAAAAGAATTTATATACACAAAAAAAAAAAATAATTTATTGTAAATGAGGTATTTATGTGCGGACATGAATAATATTTTTCGGGCCGCTTTTGATCGTTAATTTGAGGTGAGTGGTTGAAGTCCTTTTTTGTGTTTCTTTTTTTTTTATGAAAATAAATTAATTTGAGGTCAATTTGGTTGATAATGTCATTTCGTTTAGTTTTGCAATGTTGTATGATGCTGAATAATTTGTATGTAGATTTTTTTGAGGTTCACCAAAGGCTTAAATGAGTTTCAAAAGGGTTTTTTGGTTTTGAAGTGTATCGCTACAAAAAGTTGGTATAAATGTGAATTTATGCTCGTAATAGGGTTGTAATTTTAATTTAACTCAATTGATTTGAATGGTGGTCAAATTATTTGAAACACAAATAATTCAAAACTCATTTGATTTTGTGGCTTTTCAATTTATATAAATTATTTACTTTATGTGTTGTTGAAACTATGCAGTAAATTATTACATCAATTAGTGGCATTGCTTGTAACGATTGGCAATTATTGGCATTGCTTGTTGTCCCAAGGCAAGGACTTAATAAATCTTCAAGAATCCTTAAGACTTAAGTTTGAACTTTCGAATTAAATCACCCACCGGACTGTGACAACTCTGAGGTTTTTCAAGCCGATACCAAATATGCAACACGATGTGTCAATTAGGATTGTGGCTTTACGACTTCTTGTGAAATTCGCGGGGATTCTTCACACCACAATCAGTTTACTCAGAAATTCAATAAAACTGTCACCATTCGCGACAGACGAATATTTATGTTCATCACTTCCTCGTCGGATGACATTATGCTGGCGAAATACTGAAGAAGGCGTTTAACATGCTGTGAACAAGGAAATTTTTCGGAATCGAAATGGTTTCGCAAAATCAAAGAACCCCCAGGCGGTTTTATTCAAAAAGAAATCGAACAGGCGTCCTTAATTTACGATCACCACATGCAGCCCGAGCATATGTTTGAAGCCCACAAGAGCAGACATACACAACCGATAAAGAAGATGACTTTTCCCAATTTTTGTATCTAGAGCATGACATTCGAAAAACAAACAAAAAACTATGCATCCGTATGACAGTTTCAGTTATCCAAGATGATGTCAAAGGGACAGCTGCACAATGGTACTGGGATAAAAAAAATAGATACAGAAAAATAAAAATATGTCCACCACACACACAGACCAAAAAATAAGAGATATGTAAACAGATCTCCAGAATAGTCCTAGGGAATCAAATTGTAGACAAAAAAACCATAATTAATGAGCACCGAGAGGAGTTGTTCTTTCGAATAGATACATTTCAAGACACATGCTGCGTTTGAAATGCATGATCTCTCCTCTGTGTCGGGCGGCGCGTCATCGTTTTGGTCGTCCCGCTTGCCTATATGATTCGGATCGATCATTCATATCTGTTCGGATGTCTGGTGTATCTTGTAGAGTGAACTGATCTCAATCTTCATTGCGAGAAGATTGAGATGGATCGGTTGAGGATGGATATGGGTTTCACGCAGTTCAACTTTGAAGTCAGGGAAATTGAGTGTTGTTTTCGTTAATCTGTGAGTATTGTTTGATTGTGTGCTGAGGGTATTTTTTTTTTAGTGTAAACATAACTGTGTACTAGATGGTTTTCAAAATGACCGTTAGATTTTTTTTCGTGAGGTGGTGTTTTTGAAGTTGATGAATCGTTTTGGGGATCGAGAGAGCGGATGCATGATCGCAACAGATTGAATTTATGTAGGTAGGTATAAAGGTGGGTACCTACTTAATAGGTCGTAGGTGATATACCTGCTTGTGGAATTTTTTGAATTTATCTACCCACTGCAGAAAACGTCCGATTTTCCAAGACTGGTGGTAGATCGTTTTCAATTGAAGGTGAGCTACAATTTAGAAGCTGCCAGAGGGCAACAAGCAATTGATTTTCAAGCAGTTTTCGGGTTAAAACTCAGCTTTTCAAAATCCAGCTTTTTGGTAAAGAATAACATTCCTTTCAAAATTTTGCTTTTTCTTTTTAAACTCTGACTGAAGCAATTTAGCATTTTCTGCTTTTTAGGCTTTTCAATTTCCCCTATATACTGCAATATGAAAGGCAGACAAGGATGGGTTGCAGGGGAGGCGACGCTCCACCCATAGGAATTTCACTGTACCGCTATACATATGCCAGCCTACCTAGGTAGATATATATTTCCAGAATTCTGAAACCATAATTATGAAAAGCAGAAATTAGTTAAAAAAATTTTCACCCCAATCCAGTTCCAACATTTGAAATGACGCCTAAAAGAATATTCAAAGGAATTTAAAAAAAATATATTCAAGCCAACACCAGAGGTACAAAAAAAAAATAAGTCAAAACAAGTGCGTAAGTGCAAGAGTTCGCCAAACTTTTATATACCGGACCCTATATACCGTGTAACACCAAATTTTAAAAGTTTTTTTGGCCCGATTTCAAATACTATTTGTATGGGCCACGCCTCCAAAAGTAGGCAGGGGCTTAAAATTTTAATCAATTAATTATAGTTTCGTCAGTATCATGAGAAAATACGGTAAAAGCGAAAATTTTTTTAGAAAAAGACTGTTTTTTCCTACAAACGCCCCCTGAAAGCGGGGCTCAAAACTTTGTATGGAGAAAACTTAGCAAATAGTAATGTCATAATTTCTTTTTTCGATTTGGAGTCAACTTTCCGAGAAATCAGGTTTTTAAGGATCTAACAAGTGCCTTGTTAAAGGTCTTGGGCCAATATTGCTTAGTACCAAAATTTGAGTTAATACGCTTTGCCTGACTTAGGCAAGAGGCATTTTAAAAGAAAATGTAAAATAGAGGTTGTCTCACATTGAAGTCAGTAGTGGGCGTGGCCGCTGGTGGATTATCCAATTTTCTCATTTTTGCTGTGCAACAGAAGAACCAAGCCGCGTACCAAGCTTCAGATCTCTAGCTTGATTTTAAAGACCCAAACAACTTCACACATATAGACGAACGGACGGACGGATGGACATGGCTTAATCGACTCACCTGTCCTTCTCGATCATATCTCTTAAAGGTTTTAGGGGTCAACGTAGATTATTTCACTGTGTTAAGAACTATGCATTTAAATTAATATACCCTGGGTCGGGTATAAAAATATTTAAACCAACACCAGAGGCACAAAAAAAAGTTCAAAATACGCAGTAGCACTCCAGGGACGATGTCTAAAGCAATACTTCAGCCACAAAAACTGCGGACAACTAGAAAAAAGAGGTAAGAATTTTTCTGAGAGAGAATGAATATTTTGTAGGCTTCGGGTTATGCTCAGCAGCTTAGAGAATGCATCGATTTTAGTCAAAGTAAGCTTTTGCCAACGGTATTTGTAGGAAAGCAGCTGAAGTGAAAATAAGTGTAGCATTTAACAGTGACTTAACCTGTGTCCTTCCATTTATCATGGAAACAAAACATTGACAAAACCGCCAACAACCTTAAGGCACCCACCTAAGAATTCCTAAGCCCTGGAGAAATAAGAAATTTCTCTGCTGCTTAGGTATCAACTTTCGTTTATAAGTGCTCCCGAATAGACACCTCATTCATATATCCTCCTACCTTCCTACCTATACTCATTCATATTCCATCTTCGAATAAGGTAGTAAGAGGGGTCAACCCTTATCTGGGTTGACAACCCCATATCTGCGTTGTCTTCGTAGTCGTAGGCACTTGTATGACCTGATTGATGTTATAGAAGCAACGACTCAGTGTCTGGATCCAGCTTTTGAGTTCAGATCCTGAATGGTACAGCAAAAGAATTAAAAAAATATCGAGCCAGCACCAGAGGTACAGAAAAGTTGAGCTGAAAACAATTGCATTAAGGAACGATGCTTATGTTTTACACACGCGCCTTGAACACATAAACAAGTAAAAAATAAAGAGGTAAGAATTGTTCTAAAAGAAAAAGGTGAATTTGGGCCCTGGTTATCTTCAGCGATTTCAAAAGTGCATCGACATTAGTAGATAAAATTTTCCATCTCTATTTAACCAAAATGGCAAAATGTTAGGCTCACGCTTCTATCATTTCTGACTTCCAGACATTTGCCAAGGCCTTTGTCCTCGTAGCTGCGGCTCTAAGACTTGTGTGGGATGTCTCACCGGCTGGTTAAAAAGTTTTGTTTATACCCTTCTCTACTCATAATCATCATTTTCCATGACCGCTTATCCTTAGAAGGGTTGCGGAGCAAGGCTAAATGACCGATCTGCCGCCACCAACTCAAGAGACACAGGCGCGATCCCCAGACAGGTATCGGAGATGTTCTTTACCTGGCCCCACCACCTGTTTCTTGGCCTACCAGGCGGGCGACGCGCTTGCATCTCGGCTAACATAACCTGTCTAGGAAGCCCTACTCTACTCAGGGTATATATTTTTAATGTATAGTTTGAAAAAGTAAAATAAAATAGTAAAATAATCGCCCTCAGACTTTTTAGATTGATCGAGACTGCCAGATGAATTGATTAAGCCACGTTCAACCGTTAGTGTGTATGACTGAAGCTTTTAGGTCTTTAAAATTGAGCGAAAGCTGAAAGCTCGATTCTCATTTTGTTGAGGCAAAGTATTAAAATTGATAAGATCCACCCACGATTGACTTTAATTTTATTTCAAAATTATTTTTGGCCAAGTTAGACGAAGGCGTTGGAGCTTAAATCTTGGTGTAGTGTTCACTTTTAACACGTTGGATCTTTAGAAGCCCGATTTGTCGAAAAATGCATTCTCAATCCAAAAAAATATAAATGTATATTAGAAATATTAAATATTTCAAAACCGTGTACAAACCCGATCCTGCTACCTTCACTTGTCGCGGGTACTTCATTTAGCCATTAAACTATTGGTGACCGTCGATAGTCGGCCGTCCTCATAGTTTTTCTAAATATCTGTTGCTGTTTCTTTTAGCTGATTAGGAATGGCGCAGTTGACTTTGTGAGACCGCGTGTTTAGTTTTTATGCTAACCAGAGACTAAGTAACTTTCTAAGCTCCCGATATGGAAATAGATCTTCGATTTAGATGGAAGCACCTCGGACTTACTAGGTTTTTGGACGGAATATGACAGATGAAATGTTTTTTCTGTGCGGTGTTTACGTGAGGTGCCGTGGCGTAGTGGTTTATGTGTGTGCTTACTACGCCGGAGGTCTGGGTTCGAATCCTTCCATCGTCACCTGAAAAAAAAGACTTGTTCTTTTTCACGGTCCCTACCTCCGCGAGGGTCTGACAAGCCCTCCGAGAGTATCATTTGTCTTGAAAAACTTCTCAAAGTGACGTTCGGATTCGGCAAAAAATTGTAGGTCCCCTTGTATGTAGAGATATTAACACACCAGCATACAATGTTGAGAAGTTGGCCAGGGCTCACCTCGAGCTGTTGCGTCACTCTATTTTATATTTATTTTGTTTACGTACCAGTCTGTGGGGCCTTATGAATCGCTAGTATTTCTGGCTTAAACACTTTGATCCGTGTCGGCTGACCAAGTCGCAGTTATTGACTACAAAGTGTTTCTTTTTCAGTCGATGTAGGAGAAGCTGTAGGAAAATATGTGAATAAATAAGCTCCCTGAAATTATGCCACAGAAAATTACACCAAAAAACGAATATGGAAAAAAAAGCCAAAAATCTCCACGTTTCTCCTAGGAAAATGCACCAAATTTTTCAGTCGTAAATGCAGATTTGCCTTGCTCCCATATTTTGGCTTCTCTTCAATTTTTAAAATAGGCAAAGAGCTACAAAAAAAGTTTGGAAAAAAAGCTAAAAAAATTTCGTTGGCTTTTTTCCAAAAAAATTCAGATTCAAGCCTTTTTCCAAAACACTTTTTGGCGTAATTTCAGGGAGCCAATAAATATCCAAAAATGGCATTTCACCATTGTATTTGCGGCTGGTTCTTCAGCAGCTGGCCTAAAGCCGGCTTCTATAATAATCGTTTTTATTAAGACCTGATGTTCTTTATGAAAAAACCCTAAAGGAGGATATTATGAGAGCTGTCTTGAAGGATTTTTTGTTTTCCAGATACGTTAAAATGATGTTCCTACGACTGGATAGTTTCGTCTTGCATATGGAGCCCTACCAGCTGCTCAATATATTCCCTGCATGGCCTGGGAACTTAATTGTTCGGTTCAATAAAAGAATACACACAAATAATGATTTTGAAATCGGGCACGTTAGGTTGATTCATTCTAAATTCATCACCGCTATTCATACATAGCCTTTTTGGATGCTCTCAAAGCCTTCACATAAAGTCTATGATCCTGTTTATTGTCAGGAATTGTTCACTACAAAGCATGGTTCCTGACAATAACTAGTTATTTCTTAAAAAAAGGGGTATCGTGGACCTTCGGCGGGGGGTGGTGTAACTCCAAACTAAGGAGACCGACCCCTGACACGCTTGACGGCACTAAAAAAAATAAAATTAATTTTAGAACTTCAGTCAAAGCCGATCATCAAATGGTATTACAATTGAAGTGTGGCTGTCTGTTTACTTTTTAATACCACCCATTTGAGCTTCGTATAATGTGCTCACATCCTGTCACGAAGCGTGACATTTTTTCACGCTTCCTCTTCTTTTTAATTTTCACACTTTTCCGACCAATTTCCCCCTGTGATGATGGGCTATGGCTTGGCTGTGGCGTATGCCCAGACTGACTGGCATACATAATCTTCATGCACACGCACATGTCGTTGGAATACCACATAATCCCCATGATCAATCGAATTTAATTTGTTTTTTTTTTTCAAATATCTACACCCTTAGAGCCCTCTTGTGGACATTTTTATTCCTGATCACCCTGATATGGTATACACACACACTCCCCGAATCAATTATAGTGAGCCTTCAAAGAGATACATCACGCGACGGTCCTAGGTTTCACCTATCAATGTCAAACTATATTATCAAAAAGGAAACCCAAAAAATGCACAATCATCGCTTAGGGGTAGGGGACATAGAAAAAATCGCTCGCTCACCAACTCTAAAGACCTTAATATCCCAATATAAGGACATTGGAAAGGCAAAGTCCTCTTCTAATAAAATAACTTACATACGCCCCTCGGGAATTTAACTGTAATAATAAAACGGGGCAAACAAAAAATGAAATACCCAAAATAATAATTACAATAACTTTCTCTCGCACACAGGGGCGGCCTATGGCAGTTCACACAGGGGAAAGGCCGGCCGCGCGCACCACATAATAACGAAAGAAAAAAAGGAATTCCAACAAAAAGTGATTTTCATTTTATGCTCGTCTGGTTGGGGTCAAAGGAAAAAATAAAGGATTTTCATGGTTTTCCTGTCTGCCTCTGTATGCCCTTCACATATGCAGTTCCATCACGTCGCCGTCGCACCCCATTAATTTCCTAGATGCAATAGCGCACATTTATAGGAAACCTACCTACGTACAGAGCTGTAGTTAATTTTTTTTCTATTCGTTGGCCTAAGCTATTACACAATTGGGAGGGAATGTAATCCATTAGAAAGAAAAGGACATGGACACACATTAAATATGACATGTCCTCTATTTTTAGTGCTAAGGTTTTGTGTTTTATATTGTTGTTGGTTGTGACTTGGGTTCGTGTTTTTTTTTTTTTTTGATGTACAGACGCAGTTACATTTATAAGTAGATGGAATTTAATTCCATAGTTTCTTGCATTTTTATGATCTAGCAAGTCTTAAAGGTTTTTTTTTGAACAAAATTTTAAATTACACTTTATTACCGTGCGGTTGTGAATTTTAATTATAGACCGAGAGCTAAGAACTAAGCATTTCGATGCATGAAGCATTTGTAATGTGCTCTTTAAAATTTTTTTCTAAACAGTGATTCACTTCAGTACAATTGAGAACCTTGAAAATGTTTATAAAATTTCAGTGATCAATGACTCCAAGATGTATGAAAGGTTAGGGAAAGGTTAGGATTATGAAATGAAGGGAAAGGATGAAATCATATAGTAGTAGAACAATATGCTCAAATGTTATAGGAGCACCGGAAAAGGCTTAACGTATGCGGCGTGTCGGTTGGCAGCAGTAAGACAACCTAGGACAACTCCATTCGAATGCGCAAAACAATTTGGAGCTTCCGACGAAGCGTAGAGCACCCCCTATGTTTGCAGCAATCAAAAAAAGAAAGTAAAAAGCCTTGGATTTGTAGAAATATATGGATCTTTCATATTTTTTCACGACTATAAATTTCATATTGCTGTTTACATGTAGACAAAACTAAGTTGCAGGCTGTTTTTGGCAGAATATAGCACATTCTTGGTTTTAAGCCCTTCCAAATTGATCTACGATGATAATATGGTCAATCAAGTCACTATGAAGATCAGAATAAAGGGAAGGGAAAGAAATTGATTCATTTTGGTTTTAAGCTCTTAAGAACTTAGTAACGAGGAACGACATCTGGTGGAAGTCTGTTTCACATATGCAATGCATGTCGGATTAAAATCAAAGTTCCACTACAACGCGGCTCATACGAAATCGGGCTCAAGCTTGCAATGCTTTTGCGTTATTTTTACTTGAGCGGGTTTTTCAAGACAAATTCCTTAAGAGTCGGAATGTAGCTCGCTATAACTGTAGCACTCTTTATGGAAAATGTTATTAAACAACGGAAGGTATGAGAGATGACGACGATGTTCCACGAAATCCACTAACTGCACATTGCTTAAGTCACCTTTATGCGGGAACCACAAAGCAGCCTGGGCTTGGCCTCGGCTTGACGTTTACTAGTTCAGCCATACGATTTCAGTGTTTCCTAACACAATGAAGCTCGGCTTCAAAATGTTGTTTGCAAAGAAAAAGAGTACACAAAGAGAAAACGTAATACTACGTAATGAGACTTAGAAGCCCAGCACGAGTTCAGACGAGCTGAACTTTTGATTCGTGTGAAGCAAATGGGGGTTGATTTCGAACGCACACACTCAAGTCACTCAAGAAGTCAATCAGTCTGCATTTGTGTGTTGGTCATACACGGGTCATATGACGCAGAATATCTGAGTGTGTCGTGTCTACATTTTGGGCCAAATTGCGTATTATTTAATTATTAGTTGCACATGAATGTTTCACATAATTATGTACACAGCACTAGCTACCAGGGCTTTCGGCTGTGTGTACGTATTTTTTAAATTATCGTGGCAACAATAAAAGCTCTCTCTCCATGAGCGAAATGTGATTGCAAGGCCGGTTCAAAGCCCACGTATCGTAACGGGGCCAAGCCGTAGTCTGAAGCTGCATTGTGGTCCCCCCTTTAAGCTCTTTTTTGGATCCTATTCGGAGTTTTTATTTTATTTTATTTTTTGCTACTTCTGATGAAACACTCAGAACCAACTTAGGTTAGGTAGAAGTGGCTGTCGGGTTCGAAGAACCCAACTCACTTAGACCTATGTAGGTCCATTGTGATACCACGTGGATCTGGTAAAATTGAACCATTTCGAGCTACAATCAGATCACTGAGATCATTATCAGATAGATGATCACTAAGATCATTATAGAAGAAAGCTGCAAGGTGAAGATTTCGGTTCTTAGAGAGAGCGGGGTATGTGGAGAGAAGGTGGAGAGTGGTCTCTTTTTCCTCCTCATCCCATGCAGCTCCTGCAAAAGTCGTTATAAAAGACTCCAACCTTGACGCGTGCTCGCCTATCAGACAGTATCCGGTAATAACAGCGATTGTAGCACTCATATGCGTTCTATTAAGGGCTATCAAACTCCTAGAGCCTTTAAGATCTAGCTTAGGCCAAATATGTTTCGTTACTAGACAGGTACTACCACTTGGCCATCTGAGATTTGTTGCCTGCAGTTTAATCACTTATGTATAAAATTTTCCTGTGTTCTAAAGAAGGCGAGAAGGATCTTTAGTGCTGAAGTGCTTAGGTGAGCGGGCGCTCAAGACATGAGCCCTAAAGATCCGCCACCTGCGAGGAAAGGCAGGACAACTTCAGAGGAAGTGTTCTGCTGTATCGCTGCTGTTCCCCTAAACAGACTAGACAGCTGGTGGTTTCGCTCGAGCCTACCATATTTGATTGATTAGCAAAAGCTTTGTGGCCCCAAAGGACGCCTAGTCTGCCTTCACCGGACACAATCGCTCCAACTAGCCCCGAGTCCAGGAGAAACTAAAATATCACTGGCAGACGTGACAACTGATACAGGCAGGCCCAGGTTCGGTCATGAGAAAAGCTGCTCTGAACCTGGCCTAGTCCTTGACGACTCCGAATGACGAATTGGAGATCTCTCATGAAAAATAATTCTCTCGAACGTTTTGTCAGACCCTCGCGAAAGTGGGGCCGTGAAAAGAAAAAACTTTTATTGACCCGGTCGGGATTCTTACATCGAACCTCATGCACAGCAGTTCATCTTGAAGGCATCTAAGAAACAAAAATAGATAAATCGGAAATCTAGAAAACAAAAACATTGGACGACGTAAATCTCTTTTATCTCATACTCGGATCGGAAAGGAGTTTCGATTTTTTGTCCATTCTAGATTTCTGTTGTCAAGCGGCTTAATCCCTGTTAAAGTCGTAATTTGCATGGAAACAAATAAGAAAAATTGATACCTGCATAAGAAGGAATCGGATTGTAGACATGGCGGACAGCATAGATCATGTAAAATGATCTGAAAGAGTATTGGAGATAAAACTCAGCCCTGAGGTTAACCTGTATTTCTACAACATCGGGTTCGAGGCCACTCAAAACTGTTCGAATCGGCCTCCTCGAAAGAAAACTTGTAACCCAATAAATAAAAGGGTAAAATATATCAAGTCCAAACACATGTTTCTTCGACAGTGTTTGAACTTGATTTCGACGGCTAGATGGCGGGGTCAGCCAAAAATGTTGGTAATATCGAGCAAAGCAAACTTGCTTCCACCAAGAATGATGCAGGTGATTGTTAATACTTTTCGTCGACAAATATCTCAATTCCCAGTGGGCTTTTTGGCACGGAAATCGTCGGTCATTAAGAAGCTTCCCAGATCTTAGATATTTTATAAGCTGGCGATTTATCAGCGTTTCTGCAAACTTGGAAAGAATGAAGGTTGGTGAAACTGCTAGGAGAGGTCGAATCACTAGAAGAGTAACAGAAGAGTAAAACAGATAAAATAACCAAGACAGTTGTTCTTCTTCTTTTCTTTTTCTTTTAGGCGCGAGATTTTGATCTGAAGAGATGGATCATAGCCCTCCGACTCTGCTTCTTCAGAATTCCTTTCTGAGGTTGCTGGTCCCCAATTGAGCGCCCGCCCGCCCCAGGTGGCGGATGGGGGAATACTCACCAGATATGTTGGGCACCGGTATAGAAAATATCCGGGGTAGACCAGAACCAGGCAATTGAGTAGCAAAGCCCTCTCTCGAGCAACTTAAGTGTCCATGTATAAGACCCTCATCATCCCAGTCCTGCTTTACGGTGCAGAAGCATGGACCCTGTCAAAGGCGGATGAAAACACTTTAGGCTGCTCCGAGAGGAAAATTCTTCGGACGATTTACGGTCCCGTATGCATAGACGGAGAGTGGAGGAGGAGATATAACATCGAACTGTACGGGCTGTACAGCGATACCGACCTAGCCAAAAGTGTCAAAACACAACGTCTACGAAGGCTGGGTCATCTAGAGCGGATGGACACCAACGCCCCGGCCCGGAATCCACACCGCAGGGACGGCGCGGTAGAGGAGCACCGAGACTCAGGTGGACTGTAGCGCCACCTTAAGTAAAGTAAAGTAAGACCGGAACCAGCAACAAACGAAAAGCTCAGGAGCATCTGTCTAAAAATTAGCGGCTTCCTGGTCGGCGTCTGTTATCCAGGTTTGGGGTCGGCCGAATATGTTCTTTTTCTCATCAAATGTAAATAGAATGGACAAAAATTAGATGCATGCCAGATGTTTGTATGAAATACTCTGCTATTTATAATATTGTTTTTCTCTGTAAAGGCATAACACTTGCGGGGGTAAGCTTTGGTATTTCTGTGCAGATTTTTCATGTTCCGCACTGGCTCATCAGCGTTTGCTTGTTGGACCGAGAATTACTACTATCTTCCAGCTGTTCTATCCTCAAGATCTTTCCACTCGCGATGTGCTACGCATCTTAAGGGTAGTCATAACCCCTTGATAGCGATCTTATTAAAAAAAAAAGAATATACCGGCAGGCCACCCGGTTTTGGATCTCTACGTCACATAGCCAAATAAATGCTGTTGAATTTTTTGGGTTTCCATTCTTTCGCGATTGCGCTAGAATGTTGATTGAGATTGTCGTTTTTCGTAGTATCTCTCCCTTGAATATGGCAATACCATCCGAGCCAGTTGTGCTCTATTTTCCTGGAGATGGGTTCTTTTACATGGATGCTTCCTCGGATCCTCGTACTCGAGTGCGGAAGGAAATTTACCTCACGAAATGTTCCACGCTTTCAGCAAGAAGAACTACAAACAGATGGGCCTCGTCGAAAGAGGGGTGTCATTAGTTGGGGCGTCATTTCGAACGAATGTTCGAATGGAAGATGAACGACAAGTGACTAGAAATTATTGCTACCTTTGGGACACTGACTGAAGGATTTTAGGCCTCAATTTTTGGTCGGATTTTTGGACGGATAAGAGCATTGCAGTTGTTTGTGACTCGTTTAAACTTTTTTCGGGTTTCTTTGGTTGGGTCGGCTTTAAAAGATCGAAATCTATTGAGTCTTACCTTAATTCTGCTGGAAATAAAGGATTTAATGAAATTACAAAACTACTTTAGTGAGCGTATTGGCTGCGGCATTAACATCACGGTCATGGAAACAACGTGACAAATTAAAGATCTTTAAAATGCCAAAGTCTAGAGTTGAGTCTTTTAAGGTGAGAGTAGTAAAAGAAGAAGCCGATATGAGACAATGGTCCGACGTGGGAGAGGTTGACTGAATATTTATTGGGATTTGAAGTGATGAACCAGTCCACATAGTCCCTTCCACAGTCCACATAGTCCCGGGTGTAATCTGGATCTTCGGGTGGCCAGGATCTTGAAACCACTGAGAACTGTAATCATTGCGGACTCAGCACGAAGGTCACGGGAGACTATTCTACTGTTCCAGGTAGACAGTTTCTTAAGTCTATTAAAAGGTTAAATTCAACGTTTAGCCTAGGCATCTAGAAATGCAGCAAGCAAGGAGGGATGGATATAAATTGTATAGCCACTCAAGACAAAATGTAGTCAAATTTGGTAGGCATCATAATTGCGGTCAGACCGCTCTAAGAAACGACTTATGGGACTAATACGTACCCAGTTAGGTCCAGCCAAAGATCTGAACGACGAGGGTTGTCTGGATTATATGGACGTGGCAGAGTTAATAGCGTCGCTCAAGCTCGACGCTAAGATCAAAGGCGCAACAAAGGTCAGCCGGCCAACCTGTAGTACGTTTTATTCTTTATACACAAATGGGAAAATGCAACCTTTTGGTGAACTTAAAGGAAAAAAGATACTATACTGTCGCGGAGGTGAGGACCGTTAAAAATTTTTTTTAGGTGGACGAGGGGGAATGGAACTTAGTAGGCACACACCTTATCCGCAGCACCCGAGGTCATAAGTAAATTCACCCCTGTTCCTTGTCGGTCTGGTACGGCCTAGTAGGCATATCCTGTTCTAAATGAAGAAATACTTTTCTTGTGTTTTGCCTTACGCGCTTAAGGCTTTTAGAATATGCTCCTCGCTTAAATCTATATACAAGCCTTTTGTAGAGGCAAATATGCGAGTTAAGCCCCACAAGCCGATTGACTTTAGATTTATGTAAATCCTGACGTCTTTTTCATTGTTTTAATATTACATTTTTTATCAAACTTATCGTAAAAAATTGTTAAAAAAAACAGCACCCTTCGATTCGTAGTTATTAGTTGTTTCAATCAGATTCTTAAGAATGTGAAATAGACTTCCTCAGGCAGTTGAGAAATTCCTCTTCAACTGCCTTCAACTGCTTCAGAGAAAAGTAGAACCTTCCTTCTTCAACACACTGTGTACACCACTTAGTATTTTCCCGTCAAAATTTCATGCGAGTTAATTCGCATTTAATTTGTTGTACATTTCTTTTCAGCGATATACACATCCAATGCGAAACTCGTAAATTGCATTAAGATACTTTTACTTTATGCTATGAGAATGTTGTAGTATAGATATTCACTCTTCCATTAACGACCATTTAATCAAATTCAAAAGAGTTCTTAATTAATACAGAGAAGAGCTCTGAGACATCGCATTTTATCTCTCACCACCGGAATAATAAAAAAAAAAACATTTTACACGCAAAAGGATCCAGATACTTTATTCAATTTTAATGAGGTTTTCCCATTGAAGCTATCGTGTAATAATTTCGAGGAATCACGCTTGTTATCCATCAATCATTTGTGCGTTTACAATTATTTTATTTGTTGCTCGTGTGCGGTGGGCGCGGTATCTTCCCACAAAGTCATGAGAGCCTTATACAAATCTTTGTTGGTGCCTTAACGGTTGAATGTGTTCATATTCAATTTGACTCGATTTCGTTGAATCAATCCTTGAGTTTGATCGCAAAAGAGTCTATAATCGATGACTATCAAAAATAAATTAATAAGTGGGTAATCTTTGGTAATTCGTTTCGCATTGCTCCCACTCACAGAATTCCACAATTTTTTTTTTAAATGTATTCACTTCGATGAATGTGTCGATCGATCTAAGGTGATTTTGATAGAAATACGTGCAAAGAGAGACAGAAAAGAAAATCGTATGAAAGAGCGACGTACCTTTAGTTATGCTCCGCATGAATTTGTAAATATTTAACACGCTCTACGCTTGAGTGTAAAAAAAATGTATCTTTTACCACGCAAGGAGGAATTAATCACAGATATTATAAGGTAGGTGGATTTTCTTTAAGGATAACACACGTTATGCTTTTTCACATGTGCGTACATGTCGTTACCGCCTTAATAGCTTGCGGCTTCCATACCTCTCTGCCAGAATGCAAAAGAAAAAAATGTTCCAGAATTATAGATGTGAATTGTGTATGTGCGGAACGATGAAGTGCGCCGTTTTGCCGTCACGTTCCACTGTCGATAACTTGTTACGAATCAATCGATTTCCATTAATAAATTCACCTGGGAGATATGCCTACCTACACGGCTCACCAGTCGCGCGGGGCACTCCTCCCGCTTTGAGATATGAAAATTTGCTTTTGTCATTATGTTCGTTCCTTTGCCGCATGCTTGCTCTTTGCGAGACAGTCGATCAAAATGACAGATCAACCGATTGGCATAATAATAGGTGCTGCGAGCAAGAAGGTCGCGTTGGCAAGGCGGCACGTATGCAACTTAGGCAGGAATCGACAACAAAAGCTGACGATGATGTTGCAAAAATGTCAGAGAAAAGTACTCTGAATTGTTACGAGGCTTTATACGAGTTCATGTGTTTTGTTGGGACGCACGACTTGCTTTTGGGTTACAAATAGGTGACGGCCAAACGTGTGGGCTTTAGAATGTACCCAATCACTTATTAATCAAAATGAAAGGCATTTGCTTAGCACCAAAAACATTGTTAGCTGAAATCTAAAAGAAACTCGATTTGTGATTAGGTTTTCCAAAGGTAACTTTCATGTCTGGACAGGTGCATGTAACGCAATATAGGGCTCTCCTATAAAATTTTCCAGTTTTTACAAAAAGTATGACTAACAACTTGAGTGCAGCCCCAAATGACAAACCTGGAAAGTGCAACATGTCTTATGTCCGGGCAAGTGCATTGCAGTCCAAACTGCACTAAGTTTCAAATTTATTGCTTACCTCATAACTAGGTAAAATTGCATTTCAAAACCCTTGTATGCCTTTCATGGACATTAATAGTTACCATGTCTGGGCAGGTGCCCTAAGCGAAATTATTTATAAAATAAAAATTTTATTTACTTTTCGAACCAGGCAGACTTTTATTGTCTCTCAGGCCTTAGAACGATTGGACCAATTTGCGTTGACGGCATATAAATAGAGAACAGCGCGCGCATTGGTCGTCTGAGATGGGCCGGTTATTCAGATGCAATGAACTTGAACGATCCACAATGGAAAGTGCTTGTACCTTTCCTAGAGGCGGATGGATACTAGAGACAAAAAGGATGGTTATGGTGCAGATTAAGCCTAAACTGTGACCGCATATAAGGGAGAAGAAGATGTTTAGGCACCCTTGGGCGTCAGAGCTCTCCTTCCTGATGCCCAGACTACATTTTGTCTTACTGGCACGAACGATACATAAAATTGTTGCTTAAGTGAGTTATTTCTATTGCCTTGTAGACACAATGAATCCAGAAACTGCAAAAAAGCCTTAGTCGATGCCATTCTTTACCTACTTGCCAGTTTCTTACGTCACCAAATGGAAACCCTGGTGAAAACTTTATAGAGGGGCCACATAAGGGTTATTCATGGATTGCACGCAAAAGCCAGGAAATCGTTGGGCAGGCTAAATAACAGCATAAGTGATCCTAGTTAGTGAAAACCTCTTTTCCGACCCCATCTGATACTTAAACAGTATGTTTTGTGTTAGGATGTCATACTATAGACGGTCAATGTGCCAGAGACCTGCTAGGGAAGATCGTAAATGTAGGAAGACTACTATTAAACCCAGTAAAGTAGAGCGAGAAAATTAATTTTTAAGTGTGAATAATAATTGCTCAGTTAATGTTCGAGACTCTTATTAATTGAAGAGCTAAGAATTAAAATTCTAGGTCCGGGCAGGTGCACCAAAAACCACTCAGTTCTACACATCGGACTAACTGCGAAGCCTACAGATGCGCAAAGCTGTGGTGAAGAAAGCTATTGTGAATGCTTCTAAGACTTCCATGTCTGGGCAGTCGCACCGGAGGTCGCTTATATACGAAAGGTTTATTCATACTCACATATATGAAAGGTCATATGCTATGAGCAGGCAATAACCGTTGTTCATCCTTAAAAAACTTTTATGTCCGGGCAGGTGCTGCAAAGTGCACTTAAATCCTCATATCTTAGTGGACTTTTCGCAGAAATAAAATTTTAAAACCTACAAACAGCGAAAACTAGTGCGAATGAAGCTGTTATTCATTCTTATAAAGCGTTCATGTCTGGTCAGGTGCATCAAAGGCCACTTAGTTCCTCATTCCGTCGTAAAGTCATTGCGAATTTACACTTTTAAAACCCACGGCCCACAATTTTGTAAAAAAAAGCTTCTGTTCATCGTTGTAAAACTTTTATGTCTGTGCAGGTGCTAAGGAGGCATTTGATTCCAGTCCTTTTTTTTTAGCACAAATACGGGTTTCACGTTGAAATTTAAAGAGGATCGCAACAAAAATGGTTACGATATCTTTCTAGAGCTCTCATCTCAGGGCAGGTCCACTGGAGATCACTTAATTCCTCATATCTGAAAGTGTATTTTTGGCTCTAATTTTCAAGCCAACTGATACAGCTTTTATAAATTTTGTACGGGCAAGTGCTCCAAATTAATTCCACCCCTTTAGAGTCTTAGAGTAGTATATTTTCAAATGATGAAACTATTATTCACCATTTATAAACGTCTATGTCTGGGTAGGTGCAAGGCCACTTATTCGCTCAAATTAGCGGACTAATTGCGGGCATAAACTGTTAGAACCTGCGTTCGGCTTGAGCTTATGTGAAAGAAACTATTGTTCATCCTTATAAAACTACCATGTCTGAGTAGGTGCACAGTTGGGATTTGCTTGGTTTCATGCTCATCTTGGGTTCATCAACTTATTCATGATCTCAATAAAAATTAGATGTTTTTTTCGGAACTCTTATGTCTGGGCAGGTGCACTTACTTGTTTATCTCTTGTCATAAAAAATACGGACTTACGCGACAAAGGTGTGTGGACTAGAATGTATCCCAGGATATAACAAGAACTTAAATGCATTTTCTTCTTCAGACCCGAGTCTTCTTGTTTTCACTCCTAGACTTTAAAAAATATGTAATTAATTTGCAACTAAAAAATCTACTACCATCCATCCAGCCCGATAAAAAAAGTCCGTTGTGATTCGTTGGCTGCCCCGAGCAGCATCACAACCATAATCCTTCTTAAGCTTACAGTCGTGTATCTTTTTTTTCGTATACAAAACTTTCACATGTAATGAGAGCTGTAATTATTTAGCCGCCAGCACAAATACCTTGTTTCACGAGATCTTGAAGATCGTAATCATTTAATGAAGTGTCGAAAAAGCACTCTGCACAGATACCCCCATTAATTCTCCAACAAGGAACACACACACAAACACACATGGAAAAAAGCCACAGATAATGTTCTGGTAATTTTCTTTTCATAAATTTCATCCAGGCGATAGAGAAGGTATAACCCAGAAACCGATACTTTTCTTTCGATGGTCAGTTGGTGGGTTTTTTGTCTGATGGTTTTTTTCTTTTTGTCTTCGGGAAAAATGTGGAAAATTTGTTTCAGATTGGTCGGCAGAGATGCCGATGCCGAATGATAAGAGAATGAAATTTGAGAAGTTTCACACCTCAACATTTTTGTGGATCGCGTGGTGCATTCTGTTGAGTTGTTAACTTTTCAACTCGAGACAAAAATTCAGCGGGAAGCGCTTCATCCTCAGATATCGTATCGAATGACACGAGGACCGAGTGTGAAGTGTTTTATCATCTGCCTCATGGGTGGCATAGTAATAGTGAATTATTTTTCGTACAATAAATTTATTCGGGAAATTTGTAAAAAGACATTTAGTTACAGTTTGGTGTGTCCTCAGGTTCTAGCAATTAAATGGGAATTTATGGATGCACTCATATGACACGCGTAGATTACAAGAGAACTTCTAGGAATGTCATGGCATTTGCATTTAATTTATCTCTACAAGTGAAGGCATAAATAAAGGGTTTTATATTCCTGAGAGAAAGAGGTTGTTCTTCACCGCGTACAAAAGTAATGAAGTGCTGACGCAGTTATTCAATATTAAAGTCAGCTGCCCAATTACGTGCCTCATATGCTTTCACATGTCAAAGCTAAGCCACAGTGAAATCGAAAGACTCGATAATAAAAAAAAAACTCAATAGAAAATTTTCCCACACTCGTCTAACGAGAGTTTTTGGTTGCACAAATAGATAAAATTAACAGATGAAATATACTTATCCATTCGAAGCATGTATAATTATTTCGCCCCATTATTCTGTATCTGCGCCCACGGAAAATTAATCAAAAATTCAAAGAATGAAAGAAAAAGTTTCGTGGAAAAGTCTTTCGGTTAATGGATCGTAAATTACATTGAAGCCATCATAAATGTATGACACATTAAGAGCTCTGTGTTGATGAATTGGCAAAGGACGAAGGAATCGTTAAAACGACTCAACTCGTCTCGAACACAAGAAGATGCGAGGGAAATTTAATTTAACAGCTCTTGAGTATCCTACGGGGTGTATAATAATGCTGATAGGTACAGCTACACGCTTTTTTCGCACACAAGTATTTCGTAGGAGACAGTGTGTCCTGGCAAGTGGTATTCACCATACGCATGAGAAAAGGCATGAATAGTCTTGTTGAAGCAAGGATTTGTTCTAAAAATCAGGTCAGAGTGTTGCTAAAAGTTGTTAGCTCTTCGTTTTTATTGCCGTAATTTGTTTTAAACTGAGTACGGTTTTAAGAAGCACCTACCCAGCCATTAAAGTAAAAGATAAACTTTTACTTTAATTTTTTTAAATCAGAAAGGGTAAAATAACAATCTCAATCACTACTTAAGGATCGATGGTTTATTCTTTTTACATATCTATCAAGAAACTGACTCACACAATTCTTCCTGAAAGTCGGTGCTTTTTCTTGAATTCCTTTTGAAAGTGCCAGCGAGTCACGTCAACGTTTATCCCGTGAGTGTGGATTCGAGCGAGTAAGAATCGTGCGACCTTTGTCACAAAAATTGTGGGCATCTTTTGGCAGCCGTCATGGGACCAATTCTTAACGTGTCGCGTAATTAATAATCTTTTCGATAAGATGCTCCAGCCAAACAATTCACTTTTTTTTATAAAGCACCCAAGGGTTCAAAGGGTTTTGATACCCTTATGATGTGTTAACATAACACGAGCGGCAAGGATCAGACGGGATAGAGGAGAGGTACTGATGCACTTTGGTTTTAGACTGTTGAGGACAAAATGAGAAGAAAAAATATCATGAGGGAGCCCATTCCACATACGTGATGTTCTGCCAAAAAATGAATTCAAATCTAACGCGGTCGCCTAAAACTAGGCTCCCTGGTGAACTGGTTAGCACTTTAGCTCTTGTCGGCTGAATTCTTTGAGCGGCGGAATACACCTGGCTATTTCGCTGGAATATTCTTTATTAAAGTAGCGACAAAACAATAAGAGGCAGGAAATATTTCATCGATGATCCAACGAGTCAAACGACTCTACCACTTCTACACTAACAACGAATTTGGATTTCTGTTCCTCCCGGGCTTGGATCTCAGCTTGATCCTAGGCAGCAGTGGCCCAGGCTTAATTCGAGATAGCTAGAGGCGCAGAGGATGTCAGGTTCCCGACGAGGAACGATGAGCCTTATCGTCTCCGTAGATGCCTCTTAAAGGCATTTGCCGCTGGGCGTTCCCTTGTTTCGAATGTTCTGGGGCAATTGATGTTTCACTAAGCATGGGAAAGGACAAGGTGGATCCGATGAAGACGCTATTAATACTGCAATTTGATCTATACGATGCGGTTTTTAGAACTCGTCACTCTTGTACAGTCAAGAGTTGCCACCACATGATGTTAGCGTACGCCAAAGTATTTATTATCAAATCCTTACCAGTGGTGAGGTGAGCAGAAGCCACGACAATGTTGTAGAAGATGGCACAGGGGTGGCCTATCAATGAGAAATCATAAAGGGGTGTTTTCGTGATACTTGAGTCTCTTGAACTCTTCCTCGAGGACTGGCCGATTTTACCAGAAAAAACATCAGATAAGCCCTTGGAGGCAGTCGGAAATTTATAGCAACAAATTGTTTGCCAAGGCCGTGTAGGCAAAATTTTAGCTTATACGCTTAGGAAAATATGCTGCCAAGTTTTACGGCTCGGAGGGCATTTTCGGTTAAAAGTCTTTTGAATACGCTACAGGCCAAGTTTTGTAAAAATTTCAGAAAGAAAAGTTCATCACGCCGCCGGAGCACCGTCATGGGAAATATTAACCGTCCAGGAAGATACAACAAGACACTTTTCAAAACGAACTGCTTGTGTTGCGTACGTAAAGACAATCTGGTCGCGAGGAGGAAACTAGTCGCTTGAGTTCCCAAACGCAAGATGCTCTTAACTCTTATGCTGCCAAAAACATCCCAAAGTCGCAGCCGTTGGAAGAAGGTTTTTTTAACACCTCCATAAAAGAAAACATCGTATGATTCTTTTGGGAGTCCCTTATTCCACCAGGGAAGTCGTAGAGCAATTACAGCCAACGTAAAATTTCCCACTCGTCTCCTCCCTGGTCCTCCTCCACCCTACCACTAGCCTGGTACGGGCTCATACCATTTCGGTTGCTCCGCCCTTGGTCCGGGTTCCAACCGCTTCGGTAACTCCTATCATTTCTATTCCCTCGAGGTTAATTCTAACTTGATTAGCCTGAATTACGGGTTCACACCGAATCCGGCTACCCTGCATCAGCGTCTCGCCTAAAAATTCTTATCCGTCAGGCGCTTATACCAAAAACGGTTACCTCTGCACTTTGCTATCCTTGAGGCTTATACTCACTTGGGGGTAAAAGGTAGAGACTTAGACCGTAATCGGTTTCTCTAGCCTTTGTCCTCTCATTGAGGACTGCTCCTCACTGACCTTTTACATGTTGAGAGGGTCATACCAAAAATTGTTACCCCCCGATCTCAAGTTATTATATTACCCATTAGCACCAACACCACCCCTCCCACCCACAAGGCAAATTCTTATTTGAGGCCAAACCGTCACGGGACCCCATTTTCCAGGAAAGTCTCTCACTGACGCTCACAACTCTGCTGACAATAGTTTACACCGAAACGGTTAGCCTTAGTTCTCATTACCTATTTCAGGTAATTCCCAACCAATCGGCGATTGAGTGGTGTGACCTTCGGAACAGGCTTATACCGATACTAATTACCTCGATATTTTCACCCAAATCGGGGGTAGTCATCACTTAGGTTCTTACTAGTCTTACTAAAAATAGTATCCCAATTGACCTCTTTTAATTCAAGTGTCACGGCTAAGCGAGGAAAACCACCCAACCTAACATGACAAACATACACATACTTCGGCAATCTGAGTCGAACAATGGTGCTGGCCATAACTGCTGGCTGGTGGGACATTGTGGGAGTTAATTTGCTTCATTTAAAAAACAGTCCTAGGAAATTGAAGTTCTTAATAAATATAAAAAAATAACTGGCCCTGCGCTCAGAGCACCCATCGCTTGACCTGTCAAAACCCTGCATGCTGTGTGTGTTTCAGGTGCACCTACACTCATAGAGGGGGCCTAGAATTTCTTGCTGATTCCGGACGGTATCTAAATTTGGAGGCATCTTGAGACTTTGAGGTACTCTCGAAGGGATTGTCAAAACCTCGCGCAGGTGGGACAGTAAAAAAACCTTTTTTAAATCGGTCGGGATTTGAACCCGAGAACGAGCGTACAGTAGTCGGACACATGTAATCACATGTAATCACATATGTCTACGTTACTGTCAGATTATCTTTGCTCGAAAGATTATCCAGTTATACGTTATAACTGCAAGAAAAACGGTCAAAATTTCTGAGGCAGCACCAGAGGTACAACGCATCAACTGTTTCTTACTAAATCTAAAATGACGACAACGTCATTGGCAGATTACCGTAAACTAAGAAGACAATCGCATACGGGTTACACAAAATCCTACAACAATTAAGCATCGCGCTCGAAAAAGCATGGCGGAGACTCACAAACCAACACCAGAGTCACAAATTTCCAGTAATATAGTCATGTGACATGATTTTTTTTCCTTTGAAAGACTGAACGCATTTTTCGGCAGTACTATTTCGATGCCTTCTTTTAAGCTGTGTCACCAATATTTTGGTTTGAAGCAAAAAGAAGAATCGATTAAAGTTCTAAGTGGAAGGAGCGACTTGAACTAAGTAGGCTGCTTACACGGCATTCTCCACAGAAAGCCCCGCTCTGTGCCCCCGGTTTTTACTATGATTAGGCTCTTTTCTTATCAGGCTTTTATTCGATAGTTAAAGCTTAAGTTAAAAATGAAGTGACTTATTGAGTCTTCAACTTTAAGTAACTATTTGAGTAACTAATTTAAGTAATCTTAAATAAACTTTTTCTTGAAATGTTGACCCCAATGTCCATTCTTAACCTACATATTGCCAAATATTTTTCCTCTCACCTCAACTCATGTCATGTTCCAACATTTAATCCCATGGAGTAAAACAAAATGTTTTGAAAACCTAGAAATTATTTCAAAAACGTGATTCCACCATGACAACCGCACAAAGGCGCATTCCCCCGATGCGGCGTGGTGGAGCAAACAATTTTCGGGCTGAAGCCGTAAAAAACACTCTGGGATGAACTTTTTCGTGATCATGAATAAATTGTTTTCGTCAGATATTTTTGTATTTTTTTTTTCTGGTTGAGACAAACGGATAGACATAGATTGTGCGGTATTGTGAGTAGTTTTCTAAGTGAACTCCCGCCAGCGATGAAAGATGAAAGATGAGAGATTGAGAAGAGTAACTATTTGGAGCTTCGACGAATTGAAATTCCCCAATTATCGCCCGAGTACTCTGTATAATTTACATAGATAAGGGCTCATTATTTCGACACTTTATCGTTGGAGCTCCTCCACCGCCGCCGCCATGCAGTCGGTCAATCAGTCAAGCCTAGCGCGAGAGATGGTGATGTGTGGATTAATGGAAAGGAATGGCTTTCTGAGTTCAATAGAAATTTTTCTAATTTTGGCTACTGGGCCTTGCGGGGCCACATAACACGAATATCGGTTGGAGGATAAGGGAAATTGCTTTCATTTATGTGCTGCACGCCCATAAGAAGGAAAGTATCTGTGAAGGGTTCTTTGGGTTCGGGAGATTGGAGCCCAGTTGATGGCCACTGGACGAGTGGGCACTAAAGGAGGCGCACACAAGTTTCTTTTTTTTCGGTTTGGCAATGAATTTCAATTTCTCATCTTCTATTATTTTAGGTATATCTTTGAAGTGCCTATACCTTGAAGCAGATACATGTATCTGAGAAAGTTATAAAAATGTTAATCATTTCGTGTTGCCGAGTCGAGTGCTGGGGATGATTGAGATGTTCTCGACTTTATTAGGCTCGAAAGGAAGGAAAGAAGGAAGGAAGTAAGTTTGCGGAGGCTCTTAGGTGGGCGGTAAATTGAATTATGTGCACACGGTTCACGACAAAGTAAAAGGATCTGGGCCTCGATTAGGGACATCCGATTACAATTTGTTGGCCTGCTTCAATGAAGGTGACCGTAATGATGTTAGGATTCTTCCTTATTTTTTGCCAGATAAAATAAATGAATTTCGGATGAGGCAGACCCGAATTTGTAGGGAAACCTTTAGTTAAGTAAAAGGGAAGTTTTTTTAAGAGGTGGATTTAAAAATAAATAGCCTTTGACAGTGATGGCCAATGAATAAGCTGGAATTGATGAATTAGATGTCCGAAGGAAAGATTTGAAAATAAGTCAGGTGCGAAGATTGATTGGATTTGAGGCGGAATCGCTTTGAAGTTGAGATTGCTATTTGACTTTTTTTTTCTCTAACAGATACATTAGAAACATTTGCAACCATGGCAGCACCCTGGATTAAAATTCCAAACATGCTTAACTCTCCATACGACAGTAAGTATCTAGTCATTACAAGTATCTCAAGTGTCATTCAGGTGCAATAAAAAAGCTGCACTATGCAGTCAACGTTGCAATTCAATGGGCCACCCCCTCGTATAAATTCTAATTGACATTAAAAAAAAACCCCACTCTACAGGGAGAGGAAATAGTTTCGTATTCTTGATCCATTTTCGTTTGGCTTTTGTGAATGACTTGAGATCTGTCCACTTGGCTACCGGTAGTGGCATGAAAAAAGCCCTCAATTTAACTTAAACTGGAATGTATTTGTCAATTTGATTAATGCACAATCATTAATTTTATTCGTTTTTGTATTTTTTTTTTACTTTTTGGCAGATTGAAGATGATTATCTGTTGTCTGTTGTTTGTCACTTGTGAAAGGAAATCGTTTTATTTATTCACTTAGCATTTTGTAATCTCAAATGTCAGACAGGTCCCAGTGTACATAAATCATTTGTTTTTGTGTTGTGTCTCATCATGGACGGTGTGCACTTGCCTGACCCACTATTGTAGGTTAGAAGATACTTTTAGTCCACACAGTTGAGATACTCTGGTTAGTTTTTTTTATGGTTGACCGTGGATGTGCAACGATGAGAATTTAAATGCAACGTGTACGGTGCGAGGTGAGATTAAATTTTATGTGTTTTGGGGATTCTGTAATGGAGGGCGAGGTGTGGAATGAAATAATTTCATGAACTGGGTTGGTCGTCGCGTCGCGTACGGGTGGTCCATTTTGAGAGGTGAAATTATTTAGTCAATTCATGTCAGCTTTTTTTGGGGTTGAGAGGTGATTGCTTTTTAAGAGAACTCGGGGTTCTGGGGGAGATCATTGGGCAGTTCGTGTTTTAATCCTAAGTTCTTAAAATTACACAACGTGGGGCTTGATTATACACTTGTCCTCTTGATGCGAGTACGTTGCAACACAGACGGGCTAAGCCGAATATGGCAAAGTGACCTAAAATAAGTTGCTAAGTAGTTAGCCTTGTTTAGTGCTTAATTTTAGAATGTTTTTCGGAGTATTATTGACCTCAGTGTCCCATTGAAAAATACCTTAAGCTTAGATTAAACTGAATGCCATTTTGGCATATTTGACGTAAGCAAAAAGATGCTGGTAATTTGTTGAAATTACCTTTGCTTGCCAATTATTATCCCATGTCAATTCGAATTATGCTGCATGCTTATCTTACTGGTAGGTGTCACAAAGTATAGGTAAGCTGGCAAGCTGTTCTTTCTAAGGCATTTAGAAATATAACTACCATACTGCTAAATGCTTATCATAATGATGGAAAACATGCCTCCAAGCATACAGTCGAATCTTACCTTAAGGAATCGGAGATTATATTTGTTGAGGCTGATAAATGCTTACAATTTTTATGTGCTTAGATCAACCTATAGTATAGCATCATAGCTTGCTTCATGCTTCTACTATTTCCGTCTATATTTCTATGATTTTGCACTTAAAAGTGGTGTTTTTATTCCACAGAAGGATTGTTTTAAACTAAGAGTAGGTAGAAACCAGCTTTCAGATTCGTTTTCACTTATTTCAATCCAGAGTGCCTTGAGAGCTACTCGCCCAAACACAGAGGGACTCGGTTGTACTTGGTTGTAACATGAAATTACTCAGTGCCCAACATAAGGTAAATCCACATATTTTTCCCAGATCGTTGAGTCTGTCGTTTAGCATGTTAGAACTTGACTTGAGAATTTGAAGGCGGATCCGCGGGGTTCTTGGCTTAATTTGTAAGCACCGCCATCAAGACAAGGGCTTATTATAGGTTTAAGAAGGAACAAAAACTATTTTGTTGGTAGCAATGACCATTTACAACGACGATTTCTGGTTTCTTTATACAAATGCCACGCAAGGATAACGCATGATAACGTTATTCTGACATCAACCACAGGACTCCCTGCAGTTTTTCTTGAGAGAGTAGTTACTTAAATATCAAACATAGAGCATAGGGACTTTAGAAGCGAGTAAGACAATGAAGAAAAAAATTTTAAAATCTCCTATAAAATAAAGTGTTGTGTATGTAAGTATGTCACGGGGTGCCGCTGCGAAGTAGTCTGTATGTGTAGTAGAATTGGGTTCAAATCCTACATCTGTCATTTGACGAAAAATTCTGTTTGCACTTCTGCCAGGGTCTGGCAAACCATTCGAGAGTAACATTTTTTGGAAAACTTCTCAAATTGCCATTGGAATTGGGCAAAAATTGTAGGTCCCCTTGTATGTGAAGAATACAACACATATAGCGGATAATGCTTAGAATTGGGCCTAGCCGTTGGCTTCTGCACCTCTGGTTTTTATTTGTACCTCTGTCACCTGAAAATTAAGACGAGCTATTTTTCACGATCTCCAGATCAGTGAAGGTCTCGTCAAGGGCTTCGAGAGTATGATTTATCTCGGAAGACTCCTCAAAGTTTTTGAAACACACACAGCGTACATGATTGAAAGGATGAGATGTTGCGCCTTTCGTTTTTTTTTGTAGGCAGGTATGTCACGCACTTAAACGCTATAACAAAAGTCAGTAAAATAATTACAGACCAAACTGAATGACTTGGGCTCTTCGCAAGAGTTTTCACCAAGCACGTCATTGGCTCAAGTTCAAGTCCCGCTAGGGGGAAATAATTTTTTACTTTTTCTTTTAATCGATGCTTGAAACATTCTTTCTGTCCATACGATAGGCTTCTTCTTCTTTGCATGTGTTTTATAGAACCGACGTTTTGTTTGGCTTTTGAGTTAAGAAATGCCTAAAACCGTTATCAAATCCTCGCCGGTAAATTTTCTTTAAGTGGCGGCCACAGCCGGCAGCAATTCAAGATGTTGTTGCATAACGAACAGGCATTAGGGTAGTTAATCTGCGTTATTCTATGGTTAAGCAATGGCCTAAGATTTTCTTCAGTCCCATAACTTACCTATAAACCATTTGTCGTCCTGTGTTAGCAATTTGAGTGTACAATTTTTTTACCATGTCGAAAACCTACAAGCTCAGCTCACTAACATAGAACTTCTAACAAGCTAAAATTTTGGCCGTTTTCGTTGACCACGCACACTTTTTTAAGGGATTTTAGCTTAAAATGACTGTTTTTCAATAATTATATATGAAATTTGACTAAAAATTATACGACAAAAGTTGTAGATCTTAGCATTAATTCTAACTTTTTTGTATATGCATGTAGTATGTGCCTCCACTTTTGTGGGCGTGGCGTTAAAAAAAGTGATTTTCTTAGTTAAAAAGGCGGAGTTTTAGGCCGAAATGTATGCAACCACCTATAGTATAAGGCATTCAACAGTTATAGTTTTATATCCCGCCCACTTTTTGGAGGCGTCGCAGATGGACTGAAGCTTTTGCATACGCAGAGTTGCACTTTCCCACTTGTTTTTTTTTTTCTAGAAAAAGTATTAATTAGAAAGTTAAAGCACCTACATCAAGGGGCCCCGAGACACAAGTAATGCTCAGCTGGAAAAGGATCACAATCATGTGGTATGGGCACATCCGAATAGGGGTTTTTGATATCGTCGGCTAAATGTGTAAAACTGCTAAGTCCACTTTTGGGCGAAAGTGAGATTTGGATGCCATTTTGTAGATCAAAAGATCTTAAAATGGATTTAATACGTAAGTCCGATCTGAGTTGGTTGCTGAAGAATCGTACCTAGGTATAAATTTTTGTTACGTCCAAACCTTCAAAAAATTTTAGGCGTAAATTTGCTAAGTTCCGGTTTCTCCCTTAGTTGGTTAATACAAAGCAAGTTTTATTTTAGGAAAACTTGCTAAGTCCATCAAAAAAGTCGATTATTTGAATTAAATGCAAAAAAATACAATTTTTCCTCAATATAATGGTACGGAAGGGAAACATACAGAAACGGGATTTTGGAATTTTTTAAATTGGCTTTAATTTAGGTTTTATGTAGTTTTTTCACTCTCCTGTAAAATTCGTCAAAATTGACTTAGGCCCGTTTGCTGATACTCATCATAAACTGCTAAGGTCTACTTAGAGCCAAAGTTCCACATAAAAAACTGTTAGAATATTAAAAAAATGGCCGTTAAGTACAACTTAGCTAAGCCCCAGAATAAGTAGGTCGTAAAAATTTTAGTAGAACATAAGAAAATTTATTTTCAATTTGTTTTTATATTGTCAGAAAACTTTTTGATTATAATTTCTCGGCTGTCTTAGCATGAAAATAGCCTTAGTTGCTAGTTTTCCCATACATTTTATTTAAAAACAATTCAAAAAACATTTTTTCATCCAACCAATGAATGTGTTGAACTTAAATTCATTTTGAGCAACCCAAAATCGTTATGTTCCACAACGGCGGTAAGTTTAACTTAAGTCTTAAGAGCAACTTATATTTATGTATGAATGTGTAGGATCAGCAAACGGGCCTTAGCAGCTTTGCACATTTAGCCGACGATATGATTTTTCTTCTACATTTTTGTGAAGAAAATACAGAACTTCTTCTCAGTAAATAGTCAGTTCTGATAGATATTTCCACAAAAAAAGATTTTAGCACCCGCTCAAAATCCTTCAAACACTAGTCCGCGATTAACATAAATCTTCAACTAATCTCAAAGATCAGAGGCAAGTAATTTAGAAAAAAAGACTCGTCGCTAATCTAATTCACCTTTTCCAAAAACCTCGCTTATGCCACTTTTTACCCTTTTTGTACATCATTATAACAGTTTGAGACTCGTATACGAAAACCGAAACTGTCCACGCATGACAGATCTGTAACAAATATACCTACCTACGTTTTCCATTGGGATTTTAACAACGAAATTGTTTTCTCGCTCCTGTTGAATTGTCATCGTCACCCTTTTTTGAGATCCAAAAAGACAAGTTAAAGGTACTCGTACCAAATGAAACTTTTGTTTCACCGCTGGAGATACTTCAGGATTTATTTTTAAATCGTCTCCCCAAAATGGCAGTTTTATATCCGGTGGAGATATATGTCTGGTATAAAAATGGCAATTGAAGTGGTTTTGTTTGACATTTTCAATTAAAAAGATATAAAAATGGAGGTTTTTTAAAAAAAAAATAGGTTTAGGGTTAAAAAACGAGAACCGTTTGAAGATCAAATGTTCCTGATTTGTGAGTTAAGTCATTGTTTTGTTATTTCCCTGAGAGCTAGAATGACAGATGTTAATGCATAGGGAACGGGTTTCTGCGTTTCAATATTCTGCTTTTTCAAAATTCTGCTGCTAGCAATAAAGTTTTGCTTATTTTTTTTTAAGGAAACTTTCGCCCCCTTTTTTTAAGAAAACAAACAGGCAGGGCGGCAGCACGGTCCTCACATATTTCGACGTGTAAATTCGCAAAAGTCATACTTTCAGAATTTTAAAGACAAGATTTTATTTAAAGAATTCTGACCCCAACCATACCTACCCTATGTTATTGAGAGATTATTTCTGGTGGTGTTTAATTCCTCTACGTATTGCGAAATACTAATTATCGATCAAAAATTAATATCCAAATTTTTGAATTTGTTTGCGGTGAGTGTATACTTAATTTTATCATGAAATTAATTTCCAAATCAAAGGTTCTCCCGAAACGAAGCACCCAACTACCCATGTCCTTACCAACATCGTGGTACCTACTCAAACATCTTTTAAAATAAAGATCTTTCCCTAAAAAGTATTTAAATATTTAGTAAAAAAAAAACTGAAGTATTATGGGGGATTTGCGACTTTCCGTCAAGTCACACCAAGTCACCCCTTCTACATTCATTTCAACCGAGAATTAAGTTTAATATCATGTTGGCGGTCAATGTTAGATAACATTTTTTTCGGATTCTTAAATGGAACGGTGAAACATCAAACAATGAACTTATGTCTGGCCTTGTCCATAAAAATGTAAAAAGTGTTTTTTTCTTGTCGGCACCGTATTGAAATTGTAAACTGATAACCCAATATTTAAATTGATTCATGTCAAACAGTCGTCCATATCGCTGACTCAATTTAATTCAATCTAGCGTGCAAAAAAAGTTAAAAAAAAACTCATTCTCATTATCAATTCGTTTTAATTAAAAATAATTAATTATTATCAACAACAACACACACAAACACACACGTATTTCCTGGTCATTTTGCCGAGCATTTGCTTTGCAAAATTCAACTCGAACTGGAAAATCTTAATGACCAGTCGACAACAAGCGAGACTGCAACTACAGCCATCGACTGCAACACTGTCAATCAATTGCAGCAATTCAATAACAAAATGATAATCAAAACCGAGGAAAACCAAATCAAAGTCTTTCTCTAGCCTGGTCGTCCTCGATTCGGTGTGTTTAGTTCATGCAACAAAAGGAGGGCACATCTAATGGACTCAACTCGAAGACTATTGCAACGAAATGCTGTCCGTACTTTAGATATAGATAATCCGGCTGGCTGGCAATCCGAATGCACAATCTGACAGACCGAAAACCAACTAAATGACGATCGGCAGTCGTTGTGCGGTGGACCTGAATTGATTATGATTATGCAGTCCGGTTCGGAGTCGACTTACGCATATATGCACTACAACAGACGGTATTCAGAGAGGTTTGGAAATAATTCAATAAATTATGCGTTTTTATATTATACGCCGGCCGCTTGGAGATGGAATTTTTTCCTAGAGAGCGCCGCACAGAAGCCTGACCAGCTGTCTCCACTGAAAAACTGTCATATTTATTCATAATTTATCTTGATTCAAGAGGAGCCATGACTGCGCTATGAAATCATATATCTGGATGATAGTTTTTTTGAGAATTTAATATCAAGTCTTTTAATTAAAACCAAAAAAGCACACTAATCGAGTGTAGATTTGAAGATGACAGCTTTCGGGGAACCCGTTTCTAATTAATAGACGCCACTTTTTCGGATACAGAATTCCAGAATTCATACAGTGAAATGAAGTGCGAAATGAATCGGACAAATGGTGGTGCGAAAAAGAAGTTCACATCCAGAGTGCGTGTGAAAAAATGTGGTGTGGCATGTCCCAGTCGTCCAGCCAGCTGCAGCTGCAGGAACCAATCGGTGGCATGCGAGCGCACTGAGCTATTCAGGCGCCAATAAATCAATTACAATTCCACGAGCGTAAAGTAATTTGCACGTAGTTTCTCTTTCGTTTGCATGTCTAGTGATCTTTTTTTTATGAATACGATTATTATAAATTTAAAACGTGGAACTGCTTGTGTAAACACAACCGTTTGGTTGCTTTAATTCCTAATTTAGTTGATATCAATTGCATGAAATGTAGCCCGAACGACCGAGAATCCAGTCGTCTATAATAGCGACGACCATCATGAGGTCTGCGGTGCACAAAGTGGTGTGCTTTGGAATTGAAATGATTAATTTACCCCACCCCATGAGATGGTGGAATGATTGAAGAGCGGGTGTTTTTCGATATTCAGCTCATTTTTATTTTTATTTTGCTTTTGCGATTTTATGATTTTTAAACTGGTCACGACAGATCAATTATGGCAGGCAATAACTAAGAATCGCGACTACGGCGGCGGCGGCGGCGGCGATGTCGTCGTTGCGTTGTGCAGAATGACAGGAATTTATTTTATGGATTTGATTAATCGGGCGACACCTTGTATTTGGCAGCATAAATATTTGTTTTTTATGGGGAGCTTTATATAGTCAGACTGGACTGAGCAGCACGTGCGGATGTGAGATGGTTTATATTGGCTTTTTGGGGACTTTGTGCGGCTTCGTTTTCAAAATGGATTTTATTAAAATCAGACTTGTAAGGGGTTAAAAATGAAATGTACATATTTTAGGTACCTTAGCGCAAACATCAAATCCCTGATAGATGAGATCTTTTTGATCAAACTGCAATTGCGCTCCAAAAATTATTTCCCACTCTTAAGCCTAAAAAATCTAAAGAAAGAATACATACGACGCAACCATGTTCATCCCTGGAATATTAGGGGAAAAAAGGTCGAAATCAACACAAATTTTTGGGCAGATTCCATCAATCCTTTAAAGACTAGCTGCATTACGCTGCCTGCGAATAGCACATATGTTACTTTTTCAAAAGTTGGAATTTAGCAAATATATAAGCATTGTGCTGGTCTCGTGAAAGTTCCTCTTCATTTGATGTACAATATCATGCAGATCCATTTAGAACTTCCGGAGATTTAGTGGCTCGAACATTGTGCTAAGGATATTAATACATAATTGATTGAGGCGAACAAAAAAGAGTTCGATTTTGTGTTAACTTTGTTAAATTCTGGTTTACTTTAATTTTTAAGAAATTTCATTAAATTCCTTAATAGTCCCGATCCGCAAGAATTTCGGTCCCCAAAATGTGGTAAATAGGGGAGAGCTCACTATGGAAGCCGTTAGCATGCAAATTACCTTGAGAGGCAAAAAACCTACAGCAAAAAGAGTGTGTGTACAGGAGTGTGTCTCAAAATGAGCAATTTCCTTGTTGGGGAGTCTATTTTTCAGCTTAGAGTGGCCAATGGTGGTCATGGTTAGATCTGGCAAATAGTAGCAAAAGTAAGAGCAAAAGTAAAAGATCATACTTTCTTTTCCTTTTCTTCCGAAATAAAATTAAACTCAATTTGGTGGGATGTAGCTGAGGTCTTGTGGTGAAAAGGATCTGCAGTGCTTCAGTGTTTGCTCATAACCGTTTTAGTTTTATCGCGAGTACTCTTCGGTCTATAGCTCTTCCACCGAGAGCGAGATTCGAGTGTATTGAGACACTGCATCACGTGAAGATTAACCTGAAGATAGTGGTAAAAAAAAACTAACTGACACTTGCAGCTCAGAAGACACATTACCTGAACTAGAATTTATAGTCATTGAGAATTTCAAATCGAGAGTTCACTTATTCGCATAGGTGCGACCGTGAATAAACTTTTATTGCATTAGTCGGGATTTTAACCCGGGACCTTAGGCCGACACACGTTAGTTAGTTAGTTTCAGTTAGACACACTGCACGATGCTCACGTTGTAAGTTTTGAAGAGAAGTAGTTAAAGATTTCGAATACAGGCACGTTTCACTGTTTAGCAGTCCACGCATCATAGCTTTTGTCAGTCGTCAAAAGATGAAATTCGGTAGGCTCTCGTCTAGTCGTCTTTTGGCTTCTAATACTTCTGACACCTTCTCTCTGTGCAAAATGTGACCCTTAGGTCAGTGTGCGCTACAGTCCTCAACCAATGTTCGCCAAGCAGTTCGTTTCTAGCTAGCCGCCTCAAGCTTAGGTTAGGTTGAAGTGGCAGCAAAGAAACCGATACACAAAATGGTTCTTCAGAATAGAGTGATCTCTTCTTCCTCTTCTCTCTTGGAAGAATGGCTGGTCTTCTCTTTATATTTGGCTGGCAAGACAAAACTCGTCACCTAAATTGACTCAGTCATAAAGTCTTTTTTTTTAAGCATCCTCAGTTTCGAGGCCAACAGAAGGACCAAACATTTTTTAAGGCTCATGTCATTTCAGATGCCAGAGCAATGCATCGGGAAAACTTAATAATCTGCGTACTCGATAGATGGCTGCAGCGAGCAAGAAGGCAGGAGGAACAAGCCCAATTAGCTAGGTTAAAGCGTTAAATGGTCTACGCAAAAAAAAAACTTTAACGTAACCCCTCAGTTTTAGAGCACACAAGGGCATATTTTACCAAAACAAAAAGTGGTAATAAACAACTTGCAATGCATTTCAAAACTACATTAAATTAATGATTTACACGACATTAGCATCATTTTTTTTAAATAAGCCTCGTTTAGCCCTTAAACAACATTTTTACCACGATATCTCTCAAAGCTATAATCTCCAAAGCAAAAATCTCGAAAAATTGAATCTCGCACAAAAATAAAGTCTAGAACTACGAAGATCTCGAAAACTGAATTCTTCAATTAGCGCAGGTACCTACTTTCTAGATTTTGTCGAGATATCGTCTTTTGAGATTTTCGTGTATTTGACATTTTGTACCACACAAAATTCTCGAAACTTTTGTTGTTCGAGATAATTTCATTTTTTATACTAAATTTAACCACTTTTTTCAGTAGCACGCATAACTTCTCGATAAAAAGCAGACGCATATGAGAACTTTCATAAAGGACTTAAACTGTTATTGTGACTTCTTGCAAATTTTCTCTTTGGAAACAGGCAACTATTTGTTGTCCAAAGGGGCCAGAATGGGGGGGGCTTCCAGATGGCTAATCGGATGCGCTAAACATTTCGGAACTTGTTCTCTATGCAAAGCATAATGGCTTTGTCTTTTGAGCTGACGAGCGGCGTGCATTGGTTGAAAATCCAATTACGTCCGTTAAACAGAGTATTGGAAACAGTTAAATGACAGGTTTCAAACTTTTCTTTTGGTTTACTTTTTCGCCTGTTTTGGTACCTTTTTCACATACAGTGGAGTTTTCTCGTGGGAAGTCATAGGCAAGTCCCTTCTTTACCATCACAGAAGCTGGTTTTGGCGGTCGATTTGTGAAATGTTGCAATAAGACGTCCCTTAACTTAATTGCCTTGTAAAATTATCTAAATTTAACATTTTTATGTGTTCAAAACAGTATATGGAAACCTTTATTTTAACGGCTCCTGAGATGTCTAACATTAAAAGGGTGGCTGAATTCCTTGATCGCGAGTATAATATTAAAATACAAATGACAATAAACTTAATCAGTTTAAGTATGACGGTGACCATCCGATCATTATAATAATGAACAGTTCAGTATTCGAAGATGATGTTCATTTCAAATTGTTTAGAAGATAAAAACATATAAATGTTCAGTATTTTACAAGTTGTTCATTATTTGTTCCATAAAAATTCTAAAAACAGTAACGTGAACATTGAGAAAAAATCTTTTTGTTCTAGCGACTGCTATAATATCTAATACTACAGTTAAACCAACCCCTTAATACTGAACTTAGTGAAAAAATTTCGAAATTTAATTTTGCCGTTTATACTGGAGTTTCAGCGTTTCAAATGACAATCAAGGCCAAAATCTGACTCATCAAGTCCTCCATACAGCTGAAATTGTCGTTATTACTTGCTTATTTTTAGTTTTAAAATACGACCCAGAGCATTTTTGTCGATTTATGTCAAATTACAAATGTTTTCTTTGAGTATTTTCTGTCAACTGCCTTGAGATCCCCTAAGATTAAGAGATTCGGTGATTTGAGAGGTTTGTTCAATTCGACAAACTTTTAAATAAAAATAAATTAATAGAGTGGCGCAACAGCTCGAGGTGAACCAGGGCCAACTTCTCAACAATGTATGCTGGTGTGTTAATTTCTTTACATACAAGGGGACCTACAATTTTTTGCCGAATCCGAACGGCACTTTAAGAAGTTTTTCAAGACAAATGATACTCTCGGAGGGCTTGTCAGACCCTCGCGGAGGTGGGGACCGTGAAAAAGAACAAGTCTTTTTTTTCAGGTGACGATGGCAGGATTCGAACCCAGACCTCCGGCGTAGTAAGCACACACACTAACCACTACGCCACGGCACCCCACAAACTTTTAAATGCCCAGGCGAAATTCAGCATTGAACTGAAATTCAACATTTATAAATCCTGAAAAATTTATGGCGAAACGCTGAACATTTAGGGTGAAATGTTGAATTTATCTTAAATGCTCAAATTAGGCTCGGTGTAAACGTACTATAAGCTTAGAAAAAAATGATTTCAATATTTTTGAGTCTAATTTACGTTTTATATATGTATGTATGCTTTTTTTGTGTTTTATCTGTTACTCTTTTCAATATTTCAAAATTATACTATTTAATATTATTTTTGATTAAATAAAAGTGTCCCCATATTTCGTCACTCGCGTCATATCACTTCTTTCCGTTAAAATCTGAATTTGGATTTAAAATTTTTCAGAAAATGTTTTACAGTTTAAGCGAAGCAAAAACTCTATAACTGAAGGAATCAGTCAGTTGCAGGCAAGCTACTGAGTGAAAGAGATGTGTGTCACATTGAATGTCACTAGTGTCACAACGTTTTTTTTATGACAAACAGTAACCAAAAAAGTAATAGGTAAAATATTTAATATTTGTAAGGTTAATAATTGTCTGTAACATTATGTCAGAATCAGCGTGAATTATCACTGGGTATCGCGTCAAATGTTGCTAGCATCACTTTCAAGACTTATTTTTCAAGTGACGCGAGTGACATTTTTGTGACGCAAGTGACAAAATTGCAGGGTTGCAAGATGCAAAATAAAACACTTTTTTGGTGTGCAAACTAAAAGGAAACAAGGGCAAACCTTAAAATCATTGGATAATAAATAATCTTAACCTAATTTTGTGTATTGTTTCATATTTTTGTCGTTTCGGCACTTTTCGTCAATAAAAAAATTTTGTGACGCAAGAGACATTTGCAAAATCAATGATTGTAATAAAAATTTCTAAATTTAAATTTAAAATGCATTTTATCTCAAAGAGAGAGTTGTAAACTGAATTGAACAACAAATACGTTTCCTTATGACTTTTTTACCAGCTTTCCGTGAAAAAAAAAGTGACACGATTTTAGAGTTCAGCGCTGAAATCAGTTTGACACCAGCGCTGAAATCAAACGAAGGATAACTCTTGCCAATCGCTGTTTCTTTGGGCTAAGAGGCAATTGAGTAGCAAAGCCCTCTCTCGAGCAACTAAAGTGTCCATGTATAAGACCCTCATCATCCCAGTCCTGCTTTACGGTGCAGAAGCATGGACCCTGTCAAAGTCGGATGAAAACACTTTAGGCTGCTTCGAGAGGAAAATTCTTCGGACGATTTACTGTCCCGTCTGCATAGACGGAGAGTGGAGGAGGAGATATAACATCGAACTTTACGGGCTGTTCAGCGATACCGACCTAGCCAAAAGAGTCAAAACACAACGTCTACGATGGCTGGGTCATCTAGAGCGGATGGACACCAACGCCCCGGCCCGGAAAATCTTCGAATCCACACCGCAGGGATGACGCGGTAGAGGAGCACCGAGACTCAGGTGGCGCACGCAAGTGGAAGGGGACCTCAGCCAACTTCGCGTGCGAAACTGGAGACGGCTAGCTAGAGACAGAGCTGGCTGGCGAAGCTTGTTGGCTGAGGCCCAGGTCCACCCCGGACTGTAGCGCCACCTTAAGTAAGTAAGCAAGATTTTAGAGTTCGGGCGACATTTTAAGTAAATTGATCGAAAATATTCTGTCAATACAGGTATTACTTGTCAATATATTAAATGTCATATGTCAAAATGGTATTTAAAATAGGAATAGCAGGTATTAATTAAAGAGCTAACCGAACGTATCGCTGCTTATATTGGGGAACGGCCCCTATGGCAAAGCCATACAAAATCAAATTGAATAGTGGAAAATTACAACAATTTACAATTCTACAAACATATTATAATGTACCAATCAGGTACCAATTTCCTTCTGGAGTTACCTATCATGGTCCCGAATGTGCGTCTCCACAGTTGGTATAGAGGAGCAGTAACCTCACGAGTTGGCCAGAAAAGACTCAGATTTTCACTGTCAACTCTTAGATTTAAATCTTTGTCAAACTGAACTAGATTAAGAACTGCAAAGAATTGGCAGGACAATAATTGACAGGGCCAACATAAGAGTTTTGTCGCTTACTGAATTGGAACTTTAAAACTTTAATGAGTTGTCACTGACTTTTCTAACTGAATAATGACCAGCTTAAGGATAATTCGTTTGATCCGAAGTTTAAATTTTACTTGAACGAAACGACTTGTAACTGTCGCCAAACATTTTTCTAAAAGTCTTGAAACTTGAAAGGCCTTCTTGGATATTGCAGGGATACATGTATGCTGTTTCACCATCGAAATGTTTGGGTTTTTTGTCTCTTAAATGTTACTTTCAGGGATCGTCACCAAAAATCTAAAAACGAATAAGTTTACCATAACGACTATTGTCGAAACGATTCATTCTTTCATTAATAATTCAGACTCCCACAGCTCGATTTAATAAAGACAAAAATAATCTCCAGATCCATCATGCCTTAAGAGGTTCCTAAGGAAACGTAAGGTTACTTTGGAAACCTAACATAACAAAGGAATTTTCTATCGGAATTTCCTTGAAAGTTTAAATAAAAATCTAATTTCATTGCATGCCACAAACATAATTTTGGTGCGTAACTACAAAAACAAGCCTCATAGTTCAATGACGAGTTCATTTAAGACTTTAATTGAGCAGTCTTGTGTTGTATCTCATTAAAGCATGATAAAGCAATTACTCTACATTATCTGGCAGCTCAAAAAAGGGATTTAATTCCGTTA
Organism: Neoascia interrupta; assembly: GCA_947623515.1. Taxonomy (NCBI): domain Eukaryota; kingdom Metazoa; phylum Arthropoda; class Insecta; order Diptera; family Syrphidae; genus Neoascia; species Neoascia interrupta. Next base: position 20,416,997 of record OX392462.1, on the reverse strand, counting down.
CCAAATGATCAACCACATATTGAAAACCAGAACGCGCTGCTGCCGACATCGAGGGTGTTAGATACCAGTGTTGTTCCAAAATATTCTCTCGCTTACACACACTTGAATTGGACGTACCTACGTATAGTCACATGCATAATTATGCAAGAAGGGATGATTACTTAACGCTCGTTGCCGACCGACGACCGTGCCAAACAAATAAGTTGTATAAGGGAATTAGTCCTGCAATAGCTATACTGCTGATGATACTAAATTTAGGGTGGCATTAGAATGAGTATGTTGCAGGATTGTTTATATATTTTTTTTTTTGTGAATAGGTACATTCTTCCAACATTCAATTGCGCAGAGCTATGCGTATACAGTCGTGTACGATGAACCCTTTTGTTTTATGCCACACGAATACATGTAAATTATCTACCCATACCGCTTGCTGATATCAAAATTCAACCGAAATGAAAACATTGAAGCCGGGTAATGAAGTGTATCTAAAGCGGGCTTGCTGTTGCAGCACCCTCGTATCCCTCACAAAAAGGTCCTCATTAAGGGATACCCATCTGAGTGTGTACATGCACGACGAAAGGGTTTTCCTTTTTCCGTGTGTAGGTGTTCACATTTATCTGGTCTGGAGAAAAATAACCAAACCATTGAATACAACGTCATAAACCACACCGAGAAGAGATATACCTTCTACATCTCCAACGAATTATTGTGGGGTCACGATTTTTGGGGAGAAATTTAGGAACCAAAATATTCATTGAACCAAAATCTAATTTGTGCGTTCCCTTTCCCTTCGAAATTTGGCAATAATTCAGCGGACCTAATTTAATTTGTTTGGCTGAAGTAGATTTTCTATTTTTGAAAGAAAGTGCCTCGTTCATTAAAAGCCGACGAAGCTTTGGTCATACTGTCTCTTCATGGGTTTCTGGGCGGCCGGCCGTGCCAAATGCGAACCGTGAACGAATCGAATTTGATAAAAAATTTTACAAAAATAAAGGAACTCATATGAGTCGTGGTGTTGAATTTTGACAATGATTACTCGTGAGTTTTTGTTTCACACATGATAAAAGGGTGCCGACATGATTGACCATAACAAATTTTCGTCTTTTCTGATTCAACACCGAGCGAGATTCCATTTAGATACGACGACATACGAGTGTGTACGGATAAAAATGAGATAATTTCAATTGCCCGGTTAAGAGGGCTTCAGAGGTGTGTGTCTGTGTACTTTTTTGTTTCCTGTCTTTTTTTTTTATTTTTATTTCTGATTTAATTCTGTCTCAATCATGGTGGCCGGTGAATGGTCAAATGGTCATTGGGTTAGAAGGGAATGATGAAATTTGATACGAAAATCGCTGGCAACATAAAACGAAAAGTATCTCAGTTTTTTTTTTTGTTTTGTTGTCAGATTTTGGAGCAAAAATTTACATAAAAATTGCGAATGAATAGGTAATTTCGAAGAATACGATAAATGTGATTAGGCATTGACAGATACGAGAAGCGGCGAATTGTAGACGATGAAAATGCGGTTTGATGGATGTGATTCGATTTAATTGTGTCGGCTTTTTGATCAGGGCTGGTGTTTACATTTTATTTAGTTTGTGGCTTTATTTAATAGTCTATAAGTAAGGCGATATCTAATAGGCTACGCATGCTACATTGATATCGATACTCTTCATCTATCACATGAAAAGAAGATGAGTGGTTGTTTTGGAACCTCTTAAAATTAAATTGATTAAGGATCGGTTTTTGACAGTTGTCGGCTTTATGGCTTTATGGCTTAAAAATTGTGTTTTAGCGAGGTCAATGCACCTTTGATATGAAGACAAAAATTTTGGGACTTGAACTTATTAGAATTGAGGATTTCTCGTTGGTTTTCTGAAGATAATACGACGAGTGAGCAACATAATTACTTTTTTAACCAGCTTTTAAAGAAAAATATGACACCTACACAATTTGAGATTTCTGGTAAGTTCCAAAACATCAATCAAATAAAATTTTGTTAAAATTTGAAATAAGACGGAATTGCTTCATTCTTGTATTTCGATAAGTGAGTTGTGAAGTTCTGTGGCCGTCATAACTGGGATACCACCGACATTATTTAAGGGACATCTAACTGAGTTCAGACTTTGCAAACATGTTGAAAACAAGGTTAAGTCTGTACAGGAAGAAACCTTGTAAATTTGAAACTTCAAATATACTTAAGAGAAAGTAATTGTTTATGGTATCAGCATTTTTTTTTAAGTCTGTTTTGAAGCTTACTTATTCTTGTACCTAGGCATGTATTAAGTATAAGGTTAATTGAGATATCCAAAACCGTGAAGGTGTTGCACGCCACACAGGAGACCGGCTGGCCAATGAGATATGCCTTAAAAATGGAACGAATGGTTCCAGGTCAAAACAGCCCGCCCTCTCTCCAACAACTCCCACAAAAGTCAGCTGCATGATATGAGGTATCTTACCATGGGCATCCATAGTCTTGTGGCCCTTGTGCTCATGGCCCCATTTTTAAGTTCGCAAGCTGCAGTCAGCACAGGACTCATTAAACTTTATTTCAGAGATAAAGGGAAAACTGGGCTTCCTTTTTATTTGTGCAGGGTGTTTCCTAATTCGATGCCAATACTTTGGGATATGATTCTTGAGTTTAATTGAAGAAAAAAATCGTTACACAGTATGGCCTATCTCTAATTTTGATATCATTTATTGGGAATTTAATAAAACACCTACTTTGAGGCACCTTGACCCATACTAACAGAAATATCTCCGCTAATACTTACAACAGAAACTTAATTTAGGATTTGGTGGGTGCTGGCTATTTTGTTTGTACAAACTTTGACTTGGTGGGTGCTGGCTATTTTGTTTCGTAGTTTTTGGCAATTTGCAGCAACTTATTGTTCAATAGATTTTTCTTTTGTCTATGTTTGCCATTTTGCTTAATACATAGTTTTGATAATACTCTCTGCAACGTGCCTTAAAGCCGACCTGGGTTGACCACGAAAAGTGTGATCAACTGAAAGAGCCTAGTTTTTTTTAACACGTAGTTAACCTTTCTACGGCCTTAGTCTCAGCTCAAAACACGCTACACCCATAATACGTTGCTCACATATTACAAAATATAAAAACAAGTGAGTAAATGCAAAAATTCGACCGTAACGAACATCTCAACAGTCTACCTTTAAGTTACACACTAACGCCAAACTTTAAAAAATTTCGGCCTAAGTTCATACGGTGAGTTAACTATCTGTATGGCACGTACTTCAAAATAGGCGTGAACTAAGAACAATATCCTTTAATATCTTTCATTAGAACCATGAGGAAAACCAAAAAACCGGGGTGGAATCGGCTAAGGTGATCTGTGATAATTGATGTCAAAAAATCACAAAAACACGTTTACCTGAACTGTGATAACCACAGTTCTTCTTGTTACAGCTCATTATGATCAATCACAATCAAAACCAGCTAGTCCTCAGTTTTCAAACTTTCTGGTTAGTTGGTTTTTTGGCCTGCACTTAGGCGGACTTTCTGCATTCATAAGTAAAACAAAAATGTTCTTACACCACAAGCCTAAATAAAGCAACGATTCAGAACAATACTTTTGTGAGCACCTTGGTTTATTTTTTTTTTATCACATTGACTGTCACAAAATGTGAAAATCACTTATCATCTTAGCCGATTGCAGTTCAGGTTTTTTTTTATAAAAATACCCCTTTAAAGTTGGTGGAGCTTAAAACTTTTTCTTTAATAATTATTGATATCTCTATAATATTGTTTTCGATTTAGAGTACATTTTCAGAGAAATCAATATATAACACGGTAAATTTGGGCATGGTAGATGGTGTGAGCGGTCTAATTTTCGTCATTATCGATCATATCTTAAGGCTAAGCGCACAATTGCAATAATATAAACCATCAATAGTTTACTCACGGTCCACAAAAGCAGCGCATACGTGAACAAATTTTCCAGTTGTACACACAAATTCAGATGAAATATTTTACGCTTTGCTCTCTTAACTGTCGGCGACTTGAAAGAAATAAAGGGTTTCACATCCACGCTGGACTCTAGAGCTACCTGTGCTGAGAATTCATTTCTGACAGCGAGCAACTAAAAAATCCGTGACAACACAGATTTAAAAGTTGCCCGAAATTGGTTTCGTGTCGGTTGCTCGTGTGTGCGCATTCCCAAACAAGCCCATGGGACTCAAGAAGGCAATCAAACCGTTGCGTGACTAAAAGTGACATGTGTGCGATTAGCCTAAAAGGTCTTATGACGTTGACGGTACGCTCGTTATTTCACTATTGTACAAACTATGCATTAAAATTAATATACCGAAGGAAGGGTATTTAAACTGACAAGTTGTCTGACAAGTTGATTCCACTTGAGAACTGTTCGCTCAAATCGAAGAAAAGACTACACATAACCAGTACAAAATCTGTTTTTATGTCAACAGGACTTTCTAGAAATCGATGGAAAGTTCTCGAGCTGTTTACTTTCTCTAATGACCAGGAAATTCAAGTTCTGCCTAAAACAATTCTGTGACTAATCAATAATATCCTTCCGAGAGCATAAAGCTACAAAACAGGGCTGTGGAAATCAAAAAAATAGTTCACCCCGTTTGCTAAAATAAAAAAATCCAGAAGCGATATACTCCAAAATCGGTTTCAAAAATCTCATGTCCAAAATCTTAAATGGGACAAAAATTTAGAAACGTACAATTTTTTATCAAGATTCTTAGAATTGGGAAATCGAACTATTTTGAGATATTTTAACGCACCCAAACTTGCACCTATCCCAAATCGTATCGTGTATGCCCAGCAGGATGTTGCAGGAGGGCAATATGCCACTTTTCAACATTCAACTAGGCAAAATAGAGCTTTTTCACATAACCAGGATGGGGAGAAAATTATTTTTTCGTTGGTGCTCGAATTTTTTGTTTGTTTCTAGATCTTTTTTTTGGACTTGGTGGTAGATCCTGAAAAAAGCTTAACTGACTCTGTTTAAGGCACACGAGAATCTCCAAAACTACTGACTGCCTTTTTTTTACGGCAAATGCACTTACAAATTATTGTATTTAACAAAAAAAGTTCTCTTGACCCTTAACAAACAAAGGTTCATTCCTACAAGATTGGTATTTTGGGGAGGCTGGATAATAAAGCTTTTCGAATAATTGGTAAATTAAATGATTTTGTAAATATTTTTACGAAATTTGGTAAAATCGGCTAATGTGGTATAGTTGAAACTGGGTTATGTGGTTCAATATCCATGATACGTCTTTGGATAAACTGTTTGCCCTTTTGTTGCACTAATTAAAGGCAACATTGCGTGATTTAAACGTCTAAAAAACAGACCGACAGTTATGTTCGACTGGTGTAGAATACCATATTGCACACTGTGTCGCATACTGTGTACCAAATTACCCAACATACATATTTCAAATTTGGTACTTTTCTTATTGGTTTATTTTTATACAAAATTTGCCTTCTGTTTGAGGAAATATTTTTTATTAATAATAAATACCTTGCCATGCAGTGTTTCGCTTCAAACTATTGTTTTTTTAAATAAAAATTTTTTATTGAGTAGGTATACTATAGCCGACATTGAGTCGATGTCGAACCTATTCTAAATAGTAAACCTACTCTAACTAACAAAAACGAAACAAGGGGGTTCATCGAAAACATTTGTTGCAGAAGATTTTTAACCAAGGACCTGCTGACTTGTAACCTAAAGTGGAAATGGTCCAACTTATATATTTCCAAGGCCACCGAATAAGTCTTAAAGTTAGAGTCTTGAAAAACGATGGGTTGGCATGAAGTTTTTTAGTTTAAATGAATGCAAAAGTTCTCAAGCTTGAAAAAAAAAAAATCAAAACTTTATTTTATTAATCCTTGGAAGACACTTCTTAACTTTTATGAACGGGACATCGAGAATCGGGACCATTTGTACGTATAAAAGGTAAATGAACTCTTTTAAATATAGCAGCGCAAAGGAAAATGTATTATTTTCTTCGCCTTCTCAATATCAACGTAAAATAACACCCAAAGTTATTCCTGGATCATCGTAGCACTCAGCCAAAAGACTTGTGTATACTCAAATAGATTGACAAGCCAGAGACCATGAGAAAAGGATTTTATAGAGCATTTTTCAGTTATTTTTTTGCAGTTATTGGCTATTGGGGTTAAATGCAAACAACTAAGGGTCGCTTAAAATGTTCAATCTTAGCATTAGGTGAGTGTTTTGTTTCACTAAAATCTGTTATGGCTGCACGCCGATTTCAGAATACCTATAGACCTAACCTAGTTAAGTTTTTACAAGTCTCTAGAACATAATTTTCAATCCTGCTTTTATAAGGAAATGAAAAGGAATATTTTAAGGAATAAACCTAGCCCGAAAACCTGTTAGCTTGTGTTATAAAATTAAGATTTATAGGTAGGTACCTACATAGGTATGGCAATTAAAGTCAATGTATATCTGAGATAGGAGGCCTTACAGCTCATCTCAAGCCCACCTCTCACCTATTTGGTCCCCCTTAGACCAGATTAAAATTGCAGACTTAAGTTCATGACTTCTTCACAACCTTTCAATTTAAAACTTCCTAACTAGAGCTCTAGGTAACTATGTTACTGCAAAGTTGTATCGAATACTTTTCCATAAATTATCTACTTTGTACCTGAAGGCAATAATGTACTTCTCACGAAGAAAAAGTGTATTAAATAAAGGGTATCCCTGTGGTACTCCATCTAAACTCTTAAGAAGATAAAAGGATTACAAAACGAACCTTTTAATAAGAAATCCTCTTGCTTGTAGTCATACTCCAATGTTAATCCGTAACAATCTGTATCTGCGTCGATTTATCAATGATGAATAAAGATGCGAAAACACTTTTGATCTTTCTGTTAATCCATTCGAATTTCACAACAATTTTCTTTTTCACAACACTTTTTTGTACAAATTTCGATTATTATTCACGATTTTAAATTAATTTTTTTTTATGCTTATCGCAGGACACGGAATTCCTTTTAAATAAAATTTCACATTTTTGTTATCTTTCCTTATATTTTTTTTATGAATTAATTTCACTTTGTATCCTCCGTTGTGTAGCTTCGTTCCTCTTCACTCCCGGGTGAAAGAGTAATAAATTTTCGCTAATTTATCACTTCAACAAGGACGATGACTGTGATGCGATAAGATACAATACACAATACCAGACCCGAATCCGAATGAAATAATTCACCAAAACGATGGTGAATCAAAATTAATATCTTAACCAGTTGGCCAAACAACCGTTGTTTTTATTGCATTTAAAGAAAAAAAAGAAGCAAGGAAAAAGGAACCAAATTCAATTTAATATCCCGCGATAGAGAAATGTATAGACACTCTCTGTGTATCTATCACTATTCTATTCCTTGTGATTTACTGTTCCTTGGCACGCGATACGTTCTCGATGCGACACAGACCCGTTACCGGATAGATTCTAAAACAAACTGAATCGGTGTACTTTGCGCCATCGAACATGAAGTCCCAACAGAACGAAGCAACATACTGTTGGAAACAGGGGCGGAGTGGTGGAGGGCGACACTGGAATGTGTTGATGATGCCGGGCAACGGACCATTCCAGTGTATGCCGCTATCAACGGCACTTGGTGGGTCGAGTCGAGAAACCACGAAAGGCGCTGAGGCGAAATCTCGTCAAATTCCAATTGCATCGGACACGATTGGAAATTGATGTGGATTCGCCTTTCCAGTGAAGTGTTTGCTTGCTTTGGTTTTGTGTGGAATTTGTGGAACGTATTTGTGTATCTTTTGGAAAGTGGAATAGAGTTCGTTTTTGTAAACAAACTCAGAGAATGCTGATAATTGAGAAACAACATGTTTGATGATGGTGCGGTTTTGGTGTTTGGTTTGATCCAACAAAGAAAATGTTTCCATTCTGTTTGGAATAAGTTTATTAAAAATGTTGAAATATTTTAAAAACTTATTTTAATTTAAATATGAGGTACTTCATTTGGAAAATTGGAAACAATTGTGATTTTCTAACTAAAAGTTTAGAACTTTTTAGGTCTCTTCCCAGCCATTTGAACGTGCAAACAAACCAGACATTTAACATGTTTGCGAAGCATCAAAATAACATCTTCATTAAAATTGTGTTTTCTAATCAAAACAAATTCCTTAAGAGAAATTATTAATAATAAATCAACTTCTTAAGAGATTTAATGGTTTTTTCACTTGGTTGCGAAAGAGCACTGGAATTTAAGTTGGCGCGTGCCCACTTTCTGCTACTTCCATCACTGGAATGTATCTTTTCAAACATGGAATAGATACATTCACCATTCACATTCGTCGCGTCATCTTGGGCATGTTGTTGTTTGTTGCCGCGACAGCCGAGCGGCTAATTCAAGGTTTTTGCAAGGGAATACCCACTCGGTTTGGTGGTATTTTTGTTATACACTGGACGGTTTTTTTTTGTAGTGTGCCTGTGCAGTCTTTGTCGCGGTCGTTGTCACGAGGAAGTGCTTTTGCACTTGGTGTTTTGGTCGTCTGGTTGATCGGCCGGCGTTAGACAGCAGGGTTCCAGAACGAAATTTAATTGTTATTGTCTCGTATGGGAAATGAATTGGGGGTAATTGCGCTGACTTAGGCTGTGACAGGGGGAAATTATGTGTCATGACTTGTGGTATATTAACACATGTTCACATTTGCAGGGGTATTTAGAGGTAGTGAGGCGTATTGGTTTCGTATGTGGGCTTTTGGGTAGCTATGCACCTGTTTGGGATAAAAGCTTAAGCTTTCTTTTTGTAAAATGTGATGAAGCTGGGGGTTTTATTCCTAATGAAAATTTTTATAAATAGGTATAATATTGTGGCTAGAAATATTTTTTTTTTTAAATCTTTCGCGGTAGCTGATACGGCGAACTTGATCGCACCCAATTTCGTTTCGGAATTTTGGCCCTTCGGAATACGTATAGGTATTTGTCTTTCGTGCTTGGAATTTAGGCATTTCAGGCTAACGAGATTTTGATTTTTCAAGATCTTTGTGGAACTAAAGGATTATCTCGTTTTATTTCGTTTTGCTGCTACAAAAAAAGAAAATGCTACAAAATCTCGTTATTTACAAATTCTTAAAAATGTTTTCGTGAATTCAAGCCTTCAAGGTCCTGTTAATACTGTAAATTTCGATACATGTATTATAATTCCGTTATTTTTTACTTCTGGTTCATCCCGCTAAGCCCTTGTTACGTATATGACTATAAATAGCTTATATTTCCATAAAGATTCCTGCAAAGAAACCCACAGTAGGCAGTGTTTGTTGGTTAAGGACCCCAATGAAAGGGTCAAAATTAGCTACTTTTAAATTAAACATTTTTTTTGTGAGCTTCACCGAAGTATGGAGCATAAAAATATGTGAAAAACCTTCGAAAGTGACAACTCATCACTGGCGGTTCAATCGTGATACAAAGAAAATCTTAAAAATCACAAAGTAAGGGATATTTCGAAACTATGAAAAAAATAACAGGGGCCCGTACATTTCCACCCCGCGCCCGGATATTCTCTCGGCGGTCCTGTGTGTTGGCTATAAATGTTGTTTCCACTAGGGCCAGTACCTAGTAATAATAAACGGTTCGGTTATTGCAATATGTCGCTCAAGTAAAAATTCGTGACTATAAACAATAAATTACTGAAAAACTGGATATTCAACTTGCGTCCCTCTTGCCCTCCAACATCCTATTTGTTTACGTTTCTTGTAAAGCCTTGAAGGCTTTTATAATAACGTAGGAAGTATGTATATGGAAGTATGATAATGTAAGAAGTATGTAATACGAACATGTAAGAGATACAACAACAATTATCTTTACAGAAATGAAGAATTGATGAATTTACTCATATTTGTTAACAAATGACAGAGTATGGGTAAATTCATCGATTCCAGTTTGTGGGCAAAGAAAATATATAACAAATAGTTATTTTGTAATTTATACTATAATCGTAAAAAAAGCTACAAAGTTCCGAAAATCCTTCAGTTCGGTTACCATATTTTTGACAGAGAAAAGGCAATTTAGTCAAAATTTTGATTTCCGTAAAATAAATCACAAAAATTATGTTATTGAAACTGTATTATTAACGGATTTTGAGTTAAGGCCTAACCTTAATAGACTTACATGGGCTTAAGTCGGCTTTCCGAAATGTCCTATTACACGCAATTCATATGCCACGGCCATAATAGCCGATTTCTTCGTTAGAGCCCCAACCATAATAGACTTAAGAGGGATTAACCTAATGTCAAAATACGTCGAAAATCCCACTCAAGTTCTGTCAAATGCTTACTGTGCCCCTAATAGGCTTCAGCAAACTTTTCGAAAATCGTATGAAATTTGTGTGTATCTAACCAGCTGTCAAATTTGCGTGCTAAACCTCTCACTTGAGTGGGACTGAACTTAAGAGAGCAAAAGTCAACGAAGACCTAACGAAACCGAGCAAACGGCTATTATGGTTGTGACATAGGAACTGCGTGTAATGGGACACTTCGGAAAGCCGAATTAAGCCCATCGAAGGTTATTATGGTTAGGCCTTAAGTCTAGTCCCACTCAATTCAGAGGTTCATCACGGAAATTTGACAGCTGCTGGTTAGATAACGGGTGATTTTTTAGCTGGTTTGGTTTTGGCAACACTGATTTTGACAGCTGACGTGTGTTTAGTACCTTGTGTCACTGTCAAACAGCTTCAGTTTGGTTTGCAATTTAACCATGGATCGTCTTACAAATGAACAACGCTTGCAAATTATTTAATTTTACTATCAAAATTCGTGCTCGGTTCGAAATGTTCATCGCGCGCTGCTTCCATTTTATGGTCGGCATTCTCGACCTTCTGAGCAGTCTATTCGGAAGTTTGTGACCAAATTTCGCACCAAATTTACTTTGTTGGACATTAAACCACCAACACGTTTACGTACTGTGCTTAGTGAAGAAAATATTGCGGCCGTATCAGCTAGTGTGACAGAAGACCGCGAAATGTCGATTCGGCGCCGTTCCCAGCAGTTAGGCCTTTGTTACAGCACTACGTGGAAAACGTCGCGATTCGACACCATTAGATTATTTTTTGTGGGGGTATGTCAAGGCTAATGTCTATAGGGACAAGCCCGCTTCGATTGACGCACTGGAAGCCAACATCCATGCATTCATTCGTGAGATACCGGCCGATATGCGTGAAAGAGTATGCCAAAATTGGACTCAGCGGATGGGCTACCTGAGACGCAGCCGCGGTCAACATTTGCATGAAATTATCTTTAAACATTAAATTGCAAGGTTCAAACTATCGATTCAAATAAATATTTCATTAATTTTTTCGAATTTTTTGTGTTTTTTTTTTTTAAAAAGTTCTCAACCTCTTAAAAAATCACCCGTTACATACAAATTTCAAATGATTTCCGAAATATTTGCTGAAGTCTATGAACTTGAGTAGGAATTTCGATGTATTTGGACATTAGGCTATGCCCTTTTTAGTTGGTCGTCCGAAAGCGTCCAGGAGACTTCTGGACTCTCTTGAAGCTGTTTTCTTGGACTCGTTTGACAGTTCCTCTTCTGGATAGAAGAGAAATTTGCTTCTGGTTTTGAATCCAGAATCAAAACCAGAAGCACGCACACAGTTATTAGAGAATTTTACTTAAGCGCGTGAATTTTTGCCCTTCAGTTTGTATACATTTCTGATAAAAGTTCAGTCTGTAGTAAAATTTAATGTCCAGGAACGGAAACAAACAATATATGCATAAAAATTACCTACTAATATCTGCCAATTCATTTCCATTGAATATTTTCCAGCGTCATTTCAAGAAGTTCAAAATAATTATAGAGTGGGATAAAGATAAATACATTTGTTGCGTTTTTATATCTTTCTCTATTATTTATGAAAATAACAGAAATGGCCGAAATACAATACAAATGGCCGAAATAATAGTAAATGTCAAACCTAATTCTGTTTGCTTGTATCAGTATAAAGTACATTTTTGGTACACGAAATCGTCACATTTGGTAAAAACAAGTGAGTAAGTGCAAGAGTTCGTCTGTGACAAACTTCTATATACACGACCCTATATACCGTGTAACACCAAATCTTAAAGTTTCTTGGCACGAATTCATATATTATTTGTATCGGCCACGCCCCCAAAACTAGGCATGGGCTAAAAACTAAAATCAATTATTTGTAATTTCGTTAAAATCATGAGAAAATACGGTAAAAGCAAAAATTATTTCAGGAAAAAACATTTTTTTCCTAAAAACGCCCCTTAAAAGTGGGCGGAGCTCAAAACTTTGTATAGTGTAAAGTTAGCAAATAGTAATATCTTTAATATTTGTCATATATTTTTTTTTTCGTTTTGATGTGAACTTTTTGAGAAATCGGGTTTTTAAAGATTTAACATTAAAAGTTGGCATGGCCAATACTGTGGGCGGTCCAATTTATGCCTTGTTAAAGGTCTTGGGCCAATATTGCTCAGTACCAAAATTGAACACTAACTTAACCAAAAGGCATTTTGAAAATAAAATGTGAAATAGAGGTTGTCTCACATTAAAGCCAGTAGTGGGCGTGGCGGATTGAGCCAGTTTTCACACTTTGTGCAACAAAAGAACCAAGCCGTGTACCAAGTTTCAGCGCTCTAGCTTTATTTTCAAGGCCTAAAAGACGGATAGACATGGCTTAATCGATTCACCTGTCGGTCTCGATCGTATCCCTAAATGGTCTTAAGGGTCTGCGATGATTATTTCACTGTGTTACAAACTATGATTAAAATTACCCTGGATTGGGTATAAAAACTAGTGGGAGCGTTACATTCCGCTTAGCCGAATCGTTGAAAACCTCATCCCAATTGACCACCGTCAAGCGTTGTAAATCTTGGTTGTCAAATTAACTTTAATTTTATTTAGAATTTGTTAGCTTAGAATATCCTTCCTTAAAAAAGGGGCGTGGCATCAACCCCCTCTCCAAAACATCGATTTTTGGTGCATATTTTAATCAGAAGTGGTATGCACGAGTTCATTACACTTTCATATTAAAAATTTGGTTAATACTTAAAAAAACGCCCAAAAGTGGGCGTGGCAAAAATGTATTTATTTCAGTTGATAGCTTACGCACATATCTGAACATTAAAATTTTTGCTTTTAAAGCAAATATATCGAATAAACTTTTTATTAGAATGCAAATTAAGTATGACCACGCCCACATGGGGGGGGCAGTTTTCGCTTTTTTTGAAATGACAATCACAAATACACAAGCGAGGATATCTCATACCAGCTTTCTGCTACCTACGACAACTTTGATTTTTCATGCTAATAAGTAAAGTGGGCGTGTCAAAGGCCGGATTTAAAAAAATTTACACTTGTACTGCTTCGGGATCTAAAAAGAACAAATATCAAGTTTCAAGTTCCAAGCTAAAAATTAAAGGCATAAAAACTACCGACACACGGACGTACGGACGGACATGGCTCATTCGACTAACAATTCGTTCTCTATCATATGCCCTTAAGGTCTTAGGGCTTACGGTGCTTATCTCTCTATAGTACAAACTATGAATCAAACTCAATATGCCTCCTTAGGGGATGGGGTATAAAAAGATTCTGAACAGTCGTTTTATGGATTTTAAATAAGAAAACCGTATAAAAAGCTAAAAAACCGCGTGTCTCTCCCCACTATCTCAGTAACGGTTATACATACCGTTTTGAAAAAATCTAGGATTTTGAGCTTTTTGAGGTTCAAATTTAAAGCTGTAGAAGCCTGAGATTAATTACTCACCCCTATAGTTAGTGCTTGACCTTCAAACATTTAAAAAAAATTAACTCTTAAGCGTGATGGTAATTCAAAGAACTATTCGAAGTTTTTTTTTAAATTCAAAAGCTGGTGAGCATAAACAGTAAACAAGCCCATAATTTAATAAAGAAATTTATTACCTCGCAGTAGCATCCAACACAACTACAAAAGCAGTGAATAAAAACCCAAACGAAAGGAAGGAGATCTATAAAAGTTTAACCCCTTCTCTTTGGTTTGAAAATTTAATCAACCAACAAACCCACTTCCAAGTTCAAATGGAATCAAATCAAAGAAAATCCTCTGGCACACCGTTAAAACCCTCCATAATGGACATAAATTGATGAAAATCTCCCCACTCCATAAAATCAATAAAACCCAATTTCCACAGTCATTCGAGCCAAGAGAATCCCTCCAAATCCTGCCAATAAATTTTTGATTTATCACTCGCCGCCCAATATTCTTAGCCAAATCCATCCACTGGTCTAACCCCATTTATTTCCCGCTTTATCAAATCCCCTAATTAAGTGCCTCATTGATCATCTTCAATTTTGCAGGTGAAAAATGCCATTAAAACCCAATAAAAATACATTCCACTCTCGGGTTAGATATACGCGACGAGTATATTTTTATTCGAGGTGTTTCCAAAACCTCGAATGCGCGCCCACTATGCGCGTCTCTGCTTGGGTCGGGTTTTTTTTTAACGATTCTATTTCGAATTCCCATCCCGGTTAAACTGACCACAATCATTGATTTCTTCATCAATTGAATTTATTGACAATTGCCGTCCCTCAAAGAGTGTCGTATGCGCGCTCGCTCCTGGCAGCTACGTAATAGTACAAAGCAGCGGTTGGTGCGGCGCGAGGTTAATTTATTGGTGAATTATTCAAATATCCGATGGTAATCGGATGCACACAAACTAATCGCCTTCATCGATTAACATACCCATGGGGACCGCAAGTTCATCCAAAGAGTTCTTTAGATGTGATACGTCCCGGCCCGGTCCCATGTGGAATGTGTGCTGAAGGCTCCAGGTATCAAAACAGTAATAAACAATAAAACTTGAACGATATTGGTTGGAATTCTTTGGGAAACTATGAGAAATGTGAAAGCTTTCGGCTACCAGATTACCAGAATGAAGGGACTTAAAAAACTCTGTTTAGGTTGGCTCAATGTCTGAAATTTTTTCGGTTTACCGTTCACACCTTGTATTGATAGTTTTCGGTAGCTAACTGCTTCTCATGTTGGCGTATTGTTAGGGAAATCCAAAAGGTGTGGGATTGTTTACGTTGTGGAGGCTTTATAGGTTCCACATTGTAGAAGCATTTGAGAAACTTTCTTCTAACCAAATAATGGAGAGGGATCAGGATCGATCAGCTCAGTTTGGGAATTCAAAAAATTAAGCGACATTAAAAGAAAACGGAATAGTAGACAGAAGGACAAAAAAGATCTCTTCAGGTCGAGATGTCAAAGTTCGTCATAGTCGAGTTTGCAATAAAAAAATAAGGTAGACAGAATAATGTTCCTGTGATTTCTGTTGATGTCATCAATACAACATAACAATATTTATCAATCTTAAGGACAATCTAAATATTTTCCTTTTCCGGACTGAAGATCATCCATAGAAAACTACACCTGATTAACGTCACACGAATACAACCTAAAGTACCTTTCTTACCATCAAGGAAAAAAGTCTATAGCATTACTTTAGACCATCTTGACGGACCTCTCACTCTGTTGCCCTCTGCTTAAGGCCGGAGAAGGGAAATAGTGACAAAAAAAGTGGTAATTATTTAAACGGTCAAGTAAGAGGGCGACATGTGTAATTTTGCTGTTCACCCAGAAAGAACCTTAACTGATGAAGATGGCTTTCAGGGTTATAAGCTCGAGGTAAAAGGGTATTCTTCGTGTATCTTGTCGCTCGAGGAAAAGCAGTGTGGTAAAATTTAAGGAACAAGTGAAATGAAGAAAAAACTAGGGCTGCCACATTTTCAGCAGCATTAAGCCTTCAACCCAATGAAGCCGTTGCACCCGTCACGTTGAAGAACACAACTGACAACTAAGGTACACACATTCTTATGGGATGCTGGGACCACGTAGAAGAAGTGCGTGACGTACGTCGCTTCCCATAATAACGCATGCATTTCACTGAGTTGTTAATTGTGTACTTCGACGTCGCGGATGCAACGGATTCAGGCATTAATCGCGTTTCAGAGAAGATTTTTGCCGAGTGAAGCAATTTGGCGTGACAGTTGATAAAAAAAAACCGCCGCGTTAAAAAATCAGACAAAATCATCATCATCATCGTCATTTTCGAATGACGCTTATCCTTTAAAAGGGTCGCGGAGCGAGGGTGGCCAAATGGTCTTTTTTTCCATCGCTCTCGATCCTCCGCCACCAACTCAGGAGACTCCGGCGCAAACCCCAGGCGGGACTCAGAGAGGTTCTTTACCTGATCCCAGCGCCTGTTTCTTATCCTACCAGGGGGGCGACGCGCTCGCATCTCGGCTAGCATGACCTGTCTAGGAAGTCTGTCAGGGGGCATGGGAACAACGTGTCCGAAACATCGATGAATCGATCGCTCCACTCGGAGAAGTAGCTGCTCAACATTAATATTCCCACAGACAAAATCAGACAAAATCAAATCAGAAATTGAAACTCCCTTTTCTTACTTCTTTGAAAAAGAAAAAAGATTTCGCCAATAAAGCAGAGTAGCTGAAACTCTGAGTCTTACAGGTCGTAAGCAGTAACCATCCCACCACCACGAGTCTGCTTAGAGAAATATTATTTTTACAACGGGTCAAGGAATTGGGGTTTTCGATGTCTGGGGTTCGATATTCCAATCGAACAGAAGAAGACGAAATAGAAGTAAAGGCGGGAGGATACTTGATATTACACAAATAGTGTTGGGCATGGACAAGGCTGTAACAAAAAAAACCATTGCTAGAAACACCGTTTCCGTCCCGCAAGTGTTATGCCCTAACGCGAATCAGCAACAAAAGCAGAATATTTAGCTTCATTCATTCATTTTTCTGAATTTTATCTGCCTTGTAGGTAAGCGTTTTGGGGAAAAGCAGAAATTTAGAAGAGGCTATTAAATACAGAGTCACAAGCATCACCAATTAATTTGTGGACTTATAACTTACTCAGGTTGGCGAAAGGTTAAGACGAAATTTCTGTCAGTTACTGACCTATCGATAGCGATCATGTGGAAGGCTGACAGGACCTTATTTGCGTTTACCTGCTTTTAAAATTCAATTTCTGGGTATTGCATCCTACTTCATCTATTACATCCTACTTGACAATGAAATCAAATCGAATGGACGGAATATCCTCCAAAAACTTTACTACAAATGGCAAAATTTTAGCCAAACAGTTAAGTTTTAGAGATGCGTTTTAGACAGATAAGGACAGATATGGGACAGGTAATGGCATAAAAAACTAAACTTAAAAGAGAGTCATTAAAAGAGAACTTAAAAGAGAACTTAAACTAGGACTCAAATTATACTAAATTTTAGAGAAATAAAACCATTTTAATGGTTAGTTTAACCTTTAGCAAACACCAGAAAATCACTACGTTTACGACTTTGTAGGTACCCACCTACGGTTTTTTTTTTGTCGAGAACTACACACCTTAAAGGAAGCTTCATAAAGGGGCTTCGTCTATGCTCTATCACGTTTGAATCTGTTTCTATAAAATGTATTCTCTGTTTAATTAAGTTACGTAGCAAGACTCTCGAATTTCAATCAATGCCGGCGTTATGGCTGTGTCGCAAGCCGACCTTTTCAAAAAAATTAAAAACCCTCGCCGAGGTCGACGTTTATTCTGTCAATCGGTTGTCAAAACAGTTGTCGCGCGTTTTCGTTGCCGCTCTGGTTTGATGCTCTCGCGCTGAATGTTACACGGTCATTATGTTTTCTGTTTAAGACGTTAAAGCCGAAGCTACATTGTGTAAGGAAGCATTGAAATGATATGGGTGAACTCGTAAACGTCAGGCTGGGCGGAGCCAAGGCTTTTTTGATTGTATAGTTTAGCTTTGCGCTATACATATCCGAAACGCATTGTTTTACTCCGCGCAATTTTGGAAGATGACGAAGTTTTGGTAAGTTTTGCTTTGTAAATTAGCCCAAAATTTCTTACTTTGTGTGAACTTGAATTTTATTTTGATGTTTTATGATGTGTGGTAAAAATTTAAAAAAAAAAAGTGAAAAAAGTATGCAGTGCGTATAAAATGGGCCACAAATGTGCTTGCAAAACGACCACTGATCAAACATTTAAGTTAATTTTCGTATACCCGACCCTGTGCCATATTTGACACTAGGTGGGCTATACTAGCCACATTTTTTATAAACCTGTAAGTTTTTGTTTATTTTCTTTTTGAAAGTTTTTACTTTTACTTTCAGAGTTTTTAAGGACTTAGATACAAAAAAATTACAAGACTATTAACACAAGTGACAGGCTGGGCCATATTAGCCGCACTAACTCTTAAGATTTTGGTCAAATATTTCCCACTCTTTTCCCAGCTTAAATAAAAAGAAATCATCTCAACTTCCCTCCAAGGGCAAATAAAGGATAAGGTAAAAGAATTTGGCCGAATGTACCTAAGCAAGAAGACAAAAATCTTTGAGACCACAGCTTGCATCACCAGCTCCTCGAAAAATAGCATCCTCAAATAGTAGCACCGAATAATACAGCTGCATTTTGAATACTTCGAACACTGCCAGATCAGCCTCTTGGATCTCTTTGTATCACAATGAAGGTAACGTTGAATGCAAATGCTCCCTACGGTATTCACTAAGAGAGGAAGTATTCGACAATTAAATAAAAATAAATCTACTGTAGCACAGCGAGCGTCAAACGACATCGCAATGTATTCCATAAAGGTGCAAGGATGTGGAATGTAGTCTCTACAGAACCTGCCCAGGGAAGGAGCTTGTGATTCCACTGTACTCGCTAATTATGCATGCTTTTCAAGAACGATTAGTTTTGGCCAAACGTGCTTGCAGCGGTCGGGGAGAGTTGGCCAGGATAATTAAATAAGTCAATTTAGTAGTATGGTTAGAAAGAACATCCTTTTGCGAGCATCCTATTTTTGTTTTCAAAAAATAATTATATAAAAGAACGATCAGAACTGGTGAACTGGGGTGTCGCACGATCGCATCTTAGTACCCAACCCAGGTTTCATTTCAATGCATAGCTTGTAACACAGACCTTTTAGAGATATGATCGAGACCGACAGGTGAATCGATTAAGCTGTGTCCGTCCGTCCGTCTGTCCGTCTGTCCGTATGTGTGAAGTTTTTAGGTCTTTAAAATTGAGCTAAGACGTTCAAAGTGTATTTTGGTTCTTATTTTCTACAGACAAAGTGTGAAAATCGTTTAATTCCGCCAACAGCCACGCCCACTACTGGCTTTAATGTAAGACAAATTTAACCAATTTTCACACTTTGTCTGTAGAAAATAAGAACCAAAATACACTTTGAACGTCTTAGCTCAATTTTAAAGACCTAAAAACTTCACACATACGGACAGACGGACAGACGTCTGTCCGTATTACCTAATGTAAGACAACCTCTAGACAACCTCAAGTTAGACAAGGCGTAGGAACTCAAATTTTGGTAAAGAGGACCAAAGGCCTAAAGCCTCTAAGAAGGCAAAAATTGGACCGCCCACAATATCGACCATGCCCACTTTTAACATGTTAGATCTTTAAAAACCCGATTTCTCGGAAAATTTACTCCAAACTGAAAAAAAACTGTATGACAAATATTAAAGATATTCATATTACTATTTGCTAAGTTTGGTTCATACAAGGTTTTGAGCTCCGCCCACTTTTAGGGGGCGTTTTTACGGAAAAAACTGTTTTTTCCGAAATAATTTACGGTTTTAACGCATTTTGTCATGATTCTAACAGAATTATAATTAATTCATATTAATTTTTAGCCCAAACCCACTTTTGGGGGCGTGGCCTATGCAAATAATAAATGAATGCGGGACATAAAAACTTAAATATGTAGTGGGGCACGGTATATAGGGTCGGGTATATAAAAGTTTGTCACAGGCGAACTCTTGCACTTACTCACTTGTTTTAGCTTAAATTTTTGTTTCAAAGTCTCCCTGTTTAAAGGTACCATTGCTGTAAGTTTTTAAGCAGGCCATAAGATGCTGTGCGTAG
The DNA here is from genome assembly GCA_947623515.1 of Neoascia interrupta. Lineage (NCBI taxonomy): Eukaryota > Metazoa > Arthropoda > Insecta > Diptera > Syrphidae > Neoascia > Neoascia interrupta. The sequence continues at coordinate 20,397,040 of OX392462.1, read as the reverse complement.
TTGATTATTGTAAATTTACCTTTTTATAAACCAAGTCTTAAGTAAATATTGTTTTTTGTTTTTGTACATAACGCTTTACTGATTCTTTGATTGCAATGAAAACAAGCATTATGCATAAATGGGTACACCTCCATTTGAGTATCCACTTTGAACTATTGATTACAACCTCAACTAATGAAGTGAGGTTAGGAAAATGCTTATTATTTTTGTTTATGGTCAGACTTAATCTATTCAGTAGTCGCATTCCGTGTCCCTATCGAAATGGTCACGTCTAAAACGAAAAACTCGCTTCGGACAAGCCTTAATGTTTTTATGTCAATATGTAAATTTCTTGGTTTTATACCCTTCGAGTACAACTGGGAATCAAGGAGTTTTGAAAACTCAACTTGTTTGGGAAGATATTCGCGTGCCATGCTCTACACTGTAAGGATTATGGCTGCCATGTTTTTGCTTGTTCTTCACGGTGTGGTTTTTCTGCTGACATTTCAGTCGGTCAAACATTTCTTTAGCCAGCTCTTTGACTTTATGCTCATGGCCGATCATTGTTTGATTTCTTTGGCCACTTGTGCCTATTTAATAAGTGGCAACAGCCTTGAACATGGCAAACATTTCAAAACGATACTCAACGAGATGCTTTCTATTTTCGAGTCAATCCGGGTTGTAACGTCACTCAAAGGATTACGCTTTCATCCGGGTCTCTGGAAGTGGCTCCTGCTAAATATTTTCAAAATACCTGTGCAGTTTCTTCTAACTGAGCTACACTGGAGTTTGGGTATTTTGTGCGTGTGTCGGTTGCCGGGCTTTTTGGTTATGGAGCTATCACACTGGGGTTTTTTATTCGCCGAATTCGTCCTTATTGACTTCTATCGGAAAATGAATGAGTTTCTGAGCGTGAGAAGTGTTCAAATCAAGAAACGCCAATCAATACGAAAAATTCGTCAGCTCATCGCCCTGACATTCCGAATCTACGATGTCAAGCATAGCTTAAACAGGCTGCATAGGACTTTCTACATTTGCAGCTACATAAAGGCGATGGGTCACCTCAAAATGATATTTGTATATTGCTTGAACTCCTTCGACGATAAATTCAATTTAATGCCCTTTGTTTTGGCTGCGTTCTGTATTATGTTTGAGGTGTTTTTGACTGGTCATACAGCAGGAATATTGACTCATGCCGGAGATCAGTTTCGGAATCGAGTTAACTTGCTCTTCCTGAAGCGTAGTTTAGTCAAAACACGGTCAGGTCAAAAAGAGGTTCGTAATGTGACCAGGAGTTGAAAATCTTTACCATTTTTTTCTTGTAGGTTGCGACTTTGCTGATTCGGGGCCTCATTCAAGACCTTAGCACTGGGGCTGTTGGTGTCATCAAGTTCAGCAAGCAGACTATTTTGAAAATGTTCACCAACATTATTTTCTTCAATTTGATGTTATGGGTGCAGTGGAAAAGATATTCGAGGGACTTTTCAGATTTAACTGATACAAATAAAAACGTCCATTAATAGGGGTCGGGTTTTTGATCGGATTTTAATTTAACGTTTAACAATTTTCAGTATTTTAAAGGCACATAAGAGGGAACTTGGAGATATTCTAAATTTGCCTGCAGGTTTTGTCGTCATATCTGATAAATTGTTGTTCAAATTTTCTGGTTTCATTTATAGAAATCATAAGTAGACAGACATCCTTTATGAGCTACAGTCAATACTAGAAGTAAATTTGTTTCGTTAAAGGTAAATGTCCTTTGAACAAAACATTTCTTGATTAGCTCATGTCCCTTTATCAACGAATTCATTAGCCATGAATCCATTTCCATTGAATGAAATCGAAAACCACAATACAATGAGATAAAAGTAAATCTCAACGCCATCCAAATGGAAATGATAATAAATTCTTCTCCTCGCCCTGGATCTGAATCTCCTCCTATAAACAAGAAAATTGTCTCTTATCCTTGTCCGAAAGATGGACATAACCATCATATTTTCCAATTAGAGATCTCATCCATGGAGGATATCTCTCTTATACACACACCCATCCGGCAATTCCGCCGTAGCTAATCTCGTATCACCTCGCATAAAGGACATGTCGCTTAAGAGGAATACACAGTAGACACTGCTTTTATCCACCTTTCCGTTGGTAGCCATACATAGGTCCCCCGGTTGCAGCTGCACTGCGACACTACTCCTGCTCCCAGTCTAAAAGGGAAATTTGTTTTCCCTGTCCCGGCCGGTAGGTTAATTGGCCGTAAATTAGTACCGTAGTCGATAAGATAAATTTGGTCACTTTTAGTTGGGGTGAAGTAGTGTAATCTCATCCGATGCGCTCTGGCAATACAGGAAGGACAAAAAAGAAAAACAGGAATCCGGCGTAATCCCTACTTCTGTGGGATTAAAACGATATCCTTTCCAATCGAATGACAAACCAATAATAGGCAAATAAAACAGAAGACCGGCGAAGCAGACGACCACGACGACGACGACGACGACGCGATGGACGGACGCACGAGAAGGTATCACAAAGAGCATTGTAATCACCGCTTTTACACATGCCATTTAATTTATCTCGTTTGCTGAGATACAAGATATTCCCACTCCTTTTGGATGTGCTGATGCGGTGATTCAAGGCTACCATCAGAGGCAAATCACAACGCAAAAGGATAAGGATGAAGAGAATTGTTACACAATCCTCCTTCAAGGTTCTCGGTATGTTTTCTTTTTTTCTTGGAGTTTGTCTGTCTCGCTTTTTTGTGTCTATACCACAAGTCTATAAAGCCTTGAATAGACAGGTCGACAAATTAATTAATTAATTGCCTGAGAGCACACGTTTCATTGTAATGCTTGGCTTGTACTGCAGTAACTACACTGCAGTCACTTTGCCGGCATGAAGTCGATGCTAATTAATATGACTCCCATTTCGATTTCCAATTTGATATTGAAGTTGCCCAGCAGAGGACAACACTCCCTGGGCATGTCGATTGCGGTCGATAAATGGAATTGTTGGAACTGGTTTCGAAATCCGAGGAAACATTTGTTTGATTTTTGTGAGGCATTTGGAGTTTTTCTTGGCAGATCTTTTATCAACGCACCCATGTTCATTTTTAAGCTTTATTTTGAAAATATTTGGTCCTTCGAACCGGAAAATAGAGACTTTGCAGATTTAAATTTACCCTACAAATTCAGGAATGGATGCTTTATGACAACTTACTGAAAGCTGTGGAGTAATTAAATTTATGTAAAGCAAAAACTTGGTGAAAAATAAGACCTAGAATTGTTGAAACGGCATCTCTCAATCCTTAACTTATTTTGAAAATATTTCTAAGCGTATCACAAGGATCGAGCAGACCCCTTATTCCACAATTTAAGGGTTTCACGTGCCCCAATAAACTTAACCTAGAAGTGATTGCAGAGACGATTCCTATGTCCACCATGGTTTAACCATGCAATGAATGTAGGGCTAATCTAAGGTTATTTCGTCCGTGCTTTTTGATTTCCTTTCGATGCTTATAGAGTAGTCTGTTAAAGTTGTTATACAAAATTAAGAAACAAGGAAAACGCTAGGAAGAAGATTTGATAAAAAATTGTACAGCTGTAGTTTCTTGGCCGTTGGTCTACTTCACTTCCTGCGAAATAGACTTTCTTCTTGTCATCTACCTTAGATGTGGCACAATAACGATAGAAGGAGTCCTTTAGGCTCAGCTGCTTCCATCTACGACTTTGAGCCTGATTAAAGACTAAAAGAAAAATCTTAAGAAACTTATGTCTCATCCTTGCTTAACAACAACCCTATATTCTGTGTTGACATGCTCTAGCGGCACGTCTTAAGAAAAAACTTAGATGCACGTCCTGCACGTTCTCAGGCACGTCTTGAGGAAAAAATGCTAAAAAAGAAAAAGATGGGAACTGTCAATTGGAGTAGGACACATACCAGTAATTAAAGTCAACCTGTTTCAAAGAGTGAAGGTCTCTAAAAACTCTTTGTTAACCAGAAAATAAGGCACAAAGACCAATTCATCGGAAGGGATGTCAACCACCTTTGGAAATGAAGAAAAAAATTCACTTCCAAAAGGCGCACTTTCGAAGTCTGATGTCTCTTAGACCCCAAAAAGGCTATCAAAATACTCAGCACAACTTTTTATAACCTTCAACGAAGTCTTATATGCTTACCGGAGTTGTTGAATCTCCGGAAAGCCGATAAGTGCTGAGATTTGTTGGGACCGATAAGCCAAAGTTGTTTGATAGGCTGGGCTGGCACAATAATAAAAAGTGCCAAATTTTTAGTCTGCAGCGAGGCGAACTTACTGCTGCACTACAGTTTATCAAGGCAAAAGTCACTCAGCATCTTTGGTCGTACGATCGGAAAGCACAACCTGCATGACACAACCTGCATGACACAACCTCTCAACTCAAAGGCTTCAGGCTGATCGACTTTACTGCGGGGCGACACATTGTGGTAGTTAGTACACAGTTTCCGCATCTCAACATTCACAAATGGACATGGAGATCTCCCGACCAATTAACCGTCAACCATATTGACCACATTGCGATTGGACGCAACGCACATATCCGAAGTTTTCGAGGGGCCAACATTGACTTGAATCTTTTCCCCCATGAAAGCCAAGCTACAGTTGCGGGTAACCCGATCCACGCGAAGTAATGGAAACACTGTGACGAAGTTTAACGACTACAGGCAGGCTACAATCGCAAATGATCGCCAATGGCCAGAGCTCTCTAAAGCTACCGACGGCAGCACAGGGGATCCGACGGATTAATTGTAGCTTTTTAGTTACGCCTATCGCGAATTTGTAGCTTGACCCGGTTGCAAGAAACACAAGATTCCACTGGGTTCAGATGAAATTTTGACGCGTTTTTTTCGGTAACCGGGAAACGACCCCGTAATCGAACTACGGGTTAATTGTAGCTTTTTTGTAGCTTTCTTAATACGCCTATTGGAAATTTGTAGCTTGACCCGGTTCCGAGAAAATTACAATTTTTCGTGCTGCTATCTGAAGCTAGCAGTGGGGTGCCGTGGCGTAGTGGTTAGTGTGTGTGCTTACTACGCCGGAGGTCTGGATTCGAATCCTGCCATCGCCACCTGAAAAAAAAGACTTGTTCTTTTTCACGGCCCCCACCTCCGCGAGGGTCTGACAAGCCCTCCGAGAGAATCATTTGTCTTGAAAAACTTCTCAAAGTGCCGTTCGGATTCGGCAAAAAATTGTAGGTCCCCTTGTATGTGAAGAAATTAACACACATAGCATACATTGTTCAGAAGTTGGCCCTGGTTCACCTCGAGCTGTTGCGCCACTCTATTTTTTTTATATCTGAAGCTAGCGATCACACTACAACGGCTGAAGATAGCACCCGGTGGGTCGATTGTAGCTGTTTTGTTGGGCCAATTGCAAACTTGTTGGTTGAACCGGTTCCAAGAAAAAAAACCAGATTACCTTAAGTTTAGATAAAATTTGGACCCGGTTTATTTTTTTCGGGATCCGGATGTCAACCCAGCATGGAATGCAGTGGGTTAGTTGTAGCTTTTTTGTTACGCTTATAGCAAACTTGTAGCTAGGACCGGTTCCAAGAAAAAAAAAAACAGATTCCGCTAGGTTCCGATCAAATTCTGACTCGCCAGGCCCTTCTCCAACCGAGCCTCTCAAAACCTTCTACGAAGTCCTATGCAGCCAGCAACAAGGGTTGATATAGCTGGTGGCAACATTGCCAAAATGCTTTCAGAGATATCGCCTCAGAGGTGCTGGGCCACCACAAAGAAAACGCTGGTTTGACGATGAGTACCGGCAAGCACATGCAACTCAACAGGAAGAATACAAAGCGGCTCTGCAGAAAAGTGCTGGAGCTGCTCGAGAGCTCTACGAGCAGATAAAAAAGAGAGCAGCACCGACTTCACCAAAGGAAGGATGACAGATAGAGAGATTCTACAACAGGATTGCGAATGAGATTCGAAAGTTTTACCAAAGGATTAAAAGTTCCTGCCAAGGGTATTAAGGTTGAATTAAAGCCTGTAAGGGCCATCAAGGAAACATAGTAGTGGAACTGCAGCCGCTGCTCATGCATTTATAAAAACCATTTTTTTAGACTTAATACGATAGCGAAGATGAACTGAATACTGCTGTCAGTCAGAATGACCCATTCCAACCGGGCGAAGACGTTACGGATGCAGTAAACGAACGATGTAGCCCACCCGACCTAAATGAAGTTGTCGAAGCTTTGTCGAAGCTTGAGTGCAATAAAGCAGCCGAAGATAACGGCCTGTAGCTGTCGAACTTTTTACATCCGCTGGCGATGAGCTGGCTAGTGGCATGCAGCAGCTCATCTGCAAGATATAGTCGGAGAAAAGTATGCCCGACGATTGAAACTTCAGCATTGTTTGTCCGATCCTCAAGAAATTAGACACTATGGAGACAACTACGGAGGCATCAGTATTAACGTCGCATACAAGAGCTTTTTTTACTGTGCTATGTAAGCAAGAGCCGTTTGTCAACATTCTGAAAGGTCTATATCAGCGTGGTTTTAAGCCAGAAAGGTCAAAAATTCATTAAATATTCAAACTGTGGCGTCAGATTTTTTAGAAAGCCTAGGAATTAAAAATCGAACATCAATAAAAATCGACACCTACCACCTTTTCATCGATTTCAAGGCCGCGTATGACAGCATCTACAGAGACGAGCTCATCTAGTTTTGGCGTCCCTGCTAAACTCGTCAGTTTGTGCATGATGACGATGGAAAACTCACGCCGTCCCATCAAGTTCGGTAGAGATTAAGACCTTACCGACCCCGTTGATGTCAGAAAGGGATTGAGATGAGCTGTCATGTGTCTTCTTTAACATCATACTTGAGAGAGTTGCGCAGAGCTCCCGCGCCAACACCAGAGGCACAATTTTTGAAAAGTCCATTCACTCACATACGCAGACGACATTGATGTAAATGGAAGAACAAAACATAATTTCAGTGAAGTGCTTGATGTCCGTGAGTATTTGGATGGAAGCGGCAAATATGGGTTTATCTGTCAACGAGAGCAAAACTGAGTATATGCTGTCATTAAGAAAAGACACCCAACACCCGCGCAAAACATCACCATCGAGAGCTTTGACTTTGAGATAGTTAGGGACTTTGTCAGGGACTTTGTTAGGGACACCATGGTGCGCTGAAATCAACCGAAGGATAAATTTTGCCAATCGCTGTTTAAAAGGGCTTAGAAGGCAATTGAGGAGCAAAGCAGTATCTCGAGCAACAACCATTTTTAGGACCCTCATCATCCCAGTCCCATATGAAAACACTTTAGGCTGCTTCAAGGGGAATTCTTCGAACGACTTATGGTCCTGTTGACATAGACAGAGGAGAAGTGGAGAAGAAGGTGTAACATCAAACTGTAAGGGCTGTATTCTGCGACACGGAACTAGCCAGATGAGTCAAAATACAACGTTTACGATGGCTGATGGCATCTAGAGCGAATGGTCACAAACGCCCCGGCCCGGAAAATCTTCGAATCCACCCGCAGGGACTTGGAAGTAGAGAAGCACCGAAACGCAGGTTGAACGCGCAAGTGGAAGGGGGCCACAGCCAACTTCGCGTACCAAACAGGAGACGGCTTGGAGGCCCAGGTCCACCCCGGACCGTAGCGCTACCTAAAGTAAGTAACTGTTACATAAAAATTAAGTTAAATTTTATAAAAAAAACAAGTGATAAAACAGGCAAAGCGTTTAAGCCATTCTCCAGATTTTGCTGCATTTTACATAAAAAGAATAACAAAGAAGTTCGAACTGTTCTCGAAACTTCCGGGTTTCCGGTTTTACCCACCCAACTTGGCTAGCTTAACCGAGACTAGCAACAACGGATCGAAATTGTCTGAAAAACTGATTTATTGGTTTTGATTCCTCAGTTAAATTCCGAAGCTCAGATAATCTTTCGATAGGTACAAAAGTTTAGGGAATGTCATCCTCAATTTTGAATATTCCACCTATTTAGGTGGGGGCTATTTATCCCCAGTTACCTTCGATGTCCAACATGCTGAGCATAGGTTTAAGTTGTTCAAACCTGTAGTCTCTTTTTGCCGGTTAGAAAATTGTTTTAAAAAATATTTTCATCAAAGGTCACATAAGACTTGTACACGATTAAGCCTGACCGGGCCAAACGAATGGCCTTTCTCTTTGGCCTTTGCCCAGGATAACCTTTGCCCACTAGAAGCACCCGTTACTAGGATATGGTCACTTGCGCGCATTGCTGCCGAGACAAATAATTCCTCTTTCGAAGCGAATCATCAATAATACAAAACTGATACGTCTTAGACATCTTGACCTCGACAATGGACCACTTAAAACTTTCTTCTTCCCAACGAAAATCAAATACAAACCGTTTAATGGTTTCCCGATAAAATATGGAATCTCCGCATTATGGTAATGCATCATTGTAAGCCACAACTAAAAATGCTCACATGATGCGGCAACCAAAGCGAACGTTATACATAATTTCGGACAACCTATCCCGTGAGCTACTTCATTGGCGGACCGATATTTCATCTCTAAATACCCACCGATCGGTGCCATAGAACAACCAGGAATAGCCACTTCCTTATGCCATCGTCATCATCATCATCGTCATCGCGTCGTTGTGGGTAATCTCCTACTATGGACTCAGACTCGACAAACAATTCATCAACCGGACAAAGCCGCAAAGCCGGTGTAGAGGATCTTGCGATTAGAAATGGCAACCTAGCAACATTTCGTTCTTGCCGCAATGTCGAGTTGGTCATGTCTCTGGGCAAAAACAATCCGATTTGGTAAATAGAAAGTAGATGCACCATCATCATCGTCAGGGACGGAGGATACCGCGTGCCACTATGCGGCGAACTTCCATATTCGCCCACAATTGATGGCGCATATCGAATTTATGAGATCGTTTTTTATCGATAAACGATCGTTTCGGATAACATTCGATACGCTCAACGAAAGGAGATACTCTTGGTGGAGTTTTAGTATCGCTGGCTGATGCAAGCAATAATAAATAATAGTCGATCGCCGAGGAGGCGGCATGGGACAAGCGATGTTGGCCTCCTTTTTTTTTTTGAATGGTTGGAGTACTTTTACTCTAAATGGGCCAACATCAGAGCATCAGGGACCTCTGGGTGGTTGTTGGGATCTTTTATCCTGATGCACTGCGACGACATTCGTGTTGGTCGGCGATATGCAACGTTACGATGCTGCTTCTGGTTTTGAATAACGACACGCTTGCATCCAGCGGGAAGCGCTTAAGATGTCAGAGATTAGATATAGGATGCCGTTCGGCGACAATGATGAATGGTATCGGATTGGATTTCATAACATTGTTTGGCGGAGAATTGTAACAACTGAATGAGTGGTGCTAAGCGAGAGAAATTGCTTTCGGCTTTGTAAGAAGAAGAACTGAAATGTTTAAGCCGGATTGAGAGCAGAAGCGTGTGTGGTCTTGATTGACCTCCAACGAGATGAAGATGCTGTTGATTACTAGGTATACCTGCGGTTATTCTTGTGAAAGTAAGAAGTAGGACAAAAGAATATCTTATAAAGAAGAAATTTCAAAAGAAATAGGACAGCGACCGTAAGAAGTCCTGAGTTATGAAAAATCATCAAGAAAAGCTTGGAAAGGGTTACATGTGAATAAAATCGCATGTTTTGCACATGTGACTTTTTGGAATCGTTGCGTATCGCATGTACCACATGCGGCATTTTATCCGTTACATGTATGTCGCTAGGTATAAAAAGTACAACCATTATAAATTTTCTAGGAATATAAGCAGCAAAATAAAAATTTCTTGGGGCAGATTAAGCGCCATGCTAAAGTCACAGCCATATAAACAGGTAAAAATCCTGCACAGCACATGGCATAAAGTTCTGACGCATTTGTGAGTAAGAGTTGACCCTTGTTCTTAGCTCAAAAGCCATAGTGATTCCAAATTTGTCTTTTCGCAATAACCTCTGAAACAACAGCCATCTGCCTGAATGATTCAAATGTCAAAAAAGTTATATTATCCCACACGCTTATATCGTTTCGCAATCCCTTGCTATGTCAGCATTTCTGCCTGCGTCATGTTGCAGGCGAATTTTTAAACACCCCACTGACTATGCCTACCCACTTTCAAAACGTAAATGCGTCACAAATGTAATATCCTCACCTGATTGCTATCTTATGATGCACAACAACAAACCCCTGAAAAGGATTTGCCTGCCTACTCCTTTGCCAACTCCGGAACCAACGCAATAAATCACACCTATGCCTATCCTCCAAGCCCACCCCATGTGTGTTTTTTTTTTTTGCAGCTTCTATCTCTGTATATTCGCATAAAGGAAGAAGCATTAAGCCTCACCTCGAATGGTAGTTGGGACATTCACAGACATCCCCAGCAGCATTGTGAAAAAAGAACCATTTTTGGTTTCAACTCACAGGTGTATCCCGGCATGATCCGATAAGGCAAGAAGACCACCGCCAAAACATTAAAATGACATTTAATGCGTATTAAGAAAGCCTACACAAGTCATGTCGCCGCGCATACCTATACGGTCGAAACCGACACAAAAGACACGAAAAACTGTCACTTACCGCGATAAGATGACATTCGAATGCGATTGAGAATGGGTGTGTGTGCGATAAGTCAAAAAGTAAGCAATAAGTCACGGGACGGCACACATGCAAATCTCCGGTCATTTATGGTTGTCAGAAGAAGTCGTAAAATTAAGGACAGTCTTGCAACCGTGGGCCCACACGAAATGTCAGATGGAATAACTTCTTTTTAGCACCTAGCAATCAGGGCAAATTAGGTTCAATCCCCTTTCAAACGCGTCGCCTGTCAGCGAGTAACACACATCTGTCAGATGGGCACTTTCTGACAGTAATTCGATAGGTAGCGTACGCGACGGCTAAGTATATAGAAACAAACGAAAAAAAAGGATTAATTGTTACACCGCATCGCACGATCGACGAATGAGAGCTTAATTGACAAATGACAGACAATCCCAGATGTGACGTATCAGTTGCGCGATGGTGACGAACAAATGCGCGAGCCTCTTAAGCCGATTATCGTGTCGTCTAGAGGCGACAATGTGCGCGCGAATGACATATTGCGCCCATATGCATCGATACCGCCAATAGCTGTCATTGTCAGACTGTGATTCACACGGTGATTGTCCTTCGGTGAGAGGGTGAATAGCTGAGGCGCAGACTTCACTTGACAGCCGAGCACTGCTGCCGCCGCTAGACGCATGAGGAATCGAGTGGATTTAGCTAATTTCCTTTCTGACGAAATGTCGACGCCAGGAATGGAGTTGAGCGAGTATGCAACCCGGACACGGCTATAGACGCACTTCACGAAAGCAATGCATTCAGGCTTGACATCAGGTGAAGATTGACTGACTGATGGGTGCATTAAGTCAGAAGTAGAAGGCGGTTCTGGGTTCGGAATGATGGAAAGTGGAATAAGTGGAGTCCAGCTGATTGAAGTACGTGAGCCCATGGACGAGGCCAAATTGATTGTCGATTGGATGGACACACCTCGACGGTGATTGGGTTTCGTAATTGTACAATGGGTTTTGATTTCGATTTTCGAACTGTCAAGGATTGCTCCACATTTTGACGCTGCTCCTTTCGCTGATGCCGACAATTTGTTAATCGATTTCTGTTTTATGCAATTTCGATATTCTGCAAGAGTTCCCCATTCGATATACTAAAAATATTAGCTGTCGCCGCTGCTTTTCATCAATTCACAGATAAGATAATCTCTTAGACTCCTGAGCCACAAACTTTCAGCGTATTTCTTGAGGTACCTATCATCAATATTACCCACCACCGCATCAGACCACCCTTATCATTTGTTATTCCTCCTTGCAGGGGAAAAAGGCATTTATTATCCTTCAGAGGAATCAAATCACATTTGAACTCACCTAGATTCCTTGGCATAGACCGACTCTTCATCGGTGTGCATGGCGTGTCCTGCCGCCAATATTCCGCAAAAACAGCACACGAATTCCTAAGTGTTGTTGATTTATTATCCACTCCTCGATACATAGAACAAGATGCCTATCCTTATACCCAACTTCATATAGGGAGGGCAGATATTCCCTATCATCCCTGCCGATTGCATGCCACATCGCGCCTCCATCGCCCCTGAATGATGAATGACTTGAAAAAGTGTTATTACCTCACCATCAAGATTGAATATTTGTTTCGCCAACTATCGGTATCGTCCTGCTGCTGGAGCGCTGGAAGGCTACCCTTAAACGAGTACCTCAACCGCCATATTGACTGTTGTTTATTTATGAGTCCAAATGAGCGGTACCATGTTCACCGATGCACTGAATACACTCATAGGTCGCGCACTGCTTTCCAGAATGTGCATATTTAATGGCAAGGACTCAGAGGCGGTCTCGACTGATCCGCGTCGACTGCTGACTTTCTCCTTCTAGACGGTGGCAATACCGTGCACTGTTGACTTGACAGTTTACAGAAAAATAAAACGGAATCCAAGGAAGTATCGCCATGCTGGTGGAGCGGTGTAAATAAACAAAAGAGCACAACGCGATGCGGGAAGCCGAAAGCGGACCTGCATTATAGAAGGATGAGGAGGTAGGTATTGCCAATAATCAACTGAAACCACTTCCGTTTCGGAAAGTTTTGCAAATTATGAACGACCTGCCAATAGCTTCACAAATGGGTCGAAATCGAGAAGGGTTTTCCATGAGTGCGGTGGAGGTGTATGCGAGTGGGTATAAGTGTGAAGGAAGGAACCCTCTTCAAGCTTCTGATGCCGGGCTATTGATTTATGTCGACCATTCGCGGCGTTTATATTGGTTTTTATGATTTATTTTTATGAGTGGTTATGGATTTCGTTTGGAGGCGACTCGTTGTTGGGGAATTGCATGGAAAAAATCGGCAGAGGACTCGGCAGATGGTATTGTGGCGTTATGGTGAGTTTTGTAATTGCCGTCGAAGCGAAAGTGAAATCAAACTCATACAATATTGTTTGATTCGAAGTCAGTTTTAAGGTCTTAATTGCTTTAGAAGGAGATCTTATACTGAAATAGCTCCAATGTGAATATTCCTGAAAGCGACTTAAATGGAGGGAATTGAATTGGTGTGAAAATCCTGTTTGGGTCAACATTATTTTACCAAAATTCTGTTTAACAATGCCACTTTCACAAACGTCACAATAATATTTGTATAATAAGCGTGCTACCGCCTGCAAATCCCCTATCTGTTCCTTTATTTACCTACGCCTTACTTAAAAAAAGTGAAAAGTTTTCTTAAAAAGCAGAATTTTATTGCTTCATTTAGAATTTCGAAAAGCAGAATTGTTTGGTGAAAGAGCATATTTTTAGAAAGCTGAATTATGACTCAGTCCCGATGGAACTGTTTAAGTTTCAGTTTCAGTTTCTGTCCCTGTTTCAGCTTTCAATTTCAATTTCAGTTTCATTTTTAGTTGCGATTTCAGTTTAGGTTCAGTTTTAGTTTCTGTTTCGGTCTCTGTTTCAGTTTCAGTTTCAGTTTCAGTTTCAGTTTCAGTTTCAGTTTCAGTTTCAGTTTTAGTTTTAGTTCAATTTCAGTTCAGTTCCAGTTTCCGTTTTAGTTTCAGTTTCAGTTTCTGTCTCTGTTTCAGTTTTCAATTTCTGTTTCTGTTTCACTTTCGGTTTCAGTTTCTGTTTCTGTCTCTGTTTCAATTTTCAATTTCAGTTTCTGTTTCAGTTTCGATTTCAGTTTAAGTTCAGTTTTAGTTACTGTTTCTGTTTTGGTCTCTGTTTCAGTTTTCAAATTCTTTTTCAGTTTCAGTGTCAGTTTTAGTTTTAGTTCAATTTCAGTTCAGTTTCAGATTCCGTTTTAGTTTCAGTTTCTGTTTCTGTCTCTGTTTCAGTTTTCAATTTCTGTTTCGGTTTCAGTTTCAAACTGTTTCTCTCTGTTTCAGTTTTCAGTTTCTTTTGTAGTTTCAGTTTCATTTTCAGTTTCGATTTCAGTTTAAGTTCAGTTTCAGATTCAGTTTCTGTTTCTGTTTCTGTTTTCAATTTCTGTTTCTGTTTCACTTTCAGTTTCAGTTTCTGACTCTGTTTCAGTTTCCAATTTCTGTTTCAGTTTCTGTTTCTGTCTCTGTTTCAGTTATCAATTTCTGTTTCTGTTTCACTTTCAGTTTCTGTTTATGTCTCTGTTTTAGTTTTCAATTTCTGTTTCAGTTTCATTTTCATTCTCAGTTTCGATTTCAGTTTAAGTTCAGTTTTAGTTGCTGTTTCTGTTTTGGTCTCTGTTTCAGTTTTCAAATTCTTTTTCAGTTTCAGTTTCAGTTTTAGTTCAATTTCAGTACAGTTTCAGTACAGTTTCAGTTACAGTTTCAGTTTTAGTTTCTGTTTCTGATTCGGTTTCTGTTTCAATTTTCGTTCAGTTCCAGTTTCCGTTTTTGTTTCAGTTTCTGTTTCTGACTCTGTTTCAGTTTCAGTTTTTAGTTCAGTTTCTGTCTCTCTTTCAGTTTTCAATTTCAGTTTCTGTTTCAGTTTTAGTTTCATTATCAGTTCCGATTTCAGTTAAAGTTCAGTTTTAGTTTCTGTTTCTGTTTCGGTCTCTGTTTCAGTTTTCGTTCAGTTTCAGTTTCCGTTTAAGTTTCAGTTTCTGTTTCTGACTCTGACTCTGTTTCAGCTTCAGTTTTTAGTTCAGTTTCAGTTTTAGTTTCCATTTCAGTTTCAGTTTTAGTTTCAGATTCAGCTTCATTTTCAGCGTCCCAGTTTATATTAATTTTAATGCGTAGTTTTTAACTTACTGTTCATATTGCCAAACTGTTCTTGTTGGAGGTGGATCTTGAGCTGTATGATTGAAAAAACGGCAAGAGATCGACGCGACACAATGGTCCAAGAGCCACAAATGGCTCGATGACTAGTGGAAAGAGGTTATAAGCAAAAATCCTAGCATACCCACCTTTGGGTGTTTTTTGTCCCAAATGCCAAAGCCACTAAGAAATGAATTTGAAATCGCCGGCAACAACAATCAAACAAAACAATTTTGTTGATGTATTCAGACAGGTCATCGAACTTTTCACAGGCTAATTCACTGCCCAGAATGGGGCTTTAGTAAGGATAACAGTGAAAAAACAGTGACCTATAGATTTTCAATTTTAATTCTACAGATCTTTTCTGAACAAGCTTAGGTATTTCTGTTCTTGACTTCTCAAATTCTTCATTGTTTCCAGTACTTGTATTTATTTTTTGCTCTGAGGCGTTGAGTTTATTAAAGCTTATCAGTTTTTTGGTTAAGTTTTACTCTTCATTTCTTAAAGTTTTCAAGCCCATGTTTCAATTTTTTTTTGGTTCTTCCGTTTATCAGTTTTTAGTTTTTAAGTTCGTAAGTTCTTAAGTCAGTGGTTCGCTTCTTCCAGTTTTTAGTGCTTCAGTTTTTCAGTTCTTCAGTTCTTTAGTTTTCGAGTCTGTTAGTTCCGCATTTCGTCAGTTTCTCAGTTCTTTAGTTCTAAATTTCTCAAATTTTTTCTTATGTTCTTTTGTTCTTTAGTTCTTTGGTACTTTGGTTCTTTAGCTATTTAGTTCTTTAATTCTGTAATTTTTTAGTTCTAGTAAATCTTTAGTTCTTCAATTCATTAGTTTTTAGTTCTTTATTTTTCTTTAGTTCTTCAGCTTTAGGTTCTTTAGTTCTAAGGTTTTTTAGCTGTTTGGCTCTTTAGTTCTATAGTTCTTCAGCTCTTTGGTTCTTTGGTTCTTTTTAGTTCTGCAGCTCTTTAGTTCTTTAGCTTTTAGTTCTTAAGTTCTTTAGTTCTTTAATTCTTTAGGTCTTTAGTTCTTTAGCTCCTTAGTTATTTAGTTTTTTTTAGCTCTTTAGTTCTTTAGGTCTTTGATCTATTATTTCTTCAGTTATTTAGCTCTCGAGTTTTATAATTCTGTTCTTCAGTGCAACTAGGATTCCGGTCCTTCTTTTTTAATACATTTTTGTGGTTTCTTAATACGTTGGCAATAACATTTTGTTAAGACAGGGACGGCTTCTTTGTTGCTGCCAGTGCTAATTGTGACCTTAAAAAAAGTGGAAGCAATTATAACACAAGCGCTAAGTAGCTCGACGAGCACTTTTTGAACATCAATCAAATAAGACAGCATGCAAAGCGGGTATCAAATGTATCATGTCTCAAGTAATTGTTGCTTGATTTAAGGCATGCAAAGTGGTTTTTAAATATGTCTCATACCTCATGTAATTGTTGCTACCACATTAAAACTTTACGCACCCGAGCAAACTTTCTCATGATTCACATCTTGCATGCCACCAAATAAAAACGCCTTTCATCGGGCGTGTAAATAGTGGGCTTGAAACCAAAAGGCGCCGAAATAATCAAAATCTACACACACGAAGCCCCCATGTGCATAAAAACCGTGCATGGGTCGCGCAAACCTGTCTCATTGAGCCCACATATTTAAGATTTACTCGCCATCACCGCTTGAATAAAGCAAAAACATTGGCGCATGCGTCCATCGATTAAGCGACCATGAACGACCACATTGCCCGACCACTTGCTTTGGTGCTTTGGGGGTTCCGGCCGGCCGGCGGCGTCGGCTACACGTACCACTATACAAAATATTGTAATTCACGTCGGCAACTATCATAACAACAACAACTACAAGCATCAAAAACGTTTGCATGTTCTTTCGCACCACGCGCGGCGGCTGGCGATCGGCGCGCGCGGAACAATCTATGATAGGCTGGTTAACATTGCCAAACTGCCATTCGCCGTGATTGGGATATCGATTGTGTGTATAGGATAATATGGTCCATGGCGAGCTTCGAGACTGCGCCGCCGCTGGATTTCGCCAGATAGACAATGCACCATGGCATGTCTGTAGGTTGATCCGTGGCGCTAGTCCAAGATTAACGACTCTTCGGTCCATTGGAAAGGCGAACCACGCGGTGCGGCATGATTGTTTTGACTGTGCTGCACGCAAGCTTTGGAAATCCCTGCTAGGCCGACTTTTTCCTTCGTCTAATTAAGTTCCGTGTGCATTGTGGCGGGGACTTCCGTGAAAATGTTCGATTTTGGGAGAGCCTACTGCTGGATTGCGTGCAGTGGGATAAAGGAATCTGATGAGGTGTCAGCCAGCTGTCATTTAGGCAAAACATTCGTCACTCTTGTATTCGTTGTTATCGTGCATGGTTCCTGTGCTTAGGTGGTTATTTTTTCCCCCTGTAAGGATGCTTTCAAAGCTACGGAATCGATGAAAAATTGCGGAGCGCATACAAACTTCGGTTATAGTCTGCTGCAGACTAGTTGTAATGGTCGGTTCGCATGGTGGCAAGTACTTCAGGACCATCACATCGATTAGAGAGAGGATGAGCTGGGGAGAAACGCTGCCCAACGATGACAGTAGGAGTGTTAAGCACGAGATGGGAGCAGTGATTGCGTGAACATCAGGTGTAGACTGTTGGCACAATCTCACAAGGAGATGAGGTATTCGCGTGAGCATTATCAATTACACTATATCGCAGGTGACAGGTCCTGGTAAATCCATGGCCTTCTTATTTTATATCGGAAGGAGCGCATACATTCCTTAACTTTATGGACGTTTTTTTATTTATCATGTATCAGCTGGTAAACTTGTGCATATCAAAGGTAATGCCCTCCAAAGACCACAAATCGTTTTACATACTACCCTGTCCTTATTCGCAGACTGTTAAACATTTCTCAGGCAACCATGTTACCCACGATGATTTGGGTCAACGGACTGCAAGAAGAGAACTCAATTAACGTGCTAACGTATGCAGAATTCAAATTTCAGCAAGCGAATGTGGGATTTTATTGAACAACATTTATTTAAAAAGGATCACTTATCAGTAACGCCGATCGGCAGGAGTTCTTTTTTTCCATTATGCAGAAGGCTATTCACACTTTGCCTGGGATGAAAGGTGTTGGAGAACTTCAGGCTGCATTCTTTGGCGTAATGTGGGAGCTTAAAGGAGGTTTGCATGACTAAGCCAACGAAGCGTTGTCGGTGAATCGTGGTAGCGACAACATGACAGTTGATAGATATGGGTTTCGACAGGATGACTTTGAAAAGTCGGTTTGTGTTTACAGCAAAACCGAAAGCGGTTTGGTTTCAGGGCTTATTGGGTTCATTCCCGTGTGCTGATGACAATGAATTTCAAAAACAGAACGACGTTAGAGACTGCCAACAAGTATCGACTCATTACCTTTGTGAAATGCCTCCTCATAGTCGGATACAAAGTGTCATTTTTGTTGCCTTTACGATTTTCCATGGCAGTTTGACCACTCTATTAGATGTTTTTATGGCACACCGCAGGTTTTTTATATGAGTTTTCATTCCACCTTATGGTGTCATCGTGTTAATAAATGCAATGAAACTTCAAGTAAAAAGGCTCCTTAACAGTAAGGGTCTAAAATTTTCAGATTTTGGGACAAATATACAAAATTTAAAACCATAAGTGTCATTAAATCGACATTGCTGCATATGTTGCACTTGGATAGGATAACACCAAAACAATTGACACTGCCAATTTTGAAAGTTTTTGAAAGCCCTGAACTGAGTCAATGCTATTTCGATATGTCATAAAAATCGCCAGCACCAACCTATGACATGAGGATGTTTCTGATCATATTTAAAAATATCCTTAAAGGATTGTAACATGCCAGGCAAACACAACCGATAAATTAGCCTTTCAGCGAGTGTCGAGAATTTTCAATAACACATTCCTTTTAATTAAATGTGGAATTTACGACTTGTTTTCACCCATTCGACATGGCGGGACTTTATTTTCAATTTAATTAGTATACTTTTTTTTGTGAGCAACTTTTCGGTCTTTGCCTCAGCGTAAATACCTCATTAAATGACCCAATCCATGGCGATGCAACAAAGTTCGTATTCGTATGGTATTGGTTCGCCCCGTAATGCAACTTTTATTTTTATTAAACAAAAAAAGGGTACAATGTAAAAGTTTATACATATACGCAACACATTCCGATGAAATACGGCGAAACTTAATTCACTTTTTATGGTTGCCACAACTTGTACCATTTGCGACTGCCATAGACGCATAATGATGTGATTGAGTATTGCCAGGGTGATGGGATAGCAATAATTTGATTAATTAAAAAGTTAAACACTGTTTGTAATACCCTTTGGATGATACTTTTTAGGGGGTGTAAAGTGTGCAACACAATTAAAATTAATCTGTAAATTTTGCATTGTTGGTGTCACATGCTTTTTAAAATAGTTTTACCTACTTTAAGTGCTGTAATTTTTTTTAAACAGTTGATTTGGCATGAGGATAGCAGTCTTTTTGGCCACACCGAGCTTTGGGTCTGGAACTAAAAACCCTTGCTGATTATAGGAGCCAGAGCTTAAATTCTTTAAAAATGAAGCCTCAACTTTCCCTATGCCTTATTTATTTTCAGCGACGCGGACTTTGTTTGTGTCAGCTTGGAACGCGGGAGTGAGAAATTCATGTAGAGCGCCTCTGCATACATGCCCATACTGACAAGCATATTTTATAAAAAAGATAATTGCAGATGGGCTGAGAAGAAGAGCCATACCCTCACGCGGAGCAGTAACTTCTATGCGCATCATGCTGCATTATGGGGCAGCAGCGATCGGGGTGGGTATGTCTAAACTAACTTTTGTGTCCTCATTTATATGATCAGACTTTCTTTACCAAAAAGTTGTAAGAATTCATCGGTGTGACCACTGATTCAAGCCTCCCCACAAGTATCTCTTTCTCTTTCTCCCCAGTTCTTTCGCCCTAAAAGAAAGGACTGGGGTTTCTAAACACACAAGGTTGAAAAGCGATCTTGACAATCATACTCAACCGCAATCACTATTGGATTTGGATTAGATATGAATGAATCTAGCTGCAAAGCTCTGCCGATCAGAAGGCACAAAGAAAAAATGGGGGTATCATACCGTGCTAGAGCTTTAGTATACCTGAAACACGAGAAGTTCTTTTTCGAACGAACCTTATGGCAGCTATTGTAAAAACTATAGCAGAACTTACCCTGGATCAGTCTCGAAATCTTCCACTGTTCCTATAGTCGAACAACAAAACAACGCTCTAGCTCTTGGAAACCCCCTTTGCTGGCAGCAAAAGACAGTGATCATAGTCCGAAGAGAATCTTAAAAGCGATCTTTATTTACTATAATAAGGGTTGTTGTCATTCGCTAAAAGTAGGGTGGTCGATAGTGCCATTCCTCCCGTATAAACTTTCTGAATTCGGCGGCAATATAACAGTGGGACTTCAGCAAGGCATTGTCTCATTGTCACTGGCTTCATATTATTTTTTGAGCTTGATTGAACTTCTTGTGGGTGCCGTGGTAAGTGCATACTGTGCCCGGGCTTCAATCCTGACCGGGGCAATGCAACGACTGAACGTTACCCCCTCCGTGAGGGTCTGACAAACCCACCGAGAGTATACCATTGGTCTCATTCGCTCAATTCGCCGCCGTTTGAAATCGAAAAAATGTAGATCCCCTTCATGCTGTAAGGATAAGTCTCGAAACGCATACAGCACGTATGGTTGTGAGAGATCAGGCGAGGGATCTTCTGAGATTGTATTGTTTGTTTGATACACACTCCTAGATTACGATGAAGGTCACAGGAGGACCGTTTTAGCAAAACTCAACAAGTGCATTTTGCGAATTTTTTAGGAGAAGGTTTTTTGTGTTTAAGTTTTGTTTAGTTTGCGAAAACTTTATGCATTTGTTGAGTTTTGTGAAATTTTTATTGGCTCAATCGACGCGGCTTGGGAATAGAAAAATTTCGATACCCATATTTGATTTTGCGATTTTTGGCGATTGAGTTTTGCAAAAACGGTCTTCCAGCTACATACCAAAACCCGGCAAGACTCGTAACGCATCCTTTATGCGGGAACCACAAAGCAGCCTGGGCTTGGCCTCGGTTTGCCGCTTACAAGTTCAGCCATTCCATTTCAGTGTTTCCTAACACAATGAAGCTCGGTTGTTTGCAAAGAGGAAGAGTGCGCAAAGAGAAAACGTAATGCTACGTAATGAGGCACTGAATCCCAGCACGAGTACAGATGTGCTGATAGGGGTTGATTTCGATCGCACACACGAAGTCAATCAGTCTGCCTTTCGGTATATTTGTATAAGTGTGTTGGTCATGCAAGGATATGACGCAGAATATCTGTGTGTGTACTATCTTTTTATTTGTTTATTATTTACTTAATAGTTGGACATGTGGATGTTGTTGGAATGTTCGATGTTCCACATAGTTATGTACACAGCACTAGCTTCCAGAGCCTTCGGCTGTGTGTGTGTGTATTTTTTAATTTATCGTGGCATGCTTGGAGTACGTAATGAATGCATAATAAAAACTCTCTCTCCATGAGCGAAATGTCATTGCAAAGCTGGTTGAAAGCCCACGTAACGTAACGGGGCGAAGCTGAATCCTGAGGCTGCTCAGTGGTCCCCGCTTTAAGGCTTTTGTCCGATCAGCTTTTCCTATTAAGGACATGTAGTATTGGAGACCAATAGAGTCTCACATCAGAGCCAAAATGCACAGCATCTCTTGTCGGTATCTTAATACGAGGTTTCGAAGTACAAATGGGTAGAGACTGCTCTGCGCTGATTGGTGAGTAACATTGGGAAATGTTTTGACGATATGGATTTCACTCTAGTATCCTTTCGTCATGTTGAAGAAGCTTTTGACAAAGTTGAATAAGAAATAGAACGGAAGCTGTAACGTATGCTGTCCGAAAGCTGAATTAAGACAACTGTAGGAGGGGTAACCACCGTGTGGCATATTATCGCTTTTTTTAGTTACTTGGCTCTAGGGCCAGGATCAGTTTGGCCTTGTAGCTCACAAGACGAGATGGTGCGAAAGCAGTTTCAGGTAAATTTCTAAAAAAAAATTAAGAAACTTGTTGCAATATGCACATAGCAAACGAATAGTATCCATCTAGGAGTCAGTCCATCATAGTTTAGCCTTCAACAGATTGTTGCCTGTCTTATGATCAGCGTCGGACTAATGCACAATAAAAAGCGAGAAACCTGACGACTGTTTTGACAGCAAAATTTCACATATCTGTAAAATATGTCGGCTTTGTTAAACATATATTTGCCTTTTCCTTCACAGTATGCCAAGAAAAGGCTATTCAACAGCATGATCGAACTTCTGACAAAAATTTTGAAATAATTATCGACCTCGGCAAGGGTTTTTTAATTTTTCGAAATGGTCGTCTTTTGCGAGTAGGCGATAACGCCGCCCCATACATGTTGCCATTTATTGAAGGTCATGTGACATCTGGCACGAGAACTAGGCTCTCCCTTGTTATGTCACGCTGGTTCTGAAACAGCCATAAATCCTCACTTTAGTTCTAAGTTCAACTAAGCACTTTCGGTACTTAAATTTCGATATCTAAATACCATCCTGTAACTCAATGAAAACTTAAGGACGCTGAACTGAAACTCAATTGGAAACCGGATAGTGCGAAATCATGCTAGAAGACCTCGTTTTCCCTACTTCTTGCAGAAAGGCCAGCTCTTAAACCTTGCCTTATGTGCGGAGTACTATAGTCATGAGTCAAGGTTCAACTCGTGCTGTGGAGCACGAACTGTGGAGCTGTGGAGCACCCAGACACAATAAGTAGTCTGTTGTACTACCTACGCTCGGGCACTTTATATTCAGGTTTTGAATATCAGCATTATTATAATGAAGGGTCCGCCAAATAACTTTTTTTTTAAATGCTAGAAAAAAAACAACTATATATTTTCTCAAATTTCTTATTTATTTTTTAAAGCGCAATCCTTCCGGTTAATAATGGAAAACAGTCTCATTTAAATAGCTGCCTCGGCTGGCCATGCAGTAGCCTACACGATCGATCCAATTTTTAAGCACATTATCGATTGTGTGCAGCTGTATTTCACCAATGTCTTCACGATTATTAACCTTTAAAGCGTCAATTGTCTTCGGCTTGTCGGCGTAACACCTATCTATTAAGGCACCCCACAAATAAAAGTCCAACGGTGTCAAATCGCAGCTCCGAGGTGGCCAAACGGCACCAGCTCTGCGGCAGATAATGCGATCTTCAAAAACAGAACGCAAAACATAGAGTGTAGCTTCGGCTCTGTGGCACGTAGCGCCGCCGTCCAGTTGAAACCAAATGTTGCCAATATCTTCCTCTTCAATTTTTGTGAACAAAAATTAATTCAACATGGCCCGATAACGATCGCCATTGACTGTAACGGCCACTCCTTGCTCATTTTCGAAGAAAAATGGCTCAACTATGCCTCTGGACCACAATCCGCACCAAACAGTATGCGTGCGGGTTTTCTGTGGCCAAATGTGATAATTTTGCTTGTTTACATACCCGCCAAGATCAAAATGAGCTTCATCTGAAAAGATGATTTTTTTTTGGCAAAATCGGCGTTTTCTCTAAGTCCATCGCAGGCCCACTTAGCAAAGCGAAAACGCATATTTCCCAGCGTTGTTCAAGCGTATACACAACCATTTTCGTTCAGCGGAGGGATAAAACTAATTATCTGTCAGAGCTAAGTGTTACCATTCACGAAATAAGCACTAGTTGAAAAAAAAAAAAACGTTAGATGGCAGACCTTGATAAAGGTTCCTGACAATGTTCGCCTAGCAGCGTTTGAAATGATCACAGTCAGAATTGTAAGTTTAAAATGATCATGGAATTGAAAATTGTTGTAACTTTTCAATATTGAATTTAATTTTGTGTGGCTTTGCCATAGGGGCCGCTCTCCAATATAAGCAACGATACGTTCGGTTAGCTTTTTACTTAATTTAGGTAATTCGTTATCCAGTCTTTCGCAGAAAGAATTGAAGGATCTTCTGTAAAAACGAGCTTAACTAGGCTATCTGACCACGTCATATGAGCCCCAATGATCCGCCACCTGATGCTAGCGGGAAAACTAGTAGGGAAGTGTTACGAAGTGTCACTGTAATCGAATGTACTTTTTGCCATTCTTCCTGTTAGGCGCAAAATAGGGAATGGCTTTTAGGTTAGCGAAAATCAGCGCTTGGAAGACGAATGCACGCAACATACCTGAGAGTTAGGGGAGTTCAATGTTCTCGCTTTCCACAATGACTCCAGCACCAGACCTCTGGCCGGTTTCGGAGCCATCTGTGAACATATACGATGGCTCAGAGTCTGACCGAAGCCATTACGTTGCATGAAGAACGTCGGCGTGGTCGTTTTTTCACAAAAGGATTTCTTTTGTCATAGCGTCAGAGGACGTGTTCATGAGACAGACACATATCTCGCACAAGTTCCTCAAAATTCCTATGCGCATGTCAAAGTCTCTGTCAAAGTCTCTTTAAGCGAAAGATGGGTTTTAGCATACATCCCATAATAAATATACTGGCGGGGGTTCATCAGCGCAACTTGAACAAAGCCCAGCGTGCTAGGGAAGGCCCTTTTGCAGACAAGAAAATCCGTTCCTTGCAGTATAGCCAAAGAGGCAACAACACAATTCCGCGAAAGCCGGGTCCACCCAACAGTTGATGCGTATAAGGATTGGTCTTACCTTATCCTTTTCGGAGATAAGCCTCGCATTTTGTCGGTTATCATCCTTGGACCAAAAAATGATTTTTATCATATTTGACTTCCGCACAGTCTTAAGAACGAGTTCACTCAAGCACCAGTGTCCTTAGTCTGAACAAGATACTAGAGAAACTTTGAGGTTTATGTTGAAAAAGCATCACAGGTGCCCGCTTTTAATAGCTGCTTTAGATGCAATGTTTTTCGAAGAGCGTGTAGAGTCCCTGCAACTTCTCGTAGCTCGCAACAACGCGTGTTTCGAATACTGTACCAGATCTGGACTTTAATTGTCAAATTTAAGAAAAAGCTTCCAAACAGAAGCATCTAAGAGAAGTTGAAGTTTAAAACGAGTGCGACAATAGGAATCTACCTTTACAGATAGATCAATAGCAGAGTTTATCAGTGAGTAAGTGCAACAGTGTGTCCCTAGAAGTTACAGTCCGTGAAACGGACCGTAGAATCCTCCATCGTATCCCACATTGTAAAATGCTGATGCGTTATTTTTTGACATTTTATTAGTAGTGCAAACTTTGAAAAGGGGCATGGCCCAACTGCTCCTTATTACAAAATATCAATATTAACACAGATATTTCCAAGTTCGTAAAAATGCACCCCTAGAAGGAGAATAAAATAAATTAATAGAGTGGCGCAACAGCTCTAGGTGAACCAGGGCCAATTTCTCAACAATGTTTGCTGGTGTGTTAATTTCTTTACATGCAAGGGGACCTGCAAATTTTTGCCGAATTCGAACGGCAATTTGAGAAGTTTTTCAAGACAAATGATACTCTCGGAGGGATTGTCAGACCCTCGCGGAGGTGGTGGGGACCGTGAAAAAGAACATGTCTTTTTTTTCAGGTGACGATGGCAGGATTTGAACCCAGACCTCCGGCGTAGTAAGCACACACACTAACCACAACGCCACGGCACCCCACACCCCACACCCCTTGAAGGAGGCGTGGCTAAAAACTTCGTATAAACGAAATTCGGAATGAAGTCTAATTTTTTATTTTATTCCTTTCTAAATTAGTCAAAATTACGATTTTCTGTGCAATTTTAGGTTTTTCTTCAATTCTACATCCAAATGTGGGCGTGGCCCAAAGTCTTGTAAAAACAAAATTTTCAACTTAGTGTTTTCTTCATAACATATTAAGTAAATTTTTTTCGATTTGGATGGAGCAAAAATATAATAAAAATAAAATGCATTTGAAAAATTATTATTTAAGTCGATGCCACGCCCACTAGGGTGGGTAAAGCGAATAAATTCTTATTTTGTGCATGTTACAATAAACAGGAGATGATAAATAAAAAAATTTTAGGCTTTTAAGACGTCTTACAGTTTTGAAACTCGGAAGGAGGTTGTACGATTGCACCGATTGTGGGCGTGTCTGTGGGCGGATTTTAAGAATTTTTAGGTGGAATAACTTCCTCTTTCATCTAAGCGGGATATATTTAGGCAGTTTTAAAGTAGACGAGTTTGTCAGAAAAGTAGCTAATCAAAATCTTTCTAAAAAAAATGTACCGGAACCTTTAGTAACCATAAAATCGAAGCCATATGACCATGGGAAATAAGATGAAACAACGTTAGGACGTGTTTTTTAGCGCAACATACCTGGCTAGCGCTGGATTGAA
The DNA here is from genome assembly GCA_947623515.1 of Neoascia interrupta. Taxonomy (NCBI): domain Eukaryota; kingdom Metazoa; phylum Arthropoda; class Insecta; order Diptera; family Syrphidae; genus Neoascia; species Neoascia interrupta. The sequence goes on along the minus strand of OX392462.1, from coordinate 20,370,880 downwards.
GAAAAACAAATAAGCCTCATTTTCCCTAGTAAGATAAACCTTAGGAAGGTAGTTGGGGTCTAAAAAGGTATACATCCTCGGAGACATTTCAGGTCCGCTTTCCATTACCTTTCTCATCCCCTTTAAAAAAGTTCACCGTGAAGGTACACTTTAAACAAAGAACACCTTTAATAAATAAAAGGCATAAAAAAGTATTATAATTATTTTTTTCATTAACTTACTTGTTAATAAATCCACAATACATAATAATAATAGAATCTTTCCGGGTTTAACTGTGGAACAGGTTGGCTCTCACTTTGAGTGTCATGAAAAACTGTTTTCTTCCGTCTTTTGCAGTGTTTTTTATTGGCTTACCTTCCTCCTTTTGACTTTGACAGCTTAACATAAAATCTCTTAATAACTATCCTATAAACTCAAGTGGACTAATGGATTGCATAGTATATGCAGTTTTCTCAATGAGGATGCAAGAAAAAACAAGATATTCTACACGGGACAAGTTAAAGGATTATAGAATTAATTAGAGTACGAACGCAAATTAAACGTGTCTATGATTGCGTATCAAGAATCATTTAATAACACATCCTACGCCTTGAATTAGCACATCCTTGCACTTAATCAAGGCCTTAAAACCATCGCATTATATTACTTGTAGAATAAGGTGTCGAATTTACGATGTTGTTTGCTAGGCTAAAATGTTTAGAAGCAGTTTAAACCTGTAGCCAAGGTTATGAGTGCTTTCTATGTTATGAGGAATTTACGATGCAACTCTGTGTCCAAAAGCACTTGTGTATACCTACGCATTTAATGGACGAGTGCCACTTATAATTTTGCTCACTTAATATTAATGACTCGCCTGATGCCTGGCAACTCTACGGACGTGGCATTTCATTATAAATGCAAACCTTAATATGTTTGCGGGTTTCCTCGACCAGGATGCATATAAATGCAGTCATATGTTGCAAACGCCTAGATAGCTGTTGTCTGTCCAGAAAGTCCAACCTCGAACCCTTTTAATTTGTTCTGTCACAATTCAATTTAATTCACATTTCGTGTAAACTAGCATTTTGTCCCGTTTTTTTTTTTTTTATTGCATCCGTGCATGCCCTTTACAGTTTCAATTGCGGTCCACGGGGAGAACGAATGGCCGAAAAAAAAGAATATAAATAAATAAATTTCGAAATTATTTATTCTGTACACGGGCGTTATTTATTGATGAACCACTATGTGGGTACCACAGCTTCAACCTGTTCCTACCACCAGAGGCTCCCCGAAACACCAGGAACACACACACCAACAACACTTAGTTTATTAAAAAATTCGAAAAAAAATATGCGCGTATCCCGATGGAGCTCCAGCATTTATTGAGGCGTGAACGTCAAGTGACAGAATAATGGGACATGGATTTTCGGATTTTTCTTTTTTTTTTCAAAAAAATATTTCTTCTTGCTGTTAATGGTGATTATTTTTGGTTTTGTGCTTGTTTTGAATTTTAAATTGATAAGCTGCAGTTTTGATATTTTTGGGTGCAGCTTAGCTATTCCCGAATTCATTCCCAATCGAATGATTTTTATTATTCCATAACTTTACGGTCGATGTCCAGACAAGCTGTCACATTTGTCACCACTATTTGCTATGGGCAAGTGTAGACCCAATCGTAGGTAATAAAAAATGGGTTCGGTGTCATACCATCGCGTGTAAGATGTCAAAATTTATCGCTCGACTTGGAGAATTGAGTTAATTCAACATGAAAGGTCATGTTAGCGCGCTCACCTATCCATATCACGTTGTGGGTTTTATGTTGCAGCAGCAGCGGTTGCATGCGATTCATATGTAGATGTTAGTACACGGAGGGAAATTATAATTGGTGAAAAGTTTTTTTGTTGATTAAAAATAAAAAGATTTCTCCTTGAGTAAACAAGTCTTAACCCTGTCTTAACTCTTAACTCTTAAGTCTTAACCCCAAGTCTTAACTCTTAACTCTTTTCAATATTAAATACAATTTCGTGTGACTTTGTTTTTGAAGACGCTTCCCAATAGAAGCAACGATACGTTGGGTTAGACCTTGTTAATTAATAGTTTTAACTAATTGTCTTAACTGTATCTTCAGAATATCTATATGCTCTTATAGATTCCTTCTTTTCAAGTAGGTATATTTGCGTTGAAGACTTGGAGCTTGCTTTTCTGCCTCTGCAGTGGCTAGAGCTTTGGTAGAACTTTCATACAAGCTGTAGAAGTGGTTCGTATAGCTCCAGTCCCAGTAATAAGGTGCATTTGTTTGGGTTTTAGGGGTCCGTCCAAGAATCGGAAAACGACCTCTTATGGTATCACTCCGTTTAAGCGGTCCTTCCGTCAAAAACCCTTTGCAACTTTTAAACGGTTAGTCGTAGACGGCCAAAGTTTGTTGCGCTTGTAAACTGCGAAAACTGAAAGAGAACACACTCTTACAGAATTTTTCCATACAGGCATAATGGTTTTCAACAATTCTACAACATTATAATAATGGCTAGTCCTATTATCAAAGTAGAATTGTAGAATTGTAAATTGTTATAATTTTTCACTTTTCAATATTAAATTTAATTTTGTATGATTTTGCCTTACGACAACCCAATATAAAAAAACCCAATATAAGCAACGATACGTTCGGTTAGGTTTTTAATTAATAACGGTTTTTAATTATCAACTTTCAATTTCAAAAGCATTTTGAAATTTCATGTGAAAATTGTTTAAAAGTTTATTAGTAACTTACTTGTGTACAAAAGCTTTATATACAAGAACTGGCGAAATAAAACTTAGATCAAGTAAACGTTAAATTTAAAAAAAAAAAATAACATTTTGAAAATATTGAAAGGCTTTTGAGAAATGAATCGTTAGAACCAGATGCAACTCCAGACGTGTTTTAAGCCATAACGTTTGAACCACTGGCTCCACAAAAGCTCATATTGTGCACACTTATAAAGCAGCTCAAGCTTAAACAAGGATTAAATTGGCTCTCTCTAGCGAGCGGGCACATTTCAACGGCAACACAAGGAGCCGGTGCGTTGATTGTAGCATTTTTGTAGCCTTTTTGTTACGCCAATCCCGAATTTGTAGCTTGATCCGGTTCCGAGGGAAACAAGACTTCGCTAGGTGTGGATGAAATTTTGACACGGTTCACTTTTTTCGGTAGCTGGGCGACGAGCCAATATCAGAATTGGCTCGTCGATTTTGATAAATTGTAGCTTTTTTGTTACGCCTATTGGAAATTTGTAGCTTGACCTGGTTCCGAGAAAAACACGATTTTTCGTGCTAACTGTCTGAAGTTAGCTAGCAAACTATAAAGGCTGAACAGGGGACCCAGCGGGTCAGTTATAGCTTTTTTGTTACGCCTATTAGAAATTTCTAGCATGAACCTTTTCCGAGAAAAACACGATTCCGCCAGCTTCAGATGAAATTTTGACCCGGTTCACTTTTTTCGGCAACCGGGCGACAAGCCAATATCGGAACTAGTGGGTTAACTGTAGCTTTTTTCTTACGCCTGTTGTAAGTTTGTGCTGAGAATTTGGAAAGACCGCAGACCAAAGACTGCAGACTGTATAACGGTGAAAACGAACCAAATACCGCTGTCAGGCAGAAGGAAAAACTCAACCCGGGCGAAGACGGTATCGACACACACCATATCGGTGACGGATCGATACACACCATCTTTTCATCGATTTCAAGGCCGCGTATGACAGCATCTATAGACCGAGCTTTATAGCACAATGTCTAGTTTTGGCATCCCTGCCAAACTCGTCGGCCTGTGTAGGATGATGATGGGAAATTCACCCTGTTCCGTCAAGGTCGGCAAAGACCTCACCGACCCCTTTGATGTCAAAAAAGGATTTGGACAAGGCGACGTGCTGTCATGCGACTTCTTTAACATCATACTTGAGAGAATTGTGCAGAATTGTGCACGTCTTGGACAAAACATCACCATCGACAACTATAACTTCGAGGTAGTTAAGGGCTTTGTCTACCTGGGTTCCGCTATCAATTCAGACAATGACACTAGCGTTGAAATCAAACGAAGGATAACTTTCCGGCAAATCGCTATTTCTAAGCTCGAGAGAGGGCTTTGCTAGTAAGAATTTGGTAGCAAAGCCCTCTCTCGAGCAACTAAAGTGTCCATGTATAAGACCCTCATCATCCCAGTCCTGTTTTAGGATGCAAAAGCATGGACGAATGGAAAAGCTGCTTCGAGAGGAAAATTCTTCCGACGATTTATGGTCCCATTTGCATAGATGGAGAGTGGAGAAGGAGATTAAACATCGAACTGTACGGGCTGTACAGCAAAACCGACCTAGCAAGAAGAGTCAAAACACAACGTCTACGATAACTGGTCATCTAGAGCGGAGGGACACCAACGCCCCGGCCCTGGAAATCTTCGAATCCACCCCGCAGGGACGGCGCAGTAGAGCAGCACCGAGACTCAGGAGGCGCACGCAAGTGGATGGGGACCTCTGCCAACTTCGCATGCTAAACTGGAGACGGCTAAGTAGAAACCAGAGCTGGCTGGCGAAGCTTGTTGGCTGAGGCCCAGGTCCACCCCGGACTGCAGCGCCACTCGGTTCACAGAAAACACGATTTTTTATGCCGTTATCTGAAACTGTAGCGAGCACACTTTAACGGCTGAACTGGGGGTCCGGCGGGTCAATTGTAGCTTTTTGGTTACGCCTATTAGAAATTTTTTAGCATGACCCGGTTCCGAGAAAAATATGATTCCACGATTCCACTAACTTCATGAAATTTTGACCCGGTTCACTTTTTTTCGGTAACCGGGCGACGACCCAAGATCGGAACTAGTGGGTTAATTGTAGCTTTTTTGTTACGCCTATTATAAATTTGTAGCTTGAGATGGTTTCGAGAAAAACACGATTTTTCATGATGTTATCTGAAGCCAGCGAGCCAATTATAAAGGCTGAACTGGGGACCCGGCGATTCAATTGTATTTTTTTTGTTACGTCTATTGGAAATTTGTAACTTGACCCGGTGCCGAGAAAAACACGATTCCACTAGCTTCAGATGAAATTTTGACCCGGTTAAGTTTTTTCGGTAACCGGGCGACACGCACGACCCAATAGCGGAACTAGTGGGATAATTGTAGCTTTTTCGTTGCTTTTTGGCTACGCCTATTGGAAGTGTTATAGATTTGAAATTTAAAAAAATTTAAAAGCAAATAAGTACCTAAGTCCGTCTGTACCCGGGAAATGTGCTTTGAGCAGTCATTCGAGAGCATCTTTATAAAGCTGTGTTCGAGGTTACCTTCAAAGTTTAAGTAGTTTAAGTAGTCCTGATGGTTACCCCTTGAAAGCGCCTTATGGACTATTGACGTCACCGGTTAGTCTTTGAGATGCTCACAAAAGTTTATCCACGACCACCTCTTAGATTTCCTCAGCTCTCTATAATATTTACTTGAGGAATCTTTGTACTTAATCCAGACGCCTGATCTTTTTGCTCTATTGAACTCATCCCTGGCTGCTTTTTTCTAACGCAGTTCAGGGTTGTTCCGAGAGTTGTGGCAAGCAACCAATTTTTTTTTCATGACTCTTCCTTGGTTGTTTCAACCACCAGCTCGCTTGACGGTTTTAGTATACCGAACGCGATTTAGTATACCGAACTCGGAAATCGTGCTTCAGAAGCTCTCTTTTCCCACTGTCAGCTTCCTGCATTATCAATACCTTGAACAATGCAGTCTTTTCTTTATAACTTGAGTCTTCATTTGCACCTCGGTGCTAAGGAGAAGACATGTAAGTAAGTCAGCTCTGCTATTTTTGCAACACAGGTATCAAAAAGCATCTTTTGCAGCTCCTTACCATCCTATGCGGCACAATGACATCTGTTCTGAGGTTAAAACTATACCATGAGCTCCATCTTGCACAAACGATATCAGGAATCTTTCACAAAATTGTCTCAGTGTACTTTATAGTTTACCCAATGGCAATTGTCGCTTATTGAAATTGCCAAGAAATAAAACTACCAAATTTATGCATTTCACAATAGCAAGGTGGCAAGGACTACCGATCGATACAGGCTGCGCATATTCCAAGTGTGCCCACCGCACGAAAACCAGTAAACGTGTAAAAAATGTAGGTATTGCCCACTCGCTTCAATAGCGAATGAAATGATTCCCCAGCTCCCAGAAACCCACCATAAATATAAATTTACAGCCAATGTACCTGACACAACGATGCGAACAGAGGCGCTGAGGCACAGTCTAGCTTCAGCGCGCACCGGACTGCTCTCCGCCCTGGACATTATTACAAATACGGCGCGGTGTGTCATTCCTGGTTCGGTTCGAAACCCCTTACACTGGGCAAGAAACTCTATAGGAAGCGTGTTTTTGTCTTAAGGCGACATTCGAATTGGTCTCCGGACGTTGGCGGCACTGGCGACAACACAGATATCGCATAGATACATCGCCCAGCTAACAACCTACAGCAGCTGAGAAGCCAGTCGTCCAGAGTGGTGTGCGGTGAGCCCACTTTGCATATACCGAACAAGTGCGGAACCGATACCGAGCCGTATATGCAGCACCATCATCAGGCTGTGGTCCTCGTCGTTGCGGCCCATAAATGATATGCAAATATCTCAAGCGGAACCGAAGCTGGGCACTAAAGGGTTCGCAGTACTATTCTAGAGCACTATTACCAGATCAGTGGCGATTATCCCCACACGGCTGTGTTATGCAATCGAATCCAGAAGAAACCTGGGAACAGGTTTCCGTTTTATTACATCGACTTTGCGCACCAAACCGCTGCACTCTTACGGCTAGATAGATACTTTGTGCATTTCTCGAAACTATTATCTCGATTGGTTGGCCATTTCGGGAATTTGGAAAATTACTCTCGGCCGCCAGGAGTGTATCTGTTCTGTGTATAGTAAGACGCGCTAGCTCACCCCAATATTTGGCATAGATGCGAATCGGGGAATTTCCGTTGCATCTCATTAAGTGGGCAGTGGTTTTCGACCAGGGAGTGGAACCGCACCAACATCAGAGAGTGTTATGGCTCAAGGCTGCCGCGCGCTGGGATGGTTTCTTGTCGACTAGGCCATTGTTTGTTCGTTAGTGCCCTGCAGGGATGTATGCAGTGGGTTTTTTATTTTTTGTCGTTGTTTTTGGTGGTGCGGTTAAAACATTCTTCTAGGACCTGATGGCGTATTGCAAGCCTACCACATACAGATAGTCGCTCTGCCATTGAATCGCAGATGGCCAGGCCGCAAAAGGAATGCCTTGAGTGGACGGAAATTATGTTGAAAGTTTTATGGCGACCAAAATTGCAGGAGCTCGCGGATAGCATTCACTTTGGATAATTTTTATGCGCTCCGAATTGTTGCGGGAGTAAATGAGATTGACGGTGATAGTGATGCGGTTCGTTCCTTAAGTATCGGCACTTCAGTGTTCGCCCCCGAGGCGATGGCATTGGCAGTGCCACAAGGTGATGCTATTTGGTTTTACGATCATATGCAGAGCAGCGTGCCTCTGTGGTCGAAAGTCGGAAATTATATTGGAAAACTTTCAACACCGCTTTGGTACAATGTTGGTCTCCGTTTCAATGGTTTAATGGGTTGGAATGGTGTGTATGCTTGCCGTGAAGCTTCAATCCTTTCGTGTGGTTTCCCAATAATGGGTAGCTTTGAATTATAGGGTCGTTTCGAAATTCCGTTGCCATTATTTCAGAAATCGACGGTGCTGTGAAGAAAGGTAAGCATCTGCATCTGCATCATCTCGTAAAAAACACAATAAGACGTTTAAAATAAATTTCAGAGAACCGCTGAGAATGATTTTTATATAACAGAATGAACACACCTGAAGCTCACTTCTTTGCAGAGTAATGCAGCTCGAACACAAGCAAACTAGAAGGATGAAGTAAGCCTTGCAGCCTTGAAACATCTAAGCATTTGAGTATATTTGTTAACGGAAATTGACAGGCAATTACCATGGAAGAGATTTTTTTTGCTAACGAAAACAATTAAGAATTTTTGGATTTTGAGACGTGGTGTATGGGATACAGTAGAGCAGGGAGCTGGCTAGGCAGGGCTCAGCTCTACATGCCTGGGTTGAAAAACTACTCGTTATAGAAGCGATTAAAAAAACAAAAAAAAACTCATATTTACGGCAAAAGGCAGAATCTTAATGGAGGGGTTTTATTGTTGGAACGAGATTGCGTTTGCTGAACCAACCATTTTACGAAAACTTTAGCTACATCTCGGGTAAAGGGATACAATGTCTAATACGTTACCCAACTCTACGGGTTGGATATAGTCATCGACTGCATTACATCCTCAGCAACCACCATAAACTAGGCCACACGATTCGTGGTATCAAAAGGGCTTATGTATTGCTACTTGGGTTCATGCTCGGTCCAATTCTACCTACCACCCTACCATAGGGTAGAAATAGTTAAGGAGTTTAAAGACTTTATTTAAGTCTCAAGTTCTTCTCAGATCCTTTATAACCCGAATCTTTAAGTTTCTGCTTCGAAATCAATGTTGGTCACGGCAATAAAAATCTTATGCGAACAAAATGTTCGAATTGAACATTCGTGTAGGTCTTAAAATTTACACTGAAGGCAATCTTGATGTTTCTGACTGATGCGTATCAGCCAATATAGCCGATCGAAACAGACGTGATTCCCAAACTAGGCTGAAGACCAATTTTGATCTATTTCAAGTTTAAAGGGTTAATGAATTAGTTGGACAAAGTTCGACAAAATTCTTAAGATAAAACTTCACAGCATTCCAAACAAGGTTAGGTTAGGTTGGACAGGTTTATTTGCAACTAGTGCAAGTTCACTCGGTGGCCAGATTGGCCCATTGTGATTACCCTTGTGAGGTAGACAAACATGGTTGGAAATATGTCTTACTTACTGAACCAGCCTGATCTTTTGATAAATCTTTTTAGGTCAAGTAGTGATATTCCTGCCAGGTCGTCCAGGCTATCAAAGAATCTGACTCCTAAAAAGGTTAGTCGTCGTATTTGGAGAGCTGGGCAGTGGCAGAGAAAGTGTTCTATAGACTCTATTTCTTCTTCATCCCTACAGCTTCTGCAGAAGTCGTTGGCAAAAATTCCCATACATGGAACCATGACACCAATGGTGCAGTGTCCCGTGACTACACCAACGAGTGTTCTTATGAAATTTCTACTGAGAGATAGAGGGGTCGTTGTTCTTTTTAGGTCGAGTACTTGGCCATAAGCTGCGAGTTATGATACAATCTTTAGGCTGTGGCCAATGTTCACCGGCTAGTTTGATCGTGTATTGATCTATAAGACTTTTGGCTGTGTTGAAAGGGAGATAAACCCGTCGGTCAGCCATCGTTATGTCCATATGAGAACATTTCTTTGCCAGTTCGTCCGCCAATTCATTTCCGGCCACGCCAACGTGCCCAGGAACCCAGCAGAGTAGAACTGTGTGAACATATCCTTTAATGCCATGAGGCAGTCCTTGACACACTTAGAGTATGCGAAGTTGGAGTCCAGGGCTTTAAGTGCTGCTTGACAATCAACACATATGGTGATTTCCGTTGCTGGAAGATCCATAGATTGAATTGTCCGTGCAGCTCTCTTCACCGCATAAATCTCAGCTTGAAAACACTGCAGTAGTCATTTAGTCGATATGACTGGTTGATTTGCAGTGTTTCCGAGAAAACTCCAGAACCTGTTCCATTCTCTGTTTTCGAACCATCGGTATAGATATAGCTATACCTTTGATGTCAACTTCAGTCTCTACCCAGTCTTGCCAAATGACTTTGAATCTTTTGTCGAAGTCAAATTGAGGTTTCTTATAATCCGTTTAAGTTACAGACGCATTTTGATTTTTACAGACCCATTACACGCCTCCCACCATACCAGTGATCCATAGGTAAGAATAGGTCTAACAACCGCTGTATAAAGCCAGTATGTTATTTTGAGTTGAAGATCCCACTTTTTCCCAATGGCTTGCTTACATGTGTACAGAGCAATGAGACCTTTCTTCATTCTCTCCTCCGTGTTCCTTTTCCAATTTAGTTTGGAGTCAAACAAAACGCCGAGATATTTGGCTTCCAGGGAGAGTTTAAGATTGGTCACATTTAATTTAGGAGCTATCCACCCCTGCAATTTGCGCCTCCTTGTAAACAGGACCATATCTGTCTTGTGCGGGTTGACTTTAAGTCCACTGTTCTCTGCCCATCTTGATAAATCTGTCAACGCAGATTCCATTAGTTCACTAATTGTTGGAAAAAATTTTCCTGTAATCAGTATAATTATGTCATCTGCGTAAGCGACTACTTTTATTCCTCTTTTAACGAGAGAATTAAGAATTTTGTTGAGTGAGATGTTCCATAGAAGGGGTGAAAGCACCCCTCCTTGTGGGGTTCCCCTATCAACCGTTTTCTTAATAGAATAGTCTCCCATATTAGAGTTGATGACTCTGCTTTTAAGCATCGTCTTTACCCAATTCGTCAAGTGGGAATCGATGCCATATTCCTCCAGGGATGAGATAATGGTTTCTGTTTTTAGATTATTAAACGCTCCTTCTAGGTCTAGAAAGGTTGCCAATGTGAATTCTTTGTTGTATAAGGACCTCTCGATTGTACTCGTCACCTCATGCAGCGCCGTTTCCACGGATTTCCCCTTAGTATAGGCGTGTTGTGCATTGCTGAGGTGCTTATTGATTTCGAGGTAATTCCTTAGCTGCAGATCTATCAGCCTTTCCAGTATCTTAAGTAAAAAAGATGAAAGACTTATAGGTCTGTAATCATTTGCTTTGCAGTGGTCGCGTTTTCCCGCTTTAGGAATAAAGACCACACGCACATCTTGCCAGTTTTTTTGGAATATGCCTCAGAGTTATACATCCTATGAAGATGTCCTTGAGCCAAGGAATGAGTGCATCACTCGTTTTCTGAACCATGGCAGGAATTATACCATCCGGTTCCATTGAATTGAGGGGTTGGAAGGATTTTATTGCCCAGGTTAGTTTCTCCTTGCGAATACCCTTAGCGATAACTGCGCCTGTTCTTCGTTGGATAATGAAGGGTGGCAGTCTGTTGTATCGAATACAAACAAACTTCCATCAAATCACTGAGGTCGAGGCTGTTGTCAAACGTAGCAAGAAACAACCTCCCCATCTGTAATCTCAATCAGGTGACCGATGTGTATTTCCATACTCCCATTTTCCTTGTGGATGCAGTAGTCTACAGGAACTAACGCCAGGAGTTCTAGCGAGTAGGTGCAACCTCGATTTCATTGCCAGATATAGGCAATCATTTCCAAAGCCTTCCGAAGAAGATTGCCTGAGCTACAAACGGGAAGTTTGGAAGTTTCCCTCCAACGTAAAGGAGTTTGTTGAGGTCACATTGCCTTGACGAGTGTCAACACTCACAAGTTATTCAAAATATTAAATATACTATTATTAAATTAAGTGAAATGATACAGGATCATGCTTTACAATTATTGGAGAAACCCTTGATTTGTGTTAATTTAATACCAATAGTAGGTAAGCGTGGTCATAAGTAGGTACCAACGCGGAAGATTCCAAGTCAAAACTTCTATGAAGTCAAATGCGAAGCTTTCTAAAAAAAAATTATCGCCATCCAAATCAAAGCATAAACATATACAACCTCAAGAAAAGATCGACGGAAAGGGATCCTGCATGTTTGTGGAAGAATATGCCATTAGTAAAACCTTTGGAAAGTTGGTAAGTAGTGTGGAATTTAATCATATTGATGGCTTTATAGATGTTCACAGGATGCGACTTTACGGCCGCTTACGAGTCATGACTATAACCTCACGAAACTAGAAAACCAAAATACACCGGCAAAACGTCGACTTTCCTCAGACAACCGACGAAAAAGCTTCGGTCAGAGCATGAGCCAGGGACATAAAGCTATCTTTTTCTTTTACCAAGAGCTTAAAAACCTCACAGCAACGTCCGGAAGAAAAGATGTCCTTATTGTGCATTTTCTACAACTTGACCTATACCAACAAAAATTATATTGTGTGCACCGCAATCCAACAGCAACATCCTTGCCCCGTTATAAAAAAGAACTGGTTACATCTCTATCCGACTACATTACACCCAAATTACTTGAAGAGGAAGACACTTACTTCACGAGCAACCCTGGAGATGACTTGTTAGAAACAGAGTTGGCTAACAAAGCTTCTTGTAGCACCACCTAATGTAAATAAGATCTGTAAACTAGCAATTTTAGACAAGGGAGGACATGCCACTCAGCCTACGCGTCCTTGGATCACAATCGAATCCCCCAACACCCAAATTCTTTTCGACCCTTCGCTTTCAAGTCACAAAAGTCTGCAGTCCCGCACTTCCTACTTAAATAGAGTAGCGCAACAGCTCGAGGTGAACCAAAGCCAACTTCTCAAAAATTTTTGCTGTGTGTGTTAATTTCTTCACATACAAAGGGACCTACAATTTTTTGTCGAATCCGAACGACACTTTGAGAAGTTTTTCAAGGCAATTGTTACACTCGGAGGGTTTGTCAGGCCCTCGCGGAGGGGGGTGAAAAAGAACGAGTCTTTTTTTCAGTTGACAATGGTAGGATTTGAACCCAGACCTCCGGCGTAGTAGGAGGTCTGGGTTCAAATCCTACCACTACGCCACGGCACCCCACGGCACTTCCTACTTATGAGTGGAAAATCGTTAAGATGGTGGAGCAAAGAAGTTCTCTTAGAACTGCCTTGTGATCAATCAGGAATCACGGGGACCTCTGGCTAAGATCAAAGGTGTGATATACGATTTAGTTTCCAAATCCAGGATAAAGAGCCTGACAAGTTGCCTTCCCATCGCTTGGACTTTGATTTCGAAGCTCCGAACCGCGGTAAATCAGAGGCTCTTCAAGTTTTGGGCTAAAAATAAAGTGACCAGGAGGACTTGAATGTATCTTTCGAGTGCGTAACGATAGGCAGAGATGAAGAAAATGTACTCGATTCTTCCGTAGAAGTCGAAATTCTATACGGAGAATTCGTGGTCCTGCGTGCGAGGATAAAATTCAACCTCGAACTTTATGCGCTGTTCCATAATGTGAATGAAGTGTAAAAAACCAAAGCAAGAAGGATATGGACGCCCCAAAATAGCCCAACGAAAAGAGTCTTGGAATTCATAAAAATATCCAGGTTCGAGATGACCAGCACCGAAGTGCCAGGCCAAGATGCCGGAGCATTTTATCTGGTCATTGGATGCCAGATAAAATGCCTAGGATCCAGACTCTGTGGGACATGCAGACGGAATTTCGCTTAAAAAAGGTCCTTCTGAGTAAAATCTAACTACTTTGTTCGTTTTCGGAATCGAAGGAAGCTTCAATAAAGCCGTGGTGGAAGTATCTCTGCCTGATTATAGCAACAATGTTGCAGTTAGCTCAAATTGATGGAGCGTTGGAGCTCCAAAAAGGTCTTGGTCTTGCTTTATCTCTGTGTTTTTAAGATGTCAGATAGATTATTGACATTGCGGACGCAGGACTCCTGTATGGCACCTGTTTAGCTGACAGACGCGAAGATCTTTCTTCTTATACTACCCTCATGAAAGGCAAACTAATAATAAAGAGGTTAAATACTCATAAAACTATTTTCTCACTACCTGTGGGGTGCCGTGGCGTAGTGGTAGTGTGTGTGCTTACTACGCCGGAGGTCTGGGTTCGAATCCTGCCATCGTCACCTGAAAAAAAAGACTTGCTCTTTTTCACGGCCCCCACCGCCGCGAGGGTCTGACAAGCCCTCCGAGAGTATCATTTGTCTTGAAAAACTTCTCAAAGTGCCGTTCGGAGTCGGCAAAAAATTGTAGGTCCCCTTGTATGTAAAGAAATTAACACACACAGCATACATTGTTGAGAAGTTCGCCCTGGTTCACCTCGAGCTGTTGCGCCACTCTATGTATGTATGTATGATCTGAAAAAAACATTGTTTCGAGACTGGATACGGCTAGGGGCAAGTATACTGCGGTATGACTGCATACGATATCGTATGGGAAGCCTCTTAAGGAACACCGTTGAGAAAGCTGAACGAAGTAGCATTGGACTCAATAATGAATGCGATGCAAATGTTCTGCTAGTGTCAAACCGTTATAACATTTAGGATTTAAAAAAAATAGTCCGAAAAAATCATTCTTTCAAACCCGAAAAGGTGGCACCACCCGCCTGCCAAGCGTCCAGCAAATCCAAAAAAACAAATAATGGTCAAAATCTTATAGGAATTACAACGACTCCTTTAGCCAAAGAGAAGAAGCCTCCGTAGCCTGTTAGACCAAGGAAAATCTGCTCAGCAAACACAACGATGCCCTGGTGCCTTCAAAAGAAAGATGGTTGCTTCTACATCCTCAGAATTGTTGGAAGAATGTTCCGGGTAGAATGTCTCAGGTCAGGATCACACTGTTCAAAGTTCTATAACACAATGACATGGGAGTTTGGGTTGATTTTTCCATTTGAGCGTTTCTTCAAGTGGTGGCTGGTGGATAGGGGGAAACTTATCAGATATTGTGGCTGCCGGCAAACAAAAGGTATCCGCGGCGAACCAAAACAAGCAACATAGCGTCTAGCGTAATTAAGTAACCTTTCGGTCTGCGTCTTTTATCCAACTTAAGGTCGGTCGATGGTTAAATCTGGCAGTTATAGGGACCAGCTTCCATCTCACTCTGTCGTCTGCATAACATAGACTAAATAGAACAAAGAAGGGCGGGAAGCTGGGGACATTTAAGCCCACCTTTCGGTTTCAAATCAATTCAGTTTGAGTCGTCGGAAGGTGTTGAAATTTTGTGACTTTCCCAGCAAAAAATTAATCTGAAAAGCCCCTAGTCATATAGATCACCCGGATGTTGTTTACATTCTTACAAATTTTTGACGGGCTTTTTTGCCCTAAGGGCGGGAGTTCCCCCTAAAACCGAATATTCCTGCTGCGCAATGATACCGCAAGGAGTTATCATGATTAATTGAATATATTCTGACATATGCTAATGAAACGATAGAGGCGGGGGGTCTCCCAAATACGGGATCTTACAATAGCTGACGCTGATTACATAAGCCAATGATTCCGTTTTTCCCATCACAGAAAGTCTTGGGGAAAACTTGCATGTCATGGTGGCTGCGGATGTCTCCCATGCATTGGACCGTGATTCAGCATTTTTGTGCTTTCGAATTGACCCGGTTTTCCTTCGATAAATTGCCATTCCATTTCAGAGGACTTAGAGGAAATAAACACATCTACAAATAGAGCAACCGCTGCAATGACTTGTCGATTTGGAACCGGAAATGACAGCAGCCGGGGTATGTGAACCTCAACCCCTGCGTGTGGATAGATTTTTATTAATGAAAGCCAATTTTTATTGATACAAATTGCAAGTGAAATGCCCACAGAACTTGTGCGAAAGACTATGCCGTTCTGAATCCTACAAATCATGAAATGACGACTATATATTTTTCTGTCACATACTTTTCAGCCTCGATTTCCGGAATCTGATTAAGGCCTGATTTAAAGCGTCGCACGATGATGATGTCATGTTGGAGGTATTGTGTTGGCTTTTCGGACAAGGAACGCATCAGGGCCCAACATGTGTGCCCAATCCATCAATCGAACGAATTAAAAAAAAAATCCTTATCTGATAGATCGTTGAATGTGGCGAGTGCAATGGATTTTTGCACCTCATACCCCCCCTTAGGGAGGGACCTATGTGAGTTGAATGCAAAGCAGGACAACCAGACTTAAGCTGACTTTGTGTGAGAAATAGAAGAGCAAAACGGGATTTATTGCATGACAACATATCGGGTGACATTTTTGCTTTTCCAGAGAAGTCATGGTCATAGGGGCGCACGTTGTAGTCGGATCACAATTCAGATGGGGAAAGTTGAATAGTGCAATGGGACGTCACATTTATGCATGACAAGCAATATTTCCCTTCGAGATTATGATTGATTACAGTTTTTGGTTTGGGGCTCAGCTTATCAGGTGTCAAAGGAATTTTTACGACATTGAGGGTGACAATAAATTTAATTGACGAGACATTCTATATGGGATTTAGGAGTGGTGGGGTCCGTACACAAATATTCGCCTCAATTTCTTTAAAGCTCTGAAGTTAGTCTCCTTTCGGTTTCATCGCTGTAGGTAGGTACTAATCCTACTCCTACACGAGTTGCCGGCCTTAAGCCTCTTTGACAGACAGATATTCTTTTAACAAGCCCCATCAAAATTAAACAGAAATCCCTCACGAGCACGAGGGGCTTCACAAATTACCATATCAAATGGATACATTTATAGATCTCGCCCTCTTTCGGTGAGTTTAATTAATTCGCTAATTTGTCATTGGCTTTGACTGTGAAATTTATAATGCGACCACGTCAGCCGGCCTCACTCCGCACTCAACGATCAACTACTGATTTTCAGATAACAGATATAAATGACCATGTTCAGCAGTCCAGGAGGAGACATGGTATACCACTATCTGTTCTGTCAGATCTTCATTCGAATGAGATGCGCTGCGCACGTTGTGTTCGACTTTGGCCAAGCCTTAACGCTTGTTCTGCACTCGGACATGCATCAGTGCTATTCTATCCAATCATTATGTCAGCACACTTCGGCGACAGCTGTTGGCATATGTATGCTTCGTGATGATGATGTAACATTTAGTTTTGGAGTCGAATGATCAGTTGATCGAAAGGAGCGATCGAATTGATTGACCTGCTATCTAAATAAGATCTGTTAATTATTTATTGGAAGGGTGGAGAAAGGCTTTTAAATTACCTTAGAACCTAAGCCTTCAGCCCAGTGAATCTGTTGCGTCCGTCAGGTCGTAGTACACAACTGGCAACTGAGTTAAATACACACGTTCTTATGAGAAGCGGCCCATAGAAGAACTTTGTGACGTACGTCGCTTTCCTTAAGAACGTGTGTATTTCACTGAGTTGTCAGTTGTGTACTTCAACGTAACGGATTCATTAGGCTGAAGGCCTTAGACTCGTTGAAAAAAGTTAAAAAAAAAAAAATTTTCTGAGCTAACTTGTTCGAATGTAAACGTAAAACGGAAGGAAAATATTGAAAAATGCTCAAGGAATGAATTTCATTTTGTCAGAACTAGGTTAGATATGCTTTAACTATATGAACACGCTCAATCCAACATAATGACATGCCTTAACAAGTGAGTAAGTGCAAGAGTTCGTCTGTGACAAACCTCTATACAGGGTGTTTCCAAATTCGATGCAAATATTTTGACACAAGATTCTTGGGTATATTTGAAGAAAAAAATTGTTCTACAGTATGGGCCTATCTCAAATTTTGATACCACTTATTGGGAATTTAAGAAAACACCTACTTTGAGGCACCTTGACCCATACTAACACAAATATCTCCGCTAACACTTACAACAGGTACTTCATTTAGAACTTAAATTTTAGAAGAAATAGTACTCCTTTTAACTGGATTAAAATAAAATTGATGACTTTTTTAACTTTCGAGATATTTGCTTTTAAGTCGGATCCTTTTTCCCTGCCCATGACTTTTTTTTGACTTTCAAGACACATTTCTGCGAAAAATGCGTAATAAACATATCGGTAATTTTTTTTTCTAGTGCACCTAACAATATTTAATAAAAATTGCTAAGACAAGTTACCCGAAAAACCCACAGATTTTATGATACTTGGGAAATTCCATAGCAGGTAAAATTATGAAAAACTCGATTCATAGTGTTCAATTCCTATTATTCTGAATAAAAATGCTTGTGTTTGGTTTATGTTTTTTTTTTATTTCACTAAGTCAACTTTACAATCAAATAAGGTGTTCAAAGTGTCCTCCTCCATTTTGTTGCATGCTAGAGCCCGTTTTTGGATTGCGCTGTCAACGTTTATTGAGGATAACTCCTGCCTCACTTATGACGAGGCTTGGAGAATGCGATCTTCTAAATCATTTAGAGTTAATATTTCTGTAGAATAAACAAGTTCTTTCATTCTCCCCCATACAAAAAAACCATAATTGTAAGGTCTGGAGATCTTGCAGGCCAGTGAACTGGTCCATTTCTTCCTATCCAACGACCAGCGTACTTTTCATCCAGCCAATTCTTAACCTCGCGACCAAAATAGGCTGGGGCTCCATCCTGTTGAAAATATGACGAAGCTCGTTGAGTTACCGGAACATCCTCCAGTAGATCTGTTAAATCATTGCGCAAAAATTCCAGATAGTTTGCAGAATTCAGTGTGGGAGGCAGTTTGAAGGGACCGATTAAGTTGTTTCCAATAACACCTGCCCACAAATTGACGCTAAATCTGTGTTGAAATGATGACTCTCTCCTTGTGTGTGGGTTTTCCGCAGCCCATGTGTGTAGATTGTGAAAATTTGTAATCCCATCTCTAGTAAATTGAGATTCGTCCGTCCATAGGATTCGTCTTATAAAACCGTTGTCATCCAAGTTCCGCTCTAACAACCAGTTGCAAAAATCAAGTCTCGGCTTCAAATCACTCGGAAGCAGTTCCTGCACAGGTGTATGGTGGTATGGATACAAGTTTTCCGTATGCAGGAGACGAACAATTTTATGTGTTGAAACATTAAATCGCAAGGATAAGCGCCTGATGCTGATTGATGGATCATTTGCAACCGCTTCCAGTATTCTTTCATCAACTGCAATTCTTCCCGGTGAAGCTCCTGCGTTAGGTCGTCTTGATGAAACAGATCCCGTTTCCCGAAGTCTTCGAAACGAATTTGTAAATACGCGGGGATAAGGTACTCTTCGGTTAGGATAAAGCTGATGGTATCTTTGTTGTGCTCTAATAGAACTTCCGTTGCACATCCCATAAACGTAGATAATATCGGCGTATTCTTCGTTTGTAAAAGATGCCATTTCAAGTAGGGTTTCTTAACAACTGTTGTGTGATCTCGGCTTCAAAAATGACTTTGATGGATTTAATTTTGTTTTCTAACCTTTTATACAATTTACATTAGGTAAATTTTCCAACTAGGCGACCAACATCAAACTTAATCCTTTTTGGGATTTAACAGAAAAATGATAGGGAAATTACCTTTTTATCAGGTAGTCTAATAAAAATGCATGCTCTAAAACCTACGTAAATTATTAATACATAGTCAAAAAATCGTTCTTGTTGTCAATCGCGGTTATAAAAGTAGGTAACAATTCATATTTCCACCTTATACCTGTCGCGGCTTCGTGAAAAGAGTTTTTCATAATTTTACCTGCTATGGAATTTCCCAAGTATCATAAAATCTGTGGGTTTTTTCGGGTAACTTGTCTTAGCGATTTTTATTAAATATTGTTAGGTGCACTAGAAAAAAAAAATTACCGATATGTTTATTACGCATTTTTCGCAGAAATGTGTCTTGAAAGTTAAAAAAATGTCATGGGCAGGGAAAAAGGATCCGACTTAAAAGCAAATATCTCGAAAGTTAAAAAAGTCATCAATTTTATTTTAATCCAGTTAAAAGGAGTACTATTTCTTCTAAAATTTAAGTTCTAAATGAAGTACCTGTTGTAAGTGTTAGCGGAGATATTTGTGTTAGTATGGGTCAAGGTACCTCAAAGTAGGTGTTTTCTTAAATTCCCAATAAGTGGTATCAAAATTTGAGATAGGCCCATACTGTAGAACAATTTTTTTCTTCAAATATACCCAAGAATCTTGTGTCAAAATATTTGCATCGAATTTGGAAACACCCTGTATACCCGACCCGACTTAGTCTTTTTGTCCTGAATTCATATTTAAATTGTATAGGCCACGCCTCCAAAAGTGGGCCTGGGCTAAAAATTAAAATTAATTAATTGTTATTTCGTTGCATTCATGACAAAATGCATTAAAACCGAAAATTATTTGGGAAAAAAACAGTTTTTTCCTAAAAACGCCCCTAAAAGTGGGCGGAGCTCAAAACTTTGTATGGACCAAACCTTACAAATAGTAATACCTGAATATTTATTATAGAATTTTTTTCGATTTGGAGTCAAGTTCGAGAAATCGGGTTTTTAGAGATCTAACGTGTTAAAAGTGGGCATGGTCGATATTGTTGGCGGTCCAATTTTTGCCTTGTCAAAGGTCTTGGGCCAATATTGCTTATTACCAAAATAAAAGTCCCTATGACTTGTCTAACTTGACGAAAAGGCATTTTGAAAAAAAATGTGACATAGAGGTTGTCTCACATTGAAGCCAGTAGTGGGAGTTGCCGTGGACGGATTAAGCCAAGTTTAACACTTTGTCTGTGCAGCAGAAGATTCAAGCCGTGTTCCAAGTTTCAGCTCTCTAGCTTGATTTTGAAGACCTAAGACCTTCACGAATTCAGACGGACGGACGGACGGACATGGCTTAATCGATTCACCTGTCGGTCTCGATCATATCTCTAAAAGGTCTCAAGGGTCTACGGTGATTATTTCACTGTGTTACAAACTATGCATTAAAATTAATAAACCCTCGGTCGGGTATAAAAAAGATCAAAAATGTTTTTAAGCCGCACTGAGCTAATTGTGTGTTTCGCTCACCATGCTTAGCTTTCAAAGTCTTTTGCGGATATATAGACAGCGTTTTGAGAGCAGCTGAGCTGTCAACTGATCACCACCTAGCGTTGTGCAAAACGCGCTTTAGCGACAGTATTCCTTTGCCACCTAGGCGAAAAACAAGATGGGTGACCCGCATACGGTGGGAATGGTTACAGGATGCTGAGTTTGATTACAGGGAGCGATTTGTACTGCACATTTTGAGAAGTTTGAACAAATTCCAAAAGACCATTTTAATGTAGATCAAGAATGGCAGCTGTTTTTATCGGCAGTCATTGCCTCTTCAGGAAATGTTTGTGGAGTAAAAGTTGTTTGGTGGTGAGAATAGAACCGCGTGGTTTAAGACTCCTGGAGTTCAAGAAGCCATCAGAGAAATGAAGAGAGCCTATATTGTGTGGCGGTCAGAAGAGCCTAGTAACAAGCTTGGAAAAAGTTCGACATGAGGTTAGAGCACGTTCACAGATCTGCAAACAAGATTTAAAAGAATAAAATATGCGTCTAACAATTATACGACATTTATTTACACTACTTTTTAAGACACAACTTAACATTAAATTTTTAAATTACATATATTCAAAATCACGTGACGCGTTTCAATAATATTTAAAGCTATTGTATATACAAAACAGTTGAGTGCTAATTGCCATTATTGTTTCTTTTAAATTATGAATTATGTTATTATAAAAATTGTTGTTTATTGTTTTTATTTAAATGTTATAATAAAAGTTCTTAATAAATACTAAAAAAAAAAAAAAAAACGTGACGCGTTCCGAGATAAACTCAATCACTAGGCCTGATGAATATGCCACTGTTGAGCGACGTCTTACGCAGATGAAGCGAGCACTTTTTGGAGGCTGCTCAATCCCCAACAGAGCACTAAAGATGGCAATCCCATTGCTGACGAGGTTAGGGCGGAGAATAGTCCTACAGTAGATGAAGTCACTGCAGCGAAGTCATATCATATCGCTAAAGGTGGATTAGTCTGCTGGAGTTTATGAAATCCGGAAAGAATGGGTGAAGAAGGTGTTAAACATCGTGTCATTAAGTTGGCCTGGGAAAGCGGGAAAGTACCTACCGATTGGCAAACATGAGTTTTTTGCCCATTTTTTTAAAAACGGGTCAAGAGTGATTGCTCTAACTATAGGAGAATATATATAGTGTTGGAAGCGCATTCAGAGTTGTAATCGAGCCTTTGTTTCGGGAAGAGCAATGCAGCTTTCGGCCAGCAGAACCGACCAGCTTTTTACTCTAAAGGTTATATTTGAGAAGTCCTTGGAATGTGCCAAACCGGTCTACCCGTGTTTGGTAGATTTGGAAAAGGCCTATGACCAGGTTCCTTGGGATAAACTCTAGAGAGTTTTGCAGGACTATGCACTGAGTATGCACTCTTCCGAAAACCATTCAGTCCTTGTACGGGAGCTGTAGAAGCTGTGTTCAAATAAATTGCATCAAATCCTATCATTTTGACGTGTGCCTTGCCTCTCCTTTTCCATAGCACATAATGGACTGGATGGTGAAATGCATCCTTGGTGAGGAACCTTTCAAAATGGCTGGCGTCAGGATAAGCCATCTGCTTTTCGCCAGATGAGTTAGCTGTCCTGGCATCGTCCAATGAGGAAATTCAGCGAGCACTGCGGATGGGCTTGCGGCCATCTGTGGTATGGCTGGGATGAAGATGATTGTTGTTTCCCGAACTCATGTGCAGTGTACCCTACACATAAATGGATCCCGTTGGTAGAGAAGTTTAAGTACATACCACGGGGTCTTTTTCACGAAAGATGGAAGTAGTGTTACTGTCAAAGGAAAAATGTCAAATCGCAAATATACTGAACAACATTTTATATAGATTTAGCAACAAATATATGCTAAGCATTCAATTAAAGCCGACGGCACACCCTGTATGACTTCGTATACTAGATTCCATACTTATTTTGTGCGGCTAGTCTGAGCTACCTGCATGTATACACGATTCACAAGCGCAGTACCAAAACCTAGTCTTCTATATAATATGTCCAAGAGAACTTAAGACTTGGACATCTTCTTACTTGGACAATTCTTACTTACTTACTTACTTACTTAAGGTGGCGCTACAGTCCGGGGTGGACCTGGGCCTCAGCCAACAAGCTTCGCCAGCCAGCTCTGTCTCTAGCTAGCCGTCTCCAGTTTCGCACGCGAAGTCGGCTAAGGTCCACTTCCACTTGCGTGCGCCACCTGAGTCTCGGTGCTCCTCTACCGCGTCGTCCCTGCGGTGTGGATTCGAAGATTTTCCGGGCCGGAGCGTTGGTGTCCATCCGCTCTAGATGACCCATCCATCGTAGACGTTGTGTTTTGACTCTTTTGGCTAGGTCGGTATCGCTGTACAGCCCGTACAGTTCGATGTTATATCTCCTCCTCCACTCTCTGTCTATGCAGACGGGACCGTAAATCGTCCGAAGAATTTTCCTCTCGAAGCAGCCTAAAGTGTTTTCATCCGCCTTTGACAGGGTCCATGCTTCTGCACCGTAAAGCAGGACTGGGGTGATGAGGGTCTTATACATGGACACTTTATTTGCTCGAGAGAGGGCTTTGCTACTCAATTGCCTTCTTAGCCCAAAGAAGCAGCGATTGGCAAGAGTTATCCTTCGTTTGATTTCAGCGCTGGTGTCATTGTCTGAATTGATAGCGGAACCCAGGTAGACAAAGTCCCTAACTACCTCAAAGTTATAGCTGTCGATGGTGATGTTTTGTCCAAGACGTCGGTGTTGGGTGTCTTTTCTTGATGACAGCATATACTTGGTTTTGCCCTCATTGACTGCTAAACCCATATTCGCCGCTTCCGTCCCAATACTCACAAAGGCTTCACTGACATCACGCTTTGTTCTACCGATTATGTCAATGTCGACTGCGTATGCAAGTAGTTGAAAGGACTTTTGAAAGATTGTACCTCTGGTGTTGGCGCGAGAGTTCTGCACAATTCTCACAAGTCTGATGTTAAAGAAGTCGCATGACAGCGCGTCGCCTTGTCTAAATCCTTTTTTGACATCAAAGGGGTCGGTGAGGTCTTTGCCGACCTTGACGGAACAGCGTGAGTTTTCCATCGTCATCGAGTTTGGCAGGGATGCCAAAACTAGACATTGCGCTATATAGCTCGTCTCTATAGATGCTGTCATACGCGGCCTTGAAATCGATGAAGAGGTGGTGTGTATCGATTTGGAATTCCTGGGTTTTCTCTAAGGTCTGCCGCAGTGTGAATATTTGATCGATGGTGGACTTTCCTGGCCTAAGGCCACACTGATATGTGCCTATCAGATTGTTGACAAACGGCTTCAGGCGTTCACACAGTACAGCAGAAAAGATCTTTTATGCGATGTTAAGAAGACGTATGCCTCTGTAGTTGGCACAACTCAGAGGGTCTCCTTTCTTCAGGATCGGGCAAACAATGCTGAGGTTCCATTCTTTGGGCATGCTTTCTTCCGACCATATCTTGCAGATGAGCTGGTGCATGCTCCTAACCAGCTCATCGCCAGCGGATTTAAAAAGTTCGGCAGCTAGGCCGTCTGCTCCGGCTGCTTTGTTGCACTTGAGCTTAGACACAGCTACTTTCACCTCCTCCAGGTCGGGTGGGCGGTATCGTTCGTATGCTTCGTCGGTAACGTCTTCGCCCGGGTTGAATGGTTCGTTCTGCCTGACAGCGGTATTTGGTTCGTCCTCGCCGTTATACAGTCTGCAGAAGTGGTCTTTCCAAATCCTCAGCACCGACTGCGATTCTAAAACGATGTTCCCTTGATGGTCCTTACAGGCTTCAGTTCGAAGTTTATACCCTTGGCAGGACCTTTTGATCCTTTCGTAAAACTTTCTAACCTCATTCCTGTTGTAACATCTCTCTATCTCTTCAACCGCGCGCTTCTCGTGCTCTCTCTTTTTCCTTCGGACAAGCCGGTGCTCCTCTCTCCTCCTCTGCTCGTAGAGCTCGCGAGCAGCTCTAGTCCTTCTGTGCAGCGCCGCTTTGTATGCTTCCTGTTTAGCTGCATGTGCTTGCCGGCATTCATCGTCAAACCAGGGGTTTCGTTGTGGTCGCCGTGTGAAACCCAGCACTTCAGAGGCGGCGTCTCTGATGGCATTTTGGCAATGTTGCCACTGGCTATCAATACTTGATGCTGGTTGCATAGGACTTCGTAGAAGGTTTTGAGAGACTCGGTTGGAGAAGGACCTGGCGATCTCTTGCGATTGTAGTCGGCCGACGTCAAACTTCCTCACAGTATTTCCATTACTTGGCGCTCGGGATATCCGCAGCCGTAGCTTGGCTACAAGAAGGTAGTGATCCGAGTCAATGTTGGCCCCTCGGAAAGTTCGGACATCCATGATACTGGAGGAGTGCCTTGCGTCGATCGCAATGTGGTCAATCTGGTTGACGGTTGATTGATCGGGAGATCTCCATGTCCCTTTGTGGATATTGAGATGCGGGAACTGTGTACTAGCTACCACAACGTGTCGCCCCGCAGCAAAGTCGATCAGCCTGAATCCGTTATCGGAGGTCGTGTCGTGCAGGCTATGCTTTCCGACAGTACGACCAAAGATGCCCTCCCTTCCTAGCTTGGCATTAAATTCGCCTAGGACAATCTTAATGTCGCAGCTAGGGCATTGCTCATAAGTTTTGTCCAGGAGGTCGTAGAACATATCTTTGGTCTCGTCATCTTTCTCCTCTGTGGGGGCATGTGCGCATATCAGGCTAATGTTGGCGAATTTAGCCTTGATGCGGATCGTCGCGAGGCGCTCGCTTACAGGGTTGAAGCTCAAGACTTTTTGCCTAAGTCTGCCTCCAACAACGAAACCACATCCAAATAGGCGCTGTCTTTGATGCCGGTAGCAGTCGCCGTAGTAGATGTCGCAGTTTTTCATCCTTCTTTTGCCCGGCCCGTCCCACCGCATTTCTTGGATGGCAGTAATGTCTGCCTTGCAGTCGTTAAGGGCCTCCGCTAGTTGCTCGGCTGCACGTGGTCTGTTAAGGGACCTAACATTCCACGTGCAGATCCGGAGCTCGTTGTCCTTTTCTCGTTTGCATTGGTCGTCAACAGTAAATCCGTCCGAATCCGAGGCTTGTTTCTGCTTCGTGACTGGTGTTTCTTTACGTGGCCGGGAAGTCACCCCGACGGCACGACCCCCAACCTGGAGGACCAGATCCTTTGCTTAGCTCTAAGGACGGAGAGCCGGATAGCCCGCTCCTTATAGGCCTGAGCTCCGAATACGTCGTAGTAGCCCATATAAGGTGTTCACTAAGTAGTTCGGCCTGACTGGAACTATAGACGCCACCGTTGATTTCATCTGGGGAATTCCTCCGCTGCCGTCCGGATGCAAGGAGAAGTGCCTTAGTGGGAACACTCCTCCCCCCCTCTCTCGTCTGCTACCCCCAACAACCTTCCAAAGGGGTTGGAACCCAATCTCCAGTTGAGGTACTAGGCACCCGGTGTTCACCACGGGGAGGTGAGAGCAGGAGTTGATAGACAGAGGTGGGTTTAGAAAACCTGTGGATGCTTGTATCCTCTTGAGTGCACATGTCTATCCTTTGACCACCAAAATACCAATTCTGCGATCCCTAATTCAAAACATTTTTAAGGACATGACGTACATCTGGCACCAAGCTTTTGTGAATGGTCTTGTTTCTTCTAGTTTTTCGAGCGATTTTTGAAAGCTGTGAAATCAGAACCGTGGTTGGCTCCTACTCGAGTTACATTGAGTGTTTTGAGAGCGACAGTGCAGCCATTATCAGAGCCGTTAAACGATCAGTTGTCTGGGTTTGTCGATCCCATAAAATTCAATGCTATTTGTGCTGTGCTTATCTCAACTTTCGACGGTGCGCCCGAATATATTTTAGCTCGTGTTAAAAGTTCTCCACACACACTAATAAAGTTGTTATGACTGGGTCGCATCACTAAAAACGCTGGCAAATACAGTATTTGATAACAATAATTGATAAAAAAAAATATTTCTTCACAGTGTTAACAGAACTTTCCGAAACATCCAGCAACTTGCCCAGTCGTCAGTCTTTTTGGATGAATTTTTTGACTATGACTATCACTCAGTTGATTAAATTTTTTCTATGCCTAAATGTAACATAAAATTATAAATCTTAATTTTCAGCTTCTCAAGAGCTTTTAGGCTCCTAAGACTCAATAAGTTCAGCACAAGTTCTTGGATTTGGCTTAGCGCTGGGATCTCTACTCTAGAGACTTGTTGCATCGACGAAAACGATGCCGACCGATGTACGACCCCGATAGGTTTGTTTCCTTTCTTCGACTTGCTTAAGAGGCTTAAGAAAATTAAGAATGCTGAAGCAATGTTAATGCTTACACCTTGGTGAACTTTAGTAACACTTATTTCCATTTTATTATCTATCAATGGACCTTTCATTTCCAAAGTTTGGATACACGTGAACCATTTTTTTTTTTTTTTTTGAATACTAGGATGGACGGAGGCTAGAACTCCAAAATTTTTCAAAGATACCAATACGCCCTCTATAGCAGGTACATAATACCGAAGTAGCCGATATTGGTTATGCCCGATTTCCACGTGCTAAAAAACCACCCATTTATGAGAGACACTATGAAACTGCCAGAACGCACTTCATAGTAGTAAATTTTCGCTCTCTCATAATACTTCTTGACTACAACTAAGTTAATTTAACAAGTAGTTTACGCTTCCATAGTGTTGATCGCATTGGATAGGTTGCTTTCCAGTGAATGCACCTACTAAGCCGTTCATTAATGCGGCTTCACCCTACGTCGCTAGATCGAAGGGTCTTGTTCTTTGTAGTCGTCGCTCGTTGTTAACATCGTTAAGAGTCTCGTTTAGAGTACGGATCATTTCATTGTTGCAATGAACATGAAGGCGAGCATTTAGCTTTCGAGCGAAGTTTGTTACTTCTTCGCCCACGGTAGCTATTCCTAAATCTCTGTGAATATCGCTATTCCTAATATACCATGGAGCATTCACAATTGCTCTTAGTGTTTTGTTTTGGAAAGTCTGCAACATGGACATGTTGCTCGGCTTGGTACAACCCCAAAGTTGTATACTGTATGTCCAGGACGGCTTTAACACCTGCCTGTACAAGAGCAGTTTGTTATATGTGCTTAATTTCGAAAATCTTCCGATAAGCCAATACATTTCCCTGAGCCTAATCTCGAGCTCGACACGCTTCTTCGTCATCCCTAGATACTTCGCTTCATTTGCATAAGGTATTTGTACAGAATTTATGAACAGAGGCAAATTGTTAACCCTTCTGTAAGTGAAATTCACATGCGTAGACTTGTTCTCGTTAAGAGCGATTCGCCAAGTCTTCGTCCAGACACAAATTCTGTCCAATGCTCGTTGGAGGTTTCTCGTTGATGACTCGACTGATTCACCTATTGCCAGGATGGCCGTATCGTCCGCAAACGTGGCCACGACTGTCTCGTCATCTAGAGGTATGTCTCTTGTGTAGAGCAGGAACAGGGTCGGACCGAGGACGCTTCCCTGGGGTACGCCAGCCCGAATTTGCTTGAAACTCGAGTATTCACTACTACACCTAACACGAAAGAGTCTGCTTTCAAGATAATTTTCCAATATTTTAAACATGTCTTCCGGCAAATTTTGCCGTAGCTTATATTTCAAGCCCTCGTGCCATACCTTGTCGAAGGCTTACGATACGTCGAGGAAAGCACTTGAACATATTTTTTTCCCTTCTAAGGCTTTTTCAATTTCATGCGTTATTCTGTAGACTTGATCTATTGTGGAATGGTTAGGTCTGAAACCGAATTGATGATCCGGGATCAAGCGTCTTTCTGCAATTATTGGTTGTAATCGCTTCAGCAGAAGTTTCTCAAATACTTTCGATATTATCGGCAGAAGCGATATGGGCCTATAAGATTTTTTATCATTTGCGCATTTCCCCGGTTTAGGAACCATAATGACTTCAGCAACTTTCCATTGTCTTGGAACGTATAGAAGTCTAAGAGAAGCGTTTATATTTCGCCAGTGATCAGGTCGTAACCCGGGGCCTTATTATTTTTAAGTTTGCTAATTGTCTGTCGGAGTTCAACTAACGAAACTTTTTTCATTCTAAAGCTACCAGGTTCCCCGTTGTTGTTTAGAACGTCAGCCAACGGCGGACCGTCGAAAGGCTTGAATGTTTCTTCTAAATGTTCAGCAAACAAATTCGCTTTCTCTTTGTCTTCTCTTGCCCATTCGCCGTTAGCTTTTTTTATTGGTGCCGAGTGGATTATAGGTTTCTTGATATACTTAACTGCTTTCCACAGCGAGTAGTTTGAGGTCCTATCCGCCGACAAGCCTTCAAGGTATTCAGTGGTCTCACGATTTTTAAGATCTTGCAACATTCCTTTCAGTTTGTTAGAGAGGCGGTTCAATAGGGTTTTGTCTGGGGGGGCCCTCGTGCCTTGCCATCTCCTACGCGCTCTTCTCTTTTCACGAATCAATTCTTCGATTTCGAGCGGATATGTTTTACGTACATGCCCGTCGGTGCTAACTGCGTTCTTTTGGGACGAATTGTTGTTCCAAGCAGCGCTCTGAATTGCTTCAATGAATTTGTCAACTGCGGTTTCTAACTCGAAAGGAGTTTTCAATGGCACATTCAAGCCAACACCCTCCTTACAGTCCTTTCTGAAAGCGTCCCAGTTCATGTTTTTGCTAGCTAATCTAGGAGCTCTTTCTATTTTCGCCAGTCTTCCACCCATCTTCAAGATAACTCCTGAGTGGTCTGAGCAAAGATCATAACACTCTTCAATTCGCGTAAGGTATTTGGGGTACCCTTTAGCGATGAAAAAATCGACAAGGTCAGGCCTTTTATTCCTATCGGTTGGCCAATATGTTGGCTTACCCGTGGAGAAAAAGTCCACCCCACGCTTCATACTATTTTTGTACAGTAATCTGCCTCTTGTTGAATTGCATCGTGAGCCCCAAAAAGTATGCTTCGCGTTAAAGTCACCCCCAATGATAAAATTGGACCCAATGAAGTCATACATACGATCAAGATCGTCTTCCACCAGTCTATATCCTGGCGGGAAATAACAAGATGCAATGTTATAATCTAAGCAGTCAATTTTTACAGAAACTGAACTGATCTGCATAGAGTCTAGCTCAACTTCTGTGTTCTTGAAGTGCTTTATGCAGTTCTTAATGTAGAGGGAGGATCCTCCTCTCGAATTTTGCGAAGTGCGTGATAGTCATTGTAACCTTTAAGTTTGGGTGTAGACCCGTTTTTAAGGTGAGTTTCCTTAATCATGCAAATATCAATATTGTTTTTCCGTAGAAATACTTCTAGTTCGTCTATTTTATTCAGAAGGCCGTTTGCATTCCATGTTAGTATTTTAAATAACTGTTTCATATTCATGTTCTCTTGTAATTTTTTCGAGGCTTAAACTCGAGCTTGCTTAGTTTGTCAAATATAACTTTGTTGATTTTAGTCTGATCCTCAAGTTTCTCCAAGATTACAGCGAGGATCTGAGACACTGCATCTGTTGTGGGCGATCTTGCCTTGCTTTCGTTTGCCGCAACCTGTGCGTATGATTTCGGTGCGACCAGTGGTGGTTTCTCCGCTGCACTTGAACTGGCGCCGCTCTTTTGTGGAGCTTTTACGCCTTTTGTCGACGCCTTCTTTGCCAATCTTCCACTTTTGATCGGCTTTGGCGTCTTTGGAGTCTTTGGCTTAGGAGTTTCAGCAGGTTTTGGGCGTCCTAGGCTTTGATTCTGACCTCTAGTATTTTCCTTAAGAGGTTCTCGTCCCTTTTACAGCTCTATGGCTACTTCGCATCCTCGATAGTTCGCGGGGTGGTTTCCGTGGCAATTGGCGCAAACTGCTGGAGCCTTTATGTCAAATTTGCACTCTGTTGAAAGGTGTTTTCCGGCACATTTCACGCAACGTGATTCTTTTTGGCAGTAGGCACTTGTGTGCCTGAATTCTTGGCATCGCTTACACTGTGGTATCAGTCTATTGCCCTTTCGCATGGGTTCGATTTTAACCCTGATGTTAAGTATCATTTTTATTTTATAAATATCGTTAATGCTCTCAGTTCTTTCAAAGGAGAGCATAAAAATTGGAAGGCCGCCTGATCACAGTGTCTCTTTCTCCTTCCGTGCGTTGCTTTTCCTTTTTAATGATATTGACGGCTTCAATAATTTAAAGGCCTTTATTTTTTACGTCTTTTACAACGTCTTCTTTTGTGCATGATGGGTGGAGCCCCCTTACAATGACTCGCAGTGGTTTTTCGTACTTATTTTGATAAGTATACCACTCGATTCTTTCTGCATTCAGTCTAAGAGACAGTGCGCGATAGGAATCGGCGTTGTCAACATTTACTTTCCACACGTTATTTCGGTGCGAGGTAAGCTTATAGTTTTCTGTTCTCACCGTGTTTGCAAGAAGGTAGCGCAATCTCCCAAAGTGTGCTATCCCGACGATGTTTATTGCGGGAGGTGGACGAATTTTCGCTTCTGGTTTAGCCTTGTTTGAGCCAGAGGGCTTATCTTCTTTTTGTATTACTTCGGGAGAGGAATTCGCCTTTCGCTTCTTGCTAGACCTTTTCCTTAAGACTGAATCGGTCTCAAGTGCAAGTTCGTCCTCGTCCGTGAAGTATTCGACTGCTGGGTGGTTCGGTGTTACACACTCTTTCGTTACCTCACAGTCTTTCGTTAAACGAGTATTTTTAATATCCTCGTTTTCTTTTCGCAGAGAGTCATTTTCCATTTTTAGATCTTGGAAGAGTCGCTCCATTTCAGTAAGCTTAGCTCGGAGTTCATTGTTCTCCTTTTCTAAGCTCTTAATTTTCACAGAGTCCTGGTTTACCGGTGGACTGCTTTTTCCGGATATGTTCGATCTAGGTGGTGGTGATCGATTTAGTTTTGTCCTTTTCTCAAAAGGATTTATAAGCAATAAAAGGCTCTCCCCAGAATCCGTAGAACCTGCCTCCGAAGAGGGTGGATTTTCCAGCATAGCTGGGGCTGCCACCTGGGTGAACCATGTTGAAGGCTTGACCTAAGAACACTTTGATAGTTGACAGAATACACCAAATAATTTTACCGCCTAAATTAATTTCGTTTGCTAATTTTAACCACCAAAAAACAACAGTTTCTCTTAAATAAATAATTAACTCATTGTATATTCACTGAACAAACAATCTGTCATCATATTAAGTGCCAACATTATCAACTGTCAACATATTTGTACGTTGTAATGAGAGAAACGTTTCCTTTTCCTCAATCAAAATTCGTTATAGGAAAAATTTCAAAACTTTTAACAGCATTTTAATATTTGATGATGGATATTGTATTCATAAGTGGATGCTAATTGCAGTTGCCTTGTTTTCTCAGCCCGAAGAATTAGGTTTTCCAAAACTGAGCACACACGAACAAAACCCAAACCAAACCGCACTAACTGCTAATCAATTAAATGGGTAAAACAATAAACGTTAGCTACGCGCGCCGCCACTAACAAGACGGGCTCATTTGAAATCAAGCAGACACCATGGAACACTAATTGCCGAAATGTCTGTAGCATAATACATCAGGCGCGCTTCCTCGACGAGTTTAAATAGGCTCGTTTCTCATCGCCATCAGTATTGCTAATCAGCACGCAATGTCAACATTTTTGAGTGTTCGGTCTTAAATGTGTTATGACCCCCCTCATGTGTACGGGCTTGAAGACGAAGACCATATGGCATAGTGTCGTGGTATCTGTCATAAATTCCCGGGACAGCTTTCCCTTCTAATTGGCGTTAAAAGCATGTTCACCTGCAACAGTTCTAACACTGTAGATACTGATACTCAGAGTGTCTTACACACATTCGTCCTAAAATGTTGATGGATACCGGGCTAGAAATGCCGCATCTTTTCGGAGATAACAGATTGCGGGTATAAATTAAGTATTCAAATTAATTAGGCGACGTAATTAATTGTTGACGCACTGCTACCATTGTGGCGTGGGTGGCTTAAAATGCTGCTGAATATAATCGTTATAAATGACAAGCGAGACTCTGTATCTACTTTTTGTTTTCCCTCGCCTATGGAGGGCGTGGCCCTCGAATGGAAATGGATACAAATGAGCGACTGGACAACTAGAAAAAAAAATATGAATCATTAAGTGGACGCAGAGTAATGTGCGATGATAATCTCCTTAGAGTCACCATGAGACAGTAGATACTAGAGCGGTTATAAATGGTTTCGACTTTTTCAAATTTCGGCTCATAATTAAGTGCGTGCGTAGATGCCGCCTCGCTGTGGCTGGTGGCAGGTGTAGTTTTGGGTAATCCAACACCCAGCAGGTGCGCCACACTTGTGTGCAAAATTTCCTCTGAGGTATTTCGGGATAGTGATTTCATTAATTGCTTGGGGGTGATTGAAACGTGATGATTATTACAAAGGCACACACTTGGGGCGAAATTTCGTGCTGATATAGATTGGCACAAAAGCCGAGAGAGAAATTTCCGGAACACTGTTGTTCTGAGATTTCCTTAATTAATCCCAGTTTCTATGTGTCAATGCGCCCGAACACCCTATACTGAGCTCGCGAAAATCTACTTACCAGCACTCCGATTACCGACAAGTTTATGCCACAACCGTTTCCCATTTAATTAACCAAACAGTTTTCGCTTAGAGACACCTGCAGGTTACCAAACAACAGCAACCATCTCCAACCCATGCTAAAACGATAAATCTACTCCTGGGTTGCAAATCAAAATCCCAACTATGCCTCAAGGATGTTCGGCTTCTCAATTTGCCTCTTCGTTGCATATATAGGTAGGCTTCGTGTCGTGGGGCTCCTTCGTCTTTAATGGATTAGTCGCAGTCGCCTGATATCTGTATCTGGAATTGCAGGTCGCAATTAATATGTTAATCGCCGGAAAACAGGTACTACTGCTCCATTTAGTATGCATCTTATGGATGAGACGCCATGGAAAAATTGTCGAACCAGTGGTGCGTAGGCTTTTCTCTATCCCGACTGAACCACACAGTTGCGGTGTGACCTCAAGGCGCATTCGCCAACTAAACGAATGAATTCACTTTAATTGCATTCGGGCTGCAGGAAAATGCGCACAGCACCGCACATTTGGACGAAGGGTGCAGATCCATTAAGGTAGCCAGGTCGGTCTATACAACAGTCTTGTGGTTGTGGCCTGCTGGAAATTATGACTCTGTGCTGCAGCCTCTTCGTGTGTGGCTAAGACATTTGCATCTTGGCATCAAATTAAGATGCACTGGTGCGGTGGTTTGTGGCCTGCTTCCATTTTTTTGAAGCTGCTGTATATGCTGGGGGTAATTTGATTGTCTAAATAATGGAGCTCATTTAAATGATGTGGAACACTTATGCCTGCAGGGGTAGAATCAACGAAGGTATATTATTGGAAGAGGCTGGATGTTTGAGGAGGTTCCTCTTAATTGACTGGAATAATTAAATTTTAAAACATTTTGTGGGGATTCTAAGATTATTTTATTGTGTCTTAAGTCCAATGAATCCAAAGGTAGCATTAATCATTCTAAGGATTTTTCGTAAATCCACAGCACCCATTAGTGTTGGGCCATTCTCCTAAAGTTTCCTTTTAGCCATCCTCAAAATGTAAGTGTATGTATCAAACTCCCCTGTGAGCATGGGGAGGCTGGGGAATCTAAGAATTTGATGAATATTAAAGGTTCGCTATAATTTTCACTAAATTTTAAATAATCTGTGATATGCTTGATTTTTTTCCCTTATAGCGTCCGAAATAATCGCCGAAAAACATTTTTTTTAAATGACATTTTGCAATTTTTTTCGGAATGTGTCAAAAACTCCAGTCTTTAAACTTTTTCACCAAAATTTGACTTAAGCATCTCCCCGAGCTTAATTGTGTCAAATTTCGTAATTCTTTTTCGTAGATCTTAATTGTATCTTTCTGCGGCTCACAGCTAAAAAATTAGAACAGTTGTAGACAAATCTGACACTTTTTCACCAAAATTCGACACAAGTATCTCCCTGATCTTAATTGTATTAAAAATTTTTCTGCGGCTCTCAGTTAAAAAATTACAACGGTTGTGGACAAATCTGACTTTTTTTTACCAAAATTGGACTTAAGTATCTCCCCGATCCTAATTTTACCAAATTTCATTTTTCAGCGGCTCACAGTTCAAAAATTTCAACAGTTGTGGACAAATCTGACATTATTTTTACCAAAATTCGACTTAAGTATCTCCCTAAGCATAATTGTACCGAATTTCGTTTTTTTGCGACTCACAGTTCAAAAATTACAACAGTTGTTTAATGTATCAAATTTCATCGCGGCTCACAGTTCAAAAATTACAACAGTTGTGGACAAATCTGACACTTTTTCACCAAAATTTAACTTCAGTGTCTACCTGAGCTTAATTGTACCGAATTTCATCTTTGTGTGGCTCATAGTTCACAAATTGCAGCAGTTGGGGACAAATCTGACACTTTTTCTTCAAAATTCGACTTAAGTATCTCCCTTTTATAAATTGAAGCAAATTTTACTTTTCAGTGACTCACAGCTCAAAAATTACAACGGTTGTGGACAAGTCTGACATTCGTTTTACCAAAATTCGACTTAAGTATTTCGCTGAGCTTAATTGTACCAAATTTCATCGCGGCTCACAGTTCAAAAATTACAACAGTTGTGGACAAATCTGACTCTTTTTCGCCATAATTCGACACAAGTTTTCTTTGTTCCCTTATCTTAATTGTAGCAAATTTCATTTTTCAGCGGCTCACAGCTCAAAAATTTCAACAGCTGTGGACAAATCTGACACCTTTTCACCATAATTCGAGTTAAGTATCTCCCTGATCTCAACTGTACCAAATTTCATCTTTATGCGGCGCACAACTCAAAAATTACAACAGTTGTTGACAAATCTGACACTTTTTCACCAAAATTCGACTTAAGTACACTGAGCTTAATTGTACCAGATCACATCTTTCTGCGGCTCGGCTCACAGTTCAAAAATTACAACAGTTGTGGACAAATCTGACACTTTTTCACCATAATTCCTAACAAGTATCTCCCTGATCTTAATTGTACTGAATTTCATCTTCCTGCGGCTCACAGTTCCAAAATTACAACAGTTGAGTTCAAAAATTACAACAGTTTATTCACCTAAATTCGACTTAGGTATCTCACTGAGCTTTATTGAGCAAAATTTCATTTTTCAACGGCTCACAGTTAAAAAATTACATCAGTTGTGGACAAATGTGACACTTTTTCACCAAAATTCGACTTAAGTATCTCCCTGAGCTTAATTGTACCAAATTTCGTTTTTCAGCGGCTCACATATCAAAAATTATAACAGTTGTGGACAAATCTGACATTTTTTCGCCGTAATTCGACACAAATTTTCTTTGTTCCCTTATCTTAATTGTAGCAAATTTGATTTTTCAGCGGCTCACAGTTCAAAGCCACAAAAATTTCAATAGTTGTTGTGGACAAATCTGACACCTTTTCACCATAATTCGAGTTAAGTATCTCCCTGATCTCAATTGTACCAAATTTCATCTTTATACGGCGCACAACTCAAATATTACAACAGTTGTGGAAAAATCTGACTCTATTTCACCAAAATTCGACTTAAGAATCTCTAATTATAGAAAGATGTAATTTGCCTAATTATATCAAATGACATCTTTCTCCAGCTCAGCTCACAATTCAAAAATTACAACAGTTGTGGACAAATCAGACACTTTTTTACCAAAATTCGACTTAAGAATCTCTTTGTGCTTAATTGTATCAAATGACATCTTTCTCCGGCTCAGCTCACAGTTCAAAAATTACAACAGTTGTGGACAAATCTGACACTTTTTCACCAAAATTTAACTTCAGTGTCTACCTGAGCTTAATTGTACCGAATTTCATCTTTGTGTGGCTCATAGTTCACAAATTGCAGCAGTTGGGGACAAATCTGACACTTTTTCTTCAAAATTCGACTTAAGTATCTCCCTTTTATAAATTGAAGCAAATTTTACTTTTCAGTGACTCACAGCTCAAAAATTACAACGGTTGTGGACAAGTCTGACATTCGTTTTACCAAAATTCGACTTAAGTATTTCGCTGAGCTTAATTGTACCAAATTTCATCGCGGCTCACAGTTCAAAAATTACAACAGTTGTGGACAAATCTGACACTTTTTCACCAAAATTTAACTTCAGTGTCTACCTGAGCTTAATTGTACCGAATTTCATCTTTGTGTGACTCATAGTTCACAAATTGCAGCAGTTGGGGACAAATCTGACACTTTTTCTTCAAAATTCGACTTAAGTATCTCCCTTTTATAAATTGAAGCAAATTTTACTTTTCAGTGACTCACAGCTCAAAAATTACAACGGTTGTGGACAAGTCTGACATTCGTTTTACCAAAATTCGACTTAAGTATTTCGCTGAGCTTAATTGTACCAAATTTCATCGCGGCTCACAGTTCAAAAATTACAACAGTTGTGGACAAATCTGACTCTTTTTCGCCATAATTCGACACAAGTTTTCTTTGTTCCCTTATCTTAATTGTAGCAAATTTCATTTTTCAGCGGCTCACAGCTCAAAAATTTCAACAGCTGTGGACAAATCTGACACCTTTTCACCATAATTCGAGTTAAGTATCTCCCTGATCTCAACTGTACCAAATTTCATCTTTATGCGGCGCACAACTCAAAAATTACAACAGTTGTTGACAAATCTGACACTTTTTCACCAAAATTCGACTTAAGTACACTGAGCTTAATTGTACCAGATCACATCTTTCTGCGGCTCGGCTCACAGTTCAAAAATTACAACAGTTGTGGACAAATCTGACACTTTTTCACCATAATTCCTAACAAGTATCTCCCTGATCTTAATTGTACTGAATTTCATCTTCCTGCGGCTCACAGTTCCAAAATTACAACAGTTGAGTTCAAAAATTACAACAGTTTATTCACCTAAATTCGACTTAGGTATCTCACTGAGCTTTATTGAGCAAAATTTCATTTTTCAACGGCTCACAGTTAAAAAATTACATCAGTTGTGGACAAATGTGACACTTTTTCACCAAAATTCGACTTAAGTATCTCCCTGAGCTTAATTGTACCAAATTTCGTTTTTCAGCGGCTCACATATCAAAAATTATAACAGTTGTGGACAAATCTGACATTTTTTCGCCGTAATTCGACACAAATTTTCTTTGTTCCCTTATCTTAATTGTAGCAAATTTGATTTTTCAGCGGCTCACAGTTCAAAGCCACAAAAATTTCAATAGTTGTTGTGGACAAATCTGACACCTTTTCACCATAATTCGAGTTAAGTATCTCCCTGATCTCAATTGTACCAAATTTCATCTTTATACGGCGCACAACTCAAATATTACAACAGTTGTGGAAAAATCTGACTCTATTTCACCAAAATTCGACTTAAGAATCTCTAATTATAGAAAGATGTAATTTGCCTAATTATATCAAATGACATCTTTCTCCAGCTCAGCTCACAATTCAAAAATTACAACAGTTGTGGACAAATCAGACACTTTTTTACCAAAATTCGACTTAAGAATCTCTTTGTGCTTAATTGTATCAAATGACATCTTTCTCCGGCTCAGCTCACAGTTCAAAAATTACAACAGTTGTGGACAAATCTGACACTTTTTCACCAAAATTTAACTTCAGTGTCTACCTGAGCTTAATTGTACCGAATTTCATCTTTGTGTGGCTCATAGTTCACAAATTGCAGCAGTTGGGGACAAATCTGACACTTTTTCTTCAAAATTCGACTTAAGTATCTCCCTTTTATAAATTGAAGCAAATTTTACTTTTCAGTGACTCACAGCTCAAAAATTACAACGGTTGTGGACAAGTCTGACATTCGTTTTACCAAAATTCGACTTAAGTATTTCGCTGAGCTTAATTGTACCAAATTTCATCGCGGCTCACAGTTCAAAAATTACAACAGTTGTGGACAAATCTGACACTTTTTCACCAAAATTTAACTTCAGTGTCTACCTGAGCTTAATTGTACCGAATTTCATCTTTGTGTGGCTCATAGTTCACAAATTGCAGCAGTTGGGGACAAATCTGACACTTTTTCTTCAAAATTCGACTTATCTCCCTTTTATAAATTGTAGCAAATTTTACTTTTCAGTGACTCACAGCTCAAAAATTACAACGGTTATGGACAAGTCTGACATTCGTTTTACCAAAATTCGACTTAAGTATTTCCCTGAGCTTAATTGTACCAAATTTCATCGCGGCTCACAGTTCAAAAATTACAACAGTTGTGGACAAATCTGACTCTTTTTCGCCATAATTCGACACAAGTTTTCTTTGTTCCCTTATCTTAATTGTAGCAAATTTCATTTTTCAGCGGCTCACAGCTCAAAAATTTCAACAGTTGTGGACAAATCTGACACCTTTTCACCATAATTCGAGTTAAGTATCTCCCTGATCTCAACTGTACCAAATTTAATCTTTATGCGGCGCACAACTCAAAAATCACAACAGTTGTGGACAAATCTGACGCTTTTTCACCAAAATTCGACTTAAGAATCTCTTTGTGCTTAATTGTACCAAATTTTATATTTCAGCGGCTCAAAATTCAAAAAACAGTTGTGGACAAATCTGATACTTTTTCACCAAAATTCAGCTTTAGAATCTCTTTGTGCTTAATTGTATCAAATAACATCTTTCTGCGGCTCAGCTCACAGTTCAAAAATTACAACAGTTGTGGACAAAACAGACACTTTTTCACCAAAATTCGACTTAAGTATATCCCTGAGCTTTATTGTACCAAATTGCGTCTATCTGCGGCTCAGCTCACAGTCCGAAAATTGCAACAGTTGTGGAGAAATCTGACACTTTTTCACCAAATTTCGACTTAATCCAACTAAGCTAAATTGTACCAAATTTCATTTTTCAACGGCTCACAGTTCAAAAATTTTAACAGTTGTGGACAAATCTGTAACTTTTTCACGAAAACTCGACTTTAGTATCTCCCTGAGTTTAATTGTACCAAATTTCATATTTCTGCGGCTCACAGCTCAAAAATTACAACAGTTGTGGACAAACCGACAACGGAGCGATAGCTTTTTAGTTTTTCCAATTTTGTGCGGAGCGCTAAAGGGAAAACCACTACAATACAGAGCGACGCATATCTCTAAAATTGATCCGAGAATTGTCCTGAACAAAGAATGAGCTAATTTTGACCGAAAAGAACGCACGTATACACCGTTTTGCCACACAAAAACATCAACAATTGGTACTGGCTCGTTTTTTTTTAGAGATTTTTGATAGGTTTTTTTTTGTGGTACCATAGTGTTCAAAAAATGGTTTGTGATGTTAGCGTTTTGAAAGGTTTGTGCTGTCATCTGAAGTGATCAGTTGACAGATCAACGTGTGTTGCGCAAATCGAATTTCAGGGACAGAATTCGTTTGCCACCCAGGCAAAAACCAAGAGTGGTGACCAGTATGGTGGGAAAGGTTACACGATACTGATTCTGATTTCAAAAAACGATTTCCACGGCACGTTTTGGATAAGTATGAACGAATTCCAACTGACATTTTAAATGTAGAGGAAAAATGGCAGCTGTTCTCATGGGCAGTAATTGCATCTGCAAAAAAATGATTGTGGGGTGAAGCGGCTTGGTGTGGTAGAGAGGATTTGCGTAGTTTAAAGCACCTGGAGTTAAAGAAGCCATCAGAGTGAAGAAAAGAGCTAATATTGTGTGGAATCAATGTAGGATTCACTCAGCTTCTTGAACCCGGTACAATTGAGCACATCCCAGGAACAGGTATGGAAAAAGTTTGGTTATAGGTTGGGAGTGCAGATCTTCAAGCAAGATCCCAAGTGGAAACAGAGCGCCCATGTAACCACACTATAACCATAATTTGGACATTGAACCAAAATGGTTAAAGTGTGTTTAAAGTAACAAATCGTGAACAATTTCGTTTATATTACGAAACAGTTGCCAAGAGTGGATAAGCTTTGTCTAAGGCAGAAAAAATTAGTTTATTTTGAAGAGCTAATTCAAACGGCGACTCTAAAATCGGGCAAATGATTCCCGTTGGCTTGAAAAAATCTTCTAAAAAGGTTTCAATGAAACTGACTCATTGTTTTTAAAGAAAAGCACCTCCAGGATTCTATTAAAGACCTTATACCAACTTGAATTCCAAAACAATGTACAACATCTACCTCGATCCTAACCAGTGAATTTGACATTGAGTTCCTACACTGCTCCAAGTACGCTTCCAATTTATCTTGCACTACTTGTCCGATAACATAGGCAGTTCCAACATTCACCTGTTAAACTCTGAAAAATGTCCACCGTTTGTCACGCGGAGAGTGCCTTATGGGAACATTGCACTGTGCGTGCATATGTAACGATAATAAATTTTACCCTCAGGGAAAAACAAATCCAAGCCGCATTTTCTACATCCCGCATAAGGAGCACAAAAGTGCATTCTCTGGTGGGTGTAGCCCACGCACCGTGTCGACATTTCAGCGCCTAGTGCTGGGTAATTTAACATGGAACCGCTGCGCCGCTGCGGCCTGGCTGCCATATATACGTTGTGTTTAGTCCTTTGGCCCGGCGCGGCGCATGTTCGTTCTCGGTGACATATGTCCACTGGATGACATGCAAGACAACACTCGCGTGTTGCCGAATAGAGAGTGTGCAACACACTTGTTCCGTTTGGAGCTACAGCTCTAGACCTTAAATTATGAACACATTAATTTGTTAACATATTTAATTTTCGTAATTTATTTTCGGGTGACGTTAGCGTTCCGGTTCGCCTGCTCAGGACAATGACTGTCAAAGGGAGTAGGTGGTACGTTCCTACTTTAAGTCGCTGAATTTTGGCGGGTAATTGCTCCTAGGATTAAAGAATCAACTCATTTCACCATCTTGATAGCATTTTTACATGTGTTTAATGACCAAATCTAACAATTCGTCAAGCTCTTGTAGAGGCTCATCTCCCATTCCGGAGAATTTACCCCGACACGGATCCTAGTCTCTTCACTATACGCCTGCC
This sequence comes from Neoascia interrupta, assembly GCA_947623515.1. Taxonomy (NCBI): domain Eukaryota; kingdom Metazoa; phylum Arthropoda; class Insecta; order Diptera; family Syrphidae; genus Neoascia; species Neoascia interrupta. Next base: position 20,329,411 of record OX392462.1, on the reverse strand, counting down.
GTTCATCATCGTCCACAAACCCATCATTGTCTTCAGCATCAGTTTCATCCCTAATGTCACGAACAGTTTTAATTGTGGTGTCAAAAACGTTGTGATTAATAGCACGTCCACTCCATTAGGTGGCGGCATCGGTTGGTTGCCTGGCGAAATGAACAAATACCTTATGGCCCTTGTCTGCCTTTTCTTACTCCGCCTAATATGGCTGTCGGCTTATACGACAACCCTGTACCCTACGACTTCCTCGACTTCCTCGAAAAAATGAAACTTTTTGATTTCATGACTCATTAGGGAAAAGCATCTCAGAGAGCACCCCGCACAAATGATGTCTGAAATTGAACGAGAGCTCCCTCTATTTGTGGCCATGCCGTATAGTATGCTGGCAAATAAAGTCATAGACCATTGTCGTCATTTGTTGTCTTCAAAAGTGGCTTTGTGCCTTGACTCGCTCCCCACCCACTGTTCCACTTGGCAGAGCCCCACACATTCGGGGGGAGGGGGACTAAACTAAATGCGAAGTGGAAGTCCATTAATCAGAGCCTGTCGACTGGATGTGGATTGTGTGGCAAAATGATGGGCACGATAGTATCCTCATGTCACATTTCGTTTCTATGTATCGTCCTAGTCGACGGGCAACTCGTCAATCGATGGGCAAATGTTTGCCTTAGCGCATAGAAAGCATTTTGCTGATGCTGCACTATCGAGTGTACTACTTTCGGCGGCAAATAAAAGTTCAAAAAACTTTACGATTCTGTCATTAATTAACCGCACAATGAGACGAGAACTGTCAACTGTCAGACGCATGTCAGTTTGAGACAGACGCTGCACCAAAGCGTTTTCTTCTGAATCGTGTTGTATTCGCTGCGTCCGCTGCGAGTGGATCATCATCAACTTCATGCTTTTTGGGCGGTATGCGTGTCGAGTGTGAAAAATGACCCTCTTGACAGATGGGACCGTCGACGTTTACCCATATTCCCATGTTCAATGTCAAAGTTTGTAACCGATTAAAGAAAGTCTGCTCTGTTCCTTAACTTCACAGAGAGATCTCTTCATCAATTATCTCCACCCTGGAGACTGTCGCCTCCTTCCTCCTTCCACCGCCCGTCTTGATGTACGAATCCTTGGAGCTGACAGTGCTCCATGTTGGAAACCGGGGAGAACTGACATTGCAACTGTCAATGTGGATACGCCGCGCATATACGGTATTCCATTGCGAGTGAAACTAATGAACTCCATGGTAATTATTATTTTCAGCTGTTTGCTGGCGGGGTGAAGGAAGGGGCCTCTAGGTGATGCTGGTGCTACATTAGACATGTGCATAAAAGTTAATCGCTTCACAAATGGGCCTGTGAGTTGGCCATTAATCATTCGAAGGGTGTATGCTAGGCACCCGCGCTATAGCCCCAAAAGCGTTTTGTATGTGCGCGATCTATTTTTATGCGAGATGTTGGTGAATTCTTCCCTCGTGGGCTGTAATGCGATATTGCAGTGCGCGCTGAGAGCGATTTGTGGCATGTTTTTTCGGAGACCAGTGCAAACGCTCAGAAAGCAATTATTGGATTAACAAATGGGAAGGTTGAAAGTGGGCGGGTACTGACATGGAAATATATGCTTATGACATGACTGGTAGTTGCTTGGCGGATTGCTTTGCGGAACTCACATTATCGAGCTAAGCTGGTTATACGGAAACCGATAGGAATGTCTACATAATGATATAAGGAGAACAACGATTGTAGGAAAACGGTTTTAAGGGGTCAAGTAGTCTGTGTTTCGTTATTGTCAGTCATCAAAAACTCTATTGTCTGCAAGATATTGGATAACTATGTATATCTACCTTTTAGTTTTCATCCTTAATTCCTTATATCCTCCACCTGTACCTCTACTGCTCTATTTCCTCGTGGTGTTTGAACTATTGAATCGGGTGTGTTAGTTGGTTTGACCACTAATTGTGGGTATTCTTCGCGGCACACATTGCTGTTTCTATCATGGACACTTGTCTGTGGAACCAGCAGAAACGATTTGCAAAGGGCAAGGTATATTCCACACAATTATATTTTACTAGCAATCTTCGAGGAAACATGCCTGCATCTGATGGTTAGTTGGGTAGGTTCAGAAAACTACCCCCTTGGGTCTCTAGCTACTAACTACCCCCTTGGGTCTCTAGCTCTAAGTAGGGCTGTAGCTACTTCAGAAATCTAGACCTGTCGCCACAGAAAAATAGGCGACTAACTCCGCGCACATATCGGATTCAGCAGTGTCTCTTTCCCTTCCTTCGCTTCCAAAGAAACTTGAGGATTCGTGGCCCTTTTGCAAGAGAATCGCTTACAGTCTTGCAAAATGTTGCCGCAGTTACAGTGAAAACTGCGGAAGCGGTTTGCCCGGGGCCATAAATGCCTGAGGAGCCCGCTAAGTAAGAAAGTTCCAAGACTCAGCGTTGATATTGCGCTCAATGGACAAAGCCAGTATTGAACACGCGTATAAAGCAACTTAAAACTAACTAAGTGCTTAAGTCATATTTTTTGAAAGGGAGTTTTAATACTGCCGTTTTGACGCATTTTCGAAAAAACATCGCTAAAATTCATGTAAAAAATGTGTATCCCCCCCTTTCTTATCGCCGGTGCTATTTGGAGAAATCATGTGAAAAAAATCACACGTATCAGAAATTGTCCATTATTTTCAGGAAAATTACAGCGATTTTTGAAGTTTCAAAAACTTCTAAGTATTAACTCGAAAACATTTAAGCATTTTTCAAAATAATTTTTTTAAATCTTTATGGTATTAGCGATCCTGTTCAGATTTGATAAGAGCGCACAAAAATTAAGCTGGCTGCGTTAAAAAAAATTTAAAATTGCCGTTTACAACCTAAGCTTTTCTAAGCCTATTTAAAAAAACATGGTAAAATAAAGTGCTTGTTTTACCGTTTACGAAATAACCGAATTCTAGAAAAACAGCCAATTCTAGCTTAAGGGGGTGGGTGTGCTATTGAAAAAAGGTCTAACGGCTACTGAAAAAATATTCAAAATAGTTGTTATATGAATTTAATATTTAAAAAAATGCTAAAAAAAGTCAAAAAAAGGTATCCCCGCCTTCCTTTATCTCGCAAACGGTATAAAGTAAAATACAAAAAACAAAACTAAAGAACATTTTGAATATTCAAAAACTTATTTAAAAAGATCTGATTTAAAAACCTTAAAGCATTTTCGAAAACGATTTTTTAAAGTTTTTATTATCTTAAAGGCTATGACGATATTGCTTAAATGTGGTTTAAGTATGTAACGTTTACAGGGCAAGCTAACTGCATTAAAAACGATTCATAAAAACAAGTGGGAAATTAACAACCACCTGTGCTAGCATTTGCCTCTTTTCTCAAATTCTGCAGACATTGATTTCTGAGAAAAAGGTAAAGAAAATGCTGTTTTTTATTTTGCTTGTTTGAATGGGCTTAAAAACTTAAGGTCGAAAACGGCAATTTTGAAACGTTTTTGATGCAGTTCGCTTGTCTTTTAAACATTTCATTCTTCAGCCAAATTTAAACAAGGTGATCATAACCGTTAAGGTTAAAAAATCTTTAAAAAATAGTTGTGTTAATTTAAAAATTATACTTTATACCGTTTGAGAGATAGAGGGGGAGACATGCGATCTTTTGAAGTTTTTTCCAGTTCCCGTTAGACTTTTTTCCAATAGCACAACCAGCAGCAATAGCCTTGTATGTTTTTTTTTAATTCTATGGCCACCGGTTTATGCGGAAACGGTTAAACAACCTCCTTTTTTCGTTTTATTTTTAGGCTTCTGTGGGGTGCCGTGGCGTAGTGGTTAGTGTGTGTGCTTACTACGCCGGAGGTCTGGGTTCGAATCCTGCCATCGTCACCTGAAAAAAAAGACTTGTTCTTTTTCACGGTCCCTACCTCCGCGAGGGTTTGACAAGCCCTCCGAGAGTATTAATTGTCTTGAAAAACTTCTCAAAGTGCCGTTCGGATTCGGCAAAAAATTGTAGGTCCCCTTGTATGTAAAGAAATAAACACACCAGCATACATTGTTGAGAAGTTGGCCCTGGTTCACCTCGCTCTATTTATTTTATTTTATATTTAAATAGGCTTCTAAAAATTTAGGTTAAAAACGGCAATTTAAAACAATTTTACGCAGCCTTCCTTCTTTTTGTACTTTTACCGAATCTGAAAAATATCGCTTATACCGTTAAGCTACTAGAAAACTTAAAAAATTGTTTTTGAAAATGCTTTTATGTTTTTCAGTTAAATCTCACGGGGGGAGACACACGTTTTTTCATGCATTTTTTGTTATTTTTTTCGAAAATGCGTCAAAACTGCAGTACTCCAACTGTTTTTGAAAAATATGACCTCAACACTTGGCTTACTTTGAGTTGCTTTATACGTGTGTTCAATAATTCGCTTTTGAGCGAAAAGCCGCTCAAAAGTTATGGCCTCCAACACTTTGAAAAACGTCATGCATTTTCGCCTCTTCATTCCTCAAAAACGTTTTGATATGTTCGAAAAGTTTTATTTTTTAATTAAAGCTTAGGATTTCTTAAACCTAAGTTTTGTTTTTCTAGTTCTTGCATACTAAACTTCTTAAAAAAACCACTAAAAAACATTAAATCCATTTTCACATGAATTTTCAAACTGTAATTAAACCGTTATTTGTGCTAAAAAAATTGTCCTCTTCGGATTATCTGGCTATTTCCGCAGTTTATACGCACAACAAATTTTGTCTTTCTACGACTTACCGTTTAGAGCTTATAAAGCGATTGGACAGACGGATACACGGACAACGTAGCGATACCATAAGAGGTCCTTTTTCCATTTTTGGACGGATCGCTAAAAACTGCCACGCCTCCAGAAGGGATATAAAAATTTAACTATTGAATGCTTTATACTATGTGTTTGCATACATTTCGGCCTAAGACTCCGCCTTTTTAACTAAAAAAATCACTTTTTTTAATGCCACGCCCACAAAAGTGGACGGAAACACATACAATCTGCACACAAAAGTTAGAAAATGCTAATATCTACAACTTTTGTCATATAATTTTTTGTCAAATTTCATATATATTTATTGAAAAACAGTCATTTTAAGCAGAAATTCCTTTAAATAGTGGGCGTGGTTAATAAAAAGGCTAAAATTTGTTGGCTTCTTCAAAGACAATTACAAGGCAAGGTTACATACCAAAAATGAATGCACTGGCGCTATTGTAACATAGCTCTATTTGGAAAGAGTATTTTTTTTTTTAATTAGAGATGGTTGCACATACAGGGTTGTAGTGCGCGTTTCTGTAGGCGGATGCAGCTAATTTTCGAACTTGGTCTGAAAGACTGGACTTTCAGCCAACCCACCAAATTTCAGCTTTCTACATTTAAACGTAAGGCCTAAAAGCTGTTTCCATACGGACGGACGGACGTACGGACGGACATGGCTTAATCGATTCAGCTGTCGGTCCCATTCATACGGCGATTATTTCACTGCGTTGCAAACTATACAGCAAACTTAATATACCCTGGGTCGGGTATAAAAATGTAAAGAAACATTTTTTGCCATCCTATTTTTTAGAGTAACGAGATTTAAAAATCATCCAACATAAGAACTGCGTAGACTCCAAACTTACTTACTTAAGGTGGCGCTACAGTCCGGGGTGGACCTGGGCCTCAGCCAATAAGCTTCGCCAGCCAGCTCTGTCTCTAGCTAGCCGTCTCCAGTTTCGCACGCGAAGTTCGCTGAGGTCCCCTTCCACTTGCGTGCGCCACCTGAGTCTCGGTGCTCCTCTACCGCGTCGCCCCTGCGGTGTGGATTCGAAGATTTTCCGGGCCGGGGCGTTGGTGTCCATCCGCTCTAGATGACCCAGCCATCGTAGACGTTGTGTTTTGACTCTTTTGGCTAGGTCGGTATCGCTGTACAGCCCGTACAGTTCGATGTTATATCTCCTCCTCCACTCTCCGTCTATGCAGACGGGACCGTAAATCGTCCGAAGAATTTTCCTCTCGAAGCAGCCTAAAGTTTTTTCATCCGCCTTTGACAGGGTCCATGCTTCTGGACCGTAAAGCAGGACTAGGATGATGAGGGTCTTATACATGGACACTTTAGTTTTTCGAGACTTCAAACTACGGAAAAAATATACAATAGAATGTGAAATATATCAGGCAATAATTATTATAGAATTATAAAATTTTACACAAAATAGAAAAATAAAGATGAGCTTAACCTTCAAAAAAAGCCGACTTACCGCTTACTAATTTAAGTATTATGTCTTCATATTTGACACATCACCGCAATTTAAATTTAACATTTTTTACCTTGTCTATGGATGTTCACAATTCAATGATTCCACAATAACTTAATTTGTCAGAGTCAAAATGATCCAAGTTCTCGAAAATTTGATTTTGGTTATTTTCCACGTTTTTCCTTCCACTGAAGGGGAAATATTTGTTGTCAGCTGATTGGAAGAACAGTTCAATGGTGGGTGAGGGTGTTCAGGACGCTTTCAGTCTTTTCTTGCCTCAACACATTTTGGTGGGAGCACATTGTACATTTTAAAAATCTTCACATTTTGTCGCCAAATCGTGGGGTCAAACAAGTGAGTAATTTAAAGAGTTCGTCTGTAACGAACTTCCCAATACCCGGACCTATGTTAACGCTATAACACTAAGTTTAAAAGTTCTTTGGCCATAATTCATATATTTTATTTCAAATATAGAAATGCATACCAAATATATATAATATATCTCAAAATAGCAGGGGTGGAAACGGTTATGGTGATCTGTGATTTTCACATTTTGTGACAGTCAAAAACAAAAATCAAAAAATATTGTTCCGAATCGTTGGTTTATTTAGGCTTGTGATTTAAGAACACTGATTTTTATTCGTGCATGCAGAAAGTCAGCCTAAGAATAGGCAAAACACCAACTTCCCAAAAAGTTTGAAAACTGGTGACCAGCTGATTTTGACGGTGATTGATCGGAAGCTGTCACAAGAAAATTGTGATGATCATAGTTTACGCAGACGAAATTTTGTGATTTGTGACATCACTTATCATAGATCATCTTAGCCGATTCCACCCCAGTTTTTTTTCCTCTAAAAGCGGTCTATAAGAGCTCTGCTTTGCCCGTAAAAAACTTAGCGAATGGTACTATCTTAATATAAGACAATGTGAGCCAAAAGCTGGGACAATTAAGCCCGCCGCGCTCACCCAAATGACACACAAAACGGTCACTTTTTGTGAATTTATTGTAACGTGTCACGTGAGCCTCGTGTAACCTCGTTAACACTGCTATTCACCAGAGGATGAGTCCGCTTTTGGGTGTCTTCTTCAATTGCGTTACTTATCAGAAACTGTATAACATCCCACAAATTTAATAAATTATTTAATAAAACAACAAAACTAAACAATTCAACAATGTCTAAACAAGACGACCGCCACAAGCACCAACTGGAAAGCTCAATGTATCAAACTTGATTTTTTTAAAAATTGCCTCTCATTTAGATAAGAGTTAAGGCAATTTTTTCAGGGCTAAAGCTAAAGCCTCTCAGTGATCTTATAGGTATAAGATCACGGAATTTTTGTTACTTGCATTTAAAGAAACCACCTTTCTTCCGGTCTTCTCATTGACAGATCTAGTTCCACTTGAACAGATTTTCCGGCTTTTCTACTCTAGCACGCCGACTCGACTTTCACAGTCTACAACTTTTAATGGATAGTCAAGCCATGATTTTACCATTCACAAACAAACAACGTTCTTCTTGTAACTGGTCCGTGAGATTTTAGTTTTTTTGACTCCAAATCGATCTTAAAGTCATTAGTGTGGGTTGGCTGCAGTTAATTAGTTGAACCTTATGCGTTCGGCTGACCAGGCCCACCCAACCAAAATCGATGTTTTTCATATTAACAGCCGCGTCATGTGGTGCGCGTGACATCTTCATACCGACACGATGAAAAGGTCTGTTCCCCCGAAAATAAAATTTTTCTGGTTGTAACGCATCTGGCAACTGTGTTTTCTGATTACAAGAGGCAGCCTAATGGCTTGTTAAATGTTAATTAATGCCAGTTAACTTGTGAAGGCTGCGGTATATATTTTTTTGACAAAAATTAATTTGTCTCCGACGATTTTTTTTGTTGGTTAAAACACAAAATGGTACCACAACTGGCTGAACATGGAGAAAATTAAAAATTTGTGTTTTTATAATCATTTAGCTGCTTGATTGGGACTTGTAGAAGTTTTTAAATTAACACAGAAGATACGGACGTTTACTGTGGGATATTGAGTTCGATTTTTATGGAGAAGAACTAGCAATTTGGATGCCGAAACGAGAGGTAGTTTATAAAAATATTGATTGGGTTTAAAGTTCATCAGTTAAAGACTTCCCTCTCTAGTAGTACACCTTTCATTTGCATTCCATTTGAGTTAGTCATTTCCTTATTGATTTAAGAGAATCCAACAAATTACCCACGTCATCCCACATTTGACTATTTTTACGATATCGAACCATGGCGAGCCCAATCTAATAAACTCCCATGTCAATTTTGATGAAATATTACAGCGAGATAATTAACGTTTCAACCTGGCAGCAAAGCTGTAGATCCTGCAGCCAGTCCACCCAGTCAGTCGCGAAAAACATGTTTCGATGTACAAATGCTCGCGCCTCGGGCCTTCAGCCACCACACGCTCCAAGATGGATTTTGCTTTTTATTGTTGCCCATCGGAGCCTACGTTTAAAAGGCTAAGCCTACGATTGACGAGGGCAACGACAGCAGCTCGAAGACGCCGCCGACAACGGCACCGTACATTCTAGATGCGACTGAATTGGCGAAAAAAAATTATAATTAACAATCACACACAAAAGTTGTGTGGCCTTTGGAACATGGAGTTGGTTGGGAGCTTTATTGCCACCAGGATCACCGCACGGGGGCGCGCACTCCAATCCGTAGTCGCAAGCTCCGCGCGCCTAGGTGATTTCCCCAGTGCAACGGAATAGATGCCAGACAGATTGCAATTTGTATCTGATATGATCGTAAAATATCGAAATTTGTTATCCCACTTGTTTGTTGATGTACACGCAGACGTTGTTGTTGTTGGTTTATTACGGGCGGGAAGATTGGTCCCCATAACGAGCTCCGCGCCGGCCGGCCGGCAATATCGTAAAGTAAGCGCTTAGCAAATGTTTGCGATAGAAATGTGCCACAAAGAGGTGGATTAATAGAGTTGGTAGGCGGATTGCTGGTTGAAAGATTGCTTAGACCGAGTTATGACCCATGCCGCAAACAAGGTACGAAATTGCTTGAGAGGTGAGTATATAATGTTGGGATGTTAGAGTAATCATTTAAAGTAAGCGTTTATAGTATGAAACAGCAATTTGAGGAGCCCAGGTGTTGGTCTATGAACAGCCTGGGTCAACTGGTAAATTTACTGGCACAAGCCGAAGCAATTTGTGGAGGATTGCTGATGAAGGTACTTTCCAAGAAGATTACGATCGGGTTATATGAAGAACTAAAAAAATGTTTCCCGCTTAAATAATTACCGACGCAATTATTACGATAACAAGCTGATTAACCAAACTTCACAATCAGATTGGGGTGCCTAAGGCCTTCGTCCAGTATCCGGCAATCTTGACCGATCCGACCCCCTTAAAGCGGATCATAGTTTTTTTCACCGTGATCACCAAAGCTAGATATCAACCCATACCACCCATTCCCTCCATTCTTTCCCTATCCATTCCAAATCGTTAATGATGAACAGAGAACCTAAAATTTTTCAACTCCCGGTGGTCTTGGAAATTTCTTAAATGCACCCTCAAGCTCGGCCGGGCATGAATTCAGGGATGCCCTAACTTTTATTTATGAAAAGAAACAAGCTTTAGCCTTGTGGGCGTGACTCTTTGTCCGACTTACTCGGCAGGCAAACGCGAAAAGACGCTGCTACTTAATGCACAGTGTTGACGTTGCCACTTGCGTACTTTCCAAAACTAGGTACATCTTCTCTTAGAAAAGAGAGATTCTTATACCATGCCTCCACCGAACACTAATCCGCGATTAACAGTAATCTTCAATTAATCTATGGAGGAATCTATGGACCCTCAATTGCGTACTTACCAAAATTAGGTAAATCTTCTCTTAGAAAAGAGAGATTCTTATACCATGCCTCCACCGAACATTAATCCGCGTTTAACAGTAATCTTCAATAAATCTCTGGCGAATCATCGATAAATCTGGAGATTTGCTACACAGATTTTAATCCTCCCGCCAAAAAGTAACTAAAAAAATTTTTGTTTGCCAAATCTCATTCAACCTCTTTCCAAACCTCTTTTATGCCCATTTAAACTCTTTTCGCAAACCTTTATAATAATTTGAGAGTCGAAAAAGGAAACTGAAACTGTCCACGTATAATAGATCTCTGTCACGAGTACTTCTTCTATTTTATTGGGATTTTTTATTTTGGAGAGCCAAAATAATAACAGATGGGTGCTCGCTCGTGCTAGTGTCAAATTAATCTGATGATTCTCCGGTGGAGACACTTTGGATTTATTTCTAATCTTCTTCCGCTAAGCCCAGTTTTATGGCCGGTGGAGACAAATATGAGGGAGTAAACTGATCGTCACAATCGAATTCTTCTTGTCGGATCTCTTCTTTGGTAGTCCAGGGATATAATTCGTGTAGAAGCGAATTTTGGCACAGTTGTTGAGAAAGGTGTCCTGAATGACATACCGAAAATACTGGTGGGTGGGTGCGGAGCTAACGGGTGGGCGGGGCTTTAAAGGTCCCTTGTTTCAGTTTTTGGCAAATATCTCTAAAACTGTAGCTATCCCTAGCCCTATTCAGTCTTTTTTGGTCTTCGTTGCCTGGACTATGGGCTTATCGAAACTTTTTCTTTAATAAGGTTTTTTAAAAGGAACTCATACATTTCTTTTTACGTACGTACAAAGACTTCATATCAAGCGTAGCACCATAATAGAACTCGATTGATTTTTTTCTAATCAATGTTTTCGCTTCAGAAAATATTTTTTGCTCCAAGCCCCATAAAGTTGTATGAGTAAAAATACACAGTCTAAAAATATCGCTACCACAACTTCAAACTATGCGAATCTCAAGTGAAATATAAACGTTCCCTCATAGAATTTCAACGATTTTCATTTCTCTTAATTGGATGCACTCCACTTCGCATATTTGTCGGAACAGACGGACAATTGTTTCTAAGAAAAAACACATCATTCCGAAAAAGGGGGAAGATCTTAATTACCCTTTGGAGTGATAAGCATCTTTTAAGAAGGACGAAGACCTGTAAAAAGAACGCATGCATATATGGCAGCACAAAAAACGGAAGAAACCAATCCTATTGCCCTAAGCCCCCTCGTCCGTCTATAACACACAAGAAGTCACTTCCTCGCGCCATGCGCCGCCCGGTGTGCTATAAACAAATTTCGCTAAAAATTCTTTACCACATGAGATAAGATCTGGGGTAAAGCCATGGCGTTCCCTCTCCGCCTCGGTTTTATTTTTATTTTCTATTCCCGAGAGTTCCTGTTTGATTGTTATCAACGGCCGCGTCCTTCTTGATGTTGCGGGCTCTATACGGTTGTTTGCAGACAAAACAATAAAATTTGCATCGCTTTGCCAGCGATGTTATAAGAAGGCGGAACCGAATAGTGGTAAAGTGGCTCACCAAACCATCACCATTGTGCCAGAGCAAACTATAAATTTGCATTTTTCTCAAAGAGTGCAGAGAAAAGGAGCACAATGTGAGAACGACAAGATGTGATCGAGATGTAGTCCACAATATAAACGAGAGAGCTTGCCGCTATAACGCTATACCTACGGCTTCCTTTTTTGCGGATGCCCAATCCAAATAGGTTTTGTTCAAATGCTTATGGAAGACTCGTAATTGTTCGCGAAATGCTTAAGGGAAACAGATGCATGGATAAAGTCCAAATAAGTAGCACAATTAGTCAGAAGAGGTACTTTCAATTTTGGAACCAATAAGCTGTACGTTTCTAGCAGAACCAGTGCTAGGTAAGGGGAAGCAGCTAGTTAAAGACCACACACAAGACTAGACCAGCGTATAAGCTAACAGCGACACTTCCAACCCAAAAAATTTTGACCGTGTTTTAGAAGGTTGAGTTTTTTTGAAAGTCTTCTTGTTCTTCAGAAAAATTTAACACTCCTTAGACGTAAGGTTAAAGCACCTCAGCTTAAACTATATTTCTTTTTGGAGCTCGTTTTACTTTCGACATGTTCCTTTATAAAAAGTTGAATGCATAGAGTTGCCGACAAAAAATATAAATTATGGGAACTCTCAGGACTTCTTCTACCATAGATCCTCATAACAGTAAAGTTTCTTATGGAGTTGAAAACAGCTCGTACTATTAAAGGGAAAGTTAAAAAAAAAATGGTTAAGTGCAAAGTGGTTAGTAAAATGTTTACTTTGGGAGATGCCTGAGTTCCCAACTTATATTTTAGCTCCTATACCACACTCACAGAGTCGTATAGGAGAAAGAGTTATAGCCAAGACTGGGCTCTTGGATTTTCAGTACTATGGAGTGTTATAAAGTTTTATGAGAGCCTTATAAGCGTTAAATGCTCTACTTAGGAGCTATTCACAGTTCTCAAACCTGATCGCAGTCCTCAGAACGACGAGGATACCGACAAGTCGGTGTTGCTACCAGAGCCTGTCTCTCTGTCTTAATCTGAATTATAACCAAGATTTTGCTCCAGTAGGAGGGAAGGAGGAAGGCTTTAGCTGTAGGAGAGGTGGGTCGAGAAAAAAGCCACCAAACCTCATGAGTCCTTTATAAGTTAATTTATTAAGCACCGCTACGATCAAGCTTTTTTGGACTTATATCATAAAGGCTGCGCCACATTGAGCATCCGTGTCTGTGTCTTCACCACCTGAAAATAGAAATGCAGCGAGAACGCCTCATAACTTCTCTCGGTTCCATATTGGTCCCCTTTTCTTCATTCTGACTTTAAACGATGTCGACAGAGCTACAAAACACTCTTCTCTTTCTATTAACGCGGGCGATCCTTAACTGTTCAAAGCTTTTACCTAATACTTTTCTCTCATATTTTCTTCTTGATAGTATCCCCGGTAACCCCCTTCCCACCGCCATAACCTTCTCCACTGTAAGACAATATCCAGCGTTCAATCCCTTCGCGGCCTTGGTGTTATGTTTGACAAAAAACTTAAGTTCCGTTTCCATATTGAAGGAATAATTTTGGAAGTCAACTTATCACTTGGCTATGTCAAACCTTGGTCCAAGGAATTCTCTAACCTCCACGCGACTACTATTTCCCCTTACATTATCTTTGTTCGTCTCCTAGCTCAAGAAGTCTCCTAGAATTTGCCGTTCCGGTCAAATGCGATCCCCCCATTATACCTTTATATGCCAAGAATTGGAAGCATTCAACTTGGAATTTTAGTTTCTTTGACCTCGAGGTCGACCCTCGAGGTCTCTGTTGGAATCAACCCCTCAAACCGCAGTCTTTTATTTTAACTGGAGGTCTCCATGCCTTGAACTCTATATTTTTTACATTTCCTCTTCGTTTTGATACTCTACACCAGCGATGGCGAATTATTCGTGGCACGCGACGAAATATTGTCGGCCCTTCATCAACTGAGAAACCCGATTGCACCTTTGAGTCGTAGCATAAACTTCGTCTTTGTCGAGATTATAAAGTGTTTCCACCGGACACTATGGATGTTAATGTTGATACTGCTGGTTGATGTTGATCAAGTGGGTCTACTATCGATTTTGTGGACCAAAATCCCACAAACATATTTCACTTAATTAAAAGGCTAACCTTCTCAAAACTAAAGCTAAAACTTCTCAAAGTGCCGTTCGGATTCGGCAAAAAAAAAAAAAAAAAAAAAAAAAAATTGTAGGTCCCTTTGTATGTAAAAGAAATTAACACACCAGCATACATTGTTGAGATGTTGGCCCTGGTTCACCTCGAGCTGTTGCGCCACTCTATTTATTTATTTATTTATTTATAAAAGGCTAACCGTTGCTTATGTTGTGGAGCGCCCCCTATCGTAAAGCATATTCCACTTTTGGTTTTTTAATTTTTTGATTATTTCATTTCGTAGATTTAAAGAATCTGTGGCAAATAAATATCAGTTGAGTAGGAGCCAAAAAAAAACTCCAGTTTACAAAAATATGCGAAGAGGTTGTGACGCCTAGACATTGCCATTTTACGCCACAAGATGTATCCTCCTTATTAAAGTTGATCTCCTCTTTTCTGTGTTTTATGTGCGATGGAAACACCCTTTTAGAAAACATCAAGACTGCATGTTAGCACGCCAAAAGCACTACAGATACAGACTGTTTATTTTTTGTAAATGACACGGGGCTCTTAAAAGGTTCGCCATCCCTGCTACCCCATGCAAAGTTTAAAACACACTCAAACAGTGCTCGTATTCTCTCCTTAGTGCCTGTTTTCATTTAGTTGATTCTAACCTGATGTGTCAGCATTACTATGGTGAGGGGAAGCGCCAGTGTGGTGGCCACCGTTCAACCTCCGTTTTATTTTGAGAAATAAAATTTGGGTTAGGTTAGGGTCAACCAAATGAAAACAGGCACTTAGACCTTTAAGAAATATGATCGATTCCGACAGGTGAATTGATTAAGCCATGCCCGCCTGTCCGTCTGTATGTGTGAAGTTTGTAGGTCTGTAGAATCATTTTAGACTTTAGAGCTGAAGCTTGTATGGTATGACTTGGACTGTGTGTTCTTCTGACAAATAATTAAAGTCGCTCAAGTCCGCCCACACCACACAATTGACTTGAAGCCTTGTTTAGCCAAGCAGGAACGCACTAATCCCAAAAAGAGATCCTTTCTTACACCAATTTTTGTATAAGCCTCGGGATATTAGCACAGGGGACCTTAAAGTCGATTTTCGTATTTATTATAAAAGGGACTACGCAACCAGTCTCAATGGAAGCTAGTCTCGAATGGGGTTGTATAGAGAAAGTCTGGTGTAACCATTTCGGTGTGAAATATTTCGGGGGCAGTGAAGGACTTTCCTCAGAGTGAAGCTGAACAAGGGCAACAGCTATTGGTCTTAGCCCGAGCCGTAGAACAAATGTAAAAATTAGCCTTGAGCATGCGACAGGGCTTGGCAGTTGCGGTATAAATCAGTAAAAGATTCTCGCTACCTTAAGATATTAAAGGTGGCGGGGAGGCAACAGTTTTCTGTGTAAGCCCGCGCAAAATAATAGTGCTAGAGAAAAGTTTTCTTAAGCAAGAACCCGATTTCGGGGTAAGCCAGAACTTGATGGGACTGGATAAACGTACGCGAATAGTGAAAATGCGCCAGTGAGAAGCATTCTTAAACGAGAAGCCAGGAAAACCGGTTTCGGTGTAAGCCTGTACTTGGTGAGACTCAAGTCAGAGTTTACCTCGAGAATGGGAAAGGCAAGGGTAACCAGTTGCGGTACAAACCAGAGGGTATATCGAGGGTAGGAAAACCATTTACAGTGTGAACTCCCCTAAAAAATGACGCTGTGGTCAGAAAGAAATATGTTTCAATGAGAACTTAAGGCAGGGCCGTTTTCGTTGTTAACCCGTTCCTACGGTGACTCAAGTCAGAATTTACATATCGTTACATGGGGGAGTATAGAGATAGGGGTAGCCTGTGGGGGTGTGAACCCGTAGTAGAGAAAATTTATGTCGGTATTTCCATAGGTTGAGGGCGTGACATGGCGGCAACCGCATTGTGAACCCGTCCAAATCCATCCTTTGGTTGAAGAAGGGAGGCGATGACTTGACAGGTTTTGTAGTTCATATTCAATTGAGTTCCCGAGTGGAATGATGGCGGCTAGGATAACCTGAACCGGTGTAAAGCCATGTCGACGAGGTATGTGAGTCGATGTTTAGGCGTTTGACGGATATGATCCGGAGATTAAATTCTTTATCTTCCTTAAGTCAAGTCAGTCTAGGTCGGATATTTTAAGATCTTCGAAAAAATATTCACCCTGTTTTTCCTCAATGCACCCGAACCCGAAGTTAAAACTGTTCCTTTGGTCGTGTCAGACCTTGCTAATTTATTCGCTCTAATCACAATTGACGACAACGACTTTTTGTCGTATGTGTATAAAGAGCGCTGTTAAAAGGTACAATTTAGTAGCAATTGAACTTTCTGTCTGGACCAGACGAACACAATTTTAGGTGTGATGGTTGCAATGACAGAAAACTATTTCAAAAGACGACAACGACCCAAGAATATCGAAAACATAAAAAAAAGTTTCTCTCCAGTAAAAAATATGTCTCACTGCACAGTTCGTGTGCACCTTTATCCTCGGTATAACCCTATAGAAATCGATTCACACATTTCTGTGATCAAGACTGGCTTAAGTAAAGTGAACCTGTCTCCAGCAACTATCACCAAAATCATGGTGGCGCCACGGAAGCGCTTCGGTCATGAATCGTAAAACTCTTTTACACCTCGACATAATTTTATCTTCGAATGTAAAACGGTCCGCGAAAGATTTATCGCCACTCTCTCTACGCATGCTCACACTGCCCAGACTACATGGGTAACAAATAGGCCGTTTATCTAGGATCTCATCGGCATCGGATAGTGGGCAATAACTGTTTACTTAATGGCCAACATAAAATCTATATATCCACCTTGTCGAATTGGTTGTGAATATAGGTAATTCCACTATTAAAGTCTTCTTGCTTGGGATCGCCTTTTGTCTGGTGATGGGTGGGGTACGATACGGGCGGAATTGCATTCATCCTGTGCTGTCCCGAATCAGCCACCAACTCGGAAGTCGAATTTGAGCCCATTTTGCAAATCAAATTCGCGATGCCCCTCAAAAGCATTCCTTATCTTTCCTCAACACCTTCTTGGTGATATTCCAGAATGGGGATTTTCCGCAGCTTCTGGAACAATGATTCGTTCTGGACAAGTACCAAGCCCAGCGATAATGTTCGCTATTTAAATTACTACGGCATCAAATGCACATTTTGCAACAAAACCTTTGCCTACGCCAGATTTCATAACGACCTACAGAGAGTAGCCCTGAAATCCTGTTAAACCAACCATATACGACCCGCAGGAGGACGTCTATGAACACCTTGGCATGAAAAGATGACACTCGCATACTCGCCACAACTACTTTGTGTGGTGCAAATGTGACTGTGACATTCGAATGAATTTATGTCGTTAATGCAAATTGGTTGTACGCATGTTGAAGGACTCTGATGCAAGACCTGGACTGGGTGTTTATCCTCCGCCTTCTGGACTTTTTGTTCCCACTTGTTTTGTGGTTGGACTTCTTTGACTGGTGCAAATAGGATGTACACAATAAATTACGTGGCAATTGCTGGTGTTGTGGATACTACTCTGTGTGTTTGGCAGAGAAGAGGTGGTGCAATAATCATTTCGCAGGAGGAACATCTATAATAGTCGCCTCAGGGCTTGCATACATGTATAGGCAAATGGTGTGAATGTTGTTTTCTGTTAAAGGAACGGAAATTGCCAAGGTACACCGGGAGGATTTCTATTAGATAAAGTTTTCCTTTGACGAGTTCGTTTATGCAGATGTTGCACTGTGATGAGTGTGATGGCATTTGAGTGTTATACCCCACGTTTGGTATACGAGTACTGCTTGACAAATGAGAAAAACACATTGAACTTCATGAGACAAAAAGGAATCAGACCCGTAGAGAGTTGTCGACTGTGACTGGCTGTAAATTGCTATTTTAGGTGTTGTGAGAACCATAATAATAAATGATTAGTCCCCTTATGGGACCTTATGCGCGTTTTCTAAGCCTTACGTCAAAATCTAGACAACGAGGTGCATCCTCGTTTAACAGAAGTGGGAAAAGCTAACCATAGATAAATCTTCCTATTTTTTTTCAGAAATTAAGGGTTCCTCCTATCAAAATTTAAAAGGGATGGTCTCCTCCCGAAATTTTGAAATTATGGCATACCTTCTCGTACGTTCCATTGAGAAAACTTTTTTGTCTAGTATCCTATGAGATACAGATATCCCCCCGCATTAATGTTGGTTTCATTTTCTGCATGAAATTCGCATCGCCCATAGCAGATGAATGACTAAACTCTGCAAAAGAAAACCGCAACAGCCTCGCCCATCGTTTCCACCTCTGGAGCGAGAAAAAAAAACCCAAAAACCAGAGGTGGAGACATTCTCCTTTTGTCCAGACATCCCGCAACAAAATCCCGTGTCCATAAGTTTATTCAGCCCATTTCGCAGGCTGTCCAGGACAAAGACTCATAAATCATTGCACAGAATTTCCTTCCGCCAAAGCACCCATATTCGCCCTCATCTTTGCCTGCCAACTCATACCCAAAAACACAAAGGACTCTCCGGACACTAAGGACGTACATAAGTTATCGCGTGACATTACCTCATCTCGGTGGGGGGCGGTGGCGATGAGAAAGGGGGAGGCGTAAATGCAGGCTTAACCGAAAAAGCCCCAAAAATATAGCTTTAGCCACATACAAGTTCACGTTGCCGTTAGTTTTTCTTAAGCACTGAGTGAGCAGCATTGTCCAAAGCACATGTGAATTGTCCCGTAGTGGCTCGGGGTTGTATACGCGGGTAATTTAACCGCTATCACACTGAAAAAATGTTATGTCATGAATTCATCAGAGCAGAAAACAAACACAGGAAGCAGGAGGTTGGCACGAGCGAGCGGAACAGACCTACAACATGTCCGAGTTGAGAAATGTCCCTAAACAGGGTGTAGAAGGAGGTTAGATGGAAGGCTCCGAAAGGCCAAAGCCTTCCCAATTCCCATAGTGATGGCCTTTTGAACGGAATAGACTGTGATTTAAAAGCACATAAAGCTCCTCGCTTAGGGGTGCAGGAATTTTATTTCGCCCTACGGAGGGACAATTTCTCTTTTGTTTTTATGAGTCGTAAGTAAATTAGCAAGGAGTGGCATAGTGGAGTATTTATTTAAGTAATAAAGATAATAGCCAATAGATAATTAGGTTTATAGGTGCTGAGAGTCGAGGTAGTCTGAAAGCGACAAGGTGTCTTTGGACGAAACACAAACTATATGAAGGAAAACCACTAATGAGAATATCCTTTATTTATTGTCAGCGGCCCTAAAATAAAACTAAAATTTCTCTTGAAAACATTTTCTAGTTGTCTTTTTCATGGATTTTGACTGAAGTAAACGTTTTGTTATTTATAGCTATGCATTGTCCACAGGCCTAGATCAGCAGGCCTTGCAAAGTGCAGACAGTCGATTGCCTAACTATATTCTTATGCACATACCGTGACAGATAGATTCCCAGCTCTACCAATACCCAATGTGTCGTTCTTGCGATTTTTATAAGTGCATAAGACAAGTGCTTATTTGTCTATCTGGGTTCCGCTATCAATTCAGACAATGACACCAGCGCTGAAATCAAACGAAGGATAACTCTTGCCAATCGCTGTTTCTTTGGGCTAAGAAGGCATATAACATCGAACTGTACGGGCTGTACAGCGATACCGACCTAGCCAAAAGAGTCAAAACACAACGTCTACGATGGCTGGGTCATCTAGAGCGGATGGACACCAACGCCCCGGCCCGGAAAATCTTCGAATCCACTCCGCAGGGACGACGCGGTAGAGGAGCACCGAGACTCAGGTGGCGCACGCAAGTGGAAGGGGACCTCAGCCAACTTCGCGTGCGAAACTGGAGACGGCTAGCTAGAGACAGAGCTGGCTGGCGAAGCTTGCTGGCTGAGGCCCAGGTCCACCCCGGACTGTAGTGCCACCTTAAGTATAAGACAAGTGCTCCTATCCTTCAATGTTGTAGACCTTTTTGAGATCTTATTTCACGGAGCGTATGTAAATTAGGGAGCACTTGAAAAAACATCCAACATCCATTAGGCCTGAAGTGTAAACTTACTTATATTTCGACCTGGAACGTGGACTATAGGCCTGAAGACCAGAAATGAACTCTTTACAGCTAAAAGTAAATGAACAAAATCTATCGAGCTGAAGTCGCCTAGAGTAGAGTCATTGCGGAGAATTTAACTGGAATGTCCATAAAATTTAAGATTGAAAACCATGCTTTTCAACTTAGAAATTCTCTTTTATTATTAGTAAGCCATACCCAGGCGAAGGCATAATAATGGCAAATACCTAAATAATCAAGCTTCTTTATATGACAAACGCTTCTCTTAGACTTCTATGCGTTCCAAGGCAATGGAAAGTTGCTGAAGTCATAATGGTTTCAAAACCGGGGACATTTGCAAATGACAAAAAATCTTATAGGCCCATATCGCTTCTTCCGATAATATTAAAAGTATTCGAGAAACTTCTGCTGAAGTGATTACAACCTAATCGCAGAAAGAAGTTTGATCCCGGATCATCACGTTTTTAGACCTACTCATTCCACAACGGATCAAGTCCACAGAATAACAGATGTAATTGAAAAAGCCTTAGAAGGGAAAAAGATGTGTTCCTGTGCTTTCTTCGACGTATCGCAAGCCTTCGACAAGCTTTTTAAGCCTTCGTTAAACTGCGGAAGACATGTTTAGAATATTGAAAAACTATCTTTAAAACAGACTATTTCGTGTGGTACTGAATACACGAATTTCAAGCAAATTTGAGCTGGAGTGCCCCAGGGTAGTGTCCTCGGCCCAACCCTGTTTCTGCTTTACAAACCTCAAGATGATCAGACTATTATCGTCACGTTCGCGAACGACACTTCCATACAGGCAACAGGTGAATCAGTCGAGTCATGAACGCAAAGCTTCCAACGAGCATTGGAAGCAAATTACCCTAGCTCAATTACCCAAGCCTTCATACGTAAGATCCACTTCATGCAAAGCAGTACAAGTGCATAAAATTTTTTAAATCTGCCCAAAGACACGCCCAAAATCGGTCTAAATGTGCAACTACCTCCAGAGATTTCTAAACTGGAAAAAGTTCTAAAAGGCTGAAATTTGACATTCAGCGTCTCCTAATGAATGTAAGACACAAAAAATTGAATTGGTGAACCTCCTCCAGTAGGCGTGGCATCTATTTTAAAGGTAAATTTTCAAATTCAATTTACTCAATAATTTTACTCCAAATTGAAAAAAATGCGGCCTAATATTTTATATAGAAAGCGCTTAGTTCTACATTTAGCTTATACAAGACTCTGGTCTGCGCCCACATTTGAGGGCAGAATTAAAGAAAAACCTAAAATTTTCCAGAAAAACGTAATTTCGACTGGCCTTGAGGCTAATTTAGGAATGCATGAAACAAAAAAGTAGCAGCTTAGGTAAACGCGACTTCCTTTCCAGATTTCGTTCATATAAGGTTGTTAGCCACGCCCCCTTTTAGGGGTCAATTTTTAAAAATAAAAAAATTCCATTTTTACGTACATTTGAGCGTTACTTGGAAATATCTGTGGAAATATCTTATAGTTGATAGTTTTTAGTTAGAGCCGGTTGGACCACGCCCCATTTCAAAGTTTGCACTACTTATAAAATATCAAAAAATAACAATGCCATCAGCATCTTACAATATGGGATAGGATGGAGTATTCAACGGTCCGTTTCACGGACTGTAAGCTCTGCGTTGTTTTATTATTATGGTGCTGTAAACGTTTCTATGACCAATTTTATAGGTAAATAAGCTGCGCACCAATGGTACAATTAAGAAAATTCCTCACTTTTATTTTGCTGGCACTGGTTCACACTAAAAAGGTTACCGCCACCGTCAATACCCTCTTTGGGTAAGTCTTACCAGGCTTATCTAAGCTTTCGTCGACCTTTTCCGCCAAAGTTGGGAAGCTTCATGATTGGTTTCGGGCTGGGTACTCTGACCTTACCAAAAGTGGGGTCAAAATCGAAGTCGTATGCTTCAAATATGCCCCTGCTGATGAGCGGTTACAGCCGCAACTTACATAACTTAAGACTAACCTAACCCATAACAAGTACCGGACGTACAAGACTAATGTGCTTTACGTGTTATGGTTTAAAACAGAGGTTGGCGCACAAACAGACAAAACTTCACAGTTGGTTTTTTTTAAAGCAACTTCGAGGTGGTTAAGGAGTTTATCTACTTTGACCTCCAAATGACAATTTAGTGGAGGTTTGTTGAAGAACACCTAACTTATTATAACCGTTCGTATTTTCGAGGGTTAACCAAGGAAGAGTTGCCAGTTCATTTTAGCGGCCGATTATAATAAAAAAGTGTTCTATGATGTTCGCCTGGCAAGCGAAGGAAATTATCAAAGTTGTAGTCATTATTGTAAAATGTATTTTTATAGTTGTACTCCCCAATATAAATTCCCCAAAACAAATGGCTTCAAAACTCCTCTAACGAAAGACAAAGCATTACGCTCTACAAAAATCTGCCGGTTTTGCTTTATGTCCTGTGTGCGAGGGCGAATGAAGGAAAAGATGCAACCGTGAATTCTATAAGTCTGCGTCAAGATGGGAATGTTGTTTAAAAAGCCTAAACTGACTAAACCTGTCTTCGAATCCCAGCCGCCGCGCCGCCTAGGCTCGGGATGACCAGGATGATTTAATTCCCGTTTTGAGGATCGAACCAGCGAGGTTACCATAGCGCTTGGTCTCGACAACGGGAAGCAGCATGCAAAGGATAGCAGGGGATAGAGGGTTACGTAGCCCAGGCAGAGACCATTCCTGGGTCAGTAGCCCGATAATATAATCGTCGTACAAACAGAGCTGTAGTAAGAGCGCCTGTGGAAGGTCTAATGGGCGTCGAACTGTCAAATTTAAAACAAAAGGCATAGTTTACATTAACTGGCGAGTTAAAGAGACAATGCAACTCTACACCAAATTCTATTGTTTAGAGGGTTCCCTAGGAGCTCGATTGATGCTCCACACATTTCGCGGACTTATGGTTGCTCTGCATAAAATACTGTTAGATATCTCTTAGATATCCAAAGTCTTATGCCTGTTTAATGTTCCTTAGGAAATCGGTCAGTTCTCAAATCAGAAAAAATTTGGAACAGTGTCCGAAAAGTAAATAAACTCGGACTTAGGACTCGGGAAATCACCACCATCAGCAATGTTGCACCCAACTTCATCACAGTACGGCAAAGTTCCAAGCCACTACTGGGTCCGTTAAGGACTGCAAATAAGTCATTTCCACGCTCGGGCCCCCATGCCTTTAATTGGAGAAGTAAGCCTGGTATTCGGAACATACAATTCTTCACAACAAAAATATACCAACGCGGCGATCCCAATCAGCTGACGTGTGAACTAAAAGTTAAATAATGAGGGACCTCATCAACAATAACTCGTCTTTGATTAAGTTAAAATGCATCACTAGTCTTATCTTTGGATCCATCAATAAGGCTCGTAATGCAGTGAATGCTCCAACAGGAACAGCATTGGCCTCTCGTAGGAGCACAACATATTTTTATCTGCGTGTGAACTTTAAGCAGCACTTGGCCACTGGATAGGTGTCTTCTTGATCATTTCTTCATGGGAAGTGGGTTGGACGAGAGTTGCGCAACTAATATTTCTATACGGCCATCTGCAAGGATATTCATATTCCTCACCCTACACATGTAGGCCCACAAGCTAATGCTTCTTACGCTTAAACTTTGAGTCGTTACTGGATTATTAGAGGTTATCGCGAAGCAAAGTATTATGCAAGACCTTTCGAGCAACAATTACTTTGGTCAATTGTCGTTTGGAGGTTTGTCGCACGTTCTAATGCTTTTGGATGGACATTTCAGACTGTGTTTCTAAACGTTATTCGATAAGTCACGATTCCAAAATACACTTCCGGCTTCCCAAGCACGGACACAGGTGTCTTTCACTGCTAAACGTGCTATTAAGATTGCTGGTTTAAATGGTTTCGGCCATTGTTGCCAATGTAACGAAATTTTCGACGACAACGCTAGTGAGCTCCTTGGAGCCAGAAAAAACTCAAAATTGTTTGCGTTAGTGGCATTAATGAGAGGAATCTTCTTTTCCCATCAATCTTCTTCCGATCTTCTATGCCCATCTCATCGTACTTCAAGAATCCGTGCTCAAAACGAAATTAGTTTTTTGAAAATTTAAGACGTAGGACTTAAATTTTTTTACCTTTAAGGCACAAAATTCTGGTTTTTACACTAGAAATGTGTAAAAACCAGAATTTTGTGCCTTAAAGGTAACTTTTTGTTCACTTGACTATTGCACTGCTTTTTATACCCGACCGAGGGTATATTAATTTTAATGCAGAGTTTGTAACACAGTGAAATAATCACCGTAGACCCCTAAGATCTTTTAGAGATATGATCGAGGCCGACAGGTAAGTCGATTAAGCCATGTCCGTCCGTCCATCTGTCCGTCTGTCCGTATGTATGCAGTTTTGAGGTCTTTTAAATTGAGCTAGGAAACTGAAACTTGCAGCGTTGCTTGTTTCTTATTTTGTACAGACAAAGTATGAAAATTGAGAAAATCCGCCCACAGCCACGCCCACAATTGGCGTGAATGTCAGACAACCTCAAATTTAAATCTTATTTCAAAATACCTTTTGGTCAAGATAGACAAAACATAGGAACTCAAATTTTGGTGGAGAGCAATATCAACCAAAAGCCATTAATAAGGCAACAATTGGACCGCCCACTCCATTGACCATGCCCACTTTTAACATTTGAAATCTTTGAAAACCTGATTTCTCGGGAAATTCATTCTAAATTGAAAAATAAGTTTCATTACAAATATTAAAGATATTACCATTTGCTAAGTTTGTTGCATACAAAGCATTGAGCTCCGCCCACTTTTAGGGGGCGTTTTTGGGGAAAAAAACTATTTTTTTAAGCATAAATATTCGCTTTTAACTCGTTATGGGTTAGTTATAAATTAGAGTTAGTTGATTTAAATTTTCAGGCCAAAACAAATAATTGACATTCAGTAAATGAAACAGACCAAAAAATTTTAAATTTGGTATTGATGGGTAAAGAGGTTCGGGTTACAGACGAAGTCTTGCACTTACTTGTTGTCTCTCATTTTATGTCACTTAGTTAAAAATCAGAAACAAACATTCTATTATGACGTCTAATAAGTCACTGCACTCGACTGCATGCCCTATAAAAAAAAACTCTGTTCAACTGCCCCCAAGCAATCTGACATACATCAACGGCTTAAAAGAACCACTGCTACGCGATTAATCATGCCAGAGGACATCGCTCGTTGCAAATAACTGGAAGGTTTTTCAGTTTCCTTAGCCCACTTTTACAGCCCACAAAGAATTTGATTAATTTTTTTCACAACTCACCCACTCTTCAGCTCTAGGAAACTCGTACAACGTCCGATCATTTGCATGACATATACACCCGAAAAGGTTGCGTGTCCTTACCCAAAACAAGTCGTGTTCGATTGTGTGTCTCGTGCACGGCTTAATTAATTGCACATTGTGTTGCCCGCCATTGAGTACAAAAAAAGCTCAACACAAGCGACTCTAATCTCGAGCAATTATGATAAGCCGCTTAGTTTGTAACAATGTCGTTGGCGTGCCTATAAAGTTTCTCAGGACATTCATGAAATTTATCTTAAGTTGGTTGACATTTAAACGGCTGCATTCTTGTTCGTGCGCACACATTGCCCGTAGGCTTATACGGAACAGGAAACTGAGACCAATGAAGGCGCTTTATGATATAACATCGCAGGATTATGAGCTTGTTTTCATGGTATTTTCGGATTGAAGTAATGTACGCATTAATTGCGGCTAGTTGAGCTAATTAAATAGGTAAAACGATTGGACAGGTCCATCTGGCATGTGGGGTTATGTCATGGAATGTCCATTAGTAATGGAGTGGAATGTCGAGAATTTAGTCGTAAACTGTGTATAGGAATCGAAGGATTCTTAGTAGGTATTGAAGGGTATTCGTCCACTTGAATACCTTTAAAATCAAAATAACTTCTTAGTATTCTTTGCACCCCAGCCAACCGTTCTCAAAAACCCTTGTCAGGCATAATGGTAAACTGTCATAAATTGCGTCCAGCGATTAATTATGACTCTATGCTCGCCACGGAGCACGATGACAATTCAATTCTGACTCCACAGTCTGCTGTCGTTGCGTCATGAGATTGCCTCATATGGAAATCTGCATAAACAAAGGCAGGAGCAGAAGCAGCTTAAGAGGATGACAAATGGAAAGAAACCAGCGAACGACATGTGAGCCTGTCAATAGTAAGTTTATGCCTCTATGGATGAATGACCACTTAGCATTTAGGCTCACCGTGTCGACAGACTCTATCTCCATCCAAGTGCACATCATTTGCATGCATCCATCAGAGGCCCGTTGTGAGAGCATGCAAGGAATGAAATTAAGATTTCGCATAAAGATTGACAGGAGTTGACTTATTTGTGATTATTTCCTCTTCGGCCGACAGACCAACCGACCCATTGTCCAGGTTAAGATTCGATGTGCGTGATTAACTGAATTCCATGGGACCGTAGTTATTATGAAGGTGCCCATAGGAAGAGACCTTTTGCCGGACTTGCAAATGACTTCAATGAGGGATACATTTTAGTTGGACCAACTAAATATATAGACTTTCGAATTTGTTTTGATGGCGCCAAACTGTTTATAACTGCTGACGACAAAAGGCGTCAGACCAGGCGTCAGCTATAAAGTAGTTGAGCCCATTTCACCAACCCATTCCTCGGAAACTACATACCCAACCACATGCGGAGTTGGTGTGATTTATTGCACCCCGTGGATGGATTGAGTCGCGATCCGCGTTGCGAAATCCTATCAGAAGTCAAATCAGCAAAGTGGTCGGTGTACACAGTTTTACCGTGAAACAGGTGCTCAAGAGCCTTACATGCCATATAGACTTGTTACTATTATTCTGTGAATCTGTACGTATAGCCTGATAGAAGTAAGACCGGTGGTATAATTAGGCAAACCCCTTAGGTTATGGGTAGTGAAATAGTCGGGCGTAATTCATGGCCATTATGTATAATTTAACACTTTGCGATCGGTATTAGTGATCGGTAATGGTTAGCTATTATAGGTCTAGCAGCCTGTAACTAAGTCATTGCATATCTTTTTGCGGGTCGCGATCGCCTCTATGGTGCGTTTACTGATACTACAACAAAGAGATTTTGCTTCGTTTTATTAGCCTTGGGATTGTAGAATGGAAGCAGATGTGCTTGAAAAGAAAAAACGCCGATAGGGGCTTGTGCCACATTCGTCATGTTCTGCTTAAAAGAAAGAGTTCCAACACACTACCTTACTACTGCATCTATGAAATTGTGCTCAAATGATGATCATTCTTTCGTGCGCCAGGTACTGCAGTTAAAAGGGTACCTGACCGTTTCAAAAGAAAGTACTTGAGACGCCCAGTTTTCGAGAAACCAAATTGACCACGAATGCGCCAGGAAGGTTAGGTTTAGGTAGCTGTTTCCGCGCAGCAGGGGTACGTAGTAGGCCATATGTTTTGTGTGATACCAATTTTGGAAATACGGAATTACCATCAGCCCGGGGATCTATATGAAGATTGGCCTTTTTTTGCGAAAAAGGGTAGAGGCAAATAGTCTCGGTATAAGTCTGCGTTCAATGATGCGCACAGGTTGCTAAGAGCTTACTCCGTAAGAACTTAAAATTTCAAGTGAATTTCCGAGCATACGCGCATTGCAAATCAGTTTTCAAGAAGTGAAGAAATGAGGGCATCAAACAGTTGTGCTCTAGGTTAGACCTTTTGGCTGTGCCCGATCCATCAGGGACTGAATAAGGAATGAATAAAGTCTTTGTTTTATGTAGAAAATTCATTACCAGTACTTGTTACCTGAACGATTTACTAAAGGAAAGCCAGTACGATAGCATTTAGCTTTAAAATCAGCTTAACCCTTAAGCAGTAAAATGAAGTCTAACGAAGTATTCACTTTTTAATGCTTTTATTCAAATACTTCAAGAAAGAACTTAAGGTGTTCTCTACAATTTTTTTAGACCGTCTAGTTACCATACGTTCCAGCTACATCGCCTACTGTTGGGTTGAACTTCTCAGATTCGTTGACACTTTCGGTGTAATTGTTCTCTTGAGTTTCAACCACCTCTGGCTCAATCATCTTTTGTGGTCCATTGACCAAGCAATACCTCAAGCCATCAAAGGCCTGGTCGCTCTTACTCTTAGCACTGTCGACTGACTGGCGAAGGCAGACTGTTTCCTCGCCATCGATTTGGCGCATCATATCGTTGTATTGGCTGACAAGAGATGATGATGTTGCGGCAATGGTGTCCAAGATTTTTTTATCCTCATCAACCTAGTGGAGGACTTTTTTCTTTAAGAAATATGTACTCAAGAACCTGTAAAATGGGTACGTACCAGACCAAGCAAACATTGGAAGTATCCCAGACCGTCTTCCTTCTTACCGCATTCGGTCAACGAGTCTTGAATCCTTTTTACTTGTACAGCGAGAATCGAACGTTGCTTGCTCAAGTTGCTAGTTTGGTTTGCCTTTAGACTATCAGCTTCGATCACACAATGCTGCGAGTTCTGTTTGGCACCCTCAGCTATGCGATTGATGAGTGGAATAAAGTCATCGTAACACATGAGGTGAGAAGAGCTGCCACGCATCATGCGTACATTTCCCATGCTCTTCTGTACATAGGACATCACTTCGGAATGAGCTTTTTTCACCTTGTGACTTTTGAATGCCAACGAGGCCTATAAACACATGAAAAACACACATTTTGAAATTTTTTTTTTGAAAATCAACGGGATGAAATATTTACACTCAAGACACAGGCAAAGGTTGCCAAAAGAACGATGCACTTCATTTTCTTCTCGATAAGTTTTATGTAGCTTCAAGAGTAGGGAACTTTTCACTGATGATCGTTGTCGAGAAGCTCAAGTCTTTTATAGCAGTTTTCAGATTTGCTATTTGTGCAGTGGGTGTATCAAGTGGCCCCTCGATGACAGAAGTGCAACTAAGATAAGCGTGTTTATCAAGATTCGATATTTCTATAAGGTAGCAATTGCAACCCATCGATATGGAGTGGTTCCGGTAAATTTTCATTGCGGGTGTGACTTTTCAAAGAAAACCAAAAAGCAAAACGTGACTACGACTTTACTCAATCAATCAAGCAAAAGAGAGCCCTTAATTCATAAAAACCTTTCGTTGATCCTCTGGCAATATGACTGAACTCATTGAGTTTAGACACTGAAGGGCCCTTTTTGGACACGAAAATTTGGCAAGAAGTAATGAAATCATTAGTTCAATAGTGTGTCCGGTTTTTTTTTTAGGATTTTTAAAGATCCTGCAAAGATGGCTGCACTTTCCCCCATCAGCTATGCATTCTTATATTCCGCCACCAAACTTCTCGACTTTAAAAAACTTCTGTCCGAAACTAGTACCTTGAACTTTTGATGCTCATCACTCAGTCCGATAGATAAACAAAAGCCCAAAAGCTGCTGCGAACACAATTTAAAATTCAAAATTAAAGTTTCGAGGACACACACTTCCACTTTTGGCGAGTTGTTTCTGTTTGCTTTGTTCTTATCCGAACAACAGCGCAACAATGATAAGTAAACAGGATCAACTGTGTAAAAAAAAAACATCACATCCCAACCCATCGACCCAAAAATCCCAATGCTACTTAACAATTTCATTTAACTCTCAACATAAAAAGGACATCTTTCGCCAGCACCACTCAAACAGACTCAGACTCTCAGTATTTCGTTCTCATTAAAAAGGGGGATGGATAAGGAAAAATAGCATACACCACCAGAAACACCCATCATTGCCGACAACATAAGCAGAATTGGTCCTCTCGAAACTGTGCACGCTGCTTGTCGAACGAACAAGGACGATGTAAAATTCACCAACAAAAACTTATTGATAACAATGTCAGAGGATTAATATTACCAAAGGACAAATAATGTACAACTTAAGCTATGACTCCTCTCGCAACATTGACGACAAGCAACGACGACGACGACGACGACGACGACTACGACGAAGAAAAGATGATTGAAAGTCATCCTTAGATGATATGGGGAGGATAGATTCGAACTTTTGCTGAGCAAATATTGATTGGGTAAGTTGTTCAAGAAAGGATCCTTTTCCCAGTCTCTGTATAGAGTTTGTTACATTTGGGGGGTGGCTCTCATCATTATTGAATAAAGTGTTGAATGTATGCCAATGAAAGTTTAAGTCTATCCTTGGTTTGGTTGCTTTGTGTGTCTGCAGATAGTTTTCGGGAGTTCTATATTTGCGAAAAGGATTTCTTCATTCGATGGTAAACACAATGTAATATCAGGCCTCATGTTGACAAAGGATCGATTAACTGGAAATCTATGTGTGGTGTGGTTTCTTCGGCAAAGGTAAACTGAAGAGATTTTAGAGGGGGATATAAGCTTGACAAAATGTTTTATAGGGTTTCGAAACTGGAGTGATGTTCGCACAGCTTTAAAGAACAAGGAAAAAAAAATGTTAGCCCAAGTTTAAAAAAAAAAACATTTTACGAGAGGTAGGTACCTTCTTTATCGGCTCGGTTTTAAAATAGTTAGTTAAAAAGGGGGAGCTTTGATTGGTTGGAGACTTACACCATTGCATTGATGCAGCTTTTAATAGGTCTTTTTAAAATGTTCTTATTAGCGTTCCGTCCAAAAATGGAAAAAGGACCTCTTATAGTATCACTAGGTTGTCCGTCCGTCCGTCCAATCGCTTTATAACTTCTGAACGGTAAGGCGTAGAAAGACAAAATTCTGTGTGCGTATAAACTGCGGAAATAGTCAGAGAATCCAAAGAGGGCAATTTTTTTTAAGCACCGTTATTTGGTTTAATTCTACAGTTTGAAATTTCATGTGAAAATTGACTTAATGTTTTTTAGTGTTTTTTTTTTAAGAAGTTTGTAGGCAAGAACTAGAAAAACAAAACTTTGGCTTAAGAAATACTAAGCTTTATTTAAAAATAAAACTTTTCGAAAATATCGAAACGTTTTTGAGAAATAAAGAGCCGAAAATGCATGACGTTTTTCAAACTGTTGGAGTCCATAACTTCTGAACGGCTTATTGCTTAAAATCAATACTGAACACACGTATAAAACAACTCAAAGTAAACCAAGTGCTTAGGTAATATTTTTCAAAAACAGTTTGAGTACTGCAGTTTTCACGCATTTTCGAAAAAAATCAAAAATGCATGAAAAAACGTGTCCCCCCTCAAATAGGGGGGACTCAAACGTGTTGGAATTCTCTGAAAAAAATCACACGTATCAGAAATAATTCAAAATTTTAAGGAAAATTATAGCGGATTTTGAAATTTCAAAATCTTCTGAGATTTTACTCAAAAACATAAAAGCATTTTGGAAAATATTTTTTTAGAGTCTTCTAATAGCTTACGGTATAGGCGATCTTTTTCAGATTAGGTGAAAGTACAAAGCTTACAAAAAGAAGGAAGGCTGCGTTAATTTTTTTTAAATTGTCGTTTTTAACCTAAGTTCTTAGAAGCCTATTTAAAAAACGAAATAAAAAAGTAGCTTGTTTTACCGTTTACGCATAAGCTGGTGCCCATAGAATTAAAAAAGCATCCAAGGCTTGTGCTGATGGTTCTGCTATTGAAAAAAAAGTCTAACGGGAACTGAAAAAAACTTCAAAATATTTGTTTTATGGATTTGAAATTTAAAAAATTATAAAAAAGGTCAAAAGCGCGCATGTCTTTGTCCCCCTCTATCTCCCAAACGGTATAAAGAATAATTTTTAAATTAACAGCGGGCATATGTTCTTAAATTTTATACAAAACTATAACAGACTTCGAATATTCTAAAACTTCGAAGATTTAACTGAAAAACGTGAAAACATTTTCGAAAACTTTTTTTTAAAGATTTCTAGTTCCTTAACGGTTATGACCACCTTGTTTAAATATGGCTGAAGTATGTA
Organism: Neoascia interrupta; assembly: GCA_947623515.1. Classification (NCBI taxonomy): domain Eukaryota; kingdom Metazoa; phylum Arthropoda; class Insecta; order Diptera; family Syrphidae; genus Neoascia; species Neoascia interrupta. The sequence continues at coordinate 20,297,604 of OX392462.1, read as the reverse complement.
ATGTTTAAAAGGCAAGCGAATTGTATCAAAAACGTTTCAAAATTGCCATTTTCGATGCTAAGTTTTTAAGCCCATTTAAACAAGCGAAATAAAAAAGAGCATATTTTAAGCGTTTTCTCAGAAATCCATGTCCACAAAATTTGAGAAAAAAGGCAAATGCTAGCACGGGTGGTTGTAAAATTGATCAAAAAGTCTACAACGTCTACAAAATCTAAACGGTAGTTAAAAATAATCGAAATTGCTGTTTTATGGGTTTTAAATTATAAAAATCCTAAAAAAGGCCAACAAAGAGTATGTCCTTCCTCCCTTCCTTTAAAAAGCACCCAATATAAGAACAGTAGACAGCACTATAAAAAAAGTATATTACAGACTAGAAAATATATCCAGAAATAATTTTAGTAAATAAATAGAATGTTACACAAACTGCGCAATATAGATGACCATAACCTTCAAGAAAAGCCGACGGACCACTCCGCGTATGGGTTCATACTTGACGGTCTTTTTTTTCACATGCAATAGAGAACATGAATTTGTTTGCCGAATAAACTTGGGACTGTTTCCTCTGAAGTTCTGTGACGCCCAGTATGAGTTTTTCAGTATATCATATATATTGGATATACCGGGGTTAATCTCGGATTAACTCGCCAAATTTGTTTAGTTGATCCCGCATCAATTTCGGAGAACAGTATAAACTTCTTTGATTGTGTGTTCTGTGTAGAATGGTAGTTGATTTGCGTGTTTCTATAAAAAATGACATCTGAGAACAATTCGAACTTCTTTTTCTGTGTTTTCTATGTGAAATGAGAGTTGGAAGAGTCAATAATTTCGAGAATCGAAGATTTTAACTACTTTGCTCTGTTCACGCAGTTCACTCTGCGTGACTCTGCGATGAAAAACTGCTCGCTGGGGTTCGTTTTTTTTACGGGATTAGCTGACCTTGGCTTAAGCTGGGCTTAACTCAGCACTGAAAAACCAGGTCAATTAGTAAAATATAGTTCTTCGAACCATATGAGAAACTACATAGGCCGCTTAGTCGAACCCTTACTTGCTTTAAGTATCTGAGAGTAGTATTCGATTTCTACACTTATAAAATGGTGTAGTTATTTCAAGAACAGAAATATGTCAAGCAAATTGAATAAAAACGTTGCCTTACTTCACCCACATGTTTTTGCAACATTTCTTCGTCTTATTTTTTGAAGAGCTTGGCACTGATAATGATTTATTTACAACAGAGTGCCTAGTTCCATGAAAAATTACGGTCCATGTAAAAAAACATGTTCTTTGAAGTACCAATAGAAGTGCCACCATTAAGCAGTGTTTACCTGCCACTGTAAGCGGAACAGAATGTTTACAATACTACAAGCATTTTGTGAGATGTGTTTCAATCGACCGGAAGTGTTGTAGAATTCCGGGACTATTACCTTCTGCAGGTTCAGCCACTTAAACTGCCAGCAAAAATTAAGTTTGCAAAGCCTTTAAATAGGAGGGAATCAAATTGCATGACAGAGCTTCGAGAATCACTAGAAAATGCCTTATAATCCAGTATATCCGATCCCTATGAGCCCCTAGTGAACTTTATATCCCATTCATATTCCCAGTGATTGTAGCAGTTAGCTCATAGTTTGGGAAAAACCGTTTGGTTGAATTATAGTCATTTGGATTGCCTGCTGTTTGTTCTGACATATTATCAAGCAGTCCTATTTCTTTTCGGAACCGTTCTTGGATTTCTTAGGTGGCGGGCATCGCTCTGCTGGGACACACTTAGATCTTAGGAGATAGCAGCCCGACCTAAATGAAGACTACCCGATTTGGGTGAGAAATAGTGAGGCAACCAGTAACCGTATAAGCCTATTCCGAAGGTTACCACTGGACGGCTGAATGGTTAGGGACTTATCCAAAAAGGACGATGAGGGATGGGTGTAACCGTTTCGGTGTGTGTGAGCCACTGTCAGTAGAGTTGTGCGAGTGGGCAGTGAGGGTATTCCCCAAAAAATAGAGTTTCGGGACTGTTGAACCCAGCTAGGAACTTGTATAGAAGATGCGGTGGGGGAGTGAGTTTGTTATGAATTTCTGGGAACTTGAGGTCGCAGACGGAGGCAAACGTTTACGGTGTGAGCCTGCGTCAACAAGTTAGTGCGGGAGGGGAGCAGGTCATACTTCTACTTTCCAAAGATCTTATTCGAAATTCTGACTTAGAAATAAAAATCTTCTCATTCTGTTTTTATAGCAAAGCAAAGTTAAAAAAGAAACGCGTTGGGGTCAAAATTCTGCCGGGATCAAACCTCATTTAACTAAATTCTGTATTTCCAAATTTTTGAAATAAAACTCTGCAAAAGCGACATTGTAAGATACGAATAAAGGCTGCAAGCCCTCAGCTTGTATTTTTTTTACCTTTGCCTCACTTCAAAAAAGTCAAAATTTTGCTTAAAAAATTATAATTAAGAATTTAAATCATAAGTCAGAATTTTGAAAATAAGAATTTTGAATGACCCATTCCTAAAAGAAACAGGCAGGGGGTTGCATGGGGCGGCATATTTATATTTCACTGCGTTGCTTTGTCAAACTTGCAATTCCAGAAGTTTGTGAAACAGAATTTTGAAAGGTGAATTTTGTTAAAAGAATTTTTACTCCAGCAAAATTTTGACCGCAACCATAGTGGAAAGGTCAGTGAAGAGTAGTCCTATATGAAAAGACAAGGCAAGGACAACCGATTCCGGTATAAGACGGTACCTATTGCGCACGAATTGCGTAAGAATTAGCCTCGAGGATGGGAGAGGTCAGGGGTAACCGATTTTGTCATGAACCCTTGTCGGACGAGAATTCGCAACCTCGCTGAGAGGCCTGAACACCGTTAAGGATATCTCGTTCTGCTACGGAGTTTTCGAGTGGCCGTTTTGAGACTTGGGTCTCTTGGACTTCGGGTTTGACGTTGACGGCTTGACAGAGGGCCCTCCCAAAGTCTTGTCTTCCTAGTGCTGTAAAAGAGCCGTCCCGAAGTCAATTGACTTCCCTAAGCAGGTGCCTCGCCCCTTGAATAGCCGTTCCAGGCTTATTGCCCAAGCTCTCCTCTGATTGTGCTCCCAAAGTTGACAAAGGGCGATGAGTACTTAAGCAAGATTCGCAGACTGTCGGCCCTTTTTCAGGGGACGCTTTAGAGTATGCTCCACGGACCTGGTGTTTTTTAAAACTTAGCACTGGGACTCGGCTTTTTCGTTGTGTTTTATTTTCAGCCACAGGACAACCCGCTGGAGGATGGAGCAGTTGCAGGAGATGCAACCGCTGGAGCAGGTTGTTTAGCGACAGCTTTGATAACGATTTCGGCTTTTGAAACAGAACACGCTCTCGAATCCGAGTCCATTTCTTACAGCGAGAAATGGTCCCAACACGCGTCCGTTGTTGTGTAGCCGTTCTCGTCGTCGTAGTCGTCCCATTGGCCGTTGCCGTTGTGCCCGTTCGGGCTGGCTGATGGCTGGCCTCGACAGTTTAATCGTTTGAATTTACATTTGGAATTGTTTATCTTTGATGCTAGGTCCATCCAAAACAAAGCCGTTTTATGACAAATCTTGCAAAGGAGTTCGTAAGAGGCTTTAGGCATCACGCTTGAATCCTTGGCAGAGCTCAGTTCTTCGCACGTCTCAGCCGACCGTAGCAGGTTGAGTCGACTCATCTTAAGCTTTCGCACCGGCGTTATTGAAGACGACGTACGTGTCTGCCTAAAATAGAAGTTCCGGGGTCATCCGTCATTTTTTATCTGTCATCTTGCATCCGTTCTTTTTCATCGGCATCTTTTATCCTTCATCTTTTATCCGGCATTTTTCATCTGTCACATAGTGAAAACCTTTCATTTGTCATCCATAATTTTTCATCCATAATTTTCTTCCCTTGCCTCGTCTCTTATCCTCATAGTTTGAAAAATCGTGAAATATTAACTGTAAGTATAAACCCCTAAGAACTTTTAGACTTTTAGAAGACATATGATCGAGAGCGACAGCTGAATTGATGAAGTCATGTCTGTGCGTTTGCTCATCCGTTTGTCATCAACATCTCGAGGTGAACCAGGACCATCAGGACTTCACAACAATTTATGCTGTGTGGACCTTTAATTTTTTGTTGAAATAGAAATGTTACTTTCGGAGGGTTTGTCAGGCCCTCGCGGTGTTGTGGAACGTAAAAGGGAACTAGAGTATTTTTCAGATGATAAAAACCGGATTTGAACCTTCTTATGTTAACTGAATCTGATTTTGTACAGTCAAGGCGTTGAATTCGCTAAGATCCACCCACAGATACGCCCAAAATTGCCTTAATTGTAAAACGTAACCTCAAATCTTCTTTTTATTTGAAAAGATCTTTTGGCCAAGTTAGACAAGAGAAGCAGCTCAAATTTTGTTGCATAGAAATCGGGGCTAGAACCCTTTAACATGACAAAACTTGGGCCGCTCACATCATCTACCTGGCCCACATTAATATCCTGATTTCTCTGTTGAAGCAAAAACGGAGTGCAGGGTTGAAATATTCACTTCTGCCTGAGGCTCAGCTCTCTTGAGAGCTTGGCGGTGAACATAATCTTATAGCTTCGTTTAAAACAAATTCCAATCAGGAATTTTAGTGATTGGTAAATGCATGAATATTGGAAAATCCAGGCCTCACCTTAAGCGATGAACGTACTTTGTCTTGCACAAGTATGACCCGAAGTTTCATGCTTTTACCTCGCCGTTTATTTTCAACTTAGAACAAGAGAATTGACTGGTTCAATCCATCCTTAAAGTCAATCTTACAGGTAAATTAGACTTTAGGAATTTCGACTATTTAAAGCCTTAGACTTACGCCTGCCAAGCCCCGCAGATATGAACACATCCTCAAAATTGATGGACCATCTTTAAGGTATTGCAGGTACTTTGGAGCTCCGGATAATATAACCACCACAAGAAATTCACTTATTCCAAATTAAACCGAGCCCCATGTGGTTTGGTGGTCTCCTTTCCCTTGAGGCACCACCGTCTTAAGTCCCACAATCACTGAACTTCTTGGCACGTTGGAGTTCATAAACTTCTAACAAGAGTATACTCCGCGCATAGATTAAAGTTTGAAGACAGCCAAGAAAGAACAGATAAAAACTATTAACGTTCATTAGATTCAACTTTGTATGCAAACAACTTGGCAATGAACCCACCTTTTCGTCCTCCACACACACCCTCACATACTATATTCACAGAGCCAAGTAGGATAACGCGGGAAAAAAGTGTGAAGACAAGTTACGCGACTGTCGCGGTGTTGGGTGCATTTCTACAAGACCAGACCTTATAAGCTCTAGGTTCAACTACACAGCTAGACAAACGAAAGGACGATCCCACAGAAAAGGAGCAGAAAGCAAATGTGCATAATTTAGATATAAAACATTCTTTTAACTGCATCCCCGCCAAATTGAGGCGCTTCTAAATGCACTTGACTTGTTTCCAACGTCTCGTAGTCGTCGACGTCAGTGCGCGCGCTCACACAAGTGTTTCCCAGTGTCACACATATTCAACGCCATGAATGTCCTCTAAATTCACATTACACTCACAAATCAGAAAATGGATCTCAAAACACTATACGGCGCGGCGCATACAGAGAGCGCTCGAGATGAAATTCCAAGTTCCTATTCGCTTTTTCCTTGCTGATGCTGCCGCATCTTAGAGAGAGTGGTAGTATATCCTTGAAGGAGCCAAGCGAGACGTTAACGAGTTAAATGAAAAATGAAATTTAATTAACGATAAGCGATAGTGCCAACGGTGACGGATGGCTCCATTGTTTGCCTGGGGCGGGTGGAATACTCTTGGCTGGATGTCAACTTTGGTGGAAGCGCGCTCTCTACTTAAGTTAGTGCCCCCAGCTAGGATAAATGGCAAGGAGTGTTGGTGGAAAACGAAAAGCCATGACAGACGGGTGAACCTTTTAATTTGATGACATTTTTATTCGATCTGTAAGGAAGGAAGCAAGGACGGATGCAATTCAGTGCTTTGTTCGTGTTGATGAAGGTTCTCGAGTGAGTGTTTCGAGCGAGTGATTTTTGTGAAGAAATTTGATTTATCCTGACGGGATTGCACCAGATTCGTTGAATGGCAACATGCGAATAGCACTGTCCTTGAGTGACATGCAAATAGGATTGCAAGAAAACAATGGAGGTTAAATTTGGCTTGCATAACATAAAAAAAGGAAGATAAAGGTCATAAGACTGCCGTGACAAAATTGAGTAGATTTTTCCGAATATCGTCTATAACAGTCTTAACTAAATGAAAGTCCTGTCAAGAGATTTTATTTACCATTTTGTCCTATATCCTAAAGATGAAACCCCAAAACCTTAAGAGTTTTGTAATAGACCGTTTGGAATCAGCAGCCAAAAAATCGGAGGTCAACGGCGTATACCTAGGCTGAAACCGTGTAACTTGCATTTATTTCTCGTGGCAATTGAGACCCTTGGACAACTTGAACTTCCCCATTTGATTGTCGACTTTTAAGTCAAAATATTGTTGCCAGATATAAATAGAAGCACTCCAGAGACGATTATTTGCCTATTATTTGTGAAGAACAAAACGAGACTTCTCAAGTATTTGCGAAAGTTGGGCGTCATACTTCCGACTAAAGAATGCAATTAACCCTTTCAAGTGGCCACCAACGATAAAAATCTATCTCGGAACCGCACCACGAGTCGTAGGTATAGCGCCACATTCACATGGCTCAATGAATTTACTATATGCATCGCCCTCTCCTGCTCGTCCTTCGACGGTGTTAAACGATATTGATCCAATTTAAATACACCCGAATCCTTGTGCTCCTTAAAAACCCCTACCACCACGCTTACATGTGAGAGATGTCATAAACTTCAAAGCTCTTATTAGCTCGCTCAACATAATCCCAGCTAACATCCATCGTGGCTTTGCTTTTATGAAGCGAAAATTTTCGCCACTAAACTCTGGATACATGGAATCGAAAATTTGCCCAAACGCTCCAAAACCTCACTACACAAAGGGCGGATGGTTTTTTGGCGAGGTGTGGGGAATACATGGTGATTCTGTTACCAAGCAAAAGTTATAGTCCTGAGAAGCCACTTAAGGATCAGATGGGTGAGTTGGAGGAGCTATAGGGGAAGGGGTTCCAATATATGAATTCAAAATGCTTTCACTGCTGGAATGGGATAGGACAGAACGACGAGGCCAAGGGGTGTGCTTTCTTTTCTTTTTAAAAGAAACTAGCGATGAGGGAGTAATGGAAATTGAGTTCCATTACCATTTCAACATCGAGATACTTAAGTTAAATGGTCTACGGCGTTGGTTTTAATAAAATTTAAATTTTATTATGATGACGTAGGAGGGTTGTTAATGCCTGTGTGTGTGTGTGTGTGTGTGTGTAAAAAATAAAATATAAATAGCTGCTTGGTGATAATAGGCCCTGGCCTATGAAATGTTGTGTGAGGCGCCTAGAAACGAGACAGTTTAAAGTTTTCGCCATCATTTCTAAGCAAAAGAAATTTGTTTTTCGAGCTGGTTCAGATATCCTTGGCAGCGAGAAGACTTTACGAAAAAAAAATTTCTGTGGTAAACTCATTGTTTACGCCAAGGTCATTGCAAAAGCAGTATCAAGCAGATTTCTCTCCACAATTAGGGAGTTGTTGACTCATTTGTCCCACATTTTGAAATTAATGTCAAAGTTAAGACCAAAATCCAATGCAGAAACGCCTGGGGGTCGGGTGAGCTGTACGTGTACATCTCCAGTCCAAAGACTGCCGAATCACTGCAGTGCTTTTTGGGTAGAAGTCGTAGCTGTTTCAGAAGCAATGACCTGGTTTTTAATTTACTCATAACAGACTGCAGCGCTATTTTTTTCTTTAAACATGACCAAGCTGCAATACAAGACTTGGAGTCCAAGCAATCCAAATCGCAATCCATATCGGAATCCAGCCGCGAATTTCTCGACGAAAAAGCTGTCAGATATGTTGCGGGAATAAGGATATCCCAGTCAACTGCAGAGCTGACAAAGTTACTTAGTGAAGGTGCCAATGCATCGGAGCTAATCCATAAAATCCATCCATAAAATCAATAAATCTTCACCTTATGGGAGATCGTAGCCATCACAATGGAAAACAGCAGATCGAAAAACATCAGCACGTTTCGCTCTTCCAAAGAAGCCTGGCCAGAGCTCAACTATAACAAAACATGGAGACTTATTTTCTTAATGTGGAATACAGAAGACTTGGCGATCCTTTCAATGATTTCTGCCGACGTTGCAGAAATGAGAAGGAAGAAGCAAGGGTTCATCTTTTCGTCTAACTGTCCCGCCCCATCGACCTTGCGAAGAAAAACCCAAAATAATAGGTAACTTGTTGGCGGGGGTTTTAATCGGATAAGGTTACACTAGCCCCCTCCTCATTCCATTCACTAGCTGCATTGTAGATCACCTACAAAATCTATCTATCAAATCCTTTCTCTACTCGGGCTTTTACTCCACAGGTCTGGTCGGGTACATGCTCATACCGATCTCCACCCTATATGGAAAGAATGTCATAATTTCCTTATAGTACGGGCTTACACTGCAACTGGTTATACTCAGGTAAATTCTCACTTGAGTTGCTTGGGGTATAGGTTAGGTACACCAAAAGCCGTTAGGTACTCTGCCTTAGTTTTTCACTTAACGATTCCTTGCTGACCACAGCATAATTTTGGTGGCAAGGATACACACCGAGAATGGTTAATCCTGCCTTCAATATACCCTATCCGACACTTGTTCATGCGGATATGAGGCATGGTTCATCTCGCCTTCATCAACCCAATGACCTATAACCTAACCTACTTGGGACTCATAAGACACCGGTTGTCCAGAATCTTCTTTCTCAACCGGTTGTCCAGTCTTGGCCTCTCACTTAAGATTGCTTGTCTCACTGGCCTCCATTATCTTTTTGGCACGGGGTGACACTGAAGAAAATTGCCCCTTCCATAAGGCACCTCTCCCATCATTAAAAAATTTTCTAACACCGATGATAACGCTACTTACTGGACCCTAGTATACACTCCTGCCAGCAGCGTTCACACCGAAACGGTTACCGCCTCATTAGCACCTTTGCCTAATTCTTTTCTTAAAACAGGCTTACAATGAAAAATTTGGTACCGCATTTGACGTCCTTTGGTTTTTATTGTATTCTTGCCCAGAAAAAGCCTCGAGAGCTAACCTAACCTAGCCTTATGAGCCATGTCAGTAACTCTACTCTAAAAATTTTGAAAAATTGTAAGTTTTAAAAGGTGTTTAAAAGTGAACATGAAGTGAACTGATGCGCGCTTATTGCGTGCCTTGTAGATCGCACAGAACTTGTATAGATTGTGTAGATTTTTGGATCGAGTAGATCATGCAAGATCTGGCAAATCGCTTTGATCTTGATCATAGATTAAATATGATGTAGATCTAGTTTAGATCTTGTTGATCATGTAGATTTTGTAAACCGCGTAGGTCTTGTAGATCGCATAGATCGCATAGATCTAGTAGATCTTGTAGGTAGATCTACAATAATGTAGATCTTGTAGGTAGATCTACAGTAACCTAGTTTGTGTAAATCTTGTTGATCATGAAGATCTTGTAAATCATATAGATCTGGGAGATCATGTTGATCTTGCAGATAAAGTAGATGTAGATATTGTAGATCATGTAAAATTTGTAGATCATATCTTGTAGATCGTGTAGATCTTCTCGATCATAAAGAGTTTCTAGATCATATTGATATTTTAGATCGTGTAGATCTTGTCGGTTGTATAGATCTTTAAGAACGTATGTAGATCTTTTAGATTGCGTAGATCTTTTAGATCGTATGATCTTTGACAGATATGATCTTTTACAACAGGCAAGTGATTTAGGGGATGTAATCAAGCATAGCTTTCCAAAATAAAAAATAGGCCTATCGTAACAAAATTAACCGAGTGATTTTCGATTGGGAGTGAGCAATAAGAAGCCAAGCATTGTGGGTGACCTTGAAATTCAATGTGCAAACCCCAAAGGAGGTCTGGCTTTTTTTAATCGAATGCTTCGTCGAAGAGGATAGGTTCCTGCAAAAAAAAGGAAGACTATCCTCAGCAGGTCTCGGGAAATAATTTCAGAATAGTCGTACGGAGCCACAGCAGCAAACATGCGTGGATGAGGACCTGTTGATGATAGTGTTGGTTGGATATAGTGTCAGATTATTAACAGGATATAAGACCTGCGTTTGAAGCCCAAAGCGTTTACACGAACATGAGAATATTGTGTATATGAGAACATTGTAAGTAGGCGAAATAAACAAATAAACAGTGGCGAACAATGTTCTAAATGTCAAACATTTCAAACCTCCAGTAAGTACCAAAAAAATAGGCGAATTGGCAAGGTAAGGAAATAAATACTCTTGAGCTTGAGTCATTAGGATGGGTGCGCTAGCGGGCACAAATTTATAATACGAGCAGGCCCTTGATTTTAGCTGTGACTATCTAAATTCCTACTCATGCACACAAGCCGGTGCAGATGTTAGAACTCACCTCATGTTCGCTCCCACATACCTTTGCGAACTCATGTGGTAAAACTCTCGGCGCTGTTAAATTACTTCTGTGTAACCGGCTTTTCATATGTGGTCTATATGTTCGGACAACCATATTTCGATCAACAAGGGAGCAAAACCAATTGGCACTCACAGCTCAGAAGAGTACTTGCCTGACTTCTCACAACCTTGCATATGCCGCATGCGTTTCAGGTTTTTTTTCACGAATTAAGAGAACCTACAATTTTTTGTTGAGCCATTGAATAAAGAAGAGTCAAGGAAAAGCTCTTTTTTACATATACAGTTCGTGTGAGTTGAGCATTTATTTTGACATTAGTTCCCTGAAATCGGGTATCGACATTTGAGTTGTGCGTCACGAATCGGGGTACTAATGTCACTTTAACTCAGGAATGTTAGGCAAAAGTAAAGCCAGTTCCCAGAAATGTATGAACCCTAGGCCATGAACCCTAGGATCACATAGGTAGTCCCCACTCAGACAACTTAAATAGATGCTTCACTTTTCTCCCAAAACACCACTTCCTTGTCTCTTTATTCATTGTGTTGAACCCGATCGGCAAATTGAGAGGGTCTCATGACAAATTAAACTCTCGGAGGGTTTGTCACACCCTCGCGGAGGTTGGGCCGTCAAAAACTTTTATTGTCCCGGTCAAGATTCATCCCCGGGATCCCGTGCAGAGTAGTCCTACACACATACCCCTGCACCAAGGCACCCATACAAACCTTACTATTCACCGTTGAAGAAAAGTTCCCAGACTATGCTATTTGATATCGCTTGTGAAACAGGTCCTTCAAGTGATATGCCAGGTTTTCTGGTTGTATAACCATTCCAAAAATTTCCAAAAATCAGCTTTTGGACTCTTAGACCTATATTGAAAACGAAAAATGATGATAAAAAATGAGTTTAATTAAAAGCGAATCACTTCACGTATAAAAGATAAGGAGCTTTTTACAATTTACGTGCAGACGAATTATTAACTCATTAACTCTGCATTCAAGTAGCTTCAATTGCCTTATCGGTTGCATGAAGCCAATCGAGCTACTGCCTGCTGATAGCATTTCGTTTAGAGCTTCACTTCCTACAAAATGCACTTGTTGCCATCGAAAAATAAACTCATCATGGCTGATGTCAGTTCGCGCTACTTGATTTTATCAAGTCAAGGATAAACCCACTCGTATTGATCCTTTGCCCTAAGGAACCGAATTTTCTTCTATTCCCATCCCCTCATACACATTCAGAAGTCGTTGGCTTGCTTTTAGTGGCTTGTTTGTTTACCTACACGAACTACTGCCTTCTGACTTCATTTCTGCCAAGTAGTCTGAGTTTGTTTTAGTAGGGATAAGCCAGAAGAAGGATATCATCAACGAAGGAGCATACAGTGTCAACAAAATGCAGTCAGTCGACAGCTTCTTGGAAAATCAACTGAACAACATGAAGGAAAGCTCCTAAGTCGTTTGCCCCATCGTGTGTCATCCTTGAGTGGAACTTTTATTTGACCATAATAAAACAATGTCTAAGCGAGCGAAGCTAAGGATTATGTTAATATTATGCTCAGCATCAGCCGGGAAGCATATGAAGGAATAAAGCTGTTATTGACATAAAAAAAGGAAGTTTGTTCAAAAGATGCATAGGATGAAAACGTTTGTGCAACGAACTTAAGTTTTTAAGAGTAATGATGCTCAAATAAGGAAAAATATTTTCTTTTTTTATAACCTTTACCTTTGTTCCGTTTGTGCCAAGACTTCCTGCAAATCAGCAAGAATCATTCCTTTAAGCTGCAAGCACCTTCACACCTAACCTTTCGCTATCAATATTCAATTGAAAAGCATTTCCCTCATCCAATTGCACTTGTGCATTCATTGGTGGTAAAAAACTACCCTTAAAACTGACCATCTCGATAGACTTTAAACATTGTACCATACCCAGTTTACATCTATCCGTGAGCCAACTCAATCAATTTGCTGGGCATTGGTTTTATGCTCTGCTTTTCCACTTGTTAGTGTGCTTGGTCAAGGATCTTATTAAATTTACACACATGGGCAAATAAAAATGTGAACTCTAAGACGGAGCTTCCCCATCTGTCGGTCGTCGTCGGTCGCTTCGACATCACCATTGGTATGATGATGAAATTTTATGATGCTCCGGGTTCTTGGCTCTCATAAATCGAATGAACTGGAAAACATGTATTTTATGAGCATCCAGTATGTACATTCTACAATGTCCTTTTAACTCCACCTATACGAGACTTGTGTCCGTTTGAAGGAATTTCAAACGAAGTGAGTGTCGGGAATGTTATATGTACATACGTATATATGAAACTAGGATCTATGTGTACATCATAATAGCGATGACCATATTGACCCTAAGGTGTAATAAAAATGCACATAAGCTGTTAACCTTTGAGTTTTGGAATTGAGATGAGATCTTCTTTTATGACAGGAGTTTTTCGAATAGTTTTAGAAGTTTAATGGAAAGGAGATATGAATAATTTTTTTAGAGCTAACAAGACAAGCATTACATTTGGCTTCATTACCCTTTGGTAAAGTTTTTCAAACCTTTTATGAGGTTCTAGAACTCTATAAAAATATGTCTCTTGAGTATAATAAAATTTTTTGTTCCAGCAAGATTAGTCTATAGAAGTTATGATATATTTTGGGATACTATCGTGTTTAAATTGAAAACTGGTGCTAAAACGAAGGTATATTCACCCCGTAAGTTTTGTGGTCATCGGGAAAGCGGAACTATCCAAAAACCTTTAATAATGTAGACTATAAAGCCGAAAGCTCAAAAGTTGCGTATGTCTAGAAGTATCAAATAATTAATAAGTGTCGAATGATTTAAGAAAATTTTTTTTAACTTATAAAAAGGCTACCGCCGAACCCAAAAAGGAGTTAGGCCAGATAAGACACCCTCGGAAGATATACGGGAGACACCGGTTTGGATTACTCATAGTCCTCCATTTCTCATTATTTTATAAATTAAGGTTAAATAAACCAAAGAAGCATCCTATTTTTTTAAATTTTGCCTCAAAATATGGGCGTAACCCGAACCTTTGTACAATAAGTGATTCTACATTCGGACGTATTTTCTACAAAATTTTATCAATATATTCCAATTTCGAATAAAAATATTGATTAAACTTAATATTGAAAAAATGTGTTCTTAAATAGATGCCACGCCCACAATGTGGGTTGTCTCTATTAAGTAATTGAATGCTTTAAATTTAGAAAACGTCAGAAGTAATTGTATATGATTTTTGGCGTGTCTATTCGCATGTTCGGGCCTAAAAATTGCTGACATATGAACGGACATGGCCTATTCGACTCGGAATTCGGGTGTGCTGTTAAGGTCTTGGAGTTTATATATTTCTCTATTGAGAGAATCTGAAAATTTTTTGTCGCTAAAGTCGTCTGCTCAACTTTTCTTTGGAAGCTCACACAAGCACTTTGTTCTGTCGGTCGCCTGTATTTTCGCTGTACTTTAGTCGTTTTAAGTTTCTTTGATCAATTCGTTGCCACCGGCACAGTCTGGTCTCGTGACTGAGACTCTTGTGTTGCCTTTGCCTGTTGTCTTTTGTGATTCAAATCTTCCTTCTTGAAAACCTGATTCTGCTCGATATTCGCCAAGGCCTCTATCTTATATCAGTCAGTCTTATAACAGATAGGTATGACTGGTCTTAGTCTTATTTCAGCGGCTGCGACCAGAAGTCTCTGTTCTTTTTTATCTTGCTGTTTCGGAGCGCTGTTAAATCCCTCGTTGGTGTTAAGCCCAGTTTTCCCCCTTTTTCCGGCGGTCACATACACTTAAGGGAAGAAAGATTGACTCGATAGCACATCTCCCCTCTCTTAGCCATTCCTCCTGGACGTTTTGACAGGGGTCTTATCATAGACTTGCTTGAAAGTTCCCGATGTTAAGGCGATCCCTGGGTTGGCCATGTTAATAATAATCATACGAGCCGATCCAAACTATCAGGCCCCCTAGTACGCCAGGGCCCCTCTGATGTTGGTGGTCTTAAACGTTTTCATCGCCCTTTTCAGCATATTTTCGGTGGCCGGATGTCTTCGTCATTAGGGTACAGTTTAAGAATACTCCTCAATACCACTTTTGGGACCAACCATTCATCTCAGTTATTCGATCTTATCCAACTGGCTGTGATTCTAAGGTTTCCTCATTTTCATAAGAGTCTTCTCGTTGGCCGGGTAGGTAAACCATATCATCAGGGCACAGCTTAAGAATCCTCTATCACACCATTTGTGGGTCTACCCATATTTTCTTGTCCATCAAAAATCTCACACTGGTGCCTATCAAAGCAAACAGAAAGAGCACCCAAATCGCGTTCCCATTCAAAGGTCTTGTATTCCCTTAACTTCAAGATTGGAATCTTGGTTTGGATTCATATTGAGGCTAATCTTCTTCGGCCTATACACAAGCTGTCAGCTTCTTGAAAACTGCATGTCTGAGTACCCCTCTTGGAGTGTGTCCTCCAGTCTTAGAATTTTGGTCCCATCACTCTTGAATGCCACTTAAGAATACCAGGCCCACACATCCTGCAACTCTTCCTATTGGCGAAAGGTTTTGTAAATAAGAGGATTGCCAGGTGTTGCTAGCAACTCAGCGTCGGCACAGTACCCTCAGAATGTGTTGGAGGAGCGCCTTAAGATTTTTGTCGGTCGCCTTCTTCCCACTATGAAAATTTTCTGCCACCATTGGTGAACAAAGTGCCTAGCATTAGCTAGCGGTAGGTGCCTGATCGGATATGTTGTTGCAATTTAAGAACCAACTTGAGCTGGGGTTCGTCCAGTAACCCTCTTCCGATCAACGTCGAATTCGGCTGGCTCTAATAAAAAACGGTTAAAAATTCACATCCCGGAATAGGGATGTAAGGGACAAAAAACGCACATATTGTTGTTTGGTAGAAGCAAAAAAAAATTTTTCTTATTTATATTAAACATCAAAGTGTACTAAACACTTGATTTTGAAAACACATTGATTTTGTGAAGAAGTTAGTTTTCTGCAAACATTTTGGAGTTTGCAAAAAACACTTTTATGTTTGTTTATAAATTGCCAGGAGTTTATAGGTATGATTCAAATGCTGTCGGGAGCTGCGTTTACGAAATCACTTCCCTTCTTTCATGAAAACCTTGACTTTGTTTGGAAGAAGCAAAAAATGGTTACTGAAAGCAGCTAAACAATATTTTTTTGTTCTCAACTATTTTTTGCTTGTTGTTAAAATAACTTTTTTGGGAAAGAACCATTAAGGAAGGAGGGAACTTGTCAAAAATAATGTCAAAATTTTGTGAACATTTCTTTTTCAGAATGCAGTGCTCTTGGATTAAAATCAAGCGAAGCTGAAGTGATGATGAATCCCTTTCAATATACCAAACCTCGAACCTCCAAGTCCCACTGCTTTCAGATCGGTCACACAAGAAAGGGGTGCCTTCAACCAGACAACCATGTTTGAGTGTGCAAATGGAAGCCGTCAATGCGAGATCAGGTCAACTGGATACCACATAAGCTTATTGGGGCTCAGGCTAGCCCTGAAAGTATGGCTACCGAAGGAGAATAACAAGAAGCTTCTTGGGTTCTTTTATTATTGCAAAAGCCTTTAACCGCCACAGGCAAGGATAGAGCTATGATGCTTACATTTTATGCTCTAAAATGTTAAAGTTTATGTTAAATTTTCTGTTAAAAAGGTTGCACCTCTGCGCCTTTTATTTGTGCTTTTCTTTAAAAAAAAAGATCGAAGAAGACTCAGGAGTTTGAAAAACAGAATTATATTAGGTACATTGTTTAAAAATAACAAACAATTGTTATAATAACAAATTAAAAAAATTTACTTTAAAATCACAGCAACTGTTCATCTTAACCCAAGCTAATACAAAACTCTTAATGCATCTTCTCCCGCAGGACCTGTACTCCGCTTACCTCTATTGCAAAATACAATACCAACAATTGCGATTAAAGTTAATCATCCAGCAATCGAATTTGTTTTGTGGTGTGATTACTGCCCAATCGTCTACGTCTACGAATCCTTTTCGTTATTTGATCGCCCTTCACTCCAGCATTGAATTTCATCGGAAATTCAACCCCAAGCCCCATCCGTATAATGCACAGCTCCCACAACACCAAACCCCAACAACAGGATATATGCACAACTGAATGTATCCCGCACTAACTCCTCTGTGGCCCCATTTCAATTTGCAATTGTTTCCATCTGTGGACTCAATTTTTAGCATTCCATTCCATTTGCACTGTATATGCTCCAAAAATCTCTCTCTCTCTTCTTTTGATGCAGCCGAAAACTGCAGGCGAACTGTTAGGCATCTCGCTGCAACAAGGACTAGAATGCAAACAAACTCCCCATGGTCTATCCAATCGCCTTTTGTTGTGCCGCTTCATTTGGCTACACCAACGATTCGTAATTAAAGCGAAAATTTATCGACGACTGCTCCGTGTGTGTGCACAAAGGATATTCTCGCTGGCTGGGAATCGGGTCTCGAAATTAATTTCGATTGCGCCTTGGGGCCACTATGCACTACAACGAAACTCCGACGTCTAATTCGAGGCAATAAATGTCTACACAGAAAGCGCGCGTTGTGCATTCCAAAGCATCACACATTCCGCGCGGAACCTTTATAGCCGAAAATGGTGTGAGGCACTCACTAGAGGTCGTCGGGGAGCCCAATGCAAAGGTAGCAAACACTCCATCTAACACGCAACACAAACGTTCTCAATGATAGCGAGGTGCCGTTGAAAAAAAAACACATCCTTTACGAGCCAAACACAGCCACTGTTGCGGCAATAAACATCCTCGCATCCTTGTAGCACAGAAAAAGGTATTTTTGCCCGGAAACCCCTCCTTATCGGCTGAAGCGTCACCTGAAAAATGCTATGCCAGATCCTTCCCTTTCCTTTCGGCTGTTGTATTTGTATAGGGACCCGGATGACGCTGGTTTTGCTTTGAATTTTATTGCCGGTATACCTACTCGGCGAATTAAGCATTTCAAGACTCTGGTTGCCTTCTTAATTGCTCGCATTAATTGCGTCATTTCCGGAATTTTAAGTGCCATTAAAGTATGGGGGTGTGGGCGCGTGTTGCCCACGGGGTAGTTTCAAGCATTATTGCTATTGTTTCGATGTTTCGATTCGAGCTTCTGTGTTACATTTTGGCAAAGTCCGTCGAAAACCAACGACGACGATGAGATATTGAAGCTAATTTTCGGAGTCGTTAATTCTCGGTGGCTGTAAAATTTATTGCGACATCGAAAAATCGTAGAACCGGCCTCGAGGCTCTTACATTACATTGTATTATGTAGGAAGTCAGGCAGTATGCGGTTTTGGCAAAAGGTCAATTTGTAAGGCTCGTTAACACGTGTTCGTTCAATTTGAAACAAACTAAATTTACGCGTTCGACGTGAAATAAGTTCATCCTAAATGGTCCAGAGTGGAAAACCTTATTACTGGGGTTGAATTGGGTAATCAATCAGAGCTCCATAAAGCAGCACTCGAATTCCTTGTTAAGGTTCATACTAGACAACGCATTGACAGCCCACGCGGTGCAAAACAATTAGTTTGGCTTTCAAACTGATGATTAATTAGTTGCAATGAAATCATTTCGAACTCCAAGTAATTGACTGCGAAGACGAGCATTGAAACTGGTTCGTCCTCGCAGCTTACCCCCCCCATGGAAATCTGTCTGACGTGAGTCCAAACCTACTGGCTTGTTCATACTTTGTTTTGAGTTTTAATTCTCCATGCCTCTCTCAAACAGGTTGGTTGCTAGCTAGACGATATTATGAACCTGTCATGAACGAGTGGCATATAGTTTTGAAACACAAGAGTGTGCACAATCGCGATCAACGATTGTGACACAAGCCAGGACGATCACTCGCAGATTGCGTTGGTCTTTCGCCAATCACTTTTGGTATATTAGGGTAAGCTTCAAGAAATAGGAAAACATAAACGCAAAGAAGTTTGTTCAACACGAAGGCAAATATAGGGCGACATGGAGGAATGCAATTCGGACGTCTGTTCTCAATTCGTGACTCTTGGCTTGTGAAACGTCAATAAAACTTTTGAAACTATAGTTCCAACATCAATTCAACAAACTGTTATGGTTTTTCTTAATTTAAATTTTTTTGGCATTCACATTCCCGACAAACCTAGATTCTTATGGGAATCTGATCATAACGTAGCTCAAGTCTGACAGCATAATACTGTCACAGTTTTTTTATACACTCAGTTTTGGATCTACTGTTAATTGATTGTGGGTGGGTTGGGTTATAGGTAAGGGGACAATATTGACGGCTAAGGAAGACCAGCTGTCAGGGAACCTTCGGAATACCTAAAGGAAACTAAAACCGCTGTTAAAAACTCAAGGCTTAGCTCTCTTGGGTCCTTTCGGATTTGTGAACAAATCGTAGCAGGTCCTTTAGATCTCCATTTTTAGATCTTCTAATCCAATGAACCCGAATCTTCTTCCGAAGAACCTACCGCATGTACTTCGCCTTAGGGCTGGGCATTCGCATAGCAGAAGATTTACCGATTTAATTTTCTTAACGCCCCGGGTGGGCTGCGCAATAATCATTGTGCAATATGCCGCTCTGTGTGTAGACCCAAAGACCAATGCCCCGTAAAGACTCCCGTGAGTACTTGAGCTGGTCCGATTATAAATAATAGTGATCGCCTCTATGATCGCCGGCCACAGCTCTCTTGGTGCGTGTCTTCGAGTTCTTGTGTGTGTCAAGGACTCAGTCAGCTTGATCTTACGTGCTATCGAACGCAGTGGGTTAAATTCTTATGGATTTTGGGGGCTTGAGATGCATTCCAGACCATTCGATGCAGTCTCTGACCCAGATCTAGCAAGTACGACCGTTTCTGGGTTCCTGGAATATTGGTGTTGCTTATCATTATCATCCAACACAGATTTACTGTTTTGCCAAGTGTTATTTTTTCTAGAATCTTAAAGCATTGGCCACACCTTTGACTTAACCATATCCCACTCTATATGGCCTAAATGGCCAATTGTCTATCAGAGTAGATGGTGACAGTCTTGTTTTCGAGCCTGTGCGTCTTTAGCATCACGGCACCTTGAATTATGGCTGCTAAGTCCACCAGAAAAATGCTGCAGTCGTCGTTTTCCGGAAGGATTTGCTAAGTCCCAGAGCTTCGCAGGAGATGACTTTTCATCTTAGAGTATTCAGTATAGACGGCGATCTCGTCATTTGCGACTGTTTTTCTCTTCCATTCTTCTTCAACTCACACATGTCTCCGAAATAAAGCATCCTGTTGAAAGCGATTATCAGCGGTAGAGGCACGCCTATAGAGGCACGCCTCCCAGATATTCCACAGAAGAATGTCCATACCATAATGTCCATAATGCTGCGGTGGGTTTAGTCCTTAAAGATCCTGTGTGCGATGTGCAGTCTAAGCTCAAACGTGCTAGTGAACCTTCTAAGGTATGCGGCATATAAGACCACATATGTAATGTATGTCCGCTTTACACGATCTTGTTTGTTCTCGCTCCAGTTGAGTTCGGAGTCCAATATAACACCCTGAATGTAAACAGAGCACATCGAACTTTTTACGGTTTGATTTGAGATTTTGAATTCGTGCGTGGAAGAGATTTATTAAGGGTGTTTCCGCCGCACATATAACGAGACAAACTTAGGCAGGTTAAAAGTTCTGCATTTAAAACAGATGAAAATGTCCTTCCCAAAGTGCTTCCACCGGAAAAAAAAAGAGATTAACTCGACCCATCCTTTGATTTGACATTTCCCAATGACAACTTGTTGTGTTAAATTACAATGTTTTGTCATCAGATTCTCTGCACATCTCTTTGTAAGAGAAAGTTATTTTTTGGCACCCGGGCAACTCGGGACAGTTTCGGTCTGTCAGATTCAGAAAAAATTGAATTTATTTTTAATTCCCACCGAATTTTGGATTCTAGGACACGAAATAAACTAAAAAATAGAAAAACAAAATGTTAAATATGCTAACTAGGACTTCAGTCCACAGAGTCGATAGAAAATCGACTTAATCAACATCAACCAGCATCATTTACCAGCAGCGTCAACACATCTACCATTCTGATGCAGTGCGCAGACCTCAGTTCATTTAACTTTTTTGACATTTCCAATCACACGCAATCATCAACAGCAACATCAATATTCTGCGCATCCTCTTACACAACACAATAAACACAGTTGACTTGATGATACCCGTTTGTCAATATAACTTTTGTTTGACATGTTTTGCCAGAAAACAAACAGAGTACGTTTCTACGTACACTTTGGTTTGAGAATTCTCTCGTGGAAGTGAATTCTCGGGAAAAGACTAATGGCATATTCTTTTGAACACCGAACTGCCACAGCGAGCTGTCAAATAATAGTCGGTGTTTGCGGCAATTCCAGCGTACACTCGGTTTTATTGTGAACAGAACGACAAATAGAGAACCGGTGCAGTCATCACGTTAAGAGTCAAATTGCTTTGACTTAATTTTGTTCAGTCTTGGCGTCGGTTTTTTGGTCTTTTAACTTAAAACGAGTTTTGATAGCTTGAGTGTGTGATATAAAGTTACTTTTTATCGATTTCATACAATTTAAGTCGCAAATACACAATCAAAGCAAAACCCAACCTCCACCGTCAAATAGTGGTGAAAATTCGAGTTCGGTGTCGACACCGAACTAATTCGGAGTTCAAAAGAACATTTACATGAGCACAATTCCGCTCAGATGTACGAGAAAATAACATTTTTTTCCTGTATTCCACACCAGCTTCACGATTCGGTGTTGAAAAGAATACGCCATAAGATTCGTATCGTAAATCCCGTAATTTAGACAGGATTAAAGAGTTTTTGTGTAAATCGCGGATTATTGTCTGGTGGAAACACCTTATTAAAGAGATTAAAATTCATATGATAAATCCCGAGATTATGCTAAGCCCGAATTATTGTCCGTTGGAAACACCCCATATGACAGCTTGCCGCTAAATCTTTCATTCTAACTGACATTACAACGTCGTAAACTGCGATTGTAATTTTTGTGAATGCCATAAAAAAGCAGAAATTAACTACATTTTCGACACATAAAAATGTCAACTCAGAGATTCAACATAAACGCTCATTTACATTGAAACCCCGACACAATCCCTTAATCATTGAAAGACCTAAATGCGACATTCTAAAAATATATCACAAAAAATTTCAGAAGTAACTAGATCTAATAAGCTATCCGCTATTTGCAAAAAATAAGAGCAGCTTGTCTATATGTCTTTGTTAAAAAATAATCGTTGCACATGCCATCAGACACAGCGCGCATATGTAGGATGTGCATTGGCGCTTAGGCGATGATTTGTTTCGGCGAAACCGTGACAGTCTTTTAATTTCAAATTTTCCTTAGCAATTATTAAACCTGCCCCGGTGTGGTTGGCTGGGCCGACTGTCTAGCCCTGGTGGGCTTTTGTTTCTCAAGTTACAATTATTTATATCTTTGGCTAATGATGCTAGGAGTTTCGTTCGCTTTATGCGTAGACATGCCTGACTTATAAGGTCGTTCAATTAGTTTCACCACATGCAGTGGCTCATGATGCAAAGCCCATGAGTCATTCTCTTAGCCATGTTGTCTACTTCCGTGTCTTTAAATGCAGGGGACAACAAACTATTTTAATCAATCTCTGTCAACACTTAAAAGGGCCAGTGTCCAATCCCATTCAACCCTATCATTTAATCGTTTGAGTCTTTTAAATAGATCTACTCGGGCCAGCAGTGGGCATTAATTTCAAAGTAAATAAAGATATGAGCTAAACGGCTGCATGCAACTGCGACAATTTAATTTCGGTCAGATAATACACCACACCGCTTCGATACAAAGGGTTGAGCAAGGAATTTTTTTCCCCAAATTCAAAGCTGCTATAGCTCGAGGTTTAGTTAAATAAATGCGGTGCGTGGTCACTTATCTGCGAGGCATTCAATTATTAAGCCAACGCAGGGCAATTTTGAAAAGTTGCAATTTGTGTTTTGTATCTTAAGCTTAAGAGATTTAGATCAACGTGCGTTTTGCGACTTGTCAAAGTGTGTAACTTAGTATTGGCAGTCTTTAGGATATGAGGTGGAATTACGGTTTTTTTACTCAAAGTTTCTATACCTCTTGAATATTTACGATTTCTGCTAATTTTTATTCAGTCGGTCTAATAACAAGATGCCATTAAGGGGGAAAAAATAGTTTTAAAAAAGCTGCAAACCGTAAATTACAAAAAACGAATTATTAAGCATACGCTTCAAATTCTTCTGTTTTTCCCAATTCTTATACCGCAAATTAAATTTAACACAATCTGGGGGACATTCTAAGGACACCTATAAGCTTCAACCCTTAAGACCCTTTAAGGCACTTCGTAAAAGTAATATTTCTAACTGACTGCAATTTAAACATATTCCTCTCGCCTCCCACACCAGATGTCACCCACATTCCCCGCAGTAAAGCACCATTTTGGCAAATGTTCAAAATGTAAATTTTTAATCTTCGTCCTGTGTAGTAAGTACTTGCGACTAAGTTACGAACCGCAGGGATTCCTGTTCACCCAACAAAATTTCAATAACCACACAGATAGTAACGCAAAACCAACAACAAAAACCAACAACATCATCCTAAAAGAGTAACAGAAACAGGAGCACAAACTATAAAAGAAACATCTTCATTCCACAGAGGTGTATAGGTATGTGTGTGTGGGTGTAGGTAGGTACATGTTGTATACCTACCCTAGAAATGGCTGGCGTGTAATTAAATTCTTCAGCAAGGCGTATAAATCACCTGTAAAAACGCCTAATTAAAACGGAGTTGCTCTCGGTTAGGAGGCGGCTTTTGCCAAGGCGACCTTCCGAGTTCCGACCCTCTTCTCTGTGACGACCGACGACGCCGACGAGGACGGTTCAAAACTCCATGAATATGGATGAGTTGTTGCAAGCATGAAGTATAGCTGGCAGGATTCGAAAGGATCTTGTAACAGTTATGCTTTATGTTTGGTGCGCAATTTTAACATGCAACTCGGTGATGTTTTGATGCTCGATATGTGGTTAGAAACGAGGCAGTCACGACACACATCAAGTAAATGAGGAGAGACTGAGATATACGAGCCTTGTATAGGGTTCTGCTTTATGAGCGTATAATATAATGTGTGTAACATGATGGAGTTTTCAAGATGAAAGTTTTACTTGAAGTGGGCGGTAGTGGTGCATAGCATAGTCACATTGCAGTCATTTGAAGGGGTGAAAACTTCCAAAGTGGCTTGGCTAAGTGGGGTTTCCAAATAGGTTCTCAGGGGCATCTTTTAGCCAGGATTTCTTGAAGGCTATGCTTTTAATTTTAACTCGTTTCACATTTTAGGTCAATGGACTAAGAGTGGTTGCAGTTAAATAAAATGACAAGAAAGCGAAGAAACCAGACACAAAAGCAATGTGGATTACAAAAACAAAAACTTTGTTCACGAAGGTTTTTAGTGAAATACAAACGACATTGTGTTAGGGGGCTCAAAATTGTCAAACTATTTGTGGCTAACAAGCAAATCCATAGAAGACTTTTGTGCACATCTTCATCAGGCGTAAGAGTTTAACGCCCCGGAAAATGCTTTGCAAAATTTACTATTATTCATGTCATTTTATTATTCATGCGAGCAATCGGTGTTTTATGTTCACCTGACCGACAGCGGTCCATTTTTAGTCGCACAAACAATAGTCGCAAGAGTGCACCAGTACCTCTTCTTCTTTTCCTCTTCTTCTAATCCTTTCCGCTCGTGAGATGTGATGGCTGTTTCACATTCATTTGACGAGACCCTCGTCTCGGGCGAGCTGTCAAATGAATTTCAATCAATGGCAACGTATGGGGTGGTTCATAATACCGGCGTGATCGCTGTCTCGCTCGCCGGGCTTTTCGGAAAATAGAAAAACTCTCGCCGAGGTCGACGATTATTCTGTCAATCGCTGTTGTGCGTTGATGACACACTACTGAATAAACATTTTTTTGCTCGAAGCTAATACTTGTTGTGAAATATAAACTATTCATGTGCAATAAAGTCGACAAATTTTAGAATTACATTTTGTTTTATCACTGTGCATGTGCAGTCAAAACAGTCGTCGCGGTTTCTCGCTTTCATTGTGTATAAGCAAACGATTTCTCTAGTCTCGTGTTGTTGCTGTCGCTCTGGTTTGAGGATCTCGCACTGAATGTGAAACGGCCATGAAGCGTTGAAAAGGGTAACGAAATTCTTCAGCGAGGACATAAGAAAAAAAATAAGCCCTCGGTTCGACTCCCGGAAACCCCACAAAAACTTTTCCCATAAGTTTTGTGGAAAATTTACGTCACCTCAGCGAACGACAATTCTGCCCTCAGCTCATTAATAGAGACTGTCAATAATTGTCCGCTGTTTGATCACAGTGCAGTCTGGGTCCATATATGGCTCAATTTGGAACAAGAAGAATTCACAGCCATATGACGGTGCAACCATATCTATAAGACCTTTATATTACCAACGAAGATTATTTACAAGACCCAACGATCGTTTAGCGAAAGGACTACTCCACTACCCATATTTGAAGAAGCGTAGTTAGACTTAAGTATGTACAAAATGACTTGAGTAGTATTAAACCGGTTATAATGGCTTAGAAACGGTGTTTTTTTAAATGTGCCCGCATTGTTTTTGTATAGTGCACCAAATCATTAACCAATAAGCAGAAAGCCTAGAAAAACTCTCTCAAAAAGTCTCTTTGAACAGCCAAGCCGACCAAAAAGCGCTCTTCAACCCTCCTACCTTTTCGAAGATAGTGCTCGAGCGCAAGCATAAGTTGAACATAGTCGGAAGGCTAAATCCAGTGAATCTTCTTTGGCTCCCAGATCACACTGGTATTCATGGAAATGAGATCTCTTATGACTTGCTAGACAAGGCTCAGGAGGATTTTTCTCAAGACCTGAACTCGCGCTAAGTCTGCCTGCATCTGTTGCGATGTGTGAACACAGGTCTCGTTGGCAGCGATGGGTGCAGGCAGACAGACTAAACGACTACGACCGGATATCTGCAAGAGGACAACGTCTTTTTTTTGTCTCTCAGAAAAATCGACTGCGCGGATAGAAATCCAAGAGAAGTCCTACAGGAAGTAGGGCGTCCTTACGGGCCACCAAGCTTTTGTAAAACACTTGAATTTATTAGGCTTAAGCGAAAACACCACCTGTCCTACCTGTGGAGCGGACGACAAAACAGCATAACACTTCCTCTATAGTTGTCCTGCCTTGGCTCGCGTCAGGTGTCGGAGGTTTTATGGCTGACGCGTGGTGTGCCGAACAGCTAAGCTTCCATCACTGATGCTCGTTCTCGTCTTTTTTCCAATCACGGGAAAACTAAATACAATAAAGTATGGTGTCGGCATGGTATTAAAATAGACCGGTAGTTGTGTCTGAGTTCTCCGGCGTGGCATTACCAAGCTTAATGTCGCGTAAGACCCCGTCTAATGTTAGCTTAGGTCCAAGCAGATGTCGGAAATGAGAAACCGACACACATAAATCTAAAGGGATGAAAGCTACTCTTATTCGCTCTTAGTCGGTCGTGCTTAATTCTCCTAGGTCGTTTGAAGACAGCTCCAAGGTGAAGGTTTCGTTTGCCGAAAAGATTAAGGCATGTAAAGAGAAGGTCAAGTAAACTCTCTTCCTCCAGCTCATCCACACACCTCTGCAAAATTGGTTAAAATGAACGCCAATCTTTATGGCTTGCTTGTCTATTCTGACAGTGCCCTGCATTTTTTATACCCCATCCCATAGGATAGGAGGTATATTAAGTTTGTCACATAGCTTGTAACACGGTGAAATAATAATG
Organism: Neoascia interrupta; assembly: GCA_947623515.1. NCBI lineage: Eukaryota > Metazoa > Arthropoda > Insecta > Diptera > Syrphidae > Neoascia > Neoascia interrupta. The sequence continues at coordinate 20,271,205 of OX392462.1, read as the reverse complement.
GTAGACCCCCAAGACCTTAAGGGCATATGATCGAGACCGAATTCTGAATCGAATGAGCCATGCCAGTCCGTCCGACTGTAAGTCACATGTTTTTAGGCCTTAAATTTTGAGCTAGGGCGCTGAAACTTTGTACGTAAGGTCCACGTCATGCGAAGCAGGACAAGTGTAAAAATTTTGAAATCCTCCCAAAGACACGCCCACAATGGGTCTAAATGTGCAACTACCTCCAGAGTTTCCAAAACTGTTAGACGTTCTAAAAGGCTGAAATTTGACATTTAGCATCTCCTAATGAATGTAAGACACAAAAAGGGCAAATTTAATTGGTAAACCTCGTCTAGTGGGCGTGGCATCTATTTTAAGGATAAATTTTCAAATGCATTTTACTCAATATTTTTGCCCGAAATTGAAAAAAAAAATTGCTTAATATTTTATGTAGAAAACGCTTAGTTCCACATTTTGTTCATACAAGACTTTGGGCCACGCCCACATTTGGGGGCAGAATTCAAAAAAAATATCTGTATAAATATCTTATAATTAATAGTTTGTAATTAGGGGCGGTTTGACCACGCCCCTTTTCGAAGTTTGCATTACTTATACTTACTTACTTACTTAAGGTGGCGCTACAGTCCGGGGTGGACCTGGGCCTCAGCCAACAAGCTTCGCCAGCCAGCTCTGTCTCTAGCTAGCCGTCTCCAGTTTCGCACGCGAAGTTGGCTGAGGTCCCCTTCCACTTGCGTGCGCCACCTGAGTCTCGGTGCTCCTCTACCGCGTCGTCCCTGCCCGTCTTAGCCCAAAGAAACAGCGATTGGCAAGAGTTATCCTTCGTTTGATTTCAGCGCTGGTGTCATTGTCTGAATTGATAGCGGAACCCAGGTAGACAAAGTCCCTAACTACCTCAAAGTTATAGCTGTCGATGGTGATATTTTGTCCAAGACGTCGGTGTTGGGTGTCTTTTCTTGATGACAGCATATACTTGGTTTTGCCCTCATTGACTGCTAAACCCATATTCGCCGCTTCCGTCCCAATACTCACAAAGGCTTCACTGACATCACGCTTTGTTCTACCGATTATGTCAATGTCGTCTGCGTATGCAAGTAGTTGAACGGACTTTTGAAAGATTGTACCTCTGGTGTTGGCGCGAGAGTTCTGCACAATTCTCTCAAGTATGATGTTAAAGAAGTCGCATGACAGCGCGTCGCCTTGTCTAAATCCTTTTTTGACATCAAAGGGGTCGGTGAGGTCTTTGCCGACCTTGACGGAACAGCGTGAGTTTTCCATCGTCATCCTGCACAGACTGACGAGTTTGGCAGGGATGCCAAAACTAGACATTGTGCTATGAAGCTCGTCTCTATAGATGCTGTCATACGCGGCCTTGAAATCGATGAAGAGGTGGTGTGTATCGATTTGGAATTCCTGGGTTTTCTCCAAGATCTGCCGCAGTGTGAATATTTGATCGATGGTGGACTTTCCTGGCCTAAAGCCACACTTATATGTGCCTATCAGATTGTTGACAAACGGCTTCAGGCGTTCACACGGTACAGCAGAAAAGATCTTGTATGCGATGTTAAGAAGACTTATGCCTCTGTAGTTGGCACAACTCAGAGGGTCTCCTTTCTTCAGGAAAGGTCTCCTGAAGTTTTCAGGTCTCCTTGCATTACTTATAAAATGTTAAAAAATAACTATGCCATCAGCATTTTACAATGTGGGATAGGATGGGGTATTCAACGATCCGATTTACGGACTGTAACTTCTGCGTAGACACTGTAGCACTTACTCACTGTTTTTTTTTATAATCAACACGCGATCAATGGGTTATGACTACCCTTAAGATGCGAAGCACATCGCGAGCGGAAAGAATTTGAGGATAGAAAAGATAGAGGAGAAAATTAACGCCCCATTTAACACGCGAATGCTGATGAGCCAGTACGGAACATAAAAACTCTGCACAGAAACACTAAAGCTAACCGCCGCAAGTGTTATGCCTATGTGGAGAAAAGCAAGCAGAGTATTTCATAAATGCATCTGGCATGCATCTAATTGTTGTTTATTCTATTTGCGTATTGGATGAGAAAGAAGTGTTTAATATTCGGCCGACCCTAACCTGGATAGCAGACGCCGACCAGGAAGCCGCTCATATTTTGAGACAGACGCTCCTGGATCTTTCGTTTGTTTCTGGTTTTGGTCCACCCCGAAGATTTTGCATACCGGTATCCAGCATATCTGGTGCGAGCGCATTGGCCTGGGGCGGTGCCCATAATTGGGGACTTGCAACCCCAGAAGAGACTGTATTCTGCAACTGTATCCTGACACCGATTGCAGCATTAACATTAAGGTAGCACTAGAGGAAGGTTTAGGAAGATGAAACTGTAGGTATAATATAAATTTGCTTGTTGAGATAGGTAAACTTAAGGACCCAAGTTCCAAGTTTGTGAGCTTTGCAGTTCCCTGAAATGTCGCTTTGCTCTGGCATAAAGCACTATAATTAATGTCAAACTGCTCCAAAGGAATTTGTATGCTCTCTCGTAAGATATCACTTTTTTTTTAAGCGGGACAAGACCATCAAGTCCACTTATCAACTTATTTGATGATACGATAAAGCCCTTCGAACCTATATCGATATTAGAGACGTCAGTACCTTGGCCCTGTATGAACCTAATCAGAAAACTCGTTTCGGGTGCTTTGACTGTATGAATTTTTATCCACATAGCCTCAAAATCGTCTCAAAGCTGTATCAAGTTGTTAGCTCCAGCGAAAATCTGAACAATTCAGGATGGAAATTGTTCCGTTTTTATATTGTGTTGGCATCCTAACTAAGCTTCCCTCATTCTGTTTAGCGATTGAATGGGAAATGTAACGATGCCTTCATCATCAAATTGTAATTGCCCGCACCCAGCCCCAAAGGCACCCACCACAATGTCATTAATTTAATTTTTCCTCCATTGGGCTCGGAAATTATGAATTAATGATACAATTTCGGCATTGCAATTGCCAACATTGTATAATCTTGTACGTACCGCACCAATTAGGGAACAAACTCTCTCATCAGTTCAAGGACATGCCCTATCGTTGCTGCGACATTCCTCCTCTATGCTGATGTGCCGTAGTGCTATCATCTGCACGTCTCATTTATTTGGTTAGGATTCGTCGAAGAAAAAGTAGGGAGCTTGTTGAAGTGTATAGGGTTTAGGGAGCAACAGTAGAAGCTATACGCGCTGTCAACATTTAACTAATACTTGACGGAGTATCATACTATCGTTATACGTTGTCGCTCATTAAGCTGTTTGCTTATCATTAGACAGAAGGACGACAGATGGGATTACCGAGTGAGACGCGGCGTCTCCAAGCAACTTGGTCCTTTATTATTTTTGTCTGTAATTTTTCTCCCTTTTGCTTGTGTCATCTCCTACAACTTTTGTATATGGGAGCAATTTTTTTTCTTCATTTCACATCATGATTCGGGGGAGGGAGCTTATAATTGAAGAGTATATAATGAGGAGAAGTTTTCCCTCGGAAAAGGATACAACACACTACAACAGAGTAAACATCATCATTTAGAGAAGCTTAGAAAGGATTCCACAATAATAATTTGTACTCAGCTCCTTTTGGCTTAAAAAAAAAAATATATATTCATGATCTGGTATTGCGTGCTAGCTAGTTGCTTCCCGACAAATCTACTACAATATGCTTGTCTCCGCATTGTGAAGCAGAAGCAGGCAATCTTCTATATGACTCCTTGTGATGTCAGTCAACAGCAAGTAGTATAGGTAGGTGCGGTTGCTCGGGAGACGAACTTTGAATTTACTTATCCTGGAGCAGCTATACGTACACTTCGGGCGCTGGGCTAGGATAACAGTGCGATTGGATGGGGTAATATTCGTCGACTTTGCCTGCAAAATGGATGATAAGGATCTTAATTCACTGAGAGATGATTGTTGTATATGTACAAGGATATCCTTGCGATTAACAAAACCGTTAGTGGCAACAATGGTGTGGTTGTACTTGTACTTTATTGTTGCGAAACTGTTGTGATTCCCTGTTACTTATCATCATTAAGACATCATTTTGACTTTTGCCGTAATTGGCTGCTCCACTCTTGGCGCAATTGTGAAGTGGTAGCGTTTAGAGATGGTTTATGGAGTGGTAAGGATTTGCCGTTGAACATATGGGTGCGAAATGATTATGATTTTTTTTAAACAGGGTCATTGTTAGAAAAACATTCTTAGAAATGGCTTTGCAGGGAAGGATTAAACATTCCCTTAAGGGCTTAGGAGATGGAATGGTGGCTTTAGCTGAAAGAGGTGCCTTTAACCATTTGAAAAAAATAGCTCCCCAACGACTCTTAGTCCCTAACATTTCGATTAGTTACATATCTCAAGAATTTATGTTTACAAAACTCCCTTTTGTCGCTACGAAACAAAACCACAATCACGAGAGTACAAAAGCACGGAGAAGGAGAAAGAGCTGAAAACATGAAATATTGTTAATCTTGCGATCTTACACTGTCTGCAATTTGTTTAGATTATGTTTATGCGACAGCTGCTTCCACGAACAGCGTCTCGTACAAACAAATCCTCCAAACAACAAAGTTCCATTAATTCCATCCGAAGGATTAAATTCCAGATCATCGCGTAAACATAGCATCCGTTCGCTCATACAGCACCGCCGCGCCGAGGCATCTTTGAGCCACATGTTCTTGCGAGGCATCAGCCGTATGCAAGGTTGGCAGCCTTCTCAAACTGCAATATACGCTGAACGGCCTTTGATCGATGACAATTATCATAATCCTCCCAGCAACGCACACAAAATGAATTCTTGTGAGATTGTATATATGAGAGAAAAACGGGACGACAAGTGCACTCGCGCGTCATACACTTCCATAAGTGTCAACCGCATGCGCTGCACATGCATTGCAACGACACACATTTTGATTGTTATGCGCTTCTGTTTCGTTGAACACAAGAGCGGGAGTTGTATGACGACCAGAGGCGTAGTGTGGGGTAGTATTACGCCTAATAACTGTAAATTGATCATTAATCATATCAGGATAAAGATAAACAGACGAAACGATAAAAGGCCAACGCATGAGAGTGTCTGCGATAAAAGTGTGGAAATGTATCGTTTTCATCGAGTGGGACGGCTAAACTGGAGCACTTGAAACTGGAGTGGGTGTGCTCTTAGCCATGATAAGATCAGCATAAAACGATCCGGAGTCCGGTGGGACAAATTCATTTCAAAATGCAGACCATTTTGGGCGCAGTTATGAAAGAGGGCTTACAGATCGGTTGGAAATATTTATAGAGTGAGCAATATCGGAGGGCGAGGGCTTGTGAATAGGTCTTTTACCCTAATCAGTGGTGCCATATTAGAATTATTGATGCTAAATCTGGCATTATCGACGAAAGAATCGCATTTCGAAATCTGAAAGCAATGCCAAATGCTTTTTTAGAATTATTGTTTATTTTTTAGCATTGCTTAATGCTTTGAACAAATTCCTATTTAACGCACCTTTTCGAAAAAGAAAATATTTTAATTTTTCGCTTAGTCCAAGCCAACTTTGTCAAGCGAGCTTAGAAACAGCAGATGCACCCTTAAATATACGCCATGTCATGAACCGGCACATTTTGTGACACTGACCCTTACCCATGGATTTTGTCTTCTGCAAGCAACGGTTACTGGATAAGGGTCACATCAATAATGTTCTCCTCGGCAATGAAAGCAGCAGGTCGTCGGTGGCAGCTTGAGTGTGCGATGCAGGGGTGGAATCGGTTATGGTGATCTGTGATTTTTACCTTTTGTGACAGTCAATGTGATCAAACCAAATAATACGTCTGCGTTAGGTCATCACAAAAATATTGTCCCGAATCGTTCCTTTATTTAGGCTTGTGACGTAAGAACACTGATTTTTATTCGTACATGCAGAAAGTCAGCCTGAGAGTAGACAAAAACACCAACTTCCCAGAAAGTTTGATAACTGGTGATCAGCTGATTTTGACGGTGATTGATCGGGAGCTGTCACAAGAAAATTTTGATGATCACTGTTTACGCAGACGAGTGTTTGTGATTGGTGACATCACTTATCGTAGATCACCTTAGCCAATTCCACCCCAGATTAATCTATCACTTCTCTCCGCTTTCTGAAGCTGGTCTTTTTAATGGAGGAAAATAAACTTTAACTGCCGCAACCTGAATTGGACTATCTCTGCTTTAGTTTTTTTATAGCTGGCAGAATTGGTATTCATAACTATCTTCATGTCAACGCCTCCACCTTAGTCCTGAGGTATCTTGTTCAGTAACTACCAGCCCTTCGTGCCTAGACTAGACACTCGTTTCGACTAGCTTTACTCCGCGGAGCCACAAGAGGTCCATACATGCACTTTTGAATACCCCCTGTGGAAGGGTCGAGGCAGATACAGTTTCCACCTTAGCATCCGACCAGACCTCTGCAAAGTTTCTAATGCAGCAACTTAGGAAGTCTTATGACTCTCTGAAGCTGCAGCTCACCACCTTAACTCCTATCCGCAATCCAGCTTCTACATAGTTGTAGTTATTAAACCGTTCAGGAGGTCCAGGTTTCGAATCCCCACAGGGAAAATAAAGATTTTTCGCGGTGTCCCAGATCCGCGGTGTGCTGATGAACCTTCCAAGAGTATCATTTGTCATGAGAGACCTCTCAACTCGACGCTCTGAAATAGCAAAAAGCCGGAGGTCCCCTTTCATGTGTGAAAAATTTCGAATACCAAGCTCTCGAAAACTTTTGGTTTCTCGAACAAAAAAACCTAGAATTACAAAAATCTCGAATTAACTTACATTTACACACACATGTTTGAGAAAATATTGAAAATTGGCGGCGAATTACCACAATACATGGTCAAACATTGATGGGGGAGGCATGCTAACCCCTCTGCCTGACTTTTTTTTACCTCCCTTTAGGTTTCACAAACTTTAAACTTAAAAAAAAATCTCGAAAAAATTTTTTGGATTCTAGATTTTTTCGATATTTTGTCTTTCGAGATTTTTGTTCATTCGAGATTTTGTACCATTCGCGGAGATTTTTAAAAAATATTTTCGAGATTTTTGTCGTTCGAGATAACGTCATGATCCCGTGCTAAAAAACACATGTTACCTACTCACATAGCATACGTTATTGTAAAAGAGTTGATGGCTTCTCTGAGCTGCAAGTGCAAGTTAGTTTTTAGCGGTCCGTCCAAAAAAGGAAAAAGGACCTCTTATGGTATCACTCCGTTGTCCGTCCGTAAGTCTCCACATGTAACTTTTGAACGGTAAGTCGTAGAAAGATGAAATCAGGTACGCTTTTAAGTTCGTGGAAAAAAATGAGAACGCACACGAGGGCAATTTTTTATATAGGTACACACATAACGGTTTAAATACAGTTTGAATATTGATGCTAAAAAAAGACAAAAAGTGTTTTGGCCTTATCTTAAAAAGCTTTTCAGCCAGAAAGAAGAAAATTGAAACAAGCACTTTGGATTGGATTTTTATAAAAGAATCAAACTTTTGCAAAATATTAACCAGTATTTGGGAGATAAGGAAAGGAAAATAGATATTCATTTTCGACGTGTTTAAGATGATAGCTTTTTCGTCACTTTATTTAAAAAGCTGATATTGGGCTAAACGGTTAAACGTTTTTAGAACTATAGTTTTGGCGTATTTTCGAAAAAAAAAATCGTAAACAAAATGTTGTCCCCACCCCATCTCCGATACAGCATCAGCAAAATGATTTGAAAAAAAAATCAAACACATGAAGAATTATTTTTTATTTTCGGGAAAGCCATAGAAATTTTCGAATATTTCAGCAGATTCTGAAATTTTGCTCGAAAACCTCAAAAAACTTTCAAAATTTATTTTCCAAAATATTCTGGTATCTTAACGGTGGTAGCGATTATAATGAAAATTTCTTTGTATATAAAACGTATGAATGAATTCTTAAATTTTTATGATCTTTCGAAAAAGGCGTTTCTAACTTAAAATTTTCTGAAACGGTTTAGAAAACAAATTAATAAACTCGCTACCGGGTAGTTTAATTTTAACGGCCGATGTTGATTTAGAATAAAACACAAATTTTTTACAACCCTTAACTTAAAAACCTGGTGCTCTGAGTATTATGAAAAATTTATCGTTTCTAGCGCAAAGTATAAGAGAAAATAAAAATTATAACGCGATTCAACAAAAGGTTACGAATAAACGTTTTATGGAATTTAAATCAAAAAAATCCAGAAAAAACCAAAAAATCCGCCCCCTCACTGTATCGATAAAGGTAACATTACCGTTTCGAAAAAAATATCAGACATAAACAATTTTTTGAGGTTCGAAAAAAAAAATATAGAGGGACTAAAATATTGTATTGCGTGGGTTTTGAGATGCACTAAAAATCATTTAAGATGATTGACTAAAACGGCTGTGCTAAAAAATGCCTATAAAATCTAATAATAATCTTCTAAGCATAAATCATTGGAATAGAAAGCAAAATATATAAAAAAAAATCAAAAAAATTTGTCACCCTGCGTTCCAATAATTATTTGAGTACCTAAACTGAAGGTTCGGCTAAAATAAATAAATAAGACTTTTAAAAAAATATTACCAGTAAGTACCTATAGTAAATTAATTGAAAAAACATCTATTTTAAGAATTTTAAACCCGAAAACCAGGCAAACAGTAAAAAATCTCCCTTTTATTTAACACAGTACACTGCAATGGCAGCATTTTATAACTCGTATGTATAGATCTTATGCATATACCTTCTTAAAATTGAACTCGAAATATTCTATTAATTTTATATAAACAAATGAGTTATCGAGATGCGTTTGAAAAAATGCCATTTAGTGCGAAATCGTCATTAAAAGCAAAGAAACAAAGTCGCAAATATACTAAACAACATTTTACATGCAAACTTAGGAATACTTCTCTGAGCCTTCAAAAAAACCGACGGACCGCTCCATGTATGACTTCATACTTGACGTTTTTTTTATTTTTTTTTTTACTTTGTTTTTACACACGCTTAAATACCCCTACCAAAACGTTGATACAGGAAACGAGAAAAATATTTTTTTCAAAACTTGAATAAAATACTAAAAGTCTTAAAAAACCGATTATTTAAGTAAAAGATGTTCTCAATATGTCTACCTCTCTACCTAAGAGAAAAAAACATAAAGCGGGGACCACAAAGCAGCCTCACGTTTCGGCTTCGGCCCGTTTTGATATCTGGGCTTTCAACCGGCTTTGCAATGACATTTCGCTCATGGAGAGAGAGAGCTTTTATTATGCATTCACTACGCTCTCCAAGCATGCCACGATAAATTAAAAAATACACACACACGGCCGAAAGCCCTGGTAGCTAGTGCTGCGTACATAATTATGTGGAACATCGAACATTCCAACAACATCCACATATCCAACATATAAGTAAATAATAAACAAATAAAAAAATAGTACACACCCAGATATTCTGCGTCATATCCTTGACCAACACACTTATACAATTATAGCCAAAGGCAGACTGATTGACTTCGTGTGTGCGATCGAAATTTACCCCCGTTTGTTTTTACCCCCGTCCGAAATTTACCCCCCTTTTTACGAAGCAAAATTTCATCACAACTGTACTCGTGCTTGGATTCTGAGCCTCATTACGTAGCATTACGTTTTCTCTATGCGCACTCTTTCTCTTTGCAAACAACTTTTTGAAGCCGAGCTTCATTGTGTTAGGAAACACTGAAATCGTATGGCTGAACTTGTAAACGTCAAGCCGAGGCCAAGACCAGGCTGCTTTGTGGTTTCCGCATAAGACATCGAACACCACAGCTGAGTGCCGTAGACACAGCGATGTTTCTACTTCCCGCTGTTTCCAATCCATCCCTTAAAGAATGTAAAGTGTATTAAGATTTCCACTTAATACACACATTTTCCCTCTCAACCTTTATCAAATTTGGCTATCAAACTTTAACTCCTCGCGGGTAGAGTGTAGAAAAAAAATCCAAAATTTCAATTCGAAATACACTCCCGCACACAATCGATTTGCATTACTAGCACAGAGGACGCTTAATTCGACAGTTCCTAAGCCCCATAACCACAAACTATTCCTGAATCCATCTCCAAATTCAATTATGACTTCCTTTCTACATCCCAAAATGCCACATAATCGTGTTGCTTGAGTGGATGTTTCCTTTTAAGAAGTTGCCCTCGTACTGCATGCAAAATTAGCATCAACCCTGATAGAGTGGAAGATGTTCGAGGGATGTTCCAAAAAAAATACACCAAATATTTACGACAGCACATTTGCATAGCTCTACGATTGTCTCAATTTCCGTCAGACATCCTGGCCATATCCTCTGACATACATATTCCGAACCGATGTAATCAACTTCCTTCGAGTCTATTGGTATAGTCGGCTTCTCGCTCGTCGAATGCACTCATGCATGCACAAAACGTAGAGCAATGTTGTCTACACATTCGCCTAAAAACAGTCTGAGCTGGTGATATGGGTGCCTAAGGAGGAAGGGATGCTGTGGCAATGCCTTAAGTCCCTAAGCTCTACACTGAGAATCTGGAGAGGTAAATATGTAAAGATGTCTGCTTGATAGTGTTTACCTCATCTACCATACAAAATTCAGTCACGTCGATTGCCCACGGTAATTAGCCGTCTTCACACCTTGAAGGTATAACGGCGGCCCCAAAACTAATCATGGGGCTCGGCTTCCGCATACACACCGACACCATGTGCGCGACAAAACTTTTCGCCGATTTAATTAAACTTCTCGCCCCTAATTGGATTATCTCGTGTACCGCTTGCTTGCGGTTATTCTTACCCAGGAGTGGCGAAACTTTCCCGCAGCAGTTTGTCCCGAACCTGAACAATCTCCCAGTTAACACCTGGCTTGGTCGCATATCGAAAGCCACCACATTAGCCAGGCTGTGCAGTGATGGTAATGTCAACGTCAAATAAAGCGATCGGGAAAAGGATTTAATATTTCTAGAAACCCCCAGCTATATAGGTAGATAAGACTGGAGGCTGGGAGACTTATGATGTCCTTACAGAAACTCAATGCCATTCTTGATTCGCGAAAGATGTTCTCAGCAGACAAATCCACATGATGTGTGTGTTATTGGATGTAAAAAGTTAATGTTCACTTTAAGGGATAAAAAAGGACGACAGCAAGGACTTTGATAAGGATGAAAGAACACGAAACAATGACAGAAACAAAATTTAACAAAGATTCGTCTGCTTGCAGGGGATATAGGGATAGCAGACGACATGTAACTTCTATGTCCTTTAAGGGATGAAACCTGTACAGAACTTGGCAAGCAATTTTCTTTCCTGTTCTGTGTTTTACAAGGGAGATGCACCAGAAGCTTTTTTTTCCCTTTTGTCTGGAACTTCGATGAAACATCGAAACTACAAATCTCCCGCGTTCGCATTGTCCATAGAGAAAGGAATTGTACGCTATGTGGGGGGACGATACAAGTTGTGAGTTATACCGGAGACATGGGTTTGACGGGACAAGTTGAAAATTTATTAAGACGGTTAGAGCAGATGTGACCACGCCAGAATTCCGAAGCCTTAAAACCCCTTTTTTTAAGCTTGATTATCCAAAATTTTAAGTTCTTTCACAGAGTCCTGGTTGTTGTTTGAAAAATTGATTCTTTCAAGAAGTATATCGCTCCCGGAATCCCCTATATTCACTAACCAATCAAGGGAATAACACACCTTTGCCCCATGGGGAGGTGCAAAATGGCGTATCGGCTGCATGTCCAAAGCTCAGCCAGAGTGCAATTGGCAACAAGCACTGCGGGAGATACGGATACCCAGGACTGTTCGTGTTGTGATCCCACATTGTGTCTTCCTTTTTCTCATAACTATACGACGACAATCGAAAGACGAACGTTTGCTATATATCTGCGCCTTTGTCCCTTCACTGATGGACAAAATATTACACATGAACCACCCCATAAGGACGCCCCGAAAACATATTGACATGACTTTGGAATTTTCTTTATCTTTTCGTAATCGAATTGAAAATTGGATTTCATTCCAGTTAGACAATTCAAACGGACATGCATGCCATGTCCTTGTATCCCCCCTTCCCTCTGGCTGAACGTTGTTTCGTGTCCTCTTTCCATGGATTTCTACAGTATCCAGGACGATTGCGATTGACAGCATACTGCACAGATATACAACAATCACAATCTCAATTACAAAACGACGATAACGATTTCCAGATCGATTCGGAATCACAGGGATTTTCGCGATAGCGTCCGTTCCAGATTGGAGTTAAATGTCCTTGTCATAAAAATCAATTTCCCAATCATTCTGTCGGACATTTCTGACTCGTGATTAAATATTTAAATACGAATTGTGTGGTTGCCATAAAGGACACCGCATAGGATGCGAAAAGTGTATAGTACACATAATTAGGTTCCTTTTGCACACATTATTCTTTCCTCGATGGGCAACTTTGTGCTGCCTAATGATGATGGTAATGCCGCACATCAGGATAATGCGGTAAATTGTCCGAAAATGACGATTAAATTAGTGCTTAGGTGTTAAGCAGACAGGAAGTAACTAAAAGTCTTGCCAGCGCGCCGCCAAGGCAACTTTTCTCGCAGGATATGCCCGACTCAAGATTGCCGTTTTTTTTTTCTAGCTAATTACGCTTTGGGAGAAATTTTTGCTCCCTTTGGTCCCTGCGAAACAAGGAATATCATAATTTCCAAGTCATTGAATCGTCTGGCCGAGACGACTACTGTGCGGTTCGCTTTGTCTTCATTCGAGTGAACAAATATGACGGATTATCCTTTTTTCTTCTGTGGGCCAGAGCCAGTGCAAGGAGCAACGAATGAATTAGTTGATTCGACAATTGGGGTTTGTACATTCCAAATGCAGATACCCTTGGGTGAGATTGGCATCGCTTTTCGTTTGTGGTGCGGTCTTGGAGCAGGATCCAGTAGGGACGATAGTGAGGGTGTATTATTTGCACTTAATGACAGTTACAAAGAATTGATGATTAATTTTAATCTCATGAGAGACCCAGTGATTGATTAGATTAGAGCTGGGTACTCAGAGTGAAACTAAGATTTTCGAGTTCATTTGCTTACTGCGTTGAGGGCATCACCAAGGCTATTAATTTCTTTCCAAGTGCCGTAACTCTTCTGGGGGATTGGGAGAGCAATAAATGTTTCTGTCATAAGTTATCAGCCATGTTTAAGGTTTGGTTGTAGGACTCGTAGTTTGTTGCATGTACCTTTCTACATACGGTACGGATGTCATTCTGAGTGGAATTTTTTTGAGATTTATTTACTCTAAACTTTTTCCTAAAGCTTCCACAGATTTTCTAAACCAACTTCTGTCAATCGTCTCTCACCTCATGGTGTTCACCACGGCTGGATACCGATGTCAGGCATTCATTCATAATCTTGGACACCCAAGCCTTCCGGGTGCCAACATTAATTCGGATCACTACCTCGTTGTATAGCCAAGGTACAGTTGCGGATATTTCGATCAAAGCACGGCAAGATAGCTTCAGTCGCAATATATTGCAAGGTATTTCTACAATGGAGTCTCTCAGCTGTCCTATGTAGCCAGCACCAAGAGTTAAGCTAGTGGCAACATTGCTCAAATGGTAGCCAAGCTGCCGCAACTGATGCGTTGGGTTCTACACGGGCAACATCACGAAACCCCTGCTTTTGACGGTGAATGCCGATGAAGTTCCAACTGAAGCCTGTAAGAAGTGGATTCGCATTCGGTGCGGAGGATCATGAAAAGCCATTTTTGGAGACTTTATAATGGCAAAGACGAACCAAATTCCGATGTCAGGCAGAACGAACCATTCAATCTGGGCAAAAGGAGACACCGATGAAGAATGATCTTTATTTTACCGCCCACTCGACCTGGATGAAGTAAAAGCAGCAAAAGCCGTGCCTAAAAGCAGCAGGCTTGTGCAAGCAAAGTGCAACCGAGCAGCCGGAGCTGACGACCTAGCTGCAGAAGTTTTTCAAACCATTGGGGACGTTCTGGAGTGGAATCGGGTAAGATGATCTGTGATCTTCACATCTTCTGACAGTCAATGTGATCAAAGAAAAGAATGCGTCTGCGTAACGTGATCCCAAAAATATTGTTCCGAATCGTTGCTTTATTTAGGCTTGTGATGTAAGAACACGTTTTTTTTAATCATGCATGCAGAAAGTCAGCCTTAGTGTAGGTAAAAAAAACAACTAATCAGAAAGTTTGAAATCTGGGGACCAACTGATTTTGACGGTGATTGATCGAGAGTTGTCACAAGAACATTGTGATGATCACAGTTTACGCAGAGGAGTTTTTGTGATTTGTGGCATAACTTATCGCAGATCACCTTTGCCGATTCCACTCCTGGTTAGGAGCATGCACCAGCTCATCTAGAATATATGGGCGAGCATGCCCGATCAGCATACAGCCCGATGCTGTAGTATCTATTACTCCTGAGGCCGTTTGCCACCACAAGTCTAATAGATTCATATCATTGTAGGACTATGGCATGAAAGTATTTTATCAAAAGTTCACTCTGCGGCAGATCATGGAAAAAAAGAAAAAGGAATTCCAAATCGATACCCACCACCTTTATCGACATCCATCGGACATGTATGGCAGCATCTGTAGAGACGGGTTGTTTTGACACCCTGCCAAACTCATCAGTCAACATTGCCCTAAAAATCACCGAGGGCAACAGCAAGTACAGGTACAAGAACGGATACCCAACACCGACGTCTAGGGCAAAACATCACTGACAGCTAAAACTTTAAGGTATAGTTAGAGATTTTTTCTACCTGGTTTGCGCTATAAATTCAGACAACGACACCAGCCAGCGTCAGCGCTGCGCTCAAATCAAACGAAGACCAACTCTTGTCAATCGCTTCTTCTTTGGGCTAAGGAGGGAACTGAGTAGAACAGCTCTCTCGAGCAATGAATTCCTTGCGCCCGTCACGCTGAAGCACACAACTGACGGCTCAGGCAAATACACATGTTTATATGGGAAGTGAAGTACGTCACGTTTCTTTGCGTCGCTTTGGATTTGAAAGTGTGTCTGTGTATTTAACAGAGTCGTCAGCTATGTACTTCGACGTAACCATGGATTTATTGGGCTGAAGGCCTAAGACCCTTAAAATTCTAGTCTTGCTTTACGATGCAGAGCATGGATTTGTTATGGGCGAGTGAAAATAGTCTTTTACTATGTCTCCACGGACAATAAAGCGGAGATTAGCGGGAGGCGATTAAAAATAAATGCTTTAGTGGCTCCACCAGACAAATATAGGATTAATATGGAGGTGCACCACGACATCCCTAAAACCATAATATCGAAAGCAAAAATCTCGAAAACAAACATCTCGAAAGCAAAAATCTCAAAAAATGAAATATCGAATAATAAAGCCTAGAATTACAAAAATCTCGAAAACAAAAACCTCGAATTAAAGCACCTACACATACATGTTTGAGAAAATTTTCAAAATTGGTGGCAAATGTCCACGGTGTATTGCCAAACAATATGTATCGGTGGGCATACTACCCCCCTGCCTGCCTTTTTTTTACCTCCCCTTAGGTTTCACTAACTTCAAAATTAAAAAAAATCTCGAAAAACTTTTTGCATTCTAGATTTTTTCGAGTTTTTTGTTTATTCGAGATTTTGTATCATTCGAGATTTTTCCATTCGACATTTTTAAAAAATTATTTCAATAATTTTGGCATTCCAGATTTTTGTCGTTCGAGATAACGTCATGATCTTTCTCTCTTTTTGTCATTTTTCCTCTTACAAGCCGAAAATATTTCCGTTGTAAAAATCCCAATAGAAATCGTTTTTGTGACAGATCTGCCTGTCATACAGGAACAGTTTCCGTTTCTTATTTTGAGTCCCCAATTTGTAATAAAGGTGTTTGAAAACAGGGGTGTGGAAAGGGTGAATTAGATTTTTCTGAGGAGATTTATTTTTAATTACTTGCCGAAAGAATTTAAATTTGTGTGGTAAATCGCATGATTTGAAGGGGATTGATGGACGATTTTTTTTATTAATCGCACATTATGCCCGGTGGAGACATGGTATTATGCTATGTCTCCACTGGACATTAAAGAATAAAGTAAAAATAAATTTGGAAGTGGCTCCACCAGACAGACCTAGGATGCAGTACGACACATAGTTTGACACTGGCACTCTTTTCCTCTCTTTTAATCCGCAAAAGAGAGTGACGTTGACATTTACCAAGAAAGAAAAAATCTCAATTGAGAATATTTTTGTGATAGATTTGCCACACGTGGAGAGTTTCAGTTTCCTTTTTCGATTCTTTTTCGAAAGGATTGAAAGTGGCAAACAAGAGGTTTACGTAAATACGGTCAAAGAGATTAATGAGGAGATTGGTTTTTTGGTTTATATGGTTATAGGGGCAAGAAAGCTATAGAGTTTTTTTTTTAGTCGTTTGCCGAGAGGATTTAGTTTTGTATCTTAGATTTCATGTAAATCTAAGTATCGTTGTATCTTAGATTTCATGTAAATCTAAGTATCGTTGTATCTTAGATTTCTTGTAAATAGAGGAGTGGAGACATAGCATTATGGGACGTTTCAAGAGTAAACTTCTTCGGGTACATAAAGCGGGGACCACAAAACAGCCTCAGGCTTCGGCTTCACCTCGTTATACGATACGTTATAGATACGTGGGCTTTGAACCGGCTTTGCAATGACATTTCGCTCATGGAGAGAGAGCTTTTATTATGCAGTCATTACGTTCTCCAATCATGCCACGATAAATTAAAAAATACGCACACACAACCGAAAGCCCTGGTAGTTAGTGCTGTGTACATAATCATGTGAAACATTCATGTCCAACTAATAAATAAATAATACCCAATTTAGCACAAAATGTAAACACACTCAGATAATCTGCGTCATATCCGTGCATGACCAAAACACTTATACAAATATAGCCAATGGCAATGGCAGACTGATTGACTTCGTGTGTGCGATCGAAATCAACTCCCATTTGCTTCACACGAAGCACAAGTTCAGCACATCTGAACTCATTACGTAGCATTACGTTTTCTCTTTGCGCTCTCTTTCTCTTTGCAAACTACATTTTGAAGCCGAGCTTCATTGTGTTAGGAAACACTGAAATCAGGCCCTTCCACCTTGCTTTATTTTCGTATAATTTTTTTTGATAACTTCTTATAAGTTATTTTTTTTTATATAGTATTGCAGATTAACGGGAAGGGGCATATGTTTTTCATGAATTTTCTCGACTTTAATCGAAAATTTTAAACTCAGTTTTAGAACTTTTGTTTGGCGACAGTTGCTTAACCCCTAGGACAAATTTTTCCTTTATATTAAGAGTTTGAGGTCATAAAATCTATGGAAAAGGGCATGAATTTTGAATAGCTACGTTTTTTTCAAAAACTTTTCAACATAAAAAAAAATAAATTTTATTTTAAAAATCCTATACATACATAACTTGGCTTAGCTTTCGTTTTCGAAATTTCTGGATACAAAACTATTCGGGTTATGCACAAAAAACATCTTAACCACTTTTTTTTTACAAAATTTCAAATTGTATATGAGCATAATTTCCATACAAACAAAACTCTCGTATGTATTGTCTTTTTTTGACTGACCGTTCAAAAGATAAAACAATTTCGGACTGACTGCTAAAAACATTTCTTGTTTCCAACAAATATTTTGATTCTTCGCGTCTGATTCTTAAAAGTGCTGGGCGACCAAATAAGATTGGCAGCCAGTGCTGCCACCCTACACCTATAGCAGTAGATCTACTGCGCTAAGCCCCAAATAAAAATCTACTGCGCAGTAAAACGAATCTACTCCTCATTAAGGAACTTTTATGGTTGTCCAAAGAAAACTCTAAACGCAAAAATCTAAAATGCGCAACAAAGTTCACCCAGATCTGATCCACTGCCTATCGACTATTGACTTGCGGCTATGGGCTCAAAAGCATGCAACTGACACATTCTGTCATTTGTTTGCAATTTGAATCGAGAGACCTTTAAAGTCTGACGTCTTTCATTTTTCGATCCAAGGATGCCAAGCAATTCGCGCTTTTATGTGAAAAAATTCAATAGTTTCTGTAGAAGTGCGAACTATTAATAAACTACTCAACCTTGAGTTTTCCGATAAGGTTATTTTTATAAAATAAGTGGAGAGTATTGAAAAAGTGTTCCGAAGATGTGATGTCATTTTCTAATCCTTTCCGTATTTTGTAATTAAAATATTTTTGCCTTACCTAGGAAGGCTGATCAAGTTTACAACTTCCTCGTTCATCTAAACACAGGGTTGCATTTTTTGAATAGTTATTTACGTTTCTGTATAATTTTGTTCGTTTTCCATATAAAAAGGAGCTTTGTTTGGCATCTCGAACTTGAAAATACCGTAGAAGTTAAACCGTTTAAAGAAGTTTGAATATGCTTCGGTTGTGTCTCTTCTTTCGTGAGTTTACATCTTTAAATTTACGTATTTTATTTAAATAAAATGTACTTTCAAAGAATAAAATTTTTGTTTCTCTATATTGTAAGATCTACTGTGGTAAATTGTAATCCACTGCGCTTTTTTATAAAATATACTGCGCTCACTCATCTGTAGAGTGGCAGCACTGTTGGCAGCCGCTGATCTAGATTCTAGTACACAAAAGTTAGTCACAAAGTAAGACCATCTAGACTAAGGAGTTTTCCCTCACATTCTTATTAAAAAGTATTGGAGCGTACTATTTCACGTTCCAACTTTCAGAAATCAGAACGCCTATGAGTATACCCTAAAAATTACAATTAGAAACACAAACAGTCTAAAAGTATACTTTTAAAAAATAAAAAGGTCGCCAAAGTTAAATAATTTATTAATATTTTTTAAGAATTGTATACTTTACCGGGTTAACATTACATCACTTGTTTTGAGGGTAAAGTGCTGCCTTGTCTTTTTAAGCACCTAACGAAAGTTGGTGTGGTCAAAAAACGACAGACCATCTCATCAGTGTCTTTCTTTAGAAATTATAGTGATTAGAAATGGATGCAAAGTAATAGCCACATCTACTAGGGCTAAAGGATTTGATCAAATCCTACATAGATTTTTTATAAGTATTGAAAAAGTCTTTGAACTCTTCTCCATCATTTCCAATATTAACGTTACACATCTCATATTGCAGTCTCAGTTCCCAGAGTCTAAGTCGAAGTGCACTTCGTGCCACTGAACATGGTTATTTGCATCGCGAGCAACAATAAACCAGGCAAGAAAAAAAGGAACGCATTACAGCAATCTCATTGGATAGCGCATCCTGGAACAAAAAAAAATATATCCCGAGCACAGAACTGCTGCAGGATAATTTAACCACTCAGGAGAATCGAAACCGTATTCGCTCCTTGCATTATGTCCCTCTCCCGATGATAGAGCTCCTCGCCCATTTCAAATCCCATGCGATGTCCTGGGAACAACAACATGACAAAACAGAAAATCAATATCTTTTCCGCTATAGCGTGTAACCCAGTTCGACACACAGGATACCATAGGCAAATCGTCAACAATGGGAAATTGTATCAATGGCGGGGGGAAGAACAAATTGAAATCCTGTACTGCAACAGCTCTGCATGTATTTTGCATCTTCTTGCTATAGATAGATTTCCAATTACGATTCTCCCCGCACGGTGGAGGAGTGGGCGTGAGTGTATATTCAAGAGACAGGTGCACGACCTAAACAGCCCCGCTAAAGAAGGATGTAATTCATTTCCACAGTCCCATTTGCCATGTCATGCCTATGAGACTATGCTGCTGTTGATGCTGATGCCATGGCAAAATAGGTCAACGGAAATCCCCTCACAAGGAATCTAGTCTATCTCGTCGGTGCTCTGCGCTTTCGTTTCGCATCACTAAGTGGGCTTATTGAAACTAAAACCTCTCGAATGTTAAAAGAACAGAGGCTTCAGCAGCTTCGACTGCATGGGAAAGGACTAAATGGATCTATTCTTTACGCTGGAAAAAAATCGAAAATTTCATTAAGTTGAGATTCATTTGTATAGCTGAGGTAGGGAAACTGATGAACAACAGGCATTTTGTTGCGGCTGTTATCCTTTTTCAGAGAGGTTCTCGGATTTTTTTATATACCTTTATTGAAAGCTCTAAAGACATAGTTTCAATAGGATTATGGGCAAATTGATTTCGAACCCTAAAGATATGAAACTGACGGTAGCTTTTACGAACAGACAATAGCAGGATCATAAGAAACTGAACAGGAATTAGAAATTTTGATTCTTAAACATGGACTTTTCAACATGCCAAGTCTATCGGGTTCAAAATTCAGTGTTTTTCCTTGAACACTCCAACTTCACCTTGGGACAATGTCGTTACCTGATGACCACTCGTCCTTGTTGCCCTTCCGCCAAAGCAATAAAATGCTTTGCGCAACAATGTACAGCGCACACTTCATCATTGGGGTCTGCAATAAAAGCGAAAGCTATCGCTTTTAGTAATTAAAATAACAACGTTAAAATAATTCCTAATTATCAGAGTACCCTTCGGCGGCGTCAGCTCCATACGTACAATATATTTACTCTGTGTATCCTACGACCGATATCGTATACACCAGCATACCCTTCTCTTATCTACACTCGAACACCCTGTGCGTCGACTAAATTAACTTAATGAATAATGATAATTAGCTCCACAGCTATGACAACTTTCGTACGTGTTCGTCCTTGTACTCACGTTCGGTGCTCACCTATACGTAGATACCCATTACGTTCGCGTATAATAGCTAAATAATCTCATTACAATCAGCGGGGGCTGGGGCGAAGCTTAATAATAACAAACACTGCGAAAAAAGTATATTTAACAAAAATAAATTCACAATAGCGATACATAAGGATTCAGTTCGTGTAATATATTCATATGTAGTCCTGCATCATTATTATTGGAAAATATTACTAACCACCCTATACGCAAGCCATCGTGGTTTATAGAACTGCAGCCAGATGAGTGAGCGTGCGTGTGTGTGTTTGTGGCACGGATGTCACGTCAGTGGCATCTAGTGACCAACGATGCATGCCGAATGACACTGCACTCGGGGGCGTATGTGTGCTATTCTGTTCGAATTAAATTGCGACAAATTAATTTCCTTTGCACACGTGTGCCAAGGTAATTCAATTACGCTTAGCAAGGATAAAAAAAGTAAATTATGAAATTCCAATATACCCCCCAGG
The DNA here is from genome assembly GCA_947623515.1 of Neoascia interrupta. Lineage (NCBI taxonomy): Eukaryota > Metazoa > Arthropoda > Insecta > Diptera > Syrphidae > Neoascia > Neoascia interrupta. The sequence continues at coordinate 20,249,988 of OX392462.1, read as the reverse complement.
GGGCGTGGTCGAGGTGACAAATTAACTGCCAGTGTCAGTGCACAGCCCGCACATGTGTGAGCTTCGATTTACTGCCGCAATCTGGTAGCTAAAATATCTAACCGCAGGCAGTTGGCAGAGTTATTGTTAATTAATTTGTTCGCTTAACGCGGGGCTTGCAGCTGCAGAGAGTATTATGAGGGTAATGTTTGCCAGCACGAAATTCGCTTTCGGTCTCCTGCGAATTGGTAGTTTAGTGTTTAGGCTAGACAAGATAGACATTTTTTGGGCACATAGGTTATAAATATTAGATGCATAAATATAAACCTTAATCGGGTATTCTAAGCTCGATAGACAATTGTTATTGGTTTTATACAAGTAACGGGGCTCCTTACAAAATTTAAGGACGATTGGACACTTTATAGTACTCAATTTTGGGTGCAAAAACGGTTTTACTTCGGACTTTTATAGAACTTATTTGATATTCAATACATTTTTAAAAGAGTATGTAGGAACACACACTTTCATGGGGTTTACCTATTACTTTCATAGTGTGTTTTTTTTAAGTTGGGTATACATACATTCTTGATTTATTCTTTGAAAGTGTTGATGTTTTTGCACATATAACTTTGTTCATATTGAACAGTGATGAAATTAATGAGTAAAAAGAGTGCATTTAATTAGCAGAAAACAAGGTGCGCACTCAATTTCTTCGAATGATTTATTGAAATAGGACGAAAAGTCACAATGCGCTTCTTGAAATATTAAATATAACATAAAATAAAGAATGCAAGGTTTTATGTAAAGCCAATACAGCACAATTGTAGCACTTGTGTGCTGCGCTACCTCTTAAAAACTTTGGGTTCTATGTAGCACTGTGTAGCTGCTGTGTAGAACTATTATTTTTTATATTTTTTCAGCCTAAAATGTAATCTAGTTAAAATATCATATCATTCTATTAAAAATGTTAAATTCTTGAATATAAATGTCTGCTTGAAATATTCTCTTGAAAATATTCTGAAATTTCTGTCAATTACATTGTTTTCTATTGTATGACATCTGGCAACCTCCAAGTGCTATGTAAGAGTGCAAAGTAGTACTTCGGATGTGTCAAGCCTATGGCATTAGAAAACAGGTGCTAGAAAGGTCTACGGAAGCTGCGCTATAGAACTTAACCCCTCAGCACTTATAACCTTATAACTTCAGTGCGCATCAATGACTCGCCAACGAAACCTTACAAAGCCGTGTTACTGAAGTGCATTTTGGGTATCTTATAAGTCCAATATTCAATATTCAAAAAACATTGCTTATGGTTCCAGAGTGTGTACTTGGGTATTAATTACTATTAATTCCTCCACTCGTCTATTGAAAAGTGAGGGTGGGGTATGACGAAACGCACTATTCCATTATTCTTTACGAATAATTTAAAAAAAAAATAAAAAAAAAATCATTTACGAAAAGATTTTTTGGTACTTACCAAAGGTCACTTCTCCATTATCTAGTGAGGATGTATGAGCTACTTTTTTTGTTAAAATTCTTTTTTTTTACAATTTTATAAAAATGAATTTAGCAAAAAAAAAAAAAAACCAAAATAGTGGAGCAAAACTACTTACTGGCAACATGTAGAAAAGAATACTATGTTACCTGGGACCGATATATTAGGTAATGTACGTATAAGTCCTTACCTCATATCCTTAGATTTTACTAAAGCATAAGTATTTGCTGGTTGAGTAAAGAGCGACGGTTTATTTGATTGTTGCTTAATTGTGGTCTGAATATGGCTCAAAAATACTTTTGGAAATGGAAATGGCTCGAACGAAATGAGCAAAGTCTTATAGATCATTCATACTTACTAGCCCAATTGCACTTCATAGTAATATGCGGGAGAAGTACTGAGCTTAGTAAGAGTTCCCTGACTATGATTATTACTTAAGGTGGCGCTACAGTCCGGGGTGGACCTGGGCCTCAGCCAACAAGCTTCGCCAGCCAGCTCTGTCTCTAGGTAGCCATCTCCAGTTTCGCACGCGAAGTTGGCTGAGGTCCCCTTCCACTTGATTGCGCCACCTGAGTCTCGGTGCTCGTCTACTGCGCCGTCCCTGCGGTGTGGATTCAAAGATTTTCCGGGCCGGGGCGTTGGTGTCCATCCGCTCTAGATGACCCAGCCATCATAGACGTTGATTTTGACTCTTTTGGCTAGGTCGGTATCACTGTACAGCCCGTACAGTTCGATATTATATCTCCTCCTCCACTCTCCGTCTATGCAGATGGGACCGTAAATCGTCCGAAGAATTTTCCTCTCGAAGCAGCCTAAAGTGCTTTCATCCGCCTTTGACAGGGTCCATGCTTCTGCACCGTAAAGCAGGACTGGGATGATGAGGGTCTACGATAATTGGCTGAGATTAATCATTTAAATGGAGAGAGTTCTAGCCTTTGCCCTAGCCACTTGGAAAACTTTCTTACAGTCCAGCATTTATGACCAGTCTTGGAGACTTGTCTAGGGCATGCAGAAAATTTTCCCCCAAAGCAACCACAGTATTGTTTGTTTCTCACATTAATGTCTTTTTTACAGTCAGAACATCAGCTCCAAACCCAGAGCAGCTGCATCAACTTAAGACAAGGAAAATCGTTAGTTTATAATCGTATAGTTTAAAATGAAAGCGAGATACTGCGACAAAGGTTTTGACTGTAGAGTGACAGGACTGTGTTGGGGTTAAAATTTTGCTGGGATAAAATTTGTTTTGAAAAAATTCTTCCTTCAAAGTTCTGCATTTCAAAATTATGTTTGACAAAACTCAGGCGGAAATGCAGTTTCTTTTTATACCCTGCCCAGGGTAATTTTAATGCATTGTTTGTACAACAGTGACATAATCACCGAAGACCCCTAAGACCTTTTAGAGATATGACCGAGGCCGACAGGTGAATCGATTAAACTATATCCGACCGTTCGTCTGTCCGTATGTGTTAAATTTTTAGGTCTCTAAAATTGAGCTAGGACGCTCAAACCTCAGGTGTATCTTGGCTTGACAAAGTGTGAAAATTGGTTAAATCCGTCAATGGCCACGCCCACTATACTCTGGCTTCAATGTGAGATAATCTCTATTTCAAATTTTGTTACAAAATGCCTTTTGGTCAATTAAGACAAGGCGTAGGCGATCAAATTTTGGTATAAAGCAATAATGGTCCAAAACCTCTAAAAAAGCAAATATTGAACCGCCCACAATATCGACCATGCCCACATTTAACATGTTAGATCTTTAAAAATCCGATTTCACGGAAAGTTCACTCCAAATCGAAAAAAAGCTTTAAGACAAGTATTAAAGATATTACTTCTTGCTAAGTTTGCTCCATACAAAGTTTTGTGCTCCGCCCACTTTTAAGGGGCGTTTTAAGGAAAAACTGTGTTTTTCTGAAATAATTTTCACTTTTACCGTATTTTCTTATAATTCTAACGAAATTACAATTAATTGATTTTAATTTTTAGCCCATGCCCACATTTGGCGGCGTGGCCTATGCAAATAATATATGAAATCGGGCTAAGAAACTTTAAGGTATGGTGTTACACGGTATATAGGGTGGGGTAGAAGAAGAGAGGGTCGGATAGAAGTTTTTCACAGATAAACTCTTGCATTTACTCACTTGATTTTTTTTTTTCGATTTAGAGTGAACTTTCCGAGAAGTCGGGTTTTCAAAGATATGGTTAAAAGTTGGGATGGTCGATATTGCGGGCGGTCCAACTTTTGCCTTGTGAAAGGTCTTGCGCCAATGTTGCTCAGTACCCAAATTTAAGTTCCTGTGCCTTGTATAACTTGACCAAAAAGCATTTTGAAAAAAATGTGAAATAGAGATTGCCTCACATTGAAGCCAGTAGTGCGCGTGACCGTTGACGGATAAAGCCAATTTTCACATTTTGTCTGTGCAATAGAAGAACCAAGCCAGGTCTAAGATTTCTTAGACCTTAAACCTTCGCACATACAGACGGACGGACGAACGGACATGGCTTAATCGATTCACCTGTCGGTCTCGATCTTATCTCTAAAAGGCCTAAAGGGTCAAGGATTATTTCACTGTGTTACAAACTATGCATTAAAATGAATAAACCCTCGGTCGGGTATAAAAAGGGTAAGTCCAAACATTAATTCATGCGACGATAACTTTTTTACCATAGGAAGAGGTGTATAAGGATAACAAAGCCGCAAAATCTAACAAAAAAAATGTTCCTGCTTTTCGTGTTTTTGGCGAAAACATGACGAAAAATTGGTAATTGCTGTAAATTGCGCAGCAAAAATACGCCCCCAGCAAATTATTAAGCTTAGTGTGGGTTTTTTTATGCTAACAACCTTTTTATTAAATCCACCAAAAAATTCCAGGCATATATTTTTTTTAACAAAAAACAGCTTTTGGCTGTAATTTTCCCAGTAAAACTATAATGTTGTTGACATAAGAACTCTTACTTTTACTAGCTTGATTTTAGTTATTTCAAAATAAGTTGCAATAGTTTTAAAATTGGTTAAATACAATTGGCTTCAATGTAGTGTCAAATGTTAATTCTCATTTTATTTCCAAAGACCTTTCGACCAAGTTAAACAACGCATGGGAACTAAAATTTTGGTGTATAGAATTTGCGACTAAAAATCTTTAACACTGCGAAAATTGTACCGCCCACCCCATCGATCATGCCCACTTTTACAGTGTTACATCTTTAGAAACTTTCTCTGAAAATTCACTCTGAAAATATTCTATAAAAAATATGAGGGATACTGGAATTAGTATCCAGTTATTACTTTTCACAATGTTTTGAGCTCCGCCCACTTTTAGGGGTCGTTTTAAGGAAAAACTATTTTTTTTTTCCTAAATTTTGTTTTTAACACATTGCCAATGTATTCACGCGTTCTAATGAAATAAGTTTAAAAGATTTTCTTCTAAGTTCTCGGCTACTTTTGAGGGCGTGCCCCATACACATATTTCATTGCCAATCAATTAAACCGGCTTCAAGGTTGGGTGTTACTGAGTTTGCGTATCTAGACGAACTTCTTGTAACGAAACAGACGAACCCTGGTTGAACCATTTTTACTTCACATGATGCTTTCGCTCTGATTGACCAACTTTTAACGATTAAGCTTAATGGATGCATGTTCATATGCTAGACGCACGATGCATAATCAAATCTCGGCTCAAAAAAAAATTTGTTACATATTGATTTCGCAGATTCGCTAATAGAAAGTTTTTTCTCGTTTGATAAAGCCACTAAAATTTTGACAAGCGGTGCAGAATGGAAAGAAAGGGCTTAACCTTTTCTAGAAATTTAGGATCTCTTAACTAGTTTGAGCTTAATGCTTTAATTTAATTGCGGTGTGGTAGGATGTTTCTACCAGTGAGGAATGACCACTTCGTGCTCAAAACATGTCGCGTACTTTAAAACCGAACAGACTCAAAATTTTGCAATAAAACTAGCACTGAAACTCTTGCATTGGCTGCTCAATTTTTTTCTGAGTACAAAAGATGGCATAAAGTGTGCTACAGCGTGCCTCTTCCTAGCGTAGAATTCGAGTATTCCTACGCGCTTAAGTGTAGCCAACAGGTAGAGCTCAAGAAAGAAATGCTATTGAAGAGACATCAAAACCGTCAATAGAAGCACTGCTCAACCCACCTGCATCATCATCCAAAATGGTGTCTGAACCCAAGCTTTCTTTGAACTAAGTCAGAGGGCTCAATAAATTGAATCTTTCTTGGGTTTCAGTTTCAGGCATAATATTGGAACCAGGGAAATTACATCTCAGATGAGCCAGCTAGGCAAAATTCAGAAGAGGTTTTCTTAACTTATCCAAACCTATTTTGGGTCTGCCTGTAGTTTAGTTACTTCGGCCATAGACTCACTTGGGTTTTTCCTGAGCACAGGTTTCGTTTGGCACGACTACTGGAGATAGAACAAAAGCCTACGCCCGGACATCTATCTCTCTGGATAATCGACTGCAGCCTGCTTGTGGTTGCCCTTTTGGGCCACCACGCGCTTTCGCTAAGCACTTAAATGTGTTATGCTTGAGCAAAACTGCCGCCTGGCCTGTCTGTAGAGAGAATGACAATAGAACGAACTAGGTCCTTTGTGTTGCCCTTCCTTTGCTTGCATCAGGTGACGAATTCTTGGCGACGTGGTATGTCCGGAACACCTCCGATCTTCATCAACGGAGCTTCTTACCATCTTTCTTTAATGTACCTTTACATAGACGGGGAAACCAAGTACAATTATGCAAGATGTAAAAGGGCTGTATCGTTAGTATAGTACAACAGACCTCTAGTTGTTTTGTAAAAAAAAACACACACACACACCATACACATCCTTTCTATGAAGGCAAGTACACCTTGAACTTATGATCACAAAAGTCCAAAATTTTGTTACTCGTTTTGCTTTGAAGATTCGCTAGCTTAAATTTTACTCTAATATAAAATCCAATTCTTTTTAGTCAAGCATTTTGTCAAGAAGGCTCCACTCAGTCTTCTGAACTCACAATTCTTCCAATCAATAGTGCACCTGACGATTTTTTCAAAACGCATAATTATGCTTAATTGATTTGGTATTGCAAGCTCCAAGAGTAGTTTGTAAGAGGCAAACAAACCTATCAAGCCGGTGCCTACTTAGAAGTACTTGATGCACACTTGGTAAACAAAAACATAGACTGTTTATAAAAGAGTCCACCTGGGGCCCGGCCGACACACTTAAGCTCTTCAACTTCTCATATGGGGACATTTAAAAAGACGCTTCACAATGAGATATCGTCTTTTCGCGGTGGTGGTAGTCGCCAGTGTTTTGAGTGTAAGGACTGATAAACTTTGTGCGACTTGAGGTCATTAGAAATCTTCCAAAATCTAGAATTCACTGAAGCTCACTAGTGGCCAAAGTTTTGACAGCAAAACACGTGTTGTGCGGGGTAGCTTATGCTATGCTACCTTTCTTCCTCTGATAAGTAGCATAGGAGATAAGGCGAGGCAACTCACTCAAAAGTGCTCCAGCGCAGCCGCTTCGAAGCGATATGTCATACATCGTCAGGGCCGACCTGAGGTAGAAGCTTATGTTGAGCAAATTCAAAACTCCTTATCTCTGTGTACCTCGAACTCAGAAAACCTGGAGTATTTTCGATGCTTAGCAAATATTGTGAGTATTTTGATATTTTAAGCTGGTATAATTGCTGTAATTTCCTTCAGGCAAAAGAAGATCAAAAACTCCTTGACATGATCGAAAACCGAGCAAGTCTTCTATCGAAGCAATATTTGGACAGAATGAAGCAGAACAATCGTGAAGAAAGGATTTGTGTGGATCAAGCAGTGAAAGAGGCACAACGTAGAAATGACCAGGCTTTTATAGACCTTGGGGAGTGTACACGAACCGGCTTTTGGCCATTTTCAAATAACTGAACAAAGAAGCAACCATTGGTAACTAAATCAACTTGAGTCAATAAATAGTGAAATTATTTCGACATTTTCTGTACTAGTTTTGCCATAGCAAAAGGAACTTTTTCCATGTCACCTCCATTGACTCCTTATTTATCCTGCACTTCTGTACCACTTCACCAGTTTACAATATACATATTTGCAACAAGTTGGACTACTGTCTATTCATTCTCATCAAACAAAAGAAAACAAAGTTAGCTCAGCGAAAGTATTTTTTCTCTCCGTTAAAAGGATTCATAAGGATGCAATCAAAAGCATTCCTTATGTGCAAACGAACATCCTGCGGCCATTCTTTATATCCCACTACACAATTGTGGAATTTTTTTTTACCGCCAAGTGTAATTCACCAACTCTGTGCCACTTTTGTGTTATAATTTTGTTCAACAGCTTTCCGTACAACAAAACGTTATATTCTGGCCTTACACAAAAAGATTTTCACTCGAGAGCTTCGAAGAATTCTTCTTTTGTGCATTGTTATATTTACAGGACGATAATATGAATGACAATAAAATTATGTCATCAGGTGGATGTGCAATGTGGTTGGCACTTTTTTACTATATCATAAGAAGAATTCCTGTGCAAAGAATTTTTTGTGTCGCCTTTAAGGATTCCCCATCCATTTAATTCTGCGGGTTGTTCTCGATTAAATGAAAACCCTCTGTCAGATTCAATGGATTGGAAGCACCACAGACAACATCCATTCAAAATACAGATGTGTCCCGCAACTATGGCAACCTTTACTCAGAGGAATGGGTCCTTTCTGCTCGGGCGAACATTATATTCCCAAATGAGATGAGCTTCCACGTTTTGAATAATTAATATCGATTTCAATAAATGCAATTATCCTTGGGCCTGTGTGGGGGACGCTCGGCACACATGGTTGCCGCATCTATAAATCGGGTGTACCAGGGTGGGGCAAAATCACACAAACAGACTTTCGACGTCAGGGGAAATCAAGAAGCCTCCATGCTTGTTTAAGTAAATAATGACCTAGGAAATGGATAAATTGTGTGTGCGAGTCGGACTTCTCTGACTCGCCGAGTTCGAGTCGAGATGCTAAAGTTTCCATTATGAATTCCTAATTAATTTGTGGGGCCAGTATATGAATATTGATTGCATTGTCCTTCCCTTGGAGCAAACAGAAGCTGTAGGCAAATAAAGTCGATAACAAGGCAGCGGACAAGAAATTTGTTTGTGTGTTTGTCCTTTCGATAATGATTCTATTTCATACTAATTAGGAGAAGGATTTTCATTTCAAATTCTTACAACTTGAGCTTGTCGTGAAAAATGGCAAAAATCTATTTTTGTTCCCCCATTTGCTTTAAGTTTTAGTGTTAGTTTAAGGATTTGTTGGGGGAAACATATTTCACAAATGGGGCACGACCCTTCCTTGGGGCTATAATAAAGCCTACGAACTTTAATCTTGATGAGCGCCTTTAACAAAGGCCGATATTCCCAAAATGCTTTGTTTGCTATTTCGTACATAGGATTATGCACCCTCCTCATGTAAATTTTACACCTGAACTATGAAAGTGACACCTTTCCTCAAGCATCCACCAAAATAGTTAGTGTATTCTCCACCACCATTGTCGTAGGTAGGTACAGGCACACCTGATTACCCAGTCTAATTTCCATACTATAAGCCGCCCGTTACACTAACAAATACAAAATTACTTATGCAAAGCAAATTAAGTACTAACCAAAGTATGACAATGGAGTACATAGAACGCAGCATACCGATGTTCAAAAGGAACCCTGCGTGTAAAATAAAATAAACAGCAGGCACACGCCCAGGCATTATCCTTGACAGAATATCAATTTCAACCGGCGACAATATGACAGGATATCCGTCACTCATTCTCCCCATTCTTGCTCATCAAAAGGGAAAATCAATTAAAAGTAATCCGATTAGCTTCGTTTCACAAGCTAAGGACCTTAATTGACAGTGCTTTTGAATGCACGTTGGTGCGAGGGCCTTTAATCGGTTAATTGTTTGTGTGTGTGTGTGTGTGTGTGTGAGTGGGAGGAGGGGCTGAAAGACTATTTATCTCTTCATTGTTGAAAGCATAACAAAACAGAATGTTTAAAGCCAAAGCAATCTTAAAATCCGATTTTGCTTTTTTTAGTCCATTGTGATCTGGAAATCCCGCAAAAAGCTTAGGTAGTGATGGAAAAGAAAACCACGCCACGCCCCCCATAAACGATAACAACATAGAAAGTTTTATATAAGCAATGGCAACCAGTTTTCTTCTTATTATATTTTTGGGCTTGGTGTCAAATCGACCAGTACAGGAAAATGTCAAATAGGCCCATAACAATATTGGGCGCTTTGACATTTAAAATATTTGGGTTAATATAGTGTAAAGTCAATCAATCAGCTAAAGTCTAGGAGCTAGTTTTGCACACCGGTCGCATAAGGCATAAGTGCCAATAAAATATCATGGGGACTTTAGTCCCTGTGTCACTCGTTTACTTGAAGTTGATACACAAGGTAAACCCTTCTGGGATTACTTACTTACTTACTAAAGGTGACGCTACAGTCCGCTGTGTACCTGGGCCTCAGCCAACAAGCTTCGCCAGCCAGCTCTGTCTCCAGCTAGCCGTCTCCAGTTTCACATGTGAATTTGGCGGAGATCCTCTTCGACGTGCGTGCGGCACTTGAGTCCCAGTGCTCCTCTGCTGCGCCGTCCCTGCGGGATGAATTCGAAGAATTTCTGGCCCGGGGTGTTGGTTTCCATCCGTTTTCGGTGACCCAGCCATCGTGGCGTTGTATTTTAACTCTTCTGGCTAGGTCGGTGTCGCTGTGAGCGCGTACCTACAGTTCAATGTTATATCTCCTCCTCTACTCTCCGTCTATGCAGGCGGGACCATAAATCGTGAAATATGAACTAGATTCAAGAGAACCCTTCTAGGATTGCTGGCCCCCTATCGGGAACCTCCGCAGGTGGCTGGTATGAGAATGCTTACTGTCAAGATATTGTGGGTTCCGGTATTGAAAATATCCGGGGCGGTTCAAAGCCAGCAGCAAACAAAAAATCCAGGAGCGTCTAGCTCAAAGCGAGTGTCTTCCAAATCCGGCGTCTGTTATCCAGGTAAGGGTCGGCCGTTAAACACTATTTTCTACACCAACATGCAAATAAAATGAATATACTCTGCTGGTAATATCACTGATTGTACCTGCTGCAAATGCATAACACTTGCGGGGGTAAGCTTTGGTGTTTCTGTGCAGTTTCTCATGTTTCGTACTGGCTCATCGCAGAGTTTGTGTTGGATCGAAAATTTATTTTCTCTTCTATCCACAAATTCTTTCCGCTCGCTATTTGCTAGGTATTTTAAGGCTATAGGTATAACCTCGGAGGGCGGAGAATAGTCCCACAGTAGACGAAGTCTAAAAAAAGTTGGCAAGTCTGCTGGAGTTGATGAAATCCGGCCAGAAATGCTCAAGGCAATGGGTGAAGAGGGTGTTAAATGGCAAACACGTGTCATTAAGGTGGCCTGGGATAGCGGGAAGGCACCTAGCGATTGGCAAACGGGAGTTATAGTGCCCATTTTCAAAAAAAGGGAACAGAAGAGATTGCACCAACTAAAGGGGCATATCTCTCTTGAGTCTTCCGGGGAATTCGCGAAGGTGTTGGAAACGCGTTCCAGAGCTGTAATCGAGCCTTTGTTTTGGGAAGAACAGTGAGGCTTTCGGCCTGGCAGAGGCACAACCGACCAGCTTTTTACTCTGAAGGTTATTCTTGAGAAGGCCTGGGAATATGCCAAACCGGTCTATGCGTGTTTTGTAGATCTGGAAAAGGCGTATGACCGAGTCCCTCGGGATACACTGTAGAGAGTTTTGCAGGACTATGCGCTGAGTGCGCCTCTTCTGAAAGCCATTCAGTCTTTGTATGGAAACTGCAGAAGCTGTGTACGGATAAATGGCGTCAAATCCCGTCCTTTTGATGTGCGCGTTGGACTTCGCCAGGGCTGTGTTCTGTCGCCGCTCCTTTTCATAGTATATATGGACTGGATGGTGAGGCGCAGTCTTGGCGAGCAATGTTTCGAATTGGCTGGCATCAGGATGAGCCATCTGCTTTTCGCAGATGATTTGGCCATCCTTGCATCATCCAAACAGGAACTTCAACGAGCACTGGATAGGTTTACAGCCGTCTGTGGTGATGCTGGAATGAAAGTAAATGTGAACAAATCGGAAGTGATGGTTGCTTCCCGAACTCCTGTGCAGTGTACCCTGCACATAAATGGAGTTCCATTAAAACAGGTGGAGAAGTTTAAGTATCTCGGGGTCTTTTTCACGAAAGATGGGAGGAGTAATACTGAGTTGTCCTGTAGAATCGGCCAAGCTGGAGCAATAGTAAAGGAACTGCGCCGGCCGGTCATCAAGAAAGCTGAGCTTGGAGTGAAAGCAAAGATCTCAGTTTTTAATTCAGTGTTCGTTCCGACCCTCATCTATGGTCATGAAATTTGGGTAATGACCGAAAGAATTAGATCGCGGGTACAAGCTGCCGAAATGAGATTCCTGAGGTGCGTTGCTGGTGTTACTCTAAGGGACAGAGTGAGAAACGTCAGTATTCGTAAGAATCTTAATGTTGAGCAGCTACTTCTCCGAGTGGAGCGATCGATTCTTCGATGGTTTGGACACGTTTTTCGCATGCCCCCTGACAGACTTCATAGACAGGTCATGCTAGCCGAGATGCGAGCGCGTCGCCCCCCTGGTTATCCAAAAAACAGGCGGTGGGATCAGGTAAAGAACCTCTCTGAGTCCCGCCTGGGGATTGCGCCGGAGTCTCTTGAGTTGGTGGCGGAGGATCGAGAAAGATGGAAGGACCATTTAGCCACCCTCGCTCCGCGACCCTTTTAAAGGATAAGCGGCATTCGAAAATAATGATGAGGTATAACCTCTTAATCGTAAGCTTATTTTAAAAACAGAAAAGGGGGAAGATGACAGTAATGAAATAAAACATCCAGTCATGGTGGTTGATGGAGCTTGGTATGATGACCCTGGGGTTGATGGAAATTACCCTATCTTCCAGAGAATTGGCCATGGGTTGGTTGCGTGGGTTTTTTGGAACACATTGGTATATGCTCTCCATTGATCATTTTCTAATTCTTCTTAAAAATCTAAGGACTTGGGTTCCCATATTCCACTTGTGCTGTCAAGTTTCAGCCAAGTCCCGTTCTTTGGTCCGACAACATTTGCCTACATTTTGATCTATATCGACCGAGTTTGTAAAATTTTATTGAGTAAAATTTCCACGATATCAACAGGATCCATTCCCACATATGTTTATTATAACACATTGAATAACGGCTGGCCGTGTTATGTTAATGTACACCTTCTCCCTCCAATACCGCCGCGGAGTTGAGGCTGAAGTTGATCGTTTGAACGCACATAAAGGCTTGTTTTCGTTTTCGTAGCCGATTTCATGCCTTTTTTGCATTTTCCGTGATAAATAGTCTCTAATAGACGGAGATAGAGTCCAATTTTTGGCCGGCTCTTGTTGAGATTCTACTATTCAACTCCTTAACTTTTGCATGGAAACACGGTAATTGGCTGTCGCTAGTCAGTGCTGCCAGTGAGTGTGATAGCAAAACTGCTCACTGACCCGATTTTGTGAAAATTTCACTGATGCTACTTGTCAGTCTCGTGTGCCAGTGAATCTTGGATCAGTGAGTGTGGGAGTCAGTATTTCAGGCGTCAGTTCACTGACCGACTCGGAGAAAATTTCACTGACTTGCATCGTGTGTCAGTGAGTTTTGGGACACACTGGTACTGGCCTGCCAGTAAGTGTGATAACTTTTTTTTCCCAACTGACTACTGACGTCCAATTGCTTTACTGGCCCAAAATCTACGTCAGTTTTCGTGACGTCACAGACTGCCAGTGGTCAGTGAATTTACTGTCAGTGTGATATAGGCTTAAGACCTACTGAAGCGTCTATTGTGATGCCAGGTGGATGTTCTATGGATCATTTTGTTTAGATCGCTAAAATCATTACAGAATAAGGCTCCAAGGTGAAGATTTCGGTTATTTGCGAGAGCGGGCATTTGCAGAGAAGTCAGAGAAGAAGAGTGATCTCTTCTTCCTCCACATCCATGCAGCTCCAGAAAATCTGGTTAAAAGAAAGACCAAGCCTTGTCACATGCTTGCCTATCAGAAAGTGTCCTGAATGACACCGATTGTAGCACTAATGTGCGATTTATTAAGGGCCAGTTTTTCAGTGCAGTTAAGCCCAGCTTAAACCAAGATCTGTTAATCCCGTAACAAAACGAATCTATAGTTAGCCCAGCGAGCAGTATTTCAATGCAGAGTAAACGGCGTTAACAAAGTTATCAAAATCTTCGACTCTCGAAATTATTGACTCTCAGAACTCTCATTTCACACAGAAAAGGTGACAGGTGTTTTAGGAAAAGAAGATCATTAGATCATCAAGAAGATCCAGGGTTGATCCGAGATTAACTCAACATTTTTGGCAAGTTAGCCGAGGTTAACCCCAGATCAAAGTTCACTGAAAAACTCATTTCTCGGGTTGATCTCAGTTTAACTTGGAAAGTCGGGTGATATCGCATTAAAAAACCGACCCTAAGAGCTATAAAACTATTAGGACGTTTAAGATCTGGCTTTATACAATTTGTCACTATGTACTACCACCTGTTCATTTAAGATTTGTGCTTTCTATGCTAGCATTCAGTTTTAGCATGAGTTTGCACAGGGATATTGGAATCACTATAGAGGCTTGTTCAGGCGAGATTGAGAGAAAACAGTTCCAAGCTTGGCAACTTCATCAGTTTTGCAGTTACCTAGAATGTCGCTATGCCCTGGCACCCAGCTCAGGTGAATGTTAAACTACTCCGACATCTTCTTTAGAGACAATCGGTAGTATAGGACTACTTTCGCGTTTATAGAGAATGACTGTCAGGTTGTCAGAAAAGGTTCGTATATCCTTGGCGGACACAACGCTATCCTTAAGCCAGGATAAGACTTCCTTTATCAGCATAATTTCAGCTTTAAAAACGCTTAAAAGAAAACAGTCTTAAACATGCACAACTTTTATTTATTTTCATTATTCTTAAGTAAAATTTTATTCAATTGAATTCAAATTCTGACAATGATCTTGACAGTCGTAAAAGCGTACAGTTTTGATAGTGCATACCTACATATATAATGGCCTTAGTGAAAAAGTTCATAGATCTACTTTTGAAAGTTGAAACGCGATCTAGGTTTAACTACTAAAAAATTCGGCGGATTGAGAAAATCGGTAGATATGTTACAAATGTCCCGTGCAATTTACAGGACAATTACGAAAATCGCTCTCTGAAGATTGTTAAATTCTCATCTTTGACAATAATTGATTGTGTACTTTTATGACGCATTTTGATGTGGTTCCGATAGCATCTTGCAGATTCAATTTTGCTTAGCTTATGTTTTCCAATGCCTTTTTTGTGTGTCTCTAATTTAACCAACAAGGAACAACATAAGATTTGCTAGCTTAATTTATAGCAATGTTCCCAACATAGATCAAAATTTCAGCACAATAGTTTCGTGTTTAACTTTCCATTAGATTCTTTGAGCAATAGCAAAAATGTTTGGAAGTTATATAACGGGTGATTTTTTAGCTGGTTTGGTTTTGGCAACACTGGTTTTGACAGCTGACATGTGTTTAGTACCTTGTGTCACTGTCAAACAGCTTCAGTTTGGTTTGCAATTTAACCATGGATCGTCTTACAAATGAACAACGCTTGCAAATTATTGAATTTTACTATCAAAATTCGTGCTCGGTTCGAAATGTTCATCGCGCGCTGCTTCCATTTTATGGTCGGCATTCTCGACCTTCTGAGCAATTGACGTTTCGGGCCGGTCAATTGGCCGCCTAGATTGTGCGATTTGACACCATTAGATTTGTTTTTTGTGGGGGTATGTCAAAGCTAATGTCTATAGGGACAAGCCCGCTTCGATTGACGCACTGGAAGCCAACATCCATGCATTCATTCGTGAGATACCGGCCGATATGTGTGAAAGAGTATGCCAAAATTGGACTCAGCGGATGGGCTACCTTAGACGCAGCCGCGGTCAACATTTGCATGAAATTATCTTTAAACATTAAATTGCAAGGTTCAAATAAATATTTCATTAATTTTTTCGAATTTTTTGTGTTTTTTTTTTAAAAAAGTTCTCAACCTCTTAAAAAATCACGCGTTACTAACTAGTCTTACTACTGTGTACAAGCTCCCGGTTTCGAAACCAGACCGTGGCAAAGCTTTTTCTATGGTCCGACCTCTCCGCGATTCTGTGAAACCTTCCAAACGTATCATGGTCGTGAAAGGTCAAACAATGATTTTTCTGCCAAAAGAGATGAAATTTTTTTTTTCCAGTTAGTGCAAATATCAATCCATGCAAATAGTACTTTATTTCTACTAAAAGTTTTTTTAATGTAAACTCACAAGTGTCTCCACTCCAGTTTAAAAATATTCTATCCTGGAGCTTACAACACTTCCATATGCAGGTACCTAGCAGCTTCTTTCATTAATCTCCTGCTTACTTACATCCAATTTGAAGTCTAAAGAAAACACTTCACTTAGTTGGCTGTTAATATAAGTTGTTCATATCAACACAACGATTTTTTCAGTTTTTACAATTTTATTGCATGAAACACTCCACTGACACATCCTTATTTCAATATGGTATCTTGTGTATTTTCTTTCTATCAACCGAGAAGGCCATTTTTTTTTTGTAATTACTTTTCGTTCTCATCTTTCATATTTTCAAAAAAAGAGGCAAACACAACCATTACCTTCACAAATAGAAAACGGTTAAACATTCTTTAGAAAATTATTTACAAACAAATTCCATTTTTCAAAATAATGAGCTTCCCGAGACGGGAGCAAAGAAACCGAAAGGATCCTACGCAAGAAACACAAGCCTTTTATAAAAACAAACAGGAAAGAGGAAGAGCGCTCGCAAAGCGTTTACATGTAAAGTTAGGTGAATACAAACGGGAAAAGGATTGTTTTTTTTATTTTATTTTCAATAACATTGCAGCTTGGAAGAATGTTTCTGTGTCTGTACAGTCAGTTGAGTAGTCCTGCAAGCTGTTACGCAGCGCGCGGGTAATTAAGAAGCAGAGAAAGATAAACATCATTTTCTCAAGAGCAAAGTGTGTATAAATATGAAAAAAAGAAAAGTTTTTGAATTGAAGGAAGAGACGGATTTCCATATTGAAATGTTGATTTATATCGAATCCTTTAAAATTTAATTTTTGAGCAATTCAAAAAGTAGATACGTTTCTGCAATTTATGACAAGCTGCAAAAAAAAGATATAGTTTCTAGTTCTATAGGTTACTCAAATTTCCTTTCTCTCGTCCTTTGACATCCTTGTTCACATAATTTACTTTATTTTATAATGAACCTTTTCGCCTAAAGTTTTTTAATATTTTTAATTTTGAGGAATTTCTTGGGGAGTTTCTTTTTGGAATACATAAGTTTTGTCAAAGTGTGAATCGAGTTTCATCTTAAATTTCTTTACTACCGCATTATTCTTATGAATATTTTTGCAATTCAAAATTCACGCATAAGACATTAACGTCATCCTGACATAAATCAGAATCCAGGACCTTCCATACACACAAAACTTATAAATACAATATAAAAATTATAACAACTCGAAACTGCATCTGCATTTCGAATGCATCTTGCACAACTTAAGCTTATCACTTCCTCCACTCGGATCCTGCATATCAAGTAGTAGCAGCAACTTTCAGTGCACAAAAAAAAAATACTTTATCCTGTCCTCATTGCAAATTGTATTTTTCTCTCCTTACCATTATTATCCTGTTTTTCTTTCTTTCTGTTTTTATTATTTTATTTCCTTCTGTTACATTACAACATGGAAATAAAATCGAATGGAATTTTATTGTGGTGGCAAAATTGAGTTCTTCCTTTTTTGTGTGTGGCCTGATGCCAGCGAAAGGGAAACACAGGAGCAACGCTCCTAGGGAAAAAAAGCTTGAATTTCTAAGTGACTCTGACTATAACAGCGGTGGAGCCTTTGGCCTTCGCTCTGCTTTCGAACAACAGCAACAACAAAAAAAAAAACCTCGCTCGTCGAGGAAAATTGAAAATTTAACAAGACGAAGATTTTCCATTTGAGACGTTCAATTTGCCTTAATGGATGGAAATGTCTTTTCGAATTCCAGCTTGGGTCAGGATTTGCTTTTGTGTATGGAAAAAATACAGAGGGTAAATCTGTTTTTGTCAGTATATAATATATCCTTTCTACTTTTTTTTTAGTACGATGTTGTTGTTTTGGTTTCTTTTGTCATTTCGATGTCTTCTCTACACTTGGCCGCAATATGCGCGGGAGTACAAAGGATTTTAGCTTTCTAACCTTCAACAGTCTAGCGTAGTATATAGTATCTGTTTAACAACAAGGTTATGGGACAATTCAATTGATACGTACATTTCACATTGTGTTGATACTGCAGGGATTTTGGCTTTTATCCGAAGAACATTTTGAATTTTAAAGTGAATCCTTCGAAAGTGAGGGTCTAGCTGCTGTAATAAGGTGTTCTTCTTATGCCATTACAGATCCATTTTTGCAAGACATATAAGAATACAGGTTTCCACCATGTGGATTATAACACTCATGGGTGCTTTGCTGTTCCTGTAAATTTAATAATTGAATTAAACGATGGCAGCCTTGTGCGAACTAAGGAAACGCCCAGGAAATGGACCTAATGATGCATGAAATAAAAACGATAGAACACCAAGATAAAAAAAAATAAAAAAGGAGATACCGATTTTGGGTGAAAAGTAAAAATGAGCGGATGCTGTCCTTTTGCCACTGAAGAACCATTCACCATCATGGATTAAATGAATAAAAAAATGATTTATAAAAAATAGGAAAACCGTATCCGAGAAAGGAATATGCAGCAAGAGGATATACAGCATTGATGGGCGGCTTAGCTAAGATGGTTTTGATTAATGACATAGAGCGCATCTAGAGGTGGGAAAATAGGTTTTTTATCCCATGAATATAGTGAAGGAGATATACATAGAAAGAAAATACGCCCTTTTTTATCAAGCCGAATAGCTCATGTTTTATTTAACACCCACTTCAAGGATTTAGAGCTTTTGCATTCATCGCAAGGACCTAGTTGGGCTGGTTCACATAATTGAATTGGCTCGAAAGGTAAACGGAAGAAAAAGTGAACGGAAACAGCCATAAACTTATTTGTTTTTTTACTAAATTTAAATTTTTTGACATTTTTGGCGCGAGTGTAGCTAAATCAAATGTATTTTTATTTAAAAATTAAATTAGATAACCACCGACAGCTGCTATAACCTTGAGGCAGTTAAGTACTTTACCTGGGTTCCGCTAGAAATTGAGACAACGAACGACACGAGCGCAGAAATCAAACGAAGGTTGCCAATCACTGTTTTTTTGGGCTTAGAGGACGATTGAGTAGCAAAGCCCTCCCTCTCTCGAAGAACTAAGGTATCCATTTATAAGACCCTTATAATCGCATGCCTGTTTTACGACGGACCCCGTTAAAGCTTAAAGGCAGATGAAAACGCTTTAGACTGCATCTAGAGGGGAATCCTGCGGGCGATTTATGGTCTGCATTAACGGAGGGTGGGAGGAGGATATATAACATCAAACTGTCCATCAAAAGTCAAAACGCAAACGCCTGCGAGCAATCGCGATGGCTGGATTACCTAGATCGAATGGAAATAGAAACCAACGCTCCGGCCCGGAAAATCTTTGAATTCACCCCGCAGAGACTGGCGAAATAGACTCAGGTGACGCAGGCAAATGGAAGAGGAAGGGTTTCAGTCAAAATTCTGCCGGTGTCAAAATACTGTTTCCACAATTACGTAACTTTGACAAAGCGTCACAATAAAATAAGTATTGGAGCGGCACGCAACTCCCCTGCCCGTTTCTTTTTTTGGCTTTCCGTTACTTCAAAAAACTCAAAAGTTTGCTTAAAATACAGCTTTTGTTACTTAAGTCAAAATTTCGGAAAGCAGAATTTCGGAAAGTAGAATTTTGTAAAGCAGAATTTTGAAAACCAGAATATTTTAACACAGAATTTTGAAAACAGATTTATGAGCCGCTCCCGAAGTCCGTTTGCGGTCAAAATCCTGCTGGGGTCAAAACTCTTTTTTTTTTTGTTTAAATGCAGCTTTCAAAATTCTGCTTTTCAAAATTCTGTAACTTTGACAAAGTTTCACTATGAAGGGGGTGTGTATAAGGGGGTCTGCCACCCCTCTGCCTGTATCTCGTTTCTACTTTTGCTTTACTTAAACCAGTGAGTAAGTGCTACCGTGTGTAGGCAGAAGTTCATCCTATCCTGAATAATTGTAAAATGCTGATGTTATTGTTATTTTTTGACATTTTTTATTTAGGGCAAACTTCGAAAAGAGGCGTGGTCCTTACTTTCTTACTTAAGGTGGCGCTACAGTCCGGGGTGGACCTAAACCTCAGCCAACAAGCTTCGCCAGCCAGCTCTGTCTCTAGCTAGCCGTCTCCAGTTTCGCACGCGAAGTTGGCTGAGGTCCCCTTCCACTTGCGTGCGCCACCTGAGTCTCGGTGCTCCTCTACCGCGCCGTCCCTGCGGTGTGAATTCGAAGATTATCCGGGCCGGGGCGTTAGTGTCCATCCGCTCTAGATGACCCAGCCATCGTAGACGTTGTGTTTTGACTATTTTGGCTAGGTCGGTATCGCTGTACAGCCCGTACAGTTCGATGTTATATCTCCTCCTCCTACCTCTCCGTCTATGCAGACGGGAACGTATATCGTCGTGAAACGTGGTCCAACCGTCCCTTATTTCAAGCTATCAATATCAACATAGATATTTCCAAATTACGCTTAAAAAAGGTGGTTAAATTTTAAGGGCCGATGTTAATTTTGCGACCTCAGCGGCACTCCACCATCCGATGGTCCAAATTTTCGATGACGCTGAAGCATAAGTGAGGTTCTTTTCCGTTAATGTGCCGAATTATCTCATCCTTTTGCTCTTGAATTATCGCTGGCTTATCAACGTACACCTTTTCTTTCAAATAACCCCAACGAAAAAAGTCCAACGACCTCGCCACCACGTGAGATAACACGACCATTGAATTTGTCGTGCAAAAAAGCTATCCTGGCCACCATTTTGCTTGAAATGGTCAAGCGGCTTTAGCTCTTGAGTCAATTACACCTTGTAAGCGCGTTGGAAAAACGTGCGGTAAATGCTAGTCTTTATGCATAATGTTCATCAACGACGAACGTGAGAGGTGCAATTGTTGGACACGGCGACAAGTTGAGGTGGACGGCTCTTCAGCCACACTATCGCGAACAGCAGTAATATTTTCTGCAGTACGAGCTGTGCGAGCATGCACTGGTGTCTTCACATCTCCTACAGACTCGGTTTGCTCAAATTTTTGCACGATTTTTCCGATTGTTCGCACATTTGGATGATTAAATTGACCAAAAAAATCACGAAGTGCACTACATGCATTTTGATTTGAACGCCTATTTTCAAGCCTGAATAACTTTGACGCGTTGCTGATTGTGTATCTTTCCATGGTTCAAATTGAGTTAGTCTGAAATTGAGAAATGTCAAATGAAATGCAGAAAAAAACTTGACGTTTAGGTGTGATTCGCATTCAGCATCGGCCCTTAAAACTTAACCCACCCTTTATGTACGTAAAAATGCAATTCTTTTGTTCAAATTCAATATTTTTGTAAAATCGACCCCCAAAGGGGGGCGTTGCTAAAATGTTGTTGAATAAAATCTAGAATGAAGTTTCGTTTACTTTTCTTGCTAATTTTTATTTTTTATTCCTTCCTAAATTAGGCTTAAGGCCAGTCGAAAATACGCTTTTTTTTAGAAAATTTGT
Source organism: Neoascia interrupta (assembly GCA_947623515.1). NCBI lineage: Eukaryota > Metazoa > Arthropoda > Insecta > Diptera > Syrphidae > Neoascia > Neoascia interrupta. The sequence goes on along the minus strand of OX392462.1, from coordinate 20,228,686 downwards.
TGTTTTTTTTTCAATTCTGCCTTTAAATGTGGGTGTGGTCCAAACTCTTGTATGAATAAAATGTGTACAAAATGTAGAACGAAGTGTTTTCTACATAATATATTAAGGAAAATTTTTTTCAATTTGGAATAAAAATATTGAATAAAATGCATTTGAGAAATTGCCCTTTAAATCGATGCCACGCCCACTAGGGGAGAAAAAGCGATTTCATTTTCATTTCTTTATCTGACAATACACAGGAAATGATAAATATCAAATTTAAGGCTTTTAAGACGTCTTACAGTTTTGAAATCTCTGGAGGTAGTTGCATATTTACATTTATGGGCGTCCCTGTGGGCGGATTTCAAAAATGTTTACATTTGTACTGCTTCGCATAACGTGGAGCTTACGTACGAAATTTCGGCTTCCATGGTCGAAAATGCAAGGCCTAAAAACGTGTGACATACGGACAGACAGACGGTCGGGCATGGCTTGTTCGATTCAGAACTCAGTCTCGACCATATGGCGTTAAGTTCTTAGGGGTCTACCATTATTATTTAACAGTGTTACATACTATGTGACAAACTTAATTTTAGGTACTCCTTTGGGATGGGGCAGAAAAAATTTAAAAGTTTGTTTGAAAAAACAGGATAAACACAATTTTATGGCTTAAGTCAGAATGTTGGAAAGTAGAATATCGAAAAAGCAAAGTTTTGAAAGCAGAATTTTTTTAAGCAAAAAGTAGAATTTTAGAGCAGAGTTTTAAATATGACCCGCTTTCGAAGGGGACCTCAGCCGGCTTCGCGTTAGAAATGTACACAGAGCTGGCTGGCGAAGCTTGTTGGCTGAGGCCAAGATACCCACGGACTGAAGCCCCCATGACCTTAAATAAGTAAGATAGATTGAGGATGTCGGTAATTCTAGGAAAAATTGCCTCTACGTTATTTGTGTGTCAAAGATATGTCGAGCATCACTTGTCATACGAAGCATCGCAATCCGCCGGTCGAAATTGACATGCGTGCAAACACCTCTGTTAACAAACAAAAAACTTCCGTATCATATTAACACCCGCCACACTTGGCAAATTAGAAGTTAATTTCAAATTTTTCCACGTTATACCATTAACTACTCGGGATACGGTGTAATGTTCCTACTTCCATTAAGTTTATTACAGAAGTCGATTCTTGTTTTAATTCAGTGTCCTTTGTCCTACAATTTATTGTCAAAAGATTTATCTCACTCCCTTCAATCACGGACTTATGTACAAAATTTATTCGAAACTAACAAATCAATTCCATAATTCATGAAATGTGTTACATATTCTCAAAAGGACATAAAAGCACCTAAAATAAACCGGAATCTGTGCCATGGAATAAATTGAACAGAATTTATGCTTGTAAAATCCACTAAAGCTCCCATGCTATCATCAGAAAAAGGCTTATCTGGAATAAAAACTTTTTTGTTTCAATATTATCTATGACCAAAGAGTAAACGCACTCCACGTCAATCACTTTATTCTAATTTTCAAATTGGTCGACACTGTCAAATGCATTTTCTAACCAAATCAATAGGGTTCAACTGACCTCCAACGCTAGTGGACAAATGAATCAAAAACACTCTGTCGAATGATTGAATTTCGAAAAAAACAGATACCCACAACTATAACGAGGATGCAGTCCCCTATTATCTCAAATCGTATACAAAATATTATCTGAATATGCATTGCAATCGTAGAGTAGAGAGTGCCCAATACCGAATTCAGTTATTGTTCCAACCCATTTTTGGTGATGCATATATCTATTTATCTGTATCTACGCGTTGACTAAACACCACATCCGCTTCCCTGGGTAGATTTTCTGTGGGACATAAATCACGGAATGCCAAGTTCTGTTCAATCCTGCGGTCACCGAACTTTGCCATATTTCAAAATTTCTATTTCCTGAAATATCTAAATTTTTGATTTATCGGTTTTCATCAAATGGGTGGCAGCAGCGTGATTCCCTTCACCCAATTTCAGCGTCTGGATGAGTTGTGGTGCGGGTGGTGGACTGAATCCTGAATAACCGGATGGTGAACACAAAATCGCACCACGGGACAACGACATGCGACCAGGCCAGGACAATAATAAATCGGAAAATAAATCGATGGTAATTGATAAAATGTCAACCGAAGGGGGTGATTGCAAATCACTTAGAACTGGATTGGATGGTGCCTGCTGGTTGTGGTAGTGCCAGCAAGAAATGATGCCGCATGCAAATCGTGTGATGTCCTGTAATTGAGGAATCAAGTGCCAGCTGGAGATACATAGTATACAGTGGGGCTGGGACAGGGAAGGGACAGATGTTCAGCGAAGTTATACGAATAAATTCGAAAGACAACATTTTACTTTAACCAGAGAGCAACTTTTAGTGGCGCGAGAGTCTTTGAAATAAAAAGGAATGTTAAGGACCTTGGGATTTTATACAAATAGGAAAATTGGTTTTACTCCTTTATGTATTGGTTCAGCTCTGCTTTATCACTTGTATCGTGTTAATATAATAAATGCTTTGAATATAGTGTAGAAATCGAACCAGTGCAACATACAGATTTTTCGAAAACAAATATCTATACTGACCCTTGTGCCTTAAACAGAGGTCTGTGCCGACCTCTTCTTAGTCAAGATGACTTAACCCATACTGCATACAGTTCATTCGCAAACATCCGTCAACAAAGCCCAATTGAATGTTGTTAATTTTGTTTAACAACAAAATGCCCCTGCCCCCTATAGTGCCCAATGTATATTGAGTTTAATATAGTTTGAAAGGCAGTGCCATTTTCACCGCAGACCTCCAATTCTTTTTATAAATATTATCGAGACCGGCATAAGCTCCTTGCATCCGGGCGGCAGCGGAGGAATTCCCCAGATGGTATCAAAGGCGGCGTCCACAGTTCCAGTCAGGCCGAACTACTTGAACACCTTATATGGTCTACTACGATGTATTCGGAGCTCAGGCCAATAAGGAGCGGGCTATCCGGCTCTCCGTCCTTAGAGCTTAACAAAGGATCTGGTCCTCTAGGTTGGGGGTCGTGCCGTCGGGGTGACTTCCCGGCCACGTAAAGAAACACAAGATACGAAGCAGAAACAGGCCTCGGATTCGGACGGATTTACTGTTGACGACCAATGCAAACGAAGGAATGCAAGGTCCCTTAACAGATCACGTGCAGCCGAGCAACTAGCGGATGCCCTAAACGACTGCAAGGCAGACATTACTGCCATCCAAGAAATGTGGGGGGACGGGCTGGGCAAAAAAAAGGATGAAAAACTGCGACTTCTACTACAACGACTGCTATCGACATCAAAGCCAGCGCCTGTTTGGATGTGGTTTCGTTGTTGGAGGCCGACTTAGGCAAAAAGTCTTGAGCTTCAACCCTGTGAGCAAGTGCCTCGCGACGGTCCGCATCGAGGCTAAATTCGCCAACATTAGATTCGCCAACAACAGAGGAGAAAGATGACGACGCCAAAGATGTGTTCTACGAGCTCCTGGACAAAACTTATCAGCAGTGCCCTAGTTACGATATTAAGATTGTCCTAGGCGATTTTAATGCCAAGCTGGGAAAAGAGGGCATCTTTGGTCGTACAGTCGGAAAGCACAGCCTGCACGACACGATTTAACGGATTAAGGCTGATCGACTTTGCTGCGGGCAAAACACGTTGTGGTAGCTAGTACACAGGTCTCGCATCTCAATATCCGCAAAGGGACATGGAGATCTCCCGATCAATCAACCGTCAACCAGACTGACCACATTGCGCTCGACGCAAGGCAATTCTCCAGTATCATGGATGTCCAAACTTTCCGAGAGGCCAACATTGACTCGGATCACTACCTTCTTGTAGTCAATGTACAGCTGCGGGTATCCCGACCAACGCCAAGCACTGGAAATACTATGAGGAAGTTTGACGTCGGCCGACTACAATCGCAAGAGATGGCCAGGTCCTTCTCCAACCGAATCTCTCAAAAACTTCTACGAAGTACTATGTAGCCAGCATCAAGTATTGATAGCCAGTGGCAACATTGCCAAAATGCCATTAGAGACGCCGCCTCTGAAGTGCTGAGTTTCACACGACCACCACAACGAAACCAGTGGTTTGACGATAAATGCCAGAAAGCACATGCAGCTAAACAGGAAGCATACAAAGCGGCTCTGCACAGAAGGACTAGAGCTGCTCGCGAGCTCTACGAGCAGAGGAGGAGAGAGGAACACCGGCTTAGGTCCAAGGGTATAAAGTTCGAACTAAAGCCTGTAAGGACTATCAAGGTAACATCGTTGTAGAATCGCAGTAGGTGCTGAGGATTCGAAAAGACCACTCCTGCAGACTGTATAACGGCGAAGACGAACCAAATACCGCTGTCAGGCAGAACGAACCATTTAACCCAGGCGAAGACGTTACCGACAAAGCATACGAACGATATAGCCCACCCGACCTGGAGGAGGTGACAGTAGCTGTGTCTAAGCTCAAGTGCAACAAAGCAGCCGGAGCAGACGGCCTAGATGCCGAACTTTTAAAGTCCGCTGGCTATGAGCTGCTTAGGAGCATGCACCAGCTCATCTGTAAGATATGGTCGGAAAATAACATACTCGACGAATGGAACCTCAGCATTGTTTGCCCGGTCCTGAAGAAAGGAGACCCCCTGAGTTGTGCCAACTACAGAGCCATCAGTCTTCTTAACATCGCATACAAGATCTTTTCTGCTGTACTGTGTGAACGCGTGAAGCCGATTGTCAACAATCTGATAGGCACATATCAGTGTGGCTTTAGGCCAGGAAAGTCCACCATCGATCAAATATTCACACTGCGGCAGATCTTGGAGAAAACCCAGGAATTCCAAATCGACGCACACCCACCTTTTCATCAATTTCAAGGCCGCGTATATGACAGTATATATAGAGACGAGCGCAATGTCTAGTTTTGGCATCCCTGCCAAACTCGTCAGTCAAGGTCGGCAAAAAACTCACCGACCCCTTTGATGTCAAAAAAGGATTTAGACAAGGCGAAGCTTTTCAAAATCATACTTGAATATGGGGAATTGTTTAAATATTGAGAATTGTGCAGAACTCCCGCGCCAACAGCAGTGGTACAATTTTTCAAAAGTCCGTTCAAATACTCGCATACGCAGACGACATTGTCATAATCCGAAGAACAAAGCTTGATGTCAGTGAAGTATGCCTTCGTGAGTATTGGAACAGAAGCGGCGATTATGGCTTTGACAGTCAACGAGGGGGGGGGGGGGGGGGGGGGCGCCTTGGCGTAGTGGTTAGTGTGTGTGCTTACTACGCCGGAGGTCTGGGTTCGAATCCTTTCAAACCGAAAATCTAGGTTCAAATTCCATCACCACCTGAAAAAAAAGACTGGTTCTTTTTCACGGCCCCCACCTCCGCGACGGTCTGACAAGCCCTCCGAGAGTATCATTTGTCTTGAAAGACTTCTCAAAGTGCCGTTCGGATTCGGCAAAAAATTTTAGGGCCCCTTGTTTGTAAAGAAATTAGCACACCAGCATACATTGTTGAGAAGTTGGCCCTGGTTCACCTAGAACTGTTGCGCCACTCTATTTATTTTATTTAGTCAACGAGGGCAAAACCAAGTATATACTGTCTTCAAGAAAAGACACCCAACATTGACGTCTTGGACAAAATATCACCATCGACAGCTATAACTTTGAGGTAGTTAGGGACTTTGTCTACCTGGGTTCCGCTGTCAATTCAGACAATGAAACCAGCGCTGAAATCAAACGAAGGATAACTCTTGCCAACCGCTGTTTCTTTGGGCTAGGAAGTCATTTGCGTAGCAAAGCCCTCTCTCGAGCAATTAAAGTGTCCATGTATAAGACCCTCATCATCCCAGTCCTGCCTTACGGTGCAGAAGCATGGACCCTGTCAAAGGCGGATGAAAACACTTTAAGCTATTTCGAGAGGAAAATTCTTCAGACGATTTACGGTCCCGTCTGCATAGACGGAGAGTGGAGGAGGAGATATAACATCGAACTGTACGGGCTGTACAGCGACACCGACCTAGCCAGAAGATTCAAAACACAATATCTACGATGGCTGGGTCATCTTTTCCAACGCCCCGGCCCGGAAAATCTTTGAATCCAACCCACAGGAACAGCGCAGTAGTAGGAGCACCGAGACTCAGGTGGCGCACGCAAGTGGAAGTGGATTTTAGCCAACTTCGCTTGTGAATCTGGAGACGGCTAACTAGAGACAGAGCTGGCTGGCGAAGCTTGTTGGCTGAGGCCCAGGTCCAACCCAGACTGTAGCGCCACCTTAAGCTTAAGTAAGTAAGAAACCGGCAGGAGAATCGATTAAGCCATGTTCGCCCATCTATATGTAAACAACTTTTAGGCCTTACATTTTTAGCAAGCGAGTTTAAATTTTATAGTCGAGCAGAAAGTCCTTATTTACAGATTAGGTTTGAAAATTATTGAAAACCGCTTACACTAGAAAACCGCCTGCTAGACACGCCCGTGTCAAATATAAAAAAAAATCTCAAATAAAAAAAGAAAACTGTTTTTCACTCTAAGTCTTAGCTATGATACAATGGTGCTAGCAAACTGATTTTTGGTATTGTGATGTCGCGACAGACGTGAAAAGACATACGGGAGTCGCTGAATGCACCCATCGATTCACTTTACCAGCACATCTAACTGTCACTCCAGTCAGCCGACATCCTTCAGTCATTCGAAATTCGAATTTCGATATCAAATATTCCCTCCAATGCAAAAGCATTGGTGGAAATTTACCAACGGGGAATTCTAGAACGTGTTGAATTTGTATAAATATTCGGATGAAAGGCTTGGACAGACAGTTGTATTTAAAGCGTTGTATTGTAAAGATCGGTAGTTTAGTTATCTACACTGCTGACAACTGACTTGTTTGTAATATTGTTTCGCGCTGTCAATCATCTGCAAATGAATATTTTCATTGGTCAATACTTCCAACATTTCGATTTGGGTAAATTTTCTATTTAGAAATGCAAAATTCAGTGCATATTAGAAGTTTAAATAAATGGTGTCACTAACTGATGGAAAACTGACTAGATTCATTGTGCATTTTCAAGGAATAACTAGCCCTGGAGTAATTTACCACTCGAGTGAATGAGGTAAATTAAAGTCGGAGTAGAACACCGTGGTTCTTGCACAGGTCGACAAGTTATATGAACAATTTACCTGTCACGGATGGGACATGTGCCACCTAACAATATGAACAGCCGCTCCTGGGAGAATTATAGAAAGGTTGTTCCCTCAACCTTTAAACTGTATTCGATTTTACGCCTACAGTGACACTTTTAGCTCCGTACGTAATGGGTAAAACATAGAAGTGGGAGTTCAACTGTCACTCGGGTTACCGAGGTCAAGATGTTTAGGCTAATCGAAATGACAGGAAACCTTGTTGGAGTTATAGCCCAACATGATGTCAACCTTACCCTTATACGATTGTATGATTGAATCAATAATCATTACACGCTTACCCAAGAGCGATTAGCATAATACTCCAAACGAACGGAGCTGTGGATGCGGAAAGGATAACAAGATAAATGTTATTGGTTAATGGATGGCAACGCTGAGATGCACAATTACGGTGTGGACATAATTATCGACTGTGTATTCGGTATCCGCAATACATACAGATCGACAACAGGGAATCGTGTTGTACCTACAGTTGGTTTGCGGGACAGGAGTGCGCCTTTCTATATGAAATATGACAGCAACCTGGCAATTTGGGGTTTGATTAATGTGGGTTTTGGAATTGGCTATTCCTGTGGATAAATTAATTGACATCACACGGACTGGTGAATACAAGGATAAGATCAATGTGCTGTGTAATAGCAGGGGAATTGATGAAGATTCCGCCGAAATTGTGATTATTAAATTGGCTCGATTCAGTGCGTATGCAAATGGACTTTATTTTGCATCAAACGCATACATAGGTACATATATATTCCACAATTATTGTTGATAGTACTCCAACAAGGTGCTGATAATAATAACTCCAGCCTCAAGGGTACCAAGAATAGGAGTAATTGATCTAGTGTTAAAAAAATGATATACTGTTTCAATTCTTATTCGCCACTTTAACACTCACGACTTAAATTCTTGCATCTTACGTACTGCTACACACAACGATACGTTAGCTAAACTTTACTGCAATTAATTCCCAGTTTCGTCAGAATCCACAAATAACATTCCCGGCTTAACCGCACGAAATCCCTCTGTTACAAGTTATAACGCACTCCGCTTGAGACAAACACTCATCGACCACCTGCACCGTTTCCCATCGTAAAGTCTAAACGAAAAGCGAATTTCCCAGGGAAAACTGCCATAGCAAAAGTAGCACATTTTAGCAGGATAATGGAAGAAAACTTCAGTCCTTGCGGTTAATTTATAGGACAGCGCCTTTTATGTTGGAGTGCAATAGTGTAGTTGAGCAAATAATTTTTTTACTGCCACTGCAACAGTGCGTCACAAATAGACCGATTTATCAAGCAGAGCATATACACACACATAGTTTGAAAAAAAAGGATAAAGGACGAATGTGTTCCTCGTAAGCACATTCGATTACAGTCAGAATTACCACGAGTCATTCATTGATGGGATGAAATTGTCCTGTGATTACGTTAAACACGTCGGTCGTACTCGAGATGGTAGATGCACACACAAAGACGTCCACCAGACCACATGGCAAATACGTGCCAAGGATGTTTGATAAGTGTGCCTGTCGTTTGATTTGTGTTTGTGTTTTTTTTTTTTGCTTTTGCCTTCACCAACCGAACAGCGAATAAATAAGAAAAATCTTCCAATAGACTTTGGAGCACCTTAAATACATTGCACAGACTGTGTCTCGCTTACCAAGGGATGCAGGGTGTTCAAGCGCGGATGTAGCTCTACTCTTACGTGACAGGATTTCTTCCTGTCAGAACGGATTCCGTTCGCTTATTACACACCCATAAAAGGCCACCCGTAGCAGTGACAGGAGCAACGACGATAGGATGTAAAGGAAAAAATCTCTGGATGTGTCAATTGATAAATTACAATCCTCGTTGCGCTAAGGCGACACGCGGGAGGAGCCATATCCATTCAGTTGACAGCACACGCTGTGTGTTATCCTGTGATGCAGATAGCATTTTATCGTGTAGTGAAAATAACATATTAGCCGGGGCCAGGATACACGCGACAAAATCGAATTGAGTTTTCTATCGTTGCTCAGCTATGTTTCGCGCTTCAGGTTTTTTTTTTTCTGTCCTGTGTATCCGGAGTAGCTAAAGTCGATGTCGTTTATGGGGTGGATCATTGTCCTTGGATATTTATTGGATGTAATTTTTAGTCGACAGTTCGTCGATATGACATTGTCGTTGTACCTGTTCAAGCGCATGAGATTTTTGATCCAAAGGAGAGGTAAAAGGCGCATACATACATCTGATGTTGGAGCGGGGGAAAGACATAACTTCGTAAGATATTGGAGCAAACGATATGAGGAAGAATTATTTTTTTAAATCAATAATTTCGAATTCTATGAATTTTTTTTATTGCGAAGATCAGAAGCTGATGATGCTGAGATGGCGTCATTTTTGTCAAGCGTCTAGAATTTAGTAAGCTGAGAATTGCTTAGCTCCTTGTGCTTAGGTTATTCTAGTCCTTGCAGTCAAGGAGGCAGCCAGCCAACTGTCAATAAGGGCCATACTACAGGATGATATTACCATATTTATAGACAGCCAGGCAGCCATAAGGGCAATAGCTGCGACTGAAATGAAATCCGAACTTGTTAAGTGCTGTCGCAAAGAGCTAAAGGTTCTCGGCTCACAGCACAATGTAAGACTCTGCTGGGTTCCTGGCCACAGGAACTTTCGTGGCAATGAAAAAGCCGATGAGCTTGCACGACATGGATCAACATTGGATCCTCATCAAGCCCTTCAATGGATCAAACCTCCACTCTGTGACCTTAGAAGGCGGGTGGAAAACAAGATTCGGATGAAAGCAAATACAAGATGGACATCCTTGTTCACCTGTGAAATCTCAAGACAAATGTGGCCTAAATATGATAAGTCCCGAACTAACGCGCTCATCAAGAGCAACAGGAAGACTCTGTCGTTACTAGTACGTACACTTACTGGCCACAATCTTTTGAGACACAATGCTATGAAACTAAATCTCGACAATGACGACATCTGCAGAGGATGTGGCGATACGGATTGCTACGAGGACACACCTCACTTTCTGTGCCACTGTCCCAGTCTAAGTCAGTTGAGGAAAAGAACTTTAGGAAGCTACTTCTTCCACGACATCTCAGAACTTTCAAACGCACCACTAACATCTCTTTCCAGCAAGGTGGCTCCAGGAATTCAACACGGCGTAAGAAGGAAGCGGAACATCCACACAACTAGGATTATCTCCCATTGGGTATCACAATGGGTCTAAATAGACCTAAGTGCGATGAGGCACGGGTCACCTCGCTCCATCAGCCCAACAACCTAACCTATTCTAGGAGCACTTGCATTGGGATAGTGCTTAGGTTTCCTACGAGGGGGGGGGGGGGGGGGGGGGCAATGCCTAGACTTCCTAAAAAATATAACGTCAAACCTATTATTATCCTTATTATTATTATCCTTAAACTTGTCATTTTTTCTGATTCTTCAGGCACCTGGGTCTTCGTATAAGACTTCTCTAAACAGTGTGATTGTCTGTTGCTAACAGCATCCTGTGTGCCTACGTTTGCATACTTCAAAATTCTGCTTTTTAGAAAAAAAAAACTCTTTCGAAATTCTGGTTTCACAACATTATAAGTAACCAAGGAAAAAAAAATCTGCTTATTCTGCTTTTTAAAGCAAACTTTTGACTTATTTTAAGTAAAGCAAAAGAAAAAACGAAAAAGGCAGGAAGTTAAGACCTAGTGACATACTTAACTGTGTCGCTTTGTAAAAGTTGTATTTCTAGAATTTTGTAAAATGGAATTTTTAAAAGTAAAATTTAAGAAGCTTAATTTTGAAAAAAGAATTTTGGCGCGGTAGTATTTTGACCCCATCCTTCAAAGCCCGAAACGGACAATTAGTCGTGTGACATGCGTGCCTTGCCAAAAAGTTGTCCATTTAGAAACAACAAAATTGGGAAATGTTGGCTGATTGATGCCAACACCAGAGGCTCAATTTTTTGAAGAGTTCTTCAATACATTGTTTTCACATTTGACACTGAACCAAGACAAAGACCAGTCATGAAAGGGTAAAAAAATAAATTGGTGGGACCTGACGCGGAAGATACATAACTTTTTAGATAGGGCTTTCAAAAGTTTCCTGGCCCATCTCACTTAAGTTCGATGCGACAAACAGTAGAAGAAATGCTAAGTTTTGCATGCGTAAATGACAATGAAAATCTAGTGGGTGGTTTTAATACGTTTTGCGAATCGTTGGATACCCCAATACAATTGACCGGTTTAAGCTTATAATTGCGTTATAAAGCTTCATTGTTAAATATTTTTATTTACTTGAAGTTCATCGAATAAAACACGACTAATTTAAGATCAAATCACAATTGATTCAAATCCTTTTTTACTTCAACCCCTCGATTTTAAATATTCAACGCTTTAAATACAACTGTATCATCCGAGGCTGTTACCTGTGTATAAATAAAATTCACCACGTAGAATATATTTCTTACTTCGTACCTTATATTCCATTGGCATTGGTTTCTACTGAATTCAGTGGAAGTAAAATGTTCGATATTCAAATATCGGTTGACTGAAATAACGTTGGGTGTGTTTGCTTAGTTAATCAAACAGGTGTGTTAGTTAAGTGAAGCGATGGGAGTATTCAGCAGTTCCTGCGTATCTTTTCACGTTTTGTCACCACATCACATTGTCCATCTCTTAGTTTTGTTCGTCCCGAAAAAGCACAAGATCATTGCTTCCGTGGTGCGATGTAGATCATAGTCCTCGTTGGATTAGGAAGACGACAACTTTGATTCGCGTAACTACTTAGTAGGGACCTTCCCAGTTCAGATTTGGTAATTTTCTCTTTTTACAATGTAGCCCACGTAGAGCGATGCCAGATCTCCCTCATTGAATTCGGGTGCTGTTGCTTTCGCATCGTACCTTGTCCTTATACGGTCATTTGCAAATTTTTACATTGCTTCTGGTCCTCTGGCGAATCCTTTTTTCAAAGATCCAACACGTAGTCTTCTTCGGATGCTGGGTCTTCAATGGGGAACCCGAATTCCAAACACTGGAAAGTCTGGTCGTTCGTTCAAATAAAATTTCAGGTGGAGTGTACCTAGTTGTTCGCATTCCGCAAGGCTATAACAAATTCAGGAATTCGCCGAGTGCAATCACGCTAATTCTCGTCCACCACTCTGGAGAGATGTTCCTTCAAGGTCTTGTGAAAGCGTTCCATCATGTCCATGTCATCCCACTTCTGTAGTCCGATCAATGCGCAAACTTGATGGAATATCTCCGACTTGAAGTTTTTTCCTTGGTCAAAATGTGTTTCCATAGGCACACAGAGCCTGCACACCGTATGTGTTTCAGTATCTGTTTGACAACCCGGCTTTGGCCTCTAGGTTTGAGATCGAAAACGCCTCAGGCCACTTGCTGAATGCTTACTTGTAAGGCTCATCGTTTTCAGTTTTCAGAAACGGGCCTGCGATGAAGATTGCGATCTTTTAAAGGGGGTCAAAGGGTATACCCATGTAGTACTGGCGCATTCTACTTTTGGTGACTTAGTAGCTGCGCACGTTGTGCAATCCCGGCACCAGCTCTCGATTCGCGCACTCAGCCAATTAAATCGTTCCCATATTTTTTTCGGTGTCTTGTTGATTTCCTGCAAAATATCCTGCACGTTCAACTAAAACCACAAGCTGGGGTCTTAAAGGATCTTCCATTCGGCAAATCCAATTTTCTTCGCAGAACATCTACGCCATATTGTATATTGACAGAGGCCAACTGCGCTCAATACGCCTTTAATGTATGACTTTTTCGTCAGATATATCCCTTGCGTTCGGCTTCTCCGGTGCATTCCTTCCACCTTCCATGCTAGGATTGGTTCAATCTCATAGTCTTCTTGTTGCGCATTGTGATGTTCCTTACTTCAGCTTATATTTTCTGGGAAGGACGAATGTACTCTTGTCGCACGCAATGTTTTCAATTGGGCTCACATGGTCTGCGGGATAGCTTGTCTGCATTGCAGTGCATTCTGTCTTTACGATGATGTAAAGACCGTCAGGATTTTTGACATGAAGGAACCATTTGAGAGTGGCGTTGCCTGTACGCAAGATGAACTTCTGGCATTCCAAGAACTTGTGAAACTGTATCGTCGCCAGTATTAGAGCAAGGGGTTCCCATTTGGTTATTCAGACGCTAGCTTTGTGCTTTGCTAGGCAAAGTTCAGAAGAAGTTTTTTCATGACCCGAACTTTTGTTGGGCCTACCAGCATCTTCAGTCACGCCTAGCATTGTTACTGGAGTTTCTCGTGAACATTAATCTTTGTGCGCGACTGCAATGGGTGACTCCACTCAAAATTCTGCAAAATGTCAGCCTCTTTTCTTTTATGTGTCAGTAAAATTAACTGAAGGGGCTGCTTGTAGGCCCCCTTTCTGCTAATCAAGTTATTGATAAACACCTTAGCTTAGGCCTGTTAATGAGGCTACGACGCAGCGGATCAATTTCTCTTTAGATGCAGGATATTTTCTGGTGTCAACTGACTTTGACTGGAATCAGGCTTGTGGTCCCCTGCGACACTCTTATCGATGTCAGATCGGATGAGACTGTCATGCTAAAAAAGAATTGTCATATACGAGGTAACGCTTATTTGTTAGTTAACCACCAAAAGGTTTTGTAATCTAGCAAGGAACTGTTTAGTACAAAAAAGTGCATGCAAATGTAGTTCAAATTTCCTTTTATAAACAGTTTTCAAAAGGCCTTAATAATTCTAAAGCTGCCTTGCCTTCCCTTACCTACCCTTGCTTAAATTAATCCAGTTCAAGTCGAGAGAACATGACCTGAAAAACACTTTTACCCTGTCGGCTGCTACTTTTTATTGTAGCAGCCGAAAACATCAACAAATCAACTTCTATGTTACTACATAACTTTTCAAATCTCTCACGAAACATGAAACAACAGCCACTATAAGAAAAAGGACATCAAGCAACTTGACCAACAACTAACATCGCTACACTGGCTACGACTTTATGGCCCAAAAGCAGTTCATCATGCAAGCCTCCGGCAACTTTTCCAAGAACACAACTGTTAAAACAGCTGGCAACATTCCTAAAGGATTCTATAAACTGAAGTAAATGAGAAAAGTGTACGGCCAAAGTAGCTATAATTTTCCGAGAATAAAAAAAAGACTTTCTTAATGATTACCACACGAACAGGATAGTTTATAAAGTTCTTTGGGAGAATTTTTGGTCTTCCTTAAGGAGCACTAATATAAACCCAAAGCCAGCATAGGAAGACAAACCACCACGGGCCGTAAGGAGCCACAATTTTATGGTGGGAATATTCCTTCCGATTATTACATCGCCTGACGGTGGAACTTTTTGATCATAAATTTCTACAATTTATTTGGTGCACTAGGAACCACAGGGCTGTGTTCAGTGTACTACATCTATGTGGAATGCCAGCAGCAGCGCATCGCTTCGAAAGCATCTTTTCGACAGCAATAAAATCATTTTTCCTGCAAAATTTATGGCACACTCCTACTACGTTTGGCGTTTTCTTAGTAATTTTAATAAAAAATGGTAAAGAGTGTTTGTTCTAAGGGTTATTCCAAGTCAACTTTGCAAGGACACACTCGAAAATATTGACTGCGGTTCTGTTTCCGTGGCTAGACCGTTCCGCTGTAATTCGAACTTTAAAATGCAAATGCATACACACAGATACTCACCAAAAACAGAATCTTTCATTAAAAATGCTAAAGACAACTCCTTCACAACAGCCTCATTAAATCTCCAACCATCGGCCGTTGTCGTACGTACATATATACAGCAGCCCCAGAAGGACGTTCAGGGTTCAGCGTCAGCCTAGTGAAAATCCAGAGAAAAAAAAGGACAAAGCCAGAGCGCTTCGTCCGTTAGATTATTTAAATTAAATACACAACAGCATGGGTAAATATTTCCTTAATTTAGACGCAAAACCAAATGTGAACAAAAGGACAAAAAAAAATGCAAAAGTAATCTGGGCAAAAAAAATACCCTTCGTTTCTTGGACTCTGTATGCTCTCTCGCAAAATGAGATTTCTTCTTCTCTTCCACGCTGCCGTCAAATGCATAAAAGATGAAGAGATTTCCAGTTTCACCTACTTGCATGGATCGGACACAACAAGAAAGGAGCAAACAGGACGAGCAAAAAAAAATTAACACAAATCCTCATAATGAACCAAAGAGGAAGCAAAAAAAAAAAATACCCACACAAATACACAGAGAAACAAAACCGCAGAAATTACTTTTGAAAATTCAAATTAAAAATTTATGCTTTTTAAATAATTAGTGGCGGCGGTAGTGGTTGGGTGGGTGTACTTTAGGGAGCAAGCATATAGAAAAAAAGGACTTCCCAACCGGGGGTGTGAGAGCGATCATTGCAGTTGGCATTGCTAATGGGATGTGCCCCAACTCTGCTTTTCGCTAACGAAAAGATAATCCGCTTACAAAAGACGGGCTATCCCACTCCAGAAGGATATGAATGGATGAATTATTGCCCTACGGAGCAGACAAGACGTTCGTTTCTTTGAGGTCGTCCTGCCTTGGTTGCCTTGATATGCATTAGAAAGAACAGAAGGGAAACCGGAGCGTTTGGATTCATTGCTCAGCAATGTGTTTAACTCGGCGAGGTAAATTGAATTCCTTAAGAGGATTAATCATTCTGAAATTCTTATTACATACGTCTGCTAGAGCTAAGCACATTTGCATCCATGGAGATGATAGAATGTAGAATGGGTAAAATATAGGGTTCCATGGTGTAACAATTCAGCGAGTAAAATTTCAAATTAACACAGTGATGAGATGTCGTCGTCCTTAATAACATTCGGGAGGTGCGATTTGTTAAACAAAAATGGATATTATACGTATGTGATGACGACAAATTGCTAGCGTATTCGTTGCAATCAATCAGGATCAAAGCAGAATGTGAAGCATCGAGGAACATAAAATTAAAACTAATGGAAAAAAGTAAGCAAGAGGCTACTGGTACATACCAGTGAATTATTTTCGATAAAATCCTTAAACCACACTTTTAAAAACTGGTTCAAAAGTGCTTGGCACGTAATCTACATCAGACTACCTTCCAGATAAAAGTGGGTGGCATAAAAAAAATTCAATTGTGGTTAAAAAGCTTAACAAACATTCTGGAAAATATATATGATTTTATGCAAAATTAATTTTCTAATTCCTCAAAAATCTCATGTGAAAAGACTGATATGGCAATGGTAAGAGGAAAACCGGCACATCCTGACAGTGTAGGACCAATTTCAACACCAAGTATTGTAAAACGGATTTGGACTTACACGTCTGGAAAAGCTTGGTTAAAAAAAATATGTTCGATGACTGGACGGACCATCAGCTTAACATGTCAAACTCTATTTTGAAGGCGATCTTCTTAAGTCTTTACAGATCCGCCAAGGTACAGCCTGTAGCATATCTAAGTATTTAAGTGTAATTATCTAAGTGTCGCTTACAAGATTATACAGTGTGAGTGATTTAGATCCGACTACACGAAGGCAAATCGTGGAAAATACGGTTTACTTTAAATTCAATATTCACCATCTTTGCAAAGACTGGTCGCGCAATGACAGCATGCATCGTTCAAAATTCCACTTGCAGATGGGAGAATTTCGGATCGCTGCAATATTGATCCAACTACAACATGTAACGATAAGACATACCCGCTGCGAAATTGAGTATGGGCAGCGGGTATTCAACAGCTCCTCGGCAATTGAAGAACAAGCGAACTTGGTTGGTATTAAAGAGTTTAAACGAGAGCAAAACTAGGCGCAAGCTTGCAAGCAAAACAGACGAAGTGCAGGTAACAGATGACATATTTCATAGCAAACCACTAAGGGGTCTGTTGATGAAGTTCTGGCAGACTTCCAAATGACGTTGTCATCCCAACCACTTTATTCGAAAGACTGTAGCTTTAGTACTTGTTATCCTTCCGACATTTAGAAATATTTCAACTTTTCAATGAGATTTTCGGAAATGACTTACGCCAAATGGGAAGTACCTAACAAACATTCATAACCCTCACTTAACTACAAGCTTATCTACTCCTTCAATCACTCAGCGCGCTAAGTTACTGACAACTTTGAGGCAGCTAAGGAGGTAGCTTACTTTGGATTTCACATATTTTCTAAAAGATTTTGCGGCGATTTACTCTAACGCCTAGCATAGAGAGTTGGTTACATTGTGAACTATATTCATGCTAGAGACCCAGGAGTGTGAAGTCATAATAATCATCACAAAATTGTGGTTCGATTAAGCTATAAAGCCATACGTCCCTCTGGGCGTCTGTATGTTAATGTTTTTGGGATTTCACTTTTGAGCCAGGGATCTGAGATTGTGTAAGTAAGCGACTTGGTATCCGAAGCAATAAAAGAATTACTTAGTTCCTCCAATACAAGCCCACGGAAAAATAAAGATAAAGAAATTCAGTAGGCGTGGCATGGATTTTAAGAGTATTTTTTTAATAAATTTTTGAAACTTTTTTATTTCAAACTAAAGCAAGTGAGTAAGTGCAAGAGTTGGTCTGTGACAAACTTCTAAATACCCGACCCTATATACCGTGTAACACCAAATCTTAAAATTGTTTGTCCCGAATTCATACATAATTTGTATAGGCCACGCCCCCAAAAGTGGGCCTGGCCTAAAAATTAAAATAAATTAATTGTTATTTCGCTAGACTGATGACAAAAAGAGTTAGAACCGAAAATTATTCCGGAAAAAAAACAGTTTTTTCCTAAAAACGCCCCCTAAAAGTAGGCGGAGATCAAAATTTTTCATGGACCAAACTTTGCAAATGGTTATCTTTAATATTTGTCACATGATTTTTTTTTCGATTTGGAGTCAATCCAGAAATCGGGTTTTTAGAGGTCTAACATGTTAAAAGTGGGCATGGTTGATATTGTGGGCGGTCCAATTTTTGGCTTGTTAAAGGTCTTAGGCCAGTATTACTCAGTACCAAAATTTAAGTTCCTACGACTTTTCTAACTTGACCAAAAGGCTTTTTGAAAGAAAATGTGCAATAGAGGTTGTCTCACATTGAAGCGGTGGCCGTCGACGGATTAAACCAAGTTTCACATATTGTCTGTGCAGCAGAAGATCCAAGCCGTGTACCAGGTTTCAGTTCTTTAGCTTGATTTTGAAAACCTCAAGCCTTCACACGTACAGACGGACGGACGGACGTGGCTAAATCGATTCACCTATCGGTCTCGATCTTATAAAAGGTCTTAAGAGTCTACGGTGATTACTTCACTGTGTTACAAACTATGCATTAAAATTAATATATCCTTGGTCGGGTATAAAACTATTAAATACATTATTTAGAAAGCACCTAATTCTATACATTCTATAGATGCAAAGTTTTAGGACATGCAGAATCAAAAACCAGTAAGTGCTACAGTGTGTACGCAGAAGTTACAGTCCGTAAAACTGACCGTTGAATACTCCATCCTATCCCATAAATGCCGACGTTATTTTCTGACATTTGATAAGTAGTGCAAACTTCGAAAAAGGGGCGTGATCCAACCGCCCCTTATTGGAAACTATCAATATTAACACATATATTTCCAAGTTACGCTTAAATATATGCAATTTTTTGGTTAAAATTAAATATTTTTGAAAAATTGACCCCCAAAAAGCTGACGAGGCTTAAAAAATTTGTATAAACGAAATCTGAAATGAAGTCTCGTTTGCCTTACCTGTTATTTTTTTTTCTTATTCTTTCCTAAATTAGGCTGAAGGCCAGTTGAAAATACTTTTTTCTGGACAATTTTAGGCTTTTCTTCAATTCTGCTTCCTAATTTGGGCGTGGCTCAAAGTCTTGTATCAACAAAATGTAAAACTAAGCATTTTCTACATAATCTATTAAGAAAAAAATGTTCGATATAGAGCAAAAATATTGAATAAAATGGATTTGAAAAATTACCCTTTAAATCGATGCCACGCCCACTAGGGAAGGTAAAGCGATTACTTTTTTATTTTGCGTGTCTTACAATAAATAGGATATAATAAATACCAAATTTCAGGCTTTTAAGACTGCTTACAGCTTTAAAAGCTCTGGAGGTAGTTGCACAATCGCACCAATTTTTGAAATTGTACTGCTTCGGATAACAGGTGAACTGTTGCACCAAATTTCAGCTTCCTAGCTTAAAATTTAAGGCCTAAAAACATACAGACAGACGGAGGGACGGACGGACATGGCTTATTAGATTCAGAATTCGATCTCGATCATATGCCCTTAAGGTCTTGGGGGCCTATCATTATTATTGGTATGAAATGTATTATTGGCGTAGAAATGATAAAACATGTTGAGGTTTGACTTCAAAAAAAACTTTGTTGTGAGGCTTAGTAACAAAAAGAGTTGGAGCAACGAAACAACAATTTATAACCTGGCGCTACAAAACAAGAAGCTTTCAGGCTGAGATTTACGCCATGGACATAGATATCCCCAAATCAATCTTGACCGATTCATTTGGCGCAATAACTGTGATATTGCAATAATATCAGACAGTCTGGCTGCCATTATGGCACTCAATGCCCTTAAGACACAACTTGGGTGGGAATTACTTCAAAAACTTTATGAACTAGGTAAGGAACGTCATAGCTCTCTGCTAGATTCCTGGGCATGTAGAGATGATGGGTAATGAAATCGCTGACTCTCTTGAAAGAAAGAAGGCATTTGAGGTCTTAATAGGCCCTGAACCGTTTGGCGAATAGGGGAATAGGGGAATATACCCCAAGGACGTATTGGACAAAAGTTTAAGATTCGAGGAGGTAGTTGTACCTAGGAACATTATCTACCTGTGTTCCGCGATATAAATTCAGACAGCAACATCGACAAGCGCTGAAATCAAACGAAAGTAAGCTCTTGCACAACACTTTTTCTTTGGGCTAAAAACGCAGCTAAGTAGCAGAGCGTCTCTGTAGAGTGACTTAAGGGTCAAATTATAAGGCCCTTATCATCCCAGTCCTGTTTTATTGTGCAGAAGCATGGACCCTTGTTTATTTACTGCGCCATGGCAGTACATACTTACTTAAGGTGGCGCTACAGTCCGGGGTGGACCTGGGCCTCAGCCAACAAGCTTCGCCAGCCAGCTCTGTCTCTAGCTAGCCGTCTCCAGTTTCCCACGCGAAGTTGGCTGAGGTCCCCTTCCACTTGCGTGCGCCACCTGAGTCTCGGTGCTCCTCTACCACGCCGTAACTGCGGTGTGGATTCGAAGATTTTCCGGGCCGGGGCGTTAGTGTCCATCCGCTCTAGATGACCCAGCCATCGTAGACGCGTGTTTTGACTCTTTTGGCTAGGTCGGTATCGCTGTACAGCCCGTACAGTTCGATGTTACATTTCCTCCTCCACTCTCCGTCTATGCAGACGGGACCGTAAATCGTCCGAAGATTTTCCTCTCGAAGCAGCCTAAAGTGTTTTCATCCGCCTTTGACAGGGTCCACGCTTCTGCACCGTAAAGCTGGACTGCGATGATGAGGTACTTATACATGGACACTTTAGTTGCTCGAGAGAGGGCTTTGCTACTCTATTGCCTTTTAAGCCCAAAGAAACAGCGATTGGCAAGAGTTATCCTTCGTTTGATTTCAGCGCTGGTGTCATTGTCTGAATTGATAGCGGAACCCAGGTAGACAAAGTCCCCAACTACCTCAAAGTTATAGCTGTCGATGGTGATGTTTTGTCCAAGACGTCGGTGTTGGGTGTCTTTTCTTGATGACAGCATATACTTGGTTTTGCCCTCATTGACTGCTAAACCCATATTCGCCGCTTCCGTCCCAATACTCACGAAGGCTTCACTGACATCACGCTTTGTTCTACCGATTATGTTAATGTCGTCTGCGTATGCGAGTAGTTGAACGGACTTTTGAAAGATTGTACCTCTGATGTTGGCGCGAGAGCTCTGCACAATTGTCTCAAGTATGATGTTAAAGAAGTCACATGACAGCGCGTCGCCTTGTCTAAATCCTTTTTTGACATCAAAGGGGTCGGTGAGGTCTTTGCCGACCTTGACGGAACAGCGTGAGTTCTCCATCGTCATCCTGCACAGACTAACGAGTTTGGCAGGGATGCCAAAACTAGACATTGCGCTATATAGCTCGTCTCTATAGATGCTGTCATACGCGGCCTTGAAATCGATGAAGAGGTGGTGTGTATCGATTTGGAATTCCTGGGTTTTCTCCAAGATCTGCCGCAGTGTGAATATTTGATCGATGTACACGACACAGTACTGCAGAAAAGATCTTGTATGCGATGTTAAGAAGACTGATTTCTCTGTAGTTGGCACAAGGTTCAAGGTTGCACGGACGTTAACGCATGGCCACTTTATACCAGAATTTTAAAGCTTAGTACAAAAAATCGCAATCAGTTTTATACGCGGCCGTTTGCTAAAATATTGTCTTAGAAGTCCATACTTGAGTGGCTCCCTTAAATTACGCTAAAAGGTGTTTTGGAAAAAATGAACAAAATAATAATTGGAGTAACGTCTTTAAAAAAAAAGGAACAAGCTAAATTTTTTTCCTAAGTTAGATTTTCGACAAAAACATATTTTTGACCCGCTCCCGTTTTCCACGCCAAGACTTTGTATATTGTTGTCACGTTTCACTTCCTCTTTATCTTTTTGTAGTACCTACGGCAAACTTATTAAAAAATGTATAAAATATTTTTTCATTTCCAGGAAACAACTTGTTTGAAGTTCAACGTGCGTCAAAACTTGCCAATAAGCTTGTGTGCCTAAATTTTACATGCAAATTCAATGCAAGCTGTTTTGTACACACGACGAAGAAACCACCCTTGCAACATACTTTTGAAAATTCCAATTTCCACCTACTACCAACATATCTTAAACCTTGGTAACGCTTTCGACTACTTCCTCCGCCTCACCATGGAAATGCCGGTTATTTACAGAAAACAAATTACCAAAAAACGATTTTTCCCCGAAGTGAATTTTCCTCAATGTGAATCAGTCTTTCACAACCTCGGGAAGTATATAGGCTTCGAACTAAAAAAAAAAACTTAAAATTTAACTTCAAGATGGGCAAAAAGAGCAAATCCAAGAATAAACTCGCCAAGATGTCCGAAGAGGAACGGGCTAGGTACCTCCAACTACGGGCTGATATCGAAGAAGAAGCTCGTCGCCGGAAACAGCATCTCATATCGCTTTACATGAAGGTAAAAGGCCTTTTGAAAAGACTATTCCATGGACTTTGAGTACATGAAACTTTTTTTTTTCAGAACAAACTCAAACGTGAAGATGCCTTTTCGCGTTTAAATTTAGCAAAAATCAACCAAGAATGGCGCTCAATACTTCGTCAAATCAAATGTCAAGACTTGAAGCATGAAATGGTGGAGGTGGAAAAATTCTTTAGAATTGCTCTCGAACGTAAGGATCGAATTATTCATCGATTGCTTAGCGAACTGGACATTGCCGAGGATATGTATGCAACGTTGCAGCAGTCCCAAATGGAAGTCATTGGCAAAATGATTTGTAGGTACGAAAATTCATCACCTGTCGAATAGACGACTATAATCGTTTTCGCTTTAAACTCTCCAATAGCAACTCAGACCAATCGAATGGAGTTCTTTAAGCAACAGTACTGCAAGGAAAAGGGAACCATTCTGAATCAATATCAAGATGCATTCAAAATATTTAGAGGCGATCGCAATAGAAACCGCGAACATTTGGAGTGTGTTGTGTATGGATTAGAGGACAAGGCCGAGGAGCATTTTAATGCAAAGCATGAAGACCACTTGGTCCGTCTAGACCACATGAGGAGTTCAGTAAGTAAAAACAGATTTACGAGGCAGCTTTTATTTGCCACAGAGCTAATCCTTCACCATGTTGAGCTAAGCTAAGAATTTAAGTGAATATTAAAGTGTGATCCTGCCAATCTTCACAGTTTGCCCGAGCGTACTCCATCATACAGTTGATCAACTCCTTTGAAAACTGACACTTATCCTTGCGTCGCTGCATTTCCAGATAATGAAAGCACTCTTGAATGGTGTCCGTGTAGAAAACACGGAGCTCTCTATCACGAATGTCCTTTGTCATGATGAAGTTCACCTTATGTTTGTCCGGGTAGTCCTCATTGTTTAACTGGAAATTTATATGTACCACTAAAGGATTCCCTGTCCATATCGCTCAATTCACAACTCACCATATTCAATTCCTCGAAAAAGCAATGCACAATACACGCACCATCCTGATCTCGTTGCGTAGACTGACGATCACCATGTGAACTGCTATTACCACTGCTCATCCCACTATAGTGACTGTTTCCATTCGACCTTTGATTTTGGTTTTGATTTCGACCGTTGTTCGATGTCGGATCGTATTTGCGGTCATTACTCGATCGCTTCGATCTTCCATTTCGCATTTGATATCGATCGCGATTCCCCTGATAATAGCGATCGTCCCGGTTGTATTCATCATAGTCCCGATCGTTATATCCATTGTACGAACTCTCGCTTTGGTTTTGATGGTACCGGCTGCCGTTCTCACCGATTTTTCGCATGCACGATCGGGCAACACGTTTAAAGTCCTGATCCGAGGGCCCATCGTCAGAGCGACATTTCAGGGCTAAAGATATCGTCGTCAAAAAGGAGACTAGGACAAAAATAGCGGTTATCACAGGCAATTTCATCGCGATACTAAGTGAACGCTGAAAAGTGTTGGGCAATTTAAATAGAAGTGGTATCGCAGTCGCAGCGAATAAGTTTGTCGCTTTGACTTTGATTGAGGATATGTCAATCAAAGGTGGATTCACGCAATATCGTCGGTAGCTAATTTGATTTGTCACTCAATTAAAATGTCAACCTATGAGGTAACAATGCATTTTTTTTTTATTAATTTTAAACTTTTACAATGCTTGATTGTGAGCAATCTAATTACTTCGCTGAATTGCACTCTTGAACTTGGGACAGATCTAATTCTGATGAATGACCAGTCGATACGCAGATTTCTACGATAATTCTCTCTTTTTTTTTACAAGATGACAATTCAGCTGGAAGAAATCACAAAACAGCGTGAACTCAAGCTAGAGAAGCTCTGGAACGAGTACCAGGAAGTTTTGAACAATTATGTCAAGCACACCGAGGGCTTCTATGTTGAGTACATGGAACTGAAAGAGCGCGATGAACAAAGCAACGCAATCATACGTGACCAGCGTTATGAAATCGAGCGGGCTACTGAGCAGATAGCTAACCTTAAGATTGCAGCTGCAAATGCATCCGATGAGGCTGATTCGCAGGTGGAATATCTTCAAAAAATTCGCAACGATCTAACTGATCGTTTGGCACAAATGAAGAAGGAATTCGAAGATCGTCAGAAATTCGAAAAGAATCAGTTTAGAATTATGGGAGTGGCTAGTCATACAGCTTTAAAGGTGCACAAACTACAGTTCCGGGACTATTGTTACGTTTATTAAAAGACTTGTTTTGGAAATTTTGTAGGGCTTGGAGAAATTTGCAAAAACGGGTGAAACGATCCTTCAGCTCGCTACGGTTTGCCGACGCATGGAGTCCGAAAGAGAAAAAGTGCTGCCATTCGGTCTACCCAAGCGAACACTTTTCGAGGAGTCTGAGGATGAAATGTGCAAACCCCCCAAGGAACTTAAGGGAGTCGGTGTTTATTACAGGTTTTATTCATGGAATATGGCATAATTTTTTTTTTTCCTTAAAGGCAACACTCTTGGTTTGGACTAACATGGAGAAATTCTGGCGCCGAGTAAATGGTGCTCGCTTGGATGTTGCCTACTTGAAACGGGAGAAGTCAAAGCTTGAAAACGAAAATGCCAAGCTCAAGGCACAACTACGCGAGTATTTGGTGGATCTAAACATTCAAACTGGCAGTAATGCGCACATCAATGAATATGTTGCCAGGCGTCCGAGCAGCATGATTGTCGAGAGGTCTGCCGGATTCGAAATCTCAAAGAGCAAAAGTGCTGGATATCGGCCATTAAGGCGGCCATACACTTGTGTTGAAGCAAATTTTTCCAACGCTGTTCGTTCGAAGGCTTTGGTTGCCGGTAAGCCGACGACGGCTAAAATCACTGCTTTTATAAGACCAAGAAGTTAGAATTTCGAACAAGGCTAGACTATTTATTGAGTCTAGGTATAAGTAAAAGCCTTAATTTTATTTACGTCATTTTACATCAACAATATAAAAAATGTAAAACGATTTTATCAGGGTTTGTAAAACTTTATTAAAGTGAAATCAACACTCAAAACAAAGATGCTTTTCTGAAAGGTTTCAAGATCAACTTAGCTCTATACTAATTGAACCTCACCATAAAGTTTCACCACTCTCCGAACATATTCAACTGGTCTTTGTGTGCTCAAATTGATTTTCAATTAACATAATGTCCTTTATGCATGCATCCAGGTTAATAGAGAAATAAGTCGACAAGTTAAGCTTTCAAAAATCACATTTCACGTAATGGACTTTTTAACTTTTCAATGTTCTCAAACAGCTCCAACCAAAGCGCAACTAATTCTGCCAACCAAAAATCCCACACAAAAATGAAACAATTTATATGCAACGTACAAAACTACAGACCGAAAGTTTCAACCTTCGATTCAAATCCAGATGTAGGTACTCGTACCTCTGCACCTCTCCGTCCGTCCATTTTACAAAACTTCTTCAAGTGTGAATTATTGTTTTTGAAATTGAATAAACGTGGCTTTATTATGTTTCACGGTACTCGTGACGGCGTGGTAGGACTGAGAGCTGCTCTCTCTCTTCCTGCAGCTGAAGTCATTCCTTCTGTTAACTCCTGCAGTTGAACAGGAAAATTAACTAAATTAAGGGAATGCTATGAATTGGAAATATACTTTACCCCCCTCTTGCTGTCATAATCTGGCTCTATTCGAAAGAAGATACCATTTCCACGGCAGGGTCATTGGAGCTACATGTCACGGACAGCCACCGTAGGATGAAAGTTTCCAAAAACTCTGTCCCCGTTTTCATAAGCCACTGACAGCTTAAAGGGCTTTCTCGGTGCACTCTCCTGTGGTAAGTTATTCATTAACTTTTAACCCCTAAATGAGGAACCATATTATACAGTGTTCTGTATAGCTGGTTAGCTTAGCAATGGGGAGGGGGATAATGGAATAGGAGGAACCATCAGAGGATTGATCGCATTCGAGCACATTTTCACATTTCGTATACAATGAATTTCGAAATGCAACTTTTCGAAGTGAAAACTTCGACGTGGAACTGTGTGGACGGACCTATAGACCGAAAACTAAAGTTAAAAGTGGGCGTCCTGCTGGGTGAAAATTTAATACCAGGCAATCATCATAATTCTCCTTTCAGAGGTAATAATTCGCACCAAATAAATGGCACTCGTAAACCAGGCGGGATTTCGAGAGAGAACTTTTACAGCTCCACTGATGCCATGCTCTGGCTGTATTGGGATGCGGAAATGCACACCACCAGGTATAACAAATCAGACAAAAGCCAAAGGACTACATACACAAAAAAAGAGGGATTATAGCAAGTGTTTTATGGTTGTTCTTGTTTTTTCTGGCTGGTGCTTTTGGCTTGTTTCAGGATTAATTTTTCTGTTCTCTGTAAGTGCATTCTTATTTTAGTGCAGAAAAGCGTATCGGGTACTTGATTTAATTGCAGGACTGAATACTGCGAGAGGCTTGGGTGCGAACCTCTTAAGTTGTCCGCAGGGCGGTTTGTTATTTTGCCGAGTAGTAAAATAGCAACGTGTCTGATGTGTTGTGAAGAAGCGTTTCGAAAAAAAAGGATCAAAACTTGAGTTTGAAGGTTTGTCGGATGAAAATATTTTTAGACGGGATTAATTCCATAATAATTTTGCACAGGACCTTAGATACTCTTCTTAGATATCCATGCTCTTGTTATGCTCAATTCAATGCAAACCGTATTGTACAGTGAACTGTGACATCTAGAAATGAGGCGTACCAGATGTAAGAGTAATTTTCCAGGGCAGCCAGCGAATAGTCTTGAATTTGCGGCCATTAAGCTGAAAATTTAACACCTCGTTACCTGTATAGTCGGTCAATTAATTTACTGATCCGTTTGTAACTATTTTTTATTCTGTCGTCCAACATTTTTCACTGTTTAGTTAGCCGCGTTTCTCAATCGATGGGGAAAACAGAAAAGGCACCATAGTTTAGCCATAGCCATTATTAAAGTTCGCACTTGATCGGCTCTTTGACTCCAAAATGTTTTGCCAACAAGTGTTAAACTCTAGCTTGTACTGTCTTGCCTTTATTAGGTGTTATAAACTTAGTTCGGGTTCAATGTTCTGTAGAGGTCTGACACAGGCAAAAACACTTCTTGTTTTTGAACATTGTTTGTTTTGAACATATTTTACGTAAGTAAGAAAATCCCAGGTTTATGTGGAAGTTTCAGGACTCTGATGAAGTAGCCATGTAGACCGCACTGATGCATAAACTCTTTTATAGGGTGTTTCCACCGCACGCTTATCCGCGATAAGACAAATCTTTTCTAAATTAAAAATCTTTATCACGATATTGACCATACGAGTTTTGATCTCTTTACAAAGAGATAAAAAAGTCAAACGCGTAATAAATCTCTTCCACGCACAAATTTTAAAATCAAACCGTGCAGAATTCTACGTGTTCTGCTCATTTTCTGAAGAAACAAATCAAACAAACCTTTTTTTGACAGCTGTGTATTGTGAACTCAGCTTTGTTTGTTGTGTTGTGTAAAGGGACAAGCAGAAAGATTGATGTTGCTGTTGATGGCATGTGGTTGGGTCTCTAGTGCACTGAGGAATGTACACTGCAACGGAATGATGGAAGTTAATGTTGATATAATAAATAAATAGAGTGGCGCAACAGCTCGAGGTGAACCAGGGCCAACTTCTCAACAATGTATGCTGGTGTGTTAATTTCTTTACATACAAGGGGACCTACAATTTTTTGCCGAATCCGAACGGCACTTTGAGAAGTTTTTCAAGACAAATGATACTCTCGGAGGGCTTGTCAGACCTTCGCGGAGGTGGGGGCCGTGAAAAGAGCAAGTCTTTTTTTTCAGGTGACGATGGCAGGATTCGAACCCAGACCTCCGGCGTAGTAAGCACACACACTAACCACTACGCCACAGCAC
Organism: Neoascia interrupta; assembly: GCA_947623515.1. Lineage (NCBI taxonomy): Eukaryota > Metazoa > Arthropoda > Insecta > Diptera > Syrphidae > Neoascia > Neoascia interrupta. The sequence continues at coordinate 20,200,374 of OX392462.1, read as the reverse complement.
CCCACCAGTTAATGTTGATACAGCTGCTTAATGTTGATCAAGTTGTTCTACTTCTACTGTCGTCTTTGTGGACCGAAATCCGATCAACATATTTGACGGTTTGTTTTTCTATTTTTGGGTTATATCGTATCCCAGATTGAAAAAGGTTGGCAGTTAAATAAACAATAAATAAATAGAGTGGCGCAACAGTTCGGGTGAACCAGGGCCAACTTCTCAACAATGTATGCTATGTGTGTTAATTTCTGCACATACAAGGGGACCTAAAATTTTTTGCCGAATCCTCACCTTGAGAAGTTTTTCAAGACACATTATACTCTCGGAGAGCTTTTCAGACCCTCGCGGAGGTGGGGACCGTGAAAAAGAACAAGTCTTTTTTTTAGGAGACAATGGCAGGATTTGAACCCAGACCTCTGGCGAAGCACACACACTAACCACTACGCCACGGCACCCCACCAGCAGTTAAATGCGAATTAAATAATTTCTGAATCTGAATTAGCTTCCCAGAAGCTAAAAAAACGCAAATTTACAGGAGATGCGCAGAGAAATTAACAACTAGACATTGCCATTTCACGCCAAAATGTCATTAATAAATACCAAAAAAGCATTGTCAAGTTAATCTCTTCTTTTCCAGTAGAAACATTTTGGGATTATCTTTTAATCTTCCTACGTTAATTGTTTTATGTGTAGTGGAAACACCATATAAACCTCGACATCTTTCGAAGTCTTAGAAAAGAGCCAACCACGTTTGAATTATTCGAACATGTACCGCAACATAGATAGATGCCTGGGAAATATAAAGTAAAGTATGCGTAACAGCAATGTCATGAACCGAAGAGTCTATGTATTTGGTTCTTTTCAAGTGTGTTGATACTTCAGTCAAATAAGCTCTCACCTTCTTTTGTGTAGGAAACTTCACAAGAGCTCGCGAACACAGTTAAGGGCCGGGCTAGTTGAAGAAGCATGTTGGTCGAGGTCAAGCTTCTTCTTAAACTGTTTTTGAACCTAAGTCTCAAACAATCTTCATCGCAAGGACATAAGCCCACTTTTTTTGTGGGCTTATGTCCCACCGATGTGAGACATAACCCCCAAAGCTCATTTGTCATATGTCTTGAGTTTTTGAGAATATTAAAAATTACCGAAGTTCTTTTTAATTAAATAAATTTTTTTTAAGTCCTATACTTCGGCAACTAGAATGAAGATCTATGTTACTACTTGCGCCTCTTAATTCTGAACTAATTGAGTCCTTCAACTAGCTGTCTGCAAAAACAAAACTTTTGGGTATAACAGTGGATATAACAGCTTTGCGGGTTTAAAGGAATAAAACTCCCCTTTTCGCAGGACTTAGCCGCTCATGCGACACCTTCGCTCTGCTTAGTGTTGATGCTAATTGTCTGGCAGGCGCCTTAGCAAGTCCTGGTATGTTAAAGTTGCAGTCTTTGTTTTTAACGTTTTTTGCCCCTTATACTTTTAAACTTATTGAGTCCTTGAACTTATGTCCCACGTAGCTAGAACATAAGCTTAAAAACGTCATTTGGGGGCTAAGTCTCACATCGATGGGACATAAGCCCCAACAAATAAATTTGGGGCTTATGTCCCTGGGACTATGCCCTGCGTCACAATTAGCGCCTATACCGCTTGTCTTCTTCGAGTTCCTCGACCTGCTGGAACCACCTGTTTCCTATGATCATTTATCACCGCTGCGTTCTGCTATTTCGGTATTTATATAACCTCCAAGTATATAAAGAGCCTGTGTGTGGGCATACGATCAACGTTGCAAACCTTTTGTGTGTACCTACCAACATGATTTGGACATGTTAGCTGCAAAACTTGTTACAGGCGTTCTTGGCGCTTATCCAGACCATTTATTCCAATCATTTTTCGTCCACCTCACAGCTATTCTAATCCCGACGTACAGGGAGGACTCTTGTCACATTTTTTTGGAAACATAACTTGTACAAGTCATGTAAATCGCTTAGAGTTTTTCTTGTAAAAACAGAGAATATTACAATATTGAAGTCTGGACAAGTTCTTCTTTTATTTTATTTTTTATTTCACTCCCGCCCTTCTGTTGTAAGAGTGACTATATTTTCTGGAAAAAACTAAGAGATATTAATTAGAAATGCCGAATTCAAAGCTTAAATTAGCAACATTTTTAATCACGTTAAGAAAATAAAAAAGAAAATGTCCTTTCAAAATAATGGCCTGCCCGTGTCGGTTACGAACGTTATCGCAGCAATAAAAGGAAAATGCATTTAAATACAAGTCTGCAACCTCCGACCTGTAAGAAAGTTGTTATAGCTTCCGTCGCGTCACATTGCATCGCCTTGAAAACTAACCTTAACCTTTGCCAGTCTTCCTCTTTCTCTGTCCACTATTGGTGATGAAACCATTTGATTTCCACTATTTCCAACGAACACGGTAATAGCTAAAGAATACAAAAAAAAAACTACTAAGAGCTCTCTCACCTTCTAAGGACGAAATAAAGGGCGCAATGAGCTCTCGTAAGCGACTATAATTCAATTTAATAGCTACTCCCGAGAACCATTTACGAGAACGACTTTTTACTCAGCAAGGATACGCTGTGTGCTGCCCCATAGTGTGACACACACAATCATCGCCTCCCTTGTGATCAGGTGGCACCGAGACCGGAATAGGAATTGCATTTGGTCGGGCGATGCGGAAAACGCTTTCGTGGGAATGCTCCGAACTGCAGCAGCATGAGTCGATAGAAACGAATTATTCGCCGACAGAGAGATACGGCAACGGTCGGCCATAAAGATTCTCTCCACCCCTGGTCACAGATTAGGGAAACCATCGTCGCTGTATTCTTCGTCGTTGTCGCAGTCCTTAGCCATAATTGCACCGTTAACAGTTCGCATAAATTTGGCGCTGCTCTCTTTCCTAAGGATAAGACAGAGAAAAGAAATTTTCCTATACGGGCGCTGTGTATATAAGTGTTTGAAAATCGTCCTCCTAAAGGTGACTTTAAGGATGCAAAGTATGTTCAAAATTCAACTGCAAATTAAGTTTCATATACAGGTACACCAATCATTCAGGCGAATTCAGAGTGTGTATATCAGTCACTTTTGGTTCGTTAGATTCATCCTGAATGCATGTGGTGACACGTTTAGAGCCACACATGTATGTATTCTACCACCCATCAAAAGGATTCAATCTAGTTCAGCCCTCTTGACATATCAAAGCGGGGTGGCATTATAATTTTGAGCACGTCCTCCAGTGTAGAGCCTAGGCTCTGTCGAAATCAATGATTTCGCCAAGTTCATGACCGCAATCATAATCAAAGTAAGTCCTGGTGTCTGGTACGAGTTATACGAGTACACCAATACTGCTCTAGCAGCGCAGTGATTGTGATTTGATTCGAGTCCTGGGGAGGTGTGTACAGCTTGTTAAACGCCCGATGAACGTAAAGGGTACTCTAACGTATACCAACGGCTCTATGGTGGATTTTCTTTCGAGGGGATTATTTCGATTTGCATATTGCGGTTAAATGAAGGCGACACTTTTCAACCTATGCATACACTTTATAGGTATGATTGTAGGTGTATAACTTTCAGGATTCCCAAAATGTCGATTATTTTATGGCCAAATTTTCAGAGCAATACATAATTCCATGGAGACATAAAAAAAAAAATTTGGTAGATATACTCAATGTTGGTGTCCAGCTCTTGGTATTGTCAATGTAATTTAAATCAGCTTTTTCTGCTCTTCTTCTCCTTGAACATATTTATACCTTATATTACGTTTTCATTAGGGCCGAAATGAGCTCATTATGAAATTCGAAAAAAGTGTTTTCATTTATAATTTCGAATTAGCTTTGGCAGCTGCTCCAGGGACGGAGCTGGAGACTCACTGCAAAAAAACTCACTAGGTCGCTCATTTCGAATTTATCAGCATGATTTAAGCCGCGTTGTCGCAATAAAACTGAAACAGAAACCGAAACTGAACTGAAAACGCGCCGTTTCTGTTTCTGTTTCAGTTGCTGGTGCTGCAACAGAAAACAGAATCAGGAACTGAAAATAATCTCAGAGAGAGCTTTCAATTAACAGTCATTGAAATCGATTGACATAAGATTTGAGAATAGGTTCTGACAAATAACGAGCTTACAACCACAAGCTTTATTTTATGTTGAGTTACGTCTTGCGTGTTGCAATTGGTATGCTGTTAAAATTTCAAAGCATATCCCAGTGCAACTTAGGTTCCTAACGAAGACTAGCAAAAGGATATACACCCAAGATGAGTTACCCGTAGAACCCCTTGCCACAAATTTTTTTTATTGCCCCAAATTTTATGGCAAAAACAACAAAAACTTCTATGGCCTTAAAAACAAGATGTATATTTTACATGACGCACGCACAATAACTGTTATCATTATACTATATCATTATACCATACATTAGCAACTGAAACCTAAATTCGCTGAATGCTTTTTGCGTTGCTAATGTACGAAATTCTATGTCTGTTTCTGTTCCTGTTCCTTGTGAAAACGCGGCTTAACACGAAAAACACGGTCCAGAATTAAAAAACTCTTCTTTATTATAAATAGTTACAAAGCGCAAAGAACGCTATGCACAACTTGACGAGCTGCACATAAACCACACATAAACTTTTTTATTTTTCCTTGGCGGATTTTCCTCAAATGCTTCCTTCTCTAATGGCACTGTGTTCCCTGATGCCTCTGTATTCCTCCATTACAGAGGCAATCAAAAAAATCCGGGAAAAATTCGACGACTACAATCAAACGTTCGTTCAAAAAGCAAAAAAATGCTATGGGTTACTTGGTTTAATAAAAATTTATTAATTCACTTGTAATATTTGTATAATACTTACTATAAATTATGTGCGTTGTTAATATTATTCACTATGCACACACCACAGCTGATACAAAAATTGTAAACAAATTGTTGTTGACATTTGTGACAGTGATGGTGTGACTGTGGACATTTGTTAAAAACGAAAGAGAGCCGCTCACGAATGGCAGATATTCGCTCATATATAAACAAGGGTTGCTATGCAACAGCAACGTTTGATTTTCTGTTCCAGAAACAAGTCCTCTCGAGTTGTTGATTTTACGTCGCTGATTCAGTTGCTGGTTCAGTTGCTAAAAAAGGCGCCGTTTAGTTTTCAGTTGCTAATGTATGGAATTCTGTTTCTGTTCCTGTTTTTTTTTTTTTTTTATAATGCACTCGCGAATATAAGGGATTGGATACCCTTTTTAATGTTACACATCTCACGAGCGGAAAGGATTAGAAGAAGAGGAAAAGGAGGAGAGGTACCGATGCACTCTTGTTTTGAACAGTTGCAAGTTGTATTGCGCAGGAAAGATTGACCGTGGGAGAGCATTCCACATTTGCGTTGTACGGCTTATGAAAGAACCTCTAAACTTTACTGTGCGTCCGAAGGTGGGCTCGAGGGTAAACTGATGTGCATTCGATCTTTTTCGAGTATTACGGTGGAACGTCTTTAGGGGCGGAATGCAATTGGCTATTTCGATGGAACATTGTTTGTGAAAAAAGCGATAAAACAGTGAAAGACAAGATATATTACGTTGATGTTCTAATGAGTCAAAAGACTTCGCAATGTTTTTGTCTCCAACAAGTTTTAACGCGCGTTTTTGTATCCTATCTAGCAAGAGCAGTGCTGTTTTTGGAGCACCAGCCCAGACATGGGAATTATATTCCAACTTGGGGCGAATATATGCCTTATATAAAATAGCCAAATCAGAGGGGGTGAAATACTTCTTGCATCTTTTAAGGAAGCCTAGGCATTTCGCAGCGTTCTTGGCGACGTCGAATATGTGGTCATTCCAACTAAGGTTGTTATTGACACACATACCGAGAATGGAAAGCGTTTCGGCTTCGTCGATGCAAGTGCCATTCATGGATAATGGCTGGGTGATTCGGTTTTGCTTCAATGACAGAAGACAGCATTGAGTTTTAGAAGCATTAAACTCCACTCTGTTTCGAGATCCCCATGATACAATGCTGTTAAGGTCAGAGTTTAATGAGTTTGACATACGCTGCCGTTCCTGTTTCTGTTCCTTGTGACAACGCGGCTTTAGGTATTTTTTTTTTTACCAAATGCTAATGAAAGCGCAGCGCAGGACTTTAATTGCGTGAAGAGCGTTTTGATCAATTTAGGTTCTAATCAAAGCTATCATCGGATAGCATCATTGGAACAAATCAGAAAATGGAATGCTTCTCAGTGGAACGATTTTGTCGCAAAAACACAAACCAAAATCAGCTGTTCCTTGAAATCGATTTCTGTCAGTGAAATAGTAAAAGCGAGTTTACATAAAAGTTTCGACACAATTTATGTATTTTTTTTACGGAAAACATTCTGCAGATCATAAGCTTCATTTTAATACCAATAACAGGCAGCATTGTTTTCTCAAACGTCTTAAAACATGAAAACAAATTTTTTAATGATGCAACCCGATGATAGCTATGATTAGACCCTTACAATTGATGAATGAATTAACCGTAAGAATTAAATTCCTGTAACATTTTTTTTTATCTCTTATTCGATATCTCGGGTTCGATGCATGCCGAGTAAACAAAATTACGCCAAATCGGCGTAATTTTACAGCCCACAAACGTGGTATTTTAAAGACACCGATTTATTATCAGTTAATTTTTCGCTTATGTAATTCCCAAAAAGTTATAAAAACGGGCAGTTTCTTTTATAAACTTAAATTAACATTTAAGGATTAGTGACATCACCAAAACATCTAGTTGGGTCTAAACGACATTAACAACAGGTGTATTGCATTAGAGATAGGGCAAAGCTAAATGGTTTGCATTGCCTTAATATTTAGACCAGAAGGTAGGTAAAGTTAAAGTCTAAAAATTTGCTTATATAAATTTCGTGGTACAGAAAAAAGTACATCACGCACATGGCATTACGCTTTATATTAAAGAAATCAAAAAAAGGGATCTAATGGAGAAGACTGCATTAATTGTATGTATCGCTTGTTGTATAAAATCTGCACACATGTCTGATGTCATCATAACCTATATGGTGAGCGGGCCCTTTAAATTCGGGACTCCCAACGCCGTGGGCCCTGCGAAACATCAGCTGCGGCACTGACTTTTTCTTTTGTCAAAAATAAAAACGTCGCTTAAAGCGATGAATTTAGTTTTGCTAGTTTTGAATTTTCCTCATTAGCAACCGAATTAAATGCTAATGTGATGATAATTAGGTAATTTCGTAATGAGAATCAGTATGGGAAATGAGGTCGTATTTCGAAATATTTTGCGAAATGACCTCATTAGCTCTAGGGAAAACATAGTATTACAGGACTTCATTTCAAAGCCCCTTATTTCAAATGAACTGTTTAAAATTTTTAAATAGGTATTTAAACTCAACGCAAACTCAACGAACGTTTTTTTCTTATTGTGAACAGTCTTTTATAGGATCTGGACTTATCTTATCTCCAAACCAGCGAAGGCGGCCTTTATACGGTTGTAGTTTCTCTGTTGTAAACTGTTATATATTGCCTGTGTGCATAATTATTTATCTAATGAACTCAAATTGTATAATGTATTTAATTTTAAACTATATTTTAGGTGTCTTTTAATATAAAGTGAAATTCTATGCCTGTCAATCGTTGCGATCTAATAAATCAAACAGAATTGGCATTCATGAGAACGTAACGACTCTTAACGTGTGCGCTACAGTTTGACATTCCATGGTAGATTCCAGTGTACCTACACGGGAAACGGAAGCGCGCGTGGTGAAAAGAGTGGTGGATAACTTTTACTTCAAATTCTTGAAAAGGAATTTGAAAAACAAAGCAGAGCAAATTGAAGTTATTTATTTTTATGATATCCCAGAATTTTTTTTAATAGGCAGGTCGATGAAACATAATAAAAATTCTTTCGACATTTCGTCCGCTAACATTTCAAATCCACTCTACGAAACGTAATAATAGAGAGGCCTGTACGGCTTAGTTGTCATTATAATTGTTATAATTTACTTAACCTCTTCCTCTTTAAGGCAAGTACAAAACGCAGCGTGGTCTTCTTATCGACGGGAAAGCCAACATATTGGCCTACTGACAGGAATAAAATACCTGATCTCGTCGACTTCTTTATCGCCAATGGGGTACCTCGTTACCTTACGAACGCAGAAGAACGGTTTGATCTCTGCTCAGATCACTCGGCAGTTCTTTTCGAAAATCGGCGGAAGCCTAGCGAAAAAGAAAAGAACGCCTAAATTAACTAACAACAACACCGACTGGGACGGCTTTAGAAAATACTGCAAAGAAAACATAGCTTTAAATGTACCGCTCAAAACGCCACTTGAAATAGAAGACGAATTAGTGTGGAATAACACTTCTTTTCGAAGGTCCGAATTATCGAACAGCGGAACAATATATCCTCGAGAAATAGAAGAGCTAATATGCCAAAAGAGGAGAGCGCGCAAGAGATGGCAACGTTCGCGAGCACCCCCGGATAAGACAATCTTGAACCACCTTTCTAACAAACTGAGGCACGAACCTTAAGATGTTAAAAGTCTCGAGACTACTGCTTACCTCGAAAGTTTGTCTGCCGATAAAGGTTCGAACTACTCTCTTTGGAAAGCAGTGAAGCCCGTTAAGAATAGTACACTCTGCGCCATTAAGAAAAGCCAACGGCGAATGGGCAAGAGAAGACAAAGAAAAAGCGGATTTATTTGCAGATTACCTAGAAAAAACATTCAAACTGTTTGACGGGGAACCGTTGGTCGAGGAGCTCAATCCGTATGCGGTTCAAGATAATTATAGAAAAAAAACCGTGTCATTGGCTGAACTTTGTCAAACGATAAATAATCTGAAGAAAAAGCTTCTCTATATCATGAATGCCTCCATGAGAATTTTCCAAGGCAATGGAAAGTGGCCGAGGTCATAATGGTTCCGAAACCAGGAAAATGTCCGAACGACAAAAAGTCATACAGACCTATTTCGCTACTGCCGATAATATCTAAGGTATTCGAGAAACTGTTGCTTAAAAGGTTGCAACCAATCATTGAAGAAAGACGATTGATTCCGGATCACCAATTCGGATTTAGGAAAAAGCATTCAACAATAGACCAGGTCTATCGAATAACAAACGAAATCGAAAAAGCTCTGGAAGCGAAAAAGATACGTACTAGCGCTTTTCTCGACGTATCGCAAGCCTTCGACAATGTATCGCGCGAAGGCCTGAAGTACAAGTTAAGGCTTAGCTTACCAGAAAAACTCTATAGAATCTTAGAGTCTTACCTTGAAGACAGAATCTTTCGCGTAAGGTACGAAAATGAGTACTCGGAATTCATAAAGATAAATGCTGGTGTCCCGCAAGGAAGCGTCCTCGGTCCAATATGATTTCTGCTTTATACAAGAGACATTCCCCACGATGAGGGAACAATTTTAGCTACGTTCGCTGACGACACTGCTATTTTCGCATTGATACGACAGTTGAATTATCAACAGGGAAACTCCAGCGCGCTTTAGACAAAATATGCGACCAGACAAAGAGCTGGCGAGTCGTCCTTAACGAGACTAAGTCAACGCATGTAAACTTTACTTAAAAATAGATAAACAACAAACCTTTATTCATTAACTCGGTACAAATCCCGTACTCTAAAGAAGCAAACTATCTAGGAATGACTCTAGACGCGAAAATTAAATGGAAGCCGCACGTTAAAAAGAAACGCGACGAGCTCGAAATCTTATAGCGATCTACACCGAGATCTAAAAATCGCCACCGTGACTGACGAGGTAAAAAACTTTGATCGCAAGCTTAGTACTCGACTTCGCGGACATTGCAACAATGAAATTATCTGAACTTTGGATCAGACAAATCTTACGCGCCGGCTATAATGAATGAGACCGTTAGATCTAGCAGCATAAGATGAAACCGCAAAAATTGACGGTATTGTAGGTGCCTTCGTTGGAAGGCAGCCTGCCACACGCGATTACTACAGAAGCCTGAACTACTTGTTAAGGAAACTTAGTCGTAGTCTGACGGAAAATGGGAGGTTTTTCTAGTGAGTAAGAATCTCACACTACTATGAGCACACGCGGCCGGTCCTTGTAGTGCCTATGAAGGTTTTTCCTACCCACGCAAAAAAAAAGATTTACTTAACAAGACATGTTGGCAAAAAAATAGAAATATAAAAAAAGATGGTTGGTTGGACCTGAAATCGAACCCAGGACCCTCAAATCGTATGTCATCTGCACCACAGCCCACTTCCATCTCGGGTGTCTAAATAGTCTACAACTTCTCTCTGCATAAATAATGCACATAAACCAACAACACATAATAAAAATTTATTATTAGCAGTGGTGCGGAAATATGGAGCATGTACTTGAGTACGAAGAGCATCTAATATTTTGCATTGTAGTAGGTACTTAGTGGATCTAGAAACTCTCCATAAATTCATGGAACGATTTCGATCTATCAGGCAGTTTCCTGAATGGCTTTGGATAAAAGCACTAATGTGCGATTGGTCGAGGTAGATCAAATTAAATGAGCATCCAAGATCCAGCTTTGGAAAAATCGGTTATAACACCCACCTGTGTATAAACGCAACCCACTTGTATAACCACCTGGTATATCAAGGGTTACTCCTGAATATTGTATTCTGGTAAGGAACATTTTTTAGGCAAGACTGAAAAATAGTTCCAAGCTTAACGAGTTCAACCAGCCTTGAAGTTTTCTAAAATGTCGTGTGCTATATAAAGCTGGTACCCAGCACTAGCTGAATGTTCCACTGCTCTGACATCTCCTTAAGAGACGATCTGCAGCCTAGAGCTGCTTAAGAGTTTACAGGGACTGATTCGAGGATCTTGAAAGCTGCCTGACTGCCCGAAAAGATTTGAATGTGCAAAGCTGATATCACGTTATTTTTAAGCCATGAAAAGATTTCTTTTATCGCCATGATTTCCGTTCGGATAGCAATGATAAGAAATTGAGAATGAGAAGAAACGATATAGCTAGTCGATCTCAGATAACGGCCCTACATACCCCACCATTTTTTTTCATTCGCGTATGCTGTGAATAGATCTTTTCTGCATATGAGAGAGACTTTGGGCCAGAAAAGTTCACCACCGATAAAATATACACACTGCGGCAGATCTTGGAAAAACAACTCAAAAATTCCAAATCGATACCCAGATCCACCGCCTTTTCACTGTTTTCAAGGCCGCGGATGACAGCATTTATAAAAACAATATAGGGCAATGCCAAGTTGTAACATGCCTTCCAAAATCGTCATTTTGTGCAATGACAATAGAAAATTCACGGAGGATGACAATAGAAAATTCACGGAGTTCCGTCAACATCGATAAAGACCTCACTGAATTCGAAGATGTGGCGACAAAAGGGGATAATTTTTAAAAATTTTAATTGTGTTTCCACCATAGGGCGAGAAAAAGACTGAACTTACCCATTACTATTTCACCCAACACACTTTCTGGTTAGCTGACAGTAAGCTTTCTTTCGATATTCAAATTTCGATAGCGAAATTTCCCCTCGAGTGGAATAGTACCTCACAAGTGGAAAATAATCCAGAAGAGAAATTTCGAGAACTTGGTTCATTTTTGTATTTAGTCGGATAGCTGGCTCTGATAGTTGCAGTTTAATTTGAATCTTTAAATTGTGAACATTGAAAACGAAATTAAAGACGTGGTAAAATTGAAAAAAAGGATTCAATTGTGATTGTAGCTATGGTGAGGTTAAATAATTGGGATTTATTTGCAGTAATAAGTCGTGGTGTTGTTATAAAAGATCAAACAAAGTTTTATTCGATAAACACCAAACAAACATAGTGAAATTCCGCAACGCATCCTTTTTTTGTGAGAAGAAAGAGATTGTATTTAAGAATGTAAAAATATAAATTTTATTATTATTTAAGCCCCAATCTAAATTTTTCTCGACTGATCTCCTAGCTTATTGTGAAATTATATCGATGCAGTTGTATGTTCCAATGATGCTATCTTGCTTCAAGCCTTATAAAGGATCTTAGTATCCTTCCCACCGAGATTTATTGTCAAACATCTCCTTGGTACTACGAGGTTTGAGTGTATACAAACTGGTTCAAATTTTATACTCGTCCTGTCACGATATACGTTTTTTTTTTGTCCTCAAAATCGGATACCAAAACAATGCACGATCACCCTTTTTTATACACAGTCACCAGCCTGTAAATCTCAAACCTGTGCTGTCTGGATGGTGGAGATTTTGAAGTAAAAACTCCTTTTTCTTAGGAACTTTAAACACAGAACACTTAATAAAGTATGAGTGCAAACCGTACTCACCCCGAACGTTTCGCTTAAGTTACATTAAGCGTGGTCACCGGGAAACTGCCTAAAAATGCTTATGGCGATTAGCACTACGCAAGTTGTAGCGGTGCGTAGGCGGTAGTGCTGTCTCGTTCTCTCGTTGTTGTGCATCAGGTGGCTGAGAGCAAACAGTGCTCACTGTGTCGCTGGGGCTGGTTAGCCAATTCGCAATCGACGGTGATGAGCCCATTTTTGGATCCCATGTTCGCGACAATTTGAAACTGTTGTCGCGATTGAAAATTTAGTGGCGTTTTATCTCTATCGCTTCACGAACAAGCCGTGGGATGTAATGCGACTCCCGAGCTAGTATCTTAGCCTGGTCAAATCTGATCCAATGGTGTTCGTTGGGATGGTCTAAGACATGCTCGGCTAGAGCGGATTTTTCTCGCTGCTGATTGCTCACAGCATTTATATGTTCTTTCAAACGGGTCGAAATACTTCGTCGCGTTTGTCCAATGTATGATCACCCACAGCTACAAGGGACTGCGTAAACACCGGGAGTTTGGAGAGGAAAGCGATCTTTGGGTGATTGTAGATAATTTATCATCTTTTTTGGCGGTAAGAAGATCGTTTTCACACCGTATCGTTTTAGAATTCGAACGACTTTGTCCATGACACCTTTCACGTACGGTAGAAAGGCTCTCTTGTCCAAATCATTGCAGTCTTCTTGTCGCGACAAATTTGGCTTCCATGAACGTTGTCTTTTCGAGTAGCCGTTCGATTGAAGGACGTTGTCCACAAAAGTAAGTTCAGCGGCGAGATGCTCTGTATCACATACATTGTGAGCTCGCTGAATAAGTGTGGAGACAACAGATCTCAAATTTGCCGGATGGTGGTGAGAGGAAGCATGGAGGTACCTGTTTGCTTCCGGTTCCTGTGTGTGCCTTTTCTGTAAACTATGTGTCCTAATGTACCATCCGATTTCCGCGTTACTTTAACATCCAAAAACGCAATGGATCCATTCTGTTCTTGTTCCATCGTGAACTTTTTTTTCGGATGTTGTGAGTTAAGATGGTTCAAAAAACTCATTAACGCGGAAAGTTTAATGATGCAGAAAGTGTCATCAACGTACCTCAACCACACCTTTGGCTTCTCTTCACAGCTATTCAGAGCTTTCTTCTCAATATGCTCCATCCACACGTCAGCAACTAAGGGAGCTAGAGGTAATCCCATAGCTACACCATCTTTCTGCAGATAAAACTTCTGATCGAAAGAGAAGAAACCCTGGTCGAAAGAGAAGAAGGCAAAATTTCAAAAGTGGCATGTGTTTTTCGTCTATTCTGGAGGTTGAGATTAGTTGACGAATTATGCTCAGAGCTTCCTGCACAGGTACATTTGTAAAGAGTGACTCCACATCGAAGCTTACCATCACGCGTCATCCGCCTCAAGTCTTAGACCACTAAGAATTGAAACGAAGTGGGAAAAATCATTAATATGATGTTCTGTCTTCCCAACCAATGGTTTCAGAACCTCCACCAAGTGCTTTGATAGTAAAGAGCAAGGCGCGTTGATCTGACTTACGATTGGTCGCATCGGATTCCCTTCTTTATGCACTTTTGGCAGCCCATATAATTTCGGTGGGTGCGTGCAATATGGCACTAAGCGTTTCGATGGCAAAATCCCTTTGTTTTCTTGGATAAGCTCACAATGTATGTGATACAGAGCATCTCGCCGCTGAACTTATCTTTATGGACAACGTCCTTCAATCGAACGGCTACTCGAAAAGACAACGTTCATGGAAGCCAAATTTGTCGCGACAAGAAGACTGCAATGAGTTGGACAAGAGAGCCTTTCTACCGTACGTGAAAGGTGTCACGGACAAAGTCGGTCGAAATCTAAAACGATACGGTGTGAAAACGATCTTCTTACCGCCAAAAAAGGTGATAAATTATCTACAATCACCCAAAGATCGCTTTCCTCTCCAAACTCCGGGTGTTTACGCAGTCCCTTGTAGCATTGGACAAACGCGACGAAGTATTTCGACCCGTTTGAAAGAACATATAAATGCTGTGAGCAATCAGCAGCGAGAAAAATCCGCTCTAGCCGAGCATGTCTTAGACCATCCCAACGAACACCATTGGATCAGATTTGACCAGGCTAAGATACTGGCTCGGGAGTCGCATTACATCCCACGGCTTGTTCGTGAAGCGTTTGAGATAAAACGCCACAAAAAATTCAATCGCGACGACAGTTTCAAATTGTCGCCAACATGGGATCCAATAATGGGCTCTTCACCGTCTATTGCGAATTGGCTAACCAGCCCCAGCGACACAGTGAGCACTGTTTGCTCTCAGCCACCTGATGCACAACAACGAGAGAACGCGACAGCACTACCGCCTACGCACCGCTACAACTTGCGTAGTGCTAATCGCCATAAGCATTTTTAGGCAGTTTCCTGGTGACCACGCTTAATGTAACTTAAGCGAAACGTTCGGGGTGAGTACGGTTTGCACTCATACTTTATTTTTAACGCGGTATATCCCAAAACCTTTAAAATTATGTCTAACAACCGCCAAAGCCTTAAAAGTTATACAGAACATTTAATTTGTTATTACATTTATTTGTTAGGAAAATGTGCCGTTCAAAAACATTTTAAAGTGCAAGTGCTAAGAAAATCGTTACAAAATAATTATTATTAGTTAGACACATTTTTACAGGCCTCAATGACACGATTTCGCAAGAACTCGTTTATTCGACGTATCAAAAAAAATTGGTTTATTTGGTGTCCTGGATGTACCTTAAGGACTTTGAGTATTGATAAAAGGTCTTTTTTTATACGGACCAATCCTTATTATGTATCCTGATATCAGAATATCAGAATTTTTGAAACAGGTTCTTGATAAATTTGTCTTTGAAATTTAAAAAAAAAGTCTGTTATTATTTTTAGCTATTTCATATGGTTAAGCCAGTCTTTTGAAATTTTTCGTTTCTTTGTTAAATTATAAATCAGCACCACTTAAGAAAAATTAAAACAATTTAGGTGCCTCATGATTCGTTGCAATCCTAAACCCAAGTAACAATTATAAGTTATTAATTGCCTTATAATATCTGTTTTTAGTTTCTTGCTGATAAAGTTGTATTTTTGACACAATTTTCCAAATAATTTTTGAGATCTCAATCCCTTTCCTACTAGAAAATCTTCACGCGTAGAAAACTGAACATAGAATTGTTAAGAAAGTCATGCTATGCAATGTGCCTTTGTGGTCTTTGTGGTCTTGATCTCCTTAAAGACGATCGCGAACTTTGGTCTTTTTCTTCACTGGTTTCTTGGTAGGTGGCGGTAGGAAACTCTGCAGAAATTCAATAGTGTTCAAAATTGTCTCCGTACTAACATTGCCTATGTAGCTTTTGTCGAAAATCACCACCGATGACTGCTGACTTCCGTCGATGATACGTTGAGCGCAAGAGCATGGTGTTGTTAGGGGCTCGGGTGGAAATGTTTCCACCTCGGGCTCTGGAGGCGCTGATGTTGGATAATATGGTTGGGGATAAACTAGAAATTGATTTGAATTCAAAATCAGTATCATAAGAACATAAATTTAGACTTACCCGGTACTATATGATGGGGTCGAAAGCATTCTTTAATTTGTATCCACTTGTGGCAATAGTTCTTGATGAACCCATCACTTTGCGGGAATATCGAACGTCCGACTTGATCGACCTGAACTTGCATGAATGATGGTATAAATGGCCATTTACCCTTTGCGGCAAAAAAGCAAATTATATCTAGAAAAGAATTTTGTGATTTCTAAATAAAAAAATTCTTTTTACTGTCTCACATGGAACATTGAAGAGATGAAAAAAACTCCTACGTTCCTCAATTTTAGTCCTTGCGTAAATTCCTCTTTCATCATCGTTGGAATTGGCTATTTTAAATGGCACCGTATCCGGTTTTATTGTGTCCATGAACCCAATCGAATGGATTATGATGATGACGGCAAGTAAAACAACCGATGAGCCGCGAAATATCATGGCCCGAACAGTGTGAGCACCAAGTGTCAACTCAACGGTCAAATTGAATGGCAAGGATATTTCGCACAAAGTCGTGACTAAGGACAGAAATATCAAATCGATTTCAAAATGCATTGCATGTCTGTCGGTCAGTGGAAAATTTACGGCAAGGACATTGAACCGAATGCAATGAGGTTTTGAGTTCATTATGTGGGGTTTTATAGGCAAACCATCAGTTTAATGTGTACTGATTATGGTCATGATACGACAGATGATAAAACAATCAACACAGGACGTAATTATAACTTTTATATGCCGTGTATGAATACCATTATAAGCCTTTAAACAAGGAAATCAAAAAAATCAGTGAGTGGCATTCACCCCAGCCACTTTAAATCCTTTTTATACCTGACCCAGGGTATATTAATTTTAATGCATGCTGTTTGTAACACAGTGACATAATCATTGTACACCCCTAAGGGGCGGTTTTTCAGTAATGAGTTAAGTCCAGCTTAGACAAGATCTGTTAATCCCGTGAAGAACGAAACTGGAGTTAACTCAGCAAGCAGTTTTTCATTGCAGAGTTCGTCAACAAAGTTGTCAAAATCTTCGACTCTCGGAGTTATTGACTCTCCCAGCTCTCATTTCACATAGAAAAACACAGGAAAAGGAGTTCGAGTTATTCTCGAATGTCATTTTTCACAGCAACGCGCAATTCAACTGACATTAAACACAGAAAAAACATTTAAAGAAGTTCATACTGTTCTCCAGAGATGATCCGAGATTAACTCACCAAGTTTGGGGAGTTAAGCCGAGATTAACCCCAGATCTTAGTTCACTGAAAAACTCATTTCTGGGGTTAATCTAAGTTTAACTCGGAAAGTCGAATGATCTCGCACTGAAAAACCGGCCCTAAGAGCTTTAAGAGATATGATCGAGATCGTAAATCGATTAAGCCATGTCCGACCGTCCGTCCGTCTGTACGTGTGAATGTTTAAGGTCTTCAAAATCAAGCTAGAAAGTTGAAACTTGGTGCACGTCTTGGTTCCTCTGTTGCACAGACAAAATAAGAAAATTGGCTCAATCCGTCAACGGCCACGCCCACTACTGGCTTCAATGTGAGACAACCTCTATGTCACATTTTCTTTGAAAACATCTTCTGGTCAAGTTAAACAAGACGTGGAGGAGGAACTCAAATTTTGACCTTACAAGACCTTTGACAAGAAAAAAATTGGACTGCCCACAATATCAGCAATGCTCACTTTTAACATGTTTGATCTTTAAAAGCCCGATTTCTCGGAAAGTTCACTATTAATCGAAGAAAATATTACATCACAAATATTTAAGTTATAATATTTGCTAAGTTTCCTCCATACAAAGTTTTGAGCTCCGCCCACTTTTAAGGGGTGTTTAAGGAAAAACGGATTTTTTCTGAAATAATTACCGCTTTTACCGCATTTTCTCATGATTCTAACGAAATTACAATTAATTGATTTTAATTTTTAGCCTATACCAATTTTTGGGGGCGTGGCTTATACAGAAAAGATATGAATTCGGGCCAAAAAACTTTAAGATTTGGTGTTACACGGTATGTAGGGTCGAGATAAAAGATGTTTGTCCACGAAGTCTTGCAATTACTCATTTGTTTTACCAGCGATTTTTTTGGAAATGTTGGAAAAGTTAATTACACATTTTATTTTTTCGGCTGTTACACTGTGTCAAAAATAGCCAACAACACAATAAAAAAATCCTTTGCATTTAGTGAAAATAAATATATAATTTCTTTCTATACAAACAATACATAAAAATATGTTATTTGGCAAAACAAACTTAACAGAAGCTTAAATAAATCTTAAGGGACGACTTAACTAAACTAAACTATACTAATGAACTCATTCAGGCGGTATCACATAGCAATTCTTCTTGCGGATTTGCATTGCTTGTCGGAGTGATGAATCGTTTCTTTTCTTTCTTTTTTGCTTTTCGTCGTTTTCGGCGGTGTATACAGCAACACACAACTGGAAAATATTTGAAATTTCATTAGAAAAATTCTTAAATTCATGATATGGTGTTTTGGGCCCGCAAATCACTAGAAGTTTTGTTACATTGCTTCCACTTACACTAAAATATGTTAATATTTAAATGAAAATGATTTATTAAAAAAGAGCAATGCATAAAAAACTAAGAATGATTTACTAGTCAAAGGCACACCACAAGTTTTATACTTACCAAATACTACAACAATGGCACCACCCGCACAACCAGCTACTGTCATCCAGATACTCTTCGTAGCTGCATTTATCGTCTCTTGATTGCACTGTTCAAACTCTGGCAGCCCAACTGTGATATTATACAGTGGTGGACATTCATCTAGCTCTGAACCAACTAAATAAAAAAAGTCGATTATTCTAAAATGTTAAAACAGTGATGCCACTTTTCGGAAACTAACCTTGATTTGGGCACAAAGGTAGAAAGGTATTTTTGATTTTTCTTAAATTTACATAATCAACTATTTGATGGCAGGCACATGTTGGCAAATCAGTTTTTGTTAAATCTATACTTTTAAGATGGCACATGGTGGCGATGGTTTCGGTGGTCATAGACCTTAGGGGATTCGATGAGGCATTTATGTGCCAAAGGTCTGAAAGTTTACATTTTTGTTATTTATTTTAAGAAGTGAGATTAAAAGCAATTTTTATTTTACTTACAAGGTACGATACCCATGTTGGGTAAATCTTGTAGGCCACAATCGGCTACATTTAAATACTCTAAGGGAGCTTGAATAGGCTTCTGGAGTTTCTGAAAATAAAAATGAAAATAAAATTTATTTACTCATAATTCATTCATTATTGTTAAATCAGTGGTATCTGCCGCTCTTTTTGAAAAATAAAATAGAAACTGTTAGTGCCTGGTAATGCTACCAAAAGATGTAAGTAATTTTTTTAAAGACTTCACGTTCAAGGGGTTGCTTAACTTAAAATACTCGACACACCGCAGGCGAAAATTATTAGAAAAACTCTGCTGGGTAAGACCGGAACCTGCGAAAATCTTCCAAGCTTCCTTTCGCAAGTGTTATGCCTTTTCAAGGATAAAAAATATACCTGCAAAGCATTAAGTAAGAATATCTAGTTCCGCGTTAAGTTTTAAATTTAAGGAAAAGGAAACGAAGGGGCAACTCTGGCATTTGGTTAACAGATGCCACTTATGAAACTGATTCTTTTAGAACCTTTTCCTGTTTGCTTAATGCCCGGTTTCACTGTGAACGTGTAAACTTAGGATTAGTTAAACTTTCACAAAAGTTTAAACTCAGTGCTTAAACCGTTGGTGTTTCTCAGTAGAAATTGATCGAGCGTTTAGCTAAACTTCCGGTTATTGTTTCTCGTTAGTTTTGTAGGCACCTTAAACATCAATTTGTAATATCTCAGTCCATATTTATTTTTCAAATTGGTTTGAAGAATACGTGAAAACGAGGAAAATATCAAGAAGTATACGGTGTTCTTAATACCATGTCTCCACCGAGCACTAATCGTCGATAAATATAAATCTTTATTAAATCCTCTACAAATCAGGCGATTTACCATACAAATTTAAATCCTCTTGGCAAGCGAAATCCCATTCACCTTATTCACAAACCTATTTTCTGCACCTTTGTAACAGTTTGAGAATCAAAAAGAGGAAACTGATACTGTCCCTGTGCGAAAGATCTGTCACAAGTACGTTTTCTATTGCGACTTTTACTGAGGAAATCGTTTTCGCTCCTGGGAAATGATATCGCCACTCTCTTTTGAGAGTCAAAATGACAGAAAAAGAGTTTTCGTGTCAAATTATTCCTATATTTGTCCGATGGAGCCACTTTGGGATTTATTTTAATCGCCTCCCGCTAATCTTCTTTTAATTACCGATGGAGACATAGTATAAAAACTACAAGCCGATTTCGGATCGGGTATTCTGTTTCGGAGATATTTGCATCCAAAGTTAAGTTTAATGTGACATTCTTCGCAAATTTAATTTGAAATTCTCAAGGCAACGTGATACTTGTGAGGTTTACAGTATTTTTGAACAAAACCTCACTCCCGTTTTCATCAAACGTCGGTTTAAAGGTTAAACGGCAGGTGAAACCATCAACGGCGGGCGTTTAAGTTAAACTGCCGTATAAGCTCTCGTTTAGGTTTTAACTAGCACTGGAAAACATTTTTTCGTTTCGAAAGTCAGTTTAAACTTTGAATGTCGCTAAACGAAGACTAAACTTGCACTGTGATAACACACTGTACCGGGCACTGTACCGGGCATAAGAGATAATGTCGATTGCTTTCATAGCGGTTTAACTCAGCGCTTAATAACTTGGTTGGAGCTATCACCATCTGTATCAACGTAAAAAGAAGTTCTCGTTTATTTTGACACTGACAGTTCTTTCTGACTTGAAGTCTTGATAAATTTTATGCTGCGTCGGCTTGAAAATGTTAGATCACCAGTAAAAGTGCCTCATCTTGGGGCAATAGCACTGATTAGACTATAAAGAGATAGCCAACTCTGCAACCCCCTGCGCGTTAAAACCCGCAAAAACACCTACTGGGAACGAAACGGAACGTATTGGAATCTGCCATGGGATTTGCCTTTGATTTCCTGTCTGTGTGAAACACTCGCCAGCTGAGTGTGTAGTTGTGTGCCAGGCAAAACACAGAACACATATGCAGTCCCCAGTCAGTGTAAGCTTGGGGGAAAAAGAAAATTCTTGTGCCGAGTTGGCTATCTCTTTATAGTCTGATCAGTGGCAATGGTTGGTTGCAGAGTTTGAAGCAAGCTCTCATTCTTGGCTCAAATTTTCGCAAAAGCTGATACAAACGTCTCTTTCCGTCGCCTATTTCTATCAAGTTTAAGTGCTTTCACAGCGATAAAAAGAGTCAGTCTGTTTTGACTGATAACAGATGTATAGATTTTGATTTTGTGAGAAATTTTGATTATTATTAAAGTGATGATCTACATATCCGAGTCATAAAAGCACATACTACTTATAGGTGTAAACAGACTGTGAAAACCACCTCAATCTTGCAAAACTGATACGTTTGGTTTGTGCTTTTGCGATTTCCGAAACTTTTCAATTATGTGCCTATAGAATTGTTTCCCAAAAATTTTCTTATAGCCCCTGAGGAAGTCAGCGAAAACCGACAAAACGTTGGATAAGGTAAGGTTGAAGTTGCTGCTGGATGTTATAAAACTGACACACTTAGATCTAAAAACTTCCCTTTTGCTACCACGTGGGTTTATCGAAAGTTGCGCCTTCCCGTTGAATCATTTTGAGCTACTAATGAAGCGAGGAAGACGAATCCGTCCGTCCATCCGTCCGCCTTTCTGTATGTCACATGTTTTTAGGCCTTAAATTATAAGCTAGTAAGAAGAAATTTGGTGCGTAGGCAAATTAAGTGTGTAAAACAAGTGTAAAACTTTTGGAAATCCGCTCACAGACACGCCTGCAATCGGTGTAAATGTGCAACTTCCTCCAGAGCTTCCAAAACTGTAAGATGTCTTAAAGGGCTGAAATTCGACATTTGATTTTAAGGTATACATAATTAAAATAAAATCGCTAAATGCCATTTTGACAGGCCTTAAGCCTAATTTATGAAAAAATAAAAAACAAAGCAACACTTTCTTATTGCAAAATATTTAGCCACGCCTCCTTTTAGGGGGATGAATTCAGAAAAATAATGAATTTAAACCAAAAAAAAAATAATTTTTTTTCGTACACATTAGCGAAACTTGGAGATATCTATGATAATATAGACAGTTTTTATTAAGGACGGTTGGACCACGCCGTTTTTCAAAGCTTGCGATGGCCACGAATCGTCAACAAATAGCAATAATAGCAGTGGGTAATCTACAGAGTAGGATAGCATGGGGTATTAAACGGTTTTCAACTGTTTAACGGACTGTAACTTCTACGTACAACACTGTAGCACTATCTAACTGATTTTAATCAGTGTCGACTGTTGTTTTCACAAAAAATTATATGATTAGGCGGAAATATTCACAGATCAATGGGATTTCCCCAGCTTTATATATTTTCCGACTTGAAAATAAAATTTGCCGGGATTCCCCAAAAAGATTTTAATAGTTTTTCCCGATTTTAATATGTGAATTCCTGGGATTTCAAAAAAAAAGTACACTTTAATAAGTCTTTTTTACATTTATAATTGTAGTTTATACAAATACACTAGTATGTAAACATCGAAAATAAAAAAGCGTGGTTAGCGAGAGGTTGATTCGGAAAAATCTCTTTTAGTCGGGAATAAAAACATTCCGAATAAACTAGCTTTCCGAATTAAAGAGTTCCGATTAAAGGTCTTTGACTGTGCAAAGTTTTTCCCTCTTTGAGTTTAAAAATACTGGTAACTAAGCCCTTAAGAGAAATTTCGTATTAAATTAATACGTTCCCCTGGATTTCCAAAAATATGGGCTTATATTAGTCACACTGATACCAACCAGTGATTCTTGCACCACGGCAACTCTAAGCTATATTTTGGAAATTAGTAATGACGCTAGAGCCTTTATTCTTCTAGCTGTCAAAAAAATTGAGAAGAGATTTTAACCGGCGATTGCTAAGAACATCAGTCAGAAGAGCGGTATAAATAAGTTAACAATACTATAAGTCACGTAGTTTTGACTGAATTTCCCAAAACACCTTCATCATAACTTTTGGTGTAATCTTAAAGCTTTAAAAGGTAGTTTAACTTGTCATTTATGGATATTGTGAAAAGTGATTGACGAGACATTGAAACACTGTTTTCATAAATTTTGGACTTATCACTTTTGCAACGGTCTAAGTCTAAAGACTTTTACCGACAAAAGTCTATTTCTATTAAAAAAAAAAAAAAACCTAAATTACTCACCTCCAAATCGCTGTGTAAATTAATTAAATCATTACTATCGACATAAAGATTCCGCAACGATGGCAGCTGAAATATGTCCAACGGTATTGACAAGAGAGCATTATTTGATAAGTCAATCTCCTAGAAAAAAAAACACGCACGTAAAAATTACAAGAAAAAAACAATGACATTATTTTTTATTCGCTATCATTTGATTAATCAGTATAAAGAAAAAAGTTTTACCTGTAAAGATGACAAGTGTGAAAATGTTTCAGGCTCAACGGACTGAATCATGTTTTCATATAGCAACAGATATTTAATCTTTCGATATCGCTCAAATGAGTTTCGTTTGAGTTTTTTTATTCGATTGAATGATAAGTCCAACACCTGCAATGGTATATTATTGTTTTATTTACTTTTTCTAAGAAGGTGTATCAAAGAAATATTTATAAAGCAAGTTTCTTTGCTACCAAAGTTCAATTGCCGCCAACAAAATGTGGTTTGATAAGTATAAGTACCTGCCTATCAAAAATTAAATTTTGAAGCTTAGAATATGTACATATATTTTTTCGGCATTAAAAATGCGTTTCTGAATAATCTCATATCTGCGTCCTGTTTTTAATACATCTCTATGATTTAAATAGGGCTTCATACTCTGCATATTCAAGTTACAAAAATCAATCTTATTCGCATTGTCTTTTATAAATTAACTTTAAAAATATTCATCAGAGTTTTAAAACTCAAATTAAGGCTGTCTGCACCGCACCTTCTTATATTCTTTTTCTTTTTCTAAGAAAAAAAGTTTTCTTCTGTTTCAGCTGGAGAATGTTGCATGTGACCGCTTTTATTCAACTTGAAAAAAAAAAAAAACATCTTAATTGATCTCAATTGGAGGGCGTTGATGAAAGAAAAAGTTACAGTGTGTCAGGCGAGAATTTCAAATAATTTGTTCTTTAAAAAAGATATAACGTCGCAATGGCCTCTGCTCAATTAAAGTGACACGAATTATAAAAAAACCGATCATGCCTTTGTGAAACAATGGAACAGTCTGCATTGGTCTTATTTAAGACTAGTAAAGAAGCCTGTCGTACGACAGGAACAGCGCAGCACACATCGATTAAAATAAAAAATAAAAAATTGCCCTTGGCCCAACCCAACCACACGCGAGCCGATAACTCTCGACCTATAGTCCCATAATTTTGACCTGCAAATAGCGCTTTGAATACTTATGCACATTGCACTTTATTGTAGGGGAACTTTATAGTTTTTACTTTTAACTTTTAATTTTTACCTTTTTAATTTTTACTTTTAACTTAAAATTATATGCTTCACCTCTATGAGAAAAGCTCCATTATCGGTATTATAAAGTAGAAGAAAATAATTTTTCGGTACTACATACCAGAGTTCCTAACCTAGTGAACCCAAAGAATTCTGGAGGAAGTGGGCACGATCTGCAACGATCCTTTATAAAGGTGAAGCACATCATTTTTCGGTACTACCAGGCTAGGAACTCCAATGAACCTAAGTAATACTGTAATGAGCCCAAAGATTTCTGGAGGAAGTGGGCAGGAGCCAGAGAGAAAAGGGGAAGCATAACATTCTTGGGTACCATCAGGCCAGGAACTCTAATGAACCCAAGGAATTCTGGAGGAAGTGGGCAGGATCTGCAGGGATCCTTTATAAAGGAGAAGCATATTATTTTTCGGTATTACCAGGCCATGAACTCAAATGAACACAAGTTATACTGTAATGAGCCCAAAGAACTCTGGAGGAAATGGGCAGGAGCTGAAGAAATCCTTTATAAAGGGGAAGCATATAATTTTTCGGTTCTACCAGGCCAGGAACTTCAATGAACCACTGTAATGAGCCCAAAGAATTCTGGAGGAAGTGGGCAAGAGGTGGAAGGAAAACGGAAAGCATATAATTTTTCGGTTCTACCAGGCCAGGAACTCCAATGAACCACTGTAATGAGCCTAAAGAATTCTAGAGGAAGTGGGCAGGAGCTGAAGAGTTCCTTTATAAAGGGGAAGCATATCATTCTTTGGTACTACCAGGCCATGAACTCCAATGAACGCAAGTGATACTGTAATGAGCCCAAAGAACTCTAGAGGAAGTGGGCAGGAGCTGAAGAGATCCTTTATAAAGGGGAAGCATATCATTCTTCGGTACTACCAGGCCAGGAACTCCAATGAACCTAAGGAATTCTGGAGGAAGTGGGCAGGATCTGCAGGGATCCTTTATAAAGGAGATGCATATTATTTTTCGGTACTCAGGCCAGGAACTTCAATGAACCCAAGTTATACCGTAATGAGCCCAAAGAATTCTGGAGGAAGTGGGCAAGAGCTGGTAGAAAAACGGAAAGCATGTCATTTTTCGGTACTAACTGGTAAGGAACACTAATGAACCCAAGGAATACTCCAATGAGCCCAAGGTATTCTGGAAGAAGTGGGCAGGAGCTGAAGGAATCCTTTAAAGGTGAAGCATTCCGTTTTTCAGTACTAACATGTTAGAAACTCCAATGAACTCAAGGAAATAAAAGCATTGCAGAATTTATTTAAAAAAAAAATGCCTTTGCCCCTCGACGCGATTTGAACTCCGAACCAACGAAACGCGAGCCGAACACTCTACCAGTGAGTCACACGGCTTGGACTTGTCATTTGGCGAGTGTACGTGACATACTTACGCACATAGCGCTTTATTATAAAGCGTAAATGATAAGCTTTTTTCCCACCGTATCTATAGGCTCTTCTTTAACGAAGAGTAGGTGCTTCCAGAAATAATTTAACCTGGTAAAAAAATGAACCGCAGAGCCATAATATAGAGGGACCGTTACAAAACAGTCTTTCTTAGATCAAGCTGACGAATACACATTTGGACCCTATTGAAAAATAAAAGTCTTGCAGAGTTTGTTTACTTCCTTGCAGAGCCAGTGAGTTTAGTTTGAGCTTGCTTACAGGACGGGATTAAAATCCACGACTTCTAAACATAAGTTGGTACACCAAACACACTAAAATGAGGTTGTCGATTTAGTAATCTTAATATGCCTTCATTTCGACAGGGATTTGAATAGGTAACTGAAAAATACATCTGACTAAGGGGAATATCTTTTCGTGACAAAATCCCTTCGGTCCCGACTCTCCACATGGGGAGGAAGTGTTTTTCAACGCACTATTTTTTCCCTAATGTATACAAATGTACATACATTATTTAATTCCGACAAACGATCCTGCCATCGTCACCTGAAAAAAAAAGACTTGTTCTTTTGACGGTCCCCACCTCCGCGAGGGTTTGACAAGCCCTCCGAGAGTATTAATTGTCTTGAAAAACTTCTCAATGTGCCGTTCGGATTCGACAAAAAATTGTAGGTCCCCTTGTATGTAAAGAAATTAACACACCAGCATACATTGTTGAGAAGTTGGCCCTGGTTCATCTCGAGCTGTAGCGCCACTCTATTTATATTTATTTTTTTTTATTTAAACGACTTATAGGTAGAATTGATAAAAATTGATAAAAAACATGACTAAAATTTTATGTTTCTAGACTTCTAATATTAAAGTAAAAGCTTAATACTCAACTAAAACATTTTCTAAACTTATTTACCTAAACACACACGCCAAAAGTTGTATTTTATTTGTATTTTTTTTTTAAACCTTTGTAGGCTCTCTGAAGCTCACACTTCATCGCCCGAACAGCGGACTTCTCAGCTTCTCTGAGTAGCTTTTTCAGCTATCGAATCACCTCTCTACAAATTTTATGTTCTCTTTCTATATCGATACTGGGTTCCATGCTGGGTCGACACCTGCATGCCGAAAAATATGAACCGGGTCAAAATTTTATTTGAACCTAGCGGAACCGGGTCAAGCTAAAAATTCGCCATGAACGCTCCAAAAAAGCTACAATTAACGCACTGGGTTCCATAATGGGTCGACACCCGGATACAGAAATCAATTAATGGGGTTAAAATTTCATCTGAAGCTAGTGGAATCGTGTTTCTCTTGGAACCGGGTCAAGCTACAAATTTTTAATTGGCGTAACAAAAAAGAAATCCACATTGAATCCACACCGCAGGGACGACGCGGTAGAGGAGCACCGAGACTCAGGTGGCGCACGCAAGGGGAAGGGGACCTCAGCCAACTTCGCGTGCGAAACTGGAGACGGCTAGCTAGAGACAGAGCTGGCTGGCGAAGCTTGTTGGCTGAGGCCCAGGTCCACCCCGGACTGTAGCGCCACCTTAAGTAAGTGAGTAAGCTTAAAAAAAGCTACAATTAACCCACTAGTTCCAATACTGGGTCCGTCACCCGGTTACCGAAAAATATGAACCGGGTCAAAATTTCATCTGAACCTAGCGAAATCTTGTTTTTCTCGGAACCGGGTCGAGCTACAAATTCGGGATTGGCGTAGTAAAAAAGCTACAAAAAATCTACAATTAACCCACCGGGTCCGCTGTGCGGGTGTTGACACTAGCTCGCTAGCTTCAGAGAGCCACCTTTGTACATATAACAAACAAATTTGAAATGTAGATTAAAAAATTGACTTTTTTGTTTCCACTTCGGAATTGAACTTTTGTACTTTGGAACACTTAATCATCTCTTATACTTTAAATTATACTCATGTCATCTTACCTCTACAGACGTACTCAAAAACTGTGGCACTTCCTTCAGGTTCATATCGAAGCATCTTATCTTCAGCAGTCTATCCATTTTAAGATATTTACACTTGCGCTCATCTTGACTAACGAATCCATATGCCGTCATCTTGGCAAATATTACAATAAAGGATATCTTCAATATTATTACACGTATGTCCATTCTAAACAAAAATTGCAAAAAAAAAACAAAAAATCACAATTAGACTTTGTATGCTAAAAAAGAAAATACAAACTTCAATTAAATTAAACTCTTCACTTTAACAGACAATTGGCACAGTCATTTGGAACAAACTCCCCGAAGGATACTTAACTCTTTCCCACAAACTCAATGATTGAATTTCGTATGCAAATCTTGACCCAACGACAGCGGCTAACTAATCTGAACTTCAATTGAAGAGAATAATTTCGTCTGGTCATCGGTTTGTGTTGCATTGGCGTTTGCTCGTACGACCCGAGCCCCCTTTTTGCTGTATGCAATTCGAATTTTAAATTGGGATTAAGTTTGATTGAAACAGAAGTCAAATGAGACGGAAGAAGGGAATTTAGATGCTCTTTTCGAGACAGAACAAATCGGAATGGTGACGAAAGGAAAACAAAAATGACATCGTTGTCCATCATACTGATGCGATGTAATCCGGAGGACCACATTCTAGGGTAGGTACCTACGGAACGGATACTGACATCAGTAGCACATATTCCTTGTAAATACCTACGTGTTGTTTTTCATTTGTTTTCGACGGACCTTAAGCCATAATTCGCGGAACTCAATAGTAATATTATGAGCAAATGCATCTCAGAATGATTTTAGCTGCATGTTGTAGGTATATGTAGGTACCAACCACCAAAATTGCCTGCAGTTTTATTGAGGTCGAAAAGGCACCCGTATCCAAAGAAGGTTGTCGACATCTACCTGGTACTAAATCCAATATGGATTTAGGTACTTGGACTTATCTGCTGCAGAACTTCTACTGAAAGGCAAATATCTGGTATTCGTATAAGATTTTCACGACTTTAGCAGTTGAAAAATAACTAGGCGTTTTTTCATAGAGCGACAGAGCCTCTAGTCAGTTTGAGTTTCTGTTTGTGTATGGATAAGTGTGTGAGTTCCGTACGCATTTTCACTTCAAAAAAATTTCTTTGCAGTGCTGCATTCTTCTAAAAAAACATGACAGATTAAAATCATCCAAACCCGAGGTTTCGTTAATTGGTTTTCAATTTTTTTAGGGGCGTACCTACTGAGTTTCTTTATTTTCGGGTCTCATCTTAGACAGAAAGCTTAGCTGGAAATCGAGTGTATAGGAAAGAGTTTAAAAAAATACGATAACAATCTTTTCCTGTAAAAAAAGCCATTGGAAACAAGTGGCGAATTCAACTCCGATTCACCGATGGCCGTTTCATATTCAGCGCGAGAGCGTCAAACCAGAGCAGCAGCGACAACACGAGACCAGTTTGTTAATACACGATCAGAGCGAGAATCCGCGACGACTGTTTTGACTGAAAAGTGACAAAACATAACAAATTTTTAAAATTTTGTCGTCTTTATTACACATGTATGGTTTATTCTTCACAACAACTATAAGCTTGAAAAACAAAAAACGTTTATTCAACAGCGTGTGATGCCTCACAACAGCGAAGGACATAATCGTCGACCGCAGCAAGAGTTTTTTTAATTTTTCGAAAAGCCCGGCGAGCGAGACAGCGATCACGTCGGCAGGTTACCGATGGGCGTCATATGTCGCCAAATGACGAATTTTCTACTATCGCGACGATAGGCGACCACATTTCGAAATAAGCGGTTTTTGGACCCTTTTTTTAAAAACAGGCGACATTGGGACGTACTTTTATTTTCAAATCAGTTATGCATACAACAGCCACAAATTGAAAACAGTTATTGCATCTGCCTCTAGCCTCTTGCTAAACAAATTTCGCAACGAAATAAATGAGTCGAATAAATTTTCTACTCAGCAGTAAATCCATCTAGTGTTTTCCTTGCGTAGCCAGGAGGTAACCCCGACGTACGGGATAACCCCCTGCCTGGAAAAACAGATCTTTTTTAATTACTTAAGGGGGGAGAGCGGGATAACCCCTCCTTAGGGCCGGTTTTTCAGTTCG
This sequence comes from Neoascia interrupta, assembly GCA_947623515.1. Lineage (NCBI taxonomy): Eukaryota > Metazoa > Arthropoda > Insecta > Diptera > Syrphidae > Neoascia > Neoascia interrupta. The sequence goes on along the minus strand of OX392462.1, from coordinate 20,170,475 downwards.
AGATCATTAGAGTTTCCGAGTTTAACTGAGACTTACTATGAAAAATGACATCTAAGACCAACTCGAACTTCTTTTCCTGTGTTTTTCTATGTGAAGTGAGATTTAGGAGAGTTGAAGATTTTGACAACTTTCGGAGCTAACACTGCAATGTAACTTTCAGTTTTTTCTGCTAATACCAGATGAGTCTACATCATGTTATGTTAGGGATGATCATGTCTTTTCTGATTTTCAACTCAATATTTTAATATGTATGTAGAAGTTGAAAGTCGCTATTAAAAGACTTTGCAGCAAGTAACTTTTTATTCCACACTTAACTTTTTGTTTTTTTTTTTACTATTTTGGGTATCAAGTTGAGACTACAAATTTAAGTATTTTTTTTTTCTATCGAGTCCGATTCTTTTTTTTCTCACAAATTTAAGCATTTGTGTATTTTTTTAAGTGGGTGGGACGCATTTTTTTGCTTGGGCGACTTTTTTTGGCGACATTTTCAAATTGTCCATCGGTAACTTTGTCGGTACTGTGAACCAAACCATACATTGCCATTGATTAAAAATCCATTTGACAGCTCGCCCGAGACCCTCGCTCGCTCTCTCGCTCGCTCCTTATGTTAAACAGCCATCACTCTCAATCTCCCTCAAAAAGGCTCCTTAGGCATTATCTACAATTTTCACTAAAAACTCATACTAAAACTGGATGTATTAGAAAGATCTTAGATGGACCTATCTGGGGAAGTACCTATCTGGGGACGAAACAGATTTGGCCAAAGCTCTAAAAATTTGATCGCTCTTATCATAATAGGTCGCACATTAGTCCTACAAAATCTTTGCCATGACTTGACCCTGCCTAATAGACGAGCATGCGACTAGGCTTGGTGTTTATTCAAACGACTTCTGCAGGAGCTGCATGAATAATAAGGAAGAAGAAACTACTCGTTTTCACCTACTCTGCATAATGCTCCACTTATCTAAGAACCGGAATCTGCACCCTGGAGCTTTCTTCTATAATGATCTTAGCGATCTAAATACGACCGACCCAAAATGTCTCTCACGCTTCATTAGTAGCTCAAAATGGATCAACGAGTATCACAATGGACCTACATAGGTCTAAGTGTGTCAGTTTGTTTGGACACGACTGCCACTTCGGCCTAATCTAACCTTAAGGCTATAAATAAGGTATAGTACATATTATGAAATCTTATAATCACGCTTTTTTTATTGTTTATAAGCCCGTATTTATACCCGACCGAGCGGGCATATTAATTTTAATGCATAGCTTGTAACACAGTGAAATAATTACCATAGCCCCCTCATACGTTTTAGAGATATGATCGAGACCGACAGGTGAGTCGATTTCGCCATGTCCATCCGTCCGTCTGTCCGTATGTGTAAAGTTTTTAGGTTTTTAAAATTGAGCTAAGATGCTCAAACTTGGAGTATATATTTGCTCTTATTTTGTTCAGATAAAGTGTGAAAACTAGTTAAATCCGCCGACGGCCACGCCCACTACTGGCCTCAATGTAAGCCAACCTCTATTTCAAATTTTCTCTCAAAATGCCTTTTGGTCAAGTTTAATAAGGCTTAGGAGCTCAAATTTTGGTATAGAGCAATAAAGGCCCAAAACCTCTAAGAAAGCAAAAATTGGACCGCCCACAATATCGACCATGCCCACTTTTACCATGTTAGATTTTTAAAAACCCGATTTCTCGGAAAGTTTACTCCAAATTGAAAAAAAAAAATTATAACAAATATTCAAGACATAACTATTTGCTACTATTTGCTATTTACTATTACTATTTGCTTCATACAAAGTTTTGAGCTCCGCCCACTTTTAAGAGGCGTGTTTAGGGGAAAACTGTTTTTTCTGCAATAACCTTCGGTTTTAACGCATTTTGTCATGATTCTAACGAAACAATTTATTGATTTTTATTTTTAGCCCAGACCCACCTTTGGGGGCGTGGCCTCTACAAATAATATATGAATTCGGGACAAATAAATTTAAGATTTGGTGTCACACGGTATATAGGGTCGGGTATATAGAAGTTTGTCACAGACGAGCTCTTGCACTTACACACTTGTTTATTCCCGTTCTTGTAATCGGGTCTCAGTAATCAAAACGCCGCGCCGCCATTTCACAAGGCCTAGTATGTATGACAGACTTGTTACCTTTTTGCAATCTTCCAGGTTTTTCTATCACCTTCCATTCCTTCTTTAACTCTCTAAGTTTCGATGCATTAAATTAGGTGCCAGATTCATATTTGAAAGGATGCTTATACCATGTGTCCTTCGGACACTAATCCGAGATTAAAACAATATCACAACTGACCTCATACAAATCGGGAGATTTATGCTATGCCCCCACCGGACACTAATCCACGACTAAAATAAATCTTAGTTAAGTCTCCTGAAAATCACGTAATTTAGCGTACAAATTTAAATACTCTCGGCAAGTATTTATAAGTAAATCTCCTCATAAATCTCATTTACCCCTTGCATCAATTTGAATATGCCACTTTTTATCGTATCAATCAAACCCCTTTATAACAGTTTGTGACTTGAAGAAGGAAATATCACAAATACGTTTTCTATTGGAGTTTTAACAACGGAAAGCTTCTGGGAAATAAATTCATCGCTCTAATATTTGAGAGCCAAAATTACAAAAAAAAAGAGTGGTCATGTCAAGTAATCCAAAATTTGCCCGGTGGAGCCATTTCAGGATTTATTTTTAATCATCTTCCGCTAATCTTCGTTTTACAGCCAGTGGAGACATAGTCCAAAAAAATTCAAATCTTCCAGGCAAGTAATTTAAAATAATACAATGTCTCCATGCGACACAAATCCGCGAATAACTAAGGTAAATCCTCAATTTATCGCCCTTAAATTTCAAAATTTAAGTATAGTAAAAATTTAAGTCCTCTCGGTAAGTGATTAAAACTAAATCGCCTTATAAATATCATTCCCTCTTTGCAAAAACCTTTTTTGCGTAACTTTCGACGCTTTTCGCACATCTTTATTACAGATTATTAATTAAAAAAGCAAACTGAAACTGTTAATGTAGATCTGTTACTGGTATGTTATCTTTTAACGATTTTATAACGAAATTATTGTCTCACTTTTACAAATATCATCGTCACTCCCTTTTGAGAGCCCTAAAAAATAGTACCCTAAGCTTGTCCGGTGGAGACGCTTTGGGGTTTATGTTTAATCGTCTCCCGCTAATTGCAATTTTATCGTTGGTGAAGACATATAGGAAGTATTTGGTAGACTAAATTACAGATTTCAGATTCTCTAAGATCGGGATCTTCAAACGCTGTATTTTAAGAAATAAGTATTCAAGAAGAAAGTTTTTAAAAATCAAAAAGTTGGCAGTTATGAGCCTAGGTATGAGGTATATCGCCAGTGTTTGACGCATTATCTGTCTGCAACTGCACTTTGTGTCACGTTGTCGATGCAATGACACGTCTACTTATAATCTTCAACTACTTATCTTTATCATTATCTTTAATTTAAGGTTATAACACTTTAGCATGTTGTTGTTTAGAAATTAATTTTTGGCTTGGATATCTCTTAAAGACTTAACCGACCATGGAAACAAAGATTTACGATCTTTGTGTATAAATCCATCTTCGATTAAAGGAATTGGTATCTCAAACTAAACTCAACCAATTTTATAACTTACTACTAATTATTGTAAACGCGTGCGTTTTGTATGTTTCTCGCTTTTTCAATTACAGAACAGGTTATCATACTCTCAACAACGATTTGTCACAATATTATTTAATTTCGTAGAAATCTACTGTGACAATATTTTCCAAACAATGCACCGGAAACTAAGCTCGTGATAGCTTGCTAAACGCAATTGCATTGTATTGTACACCATATAATTTGTATAGAGTACTCAAACTGCTGACAAAGCAGAACTCAAGTCATTAAGCAATTGTTGCAAAAGTCACTGCCCAACTTCATGCAATTGTCTGCGTTCGACACAAGCCATCGTCGCAACTAAAAGCGAGGCAGCTGGCCGAGCTTGCCTCAAATGACATTTATGTGGAGCTCTATGGCTAATTTGAGGTTCGGGTTTCATTAAATTATATGCTTTGCTTATTAAAAAAATCAACAGTGAGATGATCATGATTTTGGGATTTGTTGACAGTGGGCTTTAGACACTTGTTTTGTATCACATATCAAAACATCGCGGGATTAAAATGTGTCGGATATTGGATAAGTCAATTTAAATAGAAAATTAGATTGTCAAGAAAATGTTACACCCTGCTTATAATGATAATGAGAGAAGAGTAGAATCTAGTGGGTATAATAAAGTAGCAAAGGTATCAGTTTGGACAAGAATTTAGCATATTTTCGCCACTGTATTTACATTTTTTTGTTATCAGCTTCATAAACTTCAGCCGACAAAACATCAGCTTCAAGATAAACAAGTTGATATCACTCGTCAACAACAGCATCCAGCATGAGTTCTGCTGCAGGTCAAGATCACTGTTTTAAACCAAGTGACGCAGGGCTTACTCATTCTAAGAGGAAGTGCATAATAAAGAATTAATCAAAGAAGTACCCTAGACTTGGGAAACAATAAAGCACCAAGCCTCGTCATAAGAATGAGTCTTAGTCACTAAGAAAAGTTGTTAAATGAAAATAACCCCAATTAAGAAAACTATAGACAAAAATAGATAGAGCAGCAGTTACACGAAGGTTTAACCCAAGCCCGTAATTAACTGTGTGTATATGCTACACGACAACAACGGTTTCTTTCAATTGAAGGGCCAATAAAATCATAAAAATTAATTGACACAATTATCTACAAAGTTGAACATAATATAGGGGAAGAGGGACTATCGCTCATACAGCATTACGCCGCAAAGAGTTCTTTAAAAATTACTATAAGACACGAGATTGGAAAAATACAACCGAATTATTTTAAATTTCGGAAGAATGCTTGATAGTTCGATTTGTCATGCGTCTTAAAAACATGGTAACACTTGTAATAAATATGTTAATATAAGTGGGATGCCTTGGGCTTAGACACTATGTCATTCAAAAAAAAAAAAACTCACTAGACGCATAACTTCTCTGCTCGGATTAAGAATCAAATGAGAAATAAATATAAAATTTACTTTTGACTAAAAGAACACAAGAACTTTTAAAAATCTTACCAGGCAAGCAACTCGAATACTTTTAACCTGTGTCACTTATAGGCCAATATTTTTATTAATAACTTTTTCAAAAACGATTCCTTTTACAAGGTATCTTACAAGCATGCACTTTGGAAAACAATTGGTATCATTTATAAATAAAAAAAAAAAATATTTTTTTTACGATAAGAGCGTATACTTAAGAATATTAAATGTTTTTTAAGACTGCGGGTAGGTAAGTATGTGGCACCCGTGAAGATCTCACTCGAGATCTGAATGAAAAGATAAGAACTGACAAGATAGCAATTTGATTATTCTTGTTAAAAGCAATGTCAACAAATGATTCTATTGTGAGGCCGATCATTTCCTAACAATGTAAAGAGCAACGCCTTCATATAGTGAATCGGGACTCATATCCGATTGCAGTCGTAAAAAAAAGTTTTATGTAAAAGTCTATTCAGAAACAAATGTCTTGACAAAGCATTTAATTTCAAACTTAATCGAGCGTCACACCCTCAATTCGTGTGCCGACAGCAATGAGAATCGTAACGATCTTGACTTAGTTATTGTTACCCCTATTACGTGTAAACTGCTAACCTTTATTGGCCAATTGTACTGATTCTTCAGTCATAGCCTCTATCGGAGGCTATGGTTGATTGAGTCTAGCGGCTCGTATCGGCTTTGTCCCACTGTCGACACCGGCAAGTGCAAGCTTTGTCATTGGCTTCGTCTAAATGTGCAATTTCCTGATCGCTGATCATTAATCAGTTGAACTTGACTGAGTTTGTTGATTCAAAACAAAAAGCTCTACAAATGGGTTGCATCTAAATCATTCGTAATGGAGATTTAATTCTAACCGGGGACATGGTCGATTGAGTACACAGACTGTGTCAATCTATTTAGATATTTAGGGGTTGGATTTATGTGACTTTGGAGATTGGTTGTTGCGGCATATATGGGGATTTTTCTTTATTTGAGTGAGCCTTACCACAAACTTTTATGCATTATGCACTTCCTGATACTTGAAGACATGGTTTACATACATTTGAAAAACTGTTATAGTATCTAGTTTTAACAATGATCTATAATGTAGGAGACCATACTGCATAGACTATCATCATCAGTGAGTTTGAAAGCCTAAGAAGACTGGCTTTAAATAGCTCAAAAAAATCAGTTTTTGGAAATTTTAATTGAATAGAAAATATTCATGAAAATATGCTGTACTGCACCCCTCAATTAAAGCACAGCAATACAAAAAATTATGTTTGAACTGAACTTTTTATGTAAGAAAACGCGCCTAGTCATTTTGAAATCATTATGCTTCTGGTATATTGCGCAAAGGAATGTTGGCTATTTCTTTAAGGTATCTTTGAAGTAAAAGTTCCAAGTGCTAACTCTCACTTTGTAACAAAACTCATTAAGGTTGACTGAATTATTTGCTTAGCGACAGAGTAAAATCGTAAAATTTGTCTGAAAGACCCACACGCCTGCTCCAGCCACTTTACTTTTATAAGGCTGGAGCTTAAAAAAAAATAAAAAATCCAGTGTTATAAGACTAGGCTAAGATCATTATATAAGACGTAAAAAATACGGCCACATCTTTTAACGTTGTGGCCGTATAGCTGCTCGGAACTTCTTAAGGTGCTCGTAACTAATTTAAAAAATTTAAGTTTGTTACATTAAAAAAAAACTTTTTTTTGCTCACATAAAGTCTCCCCACCGCTTCCTGCAAGAGCGCAAACACAGAACACAGAAATGATGCAACGAATATTGTCCAGGCGAATTGCAAACTTAAAAAACAATTACAAATTTTCTTTCTACGAAACATAATGAAAATGTAAATATATCTTAATGATTTTCGGTACCTACATCTGCTCAATTGTTGGTGCCCGTGCCGAGGCATAGACCCGTAATTTAAAAAATCTGTAAAGCCTAATGACGTGTTCTTTTGAAAATCGAATCTTGAAACCGGTGTAGGGATGCCAGACGTCCTGCTAGCTGCGGAACTGTCCCGCAAAACGTGTTTCGTCCCGCAACCGTCCCGCACAATGTCCCGCAATACAGCCATAAGTCCCGCATGTCCCGCCGATGATTAAGATTTTTACGTTAACAAACTTAAATACTTATATAACCCAAATGTAACTTGTACCTATAGCCCGAGTGTAAACCGTCTCCTTTGTTATTGTTTCCCTTTTTTATCTTTTTTCAAAAAGTAAGTAGGTAAATAAGTGCAAGAGTTCTCCTGTAACGAATTTCTAAATACCCGAACCTCGTTGCCCTGTTACATCTTTTCACCTGAATTCATCTGCCTTATATAAATTATTATTTGTATTGGCCACGCCCCAAAGAAATGTAAGTAAGCTAAAAAATATAATTAAATAATTGTAATCTCGTTTAAATCATGAGGAAATCATTTTCGTCAAAGACGAAAATTAATGCTTGACAAACTGTTTTTTCCGAAAGAGATCATACTTTTTATGTTACAAGCTTAGCAAATGGATTTAGAGTGAACTTTCCCAGAAATTTGGTTTTTAAATACGATCGGTTCAATTTTTGTATTATAAAAGGCCACTTTTTCTCTGCACCAAAATTTGATACTTAGCCTGGTTTAACTTGACCAAAAGGCTATTTGAAGTAAAATCAAAAGTTTTAGGTTGTCTGACTTCCAAGCCAATTGTGGGCACGGCTATGGGCGGATCTTATCAATTTTCATACTTTGTATAGAAAATGACATCCAAGCTACACTCCGTGTTTCAACTTTCGAGCTCAATTTTAAAAATCTGAGAACTTCACACATATCTACGGGCACACAGACAGATATGGCGGAATCACTTCACGTGTCGGTCTCGATCATATCTCTAAAATGTCTTAGGGGTCTACAATTAATACACCCTCCTGGGTCGAGTAGGTATAAACAGAGAATTTATAAAGGTTTATTTAAAAAAGATCGCGTTAAATCTTTTAAAGGAAGGTGTCCTTCGCGTTAAAAGAAGGCGTTAAATGATTTTTTGTTTAGAGTGCGGAAGGTGTCCCGCAGGCAATTTTTCTAAGTCTGGCATCCCTAAACCGGTGTAGTATACAGAAAAAAATCTTTCTTTTCTTATACACTTCAACAGAAACGTGCTGTTGTACCTAAATAGTGTTTTGAACCACCCCAAACTTATTCTGTGTAAACACCGAACTCGAAATTTCTGCACCGACATTTTTGAGGGTGGCGGCTGGGTGTAGTTTTGATTGTGTGTGTAGAAGTGATTTGTATACTCTGTCTAGCTCAATGTCAAAGCGCCCAAAACGGGAAATGTCAAATTGGTCAAAACTTGGGCGATTTTAAAAGTCAAATTTTTTTAGTGATTTGACTTAATGTAAGAACGCCCAATAACGTTGCTTTGCAAAAGCAGCAGCTGTGTTCAAACAGTGAAATATGTAGGGGGATGCTGTCCTCCTGCAACCCCCATGCTTGAATTTTCTTTGGCCCTCCCTTAATAAGTGTCACTCAATTTTAAATCAATGATCCACGTTAGACCTTATGTGGATTTCAAAACCTTCTATTTTAAAATTATTCAACAACCATAATAGTAATAGGTTCATTCGATGAAAGCCCTAGTGCGCCATGTGGCGCCACAGTGCGCACTTTTTTATCAGTTCTGTATTCGATGAAGCTAAGACAACAACCCAGTCCACTTTGCACTTTATTCGATGAAAGCACTGTGGCGCACTATTGCAGCACTAAAGTGCCCTGAGGATTTTGTCGGGGGCAGAAAGTTCAGTGCTTTTTAAATTTGACATTTCAGTTATTTGTCAGTCAGCCTCATTTGTCAAATGAGAATGACAGGATCCGATGTGCAATTTTGCGTTCGATGAACAGCGCACTTTTCAGGCTTGTATTGATTTTTTGGCAATCAGCTGATCGCACTGAAAAGTGCGAGTGCGATTTCAGGGCGCACTGGGGCAAGTTTCATCGAATGAACCTAATACCTATTGACAGGATCTATATTTTGGGTGATTTGACAATTTAACTTTTTGCGTGAACTGTCATTGCGTCAAATCATCCAAAAATATTGGGTGATGTGACATTTTGTCATATGAGCCGATTTTTTAATATACGCCACTAAATAATTTAAAAATTAAAAATCAAAACGAATAGGAAATCAAAAACAATTTCGTCAAATCATTTTATTGGGATTTCGGTCCACAAAGACCGGACCAACTTGATCAACACCAACCAGCAGTATCATTATTTTGGAACAACCACATCCACATCAACAGCAACATTAGCCGTTCTGCGCATCCCTCTAACGCAAGAAACACTGCCTGGTTGATGAATGATGATACCCAGCTATCAATAAAAGGTGTGTTAGCTTTGTTTCATCAGAAAACGCACATAACACGTAGAATTCTGTTCCGTTTGATTTAAAAATTCTTGCGTGAAGAGAATAATTTTTAGCCTCGCCGTGAAGAGATTAATGTTCGTATGGTAAATCTCGTGATTTAGAGAGGATATAAGAATGATTTGTCTTAATCGCGGATTAGTATCCGGTGGAAACACCATTTTAAAATAAAGAACTTCCCCTTTTAAGTATTTTTTCAACATTCATCTGTTATTTCGCTGTGCTCAGCAATTAGCTCAGAATGTTCGGTCAAACTATTCCGAGCACATTGAGCGCGTTCTTATCATGCTCTGAGCGAAAAAAGAAATACAAATCTCGGGCTCTGATTACTCTGAGCACAAAATGAAACACAAATTTTTGTTTGACAGTTTGAGCTCTGCTGTGAACGAAAAAAAAACTCCCATTTTTAGACTCCGAACTTATTGGCATGTTTTATTCCTTGTTGAATCGCTGCTGCTTTGTAGTGAAAAGTGAAGTCTGAGAACAACTTCAACTTCGTATGCCTGTTTTTTTTCTATGTTGAAGAAGTTGCTGTTGAACTCTGTGCTGAAAAACTACTCACAGTGTTTACTCAATTATTTTTTTAGCCCCGAGATTAACAGATCTTGGTTCAAGTTGGGCTTAAATCTGCACTGAAAAACCAGAAGTCTTTCCACAAAAAGTATTAAATAAATTCGTTTAAATTAAATAACTTTTGATGAATTTTTTCTTCTTATACGAGAAGGTATTTGAAAGAACTTTCGAAAAAACCAGAGATTCTTCTATGCTAAATCAGATTTTATACGAGTCTTCATGTCTTGACCAGGTTTAAAACAGAGTTGAAAAACTAGGCCCCAAGTGTATGAATTTTTATTTTACGATGAGGATCGATTTCATAGATTTGGGCATGTTTAGAACCCGCATGTTTTTGTCCGCACTTTATAACGCGAGGAAATCGAATTTCGAAGGACTTTAGCAGACAAATTTCCTAAACCAATTTGGTGTCTTATTTGGCATCCATAATATTTGTTACATCTTATTACTGTCGCTGAAATTATAACGAATTAAATAGGTAACATCTTTGAAGTTTTCCAGAACATCTTTTGATCTTGAGTCAGTGAGTTAAGTCAAGATCTTTTGAGAGTGAGTTAAGTCAACCGGGGTGAATGTGAACCCTTGAACTCGCGTTAGTGTCCGCACTTTATAGCCGCGAGGAACTCAAATTGTGAAGGACTTTAGCAGACAAATTTTCTAAACCAATTTGGTGGCTTATTTGGCATCCATAATGTTTGTAATATCTTATTAATGTTCTTGGAATTATAGCGAATTAAGTAGGTAACATCTTTGAAGTTTTCCAGAACACTTACCACTTTATTTAAAAGCAAAATATTTTTTTATTACCACCAAGAAAAACTTCATTAAACACTTTTGCTTATTCTTACCCAACATTATATTACTCCAGATTTATATGACTCTTAAATGTTAAAGTTGTATTTTGAGAGCCATTTTATGGATTTCTGACCCTGGAGTTTTAAAAATACACTAAGTGTTAAATTTAAATTTAGCTAAAACTTTCAAATAATTTATTTCTTTTTGCATGGAAAATCTTGGCACATTTCACTGACTCGTCCTAAAACACTGACTAAAATGTTATTTCACTTTAATCTTTGTGATTTATTCGAAAAACTACAGCAAGATACCCGTATAATACTATTATAGTTTAGAGCAGAATGCAACTGCAGATGCTTTTGTCAAAGCGTCACAGCATGCAATTCTGTAATTATTTTATTTCCTTTTTTTATTACATGTCATCTGCCGGGGCTGGGAATAAATAATAATAAATGTCAGTTTGATAAGCCAACTGAAATGTCTAATTAAATCTATGAGAAATTTTTTAGTTCACATTTGTTTTAAAACATGCAAAAAAGGTACTGATCATGATTGATTGCATGGTTCCGGATTGGATTACAAAAGTAGTGAAGGCCTTACAACAATGTACGATTTCCTTGGAACTTTTTTTTTCACGTCCAGTTTTTTCCTTTTTCCTTCCTACAGCGTGCAAACCACACTTTTGAAGTATGAACTATGTATTATGTACCTACTTCAAAGCTCAATTTGTGGACATGATTAGTTTTCCATGATATCATTAACCTTCCTTTTAACTCGAACTCTTTGAAGTTCCATGTTGACATTACAGGTGTAAGTATACCGCAAGTTTGACATCCATAAGAAAACGGGCACATTTTCAATGACATGTGCACAAGCCAAACAACACTCATCCCATTTGTCATTAATAGGCGTTCTGATAGAAGAGTCCACACATGCACAGGTTACTTCTTTGTTCTTAGAAATTAAAGACTAAAAGCTCGAAAAATCTGTTTTACAACACGACTTTCCAACATTCACCCCAAAAACAAAATTTTTCGTAATGACACTTTTCCGTGCTGGTTTCTGTGTTTTCATTTTATGGCCAATAAAATATGCTGGACACGTTTTTTGGTGTGTAGTCTCGGTCGGTTGGGGTTTTCCGCATCTAAAGATTTCTAATCTATGGTAATAAAAATTTGAATAAATATTGGTATTAATAAAAATTGCAAAATGTCTATAAATATATATCAGCCGAAAGCCTTCCCCCATGAACGAGGGAGCTGTTCAAAAAAGAGCAATGTCGTTCCAGTTTGGGCACATTGCGTCATAAAGTCAAAATATTGAACAGTGGTCCTGACGGCTCTTTTTTAATAAAATTGGGTTGGTATAAAAACAGATGATGATGCGGCCTATGTTTAAAAACTGAAAAACTGTATGAAGTACTTTGACATGACAACCTCGAAGTTTTTCTAAGGGTACCTAAACGCTTTATGCTTTAAATTTTTTTGCAAGATGGGTTTTCGATCTCTGAACTGCAAGCATGTTTTGGAGTACAATTTTTTGCGTCATAAATCAAAAAACTAGTTTCCTAAAGAACAAACCAGCACAACTTAAGTACTTAATTTTTTTGATGCTTATTTGCTTTTGTTAAATTTTCAAAGAACTGCTCTGTTGTGGGAAACTTCATCTACTTTGAAATCCTAAGACGAGCTTACCATCATCATCATCATCATCATTTTCGGATGCCGATTATCCTTTAAAAGGGAGCGAGGAGCGAGGGTGGCTAAATGGTCCTTCCATCTTTCTCGATCCTCCGCCACCAACTCAAGACACTCCGGCGCAATCCCCAGGCGAGATTCAGACAGGTTCTTTACCTGATCCCACCACCTGTTCCTTGGCCTACCAGGGGGGCGACACGCTCGCATCTCGGCTAGCATGACCTGTCTATGAAGTCTGTCAGGGGGGACGAGCTCACCAAATAAAGTAAACTGGTGTTGCTCTAAATACCACGCCAGTTTACTTTATTTGGCTATTGGACCGAGAGGCAATAAAGCTTCCGAGAGCAATTACAATCACTTTCGACTATAGGGAAAGTTTTTTATGCGAGGTAGTTCCAAGGCAAAATAAGATGTTCGAAGTAATCAAACTGACACAGCTGCGCAGCAACTCAAGATTTCAAGGTTTGACGGAATTCCTGGCGGGAAAATTTAAGTAGTTTACCTTCTAGACCTTCATTTGGAAAACGTTTCAAAATATTTTACATCAGTGGACCGGTCATACCCTTTAAAAAGGTTACAGTTTCATAGCTAGATATTCGATTGAAGGTAATCAGTTATACCAACACCGCTTAAGAAACCATGGCTGAGAAATAAAGGCTGTATAGAACAGAATGAAGGCAACTGCGGAAGTATCGGAGACAATTTTTAGTACATCGCTTGAAATAGCAGTAGATGGTTGGCAAGCGTTATATAGACTCTTAGACCGTCACATAGTCACTATTTTTATAGCAACTTGTTATGCTTTGACAAAAAAGATCTTAAAATACTTTTCCATATCTTTTGCGTTGGTGTATCACGGCTAAGACGATTTATCAATGAAACTAAGGAGTTCTGCGGTAGCTTTTCCAAGTCCGGGAATTAAGCGTAACAGAGGGCCACTAAAATTATTCCATTTGCGCATCTCAAGTCCATTTACGTAGCCATAACCACTAATCTTTGACTCGGCAAACGTTAACGTAAATTCCCACACCATTAGCCTGTCCACTCAACCAAATAAATCAGCAGCCAATTCCACAGAAACATGAAAGCTACAACACAAGTCGTCTTTATATATTTCGAACCAAAAATTCTCAAAACATTTAAGAACTCACACCTTCCTCGGAAAAATTCCAATAAATATGCCGAGTGTCAAACAAGAATCCCCTCCTAGCAACCCTCGCGACAGAGATTCTCGCATTTAGCCGCCAATAATCTTCACATAAATCATTCCTCAGAAGATTCATAACTTTTCTATCTTATGAGCCTTAGCTCGTGGATGAAAGATTTAAGATTTTTACCATTTTCCAAAATCCACGCACAATTAAAATTTTTAAAAAATCACTCGTCCATAAAAGATTTCTTGGCCCATATTTTTTGAAAAGATACATGACTTTCAGATTGCTAAGTCATTTTTAGAAATTATTAATTTTCTGCATGATTGAGAGCAACGAGAACAGTGGTTGGACGTTGGAATTGGAATTGCTTAACTTAGCCCAGTCCTAGTCCTGTGATCCGTTCACCCTTCTTTTGCCCGCTCTATTAATAACCACCCCCCGATCACGGATGCATTAAGTGTTTGTATAGTTCTATATTTAATGTTTGGTATAAATTTCACTAATTGAAAGAATGTTTTTTTTTGTCTGTTGAGGAAATTTATTACTTCGACGATGATTGTTTTTTTGATTTCAATCCACCCGAGGGCAGGGGGGTTGCTGCTGGTTCTCGAATCAACAAAAATAATCATCTTGGAGGGTTGAGTTTAAGCGAGAGGCGATCGTGACCACAACATATGGTGATCCGGATGCTATTGTTATACAAAACTTTTATCGAAATGGAACATTTTTCAAATGGCGGATAATTGGTTTTTTATGGATCAATTTTTCGTTGGGATCAGAATGTAGGTCGAATTGTTGCAACATGTTATAAGTATGTAGTTGGTTCTATTGAACTGACCAATTGGCTGTTGAGTGCATGTCGAACAACTATGTGCAAATTACATTTTGAAAGGCTGCAACTATTAATCTATTTTGATTTTTCTAAAGACTTTCAACTCTGAAATACTTTCTTACATTGTTGGCACACGAATTAAATTTCATTAGCACTCAGGCATCCTTTGTGCATCGTCGCGGTTTAAAAGACATATAACTGTTTCAACAATGAATAGCAGCATGAATAGCATTGCAGTATGGGTGGTGCCTGGGTTTCAATCACTCTTGTAAAAAAAAATAAAAACAAACTTTAAAAATTTCTTTTTAGAACTAGCTGTGAAGCTAAGACACCTTCGTTCTATCAGAAGATGTAAAGTGGAAAAAAGCGAAAAGCTACCCACCTAAGGTACAGCATCTTCTGTAAATTTTTCTTCTGTAAATTCGCCCATCACATTTAATAAAGAAATCTTCTCCGAAGAAGGCAACAACCCCTGCCGAAACGTCAGAAAAAACTATGAAATAATCTTTTCATTGAACTTTCACATTGACCGAGGAAACCAAAGAGGGAGGAAACATCCTCAAAACCCACAACTCTAATAATCAAATCGGTCGAACATCAAGAACTAAGTATTAACATCTTAACGCCACAATGGAAGTTTTGGAAGTTTTTAATTTGTAGGCAGAGGACTAGAGAACAACATTATTTACAGTCCATTGACGTAGTCAAAAGCCAGTGCATTTGTCGTTTGGAATAGACATGTAAAAAAATTGGACAGCAACGCGGACTCTTTTGAACTTGAGTCCAATCCAGCTGAGTCTTTGAACCCAAGCCCGAGGCACAAAGGCAACAGAGGATAACATCGTCTCCTATCTATGAGCGAAAATATTCATCGGTTACCCCAACCAGTCTGAAACAGGACGCAGTGGACTAGGAATCGGATTTACTGGATACATGTACGGTTTTCACATTTTCCCTTGGCAAATACCAAAACCTGTAAAAATGCCTCACCACCGCCAAAACATTAAAAGCAAGTTATAAAGTAAATTTCTTATAGTGAGTCTTTTTTTTTGTCATTCAAATATTGCCAAAAAGTCCAACGATTCGGCTCCACCCACTCGATCAGGATGTAGTAAAAGTTGCTTTGTCTCCCAACTAAATTGTAATAAAGCTGCTCTATCTGCAAGAAATGGTCGGGGCAAAGAATGTTCAACGAGCATTGTCTAACCTCAAGAAAGGAGTCTCCTAGAACTGTAGTTGGAGCAGCTAGCAATTGAGCTAAGGCAATTGAGACAGGGCCCTCTCTGATGATTCCAGTCCTTTTACAATGCAGACTTTATGAAAAGTTCCTAGTATTAACCTTGTTAACACTGGGGATTCAATCCCGGACCAAGCGTATTTGTAGTCCTTATATAATTGCTGAAAACCAATTAGATGAGGACTAATTTGTTTGGGTGAGTCCTGCAATCTAGCCTTTATTATTTTTACTGTATGAAATTGCTATGTAGATAATTCCAATGAGTATGGAGTGTTTTTTGGTCACATATTCATGACCTAAGGTCCTCTCTAGACTAGTGAGAATAAAATCGCATGTACATCATTGAATGTACCATAACATCTTAAATCCTTTTCCATACAGTTTTCAGTTAAGGGCCTATACATAGCTGTCTTTGGTTTACATCAATACAAATTTCGTTTTCATGTTTTCAAACTACTGAGCATACAGTTTTGGATCTTATTGGTATCAAAATAAAGATTTTGGCTAAAAAATAAATCATATTAAGACTTTTCTTTAAATTTACTTTTAATATTTTCCTGAGCGTTGGTAAAATCAGTAAAGTTCCAGTGATGAGTAACATATAAAAAGTCAGTTTAAGGAAAAGTTTTAATAATATAATAAATATTTTTCGTTAGGATAATAATTCTGTAACACAAAAGCTTTTTTTGTATCCCAATAAAAGAGAAAATTGCTGGCTCAATCGTCTTAAAATATAAAATAAAGTTTTAAATCAAGTAATAATTTACTTAATTTAATTAAGTAAATTAGGTAATCTCTTCTTCCTTAAATTTCAAATTAAAATACCGTATAAACCAAAGATCAACATTCAATAAACACCCTTAAAAATTCTTTGCTTTTTTGCCTAATCGAATATTATTCGAACGTAGACTGTCATATTGAGGAGGGAAAGCTTTTCGGTGTCAGTGATGCAAGTGCCGAATATTGAATTCCATTCTTTTCAGAAGTGCCCCGAGCTTTTGTTCCATTTCAAGGCTTCGTGAACTGGGACGTAAGGAAACGAATGTGGAAAATTGAGATTACTGTCATCGTCATGTATTGGATTTGGATTAGATATGGCATACAAGGATCGTTAAAATAGATCAGAAATGGGATAGAGATAAAACTGAGCCCTGATGGGGTTCACCAGTATTTATAGGACGGGCTTATAGGACAGACTTAAATCCGTAAAGAGCCACTTGATTGAACTGTTCGAGTACCAATTTCTTATTAAATGAATAAAAGAATTGTAGATTAGAAATGGCAGATTTTGACTCTGTTATACTATGTCTCCACCGGCAATTAAAAGAGGATTTTGGATAAGCGGCAGACGATTAAAAAAAAATCGGAAAGTGGCTCCACTGGACAAATATAGGATTAATTTGACACCAACACTCTGTTTCTGTCATTTTGGCTCTCAAAAGCGCGTGGCGATGCCATTTCCGAACAATCACAATAGAAAAAGTACTTGTGACAGATCCGTTGTACAGGGACGGTTATAGTTTCTTTTTTCGATTCTTAAACTCTTACAAAGGTGCGAAAAATAGGTTTGTGAACAGAGTGAATGGGATTTATGAGAGGATTTGTTTCTAATCGCTTGCCGAAACGATTTAAATTTGCATGTTAAAACGCGTTATTCGAAGAGGATTTAATGAAGATTTACATTAATCGCGGATTAGTGCTCGCTAAAGATATAGTGGGTGTTTTTCTTTTTTCCTTCAGAGCAGAGCTCGAACTACCAAACAAAAATTTGTTTCTTTTTGTATTCAGAGTAATTATGCGGCCCTTATACTAGGTATTGCGCAATAATATTGACCGTGTAAGGGCTTTATTGCGCAATAAATTGCGGCAAAAAGTTCGGACACAATATTTTTGGTCAATATTTTGCGCAATAATATTGCGTGGTGTAAGGCCCGCATTAGAGCCCGAGATTTGTATTTCTTTTTTCGCTCAGAGCATGATCAGAGCGCGCTCAATGTGCTCGGAATAATTTGACCGAGCTTTCTGAGCTAATGGCTGGCTGAGCACAGCTAAATGACAGCCGAATTTCGAAAAAAAAAATAGAAGGGGAGGTTTGTTGTTTTAAGACCGAGTAAAAGCGTTTGATGAACTTTTGTTTGGTGAAATAATATTTATTTTGCATCATTTTCGGCTCGTAACAATATTTTGTCAATTTTTTCAAGTTTTCTTTTCTTTCACTTGCATTCTGACAGATAACCAAAAAATGTGCTCAAGTACGTTACAAAATCAGAACAGAGTACTCTGAGAGCACTCGGTTCAGAGCACGCTCAGAGTGTTCGAGCTCTCTTCAGTACTATACTCTGAACTAAAAAATAAAAACGCCCAGTATTATAAATGCCTTAGAAATATCAAGCGCAATAACCTAGCTTTCGTCATAAAGATGCGGCTGTTACAGTTTTCGGTGAGATAAGCCATCACATCACCAGTTCTGCCTCGGCTGCCATCTAGATATTTGACAAGCTGATAATTCAATTCTTCTCACACCACTTGACCGACAATTGGTCAACATTTGGGAGAGTTCTGCCTCGGCTGCCTTCTAGATATTTGACAAGCTGACAATTCAATTCTTCTTCCACCAGTTGACCGACAATTGGTCAACATTTGTCGGTCAACTGGTGGCAGAAGTCGACTCGCCTTGTATATGTTGAGGTTTTTAAAGACTCGTGTTGATTGACTACGAAGTAAATTTGCCACATGGAAGGAACATTCTACTCTACACTCTCAAGTACAGGTGGAAACATATCGCAAGATCGGCAAGAGAAGAGCTGGTAGCAAAATGAGCTGCTAACACATTGGCCTTGTTAAGGGTGCTGACAGCTAAGAAGTGTCGTTTTTAAAAACAAGTGAAGGGATGGATGATGAGACACAGTTTTTAATATTTTTGACAAATTACCAGATTGATCTTTAAGAAGATCGAATCGTCTTAATTTCTGATCATGTTAAAAATTATGCACGATGAATAATAAGAGGGCTGGTGACATTTCTGAGCTCGTACGAATTTTCTTTTTGCTTGAAAGCCTTAATTGTGTTGGGAACAAAGGATTTCATGGCGAGGAGAATTACTTCGGTGAGCATATCTGTGTCGGCATCAATGTAATGAACAATGAATCATAGTGACTAAGTTGAAGATCTTAACAAAATTGTCCAAGTTTGTCTGAGTTTGTTTTCCCGTATTGCCAAACTATTCTTTTCGGAGTTTGATTCTTTGAGGTGTTTGTGAACGAGTACGAACGAGTACGTTTGTGAACGACATGACAATGGTCTATCAAGCCTATCAAAATAAAATGTTGACCGAGTATTTATAAGAATGAGAGGTGAGGAACATGTCCAGAATGTTTGCGGCATGACTGGCAATGTTAGGGATCTGGCTAGTTGGTGAGATGGCCGATGGTGAAAAGATAGAGATGGGATAATGGTTGTAGCTATAGAAACACCTCTTGATAACGATTAGCGATATGGTCGATTTAAGCCAGAGTGAAATCTTTGGCCTGATGGCATAAAGTTCAGCCTAGGTACTCATAAAAAGTGATTTTATTGTGGAGTGGCTACCCGCCGCCGGACGGCGAGCGTGTTAACAGAGTTTTATTTTGAGAAGTCAAGTTTTTGCTACCATGCTATGATTGTTATGATTCAGTTTTCAGTGTTCGTTGTGCAGGTGGCCTTATCACAGTTCTATCTTAGTCTGAAAAATTGTAAGGGTTGTATGACTTTGAAATATATTGTTTTCGACAGAACTTTTTAAGGTCAACATTTTAGGGTACCAAACTTTCTTGAAATTTTTGTTGAGAGAGAAAATTTTGTGTTAATTGCTTATGATTTGGTTAGATGTATGCGCTTCATTGACCTAATATTAGAGTGTGCCGGAACACTATAGTAGGGTATAGGCTATAGGATCAATGCTAAGAAAATAATACCTGAAGCGAGGTATAAATCGTCTTGTTTTTCGGCACGTGCATATTTGACCATTCTTCGATACCGATTGCAACCTGGTCATACGTCAAAATAAGGTATTAAGTATTCATTTAAGTATTTATGGCAGGATTGATCTTTACTCCATACAATCATAGAAGCAAAAAAATCCATGAGTTTAAGAAAAACGTTGGCAAACTAATGAGAAGTCAATTTTGACATATGAGGGGTCTTAATCCGGCTTAAGCTAAGACAAAATGGCTTAATTACATCCACTCAATCAATGTCCGGGTAATATCCTCATAAGAATGACTGAATGATTTTGGGTAAGCCCACAAGATTGAATCGCTGTTGTGCGCATTAAACAGATTTACATAATGATGATTTGACTAGCTTACAAGCCAAACCCCAATAAGGTGACAGTAATAAAAGGCCGACCTGAAAAAGTTCCTTTTTTTAAACTTAAGTCAATGTTATGATTTTAATTTAAAAAAAAAAAATAAGCGATCCACCGTCACTCAAATGGTGGATAGCGATTTCCGTTGCAAAAATTACAGAATCAAAAACAAGTCAAGCGAAAAAAAATAGTTTTCTTGAATGTTTAAGCAAAAACTTCGACTTGATAATGTTCCTTATCAAAAAAAAACTACTGCATTGTACATGCTGAAAAGATTTTTTTGAATACGTAAATTAAATACCTATTATTATATTATTATGTATTTGTTAACAAGTAAGTGAATTACAAAATTAATTTAGATTTATGTATTTTTATGACTAGTTTTAGCTGTCAGGGCTTTCGACTATGCCATAAAATTATGTCTTTTTTCATCAAAAAGTATAAAATAATTTAGTCATTTAATAACACTGAAAAAAATCGCATAAATATGTAATCTAGTAGAGTATTTTCCAAGTTTAAAATTTATATAAATACGTGTGTATACTTATCGGGTTATGCTTTTAATTTTACTTACTTTTCTGTTTTGCGTATTCCTTTTTCTTTTTTTAAATAAATCCACTTAGACGTATCTTAATCCCAAGAAGCCACATTTAAGCATTTTTAACGCTGTGTGATCTCTGCATACTTGACGGAAAATCTCAATTAAACTCAATCACTATATTCTCGCGTACATATCAATTTCAAAGTGATTTAGATTTGGAATTTTTAGTAAAATAGTTTAACACAAATGTACCGCTATCTCGTATCGTAATTCCCTTATCAATGATAACACAAAACAATTTAATTTTCCCGTATCAAGGCAATTCGTCAAGAAATATTTCGAAACTCAAGAAAACAAGAACTTGTCACTTAAAAATCCATTAGGCACAAACGACAATCACGAAACTCGTTCACACTAATTAATTTCCTGTGGGTTTGTTTTCGTTCTGACACCAGAAGCACCGTTACAAGAAATAAACTGAAACTTGCATTCTGTCAAAATATGCCGAGTAAACATTTTATTGTGAATTCATCAACTTGATACAAAAATTATTATTTGAAACACTACACCCGCCCGAAAGTGCAGCACGGTTTGCGATGAATGCCCCTCGACGCCTGGTCCGTTCCAATTGTTGTCCGTTCCAACAGATCGACCAATTTAAATCAATCAAACGTCTTTAACGTGTGTTGATGTTGTCTGCTCTTGCGTGTGAGTATTTGTGGTCGATCACCATCGGAATCCCTCCTCGCAAATGAAGAAAGACTACTATGGGGTCGGTAGACAAAAGGAAAGATCGTGCCCACGAGAAGCGTTCAGAACGCTCGACTTCTGAAACCGAATAGTGAAGACTAATCGAGTGGACGAGTCGCTCGACAATAACCAGCGAGAAATGGGGCCCCCTGTGACGGGTGTGGGAGCTCATAGAGTCCCACAAGCTCTCCAATCAGCAGCGATAGGCTATGGCCTGGTGGTGGTGCCCGTGGCGTGCCGCATAATTTAATTTAGACAACTCGTACAACTATAGTGACTATAGTAAGAAAATTTCATAAACGCAATATTCAAAGTGGTGGTGCTTTTTGGAGGTTTCGGCGGTTGGCGCTTTTGATAACGATAAGCACAGAGTCATAGCGTATCAGTACCGGTACTCGTAGACACTATAATATTATAGTGCATAGCTCAGCGGTAAGATGACGCCTTATGGAAAGTATACCATTTGCTAGTGTTGCATTTTGAAATGACATTGCACAGCGCACTAGTTGTTTTGAGATTTGTGTTGGAATTTGTTACGCTTTTGGGTCATTCAGAAGTTAATCAGTCTATAGTGGTGCGATAACGGTTGCGCAAGTGGAAGCCTGTACTGCGCAAGTAAACTTTAGAGTCCATTTTTAATCTTGCAAGTTTATAATCTTCAACAACATTCGATTTTGTGATTGGAACAAGATCAAAAAGTATAAAGCCTAATTACATACGTATAAGAATAACTAGAGTTTAATTGTGAATCCTTAACAACTGGTACTTTAGAATTGAGATTCCTTGACTTGAAAAGAAACATGGCCGCTTTCAGGAATTATTTTATGTAAGTCCATGCGATTAGTTACTATAAGTCTTACCATAATGTGGCACGTTGGCAGGTATAGCCAAAAACTTGTCATCCGTGCTACTTATTTTGAAATCGATGAATAATATGATAATTCTTGTCCTTGCTGAGTTTTTTAGCCAGACTCAGACGCAGTAAGAAATAAATAGACTAAGTAAATACAAAGATGGCCTATAAAAATTTACAATTTTTTTTGTGTCTTTAGGACCGGAAAAGCTGGGGCTTCTTAAAGTCTTCCAAATGACTTAACTCCCATTAGCTAAAACATACTTACTCCCACCGAATTTTGTCATGGAAGTTAGTTAATAAATTTGGGAATTCGTTCATTGGGACTTATGTTCATTATGATCTAGGTTCCCCTTCTGAGACTTAGTCGGTCCTTCCATCTTCCTCGTTCCTCCGCCACTTATGGTGGCTCAAAAGACTCAGGCGCTATCCCCAGGCGGGACTCGGAGAGGTTCTTTACCTGATTCCACCACCTGTTTCTTGGCCTTCCAGGGGGCGACGCGCTCGCATCTCGGCTAGCATGACCTGTCTAGAAAGTCTGTCAGGGGGCATGTGAACAACGTGTCTAAACCATCGAAGAATCGATCGTTCCACTCGTAAAAGTAGCTGCTCAACATTAAGATTTCCACAAATACTGACGTTTCTCACTCTATCTCTAAGAGTAACACCAGCAACGCACCTCAGAAAACCATTTCGGTTGCTTGTACCCGCGATTCTTTCGGTCTTAAGCCAAATTTCATGACCACAGATGAGGGTTGGAACGAACACTTAGTTAAAAAATGATGCAAGGATGGCCAAATCATCTGCGAAAAGCAGATGGCTCATCTTAATGCCAGCCGGTTCGAAACATTGCTCGCCTAGACCGCGCTTCACCATCCAGTCAAGGACATGATTTAACGCCATTTCCCGTCCTTTTGATGTGTGCGTTGGACTTCGATAGGGCTGTGTTCTGTGCTTTTCATAGCATGAGTGGACTGAATGGTGCAGCGCAGTCTAGGCGAGCAATATTACCAACTAGCATCAGGATGAGCCAGTCGAAACATTGCGTCATGAAATGAACTAACTTTCAAAATTAAAATGAGCTAAATCCCAATACTAACACTCAAATTTATCAACTATTTTCCACCACACTGGCCGGTCTTCGGCCTGACATACAGATGCTCAGGGCGCCACTAGGCGGCGTATGTTCAATTTTACATTCGTTAAAAATCGCGCGAATTTCTATTTTTTCGAAATCAAACAGTGTTTGGGTGGCTCTTAAAAAAAGAAGACCCCGGGTGTCTCTTCGACTCATACACCGTCCGGCCTTCGGCGTTCGGCATTACATGTAGGTTTTCAGAGCGCGCGCCGCTACGTTGGCTTATGTCTAATTTTAAATTTGTTAAAAATCTCGCGACTGTTTTAGCTCGTTTTTCTAAATCAAAAAGTGTTTCGTTTTATGTTGGGACTTAGATCCAAAAAAAGGGAGTTGGTTCACTAAGGGCTGGTTTTTCAGTGCGAAGTTAAGCCCAGCTTAAACCAAGATCTGTTAATCCCGAAATAAAACGAATCTAGAGTTAACTCAGCAAGCAGCTTTTCAGTGCAGAGTTAAATCCGTCAACAAAGTTGTCAAAATCTTCGACTCTCGAAATTATTGACTCTCTCAGCTCTCATTTCACATAGAAAAACACAGAAAAAGAAGTTCAAGTTATTCTCAAATGTCATTTTTCACAGCAACGCACAAATCAACTGACATTCCACGCAAAAAATACATTCAAAGAAGTTCATACTATTCTCAAGAGATGATCCGAGATTAACTCACCAAATTTAACTCGGAAAGTCGGATGATTGAATGATTGACTGAAAAACCGGCCCTAAGTCTCATCGATGGGAGTGAGTTCAGTGGGAGTTAGATCGTCTTCGAGGTCGAAAAAAAAGCCCAGGGGTGGAATCCTCTAAGGTGAAAACTGATAGTTGATCATCACATTTCTCATTTCGGGATCCCGTAAGGTAATGATCACCGTGATCATCACCAATTTGTGATGAATTTCAGCTGACAGCTATTTTGGTGTCACTTTCAATTAAAGCTAGTCGAGTTTTCGTAATAATTGGCATCTTTTTGTGTTTTTTTTTCTAACCTTGTCAGTTTTAGTGATACCGTGTGCCTGTGATATGTGACAAGTTATAAAGGGTGATTTTTTAGCTGGTTTGGTTTTGGCAACACTGGTTTTGACAGCTGACGTGCGTTTAGTACCTTGTGTCACTGTCAAACAGCTTCAGTTTGGTTTGCAATTTAACCATGGATCGACTTACAAATGAACAACGCTTGCAAATTATTGAATTTTACTATCAAAATTCGTGCTCGGTTCGAAATGTTCATCGCGCGCTGCTTCCATTTTATGGTCGGCGAGTTTGGGGAACAGTTAATTTCACGTTTCGGGCCGGTCAATTGGCCGCCTAGATCGTGCGATTTGACACCATTAGATTATTTTTTGTGGGGGTATGTCAAGGCTAATGTCTATAGGGACAAGCCGGCTTCGATGGACGCACTGGAAGCCAACATCCATGCATTCATTCGTGAGATACCGGCCTATATGTGTGATAGAGTATGCCAAAATTGGACTCAGCGGATGGGCTACCTGAGACGCAGGCGCGGTCAACATTTGCATGAAATTATCTTTAAACATTAAATTGCAAGGTTCAAACTATCGATTCAAATAAATATTTCATTAATTTTTTCGAATTTTTTGTGTTTTTTTTTAAAAAAAGTTCTCAACCTCTTAAAAAATCACCCGTTATGTGTACCTCATTGAGCTTGTTTTTCAGTCCAAAAACCAATAAAAAATTTTACGAAAAACTCAAAAGTTTTAGGACTGCCTCACGCAATCTTCTAAAGATTTTTTTTCCATTCTGGGATTGCCTTAACAACCTGCAAAAATTTTTCCATTTTGTTTTTTAGTGGTTTTCCAACGCATGAGAGTGGATCGTAGCCTTGCGGTTATTAGTGGGCTGCCATTAAATATGCCATCCTTTCGGTTTGGTGTTCATTTTAGTCATTTAAACAAAAATAATAACTTATAATGATGTACATACATTTCTACATCGCAATCACAGTAATAAGATGTAAATGCACTCTTACCGAAAAATGTAAACAAAAGTAAATTAAGGTTACATATTTGAGAAGCTCTGTATTCAAATGACATCAACAGACAACATCAACAGACAATGCTGCCAAGTTTTGAAAATAATTCGGTGATCACTTTACAGAGAGCAAGAACTGGGTGATGGTCAATTTTGATAATCAACATGTTGACCATCATCGATCACTTTAGAGGATTCCACCCCAGGCCTTGGAACTTTCCTTAGCCTTATCTTACCTACCGCCGAAAGAGAAAAACTGACTGGCCCTCCTAAAAAGATCACCTCTGTCACACACTCAGTGTCAATTTTTCCAGAATTGACACCAAATATAAACTAAAACATTCTGCCGATGCGGTCAAATCTTCCATTATATCTCTGCTGTCGACGAAAAATGCGGTTAAGATCAAAAGATCTAAGCTCTTGATCCGCTTAAGATCAAAGGGGAAACCATATGGTGAAGCAAAGATCTAGCAAAGTTCATATCTAGAGTATAGAAACTTTTAAACACAGCAAAATGCAATTGTGACTCGTAGACCTATTCCAACTGCTCTTAATAACTACAATAATGAAATTAAAAAGGCGAAGACATAAAACTTTGCCTCTGAAAAACGCCAGCCGACGAACACGGACACAGAGACAAACTAAGAAAGAAACACTGGAGCTCTTCCTTAAAACTTACATTCCTGGATCAAGACTCTTGAATCCATTCGCAATAAGCCTATCTCCCGGAATTGAGTGGGAGAAGGATGGAAATGGTCCCATGCTATGAATAGGGCCACCATGAAGCCATTCTAGGCAGCAGGAGAAGATCGCATATTCCCGGCACTGTTACAGGAGCGAACTGGCACCCAACCTGTGGCAAGATGTTCAATTGCAGCCTGGCCTACGGTCACATACCTGAATCCTGGCGGAAAGCAACTAGTCCGAAATCCTATCGCGATATCAGCTTCATGTCCTTTAGGTACTTCTTTAAAACATGCAGACTGGTTGAAAGAGACATATACCTACCGGGCAGGGACACAGTACAGAAAAGTTACCCTCTAAGCAAGTTTCGACATTCCTATCAACCGGGAAAATCTACTGCATAATTAAGTCGGGAACGTGATTAGTATAGTATTCCTGCAGTAATAACCATTCTTCCCATCTTTACCCTCCCCACCTCAACATCGGGTCTTCCCTTACAGAGCTGGACCGGTGTGGGCTTATATCGCTTCGGTTGCCCTCACCCCCTCCACCCCCCTCGGGAGCACCCACACATAAATCCCACTGGTAAGGGTTCATACTGTTTCGGTTACCCTTACCTTCTAACGGTTACCCCCCAGCCTTCATTACCCTCGGGTAAGTTCTCAACTAATCAATAATCGATTGATGAACTTCGGTACAGGTTCACACCGTCACTGGTTGCCTAGACCACTCCCCAAATGGGTAGTTGTCATTTAGGTCCTCGGGCTGGTAACTCCGGTCCTATAAGTGGTATCACAATGGACCTCTCTTGGTCTAAGTGTGCCCCTGCCTAGCGGGGACAGCCACCCAACCTTACCTAGTAGGATGGATCATATCAATCATGCCCAATGGAAGAATAATCCAAACCCCCACCGATGATGCAGAAATGTCTGTGTTGACGATATAGCTACTGCAATCCTTGACAAGCCAAGAAATTGATGCCTTAGAATATGCCGGCGATGTAGCAATCATTGGTAGTGGCAAATTCGAAAACACCGTTTGAGAATTAATGCGATTCGGACTTTCTGTATTTTAGAGATCAGATACAGCGCGTGTAAACTATAGTTTCTTAGGAGTGAGTAACCAAATTACTGAAGGCAAGCTCTCACGATATCACACTTTGTTGAGAAGAATAACATTGGAAAGATACACCCCGATTTCTATTACGAACCGACTAGAAAAAGTTTATGATGACAATGAAACATTCCAAACCCGACAGTTTATTGCTAAAATTAAAACGCAATAATATTAAATCTCACCAAAACTTCTAATCGAAAAGGATATACCTACTCTTAAAGATTGAGTATTTATTTCCTGTCCATTTATTTCGTTTCTTCTTTCATCGCGTACAATTTTTATTCGTGTTTCCGATAAACAAATGTTTGTAATGTTTGTTATGTGTTAAATTGAGGGTCAATTGTTTAAAACAAATAAATACTTTTATACGTGGTTTCCTTTTTCTTCTTTTTTAAAGGGGAATCATTGAATAATTTATGCTTTGCTTGTAAATTTCTTTTTACTATTCTCGGGGACCTATTTATGTTAGCGGATGAAAAACGTGTTAAAAGTTTTGAATTGTTTTTTCTAAAGCGCAATTGAGTTGTCCTCAATAAATTAAAACAAAAACAAATAAATTTAAATAGTATTCCAAGGAATTGAGAATATATTTATTTTTCTTTCATTAACGAGAACGTGCTTATTATGTGGAAGAAACAATTATGTTTATAGGTACATCAAGGGCAACAAATTTATTGAGGTGTTAGCAACAATCGAATAACACAATTCAAGTTGAAGATGCATCTAGGTAAGGGTATGTTAAGGGCAATGACTAGATTCACTAGGTCTAGGTCAGTTTACATTAAACTGACAAGTCAAGACCACCCTTTCTTGCATATACAACAAGTTTGCAAACAATTCGTTCACTACTAAATTACATAGAACTTCACCTTGAAGGGTTCCTCTGATGACAGGTCTTCGGGCAGAAGTCACACCTGGTTTATAATTCTGTATGAGTAACTTTATTTATTTGTTAAGTGAATGAGGCTGGAGACCTCATCACAGCCGACAGTGCAGATTTTTTTAAATAGTTAAGGGCGCATTTTTTATCGATAAATGCTATCTTTTTGTCATCCTTGTGGTTTTTTGGAGGGAATATTCAATGGAACGTAGTTACTAGCGTGTGAAAGGCTTTTTAGAGATCTGTTCACCATCATTATTTCTTTTTTAGAAACGATGATAGGCTAAATGAGTCTGAGATCCTTGGAGTTACGTAAGAGCATTTGGCAGAATTGGGTACGAAGAAATCAACTTCAGTCACCTTAAAACAAAAAACAAGCGTCAGATTCGGGCGAAGCTTGGGTTCGATATATAAAATATTGTATGTCCTATGCGTGCGGATGGGCAAAATGGAAGTCCAGGTCAGTACATTCTTTGGCAGGGATCAGAAATCTAGATAGTACCAAATTAGTCCCTTGAGGCCAATAAAACCCGAATTTTTAGCCCTAGTCCTGAAATTTCGAGGTTGTTTGTTGATAGAACCATTATTTTGCAAAATAAATGAAGTTGAAAAGGAAACACATCCCTAAATATAGAAGGATTTAGAAAAGAATCTGTCTTTATTTTGTGTTAAAAACACAGGAAGAACATCGACACAAAGCACTCTTCCCAGGGCGAAATCCCTCAGAAGGATTGTCTTAATTTCAGTAAACATTTCTAGCTCTTACTCAATGCATCGATCCAAAGTTCAAGTTTTTAAACGCCTTTTTAAACACAAGAGTTTTTAAGGTTGGGCTCTAATATCGAATACGTAATGTTATGTGGATTCAGTACCAGGAAAGCGATCATGGATCACTGAAATGGTTGAGCTTCAGTTTGTTAGGACTTACTTTAGGCACAGGAGAATGTGCCAAGCGGGCATTCGTGGCATTATACGCCTGCTGCAGAACGTTCGAAAGGGGACTGGAAACAAACATGGTAAACTGGATGTATATAGCGGTTGTAAGACCCATCTTAACTTACGGTGCAGTTGTATGGTGGAAGCCTACGGAAAGAAAGTGTCATCTTTCTAAGCTTACCAAAGTTCAAAGGGCAGCCTGCATGGGTATAACAGGATCCCTAAGGACCACACCTACAGCGGCACTGTAGGTACTACTCAACCTCACCCACTTGGACATACACTGCAGCAGCAAGGCAGCTAAAACAGCTGTTCGCCTAAGGGAATCCGGTTCGCCTGTGGTCCTCAAGATCTTATGGACACGCCTCTGTGGAAACTCAATAGGCTGCCTCCACAGATACCCCAGTCACGGACTACCTCCCTATGACATTCGTTTTCAACAGGAGATTCGCTACCAGAATACTTGAAAGAGGTGAATGGGAAGAAAAGACTATTACAGGAGATAACGAGATCGCCGTATATACTGACGGTTGATGGACGGTAAGGTAGACGTCGGAACCGGCGCGGGCATCTTCTGTGGAGCTCTGGGACTAAGTAAATCTCTTCGGATCAATGACGACAGGCGGAGCTGGCAGCAATAATCCAAGCGGCCTCCGAGCTGAAGAAACACAGCTCCGTAAACAAGACCATCACCACATACTCTGATAGCCAAGCGGCAATTAAAGCCTTGCAATCAGACATAGTGAAGTCAAGGGCTGTTTAAACTTTGCAGCGAAATTCTGGACGAGTTTTCACTTGGCAACACTGTAACTGTGTGTTGGGTGCCAGGTCACACCGATATATCGGGAAACGAAGAAGAGGACAAGCTTGCGAGATATGGGTCTGGGATGAATGCATCTCTAGCCCTCAAATCTACAAGAATCCCGCTGAGTTCGATAGCGCGTAGGATAGAAACTGAATCCTTGAGTAGAACCAACCTACGTTGGACAGAACTTGATACGTGCAGACACACAAGGGAGCTATGGCCAACGGTAAGCAAAAAGAGATCACTTTTTTTCATCGGACTAGCTCGCAGGAATATCCGAGTACTCACGGGAATCCTTACGGGGCACTGCGCTGTGAGTCTACAAGCTGAGCGGCTAGGCATACCGCATAACGATTGCTGCAGAAGCTGCCGGGACGTTGAAGAAATTGAATCTGTTCGTCACCTGCTTTGCGAATGCCCAGCTCTAAACTGCATCAGGCGTAGTACCCTCGGCAGTTACTTCTTCAACGAGCTCGAAGATCTAAATAATGTAGATCTAAAAGACCTCATAAGATTTGTATACAAATCCGGATGCGTTCAAGAGGGCGGAACACTGAGCTTCTAACAGCGGTTTATTTCTGTTTTCGTTGCAGGTGTTAAGAAGGTTCCCAATGGACACAATGGACCCAACTGCTGGTCTAAGTGAGCCGTGACTATTGTCAAAAGGGCATTCATTAACCTAACCTAACCTTACCTACTACACGCACAATTATCCATCGACTTACACGATAGTGGATCAGTCAGACTCTTTAAAAAATTTGAATTTTCTTAGGGCCAGTTTTTCAGTGCAAGATCACCCGAGCTTCCGAGTTAAACTGAGTTTACCCCAGAAATGAACTTTACAGTGAATACTGACCCGGGATTAATATCGGCTTAACTCGCCAAATTTCGTTAGTTAATCCCAGATCAACTCTGGCGAACAGTATGAACTTCTTTGAATGTTTTTTCTGTGTGAAATTGCAGTGGCTTTGCTTGTTTCTGTGAATAATTGCATCTGAAAATGATGCGAACTGCTTTCGTTGTGTTTTTATATGTGAAGTGAAAGCTGGGAGTCAGTAATTTCGTAAGTCGAAGATTTTGACAACTTTACTGACGGAGTTAACCCTGTACCGAAAAACTGTTCGCTGGGTTAACGCTATATTGGTTTTGTTCCTGGATTAACAGGGGGTCGATTACGTATCGTATCCTATTCGCCTTTTCTTGTTCGATCCGCTTCCCATAGGGCTATTATGCAATTCGACCAGAATCGCATTTCATTGCCTTCCAGTTTCCAGTTGTCAAAGTGACCGCGACTTCCAAGTTAATTCAAAATTCATAAAACATTTGGCCCTACTTTGACTTTAAATAAAGTAAAGTATGTGAAATGGATACGATTCATCAATTCATACTGGCTGAAAGAGAGGAAAATGAGCAAGTGAGCGCCAAAGTGCGGATCACAAGAAGATTTATCAGAAACGTTTCTTCTCCGCTTGATTTCCCATCGACTGAGTTAGTAAAACATTAACCTCCAACATTTGATTAACAATAGTCAATTTACAAACTTCATAAACCAATGTATATCCACTAGTTATTATCGAACGAGGCATTTACATTTGTGCTTCATGTGGTGATGGTTTCTGCAAACCAAATTTGGCAACATTGATCCCACTTTCGGTTGTGTTTAAATTCAGGAGCGAAATCACCTCTTCCTCCATAGCTGACAGTGACATTTGTTTGTTTGCGCCGCCGCCGGTTTTGCGGATGCATTTAAGGTTGTGCCGTACTTTGGCCTTAAGATGGTATTTGTAGTCTTTCCAAACCTAAGAGCACAAGAAATAATTATCAAAAAGCAATAAAACTGTCAAAATTTAACCGTTCACTTACTTTTTTCCAACCGTCTATGTTTTGGTCCAAGACTGTTAAGCCTTTTGCTGAGCACGTCCCATAGCTCGTTGGATCTGGGCTTGTACTCCAACCCAATCAAAACACGCATTGCAAGCTCTTTGTTCGATTTCATAAATTCAACCAATGCTTCAAATTGGTAAACATTAGTATTATTTTTTTTGTTTTGACTCCTAAATAAAACAATCAAAATTTCGTAACGAAATTTCGTAACAAAATTCTTTTTTATTTTGCTTACATTTTCCTTCGCCTTCGTTCGCTTTAAGATGCGCCACAAAAATACCTATCGCATTCGATGTGTGCCTTGACACTTCGAATTCGCCTTCGTATTGCATAATTGGGCGAATCCAGACAGAAAAGCGAAAAAATCGCAACCACATTCGCCTTCATTTTGCATAATTGGGCGCATTCGCACGGGAAAGCGAACCGGTC
Organism: Neoascia interrupta; assembly: GCA_947623515.1. Taxonomy (NCBI): domain Eukaryota; kingdom Metazoa; phylum Arthropoda; class Insecta; order Diptera; family Syrphidae; genus Neoascia; species Neoascia interrupta. The sequence goes on along the minus strand of OX392462.1, from coordinate 20,138,313 downwards.
GCACATCGTAATGCCAAAATCACGCGAATCGGCCCCCAGATCTTGGTTTAAGCTGGGATTAACTCAGCACTGAAAAACCGGCCCTTAGAGGGTTATCAGAAAATATGGCAGAGAATAGGTAGGTCAGAGGCTTGTAGGTGCACTGAGGCCAAAGAATTTGTACTGCAGAGGAATGCCCAAAAACACACAAGAAATAACGACTCTGGAGAAGGAGTGAAGCCAACTGAAGGAAAGTTCGGCTAAGCTTTTGGAGGACATAATAGGGGTAAATCGCTTATGGCATAAAATGCAGTCCTGGTGAAGATTTTATCCCAAAAACAAATAACACAAGTCGGTAGAAAAATCGAAAGACTGGGTTGCCATATAAACAAGTTACTTCATTTTTATTCACCTTTCAATTACAGAGAATATTAATTTTAATACATTTTTTATTTACATTTTAGTTAGTTTACAAAAAAAAATAATAATTAATTTTTCAAAAACTTAAAAACCCGAAATTTAATAAATATTACGTTATTGCTTTAAAGAATCGACGATATTATTTTTTTTCATGTCTTATTTTGTCCCATATTGTAGAATTTAATAAAAAAAGAATAATAAAAACAAAACAAATTTTAAATTCAATACTTTTCACTGGGTATGTTCACGGTAATTGTTTTCTTTTACATTGTTTTTTTTACGAGCACTCATTAATTTATATATTTAATAATTTAATTGATAAATATTTGTATATATTATGTGTATTTTTTAACATTTACATTTTTTAGTTTAGATTCATAGGTTAGCACTTCATTTTAGGCGACCCATTTTGTTTGTATAAAAAAAACATTGCAAAATTGCATTAAAATTGTATTAAATATTAATTAAACACAATAATTGTGGTGTGTTGCTAAGTAAACTGCACCAAGAATCGGTAATTCTCTTTCTCTCTCTCTTGCACTTTTTGGCAGGCAACACACCATCAAAACATAAATAGTTGCCTTTGCCCATCATCCTCGGGGCCTATGCATTTCTCACTCGAAAAAAGAAAAAAAAGTTTCGTACAAAAATCTAATGATTAACAAATTAAAGAGGACACTTCCGGTCCTTTGAAGACTGTTTAAGTGATCGAGAGCAAGTGATCGACGATGGCAACGCAGGTTGATTCACAGCAAATGGAGCATTTGCCGGGACGACAGTGAGACACAGCTCAGCTGTATTTACTCAACAGTTTTGGCACTGTCGTGGGATTCATCGCGACTGTTTTCCTTGAGCTGATTCTGCAGCTCACTGAGTATATTTGTTTCCTGGTAGAAGAGCCTAACCAACCAGGGGTCTGTGGACTTGCGCAGTACTTCAACTTGGAATGTTTCACTGAAACGCGAATCAATGAGTTCGCTGAAGCGGAAGCTCACCTCATCAGACCAGAGGTCCACCCCGGAGGGATTCTCCAATGCACAGTGCTTACCCGCTGGCTCGATGCTGAGCATGTCTTCTGGAATCTTGCGAATTTGGTCTGTAACGGCTGTGTTACCAAAATCGAGGTAGATCACCTCGCAGTCTTTGCCTTCGACAGACAAAATTTTTGCCCTGTAATAGGCCTCATCTTCGGGGAATTGAGCGATGCATATGGCACCAACTTCGAGCTTTTCCAGCGGCTCGAGGCTGGCCACATCCATAAGGGTTTCCGTGATTTTTTCCACCTGAGGTCCGTCGTCATTGAACTGAATGTAGAAATCATTCGGTGATGTCACTTGGATCACTGTACATTTGCGGCAAACCTCTACTTGGTTTGATTCAACCTCAGATGCTCCATTCTCGACAAGAGACCGTAGCTCATCAGCGATATTTTTGTCTCTTATAAAAAGCTGGACGCATACAGCATCGTCACCGTTTTCAGCACAGGGGGGAACAACATTTACTTGGAAGATTTCCCCAAAATATCCCTCCAGTATTGAGCAGAATCGCTCTCTTAGTGTGTCTGCATCGCCCTTTGGAATTCCATCCAGGCGGCACTTTCGAGCAATGGCCGGCAAATCTCTCAGCTCCTGTGGGATCTGCCTTAGATCACTCGCTACCACAGTGTTGCCGAAGTCAATGAGAAACACTTCAATTTCGTCCGACGACACCTTCTTCAACACTCTTCCCCGGTTGTAAATTTCATCGTCTTTGGAAAATACCACACACAGGTCTCCAACCTGGGGGTCCTCTACTTTTGGCAAATCGCTGGCCATTTCTAAAGCTTTGGAAATACTTTCCAACCCGTTCCTTTCGAACTTGAGCTGGATATAGAATTCATCTGGCGATATGACATGACTGACTAGAGCGTCCTTTCGGGACGGAGTTTCCGAGCTCACATCAATGCCCAGCAATCGGTTGAGTTTGTCGCAGAGATTCTCATCGTTTCCGTAAAGCTTCACCACAGCTGGAACGCATTCGTCATCGACCACGTCGATTTTGACCAAGCCACCGCATTCGTCGATCAGTACATTGAAAACTTCCACTGCGGCCGAGATGGTCGAGAATTTGACTGCGTTCTCCAACGAGCAGTGTTTGGAAAACTCTTTTATGCAGCGCAAATCATCAGGTAAAGTGCGCAAGTCTTGAGTCAGTGATTCGTTGCCAAAATCAATGAAGATCACCCGCCATCCATTCTCGCCGCAGTTCTCCAAAATCTTCGAGCGGTACAGAGCTCCGTCGTCTGGGAACACCGCTGCGCAGAGCATTCCCACTTCCGGATTTTCCAGGCTGCTCATGCCAATCTCGTTTAGAGTAGTCGTCATGTCATCTAGTTTGTGTCCATCTGAAGTGTATTGAATGTAGAAATCACACGGCGAATTCGCATGACTAATGGTAGCGTCTCGCACACCGTTGCGAAAGCTCTCGTTCATCGACGTTTGCATCGTGGTGTAGAAGCTCGCATTCATGTCGCTGTCTAGAGTCGGCTTGTGCTCGCAAAGTGGCTCCAGATCTTCAATGATATTTCGACCATCTACCGATAGGTGCACGATTGCATGGTCACTGGGCTCTTTGAGCTCCACCACAAAGACAGTCTCGCCGAGGGCAGAAATGTCGGAGAATTTCTCTTCGGCAGCGTCTGACCAACACAGTAGCTCCTCCGGCAGCTGCAAGGCGCATTTCTTGGACAAGAACGGCAAATCGGCAATTTCTTGAGAGATCTCCTTAACTTGAGGGCTGATCGCTGTATTGCCATAGTCGATGAATAGAACTTCAAAGCCATTGTCCCTCTTCGCCACCAGCTTGGCTCGATACCAGTTCTCATCATCGGGGAACAGCGCGGCACATATCAGTCCATGTGTGAACGTCTCGATCACAGGAAGCTTCTCGTTATCCGCCAAATAGGATTCAATCAGTTCCAGGCCCTTTGCATCTTGTTCCATTTGAATGTAAAAGTCTGACAAATTATTGACATGGCTTACGAAACAGGTCTCTCCCGAGCGCACCATTTCTAGGGGCTTGGCAAAGCCATCGGCTACCAGCTTATCTGCTACATTAACTCCGTCTATAAAGAGGCTTATGAAGTTCTTTGTTGGACTCTTTGTTATGTACTCAAAGTGAATGGTCTTGTTGTAGGACTTATTGAAGAATGAATTTGCTGCGTCCACCCAGTCGGCGGTGCCTTTTGGTTTGATTGGAAGGGCACATGGGATGCACAACGGTTCAATATCGGGAAAGACGCTCATTTCTTTGATGTCGGTTGTGTCTGTGAGAGCGTCGGTGTTACCGTAGTCGATAAACTGCACCACCATCAGTTCACTGTCCATGATCTTTGCTCTGTACCACTGATGATCCACGGAATACAGCGAAATGCAGTTGGCTCCCTTTAGAACCCGCATCAGAGGTGGCAAGGAGCTTGCTACAATCTGAAGGTTCTCCTGCAATTGATGCAATTCATCCAGTTTGCTGCAATGATGGATGAAAAATCTGCCTGGGTTGTCACAGTGACTCAGCATACCGGCTTCCATGTTCTTGTAAGGATCTTCAACCGGAGGCTCAAGGACAACTGCTTCCTGGACGACTGGCTCGACGGGCTCCGGAGTCGGCACAGTTATTTTCTCCACCTTTTCTGTCTTTTTATCTTTCTTCGGTGATGCCGCAGGCTTGGGTTCGGCTTTCACCAAAAATTGGTTGGCTTTGTCTCGCGCCGACATACTAGAGTTCGGACTTGCCTCTTCGTCATTCTCCAGTGTGAGGTCAACGGTCTCAATATACTCAAACACCTTGGGCTGTTCCCTGTCGATCGCGTTCCGAATGTAGCCAAGATCTTTTCCCCGGGTCATACCCTTCTCCTTCAATAAGGCAACAATACTATGATCATGAGAACACAAATCTCCAATCAAATGGTTGCCACGCATCTCGATCACTTTGACAGTCAGCTCGTAGTTTGCCGTCAGAGATCTGATCTCTTCTATCACAGTCTGTTGGTTGTTTTCGCTGATGCTCCGCATCGGTAGATTCACCTCGACGGCAAAGGCGCTGGGCCCATCTGTGTAGAACTGTGATTCGAGTCGTTTTGCTTTCGTTTTCGTTGAATTGTCGATTAGTTCGGTGTTGCCATAGTCTACATAGAATACATTTATGTTATCGGCAGATTTTCTCGATAAAATCCGAGCACGATACCAATTACCATCGGCAGATTTAACTGCACACATGGCGTCAACTTCGTATCTTTCTAAGGGGTTACCTATTTAACAAAAAAATGAGAAGAGAGTTCTAAGCGTTGTACGAACATTAAAAGCCATCCATAGACTTACCGTTTTGATCGTAGTAATTAAACATGTCGTCGAGAAGTTTAGCGACGTCATTTTCTGTCGATATGAGGTGTCCGTATAATCGGCTTACGGACAAAACGTACACAACACGTATATTGAACTTTTCCCATACTAAGGGATACGGGCAAATGTAGTTTGTCGATATGTCGTCTTGTAGTAATGGAAGCAATGGTCGCACCATTAAACTGAAAAGAAAATGAGAGACAAAAAATTTATAACGATTCGTAACAAGCGCTGAAAAGATTCAACTCAAAACCCAGGTACGCATGTACCATTGGCTACAGGCTGTTCTATGAGTTTTAAGGAGAATAACCTCATATAAAACACACAAGTAACGTAGGGAAAGCTTCTATTTTCCTAATAGAAAAATGAATGTATGATCCTTAAGAGATTAAGCTAAGAAGTAAAGTGTATGTTTTTTCACCGAACTACTAAATTTCCAAACATCAGGTGTTTTTCTTAAAACAGAATTGAACTTAATCAACTGCAAAAGGACTTTGACGTCTACCACAGAACAGTAGCCCCATTTATTTAAACATTAAATTTGGGTACTAATTTTGGGTAGGGCTTAAATTTTTGGGTATTAATTTTGGGTAGGGCTTACGGTCTAAGTACACTATAATACCACGTGTACCTTCTTCACGTGGTATCTATTGCTGGATCGTTTTGCGTACATTTGTTTTGACATTCAAGTAAAAATGAAGTTACTTAAAAGTATTACTTTTTGGTTATTTATTTTAAAACTGGCTTCTGTCATTACACAAAAAAAATAGCTTACGTCATAGCCCTTAATGTCATTCTTACGTTAACGTAATTTTGTCTCTTTTTCAACAGTATTTCCTGAGCCTATTCCGGACAAAGAAAAAAAGTTATATTCAATATATTTTCGCTACTTTTTTCAATAGTTTCAAAGACATCAAGTCAACTTAATGCAGATTGTGGGCCTTTGACCCTCATAAATGATTTCAAAATCAAGAGAATGTGATCATCACTTTCTTTGATTTTACCATTTGATGCCAAGCCGGTTAGCCTTTTAATTAAAAATAAATAAATAAATAGAGTGGCGCAACAGCTCGAGGTGAACCAGGGCCAACTTCTCAACCATGTATGCTGTGTGTGCTAAATTTTTTTCACATACAAGGGGACCTACAATTTTTTGCCGAATCCGAACGGCAGTTTGAGAAGTTTTTCAAGACAAATGTTACTCTCGGAGGGTTTGTCAGACCCTCGCGGAGGTGGGAGCCGTGAAAAAGAACAAGTCTTTTTTTTTTTTTTTCAGGTGGCAGAGGCAGGATTCGAACCCAGACCTCCGGCGTCAGAGGCACACACACTAACCACTGCGCCACGGCACCCACCTTTTACGCCTTTTAATTAGTGAACTAAAAATATACTAACAAGCCTACTAAATCAGAACGGTGGGCTTAGGCTACATTTCCCGCCCCTATTGAAATCTTATCAAAATAATAAAAACCAACCAAAATACTCACAGTTTGTCTTCAGTCACATTGATTATATTGAGCACGCATGACTTTCCTTCGTAGAAGTTTTTAAACTCCTTGGCCGTGTCGGGGTTAGATTTCACATATCTAATGTCATCGTAGGAACATAAAAGGTTAGCATCACAGCCTTCGATTTGAATTTTAAAATTGAGCATATTATTAATGGAAGTTATCTTGGCACGAATTTGTTGTCCGGACAAAAGCTCCAGGCGGGTATCTATGGGGTGGAAAAATTATCGTTTTTAGGTAACTAAAAGACGTCTCCGTTTCATTCTTACCTGGATGTACTTCGGAGAGCATTCCGTCTTTCACGAGCGCCGTTTTGAGCGAGGCTCCATTTACATTGACGTTTACATAGTACAGGTCCTCCTCGCGTTCCAGGTACTCGCACAAAAGACCAGCGCCCAGTGGTAAGTACTTGTCCATGTGTTCGATTATGTATGAGTTTTCATGGTTGGAGACAACGCTGTCGAAACAGCACAGGTAAGCCATTTCGGGAAAGTCAGCGAAGCGTTTCTCCACCTGCCAGATGTCCTGATCGCCCACGGTCGATTGATTGCCGAAATCGACAAAGACCACCTTGTATTTGCGCAGCATTTGATTGCAAGCTATGATACGAGCGCGGTAGAGGATGTTGTCCTTGCGATAGCGAGCAATGATGTTGGCCCCAACTTTTAACGGCATCGTCTTGCTGGGCTTGTTTCGGTAGAACGTTTGAATTTGACGCATAAGTTTTTCGAACTCTGGATTCCTAGACTTCAAATGGGTGTAGAATTGATGCGGGGAGACCCACCAACAGATCATGACTTCTTCGCGAGCTGGCACATCTATGGGAAGTTTGACGAAATCCTTGTCCAATGGAACGTATTCCTCCAACACTGTAACCTCAAGTATACCATCGTCGTTGGATTCACGCTGAGAGGATGCTGCCGAATTCTGGGACCTTTTCGATTGCGAATATCCCTCAGCGGGGTACTGTGGACGATCCTTGAATTTTTGCTGATTCGGTTTAAGCTGCCGTCTGCAAAAAATAAGGTAAACAGAGCTCACAAAAAGAAGAAATAATCGAAAAACTCACCTATTATCTGGCGGCGATGTCTCTTGTTGTTGCATCTTCGCGTTCATGAATCTCGGAGGCAGGTTTTTGTTCTTGTTGTAGGATGTTTTGTCGTATTTCTTATTTTCGTCATAGCTGGATCGTTTGTCACTTGAACTGGAACTTTTGTTCAGTTGATCAGAGCGACGGTCTCTGTTGTCCCTTTGTCCTCGTAGCTGCGCTGGTGGCTGTGGGGGATATTTCCTGGTCTTGTGCTCACTCGAACTCGATCTGGAATCACGATTCTCAAGCGAACTCGAGCTGTTCTTATCCCATTCTATGGACACGTTGCTGTTCTGTGAATTCCTATTTACACTCCTTTCGTCTGCGCTCTGTAGAGCCGTCGAGTTAAAATAATTTCCAGATTTCCTCGATTCCAGAGCAGAATTCTGCTGATTCTGTTGCAATGGCACCGAGTGCTGCTGTTGTTGCTGTGGCATAAGATGCTGCTGTGGCATCGGCTTTTGGTAGTGCTGAGTGGGCTGCATTTTTTGGTCATTTCCGTTGGGAAGGCCGTTTGTGAATTCCTCTTTTTCCATCGATATATACTGATCGAAGGGCATGCTAAGCTTGTACAGTTTCTTCATAACATTCAGATCCTTGGTGCAAAGATTGACTAGATACGCTCCGTTGGGTTGAACGCGAAACACCTTCACCGTGAACGAACGTCGAGTACGATTAGATTCCTCAGCCAGCATTTCGAATTGGGTAGTAGCAAGATCCCGTGTCATTTCATTGTTCTCAAATCCCTTGAGACAACACTGGATGGCTTGGCGTGGCAGCTTTAAATGCTTTTCCGCGACTGTGCTGAGAAGATTCTTGGTGACTTTTTGTTCGTATCCAAAGTCAACATGACGAACGACGATGGTCATACCGTCAACGCGCATAACTTCTGCCCGATACCACTCGTTGTCGTACTTAACCATACAGGGCGTTCCAATGGCGAGGTGATTAGGCACGACCTGCTTCTTGTTGTAGTACACAAACATATCGTCCATCATCTTTTCAAACTCTTCGATGTTGCAGATTTTCTGCACGTAAAAATGCTTTGGCGAGTCAATATATCGGATCTCGACGACATCATTGGAAATAAGACCTTCAGCTTTTGGAAATACCAGCCGGCAGCGTTGAATTTGTTTTAACGTCTCAAAGACATTCTGTTCGTTTACCCGCAACTCGCAGTACTGCACGAGAGGAGGACCCTCCAGGGGCATCACTCTCAAACTGCAGTTCTTGAAGAGCACCATGTCCTTGAAGGCTTTCTTTAGACTCTCGTCGATGGGTTCCAACTCCTTGTAGCCGGAGAGTGTGAACCGAATGGCAAACGCTTTGTGTGTCAAATATTCCTCGGGGATTTCATACAAATCTCGGAACTGGACAATCTCCGCATTGCCATAGTCAATGTAGGCTACCTTGCAAGCTGTCGGCTGCACTCCTGTTATGAGCGCTCTGTACAATTGGCCGTCTTCTGAGTACCTTGCAATGCAAGCGGTGCCAAGAGTTGGTTTATCAGTGAACGCCTTCAGCTGCACAGCTTCAAGCTGATTCATCATCGTGGTTAGCTTGACCTGCTCGGTCATTAGCTGCACCGAAAAGAGACACGGCCCGTTCTCGACAAAGCTGCAGCATACCTCGTAGGTATTGCCAACGACCAGAGTATTCGATTTAAAGGCTGCTGGTCCGCGTTTGACAGGCGAGCGCTGAAGCTCCAATGGAGCTGGCGGTACCGGTCGTGTATATCGTGGAGTGTACGCTTCCTGCGGCGGAGCCACTGTATACACGGCACGAGCTAACTGTTGCTGAACACCTACTGGAGTAAATCCAACAGTAAGACATATTTTGGAATGCAATTTAAAAACACTTACCATGCTGTTGTGCCATGTTATGAAATGAGCCAAATGCGTTCGGGTACCTGGCATTGCTCTGCAAATGAAGAGACATCTCGTATAGAGCAGCTTGGCTTTCATGTCTTCTACTCACCATCGTCGTAGGATGCAACGTCCTTGCAGCAGTCGGTTTTTTCACAATCATTTCTCGGTTGGTGTTCGAGTACATCGATATGTTATTGTTGTTGTTGTTGCATATCATGAGAGTGTTGCCCGGCACCATTGGCACTGCGTACTGGGTCTGGTTCATTAGTCGCAGAAAATTATCACGCAGAATCTCGTTTTGCACTGGAGCACCGAGTTTCTTCTGGAGTATGAGGAACTCGGCGAAATTGAATTCCCTCCACTTCATCTGAACGAATTTGAATTGATTTAGCTGCATGGGGGGAATAAAATAACATGAAACAAGAAATGACGATTGCGACCGCTGAAAAGGCTTACCTCCATGTCGACGGATATCTCAAGAGTTTGGTTCACAATCAAATGGGAAATTTCTTGTAGATCTTCTTTGCTCCAGTCGGAAAGTATTCCCAACATAATGAAGGTTGAACAAAGGGGGGGTATCTGATCCAACAGATCTGGGAACTGTGGAATGTAGACCTAGAAAAGGGGGAAAATGAATTTTGTGTTAAAAACGTCCTATGACAAGACTTCTGCACCTTTATAGAAAGAGAGTTTTCACAGGATAACAGACTTGCTGGGGTGAAAAAAAGGAAAAGACAAAACTAAAGGAAAGAGAAGTTACTTTTCACGGCAACACATCGTGTTCCTGAACATTCAGGGTTACGCAGTTACTGTTAAGAGTGTCCAAATTAAGACGGCAAAGAATACGCCATCATCATTTTCGGTGACCGCTTATCCGTAGAAGGGTCGCAGAGCGCGGGAGGGTGACTAAATGGTCCTTCCATCGTTTCCGATCCTCCGCCATCAACTCGAGAGGTACAAAGAAGACTAAATAACAGAACTGCACTGTTATTCAGGGCCGACAAACTATGCTGTCTTCTTCGGGATTCCACTCCTTGAAATATGTTGCAAAAAAATATTTGCTGATTTAAAAAACGTAGAAGATGATTGGCCTCTGCCACCGGACGTTTGTGACGCGTTTCAGGCACTTGACCTACTTGCACACAAAATTGTCGGTACACTATAAAATTCCAAAAAAAGTTTTTGAGGCCAATCCTCAATCCACATACTTAAAAAACCAAAAAATAGTCCGATATATCTGTTGTTTTTTTGTCCGATATATGATGAACATAAATCGGATACATGAAAAATGGCCACAAACTAAAATGGCCACGTTCAAAAATTTACGTGAACGGCAACAACAACAAAAAATTGTCAAGTTGGGGCCATTTTCCATTTTTTGGGGCGATTTTTCGTTTATTGCAGTAATTTTTCATTATGAAAACATGCCCCCAACTTTTGCAACATGTATTTTGACGCCAACGCAACATTTTCCAAACTAAAAATTAAAAATTGTCTCAAATTTTTACGAACGATGGACATTTTGAAAAAATTTAAAACTGGACATATGCCGCATAGCCGCGCATATTGCACAGCAGCTGAAACCTTCAAACCAAAAATGAAAAATGGTCCCAAAATTTTACAAAGAAGACAAAACAAAAAAAAATTCATAGGTTTTTCATTTTTACATTTTTTAAAAAGTTTTTTTATAATGAAAAATAGGTGTCTCTTCGACTCATACGCCGGTCGGCCTAAGTCTCACATGCAGGTTCTCTGGGCGTCCCTAAAGTGAAATTTAGTCACAATTTTTTTGAGCGATTTTTAGTTTTAAAAATGGGGTAGAAATGTTATTGTTCATAATCGGATTTCCACGTTTGTTTCTGTTTGACACACAGTAAACATGAAAAAAAATTGTCGTAAACAAACAAAACACTCGACAATAAATGAGCCGCTTTGTTCATGATTGCTCATGCACAAAATTGTGTTTTTTTTTTAGCTTAGGTGTGTCGAAATCAAGAGAAGCACACAACACAACTCGACAAAACATTTTTTTCAAGATAAAAATCAGAAAGTAAGCGGGTAGCCTTAAGCAGAAATAGTTCCTGTTGTAGCGTCCTAGTTCTTTACATTCTTGGACTATGTAACGGTTTTGGACCTCTCTGATTTTATACTGTTTCTCGCATCTTTGTCGATAGGTGAATCGATTAAGCCATGTCCGTCCGTCCATCCGTCCGTCGAGTAACGCTGAATTCAAAACGTACAAAATAAAATGAATGTCGTATTTCTTGGGTTTTCTACTACACTTTAGATATTACTTGTACTAAAACAGACAGCGTGAAGTAGTATGAATTTACAAAGGACTTTGGTGAAAACAATGGTAGGTATGAATTTATAAGAATAAACACCTGATTTTGACATCCCGTCCCGTAGATGTACACAGCTTGTAGCTCAGTTCACGTTGAAAAGCGAAAAGTGAATAAGAACGTGTGTTTTACACGCCAAACGGATTCATTGCGCTGGAGGCTTTATTCGTGTAACCTTCTCTTACCTTGTTCCCATGAAAGAGCTGAGTAATCGAGTGGCACCATAGTCTCCCGCACTCTGAGTTGAATAGGTTAAAAATGTTGAACTGGCAGATGAGTGGGAGTATACCCACGAATCAACAACAACAACACCTTAACCAGCTTCAAACAGACAGAAGCTTCTGACACGATGCAACATCGGGCACTCAATGAACTCGAGTTTCCATGTCGATGGAAACTCTGCATGGAAACGTTATAAACACTGCTGGGTATTTGCGTACGTTTGCTTTGGCATTCTGGTGAACTTGTAGTTACTTTTCAATGCAACACTTGAAAGTATTATGTTGACTATTTATTTTAAAACATTTAATGTTAGAGAGAAAAAAATTAGCCTATTCGAGAGCCGTGAATATATTTCTTTAGTTAGTGTAATTTTTTTTCTTGTACCAGTAGTATTTTCTGAGCCTATTCCGGACAAAGAAGCACACCAAAAAAAACGTGGAATTTAGTCACTCTTTCACTATTTTATCACAATTTAAAAAAACATTATGTTATGTTTTCTGGCTTAAGATGTTTTCTCCGTGTCTACCCTCGCGGAGATGGGACACCCTGAGAAATGTTATTGTCCCGGTCGGGATGCGAACCCGTGACTTCGTGCACAGTGGTCCCGCACACTGACTTACCACTTTACCGTGGCGCCCACGGTAAAGACGAGAGTGCAATTGTGGCTTTGTGTATTAATTTGAGTATATCTTAGGGAAAATATAAAATTCTGAGAAATTCGTCAACACAACGTAGATATTCTACCATCCTTCAACAAGAGTATCAATAGTCAAGCCATATCAAATAACGATTAATGTAAAAACAACTTTGGAATATCTCAATTAAATGCTGGAATCTGATGCACGAAATTTAATTAGAAACTTGCTTCCAAACTTCGAAGTGTCAGTTTGTTACACGCTTTCGCGACAAACCTCAATTTGATATGAATAAACTAAAGCAAAAATTTTGAACAATGATGTGAACACTTCAAGGAGATTTTTCGAGTATTCAGAGGTGGGTGCTCAATTACTGGAGTTAATAGAGAGGTTTCCTTTGATATTTTGGATTGCAGAAAAGTTGTAAACGCACTAAAATTTGAAGAGTGTACAAAGATAATTGCAGACTATTAAAAAAAGTAGGTAGCTATCCTGAAAAACAACTCACACCTACTCTTCATAAAGATTTAGACACGTTTATCTGAAAACCATAAACATTATATTTTTACACCAAATTCATATCCTTCCAAAAAAATTGAGGCAATAGATTTTCTCAGTTAGGAGCTATAATTCAAAAAAATCATAGCGGATCACTGTAGGTACGATGCAGCTACTAGTGACAGCGCCAAGCTTCAAAAGGTTCCCCGGATCCAACATGACAAGGAATACCAAAAACGGAACCCCTCAACTAGGGGAAAAAAGCAGAGCAACGTTTGGCTACGTTGGCCTAATCCAGGGCAAGGCACATTTGATCTTGCAAAGCATGTTTCTTCACCTAACAAGTGTGCAATATTTTGCTGACAGCACACACTACCTGCCTCCACTTACATAACCATGCCGAGTGGCTCGACGACGATCAACGAAATGTGATTATCGCCTTGCCCAATTCGAGTGTACGTCGGAGTACACACATAGGGGCGCACTTAAGCTCGCGCGCCATTAGAAAACCGCCAACACTGCAATGGCAACGACGGCGACGACCTCATGACCATTATAGCCTAAAAGTGGCTCATCACCAAGTCTGATTCACTTGTGATGCCACTCTGTTCGGCGGTGTTTGTTTGCTCGCCTTTCAAAACGTCGCCACAAAGACAATAATTGTCCAAAGAGACTGGCCTTGCAACCACCTCCCACATGTGAAATTCCGTTTAATTAATGAAACAAAACCAACACAACAGGTCCAACTGCAGCACCAGGCCACGGCAGCTCATCAATAGGGGGAAAACAAAAGCATTCTTACCTCACTGCTGTCCAATAGAATCGAGTATCCATAGTCGATGTACTCCACTTGCAGCATATTCTCCGCATGCAAAACGGCCGTAATCTGAGCTCTGCAAATCTCCTCGTAGCGCTTGCACAGGCAAATAGCTCCCACTTTTAGGTTGCACGCGCTGTCGGTGTAGGAAGTTGGCAACACCGCCTGAATCTTGGTGCGCACCACTCGTAATGCATCTGGATTCAGTTGACCACAGATCTTGAGGTACGGGCCTAGAGCGTCAACGCTCGTTACAAAGAGACTCTTGCGATTCATTGTATGTCCAACACCGCACTATGACGATGCTGCCCAAAGATTGGGTCGAGGGTTTCACAGATTTTTCTCTAGAAATTTTGTTCAATAAAGGTGCTTGCTGGTGGTGTTTGCATCTCTTCCACAGTGGACGTGATGTGATCTAGAAATTTTATGGATTTTGAGAAATTTTTCTTCAACTTTCCAATTGGAACGACGACGATGTCGTCTTGTCGTCGTCGTCGTCGTCGCAGTCGGATCGGTGGACGTCAAATGTGTGCAAGCAAAGAGAGAGCATTCCACATCACTTACCAGAAATTTATTACGCCCTTTTGCACAATCGAATTGTTTCTCTTGGCGCTGTGGCCTAGAAATGGAGACTTGCTGGAGAATCTGTTTGTGGCTAGAAGGAAAGTGTGAACGAATGTTTTCTAAGGAAATGCGAAGAATATTTTTAAGCGTGGATTCGTCCGCGTGAGATAACTTTTTGCAAAAAAAGGAAGAAACCGCTGCTCGGTGACAAGACGATGAGAAAACAACTGTTTTTTTTTTGCTCTCAGAAGGCTGTGGTTTTTTCAAGGCAGTGCAAAGTGTCAGCGAGGTGCGATCACAATATGGATGTATGTTTTGATGCGTTGACAGGCGTTGGTTTTCTTGTCTGAAAGGGGATGTTATATGAAGATAGATAAGTTTCAAAATTTTATTATATAGCTACTCAAAAATAGGTAACTTGTTGTTTCATCTTCTTACACAAATTCACCGACATGGAAAGCTTTATGATACGATTTTTGAAAGTCTCATTAAAAACTTTAACAAATGAGTGTTGGAGGGCATGGGGGACACAAGTTAAACATCAGTAATTTATGGGTTAAGCCGCGGTGTCAGAAGGAACAGAAACAGGAACAGAAACAGAATTTCATACTTAGCAACGCAAAAAGCATTCAACGAAGTTTGGTTTCAGTTGCAAATGTATGAGATTCTGTTTCTGTTCCTGTTTTACGTTGCTTGTGACAACGCGGCTTTAAGAGCGTTTGTGTTTTTTGGTTAATTTTAGAAAAAAAAAACCCTAGATTGCAGCAGAATTAAGAATACTTTTGGTGTGCAGTCGCATTGCATTTTGTAATTTTATTATGCAAAAATATTTCAAGTATTTCGCAAAACCAAGTCAAAAGAGCGTCAATTTAGGAAACCTGAATGCATAAAGCGAAGTCAAACTCGAGTCGAATAGTGAAACCAAAACCCGGCAATGTTTTCTACTGGGTTCACATGGTCTCCAGGATAACGCGTCCGCTCTGCTTATGCTTTGCTATGCTGTACCTAGAAGAATGCTGTAAAGAGCACATCTTTCATTTTACTCGATGTTCAGCAAGTCTTTCCCAGAACGATGATATCGTGTTAGGGCATTAGTTTACCGTATGTCCTAGTGGAATGTATTGGATTTTTTTATCTTAATATATGGATTTGGAGGTCCTGATTCCGAATATGCTATTAAAAATTGTCGGCCTCGATTAGTTTAGAAGTTATAAGCTAAAGAAATTCAAAAGGAGTGCAACTTTAACATACCCGTAAATGGCCACAGGCCCCTGCCAGACAACTGGCACCTACCCTTAGCGAAGCGACGAAGTAAACTTGATCCTACGGTAACTACGGTAAACTTGTTCCAAGAGCCCTTTCGCTCCTGAGCTGAGAGTGGTCCAATGATATCTTCCTTGTGACATCTTTAAGTCTCTCTTAGTCCACGCAGAATCGGGTGCTCACAGTCCTTCTTTGTCACCCAGCGCGCGGTTAACGTCCACAAACTTTTTGATCTTCTCATCAAACGCAGTGGCGCAGCTAGAAAGGGGTGGAAGAGACTTCCTCATCAAAAAGCCTTAAGGGCCAACTATAATAGTCGGAAGCAAACTGATGCTAACGTCATTACCGGACGAAAAGTTAACTTTAGTTTTTTAAAACAGGTAAGCAACCTGCAATTGCCTTTGCAAAAGTATTAATCTGTCAAGTCGTAATTTCATTCGTTTTGCGAAGCGTTGTTTTGTTTACGTGCATCTATTTTAAAAGATTAAAAAAAAAAAAAACAATTAAAAACAATTCTGCTTTCTTTTGGTTCAAGTTCAAAAGATTCAGTCACAGCAAAACCAATTTCAAAATCTACGTACGAAATGTGCGGTCGGGAGCGCTCAATGCGTACAAAACGAAAGTCAAAGAAAACTTGACGAAACTGACCCGACCGACATTATGGGCGCGTTATACGAATCGAATGTATTCGCATTCAGTCTATTATAGTTGGCCCTTTAGTTGTCACCCATTTGGTCGGTGACACCCGACAGGTACCAAATAATATCTAGGCCATTCGGCAGCATAAAAAAATCCTATATTGATAATGAGGCTCATAAATTTTGAAAATTCAGCGATTGAAAATGAGGAAACACAGGAAAATTAATTTGATTGATTAATTTGAATTTAACACGCGTACAAAATAACGGTTTCATCCCATGACGTCAAAAATAACAGTAAGGTCTGTCAAACAAATGCCATAACAAGCGAGTGTCGTAATCTTTAAATTCTTTCAGTTGACTGAAATGACAGCAAGGTGTGTTTGTTTAGTGAATCGAGCGGGTGTGCTCCTTACTCAAACCGATGAATTCATGTCTTGTAGCCACATTAAAATATCTTCATGATATAAAAGAATATAAAGATTATCTTCTACGCATGTTGTGACATTTGTTGCGCAAACCTTACTGCAAATCTGACGTCATGAGATTTCACTGTCAATTTCCGCGCGTGCAAAAAAAGTCGGCTTGTTTAGCCAACAATGGAATGGAATTGGCTAAGGTGATCTGTTATTTTTACATTTTGTAACAGTCAATGTGATCAAAAAAAATAATCCGCCTGCGTAAGGTGATCACAAAAATATTTTTCCGAATGTAGGATGTCCTTTTTCTTATCCATACATGTAGAGGTCAGCCTAAGTGTAGACAAAAAACCAACTAACCATAAAGTTTAAAAACTGGCGACCAGCGGATTTTGACAGCGGTTGATCGAGAGCTGTCACAAGAAAATTGTGATGATCACAGTTTACGCAGACGAATTTTTATGATTTGTGACATCACTTATCGCAGATCACCTTAGCCGATTCCACCCCTGTTTTTTTTGTATTTTAACTCCAATGGCAAGGTTGCATTGTGTATCAATATCAACTTGGCGTATCGGTCCGGTTTCTAGGCGGTGCTGTACTAAATTCAACTAAAAGTCTTCATCCTGTGATGCAAATATATCAGCAAACTCGCCAATGAGATTTTTTGTTATGGTTTGCTGCTCCTGATTTAAATCACATTTACAGCAGATAGTCTTAAATGCATGTCTCGGCAAATTTTGTTTGAAATGCAGGACTCGCAGATCCACTCTCGCGTAGTTTTTGTCGATATGAAAACTCGGTGTTGTCATGCCTGTACACCATATGGATATGGACGGTTCGATGCCTACCATAGCAATTTTATTGAAGGTTGGAACGTCTGGCATTACCTCATCTGCCTTATGTGTAAGAAGTTTAACTAAAGTTTTTAAGTGGCATCTAATGTGTGCAACTCATTTTGCATATTTTTCAGGTCCATTACCGTACTGGATCTAGGTGACATGCCAGGCTCTAATTGCCCAGTCTCTATTGGCAAATGACATGGCAGCTGTAATCAATTTCCACTTCTGCGCGCCACATGACACCACGGGTAGAATCAGCTATGGTGATTTTTGACATAAAAAATTTTCTGCGTAAACTGTTACCAGAATAGTTTTCCTGTGGCAGCTCACAACCAAACACCGTTAATATTAGAAGGACGCAAGTTTTCGAGCTTTGAACCTTTGTTATGCAATGATTCGGAACAATTTTTAAGTGATCACATTACCCAGATCAGATGGATAATTTTAAATTATGATAATCCATTATAACCTAGCTGATTCCATCCCCAGGTTGAAGAATGTACGAAAGGGTGCACACATGGAGTTCATTCACTTTACATTATCTTGCTAAACATTACAAACGCATCATGATTTTTTTTTAAAAATAGGCCTTAGTCGCAGTGTTCTCATCTTCCCGAAATCCCAAAAAAATCAAGGATATTTTTGTTCACACTAGAAAGAGTTTCCACTTCGGGCTTTGAACGCACCTCTTATCTCAAAAAAGGTAATCTTTACGTCTTAGTTGCCTACTACGTCTAAAGAGCGAATAATCACCAAAGCCGCGATGTCACAAGCAACGTAAAACAGAAACAGAATACCATAGGTACAATAGCAACTGAAACCTAAATTCGCTGAATGCTTTTTGCGTTGCTTATGTATGAAATTCGTTTTCTGTTCCTGTTCCTTTTGACAACGCGGCTTAATACTATGTCTCCACCGACAATTAAAAGAAGATTAGCGGAAGACGATTAAAAATAAATCTTAAAGTGGCTCCATCGGACAAATATAGGATTAATTTGACTCGAAAACTCTGTTTCTTTCATTTTGGCTCTCAAAAGAGAGTGGCGATGACATTTCCCAGGAGCGAAAAACGATTTCCTCAGTAAAAGTCACAATAGAAAACGTACTTGTGACAGATCTGTCGCACAGAGACAGTTTCAGTTTCCTTTTTTGATTCTGAAACTGTTAAAAAGTGCAGAAAATACGTTTGTGAATTGGGTGAATGGGATTTATAAGAGGATTTATTTTTAATCGCTTGCCGAAAGGATTTAAATTTGTACGGTTAATCGCGCGATGTGTAGAGGATTTAATAAAGATTTATATTTATCGAGGATTAGTGCTCGGTGGAGACATGGTATAAGACGAAGTACCCTAATCTGTTGCTCTCTATTGTGACGATTGTTTTTTAAGTGAAGTCGTTTGTTTTCCTTTTTCACGTATCATTGACATAAGCCAATTTATTTAATTAAAAAAAAAAACACATTAAAGCCCGCAAAAATCACGATAAAAAACCAATTAAACAAACAACAGAAAAATTTGAACGAAATGCACGAATGCGTTTCGGTTTTCACAACTGCAGAACCATTCATCCTCAGTGAGGGCCTTGCTTAAACATAAGTTAAGTAAGTTGCGTTTAACATAAACTTAGTTGGACTTTTACTGGTTGGAATGAATATTATAGATATTTACTTTATCACTAAAATGAAGAAAGGAAGAAATCGTTGAATCCTTATATCTTAAGAGGTCCTGGGGTCTTCAGTATATGCGGTACACTAGGCAAGGGCACTTCAAACAAATATTTAAATGGAGTACACCTATCATGAAAGCAAAACCATATGTTGTTCTAAACTTCAACAAATTTTATTAACATAATCTCTATTAGAAAATACACTAATTTCAAACTGCCGTAAATTTGAAAAAATTCACTCCTATGGAAGAGAAAAAAAAATATTAGAACACACATTTTCTTATAAAAATTAGGTCATAAAAGTAAGTTCTTACCCGTTGGATTTATCCGTGTCTCAAAAGTGTCTAACGGCTTGAAAGTCCCCACTCTAGCCATTGCATTGAAAATATCCTAAAAATAAAGTGCTTACATTCACGTCTTAAATTTAAATGCAAACAAACTTACAGTAACCTCATAACCTCCAGAATTACGCATTTGCATGTCGTTCAGTGACACTTTTATTGTGTAGGGAGCACCATCAGCTCGCCGGCTTACAAAGGCGATCGCATATGAATAATTTCCAGCATCACTCATCGGGGTGATAGGTCGGGCCCATACCTGGTATACAATACAGAATTAATACATTAACCCTACGCGAACTCTAAATAGCAAAAAAGGAATTTCGAACCTCAATTTTATTTTTAAGTAGAATACGACGACCCTGTATGCCCATGGGATCTTGATTCACTGCGATGATGTCACTAAAAGAAAATGAATTCATGATGGTAATTATGATGGTTAAAAAACAAGACATTACCGATTAAGAAGAATTTCTTTGATTTCAGGCCGCACGGTTAGCAAATCATTTGACATAATTAATGGTGCTGCAAGGATCGCCCATACAGCCATTTGGGTTTTGCTTTGCTCATAGCTCAGGCCATAGTTGCCAAGTATCAACTGAAAGCCATGAGATCAATCACAAAATAACAGCCATAAAAAAACCTTCTTACCATATCAGGATCATTCCAGTGACCAGGACCAGCGTGTGGTTGAATTCTGTCTTGATTCTTTGAGAAATAGTCCATGATGGATGCCAATGAATCGTAAGAATCATCAATATCGCCCCAGTTACGCCACAAGTTGCAGTTCTCCTTCAAGGCTTCGTAGTTTGGCTAATTGACATAACACAACATTAGACATTCAGGGTGGTCAATTTAGCATAGACCCATACCAATTTTCCTTCATACTCTTGATAAACTGGCCAACTGCATGAGTACACCATTGGTCGATCTGTTTTATTCAAGAATCTTCCAAAGTCTGGATATCCTTGATCCATGCTATTGATGTCAGCATAGCAGCCGTCTAGCTTCACGTAATCGACATCCCAATCGGCAAAAGTCTTGGCGTCTAGTTCCATGTTGTCTATAACACCGGGGTACCCGGCACATGTTTGTGTTCCATAGTCCTCATAGAGGCCAAATTTCAAACCGTTTTTGTGGATCTAGAGTCGGAGAAAGTTTTCTTAGAATCAAATATGGTTTGTGGAGAGTTTTATTTTCTCACATAGTCAGCCAACGAGTTGAGTCCACTTGGAAAGCGTTCACGGTCTGGGACAAGTTTGTTAGTGACGTTGTCTCGCTCACGTTCCAGCCAGCAATCGTCAATAATGACGTATTCGTAACCAGCTTCAGCGTAGCCTTCTGAAACCAGCAGGTCCGTGGTCCGCTTAAACAAGTCCTCACTGAAATAATATAGCAACAAGTTTGCTCGCTAACAAGTTTCTTTTCTTTGTTACGAAAAAGCACCTACATTTTTTTCAGTCTTGCAAAAGGGCTTTAAAATTTAGGGATGCGCAAAGGGCATGAAATGTCTTCGAGTAAGAAAGATAAGGTATATGCCTGTTGAAAGAGTGGACCAAAACTTATAAGCAATTCTTCCAGGAATCTAGTCAGCTGGAAGATCCCACCTAATCGGAAATAAACTTTACGGATCCTGGAGAGCCTTTAACTGGTATACTCAATTATTCACAAGAAAGAAACAAAATGGTATTTCGATCTGCATAGATTGAGGCCTCTGGAAAGGTTGGCGCTATGGTAACCAGTAACCAGTAAAAAGGTAATGCCTCGAAATATTAGGAATTCGATTCTTTTAAGAGTTCAAGAAAATAGATTCGCTGCGCGAAGAAAGCTAAGAGGTCAGGAATGTCAAGCTATCCAGTTAGTGAATTTTTCATGAACGAGAAAGAACTTATTTTTAGCTAGCAATCAAGAGGTTATGACTATCCTTAAAATTAGTAAATACATCGCGAGTGGAAAAAATTATATGCTGTTGAGTTGTGAGGCCGAAACATAAAATCACTGAGTAGAAATACCAAACCCGCAAGTGTTATGCCTTTGCGGGGAAAGCAACAATGTTACTATCGGTTTATATACACCTGCGCATGAGGAAATATAAATTTTTGTAATCTTAAGTTAGAAACTTAATGTTGATCTTATATTTAATGAAAAAACAATTTTGTAAGTCACTCAAACCTACCTTATACACTCATGAGGATATTTTTTACAGTCTGTGATGCACCTATACCTCTGCCAATGCATCCAGCCCATTGGTGGTGTCCTTGCTAGGCCATTTTCCAAGCCATAGATTTGGCAAAAAAATCCTATCACAAATATCACAGCAACCGAACTTATTATCATGGCGCTACGTTTCTAAAAATACTGAAACTTTACACAAACACCTGTCGCTCGCTGAAAGGTACTGAATGAGTCCTGCACCCGAAAACCCAATTCTTTTATAGACAGTCGCCTGCCGGACACCGCAAACAACTAAGTGTACACACTTCTAGACAGCATATCGCAACTATACTCACTGATACTAGAGTCCGGCTATCGAATACTTACAGTACAGAAAAAAAAAGAATAACACTGGAGCTACTCGAGTATAATCAGCGGTTTGACACTTATGAGTCGTACTTGTGATAACAAAGCGCTTTGCTGTACGAATTTTTAATGAATTGAAGCTATTTTTCGTAGTCGTACACACATATACATATTAACATCTAGTTCTTAGCCAGCGCGTTCCTTGTACGAAAACGAAAGTGTTCCTTATCAGTTCTCTGCATGAACTCATGTCGTTAAACCGATTTTTTCAAGTGCGCACAGGTAGGAAAATAGGGGCCCCAAAAAAAGCTGTCATTGAGGTGCATTTTCGCAATGGGGCGCTGGAAAAAAATTTATTTATTTTTAGTTTGATACAATTTTCTAGATCAACAAGTATTTAGGCCAGATACTTAGAAAGAAGGCAATCAGGCATCAGTCCTTCGAGATCGAAACTACGTAGATAAGGTTAGACTATGCATGGAACAACAGTGACCGAGATTGATATGATCCACTTGAGCTAGAGAGCTCTATTCTTGAATCTTAAATAAGAGTCGAATGCTTGGAAGATGATAGACGCCAAGATAAGGATATCACGCAGCTTAGATATGTGTAAGGTATCACGTTACTATGTATTGGTTGAGCGCTACGCTCTCCAGAGAAAGAATGAAGAATGCTCATTGGATGTTTTATTTGATTCTAAGGCCGCATATATGACTTGCTCGTACATTTGTGAACGAGATGGACGGGATACGAAACTACATTCGAAGGTCCTTCTTTGTTGAAAAGAAATTTTTACATTGCAGTGTTGTGTAGGTGATCTCATGAGATTACCAATACCAAGGTCTTGTAAGGATTAATTAAGATACATAATACTAGAGGCAATAGTTTTTAGAATTTCTGAGAGATCTCTCAGCTCTCTATAAAAAGTTCACTAATACAAAAGCAAGGTCGCTGGTAGAACTGAGTTCATTTGATGAAGGCATCCAATGAAGGACGACCCAAACACCGACTTCTTATAGCCGAAATGTCATAATCGGTAGCTAAAGCGTGGATAAGGTTAGGCGATTTTTTCATAAAACTTAGCCTTAAAAGGATTCTCTACGGCAAAATTAAACTGGGATGGAAGCGGTTATGGTAAATTATGATTTTCACATTTTGTGACAGTCAATGTGATCAAACAAAATAATTAGTCCAGTCTGCGTAAGGTGATCACAGAAATATTGTTCCGAAAACGTTGCTTTATTTAGGCTTGTGATATAAGAACAGTTTTGTTTTATTCATGCATGCAGAAAGTCAGCCTAAGTGTAGGCAAAAAAAAAAAAAAAACAAATAGAAAGTTTGAAAACTGGCGACCAGCTAAATTTGACGGTGATCATGGCTGTTTCACATAAAGCACGAGAGAGCGAGCTGTCAAATGAATTTCAATCAATGGCAATATATGGGGTGGTTCACAATACCGGCGTGATCGCTGCCTCGCTCGCCGGACTTTTCGAAAAATTTAAAAACCCTCGCCGAGGTGGACGATTATTGTCATTCGCTGTCGTGAGTTTTGACACCCTGTTGAAAAAAAATTTTTTTATTTCTCGAAGCTAATACTTGTTGTGAAATATAAACTATTTATGTGCAATAAAGTCGACAAATTTTAGAAATATGTTATGTTTTGTCACTGGTGCAGCCAAAACATTCGTCGCGGTTTCTCGCTCTCATTGTGTATTAACAAACGATTTCTCTGGTTGTCGCTGCCGCTCTGGTTTGACGCTCCCGCGGTAAATGTGAAATGGCCATAAGGCAGATCAGTTGACGGCCAGCTGTCACAAGAGAATTGTGATGTTCACAGTTTTCGTAGACGAATTTTTGTGATTTGTGAGATTGCCTTATCATAGATCACTTTAGCCGATTCCTCTCCTGGTTCTTTTTCTAGTGTGGATGAAGATGTCCTTGATTGGCTCGTTAGAGACTTTCTTTGAACCTTCAAGTTAAGGGTTAACATATATTAAGACTCTAGTTTGCAGATTTTCCAAATTTTATCTAGGGGGCAACGCGACAGACAATGACCGCGACAGAGGAAAATCTGTGATAAGTGATGTCACAGATCATCACAATTTTCTTGTAACAGCGCAAGATAGGTCACCGTCAAAATCAGCTGGGCCCCAGTTTTCAAATTGCCTGGTTAATTGGTTTTAGCCTACACTTAGGCCGACTTTCTGCATGCGTAAATAAAAAAAAAGTCCTTACATCACAAGCGCATTACAACCGCCCTAATGTAAGCAGTTGCGTTTCTATATTTCTTCCAGCAATTTTGGTCGAAAAATCGTCAGTTCTTTATTTTTTTTTCCGCTTTGCTTTTCTTAATTCATTCAGAACAAATTTTATCGTAATGAACTCCATTCTAACTAACTCTCGAAATAGTACGAATTAGAACGACCGGAATCTTCTAGCCGCAACATTTCGATTTTTTCATTATTCCATTCCTTCTACGGAATGCTTTTAAAATAACACCCAGCATTTTCATATAGCCACTATAGTGAAGAATAGTTATATCGCTCGTGACAGCTAATGCAAACCTATTTTTGAGTTTTCTTTCTAACCTAAGAGTTCCTGGCTGAGATACAAAGGCTCTTCCTCTTTCGCAATCATACGCGGTGCACGGTTCTGTCAATTATTGAAAAAACAAATGCCTTGACGTAAGCGCCACGATTTGATCTTGAAAATGTTAGTTCGATCTTCCTGATCGGTTCGATTCTGGATGGGTTTCGAAGATCCTTTTCGCTATGGTTGCCATTTAAAACCAAACAAATCCCAAAGAATTTCAAATTTAGAATCCAAACAAATTTCCACGAGCGGAAACACAAAAAGAAGCATGACTGCCAGGAAAAACCTAGTTTCCAATGTTAGTTGAGATCAAAGATCAAACTTAGTTGATAATAATAATTTATCTGACACGAACCTGCTCAAAGATAAAAACGAAAAAAAAACAGCCACTATAAATCAAAAAAGTTGTGTGCGCATGGAACATTATCATCATCATCATCATTTTTTCATCATTTTCGATTGCCGCTTATCCTTTAAAAGGGTCGCGGAGCGAGGGTGGCTAAATGATCCTTCCATCTTTCTCGATCCTCCACCACCAACTCAAGAGACTCCGGCGCAATCCCCAGGCGGGACTCAGAGAGGTTCTTTACCTGATCCCACAACCTGCTTCTTGGTCTACCAGGGGGCCGACGCGTTCGCATCTCGGCTAGCATGACCTGTCTAGGAAGTCTGTCAGGAGGCATGCGAAC
The DNA here is from genome assembly GCA_947623515.1 of Neoascia interrupta. Lineage (NCBI taxonomy): Eukaryota > Metazoa > Arthropoda > Insecta > Diptera > Syrphidae > Neoascia > Neoascia interrupta. The sequence goes on along the minus strand of OX392462.1, from coordinate 20,113,030 downwards.
AACGTGTCCAAACCATCGAAGAATCGATCGCTTCACTCGGAGGAGTAGCTGCTCAACATTAAGATTCCCACGAATACTGACGTTTCTCACTCTATCCCTTAGAGTAACAACAGCAACGCACCTCAGGAATCTCATTTCGGCAGCTTGTACCCTACCCGCTATCTAATTCTTTCGGTCATTACCCAAATTTCATGACCATAGATGAGGGTCGGAACGAACACTGAATTAAAAACTGAGATCTTTGCTTTCACTCCAATCTCAGCTTTCCTGATGACCGGCCGGTGCAGTTCTACAGTCCTGCAGTCCAATTCTACAGGACAACTCAGTATCAATCCTCCCATCTTTCCTGAAAAAGACCCCGAGATACTTAAACTTCTCCACCTGTTTTAATGTAACTCCATTAACGTGCAGGGTACACTGCACATGAGTTAAAGACGGGAAACAACCATCACTTCCGATTTGTTAACGTTTACTTTCATCCCAGCACCACCACAGACGGCTGCAAACCTATCCAGTGCTCGTTGAAGTTCCTCTTTGGATGATGCAAGAATGGCCAAATCATCTGCGAAAAGCAGATGGCTCATCCTGATGTCAGCCAATTCGAAACATTGCTCGGCAAAACTGCGCTTCACCATCCAGTCCATATAAGCTATGAAAAGGAGCGGCGACAGAACACAGCCCTGGCGAAGCCCAATACGCACATCAAAAGGACGGGATTTGACGCCATTTATCCGTACACAGCTTCTGTAGTTTCCATACAAAGACTGGATGGCTCTCAGCGCATAGTCCTGCAAAACTCTCCACAGTGTATCCCGAGCGACTCGGGATCTACAAAACACGCAAAGGCCGGTTTGGCATATTTCCAGGCCTTCTCAAGAATAACCTTCAGAGTAAAAAGCTGGTCGGTTGTGCCTCTGCCAGGCCGAAAGCCGCACTGTTCTTTCCGTAACAAAGGCTCGATTACAGCTCTAGAACCCGTTTCCAACACCTTCTACTTACTTACTTAAGGTGACAGTCCGGGGTGGACCTGGGCCTAAGCCAACAAGCTTCGCCAGCCAGCTCTGTCTCTAGCTAGCCGTCTCCAGTTTCGCACGCGAAGTTGGCTGAGGTCCCCTTCCACTTGCGTGCGCCACCTGAGTCTCGGTGCTCCTCTACCGCGCCGTCCCTGCGGTGTGGATTCAAAGATTTTCCGGGCCGGGGCGTTAGTGTCCATCCGCTCTAGATGACCCAGCCATCGTAGACGTTGTGTTTTGACTCTTTTGGCTAGGTCGGTATCGCTGTACAACCCGTACAGTTCGATGTTATATCTCCTCCTCCACTCTCCGTCTATGCAGACGGGACCGTAAATCGTCCGAAGAATTTTCCTCTCGAAGCAGCCTAAAGTGTTTTCATCCGCCTTTGACAGGGTCCATGCTTCTGCACCGTAAAGCAGGACTGGGATGATGAGGGTCTTATACATGGACACTTTAGTTGCTCAAGAGAGGGCTTTGCTACTCAATTGCCTTCTTAGCCCAAAGAAACAGCGATTGGTAAGAGTTATCCTTCGTTTGATTTCAGCGCTGGTGTCATTGTCTGAATTGATAGCGGAACCCAGATAGAAAAAGTCCCTAACTACCTCAAAGTAATAGCTGTCGATGGTGATGTTTTGTCCAAGACATCGGTGTTGGGTGTCTTTTCTTGATGACAGCATATGCTTGGTTTTGCCCTCATGGACTGCTAAACCCATATTCGCCGCTTCCGTCCCAATACTCACGAAGGCTTCACTGAGCTTTGTTCTACCGATTATGTCAATGTCGTCTGCGTATGCGAGTAGTTGAACGGACTTTTGAAAGTTTGTACCTCTGGTGTTGGCGCGAGAGTTCTGTATGATGTTAAAGAAGTCACATGACAGCGCGTCGCCTAGTCTAAATCCTTTTTTGACATCAAAGAGGTCGGTGAGGTCTTTGCCGACCTTGACGGAACAGCGTGAGTTTTCCATCGTCATCCTGCACAGAGTGACGAGTTTGGCAGGGATGCCAAAACAAGACATTGCGCTATATAGCTCGTCTCTATAGATGCTGTCATACGCGGCCTTGAAATCGATGAAGAGGTGGTGTGTATCGATTTGGAATTCCTGGGTTTTCTCCAACATCTGCCGCAGTGTGAATATTTGATCGATGGTGGACTTTCCTGGCCTAAAGCCACACTGATATGTGCCTATCAGATTGTTGACAAACGGCCTCAGGCGTTCACACAGTACAGCAGAAAAGATCTTGTATGCGATGTTAAGAAGACTGATTTCTCTGTAGTTGGCACAACTCAGAGGGTCTCCTTTCTTCAGGATTCCAACACCTTCGCGAATACTTTTCCCGGAAGACTCAAGAGAGATATGCCCTATAGTTGGCGCAATCTCTCCTGTTCCCTTTTTTGAAAATGGGCACTATAACTCCCAATCCCAATAACGCCAATCGCTAGGTGCCTTTCCGCTATCCCAGGCCATCTTAATGACACGTGTAAGCCATTTAACACCCTCTTCACCCATTGCCTTGAGCATTTCGGGCCGGATTTCATCAACTCCAGCAGACTTGCCAAATTTAAGCGATTTAATCGCTTTAGTGACTTCGTCTACTGTGGGACTATTCTCCGCCCTTATCTTGTCAGCAGTGGGAATGCCATCTTCAGTGCCCTGTTGGGGGTTGAGCAACTCCGAAATGTGCAACGAACTTGTTTTATAAAATTTTACATTTGACTGTAGGTACCAGTCATATTTATTACTTACCAAAGCAGATTCAAAACTTTAACCGTTAATGATAATTTGCTATACTGGTAGTTGATGAGATACCATGTTGCATATTCTTAGGCAAACACGTTTCTTCTAGTACAATTAATTTTTTTGATTTTGTAGATTTTCGTAGGTTCACTGAAGATGTGCAATAACATGTCAAGATTAGGTCACAACTTGAAATTTTTGAGAACTATCGTAAAGAAATACATGCACACAAAAAAGACGTTGATCCTGGGACAATTAGTTTAGAGGTTAAAGTTAAGAAATAAATTATAATGTCGAATGTTGAGAGAAATTAATATAAATAAAGAAAACAAATCTCAACCATGTTGTGTGTTTCTAATGTTAGCATTCAATTGAATTCAACTCTTTAGAATTACACTGCATTCTTTGCAGTCCCTTTGAAGTCTTTAGCATTCACTTGAAGTCACCTGCATTCAGTTGAAGTCTTTGGGACTTCAAATATTTTCGATGAAGTCTTTGGGACTTCACGAATTTTCGATGAAGTCCTTGGGATTTCAAGGATTTTAGATGAAGTCTTTGGGATTTCAATAATTTTAGATAAAGTCATTACCCCCTAAAGAATGCTTCAAAGGATTGGTCCAATGAAATACATAAAAAAGAATTGTGATTTTAATATTTATTATTCCCAACCCATGTGAATTCAGAAATTTAAAAATCCGAGATGAGAAGTCAATTGATTTTTTAATTCAAAAGATTGCAGTCTTTTACAACTCTGGTTGATTTAATTTAATAACATGTTGTTTTGTTTAGTATACAGTTTCTCAAATTGATATTCGTGAAACTGCTAAAATCAGTTATTTTGAGGAATAACTAGGAAAACAAAATAAGTTTCCGAATTAGAATTTTTTTATTTCTTCAAATTTGATTCAAAAGACATTTGGAAATGAGGTAATAAAGATAAGGAGGTAATACAAAAATTAAATAAGATAAAAAAATAAACTAAAATACACAGTAAAAAAAAAAAAATTGGGCTTCAATTTAAAAATTTTAAGTTGTTTTTGCATTTCGTGCGTTTTTTGGGGCTTTAATTCACAGGGGCCTTATTTCCTGGGGCGTCATTTCCTAGAGCCACTCAATATTTGGCCTTTTAGCATTTTATTTGATTTTCTCGGTGTTTTTCTTAAAACCACTTTATAATTTATTTTTCAAATATCTTTTCTGTAGAAGAAGCAAGGATGATTAGAAAGGCAGATGAAAATCATTTGAGAGTGTTCGAAAGTGCGTGACGTTTTTCTAGTCGCTCGTAATTAATCTTTTTTTTTTTAAATATCTATAGATAGGTGTAATATTGCCTGACTGATTAAAAACATTGTTTTTATGAGGCAATTTATATTTTATAGTGCTTAATTATAACTTTTTACAGCAATTTAATTTATCTGATTATATTAAAAAGTCAAATTCTTGCGGGTATAATTACTTCGTGCGTTTTGTAACTTTTGTTCAAAATTTTACCGCAGTAAAGTAAAATATAATTAAAGCATTATATACCTTATAGACTAATTATATAGGTACTAATAATTTGCAGACCTATCCAAGCCTGCTGAAGGATTGCAAAAATTTGTAATATGGCGATGTTATAAAATTTACAATTATTGTATAATTTGTCAGTTATTTTTCAAAATAACAAAAAACCTACGTGTGCCATGAAGTTCAAAGAAGATGCACTATTCTTCTTTGCAAACACCGGTTGGCACTAACTTTCTCAGATCCCTTTTAAAACTGGGGTAGACCGTGTTCCCAGCTGCTTTGTTAGATATTCCCGATCACTGACCCTCATTTTCCTCACTTTTCTCCGGTGTACCTACCTTATATGCTAGATTTTATTTCTTATTCTATCCTAAGTTAAGGGGCCAACTATAATAGACTGAATGCTACGTACGGAGCCTTAAGAAATTGTGCGAATACATTCGATTCGTATAACGCGCCCATAATCCAGTCGGTCGGGTCAGTTTCGTCAAATTTTCTTTGACTTTTGTTTCGTACGTATTGAGCGCTCCCGACCGCACATTTCGTATGTAGATTTTGAAATTGGTTTTGGTGTGGCTGATTGTATTGAACTTGAACCAAAAGAAAGCAGAATTGTTTTTAATTGTTTTTTTTTTTAATCTTTTAACATAGATGCACGTAAGCAAAACAACGCTTCGCAAAACAAATGAAATTGCAACTTAGCAAATTTATACTTTTGCAAAAGGCAATTGTTGGTTGCTTGTCTGTTTGACGAAACTAAAGTTAACTTTTTGTCCGGTAATGACGTTAGCATCAATTTGCTTCCGACTATTATAGTTGGCCCTTGACCAAAAGCAGTCAAAATCCATGTTTTTCTGGAACCCTTGAACCAAATTTCAGAGGAACCGCATTGTATGGGAGTTCTTTTGGGAGCAACACGGATGTGGAATAGGCTTTCGCAGGAAGTTTTTCCTCGTCATTACAGTCTCCAACAGTTCAAAACCAAAGTGCATCAGTTCCCCTCCTCTTTCTCTTCTGATCCTTTCCATTCGCGTCATTTTAACTCAGAAAAGGGTAGCCATAACCCCTTGAACACGGGTAAATTATAAAAAAAAAATCTGCCTCTAAGTGTGGGTGTGGCCCAAAATTATGTATACACAAAATGTACAAATTTTTCGATTTGGCGAAATAAATATTGAATAAATTGCATTTGAATGATTACCGTTTAGTCTGTCTGCACCCATTGCAGTCACGCCGGCGAGCCCTGTGCTCACGAGAAACCCAAGTATCAATGGCAGACGTAACAACAGATATCCTGGTCTATGGCAGATTCAGGTCCTGAGAAAACCTCTTCTGAGCCTAGCCTGGCAAGCTCAACAAGTCACACTGGTATCCATCTTATTTCCCTGGATACCAGTGTGACCTGGAACCCAAACAAGATTGACTGCATTTGGCCTTCCGACTAAGTTCAACGATTTCTTGAGTTCGAGCACTATCTTGGACGAGGTAAGAGGGTTGAGCAACGCATTTAGAGCGGCTTGGCTGTCACTGCAAACGCATATGCTTCTTGCCCTCCACCTGTTAGTCACAATATAGCGCATAGCCATTAGGGGTAGTGGAGTCTAATGTTCTTGCTTTCCACAAAGACTCCAGCAGCAGACCCCTGTCCGGTTTTGGAGCCATCCGTGAAAAAACGTTGGCATTCTTTCCCTGGCTCATAGTCTGGCCGAAGCCATTCCATTACCTGAGGAAAGTTGACTTGGTAGTTTTGTCGCAAAAGGATTTCTGGGGTCATTGCGTCAGAGGGCATGTCCATGAGACAGGACAATTCTCGAACAAGTTCTTCAAAATTCCAATGCGTTTGGTACCAAAAACCGCCTCTCTTTAAGCGAAAGATGGTTCTCATGATAAATATATCAAGGGGGGGAGGTTCATCAAAGCATCTAGAGCAGAGCCCTGCGTGCTAGGGAAGGCCCCTGTGCAGCCAAGACAAGCCGTTCTTTGGAGTTTGGCAAAAGAGGCAGTAACACGTTTCCGCGAAAGCCTGCTCCACCAAACAACCGATGCATATGAGAGGAGTGGTCTAACCATGGCCGTATAGATCCAGAGGACCCTTTTCGGAGATAAGCCCCATGTCTTGTATAAAGCGTTCCTGCATTGCCAGAAGGTGGACAATGCTTTTTTGGTTTTGTATTCAACATGCTTGGAGCAAAGAAGTTTTCTATCAAGGATTACTCCCAAATATTTGACTTCATCGGATATTGGGATAGTGACACCTTTAAGCACGAGTTGAGTCAGACCAGTGACATTCCTCCTTCTCGTAAAGAGAACAACCGTAGTTTTAGGAGGATTCACTGAAAGTCCATTCCTAGTGCACCAATCATCGATCAAGTCTAGCGATCTCTGCGCCTGGGAGCACACAGTCCCTAGGTTTGAGATGATAGAAAGAACGGCGACATCATCCACATAGGCTTGTGTGTAGGTTCCAGGAAGGTTGAGAGCCGATAGGAGAGAGTCTACCACCATGCACCAAAAAAGGGGAGACAGAACCCGTCGCCCTTGTTTACCCCAGTTATGACGCACTTGCCACAATCTGCTTCGGCTATCAGCGTCCTGTTCATTAGCATTGCCCTAATCCATTGAACTAATGTTTCATCTACACCATGTTGTCTGGCTGAGTTGCACATGCTGTCAAACGTCGCGTTATCAAAAGCACCCTCAATATCGACAAAAACGCCCAGCACGTTCTCCTTCTGGTCAAGAGCACATTCAATCCTACCAACAAGCTTTCGAAGCGCAGTTTCGCAGGACTTTCCGAAGAGCAACCTTGCGCACGCACAGCTTAACCAGTGTCTCTAAGCTTTTCAGCAGGAAAGAAGACGGACTTATGGGCCTGAAACTTTTGGCTAGGCTATAGTCTGACTTACCAGGTTTTGGTATATGAAAACGACTTTAACCATACCGCGAAGGGTGGGTATCTAAGCCAAGGCAAGGCGCGCAGAGAAAATTCTTTTCAACGTAAGCAACAGCTGACCTAAACCTTGCTTCAACATAACTAGGTAGATTCCATCTGGACCAGGTGACTTAAAGCTCTCAAAAGATGCAATAGCATATTTGATAGTATCGTCAGTCACCACTCTAGATGCAATGTACCAGTTAAGCCGCATTGTTTTTTTTTGTGCCCTAAAAACTTACGACATACACAGACAGACAGACAGGTGGACCGGCGGACAGATTTGGCATACTCGATTCACAACCCGGTCTCGATTATATGTCTTTAAGGTCCTGGGGAGTTGCCACTATTTTTCGACTATCTTTATTTCACAGTGTTACCTGGGCTGGGGTATAACAAGCCTATTGGCCGTGAATCGGTGGTTGATAAGGAGAAACATATCCAGCTCCTGAACACAAATTACTGAATAGCTTGATATTCAACTTGCGTCCCTCTTACCCTCCAACACCCATTTGTTTACGTTTTTTATAAAGCCTTTAAAGCTTTAAATTTGCGTGTCGGCGAATACGTGTAAGAAGATACAACAACTATTTACCTTATGCGATCAGCTGATGTAAAAGCTGAAAAACGAAATTGCATGGAAATGACGAATTCATGAATTTACTCACATTTGTAAATAAATGTCAGAGAATGGGTAAATTTATCAATTTCAGCTTGTGGGCAAAGCTTTTACATGTCCGAAGTTGAATATCTAGTTATTCAGTAATTTATGCTCCTGAACTGTGTCCCACTTTATCACCCACCATCGAAATCTCTGGAGACAAAATTTTACCTTTTCCTAAATATTGGTCAAAGACCTTTAAACTTTTATTAATGCCTAAAAATTCTGCGTTTTGATGAGACACTTAAATTAGTTCTCCATCTCTTTTTGCTTTAGCTACTTTAAACAGCGCCGCTGGAGTTCGGTAAAGTTCGGAGCCTAACCCATAAATCTTCTAAAGACAGCTCTACTAAGCCTCCAATCTCCCAACACTAAAAAACGCCACTTGAGGCTGGGTCTTCCTAATCGCTCTCTGGGGTGGATTTCAGGGCTTCTTGTAGCTTGCCCCTATACGCCGAACCATTTACTCACCGTTTATGCATTTGAAAAAATCTACTAAAAGATTTTATCCTAAAAGCAGCATAAAGCATGGTGCAACTTTGCGAGAGGTTGCAATTCGTCAAGTTGCTTTGTGTAGTAGGACTTAGGTACCTAAATCATTATCGATTAAGTCTTATAGAGCGACACTTTAGTTGTTTGAGTGGGGATTTTTGCCAATTGCCTTTTAAGCCAAAGAGGCAGCGAATAGCAAGATCAATTTTTCGTTTGTTTTCGGCGTTGATATTTTTGCCTTCAAAGCATCAAAATTGAGCAAATTGTATCAAAATTGAACCGTGATGGCTTTGTCGTGCCGCGTGCGTATATAGTTAAAGTTTTATATGCGTATATGGTTAAAGCGTATATGGTTAAAGTCTTCTGCCATACATGTACAGATTATAAGGAATTTAGATAAAATTATGCATCTACATAATATAATTTTTAAAAGAAATATAAAAAAATTAATATAATTTAATATAAAAAAATATTAAATTATATTAATATAAAAATTATAAAGAAATATAAAAAAATTATATAATTTAATATAATTTTTAAAAATAATTAAAAAGAAAGAAACTTTTTCGGACTTACAGCGATCAATTTTGTTATAAGTATCCCGACTTTTCGAAAAACATAGTTACAAATTTGTGGTCACAGGTAGACTGAAGAAGTTCCAAAATTAATTTACTAGTTAAAAGTATTAGGTAGGTACAAAAAGTTCAGGGGTAAAGTAGATCTTATCATCATTGGCAACGAGTTCCCGAATTTATACGAGGAGGAAGTGACTACCTATGTTTTAATATTTCAACTAAAATATTGTCATTATCAGCCTCAGAGCACTGAACTCTCAGTATCATCTGGTTAATTTATGAAGGTCAAAAACGCTTCGAAAAATTTATGCTTAGACCACCATTATCATTATGGTCTGTCCAGCACTAAGTAAAAAGTCACAAGCATAGGTACTAATCCTCTACATCTATGTACATCTACGTAGACTCATACGTCGTCCCAGTATCACTTAAAGCCTAGCGCACCCATATTGTATTTCAATTGTGAGTCAGTTTGCATATTCGGAAATAGATTGTAAAAAAAAAAAAATATTCTACTGATCCCACAAGATGTCATGACGTTTAGGTTGTTATGTTAGAGATTATAATTTCTTTTTTAGAATTCAATACACATCGCACAAAGGGGTGAAAGAATTTTGAATCGATTACCCACTGGCATGGCATGACGCATTGCTACAAGCCAACCTACATATATGTACCAACTTCTAAACAAACTGTAAAAGTTGCCTATTTCTAGCAATTATTTGACTAGCCAAGTGGGTATGGCCGTTTTTCGACTCTGGCTGTCTCTGCTCGCGAGCTGACCACTGGAATATGGAATTATCGGCCAGCGAGCGGGCAGATTCTTTTTCTAATGAAACACAAATATTTATACATATCAGCACAGTATCTGACTGCGAAAGAGCCTCACCATGTTTTCCTAAAAAAAAAAAAAAATTAACACCGATTCAGAGGCCAGACATGTGGATACATGGGGATTCGGGGATCCATGGAGCTAGCTACTTAGATATACTTCGCATCTAGCCGTTGAATGTGTGTTTACACTAACTTTTGCCAAAACGACCGATCAATTCGTGGTGAATCCCGCCACCGGAACACTTGAATAGATTTCCACACTTAAAATGTAAATTAAGCAAAATACACAATGGATGTGTTAGATACACACAAATATATCTATACCTACGCATGTTATGTACTTATATTTCTGTTGCTTATACTATGTAGCTGTTTACAAAAGAAAGTAAACAACAACCTTAAGCTGAATGAATTTTGACCTTCAGGTTACGAACAATATTGAAGATTTTTTCGTTTCATTTTTTTGCAATAGCTACGTGCATTTTGTAAAGGCTATTTCGAGTCTTTCATTAACATTTGAAGCGCGCAATGCATTTGGCTCTAATTTATTAAATTAATCTACGAGGTGAAAGTGCACTTTGGGGCTTGTCTGTTGTCTCCATAATAGTCACGTTAGTAAGTTTCATAAAAAGTTCTCACATGACAAAGGGTTGAAGAAATAATCATAATTCGAAATAGAGGGGGCGATGATAAGGCGTTGTGTTCTTATCGGTTGTCTAATGTTCGCCGGCATCGAGTCTGAGAAAAACTTTGACCACTCATTGTTTGAAAATTGATAAGCAAAAACCAGGAACATATTAGGTATATATTTGTTCTTATTTTTGGTTCTGTTTAGTTTTACTGATATACCTACCCTTTTTTTAGAGCGGTCCCCTAAGATTTAATATACAGGATCATGAGCGTTCTGGATCAGGCTTCACATTTGCACTTTTTTGGATTTCTCTTTGTTAAATTATTGCAGTACGGGAGCAAAATATTTTTTTATATAAATTTTTGTTTTGTCATTTTAAAACTTTATTGCTTAAACGGAAAAGTTTGCAATTCCAAAGTTTAAGCATAAGTCTCCGAGTCATACCTCGTTTACATAACATTTTTAAGAAGCTATTTGACACACAAATTAGGCAGGAGTTATAGTTATTTCATCAGACTCTAACCATCGGATTTTGAATAAAGCTTAATTCCTGCCTAAACATGGTGCGAGTCGTGTTTTCAGAGGCTTTTTAAAACTTCCCAAAAGTAGCTGAAGCCATGAACAATATAATGGTCAATATTATAGTGTCGCTAAAATGTCAATCTTATGGAGTATTCTTTTAGACACCGAGTTGTCACATAATACTCGGTGTTCGCGACAATTCCAGCGTGGTGTACACTCGGTTTCATTGTATATAGAACGACAAATACTACAACACGCTAAGTGCCAATTTGCATTGACTTTAAATTGTTTTCTTTTTTTTCATTTCGCAGAGTGATTTCGATTTTGCTTTGAGTTTGTGATATTTAGGGCCGATTTCACAGTCGAAACTTAAGTATAGGTTCTGACACTTCACTCACTCAAGATGAAATTCCGCTTTCACATTGACAGTTTTTTCAGTCACAAACTTAAGTCACCAACATTGGCGACTTAAGGCCCAACCATAATAGATTTTGATGAGCTTAAGTCGGCTTTCCGTAATGTCCCATTACACGCGATTCGTATGCCACGACCATAATAGCCTTATGCTGGGTTTCGTAAGGTTTTCGTTAACTTGTGTGGGCTTAAAGTTTTATTTTTGCTTATACCAAAATGAATATAGCTACCAAGAATTGTACGCTGACATCAAAAGTTTAAACACATTTTAGATCTGACAATTGATTTCGGAGATATTAACATCCAAAAAAAACTGACGTAAAACTGAAGAAAAACTGACATAATTTTCAAATTTGATTTTAAATTTTCAAGGCAATGTGATACTAGAGACGTTCACAGTAAAATTTCATAAAATTTTCAAATCGTTTGCTAAAGTCTACTATGGGCAACTCAACCTTTTGGTAGAACTTGATTGGGATTTTCGTTGTATTTCGACATAAGATCAATCCCGCTGAAGTCTATTATGTTTGGGCCTTTAAGTTTTTCACAAAAAAACAATGCAAATTATTTTAATTTTGATGAAAAGCAATGATGAAAATCAATGTAACAGTAAGGAATGGAAAAAGCTTAAAACCAACGCGATGCACTGAAAATTTTTATTGAATGTTTTAAGAATTACGAAAGAAAATTGTTTTGACAGCATTTTCCAGGAGCTTACGGCTAATATGCAAAACCGTCAGCGGAATCGGAACGGTGGCTGAGTATTGAAGCGTTCGCAACTTAAGTTTTACTTAAGTTGCCACTGTGAAATCGGCCGCCCTTATGGCCTTTTCGGTTGGCGATTCCGGATCAGGGTGTTTTTCTCCCGGATTGGGGTTGCTCTCCGAACAGCCAAACATGTTTTTTTTTATTTTAAAATTTGTCTTGCGTTGTATTTGTGATGCAAAAGCTATTCTACAGGGGACAAATGACATTTATCCAACTTGACATTGACACATATATAATTGTGTGCGTGCTTCTGATTTTGATTCTGGATTCAAAACCAGAAGCAAAATTCTCTTCTATCCAGAAGAGGTACTGTCAAACGAGTCCAAGAAAACAGTTTCAGGAGAGTCCAGAAGTCTCCCGGACGCTCCCGGACGACCAACCGGTAAGGCCATTAGTCTCTTTTAACTTTTTTCGATTTCCTGCTCGAGTGAAAATTGAGTCGAAACGTCACTTCATATACACAATCAAAACAACACCAAGCCTCCACCGTCAAATACGACGGTGCCGAAATTACGAGATCAGTGTCGACACCGCACTAATTCGGAGTTCAATAGAACATTTACATGACCCCGATTCCGTTCAGATGTACGAGAAAAGAACAATTTTTTTCTTTATTCCACACCAGTTACACGATTCGGTGTTGAAAAGAATACGCCACTAGAGTCTACCGCATATTTTGGAAGTCAAGTTTGCAAAGCAAACTATTTTCTTTTCAGCCCAGGCTAGTACCTAATGGCAAGTTAAAAACATGATTTTTTCAATTTCAGGCGTATATCCATCTTAAATTAAAGTCCTGAATTTTTTACACTGAAAGTATCAGCTGAAAAACTTCGAATGTACCTAATTACATAAAACGTAGGTATTTGATAAGTCAAACAAGAAGACATAGCTCCAAAATTGATTATGAAATCTCGGTCTATACCGGCTGAAGGACAATATTTCTGACAGACTTCTAAATTTTATTAAATAATTAAAGCCGAAGTCGTTAAATGGAAGCCCTGAAAGGAGGAAAAAGCAGTACGATGGCACCTTTGGCAGTACGGACTACGGAGTTTCAAAAAGCAGTAAAAATACTGCAATTGCAGAACTTCGACAGCCGTGTTCATAACCTTAGCCACGGCAACTATTTATAAGACAAAAGGGTCTTACGTAATTAGTGACTTTGGTAACTAGCCAACTTTGGACTTTTTATCACTGATGTATGTGATCATGACGTTGTCTCGAGCGACAAAAATCTCGAAATAATTTTGAATAAATCTCGAACGGTAAAATCTCGAAAAAACAAAATTCTCGAAAAATCTCGAATGCAAAAATGTTTTTCGAGATTTTTTTAAAGTTTAAAGAAACCTAAGAGGCGGGAAAAATATATTCAGGCAGCGGTGTTACATGGGGGAAGCATGCCCTCATATACATTTCACTGTCTGGCCATAAGGCGTATCGCATAGACAAGCGAGATTTTTGGTAGGTACATACCTATTCGAGATTTTTTCTTTCGAGACTATAGTTTTTGAGATGTCGTGGTAGAACCCTTATGTATACTTATAAGCAAGGAAAACTATTGTCATGCATCAACCACCGAGATCCTGGAAATGCAATTTCGAGTAACCTACTCAGACCAATCAACAGTCATATACATATATCCGACTTTGAAAATTAAGAAGAGAATAGCTAAGCTACCTAGTTTTGTTTTTACTAAACGACAAATACTGATGTTTGTACATACATAGGTTAAAAGTGGTTGTTATTAGACTTAAAGTTAATATGGAATTTAACTTTTTAATGCCAGGCAGGTGGGGGATTTTGATGGATCATCATTGGTTAAGACGTTCTTTCTTAGGTTAGGTTGAAGTGGCTGTCGGGTTCGAAGAACTCAACTCATTAAGACCTATGTAGGTCCATTGTGATACCACGTGGATCTAAAAAATTGCCTACTCATTAAACCATTTTTAGCTACTAATGAAGCGTAAGAGACGTTTTGGGTGAGTCGTGCTAAGATCACTAAGATCATTTATAGGAGAAAGCTCCAAGGTGAAGATTTCGGCTCTTAGAGAGATCAGGGCATGTGCAGAGAAGGTGAAGAGTGGTCTCTTCTTCCTCCTGATCCATGCCGCTCCTGCAAAAATCGTTAGAAAAGACAACAAGCCTTGTCGCGTGCTTGCCTATCATACAGTGTCCTGTAATAACATCGATTGCAGCACTTATGTGTGATCTATTAACTGCTCTGACATCTCCTTTAGAGACGAATGGCAGTCTAAGGCTACTTGAGAGTTTATAGGAACCAATTCCAGGCACTTGATGGCCGCCTGGCTGTCAGAAAAAATACGTATATCCTTGGTGGTTATAACGTTATTCTTAAGCCAGGACAAGGCTTCCTTAATCGCCATGATTTCAGCTTGGAAAACACTACAATGATCCGGAAGACGGAAAGAGAGACTAAGATTTAGTTTTTCTGAGAATACACCCCCACCTACGCCATCATTTGTCTTTGATGCAAACGTGTAGAAGGTAATCGATTCGCATTCCAGAGCCACACAGTCATCCCAACCAGACTTTGGGGGGATAGTTGTTTAGAAGTTCTTGTCGACGTGACGTCGGTTCGTGCTCTATCACTCTCTTTTTATGTTTCTTACCTTATAATGCATCTTCAGGTAAAAAACATATAAAACGATTATTAGATTGAATACAATGAATTTTTAGCGGTTTGTCCATAAATGGGAAAAGGACCTAATTTGGTTTGTTTGTGCGCCCGGCGCGCCCGTCCGTCAAAAACCCTTTGTTACTTCAACTGGTGTACTTTTAACCTGCGGAAATTAAAAGAGAACGTTGATATAAAGGAAATTTTTTTTCTGTATAGGTACCTACACAACGATTTAATAACAATTTGAAATTTCATGTGAAAAGGGTCTAAATGTTTTTTTTTGTAGGTACCTACTACCTATGTACTTATTTCCAAAGGCATATTGTAGACAAGAGCTCAAAAAATTAAACTTAAGTCAAGTGGAAGTTAAATTTTTAAAGAAAAATTTAATTTCCTGAAAACACTGAAAGGTTTTTAAGAAATGAAGAATTTAAGAAATGAGTTGCTTATAGAAGCCGTTTTCAAGGTGCGTTAGGCTATAACTTTTGAACCATTTGCTCGTCAAATAGCTCATATTGAGCATTCTTATCATATCTTAATCTTAAGCTTCAAAAAGTTATATTTTGCTGAAAGAGTTCTGACTCCTTTATTAACGCATGTTCGAAAATAAATTCTCGAAATTATATAAATAATGTATGTCTCTTATATTTGGTGCTAAAGGGTATTTGGATAAATCATTTGAAAACCAGTGAGAAAGTGCTACAGTGTGTACGCAGAAGTTACAGTCCGTTGAATACCCCATCCTATCCTACATTGCAAATAACTGCTATTATTATTGTTTTTTGAAAATTTTTGATTGCAGTTGCTGCAAACTTTGAAAAGGGGCATGGAGTATGGTCCAACTGACCTCATTTCAAGCTTTCAATGATATAAGCATTAATATCTCCAAGTTACGCTGACATGTATACAAAAATGCAATTTTTTGGTTTGAATTCCATCATCAAGTCCAAGCCGATGAAGTTCTTTCAAGCATCGTTTAAGCCCAGTGTAGCTTGGTCTTCATCTTTGTGTAACATAGCATTGGGTGTAGAGTGTCATGGTCGATGTTGTCGAAGGTACCTCTATGTTCAAAAAGACGCAGACTGTTTAAACTTAGGACATATACCCAGAAAAGCCTTCGGAATTTCAGATCAGTGTTACAGATGACGGCATACTCTTCGGTACGCACAACATAGATCGACAAATATGTGCAATTTTAGAGGGCGACAGAGCGAAGACAAATTTAGAAAGGTAAAAAGGACCCTGGGATTATAGGGCTTGGGACAACCTAGTTATCCTCTCATCTAAAAGTTAATACTGAATTTGAAATTCAAGTAAAAATATTTTTTCTCTACTTTAGTCTGTTTTTTGTTAACTTTAATATTTCTACAAAAAAGCTATACTTTACTGCACAGGTTAATGCAAAGTCAAGTGAAACAAAAGCCATGCTTTTAATTTGCGTACCTATTCCTAGACCAACACAATGGAGCCCTGGAAAAATTATCATCATTATCGCAACCACATGCCGTATAAGCCATACAGCACGCTTTTTCTCATTAAACTGAAAGTTAATCGCTCGATTTAAGTGCTCACCTGCCGAATGCAATTTAAAAGTAAATTGCATAAATTTCGTATACCTACCTACTGCCAGGTAAAATTATCAAAATAGGAAGAGATTAAGAAAATAAGTAGTACCTACCCATACGTTCTAACTTTTGAGATAATGGACTGAATTATCGGTGACACCGATAAAAGTATTTTATAACCCAAACACTTAAATTTAAAAACGAGTACAAAGTACAGAAAAAAAAACTTTCAAAAACATTTGCTCTGACACCGAAAGGTAGCAAGAGCACAAACCAAACGATCATTATAATCTACAGGTGACGAATTAATTACTGGTCGCTAACGAGGCTTGATGTTATGTAACCCATCATAATGTCGCACTCATGGATGCGTTTGGATTTCATCTTTTTTTTTGGCCACACATTTGATCAAAGAATAACCACCTTTCGGCCCACTCTATCCATTATGTTATATAGCTGCTGCACGCGTCAACCCAGTTTCCAAGGTTTACAAACAGAAACATCCAACCAGACACAGATAACAATCGATTCGCTGTGCGTTTCGTCAACAAATCAATCGATGGAGAAAGAGAAAACCAAAAAGAAATTCAACACACACACGCTGCTGCTGCTCCACCTGAAGACACAAATTTTTTATGTGAAATTCCGCCATACGCACACCTTGACCAAGAGAATGGGTTTTCCACCCAAAAGAAATCACGAAAAAAAACTCGAGTATTTATTCTTCATTTGATTATCAAATAAAATTTTGTTTTCTTTATTTTCACCATTTTTTGTTTCTATATCCACCATGTTTACCGTAAACGTCTTCCTACCTAACTACAAGGTATCAAAATGTCTCAACGGTTTTTGTTTCATATATTTTTTAAAATGCGTTTCCTCCATTGGAAATCGCGTAACGGAAAACCATAAACTCTACACCGGATGCTTAGCAAAATAACGGAACTTTAAATAAATTATTGTCAAGAAAGAATTAGTTTAGAAGAGAAAAAGTATTTTTTAAAATAAGAAAATTATTTAGCGCCACCTAGTGTTTGCCATTGGTCATTGATGGCACTCGCTCGTACGTCCTTCGATGCAGATTATCGACTTCCTTGAGGTAGTAGGTGCCAGGAAATAGCACGCTGATGCTGCCGGTTGGTGTGTAGGGTGCGGCGTGGTTGTTCTTCTCGCGCACCTCCATCAGCTGGGAGAAGTCCTCGGGCGAGAGCTTCTTGCGACTGTTCAGCATGGGCACCACGTAGTCCAGCTTCGAGACGAACTTTTTGAAGGCTTGAGAGTCTTTGGTCACCGAGATGGAGTACATGGAGGCGGCGAGGCCAGAGCCGTACGAAAAGAGACCGATTCGTGTGCCGAGCAGACTCTCGGGGGTTTCGCTGACCAGCAGCGACACTAGTCCGGAGTACACCGACGGAGTGTACATATTACCCACCAGACTGGCCAGGTAGAGCGAGTTCTTGGTTTTCTTCTCGAAGACATCGGCAAACTGGGTCATGAAGGCCTTCTCAACGTCACGATCGAAGTACGTCGAGGCGAGTGTAGAGTTGGCGAACTTCTCCAGGCCAGGAAACTTAATGGCGCGCTTCGAATCCGGCGTCAGGAGGTAGTCATTGAAGACGACTCGGGCGACAGACTTTTGGACGAGCTTGCAGAACGGCGTGTGGAAGAGCAACGCGTCAAAGTTGCCCAGACCCTCCGTGGGGGCGTTGGGATATTTCGCCTCGAATTTCTTGCGGTACAGCTGGTAGCAGGTGTCCAGAGCAGACAGGTAGCACTGAATCGATAGCTTGCCGTCCACTGTGGGGTATTCCGAGCTGAGGTCGGGCTTGTAGAAGTCGTAGGCGTGCTCCATGTGAGTTGCTCTAAGGCCGCGATCGAACACAAGCGGCGCGTTTGGTCCCACGAGCATTGCGATAGCGCCAGCACCTCCCGTCGGACGAG
This sequence comes from Neoascia interrupta, assembly GCA_947623515.1. Lineage (NCBI taxonomy): Eukaryota > Metazoa > Arthropoda > Insecta > Diptera > Syrphidae > Neoascia > Neoascia interrupta. Next base: position 20,094,802 of record OX392462.1, on the reverse strand, counting down.
CCGCACCCTTCGCATAGACAGCAATATCTGCGCACACAGCCAGCGCCAAGCGACCATCCCAGCTCGAGGACTCGATCCAGTTCACTGAGTTGAACAGCGCAGCAGTTCCACCGTAACATGCGTTCGTTGTGTCGATTCCCTCGATGTCTGTGGCGCCGTAATCGGCGAACAACTGCATCAGGACACTCTTTACAGACTTTGACTTGTCGACGATGGTTTCGGTGCCCACCTCCAGGCGGCCTATCTGTTCTGGCTTAATGTTGTGCTGCTCCAGCAGCCGACTTACCACCGTCAAACAAAGGCTATTCACATCCTCGCGATCCGAGCAGAAGCCCATCTTGCTCTGACCCAGCCCGATGGTGTATTTGCCAGCGGACGCGCCATCAAACTGCTCCAGTTCGGTCTGGTCCACATACTGTGAAGGGAAGATCACCTCGATGGCAAGGATTCCAACGTTTTCTGGCCACATTTTTCTCTAACACAAAACACTTCTTTTCAAGGCACAAGTGGACTAGCACACTCTACGGACTATATGATGTTGTCCAGCAACGCGACACTATGTCGATCGAAAAATACGTTCCACACGAGGGGGAAACTTTCACCTCTTTGTTGTGTCTTCTGTCTTCTTTAGCGCAATACCACGACTGCGATGATGATGGAAACTTTCTCTCTCTTGCGCCAGTCTTCGTCTGTCCAGTGCGGCGAGTCTTTGGCTTTGCCTTTAGGCCTGGAAACTAGGTCGCTGTACGCTGTCGTTTCACTTTTCTTCTTACTGTTTCTTTTGTTCTCGTTTCCTCTTCGTCCAAATCGAAGCAGTAAACTATCTGTGTCGGAGCGATTAAGTAATAGACAAGGTCTGCCTTTGGATTTGTTGGTTATCGCGCTCTTGGGCTAAGGAATTCCCTTGTTTGGTCAGGTGGCAATCGGCGACGCACACGGTTTTTCCTTAAACGAATTATTGGTTTCGATATTTTTTTTTGTTGGGGTTTCTTTGGTTTCTGGTAAGGGGTTGCGCGGCCCAATCGCGAATCTCTAGGAACAGCACACAACCGATTGGGATTGACTTACTCGAACGACTGGCGTGAAATGAAGTTCAATACTAAATTTAACATGCAAGAAACGAAAAAAAAAGATTCGGATTAGAGACTGAGAAGACGAAGACGACCGAACGACGACGAGCGTAAGCTAGCTCTAGTCTCTAGACAGCGGAGAGAAATCTAAATCTACTCACCTGCTGGTTTCACAGCGTTTTAGCTCTTCGATGTGGTAGGTCTCAGCGGAGAGGTCTAGTTAGTTGGGATTTCATAACACAGCCGTCGATTTAGTGAGCAGCCTTGGAGAGCACCAGCACAGTCACAGTGAGATTTTGTGAATGAAACTTTGACCCAGGCGACAGCTGATGTTGGGTGATTCACTGCAGTTGGAGGAAAATAGAGTTTTTTTGTGTTAATTGTGCTCCACTGACAGCAACAGCGTACGAAATCACGAGAGATGGCATGACAAAGCAACGTGTTTTCTTGGAAAAGAGAACCGCGCTGGCTGTGCGATTTGCCGACAGAAAGTCGGGTGTTTTTGACGTTTTGTTTTGATATTGATTTTTATCGGGGGTTTATTTCCTACGAAACAGTTGGACAGTCACAAGTGTTTCCAGTGGATGTCAAACTTTGCAAGCGGATAATGGTGCGTGTATTAGATAGCGTAGGGTGACGATTAAGAAATTAAATTAATTATAATAATTAATTATAATTATTAATTATTATTAAATATTAATTATTATTGATTTTTTACTATTATTAAGTATGATTAATAGCGTTATTTGTAGAGGATTTAATTAAGATTGAAATTAAGCATACGGATTAGTGGCCGGTGGAAACATAGTATTAGGTTATAGCTTTCTCAACACAACTTAAAAAGATTTCTGTTATACTGTATCTCCACCGGTAAAAACTGTGATTAGCGGGAGACGTTCCAAAAAAAAGTCCAAAAATAAAGCTGTCCCGTACGAGCCTATCACCCATGTATTTATAAAAATTAAGCACCTTCTAGTACGTTCCATACTTCCCCTTTGGTACTTTTCCATTGGTAGGTACTCTTCCGCTGAATTCTATGGAGGGGAAATTTTCGATATCGAATTTCATTTTGCTGTCAGCTGACTGGAATGACAGTTGGGTGTGTTAGTAAAGTGAATTGATGGGTGCGTTCAGCGATTCCTGCATGTCTTTTATTTCTTGTCACCATATAACATGTCCTTTTGTTACACGAGCACTATAGTATTTGACACGAGCACTATTTTTCAGTCATTTTGGATCTCAAAAGAGATTTTCCAAGAGCGAAAAGTGATTTCCGTAGTAAAAATCCTGATAGAAACGTATATGTGACAGATAATATGACAGATCATGTGACATGCATACGTGAAGAGTTTCAGTTTCCTGTTCCGGCTTTCGAACTGTTACACAACATAGTTGTGCAAAAAGTGTCGATTGTGACACACAAAAGGGTTGTGAATAGATTTATGATTATGAGAAAATTTATTTTTTATCGCTTACCGAGAAGAGTTCATACTTTGTCTTTAACGGCCATAAAACTGCGCTTAGCGCGAGATTTTCACATGCGCTTAGCGACTGAAAATAAATCGCGGAATGCCTCTATCGGACAAATACATAATATGATTATTTTGAGACGAACACTGTTTTTCTATATTTTGGCTCTTAAGCCGCGTTGTCACCAGCAACGTAAAACAGGAACAGATACAGAATCCCATACATTAGCAACTGAAACCTTAATTCGCTGAATGCTTTTTGCGTTGCTAATGTATGAAATTCTGTTTCTGTTTCTGTTCCTTGTGACACCGCGGCTTTAGAAGTGAGTGACGATGACATTTCCCCAGAGCGAAAAAAATATTTCCCCTGTAAAAACCCCAATTGAAAACGCATGTGTGACAAATCTGTCCTAAGTGGACAGCATCAGTTCCCTTTTTGGTTTCCCACTTTGTTACAAAGGTTTGTAAATAGGGTGATTGGGATTTATCAACTTACGTTTAATCGCTTGCCGAGAGGATTTAGATTTAGGTTTGGTCAATTTCAAGATTTAAGGGCGATTAGTTGAGGATTTTTGTTAATCGTGCATTACTGTCCGGTAGAGACAATGTCTCTTGACGGTATATGACACTCGGTGTCAAATTAATCTTGTATTCGTCCGGTTGAGCCAGTTCGTTATTATATTTCCGTATTATTTTATTTTTTCTTCTTAATCGTTTTCGGCTAATGACAATTTTATGATCGGTGGAGACATGGCATTATCTAGTTTATTTGTTTATCGGCATCAGAGAAAAATTAACATGAATCGAAAGTTGCTTTTATGCAGCAACAGGCGTCCCTGTTATTTTGTTGCTGGTTTGATTCCACGCCGGTACCCCCCAATAATCTGTTGAGGGCCGAGCTCCAATGATTCCCCTATCCACTAGCCACACAATTGTGGGCAAGGTACCTAGACAAAACAGTAGCGAAACTGTTTTTGCAAACGCGAGACGAAACTCTAGTGAGGTCTCAGGCAGCAGGACAAACAAGCTACTTCGTGGGATGTTACCCGAAAAAAAGCCCGCGTATAGAGAAACGTCAATCAGACAAAGGAAAGTTTTAGGAGGAATATGGAATGAAAAACATTAGTGGAGTATTTTTAAAAGCACTGTATTCCAGAGAGCGTTCGGCCACAAGGTAATTTTTTTAGGGATATATTATGAGAAGGCGGGCAAAACCCCTTATAAAAGCGTGTTTCAGGTACAAAAATGAAGTTGTGCTTAGCTTATGGAAGAACTTCAATACAATGCTGCACCCTCCTTAATAAGACTCAAGGGTAAGCCGATGAGCATTACTTTACTGCTACTGTGGGTAGAACTAAAATTTTTTTAGGGGTGAAATTAAGCTGACTACACACTTGAACACTCGTTATGGAAAAAGCTATAAAACTCAACTAGCTTTATATGAAAAAGCTATAAAAGCGTGACACATTGCGACAATGTTCCAATAAAGTCCAAAACGCAATGTTGCGTTGCTGCGTGCGTTCGATGACAAGCAGAGTAGCAATAACGGGCGCCTATGGGGCAAACGAAATGTTATTTCAAAACTTCACCCCACGTTTGACCGTAAATATGGTAACCAAATGATCTCGAAATAACCAAGCGCACCAGCCTAGGTTTTCCCAAATAGATGCAAGTATTTGAGCGGTTCAACTTTCCGGTGATATGAAGTCATCAAATCACCTGTGGACCTTTTGCTATAACTCATTTCCTGCAAGCGATCGGGGATTTTTCCAGAATGGGTCTATTGTGTAGATACCAATCATTCCTTTGGTATAATAGGACTATAGTTAGGGAAGCAAAGATGTTTTAGAACATCTTATAGACTTTCATTTTTTTTTTAGCAAAACAAACAGGCTTACATTTTTCAGTCAAATTCATAATTCCAGAGGGCCTGGTATTCCGAAGAAAATACGTTGGGCAGTGTAATAGCTTCCTCCCGCACAAATCCTTTGATGGCCCAGATTATAGCTCAATGGAATAACAGTAAAGGTCTCAATCGACGAAGTATTCACATACCGAAGTCCAGCAGCGAATGGAGCTGTTCAAAAATCAGGACTCTTTAAATCAATTTTTATTTTGATTGTACTCGGTGTCTCTGGTAGCCTTCGAGGACCTTATAATATCCTAATTTTACACAACCCAATAAGGGGGGAAATTATAGCAACCCTCCGCATGTAATTCGAAAGCAATCTAAAATGTTAGCAGCGAGTTACCATAATAAACAACAAACAAGTCAACCACACAAAATTCCCGCAACAGTAAAATCTGCGGCAATGGGAAAGTGTGTGCGGTGTGGTTTGGAAATCCTGTTACAAATGTTACTACACGCTGCACCCACCGCCTCAACATTCAATTACATGCGAGGTCGACATGGAAATGTAGGGGTGGTCTGCGCAACTTTGTGCATGTACTACGTCGGCGAAAGGTTAAACAAGAGGAGCGACTTGCATTCCCGATGCACAGAGAGTGTCCTTTTTTCCAGCTTAAATTTATTTATAAATAAACCCCCACGGGCCACGGGCACGCATCAGGATATCGAAGAAGAAACAGGTTGCCCCAGGAAAAAGCATCAGTAGGTATATACGGGCAGGATGGTACCATCCCGTGTTCACAGGATGGTATTTGAACACGTACCATTTGTGTTGCCGACACAGAACTAAAGTGGAATTTCTATGCATGTAGGTGAAAGGACACGAATTATGTGACGAGACATCGTGATGTGCTGGTGCTGGCCCTCGGGGGGTAAGGTCCTTTTATGATAATATGGCGAAAAGCGGTCTTATGCAGCGACACACGAAAGGAACGCGTCATGCATCCATCCCATCCACAATGATTCTACATTTCACACGTTGTTTAAATGTTGCTGCTGGTGCGAGCTTTTTGTTATAGTTGTGAAGGACAGGTCGTGCTTAGGACGTAAAGTCACCGTAACGAGGTCACGCCCAGGACAAAGGTATTGTTTTATTTTTTTTGTGCAAGGGCTTTCAACACGCATGGAAGTCATAAATTAAAGTTAAGCTAAAAAGTGAAAGAGGAGTGAAATTAACAGAAATCTTTAGAGGCATTCTATATGGCCTTATGGAAGAACCTTAAAGTTTCTGTTGTTTTAAATTGCTCGACCAAGGCAGTTTATAAGGGAAAAAGTAGGTCCTGATAAATTAGTCTTAGATTAAAGTGCGCTCATATTAAAGTGCACTCATCATGCGAACGATTAACTTTGTTTGAGTCCTTTTTAGTTTGCTAGCTACAAGCTTTATACCCCATTTAGGGATGTGTGGAGGTTTTGTTACAAATGACAAACACGAACACTTTAAGAGTCATTGTTAAAACCTGCATGCACTTAGCATGATTGTTTTAAGACCTTAATTTTTGTAAAAGAAAATATGAGCTAAAAAAAGTACTCTAATCTCGAACAGTAACACCCACATTTCATGTCATTTATGTTCGTTTGTACGAAGTCATTCAACTTCCTGACACGTTTTTACTTTATAGATTTCTTTCTTCCCTTCGTCTCTACGTACAAGTAATTAAATTTCGAAAACTCATTTTCACATCTAATTACAGCCACTCGCGTGGAAGACTTATTTGTTTCGCAATCCACCCAGATCCAAACCAGGTACTTCCAGCTGTCTATAGAATAAATTATTTGCTCAAGAAACTCGAGCAAATAATTTTAGATGCAGGCGAAAAAAACAAGTCGTTCCTTTCTTTTGTGGTTGTCAAAACTCAACCCGCACTCATTGTGCCAGAAGTAATTAAAAAATTTAAATCGAAAAGTCGTCTAATTAAAGGCGGTGATATGCATATTCGGCAAAGTCTCAAAAGTTCCTATTGCACGTTTCGTGGTTTCTACATGTCAAACCAAAGGATTCACCCACAATGCCATACATTATATGAAGAAAGTCTCATTGGATTTCTTTTTCATATGCTAATTCAACTGAATATCCTTCTTTCATTTGAGGATATGATTTTCATTAATTACATCTGCTCTTACGTTCTTCGAATGAAATAAAATTCTGGTTGCGATAACGCTCTTACGATATGGTGTGTTTTGGGAGAGATCCTTTTGCACTTAACTGAAAAAAAATGAGGCGACCATTTACATGGATCTACTCCGGGATTATAGTATGAATATGATGGATTGAATCATTCCACTGTCTTTTGCGTATGTTTAATTATCGGAAAAGGATTTAATCATTAACTGTAAATTATTGACTATTGACGCGATGAATGAGTGGACATGGGTAAGGATATGAACATTATAATACAGAACGTTGAATTTTCCCCTTTGGGATTGTAAAGAGATTAAAGGCAATCAGCTGCGAATATTTAATTTGGATTTATGTGAATTTATCATAGTAGGCGAGACATGTATTTCTACAAGGTATTTTACAAGTAGAGAAATTGCGATATCCCTATATTGACACCATAATGCAATATGCCATCGATGTCAATTAAGGTTAGATTAGACTGCATATGCCCAGAGGTATTATTTAAGTCATTCTTACTGGCATTAAGCATCATGAAGTGTGATCGTGATTTTTCTGGATGCCTTAAATAGCCTGTCAAAATGAGACAAAATGCCTGCGTTGTTGACAGCTGAAAATGCTAACTAATGGCCTTTTCGGTTGCTCGTACAGCAGGGTCCGGGAGCTCTCCGGAAACTCTCCTGAAACTGTTTTCTTGTACTCATTTGAGAGTTTTTCTTCTGGATAGAGAAGAAATTTACTTCTGGTTTTGAATCCAGAATCAATACCAGAAGTACTCACACAATCATACAACGCATGTGTCAAGTTGGATTAAACGTCATTTCTCATTTGTCCCCTGTAGAAGTTTATGTAGGCATGTAGGTTATTTTAAGCAGCTGACTCGCTTGCTAGCATTTATATACCTTGTGACACATTCCTACAAGAGTGACATGCAGTCTTCTAATAATAATTGACATACAAGTCGTCAATATGACAAGCATTATAATCTAAATAATCTGAATGAGAAGGAATCCAAAATAATCAGATAAGTCTTCTCCACCATAAACCATCTACCTGATCGTTTGTAAATAAAACATCCCAAAAAGGATATTTTTGAAGCATCTTTCCTATTTGAAGTTGAAATCTTCCTGCCATCTGCGGTGGAGTTTTTTTTAAAGACATTTTAAGTTGCCAGACTATCTGTAGTAGAATAGCCTCTTTATTTTCGGTAAGAATTCTTATATTTTTGCTTGGGTTTCTAATTAAACTCAATTCCGTTTCATAACACAACGTTCTGCTTTGTATTTGGCCAAGACCAAATTCGTGTAGTCGTAATTACAATCATAAAACTACTGTTTCCTTATATTTTTCAACTCTTTTTTTAACTTTATAGCAATTTAGAACTTACATTAAGCATTTACATAAAATACACATTGTGTTTGTTCCATACACAATTTGGAACCCTTCTAGTACAATCTATATGAGAACATCAAAAGGCAAAGTTCTGGTATACCTTCATTCTTCGGGGAATCTAGTTAGTGTCGAATTTCGAGTATCGAATTTTAGTTTTCTATCGTTAAGTTTGATTCGGCCAGCCCATCGGGCATCCTCCTTATCTAGTTGCCATGTTACATTGTCCCCCTCCTGAATTTGAGCACTCCGATTAAGACTAACATAATGATACTACTGATACATAGAAAACACTGTTGTTTATTTCCCAGTGTTCATAGCGATGCAACACTTTCCGACACCCATAGGAAAGTCATCATCATCCCTGATGATTCGCTTTCATTGCCACAGAAAGCGACGATAAGTTATTGGGACAAGAAATTAATAGACACGTCACACCAAACCCATTTATCTTTTCTCTGCCACTCTGGACATAACGTATAACTTTGAACATGCCTTCTTTTAAAGCAGAACTGCAAAGAGCATTTTACTTTCCCTCAAATGTTTCCAGAATATAAAAATTTACACAAAATTTCTCTCCCCCACCACTAGTTCAAGCTTGCACTCCTACAGAGCATAGGGCTTAAAGTTATTGTAAAAGGTCAATACGCAGCAATGTCTCTCGAGTACGGTTTCTCGTCCATAGGCCAGCTCATCTGGCATCCTCTTACCATGCTACATTGACCCCCTCCTGCTACATCGATCACTCCTATGATATGAATGGGACCGACAGGAGAATCGATTAAGCCATGTCCGTCCGTCCGTATGTAAACAACTTTTTGGCCTTAAATTTTAAGATAGACAGCTGAAATTTGGTGGGTTGGCTGGAAGTCCATTGGAACAGATCAGGTTTGAAAATTAGCTGAATCCACCCACAGACACGCCCACAACAGGCCTGTATGTGCGACCATCTTTAATTTAAAAAAATACTTTTTCCAAATTTTAGCTGTGTTGCAATAGCACTAGCGCATTCATTTTTTGGCGCAAAAGCCAAAAAATTTTAGCCTTTTCATGAACCACGCCCACTTTTAAAGGAAGGGATTTTAGCTTAAAATGATTATTTTTCAATGAATATATATGAAATTTGAAAAAAAATTTATTTTTTTTTTTTTTTTTTTTTTTTTTTTTTTTTGAATACTAGGATGGACGGAGACTAAAACTCCAAAATCTTTCAAAGATACCAATACGCCCACTATAGCAGGTACATAATACCGAAGTAGCCGATATTGGTTATGCCCGATTTCCACGTGCTAAAAAACCACCCATTTATGAGAGACACTATGAAACTGCCAGAACGCACTTCATAGTAGTAAATTTTCGCTCTCTCATAATACTTCTTGACTACAACTAAGTTAACTTAACAAGTAGTTTACGCTTCCATAGTGTTGATCGCATTGGATAGGTTGCTTTCCAGTGAATGCACCTACTAAGCCGTTCATTAATGCGGCTTCACCCTACGTCGTGAGCTAGATCAAAGGGTCTTGTTCTTTGTAGTCGTCGCTCGTTGTTAACATCGTTAAGAGTCTCGTTTAGAGTACGGATCATTTCATTGTTGCAATGAACATGAAGGCGAGCATTAAGCTTTCGAGCGAAGTTTGTTACTTCTTCGCCCACGGTAGCTATTCCTAAATCTCTGTGAATATCGCTATTCCTAATATACCATGGAGCATTCACAATTGCTCTTAGTGTTTTGTTTTGGAAAGTCTGCAACATGGACATGTTGCTCGGCTTGGTACAACCCCAAAGTTGTATACCGTATGTCCAGGACGGCTTTAACACCTGCCTGTACAAGAGCAGTTTGTTATATGTGCTTAATTTCGAAAATCTTCCGATAAGCCAATACATTTCCCTGAGCCTAATCTCGAGCTCGTCACGCTTCTTCTTTACGTGTGGTTTCCACCTTAGTTTAGCGTCCAGTGTCATCCCTAGATACTTCGCTTCATTTGCATAAGGTATTTGTACAGAATTTATGAACAGAGGCAAATTGTTAACCCTTCTGTAAGTGAAATTCACATGCGTAGACTTGTTCTCGTTAAGAGCGATTCGCCAAGTCTTCGTCCAGACACAAATTCTGTCCAATGCTCGTTGGAGGTTTCTCGTTGATGACTCGACTGATTCACCTGTTGCCAGGATGGCCGTATCGTCCGCAAACGTGGCCACGACTGTCTCGTCATCTAGAGGTATGTCTCTTGTGTAGAGCAGGAACAGGGTCGGACCGAGGACGCTTCCCTGGGGTACGCCAGCCCGAATTTGCTTGAAACTCGAGTATTCACTACTACACCTAACACGAAAGAGTCTGCTTTCAAGATAATTTTCCAATATTTTAAACATGTCTTCCGGCAAATTTTGCCGTAGCTTATATTTCAAGCCCTCGTGCCATACCTTGTCGAAGGCTTGCGATACGTCGAGGAAAGCACTTGAACATATTTTTTTCCCTTCTAAGGCTTTTTCAATTTCATTCGTTATTCTGTAGACTTGATCTATTGTGGAATGGTTAGGTCTGAAACCGAATTGATGATCCGGGATCAAGCGTCTTTCTGCAATTATTGGTTGTAATCGCTTCAGCAGAAGTTTCTCAAATACTTTCGATATTATCGGCAGAAGCGATATGGGCCTATAAGATTTTTTATCATTTGCGCATTTCCCCGGTTTAGGAACCATAATGACTTCAGCAACTTTCCATTGTCTTGGAACGTATAGAAGTCTAAGAGAAGCGTTTATCATATAAAGTAGCTTGACTAATGCCTTTTTTGGTAGCTCTTTTAATATTTCGCCAGTGATCAGGTCGTAACCCGGGGCCTTATTATTTTTAAGTTTGCTAATTGTCTGTCGGAGTTCAACTAACGAAACTTTTTTCATTCTAAAGCTACCAGGTTCCCCGTTGTTGTTTAGAACGTCAGCCAACGGCGGACCGTCGAAAGGCTTGAATGTTTCTTCTAAATGTTCAGCAAACAAATTCGCTTTCTCTTTGTCTTCTCTTGCCCATTCGCCGTTAGCTTTTTTTATTGGTGCCGAGTGGATTATAGGTTTCTTGATATACTTAACTGCTTTCCACAGCGAGTAGTTTGAGGTCCTATCCGCCGACAAGCCTTCAAGGTATTCAGTGGTCTCACGATTTTTAAGATCTAGCAACATTCCTTTCAGTTTGTTAGAGAGGTGGTTCAATAGGGTTTTGTCTGGGGGGGCCCTCGTGCCTTGCCATCTCCTACGCGCTCTTCTCTTTTCACGAATCAATTCTTCGATTTCGAGCGGATATGTTTTACGTACATGCCCGTCGGTGCTAACTGCGTTCTTTTGGGACGAATTGTTGTTCCAAGCAGCGCTCTGAATTGCTTCAATGAATTTGTCAACTGCGGTTTCTAACTCGAAAGGAGTTTTCAATGGCACATTCAAGCCAACACCCTCCTTACAGTCCTTTCTGAAAGCGTCCCAGTTCATGTTTTTGCTAGCTAATCTAGGAGCTCTTTCTATTTTCGCCAGTCTTCCACCCATCTTCAAGATAACTCCTGAGTGGTCTGAGCAAAGATCATAACACTCTTCAATTCGCGTAAGGTATTTGGGGTACCCTTTAGCGATGAAAAAATCGACAAGGTCAGGCTTTTTATTCCTATCGGTTGGCCAATATGTTGGCTTACCCGTGGAGAAAAAGTCCACCCCACGCTTCATACTATTTTTGTACAGTAATCTGCCTCTTGTTGAATTGCATCGTGAGCCCCAAAAAGTATGCTTCGCGTTAAAGTCACCCCCAATGATAAAATTGGACCCAATGAAGTCATACATACGATCAAGATCGTCTTCCACCAGTCTATATCCTGGCGGGAAATAACAAGATGCAATGTTATAATCTAAGCAGTCAATTTTTACAGAAACTGAACTGATCTGCATAGAGTCTAGCTCAACTTCTGTGTTCTTGAAGTGCTTTATGCAGTTCTTAATGTAGAGGGAGGATCCTCCTCTCGAATTTTGCGAAGGGTGATGTGCGTGATAGTCATTGTAACCTTTAAGTTTGGGTGTAGACCCGTTTTTAAGGTGAGTTTCCTTAATCATGCAAATATCAATATTGTTTTTCCGTAGAAATACTTCTAGTTCGTCTATTTTATTCAGAAGGCCGTTTGCATTCCATGTTAGTATTTTAAATAACTGTTTCATATTCATGTTCTCTTGTAATTTTTTCGAGGCTTAAACTCGAGCTTGCTTAGTTTGTCAAATATAACTTTGTTGATTTTAGTCTGATCCTCAAGTTTCTCCAAGATTACAGCGAGGATCTGAGACACTGCATCTGTTGTGGGCGATCTTGCCTTGCTTTCGTTTGCCGCAACCTGTGCGTATGATTTCGGTGCGACCAGTGGTGGTTTCTCCGCTGCACTTGAACTGGCGCCGCTCTTTTGTGGAGCTTTTACGCCTTTTGTCGACGCCTTCTTTGCCAATCTTCCACTTTTGATCGGCTTTGGCGTCTTTGGAGTCTTTGGCTTAGGAGTTTCAGCAGGTTTTGGGCGTCCTAGGCTTTGATTCTGACCTCTAGTATTTTCCTTAAGAGGTTCTCGTCCCTTTTGCAGCTCTATGGCTACTTCGCATCCTCGATAGTTCGCGGGGTGGTTTCCGTGGCAATTGGCGCAAACTGCTGGAGCCTTTATGTCAACTTTGCACTCTGTTGACAGGTGTTTTCCGGCACATTTCACGCAACGTGGTTCTTTTTGGCAGTAGGCACTTGTGTGCCTGAATTCTTGGCATCGCTTACACTGTGGTATCAGTCTATTGCCCTTTCGCATGGGTTCGATTTTAACCCTGATGTTAAGTATCATTTTTATTTTATAAATATCGTTTATGCTCTCAGTTCTTTCAAAGGAGAGCATAAAAATTGGAAGGCCGCGTCTGATCACAGTGTCTCTTTCTCCTTCCGTGCGTTGCTTTTCCTTTTTAATGATATTGACGGCATCAATAATTTTAAGACCTTTATTTTTTACGTCTTTTACAACGTCTTCTTTTGTGCATGATGGGTGGAGCCCCCTTACAATGACTCGCAGTGGTTTCTCGTACTTATTTTGATAAGTATACCACTCGATTCTTTCTGCATTCAGTCTAAGAGACAGTGCGCGATAGGAATCGGCGTTGTCAACATTTACTTTCCACACGTTATTTCGGTGCGAGGTAAGCTTATAGTTTTCTGTTCTCACCGTGTTTGCAAGAAGGTTGCGCAATAACCCAAAGTCTGCTATCCCGACGATGTTTATTGCGGGAGGTGGACGAATTTTCGCTTCTGGATTAGCCTTGTTTGAGCCAGAGGGCTTATCTTCTTTTTGTATTACTTCAGGAGAGGAATTCGCCTTTCGCTTCTTGCTAGACCTTTTCCTTAAGACTGAATCGGTCTCAAGTGCAAGTTCGTCCTCGTCCGTGAAGTATTCGACTGCTGGTCGGTTCGGTGTTACACACTCTTTCGTTACCTCACAGTCTTTCGTTAAACGAGTATTTTTAATATCCTCGTTTTCTTTTCGCAGAGAGTCAACTTCCATTTTTAGATCTTGGAAGAGTCGCTCCATTTCAATAAGCTTAGCTCGGAGTTCATTATTCTCCTTTTCTAAGCTCTTAATTTTCACAGAGTCCTGGTTTACCGGTGGACTGCTTTTTCCGGATATGTTCGATCTAGGTGGTGGTGATCGATTTAGTTTTGTCCTTTTCTCAAAAGGATTTATAAGCAATAAAAGGCTCTCCCCAGAATCCGTAGAGCCTGCCTCCGAAGAGGGTGGATTTTCCAGCATAGCTGGGCTGCCACCTGGGGTAATCAAATCTTTCGTTTTGTTCATTGCCATTTTTTTTTTAACTTGTCGTTTTTATGAGAAATAGGTAAGTCACTTCTATTTTCATTTTTAAATACAGCCGCCCCTTTGGAGACAGACGCCGACCAGTGAGCCGCACAATGTGTGACAGACGCTTCTGGATTTTAATTTAACCTTCAGATTCATCTATAAGTTAAAACCTTACTGCCAAAAGTTGCCCCAAATGGAGCAGCATCGACAGCATCCGTTAAAACATTAAAGAATATTTCTTCCGGTGGATTTTAGTCGGCTCTTACGACAGGCATACCTTACCTCAAGGCTATTCTAACCCCGACCTTGCAGGGGTAAAAAAAATTTATGACAAAAGTTGTAGATGTTGGCATTTTCTAACTTTTATGTATATATTGTATGTGCATCCGCCCACTTTTGTGGGCGTGGCGTTAAAAAAAAGTGATTTTTTTCACTTTTATAACGCCACGGAAAAAGGCGGTGTTTTAGGGCGAAATTTATGCAACCACCTAGTATTAGTTATTCAACAGTTATATTTTTCCGCCCACTTTTTGGAGGCGTGGCAGTTTATTTAGCGGTCCGTCCAAAAATGGAAAAAGGACCTCTTATGGTATCGCTACGTTGTCCGTCCGTCTGTCCGTCCAATCGCTTTATAACTTCTGAACGGTGAGTCGTAGAAAGACGTGTGCGTATAAACTGCGGAAATAGTCAGAGAATCCAAAGAGGGCGATTTTTTATAAGCACGAATAACGGTTTAGTTACAGTTTGAAATTTAATGTGAAAATGGACTAATTAAATGGAATAATTAATAAATAAAACTTTTCGAACATATCAAAACGTTTTTGAGAAATGAAGAGTGGAAAATGCATGACGTTTTTCAAAGTGCTGGAGGCCATAAATTTTGAACGGCTTATTGCTCAAAATCAATATTCAACACGCGTATAAAGCAACTCAAAGTTAACCGAATGCTTAGATCATATTTATCAAAAGCAGTTTGAGTGCTGCAGTTTTGATGCATTTTCGAAAAAAATCGCAAAAATGCATGAAAAACGTGTGTTTTACCGTTTACGCATAAGCTGTTGCCCATAGAATTAAAAAAATATCCAAGGCTAGTGCTGGTGGTTGTGCTATTGAAAAAATAGTCTAACGGGAACTGGACAAAACTTCGAAATATTTATTTTATCGATTTGAAATTTAAAAAATTATAAAAAAAGCTCAAAAGAACGCATGTCTCCCCCTCTATCTCCCAAGCGGTATAAAGTATAATTTTTAAATTAACACCGGGCATAGTCCATCTTCTTAAATTTTATACAAAACTATAGCAGACTTCGAATATTCAAAAACTTCGCAAATTTAACTGAAAAACGTGAAAACATTTTCGAAAACTATTTTTTTTAAAGACTTCTAGTTCCTTAACAGTTATGACGATCTTGTTTAAACTTGGCTGAAGTATGTTATGTTTAAAAGGCAAGCGAACTGCATCAAAAACGTTTCCAAATTGCCGTTTTCGACCCTAAGTTTTTAAGCTAATTCAAACAAGCGAAATAAAAAACATCATATTTTTTTCGAAATTGCTGTTTTATGGGCTTTAAATTATAAATATTCTAAAAAAGGCCAAGAAAGAGTACGTCCTTCCCTCTATTTTCGAAACCGTAAAGCTTTTGTCAGCCTATTTTTAGAGTAAGGAAACCCAATATGAAATCACCCAATATAATACATATATAGATTATTATGTTTCATTTCATATCAAGAACAGTTGACAGCACTACGAAAAAAGTATATTACAGACTGTAAAATATTTCCAGAAATATTTTTAATAAATCAATAGAATGTTACACAAACTGCCATATAGATGACTATATAACCTTCAACAAAAGCCGACGGACCGCTCCGCGTATGTCTTCATACTTTTTTTTGGCATGGTCGGGTATGTTGCAATCCGTCGTAGATGGACTGAAACTTTTGCATACGCACTGTTGCACTTTCCCACTTGTTTTTATTTCCAAGTCTTCGTAGCGATGTAAGACGTTCCGACACTTACTGACAAACCTTTTTTCCAGTCTTGAAATTTGTTTTGTGAAAGCTTCTCTTGGCAAAATAAGTTATGCCGCTTGTCAAAATCAAAGCGGATTGGCCTTCCTTTCTTTCGAATGCAAAAACGACTGCATTCGCTGTATGTAAATCAAAAAATCATCAAAAAAACACTAAACAAGGACAAAGGACTGAAGCCTTTCAAACGTACCGAACACTCGCACGTTCAAACAGAACTTTTAAATATCTATTTTAACTTTAAAACTAACGATGTAGGTGTGCATCTTTACCTTCCTTACCCCAACGAGATCTGTTTCCGTAACACAAAGCACACCTTCACTCTAACTATTTAAGAATAAGGATATGGAAAACTTTTGAAGACACCAGTCATTCTCGTGTTGGAGCATCAAAATCACACGTTTTTCGAAATCCTTTTAGTCTCTGTCAATCCTTCTGGGGAAAATACATACGACGAGCATTCACACGACCGAATGGAACGAGAGAAATTCTTTTGTTTAAGTTGTTAACCCTTCTTCAGGTTTGTTTTTTTTTCTCTCCATGGCGTCTTCCTTCATGTGTCAGGCATGCCTCCACAAGTCCTGGGGGAGAGCAAAGTTTTTCGTGAAATGTTCATTTACTTTAGTTTTTTTTAAGGAAATTTCCCAACTGACTTGAATATGTTACGGAAATAGATAAGAAAAGCAAAACAGCCTAGGAAAACTTTACACAAATGTCTGCTTGTCTCTTGTAAATCATCTTTTTATTTATTTTTTTTTTATCTTTTCGAATAATAATAAGCAAAATGTTTTATATGTTCGCGATTGTCTGTGGGAAAAGTTTTTGAAAAGAAAATTTGCAATTATCATTGTTGTTTGGGTGAAAGTTTTATGATTGTCGAAATTGCAGACAGACGTCAGATAAAAACAACAATTTGTCGGCAATTTTCTTATGGCTTAATCTTACAACAGCTTACAAAGATTAAAGTTCTCGCCACTTTTTGGGTTATCTAATCGTTGATCAAGTCTTTGTGAAATGGATTTTTGCTGGGGATATGGATGATAAGCCGTCTTAGAGAAAAATGTTTTTTTTTTTGACAAAAGGTTGGTGCTTATTCTAATCCAATAAGCTTATTTTTATTCGTACTTATGGTTGTTCTTAAATCATTATGTAATTTTATTAAATATTTATTATTATAAAAGCAAACCTAATGTACTCGAATTCTGTCTCCTATGAATTTCTAATACCCACTGTAAGATATCCGAAAAAAGTAGATATAGTACCCGCACAACCTAGAACATGCCGTTCACTTAAATTCGACTTAGGTTAGATGACGGAGGGCTGCTGGGGCCAAGAAGCTTGCAATGCCCAGGAGGGTCATTAGTAAGAAATATAAATTTTTAAAAAATATGGGTTTGCTTCTTCTTCTGGTTCAAAGAGGCGTAAAAATGTAATTAATAAATTTACGTAAAATTATCAATAACTCCCAAAAAATTTGTATGCCCATGAATGCAGGAATAACCGTTTTAAAACCTTAGAATTTTAAAGCCCGCTAAGGAAAGATTAAAGGAAAAGTCCCTTAAGAAGATCAAAGGGCGTTGGTCGAGGTCAAAAGGCAAAGCTTTAACAGATTTCTTACACAAAAAAATGGATTGACAACGTAGGGCTCTGAGATGAAGAGAAAAAGTAACTAGGGAGGGCCCCATTATAAGTGTATATATCTTTACAATGAAATAGCCCCCGCGGTTTGCGCCAATTGCAGGGGAAGTCACCCAGCGAGCTACCGAGGTTGCGAAATTGCCATTGAATTACAAAAACGACATGAAGCTCGAAAGAAAAAAATTGAAAATAAGGGCCCAAGCCTAAAACCTCCTAAAGTAAAAACCTATAAGTCGACAAGGGGTATGGAATTGATTAAATGCAAAATTCAAAATGCGCAAGAAAACGTCGCTGGTCCAAGTTCCCACCGGAGTCCAAAGGGAGAATCTAAGCTTGTTGGTATAAGATCGTACGCTCAAGTCGCGTCACGTGAAAGTAAGCCGCATGATTCTAGAAAAGATTGAGCAACAGACGAAACTAAATCAAGAAATATTCAAAAAATTGAGCGAGCTCGAGTTTTAACCTCAAAAAGCCTATAAGGTTGGAAAGGGTTGTTTGCAACTAGTGCAACTTCACTCGGTGGCCAGATTGGCCCATTGTGAAAGCCTATAATAAAAAATCATGAATATGGGAAAGTCAATCAAAATTATTACATGAAATGCAAACGGCCTTTTGCGAAAAATTTACGAACTAGGAGTATTCCTACGGAAGAATAATATAGACATATTCCTGATTTCAGAAACCCACTTTAAATAGGGTTCGGCACGCAAAATAAAAGGTTACATCGACTATCACGCGCATCATCCTTCAGAAAATTCGTGAGGTGGATCCTCTCTCTTAACATTAAAGACTGCATTAAGCACTCCAAAAACGAAGAAATAGAACTTGACCTCTCAGTCTCAGTAAAATTAAGTCACATAGATTACAACATCGCGACGAGCTATTTTCCTCCGCGGTATCGGCTGGCAGATAAAGAACTTGCTCCGCTCTTTGATTCACTTGGGTCAAACTTCGGCGGGGACTTTAACGCGAAAAATACTTTTTGGGGCTCACAGTGCAATTCAACAAGAGTCAGAGTCCTCTTTAAAGCAAGTACCAAGCGCGGCGTGGTCTTCTTATCGACGGGAAAGCCAACATATCGGCCAACCAACAGAAATAAAATACCTGACCTCGTCGACTTCTTTATCGCCAAGGGGGTACCTCGTTACCTTACGAACGAAGAAGAACGCTTTGATCTCTGTTCAGATCACTCGGCAGTTCTTTTGAAAATCGGCGGAAGCCTAGCGAAAAGGAAAAGAGCGCCTAGATTAACTAACAACAACACCGACTGGGACGGCTTTAGAAAATACTGCAAAGGAAAAATAGCTTTAAATGTACCGCTCAAAACGCCACTTGAAATAGAAGACAAAGAAGATAAGATCCAGCGCTGCGTGGAATAACACTTCTTTTCGGAGGTCCGAATTATCGAACAGCGGAACAATATATCCGCGAGAAATAGAAGAGCTAATATGCGAAAAGAGGAGAGCGCGCAAGAGATGGCAACTTTCGCGAGCACCCCCGGATAAGACCATCTTGAACCACCTTTCTAACAAACTGAAGCACGAACTTCAAGACTTTAAAAGTCGCGACACTACTGCTTACCTCGAAAGTTTGACTGCCGATAAAGGTTCGAACTACTCTCTTTGGAAAGCAGTGAAGTCCGTTAAGAAGCCTATAGAAAAGAAAAACCAACGGCGAATGGGCAAGAGAAGCCAAAGAAAAAGCGGGTTTATTTGCAGTTTATCTAGAAGAAACATTCAAGCCGTTTGACGGGGAACCATTGGTCGAGGTGCTCAATCCGTATGCGGTTCAAGATAATTACAGAATAAAAACCGTGCCATTGGCTGAACTTCGTCAAACGATAAATAATCTGAAGAAAAACAAAGCCCCTGGCTATGACTTAATTACTAGCGAAATTCTAAAGGAGCTACCGAAAAAAGCCTTGGTCAAGCTTCTCTATATCATTAACGCCTCCATGAGAATTTTATACGTTCCAAGGCAATGGAAAGTGGCCGAGGTCACAATGGTTCCGAAACCAAGAAAATGTCCGAACGACAAAAAGTCATACAGACCTATTTCGCTACTGCCGATAATATCTAAGGTATTCGAGAAACTGTTGCTTAAAAGGCTGCAACCAATCATTGAAGAAAGACGATTGATTCCGGATCACCAATTCGGATTTAGGAAAAAGCATTCAACAATCGACCAGGTCTATCGAATAACAAACGAAATCGAAAGAAGCGAAAAAGATATGTATTAGCGCTTTTCTCGACGTATCGCAAGCCTTCGACAAGGTATGGCACGAAGGCCTGAAGTACAAGTTAATTCTTAGCTTATCAGAAAAACTCTATAGAAGCTTAGAGTCTTACCTTGAAGACAGAATCTTTCGCGTAAGGTACGAAAATGAGTACTCGAAATTCAAAGAGATAAATGCCGGTGTCCCGCAAGGAAGCGTTCTCGGTCCAGTATTAAAGGGTGATTTTTTAGCTGGTTTGGTTTTGGCAACACTGGTTTTGACAGCTGACGTGTGTTTAGTACCTTGTGTCACTGTCAAACAGCTTCAGTTTGGTTTGCAATTTAACCATGGATCGTCTTGCAAATGAACAACGCTTGCAAATTATTGAATTTTACTATCAAAATTCGTGCTCAGTTCGAAATGTTCATCGCGCGCTGCTTCCATTTTATGGTCGGCATTCTCGACCTTCTGAGCAGTCTATTCGGAAGATTGTGACCAAGAAGGCCTAGATCGTGCGATTTGACACCATTGGATTATTTTTTGTGGGGGTATGTAAAGGCTAATGTCTATAGGGACAAGCCCGCTTCGATTGACGCACTGGAAGCCAACATCCATGCATTCATTCGTGAGATACCGGCCGATATGTGTGAAAGAGTATGCCAAAATTGGACTCAGCGGATGGGCTACCTGAGACGCAGCCGCGGTCAACATTTGCATGAAATTATCTTTAAACATTAAATTGCAAGGTTCAAACTATCGATTCAAATAAATATTTCATTAATTTTTTCGAATTTTTTGTGTGTTTTTTTTTTAAGAAGTTCTCAACCTCTTAAAAAATCACCCGTTATTTTTGCTTTATACAAGAGACATACCCCACGATGAAGGAACAATTTTAGCTATGTTCGCTGACGATTATCAACAGGGAAACTTCAGCGCGCTTTAGACAAAATATGCGACTGGACGGAGAGTTGGCGAGTCGTCCTTAACGAGACTAAGTCAACGCATGTAAACTTTACTTAAAAATAGATAAACAACAAACCTTTATTCATTAGCTCGGTACAAATCCCGTACTCTTATGAAGCGAAATATCTAGGAATGACTCTAGACGCGAAAATTCAATGGAAGCCGCACGTTAAAAAGAAACGCGAAGAGCTCGAAATCAGGTTAAGAGAAATTAATTGGCTTATTAAAAACTGCAGCCAATCGACAAAGTCGGAATATAGTAAAAATATTGCGAGAAAGGTTTTTTTAATTGACCCAACTATATTAAGTGACGTGTAAAAAAAATATCTTACAAGATTTCTGGGTTAAGGTACACAGTTGTAAGCCTTGTTTACTAAACTAGCCCCTCAGCTGCCCTTTCATTGCCGCTGAAACGGCTATGAGCGTACAACAAAGAGGTGGACACATCACACCAAGCCCATTTCTCTTTTATCTGCCACTCAGGACATAACATACAATTTTGCACATACTTTTAAAGCACAACTACCCTAAAATATTTCCATAATTTAAAAGTTTACACAAACCCCGCTACCCCCATCACTAGTTCAAACATGCGCTCCCACACAGCATAGGGCTTACTAAAGGCTACTCTATGGGAACTCAGAAAAATAATCCTACTCACAAAAATACCTGTTCCATTCCGAAGCTATCATCTTTTTCGCATTTCAGAACACCACTGGAATCACCTCATAACCTGCAGTATGTCACATACCATTTAGAGGCAAAGTTCCGGGCAAACTTTGCCCATAACAAACTGTTACCATCTACCGACAAACACAACGTGCCGGCACAAGACCCAAGGAAACTTGCACTTTATGGCCAAAGAAAAACACTGCGCCAGGATGTGAATGCTTAATTGAGTTGTTAGTAGGGATTCTTTCCGTCTTGACTAATATTTAAAGTGAACTCCTTTTAGCCGTATGGAAGTTCCTTGCCAACACTATGTAAAAGTGGGTGGGCGCATAAGCAATCACATACTTGCACACCTAATTAATAGAGCTAGCTAGCTTTTCCTCATTACATCGCCTGATCCGCACATCCTTTCTGCAAGTGTGTGCTCGCATTGTCCTCCCAAATAGTTGCGTTTTTCTTGTTCGTATTTTTCTTGGCAAACGTCGTCGTTGGGTGCATTCAAGCCTCGTTCGTGTGTGAGATAAACTTTTGGATTTGGGTTCTCTGTCCTTTCGCATATATGGTATAATTAAGTTTCCTTCCCACTGATAGTGAACGAGCACGAAAAAGTGCTACGTGTAGGTATATACCTACCTCCCCCGACAACCAAGTTCCTCGACTACGATAAAGAAGAGGGGTGACATTCTGCTGAAACTATTTGTGCGGGGGTCGTGAACGTGCACGGTGTTCGAAACTCGGAATGTCCGTTTATTTTTTGCCAATCGTTTTTGAGTGGATTTTTCATTTTCTTGTAGCTGCCAGGATGGAGTTGTCCTTGTTCTCGTTGCTTCTTTGATTTCGTTAGATTCAGAATGGACATTCGGAATGCTTAACCTAATTTCCTCTTTATAAAGTGCACCGCATGTCTGCAGCAGCTGATGCAGTTAGCCTCCCTCCTTAATACTATAGAACCATGTCCTTGCGATTCATGTTAGACAGAAGTGTGGAGAAGTAAGGGCGCCGCCAAAAACCCATTCACTAAGCTCATCTAGTTAAGCAAGAAAATAGCATACAGATGCACAAAATTATGTGACCTGAAGAGGTTCACTCAGAAAGGATGTCACAACAAAAATAATAGAAAAGCGGAGTTTTCCTCCATCATCCTAGAAACGGCACAAGGACAACAAAATGTGTTCAGTCGCTTTTGAGCCAGTCAGTGGCACTAAGAAGTTGTCCTTCGGCAAATATAACGCACACCCTCACCCGCCATTGTTCGAAAGCACCAGGATGTGCAAAATAAACCCAAGCGAATCAAAGTTTTTCGGGACTTTCTTTCGTTATATTGTACGGTCGATGGAACATTATGGCAGTCATTAAACGTAAATTCACTTTGGATGAGGAGGAGACGCAGCAGTATGTCGTAGTCGTTGCCGTCGTCGAAGGTCCTTACTGCGAAGGCAGCATCAGGTACTACCTACTTGGTTTTTCTGTTGTGTTACTTGAAGCGCCCACCCCCATAAAGGCGCGTCGCGGTGGGGTGAGGAACATTTTTATTGAAAGGATGTCTCATTGCCAGCCGGAAGTGGGACAAACCATGTCCTGGGTGGATTGTATGTGTGTTCGGTTTGTGTCCCTTTTTTTTTTGTTCGTTATACCAATTCAGTGGGTATATTGGGGTAATGCGTTCAATTATATCGATTTCAAGGATGTGGATGCGGGTTCATTGTGAAAACGGTTGCTTGAGGCCGAAATGCGAATCTTCGGAATGCGATAGCCTGTAATGATATTGTGGGCAATTTTCTTAAATTGCCATTTATACGAACGGTTGATGGGATTGATGAAGAGATATCGAGGTACCGATTGCAGGGATGAGTTGATTTTAAGTGAGGCAATCCGATGGAGTTTCATGGGATAACAAAGATTTGTGCAAAAGGGCGCGGCGAAGATTGTGTTGCCCAAACGTAAGGTATTATGGATTAGATTGTTCGAATGAAATGGCCAACTGATGGCTGATTAAAAGTAATGTTGCCATTGTTGTTGCGAACAGGACAAGCCAGCGGTGTCGGCTCGAAGTGATGTACTAAATTATGAAAGTATTTTCGGAGCAGGGCGGTTGTTTATGCTGTTGTTCGCTTCTTCAACTTATTTTTGGATTAAGTGCAGTTTTAGGAGTTATTTGTGGGATGTTGTTCGAATCCTCGTCATGAGGTTCAGTTAACGTTAAAGGAAGATTGCACAGGCCGAAGGAGCACTTAAACCAGCGATTAATATTTGAGCGATCTTGTTGTGTTTCGTGATAGCTGTTAATATTTTCTTTATTGCGGCTCTTGAAATTAACTTCTACGAGCATTATTTCCTGTTTCATAGTTTTCATTATTTTTTGATTTTTTGCAATTAAATTGGCCACCGCAGTTGTCTTTGATAATGTCAAATTATCAATTTTTTTTATCCAGTAATAAGCCATCAAAAAAAACTCTTAACATTCGTCCTGGAAATGATACTTTATTTATTTGCTGGGAGGATAATACCCCTTAAATCTATGATTTCGTCCATTAGAGAAATAAGTACCTTATCTAAACTCATGAGGACCTTCCTTAAATCAATTCTGTGGGATCCAATTTGACCACGTAGTTTTTGCGTTCTAGTTTACATACGAATCCTACAGTTTAAGGACCCCTATAAAATCTCAACAAGCATTTAAGGTGACCCCAAGCATATAGTAAAGTCGGTTCAATTTATCCCAACCCACGACCCATAAACAAATGAAGCAACTTTGTCTAAGCTGGTCTCCTTTAGGTTCTCTCTGCAAAGTATTGGGTCCCCGTAGGGATACCACCAAAAAAGCTCCTAGGTCTCCGTAGGAGCTTTTTTGGTGGTATCCCTTTACCTAAATCTTTAACCTGCCACATAATCCAATTACATACATTAAAAATATTCGCAGAAAACGACGTCTTACGCAGATGGTGCGAGCACTTTTCGGAGCTGCTCAATCCCCATTCCATCCCAATTCCATTGCTGACGAAATTAGGGCGGAGAATAGTCCTACAGTAGATGAAGTTACTGCCGCGATTAAATCGCTTAAAGTGGGAAAGTCTGCTGGAGTTGATGAAACCCGGCCAGAAATGCTTAAGGCAATGGGTGAAGAAGGTGTTAAATGGCTAACACGTGTCTTTTAGGTGGCCTGGGTAAGCGGGAAACGCCTAGCGATTGGCAAACAGGAGTTATAGTACCCTTTTTTAAAAAAAAAAGGGGACACGGGAGATTGCTCTAACTATATAGGGGTATATTTCTCTTAAGTTTTCGGGGAAAAGTATTCGCAAAGGTGTTGGAAGCGCGTTCCAGTGCTGTAGTTAAGCCTTTGTTGCGGGAAGGGCAATGCGGCTTTCGGCCTGGCAGAGGCACAACCGACCAGCTTGTTATACCCGACCGAGGGTATATTAATTTTAATGTCCGTCCGTCCGTTTGTGTAAATGTTTTAGGTCTTCAAGATCAAGCTAGATCGGTTAGACTTGGCTTGGTTATTTTGTTGCACAGACAAAGTGGGAAAATTGGCTTAATCGGTCAACGGCCACGCCCACTACTGGCTTCAATGTGAGACAACCTCTATTTCACTATTTTTTTCAAAATGCCCTTTGGTCAAGTTAGACAAAGCACATGAACTTAAATTTTGGTACTGAGCAATATTTGCGCAAGACCTTTAACAAGGCAAAAATTGGACCGGCCACAATATCGACCATGCCCACTTTTAACATGTTAGATCTTTAAAAACCCGATTTCTCGGAAAGTTGACTCCAAATCGAAAAAAAATTATATGACAAATATTAAAGATATCGCTGTTTGCGAAGTTTGCTCCGTGCAGAGTTTTCAGCTCCGCCCATTTTTACGGGCGTTTTTACGAAAAAACCTTTTTTTTCTGAAGGAATGTTCGCTTTTACCGCATTTTCTCATGATTCTAACGAAATTACAATTAATTGATTTTAATTTTAAGCCGATGCCCACTTTTAAGGGCGTGGCCTATACAAATAATATATGAATTCGGGCCAAGAAACTTTAAGATTTGGTGTAACATGGTATATAGGGTCGGGGATATAGAAGTTTGTAACAGACAAACTCTTGCACTTACTAACTTGTTACTCTGAAGGATATTCTTGAGAAGACCTGGTAATATGCTAAAACGGCCTACGCGTGTTTTGAAGGTTTGGAAAAGCCCTATGACGGGGTTTCTCGGGATAAACTCTGGAGAGTTTTACAGGACTATGCACTGAGTGGGCCTCTTCTGAGAGCCATTCAGTCTTTGTATGGGAACTGCAGAAGCTGTGTCCGGATAAATGGCGTCAAATCCCAACCTTTTGATGTGTGCATTGGACTTCGCCAGGACTGTGTTCTATCGCCTCTACTTTTCATCGCATAAAAGGACTGGATGGTGAACCACACTCTTCGTGAGGAATCTTTCGAAATGGCTGGTGTCAGGATGAGCCATCTGCTTTTCGCAGATGATTAAGCTTTCCTGGCATCGTCCGAGCAGGTTTACCGAGTTGTTTTCCGAACTCCTGTGCAGTGTACTCTGCGTCTGCACATAAATGGAGTCCTGTTGAAACAGGTAGATAATTTCGGAGTCTTTTCACGAAAAATGGAAGGAGTTATAGTGAGTTATCCTGTAGGATTGGCCAAGCTGGAGCAATAGTAAAGGAACTACGCCAGCCGGTGATCAGGAAAGCTGAGCTTGGAGTGAAAGCAAAGATTTCAGTTTTTAATTCATTGTTATATCCAACCCTCATATCTATGGTCAAGAAATTTGGGTAATGACCGAAAAAATCGCAGGTGCAAGCTGCCGAAATGAGATTTCTGAGGTACGTTGCTGGTGTTACTTTTAGGGATAGAGTAAAGAACATCAGTATTCGTGGGAATCTTAATGTTGAGCAGCTACTTCTCTGAGTGGAACGATCAATTCTTCGATGGTTTGGACACGTTGTTCACATGCAACAACATCGTCTGCCCCCCGACAGACTTCCTAGATAGGTTATGTTAGCCGAGATGCGAATGCGTCGCCTGCTGGTAGCCCTTGGCCCCTATTTCTTGAATAAGTGGTTGACCTCTCCGAGTGGAACAATCGATTCTTCGATGGTTTGGACACATTGTTCACATGCCCCCCGACAGACTTCCTATAGAGAGGTTATGTTAGCCGAGCCGAGAGCTCGTGTCGTCCGCCTGGTAGGCTAAGAGACAGGTGGTTGGATCGGGTAAAGAACATTTCCGAGACCAGTTTGGCAGAGGATCGGGAACGATGGAAGGACCATTTAGCCTCCCTCGGTCCGCGAACCTTCTATGGATAAGCGGTCACCCAAAGTGATGATAATATGGGAAATTCTTGTAATATTATAACATCCAGATTTGGCAGATACGCCTATATCACCCTTTACCCTTGTCACGCGAAACGTTCTTGGTCACGTCACGCGTTAGTGCCTTTTCGTAGTTCTTGACTTCTTGTGCCTACCTACGTTTCCTGGCATTGTGAATCATATTTGAGTGCCTTCCTCGGTGCTGATTTTATCTGATTTTGAGCCTTTCTGATTCGACCAAAGAGAAGCATATAGTTCGGCTTCGGGAAATAGCCCCCCAACGAAATACGTCCCCAAACGGAAAAGGAAATAGCCCCCCTCCCAAATTTTGGTACAATTTCGCTGTGAAATTTCTCCCCAAATGGAAGATGAAATAAGTCCCTTAAAAAATGTATAAAATAAGCCCCTCAAATTTGTATGAGATAATTCTCTAAAAGCATTAAGAAAGCAAAAGTAAAAAAAGAAGTAGGCAGAGGGGCGACACGCCCCCTCATACTAATTTTACTGTGTCGCTTGAATCATGAAAAGAAACATTTTTTGCAGGACTTCTTTCAAAGTAGAATTTGGGGACCTTTTTCATAATGGAAAAATCCCCAATTTAAGGTATGAAATAACCCCCCAAAAACCCATGAAATAAATGCCCAATTTTTCATGGGTTATTCCTGCAAAAGTCCTGCAGCTTCTAATCGATGGTTCAGTTTTGTGATCAAATCTCTTCGATTTTACCCTTTATCTGTCCAGAAATGCTGGCGATTATAGCACCCACTTCAATGTTTCCGATGTGGCCTTGTGTGTGTTAAGATCAACGGCCAAAGAAGTAACCACCTCCAAAATCTGAAAGCCTTGCCAAAGGTCTTTAAAAGGGAAGCACAAATGCAGCTCCAACACCATCAGTTTGTGTTTAAGTGGTTTAAGTGACAGTAAAAGATCCAACAGGGCAGTAAGGATCATTTACTGTCTCTAAAACCACGACGATCGGTAATATACTTAGATCTGCTCACAAAAAAAAAGTATTTGTCTAGATTTTCCTTACTCAAGTCTTTTGTGGAATATCTTTTACAGATTTATGGTTGAATGTATTTTAAGTGTACCAATCTTTGTCGACATTTTCGCACGAATTTCCAGTTAATGTCTCGCACATTCGTACAGAGGCAACAAATGTGTCTCCACAAGCGTGTACGTCCTTGTGGCGAAGACCTATTTCAGTCGGCAACCGCATAAATGGTCGATCCTTGCAGCCTCTCTTAGCCCTCGGAAAACTTAAATCTGTCTGAAAAATTTTTAAATTCCGATGTCATTCAATCGGGCGCTACCAACATGATGGGGCTATTCGCAAGAACGTATAAATTCTCTTTTGACAGGTGAGTTTTATACTAAAATCCATATCAAGTTCAGCGCATAAACCTCACCTGGGATGAGAATAAACTTACAGCATCAGCGAAATGGAAAAAAATATGGCTAACGCTACCTTATCAAGTTATCGGCTCATAACCTTTATGGATGGAACTCCCAAGCGATCGAACTTGAGTCATCGAAAAAGTTGATAGCTCCTTGCTGAACCATATTCCAGCTCTAAAAGGCCATGGATGTAAACGCTTATATGCCTGGTATGCTTTCTTCGTCGCAAAGTTCGAAGACATAAATTCTTAGTCGTTAAACAGCTCCTGTCGTCGTCAGCGTCACCACGACTACAAATACACTTTTCTTACAGTTTTTAACTTTACGGTCACTTTGCTTTATTAAACAATAAAAAAATAAAGTGGTTCGCATAACTCACCGAGTTTACTGTTGCCATATTTAGTTTATTTTTGCTCTTGTTGTATTAACTACATATGTGCGTGTGTATAAGGGTTTGTAACAAAACAAAATACTCTTCCGCATCACTAAGGACACCGAAGGACAACGACGAACTAAATCTCATATTATCCCACTGGAGCTATGATTTTTTAACGACTCTTGGAAAGTTTTTTAATAAATAAAAATGGGGAAACCACACCGCACCCGCTTTTTTAAAAGTGGTAGCATCTGATTCACAAGCTAGTCCTTTTTTTTATCGAGACATCCAATCCATACAAAATAATCACATGCAGATAGGGAGGGAAATTCCTTACAAGCAAGGATAAATGCATATAATAATATATTCATTGCTTCATTGGCGTTATTCATACCGAAGTACCCTTTGGAACGCATCTTGCAAGAGGACCTTTTCATTTGCATATATATATCAGTGTGGCCCTGTGCAGTGCACAAGGAGTCTCTATAAGATGTGGATTTTCTTCCTCTCGGACAACGAGCGAGCATTAAGTGGTTAGCCTTCGAAAGGCAGACTATTATTGCGGATGATCCTTCACTTAAATCGAATTTTCGCCAATGGATATAGGATGATCTATTTCTGTTTTACTTTCCATTTATCCTTTAAGGATGTGAAATTGGAAGTTTTCCATTCAACGTGCTCGTGCAAAAGAAAATAAGTAATCGCATCGGTCATGCATGGTATTGATTTAATTTATGGGCGAATGTCAGGATGTTTTGAACTGTCCGTAATACTTGCGTAATAAAGTATAAAGTTCTTCATGGTATGGCGGCGACAACTTCTTCCGAGAAATGTCCTTTACATACATTATAATGTATAGCGAGTCCTTTTCGCATTCAGATTTTGCTAGGGCTTTTATTTTTTATGTGACTGTCCATCTGATATGAAATTGTTTTTATAGATGAAACTTGGAGGCATGCTTAATGCTCCTTGTGATATATGACGACAATTTCACTTCTATAGGGATTTATCTTTACTTTTATGCACAACACACTCCATTTGAAGGAATATGCAAAGAGGTCACTTAAACTTCTTCATTTTGAGGATTTGTGTGAGTTGGGAGATACTTTCGACAAAAGTACTTATAAATACTTGGCTTAGACAACGGGGGGTTTAACATTTTCTCAAAGAAGTTTGAATGATGGTTTGTTGATAAATGGCAAAGATTTGATAATAAAAAAGTTGATTAAATCACGAGTATTATTTGTTCATACAATGTATGAAAGAGCAGTTTAAATTCATGAAGAGCTGCCTCAAGCAAACTGTTCAATTTGCCTTTGAAAAAGCTAATCGACTTTCCTGATGGTTTAATTCCTTGCTATTAACAATTTTGATCGTAGAAAGAGTGTCAAAGATAAACCTGAAAGAAAAACTGATTGCGTCGCGGAAAATGTCCTTCAATACCTAAATTAAAAATGGGTCGTTAAATTTAACAATTGACAACATTTGATTTTAAAAAAGAATTGGGTAAAAAATAACTCCACGCTTCGGGGCTCAAAAGGGAATTGTTGCTGAGAAATTCGAGAAGCTGGAGACTATGGCCAGAATCCAGAAACAACAAAAGAACGCTCTCCAAAGCATATGGAGAGAAGCCAAAAGAATGCTATCCAAGAACAAAAGAACGTTCTCGAAAACAAGTTCGACGGCCAAGAGAATAAGCAAAGGAATTTGTTCGGAATTCTTCAGGAACCATTTTGAAATACTCACAAAGACAAGCTCGATGCACAGAACATTCCCTTCAAGAAAAGACTTCAAATAGTGAATTTGAAGCAAATCTGGAAAACTTGGAAGAAAAGTTCGGCAAGCAAGTGTAAAGTTGCAACAGTTTGAACATCTATAGAATAACTCGACAACGTGAAGAAGCAGAAGTTTCGGGAATATTCGATCGATAGCCTACGACACGACGGAAAGAAATGCAGACGCACCTGTTTGATGGCAGTTCGAAGCCGTTCAATAAGAGTTCGCAGCTGCCGCGTTGACGAACAACTGGGACAACGTAGACAAGTCGATTGATCTCAGACTTGCACTAATTGTCAGTTTGACATCATCCGAGCTTCGAAATTAAACTGATATTAACACCAAAAAATAGTTTTTCTGTAAATATTGATTCGGGATTAGCCGCGGCTTAACTCGCCGAATTGGGTGAGATAATTTCGAATCAACTCTGGTGAACAGTATGAACATTTTTGAATGTTATTTCTGTGTGAAATTCCAGTGGAATTGCGGGTTTCTGTGAAAAGACTCCAACTTTTTTTCTGCGCTTTTCTATGTGAAGTAAAAGCTAGGGGAGTCAATAATTCCGAGAGTCGAAGATTTTGACAACTTTACCAACGGAGTTACCTCTGCACTGAAAAACTGTTCACTAGGTTAACTCCAGACCTATTTTGTTCCGGGATTAACAGATCTTGGTTTAAGCTGGGCTTAATTCAGCACTGAAAAACCGACCCTAAGAGGAATAGCTGTTTAGTTGTTTCAAACTATTCCAGCGGGAAGTTTACCGAGTCCTGTTGCGCCAAAAGGTCGAGAGAAGAGGTGAAAAAATACAGCAGTAACATTCGCTAGAATAAGCGGACATCGAACCTTTGGCGAATTTGACCTCATTGAACCTTTGGCGAATTTATATGCCTTGACAATAATGCCATCAACGGATGGAGTAAAGACGTATCCAGAGAAAATCAAAGCCGTGTGAAGTTGGTCCAGTTTCCAAAGACTAAGGACATTTCTCGGCCTTGTCATATATTACATTTGGAGCTTGTTGAAGGACTTCATCGGAATCGCCAAGTGGGTGTATCCCTGACCATGAAGAGAGTTTAGATGGTCAGGTGAGTGCTAAAGAAGCATCCAATATTTTAAGCAGCGACTTAGTGAGGCGCAAAATCAATCCCACATCACCGGCAACACATTTATTGTGCACGCAGACGCTCGTTATATGATTATTGGCGTAGTTTTCTCGCAGATGCATACGATAGGCCCAAATTAGTGATAGATATCCCAAATAGTGAGAAATTACTAGTAACGAGAGGGAATGGGAACTCTTTGCTCTAACACTGGCGGCGAAGCACTTCCACAAGTACCTGTATAGCCTGAGGTTTATCTTTCGTACAGACCACGCAGCTCTCAAATAGTTACTTTAGTTCAAAGATCCCGAGGGGCAAGTATAGCATAATGGATTGAACTATATGCATGCTTATGACTTACGAGAAACAGCATCGCAAAGGAAGATTGCGTTATAAGGC
The DNA here is from genome assembly GCA_947623515.1 of Neoascia interrupta. Lineage (NCBI taxonomy): Eukaryota > Metazoa > Arthropoda > Insecta > Diptera > Syrphidae > Neoascia > Neoascia interrupta. Next base: position 20,063,120 of record OX392462.1, on the reverse strand, counting down.
GGACGCTTTATCCCAGAAACCATATGTGAGCCCAATTGTAAACATTGCTTGCAACAAGAAGAAGGTTAGGTTAAGGTTAGGTAGGGTTGCTGGCAGCAAAAGCCACCAGTCGCATAGGCCTACGAGGGCCCTTGGCGTCACCCTCTCAACTTCACAATGTTCGCCACCGTTGTATTTGCAAGCTCATTCAGCTTCTCAAAAAAGTATTGTACCAGAAGTTGAAAACGTTGTCTGCTGCCACTTAGACACTAGCAGAGAGGTGTATCAGATCTTCTTCCGCTTCTGGATCATGAGAGCCCCTGCAAATGTAGTTAGTTTTTGTGAGCGACAAGAGGAAAACGACAAAAACGTTTTTCTGTCCAAAGAATAAGAGCTGAACCTGCAGAAACCTTGAGCAATGTGGAACTTCGTAATGCACAACAAGAGGATCCTGACATCGAGCCAATCTTTGCACGGAAGGAGGCTATTGAGAAGCCTAATGCAAGAGATATCTCTAGAGAAGTATTCTACCTCAAAGGGATAATGGGCGCAGTGGTTCCATGCCCATGGGCGCAGTTCCATGGTCGAAAGTCCAGGAGATTCAACGGGAAATGCACGAAGGAGTATCTCTGGTGGGCATAAGAGAATCAAATTTACCTTCGAAATTGTACGAGAACCCTTTTATTCGCTTAAAGTGAAGAAAGGACGTGGAGAGCTGGTGTCAGAGTACTCAAAATCAAAACAAGAGGCAAAATGCACCAGTAAAACGTGAGTGCACCATTCTAAAGGATCACCGTCGACATACCAGGCCCATTTCCAGAAACTTAAAACGGTAATTCTTACTCCTTAAACATTGCCGACTACTTCAGCAAGAAGCCTGAGGCATTTATGCGATGCCAAATGAAAAAGCTAAAACCGACTAGATAGTGGACCACAGGTTGTGTAGGTTCGGTGTGCCTTTGGAGTTCCCTTGACTCCGATCAAGGACGAAACTTCGAGTGAAAGATATATTCACAGAGGTATGTGCGTCAATAGGACTACAGAAGATACGGATCACACATCTGCAATCAGATGGAAGGTGGAGCACTTTAACAAGACCTTAAAGGAAAATCTCTTCAAAGTGGTGATCGAGAATCAACGGTCGACGAATTGACGAAGAATGATTACGAGAGCAAAAGCACCCGGATTCAACCAGGGAGATCTGGTATGGATTTGCAACCCACAATGCAGAAAAGGCAAATCGCCAAAGTTGTACAGCAAGACTGAGAAGAGCCCCACCAAGTAGCAACGGCATTAATGATCTCTTCCGAATCCAGCGAGGATGAAAGAGCGACGATAAAAGTTGCCCATGTGGATCGCCTGCCTACATCGCTACCACGGAAGCAATGACGATGTGCTTGCTCAGAACGATTAAAACTAAGAGGGGGACAATGTGATATGGCTTGGCGACAAAAATGTTATTCTGCAATTAGAATGGTTAAAATTATCCTTCGGCCAATAACATGCAATGCAAAATATACCTTCAAGCTAGAGGACACCCCCAGTAGAGAATAAACAATGAACTTCATATGCCATTTGGTGACGGTCCGCGCTCTCAGTATGGCTCACAACCCATTCAAAAAGTCCGTTTTGTCGAGATTTTTGAAAGCGAACATCGAATGTAAAAGTAATAAATAAAAAAAATGGTTACGTGAACTCCAACTATTTTAGTCTGTCGAATATTTGAACTATATATTCGGCAAACCCCTGTCAAAACATTACAATACACATCTTCTCACGCAGCCATAATCGAAACTTGTCCTGGAAATATTAATGACAATCCAAGAACAATCTAATCATCCTTCAGTGGATGCCAGCCCTTTAGTGGCTTTGACGGCATTAAATTAGCAGGGAATTAGCGAACACCAACATACCAGTGATTATTTAATTTCAATTCAATTCATTGACCCTTAGTAATTTCGTCAATCTTATCCTTTGTAGGAACCGACATATGAGTGTATAATCGTCTCTTTCCAGCGACAAAATGGTCAGCGTCGGCAGTTGAGTAAAGGTCGTATCCTCAGAGCTCTGCAAAATAATAAAATATTTTAGGTTTAGATGGCTCGTTTCTGTTAAGATTACCTTAGGCATAAATATTTACTCAACTTTCTCAAACTCGAATTTGTTTTCCAAAAGAATGACAAAACCATGACGTTCTCATTTTTGATCAAACTAGTACAGTCTAAGGATTCTGTTGATAAAAAAAGACTTTCTAATGAAATGGGTAGGTAAACGATGCAAACAAGCGTTTAAATAATTCTGAATCCCTTGTAGGCTTGTTATAACATTGCGTAAAGTACAAGCGCAACGTAACCAACCAAGCAAAAAGGTTGCCTAATACCTGCAAAATTGTTGCCCTTATACCGTCTGCAATTATACACATTTTCGCATCAATCCTTTTTCAAATACGCACTTAAATACATCAAAGAGTGTTGTACTCCCTTGAAAGAAAATATTGCATCTCGCACCTGCCAGGATGATTTCTCCTGAAATTTAATTAAGACACCCACATCACGTATTCTTAAACACCAAATAAAGCTATAAGTAAAAACGAGCAATCATTTCTCCGAGATCCTCTTTGCCAAATCCCATAAAAAAAGTATTTTCAACATCCCAGTAATCGGCTCCAAAGCTATACACAAACCCAAAAACGAAAAGTTAAGCTACCTCTCCATTTTTATTGTTTTTCTCATTTAATCCTTCAACCACCCACTCTTGGCCCGAGGTGCTGTTTTATATCCTTTGCCAGAAAGAAAAGGAAAAATTATGAATATCGATTGGTTCTCATACCGAAATGATGTCTGACGAAATCTCCTTCCAATAGTATATGGGAAAGGATTAAACACACTCCGACTACACGACGACGGTTCATGCTCGTACACACAGACCATAGAAACGTGCTGGCGAAACTTCCTGTCAATAAAAACCGAACTGGAGTATATCCTTTTCGATGTTCCATCGCTTCTGGATGGAGTGATAAAAGCAATTGGAATGCGTATCACGTAAAGGATATTTTCGACGAATAACGTATGCCTTCCTATTAGACGGCAATATGTCCATTTGGTGATACAAACAGCCATCATCGTCATCAATGAAAGGTGCTGACAAATCGATTGGAAGTCGTTTTGCTGCCTCCTTTTTCGACGGGGCACGGTGGGTGTGCGCATCACCAACACCGCAGCTCTAGCATGCCGTATACGCATGCCGCCGGAAGGCGTAAGGATTCGTGTGTTAAGCGATTTATTGTCGGAAACCAATAAAGTGGATCTTCTTACTGTTATTGCTATTATTATTTTATTGGATTGAGGATAATTCAGGATGTGTGTTACAGCCTTTGTTGATTAAGCTTTATGATGGCACCTTTTGACACTTCTCTTGATGTCCCTTTGTTTAAAATCCAATTTGTGAAATGGATTTATTTTGTAAAAAGCTAGATACATTCTGGTCATGGCTCAAGGACTTTGCAAATTTATTTTCAAACAAAGAAAGTTCGTTAAAAATTTATCAAAAACAGGAACTTTCTCTCAACAGCTTAGGATTAACTTGTAATTAGATAATTCGAGCCAATATGGTAAGATAGCAATTTATTATGCTTATCAAATCTTATTGAAATTAAATCCCTTCTCATTATATAGCCTGAGCTCATCTTGTTGCTTAACTTAATTACCAACAACTCAAAGTTACTGACGGACCCAGTCAATACCCCTGGATCGTTATCATTTAATTTATGCGGCGCCTCTCTTCAAAATCAACAAAATACAAACATGTCCTCTCCCCCGTATATAATATCAATAAATTCAAATAGTTCATGCATGTGATTCCTGCAGAATATCCTTCCTGATACTGATACACTAATTTGTTTATCCCCTTGTTACGCAAACATGAGCCTACACCATACACCCTCAGCCTGGTTTGGCAATCGTATGCAGATCAATATCCTTAATGAACCATAACGACCCTAGCGACTGAATATTGAATTGCATTGATATTCTGCGTACTTCGTCCCGCTACGTGACCATCTAAGCAACACACAGGATATAATTGCGTTCCACAAGCATAGGAGCAAAACAACGAGAGAAACGAGGTGTCGAAGTGTGTTATATCCTTGTTGTTCCAACAACTTTTCCCTATATTGTTTCACAAAAATTAATCAACTCCGTCGATGGAGGGTGGGAGCAAAGGGCCACACAAAAAAAACAGAATTGCTATAAACAATCAATTTGATTGCCACATGAGAATCCATTTCCATATCCTTTTCCGTTCCCATGGCACAAGCGAGCACCGAGTAAAAACAATCAACCGCACAACCGACAGTGTGCGAGCTAATTCCGATGCAAGGCTCTATCCTCGTAGTAGGCGACTAAAATCCCACGGGTTCGGTAAACACCCTTCCAAAACATGGTTTTCAATTAAGGTCTCTACGAAATGTGTCCTCTCGCTCTGTTTGGACGCTATCCTGCCAGGACTATGGTTAGTTCTGCGATCATCTCTGGTCAAAGGCAATCCCAGAGAGGTTTTGTTCGTCCCATATGGTCTTCTCGGGTCGTGCCTTTTGGCGGTTATATGTTGTATGCACATAACTGCATCATGAATTATGGTCTAACACATATACACACATCCAGAGGACGCCCGGCCGCAGGACGAATAAGGCACGCGTTTGGTTCCATTCTGTTGCACTGCTGCGGCTTGGCTGGGTGAAATGGATTGTTAACCTGTCGGAATGCCATTTGAGCTTAGACCTGGCACGAGACACTATTCTCTTTCGCTGACCCTTTCTCTAAAAAAAAACAAAAACGGTTGAAAAAAAATACAATTTTCCCCTTGTAACATTGTGTCTGTCAGCTATTCTTTGGACAGGCCAAGTACTGTGATGTTGTCCTTGCATTTTTTTCTCTCCTGTGTCATATAGGGGAAGTTAATTTAATCTGTTGTTCGTTATAACGTAAAAAAAGGAAGGGAAAAGCGTTGTGTAATGTATTTTGACTGCAAATAAAAAAGGACTAGCTATGCTTGCTTCTGCATAAATTGCAGAGTGTATAGACTTAAAGGAAGCTTTTCACGAACGTTTTGGATCACTTTCCACTTTTAAGTAGTCAAAGCAAAAACTTTAAATCATTCAGGATGGATGTGCAGCAAACACTTTGTAGTTCGCTTTGGAATTTTAGATTATCCAGGCTTATCGCACTGTCGTATAAGAATTGAAGACAGGTCCTTTTCTCTATGTTATGCGTTCACTGAAAAAATTATTGGTTGTCATATTGACAATCGCCAGTTGTTAACCAGAAATTGAAAACGCAAAACTTTCGATGGCATTGGACACGTTTAACAACCAAATTTTCAATATGACAGCTGTCCGATTGTCAATTTCCGGTTGTCAATATGACAACTAAAGTTGATCATATTGACAACCAAATGTTCAAGTCGTGAGGCGAATTGCAGCTGAAGAACGTAATTGTAATATTAACAATCGGAATAGTCAATGTGACTACTCGATTATGAATACTCGCATGAATGTGTCATGAAAAAAGGCGGCATACTGCAAAGTGGATGATGAACCTGGTTGTAATATTGACAATTGCAGATGTCAATGTGAAGATTTTGCTTTAAGTATTCATCACATTGAAAATGGCAATTGCCAATATTAAAATTGTGGTTAAGGCCTGATTGAGCTCATCATGACTGAGCATGATATTTCATTTCAGTTCTACTACGTTCGTGAAAATACTCGCAACGGGCTTGATAAATAGTAGTTTTGTGAAAGCTGCTTTGATTATAAAAACGCAACTTTATGTAAGTATCCAGTTTTTTAAATTTTCTTTTGATTTTTCCTTTCAAATTTCTTTAATTTTGTTTTTGTTTTTAAGTTAATTTTTTTTTAACTACATTTATTTTAGATTTCAAAACGAAAAAAATAAAGATAAAAATATATCGATTTGCTTTTGCTTGTTTTTTTAATTTTTATTCATTTTCAGTGATTATTTGGCTTCAAATGGAATCGCAAGCGGAAGAATGCAAAAGAATTTTGGAGTAGAATCCAAATTAAGTTTCCGATTGTTTGGGCTATTTATTTTGGATACCCAAATTTTCAACCTGCTAGTTTTTTCATCGCATTTAAGATTGCCTTTATCCCATCAACGATCCGAGTACTGTAGCCGATAGTTTGACAACTGTGATTATCGCATTGACAACTTCGTTTTTTAATATGAAAATCGAAATTGTCAATTTGAAAACTGCAATCTTCATATTGACAATTTCGATTCTCAATATGAAAACCGAAACCTTCAATATGAGGAAAGCATTCATCACATTGACGATTGCGGTTTTGATGTGAAAACAATTAAGATTGTCATATTGAAAACGGTCTTCGTCATATTGACAACTGATTAAATTTGAGGAACAGAATTTCTTCATATTGACAATCGCGATCATTGGCTCAAAAATGACAACTTTTTTCTTCAATATGACGAACTTTTTTGTCAATATGACGCACCTTTTTGGTTCAGTTTAGAAACATTGAATAAGGCCTTTTTGTGGACTCCATATTGTAGAAGATTTGTCAGTTGGGGCACTTACAGCTAGTTCATACGCCTGTGAGAACTCCTAGCGTTCTTCTCTGCAGACAACCTCTTAGAAAAAAAGGATAGGTTCTTACACTGATTTTAAGCTGAGTTCAAGCTATTTACAAAAGGACCTGTTCCAGAATTTGAGACCGAATCTGCTGCCGTTTGCCCACTGACAAAAAAGTCTTGAAAAATTTTCTTGAATTCAAGATTTATGGGCGACTTTCATTTCGGGCCTATGCCCGAATAATTATTATTTTATTATTAATTGTAGTTTTAAGGGTGGAATAAATCGTATCTATATTTAGGGGCTCTTAGATGCAATAACAGTTTGTGTCTCGTTTTACGTCTAAAGGCAACCATTGATTTTCGATGAGCATTGTTAGCTTTTTGGTGTCAAATTGTCGTTGCGTCTTTATGTGTCCAAAGAATTGAGGATTTAAGTGAAGTGGTAACAGTCATCAGTTCTGATGCTCTAAGCTGTTTTAGCTGGTTTGGATGATCTTGTGGATGTTTACTCAAGGATTATTTTACTGAGGTCTGATAAAGGAAAACCAATCGAGTCCAAAACTGTCAACGTTGCGAAATACAATTGGAAATTCCGCCTCTGATGCGCCCCAGTTTGACTGTAAATGCTGGGAAGCACACACGGCTAACAAGGAAGCATATGAAGCAGCTCTGCATAAAAGGACCAGACCTGCTCACGAGCACTACGAGCAAAAGAGGAGAAAGGTAGACTGCGTTCCGAGAAAGAAAAAAAGGGGAGAGAGCACAGATCGGGCAAGCGCGCGATTGAAGAGATAGGGAGACTATTTCTGCAGACTATGCACCTGGAAAGCAGAACCGATATCTCACTGTTAAGCCTTCAGCCCAATGAATCCGTTGCGTCCGTCGTCACCTAACAGCTAACTCAGTTAAATGCACGCATTGCTACGGAAAGCGGTCCATAGAAAAAGTGCGTGACGTACGCCGCCTCCCGTGCGTAAAATACGTCCCGTTAAACACACATAAGAACGTGTGTTGTCAGTGGTGTTTTGTCATTGAGTTGTCAGCGGTGAACTTCGAAGTGATGGATGCAACGGTTTTATTGAGCTGAATGAAAGATGAATGAACAAAGACGACAGATTTTACCACCCCATCTGAATGCAGTGAAAGTAGCCATGAACCTAAGCTTAACTGCGACAAACCTGAGAGAGCTTACAGCCCAGCTGCCGTGATGGTAAAGGCAGCTGGCGTTGATTAAGTCAGGTTCAAGCAACAACTCATCGGCAAGATGTATGGTCAGCGGAAAACATGCACAACGACTTGAACTTTAGTGTTTTTTGTCCGATCCACAAGAAAAGTAACTAATCAAGAATTTTCTAGGTCCATATTGATGTGGCTTTAGGCGAGGAAAGTCCAAGAAAGATCAAATATGCGCTCTTACAGTAGATCTTGGGAAAACTTTAGGAACTCCAAATCAATGCCAACCACCTTTTCATAGATTTCAAGGCCGCGTACGACATCAGCCATTGAGATGAGCTATAAAGTTAAGTGTCTAGTTTTGGTGGCATCCCTTCAAAACTCGTCTAAATATATGCATTGGGTGCTCTTTGTCAAAGTATGAAGAACACTCTTGATGCTGAAACACTAGTAGCACATTTTAAAACTCTTTTGTTGGCGGATGAGAACCTTCATACCTTCGACTACGCATTACCCAATGTTTCTGTCAGTGAGCTTGATGCCCCGATTTCTTTCACCGAGCTGGAAACAATCCTTAAGAAAATGAAAAACAACAAGGCACCAGGCTTAGACGGTATTCCTGTTGAATTTTATAAAAACTGCACCCGGGAACTAAAAAATTATCCTCTTATTTTCTTTAACAGGCTTTATAACGAAGCATGTATCCCTAGTAGTTTCAACAAAGGAGTTATTTTTGCTATTTTTAAGAAGGGAGATGCAAACCTTCCAGAAAACTATAGGGGTATTTCTATTTTGAATTCAATAAGAAAAATTTTTACCTCTATTTTGTATGAGAGACTCTCGAAATGGATAGAAGGGAACTAGAAGGGATCTTCTAAGCAGCTTCCAAGCCGGTTTTCGCCCAGGCTTTTCGACGATGGATCACATTTTCGCTCTAACCAGCATAGCCAAAAAATATATAGAGAAGAAAGGCAAGTTGTATACTTGTTTCGTAGATTTCAAGGCTGCTTTTGACAAAGTGAATAGGCAGGCTTTGATGTACAAACTGTCTTGCTTAGGGGTGTCTCGTAATTTTCTGATGATGTATTCCAATTTCCTGGCGTTATCGAATGCAACTGTTTGGGCTGGTTCCGAGTTCTCTGACTGGTTCGAAACAACAGCAGGTGTTCCTCAAGGGTGTATCCTAAGTCCTCTTATCTTTGCCCTGTTCATTGATGAAATCAGTCAACTAATTCCTGGCGAAGTTTCTTTTGCTAGCATATTGGTGAAAGCATTGCTCTATGCTGACGATTTGGTTTTGTTCGCTGACAATCCATCTACCCTCCAACTGCGAATTAACAGACTCGTCTCGTTCTGCGATACTTGGGGACTTCAGATTAATGCGCAAGAGACGAAAATTCTCATCTTTGAGGCCCGGAAAAGAAGTAGACTACCAGGAGAGAATTGGTCTCTTATTAAAGCTCGCATAGAGGTTGTTCATGAGTTTAAGTATCTGGGCGTCTTACTAACGCACAACCTTAACTTTGTTAAGAACTCTATTAACAAAAGTAATGAACCAGATTGCAGCATCCCACGACACAGTGCTTTCTTTGTTAGAGTCTAATGTTGATCAATGGCAAGACAAGTTTTCTGATCTGATTTCAAGTAGACGAAAAGCTATATATTAAAAACCTCTCCAAAGCAACTTCTTCCACATCTCGGAATGTCTACAAAAACTTAAACCACCAGCTTTCTGTTGCTAACTATTTTCGCAGAGAATTTTCATCCCAAGTAATTAGTACTGTCTTTAAAACCAGAGTCGAAATTCTGCACCTGAACTTTATACCTCATCGAAACGATTTGCCAAAATTTTGTAGTTTATGCAACAGAAGGAAAAACGAAGATGTCTACCACTTCATTGCTATCTGTCCTATTTTACAGGAAATTCGAAGGTTATATTTCCAACAAAGTCAGATTTCTAATAAAATGTCTCTTCAGGCAGACGGCAGGTTTTTGCCATGCTATTATTCTTGTAAATTGCTCTGTAAACTCTAAAACGAAATAAAAAATTTATAATAATAATAATAATATATGCAGGATGACGGTGGCAGTCAAAAACTGTTAAGCCATTAAAGTTGGTTAAGATATTTCTTCAATGTCATGTTAAATCATGCGGATTTCCCGTACCAACACCAGAGGCACAATCTTTGAAAATACTGTTTAATAACTCGGATATACCCACGTATAGCTGACATTGACATAATAAGAGCTGAGGCTTATTTTAGTGAGTCTTTCTAATTTTTACTACAGTAAAAAAATAACGACTGCGCTAAAGGGGTCAGTCGATGGGTCAACGATCCAGCCTGGAAAATTTTCGAATCCGTCCCAGAGGGACAACGCAGAAGAATAGCACCGATGCTCAGGTTCCTCATGCATATGGAAGGCAAGTCGAGTGATAAAAACTGGATAAATTGGAGAGTTAGCTAGAAATAGAGCTGTAGAACTATGTAAGAAAAACGAAAGAGATGACACGATACCTGCCACGTGATGGAGTGAATGGTTTTCAATGATCCTTTAGACGAAGAAAGTTGAAATCGACAATTTCGAAATTGTTAAACGGATTGTTAGTACCAGCTTCTACTATACCTTCTTGTCTAAGCTTTAATTTGTAGAAGTTGCGATTCCAAAACCTTCTGATGGGATTCGCATACATTTGGAACATTTTAGAGGCAAATTAGATTTCCAAAAATCCCACGTTGCGTTAGGAGTAAAATTTATTCAAAGAGCATAGCATATTGAAATCTCTTAAACTTCTCTAAAATAGAAGAATATTTTAATAAAATATTTTCATACTTTCTTTGATCAATGGGAGGGATACAAAGACAAAATGCCCTATCCGTCAAGCGTCTAAAACTATCTCTTCCTCGCGTTGCAACAATATCCAATTTGAGCTGTTCTACAACCGATTTACTTTACTAATGCGATTACATCCATCGGATAAAAAAATCTCCCACAATGTACCAAAATCCAACTTCGACTATACAATAAAATCCATCCGGAAACAAAATGTTCAGCAATAAATTAATTTTCTCTACAAATCCACTCCCACATTTGTTTCGAATTGTTCCGTATTCCGTTCGCATTTCCGCAAAGAAACTCTGTTAAGCGGATTTCATCCATGGAAATCAAAAACTTTGAAAAATTCCTTCGAATTTCAAAAACATCCAGAAACTCAACCACCGCATGCCCAAGGATAATACTTTAGTGTTGACTCAATTTCAATTTGCGATGTTATTCCACCGCGCTACTGTGCGGCGCAGGGCTATCCGCACACCAACTTGAGTGATTGTTCTCCTCATGATGAGACGTTTCATGGATGGGGCGCTGAATCATCCCATCAGGATGAGCGCATTTAATATGAATTTCATAGAATTCTTGAGAAAGTTTTTAAGGAGAGTTACAAGGAACCTGCTGCAATGCAACTGCCTGGCTTGATGCTGCCAAAAGAACGCTCTTCGTAATAACAAAAGTAGAATTTAGTAATTTCCTCCGCTCAATCTTCTTTTGAACTCGTATAAAATCACAAAAGTGAATAAGGGACGATGTAGTAGATGGCTCAGCACAAATCTATGGCAATTGTGGTGGCAAAGGATGCCATTTATATTATCCTTTTTGTCATTGCTTTTACAATAGTTGTTTTGGCATAGTTGACTTATAGTTTCTTCTTGTATAAATGCGACTCACGGACAGACTGATTCCGCAGGGACGAATGAAATAGCGAAGGAAGTAATGAATAAATTTTAATTTCTTGATTCTTTGTGGTTTGTTGGTATAATAATTACGAAACTATGAAGCTTAACTCCGGCAGACAAACGAGATTTCTGGAAATGGAAATTGAAAAATTTTTCATGAAGATATTCAAGTCAAAGCAAAGATTTCCTCTTCTGCAGGTTGTGAGGTGATGAAGGATGTTTTAAGAAATATTTCTGGGCATTTGGTAAGTTTGAGGATTAGTTTTGAAATTCAGCGTAGCAGAAACTTTGATTGTATTAGGTTCACAATTAACCAAATGATAATATGCAAAACGGCCGAAAAAGAAATTGCACGGGTGGGTCGCGTCTTTCAGCAACGTGACTGAACTAAGTCTAGAGCACGTGGCCCAGAAACGGAGTCAGAAATCAAGTTCATACGACAGGGATGAAGAATTCTTTCGTTGTGGCCTTGTCATCCTTGTCATCCCAGAATTCGAAACAGTTTTAATGCTTGGTTTCTCAGGAGCGATGTGTTGAAGCTCCTTCTCCCCGAAAAAGACGGGTTTCCACTTAAGCCCCGTAAATCTTTTACCTGCGAATGTAGATGGGAAAATTTCAGAAGAAGTGTTCCGCTGTGTTGTTGATCTCTGGAATGAGTAGGTGGCGGTTTGGTGCAACCTTAAAACTTTTGCGGGTTTAACAAAATCTTGGTATCCCGGAAGGACGCCTAAGCAGGCTGCAGTGCATTCCTTTGAGCGGCGGAAAATAAGACGGACGCATTTGATTGTTCCGCCTGCACCCGCATCGCAATTGTTCTCGCGGGACTTGTCTTCACAATAAACCAAGGTGTCAGTGGATACGACTACAGATGCAGGTAGACACGAGGCAGATTCCGGTACTGAGGCAAGTTCTTCTAACCTTGACTATAACAAGCTCATCGGGGATCTCAAAGCCCTGAATGTCCAGTATGACCTTAGACCTAAACAAGATTGACGATGCTAAGTATTCCAACCAACTTGAAGAAATGATACTGAGCCCGAACCAGGTGCAGCTTGGCTATCATCATTCTCAACGAGGTGCAGCTTGGCTATCATCACTGCAAGCTCATTATGCTTCTTTCCTTCTACCTGTTTGTTGCAACATAAAGCAGACGCGACCATTTTTTTATAAGAACAAAAGCTTGTTTTCCAAATAGTGAATTCTGATCTTCTCCCTTTCCACAAAGACTCCAGAAACTTTATAGAAGATTTATATTAGAAATAAGACGGCATAACTTCGCTAGTAAACAGAGTCTGTACAGAAGCCATTCCGTTGTCTAAGGAGAATCGATAGGATAATTGGGTCACCAGGACTTCTGGCGTCATCACGTCAATCTATATAGGTATAGGCCGATCTATCATTTACGATCAAGCTCACTTCGAAAAACCCAATTTCTACTGCACCAGTCATAAGTCAAGTCCATACCAGAGATCTCTGTGCTTAGGATGAGATAGTCCAGATTTGAACGGACGGAAAATATTGTCACGTCATAGGCTTATGTGTAAGTTCCAGGAAGATTCAGAGGCAAAGCAGATAGCACCATACACCAATGCACAATGCGTTACCTTAGCCACTAGTACCAACGTTTCTACACCATGCTGTAACCCTGAGTTACTCTGCCAGCCCATAACTCGGTTAGAAGTACTCTTTATCCTAGCAACAAATTTTTAAAGTGCAGTCTCGCAGGATTTTGAGCGCTTATTGACGTGTTAAATCTGGACACTACAGGACGTGCGACAACTAACCCATATAACTCGGGTTCATCTGAAACTATCGGCGTGGCCAGTTCAATGAAAAACGACCCTAAGCAATGAGATTGAGGCCTTTATTTTATTAACGTCATATGATTTCATCTGCAGCAAGCATAACAACAATTTGCCTAATACTATGTCTCCACCGGACACTAATCCGCGATTAAAATAAATCTTTATTAAATCTCCTTCAAAGATGCATACATACAAAAACCTCTTTTATGACACTTTTAACCCTTTTGGCACACATTTATAACAGTTTGAGACTCGCAAAAGGAAACCGAAACTTTCCACGTATAACAGATCTGTTTCAACTACGTTTTCTACAGGGATTTTTACTTCAATATTGTTTTGTCGCTTCAGGGTAAATTTTACTGTCATACTCTTTTTTAGAGCCATATTGACAACAAAAAAGTGCTCGTTTCAAATCTTATGTTCTTCCGGTGGAGACGCATTTTAAGTTATCTCCTCCTAATTGCAGTTATATAGCCAGTGGAGACATAGTACAATCTCCTACAAGTCACGATATTTACTATACAATAATTTAATCTCGGCAAGTAATTAACATAAATCTCTGCGTAAATCTCAGCCACTATTTTCTTTTTTTATGTCTTTTTTAACCCTTTTTCCACATCTTTAAAGAGCTTGAGACTCGAAAACTCAAACGGAAACTGTTCACGTATGACAGATCTGTGACAAATACGACAATTTGACAAACACCTACTAATAATACGACAAATACTACATCGTTGTCGCTACAGATGGTAAATGACATTGTCACTCTCTTTTGACAGCTAAAATGATAAGAAATGGGTGCTCGTGTCAAATTAATCTTGTGTATGTTTGTCCGGTGGAGACACATCGGTATTATTTTTAAACCTTCTCCCGGTAATCACCGACAATCAACAGCAGCGGATTACAAAACAATACTAACGAACGAACGCTTTCATTACTTTTTTGTTCGGGGTCGAACAGCTCTTCTGCCAACTAATGAACTCCTCACCATAGCACATTTAGCAGAGAACAACCTTTATAGCCTTCTTGATTAAACTTTAGAATTACATCCCTCTCTACACGCCTTTACCACATCCTTTTCGAGAAAGTGGTGCACACAGGGCTTAGATATTAACAGCAAGCTGTGGTTGTTTAGTTTAAGTACATAGGTCCACCAAATGAGAACCACATTTAAAAATAAAAAGATTCCTTCCTCTTATGGCCGACCCCAAGGTGCTCATGACTTTATCCGAACCGAACAAAACGTACGTAAGGAAGCTATGTTTGTATCGATAGCGCCGAACACAGAACCGGAAACTGCAATCGTTATATCCTTAAAGAAACTCAATTAAGACCGCAATCTGGAAACAAGCATTTGTGCGACATTCCAAATGGAACAGGTTAATAAAAATGAAAACTTTAAGGCAGTACTGACCACAATCGATTTCCTCTCCAATAACCCAACATTGTCCAAAGGATTTTGTGGCATCGTTCCATGTACCTACCATCAAAGGAAATGCTGAAAACACGCCATACCACGTTAGAACTTAATCCCTTACAGCGTTTGAGATATTTTCACTGAATATCTACCAATGCTTGGCGAACCGAAGATCAAACGGTGCCGTTCATAAAAGCACCCCTAGGACACTCGGCTCTGAATAAAGGAATATCTGCACATTCAGTAAAAACCTTTAGTATTTTCCCGACCATATAGTCGAAAACAAATATTCAAAGTTTTCCATCCATAAGCAAGACTTAACCAGCAAAAAAATGGCCAACAACGAACAATCAACTGATTTCGCATCTCTTTATGCGGCACGGTTGTCCTCGCCAGGACTTTACCAAGAAACTTTTGGCAAATCGAACGCACTATAACAATAATCGTTTTTAATCAGCTTAAAACTTTAATGCTACACGATAGAGCACACATGTGGGAAAAGTGTTAGTGAAACGTTGAAAGGATTCGCCAGATTCAGCCATCAGTTGCCTCTCGATTGGTGATGCTGTGTAATTCTGCAAAATTTCCCTTCTCGACGATGATGTGTCTGGAGTGGAAATGTTTCTAGAGCAAAGTTGTCTGCGCTACTTTTTGCACATTAGAAGTAAAGTTATCCGATTGAATTGTTACACACATTTTATGAATAAGTCCATGACAGGACATGGTGTATAAAAAGGACATTCATATGCGATATTTATATGAATTGAGAAATGTCTTATTTGAATGGAAGATTTTACTGTGTTGGCCTGGGGCATATACGTCTCATCGTATAACATATATAAGGCGAGTAAGATTTTTGTCCTTTCTTCAATCTCATTACCGAAGAATGTCTTGCAAACAACATTCATATCCTTTCTACCAAACCGAACGACCTCGAAGGCAATGATGTTTAGAAAATTATTGTTCTTGAATAAATTTATGAACGGGCCCATGTCCATGTCAGTATTATTATACGGATGAACAATTTTATAATCGCCTTGCATAAGGTCGACAAAAAAGTCCTTACGGTTGCGGACAGGTCAATAGGATTTAAGATTTTGACTGGTTTTTGTGGTTGCTATTCCTTCGATGTTTAAAAAAATATACAACGAATATAATTTGCAAATGGGCTTTGAAGTTAGAATACATCGGAGAAGGTTCTAACGGCTTTTCAAACAAAGACATGAAATGTTGTATGAATCTGTAAATCTTGAAGCATAAAAGGAATAATTTTACCTTTGATAAGAGCTGCCGTATTAATAAAGCTGGTTTAAAAGCTGCTTTCAATAAAACTTATAGTCACTAAAAATACCTCTTAATATGATGCTGATTAAAGCTGAATACCTTTCAATCCCTTGTAGAATTGCTCTTAATTTGCGTCTGGTATGGCCGAAGGCAGGAATGGCAAGATAGTACGTGTGTGTTTACGGTTGTTCTTCACTATTAAATACAATACAAATACGGGTTCTTCACTATTAAATACAAAATAGGTGCTCAAACACATATTATAAATATATTCGTTAATACATGACACCTAATAATAGGGTGTTTCCACCAGACACTTATCCGCGATAAAGGCAAATCTTCATTAAATCCCCCTCGGTCATAAGAATTACCATACGAATTTTATGCCCTCTACACACCGGACCGAAAAACGTGTTTTCGCGAAAACACGGGAAAACTTCGCGGAAAACCTGAGTTTTCCCATACATTTTCCTGTTTTGGTAACCTCGTGTTTTTTCCTCGTGATAAGTTTTCCTTGCAATCGTAAGATTTCACAAACAAACAAACCTTTTCACTAATTCAGCAGCGCAGCTGATTCTTTCTGTCAAAAAACAAAATTGAGTTCATATTTGTTTCTCGAGGAGGACGTAAAAGAGAATAAAGCGCTTTTTAATTTCTGTTAGTTTATGGCAAATATTTTGTGTGAAAAATCCAAATGCAAAATAAAACGCCCTTTTTTAATAGATAATGCAGGCGAATGGCTAATGACGTATTCTCTTCCACACCGAATCGTGAAACTGTTGTGGAATACAGGAAAAAATTGTTCTTTTCTCGTACACCTTAACGGAATCGGGCTAATGTTAATGTTCTTTTGAACTTCGAATTAGTTCGGTGTCGACACCGAACTCGGATTTTCGCCACGGTCGTATTTGACGGTGGGGGCTGGGTGTAGCTTTGATTGTGTATGCGAAGTGACGTTTCCACTCAATTTTCATTTGTTATTTCTTACAACGTGACTTTTGCTGTATAAAATCGATAAAAATTTACTAAATATCACTAAATATCAGCTAACAAAATTCATTTTATGTTAAGAGTACAAAAAACCGGCGCCAACAAAATCACACTATTAAAAGCAAAAAAAAAGTATAAACAAAATGCAGTCGAAACTATTTTACACTTAACGTGATGACTGCACCGGTTCGGTAATTGTCGTTCTGTTCACAATAAAACCGAGTGTCACGCTGGAATTGCCGCAAACGCCGACTATTCTTTGACAGCTCAGTGTGGCAGTTCGGTGTTCAATAGAAACGCCATAAGAAATAGAAAAAATGGCGCATAGAAAATGTGCGGCTAAATTCTTTTTCTTAGATACTAGCATTGATAGTCAAAATAGAGTCAAGATACTCAAATTGATAGTAGTAGTGAGTTTTGGAGAGTTCTGGGCCACTGTTGTGGTTTTCGCGTTGTGGTTTTCTTATCAGTAACCTGTGGTTTTTTTTTTTTGTGGTTATCTTCAGCAGCCGCGATCTTTGTGGTGGCAGAGGGGGTCGTTGACCTAGATCTTTGTGGTAAGGGGCATGATTTGTATGAGTCATAGTGGGGTGGTGGGCGGTGGGGCGGTGGGGCGGTGGGCGGTGGGGGGCTTGGGGGAAGTGGTGCTGTCTAAGTCCAGCGTATATACCTATGAAGACAGACAGACAGAATCGTCAGACTAATATTTTCAACATAGTGAGTAATAATTTGGATGAGAATTTCGTTCGTAAGGAAAAAATATATCAGTAAGCTTGGCCTTGTTCTTTGTGGTTAAATGGGGCAAAGTAAGATAGTGAGTAATAATTTGGGTGTCAGGTTCGCTTGTGCTGAAAAAAATTCGTTCGTAAAGAAAAAATATATCAGTAAGCTTGGCCTTGTTCTTTGTGGTTAAATGGGGCAAAGTAAGATAGTGAGTAATAATTTGGGTAGCAGGTTCGCTTGTGCTGAAAAAATATATGGTGTGTGGTCATCAAAAGAACTAATATGAAAATAGATTGGGGTCGTTGTATTGTCACTTGAAGTGAGGACTATGTCACTTGTTTAGAATAAAAAAAATAAAAAAATTCTTATCAGAAGACTGAACCACAATTTAACAGGAGTGGGGTCGTTGTATTGTCACTTGAAGTGTGGACTAGGTCACTGTTTTTGAATGAAAATAAAAAATAAAAATACTTATCAGAACCATATGTGTATGAAATAATTTTTGGATGAACCACAGTTGGATGAGATAGTAAAAAAATGTATGATATATCACTGTGAGAAATTTTTTTATCATAACGATGAACCACAATTTAACATAGGAGAATATAGTTCTATGGAGTTGTGAATATGAGACCCGAAAATATTTGTGGTATCCAAGGGAAAAAATAGAGAAAAAAGTGTGGTCTTCAAAAAAAATCTACAAGCAATATTCATATAAATAGAGGGCTTCAATTCCTTTTAGTTTAGTAGAAAAATATTGTGAGGAGCACCAGTCCGATTGTGAGGAAAAATGTAAGTATACCTATTCTATTTTTTTTTTGTTTATTTATTTATTGTTTTTATTGTTTATTGTTTTATTTTAATTTTTTTGTTTAGGACAAACGCAAATGAACTACTAAAGGAGGCGCGCGCGTACCTGGACGCGTTCGAAAAAGAAAATTGGGACTACGAGGATCTGTTGAGTTGCGCAAGGACCCAGCTGAACAACCTGGAGATCACTCCAGGACAACATAAACTCAAAACAACAATACATCTTCTAATGGCTATAGATGCTATAGCCAAGGATAATTGCATAAACGTAGAATTAAATAAATATTTAATAGCCCTATTGGGGTTATTTTAATTTACAAAAAAAAAAAAATAAAAAAAAAATTTTTTTTAAAAAAATTGTGTTTGTTTTGTTTTCATTATGTAGAAGAGAAACTTTTTTAGACTTTCAGCTTGTTTTTTTCCAGTAACTTTTTTAGGTCAATCGTTGGTCCTCTACACACTCCACATGATGTTAGGACAAATAATTTTCAGTGACAACGAGGATCTGTTGGCTAGCACAAGGGCTCAGCTGAACAATCTGGAGACTACTCCAGGACAAAACAAAATTAACAACAACGGGGTTATTGTAATTTACAATAAAAAAAATTAAAAAAAAAATTGTGTTTTTTTGTTTTCATTATGTAGAAGAGAAACTTTTTTAGACTTTCAGCTTTTTTCAGTACCTTTTTAGGTCAATCGTTGGTTTATTTCTTTTTTTTGGTTTCAACCTTCTTCATATATTAAAAATTAAAAAATCGTGACTAACAAACGCAGTTTAAAATAATAAAAAGAAAAATGCATGAATTGATTTATATGTTGTTTATTAAAACATTGCATATAAATTCAAATATCGCTTATTGGTATTTTATTATGACCCCAAGCATATGTACTTATTCCGTCACTACATAAATATCTCTTGGTTAGTGCTAGCTTATTAATAACTTGTGTATAAAGGTTATGCAACTTACTTCTAAATATATACTTCGATTTTGAAAAGCATTGTTTTTTTTTTTTTTTTTTTAATTAAACATTTGTGATAATCTCTTATATTTAAACTTTTAGTAATAGACTTTTTAACCCCCTTTGCTTTTTACTTCTCCAGTATCTACGCTAAAAGAATACATTTTAGCTCTTAAACCCACAAATTCCGCATTTTGTTAGAATTATTTTCATCTTTAAATTTACCAAGAATTTTACCATTCGTTTGTGATGTATCAAATCTTGATTTCTCCGGACTAATGACATCACTATATATATATATCAGAATAAAAATCATCTGTTGTTATTGAATAAATAAATGAGTCTGTATCCATATAATTTAATTTTACTGATTCTTCAAACTTTTCCCTCATATAATTATAATGAAAGTCGTACATATGTAAACCATTTTGATAACTCTAATACAACATTTTTTACTTCTAAACCAATAAAACATTTATTATTTAAGTTTTTTATATACGATATTTGTTGTTGTTGTTGATGGTTTTGTCTCAGCCTTGAAAGGATTCTTGATTACTAGGTACTGCCATTTCTTGCTCCACGATTCCTTCATGTCAGGGTTTGATTTTTTATCCATGATGCTGCCTTCACAAATTCTAAAATAAAACTGAATCCACTCGATGAAATCGAAGAATGGATCACTATTCATCTTCAGATGAAGAAAAAATTGTATGTAAACAGAGCATTCTCCGTTATGTTTTACCCTTCATCACTTTGACTTCAGAGATAAGTTTGATTGTGTTTGACTCTTTTTGCTTCATCAATTCAACGATAATTTTGAGGACATGAATAATCGCGTTCCTTTTGTGTATTGCTTATAAGTTAAGAGATTGCCATTTCATAAGTTTGCTTATAGTTTTCACAATTCAACCTTATTGTGTTCGTTCCTGCATCGAAAATATGGAGGAAAGACCTCATCACAACTTGAGTCTGAGAGCGATGATCGGCTGACCGGTGTACTTTGATTATAAACGTATGAATTTGTATGGGTTCTAAGTAAAACATCTGCTTCATCTTCTGATAGATTAGAATTTTTTGATCATGATTTATCCTATACTCAATTTATATTCATCGTTTGCAAGAGATAGTTGGTTGAAAATAAAAATAAAAAAACAGAATAATAATGTCAGTTATTCTTGACTTTTATTTGTAATTCGTATACGGAAACTTTGATCTAATGGTTCAATAATTGTTAAAGTATAGCCTTTTTTGTTAATGGCCTCAATTGTTGAATCCGACATCTTGGTGAATCGAGCTGGAAGAAAGGCCTATAAAAAAAATGAGTAAAAAAAGAAAACATTCTTCTCTTTTGATACTTACTTGGAATTCGCCCAGGTCACAGAGAATTGCATTTCCATACATGGTCTTGCAAATTCTTACGTTTTCGATGTTGTAAGCAGCACCTTGAATTAATTCGGAAATCTTTTTTGTTTCCTTATAGCTGCTTGCTTCAAGTTGATTTAATTCCTGTAGAGGATCCATCATACCCCTAGTTACTTTGAATGTTAAACTTATTAATTAAAAATTATTCAATTCGCTCGTCTTTTATACCATTTCATTGTCATAATGAAGACCACAGTAATAACCACAATGATAAGACTTTCCTTATGTTCTTCATAATACAATTTTGTCTTTTGTCATTGAAGTGTGGACTAGATTACTTATGTTGAATGAAAATTAAAAAAAATATTATTAGAACATCATGCATAAAGAATATTTTATTTTTGATGAACCGCAATTGGATGGGATGACAAAATTTCAAAATCAAAACTCAATACTATGGGTTTTCTTTTCATATAAGTATACATAACCATATTTAATAGAACTAGTTTTTTTCTCAGAAACTATAGCAAAAAAACCTTTTTTAGGCCAATCGTTGGCCCTCTGCACACTCCACATGATGTCAGGAAAAATAATTTTCAGTGCACGTTTCATCTTATTAATCCAACGACTAAGATCCCTCCCTTTGCATATAGATAATTCGTTAAACGATGGGTAAGTGTTTGTTGAAATCATCTCCTTAACAATGATTGCCTCCTCAGGATTCTTGGTATTATTTACAGGTGAATTTAACATGATTTCATCGCAATATAAAAAGTCTATATTTTCATTGGACTTGTCATCACTACTTGTTGAGCTTTCACATAGAGATATTTCGTTAATCGATGGACACGTCTCTGTTGAAATCAGTTCCTTAACAACGATTGTCTCCTCAGGATTCTTGGTATTACTTACTGGTGAATTTAACATGATTTCATCGGAATATAAAAAGTCGTTATTTTCATTGGGTTTGTTATCACTATTAATTGAGCTTTGATCATCGAAGACGTAATTCATGAGGTCATTTATGTTGATGAATTCCTCAAACTCTAGACAACAGGTGTCATTCTCAAAGTGCTCTTTTGAATTTTCCTCTATCTCTATTTCCATCACTTCATTCGTATTAGTTTCCTCTGGACTGTAATTATCTTCTTGTAACCATGACATCGAGGGTTCATTATAGAACCATCTATAAAAATCTTTTTCAAAATGATTGTTCATGACGTTTTTTTTTTTTTTTTGCTTTTATCTGGAAAAAATATTTTTTTTTATTTCAATTAGTTATTTCTTTTTTTGGTTTCAACCTTCTTCATATAATAAAAATTAAAAAATAGTATCTAACAAACGCAGTTTAAAATAATAAAAAGAAAAATGCATGAATTGATTTATATGTGGTTTATTAAAACATTGTATATAAATTCAAATATCACTTATTGGTATTTTATTATGACCCCAAGCATATGTACTTATTCCGTCACTACATATATATCTCTTGGTGTCATTACAACTTAGTGCTAGCTTATTAATAACTTGTGTATAAAGGTTATGCAACTTACTTCTAAATATATACATCGATTTGAAAAGCATTGTTTTTTTAATTAAACATTTGTGATAATCTCTTATATTTAAACTTTTAGTAACAGACTTTTTAACCCCCTTTGCTTTTTTTACCACTTCTCCAGTATCTACGCTAAAAGAATACATTTTAGCTCTTAAACCAACAAATTCCAGCATTTTGTTAGAATTATTTTCATCTTTAAATTTACCAAGAATTTTACCATTCGTTTGTGGAAAATTGTGTAAGTTGTCTATGGGATATTCTGATGTATCAAATCTTGATTTCTCCGGACTAATGACATCACTATATATATCAGAATAAAAATCGTCTGTTGTTATTGAATAAATAAATGAGTCTGTATCCATATAATTTAATTTTACTGATTCTTCAAACTTTTTCCTCATATAATTATAATGAAAGTCGTACATAAGCCATTTTGATAACTCTAATACAACAAAACCTAAATAAATCGGTTTATCATATGTTACTTTCCCCTTTATCATTTCAATAGCACACATATCTGGACTAAATATAGATCGGCTATGGTAATTAGGGTTTGCAATTAGCTTTCTTGCACTAAAAAAATTTCGTTTAACATCCCAATTGGTTACTATCTTCACATCTCTTCGCTTTTCTACATTTTCCATAGTTTTACCATAGACACTGTTATTCATTAATTTGAAAAAGTCTTTTTCAAACTTGTTTGTAGCTCTTTTCCTATATTCGGTATTAAGTTCTATATATTTATGAAGCCATTTAGATTGGGTAAAGGACAATACTCTATGTACTTTAGTAATAGTAAGTCCATTCGCCAGACATTGCTGTAAATTCTTGAGATGAACAATATATTTAGTCTTTTTATTTAGATTTGCTGTCAACTTAGGAATTTTACTCCCCGGAGTTATTGTATTTTCTGGACAAAATGGAAGATCATTATGAGAATCGTGAAGATCCTCTGGGTAAGCTAAATCTACTTCCAATACGCACCCAAAATTATTATTTTCTTTCAAATTAAAAATATAATCTGTGGTGTAGATCTCAGGATCTTGCCATTGAAAATTTCCATCGGGAAGCGGTTGCGACATTGCCCAACCATATAAATTATTTGCATCGAAATACATGAGAAATTCACTTTTTTTAGTTTCATCATAATTATCTATATACTTATTATTTGCCTTAGCATGACGATGACTACATTGACATAAGCCACCACGGATACCTTTTTTAAAGAAATTAAACATATCAATATCGGTTAAAAGTTCTAATTTAATGTTTGTCACCTTTAGCATTGCATCCCAAGATAAACCGGGAGATGTATAGTAGTGACATGGATCTAACTCATATATTTTTTGACAAACTTTACGGAAATTCTCAAATATATCAGTCAACAATAAAACATCACTCTGTAGATATAAAAGCATGTAATCTTTTAAAGTTTTGCAATTGAAATGTTTCCATACTTTAAGAGCGTGATTATAGTCCTTTTCTAAGCAATATTCATCCGTTAATTTATTATAAAATTTTGAAATTGGTGGAAGAAAGCAATCTTCTAAACGATCCCATGAATCGAGATAATCATAGGGAAATACACCTTTCCTAAGCATTAATTTAAGTGACTCATCATCATTTTTATAAACTATCTTGTTAACAATGAAATCATCTTCCGATAGATTTTTCACTAAAGAGTCTATACTAGATTGAAGAAATCGAAAAGAATCTAAGAACCTCATTTCAAACGCGTTGTCAACTCGCTTGGAAAGTGAAATATAGTTTTCCTTATTTAATGGAATTATTTTTATTTCACCACTAATTTTACCCAAACTTTTTACAAATAGATGGCAATCATAACCTGAAAAATTATGTAAAAAAATTGGGAAAAACTTCGGGATACAAAAATCTAAATTACACTTTGAATGCGCAGGTCCTCTATACTTGCCGGTGAAGTGGCAATGATCTCTTACTCTTATATCTGACTGACTAAAATTATTCTTACATATACTGCATACAGGAGATATATGATGAAAGTTATTCTCAAGGTCCGTCAATCGTATCATCTTCTTTGGTTTCTGTATGACTTCCATATAAAGGTATTTGAGATCTTCAACTAGCATCTCAACAAATTTATCCGTTGAGTTTTTTCCTAAGAAAAAAAAAATTTTTTTTCATTAATTGTTATATAATTATTAATTTAATTCCTCACCAATAAATGTTCTGTGTTTATTTAAATCATTATCAAATGAACACTTAATATAATATGAAAAAGCACATGGTACATGTTGTTGTACATTTGTGGTTGAGGAAGTTTCTGGATTCGGTATACAGTAATTCATAGGATCTAGGATGGATTCAAAGTCAGCGTACACAGTAAAGGGAACTTGCAACTTTCTTTCTTGTTTAACAAACTCCAACACATTCATTCCTTTTTCTGGCATTATCGTTACCTTTTTACAACATTCACTTTTGTGTTTCTGCAGCTTGGATTTGTTGGTAAACTGTATTAAACAAGTGTTACAGAGATATATTTCTCCTTTGTGTTGTGTTATTTGACTGCTCAATAATCGTGAGATGTTCTTGATATACACATAATGTGTTTGACTACCATCGAAACTTTCACAAAAAAGCAAATTAATATGTTTAGCCTTTTCTTGACGTGTATGATAATAGGGTCCAATTATATCATATTTTTTTTTATTTTTTTCATAACCAAAAACGTTAACACTAATGGTCGGGTTGTTGTCTTCAAAAATTTTCACATCTTTAACAATAAGAGGAAACTGCATGTTTCGAAAATTAAGGACTTCTTCATTAACTATTATTGTCTCACTTGCTATGGAACTAATATTATATACTGATGATCTTTCATTATGTTGAACTCTATTATGAAGAGCCGATATGATAGCCCATTTAAAACAATATTCATCATTGTTTTTTACATTTATACAAGCCTTTTTTAAGCAAATCTCCGCTGGTAATGAAAAATATGATGAAGCCCGAAGTGGTTGGTATTTATTGATATTTATTTCAATTCTTAGAAATGATAGCAAAGCCCATCCGCTATCTGCTTCTTGGAATTCCTCTAACTTTGTCTTGATGACTTCAATCATTTTATTCAACTTTTCAGTTATATCATTGTCTTGTAGAATTGTATCCATCGCCGCCTGCATACTCTTGGTACTCGTGATCATGTTGTCATCATTATTTGAATGTTTTACAAATTCACAAAATAATTCAATGTTGAATTTGAAAGCTGTCATAATTTCCAATTCGCTTGTTAACAATTTCATTATTAAATCCATATATTTTTCAAATAATGCTTCTACATTCAATATAGACTCGTCTTTATTAGTAATTGAAAAGGTTTTAATTCTATTTTTAAACGCGCTCTCTATACAACAAACGTTTTCTTGTATAACCTTCTTAGCCTTTTCCTTGTGACTATTTTTCCTTTTGTGCTGAGCCCAATACCTTTCATTAACATCCTCTTCACAAATAACGCATCGTTTATAAACAGTAGGGTTTATTTTTCGTTTTTTAACATGCACTTCGGTAGAAGTCGATGGATATGGATCTGAAGAAGGGTGCCTCTTTTCACTACATCTTTCTAGTTTAGAATGTCTAACGAAAGAGGATTTATCCCAAAATTCCCTACTACACACTTCACAACGAAACATTTTTTATCTTTTTTAGACGATGCACACTCACTCGGTGTAATAAAACGATTGACGCGAATAGAGAACCTGATTTTGTTTTTATATGAATATAATTATTGTAACACTACAAAACTTACTTCAAAATCAAAGGAGTCTCTCTCACGTAAATCAAACCTTTTTCCTTTTACAACTGACTTGTTATTAATTTAAGTCGTCTATTTATATACCTTTTTAGATACCATAAATATTTTGGGGTTTTTTTTTTTATATTGTCATAATGTTATTCAAGTGTGCCCATCCAATTGCGGTTGTTCAAAAAAAATTCTTTATAAACATTGTTCTGATAACAATTTTTTTATTTCTTTAATAATTTTCATTCAAAATTACTCACTATCTTACTATGTTACATTCAACCACAAAGATCAAGGACAACGACCTACCTCAACGATCAAAAATAAACATTCAACCACAAGACCAAGGTTACTGATAGTTTTCTATGCAAGTGAAATAACCACCCAAATTATTACTCACTATGTTGAAAATGTGAGCCTGCTGATTTCTCTCTGTTTGTGCATAAGTAGGTACGACAGCCGTTGAATGATTTTTTTTTTTTTGAACTGTTCAGATTACAAAATATAATCAAATGGACCCGGGCTGTATGGATCCAGTGAAATACAATGCTTATACTTTGAACGAATATTAGAATATTAGAAAAATTTTGTGTTCATATGAAAAACTATGATCCTAATTCATAAGTCAAGGTAATCGAGGTCAAAAGTATAAAATGATTAACCTTTTAATTCAGGGTAGTGTTATGTGTTATGGTTATATGCATTAGAATAGAACTGATAGACTCGAACAATTAAATATTATATATATATTATATATATTAGCTAAATATTAATTAAATATTATATATTAATTTGATATTCAGAATCAGAAATCAACGAGAACAAAAATTGTTATAATGAATCATCATTAAAATATTCTAGTCCACCAGAAGAAGAAGAAGATTTTTCACTAAGAACCCCCCACAAATTCATGTGCTAATAATCAAAGTTGACTTTCTCTTTCATATGGTAAACTTTTTTTCTGGGCTCTCCTCAAACTGATTTTTGAGCTCATTTGTTAGATCTGATACTCTTTGTTGTTGTGATAAAAAAAATAATAATTTCTTACAATTGCAGTTCATCCAAAAATAAAAGATACTTTATGCATGATGTTTCTAATAAGATTTTTTTTTAAATTTTCATTCAACATAAGTGATCTAGGTCACACTTCAAGTGACAAAGGTAAATTGTATTATGAAGAATAATTGAAAAGTCTTTTCATTGTAGTTATTTGGAAATCGGGCTGTATGGAACCGCCCTGGAGCTGTTCGGAGCCACTCTGAAGCTGTTCGGAACCGCTCTGAAGCTGTTCGGAACCGCCCTGGAGCTGTTCGGAACCGCTCTGGAGCAGTTCGGAACCGCCCTGGAGCAGTTCGGAACCGCCCTGGAGCTGTTCGGAACCGCTCTGAAGCTGTTCGGAACCGCTCTGAAGCTGTTCGGAACCGCCCTGGAGCTGTTCGGAACCGCTCTGGAGCTGTTCGGAACCGCCCTGGAGCTGTTCGGATCTGCCCTGGAGCTGTTCGGAACCGCTCTGGAGCTGTTCGGAACCGCCCTGGAGCTGTTCGGAACCGCTCTGGAGCTGTTCGGAACCGCCCTGGAGCTGTTCGGAACCGCTCTGAAGCTGTTCGGAACCGCTCTGGAGCTGTTCGGAACCGCTCTGAAGCTGTTCGGAACCGCTCTGG
The DNA here is from genome assembly GCA_947623515.1 of Neoascia interrupta. Lineage (NCBI taxonomy): Eukaryota > Metazoa > Arthropoda > Insecta > Diptera > Syrphidae > Neoascia > Neoascia interrupta. The sequence continues at coordinate 20,035,281 of OX392462.1, read as the reverse complement.
AGCTGTTCGGAACCGCCCTGGAGCTGTTCGGAACCGCTCTGGAGCTGTTCGGAACCGCTCTGAAGCTGTTCGGAACCGCTCTGGAGCTGTTCGGAACCGCCCTGGAGCTGTTCGGAACCGCTCTGGAGCTGTTCGGAACCGCCCTGGAGCTGTTCGGAACCGCCCTGGAGCTGTTCGGAACCGCCCTGGAGCTGTTCGGAACCGCTCTGAAGCTGTTCGGAACCGCTCTGGAGCTGTTCGGAACCGCCCTGAAGCTGTTCGGAACCGCTCTGGAGCTGTTCGGAACCGCTCTGAAGCTGTTCGGAACCACTCTGGAGCTGTTCGGAACCGCCCTGGAGCTGTTCGGAACCGCCCTGTATGGAACCACCCCTGTACGGAACTGGGCTGTTCGGAACCGCTCCTATATGAAAAACAATCACCAACAACAAATATCGCTTATAAAAATTTCAATAATAAATATTTATATTGGTTTTGACTTTGACTTAATTATTTATAGGTAAGTGTGACTTTCACTTTCATATAACAAACTTTTTTTCTAGACTCTCCTGAAACAGATTTTTGAGCTCGTTTGTTAGATCTACTACTCTTTATCGTTATGATAAAAAATAATTTCTTACAATGATATACATAACATAAATTTTGTTATCCCATCCAATTGCGGTTCATCTAAAATAAAATATACTTTATGCATGATGTTCTAATAATATTTTTTTTTTAATTTTCATTCAACATAAGTAATCTAGTCCACACTTCAATGACAAAAGACAAAATTGTATTATGAAGAACATAAGGAAAGTCTTATCATTGTGGTTATTACTGTGGTCTTCATTATGACAATGAAATGGTATAAAAGACGAGCGAATTGAATAATTTTTAATTAATAAGTTTAACATTCAAAGTAACTAGGGGTATGATGGATCCTCTACAGGAATTAAATCAACTTGAAGCAAGCAGCTATAAGGAAACAAAAAAGATTTCCGAATTAATTCAAGGTGCTGCTTACAACATCGAAAACGTAAGAATTTGCAAGACCATGTATGGAAATGCAATTCTCTGTGACCTGGGCGAATTCCAAGTAAGTATCAAAAGAGAAGAATGTTTTCTTTTTTTACTCATTTTTTTTATAGGCCTTTCTTCCAGCTCGATTCACCAAGATGTCGGATTCAACAATTGAGGCCATTAACAAAAAAGGCTATACTTTAACAATTATTGAACCATTAGATCAAAGTTTCCGTATACGAATTACAAATAAAAGTCAAGAATAACTGACATTATTATTCTGTTTTTTTATTTTTATTTTCAACCAACTATCTCTTGCAAACGATGAATATAAATTGAGTATAGGATAAATCATGATCAAAAAATTCTAATCTATCAGAAGATGAAGCAGATGTTTTACTTAGAACCCATACAAATTCATACGTTTATAATCAAAGTACACCGGTCAGCCGATCATCGCTCTCAGACTCAAGTTGTGATGAGGTCTTTCCTCCATATTTTCGATGCAGGAACGAACACAATAAGGTTGAATTGTGAAAACTATAAGCAAACTTATGAAATGGCAATCTCTTAACTTATAAGCAATACACAAAAGGAACGCGATTATTCATGTCCTCAAAATTATCGTTGAATTGATGAAGCAAAAAGAGTCAAACACAATCAAACTTATCTCTGAAGTCAAAGTGATGAAGGGTAAAACATAACGGAGAATGCTCTGTTTACATACAATTTTTTCTTCATCTGAAGATGAATAGTGATCCATTCTTCGATTTCATCGAGTGGATTCAGTTTTATTTTAGAATTTGTGAAGGCAGCATCATGGATAAAAAATCAAACCCTGACATGAAGGAATCGTGGAGCAAGAAATGGCAGTACCTAGTAATCAAGAATCCTTTCAAGGCTGAGACAAAACCATCAACAACAACAACAAATATCGTATATAAAAAACTTAAATAATAAATGTTTTATTGGTTTAGAAGTAAAAAATGTTGTATTAGAGTTATCAAAATGGTTTACATATGTACGACTTTCATTATAATTATATGAGGGAAAAGTTTGAAGAATCAGTAAAATTAAATTATATGGATACAGACTCATTTATTTATTCAATAACAACAGATGATTTTTATTCTGATATATATATATAGTGATGTCATTAGTCCGGAGAAATCAAGATTTGATACATCACAAACGAATGGTAAAATTCTTGGTAAATTTAAAGATGAAAATAATTCTAACAAAATGCGGAATTTGTGGGTTTAAGAGCTAAAATGTATTCTTTTAGCGTAGATACTGGAGAAGTAAAAAGCAAAGGGGGTTAAAAAGTCTATTACTAAAAGTTTAAATATAAGAGATTATCACAAATGTTTAATTAAAAAAAAAAAAAAAAAAAAAAACAATGCTTTTCAAAATCGAAGTATATATTTAGAAGTAAGTTGCATAACCTTTATACACAAGTTATTAATAAGCTAGCACTAACCAAGAGATATTTATGTAGTGACGGAATAAGTACATATGCTTGGGGTCATAATAAAATACCAATAAACGATATTTGAATTTATATGCAATGTTTTAATAAACAACATATAAATCAATTCATGCATTTTTCTTTTTTTATTATTTTAAACTGCATTTGTTAGTCACGATTTTTTAATTTTTAATATATGAAGAAGGTTGAAACCAAAAAAAAGAAATAAACCAACGATTGATCTAAAAAGGTACTGAAAAAAGCTGAAAGTCTAAAAAAGTTTCTCTTCTACATAATGAAAACAAAAAAACACAATTTTTTTTTTAATTTTTTTATTGTAAATTACAATAACCCCGTTGTTGTTAATTTTGTTTTGTCCTGGAGTAGTCTCCAGATTGTTCAGCTGAGCCCTTGTGCTAGCCAACAGATCCTCGTTGTCACTGAAAATTATTTGTCCTAACATCATGTGGAGTGTGTAGAGGACCAACGATTGACCTAAAAAAGTTACTGGAAAAAAACAAGCTGAAAGTCTAAAAAAGTTTCTCTTCTACATAATGAAAACAAAACAAACACAATTTTTTTAAAAAAATTTTTTTTTTTATTTTTTTTTTTGTAAATTAAAATAACCCCAATAGGGCTATTAAATATTTATTTAATTCTACGTTTATACAATTATCCTTGGCTATAGCATCTATAGCCATTAGAAGATGTATTGTTGTTTTGAGTTTATGTTGTCCTGGAGTGATCTCCAGGTTGTTCAGCTGGGTCCTTGCGCAACTCAACAGATCCTCGTAGTCCCAATTTTCTTTTTCGAACGCGTCCAGGTACGCGCGCGCCTCCTTTAGTAGTTCATTTGCGTTTGTCCTAAACAAAAAAATTAAAATAAAACAATAAACAATAAAAACAATAAATAAATAAACAAAAAAAAATAGAATAGGTATACTTACATTTTTCCTCACAATCGGACTGGTGCTCCTCACAATATTTTTCTACTAAACTAAAAGGAATTGAAGCCCTCTATTTATATGAATATTGCTTGTAGATTTTTTTTGAAGACCACACTTTTTTCTCTATTTTTTCCCTTGGATACCACAAATATTTTCGGGTCTCATATTCACAACTCCATAGAACTATATTCTCCTATGTTAAATTGTGGTTCATCGTTATGATAAAAAAATTTCTCACAGTGATATATCATACATTTTTTTACTATCTCATCCAACTGTGGTTCATCCAAAAATTATTTCATACACATATGGTTCTGATAAGTATTTTTATTTTTTATTTTCATTCAAAAACAGTGACCTAGTCCACACTTCAAGTGACAATACAACGACCCCACTCCTGTTAAATTGTGGTTCAGTCTTCTGATAAGAATTTTTTTATTTTTTTTATTCTAAACAAGTGACATAGTCCTCACTTCAAGTGACAATACAACGACCCCAATCTATTTTCATATTAGTTCTTTTGATGACCACACACCATATATTTTTTCAGCACAAGCGAACCTGCTACCCAAATTATTACTCACTATCTTACTTTGCCCCATTTAACCACAAAGAACAAGGCCAAGCTTACTGATATATTTTTTCTTTACGAACGAATTTTTTTCAGCACAAGCGAACCTGACACCCAAATTATTACTCACTATCTTACTTTGCCCCATTTAACCACAAAGAACAAGGCCAAGCTTACTGATATATTTTTTCCTTACGAACGAAATTCTCATCCAAATTATTACTCACTATGTTGAAAATATTAGTCTGACGATTCTGTCTGTCTGTCTTCATAGGTATATACGCTGGACTTAGACAGCACCACTTCCCCCAAGCCCCCCACCGCCCACCGCCCCACCGCCCCACCGCCCACCACCCCACTATGACTCATACAAATCATGCCCCTTACCACAAAGATCTAGGTCAACGACCCCCTCTGCCACCACAAAGATCGCGGCTGCTGAAGATAACCACAAAAAAAAAAAAACCACAGGTTACTGATAAGAAAACCACAACGCGAAAACCACAACAGTGGCCCAGAACTCTCCAAAACTCACTACTGATAGTCACTTGTTTCATTTAAAATTATTGTTTTAAATCATTCGAGTTCGTTGGCTTTTATTGTTCACCAGTTAATAAATTTGCGCTTGGTGTCAAACTGACTGAAATGTCAACCAAACCTTGGTCGTGTTCAGTGTGAATGACTCAATGAGTTTTCGTAAACTTTTTTTCCGAAAACTCAGTTTTTGATCCGGTGTGAAAAGGGCATTAATCTCTACACATTGAAATTTAAATTTGATCGAATAATAAATCTGTTTCACGCGTGATATGAAGAAACAAAAGAAATTTATCTTTACCTTTAATTCACATCTGGGTATCTACCATGAATAAAAGAATTTTCAGCAGAGCTAACTGTAGATCTGGCGCAATTCGATTTTGTGCAATTCGATGCGTGTAAAAAAAAGTCCCCTTTTTTGTACTCTGTGCTGGCCAATCACAGATCATCAGTCTACTTTACTTCGAATCTAATGACGAGTTGCGTAGTAAATGTTTTTTTTTTCAAAATGTCATAATCTGTGATTTGTGGCTGTCATCAACTCAGCTGTGTTGGTTTAATCGTGTAAAGGGAACCGCAGAAGATATGATGATGCCGTTGATGTGGATGAGGTCTGAGGTGTGGTAGGATCTGTCAAAAAATTTAAATGCACTGAGGTGTGTACACTAAAACAGTATGGTGACGTTGATGATGACGCTGCTGGTTGATGTTGAAAAAGTTTATCTACGATCGCCTGTGTGGACTGAAATCTAATTAAAGTCCAAAACGCAATGTTGCGTTTTGGACTTTAAGCAGAGTAGAAACAACGGGCGCTTATGGGGCAAAACGAAATGTTACTTCAAAACTTCACCCGCGTTTACGATAAATACTGTCTACGATATTTACGGTCACGTAACAGGTTTACGTAGAGTAGAGATGTTTGAGTAGAGAATGTGATGTTTTTCGGTATAATTTCTGATTTCAGTTTTTCGCGACAACTCGCAATGTGTTGGTTTTTAGCATGCACAAAGACACGAGTGCCCCAACTTGGATTTATTTGTGATGGAATTCAAAGAAATAATTTTATTTTCATTGCTATCCAGCTTGGTTCGTTTTTAAAAAAGCACCTTTTCTGCTCGCTCTTTTGCAAATATCTTTTTAAATGTCTTTCAACAGAAATTTAATATGTTTGAACTGATACTTTCCAATTTCTTACCCCAAAACACAAAGCGACATTTCGTTTTGCAAATCTGTTAGGTGCGTAAAGTTTTGGAAAAGGATGGCAACGCACATTAACGCACGCACGCAGCAACGCAGCTTTGCGATTCTAGCTTAATTTAGCTAGTTGCGTTTTAGTTTTCAATTTTTTGGATGATTTTGTCTCGTGGAATCAAAAAAGAAATGTCAAAAATTAAAGCATTCGTCAAGTTGCTGGTAGGGACGATGACATATCTCAGGAGCTATAAAACAATTTCGTTGTAAAAAAAAAACCCATAGAAACCGTATATGTATGTGACAGATCTATCATATGTAGACGGTTTGCGTTTTCCTTTTCAACACCAAAACGGTTACACGGGTGTTCGAAAAGGATTGCAAGTCGCATAAAAAAGGTGTGTAAAAAGGTTAAATAAGATTTAGAAACCTTTTCAATATATTAAATCTTTTATGGTGGGTTAGTCGAATATTAATTCAAATCGCAGAAAAGTGTACAGTGGAAACATGCGGCATTTGGCAAATTAGTGAGATTTGTAAGTCTTGTATACGTATTTTAAAAATGTCCCAACAGTAGCATTTTGTGGAGCTCTCAATTATTTGATACTATCATATCTTTCACAGTAAATACGAAGGATGTGTCCGAAATGTACAGGTTACGTGATCGCTTGAATTTCCTTGCAACCAACCATTTCGACCTCCCCTAGGCAAAAAGAGTTAATACCCTTCCTTGATCACAGGCGCCTGTCAAACAACTAGCACTAGCACGCGCTCTTAGCGGAGCGGCGAAAAAACGTCACATTCAATACATTCGCAGGCCGCTTAAGTACTTCTGTGGCAATAAGTTGAAGTAGAGAATAATTGGTGTTGCTCTATCCCAGGGAACCTGTCCGTAGAGTTTAAGTAGGCATCTTGAACCTTCCGGAATGGGTACTAACCAAAATAGGGAGGGACTTAAGGTCAATGGCGACAATGTAGGATATTGGTGACAGCGACCATTAACAGATCTGTTGCGCCGTTTAAGGTATTAGGTACTAAAATCACCATTGAACTGACAGACCACTGAGCTGTGAGTATTTCATGGCCACCCTAAGAAACGGTGAAATATCGCTGAGTCATAGGTTCGCTCCATTTTACATTGTAATTCGTCCAACCGCTTTATGTGCTCAGAAAATGAAAACGAACTTGTCAAGCAAACCTTATTTAGTTTGCTTGATGAGTTTGTAAATTTTACTGCCCCGTCGGAGCTCGAATTTGGATCCCGTGCACAGTGGTCCTACACACTAACTACTGCACCACGAAGCCCACTGCTTTTTCAGCAAGGCAGATCAAAACTAATGGTTATACCCATGGACGCCCCATCTACTCAACGGCACCCATGGTTCAGCTCAACACCTGCACCTACCAATTTTAGACGACTTAACTTGGTATCGAGTTCACAATTCACAAGTCAGTTTTTTTATGATAAAAGTCAATGCATCTTCGGTTTACAAAATTTTCAAGTTAGGTAGGTACCTGGTAACTAAAAATTCTCTCAATCATAGATTTTCCCTGACTGTATATCTAGAAATAGGTGGGTGTACCAAGCGTAAAACAGTTTAAAATGTCCATCAAGCCGCCTCTAACTAAAGTCTCAAAATTACATTGACGACCGCTACGCGCTATTTTGCATTGCTGTTAACATTCATTTATTCCTCCGTCACCTTCATTTAGGTCCGTCCCCTCCCCTTTTTAGCGGCAATAAATTCTCTCTCGACTAAATGAAATAGTACTCCAGGCGCTATAAAATATCCGAAATAGCCAGCAAAAACCATGCCATTCCAGGTTCGTCACCCCCAAAGGAAGGAACGAACACACCGACAACCAATGACCTCCTGTAAAATATGCTAATTTATTCAATTTACAGTTAAATAATTACCGTCTATCAAAATGCCATCCAATTTTCGTCGAAACAAAAGTCCATCAAAGTTCCACCAACACCAAACACCATTCGACGAGGACATAGTACGAGTGCCTATACCTACCTTTAAACACACCGCCCATGCGTTGCGAAAGCAACTGAACCATCGCCGAAATCTGATAAGGGATCCTCTTCCAAATCGTCCGCAATAGCCTACACACGCATATACTTGTCTGTACAGTAAACGTCGTTCGTCCTCGTGGCAGTAGCAGGACTTCCCCAATCAAGGATAAAACAACAGCGAAATGAACACAAAAATTCCGATCCAACAAAACTGATAAAAGTGGAAGCCATCTGCTAACACCTATAGGTACAGCACTTGGAATGATTTAGACCCGCCGCCGCCGACATGACTGCCACTTGTACAAGGATCTAAAAGAGGACACACTCTACAAATAAAAAAGGGGAACAACAAAGTGGAGAACAAGAAAAATAACAACATGTCCGTTTAAAGACAAAGACACAATAATCGATTTATTATCCTTGAGACTGTTGTTTTACCAAATGTTACTCCGTAAATACCTAACAATAAACTATGAACTACTAAATCGCTTTTTGCTGGACGCTCTGCACCATAAGGACCATGCCTCCCATTGAAATGTCGTGCTCCTTGGCTGGCGTAGAAGTACGTCCTTACGATATCACTTGTTCTGTTTGTCACACACACTCAAACACGTACAAACCCACTGGGCAAATGCGATAAATTTTCCGCCTTTAAGTTGCACAAATCCTATTGTAGACTAATTCCTTGGCAAGGACTTTCCGCAAACAAGGAGTACGTTTGCTCGTCGGAGCCCTTCTCGAGCAGTTCGCACAGAGCCACTATGTAGGTTTGGGCCATTTGTAGCGTTTCGAACTTGGAAAGTTTTTGATCGATGGCAGGAGCTGGAACTACTTCTCGCAGTCGGTCGAACGCCTCGTTGAGTCCGTTCATTCGTTTGCGTTCCCTGGCGTTGGCTGCTTGGCGGCGTTTTCGCAGTATCGTCGGGCTGGGCGGTTGTGAGGAGCGAGTTGACCGGTTGCGTCCACTTGAGGACTTCTGTGAGGAGGATGCCCGCGATGAAGTTTCTTCTGCTTCAAGATGATCGTAAAATCGCTGGTCGTCGACGGGGGTTGTGTTGGATCCATTGACGACGATATAGTCCACGTGCCAGTTGCCCAAGCAGCTTTGGTTGAACACATCACTGGGTGGCTGCGCGGCGTTGAAGTGATACGGGCTACCGGTGTAGTTTGAGCTATCCTCCTCTGAGGAATACTGAAAGTCTGTCAGCGAAGTGTGATGTATCCGATGCCGAGCAGACGAGCCGGCATTCATTGCGCTGTGAATTTCTTGACTTTCGACGAAGAACTGACCAGGCAACGCGGAAGAAGCACCTCTGACCTGTCTGATAGTCGTTTGGCACGCGACATGCACTCATACTTATGCACACTCAGTCGGATAACAGACGGGGGCTCCTCAAGGCTCGTCTGCGGCGATCAATTTTGGTGGGAGAGAGTCGTCCGCATCGTCATCATCGTTAGGGGATGGATGAACCGCATGCCGATGCAATGCGATCGTATAATTTTTGTGTGCTACACCAACCAACCCTTCGGCCGTGTTGCGGTATAATAGTCAACGTTTAAATGCTTTTCTGATAGGGAGTCGTCCTGTGGTCTTTTTGTTGTTCTTTTTGGTCGTTGGCCTGGCACGCGCCATATGTTGGCAACATATGTGTAACCTTTTTTTTTTGCTTCGGCCATGTGAGTATGTCATTTTGGTTGCAGCAGTGAATGAATTTTATTAGCCACAGTTGTGCGAGGGACGATGATGTACGATATCCTTGTTTTTCTCTATTTTAAATTAGATGGCTCGATTGCGAGGTTTTTTGTGATCAGTTGAACAGGAAAATTACTGTTCAGTTGAATGATTTGCAAAGTGATGGATTAAATTTTTTTATTGGGCCTAGAAATGTACCTCCCGTCCGTTACGTACAATGACATTTTAATTGGACTTCGCCATCAAGTAGGTAGCGTGCAATGCAGTGAACAAGTAGATACGTAAAGGACCTCATGGAGTGGTCTGCTTTCTCTATGTTACAATTGCTTCAATTGTTTCTATACTTTCAATTGTTTCGCTCAATTTTTCCAGTAATTTGCTAGAAAATTTGCTAAGAAAATAAAATCTGGTGCATATTTGATGCTGTCATTCTAGTGTAAAAAATAAAGGGAAATTTTTTTGAGATTTTAAAACCATGTCTCCTCCAAACACTAACCCGTGATTAAAATAAATCCTCAACGAATCTCCCTTCAATCTCGACATTTACCAGGCAAATTAATATGCTCTCGACAAGCGATTCAAAATAAATCCCCTCCTAAACCCCATTCACCCTATTTATAAATTATAATATAAACCATTTTTATGCACGTTTGTAGCAGTTTGAGAATCAATCAGGAAACAGAAACTGTTCACGCGTATGACAGTTCAGTCACAAACACGTTTTCTATTGGAATTTTTGCAAGGGAAAGGTCATCGTCACTTTTTTTTGAAAGCCAAAATGACAGAAAAGGAGTGTTTGTGTCTGATTCATCTAATGTTTTTCAGTTGGTAGAGCCACTTTGGGATCTATTTTTAATCGTCTCCCGCTAATCACAGTTTTAGGCCGGTGGAGACATATTGTATTATCATAGAAATTTAAATTCTCTCGGCAAGTGATCAAAAATAAATCTCCTCATAAATCACATTCACTCGCAAACCACTTTCAATCGTTTTAAGGCTTTCGCGGTTGTTACTAGACTCAATATTAGACTCAAACCGGGAGTTCCCCGGTGACCAAACGTGACGAAACGTTCGGGGTGAGTCTAGTATTGTACTCATTAAAAATAGCTATTAATCCGAAAAGTTTCTTGTCTTGTCACTTTCAATCGTTTTCGCACACCTTTGCAAAAGTTTGAGAATCGGAAAAACGAAACTTAAAATGTCCACGTAAGATAGATCTGTCACAAATACGATTTCTATTGGGATTTTTACAACCGAAATCTTTTTTCGCTCCTGCGAAATGACATCCTAACACTCTTTTGACAGCCAAAATGACAGAAGAAGAATGTGCATAACTATTTATCTGGTAGTCTATATTCAACCGGTGGAGCCAGTTTGGGATTTATATATGATCATATCCCTGTAGTCCTCGTTTAATTGTCAGTGGAGACATATACCTATAAGGTCGATTTGAAACCCTGCCTGCGACCATATACCTATAAGGTCGCAGGCTCACAAAATGAGCAACTTTTTCATGATTTCCTTTTTCGTTTTGTTTTCTGTTTAAATATTTTTAACAGATTATGGCTTGATATTAAAGTGGTTTGTGGTTGTGTTCGTTTAAGCTAATAAGAAAAAAATACATCCAAAGTCATTTCACTAGCACTACCAATTCAGTTAACCAACTTAAATGACTTTATGATCTCAAAAAAGTTTCTTCAAAATATAAAGAAAAAGATTTTTTGCGAAATGGTATATATAAGTGTTAATGAGGAACACACACACATTTTCTAGGCTTTCTAGGCCTTACATTGATGAAACTACAATTTGAAATCCTTTGCATACCTTTATGCTCTTCTTTATAATGTTGAAAACCGTCTTTATAGTTTATTTTTAAAAAGTTTTTGAAAAAGTTTCTGTTTCTCATCTATCCCCAAAAATTAAATGAGTTTATTGTACTGATTCTGATTAACTGTCAAAACATGTCAAACAACATGGCCCGATTTGCAGACAACTTTTTCTTAACTTTTCGTCACTTTTCCAATGACGAGCTGTCATTGCTCGCACAATTACTTACTTTCGCACTTATTTTCTTTATTATCTTGAGCATTTTGCATATGTCATAATTTGACAGCTTCGGAAATCGACACCTATTCCGAGTATACAGAACGAAAAAATTAGAAAGTAAAAAAATCTCAGTCAAGTCATTGCGCTGCCCACACCCGAGAATAGTGACAGCTCGGTGTCTATGCTATTAATATGCAATAAAATCCACCCGCTACAATGCCCCCGCACTGTCGTCATTCATAATGTCATCTGTTGAACTGTATGGGGATCCCACGTAGTGCAACGTCCTTGATGTCAAATAATAATAATTCAAAGTGCCTTTTGTGCCATTTAATGCCATGTTCACATTATAATGAAATGATGCATTCGCAGTTAAACAAGCACGAATAACACGCAGTTAACATCCTCGTTGTGCCGAGTATCCTTGCTGCCTTTCCAGAATCTCGCATACTAATGACGGAAGATCATCCGAATTAGCACCCCCGAAGCAATTAGTTTTAATTAACTGCAATTAGCAGTCATAGGAGCTTTCATTTGGCGTCCTTCGTGCTTCGCCACCCTTCGGAGTCTTCACTTTCTTATTCTTTTCGTCCTTTTTTCTTTCCTTTTTTGATTTTTCTTTTTACACTTTGCTTCTCGTGATGATGATTCCCATTCAGTCACACATATAAATGACACATTAAAACTGAACGTAGTGCTGACTGAAGTGGATACTCGTCGTACACCCGTTCGCGTCGGACCGGGTGTGGGTGGCGGTGGTGCGCGGATGGAATTACTTTATTCCGGGAAAAGTCATTTCGGATGCTTGGCACTGGCACTGGCAGTGCGGTGAGTGTAGTTTACACCATAACAAAATCATTAGCCCCAGCAGCTACCCGCTAGTCAACGCCGATACTTAGCAACTCAATTAAGAGGACTTCATGCGTGTCCCCTTGCCATCCAAAAAAATAAAGCAGAAACCACTCGAGTACGGTTGACACTGTGCACAATGTAAACAAACCTGGTGGGTGGCCACGGGAGGCAGAACATGAAAGTGGCAGACTATGACTGGCGCTGGGAAGAAGGGCAAGGGTGCAGGCTAAAAACCAAAACAATGCCATGTGCTTCTCGAGGACGCCAGCCTGAAGTGGGAGACAGCACTTTCCAGTGGCTGACATGCGCATGGAATCCTACAATAATTTAAGAGCAATGTGCTCTTCATAATGATTTTTTATTGGGGCCAAATACAAGTGTGCTCTTGTGAATGCAGCTGTGTGGAGTTTTAAGTGTTTGCTGCAATTTGCATTTCGGGAAAAGCTAAAGTGCATTCTTTAGGAGTCACAATTCGGTATTGTATTTGGATTAAAGTGGGACAGTACGCTGGCCTTTGATGCCGCGTAGATGGAAACAACAAAAATGATTTATTCGAAAAAACTTGCCAGTTGCCACTATTTGAGTAGTTCAAGTTTATAAGTGGATTCGGTGTGTAGCACCTAATGACATTAATAAAAACAGGCTTACAACACCTACAATTAAAATTACACTGTGCGACAGTTACATGAATATTTCGATACAGGTCTTATCGTTGAGTTGGGCCGACTTGAACGAAGCTTTTGACTCATTCTGCGCCATGTTTTGTGACGAGTTTTATTAAATTTTGACATATAGGTACTAAAGTGTTCGGATTTGTTTTCCTCCGAACGAACATTGTATGTTTAATGTTTGATGCCCGTTTTATCGGCGTCCAATAAAAAGTAAGTAAAGCCGTCTTTTGAATTATTATTGTGCCTCTGGTGTTGGTTCATTTGTGTGTTTTGACTGCGTTTTAATTTGAAACCGTTAATTTTTTCGTATCTTTTTGTTTTTCTGGTTCACAAACCTTCTATTAAGTCCTTGGATCGCATAACCATCACTGTAATAGTAAGTAGCCAAGGGTTATTCTGCTCTTAGTTTGCGAGTGCGGTAAAAGCTGAAGTTTCCCTTTCACTAAGGCATTCCCTCTCATAATGACAGCTCGACTTTACAGAAACAGAATCTTGGACCATGCCAAAAGTAAGTGAAGTGCTCGAGAGTGCTTCTAGAGCAAAGTTCTTGATGATTTTTTGCTCCGTTTGGCCTTTCACACTATAGGAACAAAACAGTGCCATCGAGAATTGAGATAACATTGCGTTTTATAGGAGCTACAGCTGTCGCTCATGGAAGGCCTCTGATAAAACTCAATGCACCCAAGCCTGATCAGGCACATGTTGAAAGCAGGGCTAAAAGCGTTCGTTTCATGGCAAACAATATAGTTCCTCTAACCACTTTGCGGCTGAAAGTTCAAGGGATCAAAACAAGACCGATATTATCGATAGCTTTAAAATAAAGAGTGGCCGCCATTTTAGCTGGGATATTACGTTTAACGTCAGGGATTTTAACGGCCAATGGCAGAGTCCTTACCCTACAAATACCCCCACTAAAAGAAATTTTAAAGCTTCGAATCCCATGGCCTAGCAGAAATAATGTTACCTTCGAGTTTTTTTTTCACATTTGATTGACTACTTGTGTGGGCAGTGGTAGCATCACTCTATTGAAAAAAAACAGAGATCGTCCAGACCCAGTCAATCAAGTTTTTCAGTGCCCCATAGTTTTGGGCGTAATTATGTTGACGCCAGGAACTTATAGCCTCTGCAAATCACCTATTTGCGTTTTAAGACTGAAAGCATAAAATATGTTTTCATAGCATAAATAGAGAAAGATTATATTTGACATCTGTCATAAAATTAACCACATCAGTGATTGACAGTTATTGACAGCTCACACCCACACTACCTATTGGCTCATACTTAAAAGCGGCTTTGCATTTCCCGCTTTGCTTTTGGATAACTTCAACATCGATGATTTCTGCAAAAAGCTGCATTATTTATTGTCAAACACAATTTACCATCTTTTTTGTTATAATTGTTCTGATCCTTTCCCCTTGCGTGAGGATCAGAAGAGTCGATGAGAGGTTCTGATACACTACAGTCTTTCATTGCTGTGATGTGAACTAATGTGAGGAGAGAAAATCTCATAAGGAACCGTTCTGCTAAAAAAAAGCCTTGAATACGAAGCGGTGCGCCCAAAACTAAGCTCCAGGGTGAACTGGTAAGCGCACGGGCTTGCACAGGTATTGCTGAATTACGCGGTGGAATGCAGCTGGCTATTACCTACATTGAAACACTTTTTACCAAAGTGACGAAGAGACGCAGGTAAAAATTTCTTCGAAGTTCCAAGAAATCAGAAAACTTTACTCTGTTCAAGAAGCGCAAGTTTTAACACTATTTTGTGAATTCTATCAAGAGGTGTAAGTTTGTCTTTGGTCCATCTGCCCGGACGTAGATATTTTACTTATCAAAAGTGTTTAAGGACATTGAAGGGATTGTACTCCAGTTTGGGGCGAGATGATTTTTTTCTAGATGTTATCCAGATCTGAAGAAGTAAAGTCCTTTTTTCATCGTTTTAAGAGTCCTAAGTCGCTGCCGTCAAATATGTGATCATTTCACAGTAGGTTGTCATTCACACAAACTCTGAGAACATAAAGATTTTTGCTTTCAACAGTGCAAATTTCATTCTAAAACTGCAGCAGTTTTTAGCTTTGCTTTGATGACAGTAAGCAGCATTGAGCAAACGCTTGGGAAAACTCAGAGTAGAGTACTATCATCATCAGCAAAAGAACTTATTGGAATAGAAGTGGCGGACTAAAGGCCATTTAATAAAATTAAAAATTATGTTGGAGATAACACTGAGCCTTGGGGTACACCAGCATTTGTATGGTTGATATTCGATTTATAACCGCCTGTAATCACTTGGTTTTGGGCGGTTCAAAAGTAGGTTCGAATCCAATGAAATGCTCGTCGAGTTCAAATATGTACCTTCATTTTAGACAAAAGAGCTTGATGCGAAGCTCTTTTGAATGTGTTAGAAATGTCAATGACAATTCTAATCTTGCTTTTTTTAACCCAGAAGGCTCTATTTTTTGGTGAGACAGGCCACTGTCAGTGAACTTTTCTCTCGGTCATTAAGAACCTTCCCTGATTGGAAGTGTTTCCTTGGCCGACTTAACATCAACGTTTCCATGACATGAAGTTTGCGTAAACCTTTCTTCGGAACAGATTGCACAAGATCAAACGCTGATTTCAATCTAGTTAGGATAATACCAGGAGGTTGTGGCTTTGCCAGTGAAGCCAATTACTTGTTCAGGCTCAAGACTGATATGACTTCAGGATGTAAGGAACCTGTGTGTATCGAGTTTTTTTTTAAGAATTCTTCTACGAAAATTTACTTGACTCATAGACAGCTTAACGCACTTTAGTACAATTAAAATGCTTTATGCAGAAAATGTAGAGCTGGGAGCGAGTGTGCTTTAAGTAAATTGGCCTGGTCTGAGGAGCTGACAGTTGAAGCGTGATTGTAATATTTAGGTTTTTTTGTTTTTTTAGTTTGTACCTATACGTCATTTTGTTTCACCTTCATTTTTTTTGAGTTTTTTAGTGATCAGTGCAGCAAGGCAATTATTTGAGCTGATCCTTATTTTTGGGCGTGGCCGTTTGAGGTAAAGATTTTTGAAGAATTCTTGTACCATTTTTTATTAGTAATCTACTTAAAACCCCCAGAAAAACCGAGCTTTCAATTGATGGTCACGCAGTAAAAAAAGAAAGTTCTGGGCTTATAATTGATAAACCCAGGCGAATAAGTAGACGAACAACTTTTGTGACGTCAATAGGGAAAAATCCAACATTTCTTTATTAGTTTTCAACAACTCAAAACTATAGCTTAATTTTAGTTTATTCTATTTTCTTAGTGCACATTAGATGCTCGTAGTTATTTGAAATACAATTCCATTCCACTGAGTAAAAAGCAGAGTTTTCTCTTAAATGAGACATTTTCGGAATTTTTCCACCCACAGGGTTGTTGGAAAATTCCAATCTCGAATGTGATGAAAACTTAGCCGATGCGCCCCATTTGGCGGCTGGCCTTACATCAGTTCAAGAACGTGCTTCCTATCTGTCGGACGTGCCTGGGAAAAATCTCGGCTCGTGCGGTGTCTGTCTCGGTGTACATTCCTAAATGTATTTTAGTTGCGGTAGTTCGAGTTCAATATCCAACCGAATGCCGGTCGGTCGTGGCGTAGACGTCGTGTATCCTTCGAAATCAGTCGCGTGCTAACTGTCATCCCGTGAGGTTGTATCCCGGTGGAAACGCCTCCAAATCAGAGCGATTTCGTGTGATTTCTCGACATATGGTCGACATCAGATCAATCTCTCATCGGTTTAATAAAATTTAATGTAATCAAGTGTGAGTGACACACTATTCGTGGATTTCCACACAGGCGTAAAAATAGCTCCTTCCTCTATAAATAATTAAAAAAAAATCATTGTGTTTTTATTTAAGTGTTACTGAAGTGAATTAAAAAAAAAGAAATATTTTAAGTTTGGAGTGTGTTGCGTGTTCTTTGCATAATTCAGTGGGAAATAATTGTTTTTGTAATGCAAATCATTTGTTGATTTTTTTTTGTGGTTGTTTGAGCTCCTTGTGCCAAAGGAATTTTTATTGGAAATGTGATTTCCTTTGTAGCCAGGATCAAGTGTTATTTAGTGAAGAGGACCGCCACCGCCGCCGCCATCGTCGATGTGCTTGCGTTGATGATTATACGACGTGAGATGGTGATTTAAAACGATTTTTCATGAATAAATTTCCAAAGATTATTTCATATTGAATCAGAGTAGGATTTGTATTCTGTTCTGGCTGTTGAATGGTAAATTTTTTATCACTTTTTCTTTCGCTGAAAATACATTTTAAGACCGGGACGAGTGCGAGTGGCGAATTTCCAATAAAAAGTTGAATTTCTCAAATTCGCTTTTTCTTGGTGCGATAAATTAAGATTTCGAAATTAAGTGAATTATTGTGTTTGAAGATAAACGGAATTATGCTGGCCAATAAATTATTAAGACCGCTTGAACATGTGTAGCAGTTCCCATAAATTTTATCTCATGTTGCTGGGCATTGAGTGTTCATTCCGAAGATATACAACAAGGAATGGAAAAAAAAAGAAGATTTATCATTGGGGTGGACAATGAATTTTAATTTTGAATAGGTACCTAAACCAGACATTGGCAAATAAAGTATTGCTAAATGGAGGGGGTATTTAAAGGATTTAAAAATATCTGGTTTTATTATACATTTTTTACACCCACAGCATTTTGCATTGTGACGGTCGTAACGTCACTGGACAAAGATGCGATGGAAATAAAATTGTGTTCCTAAACTTTTGGACATTTGGAATTAAGGTTTGACATAAGACTAATACATCTTTGTCGTATACAAGTATGAACCCCGACTTGTTTTGCCAAAAAAGCAATCATGGTTATTTATCACAGCACGCAAGGGACTGGTGACAAATTTGCAAGGATACAATTGTCATGCACAGGTGGTTTCTCGGGACTGCGTCCGATTTTAAATTGGAACCATTTCAAAAACAAACAGATAAATCCTTTGGTGCTGCAATAAATGTGTTATTTATGCAATGCCATTAATAATGCAAAATAATTTTGCTCAAATGGGAGACTTTAGAAGTGGCTAGGACACGTACTATTTCTCACATCACATTTGTCATTGCGTTCTGAAGCGTAGGTATAACCTGGAATATCTGTATTCGGCTTGTGTATGCGGCTTGGTCGTCGAACAATTTCAATCATTGTCGCCTTAAAACCTACCGCCCAAAAGGTGCAGTCAAGACCAGTACAGAATGTATGAGAAATGGGACAGATATAATAATGGCCCTTTTTATGAGTGATTTGAGCTAACTCAAAAGATTGGAATGCACACATCATTATAAGTTGCTTTAAGAAGTTCACACTTGGGGCTGCTAGGTGCGAAGTTTGTATGCTTGCAAAGGGACCTCATTGAAAAAGAATTAAAAGTTTTTCACTTTAAAGTTAAAGTTTTACTTTTTTTTAAGATGATAAGCAGGCAAGAACAAGAAAAGCTAAGAAAATACCAAACATATATGCAAAAAATTCATTTTTTGAAAATATTGAAAAGTTTTTAAGAAATAAAGAGTTAAAAATGGGTGACATTTTCCAAAGTGTTTGAGGCCATAACTTTTGAACCGCTCAATGCACAAAGATAATATTGGCTACAATTATGAGGCAATATAAAGCAAAATAAACCAAATGCTCAAGTCATATTTTTCAGGAAAAGTTTTAATACTGCCGTTTTTACGCACTTTCGAAAAAAAAATCTAAAAAATTCATGAAAAAACGTGTATGTGTCCCTCCCCCAACTCCGGTCCTGTTTGGACAAATTATATGAAAAAAATCACACGTATCAGAAATTGTCCAAAATTTTAAGGAAAATTACAGCGAACTTTAAAATTTTAAAAACTTCTGAGATTTAACTCAAAAACAGAAAAGCATTTTCAAAAACTATTTTTTAAAATCTTCTACTAGTATCTTATACCGTGTTCACACCGAAGCCTGCATCTAGATTCTGAGCAGTTCGATTTTAAAATCGAGTTGACTCTTTCACACTGCGCAAATAATCTAGATTTTGTTGACTTTTCGATCAGTTGAACATGAACACCAACTGTCCAATTTTTCATAGTTGTCACAAGTTAAACAGCTACAAATAAGTAAAAAACAATTGAAGGTAACTAAAGAAGTACTGGAAAATACATAAAAATCACAGCACAATTAAATGGTATAAAAAAAAAACCAAAATATTTCTCCTTTTTATTTTATGAGCAAACTGCATCGGCTGTCATGACTTCTTTTGATTAAATTAAAAAAGTGGTGATTTTCATGTATTCTCCCAGTGCTCCCTTAGTTCTCCACAATTGTTTATAACTTAGATATTTGAAGCTGTTTAACTTGTGACCAAAGTGAAAAATTAGACAGTTGGTGTTCAACTGATCAGAAAGTCAACAAAATCTAGATTATTTTCGCAGTGTGAAAGGGTCAATTCGATTTTGAAATCGAATTGCTCAGAATCTAGATTCTGGCTTCGGTGTGGAAACGATATATGATTCCTACAAAATCGAATACAATCTATTACATTTGTATTAGATTTTCTGGGAATCTAGATTCTGATCTAGATTCTGAATTCTGCAATGTATGTGAAATATAATAGATTTCAATTAGATTTGGGACCTTTTTCTCTGAATCTAGATTCTGATATTGAATGAAAAGGGTATTAACAGTAAAAGCGATTTTGTTCAAATTCAGTTCAAGTACAAAGCACACAAAATGAAAGCAAGCTGCGTTAGAATAATTTTAAAATGCCGTTTTTGCCTTAGTTTTTCGAAGCTTATTAAAAAACGAAATAAAAAAATTGCTTGTTTTACCCTTTTCGCAAAATTTGATGGCCATAGAATTTAAAAAAAAAGCATCCAACTATCTTAGCGCAGGTAGTTACGCTATTGGAAACAAGTCTAACGGAAACTGGAAAAAATTCGAAATAGTTGTTTTACGGATTTGAAATTTAAAAAATTATAAAAAAGGTCAAAACAAGGTATGTGTCCCCCTCTGGTTCCTAAACAGCATAAAGTATAACTTTGAAAGAAATAACGGGCATAGTCCATCTTTTAAGATTTCATGTACAATACATGAAATTCATACTTTGAAGATTTGACTCAAAATCGTAAAAATATTTTCGAAACCGATTTTTTCAAGGTTGCTAGCCTGCAAATTATAATGACGATCTAATTTAAATTTGGCTGAAGAATTAAGCGTTTACAACGTAAATTTACTGCATTTAAAAAGTTTCAAAATGTCCGTTTCTAACTTAAATTTTTTAAAACTATTTAAGCAAATGAAATAGAAAACAAGATATTTTACCGTTTTCTCAGAAATCCATGTGCGCAGAATTTAAAAAAACTGGCCAATAGAACGTAACTGGATGCAGAATTGAAAAAAAACCTAACGGTTATTGAAAAAAATTTAAATTGATGTCTTATGGATTTTAAATTTTAAAAATGGTAAAGAAGGCCGATAAACCATCCATCTATTTTCGAAACGGTGTCGCTAAGAGGCAAAAATTTGAAATAAATAGCGAACTGCCTACCTAGACTAAAGCAGTTTTAAAATAGTTAATGGTTTTCTAGATGAGCTTGAAAACGCTTCAATTTACTGACTTAATTGATGCTGCTAGCAGATATGTAACTTCTGGGCCCTTTTATTTACATCAACAAAATTTGAAGCAGCTTCACTTTTCTATTTCTAGGAACGAAATATGTTGCTTTCGATATTTCTAAGGCATTGGAACGTGTGTGGCATAGAGCTCTTATATCTAAACTTGTGTCTTACGGTTTCCCGAACAACTTTGTGGTTGGATAGAAAATTTTCTCAATGGAAGATCAATCAAAGTCGTAGTTGATGGCGAATCATCAGAATTAGCGCAGGTGTTCTACAAGGTTCAATTCTGTCTCCTTTGTCAAATTCAACTAATAACAAAATATTTAGCTTTGCGGGTGACAGTACTCTTATTGCTTTCACCTCAAACAGAACTCCTGTTGATTTATGTTTATGGCAAATTCTCATAGCCAAAGATGCAGTCAAATTGAATCACTCAATTCTGATCTCAAAAATTTTGTAGATTGGGGTAAGCCAAATTTTGTTACTTTTAATGCTGGCAAAACACAATATTCTGTCTTTTCAAGGAAAAATTCCCCCACTGTACCACCCCTTAATATGAAAAATAAAATCATTTGCGCAAAAGATAATATCCACCTTCTTGGAGTCAATGTTTGCTCTAATTTAACTTGGCACCAACACTTATCTAATATTGCTAAATCTGCTTCGTCAAAATTAAGCTATTTGTTTAGAGCAAAATGAAAAAGACCAAATAAGACCAACAAGACCAGCATTGGAATACTGCTCTCATAACGGGTGATTTTTTAGCTGGTTTGGTTTTGGCAACACTGGTTTTGACAGCTGACGTGTGTTTAGTACCTTGTGTCACTGTCAAACAGCTTCAGTTTGGTTTGCAATTTAACCATGGATCGTCTTACAAATGAACAACGCTTGCAAATTATTGAATTTTACTATCAAAATTCGTGATCGGTTCGAAATGTTCATCGCGCGCTGCTTCCATTTTATGGTCGGCATTCTCGACCTTCTGAGCAGTCTATTCGGAAGATTGTGACCAAATTTCGCACCAAATTTACTTTGTTGGACATTAAACCACCAACACGTTTACGTACTGTGCGTAGTGAAGAAAATATTGCGGCCGTATCAGCTAGTGTGACAGAAGACCGCGAAATGTCGATTCGGCGCCGTTCCCAGCAGTTAGGCCTTTGTTACAGCACTACGTGGAAAATTTTGCGGAAGGATTTGGGCGTAAAGCCTTTTAAGATACAGCTGGTGCAAGAACTAAAGCCAGCCGACCTACCACAACGCCGAATTTTCGGTGAATGGGCTCTTGGAAAGCTGGCCGAGGATCCGCTTTTTTATCGAAAAATTGTGTTCAGCGATGAGGCTCATTTTTGGTTGAATGGGTACGTAAATAAGCAAAATTGCCGCATTTGGAGAGAAGATCAGCCAGAAGCATTGCAACAGCTACCAATGCATCCCGAAAAAGACACTGTTTGGTGCGGTTTATGGGCCGGCGGCATTATTGGGCCATATTTCTTCAAAGATGATGCGAATCGCAGCGTTACTGTCAATGGTGAACGCTAGCGAGCGATGATAACAAACTTTTTTTTGCCCGAAATGGAAGTTCTTGACTTGCATGATATGTGGTTTCAACAAGACGGTGCCACATGCCACGCAGCACGCGAAACAATGGCGCAATTGCGAGGCGAGTTTGGTGAACAGTTAATTTCACGTTTCGGGCCGGTCAATTGGCCGCGTAGATCGTGCGATTTGACACCATTAGATTATTTTTTTGTGGGGGTATGTCAAGGCTAATGTCTATAGGGACAAGCCCGCTTCGATTGACGCACTGGAAGCCAACATCCATGCATTCATTCGTGAGATACCGGCCGATATGTGTGAAAGAGTATGCCAATTGGACTCAGCGAATGGGCTACCTGAGACGCAGTCGCGGTCAACATTTGCATGAAATTATCTTTAAACATTAAATTGCAAGGTTCAAACTATCGATTCAAATAAATATTTCATTAATTTTTTCGAACTTTTTGTGTTTTTTTTTTTTTAAAAAAGTTCTCAAACTCTTAAAAAATCACCCGTTATTTGGAACTCTGCTCCTAAGCATTCCCTCCGCCTTCTTGATTCAATTCAAAAAAGAGCCATTCGTTTAATCGATAATCCTGAGTTAACAACAAGTCTTCAAACACTGTCTCACCGAAGACGTGTTGCTGATTTATGTCTTTATTATAAATATTATAATGGCAAATGCTCTCAAGAATTAAGTAACTTAATTCCTGAAAATTGTTCTTTTGTTCGATCTACAAGTTCCATGTTCACCTCGAAACACCTCGCACTACACTGTTTCAAAATTCATTCTTTTATAGAACAAGTCCACTTTGGAATTCACTGCCTGATTACTGCAAACTTTTAAAATTAAAGTAAATAAGTATATCCTTACATCTCGGAGCACTGTTTCAGTGTTATAGATTCGCCTTTCCTGAGAGAAGACATTAAAAAAAAAAAAACTATATAGAAAAAGTTTTATGTCACCCTGTTTTTAAGTGACAAAACTAAAAAAATCACTAAATATAAGTTTAAAACCGAATGCAAATTATTTCCAGAAATTGCAATAAACAAATAGAGTTTTACACAAACTTCGCGAAATATTAGCTTAACCTAAAACAAAAGCCGATGGACCACGCCGTGTATGTCTTCATACTTGACGGTGTTTTTTTTTAATAATAACCTGCTTAAATATATTTCTTTATCGACTTGCTGCAAAATCTTATAACTACACTTTTAAATGTTTTAAAATATTACTTATTGCATTATTCAATAATTATTATAACTTTACCTATTATTGGCTCAAATCCTGCTGTAAAAGATGTTTAAAATTAATGAATGAAAATGAAAATAAATGAGTTAGTTCAAGAGTTCGTCTGTAACGAACTTCTAAATTAGAGCTGTGTCAATCGATCATTTTCCCGGATCGAATCGATCCAGGATTGATTTGAAAAATGACCCGATCTTTTCAGTCAATCATTCATTCGTTCCTTTTTCAAACATCATCGTTCTTACCGATTTTGTTCTTCTTTCAGTCGTAGATCCAAAGTCAACCATCGTCATCGGTGTAGAAATGGAACGTGTTAATATTGTGAATGATTGAAATGACCCTTTCTCTTTCATTTCGCTGATTTTACCAAAAATAATGGAGAGACAAAAGTATTGTTTCGTACCGATTTCATTCGTTTCGTTCATTTGAAAGAAAAAAAGGATTTATATTGTGAAAACGATTTGTTTTACTTTTTCATTCGTTTCGTTCATTTGAACGGGAAAGACAATTGATATTGGGAACGATTGATTTGTCCAACCGGGATTGCAATCACCAATACTTTTAGAAAAACGGGTCCAAAGGATCGAATCAATGACGATTGACACAGCTCTATTCTAAATACCCGCCCCTAGTTACCATGTAACACTAAATTTAAAATAATTTTGCCCTGAATTCAGATGCTTTATGTCAATGTTTTGTATTGGCCACGCCCCAAAAATGGGTTGGGCTAAAAATTAAAACCAATCAATTCTAATCTCGTTGAAATTATGAAAGAATGCGTTGAAAGCAAAAATTACTTACTTACTTATACTTAAGGCGGCGCTACAAACCGGGGTGGACCTGGACCTCAGTCAACACGCTTCGCCAGCCAACTTTGTCTTTAGCTAGCCGTCTCCAGTTTCGCACGCGAAGTTGGCTAAGGTCCCCTTCCGTTTGCGTGCGCCACCTGAGTCTCGGTGCTCCTCTACCGCGCCATCCCTGCGGTGTGGATTCCAAGATTTTCCGGGCCGGGGAGTTGGTATCCATCCGCTCTAGATGACCCAGCCATCGTAGACGTTGTGTTTTGAATCTTCTGGCTAGATCGGTGTCGCTGTACAGCCCATACAGTTCGATGTTATATCTCCTCCTCCACTCTCCGTCTATGCAGACGGGACCGTAAATCGTCCGAAGAATTTTCCTCTCGAAGCAGCCTAAAGTGTTTTCATCCCCCCTCGACAGGGTCCATGCTTCTGCACCGTGAAGCAGTACTGGGATGTTGAGGGTCTTATACATGGACACTTTAGTTGCCCGAGAAAGGGCTTATGCTACTCAATTGCCTTCTTAGCCCAAAGAAACAGCGATTGGCAAGAGTTATCCTTTGTTTGATTTCAGCGCTGCTGTTGTTGTCTGAATTGATAGCGGAACCTAGGTAGACAAAGTCCTTAACTCCCTCAAAGTTATAGCTATCGATGGTGATGTTTTGTCCAAGACGTCGGTGTTGGGTGTCTTTTCTGGATGACAGCATATGCTTGGTTTTGCCCTCGTTGACTGCTAAACCCATATTTGCCGCTTCCGTCCCAATACTCACGAAGGCTTGACTGACTTTACGCTTTGTTCTACCTATTATGTCAATGTCGTCTGCGTATACGAGTAGTTAAACGGACTTTTGAAAGATTGTACCTCTGGCGTTGGCGCGAAAGTTCTGCACAATTCTCTCAAGAAAGCAAAAATTATTGCTTAAAAAAAAAGGTTTTTTCCTAAAAACGCCCTTAAAATGGGCGGAGCTCAATACTTCGTGCGTGTAACGGATTTAGCAATTGGTAATATCTTTAATATGTATTTGTCATGTTTTTTTTCGATTAAGAAGGATTTTTCTTAAAAGTAGGCATGATCGATGGTATGGCGGTCAAATTTAGTCTAATTAAGTCTAATTAGTCTTCTGGCCACTATAATTGCTCTGCACCAAAATTTGAATTTCAATTACCTGTTTGGAAGTTCTTCGCGTCTCATTGTACTGGGGCTCCAGTAGTTGAGTTCCACATTGATTCCACAAAGTAAAGGCTCTCCTCTTCTCTCTGATAACTTCTGAAACTTCAGATGTTTTCAACCACGCCGATCTTTTCTCACCACCAGCTGCCACACCAAGATGTTTCACCCCACAAATGTTTCTTCCAGGAGCAATAACTGCATTTAAAACGTACTTTGCTCAAACTTCTTCGGAAAATGCCGTGCAAATCGTTCTCCCTCCCCACCACATGCGGGACACCAGTCTTGGTTTGCGCCGTGTATTTCGCTAAGCTAGAAGTGTATTGGTTGATGTTTTTTCTGGGAAAAAGGTCTTCATGATGGACGAGCATAGCATGGTGGACAAGCACAAAAGTTCCACAAGTTCCCTCCGTTTCTGCTTTGATCCGGGTCACCGTGCTTCCCAATTACACTTTTCCCCAAATACATTATTTAGTCCATGCAAAAACTCAATCACATGCAAACATGTGAATTCTCATTTCGATTTAGAATTAAACCTATGTCCAGTCCCTCTATTTCAAGCTATCAAGTTCTCCAAGGTCCAAGTCACAAATTTCCAAGGATTGAAGAACCATGAGTTCCGCGGATCCGGCTCAACTCCCACTACAGCAGCCATATTTCTTCGAACTCTCGAATGCCATCATTTTGTCCGTATCGTATCATATCCTCATAGTTGAAAAGCTGAAAAGAACGCTTAAATTACACAGTACCCAATTTAGCGGAATTTTCCAAAGTTAACTACTTGTTTTATCTATGATAAATGGTAGAGGAGATGGATAACAGGGTCAGGATGGTGTATAGATGAAAGGCTGCTTCGCTTGTTGAATTCAGTATGGTTGCTGATATTTCTGACTATGCCGAATATAATCTTTTCCAATATACCTATAGTTGGTAAAATCTAGCCGGATCATATTGATGTTCCTTCCATTATTATGAATTGCTCCTTTCTCTACGAATAATAGAAAAAGCTGTCCAAACATTTGCCTAAATATAAGAAAGGACACACAAAAAAAATCCAAGAACATTTCCAATATTCTCTGAAATCATATTTAAAAAAAAAAAAGTTAAGTCAATAACAGACTGAACATCCTGGCTGGGGCTTGGCCCGATGTCTGGCTTCCGAATGATTATTTAAATTTTCCAGAACATCACCTACTATAGCACCATCATCCCTTTGCTGCCAGCATTTATCTGTTCCGAGAACATCATGCTTCATGGAGAACTCAACCCAAAATCTTCCCTCCCTTTTAGTGATTGTAGGTGAATTAATCAACAAAGGTCCTTCGGAGCAGGAGGGTGACTTTTTTTCATAATTTCACTGAAAAAGTAGCCTCATTTATTAAATGTTTACTTTCCAGGAAATAATCGCTTAATCCCTGTAATGCATTCATCATTTTAATGATTGCGCCCTTAATATCAATTATATTTGCAGGTAGAAATTCCTTAGTAAACACAGGGATGGACGGAGACTGAGAAGCAAATACAGCTCGGTTTCAGGATTTATAAATTGCCTCCTTAGTGTCTCTACAGTCTGCCTCTGCATAAAATCTTTGGCAGTGGAACCACATATAGTCCCAGTAGCCAAATGTACATATTCTGTGCAATAGTCCTTCAGTCTTGAAGCCAAATTGATACACATGGCGGCTATTTGTTAAGTTCAGAGCAAGAGCAAGGTAATGTGGTTATATCTTATACATCCAAGGACATGGCATTTACTTGCCTTCGAGGTTCATGAATTTTTAAAAATCTACGCATTCCATTCCAAAACCTTTTTACTCCGCATTCATTGGCGATGGCTAACCAATTCATCTGGTATGAATTCCTGAACTCCGCTATGTAAACTGGTTACCCTCAAGGATATTATTTAAAAATTAACTTTCAAAATAATTTTAACCTTGTTTTGGAGGATTTTGAAATAAATTTGCAAAAAAAAAGTTGCTAGACGACAAATGTCAAGGGATATTTCAAAGCCCCCAAAGTTGTTCTTAGTTGCGGTTCTTTCTAAACCGCTGTCTTGTTCTTGTTCTTTCTGAACCAAAGTTGTTCTCCAGAAATTTAAATAGGTACCTACTTATGACAAGTGTGGGTCTGCACCATCCATATACCTACTCCCTACATGTGCCTTGATAAAACACCACCAAATATACAACTTTTTCAAGTGATTGGCGTATTATATTGTCCTTGTTCAGCGAGGCCTTAAAAATCCTTGATAAATAAACCGAAGTCAAAGAACCGAGCATAGACTCCTCAGACTAAGAAGATTATGGTCCCAAATAAATATCCTGTGTTTGTGACAGACTTTGTTATTACCAATCAAGGACAAGGCCTCAAAAAAAATCCTGCGAAACAAACTTTTTTTTTGCTAGGAAGCCTGAGGTAATAAATAAGACATTTCCCAAGACGATTTGACGCGTAGTAAATACAACCAACACCAGAGAGCTCCTAAAATTTTTCTAGGTTATTTGCTTGGTCTACCATGTAATTCACAAGGAAGAGGGCGAAATCCGCCACCAGCCCCGCCTTGAAGGTAGAGCAAATCTATATAAATGATTGAAAGATATAATGACAACATTATCACGTGGAAATCAATTTCACATATTAATATTATGGCATAGAATGAATCCCCGGAAGGATGGAGGGCACAGAACTTCCGTTTCCGTTTCCATGCATTAATGCTTTTCCCCATGAATTCCCATATCGATTCAAGTGCCAGAGCACACACGATCCACAAATACCTCCACCCACTTCATATGTCGTCCTTTTAAAAGCCATCAAATTAATATATTGATTGATTAAATCCATTAAACACATTTTCCACCATCATCGTCATCATCATGCCATCAGCGCCTTTCATTCCAGGACGAATGCACACAAATGAGTAGTAGGTAGAGGTGTATTCTCTATAGAGATGGCTTCGATATGGCACACTCTCTCACATAAGCTGAGTGGGGACTAGCTTTTTTTTTCTGGGAAACTGAATAAGAGTCTCAATTTCCGTGCTCCCCAGACAGGGGCTCGAATTCGACTCCAATATTAATCATAATTGCAAATTGATGGTTCCTTTCTGGATTTTATTGGTTGGCTCTTTTTTGGCTGTGTTGCTTCACTTTTTTTTTTTTTATTCTCACCCACCGAACGCGGGACTCTGACAACTCCCTGTGGAGTTGAAGCAAAAACGCACCAAAAATAAAATTAATGGCATTTTCGAACTGAATATTTACATATTATTAAATTCAATAAAAAAAAAAGTGAAAGAATAAACCAGGAGCTGTGCAGAAGCCTGCAGGAGGTAAGCTTCAAAAATTTATGAAGTCGTTAAAAAATCAGTGTACTCTTTCCACGGTGGCGTGGAGACAGTTTGCTTTTTCTTTATTTTTTTAATTTACTCTCCTGCAAGGACAAAACAACGGTGTACAAGTACAAGGATGGTGACATAACTTACACGAACTCAATTTATAAAAAGAAGACTGTGTAGAGTCGGCGAGTGGTATATAGCTGGTGCGAGAAAAAAAATATAAAGAAAACTCGAGACTGAGGTTAGAAAAGTTGTGGTGATAAACTATACATATTTTTTTTTTTCATTCAAGTTTAAGGCAGATGTTAATGTTTTTGCCATTTTTAAACCAAGTGTTGAGAGGTTTCTTTGATATAAAATAGGATCTTGTAACAGTATAATGCTAGTGATAGGTGACTTCATTATTGTGCCTGCACTATAGGCCAGATTATGAAGATGGTCTGTAAAAAGCAGACGCTATGCAAGGTGGCAACTTTTAAATTATAAAAGCATTTTTTACGACTTAGAACGTTCTTCCTCTGTGGGTATAACATTCTTATTGACTCTTTGTTTTAGTTTTTGTTATACTCTTTAAAGTCGTTTGAATTTTGAAGTCGCTAGACCGGGTATCCCACAGTTGGGTACCTTTAAATCCTTGTTATTGGTTAAGAGTTCAAAATAAAATAAAAACGCTTAGAGAATTATTGTAGGTAAACCTACACACAGACACTCATAATGCATCGAATAAGTGACTTCACAGTTTATTCATCCCAATTAAGTTTTATTGTCAAAGTAGAGGTTGTCAATGCAATGCTGGAGATAGACAATGACAAAAATAATTTTGTCATCGTTTGGCGACATAAAAATTTTAAAACTTTTGCGCTCTGGAATTTAAGTCAAGCATATTTTTAAAGCTAAGAAGGTAGGAAGTTGCAGGAAGTTAAGGTTAAAAAAATTCCGACTTTAGGTAAAGATGGCAGTTGAGCACGCTGCTCCATTTTATCATAGTGCGTCGGTGCTCCATTTTATGACATCACATGCAGTGCAGCCTGTCAATGGTGGAAGGGGACAGCGCCAAGTCAAAATGAGGTCTTAGGTGGAAACTCTACAAATCGCCAACGACACCAGCTCAAAATTGGCACATGGAATGTCTGGTCGCTAACGAGAAAGGAAGTTGAACTGGTTAAGGAGGATGATGGGTGGAAACTCCTCTGGTCTGGCGTCCCAAGTCACATGACTGCACAGACGGGTGTGGGGATACTCACAAACCCCCGGTTGTCCGAAAATGTATTCGATATCATTCCGTTAGGGGGAAGGATTTTGATCTTAAAGCTTAAGCTTGAACGATCGACTCTGGCTCTGGTTCAGGTTTATGCACCAAGTCGAGAGCCAGAGTATGAGTGTTTTTTGAACGCAGTTGATGCTGCCCTGGACAGAGTGGAGAAATGGACTTCTTTCTTCTGATGGGTGACTTCAAGGAGGGAAGTTGTTGGACTTTTGCTGTGCATATGGCTCGTCCATCATGAACACCTTTTTCTCACACAAAAACATTCACAAATACACATGGTACAAGCACAGTTTAAATCAGAGGTCACTGATTGATTTCTTTGTTGTACCATCGTGTGTTCAAAGAATGATTTGTGATGTTCGAGTCTACATTGCGTGGATCCAATGTAGAAACTTAACTTCTCGAGCCCGGTACGATGAGGCGCGAAGGACTTCCAATCTGGCAGTCAGAACAGCCAGGGAACAGTCATGAAGAAAGTTCGGCGATAAGTTAGATTACGATTACAGGTCTGCATCGTACAGAAGTTAGAGTACGATTACAGATCTGATTCGCCGGCTCAGAGGAAGGAAGTTGAATATCATTCAAGGGGTTAAATCCAAGGATGGTACACTTCTTTCAAGTGAGAGCGATGTCTTGCGCAGATGGAGAGAGCACTTTTCGGAGTTGCTCAACCCCCAACAGGGCACCGAAGATGGCATTCCCACTGCTGACGAGATAAGGGCGGAGAATAGTCCCACAGTAGACGAAGTCACTGAAGCGATTAAATCGCTAAAAGGTGGGAAGTCTACTGGAGTTGATGAAATCCGGCCAGAAATGCGGATAGCGGGAAGGCATTAAGCGATTGGCAAACGGGAGTTATAGTGCCCATTTGCAAAAAAGGGAACAGGAGAGATTGCGCCAACTATAGGGGCATGTCTCCCTTAAGTCTTCCGGGAAAAGTATACGCGAAGGTGTTGGAAACGGTTTCTAGAACTGTTATCGAGCCTTTGTTACGGGAGGAACAGTGCGGCTTTTGGCCTGGCAAAGGCACAACCGACCAGCTTTTTACTCTGAAGGTTATTCTTGAAAAGGCCTGGGAACATGCCAAACCGGTCTATGAGTGTTTTGTAGATCTGGAAAAGGCGTATGACCGAGTCCCTCGGGATACACTGTGGAGAGTTTTCTGAGAGCCTCTTCTGAGAGCCATCCAGTCTTTGTATGGAAACTGCAGAAGCTGTGTACGATGAATGGCGCCAAATCCCGTCCTTTTGATGTGCGCGTTGGACTTCGCCAGGGCTGTGTTGTGTCGCCGCTCTTGATGATTTGGCCATCCTTGCATCAACCCAAGAGGAACTTCAACGAGCACTGGATACGTTTACAGCCGTCTGTGGTGATGCTAGGATGAAAGTAAACGTGAACAAAGCGGAAGTGATGGTTTTTTCCCGAACTCCTGTGCAGTGTAGCCTGCACAGAAATGGAGTTCCATTAAAACAGGTGGAGAAGTTTAAGTATCTCGGGGTCTTTTTCACGAAAGATGGGAGGAGTGATACTGAGTTGTCCTGTAGAATTGGCCAAGATGGTCATCAGGAAAGCTGGGCTTAGAGTGAAAGCAAAGATCTCAGTTTTTAATTCAGTGTTCGTTCCGACCCTCATCTATGGTCATGAAATTTGGGTAATGATCAAAATAATTAGATCGCGGGTACAAGCTGCCGAAATGAGATTCCTGAGGTGCGTTGCTGGTGTCACTCTAAGGAACAGAGTGAGAAACGTCAGTAATCGTGGCAATCTTAATGTTGAGCAGCTACTTATTTGAGTGGAGCGATAGATTCTTTGATGGTTTGGACACGTTGTTCGCATGCCCCTGACAGACTTCCTAGACAGGTCATGCTGGTGGTGATATCAGGTAAAGAACTTCTCTGTGTACCGCCTGGGGATTGCGCCGGAGTCTCTTGAGCTGGTGGCGGAGGAGCGATGGAAAGACCCTTTGGCCACCCTTGCTCCGCGACCCTTTTAAAGGATAAGCGGCATTTGAAAATGTTAATTATGATATTTAGTGGTGCGTATCTACCACTAAACCCGTTTCAGTCACCTCAGTTTTTTTTGGCTTTTTTGGTTTTCGGAATTTCAGTTTTCAGAATTCTGTCACCAACCCGTTATCTTCTTTTCTTCATTAAGGCGCGAGGTTATGATCAGAATTTAGGGGCCGTAACACTCCCACTCGTACTGCATTCCTAATGGTCCGATGGGACCCCAGAATAAACCGGCAGGCTACTCGGTTTTAGTTCTCTAAATCACTGAGTACAATTTAATGCTGTATTCGTTGATTTTGTGTGATCCATGAATGTTTGACCTTCATTTCTTCGCGTTTGTGCTGGAATGTTGATTGAGATTGCTTTTTTTATAGGGTCCGTATATACGAGCCGGTCGTGCCGGTCATACTCTATTTTCCCGAAGATAGGTTCTTTTACATGGAGGCTTCCCCGGATCCTCGTATTTCTTATTCTATCTCGCTTAGTTGCTCTTGCTGTCATGCGAAGCATCTTTTTATTTAATAAAGTTCCGCCCATACGTCTTACGTATGTCTGTCCAACATAGTAAACCATATATGAGCCCGGACGCATATGTTGCGGTGTAGAGTGTCTTTTCAGCTTAAGAACCATTTTTCGGTCACAGAAGATAGGGAAGTTTTAGCGCCACTTCATTCACCCTAAACGCTTACGTGATTGTTGACTTCATATCACAGTTTGCCACGCTTACGATCATAGATCCCAGATACTTAAATTTCTTACACTTGGGAAGAACATTTCCCTTCAATTTAATGTCTGGAAATGGCTCGGATGCGTCCGAGAATGGGCAGCATCAGATACTCTGTCTACTTTGGCTAATACGATACCGTTTCCGCTCCAAAACATCCACTCACACATCAAATGCTCGCTGCAGGGATGTAAGATCTTCACTTATGATGGCTCCATTGTCAGTGAAGATTAACTGATGTACTTTGGGGTCCGTCAGTTTTCCCTCCAGGAGACAATCAAAGACTACAACGAAAGATCTAGGACGCTTCCCTGGTGTACCCCGACTATAATTGGGAACTTTTCAGTGACTCCGGAAGGACACCATAATCTTGTCTTTGTGCCCCCTCATACATGTCCATGATCATCCGCACGTAGGCTTCTCGAATTCCTCTATTTCTTAGCGCCACCCATATCAGATCTCGTAGTAGCCAATCGAAAGGTTTTTCTAAATCAACCAGCACCATATGCCGATCCTTAAGGGCATCATTATACTTTTCATTGTGATCCCTATTCTTTAGATTGCTTAGTTAAGATTAGATCAGTGGTTGTTTTGCCCGCGGCAAACCTGCACTCGTCCTAAGTTAGCCTTAATTTTTGTCGCATTGTGTGTGACATCAGCTTTATAGAACGTTATTTGTCACAGCTTCGTATATCAACCTTTGCTTTTTACAAGGGAAGTACATAACTTTCTTAGATATTTATTAGTTTGGAGGGGAAGATCGTCAACCGGATCCGCTATCTCCCATTTTTTTTTTTTCCAAAGCTTTGAGGGTATTCTCAAATACTCAAATACTCAGAAACCAATCCCGAAGAATTCAGAAGAAACCAATCCCGCCCTCTTACTAGTTGGGAGTGGTTTCTTCTGAAAAATTTTGCCTCGGAAACTGTTCATTCAAAAGTCCCTCACAATACTACCGCCACCTGTGGGAAATTTTGTCATCATCCAAAAGAATCTGGCCCTAAAGATTGTTCGTGAATTTTGGCGCACACCCCTCCTTTAGGCGATTCTCCTCCTCTGAGCAATAATCTAGAAGATTGGCGAAACGTTTCATTTGTGTTGTTCCCCAACCCCTATATTTATCCACCTAAATTAAAAGACAAATTAAATTGAAGATGATTTTGCTCTTGTCTTCAGATTTTTAATCGATGTGTGTTTCGATCAACGATGATGGTTTTCTGATACTCTTCAGTGTTTCCGACTTCTTTATAATTTTTGCTGCAACAATACAGCGTGAATTAAGACAACCAAAGCACAGATGCTCAATGCTAAAATTTATTCTGTGAATGAATTTTTGTATGCCGTGACCAGCATTATAAGAAACAAGCGAATCTTTTCATGCGCATTAAAATTGCTATTTAGTAGATTTGAATGCGCATGTTCGATCAATCAATGGAGTAAAACTGATATTCGACTTTAAGATAATTTTGACACCAGTGTTTTGTGTCTGCAAGGTAGTGGTCTTCTATAAATTTGTCGATTGAAGTGTCTTTAGATTGTCTACAGAAGACTGACTGGCAGTGTCTGTAAAGAGGGCTAAGTAGTCTTTAAGGATTTTTTAATCGTTTTTGTATGATTCATGCTTTATTTGAGTTTTTCAAAAGATGGTCAAACATTTATAAGGTGGTATAGACCGGAAATATATATGCAAGCTCCACAAGCCAAGGCACTTTGCCAGGGTTCGGTTCACTTACGGCTCACATCAACACTGTCCACTTTAAATTTGCGTCAAAGCGTCAGGCCATATGATCTAACAATGAGGGTTAAAAAGCCTCGCTGAAATAAAATGATAACGTTTGCATATTCTGCATTTCTGCAATGATTGAAGAAGAAAAAATCATAAATAAATATGTATGCGACTCGGTTGAGATTTGCAATTGCTATAAATTCGCTATAAGCCGTATGGGAGCATATAGTAAGTTAGCCGTTTGTCAGTCATATAAAGCTTACCGGCGACCCAGCAACGTCAAACTGACAGCCTTATGTGTTTTTTTTTTTTTTCTTATGCATGCTTGTTGCCTGCCAATCCCTTTCACTGCACCAATTATGCACTAAAGGCTTATGCTGTCTATTGGACTTATTGTCCGTTACAAAAAGGATTCATCCCCCTGGATGAAAAACATTAATTTGTCAAAAATGCTTGGATTAACATGTCACTAAAGTGAATTCATTCCATACGCAGATTTCGATACATTGACAACAATAATTATACTGTGGTATAAATCTGAACAATTTATTACAAATCCTCCTGCCCTTGGTTAAGGTTTCCAATAAATTGTTTCCATTCCGTTTTGGTTTTTCTTTTTTCAATACCGGACGGTTCGCAGGAATAAATGATTGTTACCGATTATATACTTTATTATTGCAACCTGATCCATTATGATTCCAGGACCTCTGAGTTTTTCCATTTTTTCCACTTTTTACGCTCCAGCGGTTTCGCTGTGAACCACCGCTGAGGGGCGGTGGACACAAATCGGCTTATCGTGATCGCCTTTGGGGCAATTAAACAATGAAATACTTCAATTTTTTTGCGCAATGTCCTTTGCACTAACGTACGGTTTGATAAAGTTAAAATATTTCTGTGTGTGTGTGATAAATTACTCTTCATTATAAATCAATATTGATTGCTGCTGAATTGAGTTGAGCAACAAAGCGATTGAGTGTGAAATTGACACCTGAAGGGCTTTAATTTCCAATGAGCCTTAAATTGGATATATCTTAGCACCTGTACAAAGTTTGACAACCAGGGGCATTAATTGAATTAAAGTACATG
Organism: Neoascia interrupta; assembly: GCA_947623515.1. Lineage (NCBI taxonomy): Eukaryota > Metazoa > Arthropoda > Insecta > Diptera > Syrphidae > Neoascia > Neoascia interrupta. The sequence continues at coordinate 19,999,779 of OX392462.1, read as the reverse complement.
CAGCATAATGCTTTTATTGTGTCAAATATTGCTATGACCTCAATATCGAAGGGTGAATTAATGGTTCTACTTGACAGGGCTTAAATCAACTCTTGAAATTTTTTCCAAAATGTCACTTTGAACATGACATTAATGATGCCACCACAAGAATCCACCATCTTTCTTCTTAGTTTTCGGCTGATGCTTCATTTGAGGTCAAAGATGCCGGCAAACTTTTCCCTATCAAAAGTTTTCTGCAGACTGACACATTTCGGGGGTTGTTTTGCATTTTCCTTCTCGGCATGCAATTTTTCCTGAGCTGTGGTTGGTTTCATTGCAACTCCTTCCGGTAATCAATCTCAAGACATCTACCCAATTTTATTATCCGACGACATGAAGATATTCCATTTTTGGTTTACTTTACCCAACCAAGCTTATGTCTTTTGCGTTTTGCTCCCGTATCCGGTTGAGAGCAAGAAGTTGTTTCGCTTTTCATGGCACGACAAGTACAAATGGTGATGCACTACCCAAACAATAGCGGAACGAAAAGTAGGTACACCATACCTGTATATGTTGCCCAAACTGGGTATGGGCAATGTCCTCCCATGATCCACAATTTATTGCACTACTTCCGTTTATTCGCCTTATGAGTTTGAGTGCTAAGCGCATCGTTGTCAGCAGACACCTAATTAATTACATTTGCAGTAGGTACCTGCAGGCACAAAAGCTCGTCCTTTGTCCTAATGCACTGCTGCCACCGAAACAGCCCATCTGGCATGATTTATTCGCTTTTAATTACATTGATCCACCATTCAACAGCCGAACTCTCTCCACATAATGGCCATACAGAACCAGTGAGCTAAAAAACCAAGACTCCGTGGGTAAATAAACAAAAGCCTGCAGGGCTAAACACAGCCCGTTCAAAAGGAAGAGCAAAAAAAAACCAATTCAATGTGGCAAAAAGTGAAGCAAAACAAAAAACTATGTTTCTAGCTATAAATCAAATTTGGCTTTCGTCCAAACGAAAAAAGGACGACAAACCGTCCACCCCACAACTACAACAACAACAGCCAACAGGCGGAACCGTATCTCAAAGTTCCACTGCGTCAACGACAACGGCGACAGAGAACGAATTTCAAATCGCGTCGACTACGATGTCCTTCCCATCAACATCATCAACCGCGGCTGCCGCTCGGAGTAATGCCCTGAATGCAGTCATTCCTGCTGAATTCAACGGTAAAAGTGAAAACAAATACCACGTCGTTGGCGGCGTCGTCGTCGTCGGTAGCAGTAGCAGTGCCGATGACACGAAACTCGAATCCGGAATCCGACGATTGAACGATGATGCATTGAATGCCGGTCGCGTTTCGTGCCAATGCAAAAGTAAATGTGTAAATAAGGATCCCGATAAAATAGCCGGTGCTGTTGGTAGTGATGGATCCACTGTTATGGGATCCTATTTATTCCTTGGCGCTACAATTTTGTGTGTCGCATCGATGGCAGTGATTTTATACACACATGTGAACAGTGAAACGGACGTGTTATGGTTTAGGGAGAATTTTCGCAACGAATTGATGGAGAATAACCATGTCCTGCGATCGATTGTGATGCAGATAATTAGGGATAATCAAGTTTTGCTGACAGATAGCGGCAGCAGCAGCAGCAGCTATTACCGTCATCCCATGACGACGAGGAAGTATGAAAGGTGAGTGATATTATATTATCTACATTGCACTTGCATTAACTGTATATTACGTGTGTAGGTAAGTGTGTACCTGCCTATTTGTGAATTTAGCGTTTTGTTTAATGAGATATGACAAGCTATAATGTGCTGTAATTTTGTGGAATGACAATCTGACATTTTGTGTGCGCTTTTATGCCGACGCAGGTTATTTCCACCAGTGCGATGAAATCTGACAGAATAGTAAATTGCAGTGGCTTAAGGCTTTGACAGGTAGCAATTTGAGGGCTTCCAATAGTTTGATAATATTTATTTTGTATGTATAAAGTGACTTTCCCCATGTAAGGGGGAAAGTCACTTCCCCTCCCCACTTCCTCGAATCAATCTATCCTCGGCTTGTGATTTCTATTCGAGTTCAACACGTCTCGAAAAAGTCTGCTCTTAACGAACTCCCGCATTTATAACCGTCCAGTGTCAGAAATGGGCTTTGAAATTGTCAGCTAACGAGATTTGGAAACAACGTTACTTGTGAATTCCGCTCATCGTCGAACACGAAGTTTGTGTTACACCGAGCTTTGGAATAATGCTTTTAACGAAACTTGTGGCGTATTCTTTTTAACAATACCAAATCGTGCAGCTGGTGTGGAATACAGTAAAAAATAGTTATTTTCTCGTACACCTGAACGGAATCGTGCTCATGTAAATGTTCCTTTGAACTCCGAATTCGTTCGGTGTCGACACTGAGCTCGAAATTTCGCCACCGATGCCAAGTGACGTTTCGACTCTATTTTCATTCGTGCTTTCTTACAATATGACTGAAATTATATGAAATCGATAAAAGCTAACCAAATATCTCAAAGTTTCTCAATCTTGATAGCTTTCAATCAAAATTAATTTTAAGTAAAAAGTACAAAAAATAAACAAAATGAAGCCAAAGCAATTTGGCACTTTACGTGATGGGTGATGATGACAGCGGTGCAGTATTTTTTCGTTCGCTGCACAATAAAATCGGGTGCGCACCACTCCGGAACTGTCGCGAACACCGATTATTATTTGACAGCTCCGTGTGGCAGTTCTGTGTTCAAAAGAATACGTCATTAAAGTTCTGATCCTTCGTGTGCGGCACAGAAGATTCTCCTCTTTTTGAATAAAATCTTTTAAATCAATTGAAAAACTCTTAAGTAAGAAAAAATCTAAAAACACAAAAATGTCAAATAAAATCTAAAACGCACATTTTTTTCAAGATTCTTTAAATGTTTTTCTGTAACTAGATTTTGTATTACCAAACCTAGTGCCATCTAGCATTTAAGGCACTGACTTAACGAACAGCCCTCGTTAACTTTTAGACCGTTAGGTACTTTTTCCACCTAAGTTTCCGCAATGTAAATTCAGACAACGACACCAGCCCAGCAACCAAACTCTTACCAATCACTGTTTTTTTGGGCTAAGAATTGAGTAGCAAAGCCCTCTCTTTCGTCCAATTATAACACCTTTATCAACCCAGATGATCCCATTTCTGATGAAGTATTCAGGAAGTATTAAAGCGGATTAAACGCATTAGGCCGTTTCGAGAAAATATTGTTCAGATGCATAGACGGAAAGTGGAGGAGGAAATATAACATCGAACTGTATAGTGACACCGACGTAGCCAAAGTCCGCTCTTGCCTTTTCTTCAGTTTCTGCTCTGGTAACCCTGAATTTCTGCGATGGCAGGGTAACCTACCTTAAGTGGATGGACTTCAACGTCCTGGCCCGTGCAATGTTTTAGTCTACTGAGCAGGCAAGGCGCAGTAGAGGAGCATTGCGACTCAGATATCGCACTCCGAGTGGGAAAGGATCCTCCAAGCCTCGGATATAAACTAAAATTACCCAAGAAACTAGTTTTAAGTTGGTTTTGATCCCTGAACGCCGATTTAGTCTGCGGACACACAAAATTTTACAAATTTCTATGAAAACTGCATTTGACCAGAACCAGAGTCCAAATATTCTCCTGGACTTACCCTAAACTTCTTTTAGTAACTTTAGTCCGTAATCGATTAATTTTTGTTAATCCTGGCTTGACCCATTCTCTGCACTAAGAAAATTCAAATCAGAAAGTTTGCTAATAATTGAATTTCTCATTCAATGTTCACTATTCCATAATTCAAAACCAACTGACACTTCAGGGCCACCTATGCCTTTCGTAGGAAAGTGTTACGAACCGTAATATTAATACAACTTTCAAGATGACAACAATAGATGTAGGGATGGGCCAGGGTCGTAACGTCTTGCCAGATGTCAATCTGAAGCGGTTTTCGCTAAGCTCTGATATTAAGATATTTACATTATTATCCTTGACAAATAACATCATAAAAATCATCATATTTTATCGCCACATAACTTTTCTTCATTTACTTTTTACGAAAATGGGCGATGGGCAAAAATAACATTTCGAAAACTTTTCGAATTTTTCAGCCAAAATAATCAATAGCATGTCAGTCGGGCTTGTAACTTTTTGAAGAGGAAATTGCATAGAAAGTATCAGTGAATGGATATTGCCAAAAGCTACATGTTGCGTGTCTTTTGTTTCCAAAACTGAATGAATTGGTCTACTTTTCCAGGGTACATTCAGCGCTGCTTCAATCTTGCGATTCTTGGACAGGCTCCTGGGAACACAAACCCTAGTTTAATTTTAAGCTTTTTTTTTGACTCTGTCTAAAGAAACTTTTTTCCCTTTTTTCGAGGCATCTCCCACCTACTACCGGATTAAAAATGACTCTTCGGTCTTTTTGGCATTTGTAAAAACTTGAAGTTTCAATAGCATAGACAAACGCTACTCTTATCCATTAAACTAATTTTGTTGTTAGTATTGATCTCACCGACTCACGTTCTTATAATGTACCTATAGTAGAATAGTCAAATCTGATTACCTATTGTAACCAGCTCGAATGCAACATTATGCAAAAAAAAGTTCAAAAAATTTTGATTTTTGTCATCTGAAACAATGTGTTCAGCTCCATAAAATTTAACATCACAACTTGTAAATATCAAAATCCGACTGGAATATGTTTACTGTGTCGAAATCAAAACCTCTTTTCCATGAATGGCTGGCTCTAAGGCTTAAAGCGAAAAACTTTCAGTTCTCGGTAGGTAAAGCTGAGTAGCATAATCTATTTTCGAGCACATTAGACGTGGGCGGAAAATTCTGCGAAATGCTAAGTACATATTCCTAGAATGATGCTATCATCTATAAAGGAGTCGCCAGAAAAGTCAGCAGAACACATTTCAATTCATTTGAACGCTTAAAATAGGCTGAACACAAACAGATTGACAGTAAAGTATGGTCTGCATGTTTCCCATAAAAGAGAACTGCATGTTCTCTATGAAACGAACAAATTCCGTAATGAATTCCGAATAATAAAAAAATTTTATTGGGAAATGTCCTTGATAGAAAAGTTTATCTGCATAGGTCCTTCATACGTCATATGCTGCTCCATATCCAATATTATGATATTGGAGGTAATAATTATTATTAATAAATGAAATGAAAATGTTTCCCAAACACAAAGCCCCTATTAATTCAAAGTGAAACTTTTACAAAATCATACAGCGCACAAGTAGCTTAGCTCAGCTTATATTTAACTTTATGAAAGGAAAGTTTTTTCTAAGTATTAAGTACCGAGTAAAAAAAGGTTTTAAGTAAAAGATAAAACCATTCGTTTATGTACGAAACGAGTTAAAAACGGTCTATTCAAATAGACCAGCATGCATGAATGATGATCGAAAGTTTTGGAGTCGTGAGCATTTTCAGCAGTTTTTTATACCCCATCCCATAGCATGGTTCATAGTTTGTAACATAGAGAAATAATCACCGTAGACCTCCAAGACCGAAAGGGCATATGATCGAGACAGAATTGTAAGTCGAACGAGCCATGTCCGTCCGTCCGTCTGTCGGTTGTTTTTAGGCCTTAAATTTTAAGCTAGGAACTTGAAACTTGATATCTGTTCTTTCTAGGTACCGTAGCAGTACAAGTGTAAAATTTTTTGAAATCCGCCCACTGACACGCCCATTTTACTTATAAGCATGAAAAGTCAAAGTTGTCGCAGGAAGCTGAAATTTGGTGTGCGATATCCTCGCTTAAGTGTATTGTGATTGAAATTTAAAAAAAGCAATAACCACCCCTTGTAGGCGTGGTCTTATATAATATGCATTATAATAAACGGTTTTTATTTGATATATTTGCTTTCAATCCAAATAACTTGCGCTATAAAATGTTCAGATGTGTGCGTATGCTATCAACTCAAATGAATAAATTTTTGCCACGCCCAGCTGTGGGGGCGTTTTAAGTAAAAAAAAAAACAAATTTTTTATATAAAACTTCGGTTAACACGTGTATACCACATCTGATAAAAATATGATAAAAAAATTATGTTATTGAAAAGGGGTTGATGCCACGCCACTTTTTTTAAGAAAGAAGATTATTAACTGACAAATTCTTAACACAATTAAAGTTAATAGAAACTGAAATTTAACAAACAAGATTTTTGACGCATTTTGGAGCTTGACAGTGGTCAATTGGGATGGGGTATCCAACGGTTCGACTAGGCGGATTGTAACCCTCCCACTAGTTTTTATTAATCTCAGTGTAAAATCGCCCAAAACATCGGCGAATAACGTGAAATTGGTAAAAGAAATTTTTGGGTTGTTTGACTTTTTTAATTTTTGAGTGATTCGACAAAATGTAAAATCATTAAAAAAAATTAGTTTTGTACGACCGTTTGTGTATGTAGGTACTTTAGGAAATTTAATATTTCAACCCAATATTTTTTGGTGATTTCGCACTACGACAGATCGCCCCATCAGCAAAACTGTCAAATCACCGAATCTTTTCTTGTCACTATTCCAAACAAATGAAAAAGTGCACATATGAAAGCTTAAGTCCGACTGTGACGGATTTCAAAATACCCTACCTGGTGAAATAAATTACCACAGCTCAAAAAAAGGCCGGGGTGAAAAGTATAGCTTTTAAATAATGTTGCATATTTTTTCTGTGCGTGTTATTTCACCATACACCTTACACCTTGAAATAAAAACTATTTGTAGGCAAATCGTCATTAACAATTTATGACAGAGCTGATAGCAAATTCAGGTTAGGTTAGTGTGTGTGCTTACTACGCCGGAGGTCTGGGTTCGAATCCTGCCTGAAAAATAGACTTGTTATTTTTCATGGTCCCCACCTCCGCGAGGATTTGACAAGCCCTCCGAGAGTATCAATTGTCTTGAAAAACTTCTCAAACTGCCGTTCGGATTCGGCAAAAAATTGTAGGTCCCCTTGTATGTGAAGAAATCAACACACACAGCATACATTGTTGAGAAGTTGGCCCTGGTTCACATCGAGCTGTTGCGCCACTCTATTTATTTATTTTATAAATCCCCAAAAAAACTATATTATTTCTCCATCCTTACTGTGTCGTATTTTTATACGCTCTCAATTGCACGGGTTACAGCAAAGAGGGCAAGATTTCCGCTTTTTGTGGCAAAAATCATAAAACTTGTACCTAAACTGTTTGAGATATTTTGATTTTATTTTTGGTATGCAGGTATTTCAGAATCTAGTGTTGAAATGCTATTTTTTTTAAGAGCTAATTTTTATGATTGTAATTTGCTATAAAAACAGTGGTGGTTTTTTTCTTATTCTCAATTACAACATAGAAGTCGAGATTTAAAAGAAATTAATGATCGAAGGTTCTTAATTACATACTTTTTTTTTTGAGTAAAAATATGCTTAAATATATTTTTGTATCGCAAAATCTTATAATTACACTTTTGTTTTTTACATATTGTTTTTTATTATTACTTATTGCATAAACAAATTTGAAGTTTTACTATTATTGGCTCGAAGCTTGCTGTAAAGGATGTTTTAATGAATAAATGAAAAAAAAAAACGAAAAAGTAATTTTTGTATTTTCATATAAATCAATGTTTTCACTACTTTCTTAGTTGCTATGTTTGAAGCACTAATTTCTTCACTAATTCGTGTCACAAAAAATTCAGCGGACAAAGAAATACAAAGTTTATTCAGAAAACAGCAAGAATATCGGGGCAAAAAAAGAAAAGATCAACTTTAAAAATGTTTTTTGCTTAACACCAATTTATGACTTTTAATTGAAATTGAAAATTGAAAGTTTTAATTGAAAATACATTACTAACTTTCAAAATTTACATTTTAAGCAAGAATACGTTAGTTTCCGCCAAATATCTTTTTTTTTAAAGCGCTATAAAAAAACTACTGAATAGTTTCTCAAATTTCTTTTTTTATTTAAAAGTACAATCCTTCCGGTTAATAATGGAAAATAATTTCATTCAAATGGCTGCCTCGGCTGGCCATGCAGTAGCCTACACGATCGATCCAATTTTTAAGGACATTATCGGTTGTGTGCAGCTGTATTTCACCAATGGCTTCACGAATATTGTCCTTTAAAGCGTCAATTGTCTCTGGCTTGTCGGCGTAACACTTATCTTCTACGGCACCCTACAAATAATAGTCCAACGTTGTCAAATCGCAGCTCCGAGGTGGCCCAACGACATCAGCTCTGCGGCTGATAATGCGATCTTCAAAAACAGGGCGCAAAACATCGAGCGTAGCCTCGGCTGTGTGGTACGTAGCGCCTTCCTGTTGAAACCAAATGTTGCCAATATCCTCCTCTTCAATTTTTGTGAACAAAAATTCGTTCAACATGGCCCGGTAACGATCGGCATTAACTGTAACAGCCACTCCTTGTTCCTGCTCATTTTCGAAGAAAAATGGCCAAATTATGCCTCTGGACAGAAATCCGCACCAAACAGTGACTCGTTTTGAAGGATAAAACTTATTCGTTCGGAAGGATAAAACTTATTATCTGTCAAATCAGACATGAGCTAAGTATTACCATTCACGAAATAAGCACTAGCAAAAAAAACGTTAGATGGCGGACCCTTTACTTTCATGGATACTTCTTTTATGCCTCAAATAAATAAACAGATAATTTGTTAAGGGTTTTTTTAAGCGAGATTATGAGAAAATCAAAAAATTATGCTATGACCGTAAAATAGTTAATTACTCTGCTAAATTTTACATCATCACATTTGATCAATATTTTTACAACTGATCATGGGTAAAAAATTAAAAAACTAATGAGCAACAAATTAAAAACAGTGCGTGTACATGAAAGCTTAAATCCACCCGTTCGGATTGCAACATACCCTATCCGACCTTGAAAAGAAATGTATCCCCCGCCACGCCTCCAAAAAGTGGGCGGAATGGAAAATGTTTTTAAAGATGCCATAATGCGAGGTGGTATAACACATTTTGGATTTACAAACCCCCATTTAAACTAAAAAAAAAGTACTTTTTTAAGCCGCATCCACTGGAAACTTACGTTGTGAGCTGTGCATACCAAAACATAAACAAAACCTGTAATAAATATTTCTTGTTATACAATTTTTTAACAAAAATCAATGTGCTGACTTATCAGTAATATATATAGCTCGAATGTGTATTAAAAAATAAATAAATAAATAAATAGAGTGGCGCAACAGCTCGAGGTGAACCAGGGCCAACTTCTCAACAATGTATGCTGGTGTGTTAATTTCTTTTACATACAAATCGAATGTGTATTAGGTGTTTTTTAATGAAGGTTGTTGCACTTTAACAGGTCTACAGTGGGTGTGTATCTAGGTTGACTTAAACAGTTTTTAAACTTGACCTGATCGATTGGACTTCCAGCTCAGGTGACAAATAAATGTCAGCTTTGTAGCCCGAAATTAGGCCTTTTTACATACGGAAAATATAAAAAGTTGTTTACATACGGACGAACGGAAGAACATGGCTTAGCCGATTTTCCAATCGGATTCAATTGTATCTTATGCGGATATACATAGAGTATTAGAGGTCTATGGCCTAGTTTACACCGAGGACTATATGTACTTGGTCTGGGACTATAATTTCAAGTCTTGTTATTTTGCATTTACAACGAGTACAAAAACAGCGACACCTATCGTTCAATAAACTTCAAAAGTTTTCTTTTCCTGAGACAAGATAAGTAAGTTTGAAATTCTGGTTTTTGTTTAGTCCAAGCCACCTAAATTTGAGGATTGACCTAAATAATTAAGTCCTCGTATTGTGTGCTTACACCGACGTTATTTTTACTAATAATATAGGTATAGTCCGGATATAGTCCCCGGTATATACTAGGCCTATGTCGACGATTTCTCGGTCTTAGTATACCCTGGGTAGGGTACAAAAAAGTATTTTCTATATATCAGGACTTAATGAATAAACTAACCTTCTTCAATAAAATCTGTCTAAAATAAGAAAGGTTTTTCTAGTATGCGTTTCAAAAACAGTCAGAGTATAGTGTCCGTTGAGTTAAGCTTAAGCACGCTTAAGCTCTATTTTATACAGGGACTACCACTCCAATTTCCCAGTTAAAGCTAATAAATAAGACAACAGGTAATATCTGTAGTCACAAATCCCAATAAATCTGAGAGTAAAATACAATGTCCATTTCATATAGTATTGGATGTGTCAACAAAATATGACGATTTTTAGAACATACTTTGTGTTACCACCTTAAGGCGAGAAAGGCTGAATGTAGCAATCAGCGACTCACTTACTGATTGACTCACCCACCATTGAACTGTCAACGGTAACAGGAAACTGTCATTCGAATTTCGATATCGAATTTCCCCTCCAGTGGGAAAGTACCAGAGAAAAATTGCTAAAAGCGAAATTTCGAGAACTTGGTTAACATTCTAGGCGGATAGTCTACTCTGACAGTGACAGTTATTTTTTAACCTTTGAATTGTTCACATCGAGAGATGAAATAAAAAGAGATTGTGACAAAAAGAGTGTTTCGTTGCGCTATTCTAAAATTGGAATTGAATTTTATTTGACGAACCATAGGCAAAAATTTTCAAAGTTTTCTTTTGTTTTTGCCTGGGGTTCGTCGAATGAAACCATCTCACTTTTATAACAATCAATGCATGACTTTATTTATAAAACAAAAATTATTTAAATTCAAATCACACTTAATTCAACTTCACTACTTAGAATTCAACACTTTACTTCAATTCGATCACTTTTTACTTTACTACCGATTTTCACAAGTCAACGTTTAAAATATAACACTGTTCCATATGATCCTGTCACCCGTGTATTTATACAAAATTAAACGCCTTCTAGTACGTTCCATACTTCCCCTTTGATAATTTTCCATTGGCACTCTTCCGCTGAATACCATGGAGGGGAAGTTTTCGATATCGAAATTCGAATTTGGAATATCAGTTTGCTGTCGGCTGACTTGGGTGTGTTCGTGAAGTGAATCGATGGGTGCATTCAGCGATTCCTGCATTTCTTATGTTATGTTTTATCTATATTGTCGTTTTATTTCTTATTCTTATTTTATCTATATTAAATAAGTTATTTACGACCGCAAGGCACAGTTGACAGTATCTGATCGTAAGAAAATCTAATAAATAAAGTTCTTAATTATTTGTCTGGAAAAACAGCCCATAACATCAATTTATTCTTAAAGTGATAAAGTAATAAAAACAAAACAAACAATTTTCAACAAACTGTTCCCACAACCATAAATATAAATAAACAAAGATTAACCATTTAAATTGCATCGTTTTTCGATTTGGGCTTTTCTTCTCAGTCGGCTGCCGGACATTAAAAGGCTTAAATCCTAATCATGTACACCTGTTACTGCTTACGTATGGGATGGCTCTTGCGGAAGGACTTTGCGGAAGGATTTTCTCTCCCTGTACATTTATATTTGAATAGTCGTTTAGGCGATAGCGTTTTGTCTCCCCTCGCACATAAGATTGCGGGAGCCTAAGCATTCATTCTCGATGGCCTGTGTGTGTATGCTAATCCGATATTGAATTGCATGGACCCATCCATTGGATGGTAATAAATACTTGGAAATAAATGTTTATTTGCTTTTTATGTTTATGCCCCCAGGGATGTCCAATTTACTTTGGAAAAAGGCTACAAAGGGATGGGTCATTCCGTCTGAGTTTACTTAAAGCAAAATGTTCGATTCGTTGTGGTGAGCGTGTGTGTCTGTGGCTGATGGAAGCTGAATGGATTGAGGGTTGGTCTGAGATTCCAAGCCCTACGGACAGAGTACACAGTTCGGGTGTGGTCACAATAATTCAAATGTGCAAGGACACTGCGCAATAATGCTGCTCTGCAGGCGTACTCTGTGCTTTAGGGCGATATTCAATGAATTCAATTAGACATTGAGCCAAGGCTGTGTGGTTAAGTAAGACCAGAAATACTTGAGGCATCATCAATTTATTGTGTGCACTGGAAGTAAGTGAAACTTGAAAGTTTGCTCGAACTAGACACATAGGATATGGGTTAGGGTTGGGTTTTTGATGTCCTGATTTAAATTTCCTACACACTTAGACGGTAGCTTAGGGCTTTGGTCAAATTTAAACAAAGGGAAACCAAAGGGAGCTTAAGAGGATACCTAATCATTGTTGGAAATTACTTTTGCAAATTCATTAGTCTGCTTCATTCAGTCGAAATGTGTACAAGGACATTCTATTTGTTGATAAAAAAAACTTGGACAATAGGTACATACGTATATGTAAATTTTATGCCTTTTATGCCAGAGAATGAAAAGTATACAAACTAAACTACGTGATAGCTATACCTACAAAAACGAAAAAGTCTTCTTATACCAAATATCTAGATAAAGCTAGAAAATAGATACTATCTCACGATTGGAGTAATTGCGACAATCATTTGGAGTGAACCCGTCAGTTCTGTTTTTCCGAAAAACTTTCCTGAGGTATTTTTAAAACTTTGATTGAATACTGGAGCTAAATCAGGAACTTAAAGTCTCTTAAGCGAGTATTTTGGTGTCGCGTCAAAGGACGAAGATAAGTCGAACGAGCATTGATCCTTAGAAGAAAAAGATGAAATTATGATCTGTCTGGAGAAACTTCGTAATGCAGAGAAATTCTTACAAAGGAGAGTAAGTGATGGAGGGCTAAACTGTTCAAAGCGCAGATCATTTTGCCGTGTATCACATCACATCATTTTAACGTAACCTATACACATGAGGGGCAAAAATTGTATAGGAAGATCGATATTCGAACCCGGGACCTTTTGCTGAGAAGTTCCAGCCAGCTCCCAAAGCACTTTACCATGGCGCTCACCCTAATAGAAATTCTATTTTGAGAAACTGCCAGGCTACACTTCACAGTGATCCAAAACTCTACTTATAAATTTAAATATGGACTTGAAATGCGAATCGGATTACATGGAAAATAGTAGAGAAATTATTACCTGAGAACTACAAGCAGAACAAAAATTGCGCGTGAAAACCAGATTCGGTGCGACAAAACAGCATCAGAACTCAACTAGTGACATCTGGTATGGAAAACCCACATCATTAAAAGCGAAAAAAGCCCAATCTGCAACAGGGCTAGAAAGGTTCACACCAAACAGATCACCAAACAGTCTCACAAATAAAAGGCAAAACCCGTCTAAGCTGCAGCAGGTCTTAAAAGGTGCAAACCAAAAGCTAGGCGCATTATCGAGGTTGTTTTTCGCGCAAGGGTTGAATTCGGAAGAGTTGATATTTTAGGCGAAAAAGTGAAGAGGGGGGCAATGTGATGTGCTAGCTCAGTGATATTTCAAAGAAGAAAAAACAAGATACAAGTATCCCCAATGAACTGGAATTTTTGTCAAATCAGTGGAAGTCAATTAAATTACTGGAGTGTGTAAGAAATAAAATTGTACTAAATTTGTACCAGATGGAATATATCAGAGCTTTTTCCCAATAAGTAAAAAGAAGTCATAGTTAACACTGGGGTCGCAGTCGACTTAATTACTCTCGAACTAAGAACATCGAAAGGCAATAATAAAAAGTGACTGAATTGCGACCATTTATACATAGGTTTCTCGTGAACACAGGGCTCTTTGGTTTGACTGGAATGGGTCGCAGAAGAAAGATGAGGTCCGCGTCTTGTCTTTTTTCTATTTTTTAGGAGAATGAGAATTGACTACACACTTCTTGGAGGCTTAATTAGGAGTCACCAAGCTTTTGCTCAACACTTAAATGTGTAAGGTTTGAACCACCACCGCCTGCCCTGCCTGCGTAGAGGACGACGATACAGCGGAACACTTCCTCTGGAGTTGTCCTTCCTTAAGGGCTGACAAAATTAGTGTCGAACATCGAAGCTCTTTCTCATCTGTTTTCGGAAAATAGGAAAATAAGCAATTGACCAGTAGTGGTTGCTCTGTCAAATCCAACGGAGTAGGTACTCGCTGCGACCTCCTACAAAAAGAGTTGGAAGTTACCTAACATCTTTTTTTCAAGTTTAAAATTTGTTGGACACTTAGTCTCTGTCCCAAAGATTTTAGGTTCACTCAGGGTGAAGGATTTGGCTTACATATTTACAATAAACTTTATTTTCAAATCAGCACCAATAAGAGTTAAGTCAAGTTATGTCAGCGCGACGTTTTGTTTTAGCAAGTCTGCGAAATAAAATAGTTTTTGTGAGATAAAAAAGGGAGAAATTTAAACAGACTTTAACTAAGGGGGGAAATATTCAGTTTAAAAAAAACTAATTGGCACTCAGAAGAGCCATCGCCTGACCTCTCTTACATGCATGATGTGTGCGTTACAAGTGTTTTTCACACATGAAAGGGACCTACAGTTTTTTGCCGATGTCGAACGGCGAATTGAGAGGTCTCTCATGACAAGTGACACCTACTCTCGGAGGGTTTATTTAAATGAGAACTCCCTCGTGAAGGTTGAACACCGTGAAAAAACTGAATGCCACGGTCGGGATTTGAACCCTCGTAAAATTTTCACTCACAAAAGTTTTATCCTTGCTACCGTAGAAAGGCACAAAATTAAATAATTATTAAACTCATGCAACCAAAAGGGCATATTGGTAACCTAATAAGCAAGCTTATTTTTCCCTAACCCCCACAAGCAGCCAATTTAAAAAAAAAAAATACAACGGCAAAAAAAAAAACTTCTTTTCCCTCGGACAAACAACTCCGATTCCACCTTACATCAAGACTTAAGAGTGTACACCTTTCACTCTCTGACATTTCACTCAACCATCGACTCTACTTAAGGTTTTGTTTCTTGCTTGGACATCTCTGACCCGAGGGTATACCTAGAAGAACATCTAATTGTTTTCACCGTCGTCCTTATCTAAACGATAAACTTTGTTATAGAAATCAAGGACCACATCGTTGTCCTTTCTGTTCATTTCTCAAAAGAAACCTTTCTTTGAAATGAGATGACCTAATTGAGAGAACACCGTTAGAGAAGAAAATTAAAAAAAATAAAAAAGGAAACAATACAGACCCTTTTGGTATTTTTCAATTTATTTGTTCTCTCCCGGCTTAGAAAAACCCCACTCGGAATATAGTGCCATTTATCACGATCACCTCTCTTTTAGCGAAGAAAAAAATAAATCTTAATTGCAACACTGTCTCGAAGAAGAAAATCGCCACCACCATGTTCGTAAGGACAACAATGACCGAACTGAAATCGAAATGAATCTCAGCAACAACGAATAGGACCCACCACAATGCTAGTTTAATTTCGAAAACGCTCTATATACACCCCAAAACAAAGGACGGAACGTGCAGACGATAACAAAAGAATACCATCCCAAAAACCAAGTTAACTGTTTTGGAAACGTCAAGAAGGCACATTTAGAGTTCAGCTAACAAGAAGCACCACAATACGAAAGGATAGCGAGAAAAAAACGACCCAAAAATAAGGACGCTACCCTCTGGCCCCGTGAAATAATTATTTCAAGGCGAAGCGCAAGGGTGTAAATAAAAACTTAAACGAAATACGAAAAGTAATTTCCTCTTCGCGCGCCGGGGCCGACTGACTCTCATAGCCTCCTCGGGAGTTGAGGTGGCAAGAAGCGTTAAAGTCATTTAAGGCATGCTTACGATTTGTATGTGGTTACGAGGGTTAAAAGCAAAAAAAAAAAAGAGTTCACCAGTAAGAATTTAAGAACAGAAAAAAAAGGAGTAACTATCAGAGAGAGAGAACAAGGAAAGCTCTACATGTTCTCATCCTTAGAGCCGGTGCCGGTGGGTACAAGGATTTTTCTTTTATTTTGTTTATTTTCAGTTTTTTACAATTTGCCCTGTTTACAAGGAACTGGTAGCCAGGGGCTATTTATAATTAAACAAATGTATTTATGGACGCAAAGTTTGCATCGCCAGGAGCGGTTTTTTTTAATGAGGGAGCCTAGCCTTGTTAGAAAAGCGTGAACAATTTGGGAATGGTTGTCATCGCATTGTGCCAACGAAAGGAGGTATTACCTACATTAACTGCTGTCTGACTGCGACATTGATTGATCCCAGTATTGCAGGACCAGTGGTATTACGCTTTGTGGGCAAAAAATGAGCCGAAAAACGCAAGCGGCTTTTTTTCGTTTCCCTAATTTGGGTGTCGGATGGGTATAGAAACAAGTTTTAATTAATAACGTCCCCGCAGGGTTAGAGAGGTGAAACTTGAACTGCTGCCATTAAATCAGAGCCAGCAGTTTCGAAATTTGATGGCAAATTACAGTGGGTTGTAGGCGATAGGTCAATTATTTCATTTACCCCCTGACTTTTGCAACTCGGCAAATACAGCTGTAGAGCTCGGTGGCAGACTAACAAGTCTTCTCATAAGACATTTGAGAGCTCAGTACGTGTTAAGGATTTTTGAAATATCTAAAGAGCGTTTTTTTATAAGAGCGACAAAACTTTTCTGCAGAGAAACAGTTTCTTGTTTCCAGCAAGCAATTTCTGTTCTTCTGACAAGCAATCGCCTGCAACATTTTATTGTAGATACGCTTCATTATCGTTAGTGACAAAAGTACTTTTTATGAGATTGTGGTAGCAACTAAATTTAGGTCATTTACGATACGATGGACATCAGCGAGTCGGAAAACTGAACAATTCTTTGAGTCCGCGTGAAATTCCAGTTCCAACAGAAGAAAAAAAACCTACTACCCGACAAGTTGTTAGTAGTAGTAAATATATTGAAACCTTATTTAAGCGTGTTTTAATATGAAAGGCGTTTTTACTTACGGACGGACCGACAGGACATGGCTTAACCAATTCTGCTGTCGGTCTTTATAAGACTCTGCTACAGAGAAGACGAGCTCATTGACGGGCGCGGCCGTTGTTGCTACAAAATATTGTATGCCAAGAAGTTACTTAAAGGAAGAAGGGAAAAAACTGACAAAAGTAAATTTTTCATATTGATAACGGTTTTGTTAAATTGCCTAAATTTTGTTGTTCTGATAAAAACCTCAAATGGTAAAGGTAAAGGTTTTGTTTTTATTCTGCATACTTATAGTCGCAGATTCCGATTGTCATCTGCTTGGTGTCTGAAGACTTAGCTAGGTCGATTTTATGGGCCCAAAGCGAAACACTGGGACAGTCCCGAAGAGGATGAAAACCCACGCGGTCGATAGGGCAGCTTTGGAATGTCCGTAAGATGGAACGTCTCGCCCGTTTGGAAGACTCCGAAACGGACGACATTTACGGAACGGACATGGGCACTGAGCGTCCATTCGTATCTCCGGTCGAGGATAGTGAACCTCTCGGCGCAGCAGGGGGCTACGTGAGAAAGAAGTTTACCCTCAGGAGCAGTATCCGGCCTCCTTACTGGACTTCAGTTCCCGAGTCGATGAGAGAGGGCGTGAGCGAAACTATGTCCGCTGCTACAAGGGGACAAATGGATGCTCAAGATGCCCAACAGAACGATCCAGGGGCTTGACAAGACAAGGACGGATAGGAAAAGATTTCATTCAACGACGAATATGAGGACGAGCACGAAGACAACTATGAGGAACTGATGACTAAAGCCGTGTCCACTCCCGTGGAGAAGACGTCAGGTAATTAAGAAATTCGAGCAGAACAAGGACATCATGCAGACACAAATCAAAGCACTGCAAGACAGTAGTCTCTACTGCAGGGGTGCCGGACAGGACTCAGACGCAACTAATCCAAGGACAGACGAACCACCCGACTTCGACGACTTACTGCAACGATCTTAATCGACAAGACACCAGTGCACTCGCAAGTGCACCGACGTACCGACACCGACGTACAACGAAGCAAGAATGCGGCGCCCAACGGATATACTATACTGGCGAGATTGCTCGGTGGGAGACTAGCCCAATTACCGGCTAGTGAAGAATTGCTCTTCAAGGGGGTGATTTTCCCTTCGAAGGTCACCACCGTGGCTTCCACCACCGCGTTTTATTTTTCGGCTTTTATTAATTTTTATACCCGACCCAGGGTGTATTAAGTTTGATGTATAGTTTGTAACGCAGTGAAATAATCATCGTAGACCCCTAAGACCTTTTAGAGATATGAATGGGCCCGACAGGAGAATCGATTAAGCCTTGTCCGTCCGTCCGTCCATATGCAAACAACTTTAAGGCCTTAAATGAAGGGCTGAAATTTTGTGGGTTGTTGGGAAGTTCAGTCCTTCAGATCAAGTTTGAAAATAAGCTAAATCCGCCCACAGACACGCCCACTACAGGCCTGTATGTGCGGCAATCTCTAATTTAAAAAAATACATTTTGCAAATTTTAGCTTTGTTATAATGGCGCTAGTGTATTCAATTTTTATTCAATTTTTGTACGTAACACTGCCTTATAATTTCTTTAGGGTAGCCAAAAAATTTTAGATTTTTCATTGACCACGCCCACTTTTTTAAAGATTTTAGCTTAAAAAAATGAATTTCAATAAATATTTTTGAAATTTGTCAAAAAATTATATGACAAAAACTGTAGATATTAGCCTTTTCTAACTTTTATGTGTATATTGTATGTGCCTCCCACTTTTGTGGGCGTGGCGTTAAAAAAAGTGATTTTTTTACTTAAAAAGGCGGAATTTTAGGCCGAAATGTATGCAACCACCTAGTATAAAGCATTCAACAGTTATATTTTTATATCCCGCCCACTTTTTGGAGGCGTGGCAGTTTTCTTTTTGGTATTGTCGGGTATTTTGCAATCCGTCGTAGATGGATAGAAGCTTTTGCATACCCACTGTTGCACTTTCCCACTTGTTACTTTTCTGTCTGCCTTCTTTTCCAAAGACCGTTAAGCGTTCTAGGACTTACAGATGGAGGACGGCTATCCAATACTTAGGCTTTACGCCAGTGGATTTTGTGAGGTAGTCTAAAGTTTATAAGGGCCCTATGATATG
Source organism: Neoascia interrupta (assembly GCA_947623515.1). Lineage (NCBI taxonomy): Eukaryota > Metazoa > Arthropoda > Insecta > Diptera > Syrphidae > Neoascia > Neoascia interrupta. The sequence goes on along the minus strand of OX392462.1, from coordinate 19,980,885 downwards.
GGCTAGGTAATGGAACTGGTTTCACTCACTGCCTTCCAATGATCTAGGGTCTTACCCGATCTTTCGTGAGGCGTGAGTGAATGGTTCTACGACTGGGCCCGTATTAAGCCGTATCCTAGAGATCGTGGCCAGCCTCACGTTGGCTTTAATTGGTGATTGAGTTGTGGTAAGGATGGAAGGGATACCACTAAATATTGCCAGAAATCCGAACACGGGTAAATAAGCAAATGTTATGGGGCGCGAAACAGGCCTTTGTCAAAATAGAAGCTGGAAAAACCAATCCACCTCACACACACCGTCGTATATATGAAAATAAGACTTCTTCTGCAAAATTGTTTTTAATTTTTATGTGGAAACAGAAGCATAAATTCCCTTTTGTTACTTCATCTCTAGTTCCCTACAAGATCCTTTTGCTTTTGTACCTAAAATACTTCTTATAATCTTTACAACTGAAATTGATACAAATTCTTTCCCTTATAGAACAGGGGATACAACAACAAATCAACCCTCAACACTGGCCATAGATACAAGAGAGTGATAACAGGCCAAAACCTGTTGCGGAAACACTCTGTAAAATTGAGAATTAATAATACCAACCACATTTGCAGGAGGTGTCATGATCCCGAAGCGAAGTTGTGGACAACCTACTCTGTCAATGTCCTAGTGGCAGGAGACAACGTTTTCAACTCCAGGCCAATTCTTCTTTGAGGAGCTTACAAGTATACGTTTGGCGAAAGTCTTGAAGTTCAGCACTGACTCCGGCTGGGCAGCACTGACTCCGGCTTCTCTTCGAAGCTTAGGATACTTTAATTAACCAAGTATCAAATTTACAATACAATTTTTATCCCTTACTACTCAGGCCCATACTACTCTACGAGCCTTTTTGAGGACCCAAATTGGATTTGTTTTTTTCATAGGGCATGTCATCCTATCTAGGTGTGAGTTCGGCCATAATTACCAGAAATTTTTCATGCCTATGAAAATAAGTTTTTTAAGCTTTTGTAAAAAAAAAATTGATACCGCTGTGTTGAAGGGCCTTGAAAATCGTCATAATTAGCGAGGAAATTGAAACTAGTAAAGAGCATTCGAAAAAATTTACAAAGAATTTCCAATAATTCTTAAAATTTAGCTAAAAAAGCTAACCGAACGTATCGTTGCTTATATTGGACCTTGCTTACGGCGGACCTTATGGCAAAGCCATACAAAATTAAATTGAAATACTGCGAGCTACAAACGCACTTAACGCTTGCGTCAGTTAATGTTAGCATCATTATAATATAAAGGTTCCTGGCGATGTTCACCTGGCAGCGTTTAAAATTATCATCGAGCCAATATAATAATGTTTGTAGAATTGTAAATTGTTGTAATTTTTCACATTTAAAAGATTAAATTCTAAGAATAATTGTTAAGGAAAGCTTCGATGACGCACTTTAACCTGAAATTTTTCACATTTCAAACCTTTACTTCATAATATGCCCGTGATCAAAGGGTTATGACTACCCTTAAAATGCGAGCACATCGCGAGCGGAAAGAGTTGGGGGAGAGAAAAGATAAAAGCAGAAAGTATTTTTCGATCCAACATAAAAGCTGATAAGCCAAACATGAAACCTCTGCACAGAAACACCAAATCTTACACCCGCAAGTGTTATGCCTTTACGGAGAAAAGCAATAGTGCGACCACTAGAATATTTCCTAAAAACATCTAGTATGCATCTATAATTGTTGTCCATTCTATTAGCATATTGAAAGAGAAAAAGGTGTTTTGTATTAGACCGACCCTAACCTGTGTAACAGACGGCGACCAGGAAACCGCTCATTTTGAGACAGACGCTTTTGGACTTTTCGTTTGCTGCTGGTTTTGGTCCACCCCGGATATTTTTCATACCGGTACTCAACATATCTGGTGAGCATTCCCTAATCCGCCACCTCGGGAGGCGCCCAATCGGGGACCAGCAACCCCAGAAGGGCACCTAAGGCCTAACAAGTGTGAAAAGTGCGCTGTTACAAAATTGTTTAAACCCCAATACTAAGAAAATACATACAAGGGAATTTGACTCCGATTTTCTTTATACCCTGTGGCAATTTAAACTATAAGGAAATCAAACTATTTTACGCAAGAAGCCACTTGCAACGACTAAGATGTTTTTTCCAGAATAGCTCTTAAAGCTCTTACCTGTAAATAATGACCTTTTCCCAAACACAAAAGGTAAGTATTTTTAAGTAAGAACCCAACTTCCTAAAAAAACAATACACAATATCTTAAAACTCTTTCGAAGGCATTTCTTCTCCTTGTAAATAGCCCCTTTTTCAAAAAAAAAAGAAGAAGCCTGGCCCACCTCAAACCCTCAGGCCGGACTTGCTTTGAACTCAACACCTAACTGCCTTAAATACATTCTCAAGAGCCATACAAAACAATTCTTCATTTCCTTATCCTTTATTTTTTCTCAGAGTTTACTTGTTATTTGTGTTAATGCTCCCGATGTTCTATACTACAATCGTCTTCTCATTCCTCACTTGAACTTTTTGCCAGTTTGTCTTATATCTATACTCATTGTCTTCTCGGAACTCTTTACATTTTCAGCACAACATCGCCCTACAACGACAACGATAGCAACGAGGACGACGAGGATGCTGGTGATGATGATGATGATGCCCCTACAACAGCCCAAGTTGTTCGAAACGAAAGAAAGTACTCGAGCAGCTTTGCCAGACGAAAACGCAGAGATATCGCCTCTTCAATGCATGGTAAGTACTTGAAGTCTCTGCATAGGAAAGAGAGCTTTTGTTGTATGGTGTTAAAATGGTGCTCACCAAAGACGCTACTTATGCACCACCCATCCGCTATCGTTTGAGCCAGGCTGTGCTCCTGCTTTCTTTGCGTGGGAGGAATGACAGCAGGAACTCTGGTCACTGATAGTGGACGCTGGGTGCGGTTTTTTGTCCTGCCAACCCCGAGTATACCACGTATCCTACTCCAATTGTGCTGCCTGGAGTGCCCAACCAGACGAAGTTGTCGAAGTCGACTGTCAATTATGTTGCAGGCGTTTGGGGGCTAAACAAAACAGGGTTTGGCCCCTTCCAGCGTTGGCCATCACTTGTATGACGGTATATCTCGAATTTAGCCTTTCCATAGGATAGCCATATCCTTTTCGATGGAGGGTAACAAAAAAGGAAGTGGTTATGCATTTCTATCTGTGGAGCTGATGTTGAAATTGGAATTACCATGATTGAATAAAAACATATCAACACCAATTTCACATACGTGGGGTCTCTATGGAGTTCCGCCACAAAGAAATTGTACTTTTGTCTGGTCGGTGGGTTTCGTTTTATGTGGTTAGGATGGACTCAAAAGCAACTCAATGGAAATTATATTTAAACACATCGTGTGGATATTTTCTTGAATGAAACAAGTTTTATTTACTTTGCTTGTTTATAACTTTGTTTTGTGGAAGTCACTGCTTATAAAAATAAAACACCAAACGTCTTGCAAACAAACACTTACAATAATTAAATTACTAATCGTTTTAACTGCCTTAGCAGAGTATAGACTCTTCTTTCCTTACGTAGGAATAGGTTATAACACTTTGCTCTAAATTATTTGAAATAAAATTTTTGCTCTTCGAACATTTTTTGTGGGAGGCTCCATTCTCTCGATATTCCTAAGTGGGCACACCACTTTAGATAGATATGAACATTCACCACTCATGTCCTTTTATTGAATAATTCTTCGAATCAGATGAATAATTTTAAAAAAAAATAAAACAAAATGTCCAACATTGCTATAAGAGAATGAGGGTCGAGTATTCTGCGAAAGATAAATATTTGGAATGTGGAAAAACGTGTTATTAATGAATACGCAGCACACCTTAATTACTTTTCCGAGAATTTATATGTTGGCTTTCCTGGGCTTCAATTTTACAAAAATAACGATAATCGATTTCTGTTTTATTTTGGCTTTTGAATAAAAACCAATCGGAAGTTCAGTTGTTCTTTTTAATCCAGTAATTGTCCTTTTACAGACACAAAATTGAATGTTTGTTGCAATAGTTTTTAAATGAAATAATACAATAATAGTTTTATTCTATCATTTGCAATGTTTCTTTAAAATCAAAAAAGTAGGCGTACATGTTTTGCCAGTTTTGCGGGAAATTAATAATTAGTGATATTGAAAAGTGAAAAATTACAACAATTTACAATTATTCTACAAACATTATAATAATAGAAAGTCCTATGATCATTTCAAACGCTGCCAGGCGAACATCGTCAGGAACCTTTATATTATAATGACGATGCCATCAAGTGACAATTCTTTCTATACGGTTTCCCAAAACAAATAAAAGGAACAAAACATACAAGTGTGGTTACCAATACTGCGAGCTACCAACTACAAACTTAAGAAACAAGGAAGACAATGGCGAAAGCATTTTATGAAAAATTATAATACTGCTGTGTTAACGATGTTCTCCATCAAATCTGATGAGCATTTCTTTTCTCTATCTATACCGTTGGGGTGGGAAATCAGCAACCGCAAAAGGGTTAACAACTTAACTTAGCTCTTCGGGCTTACACTAAACTTTTGTTCCCGCATTTGTAACGGTCAACGATGTGAAGCAAGCATATGGGAAGTTTTAGAGCCAAGCATCTTTAGAACAAGACGCGAGTTTTTTTCTAATTTTTCTGCTCTTGATTTTGTCGAGCTTTAAGATATTTGTACTCACTGAAACAGGTTAGAGTGGGATAGCTTTTCGTTGAGAGATCGTCTGGGTCTGAGTTTTAGTGATAAATTGAGCTTATACTCTGTCCGGAATTCAGTGCAGGCAAGATAGAACGTTTGCCTCTTCCTCTGTTTTTAGCACCTTGCAGAAATTGCACATGTTTTTATGCTTCAAATCTAAAGCATAATAAACAAATGGTAACATTTACAATCTATTTTCAATTTTTTTTCTCTTAAAAGCCTAAAAAAGCAAAATTGTTAAAGGAGTGTGGTACTGGTAACGCTATTGCAATTGGTGGTTGATTTCGATCGAGCGCACTCAAAAAGTCAATCATGACTGTTTAACATAAAGAGCAAGAGAGCGAGCAAGGCTCTCGGGCGAGCTGTCAAATGAAATTCAATCAATTGCAATTTATGGGGTGGTTGATAATACCGGCGTAATCGCTGTCTCGCTCGCCGGGCTTTTGAAAAATTGAAAAACCCTCGCCGAGGTTCTGTCAATCAATGTTGTGAGCTATGACACACTGTTCAATAGATTTTTCTTCTCGAAGCCAATACTTGTTGTGAAATATACTATTTATGTGCAACAAGGTCGACAGATTTTAAAAATATGTTATGTTTTGTGCAGTCAAAGCAGTCGTCGCGGTTTTTCGCTCTATTGTGTATTAACAAACGATTTTTCTGGTCTTGTGTTCTCGCTGCCGCTCTGGTTTGACGCTCTTGCGCTGGATGTAAAACGGCCATCACATCAGCCTGTCTTCGGCTCTATAGTATGTAGGTCACGAAGGGACAGGACGCGAAATTTCTCAGTAAGTTTACATTTCAGGGGCAAACTGCGTATTTTTATACCCGACCCAGGGTATATTAATGTCCGTATATCATGTCCGTCCGTCCGTCCTTATGTAAACAACTTTTAGGCCTTAAATTTTAAGGCAGAGAGCTGAAATTTTGTGGGTTGGTTGGAAGTCCAGTCCTACAGATCAAGTTTGAAATTAAGCTGAATCCGCCAACAGACTCTAATTTAAAAAAATACGTTTTGCAAATTTAAGCTTTGTTACAATGGCGCTAGCGCATTAATTTTTGGTACGTAACATTGCCTTATGATTGTCTTTGTGGTAGCCAAAAAAATTTAGCTTTTTCATTGACCACGCCCACTTTTTAAGGGATTTTAGCTCAAAATGACTGTTTTTCAATAAATATATATGAAATTTGACAAAAAATTATATGACAAAAGCTGTAGATACTAGCATTTTCTAACTTTCATGTATGTATTGTATGTGCCTCCGCTCACTTTTGTGGGCGTGGCGTTAAAAAAGTGATTTTTTTAGTTAAAAAGGTGGAGTTTTAGGCCGAAATGTATGCAACCACCATAACTATAAAGCATTCAACAGTTATATTTTTATATCCCACCCACTTTTTGGAGGCGTGGCAGTTTTCTTTTTGGTATGGTCGGGTATTTTGCAATCCGTCGTAGATGGATTGAAGCTTTTGCATACCCACTGTTGCACTTTCCCACTTGTTTCATTCATCGTGGCAAACTTACCGAACTGCCACACCGAGCTGTTGTTCGCGGCAATTCCAGCGTGATGAACACGCGGTTTCATTGTGTATAGAACGGCGCCGGTAAGTACTGCACCGGTTCAGTCATCACGTTAAATGTCAAATTGTTTTGACTTCGGGTGCGTTTCTTTCTTTCTTTCTTTATTCGTTCAACTATTCCAGCCGAAGTATCTGCGGTTTTTTATTTATTCGGAATATTGCGATCATTCCGTTTTGCGTTTCTTTATTCGTTCAGAATATTCGGAATGCATTCTATTCATATCACCTCCCGGGGAAGTACGAATTAGAACGTTCGGGAGGTAACATGAATAGATTTTGTTTATTACTTTTCATTTCGCAGAGCGATTTCGTTCCCGTCGGTTTTTTGTACTTTTTACTTTTTGATAGCTTTGAGCACGAGATATTAAGTTATTTTTTATTGATTTCAGATAATATCAGTCGCGTTGTAAAAAATCACGAATGAAAAATTAGTCGAAACGTCACTTCACATACACAACCAAAGCTACACCCAGCCTCCAACGTCAAATACTACGGTGGCGAAATTTCGAGTTCGGTGTCGACACCGAATTCGGAGTTCAAAAGAACATTTACATGAGCACGATTCCGTTCAGGTGTGCATGAAAAGAACAATTTTTTTCTGTATTCAACACCAGTTTCACGATTCGGTGTTGAAAAGAATGCGCCATTAGAGAAGGTAGATAGTGACCGCACTGGTAAGAGCTTTCGCTACCTATTAGTGCTGTACTGACTAATCATTCTGGAAAGGGTATAGCCGCAAAAATTAGTTCCTTAGTTACTACAGACTTAAGTATACATCGACTTAACTCAGAAGACTTCGGAAGTTAAACCCGGCTCAAACCCGAGGATGAATCCAAACTTCCCTTCTTTTTTATATAGTATACCCAGGATGTATTAATTTTATAATGCAAAGTTTGTAACACAATGAAATAATCACCGTAGCTGTCCTCGTGGCTGCATCCGCTCGGCAGGGACACATTTAGAGCAAAGTAGGTCCATTTTCATAGCACTTTTCGTAAGACCGGAGTTACCAGCCCAGATTAACGTAAAGAGGCCGAGGACATAAGTATCGAAACACGCCTGTTCCGAGGGTGACCAATCGCTTGTTGATTGGCAAGAGACTTGTAAATTTCTGTTGCAGATGCGTTTAAGACCTCACCCGACTACCAGGCAATTCTGATTGGAGTTTTGGTCTTAAATTCGATGTTAAAGTCAAGGTATGGAACAACGTCGTCTAAGTTACTAATGATATTAACTTGGCTATTTAGGATGAATGTATGCACATTGTCACGAACCAGTTGCAGGGATTCCCTAAGCCTAAAGTGCTGCTTTTGCTGCCATCGATTTCACAAAGATGTCGACTTGAAGAAGTTCGAGCATTGTGGCTCAAGTGCAGCTGAATGACTTGAACTTAGAACACCTGTGATATAAATACAACATAGTCTATGAACTTTCTTTATTATTACGGTATTGATACTCTTGTCCAGTACATTCCATCAGACCACTACTTTATATGGTGAGGGTAGACTATGACTTTAAAGCCATATCTTTGCCCAAGCTCAGGAGCGATTCGTTAACTATGCGAGGAGCCACAGCAGTAGCTAGAGTACTCAACGCTGTGGGATATCTCTGCACACGGACCTGTTGGTTAGACAACACTCCACCTCACCATTGATGAGTCTGCTTTTAAGCATTGGTCCAGTCAAAAGGTAAAGTTAATTGTCAGCCTCCTCTTCCAGTGCATCCATAGCTTCTGTGCTGACATTGTTGAAGGCTCCTTCAATATCAAGAAATGATACTAAAGTGAAAAGATTTCTCACTGATACTGACCAACTATGCCTGACTTTTATGCATCACGGATATTATAAGGAAAAATCTCTACCGACTATCATGGACTCTTTGTTCTCGTGTGAGCGTCGTCCAAGAAGAAAGGCAGGCTGATCGGGCAATTGTCTTTTGGGGCTGTGTGGCTGTGTTCCACCCGAAAAATGCCATCGAGTCCAAGAGATTTACCTATACTGAAGCTTTGCACTGATCACTGTATCTTTTGGTCTTTAAGAGGGATCACGTTATAGCCCCAAACCTTCTAGAGATATGATCAAGACCGACAGGCGAATTGCTATACCCGTCCGTTCGTCTGTCCATATGCTTTTAAGGTCTTTAAAATTAAGTTATAAAGCTGAAATTTGACGTGTAGATTTGTTCTTCTTTTGTACAGACCAAATATAAAAATTGATAAGGTTTATCCATAGCCACGCCCACACTTAACTTAAATGTCAGACAACCTCAACTAAACATTTTATTTTAGAATGCCTTTTTGGTCAAGTTAGACAAGGCGTAGGAAGCCAAATTTTGGTGTTGATCAATAGAAACATGACGCCTTAGATTGGACAAAAGTTGGACCGGCCACACTTTAGATATTTAAAACTTAATTTTTCAGAAAATACCTACTGAATCGAAAAAAAAACATTCGACAAATATTGAAGATATGACCATTAGCATAGGTTGCTACATCACTTTGGATTATAAAACTCAAAATCACCAGATATTGGCAGTTCAAGGAAAGACAGTTGATCAAAAGCAGATGTAGAAGCCGAGATCTGAGCCAAACTAGCGTCAGAGGGCTCGGCAGCGTCTCCGGGTTGCTTAATAATAGCAGAACTCAAGGATGGCTATAAATAGCGGAAGATAAATAGATAGGTACATTTACATACACATAGATTTTTAAGCCAACTGTTCTTCTGTTCCCTTTGTAAGGGCTATCATAACGTCCAATGATATCAAAGACAAGACATCGTTCTGCCTGAAAGTAAATATGCAATCTCAAATTTTTGTGCCCTTAATTCTGAAGGGTAATTACGGAACAATATGTACTACTTGTTACGCATGAGACTATTCTGCACCTAATTAAAAAACCCTTAGTTTGTGAGTGTGAATATTGACTTGCCTACTTTTTTTCAAACCCCGAAAACTTGAAATTTCAATAATTACATAGCTTCATGAAAATTCATTACCCATGAAGACTAAAGATATTATCGATACAAATTAAAACACCTGCAATAAGTTGGTACATTTCCCCTGCCTTCAAACGAAGGTTGACCTCAACGTTCGCCTGACGCCAAAAGAAAATACATTATTCATGGTTCCAATTAGACAACTCTTTTTTCATTTCCAATTACCTACCTTCTTCTGTTCAAGACTCCTTAAAATCTGCTCCCAAGGACGAAAACAATTTCTGCCAAATTGCATCCTTATTATTCCAACACCATCTTCAAGTTAAATGAAAACACTGTTTGCAGCACAAAAGCTTATAACTATTTGAAAACTTGGCACCGAGCCACTCAATGACAATTGTAAATTCTTAACAAACTTTTCCAATCCCCAAAATGTAACTGCGTTCCCATGAGACATCCACCGGGACAAGCCTCGACCCTTTTTCCATGTAATGATGACAAACTAACACGAGAAAAAACTAATTGCCGCCAATTACCACGGACATTGCTGACAAATTTGTCCGTCATCCTAGCAGTGAACCGTAAACAAATCCATTTATTCCGAAAGTGCTACAAACTGCAGATTAAGAAAATAATAAATAAGTTCAAATTTTTCACCATCGTCATCATCATCAGCAGTGTTGGGCCATAAGTTTCCTTGTCGCACAGTTCTCACTAGAGAACAGTTTCCACTTCAGTTGATGGCAGCATTCCAATTTCATTTCATCTACCAGAAAGGAAAATTGTTTTCCTTGGTCCTTTGTGTGTCTCCTACCTTTTAAAAGTCGAAGAGATATTACTATTGTTTGCCACCGACCCCGCAGCAGTCTTGACTCATCCGCTCAATGGAGCCCAGGTGACACAGTGGACAAAGCGGATATTGTCACCATCGATAACAGTGCCAAACGAGGACAGACACACAAAAAAAAACCCAGACCGACCCAGTGAAATGGTTCGAAGAAAATATCCCCACTTCGAGAGAATAATCTTCCATCGGTTTCAATTTATCACCTCTTCCGTCTGCTACGGAAGTGCCAAACTTCTCCTATCGTTCGTCTCTAATGAATCTTAATTAATGGCGAGGTACCCATACGGGTGTAAAAACGGCATCGACATTCCACCCCCATCGCGTACCTTCTATGACGGTGCGTTTGGAAATTAATTATTTTTCGAAACGGAAATGCTTCCACACACACAGGGCGAAGGAGGGTTCGATTCGGAACTTTTAGCCGGGCTAAATTGATTTTTGGAAAAGTTTCCCAGAGCACACTGTATCCGATGCAATTTCCGCATCCGTATCAATATCAATCTCTCGAGATTATTGCCTCTCTCAAACCACTAAGCTGATGCCTATAAGGTAATGCACTCAAGCGCGTATACCTTCACCGCACTTTTGGAATCGTCCTGTGGCTCCCAAAACCACCTCCCACCGCCGCCACCCCCTAACACATTCAAATGCACTTTTCATTTAAATTGATTTTATTCTCTTTTTGGTCTGATTCTCACCTACCAACACACCACACAGCCGAGCCACTTATTGAGTTCTTCAATCCGAATCATCGCAAAGTGCTTGAGGAGCAGGACGTGGAAATAAGGAAGAGGACCGGACTGAAAGGCGCTGCACCAGGCGGTGACGATTGGATCTATCTGAATACCTATTGTCGAGTACCGGTGAGTATTGCTGGTGAAAAGGGATTTTTTTTGCCAGTTCGAAGTTAATCGAAATCGTTTTCTATTTTTAGGAGAAAATCATAACGGGCTTTTGTAAAGGCACTCAGGAGTATTGTCCACCGAGTCCAAGAGGACCACCTGGTGTGATGGGGCCCAAGGGCCCAAATGGTCCGCCTGGGTTGCCAGGTATACCTGGCCCAAAGGGAAATCGCGGTGATGTTGGACTGCCCGGACCACCGGGCATTGATGGGATGGAAGGACCACACGGTCCAAGGGGCCCGAAGGGTGACATTGGAATCCCAGGCACTTCCGGTTTGGATGGACGTGACGGAGTACCCGGGGAGCCTGGTTTGGATGGTGTTCCAGGAAGAGCCGGCTTAGATGGAACTCCAGGAAAAGACGGCAAAGATGGCCAACCCGGCAGAGATGGACGTGACGGATCCAATGGAAAGGATGGTGCTCAGGGACCGAAGGGAGCCTCCGGACCACCCGGTGACAGGGGACTTAAAGGTATGACTATTTTTTATTGATATTAATATACAAACTGCACCAAGCACTGCATTTTTAATGAGCTTTTTGTACAGATTTTTTTAAGACTTTGTAACAAAGCCTGGTTAATCCTGGGTTAAACCTTCCTAAATTTTTGAACTTATATTTCAAAACGTCTGTGGAGTCCACAAGTGTACAAAATAATATTTTGGTACAGGTGCTCAAACCTTGGAATGACACCGAATGAGCTTATAAAAAGACACCTGAAAGGCATTATTGAAATTTTCTGAAAGGTATCATCGCGTATAGCTATCGAAAATGTGTTTTTATTTTAAATATTTCGGGACAATTGTTAAGAATTTAAAATTGGTTCCTTTCGAATCCCGTACCAAAAAACATCATGGACATGGTTTCAAAATTTCCCATAGTACCGTACCTCCGTCAGCAATCCTAATTTTTCTCCTAACAGGATCGGCTTGAAGCTTAAACCGGAGAAATTGGAGGACAACAGGCCTGTATCAACCCGTATTGCTCAGACTATGGTTGAGTCATTGTAAGACAGGCACGAGACCATTAACATTATCTAGACCCCAGATTCTGCCTTGTCAACATTTTTGATTCAATAGAATTAGATAAATCCTGGCGACATTTGCCGCACGACCTTTTGCCTCATAAATGTTTGACACACATTCGTGGCGTAGGGGTTAGTATGTGTGCTTACTACACCGGAGGTTTGGGTTCGAATCCTGCCATCGTCATCTGAAAAAAACGGCTTGTTCTTTTTCACGGTCCCCACCTTCGCGAGGGTCTGACAAGCCCTCCGAGAGTATCGTTTGTCTTGAAAAACTTCTCAAAGTGCCGTTCGGAATCGACATAAAATTTTAGGTCCCCTTGTATGTAAAGAAATCAATACACCAGCATTCATTGTTGAGAAGTTGGCCCTGGTTCATCGCGAGCTGTTCCGCCACTCTATTATTATTCACTTCAACCACTTCAACCTTCTAAAAGGGAGGACATTAAATAAAAAGAAACTGTTGTGCTGCTTTTGTTAAGTGTCTTTTATTGACAACATTGTTTTTTAATTCAGGCTCTAGAATCTCCGATACGATTAAAGAAGACGGAAAGTAGGGGGTTTCTGCCCTGAGGTATTAAAATGAAAAATAAATAGAAAGGGAAGCTTGCAGGCCTTAACAAAAACCGCTTTTAGGGCCTATCGGTATGATATTGTTTTCTTTTTGAATCTCGGCAAAAAAGGAGAGGTTTTAATATTTAATGTGTGCGCCAATCGAGGACCTTTTATACTATTTTTACAATTGGCTAGTAGCCAAAAAATTGACACAGGACGTTGCACTTTATTTTCATTTGCTGTAAAGCACTTTAAAATTACTTTGCTTTTCTGAGCTTCTCCACTGAACGTATCACGGATGTTTGCTGGGTGATTGCCATAATGGCAAGCACGACAGCACTGCGCTGTTCCAAAGTCTTTCCGAAGCTCAACATCAGACCATCAGTTCAAATGTAGTGAGACTGCATTTTTAAGCTTGACCAATATTTTTGACGACATATTCAAATTATTGTCCATTGGTAGCGCTGCTACTGAGTGAGTAAAGGAACCAGGAAAAGCTTGCCAATATCTTCAACTATGCTTTATGTATCAGACAACCTTTTCTGGACTTAGACATTCTAAGCCAGAAAATTAGGTAAAGGGAAAAATTCTACACCAAACCATAATGTCGCAAGGCAAGTACGAGGGTAAAAACTAATTGACCTTCGCTTCGAAGCTAGTGATCTTGTGTATTATGAGAATTACAGAGTTAAACCCTGACGGCGGAATAGGTCTTGATGAAATCGTTATCGTACAGGGAGGAAGGTATTAAAAAATTCAAATCAACAATGAGTCACAAACCTCATCATTAGCATTTTTTAGCAGAGCGGATTATGGGGCTCTCGGAACCAAGCTTAGTAGTCGGCCGCCTAGTAGTATAGGCCTGTTTGATCTCTCAGCAATTGCATTTGCATCAGGCCGCCGGCTCTAGATGGCGTACCTGTGGAGCTATTTAAATAAGAAGGGAATAACCGATGACTATAGACAATCAGTTCCATATGCTCCATCTTAAATCGTTCTGTGACACTCGACACAACAATCGGCACCTACCAGTGTGGCTTCCGGCCTGACAGATCGACTGTACATAAGAAATTCACACTTATACTAATTTTGGAAAAGACAAATGAATTGAAAGTCGAGAAACACCATCTTTTCACTGATTTCAAAGCCGCATAATGACAGCGTTCATCGTCGTGTGAATGAAGCTCCACCTGTCGGTGGCCGACAGGTGGAATTTTTAGTTGCAAACATGTGCACCAGATTTCTGCGAAGGCATTGTCATGTGCATTCTTTAATCTAGTTCTGGAGATGACAGTGCGCAAAGGTTGACACGAAAGGCACTACCTGTAGCAGCTCCCTGCAAATACTGCGGTGCGCGGACAACATCGATATCATCACTCGCTAAAATCATGGACGAGGCGGCTTTTACGGCAATTGTTGCTCTTCAAGTAAATGAGGGTAAGTTGTCACTGTTGGTAGCAGCAGCTTCGAGGTAGTTAAGCAGTTCATCTGCATTGGAGTTTATTGGAGTGGAAAACCGGTGAAGAATTACCCTATGCGAAGCAAATAGGGTTCAAAACTCCTATCACTAAAGACAAAGTGTTAGCTCTACAAAACCGAGTACTGGACGATAAGCAGAGAGGGAGAAATTATACATTGAAAATTCTACGGAAAGTTCATGGCACTGTGTGTGACGTGATGAACCCTGTAGTTCAAAGAGTCAAAATACGAAGACTTTAGTGGCTTGGTCACATCGAGCGGATGGAAAACAACACTCCCTGCCAAGAGGGTCATAGAGGGTCATTCATACAAGTACCCAGGCTCGGGTAGGCAGACCCTCCAGAGCGCTTGGTCTCGATAACTGGAAGCAGTGTGCCCAGGATCGCAGAGGATGGAACGCTTTTCTGAACCAGGTGTAGAGAGCAGAGACCCACCATGCGTGCGTCATCTATAAATCGTTTATACGATCAAAACTGGAAAATGGTCGGAAGAAAGCATGCCCGACGAATGGAACCTCAGCATTGTTTGCCCGATCCTGAAGAAAGGAGACCCTCTGAGTTGTGCCAACTACAGAGGCATAAGTCTTCTTAACATCGCATACAAGATCTTTTCTGCTGTACTGTGTGAACGCCTGAAGCCGTTTGTCAACAATCTGATAGGCACATATCAGTGTGGCTTTAGGCCAGGAAAGTCCACCATCGATCAAATATTCACACTGCGGCAGATCTTGGAGAAAACCCAGGAATTCCAAATCGATACACACCACCTCTTCATCGATTTCAAGGCCGCGTATGACAGCATCTATAGAGACGAGCTATATAGCGCAATGTCTAGTTTTGGCATCCCTGCCAAACTCGTCAGTCTGTGCAGGATGACGATGGAAAACTCACGCTGTTCCGTCAAGGTCGGCAAAGACCTCACCGACCCCTTTGATGTCAAAAAAGGATTTAGACAAGGCGACGCGCTGTCATGCGACTTCTTTAACATCATACTTGAGAGAATTGTGCAGAACTCTCGCGCCAACACCAGAGGTACAATCTTTCAAAAGTCCGTTCAACTACTTGCATACGCAGACGACATTGACATAATCGGTAGAACAAAGCGTGATGTCAGTGAAGCCTTCGTGAGTATTGGGACGGAAGCGGCGAATATGGGCTTAGCAGTCAATGAGGGCAAAACCAAGTATATGCTGTCATCAAGAAAAGACACCCAACACCGACGTCTTGGACAAAACATCACCATCGACAGCTATAACTTTGAGGTAGTTAGGGACTTTGTCTACCTGGGTTCCGCTATCAATTCAGACAATGACACCAGCGCTGAAATCAAACGAAGGATAACTCTTGCCAATCGCTGTTTCTTTGGGCTAAGAAGGCAATTGAGTAGCAAAGCCCTCTCTCGAGCAACTAAAGTGTCCGTGTATAAGACCCTCATCATCCCAGTCCTGCTTTACGGTGCAGAAGCATGGACCCTGTCAAAGGCGGATGAAAACACTTTAGGCTGCTTCGAGAGGAAAATTCTTCGGACGATTTACGGTCCCGTCTGCATAGACGGAGAGTGGAGGAGGAGATATAACATCGAACTGTACGGGCTGTACAGCGATACCGACCTAGCCAAAAGAGTCAACACACAACGTCTACGATGGCTGGGTCATCTAGAGCGGATGGACACCAACGCCCCGGCCCGGAAAATCTTCGAATCCACACCGCAGGGACGACGCGGTAGAGGAGCACCGAGACTCAGGTGGCGCACGCAAGTGGAAGGGGACCTCAGCCAACTTCGCGTGCGAAACTGGAGACGGCTAGCTAGAGACAGAGCTGGCTGGCGAAGCTTGTTGGCTGAGGCCCAGGTCCACCCCGGACTGTAGCGCCACCTTAAGTAAGTAAGTAAGATCAAAACTGGAGTATAACTCACTTGTCTGGGCAGGAGCTGCTAAGACAAATTTACACCTACTCATATCTATATCCCAGACTCCTCATGATACAAATCTTTGTTTTCGTTGGGTCGATCTTATTGAACTTTCGTCGTGTGTAAAAATAAAAAGCAATGCCGGATGGAGTCTAACCACGATTTTTATACCCCATCCCATAGGATAGGCGGTATATTAAGTTTGATTCATAGTTTGTAACATAGAGAAATAATTACCGTCGACCTCCACGACCTTACGGTCATATGATCGAGACAGAACAGGATGTCCATCCGTCCGTCTGTAGGTTGTTTTTAGGCCATAAATTTTGAGCTAGGAACCTGAAACTTGATATCTGTTCTTTCTAGGTCCCGAAGCAGTACAAGTGTAAAATTTTTTTAAATCCGCCCACTGACACGCCCACTTTACTTATTAGCATGAAAAATCAAAATTGTCGCAGGAAGCTGAAATTTGGTATGCGATATCCTCGCTTGAGTGTATTGTGATTGGCATTTAAAAAAAAGCGAGGACCGCCCCCTTGTAGGTGTGGTCATACTTAATATGCATTCTAATAAACGGTTTTTATTTGATATATTTGCTTTAAATCCAAAAAACTTGCACTATAAAATGTTCGGATATGTACATAAGCTATCAACTCAAATGAATAAATTTTCGCCACGCCCACTTTTGGGGGCGTTTTTAAGTATAAACCAAATTTTTAATATGAAAATGCAATCAACACCATAAAAAAACCATCTGATGAAAAAAAATTTATTGAGAAGAGGTGGACGCCACGCCCCTTTCTTAGGGAGAAGGTTCTTAACTGAGAAATTCTAAATACAATTGAAGTTAAATGAAACTGAAATTTAAAAACCAAGATTTATGACACAATTCGGAGCTTGATAGTGGTCAATTGGGATGGGGTATCCAACGATTTGCCTAAGCGGGTTGTAACCCCCCCCCCACTAGTTCAAACTGATCTTTCCATTCATATCTGGGTTTGTGCTTTTCATTGTCAGAGCCTAAGTGCCTCATTCTTTCGAAATCAATGGAAAGAAACAGCAATTGTGCCCATTGCTAAAAAATCGTATCCTACATAGCCTAGCGACTTCAGGCCTACATCAATTCTTTGCTTTCTTTCAAAAGTTATTGAGAAAATAATGCACGGGCAGATAGTAGATTTTTTTGAGGGTAAAAGCTTATTATCCTGTTGGCAATCCGGCTTCCGTGTTAACCACAGTTGTGAACCGGCCTTCTTAAAGTCACCTCGGACCTGCGTAGCGCATAAGACAAAGTTCTTTTTTCTTCTCTTGTATTACTAGACTTCTCGAAAGCCTTTGATTGTGTTTACCACAATTTACTCTGAGTAAAACTGGAGCGTTTATTTATATTTAGTTCCTCTTCAATAAGTCCTATTTAGAGTTTTCTTTGCAACCGGAGTCAGCGTTTACGTATAAACAGTGTCCTTTCAGACAAGTGTTCCGTTCCAAATGGTGTACCGCAAGGTTCGATCCTTGGTCCATTGTTATTTAGTTTGCTCATCAATAACCTACCCAATTTGGTAAACTGTTCAGTGCATATCTACGCTGACGATGTTCAGATTTATCTTAGCAGACCGATTGGGTTGTTGGAAGATTGCATTGTTGATTGATAGTTTAAATCCTTATTCATCTATTTCTATAGAACTATTCTTAGTGATGATAACCTCCCTCCTGTAGTACTAAACCATTGTCGGCTTCCTGTCTTAAATATGGCGAAGAACTTTGGCATCCACCTCAATTATACGATAAGCTATTGTAATTATGTCAAAACCTTCCTTAAAAAAATCTATGGTGGGCTGCGAACTTTGTGAATCTCAAAGCATTTTATAGGTCTTAATGTTCGTTTGCGGTTCTTTAAATCGCTCCTTTTGCCGTTTTTCATCTATGGTAGCAGAGGATTTCTGCTTGTGAGCGCCGGATACTCTCTGTTTCGCACTCTGTCTCCTCATTTAAACGTTCTGCGTCATTAGCATTAACGATAATCGAGGGTCATTAATTTCGATCTACTTATTTCTCTTCAATTCATGTTAAAAATTGCTTCTGTGTTGTCTGCATTTGGCCAAGTCTCTCCTTATTCTCTCTTTCTTAAGTTATTAGATATTAATTTTTTATAATATTTAAATTTAATTCATTTTGTTAGGGATATCGATTAATTAGTTTACATTTTATCTTATATAATATTAATTAAACTTTCATTGGTAATAAACTATAATTTGTAGTTCCCATTAAAATATGTACAACTTAAGATATTGCTCTTGCGTACTATTAAATTTTAGAAATAAATGAAATGAAATAAAATAAAACATTGCGAAGTCAATAGACTCATTGTTTTATCGTTTTTTCCATAAAGAGTGCTTCAGTGAAATAGCCAGCTGCATTCCACCCCTTTAAGAATTAAACTGCAATCGCGGAAGAAGGAATGCTCATCAGTACACCCTTGAGCACAATTTCGGACGAACCGCGTTGTATTGGAGTTTTTTTTTAGCCGAACAAGACGGATGTGGAACAGGCTTCCGCATGAGGTTTTTCCTCGTCAATACAGTCCACAACAGTTTATAACGCAAGTGCATCAGTTCCTCTCTTCTCTCTCCTCTGATCCTTTCTAATCGCGTTATATTAACTCAGTATAAGGGTAGCCATAACCCCTTGAATACGGGTGAATTATAAAAAAAACGTGTTTTACCATTATTATTTAAAAGTGTTACAAGCTTAGGTCTTAGCTTACCCAAAAATATTCATATAGCCTTGCGTGCAAAGAGCCTGTACCAGCCTCCATTGACCCATATTTAGAAATCGCTAGAAATTTGTAGATGGAGGTAATCAACAGTGAGACTAATATAATTGTCTGACCATTTCCCGCTGGGCTCATCAATTGAGACCTACCTCAGCATGAGGGGTAAACATTAGATATCTCAGTTTATTGTTCGGATACGGTTATATTCCCCTGTCCCCATGTCCTGACGCCTCATATATTCCTCATTCAAAGTGTAGCAATAAGGCACCAACAAAATTACGATATTATGGTGAGTGTACTGCACACCTCACCAGCCGCTACCCTATAAGTGCTCCGTAAATTCTCATCCCAACCATACCACATGGGGCCCATAATGTCAGGACATCTTTTTCCATCTATCACAAGCTTGAGTTGGGTGGATCTGGGTAGTTCTCCAACCCCTGCGCCACCACTAACACAAAAAAAAACCAAGAAATTGTAACACATTTATCCTCCTTCTTTTCCCATGGCTGCAATTCGATTTGTTTACTATACGCCACAAGGATTCACACCATATTCGCCGTCAGCTCTGCTCCCATTCGGGAAATAATTTCAAGCAATTGTGCGAGTCTGTGAATAGATCTGCGTCGTGCAACTCATATATGCATTGAACTCGTCACGATGTGGGTTAACCATGTGTCCCTGCACTTAAGCGCATTTGAATCCTGGATTATGCAAATCGATGAATCGGCTCCAATAAGACCCCTCGTATGCTCGGAATAAGACGCCACAACATTTCAGTCTAGCTCATGTGTATTCTTGTTGTTGTTGTTGTTGTTGTAGAAAGAAATCATCTTGCTTCATGGTTTGGAAACTTGACTTGGCGTTAATTGTGATACTAGTCACAGATACTAGTTGCCTTCCCGCAGCTAAACGCAGAGCAAGTTAGAAATTTCAAAGTCAATTAGAGGGAAACTTATACACACTCGTATGCCTCGATTCCAAGTGGGGCTGACAACGCATTGTTTGACTTTCACTCTCGTGAACGCTTTGTCTGTCGGTTTGTTTGTTTCGAAGCGAAAGTGTTAATCAGATTACAAACTTTGGTCGCACGAAATTTTGGTAAAATGCTGGCCAGATAAGGCAGTTGGCTCTTACAATGCAAACGCATTTTTTTGTTTTCTTTTTACTGAGAAAACGTGTCCTGGGGGAGGACATCCGGGTGGTTCTTTAAGGGGTACACACGCTCTGTGTACACTCTTCACGGTATCGGGCTTCAGTCACACATTTCATATCATCAACCGGATGCGCGTGATGTTGAATTATTTACCATTAATACACAGCTGAGTGGAGTGTGTGTGTGTATGTGTGGGTGTGTGTCGGTGGCGAGGTCCTTGAGCTTTGGAGCTCCTCTCTCATAGCTCAGGGAATGGCAAACAACATGATGGTGGCGGCGCGGAGTAAATTATTCACATGCGATGCGTATGGATGGTTGTTAAATAAAATAAGAACAACGTCTTTTCTTACGGATGGTATGTGATGGAGCAGCCATTAGAGTAAATCACTGACATCAACGGAAAAGGAACTCTTTAAGTTAGTTTTGAAAATTTTTAAAATTATTCAAGCGAGTTCTTCTTACTGATATATTTTTTTTTTAATGTTGAAGAGTAATGTTGCTGGGGTTGTGGATAGATTAGGGCTTAAGAAGGTTATGAAAAAAAGTTCTTGGTAAATGTCAGGTCTTTACAGAAGTCTAAGGATGAGACAATTTTAAAGTGAGAAAAATTTCTACTAACGTTGAATTTTTTGAGTGAAGAAGCAGCACCTACACTGCATGTGAAATGCCATATAAAATAAACGCCCCTGAAGGACCCTTGACCTTCAAATCGCACCTAGTCTGCATTTCTTGTTTTCTTTTTGTATTCTTTGTTCAGACTTTATACCTTAAAGCAGTGACCTCTCGGTTAACTAGTCCGGAATTAAAAAATTTGACATTATTTTCACTGCAGTCAATATATGTTGCTCATTCCTACTATGTTTCCACTGGACACTAATCCGCGATTTAAATTTATCTTCAACTAATATCCCACAAATCGCGAGTATTATCAAATAAATTTAAATCCACTCGGGGAGTTATTAAAAATAGATATCCACCTGAATCTCATTCTCCCTTTTCAGAAACCTTTTTTATGCCAATTTTAACCCCCGCATAAAAGGGATGGATCAATGCTCAGGTCAATAGCCTCAAACATAAAAGTGTATCACATTTCGCTCACCTTTATGTTTAAGAATTGAAAAAGGAAAATGAAACTATTCAGGTTTGACAGATCTGTCACAAATAATACATACTTTTTTATTTGGATTTTTGCAACGAAATTGTCTTCTCGATTCTGGTAAATATCATCGTAGCTCTCTCTTGTGAGAGAAAGTGACAACAAAAGGGTGCTGGCATCAAGTTAATGTTATATTTGTCCTGTGGAGACACTTTGGGATCTATTTTTAATTACTTACTTCCTTACTTACTTAAGGTGGCGCTACAGTCCGGGGTGGACCCGGGCCTAAACCAACAAACTTCGCCAGCCAGCTCTGTCTCTAGCTAGCCGTCTCCAGTTTCCCACGCGAAGTTGGCTGAGGTCTCCTTCCACTTGCGTGCGTTACCTGAGTCTCGGTGCTCCTCTTCCGCGCCGTCCCTGCGGTGTGGATTCGAAGATTTTCCGGGCCGGGTGTCCATCCGCTCTAGATGACCCAGCCAGCGTAGACGTTGTGTTTTGACTCTTTTGGCTAGGTCGGTATCACTGTACAGTCCGTACAGTTCGATGTTATATCTCCTCCTCCACTCTCCGTCTATCGAGACGGGACCGTAAATCGTCCGAAGAATTTTCCTCTCGAAGCAGCCTAAAGTGTTTTCATCCGCCTTTGACAGGGTCCATGCTTCTGCACCGTACAGCAGGACTGGGATGATGAGGGTCTTATACATGGTCATTTTAGTTGCTCGAGAGAGGGCTTTGCTACTCAATTGCCTTCTTAGCCCAAAGAAACAGCGATTGGCAAGAGTTATCCTTCGTTTTATTTCAGCGCTGGTGTCATTGTCTGTATTGATAGCGGAACCGAGGTAGACAAAGTCCCTAATTACCTCAAAGTTATAGCTGTCGATGTTAATGTTTATCCAAGACGTCGGTCTTGGGTGTCTTTTCATGATGACAGCATATACTTGGTTTTGCCCTCATTGACTGCTAAGCCCATATTCGCCGCTTCCGTCCCAATACTCACGAAGGCTTCACTGACATCACGCTTTGTTCTACCGATTATGTCAATGTCGTCTGGGTATGCGAGTCGTTGAACGGACTCTTGAAAGATTGTACCTCTGGTGTTGGCGCGAGAGTTCTGCACGATTCTCTCAAGTATGATGCTAAAGAGGTCGCCTTATCTAAATCCTTTTTTGACATAAAAGGGGTCGGTGAGGTCTTTGCCGACCTTGACGGAATAGCGTGAATTTTCCATCGTCATCCTGCACAGACTTACGAGTTTAGCAGGGATGCCAAAACTAGACATTGCGCTATATAGCTCGTCTCTATAGATGCTGTCATACGCGGCCTTGAAATCGATGAAGAGGTGGTGTGTATCGATTTGGAATTCCTGGGTTTTCTCCAAGATCTGCCGCAGTGTGAATATTTGATCGATGGTGGACTTTCCTGGCTTAAAGCCACACTGATATGTGCCTATCAGATTGTTGACGAACGGCTTCAGGCGTTCACACAGTACAGCAGAAAAGATCTTGTATGCGATGTTAAGAAGACTGATGCCCCTGTAGTTGACGCAACTCAGAGGGTCTCCTTTCTTCAGGATCGGGCAAACAATGCTGAGGTTCCATTCGTCGGGCATGCTTTCTTCCGGTGCATGCTCCTAACCAGCTCATCGCCAGCGGATTTAAAAAAATCGGCAGCTAGGCCGTCTGCTCCGGCTGCTATGTTGCACTTGAGCTTAGACACAGCTACTTTCACCTCCTCCAGGTCGGGAGGGCGGTATCGTACGTATGCTTCGCCGGTAACGTCTTCGCCCGGGTTGAATGGTTCGTTCTGCCTGACAGCGGTATTTGGTTCGTTCTTGCCGTTATACAGTCTGCAGAAGTGGTCTTTCCAAATGCTCAGCACCGACTGCGATTCTACAACGGTGTTCGCTTGGTGGTCCTTACAGGCTTCAGCTCGAAGTTTATACCCTTGGCAGGACCTTTGGATCCTTTGGTAAAACTTTCTAACCTCATTGATGTTGTAACATCTCTCTATCTCTTCAACCACGCGCTTCTCGTGCTCTCTCTTTTTCCTTCGGAGAAGCCGGAAAGCTTCCTCGTAGAGCTCGCGAGCAGCTCTAGTCCTTCTGTGCAGCGCCGCTTTTTATGCTTCCTGTTTAGCTGCATGTGCTTGCCGGCAATCATCGTCAAACCAGGGGTTTCGTTGTGGTGGCCGTGTGAAACCCAGCACTTCAGAGGCGGCGTCTCTAACGGCATTTTGGCAATGTTGCCACTGGCTAACAATACTTGATGCTGGCTGCATAGGACTTCGTAGAAGGTTTTCAGAGGCTCGGTTGGAGAAGGACCTGGCGATCTCTTGGGATTGTAGTCGCAATCTTCAACTTATATCCCACAAATCGCGAGTATTATCATATAATTTTAAAACCACTCGGGGAGTTATTAAAAATAGATATCCACCTGAATCTCATTCTCCCTTTTCAGAAACCTTTTTTATGCCACTTTTAACCCCCGCATAAAAGGGATGGATCAATGCTCAGGTTAATAGCCTCAAACATAAAAGTGTATCACATTTCGCTCACCTTTATGTTTAAGAATTGAAAAATGAAAATGAAACTATCCACGTTTGACAGATCTTTTTTATTTGGATTTTTGCAACGAAATTGTCTTCTCGATTCTGGTAAATGTCATCGTATCGTAAATCTCTTTTGTGAGACGAAGTGACAACAAAAGAGTGCTGGTGCTGCGTCAATTTAATCTTATATTTATCCGGTGGAAACTCTTCGGGATTTATTTTTAATTGCCTCCCACTAATTCCGGTTTTAGGGCGGGTAGAGACTGAGCAATACTCAGATTAATTGTTAATGAACTAAAAGCAGTTTATTTTGAATTTATTGGGCATTTTTTCCCACCATTATGATATTCGTTGCTAGTTCAATCTGTTTCTACCGACAAAGTTTCCGTTAACCTCCTTTTTTCACATCTCTTTTCAAGTTGATGAATTTCAAGTCCTTCAGTGAAAATACACTATTCACGAGGTTTGAACGTAATGATGACTTTTCGCATATTTCAAAATTATAAGACTCAAGTTAAATCGTATACGTACTGTAGTTTCATATAAGAAATAAATATCATTAGGAAAGTTTAAAAGTAAATTCTCCCAAGTAAAAGATATCAAGTGCTTGCATAAAATCATTCCCCACTGTAGTGGCATATTATGCAAATTTAAAATACTGACAAAATGGTGTGCGGGTATGCAGGAAACGCGTCGTATCCGCTTCCGCATGGTTATATAATATTTTAGCTTCCTATCTTGTGACATGCTGCGGTCCTTTGAGTGTGTGTTTTATGAAAATGCACTATTAAGAAAATTGCAGTTGCAGCATAATAGTGAAGAGAGATGAAAAGTAAACGTAGTGAGTTATACGGGAACCTTCTGTGTATTACCGTAAGATGACATTTGAAACAAATATATTAGCAAATATCTTAAAGCTTCGTCACAATTATATGTAAATGTGATAATATATTAAAAGTTTGAAGAAAATATGGGCTATGGGTGATTTTTACACAGAGCTTGAACAAGCGGGTATACTGTCTACTGGCCAGTAGTAGAATCGTTTGCAATTTAAGATTTGATTTATTAGAACAGTTGTGAAATATAATAAGACAGCGACTTTATAGACACCTAATGGCCTCTCAAGAAATTCGTTGGAAAGGGTAAAATTTAAGAACTATGAATAAGGCTTTAGCTGGATTGACCTAATGTCAAAATTCAACAAAAGTCTCACTACTAGTATAGTACTAGTGTAACTAGTATGGCTGTTTCAATACATTATTACGAACGTTATTTATATAGTTTATAGCTATTAGATTATCTAACATTGCTTACATTGAGTGACAACTCTCTCTACGGTTTCCCATAAGAGAGCAGGTTATAGAAATCCGCCCAGCTGAAAACCAATAAACTGATGTAGGTCCCAAAGATCATATTATAGCTGAAATGCCGCAATAGTACTGTGGATATTCTCTGAAGGAAGGAGAAACTTCCCACGCGCTGTGGACTGTCGTTCCACATTTAATTGACAACTGAGGTTCGGTCCACCTCTAGCCGTTCGGTACACATGCACACAGCGTCGTCATTTTAGATGCCTGCGCGAGGATGAGTATGTTTCGTAGTTATTCATCCACATGGACGTGCAGGTACGTATAGTAGCTTCGTAGTGGCAATGCATCTAGACTGAATGGACACAAACGCCACAAACCGGAGAATCTTCGAGTCCAAAAACGTCCCGCAGGAACGGTGCAGTAAATGAGCACCAAGTTGGCGTACACAAGTGGAAGGGACCTCAGCCAACTTTGCGTGCGCAAGGCTACGATGTTAGCGCATCCTGCAAAAAACGGAACAATCTCACTTTTAGTAGATGCTTCCGATTTTGCTCTTGGAGCTGTACTGAATAAAACATGTGAGTGGGAAACGAAACCCTTAGTATTTTTCTCGCGAAAACTTTCACCTACGCAAAAAAGATATTCCACTTACGACAGAGAGTTGCTAGCTATCTATGAAGCAGTGCGAAGTATTTTCGGCAGCTATTGAAAGGACGGACGTTTGCTATATACACGGATCACAAGCCTTTGATCTTCGCTTTTGGGCAAAAAGCGGACAAGGCCTCACCCAGACAAGCCAAACACTTGGATTTCTTCAGCCAATTTACGACAGATCTGCGACATACAGCTTCATCATCATCACCATCATTTTTGAATATACCGCTTATCCTTTAAAGGGTCGCGGAGCGAGGGTGGCTAAATGGGCTTTCCATCGTTCTCGATCCTCCGCCACCAACTTAAGAGACTCCGGCGCAATACCCAGGCGGGACTCAGAGAGGTTCTTTACCTGATCCCACCACCTGTTTCTTGGCCTACCAGGGGGGCGACGCGCTCTCATCTCGGCTAACATGACTTGTCTAGGAAGTCTGTCAGGGGGCATGCGAACAACGTATCAAAACCATCGAAGAATCGATCGCTCCATTCGGAGAAGTAGCTGCTCAACATTAAGATTTCCACGAATACTGACGTTTCTCACTCTATCCCTTAGAGTAACACCAGCAACGCACCTCAGGAATCTCATTTTGGCAGCTTGTACCCGCGATCTAATTCTTTCGGTCATTACCCAAATTTCATGACCATAGATGAGGGTCGGAACGAACACTGAATTAAAAACTGAGATCTTTGCTTTCACTCCAGGCTCAGCTTTCCTGATGACCGGCCGGCGCAGTTCCTCTACTATTGCTCCAGCTTGGCCAATTCTAAAGGACAACTCAGTATAACTCCTCCCATCTTTCGTGAAAAAGACCCCCAAATACTTAAACTTCTCCACCTGTTTTAATGATATTCCATTAATATGCGGGGTGCACTGAACAGGAGTTCGGGGAACAACCATCACTTCCGATTTGTTCACGTTTACTTTCATCCCAGCATCACCACAGACGGCTACAAACCTATCCAGTGCTCGTTGAAGTTCCTCTTTGGATGATGCAAGGATGCCATCCTGGATGTCATCCTGATGCCAGCCAATTCGAAACATTGCTCGGCAAGACTGCGCTTCACCATCCAGTCCTCATATGATATGAAAAGGAGCGGCGACAGAACACAGCCCTGGCGAAGTCCAACGCGCACATCAAAAGGACGGGATTTGACGCCATTTATCCGTACACAGCTTCTGCAGTTTCCATACAAAGACTGGATGGCTCTCAGAAGAGGCCCACTCAGCGCATAGTCCTGCAAAACTCTCCACAATGTATCCCGAGGGACTCGCTCATACGCCTTTTCCAGATCTACAAAACACCCATAGACCGGTTTGGCATATTCCCAGGCCTTCTCAAGAATAACCTTCAGAGGAAAAAGCTGGTCGGTTGTGCCTCTGCCAGGCCGAAAGCTGCACTGTTTTTCCCGTAACAAAGGCTCGATTACAGGTCTGGAACGCGTTTCCATCACCTTAGCGAATACTTTTCCCGGAAGACTCAAGAGAGATTGCGCCCTATAGTTGACGCAATCTCTGCTGTTCCCTTTTTTGAAAATGGGCACTATAACTCCCGTTTGCCAATCGCGAGGTGCCTTCCCGCTATCCCAGGCCACCTTAATGACACGTGTTAGCCATTTAACACCCTCTTCACCCATTGCCTTGAGCATTTCTGGCCGGATTTCATCAACTCCAGCAGACTTGCCAACTTTTTGCGATTTAATCGCTTTAGTGACTTTGTCTACTGTGGGACTCCGCCCTTATCTCGTCAGCAGTGGGAATGCCATCTTCAGTGCCCTGCTGGGGGTTGAGCAACTCCGAAAAGTGCTCTCTCCATCTGCGCAAGACATTTGAAAGAAGTGTACCGTCCTTGGATTTAGCCCCTTGAATGATATTCAACTTTCTTCCTCTGAGCCGGCGAATGGTCTGCCAAAATATCTTGTTTGCAGATCTGTAATCGTGCTTCTCGCCAAACTTATTCCATGACTGTGCCTTTGCTGTTCTGACTGTCATATTGGAAGTCCTTTGCGCCTCATTGTAGCGGGCTCGAGAAGTTGAGTTTCTACATTGGATCCACGCAATGTAGGCTCTCTTCTTCTCTCTGATGGCTTCTTGAACTTCAGGCGTTTTAATCCAAGCAGTTCTTTTCTCACCACCAGCCGCTTCCCCAAACCGCTTCACTCCACAAACATTTCCTGCAGAGGCAATGACTGCCGATAAAAACAGCTGCCATTCCTCCTCTACATTCAACAGGTCAGTTGGAATTTGTTCAAACTTCTCCGAAACATGCTGTGCAAACCGCTCTCTGAAATCAAAGGCAGCATCCTGCAACCTTTCACACCGTATGCGGGTCACCAGTCTTGGTTTTCGCCTGGGTGGCAAGGAATACTGTCACTGAAAAACAATATTGGAAGGACAATACTATTCCGGACATCCTTTCAAGAATAAAAGCTGTAGGGAAAAACAGCATTAATTTTAACGAGTTGGCATATTAGATCAGAACATAGACGAAGAACTTCAGGTGCTAATAAAAAGCAACAAAACATCCTTGCTGTAAAAAGCAGTCGCAAATGAAGAAGCTTCAACTATTCTGATTTGTGGCATATCAGATACGTACATTCGACCGTTTATAACTAAAAGGTTTCGAGATATCGTTTTAGCAAACGTAAATGGGCTTCGTACAAGGACATCGGTACCCGAGCAACTTACAAGTTGCTACAGCAAAGGTTCGTCTGGACCAACATGCGCAAGGATTGTGCAAGATTCGCCAAACAATTGCATATTGCATAGCCTGTCAACGCTCAAAAACTTTTCGTTATAACAAGGTTCCCCTTCAGGTATTCGATTCTCCGACAGAGCTTCGACTGAATCATCTACACATCGACTTAGTCGGACCACTTCCCCCTCAGATGGTTTCACGTACCTACTAACCATAATTGATAGAGGTACTCGTTGGCCAGAGGCAATACCCATCAGCGTCATTACTGCAGAGAGCGTGGCTAGAGGTTCATATCAGGTTGGATGTCGCGATTTTGCGTACCATCACGAGTAACCACAGATCGAGGGCGGCAGTTCGAGTCCTGTCTTCTACGTGAATTCAACAGGATGCTGGTCGTTAACCATTTAAAAACAACTGCATATATCAGGCGAATTGGTTAGTATGGAACGTTGGCATTGTTACCCAAAGTCCTCCTTAAAAACCTCCTTTTTGTGGTGGACGAAAGAGCTCCCGCTCATACTTTTGGGCCTACGAGTCGCTTGCAAGGAGGGTTTGAACGCTTCAATTGCCGAAATGCTTTATGGTAAGACCTTTAATATACCTGTCGGATTTCTTATTTATCGAGACGCTTGTCCCAGACATCAAACAGATTCCGTCCTGGTTTAAGCCGACGCCATAGTTCGTCCAGAAAGAACGACTTCAACCACCATACAACGGTCCCTTTAAGGTTTTGGAAAACGTGAGAAGTACTTCAAGATAGCTGATCTTAATGGAATCTAATGGAATCTGATCTAAATGGAAAAACAGAAAAAATTCAGTCGACCGTCTTAAGGCCGCTTTTATCACTACTGAAGAACAACCCTTCTGGGGTTGCTGGTCCCCAATTGGGCGCTTCCTCAAGTGGCGGATAGGGGAATGCCTACCAGATATGGTGGGTACCGGTATGGAACATATCCGGGGCGGACCAAAATCAGCAACAAACAAGAAATCCAGGAGCGTCTGTCTCAAAATGAGCGGCTTTCTGGTCGGCGTCTGTTATCCAGGTTAGGGTCGGCCGAATATTAAACGCCTCCTTCTCTTCCAGTATGCAAATAAAATGGACAACAATTAGGTGCATGCCAGATATTTTGAAGAAATACTCTCCAAGTTATATCATTGCTTTTCTCCGTAAAGGCATAACACTTGCGGGGGTAATCTTTGGTGTTTCTTTGCAGAGTTTTCATGTTCAATACTGGCTCATCATTGCGTGCTAGATTGAGAATTACTTTTCTTTACTATCTTTCTATCTTTCCTCAAAATCTTTTCTCCACTCGCGATGTGCTACGCATCTTAAGGGTAGTTTGTAACCCCTTGATCGCGAGTCAATTATAAAAAAAAAAAAAAAAACCCGAAGAAGTAAGCCCACCGCACAAGCGGTAAGCAACGAGCAAAGGCAGTGTAAAACCCGCGCCGGGAGATGAGTCCAGGTACGATTTCCAACGGCCTTCTAACTAGAGGGGGATAGTGTAGCACCCTGGCAACCCCAATTCGATACAGCAGACTGGCAACGGCAAGCCTTGACGATAAGTACATAAGCTAACGTTCACTGGCAGTTCTTTTCATTGCCCCAGAACACCGCTCAAAACTTTCTTGGAAAGAAACTATGAGGTGAACGAACAGTGCCTTCCCGACCAATCAGTTGCTCACCTTCTTTTTAAAAGCGAATTTAATTTTTCAAAGTTGTAAATTTAGTTATTAAGTAATTAAAGTGTAGATCATTTTGAACAAGCGCGTTTTATTTATGTATAGGGACACATCCTACAACTTACTGACTATAAAGGACTTAGATTTATAGAAGACTTACAATTGAGTAAGTTTACCTTTAACATGCACTCAATTGACCGCTTTAGTTAGCTTCCCAGTCGTAAGAATACTCGAAATCATCGGCGACTGAAAAGTTTAAGTCAAACTACTTGGTCAAAGTCTAATTTTTATTCAAAAACTTTAATCAATTGACTGTGACTTATCTGACTGCGGTCTTCACAACTCTGTACGGAGCACATAGACAGTCAACCTAACTAAGAGAACTTGCCGCTACTTTGTGTACTTTTCCAATGAAGTATCAAGATTTTTTTGCAGTACATTATTTTCTAGTGTTCTAATTTTTTAGTACCGGCTTGAATTTATTGCAGTGTGCACGCTTTGTGACTTTGGCTAGTAGAAACTGAGACTAACTAAAACAATTGGGAAAGGGCAACAGAGCGTATGGCAGTCCGTCTGTGGCGGATTGCAAAATACCCTATTCTACCAAAAGAGGTAACTGCCACGCCTCCAACAAGTGGGCGGGACATAAAGATATAACTGTTGAATGCTTTGTACTTGGTGGCTGTATAAATTTCGGCCTAAAACTCTGCCTTTTTAACTTAAAACAATCTTTTTTTTACGCCACGCCCACGAAGGTGGGTGGAAGCATATACTATATACATATACTTAAAAAAAATACTAATATCAACAACTTTTGGCACATAATTTTTAGTCAAATTTCATAAATATTTATTGAAAAACAGTCCTTTTAAGCTAAAATCCCTTAAAAAAGTGGGCGTGGTCATTGTAAAGGCCAAACTTTTTCTCCTACCTCAAAGATAATGACAAGGCAATGATACATACCAAAAATGAGTGCACAGGCACTTTGTAACATAGTTAAAATTTGAAAAAAGTATTTTCCAAAAATAGAGATGGTCGCACATACAGGGTTGCAATGGGCGTGTCTGTAGGTGGATTCAGCTAATTTTCAAACTTGATCTGAAGGACTGGACTTCCAGCCAACTCAACAAATTTCAGCCTTAAAATTGTTTACATAGGCCTAAAAGTTGCTTACATACGGACAGGTGGACGGACGGACGACATGGCTTAATAGATTCTCCTGTCGGTCCCATTCATATCTCTTAGGGGTCTACGATTATTATTTAATTGCGTTACAAAACATACATCAAACTTAATATACCCTGGGTAGGATTTAAAGATAATAACAAAGCTTAAAAATGGCGCAGTCGGAGTAAGAATTAAACAAACTGTGCTGATATCTAGCAACTTACAAGTACAGAAGGGATTGTCTATGAATGGACTTCAATGCGCTTATAGGTGCTCAAAAGAAAAAACTTGAAGGTAAAGGATTAGAAATAAAAAAAGGTCCCGCAAAAAAGAATGCCTTTTACGGCGTAAATATAAATTTATATAAATTTCCCGAGCATTGAAATCAAATTTTGCAAAGCGATCTTGAACCACGACCTGTGTAGGTAGCAAAATCTGTGTTATTCTGAGGTGTTAATTTCTCGCACCTTTTTTTCCAATAAGCACCACTTCAATTCCTTTTCGCTTGACGCCCAACTGCCATATAAGCGACACACACTTTTATGTCATTATGTCCATTAGATCTTTCAAAACCATTGCCTCATCTAATTACGCATTCCTTTCTTTGAATAACACCCGATTGTGCTGTTAAAAACTTTTCACACACATCCTTTCTTCAAGTTGCAAAAAAAGAACTTGCAAACTCAAGCTCAATTTCAAGCCCTCTCCTTTTTTCCCAAGTTGGCGCATCATTAGTTCAAAAGTCCTTTCAAACTAATATCGCCAAAGAGGCGAACATCTGCAGTGCCAGCAAAATGCCACACACACATACACATTGATACAAATTCTTTTCTATTTACATACTTAAACTAAGCGAAACGAAATCACAGAGTCAACAACCATATGGAACGCCTTCTTTGAATTTCAAAGGATTCTTCTTCTATTTTCAAAGGATCTCCACATAATTATATATGGAACCCTTGACTGCTCCGAAGAGTAGAATGCTAACCATACTCGTATCTGTGCGCCGCACACTTACGTAGTAGGAACATCTACTATACAGTTTCAATATATACCTACACTTAATCATCCATGTTGAAACTTTCTCCCGAAATAAAGTGTTCAAACAAGAAGTGAAAAGAAAGACTCACAAAAAGCCCGAATAAAAACGAAAAACTCAAACAAAACACTTGAATCTATTTCGCCACTTATTCGAGTATATTCTGCATCACCCCTTGCACCGCACCAGATCCTCCTGATGTGCCCTAATTTTTAATGAGTTACCCCCGCAAGCGTACCCCGAAATAAATTTCTTCTCGCCGCTTAAGGTTCCTCCAAGTCGAAGTGCTGCACAAAAGGGATCCTTTGTGTATGTAGGTGGATGCCAAACCAAGTGTCTTACTCAGAATTAATGGAATAATTAAATTTCATAATCACTTTGATCATCGAACACGAAAAAAGGACATGCACAGGCACACTCACACAAGCTTTGTGCATCATTAAGTTCCAATTAATTAGAGCTTTCGCCACACGACCAAACCATTACGATTGCATCGTTAAAAATCCCACTTAAGCAAGTCGGCACCGCAAAGGGAAAATGTGCAATTTTGCACATCCTCGCAATCCCTGCAATCCCTGCAACCCTATAGGTATACCAGTTACCCTTAAACTCAAATTCTGGTTAGTCAAAGGTAGCATGTGGTGCTGAATGTCGCAGCATTTTCAAATTACTATGCTGTACAATGTGTCGTTGTCTCAATTTCTCACTCTCTCACTTCCAGGAATCGCCGGTCCTCGTGGACGTCCCGGAAAGCCCGGCACTAATGGAACACCTGGCATTCCGGGTATAAACGCATGGAAAGTTAAAGTTAATGGCAGCTATTCGAGTGAACTGCTTATTCCGCCATCGATTGCTGGTAAGTGGGAACAATGTTGCAAGGACTTTTCCTGGGTGCGGTACGATGCGATTTATTAATTAGAAGAAAAAAGAAGCGAAACAGAAACAGGGACGACTGTTTGTTGTACAGCTCCCCTTGTTCTGCGCGCAGTCGAATATGAAGTCGCACACAGTACTAAATCCTTGGCAACTTTTATATCGCTTAACAATGTGTTTCCACTTTTATGAGGTGGATTGCAAAGAGCAGTTAACTTTTAAATCCTCCTTCCACCTGGTTCCACCCATACACAATACAGACACCAGTGCACCCGACATCCAAAGGACAATCATCGTCGAGGAGGGCAAAAATCTACGCTTGTCCTGTGCAGCAAATGGAAATCCCCTGCCGCATGTCGAGTGGCGGCGTGGCGATGGTAGAACCATAGCCCTCGAGAGGGAAGAGCGTAAGTTAAACGAGGTTCTCTCAAGGACCTCGGGTCGGGTGTAATATTTCTCGTTTTGAATTTTCAAAATTTTGCATTTTCCCCATGTGAATGCGTGGCGCTTAACAGTGTCTTCGGTGAGCGGACACACGTTGCAGATCAGCAACGTCAGCCGGAATCATATGGCACCGTACACCTGTTTTGCAGACAACGGAATACCACCGGTGGCAAATGCCACATTCCTGGTCGAGGTCCACTGTAAGTATGGGTGGGTGTTGTGTGCGCTGCACACACATAGGTTAAGGGGAATTCGATTTAGCTCTAAATCATGAGTTATGGGATGGAGTTTTGATTAAGGACTTTCTTTGCATTTTGTTCTGCTTTTCATCTGCAGTCTCACCGATGATAGCCGTTTACAGGCAGATTGTGTTCGCTCTGGAGGGTGGCAGTGCAACGCTCGAGTGTCAGGTAAGTGCATTTGAATTATGATTTCTTCTCCGAAGGTAAGCTGAGTTGCTGCAGAGGGGGTTAGTGTGGGTGTATCTGTAGTAACGCGGCGGAGTATACTTGCCAATGAGGAAGAGTTGTGTTAAAGGCGTTCTCCAATTACATCTTGTTCGTTGCGCACATGAGTTCATCTTAGTACGGCTTGGATTGCATTTACTGACGTTAGCATTTTTCGGAAAGTCCTTGATTGTGTACCCTGAAAGGTATACTATTTCGGCTCACAGACAGTGCACCTGTAAACTAATTTGCATTTTTGAGGTGCGTGTTGGCTGCACCCCAAAAAACAATTGTCAATTTGAAAACTTTACATGCCAAGGCAATCAGAAAGACACATTCCAACAAGAGTGTATTCCACCTACGAGTTGGCATATCCCTTTACTATGAGGGTAGCGAAAAAGTTTCACCAGCGAATATGGTGCATACGTATATCTCACGGCTATTTAGGTTAACTTTTATATGAGCACCAACTTTGTGCCACTTTAGCAGCACAACCATATAGCTACATTGTTGAACTTTCAAAAATGCATATGGAAAGCAATTGAAATCGTGTAACAGGGTGTACTTGAATGCTTTATACTTTTTTTGGGGGGGACCAAGTTTTATGTCTAAAAGTTGGTTTGTATTCTTGCGAACATTGTTTAATAAAGGCTCTGGTGGACTTCCAAGATCTTCATGTATCAACAGATAGAGGGTTGTCAAGTAGACCTATTTTTATAAAACGCAAGTAAAAGATGTAAACCTAATGGGCCAATAATGGTTTTTGGGGTCGAAAACATTCTAAAGTCCACAAATTTAAAAATATCATGTTTATCAAAAGTATCGAATTGTATAGTAAAAAGTTAATTTTGACAAAACAGCTGATTTTGCTAAAAGATTGAATAACACACATGATTCATTGCACAATGATCGACTATAATGAATAAAATTGTCAAAAATTGAGCTTGATACTGTCAAAAAGATCATCCACTTTGAATTATTTAAGCGACACTCGTCGATAACAAGTATTGACAACATGTGGGCTTAGCCATTATTTGGAAAAACAGAGGTATTACAAGAAGGCTAATTATTTACAGGCGATAGACATTTGTTAAGTATTTTTGGACAACACTAAACCTGAACTATAAACTTGACCCAAAAGCCGATCATTTTGAGTCAGGCGCTGTTGTGATTATTTTGCTTGGTCGTCTTCAAATGTTGTTTTGGTATCGCCAAATATTTACTTTGCCTGCAGAAAGAACTGTAAGGGAAGGTGTTGGCATGAATGTGCCATTGAGAACTCCGTTCGAGTTAGAATCCGCAGTTGACAAATTCTTTAAAGCAATTCAGAGCGCTGCTTGGAACAACACCTCGTCCCAAAAGAACGCAGTTAGCACCGACGGGCATGTATGCACAACATATCCGCTCGAAATCGAAGAATTGATTCGTGAAAAGAGAAGAGCGCGTAAAAGATGGCAAGGGACGAGGGCTCCGCCAGACAAACACCTCTTAAACCACCTCTCTAACAAACTGAAAGGAATGTTGCAAGATTTTAAAAATCGTGAGACCACTGAATACCTTGAAGGCTTTTCGGCGGATAGGAGCTCGCTGTGGAAAGCAGTTCAGTCTATCAAGAAACCTATAATCCACTCGGCACCAATAAAAAAAGCTAACGGCAAATGGGCAAGAGAAGACAAAGAGAAAGCAAATTTGTTTGCTGAACATTTAGAAGAAACATTTAAGACTTTCGACGGTCCGCCGTTGGCCGACGTTCTAAACAACAACGCGGAACCTGATAGCTTTAGAATGAAAAAAGTTTCGTTAGTTGAACTCCGACAGACAATAAGCAAACTTAAAAATAATAAGGCCCCGGGTTACAACCTGATCACTGGCGAAATATTGAAAGAACTACCAAAAAAGGCACTAGTCAAGCTACTTTATATGATAAACGCTTCTCTTAGACTTCTATACGTTTCAAGGCAATGGAAAGTTGCTGAAGTCATTATGGTTCCGCAAAACCGGGAAAATGTGCAAATGGTAAAAATCTTATAGGCCCATATCGCTTCTGCCGATAAAATCGAAAGTATTCGAGAAACTTCTGCTGAAGCGATTACAAGCAATAATTTCAGAAAGACGCTTGTCCCGGTTCATCAATTCGACTTCAGGGCTAACCATTCCACAATAGATCAAGTCTACAGAATAACGCATGAAATTGAAAAAGCCTTTAAAGGGAAAAACATATGTTCAAGTGCTTTCCTCGACGTATCGCCAGCCTTCGAAAAAGTATGGCACGAAGGCTTGAAATATAAGCTACGGCAAAACTTGCCGGAAGACATGTTTAAAATATTGGAAAATTATCTTGAAAGCCAGACTCTTTCGTGTTAGGTGTAGTAGTGAATACTCGAGTTTCAAGCAAATTCGGGCTGGCGTACCCCAGGGAAGCGTCCTCGGTCCGACCCTGTTCCTGCTCTACACAAGAGACATACCTCTAGATGACGAGACTGTCGTCGCCACGTTTGCGGACGATACGGCCATCCTGGCAACAGGTGAATCAGTCGAGTCATCAACGAGAAACCTCCAACGTGCATTGGACAGAATTTGTGTCTGGACGAAGACTTGGCGAATCGCTCTTAACGAGAACAAGTCAACGCATGTAAATTTTTCTTACAGAAGTGTTAATAATTTACCTCTGTTCATAAATTCTGCACAGATACCTAATGCAAATGAAGCGAAATATCTAGGGATGACACTAGACGCTTAACTAAGGTGGAAACCACACGTAAAGAAGAAGCTTGACGAGCTCGAGATTAGGCTCAGGGAAATGTATTGGCTTATCGGAAGACTTTCGAAACTTAGCATATATAACAAACTGCTCTTGTACAGGCAGGGTCCATGTTGCAGACTTTCCAAAACATGGAAAGGTGTATTAGGAATAGTGATAATCACAGAGATCTAGAATTAGCTGCTGTGAGCGAAGAAGTAACAAACTTTGCTCGAAAGCTAAATGCTCGCCTTCATGTTCATTGCAACAATGAAATGATCCGTACTCTAAACGAGACTTTTAACGATGTAAGCAACGAGCGACGACTATACAAAGAACAAGACCGTTCGATCTAGCGACGTAGGGAGAAGCCGCATGAATGAACGCCTTTATTAGGTGCATTCACTGGATAGCAACCTACCCAAT
This sequence comes from Neoascia interrupta, assembly GCA_947623515.1. Lineage (NCBI taxonomy): Eukaryota > Metazoa > Arthropoda > Insecta > Diptera > Syrphidae > Neoascia > Neoascia interrupta. The sequence continues at coordinate 19,943,877 of OX392462.1, read as the reverse complement.
GCGATAAACACTACGGAAGCGTAAACTACTTGTTAAGTTAACTTAGTTGTAGTCAAGAAGTATTATGAGAGCGCGAAAATTTACTACTATGAAGTGCGTTCTGGCAGTTTCATAGTGTCTCTCAAAAATGGGTGGTTTTTTAGCACGTGGAAATCGGCCATAACCAATATCGGCTACTTCGGTATTATATACCTGCAATAGTGGGCGCATTGGTATCTTTGAAAGATTTTGGAGTTTTAGCCTCCGTCCATCCTAGTATTCAAAAAAAAAAAAATATTTACTGAGTGCTGTGCCCTATTTGCCTCAGGAATGGTTAAGTATTTCCAAGTCAATATAATACTACGTTTTCATTGTGGCCGAAATGAGGTCATTATGAAATTCGGGAAAAAGGTGTTTTCATATATAATTTCTAATTAGCTTTGGCAGCTGCTCCAGGGACGGAGCTGGGGACTCGCTGCAAAAAAAAAAACTCAATCGGGCGCCCATTTTAAATTAAGCAATGAATTAAGCGTAAAATTTAAAATCCTATGACACTTTTGTTAACTGTTTATGTTAATTTAAACATAAAATTACGCCAAATCGGAAAAATTGTCCTTTTACAGCCTACAAACGTTTCTGGTATTTCAAAGACACCGAATCGGTTATTTGATCGTTTCTGTAATTCCAAAAACCGATGAAATCGGGAGATTTCTTCCATTGATTTAGATTAACATTTAAGGTTCAGTGATATTACCAAAACGTCGAATTCTGTCTATATGTTATGTTAATAGGACATTAGCAACTGGTATATTGCGTTAGAGTTAGGGCAAGGCTAATTAGAAGGTAGGTAAAGATATAGTCTAAATATTTGCTTAAAAATTTCGAGGCACAGAAAAAAAAACATCACTGCAAACGGCTTTATGTATTAAAGAAATTTTAAAAAAACGATCTTATGGAGAAGCCTGCATTAAATGTATGTATCGCTTGTTCTTAAAAATCTGCATTTATATATTTTATTATGTCTTATGTCACCCTAATCTATATGGTGAGCGGGCCCTTTATATTCAGGACTCCCAATGCTATGGGCCCTGCGTGCCATCAGCTGCGACAATGACTTTTTCTTTTGTCAAAAATGTCGCTCAAAGCGAGGAATTTAGTTTTGTTAGTTTTGGATTTTCCTTATTAGCAACCGAATTAAATGCCAACATTGTGATGATAATGGGGGAATTTCGTAATGAGAATCAGTATGGGAAATGAGGTCGTATTTCGAGATATTTTGCAAAATAATCTCATTATTTTTAACATTTTTTTATCATTTAATTCTTAACTCATACATTTTTCAAATATGATCGAACTAAGTCACGAAAATGTATAGTGGAAGTGTTTTAACAGTATAGAAGAAGCTAAGTTTTAAGATGACATAAGAACATCAAAGTTTTTGGAGCTCACCAGACGTATGCTCCATGGTTAGGATCAATAGTTATGATACAAAAATCTAGTAGCGTCTGTCTTAGAATTATAGGCTTTCTGGTCGGCGTCTGTTGTTTAGGGGTGGAATGGGCTAATTTCCACATTTTTTAATAGTCAATGGATCAAACAAAAAAATGCCCTGCGTAACGTGATCACAAAAATATTGTTCCGAATCGTTGTTTTATTTAGGCTTGTAATGTAAGAAAATTTTTTTTTAATGCATGCAGAAAGTCAGCCGAAGTGTAGGCAAAAATACTAACCGGAAAGTTTGAAAACCAGCGGACTCTGACGTTGATTGATTGAGAGCTGTCACAAAAAAATTGTGATAATTTATGACATCACTTATTATACTATATCACCTTAGCCGATTCCACCCAGGTTAGGGTCGGCCGATTGGGTCCAACCTGCAGGGCTGCCGAAAAATAAGCCCATCAAGGGGAGGTCCTTTTTATTATATTCAGCTTTGATAAACAGGAACAACTTGGGGATTATATGGGCACGGAAAAGAAAATGCAGTCGACTCTCCGAGTTTAACTCTCGAGGCAAACAAATCTTTCAATAATGTTAGCTTTTTGCGAGCGCAGCGCACCATAGCCAACATCCTGACAAGCTGAGCGAAATTTCAATTTATCCTTGAAAATGTTTTCTTCAAAAAAGCAACAATAATCCAAACGAATGCTTTGAATATTTTGCATATCGGCTGCAGCTGCACTTCGCAAACATATACAGAAGAGTGCTGTAAGCCAATGGATTTTGTGAAAGAAGGTCCTGGCACATGCGGAATGCTGGATTATACACTTCCATGTCATGCAATTCAATGGGAATACTTTTATTTTTGCAAAAGCTGCTCTTGTTGTTATGTTGTAGCTGTTTGGCGCACTTCCTGGACCTTTTGTGTTCATTGAAAGCCAACGAGTAAGGTTATTTCCCGATGGAGGTGAACCAGCTTCCTTTTTCACGCATGAAATTTAATTGCCCCCCGGCCTGTGCTCTGGCTTCGACGAAACACTTTGCGTATTCATTTAGGCAAAATAGCCCGAAGGATATGCGGCGCACAGTGTTTTCTCATCAATAGCTCTGTTGTAGGAGGCACATCGCACATTGCGTGTGCCTGCCTATCTTTGTGGCATGATTCAGTGGCTTCATATGGCCCACAGCACAAGGCATCGGTTTAAGCCCTTTTGGCATGATGCTGCCATTCATATCCTTATCAGTTGATTATGTGTGCTTCTCTGTATTTGTGTTTAAATTTTTCGGCAGAAGGCAGGTTCACCTCAGTCGTTGAGCCTAGGAGGGTATGTAAACATTTTGGAGCTTGGATGCTTGTTGATGTTGTTTATCAATTATAATAAGAGCCTTTTAGGTGAGGAGAGTCTATATAGTCAGTACCTAATGGGTTTTACATGTGAAAGGTTGTTGAGTGGTGATTGATTACATATGTGTGTGCTACGATTGGTTCTCCCCATGTGTACCTACCTTACCTATATCGTCTTTCATCTCAGATTTTGAAAGTTTAAATCGAGATTTTTCGGGTGTAAATTATGTGTGCTAGCGCCTGTGTAACCTTGGGGAAAAAGAAACGAATTAAGATTGCCTGTCGTAACTTTAATGGATGTTATAAAGGTAGGTATAACGTGGGTTCCGTCCCGAGGGTGTTTGGCCTCCCGTTTGAACGTGCAGATGAAAATTTGTCGAGCATGATGCTAATTCAATATTTGAGTTAAGGGCATGCTTTTATAGTTAAGCGGGTAAGGGGGTTGTAACTTTGTTCAGCTGAGTGAATAGGTAATTCGGTTCTGGAGGCCTTATAGGAATCATTTAAGCTGTTAGCAATAATGTAAACAGTTGTAGTTACACCGATGACTATTTTAAAGAAACATGAGCTTGTCTAGGGTTCTATGAATGACCTCTAGCTATTGAGAACAAGAATTTTTTTAGCTTCTATTTTGAAAGGTTAAGCTTTAGAGGACTTAAGTACCTCAAAAAAGAGGATCAATTTCCGTTAAGGAGTTGACATATTCAGTTTGATTAAAATTTGTAGCACAAATATGTAACGACAGTAGACCATAAGCATTTCGCGGCGTTCTTGCCCACTTCGATTGATTAAGTATAAATGTAGGTACATTCGCCCTAAGTCCCCTAAGTAGCACACTCTGAAACCATCAGCAATGGTTTTTGAATATTGCACTTATTAGATACTTAAAATGCAGTTCAGCAGCACAATAATTGCAAAGCACCATAAGTTTTTTGAATGTGATGATATAAATGTTTAACCTCTTAGCATTGCAATTGTAGGGCTATAAGTGCTGAAGGTTAGGTGCTATAGCGCAGGTTCTATAGACTTATATAGCACCTATTTATAAAACTATAGGTTTAACACAACTAAGGTAAACTTTGGAATCATGACATCTGGCAAACCACAGGTGAATATAGCACTTGTGGGTTGCCAGATGTCACACAAAAGGAAAAAATATTGTAAATGAAATTGTTGTGAGAACATTTGAAGAAAACCATTTAGATATGAGACTCTTACATCTTTAAAAGAAGAATATGAAAATTTTATTAGTTTACATTTCTAGGCTAGAAAAATTAAAAGTACCATACAAAAATGTGATTTCTCCCGTTTGTGTAAATTTAGGATTATATTCTTCCCTTTTTACTATTCTTTCTATGATCTAGTGAGTCAAATAAAGTGCATCCGCTCACTTACAGGCAAATACTTTCTAGAAAGAAATCTATATGAAAAGAGAAATGTGGTAACCCTAAATAAATTAGCAAAGTGCTTGACAGAAAAAACGCAAAACCTTAAAATAGTTTTACATAAAGCTAGACAGTCGTACCTATCTACACAGAAGATCAATTTCCCAAAGGGTGACACAGAACACCTCAGGTGTTATAATGGTATTATAATGGAGGACTAATAATTTTTATTCATAAAACTTTGCATAATGCTTTGTTTATTATTTCAGAAAGTGCATCGCCCCTTTTCATTCTATTTCCATAAATTGTCAGACGGAATTAAATTGCGCTAAGTACATGCATAATAAAGTTTAAGAATTAAAGGTATTTTTTCTTATTATATAAAGCACGAAAACTTGCAAATGTGTCAATTTTCTTCTTGTTAAGAAAACAGTCGTGCAATCAAATAAGTTCTATAAGAGCTCGAAGTGGAACTCTTAGCGCACCCAAAATTAAGTGCCAAATCTTCAAATCATCTTTAATCATCTCAAATCGTCTTTATTAGGGTATCTAAAAGGAGTATTGCTTAAGGTTTCAATAAGTGGTGTAGTAAAGATAACCGAAATCCTTTTGTGTTACTTGGGGCAAGTTCCTTCGACGAAAATTGTGGGGATATAAGACCAAATTTGAAGAGGAGTTTTTTTTAGTTACAAGTCTTACTCTAGTTCTCAGTTGCTGCAACGCCCTCTCAGACTACCTTTGTAATGAATAAGTCATTCAACTCCTTATCCACACTTATCCTCTAGCACTTCCAGTCGATCCTAAAGTCTTGTTCCAGGTTCCCACTGGGTTTGTTCTATGAAAAGTTTTCTGCTCCTAGCTTCTTTCAACTGATTGTTGCATTTCACTTATTAAACTCCGTTTGTTTTCCACCCGCGCCGCCACACTTAGCCGCTTCACCTCTCAAACATTTTCTGTACCGGAAACAACAATGAGCAAAGTCAGAATCATTGGTGTAGCATGATGCTGACTTCGCTCATTGCTTCCGCAGATTATAGCAGAAACAATTTGGTTTCATTGATGCTGTGCCCCATGAACATTTCACAAGGTAGATTCATTTTACGTCCTCCATAAAATGCTCCTGTTTATGGACTGATTATGTATTTCCATAGAAATTCGGAAATGAATTCAAAAATAGTGCATCATACTGGTACGTGATGCGGGGAAAAAAGTCCCGCAGTCAGTCAGAGCGAATCCTTTTCTGGCATCCTTCCAATAGTGCCTATCTACGAAATTCTGCATGCAGCAGCATGAACATTGCGTGTGAAACGTATTCAGGAAGCGTTGCGAAGGTAGGTACGTCCTGGGTAATAGTACAATCATATTTGTTATATTTTATCAGACAGCACAGTGTCATCCACGGGCCATATCATCATGATGATCATGATTATAAGGATACTTTACTGTGTTCCACACACACAGAGTATACGTCCGCAGGGGCTGATTCCGGATTTGTTGGTAATTAATGGCAATTTCCTTTGCTTTATCGCAACGCAACAGCAAATGCTTCTGCAACATTACCCTGAAGCCCTATCTTGTACTTACCAACGCCAGACATGTGGATGGAATGGGAGGACAGGACAACCAACACCAACACTGGCCGAAACATTACTCTCTGGGGGTGTGTTAGATGTAAGCCTCTTTTCTTAATTTATTGCCACAGGAAATTAATTGCTGAATAATAGCATTTCTAAATGTTTATTTATATTTTTTTTTTGCGCGCACCAAACTTTAATTACTTCAGAGACGATTGCTTGCTTGGCCCTGCGCCATTTTGGATGTAGGCACCTACTGCTAAGTCCTACTGAATGTCCATGGTTTTGGTGCGGTGCTGTATATCCTGTATTATACCTACAATCCCGGTGTGTTGGTTTGCTGTTTTTATGCGTTAATTACACGTGGAATTTTGCGAAGGTCCTTTTGAATTTTTATGATTAATTAAAGGAGTTTTAATGAACATTCCGCTGAGCGTCTTGTTTATTGAAGCTGGGGCGGTGGGTAGTGGGGATCTGTAGAGAACTAGAGAAGTGAATTAGGCCAGATGTTAAATATGAAGTCCAAGAATAAGTTTTTAGGCTTGCTGCGGTGACGAGGGTTCCATTAAGGACCGATTAGAACTGAAATCCTTTTAAAAGCTGTTTGGCAACATATTTTGGGGAGTCTAAGGTGTTGAAATTATGGCTTCTGCCTTTGACAGTGCCCACAGGTAATTTATATTCATTTATCATCCTTAAAAAGTACCTTTGGATTTCTTCGGAAAACTTTCATAGTCGGCAAAAAAGATTTCGAATTAATTTGTTGACAGAAAAGTAAGACAAATCAAAATCGAAAAATCCAAAATGCTGAAACGAAACACCTTTCTGGATGTGAAGACTGAGAAAATATACGACGACAATACGTTGATTGGCAATTGGTTTGAAAACCGAGCGGTTACCGAAAAAAAGTCCTTGCAGGAAGCAAAGGATGCGTCGATTTCCAGCGAATATGTTGACAACTACGCAAAAGCACCGAAAGATAAAGACCTTACTAACATCTTCACCGCAAGCTATGTGCAAGCATTTCGGAATCGTGCTCGTTCCAACCATTCGTCAGTGAAATTTTTCAATGCAACACAGTTTTTGAATAATGTGACCACTTCAAGTGATATTTTTTATCGCATCAAGTCGGGTAGAAATAATTGCGGTAAGTTGGCGACAGAACCCACGAGAACTCTTGATTTCGAACCGCTGCGAAGCGTTGGCAACGCCACGAATTTCGGTCTTCGCAAGGCAATCCGGGAAAGAGAGAAGCGCCTTGATAGCATTCCGGTTGATGTTTCGTTTACCAGGGACTTTTACAAGTGCCCCCATAAAGGTGATTATGCTAAAATTGTAGGCAAGAAACACTTAAAATCCGATATCTTTGATTAAAGACTTTTCAAAAACTTATCTCATTGTTTTCCTTATCTTTATCTTAGCGTTGCAGAATGCTGCATTTATGGGAAGTCCTTTTCTATGTAGGATCATGTTGAGCCCTTGCAGTTCGACCCCTAATGGTTATTTTAAAAGCTGCTACCTTTCCCATTGCAGTCCCATTGCAGCTAAAGGGTTTTCACCAACAAGAGTTCTAAGATTGTAGGACACTTGAAGCGCGAACGCTCTACTTCTCAGCCAAACAATAGGGTCTTCGGTAACGAGTGCGGTTAACAGCAATGAGCTTATGGAGCTTTCCTATCTTACTCCAAACATTATTTAAACTATGCATCCCTAGCACGAAATGAGACTCGTATGGCACACGTAAGTGGGAGGGGACCAAAGCTAAATTCGCGTGTAAAAATGAAGACGCCTAGCTAGAGATAGAGCTGGTTGACGAAGCTTGTTGGTTGAGCCATAGGCGCCCGGAAGGGGGGGCAAGACGGGGCATTTGCCCCCCCCCCCTGACTCGGTGCGATTCATCATCAAACACCAAACATATATTTTTTTACGAGGAAATTTCAAGAAATACGACTGTTCAGTTGAATTTTTTCGTCTGAGTCCATCGTTTAAACACCCCCCCCCCCCCCCTGGAAAAAATCCCGCGGGCGCCTATGGGTTGAGCCCAAGTCCTCCCTGGACTGTTGTGCCACCTTCAGTTAAGTAAGATCCGGAGGCTACCTTGAAGTCTTTCGAACATGCATACAACTTTTACCCTAGAGACAAGGGTCCCCACAATGCGTCTTAGGAAAAAAGCCTGGTGCAAGGTTTAGTAACTTATTGAATTCAAAAACTAAAGGTCTCGATAATTTTGATGGAGCTTAAGTGCGATAATTTGACAAAGAAAATTCAATCCCCAGAATCTATTTGATACTATGTATCTCCACACAAATCCTTCATTAGCATAAATCTTCAACTTATTTCCCTTACCTTAATCTCTAGACACTAAATACAAGTCTTAAACCTCTTGGCAAGCGATTAAAAATAAATCTCATCTCATCTCCTAAAAATAAATCTCCTCCTCTTCTCAAGTCTCATTGACCTCCTAATCACAAACCTTTTTTATGATTATTTCAAATTTTCCCAAATCTTTGTAACAGTTTGAGTATCGAGAAAGGAAAGTGAAACTGTCTACAAATGATAGATCTGTCACAAATACATATTCTATTGGGATTTTTAAGACGAAAATTTTTTCGTTCTTAGGAAATGTCATCAAAGACATTTCGGCTCTCAAAAAAGTAAGTGCAAGAGTTTGTCTGTGACAAACTTCTCTATACCCGAGCCTATTAACCATGTAACACCGAATCTTAAAGTTTCGTGGCCCGAATTCATATATAATTTGTATAGGCCACGCCTCCAAAAAAGGGCATGGGCTTAAAATTAAAATCAGTTAACTTTAATTTCGTAAGAATCATGAGAAAATGAGGTAAGAGCGAAAATTATTTCAGAACACAGTTTATACAAAAAAAAGTTTTTTCCTTAAACCGCCCCTTAAAAGTAGGCGGAGCTCAAAACTTTGTATGGAGCAAACTTAGAAAATAGTAGCATCTTCAATATTTTTCATATAATTTTTTTTTCGATTTGGAGTCAACTTTCCGAGAAATCGGATTTTTAAAAATCTAACATGTTAAAAGGGGGCGTGGTCGATATTAAGGGCGGTCCAATTTTTGCCTTGTTAAAGGTCTTGGGCCAATATAGCTCAATACCAAAATCTAAGTTCCTATGCCTTGTCTAACTTGACCAGAAGGTATTTTGAAAGAAAATGTGAAATAGAGGTTGTCTCAATTTAAAGCCAGTGGTAGGCGTGGCCGTTGACGGATTAAGCCAATTTTCACACTTTGTCTGTGAAACAAAAAACCAAGCCGTGTTCCAAGTTTCAGCTTTCTAGCTCGATTTCGAAGACCTAAAACCTTCACACATGTAGACGGATGGACGGACGGACATGGCTTAATCGATTCACCTCTGTCGGTCTCGATCATGTCTCTAAAAGGTCTTAAGGGTCTACGATGATTATTTCACTGTGTTGCAAACTATGCATTAAAAGTAATATCCCCTCCGTCGGGTATAAAAAACCTTTTTAGGGTACATTTACAGGGTAAAAAACAAACTGGGTAAAACACTCATATGATTTACTAAACCCAACTCTGCCCTATGCACTACGACATATGTAAATTGTTCACAATGAAATAAGTTAAAAATGAGCTTAAGGGTCGGGTATTTGGAAGTTCCTTAACGATAAACTCTTGTTTTCATACAGCTTTTCAGCCTACTGATACTCTTTCCACAAAATCGTCTGGGGATAATTAAGTCTGCCATTGTTTTTGACCTTGCTAACCAGGTACCCAATTGCTAGCCTGATGTTCACTATGTCTAGACACCCAAATTAAATGGATTTTGCCGGCTAGCGTTAAGAGTAAGCATCTAATTCTGGGACTGGCATAGATTTCTTAAGATACCTATAACAAATTTTTCGGCTTGGAAAGCTGAAGTACATTCATTTTGAATAAGAGAGTCGATACAGGTCAATGTGGTGACACCGAAAACATTAGCCTAAAATTCGTCGTCTGTCTTAGTTTGATCTATGCATCATAGACAAGAATCCTTGCAAAACATAGGTCTTAGCTTAATCTTAGCTTAGATTTCTCCGTGAGCGTAAATTTTAGAAGATCGCATTGGTTTAGTTTTCGCACGTTGCCAGAATAAACTAGTTTTAATAACTTAAGGTGTGATTCCCAATGACAGCGTTATCGCATTATCCTTCACGCCAGTCAAGTCGAAGAAATTGACTAAGCCTCGCCTGGGCCGACGACTTTTTTGACAGTCGCTGTTAAATTCATTTCTTTTTTTAGGCTTATTCGAACTTGCTGTGAAGTATAAACCTTACTGTGTAACATAGTCAACACATTTAATAAATACGTTGTGTCTTTCCACTTTTCAGTTAAAACAGTCGTCGCGGTTTCTCGCTATCATTTTGAATTACCATACGATTCTTCTAGTTTCATGGTTGTTTCACAACAAGAGCGAGAGAGCAGCGAGAGTCGCCTGCGAATTGTCAAATGAATTTCAATCAGTGGTAATATTATGTGATGGTTCACAGAACCGGCGTTATCGCTGCTCGCACGCCGGCCGTTCCGTAAAATTGGAAAACCCTCGCCGAGCTTTGCGATTATTTTGACATTCACTTTATACATAACGAACTGACATTCGCTTTATACCCAGACGGAAGTCGTCTATATCATCAAGACAACCGAATAATTCTGAAATTGGTCATTTTCTAAAACTCCGAAAATGTAGACAGTATTTTGAGAAACGAACTGAACTTAAATGTGTTATATCCACTACATAAATGAAACAACAATGTCGAAATAACCAAAAATATGTTTCCAAAAATGCAATTGCTTGCTCCAGAGCACATTGAAATTCACAGAATAGAAACTGCAGTAGTGGTGCCCACCAGATGTATTCAGCAATCTAGGAAAATATGCTTTTCGTTCATGACCACATCCATAGCTTAGCAATGCTGTTATCTAGTTAGATCTCGAAATGAAATGCTCTTTTCATAAAGTGAACAATACATTTTTGTCCAAATTAAAAAGGACAGACTGTCTCACCTAACGACCGATACACATCCGTTCTTTTCCAGAATTATGTTTTTATTGCTATGCCAAAACAAAAATATCCGATTTTCTTTCTGGGGTCCGGGGTGTGATGACTTAACAAGCATAACACCAACACCTACATTCTTCGAAGGAAACCCCTACTAAATAATATGGTGCGAAGAGGAAAACATTTCCCATTCATCATATTCAACATCGCCTGGCATTCAGGACGAGCATTGAAAATCAAAATGTTTAAGCTGGTGCTTGACTGCGGAGAGCATTCGAAAAGTTTTTGAAATTCAACTCAACACTTGAAAATTTTATAATTTATTGTGGATTGTATATGTTTTTGGGGGTAATATGCGGTGGTGGTATCGTGGTCTGGTTTGGGTCTAAGGTCTCTGAGCACAGAGCATCTTACGACGACGAGGAGTGTCCTGCGATTGGGAAGACTCTCTTCTTGTCTTCCATTGCTGACATTTAATATCCGCATGTAGTGAAAACTTATTACAGCTTTGTAATGTTTTTTATGTTGGATTTTGCAAGATGACACTGTCGTCGGTCGTTTGGATGTGTGAGAGAGTTTGTGCACTACAGAATTCTTGGGTATTTGTATTCGAAAAGCATCGTTAATAGCTGTGTGACTTGAATTTTACGCTCGAGATTAAATAGTATGGTATCTTCAATAGTATGGTATCTTGTCGGTTCAGCTGGGTGCAGAGCAGCAAGGAGCTTCCATTGAGATGTACATTTGACTTGAGGTTAAGAAGTCTAAAATTTATACGATATGTGCGATTTGATTTAAGGGAGAGTTTGTGTGGCTGTCTTTTCTGATGGCAGTTCTGTTCATAAATCCTCATACCAACCAGGATAAACTTAAATCGAAGAAAATTTTACGGGTTCGGTGAGAGAACTATATGAAAGTGCGGAGGAATGTCGAATTAATTTGCAACTTGTCAGGAATGACTTCACAGTCGGCTTAAATTTATATGTTCTGCAGCTTTGGTAATAGGGAATAGATTACAAAATTTTTTATTGCCTTAAGCAACAGTTTTAATGCTGAAAACTGTTGAAACAAAACAAAATAAAGACCAACTCGTGTAGGAAACATGTAGCACGAGGTCAACAAATATTAGCCATGTGCAAGGCAAAGATATATGTTAGGTTAGGTTGATGGATGCCCTTTTGAAAATGGTCACAGCAATTGAGTTCGTTGTGTCCATATTGGAAGGTATAAGTTAAGTGCGTTAATAATTTTGTTCAAAACACAGAAAAAAGCACAAATGACCTTCAACCTTTAAGTGAAATGATCCAGACTGACATATGAATTAGTAATGTCATGTCTTCTATCTGTCCGTGAAAGAAGATCTTTCGAAGACCCTAAATTTCCAGCTAAGCTCCAAAAGTAATTTTTGGCTCACCCTTAAGTTGAAAGAATTTTGCTGACTTTGTCTCGGGATTGGTGAAACTAAGCTTTGAAATAATTTGATTAAGGCTTGCGTCTGACAAAATTAGGTTCAGACAAGTAGAAAAGTTAACTGGTAAAATAATCGACTGGTAAAATTGGATTCAAACGACTGACTGTAAAATAATTTGACTCTGTCTTTAAGCCTAACAAATAAGATTCAGTCAGACTCTCAAAAATTTCACTTTAAATCTGACAGAAATCTCTGACACTGTTTTGGACCTGGTAAAATTAAGTTCAACCAACTGACTGTGAAATGTTTTGACTTCGTTTTAAAAACCTTAAAATTGGGTCAGTCATAAGGCTTTAAAACTTTAGACTCTGCACTGAGACTTATATTATTGATTTCAGCTAAGTGGGTCTGAAATTTATGACGCTGACTCTGAAATCTCTGACTCTGACTTGCAACCAGGAATTTGTGCTCTGTTTTACAATGCAAAAAATTGAATTTGAATTAAGTTGGGTGGACCTGAAAAGTTGCCTTGAGAGTCACATAATTAACTTAAGCTAAGTTCCTCTAAAATCTATGACTCTGTCTTGCAACTGGTGAAATACGGTTCAGGCAAGGGGCTGTGAAACTATTGACCCTGTTTTAGAATTAGCAAAATTTAATTCAGTCATCGGGCACTGAAATCTAAGACTCCGCATTAAAATACTCACAAAATTGAGTTCAGCTAAGTGGCTCTGAAACCCCTGATACTGTCTTGCGACTTGTAAAATTGGTGAGTATTTCACAAGTGAGTCTGGAACCATTTGACCTGTCTTACACCGCACAAAATTGTTTTCTGTCAGTTGACTCTGCCTTGAGACTGTTAAAATTAGGCTAAGTGTAAGTACTCTTGACTCTGTCTCTGTCTGAAGCTATTGACCTCTGTCTTCCGACTGTAGAAATTGTGTTCAGACAAAAAAAACTGTGAAAAAATTGACTCCGTTCTTAATAGCCACCAAATCGGATCAGTAAGGGCCAGGTGGTAATGAAACTCTTAACCTGTCTAGCTCTTACGACTGCTGAAATCGGGTTCAGAAAATTGTGACCGCGAAATAAATTGACCCGTTCTTAATTGCCCAAAAATTGTGTAAGTCAGGTCGCAGGTGGCTCTGAAAATGTTGGCTCTGTCTTGAGACTCAAAAAAATGCATCCTTCTAAGTGCCTTTGAAATCTTTCACTCTGTCTTGTGATTGGTAAAAATGGATTCAAACAAACGGACGGCTGTTAAAAAATTTGACTTGGTCTTAGAACCCACAAAACTGGATTAAGTCAGGTAGTTTGAAATGTTTGACTTTCCATCGAGACTCACAAAACTCAAGAGTTCAGCGAAGTGGCTCAGAAATTCGTGACTCTGCTTTGAGACTGACAAAACTGAGCTAATATACGGTTCTGAAAAATTTGACTCTGTCCTGCGACTGCTGAAATTGGGTTCATTTCAGCAGTCATTTCATGCAGCAGCTATTTTCATGGCTGTGAAATTATTTGGCTCTGTCCCGAAAGCTACAAAGTTGGATCAGAAATTCTGGACATTAAAATTCTTGACTTTCAAATGGTAATGAAATTATTTGACTCTGTCTTAAAAGCCGAAAATTTGCATTCTGCCAGGTGATTCCAAAATTCTTGTTTTTAACCTGAGACTCCAGGTTCTGAAATTCCAGACTCTGCGTTGCATTGGTAAAAATCAGCTCAGCTAGTTGACTTTTCTCTCTCTCTCCCTCGCTCTCTCTCTCTCTCTCGCTCTGAAATTTGTCACTTTTTCTTGCGACTTGGACAAAATTGGGACCAGCCCAAAGATCAGAAATTTTTGGTAAAATTGGAGCTTTATTTGTCTGACCCTGCCTTGCATCTGCTTTAAATCAGTTTAGCCAGTTGGCTTTGAAATTTTTGACTCTGTCTTGAAACTGCAATCATTGGGCTCAGCCAAGTTTCTCTGATATATTTGACCAAATTTTCATGGCTGTGAAATTATTTGGCTCTGTCTTAAAAGCTACAAAGTTGGATCATTCGGGTGGTTCTGAAATTCGAGACCTTAAAATTCTTAACTTTCAAATGGTAATAAAATTATTTGACTGTCTTAAAAGCCGAAAATTTGCATTCAGGCAGGTGGTTCTGAAATATTTGTTTTTAACCTGAGACTCACACAATTGAGTTCAGGCTCTGAAATTTTAGGCTCTGCGTTGCATTGGTAAAAATTGGCTCAGCTAGTTGGCTTTTCTCTCTCTCCCTCTCTCTCTCTCTCTCGCTCTGAAATTTGTCACTCTTCCTTGCGACTTGCAAAATTGGGACCAACCAAAACTCAGAAATTTCTGGTAAAATTGGAGCTTTATTTGTCTCTGAAATTCTTGACCCTGGCTTAAATCAATTTTGCCAATTGGCTTTGAAATTCTTGACTCTATCTTGAAACTGCAGTCATTGGGCTCAGCCAAGTTCCTCTGATATATTTGACCAAATTTTCAATCACGTAAAATTGGACTAAGACAAGTGAAACTAAACCAATTGGACTAAGCAATGTAACAATTTGACTCTACATGCGAAATGCGATTGAAAAACTTTGAGCTCTGTATTTCGCCTTGCGAAATCGACCGTGAACCTATAGTAAACTTCTTTCCCTCAGAGCCTTATGCTTTGAAATCTGAACAGAAAGTTTAGCCCCTAATATTTGACAGTCTCGACAATGCCCAGAGAAAGTTAGCGAAAGTGAGTCAATGAGCGAGTATGAATTTGGTGAGGTGCTGCAACTCATATTGGCTACATATACAGTTAGCCCTTGTATTTGTATGTGGCCTAGTCAAAATATGCTCCCAATTTATGATAAACTACAACAAAGGTCACCTCAAATCAATATTTGTTCTCTGATCTGCAAACATTACCTATTTTATCTCGATTGCGCATTGTTAACCCTAATTTTTTTTGTTCCAGCATCCTGATGCATTCCCATGATTTCAGGCAATATCAATCCCATTCCATGGAAAACCATTAAAATAATATGTCACTCTCCGAGTGTTTACCAATTCATAAACTCTCAAGCCCCCTCGAAGGCTATATTAAACATTTAAATAAAACAATCAGAATCAATAAACAAATATTTTCCCAAGCACAAGCCAACAATAAAACAAAAAAATTATGAAATGCTGCACTTCAGACTTTAATTAATATTTCACAATATGCACTCATTTAACCTCCATCATGTAAGGCTAATAAAAAAACAAAACGAAGGCCCCCACACACTCTGTCAACAACATACATATATCCTTTTAGCTTATCCCGATTGGTTTCATGCAAACACACACATAGACATACGAAACTGAGTATTTTTTCGCATTTTTGATTCTAGGTTGAAGCATTTCCCGAAGCCATACGTTACTGGGAACGTGTATCCGATGGTAAATTGCTTGATCCTGGTGAAAAATACCGAATTGAAACGTATCCTGATGGGTAAGAGCCAACACACGCCATCATCTACATTTTATAGACTTGTGCGGTGCAACCGGCATTAATATTTCAATGTATAACTTGTTGTGTTCTTTCTTCCTTTCGTTTCGATAGATTTAAAACAACGATGCGTTTAACTATTAACAATTTGAACTTCATGGATTTTGGCCAGTATTTCTGTGTGGCCAAAAACGAGCTGAACACAACCATGGCATCGTTTGAGATTATAAGTGAGTACCAAGCTGAAAGTGATCCTTTTTTATGCGTATATAAAACGCCACCATGCAATAACATGCAACACATGCAACAGACAGAATTTTGAATGCAATGCTTTATTCTATCAAAGCGCTCGCAATGGATCCCGGTTGTGGGTATGATGTGTAAAATAATTTATGTGCAACGCTTGGAAAGGGAGTACTTGCCACTCAATGGCACTTGGGCTGGAGTTATTTTAGTGCGGGAATCGTCGGGTTCACCATAAAGTGCAGGCGGGAAAAAAGGAAACACAGAATTGAAAGGCTTATGTGGAGGGGGAAAGTAGCCAACATCTATAGGAATTCAATGTTGTATTTCATGTTTTCTGTAGCACATTCAGGATGTCCTTTAAAGAGCATTTCCATACTTGGGCTGCTTTAACATACGGCTGTATACGGCTATCAGCTTCTTAACTGCACTCAATCCCAACCCTCTTGATATACCTAATTTCCCCACCACCGGAATATTTGAGGCAGCCGCAAAGTGGAAGAATGAGCTAAAAAGTATGCAGATTGTAACATCCTTTTTAACACTTACTTAAGGTGGCGCTACAGTCCGGGGTGGACCTGGGCCTCAGCCAACAAGCTTCGCCAGCCAGCTCTGTCTCTAGCTAGCCGTCTCCAGTTTCGCACGCGAAGTTGGCTGAGGTTCCCTTCCACTTGCGTGCGCCACCTGAGTCTCGGTGCTCCTCTACCGCGTCGTCCCTGCGGTGTGGATTCGAAGATTTTCCGGGCCGGGGCGTTGGTGTTCATCCGCTCCAGATGACCCAGCCATCGTAGACGTTGTGTTTTGACTCTTTTGGCTAGGTCGGTATCGCTGTACAGCCCGTACAGTTCGATGTTATATCTCCTCCTCCACTCTCCGTCTATGCAGACGGGACCGTAAATCGTCCGAAGAATTTTCCTCTCGAAGCAGCCTAAAGTGTTTTCATCCGCCTTTGACAGGGTCCATGCTTCTGCACCGTACAGCAGCACTGGGATGATGAGGGTCTTATACATGGACACTTTAGTTGCTCGAGAGAGGGCTTTGCTACTCAATTGCCCTCTTAGCCCAAAGAAACAGCGATTGGCAAGAGTTATCCTTCGTTTGATTTCAGCGCTGGTGTCATTGTCTGAATTGATAGCGGAACCCAGGTAGACAAAGTCCCTAACTATCCTAACTATCCTTTTTAACAGGCTTGAGGTATAACTAAAGCCATATTGTTGATGGAAACTTTGATGGAATAATATCCTAAAGAAAGAAAACCTTCAGAATGTTCATCAGCAGTAACACCTAAAACCGCCGCCGTGGTGCAGTGGTTAGTATGTCAGACCTATGTAAGTGGCCGCCGTTGTACCGTACAGTGGTTAGTATGTCGGACCATTGTGCACGAGGTCCCAGGTTCGCGCGTTTTCTCATGGCCTCACATTCGCGAGGGTCTGCCAAACCAACTGAGATTATCAATTGTCGACGAGAGACCTTTCGATTCGCCATTTTGAATCGGCAAAAAATTATAGGTCCTCATGGACATGACTGTGAAAAAACAAAACCTTAACCAACATCGTTTCCTTTTGCGTTTGTACATAAGAAAATCTAAGCAGACTGTTTAAGTTCCATTTAGATTATTCCACTCCCTTTGAATGACGTGTCAGCCTTTTTCTAAACGCTACCGCTACCCTCGTGGCCCTGGAATCGCCAACGATACGATTTAAGTTGGTTAAGCAATGTCGCGAATCTCTCAATAAGATTGCTTTCAGGTGAGCCATATTTATGTGCTCGGTTCGTTGCCGCAAGGATGTTCTAGGCGACTGCAAAGTTAACGAACTGGCTAGAGTGCATGCCAGAAGACTTGATGGTTCCCTAAACGATTTCTGTAAAAGTTGCAGAAATGAGGATGAGGAAGTTGATTTATGACTTGTGAAAATTTTAGTTTTCCAAAAAGTTTTTTAGAAATGAAAAGTTGAAAATAGATGCTGGTTTTTAAAGCGTTTGACGCCAAAACTTTTGAAACACATACAAAAGTTAACCAAGTGCTAGAGTCATATTTTTTGAAAGTATTGTAGTATTGTCATTTTGACGCATTTAAAAAAAAATTGTAAGGAAACATGAAAAAACCTGTGAACAACCACATATGCCCCCCTTAATCTTAAAAACGGTATAAAGGAGATATAATTTTGAAATAAATAACGTCCTTATTCAGAGATCGATAGCAATTTTTGAATATTCAAAAACTTCAGAGATTGGACTTAAATCAGTAAAAGTATTTTCGAAAACGAATTCCTTAAAGTTTCTTACGTCTTAGCGGCAATGCAGATCTTCTACAAATTTCGTTCAAATGAAGCATTAACAAGGACAGCTAACTGCATTAAAATTTTCAAAATTGCCGTTACCAACCTAAATTTTTTAAATCTAATGCAGAGTAAACTCCATCAGTAAAGTTGTCCAAATCTTCGACTCTCGAAATGATTGACTCTCTCAGCTCTCAGTTCACATAAAAAAAACCCAAGAAAAGAAGTTCGAGTCATTTTCAGATGTCATTTTTCATAGAAACAGGCAAAGCCACTGCCATGTCACACAGAAAGGGTATTCAAAGAAGTTCATACTGTTCGCCAAATTTGGCGAGTTAAGCCGAGATAAATCCCGGGTCAAAATTCATCCCTGGGGTCAATCTCAGTTTAACACAAAAACTCGGATGACTCAAAAAGGAGAGTTCTCTTGAGAACTCCTGGTTGTAAACAAAATTTAGGCACTTTTAAGTATGTATTCAATGTAAAGTCCTTTGTTCACTAAATCTTTGTTCTGCTGAGGGTGAATTCAGTAAAAGAGACAAGTGTTGAACTGTAAAGCCTTCGTCACGTTGAAGAACGGAAGTACTTATGGCTTCCCAAAAGAACGTGTGTATTTAACTGAGTTGTCAGCTGTGTACTTCGACGTGACGGACGCAACAGATCCATTGGGCTGAAGGCTTAACTCCTGACACTCCATGACTGTTTCACAACAAGAGCAAGAGAGCATGAGAGAGTCTCGGGCGAGTTGTCAAATGAATTTCAATCAATGCAAATACATATATGGATTTATTTTGTAAAGAATAAACCATACGTGGTAATGAAGTCGAAAAAAATAAAAAGTCCTGTTCAAAACGTCCAAAAACTGCCGAAACTCCTAGGCCAAAAACTCCAAAGACGCCAAAGCCAATCAAAAGTGCGAGATTGGCAAAGAAGGCGTCGACAAAAGGCGTAAAAGGTCCACAAAAGAGCGGTGCCAGTTCAAGTGCAGCGGAGAAACCTCCACTGGTCGGACCGAAATCATACGCACAGGTTGCGGCAAACGAAAACAAGGCAAGATCGCCCACAACAGATGCAGTGTCTCAGATCCTCGCTGTAATCTTGGAGAAACTTGAGCATCAGACTAAAATCAACGAAGTTATATTTGACAAACTGAGCAAGCTCGAGTTTAAGCCTCGAAAAAATTACAAGAGAACATGAATATGAAACAGTTATTTAAAATACTAACATGGAATGCAAATGGCCTTCTGAATAAAATAGACGAACTAGAAGTATTTCTACGGAAAAACAATATTGATATTAGCATGATTACGGAAACTCACCTTAAAAACGGGTCTACACCCAAACTTAAAGGTTACAATGACTATCACGCACATCACCCTTCGCAAAATTCGAGAGGAGGTTCCTCCCTCTACATTAAGAACTGCATAAAGCAATTCAAGAACACAGAAGTTGAGCTAGACTCTATGCAGATCAGTTCAGTTTCTGTAAAAATTGACTGCTTAGATTATAACATTGCATCTTGTTATTTCCCGCCAGGATATAGACTGGTGGAAGACGATCTTGATCGTATGTATGACTTCATTGGGTCCAATTTTATCATTGGGGGTGACTTTAACGCGAAGCATACTTTTTGGGGCTCACGATGCAATTCAACAAGAGGCAGATATATAGTAAATACAAAAGAAGTATGAAGCGTGGGGTGGACTTTTTCTCCACGGGTAAGCCAACATATTGGCCAACCGATTGGAATAAAAAGCCTGATCTTGTCGATTTTTTCATCGCTAAAGGGTACCCCAAATACCTTGCGCGAATTGAAGAGTGTTATGATCTTTGCTCAGACCACTCAGGAGTAATCTTGAAGACGGGTGGAAGACTGGCAAAAATAAAAAGAGCTCCTAGATTAGCTAGCAAAAACTTGAACTGGGAAGCCTTCAGAAAGGACTGTAAGGAGGGTGTTGGCTTGAATGTGCCATTGAAAACTCCTTTCGAGTTAGAAACCGCAGTTGACAAATTCATTGAAGCAATTCAGAGCGCTGCATGGAACAACACTTCGTCCCAAAAGAACGCAGTTAGCACCGACGGGCATGTACGTAAAACATATCCGCTCGAAATCGAAGAATTGATTCGTGAAAAGAGAAGAGCGCGAAGGAGATGGCAAGACACGAGGGCTCCCCCAGACAAAACCCTCTTGAACCACCTCACTAACAAACTGAAAGAAATGTTGCAAGATCTTAAAAATCGGGAGACCACTGAATACCTTGAAGGCTTGTCGGCGGATAGGAGCTCAAACTACTCGCTGTGGAAAGCAGTTCAGTCTTTCAAGAAACTTATAATCCACTCGGCACCAATAAAAAAAGCTAAAGGCGAATGGGCAAGAAAAGACAAAGAGAAAGCAAATTTGTTTGCTGAACATTTAGAAGAAACATTCAAGCCTTTCGACAGTCTGCCGTTGGCTGACGTTCAAAAAAATAACGCGGAACCTGATAGCATTAGAATGAAAAAAGTTTCGTTAGTTGAACTCCGACAGACAATAAGCAAACTTAAAAATAATAAGGCCCCGAGTTACGACCTGATCACTGACGAAATATTGATAGAACTTCCAAAAAAGGCTCTAGTCAAGCTACTTTATAAGATAAACGCTTCTCTTAGACTTCTATACGTTCCAAGGCAATGGAAAGTTGCTGAAGTCATTATGGTTCCCCAAAACCGGGAAAATGTACAAATGATAAAAATCCTATAAGTATCCCGTATCCCGTATCGCTTCTGCCGATAATATCGAAAATATTCGATTGCAGAAAGACGCTTCATCCCGTATCATCCATTCGGTTTCAGACCTAACCACTCCACAATAGATCAAGTCTACAGAATAACGCATGAAATTGAAAAAGCCTTAGAAGAGAAAAAAATATGTTCAAGTGCTTTCCTCGACGTATTGCAAGCCTTCGACAAGGTATGACTCGAAGGCTTGAAGCTACGGCAAAACTTGCCGGAAGACATGTTTAAAATATTGGAAAATTATCCTGAAAGCAGACTCTTTCGTGTTAGGTGTAGTAGTTAATACTCGAGTTTCAAGCAAATTCGGGCTGGCGTACCCCAGGGAAGCGTCCTCGGTCCGACCCTGTTCCTGCTCCTGTTCCTGTTCCCTTCGTCGCCACGTTTGCGGACGATACGGCCATCCTGGCAACTGGTGAATCAGTCGAGTCATCAACGAGAAACCTCCAACGAGCATTGGACAGAATTTGTGTCTGGACGAAGACTTGGCGAATCGCTCTTAACGAGAACAAGTCTACGCATGTGAATTTCACTTACAGAAGGGTTAACAATTTACCTCTGTTCATAAATTCTTCACAAATAACATATGCAAATGGGGATGGAAACCACACGTAAAGAAGAAGCGTGACGAGCTCGAGATAAGGCTCAGGGAAATGTATTGGCTTGTCGGAGGGCAGGTGTTAAAGCCGTTCTGGACATACGGTATACAACTTTGGGGTTGTACCAAGCCGAGCAACATGTCTATGTTGCAGACTTTCCAAAACAAGACGCTAAGAGCAATTGTGAATGCTCCATGGTATATTAGGAATAGTGATATTCACAGAGATTTAGGAATAGCTACCGTGAGCGAAGAAGTAACAAACTTTGCTCGAAAGCTAAATGCTCGCCTTTATGTTCATTGCAACAATGCGATGATCCGTACTCTCAACGAGACTCTTAACGATGTAAACAACGAGCGACGACTACAAAGAACAAGACCCTTCGATTAAGCGACGTAGGGTGAAGCCGCACGAATGAACGGCTTAGTAGGTGCATTCACTGGAAAGCAACCTACCCAATGCGATAAACACTACGGAAGCGTAAACTACTTGTTAAGTTAACTTAGTTGTAGTCAAGAAGTATTATGAGAGCGCGAAAATTTTCTACTATGAGGTGCGTTCTGGCAGATTCATAGTGTCTCTCATAAATGGGTGGTATTTTAGCACGTGGAAATCGGACATAACCAATATCGGCTACTTCGGTATTATATACCTGCTATAGTGGGCGTATTGGTATCTTTGAAAGATTTTGGAAATTTAGCCTCCGTCCATCCTAGTACTGTTTTTCGCTTTGCGGTCAAAACAGTCGACACGGTTTCTCGCTTCCATTGTGTATTAACAAACGATTTTTTAGTCTCTCGTTGACGCTGTCGTTTTGGTTCCATGCTGAAGCGCTTGTTGTGAATCAGACAAAATAGTGTCCCAACGCAGCCAACCAGTAGTTTTTTGTTCGTACTGTATATTAGACATGTTTTCCTATTATTCGCGGAGGTAGCTTTAGCTTTATGCCAACTCCCAAGAAGAATGATGAGATAACTACAATAAACCCACCAGGCATATTGATGAAAGTGCTGGTAGATGACCTTATATACGAACTGCATTACAAGACCTCAAATATGGCCAAGGCAACAAATTTGCACAAATATACAAATTGGTTCCTTTTCTTTCTTACACTCTTCCGTAACTGTCAGACGGGCTTCTTAAATCAGCTTTAAAGCTCTATGGAAAGAGAATCGTAGTAAATTGAATTGGCACGCCTATAAAGTATTATGAGTTCATTTACTTAAGAAGCGAGGAGTCACTTAACTCTTTCTACGATTATCGACGAATAAATGGCATGAATCGAATTATTCTTCGGAGAATAAATCGACATTTCATTATTCTATCGATTAGGGCATTATTGTCGATTTGGAGAAGGTAATTTAGCTCTACGACCTCAACTAAATAGCCTATCACGTAAACGCTGAGTTTACTTCTGATCTTCAGCCAGAATGAACGATATCCGAGCAATACTTTACACCGAGCTACACTTCAAGGTGGCACTGGTCATACTTCGATTACTTGCGTGCAAATACAATTCCTGTACCAAAAAGTTCGAGCAATCAAAAGTGTGCTACCAGATCTGTCGTGTAATGCTAAAGGGTTGTCAAATAATATCTGCCTTCAATGGTAGTTTTGTTTCATTTGTCTTCTTGTGGCAAACGCTTGCCACACGGGGATCTCCGCATCGAATCGAGAATTCCTATCAAAGCAGCATTAGAAGGATAACACACTTTCTCTATAAAGCCGATATAAATCGCATATGTATTTGTACGTATCTTATTACCTGTGCGTACATAGATAATGGCCACATCCTGGTTCCACTACTCAATAAACTGCTAAAAATCTATCGTATTGTGCGGACTGTCAAGAAAGGCCACGTTCTCCTTCCGGTTCATTTTCATTACCTGATTGTGCTGAAGTTTTGTTTCTTCTTGCAACGCTTCTGTCGGGAATTCATTGAAAAGTTTTATGTTGCATTTCTGTTTGCCGATATAAGTATCCCGATTGGCACGCTTCTATTGGAACTAGCTTTCTGGAGTCACATGTACTTTCAAATGGCTTTCATTTGCTTCTATCTCACGCTTAACGCTGCATTGGGCACTGAAAGGGACGCACCGATTAATGGCAGACTTAAGCGATTGATATCGATTTCATTGGGTATTCATCGCTGGAAGAATGTGCTGAATGGTCTATACTCGGTTGTCTACATTTACAGCTTTATGGGCTTATTTGAACATATTATCCTGCTGTATGACATGTTATGTGGGTTATTCAATAAAAAAGGTGGATTTAACTTCAAACTTTTAAGCATTTTTGGCTTCAGGCTCAAGAAATTTTCCGACACAATGCATGTGTTCTCGGTGTCCTTCGATATGTACCTTCTTGGATATTTAGCAACGGAATTGACTAAAGCAGAGTACTTGTTTCAAAATAAACTATTTCCGCTGTACTGTAAGCGCGATAGCGCAAAAAGGTTGCAAAAGCATGTAAGTAAAAGATTGTTTCAATATTGACTAGTAAATTGGTATTGAAATTATTTTTGCTTTAAGATTTTCTTGATGCTGACACAAAAGCACATCAAGGACTTGTCAACGAGAGCGTACAATTTTTTGGTCATCGACCAGAAGGCATGTTTTACTTTTGTGAAGGATATCGTTTTCGCATATGCTCTTGATTGTCTGCAGGCACATCTTAGTGAAGGAGTTCAGAGAGCAGCAAAAAATGATTCGTTATCATATTGATTAAATAAAACTTCGCAGTATCCTGATTCTACATTATAATTTTTCTTGCGCATTTTCATTAAAATACTCTTAAAAAGTCACGCGAAAGGCTGCTTGAGTGAGTGATCTTTCTAGATCGTCCATAAGCGTACCGACAAAAGCTCTTTGGATGCGAAGAGCTCCGCGATACCTTCAGGTCACATAATTTTCTTGGGCACAAGCTTAGGCAGAGGGCAGAGAGAGGTGGTACTGAGTCACTTCGGCTTAAAAATGCTGAGGGCTTATAATATTTGGGCAAATTCCTTGTATAAGCTGCTTCACATTCGTGATTGTAGCTCACGTAGCTCTTCAGTTTGCTAAAAAATTGTAATCTAAAACGGAGAACTGTGTTTCCTGATCTTTGTAAAAAAAGGGGTCATCGCACCTCCCAAAACGATAAAAAAAAACGGTTAAGTTAACTTCAGCTTCCTTGAAAGTCAAAAATCTCCTTAAGGAGGAGGTAACAGTCGTTGCTACATCACGGTCAATGTGGATCCCTGTGGTGAATACCTGTTAATAACCTTTATATAGTATTTAACGTATTAGAATGAGGGATATCTGGTACCATTCTACCCAACAAGTTTAGTGTTTTTATTGCGTACTAACTTTTGTTTGATCTGCCAAGACATGGGAATCCTTCTCGCGGTGCGATGCTTCAAAAGCCTTACTAAACAAGACAGGAGTCAGGAAAGGGCGTGAAAACTTTTTAACTTTAATTTAAATAACTGAAAATAACTTTAACTTTAAATAACTGCACCTGCACATACATTTGCACAGATACCTGCTCAGTGAGTTGTAATCTTTATTGCATCTTAAAGTTTACACCAACTTCATACACCGAAGAGCAGGTTCAGTAAATGTTAGCTCGCCGCACAGCTTGTCAGCCTGCTTTAAAAAATATAAATCAATCAATCCGCACTTGTTGTGTAGCTCGTTCGTAGCTCGTTCGTTGTCTTCAAGGACGTATTGTAAACAAGTGATCTTACAATTTTGAGCTTTATTTTCCTATTAATCATATTCTTACTTACTTAAGGTGGCGCTTCAGTCCGGGGTGGACCTGGGCCTCAGCCAACAAGCTTCGCCAGCCAGCGCTGTCTCTAGCTAGCCGTCTCCAGTTTCGCACGCGAAGTTGGCTGAGGTCTCCTTCCACTTGCGTGCGCCACCTGAGTCTCGGTGCTCCTCTACCGCGCCGTCCCTGCGGTGTGGGTTCGAAGATTTTCCGGGCCGGGGCGTTGGTGTCCATCCGCTCTAGATGACCCAGCCATCCTCTCCTCCTCCACTCTCCGTCTATGCAGACGGGACCGTAAATCATCCGAAGAACTTTCCTCTCGAGGCAGCCTAAAGTGTTTTCATCCGGATTTGACAGGGTCCATGCTTGGATGATGGGATGGATACTGGGATGATGAGGGTCTTATACATGGACACTTTAGTTGCTCGAGAGAGGGCTTTGCTACTCAATTGCCTTCTTAGCCCAAAGAAACAGCGATTGGCAAGAGTTATCCTTCGTTTGATTTCAGCGCTGGTGTCATTGTCTGAATTGATAGCGGAACCCAGGTAAACAAAGTCCCTAACTATCTCAAAGTTATAGCTGTCGATGGTGATGTTTTGTCCAAGACGTCGGTGTTGGGCGTCTTTTCTTGATGACAGCATATACTTGGTTTTGCCCTCATTGACTGCTAAACCCATATTCGCCGCTTCCGTCCCAATACTCACGAAGGCTTCACTGACATCACGCTTTGTTCTGCCGATTATGTAAATATCTTCTTCGTATGCGAGTAGTTGAACGGACTTTTGAAAGATTGTACCTCTGGTGTTGGCGCGAGAGCTCTGCACAATTCTCTCAAGTATGATGTTAAAGAAGTCGTATGCTTCGTCGGTAACGTCTTCGCCCGGGTTGAGTGGTTTGTTCTGCCTGACAGCGGTATTTGGTTCGTCCTCGCCGTTATACAGTCTGCAGAAGTGGTCTTTCCAAATCCTCAGCACCGACTGCGATTCTACAACGATGTTCCCTTGATGGTCCTTACAGGCTTCAGTTCGAAGTTTATACCCTTGGCAGGACCTTTTGATCCTTTGGTAAAACTTTCTAACCTCATTAATCATATTCATTATTCAAAAATCCTTGAGATCTAAACTCGTGAATTCATGACTTACTCTGAACATAATAAAGCTACGAGCCACTTTACGCTTTAAACAGTCCAAAAAATTACTTTGTGGCTAACATAAGGCTTTCGGTTGACTGGCCTGTTGGGCAGATCTCTGGTTAAATCTCGTTAATGCATGAGGGCGAATGCCCATCAATCCCCGTAGTACCTGGATAAGTATGGGTTAATATGTTCACTCAAGCACAATTTACATAAAGCTTACACATTCCTTTAGGCATAAGAGGTAGGCTTAAGAGAAATTTTATAAAACAGTCGATGTACCCGTAAATGAATGCAACCCTCTGTAGAGGTACTCATGACAGCCATACAAAGATCTTTACAACCTTTTCAAAATATTTCGAGCCAAAAAGCCAATTTCGAGTCCTGTCTGCGCCATTGAGTCCACCATTTCGCCTCCGCCAAGGCATCCTTCATAATTCATATTTGTATACGCACACACAATTTAACACATAAATTTACATGAATCATTACAATTCATTTAATTTTAATCATTCCAGAGAAAAATCCAGCACTGGAAACCCCAATGATTCGCAACGAACTGAAGGTATTCGGTAGTAAGCCACCAGAGAGTGTGTGTCCGCCACCACCGGCCTGCATTGAATGTCCTGATCCAAGGTATAAGCATCCTTACACTGTTATATTGTTAATTTCATATATTGATGTTAAAAAGAAGGGTAGGCAAAAACGGCAAGCGTGATATGGGGTATAATGCCTCGGTGACGGACAAAAGGACGAAACTCCTACGGCCCGGTTCCTACGGCTCCTACAGTTCGAAACGGAAGTAATAACGAAAAAAAAAACATCCGAGTCTTCATACTCCATAATGGGCCCGCAAATAAAATCCGCTTTCCATTTGCCGCGTATCCTTATTTTTAATTTTATATTCTTTAATGAAAATGCGAAAAAGTGTTTTATTGTATATTTTTTGCTCTATATTTACCCCAACAGTGAATATCAGTGCAAGGATGATACCATATCCAATTTCGATATTCAGCCGACGTCCAATTACAGTTATCCAGGATTGCCCAAGCGCGAAACAAGTGAGTGGATATTTTGTGTTCTGTTTTTTTACCCTTATTTTGTAAATTATACCTTTTTGCGTTTATTGGCTTCATTGCGAATCGCGGAAGCACTTTGATTCCATTTATCAGCTAAAATCAATTTAGTCAATCGGTAGTTATGCGTGGATGGTTTTATGATTGAGGTGATAACAATTTGTTGTGTCGAAAGTGCATTTCTATAATGACGTGATTATTTGAACGCTCGTTTGCATGATAATTAGTTTTAGATGTTTTGAGCGTTGGTTCAAATTTCACGAGGGATGTTAATTACGAAAGTAGATTTTGCGGAATTTCTGGGAAACTTTATACGTTTTCCTTTAAATAAATATTTGAGTGTTGACAGAACCTCCTTATGGCGGATTGCTCTGTTGGTATAATTTTTAATGATTACTCTACGCAGAGTGTTCGATAAGTTCACAAAAGTTCTTAAAAAAATGGGTAATTTTGTTTAGTAATTTTACTTTAAATCTTTTGTTAGTTACCTTCCCGAAAATCCAAAAAATTATGCTGCTTTAATCCCAGGAAGCCATTACTTTTCCGGTTAACGAAACCGTTAAGACTGTTTTGAAGCACTTTTGCCTGCATGATTGCCTGCATTTTTACCAAATCTCACCAACAAAAGATTTTCTTAACTAATTAGCACTCATAGTTCAAAAGAGCCATCGACCTCTCACTACCATGAGTGCTGTGTACGTTTCAGGTGTTCCTGCACACGTGAGAAGGGCCTACCATTTTTTTGCCGCAAATGGTTTGTCAGACCCTTACGGAAGTGCGACCGTGAAAAACTTGTATTGGCCCGGTCAGGAGTCGAACGCAAACCTTTGACCACTGCACCCTCAGTTCTTTTTAAACTGGAGTGTAAAAACTAGGAGCGCTTGTACTAGTGTTTAGGAGTGTTTGTACTAAACACACTCCTAAAACTAGGAGGACAAGGACACAAGAAAAAAAATCCATCATCATACCATCAAACTCAGTGACTTATCGAATAGCCCTCGTAGTTCCCATTTCCATACAGTTCGCCTTATTCGGCGAGGTTTGATGACAAATCAAACAAAAACAAGTGGGAAAGTGCAAAAGTGCGTATGTTAAAACTTCAGTCCGTCTGAGACGGATTGCAAAATACCGTACCCTACCAAAAAAGGAAACTGCCACGCCTCTAAAAAGTAGGCGGGATATAAAAGTATAACTGTTGAATGCTTTATACCAGGTGGTTGCATGCATTTCGGCCTAAAGCTCCGCCTTTTTAACTCAAAAGATCACTTTTTTTAACGCAACGCCTCTCTTTCTTTTTGACGGGAAAACCTTCTCCAGTAAACAGACCTACCCTTACACCGCACTGAAACTTTTGATTTTTAGACCAAATTTTCAACATTGCAAAATACATTTTTCAGCATCTCAAATTACTGAATTGCAGCAAAATTGTGTGTCTCTGCTTTTAGAAGCTTATAAAATTGAGTAAGCCTCGTAATGTCAATCTTCTCATTCTTTTTCTGCACGTTTTGAAAACCACTTAGCTTATCCTTTAAAAGGATCGCAAGGCGAGGGTGGCTGAATGGTCCTTCCATCTTTCTCGATCCTCCGGCGCAATCCCCAGGCGGGAGTAAGAGAGGTTCTTTACCTGATCCCACCATCTGTTTCTTGGCCTTCCAGGGGGTCGACGCTCTCGCATCTCGGCTAGCATGACCTGCCTAGGAAGTCTGTCAGGGGGCATGCGAACAACGTGTCCAAACCATCGAAGGATCGATCGCTCCACTCGGAGAAGTAGCTGCTCAACATTAAGATTCCCACGAATACTGACGTTTTTCACTCTATCCCTTAGAGTAACACCAGCTACGCGCCTCAGGAATCTCATTTTGGCAGCTTGTACCCGCGATCTATTCTTTCGGTCATAACCAAAATTTCATGACCATAGATGAGGGTCGGAACGAACACTGAATTAAAAACTGAGATCTTTGCTTTCACTCCAAGCTCAGCTTTCCTGATGACCGGCAGGCGCAGTTCCTTTACTATTGCTCCAGCTTGGCCAATTCTACAGGACAACTCAGTATCACTCCTCCCATCTTTCTTGAAAATGACCCCGAGATACTTAAACTTCCCACCTGTTTTAATGGAACTCCATTTATGTGCAGGGTACATTGCACAGGAGTTCGGGAAACAACAATCACTTCCGATTTGTTCACATTTACTTTCATCCAAGCATCACCACAGACGGCTGCAAACCTATCCAGTCCTCGTTGAAGTTCCTCTTTAGATGATGCAAGGATGGCCAAATCATCTGCGAAAAGCAGATGGCTCATCCTGATGCCAGCCAATTCGAAACGTTGCTCGCCAAGACTGCGCTTCACCATCCAGTCCATATATGCTATGAAAAGGAGCGGCGACAGAACACAGCCCTGGCGAAGTCCAACGCGCACATCAAAAGGACGGGATTTGACGCCATTTATCCGTACACAGCTTCTGCAGTTTCCATACAAAGACTGGATGGCTCTCAGAAGAGGCCCACTCAGCGCATAGTCCTGCAAAACTCTCCACAATGTATCCCGAGGGACTCGGTCATACGCCTTTTCCAGATCTACAAAACACGCATAGACCGGTTTGGCATATTCCCAGGCCTTCTCAAGAATAACCTTCAGAGTAAAAAGCTGGTCGGTTGTGCCTCTGCCAGGCCGAAAGCCGCACTGTTCTTCCCGTAACAAACGCTCGATTACAGCTCTGGAACGCGTTTCCAACACCTTCGCGAATACTTTTCCCGGAAGACTCAAGAGTGATATGCCCCTATAGTTGGCGCAATCTCTCCTGTTCCCTTTTTTGAAAATGGGCACTATAACTCCCGTTTGCCAATCGCTAGGTGCCTTCCCGCTATCCCAGGCCACCTTAATGGCACGTGATAGCCATTTAACACCCTCTTCACCCATTGCCTTGAGCATTTCTGGCCGGATTTCATCAACTCCAGCAGACTTGCCAACTTTTTGCGGTTAAATCGCTTTAGTGACTTCGTCTACTGTGGGACTATTCTCCGCCCTTATCTCGTCAGCAGTGGGATTGCCATCTTCAGTGCCCTGTTGGGGGTTGAGCAACTCCGAAAAGGGCTCTCTCCATCTGCGCAAGACATCGCTCTCATTTGAAAGAAGTGTATCGTCCTTTGATTTAACCCCTTGAATAATATTCAACTTCCTTTCTCTGAGCCCGCGAATGGTCTGCCAAAATATCTTGTTTGCAGATCTGTAATCGTGCTCCAACTTCTCGCCGAACTTTTTCCATGACTGTTCCTTGGCTGTTCTGACTGCCAGATTAGAAGTCCTTCGCGCCTCATTGTACCGGGCTCGAGAAGTTGAGTTTCTGCATTGGATCCACGCCATGTAGGCTCTCTTCTTCTCTCTGATGGCTTCTTGAACCCCAGGCGTTTTAAACGATGCAGTTCTTTTCCCACCACCAGCCGCCACCCCAAGCCGCTTCACTCCGCAAACATTTCCTGCAGAGGCAATGACTGCCGATAAAATCAGCTGCCATTCCTCCTCTACATTCAAAAGGTCAGTTGGAATTTGTTCAAACTCCTCCAAAACATGCTGTGCAAAGCGCTCTCTGCAATCAGAGTCAGCATCCTGCAACCTTTCGCACCGTGTGGGAGTCATCTTGGTTTGATGCCTGGGTGGCAGAGGAATATTGTCACTAAAAAACAATTTATACAGCACCAAGTGGTGATCCGTTGACAACTCAGCTCCCCTGAAAACCTGAACATCACAAATCATTCTTTGAATACACGATGGTACAACAAAGAAATCAATCAGTGACTTCGGATTTCAACTGTGCTTGTACCATGTGTATTTGTGAATGTCTTTGTGTAGGAAAAAGGTGTTCATGATGGACAAGCCATATGCACAGCAAAAGTTCAACAACTTCCCTCCGTTCCTGTTTTGATCCGGGTCACCGTGCCTCCCGATCACACTCCTCCAAGTACTTTCGTCCGTACCCACATGTGCATTGAAGTCACCCATCAGGAGAAAGAAGTCCATTTCTGTCACTCTGTCCAGGGCAGCATCAACTTCGTTCAAAAAGGACTCATACTCTGACTCTCGATGTGGTGCACAAGCCTGAACCAGAGCCAGAGTCGATCGTTCAAGCTTAAGCTTTAAGATCAGAATCCTTCCCCCTAACGGAATGACATCGCATACATTTTCTGACAACCGGGGGCCTGTGAATATCCCCCCACCCGCCTGTGCAGTCTTGTGATTTGGGACGCCAGACCAGAAAAGCTTCCACCCATCATCGAAGTCTTTGGTTCCAGTTGCATCGCGCTGATACTTTTTGGCCTCCTCAACCACCACGAAAAAAAAAAGAAAAAACCCTTTTGTGAAAGTTGATATACCAAAATAATTCACTTTGTTAACTCTTTTTAGGTCCCTAACACAATAATGTAAATGAAATTGCCTTTACTATTCCTCGGCAGGTTGTCTCACAGTTGCTTAGCTAAATATTGCCTACCTTAAATCAGTTATTGCTAAATCATTTGATCCACTCGATGTTGTCCGGGCCTTTAATTATTGTCCTGGGCTCCTAACTAGCAATTAAGTGCTCCCATAACTGCAATACCAACTAATTGCCATCCCATCGAACGCACACCCCATCAAAGCAAAAGCGCACGTTCTCATCTAATGCATTCATTAAATTACAGCACTAAATAACCTCTCAATTCGGATTTCGTCCCTAAATGTCCCATGAATTCAAGCTATGGAGCTAGGATACATTTTGCCACATTAAACTCCAATAAAATGCCCGTCCATAGGCAACACAAAATTAAACTCGCATTTCGTGCGTAACGTTACGCGCCATTATTACAAAATGTGAACAGTCTACAAAAAAAAAATATATAAAAAACAGGACATCAGTTCTCTAAAATGAATGCCCCAAGCTCTTTCGTGCGTCCTTTGACGGCATTCAATCGTAATGCAAACCATTTGCCAATTTTAAAATTCAATTTGAATTCGTCATTTGCATTCGATTTCGTATCGAAGATAATTCAATAAATTAAAACGCACGCGATTGTAAATATCACGTTAAGCATTTTATACCCCCAGAGCGACACACAGAATAATACAGAATGTACACGCTTCGCGCGTACAGTGATTAAATTAAAAGGATATCACTATGTAAGTGGTAGTAGGGTTCTGTTCGGCCACCGCAACAAATAAATCAACATCGGGTCCCTATCGTCCTTGTATTCGACCCGCCGCCGACCGACCGGCCGACGACGCTTCCAGCGCGTTTGCAAACAAAGCCTTGGCTTACGCGGTCGCCGATGCATATTCGAATACTCAAATATTAAATATTACTCATGTATGCGCCGCCGCTAGTGAATAAACTTAATTAATTGTAAAACATACACACATGCAGTGCGCTGTTTTCTAGGTTTTGTTTAAGTACAGCTGCGGTTTGATTTGGACCGCAACGCGGCACGGCGGTGGTCGTGCTTTTAGAAATCGCATCGCACGGCTTGCGTTTAATTGGTTCCGTTTTGGAAGCTATTTGATGAAAAAGCACTCAACTGCATACGCAGCGCATAGCTTTTTAAGTATTTACTTAAAAAATAAGCAAAACTTTCAGGAGCGATTCGCTTTTGCATTCTAAGCGCGCTCGATGCGGGTTTAGGTATTAATGTGGGTACTCGAGGACGAAGACGCCTCCTTTGGGGGTAGAATCTATTCAATCGCAGCGAATGGAATATTTTCGAAATGGAAATTGTGAAATTCATATCGACATGGCAAAGGTACCTAAACCGTGGAATATTGGTGCGGTATTTTGCATTTGAATGGGTGTCTTTTTTGCCACCGCACCATTTATGTGTCGAGCATTGATGCCAGGCGATAATGCGGAGTTTTTGTGCTGAAATTTTGTATAGGTACTTCGCCAACAGTAAAGCGTATCAATAAATAAGCTCTTTCTGTGGCTGCAAATAGAGAGTCCTCGAGAGGAATAAATTGTGGCTTAAAGGGTTTTAGCACATTCATTCGACAGGCGGCATAAATCGTCCTAGAGTGGCGGACAGACAATTTCGTTGGATTTAGTTGGGTGGATGAAAGGCCAAGGTTGTCAGTTGGAAAATTTTGACAACCTATACTGGAGGATACCAAGACTAATTGTGGTTCTCCTCATTGCCTTTGAAATTCATCATCAATAACCGGTGTTCAATTATTCCCAAATCAAGAGTTGTCCGTGTATCAGCTTAGATCGCCCCTAGACAACACGAAGCATGATGATAGATGATGAGCAAAACGTGTGCACCTCGACCGCAACATGTATTACCGATAAATGAAATTGATGAGTAAAGTGTGTGTATATCTATCTCATTTTGCGTCCTCAGACCTACTCCTTACGTGCTCTAAAGGAAATCAAATTAATTACGGTGCACAATTTGCTTCGTTGTCTTTGAATCGGTTTTGATTAAATGTGCCAAGGCCCAGGATATGCATAGAGCATTTTCCTTTCAAAGATGTGACAATGTGCTGTGTGTATCCCTTTTTTGCTTTTCGATGCCGCATCATCATAATGCCTAGTTATGCGCACAAAAGCATAACAAGTCGGAGGAGCTTCAAAGCGGTACGAAAACGCAACAAAGCACCCACACACACATGTAGAATCTATAATTTTGTACTCTGGCAAGAATGGCAGGGTAGGTAAATGTATGGCGGAATGTATTCCTCATCACAACCAACTGGAATCCTTTGTTTAGCTTAGCAAAGAAGAGGAGCGCTTAAAGGACCCAAAGTGAATGAATTGCGTAGCCGCGATTTTGGTAACTTAGTGAAATTTATTCAGGCTCCTGCATAGTATGTATATAATTTTTTGGGTTTTTGATTTTATTTTTCTCCTTTGTAGAGCTTCGTATCTTCGCCCACAGAAATTTTTCAATTGTCCTCTATAGAAGGGGGCTTCTTACCTTATGTCACTGGGACGCAGCTAACGAGAGAGAGAGATATTGTGGGTGGTGGTAGGTATTCTTTTTGTTCATTTCATTCGAATGCAAATTCCTCAATAGGATCATGAGGTTTATGAAAATTTTCATAATACATACCGCATTACATCTATCAAAAAGAAAATGCTATTAAAATTTTGAATAAAACAAATTTTGCCGACAGTATGTGCTGCAGGATGGTGGAACTTTTCGAGGAAATAATAAAAACTTATCAATTAAAACAAGTGAGTAAGTGCAAGAGTTTGTCGGTGACAAACTTCTACATGTATACCCGAATTCATATATTATTTGTATAGACCACGCCCCAAAAGTGGGTATTGGCTTAAAATTAAAATCAATTATTGTAAATTCGTGAGGATCATGAGAAAATACGGTAAAAGCGAAAATTATTTTAGCAAAAAATAGTTTTTTCTCAAAACTTTCTCAAAACGGAGCTCAAAACTTTGTATGAAGCAAACTTAGCAAATAGCAATATCTCCATAAATTTTTTTCGATGTGGAGTCAACTTTCCGAGAAATCGGGTTTTTAAAAATCTAACATGTTAAAAGTGGGCATGGTCGATATTGTGAGCGGTCTAAATTTTTCCTTGTTGAAGTTCTTAGGCCAATATTGCTCAGTACCAAAATTTAAGTTCCTGTGCCTTGTCTAACTTGACCAAAAGGCATTTAAAAAAAAAAGTGAAATGAGGTTGTCTCACAAAAAGCCAAGCCATGTACCGAGTTTCAGTACACGGCTCTCTAGCTTGATTTTCACGACGTAAAACCTTCACACAAACAGACCGATACGCACGGACGGGCATGGCTTATCGATTCACATGTCGGTCTCGATCATGTCTCTAAAAGGTCTTAATGGTCTACGGTGATTATTTCACTGTGTTACAAACTATGCATTAAAATGAATATATCCTCGGTCGGGTAATAAAAATAGTGAAGTATGAAGACATACACGGAGCGGCCCATCGGCTTTTCTTGATCACTTAGCTTCCATTATTGTTTAATTTGTATAAATATATTCATATATTCATATATGCATATATTCGATTCAATTTTTCAATATTTTAAAAAAGAAATTTTGAAGATGTTTGCATTCGCAGTGCAGGGTTTTTTAAATGCTGTCAGTGTAGAAAATAAAGAAGGAGCTTTATTTACCCAGTTTTGAGGTTTGAAATTAATTTTAACTATTTTTTGATGAATTTTAAGTTCTACTATATTTTCATTTTGGGTAAATTTTAAATTTTGTCACGGTTGTTAGCGGTCCGTCCAGAAAATAAAAAATTACCTCGCATGGATTCACTCCGTTCTCTGTCCTTCCGTCTGTCCGCCCGTCCGTCCGCACCTCTAGCTTTTGAACGGCAAGTCGCAGAAAAATGAAATTTCATACAGTTATAAAGTCCGTAAAAAAAATTGAACGCATACAAGGGCACTTTTTTATACACACAACACAAAAAGTGTTTTGGCCAGAAAGAAGAAAATTAAAATATTCACTAACCAAATATTGAATTTTCACAATAAAATCATGATTTTACAAAAAAAAATTAAGAGTTTTTGAGAAATGAAAGATGGAAAATATATTCCCGTTTGCAACGTGCTTTTTTTTTTTTTTTTTTTTTTTTGAATACTAGGATGGACGGAGACTAAAACTCCAAAATCTTTCAAAGATACCAATACGCCCACTATAGCAGGTACATAATACCGAAGTAGCCGATATTGGTTATGCCCGATTTCCACGTGCTAAAAAACCACCCATTTATGAGAGACACTATGAATCTGCCAGAACGCACCTCATAGTAGTAAATTTTCGCGCTCTCATAATACTTCTTGACTACAACTAAGTTAACTAAACAAGTAGTTTTCGCTTCCGTAGTGTTTATCGCATTGGGTAGGTTGCTTTCCAGTGAATGCACCTACTAAGCCGTTCATTCGTTCGGCTTCACCCTACGTCGCTTAATCGAAGGGTCTTGTTCTTTGTAGTCGTCGCTCGTTGTTTACATCGTTAAGAGTCTCGTTGAGAGTACGGATCATCGCATTGTTGCAATGAACATAAAGGCGAGCATTTAGCTTTCGAGCAAAGATTGTTACTTCTTCGCCCACGGTAGCTATTCCTAAATCTCTGTGAATATCGCTATTCCTAATATACCATGGAGCATTCACAATTGCTCTTAGTGTTTTGTTTTGGAAAGTCTGCAACATGGACACGTTGCTCGGCTTAGTACAACCCCAAAGTTGTATACCGTATGTCCAGGACGGCTTTAACACCTGCCTGTACAAGAGCAGTTTGTTATATGTGCTTAATTTCGAAAATCTTCCGATAAGCCAATACATTTCCCTGAGCCTAATCTCGAGCTCGTCACGCTTCTTCTTTACGTGTGGTTTCCACCTTAGTTTAGCGTCCAGTGTCATCCCTAGATACTTCGCTTCATTTGCATAAGGTATTTGTACAGAATTTATGAACAGAGGCAAATTGTTAACCCTTCTGTAAGTGAAATTCACATGCGTAGACTTGTTTTCGTTAAGAGCGATTCGCCAAGTCTTCGTCCAGACACAAATTCTGTCCAATGCTCGTTGGAGGTTTCTCGTTGATGACTCGACTGATTCACCTGTTGCCAGGATGGCCGTATCGTCCGCAAACGTAGCCACGACTGTCTCGTCATCTAGAGGTATGTCTCTTGTGTAGAGCAGGAACAGGGTCGGACCGAGGACGCTTCCCTGGGGTACGCCAGCCCGAATTTGCTTGAAACTCGAGTATTCACTACTACACCTAACACGAAAGAGTCTGCTTTCAAGATAATTTTCCAATATTTTAAACATGTCTTCCGGCAAGTTTTGCCGTAGCTTATATTTCAAGCCCTCGTGCCATACCTTGTCGAAGGCTTGCGATACGTCGAGGAAAGCACTTGAACATATTTTTTTCCCTTCTAAGGCTTTTTCAATTTCATGCGTTATTCTGTAGACTTGATCTATTGTGGAATGGTTAGGTCTGAAACCGAATTGATGATCCGGGATCAAGCGTCTTTCTGCAATTATTGGTTGTAATCGCTTCAGCAGAAGTTTCTCGAATACTTTCGATATTATCGGCAGAAGCGATATGGGCCTATAAGATTTTTTATCATTTGCGCATTTCCCCGGTTTAGGAACCATAATGACTTCAGCAACTTTCCATTGTCTTGGAACGTATAGAAGTCTAAGAGAAGCGTTTATCATATAAAGTAGCTTGACTAATGCCTTTTTTGGTAGCTCTTTTAATATTTCGCCAGTGATCAGGTCGTAACCCGGGGCCTTATTATTTTTAAGTTTGCTAATTGTCTGTCGGAGTTCAACTAACGAAACTTTTTTCATTCTAAAGCTACCAGGTTCCCCGTTGTTGTTTAGAACGTCAGCCAACGGCGGACCGTCGAAAGGCTTGAATGTTTCTTCTAAATGTTCAGCAAACAAATTCGCTTTCTCTTTGTCTTCTCTTGCCCATTCGCCGTTAGCTTTTTTTATTGGTGCCGAGTGGATTATAGGTTTCTTGATATACTTAACTGCTTTCCACAGCGAGTAGTTTGAGCTCCTATCCGCCGACAAGCCTTCAAGCACAGTGCAACGTGCTTAAGGTCATAACATTTTGATAAATTTATTCAAAAAGGCGATATAGGGGCCAGCTATTTATACCACAGCTTAAGTAAAGGCCAGAATCAAATTTTGGTTAAACAAGCACTGCGGTTTTGATGTATTTTCGTAAAATTTTGTTCCCACCACTATCTCCGATGCTATAAATCCAAACGATTTGAAATAAGTCACACATATCTAGAATTATTTGTAATTTTCAGGAATACTATAGCAATTTTCAACAATTCAGCGGATTATGACATTTAGCTCGAAAGTTTCAAAAACATTTCAAATATTATTTTTCAAAATATTCTGGGTTCTTCACGGTAATACTGATTGAAATATGTCGTAGGTATATAAAACGTGTAAAGAAAATTCGAAAAATTTTTAAGATCTTTCCAATTTCATTTTAACTTAAAATTTTTGAAAGGGCTTAAAAAGAAAACTTAAAACTTCGCTTTTATTACCGCTATCTATTTATCTAAGAACCAGATGCCCACAGTATTAGGGAAAAATAATCATAAAAGTACTTAAAAATAAAATAAAAATATAACGGTATTAGAAAATACATTCCAAATAGCTGTATGGATTTTAAACCCAAAAAATGTAGAAACTAGTGGGCGGATTGCAATCCACTTAGGTATGCGAATCGTTGGATACCCTATCCCAGTTGACCCCTGTCAAGCTCCAAATTGCGTTATAAATCATGGTTGTTAAATATTCATTTATATCTAGTTAAATTTAACTTAGTATTTATGAGTAGAATTTTTCGTCCAATAAAAAATGAGCGTGGCATCATCTCCTTTTCGATAGCATTGTATTTTTTGCACAAATATTTTATCAGATGATGTTTATTATCTTTACCGATTACATCGGTTGATAGCATTTTTATATCAAAAATTTGGTTTTTACGTAAGCACGCCCTCAAAAGTGGGCGCGGTGAAAA
This sequence comes from Neoascia interrupta, assembly GCA_947623515.1. Lineage (NCBI taxonomy): Eukaryota > Metazoa > Arthropoda > Insecta > Diptera > Syrphidae > Neoascia > Neoascia interrupta. The sequence continues at coordinate 19,904,893 of OX392462.1, read as the reverse complement.
TTTTCGCTAAAAGTTGAGAGTTTACAGAAATATGTTAACATATAATGCACGATTTTCTTGCCCTTTTCTTTGCATTGCATATAAATATCGTTTTCTAAATTGAAAATAAAAATGCGACCACGCCTACATGGGGGCGTTTTTCGTTTTTTTTTTTTGCAATGTCAATCTCAATACACTTAAACAAGAATACTGCATAACAAATGTCAGCGTCTAACGACAATTTTGATTTTTCATGCAGATAAGTAAAGTGATCGTGTCAATAGGTGGAATTTGATTTTTTTTGCACTTGTACCGTTTCGAGACCTTAAGCCCAGGCATTAAGTTTCAAAATCCAAGCTCAAAATTTAAGCTTGGATTCGTCTGTCTGCCTAAAACTCCGGCAGACAGATAAACGGGCGGATATGTCTCATTCGTCTTATAATTCGGTCTTGATCATATGGCCTTAAGGTCTTACGGATCTACGGTGATTATTTCTCTATGTTACAAACTATTAATAAAACTTAATATTAGTGTTGAAACGAATAGTATATTCGGCCTGAGGCCGAATACCGAATATTCGGTTGGGGCTGTGGCCGAATAGCCGTATATTCGGCCAAACTATTCAGCTGGATTTCAGAATATAAAGTTCTTAAAAGTGCGAACACAGGTGGAGCGAACATAGTTGATTGAACTATAAGATCATTCCACACAAATTCCATGCTTTTTTTGTCGCCCTATGTAACTGATAAGGACAAAGCTTTTTCTTTAAAGAAAAATATCCTTCCGAAAAAAATCACCAAGCTATCGATGTTCATGCTCAAAAAAGTTTCGTTTTTGCGTGCAAACCTCGTACCCTTGAATCGCGTTTGTATTCAAAGGCTCGTCTCCAAAAGATAAGGAAAAGAAAAAGTGTCAATTGGCGCGCTGCTTCGCGCCGCCGCGCGCTATTTTGCTCGTTTTTCCAACTGTTCGGTATTCGGCCGAATAGTCACTCAATATTCGGCCGAATAGCAAAATAAAGGCCAAATAGCGAATAGTAACCGAATATTCGTTTCAACTAGAGATGGGAAACAACTAAGTGAGTCGATTCAAATGTGCCAGTCCATCTGCTGAGTCGACGGATGCGCCTCAGCTCAAAAGATTCGAGTCACCTCAATGAGTCGTATCAACTCACTGAGGTGATTCGATACCAAAGAATTTTGATACACAGAAAAGTCGATACACACAGGAGTCGATTCACACAAGACTCGATACACGCCACATCGACACCACTGACTGTATGCATCGCAATTGCAAGCGCAACACACAGTCATGTCACGGGATGAGTCGAGATCGGGAGGCGATCAACATCAGACACACATGTTTGCTTGCCCCTCTCTCTACCTGTTTGGATGGATGGATGGGTTGGGTTGGATGGAATTGTAATGGTGGTAAGTATTTTTGTGATGTGGCTTTCGATTTTGCTTTGGCCTCCGGTTCCAGTCCACTACCTGATGGTTGGATAGGATCGATGAAGATGGAAGGGTTGTATTTGGAGTTATGGTGGGTATTTTTGTTGTATGTGTTTCGGTTTTTTTTTTTTGCCTCATTTTCGCACTCCTATACGTATACTTGATAGACTGGCATGCGAAAAAGGGATAGCTTGAACGACTGAAACCATTTGTGCATATGTTGGGCATACATCCCAGTTTGGGTTGACTCTCTCGTTTTTTGGGGTATGGTCGACTCTTTTGAAGCAATCTTTCGTGTCGACTCAGTGAAGTGAAAGAGTCGGTGTGAGTCGACTCAGTGAAAAGAGGCGAATTTCCCATCTCTTGTTTCAACACTACTTACTCCTCTTATCCTGTGGGATGGGTGGGGTATCGAAAAAATTGATTTGTCACCCTGCGGTTCGATAAAAACTTGAATGTCTTAGAGCTAAATTCAAAATTGGCCTGAAATAAGAATAGAATTCTTATAAAAAAAATGTTGACAGTACATACCTTAAAATTATTAAAAGAATCGTTTTAATAATTTTAAATCGGAAAATCAATAGTGTAAAATGTACCCTTTTTTTACTACACTGTGATGGTAGCATTTAAATACTCCTATACACCAGATCTTATCCATATCTTCCTTAAATTGCACTCGAAATATGATATAACCCAAAGAAATCAGCTATCGAGATAAGGAAAATAAAAGCATTAAATCGCAAATATACTAAACAACATTTTATATACAAATAAAGCAACAATTGTACGCTAAGACTTTAAAAAAAGCCGCTCCGTGTGTGACTTATTGACAGTCTTCGTTTTAGTTTCTCAAACAATTTTAATAGAATTTTAAGGAATTTTGCAAAGCCTTAAACCTTTCGAATAGGTATGCTTTAATCTCTTCTTAATGGGCTTAACACAAATTAAATCACCCGACACATTGTTATCTATCAAGGACCATTAATCGTCTTAAAAAAAGGCCAATTTATGTTGGCAGCCACCCCATCTTCGCATAATTAACAGTTTTAAAAATTCCATTTCCTTAAAAGCCCAAAATCGTTTTAAGATTTTCAAACTGACCGCACTTAATTATTTTCACAATTCCCTTTAATCCTTTTAACGACCGTAGCACTTTTGAAAAGTTTTTTCAATTTTATTTTTCATTTTTTACCCACCACGAAGCTTACAATCTAGGAACCAACTTTCTGTTGACAAGCTTATAAGGATCATTCCTCTTAAACTGTATAATTCCTTCATACAAGTACAAAAGGGAATACTTATTACTTTTACACAGTAAAATGCAATTACCACGCACAATAGACCCCAATATATAACCCATATGTCTATGTGTGCCCTGCCTGACTATGTATATATACCACTGTGTCACCTTAATCCTTATACGAACTTTTTTTTCATATTTTCATTTGTGGTTGCCTCTTTCCATTGCAGGTTGCCTCCTATATGCGGTGGGTAAGCCCGTTTTCCATAAATCTATCGATGAGACCTATGGATCTTGGCTAAAGGATGCTGCTGCTAAGCCAAGGGACAAAGAGAAAATCTATGTTACCAGAGAGAATGTTACGAATCGCCTTTACGAGTTCTCCAACAAAATGGAATATCGTGGGAGCAGCCTTTCGAGCAAATATTATGAGATAAAGGAAGGATTTATGGTAGGTTATGGCAGGTTGAGGTTTTTGTAACATAGCTTCGTGATGATTGTGTATATTATCGCCATACAAAGCGAAAAGCTAAAACTAATATTTATTTATTTTTCGTTTCTTTTTGTGTGATTTTTTTTTTATCTATTCGGGATTGTCATGGAATGATTTTGGCTGAGTGCACAGGGCAACGCACATGTCGTCTTTAATGGATCCTTCTATTACAACCAGGAGAACACAGATATTGTAGTAAAATTGGATTTGGCAACTTTGAAGCGAACAAGTGAGTCGTAAATTGTGTATTAATTGTAGGGGTATTGTCTCTTGGTAATAATTGTGACAGAGAAGGAAGCGAATCCTTGACGATGATTCCAGCCATTTGTGATGCAGGCGGTGTTTGTAATTTACATGGTTGCTGGAGCTAGAGAAAACATTTCAGAATAGCGATGTGCATTCAAGTCTGGTTGACACTGATTTAGTTTGTGCGTGCTCGACAATTAGGAACTTTAGAAATGACAACATTGTATAGATTGCATGGTATGAAAATATTCACCCGAAATTAAGGAATTTGTGACTATTTTAAGTTATCACATCAGAGCTGATGGCTGCTTTCGCTAAAGTGTGCCAATTAAAACTAAAGACATTGTGTAACACTACAAGCCAAATTTGGAGTTTAGAGTGAAAGTTTATGACCCCAAAAGTTCCTCAATTGACGACAAATAATATTTTTTTTCTAGTTGAAATGCCAAGCATAACTTTGATTCATAAAATTTCAGTGAATCCTTTTCGAACTGACAAGCTTCTCATTAATAAAAAACTAGAGACCTTTTAGTGTCTGTCATAAACTTTCACCATGATATTTATGCATAAAAATTATTCAAAGATTTCAAAATAGCTGCAGCTGTTAGAGGCATCAGCGACCAACTTATTTACACGAACAGACCTCGAAATTGGAGATTTTCCATAGTTCCTCTTAGGCCTGGTTTTTCAAGCCTTGTTTAAACCAAGATCTGTTAATCCCGTAACAAAACGAATCTGGAGTTAGCCCAGCGAGAAGTTTTTTAGTGCAAGGTTAAATGCGTCAGCAAAGTTGTCAGAATCATTGACTCTCGAAATTATTGACTCTCCCAACTCTCGAAAAGAAGTTCGCGTTGTTCTCAGATGTCAGTTTTCATAGAAACACGCAAATCAACTGCCATTCTGCACAGAAAAAACATCCAAAGAATGTTTTCATACTGTTCTCCAGAGTTGATGCCGGGATTAACGAGTTAAGCCGAGATGAACCCTGATCTAGGTTGACTGAAGAACTCATTTCTGGGGTTAATCTCAGTTTAACTCCAAAACTCGGGTGATCTCGCACTGAAAAACTGGCCCTAAGGGTTGGAGTCAAAATTATAACGGGAGCAAAATTCTCTTTACAAAAGTCTGCTTTCAAAGTTCTTCTTTTCTTCAAAATTATGCTTTTAAAATTCTACTTTTTGAAATTCTGTTTTACAAAATTCTGGAAATGCATTTCTAACAAAGCGATACCGTGAGATAAGTATGGGCCTGTTACTGTTTTTACCTTTGCTTTACTTCAAAAAAGTCAAAAGTTTGCTTAAAAAAGCAAAATTTTATTGCTCAAGTATTTTGACAAAAAAAAATTAAAGTAGAAATTTAAAAAGAAACCAGGCATTCAAAAGGCGCGCTGGTTGAAATTTTTGTAAACCTGAAAGCGTTGTCTTTTGACTTTGTTGACCAATAATGCAACTGTCAAACCTAATGAAATTGCAATTTTCACAGACGGTTCGAAAACAGGGGAAGGAACAGGTTCTGGTATCTTCTCAAAAGACCCGGAACTAAATGTATCCTTAAAGCTACCGGATACATGCAGTGTCTTCCAATCAGAGGTTCTGGCTGTACTTAGGGCGGCCGAGCTTTTGTAGATGAGATGGATATCCGGCAGAGATATCGCCATTTACGATATCAGCCAGGCTACGCTCAGGGCAATGAAATCAATCAACATCAAATCTGATATAGTCAGAACTGTCGCACAATGCTCAAGGCATTGTGCAGTCAGAACCGGGTGAGACTTTGCTGGGTGCCAGGACACTGCGGTGTAGAGAGTAACGAACAAGCTGGTTGAGGTTTCCTAACACCAAACAACCCCTCTGCGTAGTTAGAGGTACTATTGAGGAAAAAATTGTAATGACGGCCAACCTAAGGTGGTCTCGTCTGGCTGGACACAGGGTATCTAGAGCCCTCTGCCATCGACTAGACGAAAAAGGATCGAAGGCACTATTAAAACTGAGCAGGGACAAGCTAAGGGCTTTGGTGGGAGTTCTGATGGGACATTGTCTCCTGTGGAAACACGCAAGTAGGCTCGGGCCTTCTGACACAGATATTTGTCGATTCTGCAGTGATCTGCAGGCGGTTGAGGATATAGCACACATACTGTGCGAATGCGAGGCAATTTTGCGAGTGCGCAGAAAATATTTAGGGGAATATTTCTTTGGAAGTTTGGAAGAGGTATACGGCACAAACTTCAAAGGCCTTTTTGACTTTTACATGGAAATTAAAAATTGTTTTTGCCTTTTGAATGTTATTTTCAACTGGTTCCCCAGGGATCGCGATGGGCCCGCTTTGGTGCCTAGTGTCTGTGCGGTCCTTTTTGACCACACCCCTGTTTAACCTAACCTAACCTATGCGTTTGTTACAGCTAGAGGTCTGTCTACTATGGAAACTCTCAAAAAGTATACACAATCAACAAGTTACAAAATCGATGAAAAAAAAGGAAAACCCTTTTAGCAGTCAGAAGCTGTTGCCAGAGTATAGTGCCATATTTTCCAGGCCAGCTACCAATTTGGATGTATGTAAGTAACGAAAGAATTTGGAACAATCCTGGTTTCAGGCTTGATAGAATACGCCGTCTTACTAGTATATGGTATTCTACCATAAGCAAGGATTCTTACTTAAGGTGGCGCTACAGTTCGGGATGGACCTGGGCCTCAGCCAGCTAGCTTTGCTAGCCAGCTCTGTCTCTAGCTAGCCGTCTCCAGTTTCGCACGCGAAGTTGGCTGAGGTCCCCTTGCGTGTGCCACCTGAGTGCCTCGGTGCTCCTCTACTGCGCCGTCCCTGCGGGGTGGATTCGAAGATTTCCCGGGCCGGGGCGTTGGTGTCCATCCGCTCTAGATGACCCAGCTATCTTATAGACGCTATGTTTTGACTCTTCTGGCTAGGTCGGTGTCACTGTACAGCCCGTACAGTTCGATGTTATATCTCCTCCTCCACTCTCCGTCTATGCAGACGGGACCGTATATCGTCCGAAGAATTTTCCTCTCGAAGCAGCCTAAAGTGTTTTCATCCGCCTTTGGGATGGTCCACGCTTCTGCACCGTAAAGCAAGACTGGGATAATGAGGGTCTTATACATGGACACTTTAGTAGCTCGAGAGAGGGCTTTGCTACTCAATTGCCTTCTTATCCCAAAGAAACAGCGATTGGCAAGAGTTATCCTACGTTTGATTTCAGCGCTGGTGTCCTTAATGCACATTGTACCTTAGGTATATCCTGTGCTCCTTGTTATATTCACCAACATAATAGAGTTACCTAGTTTTTAAAGGTGTTTACAAATACAAAGTATCCACTTTCATCAACGACAACTGAGACTTTGATTTCGAAAACAAACAAGCCCTCGTAAATAAGCAATCAATTCCATCCAGTGTATTCACGAACTAGCGTAGGTATTTACATCATTTAATTATCTAAATCTATAAATAGGCCTCATGAATTGATCTCCTAATTGAAGGCAAGTTGGACATTCAGGAATCTCTGCAGGGGATATTTTCGCCTGTTCACCAGCTTCGTGTGTATTTCAATTCATGGTCATCTTCCCACTTATCCAATTAACTAATTGCTCAGGAGGGGGCTCTTGTCTTACAAACCTAAAATATATCCCACAAAAAAATATTCCAATTAACTTGAACACATATGAATGCAGTAACAAGGACACTCTACTCAATCCTATTCCCATGAATTATTTACACTCTTGGGCATTAAATTGTTATTCAGGGCCCTCCCCTCTCCGTTTGGCTGTTAGAAATTGCTACAAAATGCTTAAAAAGCTTTGAAAATATTATATCTCACCACACGGAATCCATAAAAGCGAATTTATGGTCCCGAAAACAATCGCGCTCTCGGACATAAAACTGTCCGAGCGAGCAGAGTCCCAGACAAAAACAAACAATTGCAATCATCACAAAACATTGTCGTAAAAATTAATGTGACAACACATTACCACAAAACGAAAAATCGTATCCTGTCCGGAGGTTGGTTGTGTGCTATAGCCTTCAGGTCCTCTCGTTCTCGTCTGCTGCCTTGGATGGTTATTTCATAGCTTTTAAGGTCCTTTGTACTTCATTCGACAAAGGATGTAATCCGCTCTCGAGATGATGCAATCAAAATGGCCGGAGCACCGACCGCGCAAATCATTCATAGATTCCCTTCTTCTCGAATTCATAAATGTCAATGAGACTGAGACACTCCAGCTCCTGTGACCAGAATATACCCCAAAAACCAGAAGTCCCGCTCTTTCTGGTTGTGTTTTTACTTCTTCTGCTGTTGAATGCTGAAACAAATCTTTCTGCTCGATATCATTCTAGCTACGGAGCTGCCGTACACAGGACGAGCCTCCGGCAATAAGTTATACACGACAAACTACAACTACATGGACTTCAATGTGGATGATGTGGGGTTGTGGGTGATATACAGTACGTACAGCTCCAACAACACTCTCGTGGTAAAGGTGAGTATCTAATAGAATCATGATGATTTGTCTGTTCCTGGAAATTGCCATCAAAGAAAGAGTTACGACAACATTAGCCCGACAGCAAATTGCTTCATATTTCGTCCTTCTTGCTTTGATATATGTGTTTCTTTTCTATTACCTATTTTTTGCTGATTTTCTGTGTGGTACGGTGCGCGTATACGCAGATGGATGCAGAGACGCTCCAGATTCAATACAGCTGGAACATCACGTTGGATCATCACAAATTCGGTGAGATGTTCATCGTGTGCGGAGTCCTGTATGCCATTGATTCCGTGACAGAGAGAAATTCTCAAATTCGTGTCGCTGTCGATTTGTACAATGGTAAATTGATAAAAGTCGACTTGCCATTCTCGAATCCGTTCCGAAGGACAACTACCGTCGGATACAATCGGCATCTTGGGGTAAGTAAAGTATCTTGTATATGCGCTGTAGTTGGTATGCGAAGGTTCTTGAGGGTGTGTGTCATTTTTGGGACTGACTGTATTCTTTCGGTTTTTATTTACTATCGGGTGAGTAGAGCAAATTTCGAAATATTGCCGAACAGGCTGTGCTAAGAGTTTATGGACTGCAGGACGAAAGCAATACCAAAGAAGGAGAAAGACTTTGAAAGCAATAATTTTGATTTACATCAGCGTCAATGCTCCACCAAATGGTCGGTCAAACGAGAAATATGATTGCAATTACATCATTGTTGTGGAATTAAATAAGTTCAATATCGAAGTAATAAGGAAGTAGAGCAACGCAGTTTTGCAGACTCACCATACCACTCTCATCTAATGCAGTGCGCTGCAACGCTTTAGTATTTCTAATAAAAGTTTCACTGCTTATGAGGATGAGGGTATTATTTCCAGACAGTATTTTGTCTCAGCAACTCATTTTTGACGTTGTACTTCCTCTGCCCGATATTCAATATAGCATGCATCAGATGAGCTAAAAAGCTACGTTTATCCCGGTCGAATATTTGTATAGACCTGCAGCCTTGAAAATGAGGCACAAACATTAAGGGGAAAATAAAGAGTTTCAGAAACGCTTCCTTGACGTTTCTAGGACCTCACAGTTTCCAATTATACCCAACTTCGAAAATTTTCCATAATTTCGGGGGAAACTCGCATGTAATAGGTATACTTATGGCCCATTGTTACAGCATCGATGTCAGTACAGTACAGTTAGTAAAAATCAAATACTTCGCATTGTTATACTCACGTGTGTTAGCTTAGAACGCAAGAATCCAAGGATAGAATAGTCTCTCTACACACGCAGTGGCCCATATCATAATCAAAAGCAGCACCGCACGTATTTCTTCCTTTCGAAAGTACGAAATTCCCATGCGTACCTACAGGTAAAGATCGATTGCCCAGTGAGGAAAACCCCCATCCTTACAATGGCACACATATTTTGTAAAACATCCTTCGCTACAGTGTTTATATACCTTCATATGATGGATACGACAACGTCCTTGCCTGACTAATGAGTCTATACCAGTCTTTCATATAAGAAAATCAAGGTTCACAGACCAGCTACATACGAACATCAATCAAAATTTTTGATGTTATTTCTTCTGTCGAAAAATGCGCGGAATTAATCCATCCCACGCTGCTACTATACCAAGCTTAACAACTTGCGCGTCGCCCCCAAACAAGCTTCAATTGAAGCAACAACATTTCGCAAACAAATCAGCTCATGGTTCGAAGGTTAAGTGATTTCCGTCATCAGCAGGTTGGGTATGGGTATCTAAGTTAACAGGGGGCAAACACAGTGCAACAGATACGTTTCCTTGTTAAGGATATTTGCCCGGGAAACACATAAATTTTGTCGATGTTTTTGAACGATACCTACCTGCCCGAAGAATTTCGCTGCGTAAGTATTCTGGTATGAATGTTGGGCATTTTTTGTCGATGTATACGTTGGCAAAGCACTTTCATCGTTGGAAAATGATCGAAGCCATAAACTTGGACCACGAGATTATTTACAAAATATTTTTAGTTGGTTATCCAGCCAGTGTACCTTGGTTTTATAATATATTCCTTGCGGCATCTGCCAAGCGACAGATTTTTATGTCGTCAACATAGTTAAATTTGGTTCTGTCATTAAATAAAAACTTTTACGCACCTCACTCTTTCCCATTTTTATACCCGACCCAGGGTATGTTTAGTTTGTTGTATAGTTTGTAACGCAGTGAAATAATCACCGTAGACCTAAGACCTTTTAGAGTTATGAATGGGACCAACAGGAGAATCGACTAAGCCATGCCCGTCCGTCCGTCCGTATGTTAACAACTCTTAGGCCTTAAATTTTAAGGTAGAGAGCTGAAATTTGGTGGGTTGGCTGGAAGTCTAGTCCTTCAGATCGAGTTTGAAAATTACAGACACAGACATGCCCACTACAGGCCTGTATGTGCGACCATCTCTAATTTTAAAAGATTCTTTTTCACAAATTTTAGCTATGTTACAATAGTGCTAGCGCATTCATTTTTGGTATGTAATATTGCATTATAATTGTCTTTGAAGTGGCCCAAAAATTTAAGCCTTTTCATTGACCACGCCCACTTTTTTAAGTGATTTTAGTTTAAAATGGCTGTTTTTCAACAAATATATAAGAAATTTGACTTAAAATTTTATGACAAAAGTTGTAGATATTAGCATTTTCTAACTTTCATGTCCGCCCACTTTTGTGGGCGTGGCGTTAAAAAAAGTGATTTTTTTAAGGTTAAAAAGCGGAGTTTTAGACCGAAATGTATGCAACCAACTAGTATAAAGCATTCAACAGTTATATTTTTATATCACTATGGGGGCGTGGCAGTTTTCTTTTTGGTATGTTCGGGTATTTTGCATTCCGTCGTAGATGGACTGAAGCTTTTGCATACGCACTGTTGCACTTTTCCATTTTGTTTTTTCTATTAATATTCTTTTATTAATCCTTTCACTCACAAGGATTAATGTCTTGGGGATTATGTACTGATGAATGTACCTTATTCCAGAAAAGAAAAGAGTAGCCTCTACCCCATCAGGTATTTTACGATTTTTCGCGTATGTCACGCGTCAAAACACACGCCTCACAATAAGTATAAGTTGAATGGTGGTAACAGGTAATGAACCTTTTTGAAAATACATTTCTCCATCCAGCCAGTATTTTAAATTTTTTGTTTATTCCATCTGGCAAAAGCACTTTTTATGTCAATCAATGATAGGAAAGGTACCAACTGACATGAGAGTGACAGGGAGTAATGACAGAAGGCAGCAACTTATTTATTCGACCTTATTTGATGTTTAAACTTTAAAACAGGATTTTATCCTTTCGAAATTATGTAGCCAGACATCAGGTCTAATTTAGGACATATACCTACCTCCGCTGTGTAAATAAATGTTGCCAAACTTTTAGACTTACGCAGATTGATGAACGCAAACTGTGATAAGAAAAAGTAAACAGCTACTTGCCCTTTAAATAGTAAGTAAAAGAACTCCACCCACCAAGAAAAAGAGCTGTTCAAATCAGGCGCAGAACGCTTACAACTGAAATTCAAAATTTCACACCACAAAAAATTGTCCCTTAAATGTTATTTTTTAATTGTAATAGAAGATATCGAATATTTTTAATCCTTATTATAATTTAACATTTAAGATAACGAATACGTTAAAAAAGTGAGTAATGAAAATTTAAATTTATGGCAATTTTATTTATCATTTTCCTCAACCGAGCAAGAGGCTTACAATTGATGATATGTGTTCAAAAAATCAGTCTCTAAAATACGTCTTAAGGTAAAATAGCAATCTTTTAAAGACTTTGAAGTGGGTGTATACATTGACTTTTCCAAAAATGAGAAATGTCACTTAATGTGCCTGCCTTATAAAGTATGAAAAAAAGTACTAAAGTATTAAGCCAGCTTCGTAGCCAGGCTTTGGCCTCGTTCTAGCATCGTTACGATACGACGGTCTTGAATCGGTCTTAAAATTACATTTCCTAAAAAAATATTTTATTTTCGGGATAAATTGTTTATTTTTCGCCTTTTGAATGCTTATTTTGGTTTCATGTTTACCCCTACTTAAAAAAAAAGTATCCTTAGCGCACATATGTACGTTACCAATTTTTATTTTGTATTGTTTTACTCAGCTATCAAAGACAAAGCAAATTTTTAGTACCTACATAACATATGTAACGTGTATCACGTTATCGCTTAACGATAGCCAAGCTTGATGTCGTAGCCGAAACAACATTGTGTTAGCAAGCATTAAAATCGTTTACGCTGAACTCGTAAACGTCAGGCCGAGGCGTAGCCAAGGCTTTTTTGTGAATCCCGCTTTATGTCTTCCACAAAAGGAATTGTGCTGTCCACTGTTTTTTTTCAATGTTTCTATGTGAGTTATAAGGATTTTTGCCACAAACATAAGATTGTCGTGTTACAAGCACTTATTTGCTCTTATTTGGGCTGTAAAAAGGCAGCGGCGATGATATTTTACCGGAATGAAAAAAAATCCACACATATGTGAATATGTCATGGACAAACTGTTTTCGTTTCCTTTTTGACTTCTCAAACTGTTAAAAACTGCGTGTACAAGAGGGTGAACGAGGCTTAACAACGAGCTTTATTTCCAATGTGAGGTTTGAATGAAAATTTGGATTTAAATTTGGTTGGTTTATCCCGAGAATTTGTTGAAGGCTTATCTTGAAGGTGGATTTGTGTCCGATAAAAACATGGCATCCAGCTGCTATGTTAAGCCATCACAAGTCTTTATGAACCACAAATATTATTTCCGATCGATCTCAAGGGAAAATTGTTAAAATGTTCAGTTTTGAAATAAAAAAAAATTGATTTATAATTAATCTTATCATTCAACTCATCCTTTTTAAATCTTAGAAAAAATTTAATTAAAGCCACAAAAAGTGTCTAGTCACCTGCTATCCCCGAAAGAACGCTCCGAATGCATTGCAATCGAACACAAAAACACGTTCCCCCTGATTTTGAAGGTTGTCTTTCATTGTATTTGTGGTACGAAAAGTTATGCTAACTAAAGGGACAGATGACATTTATCCAATTTGGCACAATAAGCTGCATGATTGCGTGTGTACAGGTTTTCCTGTGGGAAATTTTTGTTTTGAAATGCCAATATCTCAAAAAGTTATAAACCTTGCGCAAAGATTTTGGTGACATTTGAAACATTCAGTACGGATTTACAAATTTCAAACCACAATGGTCGGGAGAGCATCATGCATTCTTGATGCAAGAACAAAGATCATTATGATGCACCGCTCTCAACACTGTGACTGTGTACGACTCAATGGAGAACATTGGTACATGTGGTTTTCAAAAAATAAAATCCACATTCTTCTTCTTTGTTATAAAATTAAAACGCTTCATGGTTTTTTTAAATCACGTTTGAAAACATAACCTGTACTTCTGGGTTTGATTCTGGATTCACGGCCAGAAGTTTTATCTTCTTATCTCAAAACAAAACTTCTATTGAAGTGAAACTGTCAAACGAGTGCCAAAAAACAGAGTTCTGGAGAGTCCAGTCCAGAAGGCTTTTGAACGACCAAGCAAAAAGGCCAGTAATTGTATGCTGCTTGACAGTCGATATATTTAATGGCCTTTTCGATTGGCGATCCAGGATGAGGGCGTTCTTCTCCCGGATTGGGGCTTCTCTCATAGCAGCCAAGCATGTTTTTTTTTATTTGTAGTTTGTCTAGCGTTGTATTTGTGATGCAAAAGCTTTTCTACAGGGGACAAATGACATTTATCCAACTTGACATTGACACATGTATGATTGTGTGCGTGCTTCTGATTTTGATTCTGGATTGGAATGGACCACAAGCGAATTTCTCTTCTATCCAGAAGAGGAACTGTCAAAAGAGTCCAAGAAAATAGTTTCAGGAGAGTTCAGAAGTCTCCCGGACGCTCCCGGACGACCAACCGAAAAGGCCATAAGGTTTTCAATAAATTGTCCTATTACATTGGTTTTAGTTCCAATTTTATTATACTCTCAGAACTAATTTGTTTTAATTCTAGGATTGAATTAAGCTAGTAAAGGTATTTTTAAAATATTGCGAGCTCATGTAATTTGTTAAGAGCACTGCCAGACTTGCTCTTAAAAATAATAGGGCTGTTTTGCTGTCAAAAACTAACATCTTTTTCTGTAAACGGCTAAAATAAAAGATTTTTCACACTTAGCTGCACAAGATTTCGCTTGACATTTCCAGAAGGTTTCGACTATTAAATTTTATTTTGTTATCTTTTTACATTGTATTTCGACAATGGAAATAGAAATGAAAAAAAAATTTAAATTATTGTCACTCGGTTCATTCAATGTAGCCCTTGCCCTATTGACGAATGGAAAAGTCCAAATGCGATACCTGGTGGACAGTAGAGGAATATGTAGAGGTCTCTAACAATGTCAAAGTGAAAATTTTGACTGTTTGGTGACTGGCAAAAGTTTTTCCCGCCTTAGTTTGATTGGTTAGTTTTTGTTTACTTTTTCACCTAGTTGACAAGTAAATCAAAGCCGGGTGTTAAATTCGGGAAGTTTTAGAAAGCAGACGTTGTTGCAGGTCTCTACATATTCCTCTATTCTCCACCGGGGGGTTGCCCTAAAAATACTTGTCGAAGTTTGAATGAATAGTGCAGGCAGGGCATACTGGGTTGTTGTCTGCGCTTCAAAGCGGAACTACAAAATAGTGCGCTCGGTGCGCTTTTGAGCACTGGGGTTTGCAAAACACAAAATTCTGTGATTATCTAGTCAGTGACTTATTTTTGGGAATTTCTTAGATTAGAAAAGAGATGCAACACCATCACTTTGCATGGTTTGTCTGCCTGGCTTTTGTGACAACAAGCTGAGTACAGTGTGCAGCTTTTCCTTCTTGCCTTCTTGAATGTGCAATAGTATATTGCATTACCGCCTTTAAGGGAATTGAGTTAGGTGCACGTTCGTAAGTAAATCAACATGAGTTATGGGACTACCTCACAATTTGTTGGCACTCTTTTACTCCGATCGTCCAACTTATCATCACAAATCTAACTTGACGACACTGATGGATGAAGATGAATTATTGTTCGCTACAGGGATGACATGACGTGCAACAAATTAATTTTGTCGTGCCTTTGACATGTATGCCAGTGACAGCAAAGCAACAGCATCCACAACTTGAGTAAAAATCAATTTACGAACAAACCAATCAAAAATTGAAATAAAATCCAATTGAGGTCAAATCCTGTATAGATTTCGCCATTCTTAAAGGACACAAAGACACCGCTCAATCCGCCGCCCGCATCAGCGTTGATTTTCGCCACAGACTGTTTTGTAATCGTCTTGGGTGCCATAGTGAATGCCATAACATGGTCGGAAAAGGCGATTTCTATTGGATTTGTCATGACTCGTGAGTAAGGGATTTTTCTGTGCTTCCTCCTTTATTTTTCTTCGAACTATGCGGCCCGAGGGTATCGTGGGGTGGTGGTTAAGTAGCCGGGTTTTACGAGACCAAACGATGGTAACTTGGGGGCTACTACATGAGATTACGTTAGATAGGATATTCAGTAGACTAGTAATATCCTCTCGTTCCCACTTGTGAGACAAACGAAACAATTTACTTATACGTCGTCGTATCGATTTTCTTTTTCTCAACGAAGACGACCATGAAACCCACTAGGACACGCCAGGCAATTCTCATGTTTGATCGTCCTGCATCACAGTCGTATACCATAAATATACAAATGGGAGATTAGGGATTCCGCACACTGACTGGCCATTTGGATAGTTGAGCCATGCCACGTCATTGCCATCATTGGCGTATATGTGCGGTGGCTATTTGATTTGGATTTTGGAGCGTTGCAGTTTTGCTATTCGGTTTGAGAGGCACGTCGTCGTCGTCGTCGTCGGCGTCTGTCGTGTCGTCAGATGTCAGCATTCAGCACAGTGGTCCCGGGATAAGGACATAATCTAGTAATTGTTTATTGGATTTAATATTGAATGGATTGCTGTGCGGTGCGGCGACCACGTCTGTGGAGAGATATATCGAATGTTGATGTACTCCCCAGTGCGGGACATGTGGGTCAATGTTTGTCGTTTATGATTTTCGCTGAGCATTCATTGATTTGTGTGCTTTTGCTTTCCAATTGAATTTAAATTGATCCAGATGATTGTTGCCATTTGTTAAGTTAATCCTGGCAATCCGAATGTCCATCCATGATGTGGATAGCAAATATTAGATTATAGGCTCAGTGGGATTTGATGAAGGAAATTCATTAGAGACGTGTGGAGATTAGCCATCGAAAAGGCTGCCTTCATGTGCAAACTGTTTTGCTTGGGTTAGTTTTCAATATCAAAGGTCTTTTGTTATGACAGGAAACATCACTTAATGAACTTGGACAGCGTTTAATGAACAACGACATAAACCAAACACACAGGCTTCCTTGTTCTGCTATTATAGGGAATGGCCTTGTCCTGAGCACACGGAAATACTGTGCAAACGGGTAGCATGCTTGGATCTCATTAGGTGATGCCTTTGACTTGACTCGCATGTTAAAACAATAAAGAGTTTAACAGGTCTTGTTTATGTCTTTTAAATGACTTTCGTGTTGACAGAGCTTAGATTGAATAGGTTGGCTTTTGTTCGAGCCATTGCTGTTGTAAATTAGAAGAATCCTGATTGCTGATAATTACTTTATTTGTCGGATACCGACATAAAAGTTCATCGCTCATCATAGTCGAAATTGGCTAAGAAAGTTAAGTTTATGTCTGACGGCCGCCAAAGCAAAGGAGGAGGACTCCATGGCCATTACTCATGAGAAAGTAGGAAAAGGAAACTAATGGAATTACACCCTAGTTTGCATGGTCGTAAAACTCGTTAGAAGATACAAAGATCCAACACCGAGAATAAAAACTTATTAAAACTGTCAGCCAATTAAGAACACCAAAGACAGAATGGCACCAAGGAACCTATGCTTTTGCGAAAAGGCTTAGGTTCCTTGGTTCCTTGTTTAATCACATTGAGAAACAGAAATCGGACCATCGTTTACTTGTGTAACCACCTTAAAACAGTGCACTATTTCTCGCCATGTGTGATTTGCCATTATTTTTTCTTTCGATTAAAGTTACTAGTTTTTGCGATTATTTGAAGCAGATTAATCGTCCAGATTTTGTGACTGGTATGTTTCAAACGGGTCTCTTTCGAGGACATCTTTTCTTCCACTTTCCATTAGAGACCATCTAAGGGGGCTAAAATTGTTGTCTGATTTTATTCTGGGATTGCTCAACATGAAATGATGAAACTGTTGGCCACATCGAATAAATCATTATTAATTCCAGACTGTACGACGCACATATTTAAAATTTAAGGTCTAATCGATTTAAAATGCAAAATAGGTGCAAAAAGGGAGTATTTTCGCCTCATTTTTTTTCCTGCAACACACATTGTCGTAACAGCTTTCGTTTGTTGTCATTGTCAGTAGTTGTCAAGGCCTTAGGGCCTGTTTCTGTCGGTAACTGAATTCTTATGTTATGACATTCTTTGATGGGCCAATGTACGTGTTTCAGGCGACAAAGGTGTATCTATGGGTATTTTGTAAATGTCTTTCAAATCTTTTATATTGAATGGTTGTGGCATCATTGTACAAAAGCTTTTCGTCAATGTCCTGAAGTCCAATTGATGGCAAATGCAAGCCCAATTGAGTTGAATGCTACATGGTACTACAAGGTATGCTCGAACTTTTGACAGCTCAAAATTGGTGGTCGATTTTTGCGCTGAAGTCGAAACAAAATAGAGTTTTTTTTTTAAGTTATTATTTTATTTCATTTTCTATTCGTAAATCAATCAATTCTAGCATATAAATTTAAATTTTTAATTCTTAAAAACAGTCCAGATTGGAAAAATAGCCCATTCACATTCAAAAATACACCAATTGCTCTCGATGTATTAATGTGGGACGTTTGTTTTTCGATTCTTATTAGTCCAGAATGTTTATAGAAAATTATTTCTTGTTTCTCATTAATCTTTTTCTAAGAAATAGTACTTTTGTTGGATTCACAGGCCTAGTTTAAAAAACTATAAAACAACTGTGCATTGCACATGGCCCTTAAGAGTTACTGTGAATTCAAGCACCAAAATCTCGAAAAGATCGAGCAAAGCTTGTATACCTTGTACACCGAGCATACACTTTACAATAGAGGTTTTAACAGTTTGACGTCTACAGGGATTTTCGAGTGCGGGATGCCAAACAATGGAAAACGAACAAAAACCACACATAAACATAAATAACTATTTAAAAAATGCAACCCTGTGTTTCGAAGAACGGGAAAGTTATGGACTTGATCAGCCTTCTTAGATAATGCTTAAAATATTTTCATTTATAAAGCACGGGAAGGATAACAAAAATTGTTTTGTTGTGTTGTAGAAACAGTGCATACGACCACAAAAAGGTACACGGATTCAAGGAGATCAAATCTTTGGAATACTTTTTCGATATTTTCCACTTATTTTATTGAAATAATTTTTGGGTCAATTTAAAAACCGGAGTAAGCACAATTACTTCTTTCTTTATCGGCACTCTCTAAGTTGAGTAGTTTCTTAATAATTCACACTTCTACAGAAACTATTGAACTTTTTCATATGAAAACGCGATTTGCTTGGCATACCGCGGTCGAAAAATGTGAAAGACGTCAAATTTTGACAGCCATGGTAAAAGGTCTATATATGACTGCGAAATTTCTGTCACTTGGCGATCAAATTTCTCACTTAAAATTTGACAGGCGCTGTCTTATAACACAGCTTTAAGAGTAGGCCAAGCAAAACTCTTTTTTTTAATGCTTTTAATGAAGATCAGGAGAATAAATATACTTGCAACCTTTTTTGTACTGTGTTGTTAAAGTAATGTAATTTTTGCCCCTAGTGGCGGTTGAAAAACCTATTCGACACATAAATACAACATTTTTTTGGTATTAAGAATGCAATTCACAAATTATGTACACATATTGAAACTATGAACTTCGTTAGTCTTATGAGCCCTCATAAAACTTAAGGCCCAACTATAAGACTTTAATGCGCTTAAGTCGGCTTTCCGAAATGTTTCTTTGTACGCGATTCGTATGCCACGACCATTAGAACCTTCGTAAAGCTAACTTGTGTTGGCTAAAAGTTTTGTTTTTGCTTGTCATTAGTTTATTTGTTGTCATATTTGAGCCCATTTTTATTTTTTTACATGCTTCAATAGATCTGTGAAAGAAGGGAGTATACCAAGAATTGCACACTGGCCCCAAAAGTTTAAAGAAAGAGTGACATAATTTTTAAATTTGATTTAAAATTCTCAAAGTATAACGTAAAACTCATGATTTTCAAATCGTTTGCCCAAGTCTATTATGGGCACCGCGATCTTTTGGCAGGACATAAGTGGGATTTTCGTTGTATTTCGACATTAGAATAGTCCCGCTTATGCCTATTATAGTTAGGCATAGGAGTAGCTACACTTTATTAAGTTAAGACGAGCGGCATTAATTATGTTCGAAAATTCGAAATCAGATTACTGGTTGTGCAGAATAGTTAATGTATAGATGTAGATGGGCCTGTAACAGTGTTACAGAAATGTAGATGTTGGTGCTTTGGTCTACTTCAACAACTTTTACAGCTTTCTTTTTTGTAGACTGAAATACGATCAAAATATTTGAAGTTTTGTTTCTTAATTAGAAAAAAAAAGAAGAAAAAGTCTGTGAACAAATTTCATTGTGTGTGAAAACAATGAAATGGTTGCAAAGGGTAGGCATGTGCGCGAACGAGATAAACAAGTTTGTTTTCATACCAAGTGAAGAAAAGTGACATTTTGAAGAAAAGCGCTCTATCGTGCAGCATCCGTATGAACAAACATAAACATATCAGCCAAACAAATTTGTAACCTGTCAGGAACAAATCACGAACTAATTTCTCGAGAGCAGTCAAAGCTGTTAATTTTAAGGCTTAATGTTATTAATGCTTAATGTTAATAAGAAGGCTTACCCCTAGCGGTCAAATCTGGAATATGTGAAGATTTATACACGTCAACGGCTGGCCGGTGTTGTCATCCTATTTGTCAAACGAGTATGAAAATAATTTAATTTGATCACGAAATATATTTTCATTTAAAAATGCTTTTGGTGAAAGGACAAACTAATTTACTTACAAAACAGATTGATAACTCACACGGAAATACGTGAATTCGTTTATCGAAGGCACGTCAACTTGTCAGTTTCGACATCTGCGTTGACAGCTATATGTCTTCACATATTCCAAATCCATAATAGGCCGGAATTTTACCTTAAGCTGAGTAGTACTTCTTTGTCATTAGCTTTTATCATCCTTGACACACCCTGGTTAAAAAGTCAAAAGACTTACATAAAAAAAAATACACTTATGTATACTTCTTGGAATTTTTGTCACTTTTGACAAATTTTCAAAGTTTAACAATTTCGGCTACAGCTATCAGCGACATCTACATACATTTATGAGGTTTGTTTCCCTACCTATCCTCAGAGGTGGATATAGGTAAAGTGCCGCCCTGGGCCGCACATTTTCGCCGCCCCCTGGGAAAATGTACTAAAACAATACACCTTAAAATCGTGACTTTAATTTTGTGGGCATTAATGTAGATATTACTTCTGTGATTTTCTAAGACCGCGTCCACTGAGGGCGCCTTTTTGTTTTTATTTTTTTGTATTTTTATGTAATATTTTTGGTTTTTCAATTCATGCTATTGACATAGTTTCAACTTTTTGCGACTATTTGCCAACAATTTTTTCTGGCGACTGTCTACATTGCAATTAAAGGTCTTTCAAAATATGAGAAAAACTTTTACGACTCACAATTCCGTCTCGATCATATGTGTGGTCCTGCTCTTAATAGTCTAACAAACTTCTTATTGGGCCCATGAGATGATATAAGGCCTTCCGAGGGTTAAAATAAAGCTCCTGTCCAACGTGACAGAAGCGAGAGTTATGCCCAAGACCCAAGATAATCCAGAAAAATTAAAGGTTTTCTAGGAGTAAAAAAATATTTTGGCGGAATTTTGGCGTTTACTATGTAAAACAGTATTTTTATATGCAAATAAGAAATTCATTTTTTTGCTTTTAATGTCTGTCGTCTTAATTTGGAGAACTTTCGCTGTTTTTGTAATTTGAGTTATTAATAAGTTTCATTTGGTTTTGACGTTTAAAATGTGATCAGCTTTTTGTGCACAAGGCGCTCTGCTATTTTTAACCTTTATGTACTCCTTAAAATGGGGAAATCTGCCCAAAGTGGTTGAGAAAGTAAGGGAACCTTGTACAAACCTTATAGAAAGATGGGATATAAGAGGAAGCGAGCGTTCTACCTTGAAGTTTTTGTCAATTTTCACCAACATTCAACCTTAGACAAAAGTCTTGGTTGAAATGGTATAATTTCAGCTCCCAGCTTCGACTACTTACGACAACTATCGACAATCGGGTCGATCCCAGATCCATATTTTTTGTTTTTTGTTTTTAATTTTTTGCCAACGTAAATTATAACAATTTTGATGGCAAATAAACCGCACAGGCTCCGTCTTTTCTGACGTCCGGAGTTATTAAGTGTGGAGTTGAGTGGAGTTGAAATGCTAAGGGTAAAGAAAAGCCGTTTGTGACTCACCGACAGGATATGATCACTGCAACCTTTGCCTGCCACGGGTAATGCTCTACCAATTAAGCTACAGTCCTAATACTTGTTTCTAATACGATCACCTCACAAGAATTTGCCTTATGATATGCCTCAATAAAGAACACTTAAAAAACCCTGAGTGAGATCACGAAGCTCAGACTGGAGATGAAACCTATGCACTGTACATTTTATACTATGTTTCCACCGGCAATAATACGAGAATTAGCGGGAGACGATTGATAATAAATCCCAAAGTGGTTCCACCAGACAAATACAGTATTAATTTGACATGAACGCTATTTTTCTGTCATTTTGGCTCTCAAAAGAGTGCGGCGATGTAATTTTGCACGAGCGAAAAAAGTTTTCCGTTGTAAACAACCCGATAGAAATCGTAATTCTGACAGATCTGTTATACGTGGACAGTTTTATTGTCATTTTTCGATTCTCAAACTGTTAAAAAGGTGTTCGAAAGGGATTGAAAGTGGTTCGTGAATAGGGTGAATGAGATTTATAAGCGGATTTATTTCTAATCGCTTCCCGAGATTATTTTAAATTGTATGGTTAATCGCGTAACTTGCAGTGGATTTAATGAAGATTTATATTTAGATATCGCGGATTAGGGCCCGATGGAAACATGGTATTAGCTTCAAAAACGATTTTGGACTTTTTGCTATAATTTATTTCATGACTATTAAATGTACTAATGAAGTACAAGACTCTCAGGATTAAGACCCCATTTGTATTTGTGTTGAAAAACAGTTTTTCACAACTTTTAAGGTTAAAAAAGAAAAATAATAAAAAACTTAAATAATTAAAATAATAAATAGCAAAAAATCAAATAATATGATTTGGCAACTACGGACATGCTTGTGTGTGGCATTGTTCATCTGACGATAGGTAGAGTGGAGTAAAACCCCCTTAGAAGTAAAGAATAGGAGAGCAAAACACTTTGTTTCTTCAAACAGAATCCTTTCACTGTATTAATAAGGTTTGAAAAAAAACCCCTTTTCGACTTAAAGTACTAAATTCTTCAGTATATGATCCAATCAAATGAATCTAAGCCTATTCGGGTGCTAAGCTGGTTCTGCAGCCTTAATTCATTTGAAATATTAATGGACCAAACTGCCCACTTCCGGATAACCAAATGTCATATCGAAATCTTGATGACCGACTGTCTTTCCTTGCACTTCGAAATTGGAAGTGATGGGATGATACACTACACACTTCTCTGACCCTTAAATTTGATTCACTTTTCAGCTCTGTTCGAGTGCATTCATCCTCTTTCAACTTCAAATGGACTCGTTTAAATTATTTCAAAGGATTTTCTATTTTCTCATGGACACTCTTGTCCAATGCACACCTCTCTCCTATAGATCCTTTTCTCACATCAATAGATACATCTCTTTGCAGTTTATTTGCATTTCAGTTTTATGCAATGTTGAGTCCTTAACTCTAAATTCTCTCGGGTTAGGCGAAAGCAGCATAGACTAGCGATTGGTCGGCCCTTGCTTTTTGTCTCTAACCAATGGTCTGAGTAAAAGCATTGATACTGTGATAGGTACTCATCAGCCTAAATGACATTCTATCAGATATCCAGATTTCAAAATGTTATCCCCCTGAACTGAGGCACTAAGACCTTTGAATCCATTCCATTTATCCTGTAATGCACCATACCTATAACCAACCTACATCCTTGTCTATTGACTGATTAATAGCTCATGTCATTCTCAAACGAAATAGGAGTGATGCCATTTCACAAACACCTTCTCCTTAGTCGATTTACCATGAAACAGTTACATATTACAGCTTACACGTTCAATGTATTTTATGTCCTTCCAATACTTCCACACATCGCTCATTCATAACTTTAATCCGCACTCATTTGTCTA
Source organism: Neoascia interrupta (assembly GCA_947623515.1). Taxonomy (NCBI): domain Eukaryota; kingdom Metazoa; phylum Arthropoda; class Insecta; order Diptera; family Syrphidae; genus Neoascia; species Neoascia interrupta. The sequence continues at coordinate 19,881,470 of OX392462.1, read as the reverse complement.
CTTAGCGGAAGCTCTACACCACCTAACGCCGTTCAAAAATTTTCCAGCAATTGCTAGCACTTTGAGTGTCAGAGATACAAGGTAATCCTCCCCCGAAAATACTTCCTTTTGAAGTGAAAATAGCTCTCAAGAGCTCCCGAGTTGATGGGGCAGCTTAACTCACCCGGTGCTGCTATCTATGGAGCGTTCACAAGACAACAAGACGTACTCTACTCGACAAGGACCAAAGAGGGAAAACCCTTCCATTTCCAATATAAAAGTGACAGACAAAACGAAGCTGGTTGTTAAAAGCAGATTAAGGGTCTCTGTCTAAGCTTTCGTTGCAATTATTTTGCGTTTTTCTTTCGAAAATTTTATTTCCCTCAAGGGGTGTGCCGGCTGCCGGGTACAAAACCAGCCAGCACACCCTACCCCGTGGATGAGGAATAGTTTATATTGAATCTCAAAATGTATCACCATCGTAAATAATAGACATAATGGATAACGGATGCAACTATACAATCTACATAAAATGACGATGTTTTTTTTTATTTAATTTTGCCAATATTTTATCTGTATTGTCGTCTTTGGTCCTTTCCAGGAACTATACTCCTGGGACAAGGGCAATCAGCTTACCTATCCAATCCGATACAACGAGCAGACCATCGAACCGGACGACATAAACAGCAAGCACAGTGATTTCATCAAGAATTTGTAAATACCAGATGGACGAGGACGAGGCGAAGGGTTCTTTGTGAAAACTTGCAGGAGCTGGGGGTGGACGTAGTTATGATTTTACAAACAAAACTGAATGTGCAATATTAAATAAATGTATTTTAATCTTTATAAAAAAAAAAACGCTGGTGGACTGGGAAAATAAATTGTTTTCAACGAGATAGTAATCTGTTTTGTAAAGGGAGCGCCAGAGGGGGCTAATAGCTATCTACTTGAATTCAATAAAAGTGGAATTTTAAAACATGTTTTACATTATTAATGCAAATGTTTTCTGTTTCATCCTTCATAATATTATTTATGATTCATTTATTATTTGTGTTTGGGATGTCAAAAAAAAAGAATTTAACAGAAATCCAATTTATTTATGATACCCAGCTGGATGGTTGGTATGTTTAGTTTGGAGCTCAAAGATCAATGGCTGATTGCAATTTAACCGGAAGCAGACGGTAAAAATGTTCAGTTTTGCATTTGAAAACAGGACCCTTTCAATTAGCTACATGTTTGGAATATTTCAAAAGGAGTTTGGACAACAAACGCGGTTGAGTGGATGCATAGCAGCAGTATAAAATAAGGTTTAACGTTGATCCAATTAAGCAATAATTTATACATTATGAATTGCGGTATTAAATATGATTTATTACAGATATTTTTTAGCTGCTAATTATATGCATTTATGTTTATATTTTCCAAGTGATATGATTGTTGCCATTAATTACGTATGTTGGCAAGAAAAATTTAAGACTTTCAAGAGCTAGAAGCAGCACCTCTAGAGCCGTTCCATTGGTACAAAAAAAATTCTTAGAATTTCAAAAAGAGTTGTTGTTTCGAGTAAACTTATAAAGAAATAAGGCAATAAAAAAGGATCGCGTAAGGGACGAAAATATTCTTTCTTTTTTTTTATATTCTTATTTTTTTCATTGGTAAATTTTTGATTTAATAAACCGGTGACGTAAAAACCAGAAGAGAACTTCCTTCAAAAGAAAATTCGTTTCATATTAACTACTTTTCGTTCCCTTTCCCCCTAGACAAACAGACAAAAATATTAATGTTGCAGCCAAACCCAGGTTAAATAAAGTTTTAAATGGTTTTATTGAAGAAATGGTAATGTGTCGCTTTCGAATTCTTGGATTTTTGCAGAAAATGTCGTGTGTCTGGCCCCACACAAGCCTTTAACAAGACTGACTGAGCACCTTTGTTGGTGCAGTCAAAGATTCCTTTACCGTGGGTACCATTTACCACAATGCCCGTAGCGGTGGTATGTAGCAGTAGTACGTAGTACAGCCGCGGAGCCATGTGGCGTAGTACGGAAAAAAATTGAACACAATGGTGTAGCGCGGCTATGCCGAACAAAAACCTCGTTTTTAAAAAAAGGCCGATACTCTGAGTTAATTTGAACTAGATTTAATATTTTTGTACAACGGATGACACAAATTCCATAAAATTTCTTTAGATTTAATTGTTTACTTAACTTGTATTGAACTGTCCACCGTGTAGCGCTGTCAACCGTGTAGCGCTACGAAAGTTAAAAGTTGGCCAACTCTTACTACCGCCACAGCTACGCGCTACCGCCACAGACACACATTGTGTGCGCAATACACTGAATACATGTGTTTTAACTTTTGACAGCTCTTACTACCGCTACTACTACCGCCACAGCTACATCACTGTGGTTCTACGGTTAATGTGTAGCGGAGAAGCTACGTAATAGCGGACAATTATTGTGTATAGACATGCGGTCCCATAATTCTAGGGATACATTTCGTCAAACTACGCACGCAGCAAATTTGCAAAACGAAATGCCGCTTTGTGTTTTTGGGTAGGAAATTGTAAACTACCACCTCAGACACATTCAATTTCTGTTGAAAAATATTTGCAAAAGAACGAGCAGAAAAGATGCTTTTTAAAAACACAACCAAGTTACCCAGCAATGAAAATAAAATTATTTCTGTTTATTCCATCTGTTGGGGTGAAGTTTTGAAGTAACATTTCGTTTTGTCCCATATGCGCCCGTTGTTTCTACTCTGCTTGTCATCGAACGCACGCAGCAACGCATCATTGGGTTTTGGACTTTACAAAGAAGCCTTGCTTTCGCCTGGGCCTGACGTTTACGAGTTCAGCAAAACGATCTTAACGTTTCCTTACATAATTTAACCTCGGATTGGACGCCTCCCTTATGGCAATCGTTAAGAGAAGACTTAATGTTACGTAATCTGGCTCCAGAGCGAAGCTCTAGTTCAAATGTGGAAACTCAACGTTTGCTTCGTCTGACAGTGAAAGCTAAGGAGCTGAGAAAAAAATCTAAAATAAAAAAAAAGGTATACTTAAACCAAAATAAGCACTCAGAAGACGAAGAAAAAATGATTTTTACCGAATAAAAAATATTTCTTTCAGTAGGTAACGTAATATCAGTTCCGTTTCAAAGCCGCCATATTCTAACGAGGCAAGGACGAAGCTGAAGCCGGTTGTGAAGCTGGCTTAACAACTGCGAGAAAATATTTCTCCATGAAAAAAGTAACCCATCGGAATCTGGGGTGAAATCAGCTAAGGTGATCCGTGATTTTAATTTTTTGTGACAGTCAATATGAACAGCAAAAATTCGATCATATTACAATTTCCTGGTGACATCCTCACGACTAATCAACTGAATGCCAGTTTTCAAGCTTTCTGAAGATGACATGACAAGAAACTTTCTGGATTAACCGCGTTAATAACTATTTTTACTGAGTAGAATACTAGTTTCCCGGTGAACGCCGCTCTTGAGCGAAACGTTCGGGGTGAGTCTAGTATTGTACTCATTAAAAATAGTTATTAACGCGGTTAATCCGAAAAGTTTCTTGACATGTCAATTAACAACTGTGAAAGCGTGAAAGTTTTTTAACTTCTTTCCCTCACGCTCCTCCAAGCGCATTTCCTACTACTACGTAGCGGTAGAAGTAGCAGAAGGCGCGAGACGCTGTGGCGATACACCAAAAAATTCGCCCACAATAGCATAGCACACTTCTGCCAAACAAAGATATTTTCTGTGGAAAAACCAAAATAACCAAAACTATCTCCAGACAAAAGTCCACGTCTAGTATGAAATAAGTTTAATTTGGGCTTATCCAGATGTATTTTCTTGCACACAAAGCCTAAAGGCCTAACCATAATAGACTTTAATGGGCTTAAGTCGGCTCTCCGAAATGTCCGATTACACGCAATTCGTGTGCCACGACCATAATAGCCGTTTGCTCGGTTTCGTTGGGTCTTCGTTAGCTTTTGCTCTCTTAAGTTTAGTTCCAATCGAGTGAGAGGTTCAGCACGGAAATTTGACAGCTGATTAGATACACATAAATTTCATATGATTTCCGAAACGTTTGCTGAAGTCTATTATGGGCACCGTAAGCATTTGGCAGAACTTGAGTGGGATTTTCGATGTATTTTGACATTAGGTTAATTCTATTTAAGTCTATTATGGTTGGGGCTTAAGTAGGCAAAAATCAGGCAGTAAAGCCGCGTTGTCACAAGCAACGTAAAACAGGAACAGAAACAGAATCTCATATATTAGCAACTGAAACCTAAATTCGCTGAATGCTTTTTGCGTTGCTAATGTATGAAATTCTGTTTCTGTTCCTGTTTCTGTTCTTTGTGACAACGCGGCTTTAGGCGTTTCCCCTTACACCCAGATCTTTTTGAACAAATTAAGTTCTCTTTTGCAACAAGCAAGATCCTTCTGGTTGACTTGTTAAATAACATGAAAAACTAACCGACACACACGAGAAACTAATAAAGACCACAAATCCTTATTCCAATTTAATTTTTGCACAGGTGTCAAGAGTGTAGCGCTACGAAAGTTAAAATTCGACCAGCTCACACTACCGCTACAGCCACACACTATCCACTGAAAATATGTATGCCAAAACGGCATTCAGTCTAATCTTATACTTTGTCTCCACCGGCAATTAAAAGATGATTAGCGGGAGACGATTAAAAATTAATCCGAAAGCAGCTTCACCCGACAAATATAGGATTAATTTGACACGAACACTCTGTTTCTGCAATTTTGGCTCTCAAAAGAGAGTGGCGATGTCATTTCATAGGAGCGAAATACGATATCAGCTGTAAAAATCACAATAAAAAACGTACCTACTTGTGACAGATCTGTCTGTCATACAGGGACAGTTTCAGTTTCCTTTTTTGATTATCGAACTTTTACAAAGGTACAGAAAATAGGTTTGGGATGGTGAATGGGATTTATGAGAGGATTTATAATTAATCGCTTGCCAACAGGATTTAAATTTATATGGTGAATCGCGTGATTTGCAGATGATTTAATAAAGATTTATATTAATCGCGGATTACCGCACAAGCGGACCATTAGGAATGCAGCAGAGTGGGAGGGTTATGATCTGTCATTTCAAATCATAACCTCGCACCTAAACGAAAAAAAAGAAGATAAATCGCGGATTAGTGCCCGGTGGAGACATGGTATGAGCTTAAAGCCTAGATTATACTGCATCTTTCCTTTTTAGGTACATCAAATATGCCAAGATGGCTTGCAGTTTGATCTAAGCTTGAGACAAGTGCTTGACACGCTGAGGTCTTAAACACTTTTCATATTTTTCCACAAAGAAAAATAGACAAGGCATTGTGTTCCTACCCTAGGAAAATCCAACACATTTCCAGGTTGACGAAGAAGAAAACCATTCAAATATTCTGAAAGGTCAGCTGTTTTCCATCAAATGACTGTCAAAAATTCACTGTCAAGTAACCTCCCGGGATGGCGGCACGCGTTTTATTTCGTTCGTTTTCGACAAATATTACGAAATGTTCCATTAGTAAGAATGCAATCGGGGGAAAGAACCTAGTCGATAAAATCGCCGTCACTGACGACGGGAAAACCATAGTCGCCTGGCATCCGGACACCCCGTTTCCGTACGAGTTCTCACGTCCGATTCCACCATCTACGGTCAGTGACTCTGGATCTCTGTTGAAGGAAACTAGCCTGGCTACGGCAATGCGCGCCTTCAAGGAGAAACACCCTGAAGTGGCACGACAGGAACTGATGAATCTGACGCACACAACCAAGCACCGGTGGTATCCTAGGGCACGCGACAAGAAGGCCAAGAAAACTCCAATGGATCGTCCGTATTTATAGGTTGGATGAAGTCGATCAATAAAAAGACATTCTTCTGACGTTCCCTTGTTTTATTCGGCTCTTCGCTTCTTGAGAAGACTTCCAAGCAGATCAGAGATTGCTGGAAGCTCAGAAACTTGCTGCTGACCGACATGGCTTTCCTGCTGTTTGCGCATGTTTCTGTGCTGAGGGAAGGTGGGCATCAGTTTCGGGTCGCATGCTGGAAGGAAAATCGTCAGAAAAGTCGTAAATTGAAGATAACATCTGTTACTTACGCAACGGAGGTATCTTGAAATAGGTGCTCTGCAAGCATTCGTCGGCGGTAGCCCGCTTCTTAGGATCGTACATGAAGAGGAAGTTCAGGAGCCGCAGACCAGCCGACGACAGCCATTGAAATTTCGGTTTCAAGTTGTTGTAGGGCTGTGCTTTGAGGCTGAAGTTCTGTAGTGCGGGCATGCTGCTGAAGTCGGGCCATATTGCCTCGGACGGAGTGCCCAGCAGTTCGACGATTAGTTCCAGCTGCTGAATTTCAGTGTTTCCCGGTAGGAGCGGTTTGTGCGACAATAGCTCCCCAAGTATGCACCCCAAGGCCCACATGTCGACAGCAGTGGTTTGGTTCTGGGAGCCCAACAGCAGTTCAGGTGACCGATACCACAGGGTAACGACCTGGGGTGTCATCGGCAGTGGTGGTACACCGAAAAGTCTTGCTAAGCCAAAATCGGCTAAGAAAACACAAAGTTTGTAAATGAGGACACGAAGAGGAAGTGTTTTGCTTACCGATTTTGACGCATCCGTTGTCAGTCATCAACAGGTTGGACACTTTTAGGTCTCTGTGCACAACGTACCTTGAGTGCATGTACTGGAGGCCTTTGAGCACTTGAAGGACAATGCATTTCACTTCAGATTCAGAGAAGGGTGCCGACATGTTATCCAGCAGTGAGGCCAGATCTTGTTCGCAGTACTCCATGACAAGAAAAATACTAAGAAGAAGAGTTTAGACATTTTTCGATCGCTACTCGTTCTGATTTACCTTTCCAAACTCTTTCCAACAACAACGTCTACCAGTCTCACGATGTTCTCATGATTACACGACTTTAGGATTACAATCTCGCGCAGACCACTGATGGGAAGACCGTCTTTTTCCTGGTCCATACGAACCTTCTTCAAGGCAACTATCTCATTGGTTTGCGTATCCCTGGCCCGATCTGGAAAGTAAAAGAGTTCGAGTGTAAGACAAGCGTGTATAACTCTAGGCACTTGGGGACAAACAAACGATTCCGTAGGTTCCCTCGCCGATTCTATTTAGCTTCTCGAATTCAGTGACTGGCCGGCAACGCCCAAACTATAAAGAATTTCGAAAATTTTCTAATTGCAGCTAAGTGTACTGTTTTGCTTATATTTACCACATCCCGATCCTTGATTTCAGTGGGCTCGCCAGTTTTAAAAGATATGAGGAATCCCTTCCGGGTAACTGGTGCCTGTGGATCTGAGGCGCTCTTTGGTTTTTCATCTGCCAGAGTACAAGGATGATTAGTTGAACTCAAAGTGGAATAGATTTACTATTGGAAAATTTACCTTTACTCATTTTAAATCCACAAAATAATATTAATTTTATCAAATCAACGAAGGAAACAAGTACAAGCGTCTAGAAAACAAACAACACAAAAAACTTCTGCCGGCTGTCATGCCGAGGGGTGTGTTCGAGACTGCATTGTATGCCAAGCACTGCCAGGTACGACGAAATTATTAATTATGGAATTTTTTTGAATTCGAGAGAATCACGCTACGTTTGTAATGACTTGTGTTTTTATACAGTTTTTTTTTTGCACTCCAAATGATTGGAATATTCGAAATACACTATTCGTGATTATTTACACAATGGCATATTCCGGATAGCTATTGTGTAAATAATCCGGAGCACCGAGACTCAGGTGGCGCACGCAAGTGGAAGGGGACCTCAGCCAACTTTGCGTGCGAAACTGGAGACGGCTTGCTAGAGACAGAGCTGGCTGGCTAAGCTTGTTGGCTGAGGCCCAGCTCCACCCCGGACTGTAGCGCCACCTTAAGTAAGTAAGTATATTCCGGATAAATTATTTTTGTGTGTTTTTATTCATTCTGGAATGTATAATTTTCGTACCTAGTGGAGAGGAGGAATGAAAAAGTCATTCAAAAGTATACAAGGTTGGTATTTATCCTCATTTCAAAAACTTATACTATGTCTCCACCGACGATTTATAGATGATTAGCGGGAGACGATTAAAAATAAATCCTAAAGTGCCTCCATCGGACAAATATAGAATTAATTTGACACGAAAAGTCTGTTTCTGTCATTTTGGCTCTCAAAAGAGAGCCTCTCAAAAGAGGAAATCTTTTGAACCTCTCCTGAGAGGCTCTCAAAAGAGAGCTCTCAGGAGCGAAAAAGGATTTCCTCAGTAAAAGTCACAATAGAAAACGCGCTTGTGACAGATCTGTCGCACAGGGATAGTTTCATTTTCCTTTTTTTCAAACTATTACAAAGGTGCAGAGAAAAGGTTTGTGAATAGGGTGAATGGGATTTATGAGAGGATTTATTTTTAATCGCTTGCCGAGAGGATTTAAATTTGTATGGTAAATCGCGTGATTTGTAGAGGATTTAATAAAGATTTATATTAATCAAGGATAAGTGCTCGGTGGAGATATCGTATTTAATTGGAGCTACACAATTACGCAATTAAATGAAGTGAGCGATTCATGAAAATAATTTCAAATAATTTGAATAATAATAAATAATTAATAAATATTATTAATTTGATGTGTTGATTTTTTAGGGTTGTACATGACATAAAAGAGATTGGTGGATAGGTTTAATGCGATTTACTACGTGATTTATTTTTCTACGATTGGCAGAAGACGATTGAAAATAAGTCCCGAAGTGTCTCCACCAGACAATCATAAGACTATTTTTAAATGAGGACGCCCTTTTGTTGAAAGTTTGACTCTGAAAAGACAGTAACGATGACATTTCCAGAGAGCAAGGCAAAAGTTGTGTTTTAAAAACAAAACTATTCTTCTGTTTTCCAAAAGAAAACATATTTGTGACGGAATCGCCATACGAAGACAGCTTAATTTTCCTTTGCAAATCTCAGCGTGTCATAAAGGTGTGTGAAAAGGTTAAAAGTGGCATAAAAGGAGCTTATGAGATTTATGAAGAGATTCATTTTGAATCCCTTGCCGAGAGGACTTAAATTTGTATGGGAAATCTCCAGACCGTGACAATTAAACGTTTTTCATGGTCCATCTCCGCAAGGGTCTGACAAGCCCCCAAAAGTATCATTAGCCATATCTGGCCTCTAAATTCAGCGTTTGAAGGTTCAGGCGATGGTGCTTCTGAGCTGCAAATGCCAATTGGTTTTTAGTAAAGTTGTTAGTTTTATGGTAAATCTCAAGATCTGTAGTGATTAATCAAAGATTGATGTAATATGCGGATTAGTGTCTAGTGGTATAATACGTTATACACGGACTGTTTCCGTTTCAGTTTTTACTGCTTAAAATGTAAAAAAATTGTGTGGAAATAGTTGAGTAAAAACAGGTTAATTAGATTAAGAAAATTTTAATTTGTATGGTTAATCTCGAGAGTCGCCGGAGACTTTTTGAATTGCAGTTTAGTGATTTAGTCATGAAAAAGTAGCTCTACTTACAATCAAATATGAAATCAATTGATAGACCCTTTGTAAATAAGCTTCGTAATTTGAATTGGCAATATTGAAAGTCGAATAGCCCTTACATTCCACTGACATTTATTCAAATAAAAATAGGATAATCGATGAATAATCTACAGCGATGGATAATCTGCATCACGTTTTAAAATGTTTTGGGATATTTCCGAGTTTTAATTGTAAAATGAGTTCTTTAACGTACTTACCACGAACATTTCGCTTAAAGTTTTATTGATTTTTGATTTTTTAGATTTTTATTTTATCTACAAAAAGATGGTTTGGCGATGGGATTATACTTAGCTCATTTCGTTGCTGATTTATGGATGGAAAGCTTTAGGATAAAAGCTTTTGACCAGCTGCAAAAAAAAACCAAAAGTCTGGTTGAGATATATCGACGGCACCTTCTGCATTCTTAAAGTTTCCGCTCTGATAAGTTTTCTGGAATATCTTAAATCGCAAAACCCCAAAACTAGATCTAGAACGGAATAGGCATAGGATGAGTAATAGACCCCCCTTTCTTGGACGGTAAAGGTTATGTGGAAACAGGGACACTAGGGCACATAGTATACTGAAAGGGAATGCACACGGACACCTTACATTGATCCTTGTCCTGATCCTTGATAACTTAAAATGGTGCCGCAGCAAACGGCAAAAATCGGCAATATGCGAGCACATCCTGGACAACCCAAATGAACAACATTGGATACGCTTTGATAAGGCCAATGTTCTTGCCTACGAGCCTCAATTTATCCCCCGTTTAGTTCACGAGGCTATTAAAATAAAACATAATAAAAATTTCAATAGGGACGACAGTTTAAACGTTTAAAAGTCCCGAAAACTAGGAAATCTATAATAAACACAACACGGCTGATCGGAACACCAAGGGATATTGTGAGCATAGCTTGCTTCCAATCAAATCTACCGCATCACAGAGAGAACAATAATTCACCGCCTACACGCCGCTAGAACCTGCGTAGTGTGAATCGCCAATAGTAGCTTCAGACAGTTTCCCGGGGACCAAACTCTAAATTAAACTTGAACAAAGCGTTCGTGGTGAGTACTTTTAAGAACTTATTTTACAATTAAAATGCGGAAATATCCCAAAACATTTTAAAATGTCGATTATAATAATGGCCGCAACTATGATGATTTTATTCAACATATTTTAGTCCGCAACTGTAATATGGGTGGGGTGTTCCCATCGGATAAGTTCGCGATTAAGGCAAATCTTCCTAATAATCCTTTCTAAATCACGAGATAATGGAAAAGACAAAAATGTTGGTCAACCTTTTTCGGGAGTGCACACTTCTGATGGATATGGACCGCACATAAATACTTTCCAAAGAGTGCGGGATAAAGCAAGTTTTGCATTAAACACGAACTGAAATCAACTCAAACAAAAGGGTTCGCAGTCTTCAGAAGAAGTTTATTATATGTATTGCCCTATTCCAATAGGATGGAAATCGAAATAGGGGAGGTTTAAACAAGGTGTGAACAACCAACAAGATTATATCTTCCACGCAAAATTGTGCAAATTTCTTTTTTGTGAAAATTCGGAATTATTGGTTGATGGTTTTTAATGCTAATAAAAAATATTATTTCATTTTTTCACCCTACATTTCATCGCATATGCCATAAATATGCCAAAAAATAAAATAAGGACTTAAGCCTTCAGCCGAATAAATGCGTTGCATCCGTCACGTTGAAGTACACAACTGACAATACACACGTTCTTATGGGATGAGACCCATAGAAGAAATGAGTGACGTACGTTGGCTTCCCATAAGAACGTGTGTATTTCACTGGGTGATCAGTTGTGTACTTCGACGTGACGGACGCAACGGATTCATTGGGCTGAAGGCATTAGCCAGATGATTTGAGAAAGGCAATGAGTAAAGCACAGAGCCAGAAGGAGAATCAACTTTTCATGTTGGCCAGGGACCCTTATGCTCTTCAAGTTGTAGGGAACAGCTGTAACTCCGACCAACTCCTGAAATGGCTGACCTTTTGTTAAATATCTATTGGAAATTCAACCTTAAACTTAGCTTTAAGGAACCAATATTAATAAATATCCATTTTACTTATTTTTTGGGCTAATAAAAACCTCTGACCTGATAAATCGCAAGGAGCATAAAGATATATTTTGTTAATTATACCCGACCCAGGGTATATTAAGTTTAATGTATAGTTTGTAACGCAGTGAAATAATCACCGTAGACCTCTGAAGCCTTTTAGAGATATGAATGGGACCGACAGGAGAATCGATTAAGCCATGGCCGTCCGTCCGTCCGTCTGTATGTAAACAACTTTTAGGCCTTAAACTTTAAGGCAGAGAGCTGAAATTTTGTGGGTTGGTTGGAAGTCCAGTCCTTTAGATCAGACACGCCCACTACAGGCCTGTATGTGCGACCATCTCTAATTTAAAAAAATACATTTTGCAAATTTTAGCTGTTACAATGGCACTAGCGCATTCATTTTTGGTACGTAACATTGCCTTTAAGGTAGCCAAAAAATTTTAGCTTTTTCATTGACCACGCCCACTTTTTAAGGGATTTTAGCTTAAAATGACTGTTTTTCAATAAATATATATGAAATTTGACAAAAAATTATATGACAAAAGCTGTAGATACTAGCATTTTCCAACTTTTATGTATTATTGTATGTGCCTCCGCCCACCTTTGTGGGGGTGGCGTTGAAAAAAGTGATTTTTTAAGTTAAAAAGGCGGAGTCTTAGGTCGAAATGTATGCAACCACCTAGTATAAAGCATTCAACAGTTATATTTTTACATCCCGCCCACTTTTTGGAGGCGTGGCAGTTTTCTTTTTGGTTTGGTCGGATATTTTGCAATCCGTCATAGATGGATTGAAGCTTTTGCATACCCACTGTTGCACTTTCCCACTTGTTTTTTATTAATCCTGTTAACGTCTATGAAGAAAGCCTTAGTTCATACTACGTTGTTAACAAGAAGGTATAGAGATATAGGTTACTTAAGGGTGAAATACTCAACACAAAATACTTGTAATCAAATAACACATTTTAAGAGAAACATTTGTGCACTTAGCTCAACTAATGCAAATCAATGCCCTCTTGCAAGGTTGAGTTGAGCCATTAGTTTGACATTTTAAAATGTGCCGAGGGCTTTTCGATTTTGTCAATAGCTCATTTCACAAGACAAGATATAATTTGAATTCTAACCGAAATGCACACTATTCTCACGAGCTAAAATATTGCATAACACCTTCTTGCCTGTCACAATACGTTTCTAGTTCTCACTTCCCCTTCAGTTTCATTGCATCACTGTAGAAATTATATGCTGCAGACTTTCATAGTCGTAACATTAATTAAATTATGAAAAATTTAAAAACAACATCAAACTCTCCGCTTTAGACAAAAGAAAAGAGAAATTCTATTAATAAAATTAAATTATTTAAACTCGATCATGACTATCTTATTCACTACTTCCCCCGAATACTGCATTTTTATTTCGTATATCGTGCAGGTCTCACTCTTGATTTAAATAATTAGTAAAATAATTATCACATCTCAACTATTGGCCATAATATATAAAAAGCATTTCCCCCTTCAATTTGCTATCAGTTCAGTTCCACCACAATAACAGCCAGTTGGAAAGTTAACATAACTCATTTTTTGGATTAACAAGGATATCAAAAGGATTAAGAACTAAAAACCAACGCCAAGTGATTTGAGTCAATAAACCGCAGTTTTATTTTCTTTCCCGAAAAATGTCTTTCAAGTCGCAGGGGATTACGCTTTTAATTACCGTTATATATTTAACATGTGTGTGGTGCGAAGAAACGGAAGTGACAACTGAAAATGGCAGAACCGATCTTGTTGAAGAAGGACGCATCCGGCGCCATGGATTTGGACTTCATCGCTGGTGTAAGAATACAACTTTATAAAAAACAAAACACATATTTACGGGACACTGTTAATTAGAGTGTTGAAAACCAGAGTGATTTTTGTAGTGTGTCCGACCCAATTAACACTTTTCACTTTCTTGAATAAGTTACAACATCTAGAATAGGAGTTAGTTCCGATGAAAGTAAGAGTTTACGCGATGAATCTCGAAAAAGTGATAATTGATCGTTAATTGTGTTACTGTCGTCGTTTTCTAAGTACATATTCGGTTTAAGATTACTTTTTCAAACTAACGTCTTTGAGTTCTTTAATTTCTTCTTTAATTTCACTTTTTAATTTAGTAAGAAGACATTGATGTTTCTATGCCTCTTGACTCTGATAAATTTTTTAATTGCACTCTTAAAGTTTAACAAATAGTCGAGCATTCATCGAAAACCGTTAATGTTTCGGCTGTATGACATCAATGCGACAGACAGTGCACCTGTCATTATTTTCCGCCTTTTCCGTGCAAGAATGTATCGAACCTTTTTAGGCGGTCTCTAACCCCATTTTGACGGTTTACAATATCCGGTGTTTTTGAACTTCTGGCAGTTAAGCACTGCCTTATCGGCGAAAAGATTTAAGTACCTACTTGGGTTGGTTAACTAATATTTTAAACGAGCTTTTATGATATTACAAGAAAAAGCTTTTGGGTGTATTGAATGACGCGCATGACATGTTTTTTCCTCTTTTTGCTCTTCGTTTCGTATGATGATCGTCTAGTGGTTAGGACCCTACGTTGTGACCGTAGTAACCCAGGTTCGAATCCTGGTCACGGCAATGTATCATGCATTGTCTGTCACGGAGGAGAATTGTATTTTTTTTTTTTCACTAAAAAATTCCTTTGTTTCCAGGGGGTATTTGGGGACTACACAGCTTGGCTGTATTGTACTGGTTGAAAGTGAAAGCAGTAATTGTCGCTCTCATCGTTGGTTCAGCGATTGTTATCGGCTTCCGATACTACAAGGGACACCATGGTTGCGGCGGTGAAATCATCCACGAGTCGCCCATTATCAGCTACGACCATGGGTAACTCAAAAACAATAGTTTAACGTCTTCCAAAATTGTAATGTTTTTTTTTTACAACTTCAGCCCAGCATGGGACAGTGGACCACATGACCACATCCCCTATTCATTGGATCACAACCCCTACGAGCACGACCATGGACACGACCACTTCAGTAGCTCGGACATTGTAAGCGATTCTTTCCCAACTAATGAACCATTCGCCGCCTATTCAGATACAGCACCACCTGGAGCAACAGACGGTCAAAAAAGACAGTTCGAGTCCGAAGAACAGTAAGTCTCAGCGCAGATGTCTTTTTTCGGTTCAAAGTCTGATAACCTCTTCCACAGAGTAAGCAACATAATGTTCGCTTTTCTAGGCATCAGCAATCAGGCTTGTCGACGTCGTTTCATTTGCGAAATGGAATTCCGTTCTAAGGAGAACCCCTTCACTCGCATGGCGTTCGGTATTGTGGGACGTGGCTTGTTCTCGAAATACGTGAACAATAAAAATGTTAACGGTCGCGCCACCTCGTTCAGGGAGTGCGCTAAGGTCAATCCTGATTGTACGGTTGTCGATGAAGCTGAAAACACCGATCAGGCCGATCAGACAGACAACGAGCCCCAGGAAACAGTCGACGAAAGTGAGAATGAAGCCCGCAGCTTGAGCGACGAGCCTAGGGACCTCGAAAAGGAGAACGCAGCCAATTTAAAAGCAGAACTGGAGCAAAGTTCAAACCCTGTGACAAAAGATCCAATTGCACGAGCGATTTTCTCCCGATCGCAGGCGGCAAACTAACGATTCTTTTTAGCAAAAAATTTCTTTCTTAACGCCTCATCAGCAGCCCCCCGGTACGGATGCAACTTTCGCTTTTCACTTGGATGGTATACAACGAATGCGAGAACCAATACTTTCTCTTGTTATCTTGACGAGCTCCTGATAATTTCTAGCTCACGAACGTTTAACATCTGTATTTGCTGGCAGAGGGACATTAAGAATAGGTGATGTAGCTACGATTATTTATTTATTTATTTGTTTAGTTGTAAGTGGCAGAAGTAGTAGCTGCCGAGATTGTGGAAATTTGTTAAGAGGTCGATAAACTTGCCGGAGAAATTGTAAATAATAAAAAATATTAATTTATTGAAAAAAAATACTTTTTTTATTTAAATCGATTGAGGAAACCAAAGAATTCTTCGTGCAATTTCGAGCAGATTTGTCGATGTCTTGCGCAGAGCAACGGTAGGAAATTTTGGTGCCTTATTTCTGCGTTAATTCTTTTCGTGTTCTAGACAAAGCTCATCGTTCATACAAGGATTGGAAGGAACATCGTCGATAGTACCGGAACTCGCAATAAGTTTGCCTTAAGATTCAGACATTCAGTCACTAAAATAACGACTCTTATTAAATTCATGCATAAATGAAATTTTCTTCAAATTCTTCTTCTATCCACTGAAAAACTTTCGTCTTTGTGATTGACTTTCGTGAAGTTCTTGCATATAGGATCGATCTTTTGAAGATGGGGCATATGGAGCTGATTGTCTACACTTGGTTAATAACTTCTCACATGCGCCCCATCAAAATATCAGTTGCGTATTTAACTAATTCTTCAAGCAAGCATTAGAACCTTGCTTAAGCCTTGTTATAGCTTAGCTAACTTCTACAAAACTGGGTGATGGAACATTGCTGTTGGTCGACTGGACTTTGTTTTTTTCTTCTCTCTCTTGTACCTCTTCCAGTCCCTCAACATGATGCCGCTTAACCAGCCCCTTAACCAAGCTTCAACACTTCTACTATTTCCTGTGCCGATGACTACTTTTCTTTCGCCATTTCGAAAAGCCTTGCGTTTTGGTTCTAAATCCAGCATTTTAGGTTTAGGACCTTTAAACTTTACTGTACGTCCGAAGTTGGCTTGAGGGTGAACTAGTATTACGGTTTAATATCTTAACAAGTGGAATGCAATTTGGTTGTTCACTGGAACGCTAATAGCTTTGAATAGCCGGTGGTGTAGAACAGATTTTGGTGCTAAGAGCGAACGTATGTCTCATACAAAATAGCCAGACCAGAAGGCGTAAAGTAATTCTTGCACCGTTTAAAATACGTGGTCATTCCGTCATGAAGCCTTTCGTCTTCAGCGATGCAAGTGCAATTCATGGATAACGGCTAGGTGTTTCGATTATGTTTTAATGATAGAAGTCAGAATTGAGTTTTAGAAGCATAAAACTCTACCCTTGTGTTGTGACGTGGCGTAGTGGTTAGTATGTGTGCTTGCTACGCAGAAGGTTTTAGCTCGAAACCCTCCTCTGGCGCCTGAAAAAATACTCGTGCTATTTCACAGTCCCCACCTACGCGAGGGTCTGACAAAAGTCCTCCGAGAGTAACATTTGTCTAGGAAATCTTCTCAAACTGCCGTTCGCATACTGCATTCTTCTTGTAAGAGAAGTTGAGCTTGGTAAGTAGTAAGTATTTCAGTTTATCAGTCATCACCTTATCAAATGATGATTGCCTTGTTTCTTAGTAACGATTGAGCTTATAAAAAAAAATGAAAAAGGGGTACGGGATGAAGGATAGCATCAAAATAATTTAACAAAGCCTAAAAGAATAAAGTTGAAAGTGGACTTACCATCATGAATTTGGTTTGCCTCCACCGATTCAGCTCAAGGTTTTGTTCAGTTGTGTTCGTTCTTTTACAGTCTCCACCTTCTACACTTTTATCTCAAAACTTCTTTTTAATCCTTACAAAGGAACTGAGTAATTCACCATTTATTGAAAAAAAAAACTTAACTTCCCTGAAATTATTGCTTTAACGCACCTAAGGTGCCAATTGTTCGTGCACACTTGATCTAATGAATCTCTCAAAATCGAGAATTGTGTTCTCCCTCTCTTCTAAAGAGAACAATAATCTAGAACAGAAATGAAAACAGACAAAGAAACGAAAACAAAATAAAAAAATAAATTACACCAATCGAGCCAGTCGTCGACTTAAATCTTTTTCGTCTTCTTCTTCGCTTTGGTTGCGTTAATACGCTCAGCCATTTGTTCGATTTCCTTTGCATTGAGTGGTTCATTCTGACGCGCGTCCTTCTTCTTGTTGCTCTGCCTTTGGGCAATGTCCTGAACAATGCCATTCAACCTGCTCCACACAAAGTTAAGCAGATCCATGGCGAGATCTTGTCTAAAGAATGCAATGGCCACCAAAGCAACCAAAACCAAAGCGGATATCGAGTTCTGGTTTAAGTCTCCTTCTACGCCGCGGACCTCGGGCTTAAAGTCCAGCTCAACGAAGACGGAGCTTGTGTTGGCCACGAACTGAGCCACTGGCAGGGTGAACGAGTAGAGTTTATCCGAGATTGTCGTTTTCAACTCAACAAAGTAGGTCTTGCCATCGAGCGGAATTCGCGGGAAGAACACCATTATGCCGGGGTTGTAGCGACCCTTTGGATTGAGGGGACTTTCGACGCGCTGCGAGTAGATAGGGCTGTCGGCACTGCCCTTACGGTACATCTGAATCCGCAGCGACTTGTAGTGATCGTTGTGTGAGGCTGTTACACGGGCTGTAACGTCAACGAAATTGATTGGCGAGATGGCGATAAGGTTGACGTTTCGGACGTCTGCAGTGGCGAGCGCGACTTGTCGAGATTCTGGGATTGAGCGTTCAACGTTCGAGTTACCGGGTCCTTCTTTAGTTCGGATTGTATAGGTACAACCGGGCTGCAAGCCACGAATGCGGTATTGTCCGTTGTTCTCAGAGGTGGCTTCCTCCTGATGATGCATGCACTTGTCGTCTGATATGGCTTCGACGTTCACTTGTGGGAATGCTTCGCCGTTCAATGAGGTTATTGTTCCAAACACAGAGTACGCTACGCGTTGACCCCTAAGAATAGAGAAATTTTCAATGACCCTAATCGAATGAGAGCAAAGCGATCTACTTACACCAACTCTACGGTGATTGTTTCGCCATCCTTGATGTCGATCATCTTGGAATTTGGGTTGAACTTGTACTCCTTCATCATGGGCCTCAGAAAGTACTGACTCGGCGAGAGAGAGTGGAAATTGATGGCTCCATCGTCGCCAGTCACTAGATTCTTGCGATAGCTCTCAGCACCACTGAGGGACAAAAGAACCCCACTCAACTTATTGCCGGCATCGTCCTTGACGGAAACCACAATCTCGCACAATTTGTGGGCACTGAACGAATGAGTCGCCTTGTTGTAGTCCGAGAAGACGTACGACTCCTTCTCAGCGGTAATTTCGTAAGCCAAACTCTCGTCGATCGGTCCGAATTTGAACTCTCCCGTAGCCGATGACTGAGTCGTTTGTGCCTCTAACTCGGGATTTTGAGGGAACGTCAGTGTCACCTTGGCATCGCGAATCGAAGGTGAAATCTTGCCGTTTATGATGAGCCCCTTGGTGGCTATGAAGTTAAAAGCAATATCGATGCAGTCGTTGCCACCAATAAGCTCCTTGGCTTCGGGCTTGAATAGCATGACATCGCTCTGCGGTTTGATGGTAATAACCTCCTCTGGCTTGAGGTACGTGTCGTAACGGAACGAGTGGTAGTTGTCGACCTTATGGCTTTCAGAAGTGAGTGTCACCAGCTCTTTGTTGGTCTTCGATTCGACTAACAGGCGCAGAGAATCTACGTTCGGCTCGGTTGAGAGCACGCGAATGCCGATCTTGTGAGCTGTGGCTGTCAACAAGACTGGATTCTTGTCGTAAGTGTTGAACACCCTGGGCAAGTTGGAGTCATAGAGGTGACAGCTTTCCAGTTTGATGCTGTACTCGCCTGCTTTCGCAACGCAGAAGGTATTAACCCCCGACATGATTTTCATCACCTCGACGGGAGCCTTTACTCCTCCTTCAGTGGCAGTGAGGCCATAATGCATCTACAATTCAGCAAATAATCATTTGTGGAACTTCTGGGAAAATCATCTGAAGGAACTTACCATTGTCCGGTGACTGGAGATGATGGATACTTCGTATCCCTTGTGAATGAATGGCGGGGCCGTCTCTGAAGCAGAGTTGACATTCAGGAGAACCATTGTGGACTCAAAACAGAGGCTGGACTGAGGTATGTTTAGCTCGTAGGGACCAGGCAAAATATCCTTGAAGGAGTACTTGCCATCTGACAAGAGGAGGGCATAAATGTTTGTAGCTGTGAAATGTGGATAATGACTCACTCTTTGCGTTCACTGTTTGCTTCTGTCCAGTTGGCTGTCCCATAGAGTCCAAGCTGGAGAGAGTGACCTCTGCACTGATGCACGACTCGGGGGCATCGGCCAAACACTTGATCTGACCCACTAGAGTCGCCCTCAATTGCGAGAAAGTGATTCCGGAGATTGGCGAGGAGTTCACTTCCAGGTTCTGACTCACGGGGAAAAACTGAATGCCACTGGCTTTGTCGGCGTCGGTGGTGAGAACTTCCAGGGCAAACTTTCCGCTCGGAAGGTAGGCACACCAGTCCCCTGTTTCAGCCTTCGATGAAGCTGTCGTGTGGAAGGTGGAACCGTGTTTGGTGATGCCCACGACGTAAGACTTCTTGGAAATCACTTTGCCACAGACTTTGAAGGATGAAGCAACGATCTCCGGTAGTTGTGGTTCCGAAAGCTGGACTTTTACGGGCTTTTCGTCGAATTGGAGGTTTTCAGCTTCAACCTGGATTGAGTAAGAGCCAGCTTTGATGTTTTCCAGAGTGTAGGTACCATCGGCTCCTGTTGTGGCAACAACTTGTCCATTAAGCTTAACGACAGCTTTGGGTATTCCCTTGCCCCCGGCACTGGCAACCACTTTACCCGAGACACTGAAACCTGTGATCTATGGAAGCTTGGTTAGTTCGAACTAAAAGGCGAAACTGCAAACAACATTTACCTTGAAGGAATTCTTCATGACGAGCGTATCCTTGACGACTTCTAGCTCGAGCTCATCTGGATTGATGTGAAGTCGAAGATTTTTGTTTTCCACGACTGTCTTGACCAGATACTTGCCGGGAGCGACGCCCTTGAAGACGTATTCTCCATTCTTTTCCACCTGAGAGTAGCAGATCGAGGACCCAATGTACTGGGCAGAGGCCTTCACCAAGGTAATCGGTTTTGCCAAGTTCGTACACTTGGACGATAAGGTTTGCTGCGAAAGGGAACACCGTTATAACCACCAATGAAAAGAGGTTCAAGGAATTACCCCCGTTTGTTTGAACAAAGCCACACCGATGCCGGTAAATGTCTGACCATTGCTCTCTACCCTTCCGACGACGTCAAACCCGGATACTACCAACGAGTTCTCTGGCAATTCCGTGTTTCCACTCACCACGACGACTGTGTGTTCGGATTTGGAGAAGTGCCACTTGGGATGCGATGCCTTGACTATATACTCTCCGGGAATGATGGGCGTAAACGAGAAGATTCCATTTATGTCAGTCGTTGTCTGCCTAGTGTCAGCGCCATCCTTCGACCGCAATTCCACAGCGACGTTCTTCGCCCCCGAAGCGAATCCGGCTAAGGCAACTTTACCCGTGATACCAAAGCCCTTGAACACAAAGTTCACGTCCTTGCCCTGGCTGCAGATATCAGTCTTTCCATTGAAATTCAGAGCAACTTGTTCGGGTTCGAAACTCCAGCCCGGTGGTGGAGATATTTTCAGGATATACTCGCCCTTGTCATACACCGGGATGAAGTAGTAGCCATTCGAAGGCGAACAGTCGGTTTTGTCTTTTAAGCTTCCCTGTTTGGTTAGTCTAAAAGACGTGATAAAGGTTAATTACATGCGGTCAAAACGCTTACACGGTGGAATCAGGTGAGATTAGTCAATAATCTTATCTCAGGGCTTCGGGAAATCTAGGTTGAACTTACAATTTGATTTCTACTTTGGAGAAATCAATGTCTGCATGGCTTTTGATGAATCCACCACATCCTAGAACTTCATTGGCGATTGTGTATTCCGTTAGTGATATTAATTTAATTAATAAAACCAGGCAAATTTGCGGAAAAGTTTTCATTTTTCCGCGTTAATTAAACTTTTTTCCACCGGAATGAGTGACGTGTGTGAAGTTTTCCCTTTCGGGGAAGACAGGTGACATCTGACGTTTTATGACTGAACACGTCCAATAGTCTTCGGTCGGTAATAGAGTGCGATTGGTTTCCCTAAGGGCATGAGCACAGGTTTTTTCTTACAAGATTATTGGTGCAAATATATATCTCCTTACGTCAAATATGCCAAAATGGCATGCAGTCTAAAGCCATGTAATAACAAGGAACAGAAACAGAAACAGAATTTCATACATTAGCAACGCAAAAAGCATTCAGCGAAATTAGGTTTCAGTTGCTAATGTATGAGATTCTGTTTCTGTTCCTGTTTTACGTTGCTTGTGACAACGTGGCTTAACCTAAGCTTAAAAAAGGCATCCCTTGAAAGATGACACATGACAAATCTAAACCAAAAAAAAAAAATATATATATAAGTGTTATACCATGTCTCCACCGGGCACTAATGCGCGATTAATATAAGTCTTCATTAAATCCTCTCTTTGGAAAATAACATCCCAAAATGACAGAAATAGAGTGTTCGTGTCAAATTAATCCTATATTTATCCGGTGGAACCACTTTACGATTTATTTTTAATTGTCTCTTACTAATCTTCTTTTATTTGCCGGTGGATACAACTTATTAACATATTTTCGTATTAACTTATTATTTATTAACTTATTTTTATATTTCACGTTTTTCTTCTAAACCGTCTCCAGCTAGCCGTTGGAACAAAAAATATACAGGTAGATTTTTGTTTTATTCCTATTATAGTCTTTGGACCGCTAAAATCGAAGAGTTACAACAATCTTTCGTGGTTCGTTTTGAGATAGCTATCGACCAAAAACCTCAACGTTTTCGCTGTTTTTTAGTTTTTTGCTTTAACTACGTGGAATGTTACTTGCATCGGAAGAAAAAACACCCAATAACCCACAAAATTTACATACATAAAACGCGCTTACCTTCGTTTCCCATTTTGGCTTCGGTTTAGGTTACCCTGTTCTCAAATAAGGCAGTGGTCCTTATAAGCATAGGAATATAGTTTTTATCTTTTGAAATAACCGTTGCAGTAAGCACAAGGTGGCTATTTTCGCGTCGTTGCTGTGGACTAAAGTACAATTCGATTATTGTGCCCTAATCTGGGGTGGACCTGGGCCACAGTCAGAGGCTGCAGCGTTGGTGTCCATCTGCTCTAGATAACCGAGACAACGCATATACGCTGTATTTTGACTCTTCTTGCAACGTCGGTGTCGCTGTACAGCCCACATAGTTCAATCTTATCCTCCTCCTCCACTCTCCACCTATGCAGATAGGACCATAAATCACGCGAAGGATATTCCTACCCAAGTAGCCCAAACCATTTTGATCCACCTTTGGCAGAGTCTATGCTTCTGCTGCATCGTTAAACAGGACTGGGATGATGAGCGTTTTATAAATGGACCCTTTAGTTGCTCAAGAGAGCGTTTTGCTTATCGATTGCCTTTTTCTTATTAACCCAAAACAGCAACAGGCATCCCTGCTATAAGTTCCTTCCATCTCCAGGAACCTACATCAAAATCCTTTTCTGACATCAAACGGGTTGGACCGAACAGAATGAGTTTTCCATCATCATCATGCACAACCTGACGATTTTGACAATGCTGAGATTCTGTTTGTCAAGCATGATTTCCTCCGATAGAGGCCGTCATTACCAGCTGCTTTGCTGCACTGAAGCTTAGCCATAGCGACTTTTACTTCATCCAGGTCAGGTAGGGCGGTATCGTTTGTATGCTTCATCGGTTACTTCTTCGCCCGGGTTAAATGGTTCATTCTTGATCCGCAAGCTAGTGATTTACAATTGTCCAAATTATATTTATTCAGCCTCCTTGCTTTTCTCGGCCTTAAGCCTTCAGCCCAATGAATCCGTTGTGTCCTTTACGTCGAAGTACACAACTGACAACTCAGCGAAATACAGAAGTTCTTATAGGAAGCGACGTACGTCACACACTTTTTCTATGGGCCGCTTCCCATAAGAACGTGTGTATTTAACTGAGATGTCAGTTGTGCACTTCGACGTAACGGACCCAACGGATTCATTGGGCTGACAGCTTTAGTGCCTGTTTTCATTTGGTTTATCCTAACATAACCCAAAATTTATTTCTCAAAAAAAAACTGAGGTTGAACGGTGGCCACCACACTGGCGCTTCCCCTCACCTTAGTAATTCTGACACATCAGGTTAGGATAAACCAAATGAAATTCAAGTCACAAATTCTTGGAAAGCATTTATTCTTCTTTCTTTCGCTGTCAACTCATTTGTGTGACTATATGTAATTATTTATTTTTTAATAAATAAAAAGAAATGTGTTTTAAATTTTTTAAATATTATTAGCAAAAGTGCTAAAAAAGCTTGTTTAAACTCCTGAAATGCAGTATTCATAATAAGGAAATCCAAGTGCAGCACCTTTTTTGCCTCTAAAGCAGCGGTGTCAAAAGGAACAGGAACAGAAACAGAAACAGAATTTCATACATTAGCAACGCAAAAAGCATTCAGCGAATTTAGGTTTCAGTTGCTAATGTATGGAATTCTGTTTCTCTTCCTATTTTACGTTGCTTGTGTCAACGCGACTTAAGACTGAAATTTTGAAAATGCTATAAAAAAAACTACTGACTATTTTCTCAAATTTATTTTTTTATTTGAAAGTAAAATCCTTCCGATTAATAATGGAAAATCGTTTCATTCAAATGGCTGCCTCGGCTGGCCGTGCAGTAGCCTAAACGATCGGTCCACTTTTTAAACACATTATCGATTGTGTGCAGTTGTATTTTACCAACGTCTTCACGAATATTGTCCTTTAAAGCGTCAATTGTCTCTGGCTTGTCAGCGTAACACTTATCTTTTACGGCACCTCACAAATAATAGTCCCACGGTGTCAAATCGCAGCGAGGTGGCCAAACGACATCAGCTCTGCGGCTGATATTGCGATCTTCAAAAACAGGGTGTAGCTTCAGCTGTGTGGCACGTAGTGCCATCCTGTTGAAACCAAATGTTGCCAATATCCTCCTCTTCAATTTTTGTGAACAAAAATTCGTTCAACATGGCCCAATAACGATCACCATTGACTGAAATGGCCACTCCTTGCTCATTTATGCCTCTGGACCAAAATGCGCACCAAACAGTGACTTGTTTTGGGTGTATCGGCTTTTCAATGTATGCGTGTGTGTTTTTTTTGTGCCCCTAATGCGGCAATTTTGCTTGTTTACATACCCGCCGAGATCAAAATGAGCTTGATGATTGACGTGTCAAATCAAAATGAGATGATTTTTTTGGAAAAATCGGCATCTTCTCTACGTCGATCGCAGGCCCACTAAGCGAAGCAATGTCGCAATATTTCCCAGCGTTGTTTAAGCGTATACTAACTATCTGTCAAATGAGACATGAGCTAAGTGTTACCATTCGCGAAATAAGCACTAGTTGAAAAAAAAAACGTTAGATGGCGGACCCTTTATATACATGTCATTTTGTACATCGGTGACATTTATTTACCACCGACATTTATTTTGTATTTAAAGATAGTTATTAGTTGTTTACTACTAGTTATTTATAATTTGTAATCTATTATAAATTGCAATAAATTGTTTTTTTTTGTAATTTTTATACGTTAATTCTTCTATTAGTTCTAATTTATTTTTTATTGTTAAGTATTTTTTTAACTATTTATATCCTTAATTCTTATATATTATTGGAGTTTTTTTATTTGTGCTAAGTTTTCATACTTTGATTACTTTTCTTTTAATTCAAAATGTTTTTCTATCGACTTATAAAATTATTTTATCAAGAAATATGATCTTTGTACTTAAAAATGTGCGGTAGCGATTCCAAAGGTATTCTTTTTGTAAATTTTTCGGTCGAAAAAAAACTATCTATCAGTAGGTATAAAGCAGGTAAGTACATGAATCTAAGTGCCTAAATTGTAAAACTCAAATAACAAGTACAGCCGTTGACAGCTAACTATAAACGATTTTATTTTTGCACTATTGGCGGTGCTTGTTTAGCCAAATCAGAGGCTAAAGTACAAAAAAATATTTAAAATCATAATCTGTCTATTAAAATTGAGTAAAAAGCCATGTCGTTTTCAAAAGAAAACTCAAATTTTTTGAGCATTACAAATAAACATTAACATTTTGATAGTTGACTAAGAAAATCCATATTTCTATTAAAACTTGGAATTGGTTCTAACTAGCTGTCAATGGGTGTATGTACCTACTCTACAAACTTATATTTACCTTAAGCTTTAAGAGCGTTGTTCCACTCTTAAATTAGATACTGCAAACTTTGCTTCAATTAGATCTTGACAAAGTTTTTTACTATCGTCGCCATTGAAAACTGTCATCACATTTTAATATAAGGGCTCTTTCCCTTTTATTTCTCTTCTCCTTTTTTATGCAAGGGTATAGGTAGGTCTAATAAATCACAATAACCTTTTATGCGTTACATTTCAGATGCAATTTTGTTTCAACTTCTACAAAATCAACAGCTAAAAAACCCAAAGAACATAAGAGAAATAGGACAGAAGCAAAGTTTTATTATCATTCAGTTACCCATACCCAAATAATGTACAATACCTATTTATGAGTAGGTATAAAAATTGCTAGCATATAAGAATTCCAAACATCAGGGGATTATCGCTCCAGCTCTTAATGGCATTCCATTGGTGTTCAGTGCACTTAAAGACCCCGGAGCATAGCCGTTTCCAATGCGCGTCTATTGCACTACACCGTGTTACATATTGGCATGCAACCCTAATGACTCCGTCATTACCAAGCGCCAGCTGAGTAGAACGTCCGCCAGGTATAAATCACTCTCACTTAAGACAGGTATTTCCTCGACCACTCAGCCTGCATGATCGATGCGCTTAAGTAAACCACTGTCATTATCAGACACCCAATTGACTTCCATTTCCGCCCTTCCGGGCAATATGGCGCATTAGTATCACAGACACATCACGTACAACACGGGACGCATACAATGCCGATACACCAGAGTTGCTCCTGAAACCAATTGCTTTGGTCATAAACATTAGCCGGCTCCAATCGATCGGCGATCTTTAAGTCTGTACCCGGCCCGCCAACAATATCGGCCTTTGTTCGGATCGAAACATCTCCTTGGGCGTTTCTCAGTCTGCATTTGCAGCTTCTATCTCAAAGTCAAGTTTAAGGCTGCGATTGTGGATGAACGAAGTTTGCTTGGTCAATTAGTGTGCGATCGATAGCTCGTAATGATATGCACTTGCGTAATTCCCACTTGCTACCATGAAGATCTAATTAAAAGTGAAACCATAAATCAATTAGAGCTCTGCAGGGTTGGTGTTTGTGTTTGTATCTTTTAGCAGTGAACACCGATCTTCAATTGTGCAAATTTAGTTTAATACGCAATCTTTTTGCAAGCCTCACAAGTCGGAATTGCATAAGCAACAGTTAAGGAAATAAATAAAATGTGCCAGATAGGTGCAGTAAAGTGAACGAATTTATCGTCATGACGTCAATTCATAAGAAATTTCTATACAACAAAAGTTGATATCAAGGGAAATTGTTCGCAGAAGGTTGTTCGCGATAGTATACCACAAGTTTCAGGACAGGAGCTATTCTTTAAACGGAAACGAGCATAATGCAAGCCATCCTAACCCATGCGATCGTTGATCTCTTGATTCCAACTTAATTTAAACAACCCAAGGTACTTCATCTGTCGAGGACTGAAGGCTGTTTTGAAAAAAAATATAAAACCGAAAGTCATAAATAAGAAATCTAATTGAACAAGCTTCTATCAGTGAAACAGAAGCCGAGTGGCCTACAGCCGATAGCCTTTGGTCATTATAATTGCATTGCTCTATATAGAAAATTTAAAATATGATCTGTATCTTTAATGTGCCTTTAAGAAGCAACCAAAATCTGAGGAAACTTTGAGTTTAAGTCCCACCCATGCACTGCACATTAGCCACTTGAACAGTCTTATCGTAAATGGTTGTTTTTTTTTTTTTTTTTTGAAGAAGCAAAAGTATAAATATTCGTATAGCCCAAATTTTAATAGACTTATAAAAATTGACTTTTGGTGATAACATCAAAACGGAAAGTGCTATAAAAAAAAAACCATCCAACAACATCCACCCAATTTCGAGAGACGCCACCAGCTATTTTTATAGCTTCTGAACTGGTAATCGAGACATTTTGTCTTCGAGTTCGAAATGGAAGAAATTATACGCTTTTTAGTGATCACTTTGTTTGCACCCTGATTGTGCTGCGCAGCCTAATAGACTGATAAGTTCGGTACCAGCAATTAATTTTGGAATTTCACAGCTATTAAATGAAATGAAAATTTTTTGGTGCTGTTAGTTTGATGGATTTGCTTCTTTTAAAATAGGTCAGCGAGTCTCACATTTTTTAAATGTTTTTAGTTATGACAGCTGAAACAGCTGAGAAAACAATTCGAAAACAAAATTACATTTTATTTTGCGATTAATGTTAGGGAAAGACTTTATAAGTGTTTAAATTTTAAAAGCGTAGGTATACTGAATCCATCCTTTATTTCATTTAAGAAACCAGCTTTTCAAACCATTACCTGCTGGAAACTACCCAATTTCTATTCTTGTTTTTGTTCATTTTTAGCTTGCTGTATGGGTGGGGTATGGATTCTGTTTTTGTTGCTTTTTTTTCTTATACAACAGTAATGTTTACCTGAATAAGAATCAAGGATAGAAACTTTTGGATAGCAAACAAAATCCAAAGTAAGTTATAGGTACAAGCCCCTGGGACCTGACTCAGAGTAAAAGGAAACTATATTTTAAATATAACAGAAGAACTTTCTATTTTAACTACTCCTGATTTTTGGAGAGCCGAGTTGCCTCCGCCACCAACTCAAGAGACTCCTGCCCAATCCCCAGGCGGGACTCAAAGAGGTTCTTTACCTGATCCCACCACCTGTTTCTTGGCCTTCCAGGGGGGCGACGCGCTCGCATCTCGGCTAGCATGACCTGTCTAGGAAGTCTGTCAGGGGGCATGCGAACAACGTGTCCAAACCATCGAAGATTCTCACAAATACTGACGTTTCTCACTCTATCGCTTAGAGTAACACCAGCAACGCACCTCAGGAATCTCATTTCGGCAGCTTGTACCCGCGATCTAATTCTTTCGGTCATTATCCAAATTTCATGACCAAAGATAAGGGTCGGAACGAACACTGAATAAAAAACTGAGATCTTTGCTTTCACTCCAAGCTCAGCTTTCACCCCAAGCTCAGCTTTCCTGACGACCGGCCGGCGCAGTTCCTTTACTATTGCTCCAACTTGGCCAATTCTACAGGACAATAACTCAGTATCACTCCTCCCATCTTTCGTGAAAAAGACCCCGAGATACTTAAACTTCTCCACCCGTTTTAATGGAACTCCATTTATGTGCAGGGTACATATTGCACAGGAGTTCGGGAAACAGCCATCACTTCCGATTTGTTCACGTTTACCTTCATCCCAGCATCACCACAGACCTCCTGCAAACCTATCCAGTGCTCGTTGAAGTTCCTCTTTGGATGATGCAAGGATGGCCAAATCGTCTGCGAAAAGCAGATTGCTCATCCTGA
The DNA here is from genome assembly GCA_947623515.1 of Neoascia interrupta. Taxonomy (NCBI): domain Eukaryota; kingdom Metazoa; phylum Arthropoda; class Insecta; order Diptera; family Syrphidae; genus Neoascia; species Neoascia interrupta. The sequence continues at coordinate 19,852,402 of OX392462.1, read as the reverse complement.
TGCCAGCCAATTCGAAACATTGCTCGCCAAGACTGCACTTCACCATCCAGTCCATATATGCTATGAAAAGGAGCGGCGACAGAACACAGCTCTGGCGAATTCCAACGCGCACATCAAAAGGACGGAATTTGACGCCATTTATCCATACACAACTTCTGCAGTTTCCATACAAAGACTGGATGCTTTCAAAACTTTCATGCTGCAAAACTCTCCACAGTGTATCCCGAGGGACTCGGTCATACGCCTTTTCCAGATTTACAAAACACGCATAGACGCGGTTCGGCATATTCCCAGGCCTTCTCAAGAATAACCTTCAGAGTAAAAAGCTGGTCGGATGTGCCTCTTTCAGGCCAAATAGTCCTGCTACACAACATTTTACTGTTGGTGTTACCAGAGCCTTGATGGCCTTAATGGCAGCCAAGCTGTCTTGTTATCCTCTTTATATCCTCTTGTGTCTTGATAGTCCTCGTTGCGTTCGAGGCAGCCGGCGCATGCACTCTTACACCACCATTGGGTCAGATCACGCCCTCGTCGAAGCCCGACCAACGCGAAAGTTTGACATCGGCAGGCTACAATCACAAGAGATCGCCAGGTCCTTCTCCAAACAAGTCTCTCAAAACTTTCCAATAAGTTCTATGCTGGGGTTCACAGGGCAACCACAATGAAACCTCTGGTTTGACTATGGATGCCGGCAAGCACATCCAGCTAAACAGGAAGCATAAAAAGCTGATGTCTGAGCTCGGGAGCTTTACGAGGAAAAAAAGAGAGACGAAAACGGCTTCTCTGAAGGAAAAAGATGGCTGAAGAGATAGAGAGATGGACATGCTACAACAGAGATAAAGTTCGAGAGTATTACCAAAAGATAAAAAGGTTCAAGGATATAAGGTTCGAAACAAAGCCTGTAAGGACAATCAAGGGAACATCGTAGCTGAATCGCAGTCGATGCCAAGGATTTGAAAAAACATTTCTTTAGACTGTAACGGCGAAGACGCTTACTACGCGATGATTTATATGAACGATACCGACCACCTGACTTCGAACAAGTGAGCGTAGCTGAGTACCAGCGCTGAGACAAAACCAAGACTAGCTCTTGCCAATCGCTGCTTAGAAGGCGATTGAGTGGCAAGGCCCTCTCCGAAGCCACCCTGTCGAAAACGCAGGTTCAAAATGCAGCGGCTGCTGTGGCTGGGTCATCTTGAGCGGATCTCCTTTCGTATGAAAAAACAACACAGTATACCTAAATAAGCTTTTATAAAAAAACTGCATATTTACAAGAGTGATACACTGCACATTACAAAATACAGTCAATAAGTACAAAGTCTTAAAGTAATGCATCAACTTTCAACGGATCAAATTAACGCGCTCGTATCGATGCCGTCTACTGTTGCTCTCCAACTCCAATTATTATTCTTTCGATCTCAAACAAATTGATACCAAATACCCTACTGCACTTGACCCATGACCACCAGACAAAAGTCGCCCTTCAACAATTGCCAAGAATTCATGCGATCATGACGACTGGGACCGCAGAACTCAAACCCTAGACCTTAAACGTGACGTACAAAGAAAACAAAACCGTATCGAACTATAATGAACACCGCCAGGCATTCAATTGATCGCTTCAATCAAATGTGCAACTCAATGGATCGATTGCATTTTGTCCGTCTGGTTGATTGGAATCTGACCACATTCTATGGAACCTTCCTACATACTTCAAGTCTGCTGCGTTTGCTGACATCAGCGAAAAAAACGCACCTACACAAAGTGCAGATACACACACATTCTACGCGATGCTATGCGGTCGGCCTTAAGTCAAAACCACAGACAACTTAAATAGGAACAAAACTGACCAAAAAAACAATATTTTATTAATAGCGCACAAAAATCAATTGACTGGAATGATTTTTCTTTCAATAGATACAAATTTTTTTTAAGAAAACAGCGAAATACCTTCTTTGAAGATACCGATACCGCCATCATACCACCCCACAGTTGCACTCTATTACGAAGTCAATTCGTGTGCAGAATTTTTTTTTTCACAATCAGATCTCTTCACAAAAGACAAGAAAAAGGGGGGAAGAAACTTCTCCGAAATTCATATCTGCATCGTCGCCGTCGAGATACAATAAACCATGCCCTTGTGCCCACATAAATGCACACACGATCACCCACCACCCTCTTCTATGCCGCCCGCATCTACAGCACACCACACATCGCATCCACCAAATCAGAAAACAAAACCTCCCAAGTCCCAAAGTCGTTCGGCAAAAAGAAGCAAATTGGCCTCAGAAAAACCAAAGAATCCAAGAGAACAACTATATACAAAACCCAAGTAAAAGTAAATTTTTTCAAAGTCCGAGATACCGCGCTGCTCGTTCGAGGATCGTTTCAGTTGATCGCAGAACATTCTCTCGGTTGGATGTGTCGCGGGAAAAAATCGATTAGAAAAATTGTTAAAACAAAACTAACATGGCGAAAACATTCGTTTGCAATTTCATATAGAAAACACGATAGTGATATGGTGTAGAGTGTGTGATCAAACACGATCAGTAGCCACGGGAAAAAAAAGTCCATCATCTAACGAGTTTTGTGCGGTAGATACGAGTTAGATCGCTTTCTCAACACAAGAAAAGGCATTCGATTCGTTAAACAAAAAAAAAATTAAGTGTTATGCCACAAAAGTGATCGTGTTAGTGAAATGATAAATTGCCTTAGATAACCACATAGAGGTTATATAGATACATTTTACAAACAAAGACCTTTTACCTACCCCCCCACCAGTCAAATTTAATTGAAATCACAATGACTGCCGAATCTCTAAAGCCCTTCATTACGCTGCCATCGGCAGACAATTTCTCATCTCAAAAGCGATCTCCACACAATCTTATCACGATCGGATTAAGTGCATCGTTTGTGATTCTGTCGGTTGTATTGCTCGGATTCACGGTAAGTGTATCTCTTGGGGGGCATCAAGTAGTGATAGTACACTATGCTTATTAGATGCCATTTACTTGCGTACAGATACTCTTTAAAATTACTGCGAATTTGCGAATTCTAGAGGCAGATACTTTATTTGCGTTGTTTATTTGTTTATTTATTTTTTGGATCATACCTACTCGTTCGTAGGCTTTTTTTGAGCATAAAAATACCAATAAAGATACACGAGAATGGAATGTGGAAACTTATAGCTAGACTAGGGTACAGAAAAGACTTTGGCACATGATGGTGGTCCGTTCTTGCTTTTGGCAATCACAGATAATTAGAGCCTTTGTTGCCTTCAGATACTGAATTGTAAAGCAGTTTTTTTACGAGCGTGATTTTTTTTTTTTTTTTTAGATTTTAATGACCCGCTGACCGAATAATCGAAATGTGACGCAAATTTTTAAAAATAGCCAATCGCAAGCATATTTCGCAGAATATGCATTTGTTGGTCACCATTTGGTGGTCATTTAATTTTTAATAGGAATACCGAACAATGTGTAAGATTACACTACGCATTCTGGGGCTTCTGACGAAATCGGTAAAGTTTGGCGAAAGAATTGCGTGCACGCGTTGAGATTTTTTTGTTGGTGTCCCAAAGTTAAGCTGAAGTAGAGAATAGTTTCATAGAATTTCTTCCAGGGTGTGGAGATGTGAAACCAAAAGTGTACCAATTGCTATTTGGGTGATGATATCAATTATTCAGAGGATTTGTGTGGGACTTAACGATAGTCATAGGTGGGTAGGTATCTACGACAAAATAGATTTTTCAAAAAGAAAACAAAAATAGGCTGGTCGTTTATTGGTGGTTATAAACGTAATAAATCAACGACATTTCTGCTGTTAATACAGAACACTGCATAATAAAAAGCTTCAGCTGGACTTTGTGTGCAATTGAAACGGTTATTGTAAAAGCTGCAGCTATTCTAAGCCTTCCGTGCCTTCCTGCAACTGGTCTGCCCTCTTTTGGAAAGCGAAGGCAACGGTGATTTCAATAACACCGAAAAACTTAAAATGGCTCTTTAAAAGGTTTAAACAGTTCTCCTTGAGCCTTGAGTTATGGAGCATTTATTATGATCCTGGTCAGCAAGGAATGGGGCACTTCTTAGTTGAAGTGATGAACGATTGGCCCCTGCGGATCCGAGCTTGTTTTTGGGTTGCGGCTCTAAGCCTCGAAATCAACCCATCGCCCTATCCATCCAGATCGCATGTATAATTTCGAGGTATTGGTTATAAAGGACCTGATAGATTTCCTAGACAGGTCATGCTAGCCGGGATGTGAGCGCGTCGCCCCCCTGGTAGGCCAAGTAACAGATGGTGGGATCAGGTAAGGAACCTCTCTGAGTCCCGCCTGGGGATTGCGCCGGAGTCTCTTGAGTTGGTGGCGGAGGATCGAGAAAGATGGAACGACCATTTAGCCACCCTCGCTACGCGACCCTTTTAAAGGATAAGCGGCATTTCGAAAATGATGATGATGATGGTTATAAAGGCGGCCATGCATTGCATCTGACGAAGGGACAACGGAAGAAGAGAAGGTAGGAAGGTAGCTATTGAGGTGTGGCTGTCCGAGCATGAACCCAAATGTATCCTGGTATCCTTTTGCCCGAGATGTCGTTGATAATGTCGAAGAATATTTGGTTCAGTGCACCAAATATGTTTTTTTTTAGTAACCAGGCATTTGCAGAGAAAGAGGAAGAGAGTTTCATTCTTCATTTACATTTCCGCAACTTCGGCAGTGGGGAATGTTTGTGGGGGATAACTAGTTCGACTTTGCAGCCAGCTCTCCATTTAGCCTATGTGACTCGATCCTATCGCGCTTATCTTGGATAGGTTTATCAGGATGCCTTCTGTTAAGTTTTTCAGTTATGATTTTATACCCTATCCCATAAGATAGGAGGTATATTAAGTTTGATTTATAGTTTGTAACATAGAGAAATAATCACCGTAGACACCCAAGACCTTAAGGGCATATAATCGAGACCGAATTGTAAGTCGAATGAGCCATGTCCGTCCATCCGTTCGTCCGTCTGTCGGTAGTTTTTGGACCTTAAATTTTGAGCTAGGAACTTCAAACTTGATATCTGTTCTTTCCAGGTCCCGAAGCAGCAAAAGTGTAAAAATTTCATAAATCCGCCCACTGACACGCCAGCTTAAATTTGATGCGATATTCTCGCTTAAGTTTATTGGAATTGGCATTTAAAAAAAAGTGAAAACCGCCCCATAAAAGCCATAAAATGGCTTTATATCAAATAAAAGCCATAAAATGGCTTTTATTTGATATATTTGCTTCAAATCCAAAAGCTTTCACTGTAAAATGTTCAGTTATGTGCTTAAGCTATCAACCCAAATGAATAAGTTTATGCCACGCCCCCTTTTAAAGGCGTTTTTAAGTATAAACCAAATCCGCTATATAATAAAGCGCTATGTGCGTAAGTATGGCACGTAGAGTTGCCAAATGACAAGTTCAAGACGTGTAACTCGGTAGCTCACTGGGAAAGTGTTCGGCTCGCGTTTCGTTGGTGCGGAGCTCAAATCGCGTCGGGGGGCTGAGGCAATTTTTTTTTTTTAAATAGATTATGCAGTGCTTTTATTTCCTTGGGTTCATTGGAGTGTCTAACACGTTAGTACCGAAAAACGGAATGCTTCGCCTTTAAAGGATTACTCCAACTCCTGCCCACTTCCTCAAGAATTAAATATTCCTCTAGCTCCTGCCCACTTCTACCAGAATACCTTGGGCTCATTGGAGTATTCCTTGTTAGTACCTGTTAGTACTGGAAAATGATATGCTTCCCCTTTCTAAAGGATCCTTCCAGCTCTTGCTCGCACTTCCTCCAGAATTCTTTGGGCTCATTACAGTATTTCTTGGGTTAATTGGAGTTCCTGACCTAGCAGAACCGAAAAATTATATTCTTCCCTTTTTATAAAGGATCTCTCTAGCTCCTGCCCACTTCCTCCAGAATTTTTTGGGCTCATTGCAGTAATACTTGGGTTCATTGGAGTTCCTGGCCTGGTAGAGCCGAAAAATTATATGCTTCCCGTTTATAAAGCATCTCTTTAGCTCCTGCGCACTTCCTCCAGAATTCTTTTGGCTCATTACAGTATTACTTAGGTTCATTGGAGTTCCTGCCCTGGTAGTACCGAAAAATTATATGCTTCGGAAAATTATAAAGGATCCCTGCAGATCCTGCCCACTTTCTCCAGAATTCTTTGGATTCACCAGGCTAGGAACTCTGGTATGCAGTACCGAAAACTTCTTTCATAAAGGTGAAGCATATAATTTTAAGTTAAAAGTAAAAAGTACAAGGTTAAAAATAAAAAGTAAAAAGTCAAAAGTAAAATATATAAAGTTCCATATTATGTGACTAGGTGTGACTGATCGGCTCGCGTAGGGTTGGGTTGGGCCCAGGGCAATTTTTTATTTTTTATTTTAATCGATGTGTGCTTCGTTGTTCCTGTCGTACGACAGGCTTTTTCTTTATTCAAAAGGGATTGATGCCATGCCCCTTTTTTAAGGAACAAAATTCTTTACTGACAAAATCTAAAAACAATTAAAGTTAATAGAAGCTGAAATTCAACAACCAATATTTATGACGCAATTCGAATCTTGACAGTGATCAATTGGGATGGGGTATCCCATCGCCATTCGCCTAAACAGATTGTTACCCTCCCAGTAATTATTGTATGGTTCGGCCATATCCTTCTTTAAATGGAGCAATTGTCCAACCTCTCTCCCATTGAAAATTGACAGTAAATATGAGTGGATTTGATCCTTTAACTACTTCTAGCGGAATGTGGACCCTTTCTGCGAGGGAGACGTAAAGAGCTGAGCTTTTCTAAGCCAGCTGACTTGCACGCTCGTTTCAAATTTTTCTATGCTCTGGAACTTTAGATAATGGTGACCTGAAACTTTCGCCAAGATGGGCAAGTTTCTTCGGGCATATATAAAGATCGCAAAGTAGCCTTTACGGGGCCTCTCGGATAGCCAATTATTCTGCCTTTAAAATTCAGGTAAAAATCCGGCAAGCAGTATGATATTAATCTTTTCGGTGATTTCAAAAAGACAGAAAGTTGCTGTGTCCGCACGGTCATTCACTATCCAGCACCCAGACTTCTTAAGTGTTACTAAACTACATAACGAGGTATCTTTTCTACATAGCTCGACAATAGGTGTAAGAACTCTGTAAGGGAGTCGTTGGAACAAACCTTGATGCGCCCGTTAAGGTTGCATACTTTTGAATTTTCTGAGGGTTATAGCCTCATATACTTATATACCTAACGCGAGCCACCATACATATTACAGTGATCCACAACTGGAAATCGGACGCACTGCAGCTATGTACGTCCGCAAAGTAATTTCTGGTTAAATCCCCACTTCTGCACATGCCGCCTTCAATCCTCACTCTGTGTTCGATGTTATGATTTCAGTTAGGTTTTGGATCGAGCATATGGTACCTAGATACTTAGCGCTATCATGTAAGGATAGGATGGAGCTATGAAACCCTTCCTCCTCATTGTCCAAGCTTAGGTGGAAGCCTGGAAGGACCATTATTAATCACCAATAGCTGGCTGTGAACAGATGGGACAAACCATCAAAGCATCAAATCCAAAAATCATCAACCGCAGCCGAATAAATGAGCACAAAAAAAAACGATTGGTTTGACGGGGAGTAAAAAAGGGTTAGGGCTTAGGAAACTATGGCTTACAAGCTGTTTGCGAGTTCAGCAGATCAAGCGTTGTGTTGTTTATATTAAAGCCAATAAACTTGATAAGGATTTATGCAGGAGAAAAAAGAAGAAGATATTTTAAAACGGAGCTCGACCTTTGACCACTTTTACTAACGCTACGGGTGTCTGAAAACTGGTTTCGAAGCTTAATGCTAACAAATTCACAATGAACTCTAGTCTGTCACCAACACCAGCTGTTCTTCACATGGACTTCAAAAATTTACTCAACCCAGCAATAGCAGGCTCTCGTTTTTAGTACGCTCCACCAGCTTTCGAAAACGATGTATTGGATAGTACAATAAGCCATGCCGTTTCGGCATCCAGTGGATACATTGCTTAAACGACAGAGCCCCAGGTTTCCGGATACACCAGTAGAGTTCTACAAGCTAGCCTTGCAAGAATTTTTAACAGCATACTAGGTAAGGAACTGTGCCCAGGTAGTTAAAGAGAGCGCTGTATTTTCCGATTTATAAAAAAGGCGCATAAGACGACCCGCCGAGTTATACTTACTTACTTAAGGCAGCGCTACAGTCCGGGGTGGACCAGGGCCTCAGCCAACAAGCTTCGCCAGCCAGCTCTGATTCTAGCTAGCCGTCTCCAGTTTCGCACGCGAAGTTGGCTGAGGTCCCCTTCTACTTGCGTGCGCCACCTGAATCTCGGTGCTCCTCTACCGCGCCGTCCCTGCGGTGTGGATTCGAAGATTTTCCGGGCGGGGGCGTTGGTCTCCATCCGCTCTAGATGACCCATCGTAGACGTTATGTTTTGACTCTTTTGGCTAGGTCGGTATCGTTGTACAGCCCGTACAGTTCGATGTTATATCTCCTCCTCCACTCTCCGTCTATGCAGACGGGACCGTAAATCGTCCGAAGAAATTTCCTCTCGAAGCAGCCTAAAGTGTTTTCATCCGCCTTTGACAGGGTCCATGCTTCTGCACCGTAAGGCAGGACTGGGATGATGAGGGTCTTATACATGGACACTTTAGTTGCTCGAGAGAGGGCTTTGCTACTCAATTGCCTACTTAGCCCAAAGAAACAGCGATTGGCAAAAGTTATCCTTCGTTTGATTTCAGTGCTGGTGTCATTGTCTGGATTGATAGCGGAACCCAAGTAGGCAAAGTCCCTAACTACCTCAAAATTATAGCTGTCGATGGTGATGTTTTGTCCAAGACGTCGGTGTTGGGTGTCTTTTCTTAATGACAGCATATACTTGGTTTTGCCCTCATTGTTGCCGAGTTATACAGGAATCTCCTTTCTAAATCCTTTAAGATTTTTACAGCAGTTTTGCTCGGTCGCTTAAATTTCTGGATTGCAACAAACAAACTTCTAGATGAAAGTGGATCCCGTCTTTGTCCTTATTAAGTTCGCAAAGTCATTCGTTTCAAAATGGAAAAAGCTGTACGTTTTTTCGTCGACTTTAGGGCAGCCTTCGGCTTTGGCAAAGCCCTACTCTACAAACTCTTTAGCTTGGTAATGCCACGGAAGTTTGGCAGAGTATTGGAAGACCTTTACCGGGAAATTCTGGCTGCAGTTTCGAATGGTGAGAAGCTCTCTGACTGCTTTTGTATGATAACAAGCTTAAGACAAGGATGTGCTCTAAGCTCACCCTTATTTGTGTTATTCACTGAGGAAAATAGCCAATTTTCGCCTTGCAGTATTCAGTATGCTCGGGCTCTAATAAGGCCTTGTTGTTTGCGGTCGACGTTGTGCTGATTTCCTACTTCCCAGAATCGCCTCAGCTTATGATCAACAAACTGCACCAATACTGTTATATGTGGAGGCTGGTAGTAAATTTGAAAAAATACAAGGTAATGGGTTAAGGTACAAGAGGCGTAGGTACAACTTGTATTAATGATAGGTGAGAACATAGATAGGTCATGTCAGACATGTCAACATAGAATGGTCAGAACATTGAAGTCGTTCGACTATCAGGACCATGCGTTTTTAGTTTTTAATGTTTAAAAGATGAAATAGCCTCAAAGTCTGTGCAGTCAAGTCGCGCTACATTCGTCGGGACCTTAAAAGACACACACACATTTGACCAAAAATAAAAGATTTTGGTAAATTCATTCCAAAGCTGATTCCAGACGTTGCACAAAAAATATTGACTAAAATGAAAACTTTTGTCTTTTGTATTCTCTTGTTCCCAAAGTTTTTTTTTTTAAACCCAGTCAGATGTCATAGGTGATTTCTATGTTTGTGTCAATATCCCAAAAACCCATTTTAGTTTTGTGAAACGTGTCACATAATGTTGAAATAAATCAAACGTTGTCTATTGCTTGACGCTTTTTGCTGACAAATCATAATTGTTAAATAAGCCATAGAAAACGTTCACAAAAAAATATCAAAGCTATTTGGCTTCTGTTTCTTTTATGCCAAGTTATGTATTTCTTATAGCAATGACAGCTTCACCCCAAATTCTTTACTCGATGGCGTTCACCATACCATTTCAAAAAGTTCAATCCAAAAATAACAGATAACAGCCCACTAAAAACAGTTCTCAAGTATGTTTGATAGCTTTCCACTCAATATATCCGAGCTAAATTATTTCCAAACTTGCAATTTACCATTCCACGAACATTATCCACTTGAGGATTTAACCTACTTTTTCCATTAAATAGCCTGGAACAAAAAAAAAAAAAACTAAATAAAGACTTTATCCCACAACACGAACGAGGATCGCGGGACAGAGCCCTTAATCTATGTATCTTCCCAAGGGCGATTGTTTAGATAAGCAAAAGGCTAAATAGTTGCATTGTAATGGCAAATAAGTCAACTTGAATCATGTGCTCTGCAAAGCAATAAAGGGTGACCAGACCAAACCAGACAAAAGCAGACCACCAAGCGACGTGGCTGAGATTATAAATTACATCATCGCCCTCTCAGGGTAAATTGCTTTTTAAGTGAACAACAAAGTCTTTGATATTCAGAGTGACACGGTGTGCATCAGTGTCATAATGAAGCGTGAAACCTTTTTATCGCCCTTAGGGCTGGTGCAAGCATGAATGACCATTCTGACCCCCATGTGACAGCATTTGATGATGCTGCAGCCCAAGGTTCTAGAGAGGGAAGACAAAATCAAGTCTCAGACGACGACATTAATAAGCCGGAGTGCCATTCATTATAGGTGCTCATCGGCTGAACAAGGCCTGTGTAAAGGAGCACTGCTGAAAAGGGGCCCCTCATGAGGGCTCTTCGGCGTACGAGTGCAATCAAATTAAAATTTATCCAATTCAGGGAGAAGGAATGCTGCTGCTGCTCAGTTGGATTTGTCGTAAGCGTTTTATTCGACATGCTGGGAATAGATTTCTCCGTGGTGTATACACATCGTCTCGGTATTGAGCGTCTGGCTCTCAGTTGGAGTTATGCTCTAGGAAGTCAGAAACGCGACGGTGAGTCTTTCACATCCGGAAATGTAATTTATTGAAAGCGAGACTATCCAGTGAAGAGGAGAGATTTCCGACAAATGCGTGATTTGAGAAATTTCTATACGTTAATTTGATTTTCTTTTCTTGCTATGTAATACAGAAACTTAACGAAGCTGTATCTTTGCTTCCAGTGCATCAACAATAACATCAATGATAATATCACTCAATTCAATTTTGAATCGCAAACGCACTTTCATACATCAACATAAATTGAACACATGGCTTTTAGCAAAGACAACATTCAATCGAGTTGCAGCACCCAAATGCGTTCAGTGATATCTTTGACATTTTGACAGATTTCAATCATGTTTGATGCATGTCTGGTGTTTTTGGTGTTACTCTACTTTTCAGATATTTTTTAAGTGCGAATAAGTCAATGGCCACATCATTGCAACCGGTCATTTGTCAATGTCATTTGAAACCATTGAACCAGATACATACGTATAACATATGAAAGCTGTGCGCCTGTGTCTAATCGTCATTTAGATCTCTAATCATTCATGTAATGAATGGGTCTTTCGACATGAGGCAGTCTACACATTTTTTATGACTAAAAGCTCAAATGTGCCTTGCTCATAAGAGTGACACAATGGAAATTTTGTTTCATTTTGTCACTCACCACAAAAATGACATTTGCTCTGTAACAATAAACGCATTAAAATCATGATTTATGGGGTCATTCAAGATTTGTGGCACTGCGATGACTGAAGATTCCGTCCCTTGTGATTTAAGCTTAAGATAAAGATAGGCTTGCTCTACTTCCAAGCGCGCTTGCTCTTGTGTCTTTACTTACTTTTTTGTGCTACTTGTTACAAAAACATTTGCACGCAATGTTCCTATTGTGAACTTAGTTTAAAATAGAGTTGTGAATGATTTTGGTGAAGCATTGATTGATACAATGAAAAACAATGATTGTGCGATAAACAATCACTTCCATCCAAAGTAAGCCTCATTGGCGAATTAAATAATATTCGATTTAGCAGTGGCTCGAGTAGAAAGTGACCTTAAACAGATGTGAATGGCCAACAAACTTGATGGGATCGCATACAGAATCATATTGCTGCAGCGCCCCATAAAGCAGAAAATTTAATTAAAAGACGGGGAAGTATTGATGGAATACGCCTTATGGGCCTGGCCTAATGGATCCGTTGCATCCGTCACGTTGAAGTACACAACTGAAAATTAAGTTAAACTTCTCACAAGAACGTATATATTTAACTGAGTTGTCAGTTGTGTACTTCGACGTGACGAAGGCAATGAATTTATTTGGTCAGAGGCATTACATCGAGTTAATTTCTTTAAGAAACGCTTTAAGATTGGCGGGGTTGACAGACAATAATAGTTATGGTTTCCATAATAATAGATAACATTTGGTACAACTTAGCGTGAAAAGGAATTCAAATATAGTTTTGGAAATAGAATCAAGGTTTAACACCCATCTATACTGTGACATGAAAAGATCTATTGCAGCGCATTCTTTGATTAAGGTTTTGAAGGCTAAGTTTATAAACTGCCACATTTCCACCGGACACCAATCCGCGACTAACACAAATCCTAAAGTTTCCCACAAAATTAGAAATTTATGAAATCCGTAGAAATTTTAATCTGCTCGGCAAGAGGTTAGAAACAAATCTCCTTAAAATCTAATTCACTCTTTTTACACACCAGATACCACTTTGAAACCTGTTTACAAACCTTTTGCTCAGGTTTTGCTTAGAAAAAGGAAACGAAAGTAACCAATTCATAAAGAGACAACGAAGCGGTGTTTCAGGAGAAATATGAAGCGCCTGTACTTGCCAATATGTGTTAGATCAGGAATGGGTTGAGAGACGGCATTTCATTACTTCTACTTTTGTTTAGCATGCATGAGTTCAAGAGACCTTTTCTTCACCCCGTTGATGTAAGCTCTTATATTAGAATTAGACCCATATTGGAGTGTTTGACAGATGACAGGGCTAAATTTATTTGGAATAAACTATCCTGTACATTGTGATCTTGCAAACGGAATTTATTTACGCTCCTGAGAAATATCATCCGTAATCTTTTTTCAGAAACGAAATGATAACAAGAGCTCGTTTGCGTTACGTCAAGATAAGGTTATTTTAGTCCAGCGGAAATTCTTCGAGATTTATTTTTAATCTTCTTTTACTAGGTTTTCTCCGTTTTATGGCCGGTGGAAACAGAGCATTAGATGAGTGGGACTAAGTTTTCTTAAATGTCTATTGGTAGTTTCCTTATTTGCTCAAAGTATGGGACCGATCAAAGAAATCTGTACCCCATTTCGCTGCTTACTTTTATGTATGAATTTTACGTCCTGTCATAAGTTCCACTTTTCGGTAGACAAAAGTTTTTTCATATTTTGGTAAGATTCTATAAGTCTTAGAATAAGTTAAGGTTTCTTCGACTTTTCATAGCTGTCTGCTTTGGAAGCTATGTTGACCACGAGAAGTTAAACTTTAATTATTAAGGATTAATTGAAAAGGGACATACATAATGCGACACTTTGAAATAGTAAAAAAACCCAGCTCCTTTTCTCCGACTTCAAATCATCTGTTCTGTACACGTTACCTTTAGAAACTAATTGACTTAAATATAACAATCCACTTTACATGAAAATCTATGCATTTTCCCCCAGATTTCGGCACCATAGAAAAGATTATGTACATATTTGAGGTGAGCTTGCTGTCTATATCCTCTTTCCGTTCTTCTAGCGAAGCTAATGATTTGAGTTTTGCGGAAATATTCAGATTTTTCTTCCTTGGTCACAAGAAACAAAGGATTCTTCTTTCTGTCCTCATGTTTTTCTTTAACCGAATAATTTAATCATCGCCGTATGACATATTTATAAAACCATGGCGGCTTAGATCTACGAGTAGGACATTTACAAGGATTGGCCATACCAGTGCGAAAAACACTGCTCTTATAGAAAATCCCTTCATAAAAATACCTGCATTGTTGTTTTATAGACGTAAAGCGAGGATAAGAGGGAGACGATTAAAAATAAATTCCAATGTGGCTCCACCGGACTTAAATCAGATTAATTTATTTTTCATATTCTCTTTTTCTGTCATTTACACTCTCAAAAGGGAGCAGCGATGTCATTTCCCGGAAGTGGAAAAGTTGTCCATTACTTTGTTAGAACTACAATAGAAATCGAATTTGTGACTCATCTGTCATACCTGGACAGTTTCAATTTTCTTTTTGATTCTCCAACTGTTACAGTGGTGTGCGAAAAAAAGTTGAAAGTGTTTTTCGAAAAGGCTGAATGAGATTTATGAGATTTTTAATCGTTTGCCGGGAGGATTTCAAATTTGTATTGTGAATCTCGAAATTTAAGGGAGATAAGTTGAGGATATATGTTAATCATGGATTAGTGTTCGGTGAAGATACTAAAGGGTTTGTCCATAAGTGAAGTTATTGAATTTCATGAGATAACGACCACCACACCAGATGCATTAAATTGCAATGGTTGGGGATAAAGATAAGCTAAGTGTTTGGTGTAGTAGATGCGCGCATCATCATAATTTCATACTTCTTTGATAATGAACTTGGCCAGGCATCACACAGTAAACTCCACGATTAAAATTTTGCATGAGCGATTTTCGATTAAGTAAACGACGTTTGCTGCAAGTGGGTACCTACAATTACGCACCTAGTTAACGTTAACGTTATTATTATAATTATACTTCTATTATTTTTTTTTAGATTAAAATGGTTTCGAAGTCTTATTATTTTGATTCGACCTTCATCACCTTCGCTAGAGTAATGTCAAACGATAAAGTAGACACCATGCGGTGTCAAAGGACACCTAAACACATTTTGTTTGTAATACATGAAGTGTCAAAACAATTCTTGTAACACCAGCCCAAGTTTAGAAATTAACTTAAAACCAGTCCAGCCAGATCGATAAAAGTAAATGTAACACTTTTCCAAGGCTAAAACTCATGATAAATATGAGTTTCAGACTGCGAAAATTGGCGCCACCACTTCCCACGCCATCACGAATTCAGATACTAAGTTTGTACGTCAAGATTTAAAATTGTTGTTCGCGTGGACATTAATATTTTTTTTTCTATAAACTCACACTATAGCCGAACTGGTGGCAACCTGTCAACGAAAAAAAAAACATGTAAACACAAAAACGTAAACATTTACCATAATGTTTACAATAAATCATAAATAAATTGCTTTTATCAGCGCCGTGCCAGAGACAAAACAAATGACAGAAACAAATCTTCAACACGTGGTGAAAATGTTTAAATAATGCTGATTTTGTTTTAATAAGCAATGAAAACAAAGTTCAAAATCCACTGTAAGACTTTAAAACTAATTCCAATATTTGACTAGTTCAACTCACTAGACGCGTTTTTCCCCCGCGATAAAAGTTGGACAATGAAAATTCAATTTTATGTCACCTGAACGGATCTGATGAATTAATTCTTCACACTTTTATGCTTTCATCTTGATTGTGTTGGTTGATGAGATTTTTGATTAGACATGGAATGTTTTTTCCTGAACAACTTAGTTGAAAGTGAAAATCTCTAAATGGAATTTTTTCACATGGGTGCCACTGGGATTTTTTTTTGTTTTCAAATAAAATATTTAAAACAACCGGCAGAAGACTAATTACCTTGTCTAATCAAAATCACCGCCTGTGGGTGAGGAAAAAGGAAACGTGAATTGTTCATTTTCAATTCGACGAATACAATCGTGTGTTGGAGCTAGTTCTATTTGCTGATACAAAGTTGTTTTGGTGACATTATGGAAACAAGTTCAACAAGCTGTACACAAAGCTCTATTTGAATAGAAATAGAATCAAGACATTCCTCGAATTCGAACTTTTGTTGTGATAACATTTATGCATTCATTGTCGATGCAACGGCAAGATCGATTGGCATCTTTTATTGGAAATTGAAATGTCAATGGAAATTGACTTTTTTCCGACAATGTTGCGTGCGAATTGACGTAAGCGTATGTATTCTCTTCCTAAGAAGTTTTTCCTTTCTTGAACATTCGGACAAGAATGTCATGTTTGATTGCGTTTGATTTACAAGTTTTTTAGTGATGCAATTGGCACAAAACAATTTTGGAGGGCTTATGAGAACGCCTTCATTGGTTGCTGTTATACCATTGATGTGTTGCATTACAAGTATCATAATGCTTTGCAAAAACTTACTTATTCAGAGCTGCGAAAAATAACCCTTGAACATTATAGAATGTGACATACTTGCATGCATAGCCCATTATTATACAGGATGTTTCCTAATTCGATGTCGACACTTTGGGACATGATTCTTCGATGTAATTTAAGAAAAAATCGATATCATGTTTTGAGGATTTACCAAGAGTTACTTTGGTGTAACCTGACTCATGTTTACGGTGACTGCGCTGAAGAAAACAACAGCCCTGTTGTCGTATTTACAACAGTAAGGAGCACCAGCCCGCTTCGGGCGCGGGGTTAAGAATTGGCTAGACGAAAAGTACGATAACACGATGACCGTTGGACCAGTTTCTTGACCTGATCTTCATCAGACTTTACATTAATGGATCTTTTGTGTGCGGAAGAATGAAGGAAACTTGTTTACTCTACTGGAATAGGAGCTTACAATGATTTCGATTCGGAGTGGACTAAGAAGAATTCTTAGGACCATAAGGACCCTGAAAAACGATAATTTTAGTCAAAAAAAAAATATTTCCCCTAAAAACGCTCCCTTAAAGTGGGCGGAGCTCAAAACATTGTATATAACAAACTAAAATCAGTGAGTAAGTGCAACAGTGCGTATGAAAAAGCTTCGTTCCGTCTGTAACGGATGGCGGTATACCCTATTCCTATTCCTCTTCTTCTCTCCATTCCTATTCTCTTTTTAATTCCTATTACCTTTCCATTGTGTATTTTCTTGATTTCTATGCCCGTCACGTTACTATTCATGCATAAATAGAAAAAAAAACCGTTAATTCCTTTTAAGGTTTTGTTTAATTAATTAAAAGGGGCGTGGCATGTCCAACTCCTTAAACTAGAAATCAATATAAGCATAGAAATATCCAAGTTTGCGGCTAAAATGTACGCAAAAATGCAATTTTTTGGCTCAAATTCAATAATTTTGTGAAATTGACCTTTAAAATGGGCGGGGTTAAAAACTTTGTGTGAACAGAATTTAAAATATTGTCTGGAGTACTTTATGTGCCAAATCTTATTTCTTATTATTTGCTGAGTAAAGCTTAAAAGTAGTCGAAACCTATGTTTTTCTTGAAAATTATGAATTTTTCTTAAATGCTGGCTCTAAGTGTGAGCGTGGACCAAAAGCTTGTATGAATAATATAAAGAACCAGGTATTTTCTACATAATGCATTAAGTAAAAGTTTTCCAATTTGGAGCAAAATTATTGAGTGAATTGCATTTGAAGGTCTACTCTTTAAATCAATGCCACCAGATTTTCACGACGTTTTACAGTTTTAAAAGCACTGGAGGTAGTTGCGGTTTTAGACCGATTGTGGGCGTGTCTGCAGGCGAATTTCAAAATCTTAACACTTGTATTGCTTCGGATGATAGAAAGCGAACGTACAAAGTTTCAGCTTTCTAGCTCAAAATTAAAGACCCTAAAATTGGCGACATACGGACATACGGACGGACATGGCTCATTCAACTCAGTATTCGGTCTCGTTTATAAGTTTTAAAATATGTCACACTGCAAAAGTAGGCATTGTCGATTAGGTTAGGTTATGTTGAATTGGGTGGCTGCCCCCGCTAGGCAGGAAAGCACTAAGACCAAAGGAGGTCCATTGTGATACCACTTGTAGAACCAGAGTTACCATAAGTCCGTGCCTATTGCTTTTCTGCTAAGAATTATTCTCGAGATGGTAAGGTGTAGGGGTAAGCAAATTCGGTGTGAAACCTTAGGCACTCGGGGAGAGTACGCAGGCTGATTTAGGGTGACCGTCTTCGGTGTAAACCGGTACTACAGGCAACTAACGTTTGAATTGGGGGAAGGGAACGTGGAATGGGAAGGTAATGGTAACCGAAACAGTATGAACACGTACCAGTGGGAATTGTGTGCTGGTGTTCCCATGGGGGTGGAAGGGTGTTTAGATGTTTTGTTTACTATTCCCCCTTAAGTGAGGGTTATCTTCAATGATTGGAGAGTGCAGGTGGGATAACCGATTACGTTAAAGACTGCCGCTGATGTAGGGTAACCTTTTCGGTGTAAACCCGTACCTCAGGTGACTCAAGTCAAAATTAACCTTGGGGGGAGGGGAATAGGAGAGGTAGGGGTAACCGCGAAGCGGAATGAAAATCATACCAGGGGGGAATATGTACCGGTATTCCCATAAGAGCGGAGAGGTTAATGCAGCCTAAACAGTATGAGCTGTTACCAGATCGGTCCAATCAGGAAAACTTGTGGGGGGGGGGTGATTGGGTTTATTTGGCACACCACTGTAAGGTGCTACCTCGCCCACATAGAGGCTCCAGGTGGAGGAGGGATGAGTTGTGTGATTCAAAATTAGGCGTTTAGCCAGTTTGACCCGGAGATAAAATTCATTATCCTCTTAAAATCGAGTTGCGCTAGATCATTTAGATCATCAAAGAAGTATTTACCTAAGCTACCTTCCTTCTCAATGTCGATAGGGAAGATATTCTCTTACCCTACCTTCCTTCTCAATGTCGATAGGGCGAGACAGTTGCACAGAAGATGAACCATTGTCTATTGTTGATGGTGTGAGCGGTTCAACTTTCGTCGTGTTAAAGGTTTTCAGCCGCAATTTCTATGCACCAAAATTTGAACTCCTTTGCCTTGTTTAACTTGGTCAAAAGTTCTTAAGAAATAAAATGTGAATTTGGGGTTGTCTCACATATTGAAGCCATTAGTGGCGAGGCCGTCGGTGGATTTAATCAATTTAAACATCTTGTTAAGTCAATCCTTGCTCTAGGTTTCAGCTGTCTAGCTTGATTTCGAAGACATAAAACCTTCACACACACAGACGTACGGACATGGCTTGATCAATTCATAGGGGGTAGGGGTGGGGTAGTGCAGGGGTCTACGGTTATTATTTCACTGTGTTGCAAACTATGAATAACAATTAATTAGCCCTGGGTCGAGTATCAAAATTATCAAAAACCACGCAAAATGAAATTTTCCAAGCAATCTGAAGCTTAAAGCAAAAAAACCATTTTTCATATTTTACTTGTTGCAGGTTTTCCCAAGTATCATAAAATCAGTGGGTTTTTCCAAAAACTTGTTAAAGACTCACCATTGTTATTCTCATTGCAAAAAATACTCAAATATTGTGTTCATTACGCATTTTTTGGAAAA
This sequence comes from Neoascia interrupta, assembly GCA_947623515.1. Classification (NCBI taxonomy): domain Eukaryota; kingdom Metazoa; phylum Arthropoda; class Insecta; order Diptera; family Syrphidae; genus Neoascia; species Neoascia interrupta. Next base: position 19,832,966 of record OX392462.1, on the reverse strand, counting down.
ATTAGTTCTCCAATTTAAAAAATTATCATGCGCAGGAAATTCGGAACAAGCGAGAAAGTGGATATCTTAAGACTTACACGAAATTTTAAAATTAACAAAACGCAATTACAAAGGCTGTTATTTCTTATATTTAATAGGTTTTTAGTTTAATTTTAGTTTTTCTGGAACCGGGCTAAGCTACAACGTGATTGGCGTAGCAAAGTAACAATTAACCCACCGGATCCCTGGTGTTGCCGTTGAAGTGTGCTCGTTAGCTTTAAAGAGCCGTAAAAATGGACCAGGGTACACCAAAGTAGGTGTTTTCTTAAATCCCCAAAGAATAATATCCCGATAAAATAATAATTTAATACAATATAATATAAATTATACCCAAGAATCATAACGAAAAGTATTGACATGGAGCTACGAAACACCCTGTACAGGGGAGGCTCTAAAATTACCCACCATTAGTTCTATATTGATTCCTAATTTTACTCTTAAGAAGCACACATTAGATTCAGAAAAACTTATGTTTCTAAAACCCAAAAACTAACAAAAATATTTTTTATAATAAAAAACGTTCCTATCACCACTCTTCAGCAAAAGATTATGCAGCAAGAGTTATTCAAAAAACAGATGCACAAAAAATAGAAACAACTGGAACATTATTGACAGGAGGTATATTCCCACACTGTACTTGACATACATAAACCATACATGAATACAAATTCAAAACAAGTAAAAACTCTTTTCACAACACTTCAAACCTGGTTCAAATTAAGGAAATGTGGCCGAATTACTTTAATGAAAACCGGCTGGGTTTTAAAGCTTGTCTTCAACTCACATGGCGGCTACATATGACAACTACATTATGTTGACACTGACACAAGTAATAACCTCGGTTAAGGACGAGGAATATACTCTCTGCCTGATGGGTATTTCAGTAGATATCAAGTTGAAGTCTCTTTTGAAAAGACCACATTTAAAATTTTATTAAACTGAAAAGTGTCATGAAAACATGGTCTAATAATTTCAAACCAGTTCCCAAATTTAAAGCACTTGACAGAGTTTGATATACACAACAGTGTACATTCGAATAAAATCCGCCATAAATTATGGCAGAACCACTGTGCTGTATCTGTCACTCAAAATTAAAAACACTCACACATCTGAAATGGGTTTCCTTAATTACGTCTATAATTCATTCTGTCATAAGAACATTGTTTGATCTCTTCACAGGCCTATCATCTAAACCAAATCCTCTAATGACAATTATTCCAAACAAACAGATTAGTTTCGCCCAATAAAAAAATCGTAATTAATTTTTTTTTAATTTACATCTGATCCCGACACTGTCGCAAAGCATTTAAAATGACTTCATCAGCAGTGGCAGCACACTTTATGCATTACTGAAGTGACGATTATACCTCTGCAGTGGATTAATTAATCCACTAATTCACCGCAATCAAAATGAACGATTAGCGAGAAGCATTTAATATATTCTACTTGTTTCTTAATTGACAAATTAATACGAGTGTTGACAGTGCAATTAATATGTTTTTTAATTATTTTCTATCTGCCTATTTTCAGATATGGAACTCGATTCGCGTCTGTGAATTACAGAGGGACGTCAACTCTTTGAATAAAATTATCGGAAGCATGCAGAAACGGCTGGGTTTGAATTATTTGGAGGATTTAAAAGAATTCGAAAATGCGGTAATTAGTTTTGTTTACATTTATTTTGTTTATTGTTGATGGCGGGGAAAAACATCCAATGCGAACTCACGCTCACACGCGCTTTTTTTTATTTTTACCAACGTCACAATTTTTGTTGGTCAGTTTTGAAATGGTGAAATTATGTAGGTACAGATCGGACTTGGACTATTTTTTACGTCGGACTATATTTTTTAACAGCTGCGAAGTGTGTCTCGCCTCGGGACCCGAAATTAATTAATTAGTTTTTAATTGCATTTTAAAGTGGTATTGTATGGAGTTAATGGCGGGAAATATAAACGGTTTTAATACCTTTTCGCAAAAGAGGTTGGATGCAAGAAGGCAAAGAAATTTTGTTTCGAAATTAATTTTGGGTAAGAGCGGGTATATTCGGAATTAAAGTTGACGGTTTCCTTCGCCTCAGTAGCAAGAGAAGGTGGGTTAAGCTGTTAAAATGTAAATAAATCAATGTCCCTCAGCTATATACCATATGAGCAACTCAGCTATCAAATAGACCCAGTAATTATGGTGCACCTCAGATGTAAGCTAGTACTATGAGCTATGGCTAGAGTTCTAGTACAGTAGTTCGCACTTCTTTGAGCAATCTAGGGTTTATTTTCGTCTTCCAATTTGTTCCTTTTTACTTTGACATAGAAGGAATCTGAATGACGATGGTGTAAGTCGTAAATATTCAAAGTATTCACTTCTTTTCTGCTCAGTTTTAATACCTCATAAGATATGGCTCAGCGAGAATGTTAGCCAAGTCATGGTTCTCTCGCACACGGGTTCTCGTACCAGGACTTGGCTTCTTCGCTATGCCATATTATGTAAACTGAGTAGGTAGAAAGGAGGTTAATACGATTTTGAATACTTTTTAGTTAAATCATTGTCCATCCGCTCATATTATCCTCAGACTATGACTATTTAACCTTAAGGAACGAAGTCTTTTGAAGTTGAAGAACTCCACTCTGAATGTGCTGACCTGCGTGCTGTCTCGATGCTCAATGATACGTCTACGACAATTGAGAAAATAGACTGTCTGAAAACAGCATTAATCGCAAGTAAAAATTCTGCTCTCTTCTGCGATCGAAAAATATTCTTTTGCCTAAAGCGAATCAGTGTGGCTGTTGGGCTGGAGGTCCGTGTCCTTCATTAACAAAAGATAAAAAAAAATCGCACTCTGGCAAATCATAGAAAAACAATTAGGCCCAAATCGACAGTTAATAGAGATTTTCATTCATTTCGTGGCTGGTATAAATAAACCAATTTGTGTGATGGAGAATACTCGGTGTTTTATCAGGATTGCGAACAACGTCACTGATTCCTTTGATGTGCAGGGAAGGATTTCAACTCTCATGTGTTTTTTCAAGATCAGCATTTAACTCGAACTTTTTTTTGTAAAATTCACAAGCTAACACAAGAGGAGTAATTTTTCGAAAGCCTGTGAAATTTATGCGTGAACCACAAAGCAGCCTGGGCTTGGCCTCGGCTTGACGTTTACAAGTTCAGCCATACGATTTCAGTGTTTCCCAACACAATAAAGCTCGGCTTCAAAATGTTGTTTTCAAAGAGAAAGAGTGCGCAAAGAGAAAACGTAATGCTACGTAATGAGGCTCAGAAGCCCAGCACGAGTTCAGATGTGCTGAACTTTTGATACGTGTGAAGCAAATGTAGTGAGTCACGAAGTCAATCAGTCACCTTTGGATATATTTCTATAAGTGTGTTGGTCATGCACGGATATGACGCAGAATATATGAGTGTGTCTATATTTTGAGCCAAATTGCATATTATTTATTTATTAGTTGGACATAAATGTTCCACATAATTATGTACACAGCACTAGCTACCAGGCCTTTCGGCTGTGTGTGGGTACTTTTAAATTTATCGTGACTGCATAATAAAAGCTCTCTCTCCATGAGCGAAATGTCATTACAAAGCCGGTTCAAAGCCCACGTATCGTAACGGCGCGAAGCCGAAGCCTGAGGCTGCTTTGTGGTTCCCGCTTTAGTTGCGTGAGCCGATGAAATCGATATAATTGACAGTTCTCCCCGAGTTTTGTCTATGGCGCGTTTTCAAGGAAAAGAAGCAGAGGCGGCTTAACTCTGCTTAACTGTTACCTTCTGTGACTTGAATAAGCCGAATAGTTCTTTGTAAGACATCCGAAACCGACGTCATAGCCCGCACATTGAGACAGATTCAAAAGCAAACTTTGACTTCGTCCCGTTGCGATATGTTGGCTTTAAATCTTCTTTGAAATGATATTTGTATTGCAACATTAGAAAATTGTTTCTTTTCTGTATTTTGAGTGGCTATTTTAGTTTTATAGGTATGTTTTAAACCACTATTAAAAATTATTATCTTCAGTGCGTATACTTCACATACTATGTGAGACATGCGTCTGACAGCTCAACTGCTATATTTTTTTCAGCTGTTAAGCTGCCAAACGAAGGGAATGTTCAGATCTCCGCTACATTAAGTAACTTTACGCTTTTGCCTTACTATTGGCAAACACAATTTTGAAGCCGAAGCAGAGTTGTGTTAGGAAACATTTAAACACACGATGGCTGAACTTGTAAACGTCACGCGCGCCGAGCGGGGTGAAAGCTTGTTTGTGAATCCAGCTTTAAAATGAACAGGAATAACTTTTGATACCTGAGAAATAAAGAATAACTTGTTCGTGCCAATTGTTGTATCATTTTACAATTTAGTTAGGTACTAAGCAGATAAGGGCCCAGATTAATCTCCAGAGCCAAAGAATCAGTTTCTCAGTGAATATCATCCGAGTTAAACTGAGGTTAGACCCGGTAATCTTGAGAATAATAATTTAAACTTTCTTAAATATTTTCTATCGGGAAGAATGACAGTTTCTTTTGAACTTTATGAACTATCTATTGATTTAGTCAAAAAACTTTCATTGGACTATTTAAAAGGAGAGGGCATGGAGATAAAAAAAATACAAGACCGAGCCGTCTGCTGGTTTATTTAGAGATCTAATGGACGCATTCTTAAGCGGTGTCAGGCACGGTGTCAGGCACATGACACAAGTGCCTGCCACCGTGTACTGACACAAGAAAACCCTCCTGCCACACACAAAATACAAATTTGTACACACGCCTCGAATCTAACTGAAAAATTAGAGGCAATTTTGTACACATCTCCACAGTCAGTATCCACAGTCACATTGCTGACACAGACACGAAAAATCAAAATTATTTGATTTCGTTGACACCGTGCCTGACATCGCAGAATCTGTGCATGCATGGCCGCACACAGTACACATGAGGGTACATAGACATAAGTGTCATCACTGACATTTTCCCAAAAGTGAAAGGATATAACACATTTCGCAAAAGTCAAAGGACCTGATTCGATAAAGACAGTTTTTTTTCAATAGTACCTTGGCCCTTCTTTTACATGCTGCAATAAAAGTTGCTGTTTAAGATTTCTTCCACCTTGATCATTCTCAAGGGAAAGAACGAATTAAGGCTTTCGTTTCGGATTCAAGTCAGAGAAGGCCTTGAAACTTATTAACAAGTCGGGGAATTCGAATAATTATCACCCGCCAAACGTGCATGAGTTCCAAATTTAGTTTAACTAATTATGAACTAATATTGGTGGGGGTTGTTACCCTTATTTTGAACAGAAACTACTGCTGAAATAACTGTTTGATTTAGTTACAGTAATTCAATGTCATTCACCCTTCCTTACAATCGTACACTTCATACAGGCAGCTAATAAATAACATCGTACCTCAACTTAACCCCAATTACCTACTCAGTTTATGTAGCAATTAAAGTCCTAGTTTTATTTACCTGTAAGACCATAAACATGCTGTCAACATGGTAAAATACACTCCCATATAATTGGTATAGTTGGGTCGATTTAATTGACGTTTCCTGTCCAAGTTTACCTCGTTCTTGCTACCCCATAAAAACTCACATATTTCGAGTTATGGGTTTCCACCAAACTTGGTGATTTCCAGTCCAAAAAGAATAAGACAGAAATGGTTACGGTCTGCTAAAACGTTACTCGACATCAAAGACCAATCCGACAGTGTCGGTCCGTCGCGTCGTCGTCTTTCTTAACACAGCTTTCCATCACCCGTAGGCATTTTAGTCAATTTTAATTGTCGCAATTCCTCTCTGATGCTAAATACTCACGCAAAAATTCGTGTTATTTTTAAAAAAAAAAGTTAATATCTCAATTAAAATCAATAATTTTACGGTAATGTGACGAAGTAATTCGTATAATTAAGCAAAATGAATTTGCGTGTAATGAGATTAAAATCACAGCGAAAAAATGGGAAACTTTACACGATTGATTGCGTTTTAGATACAAGATACAATAAATGGTGTGACTCCATAAATGGCTTATTTGAATAGTTGCGGCGGAAAACTTGAAATGTTGACAAACGTGTGTATAATCGGCAATTATATCAGAGTGAACACCGAGAATTTGGTCATGGGTGACATTGTCACGAAAAATCAATGACGGAGTTTGTCAGCTGGTCGGAACATTAAGGTGATGTTGCAGAAAATTTTCAACTTGGAGTTTTTTGGACGACCAATACTAAGTTCAGAGAGAATTGAGGGCTGGGTGAGAACTCTTTTTGTATAGGTATATGTATATTTAGGGTTAGGAAAGCAGGAATAATAATTGTCATTCTTAGGAGCAAAGTCGCAAGTTTTTAGCTTCTTCTTTGATGCTGTGTTTTTGAATCTTTGGCTAAAATGTTGGTATATGCTTTAGGTGTCCCTTACACATGACAACACTTGGTTTTGCTCTCACTCACTTTTCTATCTCTTCTTTTATTAAATTCAGAGTCAGAAATGTTTTCCCTAAACATATTGGGGCAGCGATCTACATCCCCGTTCTGCAACAATAGGCGAAATTTGTAGGTGATCTAAAACACCTTCCTTAGCAAAGAAACATGCCGAAAGTTTGATCTAATGTGGGCTTTGCAGGTCTTCATATCCAATCATTTTGTTGACGATAGGCTTAAAGCTTTGGCATGCAATTTTTGTTAACTCCGGGGCAGATTCCCCTGATTAGAGCAAATGTACCGAATGTGAATTTGGGATCTATGGAGGACTAATCACCCCAGGATATTAGCACTGGGGTGCGTTACTGCACGGCTTGTTGGTCCGCAGCTCCACACACCTTGATAATCTAACATATGGAAACTGTGTTCCTCACTTTTCAATTAGAGGAAAATTGGGCATCGCCAGTTTAAGGTGTTAAGAAGGTTCCCCAATGAACACAATGGGCCTAGCTGTTGGTCTACGTAAGCCGATAACTATTGTCACAGGGGCAGGGGCATCCATCAGCCTAACTCTAACCTAAATCACTGCTTTGCCTGCTCTTAATTAACTTCGGAAAGACTTTTAATAGGGTGGACAGAGATTTTTTCATTATGGTGTAGGTTTGGCATACATAGAAAACTTATACCTCAATCATTTAGGCTTCTTACAATGGGTTAAAGGATTGTGAGTCAGACTGTGTTTCGACAAAGCTGCATCCTTTTACCAATGCTTTTCCTGTTGGTTATAAGTGCAGCGCAGGGTAACTCCGACGAACTCAGGTATAATCCTTCCGGTATCTGCTGAATTGGCTGGAACCTAACTTGCCTTACAAAATTTTGACTCCGTCAATGTGTCTTGTCCATATGATTGAATTCGATGACAAAGGCCCTTTGCCTTTACTCATTTTCTAATTAGGAATTTGTAACAAAAGTGCGTTGCTGTGTGGTAAACAACGTCATGAATAAATTTGGCCAAAATTATGCTCGAACCTTAAAAAAAAGATCAACTACGTTGAATTCAGTAAATGACAGTTATTTACAGCCAACATCCGCACCATCTGTTGGCTCACGTTTTAGTATAATGCTTGCCTCTGACTTTTTAAAGGTTTCTTCCTTTTAATACCATTTTTACTCTTCCTTGTAAGGGGTAGCAACACACAATATTCTCGATACAATGAGTTTGTGTTATTTTTTTATACCCCACCCAGGGTAAATAAAGTTCAATGCATAATTTGTAACCCAGAGAAATAATCACCGTAGACCCTTAAGACCTTTTAGAGATATGATCGAGACCAACAGGAAAATTGGTTAAACCACGACCGTCCGTCAGTTCGTATGTAAACAACTTTCAGGCCTTTAATTTTAAGCTAGAGAGCTGAAATTTGGTAGCTGAGCTGGAAGTCCATTGGACCAGATAAAGTTTGAGGGCCACCTCAAAAAACCTTTAAAAAAACACTTAATCAAGTTTAAGCTATATTACTTTTGCGTCAAAATATACGCAATTCGGAATTGTCTTTAAGGCGATAGAATAAAATTTCATCGAAGCATTGACCACGCCCACTATTTAACCAGTTTTAAATAAAATTTCAACTTTTTTTTTAATATATATAAAAAATTTAGAAAAATATTATAATTCAAAAAATTTAGGTATACAAATTTCCTCCATTTTTAATATACAAACTATAAGTCTGCGCCCCCTTTTGTGGGCGTGGTTAAAAAAAAAATGTATTTTTTAGCCAAAATGCAGGGTTTTCGGTCCATCAGCATTGCATACCTAAAGCGGCATTTTGAGAAGTTTTTCAAGACAAATGATACTCTCAGAGTGTTTGTCCCCTTGTGGAGGTATGAGGACCGTGAAAAAGAACGAGTCTTTTTTTTTGCAGGTGACAATGGTAGGATTCGAACCCAGACCTTGTTGGTGTTTGAATTCGAATCCACGCCTCGGCTGCAATAAGATATTGGGACGAGTGTTGGCTGCTCGAAACGTTCGCTCATATCAAATATTGAACTCGACGAAGTGGAAGATTCTTGGTATTATCGTCAATTTCCTTTTTCGGGTTTCAAAAGGTGGTATAACTCGGGTTGATTATGGATGCTCTGCTTCTCTAAAATTGTCTTCAAGACACCCAATCAGTCGTGACATTGTATTTGAGATACCACACAATTTAAAGTCTATTCTTGAAACATTGTTCTTGAGTTTTGTCAAGGAGCGCAGAAACAGCCTTTTGGTGCGTCTTATTTTTGGTCGACGTGGAATTTTGACACAACTCAAGGTCCTCATTAGACAATCGACTTTTTGCAATTCTATTTAAACAGCAATGAGGACATTAGGAGACAGCATACCCTCTTATAGTAACAATAAATACACGACTCATTTTATGACTGACGAATTCAATCGATCTGTACATTTTTAAAGACATAACCCACTAAGGACGACTTTCACCAGAAAACGTGTTACAACCAATAATCATGCCAACTAATGATGTTGGAAATGCTTGAAATCACACTACGAAAATAGAAGAAATCACCTGAAGTTTCACCCTCTTTGCCCGTAATTACATTCAAAGGTAATGGCTCTCATAAATCATACGTACTTGCCTATACATCCGTTGGCACTTGAGTAAATTTACGATTTCTAAGTCGAATCGACCGATGGTGCTAAGACCTCCATCCACCTCAGAAGCATCAATAAATTTATCGTTTCGTTCGCATTAAAAAGGTATTTTCATAGCATTGCACTGAGAATATTTGACTCTGAAGATGGTCCTCAAAAATATATATATTTTTTGTTAAATTCTTAAAAGCACATAAATTAATATTCCTTGTTTTTCGAGATTTATATATCCACCCTGTGAGCCGCCTCTTTGGTCTTCATAGGCCAATATAAAATGAAAATATAATAAAGTTAATCCAACCTGATGGTAGACGTCAGCCGATTATCATATTCATAATTCAAAAATTCTTGTCCGAAAATAACTTATTTATGAGGAATATAATAAATAGAACACCGGTTCCGTCTTATAGCAGTAAAAATATTAAACACATTCCATTTTATAGTAGTGGCCTGAGGTGTGATACCTCACAATGTTGTAGGTGTTCTGCATCTTGTACCAATAAATCAGCCAATAAAGTTTAAACAAGAAAAAAATCCATTGAAGTATAAATTGGATAAAGCGGATTAAAGACTTATTTATAATATCTTTTTTTATGTTTTGCGTTATAGTGTAGCTGACAGACAGGTTATTTGTTTATGTAATAATTTTTCAAAACGTGTGGATTTATTTTTAATCCAATAACCTTTGCACTGGTTGGCGCTTAAATGAGGCTATTGAAAGAGAAATTTTAGATACAATTTATTTGTAGGAATATTGTTCTAAAACACACGTAATTTGAAGTTCCTACAATAACAATATCGTAAGTGTGGCGGTGTTTATGTTTTCTCAACTCATATAGTTTGTTTCTTTTATAACGACTTGTAAAGAATCTAAAATTAGGGATAAATCATATTTTTATGGGATTTTATGTGCTTTTTATATGCTTGTTGGTGGTAACTTTATTGAAGTGCTGATGTATTTATAGAATTCAATCAACTCGTAAGAGGAAATCTATATACACAAATTCCTTGACATAAAAATGAGAATGGCCCTAAAATTTAAATTGAGTATGGAACTTAGTCAACAAATTTTTCAATCAATACTTGAATGTAAGAAATGTTATTAGAAAAGATTTTTAGTTAAGTTCGCTTTTGAAGTTTATTCTCGTGGTAGATGTTAAAGGATTGCTTCCCTTAAGGTCATGGAATAAAGAAGAGAAGAAATTAAAGGGGTTAAAAAAGAGCATTTCTTAAATGACAGGGCAGACAAATTAATGAGAGAGCATTAGCTTCGTCTTCCCACACCATACTTTGGAATAATAGTTTTTATTCTTGCACCAAAAAAGGATTAAAAGAAGTTCGTTTTATTCTCTGAACAAAACACTGCAAAGTAGTGTCCCAATCCAAGAAACCGATAAGACTAAGAATGAATTCAATCTAATGCGCACAGTCAATCAATTGACGCTCAACATCGTGTACGTGTAGAAGTAGATTGATCAGTTCAATCGATTGACCTCAAGTTAAAGAATGACTTATAATTTACATAGCAGGCACATTTTAGACTTCCCTCTTTTCTGTTGCTTCAAATTCGTGCGTCTCGAAAGGTGTTACAAGGCTTGACCTTGTCTTAGGGCATGTTGAAAATTATCGAAAAGCATGAAGCATGTCGAAAATTTTCCTAGTATGATATTAATAGTATTGTAGAGTAGTAGTATGATAAACATGTATGCATTGCAATGTGGGCTTTGGTTGCCTGTCAAACATAACAAAACATAGCTTCAAACATCACTTCATTCGCAATCCTGAGCTCTAAGCTCTCTATATATACCACGTGTTCTTAGGCTCAAAAAATAAAACTTTTCGAAAATATCAAAACGTTTGTGAGAAATGAAGAGTCGAAAATGCATGACGTTTTTCAAAGTGTTGGAGGCCATAACTTTTGAACGGCTTATTGCTCAAAATCAATATTGAACACGTATAAAGCAACTTAAAGTAAACCAAGTGCTTAGGTCATATTTTTCAAAAACACTTCGAATACTGCAGCTTTGACGCATTTTCGAAAAAAAATTGCAAAATTGCATGAAAAAACGTGTGTGTGTGTGTGTCTAAACCCCCCCCCCCCTCCCCCCTTTATCTCCTGTGCTGTTTGGTGGAATTCTATGAAAAACGCGTATCGGAAAAATTTCAAAATTTTAAGGAAAATTATAGCGGATTTCGAAATTTCAAATTCTTCTCAGATTTTACTCAAAAACATAAAAGAATTTTCGAAAACAATTTTTTAAAGTTTTCTAGTAGCTTAACGGTTAGGCGATCTTTTTCAGATTCGGTTAAAGTACAAAGCTTACAAAAAAAAGGAAGTCTGCTATAAATTTTTTTAAATTGCTGTTTTTAACCTTAGTTTTTAGAAGCCTATTTATAAATAAATAAATAAATAGAGTGGCGCAACAGCTCGAGGTGAACCAGGGCCAACTTCTCAGCAATGTATGCAGGTGTGTTGATTTCTTTTACATTCAAAGGGACCTACAATTTTTTGCCGAATCCGAACGGCAGCTTGAGAAGTTTTTCAAGACAATTGATACTCTCGGAGGGCTTGTCAGACCCTCGCGGAGGTGGGGACCGTGAAAAAGAACAAGTCTTTTTTTTTCAGGTGACAATGGCAGGATTCGAACCCAGGCCTCCGGAGCTTGTTTTACCGTTTAAGCATAAACCGGTGGCCATAGAATTAAAAAAAAACATCCAAGGCTAGTGCTGGTAGTTGTGCTATTGGAAACAAGTCTAACGGGAACTGGAAAAAACTTCAAATTATTTGTTTTATGGATTTGAAATTTAAAAAATTAAAAAAAGGTCAAAAGAACGCGTGTCTACCCCTCTATCCCCCAAACGGTATAAGGTATAATTTTTTAATTAACACCGGGCATAGTCTATCTTCTTAAATTTTATACAAAACTAAAGCAGACTTAGAATTTTAAAAAACTTCGAAGATTTAGCTGAAAAACGTGAAAGAATTTTCGAAAACTATTTTTTAAAGATTTCTAGTTCCTTAACGGTTATGACCACCTTGTTTAAATTTGGCTGGAGTATGTAATGTTTAACTTCATCAAAAACGTTTCAAAATTGCCGTTTTCGACCCTAAATTTTTAAGCCCATTCAAACAAGCGAAATAAAAAACAGCATATTTTTAACGTTTTCTCAGAAGTCCATCTCCAGAGAATTTGAGAAAAGTGGCAAATGCTGGTTGTAAAATTGATCAAAAAGTCTAACGGTAATTAAAAATAATCGAAATTGCTATTTTATGGGTTCTGAATTATAAAAATCCTAAGAAAGGCCAAGAAAGAGTATGTCCTTCCCTCTATTTTCGAAACGGTAAAGCTTTTTGTCAGCCTATTTTTAGAGTAACGAAACCCAATATAAAATAACCCAATATAAGAACAGTAGACAGCACTACGAAAAAAGTATATTATAGACTCTAAAATATATTCAGGAAAAGTTTTAATAAATAAATAGAATGATACACAAACTGCGCAATATAGATGACCATAACCTTCAACAAAAGCCGACGGACCGCTCCGCGTATGTCTTCATACTTGGCGGTCTTTTTTTTAGCGATAACGAAAACTTATGCTATTCTGTCAAGGTCGGTAAAAATCCCACCGATCAATTGGAATTCAACAACAAATTTAGACAAGGCGACGCACTTTGTGACTTCAGTCATGTGACTTCCTTAGCATCATTCTTCCGAGAATTGTGCAAAACTCCCGCGCCAACACCTGAGGCACAATCTTTCAAAAGACCGTACAAATTCTCGCATATGCAGATGACATTGACATAACCGGAAGAACCCAGCGTGATGTCATGAAGCCTTCGTGAGTATTGGGATAAAAGCGGCGAATATGGGCTTTAAACTCAACGAGGGCAAAACCAAGTATATACTGTCATCAAGGAGAGACCCCTTACACCGACCTACGTCTTGTGTAAAGCATCACCATAGATAGCTATAACTTTAAGCTAGTGAGGGTCTACCTGGGTTTTGACAAAAAAATTCAGACAAAGCCACCAGCGCTGAAATCAAACGAAGGATAACTGTTGTCAATCGCTGTTTCTCTGGGCTAAGAAGGCCATTGAGTAGCAAAGCCCTCTCTTGAGCAACGAAAGTGTCCTTTCATAAGACCCACATCATCTTAGTCTTGCTTTCCGGTGCAGAATCATGGACCCTGTCAAAAGCGGTTGAAAGCACTTAAGGTCCTTCCGAAAGGAAAATCCTTCGCATGACTTTTGGTTCCGTTTACATCTACACAGACGGAGAGTGGAGGAGGAGACTTAACACCAAATAGTCAGAATAAAAGGACTGCGATGGTTGGGTCACCTGGAGCGGACGGACACCAACGCCCTGGGCCAAAAAATCTTCGAATCCACACCGCAAGGGCAGGACAGTAGAGGAGCACCGACCCTCAGGTCGAAGGGGACCTCATTCAACTTCGCGTGGAAAACTGGAGGCGGCTAGCTGTAGGAACGGAGCTGGCTGGCAAAGTTTTAAAGTTGAGGCCCAGGTCCACCCCGGACTGAAGCGCCACCTAAAGTAAAGTAAGTAAGTATTTGTTATAGTCGGAACGAAATGCGTTGCTGTGTCAGTGGTTGTGTCTCGCAATTCAGCATGCGCGAACACGTGTATTGTGTAGCAACACAATGTAAATGGTGCATCTTGCTGTGACTCTTATTTAAGGTAAAAATAAGAGTGGGACACAGACACGGATACTTATTGCGATGAAGGTTTTAAGAAATATCTGTACAGGTAGTGAATTTAAAGCTATTCCGTAGACGAAGCACGGAACTGATAAGTTTTCAGGAGCTTAGTTTTTAACAATATGTATAGGTTCAAATGACACACAATATTGGTCCTTCGGACATAGTTCCTCTAAGCTGCAAGTGTAAAAGATAAAGCTAAGGTACAAGCCTGCCACGTAACTGCGGGAGTCACTATACTCCATCAGCCTTACATTCGTGGAACACCATTATTGGCAATGTGCTGCGATTAAGTCGACCTGACTGGCTTATGATGTGCTGATGTGACTGTGCGTAAAAGATAAATAATATCGTGATCGCTAGATCTATCAGCTACCATCTCAAAGTAGCCGTAGCCAACCATAAAACGCATGGTCTGCCTAGCCTGCAATTGCATCTCAGTTAGTTCGATCCCAGTCTTTGGAAATACCGCAGATAACAGTTGAGGTTGTTTTGGACACATGAAGGTGTTTTCGAGTCACTAAGGGCCAGCGTCATAGTGACGTTTGGGCCATAAAACCCGATGTACTTGGGCATGGCATTCAACCAATGCTAGGTTTCACGGGTTTGGACCAGTGGATGCTTCCCCGTTTCCTCCAACTTGGACGTTTCTTATATTTTAAGAACAACTATCAAAACGCTTGCGAGTGTCTTTGAAGCTAACGAGTTCTATCGAATACTATTTCAGCTCGGAAGAGCTAAATCAGTTCATTCTAACCTCATTGCGATGCACTTTTATTCTGGGCCAAATACCAAATTCATCCATCAGTTCCATCAATTTAAACTGAAAAGTGATATCACAGTCTAAATATATTCCCGATTCAATTAAGCGCACCGAGAATTGATTGATATCTACATCCACAGCACAATCAAAGAATCTTCAGGAACATTAATTTCTGTGTTCGGAATAATTTCCCTTTGCCCAAAAAAAAAAATTGTATTTTCGCGCTTGTTCCGTCCTAAATTCGTTTGGTGCGCTGTGAGTGGAAAATAAAATTATTAAGTGTCAGCTGAGAGGCCGGGGGTGACGCTAGTGGTGGGATGATGCTGCGAAACATTTTTTATTCAGCAAATTCAATCAGTTGAGTTTCCTTTGAATTGATGTGGACGGGACGGGCCGGGAGCAGAATATCATAAAACGGAAAGTGAGAGCACAGTTGCTTCCCGCACACTTTGGTCCTAGAATGAATTTCAATTAAAATTGGCGCTTGGCATATAGAGTAGGACGTGGCTCATAGACGTTCGGGAATCAAGATGAACAACATTTAAACTCGACGCAAACAGTGTTATTGCACTGTGGCATAATAATTGTCTGGCGCATCAGCATACAAAATCCCACTTCACAAATTCAAATCTCACTTCGCTGGGGTACTTTTGTAAATTTAAGTAAATATAGTACCGGAGCACTCAAAGTCTGGGAGAGGGAATTATTCACTTTCACAAAGTGGAAAGCAGATAGACTAAATATTCGAACGAAGGTCATCGAAACGTAGGTGGATGTGAGTTTGTACCACAACGACACTTTGGAATCCATGAATGCAATTGGCATGGGCGTTGAAATATTTATTAAAGTGGGTTTTCGAGACAACCAAATTGATGTATGAGTTCATTGAATAAATTTACTTATGGGAAGCGCTTGCTGGACGACGAAACCGCCTTACAGGAACACTTCCTTTTCTAACTGAATTGAGTACTATGCACCCGCAGAGACCTGGGCCAATTGCGCCTCAGAGAAAGCCCAGTCGATATTTAAATTTCCTTCCGCTGACCTTGTCGATGTCTTTGCCAAAAATCACAAGCGCACGTCAATTTGACGCGATCCATTTATGCAACTCATTTAAATTGATGATCGAGTTGCTCGCCTGAACGACATCATAATTTATTTATAGCTTCATTGAATGTGTCCAAAAACGCTGTTTTTGGATGGAAAACAATCCAATTGACTTTCAAAAGAATTTATTGCAAACCCGCATCTGTTTGCAATCGTAAATCGCTCGAAATATATAGTTTTTTTTTTTTATCCAAAATTAGAAATTTTATTTCGCCAAATAGATAATT
The DNA here is from genome assembly GCA_947623515.1 of Neoascia interrupta. Lineage (NCBI taxonomy): Eukaryota > Metazoa > Arthropoda > Insecta > Diptera > Syrphidae > Neoascia > Neoascia interrupta. The sequence continues at coordinate 19,817,043 of OX392462.1, read as the reverse complement.
GCAACGAATTTTTAACGATCGATTCGAATGAATGAATGCGTTCCGCCAAAGACTGATCTATCATAGTGACGCAAGACTGAGCCTTTTTTTTGCAAAACATGGTGAACGTCAGGCGTTGGCAAATTCTCAAAACACACGGTCATTACTTTAGCAAGTCATTAGCTTAAGAATGCGATCGTGTTGTATGCACGAAAGGTGTTGTTTAAAAATACCTCAAGTCACATAATTTCTTGTGGTTTACGCACGCATTCATTTCAAAATAGAAAGTAAAAGGAATCAAAAAGTTTTAAATTAGAAAATCGCTTTTAGAAAAAGAGTGGATTTATTTTTATGCAGATTATCTTGTTTGCGTCTGGTTGTGCGAGAATTTGCAGCTAATGATGACAAATTGGTCGCGAGTTTAATTGCATGCGTTGAAAAACGTGAACTTTTCGGAGAAAGGTTGAGAGGGGGTTTTTTATTTCACCTTTAGACAATACTGAATTGGTGAAATACGAATCTAAAGGTGAAATACGACGACATATAACCCTTATTCCAACTTCAGAAAATACCAAAATCCTCGATTCTCGAAGAGCCGAAATCCCACAAGACCCAAAATCTCGAAACGGTTAGGAATTTAAAAAAAGCCTGCATAGGGGCACCATATCCCCATATTTATTCCCCTGTTGCCTTAAAATACATATTAAACTGTGCTCATAATATTAATCTTTCGGGATTTATTTTAAGGATTTTGAACTTCACGGTTTCAGGACTCTTAACCCTGCCCATTTTTTTTTCTTATTTGTGACGTCTTTGAGTTTCTAGGGCCCAGTTTTTCAATGCAGATTAAGATTTCAATTATTTGGACGGAAATTAGAATCAATCTTGACTTTACCTGCCGAGCTAATTTTTTAGTACAGGGTTGAATTAAACACTTAAAATTTCGACTACAAAATATATCGATAGTATCAAGAGGGAAAACAGCCTCAATCCAAGACACCCATTTGAAGCTAAGCCTGAGGGATGTCAACATGCGAGCGTTTTGTAGTCGGAATGTCCAGCTGAGCCGAGCTAAGTTATGCAGTTTCGAGCAGCCCACCATGACGATGCTATCGAGGGCAGCGGTTAGTCGAACTGAGGGTGTAGGTGTTCGTCCTAGAAATCGACAACGCAACCAACCTTAAAATTGCCACATGGAATATCTAATCCCTAACAAAGAAGGAACTTAAACTTGTTGACGAGGCTAAAAAGTATCAGCCTGATGCCTTTGATATATCCTCAATTAAGTTTAAATGTTCCGGAACTAGATACTTCGCTGGTTGATCAAGGCTCTTCTGTCGGTCTGGCGTTTCACACATGGCATGACTGCACTGATGGGCGTGGGAATACTCACAAGCCTCCGGTTGTCTAAAAATGTATTGGAGCTTATTCTGCTGGGGGAGGAAAGTTTTGATCTTAAAACTTAGGCTTGAGCGATCGACTTTGGTCTAGTTAAGGTGTCGAGGAGAGTCAGAGTATTTAGCCTTCTTGAACGAAATGGACTTCTTACGCCTAATGGATAACTTCAATGCTCGTGGACGGAGAACAGCACTTAGAGGAGTGTGATTGGGAGGCACGGTGACCCGGATTAATACCGGAACGGAACTTATTGGATTTTTCTGTGCTTTTCGCTTGTCCATCATGAACTTGGTACCGGCGCCGTTTAAATAACGGATCACTGGTTGACTTCCTTCTGGTGACATCGTTTGCTGGTGCTGGAAATATCATTTGTGATATCCGCGTTTTGAGAGAGGCTGAGCTGTTAACTGATCACAAAATGTAGGGTTTTGCAAATTGCATGTCGTGAAACGCCAATGACAATACACTTAAGCCAGGATATCGCATACCAAATTTCCTACGGCTTTCAGTTTCATGCTAATAAGTAAATTGGGCGTGTTAGTGGCCGGATTAAAAAAATGTTTACGTTCAAAACTATGAATTAAACTCAATACACCTACCTACCATCCTATGCGATGGGGTATTAAAACTCTCCCATTACTTTTTTAGTAAGACCTACGTTCTTTTCCGGGATTCTTGCGCTCTTCTTGTAGATCGCCCATTAGATGAGACCCTCTTTTATAAGGTTTCGTCTAGAGATGGGAAATTCGCCTCTTTTCAGTGAGTCGACTCACACCGACTCTTTCACTTCACTGAGTCGACACGAAAGATTGCTTCAAAAGAGTCGACCATACTCCAAAAAACGAAAGAGTCAACCCAAATTGGATGTATACCCAACTCATGCACAAATGGTTTCAGTCATTCAAGCTATCCCTTTTTTGCATGCCAGTCGATCAAGTATACGAGTGCAAAAACAAAAATAAAAACCCAAACACAAAACAATAATACCGACCACCACTCCAAATACTCCAGATCCTATCCAACCTTACAGGATACATAGGTAGTGGACTGGAATTCAAAACAAAACCGAAACACACATCACAAAAATACCCACCACCATTACAAGTCCATCCAACCCATCCATCGATCCAAACAGGTAGAGAGAGAAGCAAGCAAAAATGTGTATCTGATGTTGATCGCCTCCCGATCTCGACTCATCCCTTGACGACATGACTGTGTGTTGCGCTTGCGATTGCGATGCATACAGTGGTGTCGATGTGAATCGTCTCTGTGTGAATCGACTTCTGTGTCTATCGACTTTTGTGTGTATCAAAATAATTTGGTATCGAATCACCTCACTGAGTTGATACGACTCATTGAGGTGATTCGAATCTTTTGAACTGAGGCGCGTTTGTCGACTCAGCAGATGGACTGGCACATTTGAATCGACTCACGCAGGTGTTTCCCATCTCTAGTTTCGTCTAGAGCTACTCCTTGAGCTCATGATGAGTTTCTCAGTCTTGTTAAAGAAACGTCCTCAGCCCACCAGAGAGGCCGTTTCTTTTCCTCCTGAAGAAGGGAGAAAGCGCCTCAGTAAAATATAGTAAACTCTTACGTCAATTTTTGTTCAGCAGTGAAGCTTCTAAGTCTTCTTAATTAAGCTTCTCCCAGTTTGCTTTTCTTAAGTTTTCAAAACTTCTCTGACTTTTCTCAATTGAGCGACTAAAATTGAATTTTGCGTGGGTTGACTTTGGGTACAGCTTCAAAAATCTTTGAATTCCAATGACCTACTTTACTTTTCAACAAGAAACTCCTTTCCCTCAATATTTAACTAAAATGGTGGCCAAAAAATTTCAGAAGTGACTAAAATTCAAACACAAACGAGCACAAAACGTATCAGCTCAAGAAAAAAAATGTTCCGCCCTTAAGAAATAAAACTGAACCTGTGTGGCTAAAGTAATGGAAAAGGAATAAGCACGATTCCCCGACTTAACTTATTCATCATCTTCAGAAATTGAGTATCAATTTTTTTTGAAACAGCCATATGGACTTAGTGTGAGCTTAACCCAAAATCAAAAGATGCAATAAACTATCATCCTGTATTCAGAGAGTCTAATGGAGAAAATGTTAAAACGAAAATGCAAATACTTGTTACCTTAAATTTTCATATTTCAAAGTACAACATAGAAGCAGGGAGCGCACCCAAAATAGATGAATTAAATTTAAAACAAATTATCCTGATAACCCCTTTAGTATATTTTAAGTCGAACCTTCTATCTGACCTTACCCCAAAAACTTTCTTAATAAAATTTACATAATTTCAAATGAAATAATAACAAATATCAACACCAGCAACGTCAAACCAATAAAATGTTTAAAAACTTTTTAATTCCGCATAGCAGCTCTCATGTTCACGGAACTTCTCGGTCCCACACCCTCCGATGTATAGTATAGTATAGTACTTTGCATAGCTTCGAACCTTTTACCATCAGCACGTGGTAACTGTGAAATTCTTTGGCATTCTACACTTTTTGTTCATAGCCCCTCTCAATATTGACGGCATTATGGCCCTTAACCACCTTCATAATAAAATTTGTATGCATAACTCAATCAAGTTTTTCATCTATTCTTTGGGTTTCATTTCGTCAACCCCTCCTTAGTTTGACGGCCTTGAACATAATTTCCCATATTTTTTGTTCTCTTCTCTCACAGTACAATAACGTCCTGGTTGACGATGGTGATGGCGTGGACGGTGACGAGGACGACGACGATGCGGAAAACGAGGACAGTATTCCGACCCATTTGGACTACCCCGATGATGACATCCTCTTAGAGGAAGGTAGTGGCTCATACGACGACGAAGACGACGACGACGATGATGATGATGATGAAGATGACGGAGATCTCAGAGATCTCAGCAAGTATGCCTTTGATTGGAAGAAGTCCGGTGATGTACAGAAAAGGAAAGAAAGGTGCGTACATGTAGTTGTATGCGTACATTCATATTGTGTGCGAAAGGTCACAAGTGTCGTACGTTGACTTGGCAATAAATCACCTCCAATATCGCACATCACTACCTTCTTTTTTTGCCCCACAGGAACACCCGTTCAATATCATCGTCGTCGAATGGAATTCCAATCTACCCGGAATCGTATGCATTGAAAAGGAATCGCACTGGGGGACCAGAGGACGAGCGTATCGAACACCATTTACTGGCGCAGAAAAGTCCCACACCCACTTTGCGGTACGATTGGAGTGAGAAATCGTAATTAACAAAAAAATTTAACAATACTATATGCTATAGGTGTCCTTGTAGTCTCGTAGTGTGTAGTAGTGTGTTAATGTTGAGAAACGATTCGAGGAGCTCCAGGAATGCGTTTAATTGTGTTTTTTGGTGCAATTTCAGAACCAGAGCCCCTACCACAGAGAGTTCGAATATGGAGGGAAATGAGAGGTACCAGAGTGCTCCGAGTAACATGTTGAGAACGCTGAGCCCGGCACCAAGGCATCATAGAACGAATCGAAGATACAGGAATCAGCATTTAATGCGTCCGTTACTAAAAAGTGGTAAACTGAGAGGTAAACTTGAGGAAGGAGGCTAAAAATGCCCTTATTTGGATTTTTTTTTTTTTGTAATTTTTCCCTAGGCAAGCCTCAGCCGTTGACAGCTCTGCCGATGCCAAGGCTGACAGCTGTTCATTACCATTTGAATAGCTCGATTTCAGGAAGGCATGTTTTGCATGAAGGTGAGTGGGTGCGAGAGTATCTCTAGGTATTTTAAAATCACTCGGGGTGGAGGTTGATATCTAAAAAATCTTTAACTTTTTTAGACGTGACCGAAGGCTATATTATTGCCATTGAAATTGAATTTTAGATTTTCAGTTACACCGTTGATTTCCTGGAAATTTCAGCAGCTAAGAGGGGCAAAATCGATAACATTGAATTTGTGAAATTTAATGTTTCAAAAATTTAATTTTTTGTAATACGAAATCAAGAAATTCCATAGAAAGAAACAAGAACCTAATTTGATGAATTGACGTTTTTTTGAAAGATGGTATGAAGGCCAATTAAATGCTATGTTTCCACTGATTATACAAACTGGATTAGATCCATAATCCACTGATTATGGAACTGGCGCAGAGTCATTAGGTGGGTTATATGTTTTCTGCACTTATAACCCACCCAAGTGGGTCACAAGTCCGGACTTTTGGCCCATGGACTTATGACCCTTCGCTTTACTCTTGTTGTCATTTTGTGGCAAAAAAAGAATGCGCATTTAGACCTTTTGACAGTGTGACGTCTACTGGTATTTTTAATAAGGAATGCGAACAAAAATTCTTTTTACATGGAAAACGAACAAACTACGCATTACATAACAATTGTACATAAAAAAAAAATAAGTAAAAGATAAATAAAAAACCGTGCGTTTCGATGCCCGGGAAAATTGTAGACCTTATCAGCCTTAAGTAAGGCTAAAAATATTGGAATGATAAAACTCGGAAAGGATAAGAAAAGTGTTGTTGGTACAAACGACTAGAAACTTTTAAATTTTTTTATATACAAACGCGATTTGCTTGGCATCCCTGGGTCGAAAAATGCAGTCAGATTTTGACAGCCGTGCTAAAAGGTATCTTTGTATTCATTAGACAATTCTCTTTTTGCGTGTGCCCAAACGTCATACGCGGGCTTTAAAAAAGATGGTTAAACTGTTGTAAAGGTGTGGAAATGGAAATGGGATATGAAAATGTTAAGTGAGATTTATGAGAAGATTTATTTTCAATCTCTTCCAGAAAGGGATTCAAATTTGTAGAATGTTCAAATTTGTAGATTTGTATATGATTTGTGTCTCAAGATTGGTGGTATAAATTATCCGGTCAAAAAGTGGCGTTTTATATGGAACTAATACCATGTCTCCACTGAGCACTAATCCTCGATCAATATAAATCTTTATTGAATCGTCTACAAATCGCGCGATTTGCCAAACAAATTTAAATCCTCTCGGCAAGCGATTAAAAATAAATCCTCTCATAAATCCCATTCACCCTATTTACAAACCTATTTCCTGCACCTTTGTAACAGTTTGAGAATCGAAAAAGGAAACTGAAACTGTGTCTGTGCGACAGATCTGTCACAAGAACGTTTTCTATTATGACTTTTACTGAGGAAATCGTTTTTCGCTCCTATGAAATGACATCGCCACTCTCTTTTGAGAGCCCAAATGACAGATACACAGTTTTCGTGTCAAATTAGTCCTATACTTGTTAGGATTTATTTTTAATCGTCTCCCGCTAATCTTCTTTTAATCGTCGGTGGAGACATAGCATAAGATACTGATCAAAATCCTAGGGAAAAAAAAAACTTTCCCACACTTTGCCTGTTCTGGAATCTCTTTCATTAAAGCTTAGTCGTCAAAAACACACAAAACAAACACTAAAGCAGAATTAACAGCAAAATATTTTTTCGAATGCAGCGGTGAACGGCAACAGAAAATCGCTTTTCAGCTATAAAACTTGAAATTAGTCTACAGGAGTACCTTAACCAAACAACCAAAACAGAATCCGAACTAAGGACAGAATTTCTGTCTCCACCGAACAAACACTTGATTCATTTGACACTAACACCATTTTGCTGTTGTTTTGTTTTGGCTCTCAAACGAGAGTGTCGGTTACATTTCCCAGAAGGGAGAAAACAATCTATCACAGATGTGTTTTTCGTGGAAAATTTGAGTTTCCTTTCGCGAGTTTCAAACTCTTATAAATGCGAAGGAGGTTATAAGTAGCATAAGGAACTTTGTGGAAATTGTGAATGAGATTAACAAGGAGATTTATTTTTAATATCTTGCCGAGAAGATTAAAACTTTTATGGTTAATCGTGTGACTTGCAGACGATTTAATGAAGATTTATTTAAATCGCGGATTATTTTCCGGTGGAGACATGGTATTAGCTCTTCCGCTGAATGTATCATGATTGTTTGTTGGGTTTTTCTCGTATTGCATAAGAAATTTTCTAGGCTCATATTGAAAAGATGAAAATGCCGGATTGCTTAACAATAAAAGGAGATTTGTCAAACCGATACTGTGCCTTCATGGAATTGGTGTTACTCGTTTTTCGATTTTATCTCGATGTTAGAATTGACTTCTTTCATAGTTTTAAGTAAAAAGCAAACAAATTGCAAAAAGCAAAAAGACTCACGAGTCACATCCGTTTCTAGCTTAGCCATCTTCAGTTGGCTAAGGGCCACTCCCACTTGCGTGCCATATCCGAGTCTCAGCGCTATCTACTGCGCAGTGTCTATTCGGTGTACTCGAAAATTTTACATGCCGGGGAGTTTATGTTCATCCGCTCTAGATGATCGCAGACGTTGTATTTAAACTCGTCTGCCCTGGGTTGGTGTCGCTATACACTATACAGCCCATACAGTTCGATGATCGCAAATCTTCTTTTCTACTCCTCGTTTATGAAGAGGAAACCAAAGATCACCCAAAGAGTCTTAATCTTGAAGGAGCCTAAACCGTTTTCATCCGCCTTTTGACAAGGTTTACATTTCTGCACAGTAAAGCAGGACTGGGATGATAGAGGTCCTATAAATGGACACTTCAGTTGCTCGAGAGAAGGGCTTTGCTATGTATTTGCATTCTTAGGAAGGATAGCAGTAGGAGTTGATTGTTTAATTAAGGCACTGGTGCCGTTGCCTGAATATTTGATGAAAATCAGGTAAACAAAGGTCCTAAATTCCTTCGGCATTAAGTTTTTCTTCTTGATGACAGCATATAGATTCGGCCCTATATTAATCCTATGTTTACCGAATCCGTACTCACGGAGGCTTCTTTTGAAAGATTGTGCCTGTGGTGTTGGCGTGGGAGGTCTGCAAAATAGACCCATTTTTAGACATCTAATGGGGCCTAATGGACGTCAATGAGGTCTGTACCAATCTTGCCGGAACAGTGTGAGTTTTCCATCGTCATCCTGCAGGAACTGACAGTTTGGCACGGATGTCAACACCAACATTGCTGTCATATGCAGCCTCGAAATTGATGAAAAGGTGGTGGGTATCGATTTGGATTTCCTGGTTTTATCCAAGATCTATTGCAGCATGAACGTTTGATCGATGGTGTACTTTCCTGCCTCGAAGCCACAACTATGAGGCATTCACACAGTAAAGCAGAAAAGATCCTACATGTGTATGGGATGTAAAAGAGACTGATGCTTTTCTCTTTTCTTGAGAAACGATGAAACAATGCTTTCCTCCAACCAAATCCAGAAAATTAAGTGGTGGCGTGCATCATAAGCAAATCGCATCGCCAGCTGACTTGAAAAAGACACACTTGGTTTCTTCATCGGTGCCTTCTTCGCTCAGATTAAATGGTGTATTCTGTCTTACAGCGGGATTCGGTTCGTTTTCGTCGAACAGAAGACGAAACGTCTGCAAAAATCGGTTTTCCAATTCCTCAGCACCGAACGCAATTATAGCTCGATGCTCTCTTTTAGCCCTTTGCTAAAACTTTCGAACATCATTTTTTTTTTTGCTTCTTTCTATCTCTTCAACTGCCTGGTTATTTTTCGGAGAAGGCCCGTTGTGGATGATTCCATCAAGGGAACTCCTCCACTGCCATCCGGATAAAAGAGAAGTGACTTAGAAACACTCAGGACTTCCGTAAAAAAGACCTAGTTCTCTCCAAACTTATATAAAAGTTCTAGGATCTAAATGCGTGTTTTCAAAGGGTTGACGGATTTCCGTCTTTCTTATAAATCTGGGATATCCAAAATATATGTAATGATGTGTTAGGTTATTTTCGATATTCTTAAGCACTGTCTGGCATTAAATGAACTCTTTGATTTTCTTTTACAGAACACAGTAAACTCCCTCACGATGGTGACGTTTACATTGGCGCACCGCATCCCTGGGCACGAACTCTCGGAATGGACAAGACTTTCGACCTTAACCACGGAGTCCTCACAGTTAAGCAGGCTGGCTTCTATCTTATCTATGCACAGATTTTCTACGACAATCGTTTCGATCGCAATGGCTTCGTGATATACCACAACGTTCACCCATTCCTGCAGTGTGCCCTATTTGTACCCACAAACACAAGCAACACCAAGAGTCATACCTGCTACACAAGTGGTGTCACCTATCTGGAAAGTAACGACGAGCTACACCTACGTGACATTCATCGGGATCGGGAAGTGAAACTTACGAATGCTAAGAGTTTCTTTGGTGTCATTAAACTGGGCGAGATTTAGGATGCAAGTCGAGCCTTTTTAGACCAGTAAACTTATTTTATAAATACATCAAAACGTATTCTTATAATCTCATATTTTTTGAACGCTGTAGAGTTTAATATTTAAGTAACGAACTAAAAAAAACGAGCAAGAATATTAGTAAAGTTTTCTCATTAGTGTATTGAGTTGCCAAGAAGGACGAAACAATATTTTATCTTGCAAAAAAGCCATATTCTGATTTATATGCATGTGTAGTAGTTTTTAAGGTTTAGATAATAAGAACTTTTACTCCTTTTGTAGATTTTAACTGAAACAGAGATCTTCTTTTTTATGTTTTGTTTTTCCTTTTTCTAAAATCTTATTTATAAGTGTATATATTTATTTTGTAAATAGTTTATTTTATATTCAAATAAAAAATATATTAATATATCTTTAAGTATTTTTTTTTCCTATTTTTTTCCTAACTAAATAAGGGACTTTCTTAAAGAGTAGTCAAGCGTTAGTCGTAGTTAAGGTCATTTTTATCGATTGTAGAGACAGAATGTGTTAGCAAATGAAAAGGAATGTGTGAGACAATTCACACATAACCTTTCAAATGTATCCCACCGTTCGTTTGGCCTTACAGATAATTACAACTCACCTCAATGTCAAATTCGTATGATTAATGAGTACAGTCGGCATGTCCTTACGGACGTATGAATCAACATCAATCATTTATTTACAGGAGAGTAATCTTATTGCCTGAAATCATAAAAGAACAGTAGATGTAACCTTGAGCCTTGGGTTCATGCAACTTTTAAATGGCATTCAATTGTTTATTTCTTACGAATTCCTCCTACCAACTGCTGTTTTACCAATGAATTGGGCGGCAATACGTAAAATAAAATTGGTTATTCGTGGAAACAGTTCTAATTTGAGTGTCCTTTATTGTTATTTTTAAGTCTTCAATATCAAAGCTTCAAAATTAATATGGCCAAGCCTTGGTATTTAATTGGTTCTAAGGCCTAAAAACTGCAACAGTATTTCAATTTCCATGAAATGCTTTCTTAACTATCTTCCTTGTTTCTGAAGTTCGCAGTTGGTGCTGTTGATTGGCTTTAAAATAAATTTAATAGATTTTCTCTCTTATGGCAAACCAAAGGGAGAGTTGTCACTTAATATAGGCATCATCGCTATATAAAGGACCCTGGGGATAACCATTTTCCGATGCTGGAAATGATCATTGGTCCAGCCAATATAATAAATATTTACATTGTAAGTTGTTGTAAATTTTCAATTTTCAGTATCAAATTAAGTTTAATATGACTTGGGCATAAGAGCTGCTCCTCAATATAAGCTACAGTACTTTCGGTAAGCTTTTTAATAAATTAAACCAATCTAGGGACTAGTTTTAATAAAATTAAGGCAGTTTAAGGATTATGACCTTCTGATACTGACAAATTTACTTTTTAGGCGATGCCTTCGAAATATTATTTACTTTATAGTCCGGAAGCACCAACTGACATTTATCTGAAGCTCTCTCGTGATAGTTGCGATCACTTTTTGGTATTTTATCGGTCGGTCACTGGACCTCTCGATCTTCTTAAAATTGTTATATCTCGTGGTCTTACTTTTGTTTACTTTTCGATATTTTGCATACTTTTACGAAAAAAAAAATCGAATAATCGCACATTGACTTCATAAGTCATTTTATAGAAAACAAAATTCCAAAATGACTGATCCAATTTTATTTGAAATCGCTCCATTAAGAGGAGACATAAATAAATTTTAGCTCAGCAGCTTTTTTCTCAATACCTTATTCACTTTGACTAAGATTAATGGAAACGGATTACAGGAACCATTTTTTTGCCACAATATCAAAATTCATTTCTTAAATCTCTATTAAAACCTGCGATGAATCGGATTAGCCCATAAATGTCGAATGCATAGCAAATGATAAAAGTTCACATGGATTGCCTTCCATATACGTAGTCAGGACAATGGTTGTTTCCAATGGTAACCAAATCTTCATACCCTGAAAACCAACGTTAAGAAGTCAAACGCTTAGTCTGACATCGGCATCTGCTTTTAAACATTGGCATTCTTAGAAATGCTATTTTCAAAAAGCTTCAAATGAATGATGGATCATCCTGTTATAGTCAGTGATGTTCTTGCCTACTCCTGTAATTAATAATTCATTTGCGATAAAGAGCATTCTTGTTAGCCTCATATATTACCACTACACATGGGCTTACCTACTGAAGTGACAGGTATTTAAATGGTTTCCAATGCTATGTGTTAATGTCACTTTGCCATTCAACACTGGCGCATGTAAACCATATCCTATACGCCTGTAGGGACATTATGCGCATGAATTGGCGCCCACGTTCACGTCCCAGCAATAAAGCCCCATGAATAGGAGCCACTATTCTTCACAAAATTCCCTTATGCTCCCTCACAAATACTTATTAAGCGCGTACGTGCAAATTCCTCTCCGTTGGTAAATCGTCGTTGAGGTGACAACAGTGCCGAAAAAGCTTTTTTCCTTCGAATTTTGAGAGAGTCAACTAGCAAGCCGCTGCGCACAAGGACTTTTGTTGGATAGAAGAGGAGCGTGAGCGTGCCTTGTTGTTGTTTTGTTTATTTATTTGATTTCATTAAGCCTTTTCGCCATAGAAAACGGAACAGGGTACATATTGGTCCCAGAAGAAATGTGATCTAAATTGTTGTATACCACCTGTTACGCGCTCAACCCCTAACCTATATTGCAATCAGACAAGGATCTTTATTTAAACCAAGGCTGTACAGAGAGTCTTGCAACGAGGATAGCATTGGATTAACTAGATGAAATAAAAACTTTATTTTATTACGATGGAACTGATACGGCGCCGGTATGTACCCAGAGGCTATATGTACGTGCTCGACAGCGATATCATACCCTGAATCCCCCTGATCCGACGTAAATTAATTTCATTTGCTCCGATTGCGTCTAAGGAGGGCTTGTTCCTTTGAAATCCCCTGCGTGAAAACTTCTTTGCACCAAACCGAAGGAAATCAAGAATCACCCGGGGAAAAAAAGATTGAAACTAACATGTATGCCCTTTAAAGTAGTGATGTAACGAAAGGGTATTCAAGACGCTTCAACTTCAGTGAGGGGGATTTTCTGCATTTTCCTTGTCAGAGATTACGGTATACTGACAGTTGATATCCTGTAAAATAATGGAATGGAAATTCTCGGCAAAATGAATTATACAACATAAAACAGTGCCAACCCAACACACAAGACGTTTATGAAAGAAAAACTAAGCAAGTAAATCAGGAGCGGGAAACACCTGAGAAAGGGGCGAGCGTTAAATGAAAGGCAGAATAAATTGTGTTTCTCCTTTTGTCCTTTGTATTTGTTTATTTCCTCTGCAATAGAACAAAGGAGAATTTTCATGCATGCTTTTCTTTCTTATTCATTTAAGCTGAATTTCAATTGGAAAAGTTTGGAAGAACGCACTTGATGCGATATGGTAGTGCGTCACTGTAAATCTCTGTATTCATAAGTGTGTGAACGAGACTTGAGGTTTCTCTACCATTGAATAGTTGAAAGTGGAGCCTTTGTATAAGTCCTGAAGTAGCCGATGACGGTAAAAGTTCTGAAACAGATTTTTATGCTTTCATAGTTATTTTGAAGTCATAAAAAAATTATATTAGAAATTAAGGTTCCGGTGGCGTATACGCAACATTTTTGAAAAAGCTTGAAAAGATGCATTTTTCGGTTCAAATTCAATAATTTTGTGAATTCTGTATGAACGAAATCTGAAATAGTATCAGGTGTACGTTCTGTGCTACATTTTATTTCTTATTAGTAAAGCTTAGTAAATCTCCTTATAAATCTCCTTATAGCTTAGTATCTCCTTAGTAAAGCTTAAAGCAGTCGAAATCCATGTTTTTCTGGAAATTTATAGGTTTTTATGGAATTCTTCGATTCCAATTTCGATTTCGATTTTGGATTTTTCGAAAAAAAATATTGAATAAATTGCATTCAAAAGATTACACTTTCTATCGATGCCACGCCCACAAGGGGGGGTCTACGGACTTCATTTTTATTTCATTATTGTTGCACATTTAGACCGATTGTGGGCGTGTCTGTGGGCGGATATGAAAAACTTTAACACTTGTAATACTTCGGATGACAGTGAGCTTACGTACAAAATTTCAGCTTCCTAGCTCAAAATTTAAGGCCTAAAAATTGGTGATATACGGACAGACAGACGGACGGACATGGCTCATTCGAATCAGAAGTCGGTCTTGATCATATGCCCTTAAGGTCTTGGGGGTCTATTCTCTATGTTACAAATGTATGTTACAATGTATCAAACTTAATATACTCCATTCCTGTGGAATAAAATATAAAAAAATTTATCTAAGTTGAACCTCTTGAAACAACAAGAACACCTAAAAATAAGAATACAATAATCAAATCAGGCAAATTTAAATGACAAACTCATCTACACGTGACATTTTTACACGTTTTAAAAGCAATCGAAAGTCTGGTTTAAAACCAGAGAAATCTGCAAATGATAAAATAAATTTATAGGGCCATAACGCGTTCGCCTATAATATCAATGATCTTGATGAACTCGATGATCTTCGAGAAATGTTACTCTCGAAGAGTTTGTTGCGGAAGAGGGGGCCGTGAAAATAAATGCGTCTTTTTTCAGGTAAGATAACAGAGGGATAGAAAAAGAACCCAGACTAGGAAAGGAGCTAATCGTAATAAGCTTCAACCATTGTAAAAACCATCAGAAAAATTACCATAGCGCTTTTTCCATTATTTTGAGCACAGGTTTTTAAACTGTTTCAGACATTTTTAAAGTTATAGACGTCAAATTTCATTTTAATTGGATTTCATTTTAATTATCATTAAATTGGACAAATTTCATTAAATAACTTCTGAAATTTCTTTGAAGTTTTCGAGCTTTATCTTAGAATCTACTTAATATTCGAAAATTGTTATAGTTTTCCCAAAAATCACAAACAATTCTTGATGTGTGTGATTTTCCTTAAATCTTTTGGCTTTGTAAACAAGTGGTGGGGAAAATCTTTCTTTCACGACTGTTTTTCGAAAATACGCCAAAACCGCAGTTTTATAACGGGGTTTAACCAAAATCTGATTTAAGCCTTTGCTTAAGCCTTAGTTACTTTTTGCCCAATATCGGCTTTTTGAACTCTGTAATTGAAAAGTTATGACCTTCAACACGTTGAAAACGGGCACATTTTTTCATTCCTCATTTTTAAAAAAAGTATTTTGTAAAAATTCTATTTTTTTATGAAATTTCAATATTTGTTCAGCTTGTGCTTTAATTTACTTTTTACTAACTGCAAATCTTTTCAAGATGAGTGCCAAAACACTTTTTATCTTTTTACCACCAAACTTCAAACTGTAATTAAACCGTTCTTTGTGTATTAAAAAAAAACTCTCTGTATGCGTTCTCAATTTTTTCATGGACTTCATAAGTGCGCTAAATTTCATCTTTCTACGACTCACCATTCAGAAGTTACAGGTGCAGATGGGTGGATGGACGTACAACGAAGTGATACCCTAAGAGGTCCTTTTTCCATTTTCGAGCAGACCGCTAAAGAAGCAGGAAACATAAACGTCATCTTTGAACTCTTAGCGGATGACGAAACAGAAAATTTGTCACCCTGTAAGCCATTTGTACTGCTTTAAAGTAATAAAAACATTTTTCTTGAGGTTAGGTAGCCGCAGTTTTCGATTAGTTATACCCCATCCCAAAGGATAGGAGGTATATTAAGTTTGTCACATAGTTTGTAACACGGTGAAATAATAATGGTAGACCACCGAGACCCTAAAAGCAAATGATCAAGACCGAAATCTGAATCGAATGAGCCATGTCCGTCCGTCCGGCTGTCTGTATGTCGCACGTTTTAAGGCCTGAAATTTGAGTACATAGGTTCATTGTCATCCGAAGCAGTACAAGTGTAAAAACTTTTCGAATCCGCCCACTGACACGTCCACAACCGGTGCAATTGTGCATCTACCTCCAGAGCTTCAAAGCTGTAAGACGTCTTAAAAGCGTGAAATTTGGTGTTTATTATCTCCTGTCTATTGTAAGATACAAAAAATAAAAATGTAATCGCTCAACCTCCCCTAGTGGGTGTGGCATCGATTTAAAGGTTAATTTTTCAAATGCATTTTATTCAATATTTTTGTTCCAAATCGAAAACTGAATCTATTATGTAGAAAACACATAGTTTTACATTTTGTTTATACAGACCTTTAGCCACGCCCACATTTGGAGGCAGAATTGAAGAAAAACCTATAAAATTCCAGAAAAACGTAATTTCGACTGGCATCAAGCCTAATTTAGGAAAAACTTAAAAAAAATTAGCAAGTTAGACAAACGGGATTCTACTTTAGATTTCGTTCATACAAAGTTTTTAGCCACGCCCCCTTTTAGGGGTCGATTTTTCAAAAATATTGAATTTGATTAAAAAAAATTGCATTTTTCCGTACATTTAAGCGTAACTTGGAAATGTCTGCGTTATAATTGATGGTTTGCAATTAGGGGCGGTTGGAACATGCCCCTTTTAAAAGTTTGCACTTCTTATAAAACGTCAAAAAACAACAATAACATCAGCATTTTACAATGTGGGATAGGATGGGGTATTCAACTGTCCGTTTTACGGACTGTTACTTCTGCATACACACTATAGCACTTAGGTACTCACTGGTTTTCAGCTACAGAAGTCGTGGAGCTTATTAAATGAAGAAATGGTACTTAACTGCCGCACTACTGTCTACAGTAATTTTTATTTCGTGTTTTCGTACCGTATTTTCAACAAGCTTCCACATAGCACTCACAGTTTTTGGTATGTTTTTAAAATGTCTACAAAATTGCTCTTTACTTAAGACTATTCGAACATAGAATCCTAGTTTTTTTGGTATTTTCATGTAAGCGATAAGGAACTACGTACCTTCCTTTATAATAAGCGGTCTTCCATTCTTCCATTCTTAAAATGGAACAAGTGGGAAAGTGCAACAGTGGGTATGCAAAAGCTTTAATCCATCTACGGCGGATTGCAAAATACCCGACCATACCAAAAAGAAAACTGCCACGCCTCCAAAAAGTGGGCGGAATATAAAAATAAAACTGTTGAATGCTTTATACTAGGTGGTTGCATACATTTCGGCCTAAATCTCCGCCTTTTTAACTAAAACAAATCACTTTTTTTTAACGCCACGCCCACAAAAGTGGGTAGAGGCACATACAATATATACATAAAAGTTAGAAAACGCTAGTATCTACAACTTTTGTCATATAATTTTTTGTCAAATTTCATATGTATTTATTGAAAAACAGTCTAAAATCCCTTAAAAAATGGGCGTGGTCAATGAAAAATCTAAAATTTTTTGGCTACCTTAAAGACAATTATAAGGCAATGTTACGTACCAAAAATTAATGCGCTAGCGCCATTGTAACATAGCTAAAATTTGCAAAATGTATTTTTTTAAATTAGAGATGGTCGCACATACAGGCCTGTGGGGCGTGTGGGCGTGTCTGTGGGCGGATTCAGCTTATTTTCAAACTTGATCTGAAGGACTGGACTTTGAAGGACGGACGGACGGACGGACGGACGGACGGACGAAAATGACTTAATCGATTCTCCTGTCGGTCCCATTCATATCTCTAAAAGGTCTTAGGGGTCTACGGTGATTATTTCACGGCGTTACAAACTATACATCAAACTTAATGTACCCTGGGTCTGGTATAGAAAGGCCTCTTTTGGTATAACTACATTCTTTATCCGTTCGTTGCGTCGGCTTGCCTACCCGTCAAAAACCCGTTGCAACTTCAAAACTTTGGTTCAGTAAATATTAAATTTTCATAGAAAAATTTAGTTTTTTGAAAATTTTGAGAAATTAGAGGCTTGGAATAGATGCCGTTTTTGAAGCGCTTCAGGCCCCACATAACTGATATTGAACACACTTTTAAAGCAACTCAAAATTTAGCAAGAGCTTAACTCATATTTTTTTGAAAGATTTCTTGTTTAATGCATTTTCAAAATATCTTGTACCGGTTTTCAAAAAATCGGTGCTCACTGAATTTATGCAAATCAGCCAAGGCTAGAGCAGGCGCTTGGAGTATTGAAAAAGGCATCTAAACCAAATTTACCAAAATAAAAAGTCGAAATAGCCATTTTATGAAAAACATATTCTCCCCCCTCTATCTCTCATGCGGTAAAGCACAGGCCATCTTCTGAAATTTTAAGAAAAACTCTAAAGCGAAACTTGTACATTCAAAAACTTCCGAGATTCGAACCAAACACCTTAACGAATTTCAAAACTAATTGTTTAATCGCCTCTAGTATATTATGTTTTAAGCTTTATATAACGAATGTGGAACAGGCTTTGTCATTCCTCGCCAGGAAATGAAAATTTCATTGGCTACTCATTTTATAGCATGACTTAAACTACTCCTTCAAAACTACTCCTTGCACCCAATTCAATTTAAACGAATAAATGCCAAATGGGCACCAATAATATTTTAATTGATTGCTTTGATTTCTAAGCCCCCAACCCTGATCTGAAATGAAATAAGAAAACTTCGACTTCCACCAATCGCCGCCAATAAAGTTAAGCACTAAAGTCCTGGGATATAAATTTATAGAATGAAAAATACTCTTTTTGACGACATTGCATTCGTAATACATGTATGAATTCCACTTGCATACACTTCAATGAATCCACAAACATTTTCAATTAAGTAAAAGCCAAGAGGCACGCATAAGAAACTCGTCTCCTCATGTAAACACACTCGAAGAAACTGCAAATCATTAGAGGATTGAACATCATAGCACAGAGAAAATCAATATTCGTAATGCATTACGTCTTCAAAAGAACGTAAGTCAACAGCTTTCTTTCAAAAAAATATCGAACCAGCAACCACAAAGAAGCCCGGTAATATGCCTCTCTTTGGAAAATAGTCGACCACTGCAATTCCTGCACTACATCCAGGTGTACTTCCTTTCCTACCACAACATCATCCCCACCAAACGACCCGCGTAACAACAGGTGGGGCCAATGCTCTCTCATACCGTGTACTCATGCACTCACATATACATAACATAAGGATCCTTTATCGAAGCTAGGCGTAAGTGCAAGGTTTCCTTATCACAATACGGAGAAATCAAAGCCTTCTGCCAACAATCTGTTGCTCGATTTTCGTACCTCAAAAACTCATAATTTTCCAAATACTTTTCCAATTCCAAAACCCTCTGGTGGTAAAATAAAATTTACCAAAAACCTGATGTATATCGACCTTGCCCTTCAGACATTTTGCGCACGCATATTGATTGAGAAAAGCTATCGCATGAATCAGAATAAAAGCTTTTCCGTGCTCTTTTCCATCTCCTACTCGAAAAAGTTTCCGCATCCTGGTATAAAACGCATACGCCAGAGTCAACATAAAATACTCTAAAGTCGTTGTTCGTCCTGGATAATACCGATTTCAAAAATGATTTCATAAATCAATTAAATTCTAGAAAGAAGAGTTTCAGTTCAGTGCAAAAGCCACAAGAGGGCAACCATTAAAGTGAAAATTTGTGATTTTCAAGTGGCATTTAGCTGATAAGGACCTTTTGTCTGAGAAGTGATGAACAAATTTATAAATATTTAAAGAAAATTCAGAAAACAAGTGTTTTTTTTTAGAAAAAACAAACACCAACGAATAAGGTGAGCAGTTTTATTCCGGAGTCCTTTTCAGTCTGGAATTTTTTTTAAAACATTTTCATTGAAAAAAAGTTGAATGACTGAAAATATTCAACAATCTTTTGTACATGAATATTAAAGGACAAAAGAAAACATAATCCTCCCACACACCTTTTTCGAAAAACGACATCATTCAATTTTGCAATTTTCGTCACCGCATTCTTATATACATTCAGGACGTGTGAAAAACTCCTCAATTTTAGTACTTATACACGCATATGTAGGATAAAGTGTGCATGTGTGTTGAGTTTTTGTTTAATATTCAAATTGCTTGTTATATCAGTGTTTAGTGTGGTAAAGGTGTTTACTCCTTTTGTTCTTTTGTGAAACCCTGTGAGAGATTTATTTTTGAAAAAAAAAAGGAAAAACGACGAAAATCCTCGCAGGACAGAAAATCAACTGAGTCCATGTTCTCTCGGGGAAATGTGGTGGAAATCATTGATGTTGACGTTTATGATTACGTTCTGGAAAAATGTTGTTACATACTTGTCGGCTCCTGGATGAAGCATACATATTACATAAAATTTAATGAATGTAATCCGTAAAAGTGTATAAAACCGATATTCTTTTGGGTTTGAGGTATTTTCGCACAAAAATCAATCGATATCGACAGACACAGCTTAGGGATTTTTTTTTTTGCTTTTCACTTTTGATAAGGATTGTTTCTTTGGCCTAATGGAAATGTGATAGCTGTAAGACTGTAGAGAAAAGTTACAAAGTGCTATGGAAATGGATTTACTTGGCTCGTCTTACACTCATAGATACTTTTTCTGAGCCTTTGAGGGATTTTCGGGCTAAGGTTTTTAAAAAAGGATAACTTGTTTGAAGGGAAGCAAACGGTTGTCCCGGAGAATTTTCGGGAAAATGTAAGAATATAATATTCTGGAAATTATTTCTTTAATTCAGCTAATGAAGGTCTCATCCTTTGGCCTTTTTTAAAAGTGTTTTTTTCTTAATTTTTGGGTAAAATTTCATTAGTTAATGGAGTGAAGCCACAAATTGGAATGTCAAAAGTTAATGGAAAAAAGATTAACGAAAATCTTGGTAAAAATATGTTTTTTTTTCATATTTTTTGAGACTCAAGGATATAAACTTTTGCTTATCGGGCAGTAACAAAAATCGGAGAATTGAATTTTAGAGACCGAAAAAAAAGCTTTTGATTGGTTGCAAAAAATTGACAAGTTTAGGCTCGCCTTAGAAAATGCTTTGAGTAGATCTTGAAAATTTAACCAAGCTGTTGGTCCCCAAAATTCTTGGTGCAATTATGTTTTCGTCTAAAATAGTTTTTAGTCATAAAGGTACTACCGACGGTGAATTCCATAGTTGGTTTATTAAGCTGTTTTGTGCCATGATCTTTATCGAGTTAACAGAAGACTCTTTTAATCCTTTACTGACGTTAGCGCCGGACAAAACTGCTCGCAGCTTAGAAAGAACTACTTGCGACTTTGCATCTGGCTTGAATGTTGGGTCTTGTAAGAGTAATTCAGTAAATTAAAAATTGACAAGTTTAGGCTCGTCTTAGAAAATGCTTTGAGTAGATCTTGAAAATTTAACCAAGCTGTTGGTCCCCAAAATTCTTGGTGCAATTATGTTTTCGTCTAAAATAGTTTTTAGTCATAAAGGTACTACCGACGGTGAATTCCATAGTTGCCTAAAATCCATACCTGTTGATGCTATAACAGTTGGTTTATTAAGCTGTTTTGTGCCATGATCTTTATCGAGTTAACAGAAGACTCTTTTAATCCTTTACTGACGTTAGCGCCGGACAAAACAGCTCGAAGCTTAGAAAGAACTACTTGCGACTCTGCATCTGGCTTGAATGTTGGGTCTCGTAAGAGCAATTCAGTAACGGACAACTTCTCTTCTTAGAAATGTATCCTTATTCGGCCCTTCTTACAGCAGCTTATCACAGGATAATTCATGACGGCTTTTAAGGACAACCCTAAATCTATACTGGACTTATCCGACTGTTGTAACCTTATTTGAATTTTAAAAATTTGCTTTCGTTGAGTACTCAGAACGAGGCTTTAAACTTTCTAGGGGTAGGCTTAAGGCCAAAGTTTTGAGTAAGTAAGGTATGCAACACGGATAATAAAACCCGCTAGCAAAAGGCTCAAAGTTTATTAAGGTCTTGTTACGAAAGGAAAAAATTCAAAACTACTTGTTGAATTCACTATACCATTATAAATTATTTCTACAAGACTTTTGCTTAAACTTAAAACGGTTTATGTCAATTTTGCTGAGATTTCCCTGAGGCCATTCTCTGAGGGCTTGTGTTGCCTAGGTTTGTCAAACGTTTCCCTCATCACGTCATCGAAATTTTATTGAACCCATTGTCGAAATTAAAAGGGTAGTCCAAGTTGTCCTTGGTCTCTTCTGACCCCCGGTCAGCAACTTAAAAACTACAAGCTTGATTTCCAGGCGGGTACAGATTAGGGTTTAACATTTTAGATTTCACACCGAAAACATTGATGTTTTTATTCAGTGCATCGATTTAATCCGATATATCGGATGCTTTCGATATAAACATGTTTTATTCGATACATCGATTGATAGCCCGCACTCTAGTTTCTTATAGGATCAACAACGACACTCCACCAATCGCCAGATAGAGCTTCTGACGATGAGGGCTTTCATATGCTGCTTTAAAGTCGATTTAGTCGAAAAGACGGTGTGTCTCGACTTGAAATTCGTTAGTCTTTTTCAGGATTTGTCTCAGCGTGAAGATCTTGGCTGGAATCGGTCTAAGTCTCATCCGTCTGTGTCCGACCGTGCTCATCACAATTTTCTTGTGACAGCACACGATTAATCACCGTCAAAATCAATTAGTTGTCAGTTTTCAAATTTTCTGGTTGGTTGGTTTTTTTTGCCTACACCTAGGCACACTCAGACTTTATGTATGCCTACATCGCAACTCTAAAGGCCCAACCATTATAGACTTTGATGAACTTAAGTCACTTTCCGAAATGTCCCATTACACGCGATTCGTATGCCACGAGCATTATAGCCTTATGCTTGGTTTCGTAAGGTTTTCGTTAACTTGTGTTGGCTTAAAGTTTTGTTTTTGCTTGTCATTAGTTCACTAATTATCATATTTAAGCCCATATTTATTTTTAAACGTGCTCGGAAAATCCTTGAAAGAAAGGAATATACCAAGAATTGTACGCTGACCTCAAAAGTTTAAACACATTTTAGATCTGACAATCGATTTCGAAGATATTAACGTCCAAAGTTGAAGAAATAGTGGCATCATTTTTAAATTTGATTTGATTTGACTTTCACGGCGAAATCTTATAAATGTTTTCAATCGTTTGCTTAAGTCTATTATAGGCAACAAAATCTTTTGACAGAACTTGAGAGGGATTTTCAACATAAGATTAATCCCGCTCAAGTCTATTATATTTAGGCCTTAAATCTAGCAACGATTCGAAACAATTTTTTGTGATCACATTACGCAGGCGGATTATATTGTTTGATCACATTGATTGTCACAATATGTGACAGTCACAGATCATTTCAACCGATTCCACCCCTGGGTCATGGTCGATCTACCTGGCCACGCTGGTATAGGTGCCGATTAGTATGTCGCAGAAGTAAGTTAACTTATTTCCTTACGATATACATAACGCCGTAAGTTTAATAGGATCTATGCGACATTGAGAAGAGATATGCCTCATTAGAACTGCGATTGTCCAGTGATCGGGCATGCTTTCTGCCGCCCACATTTGGTTAATGATACATGCACGATGTATCACCCCACTCCCCACCATTGCAATCACCTCCTACAGTTTCTTCTCTCTCTTGTGCCTCTTTCACTCTCTCTACATGTTGCCCACTGCTGGAACTACTGCTTAAGCACTTCAATCGATCCCTGTGCTTCGGTTTAGGGTTGCTTAAACATCCACAATCCAACGACGGTATCGATATTGAAAAAAAAAACTAAATTAAAAAAACTAAAATTAAAAAGATAAATTTCATCCACCGCCCAATAGGATTCGCGTATTCTCGTGGTTGATCTTCGTGTTTATCCCTTTGAAGAAAAAAAGTTGCGCCACAATGATTCCGTGCTTCACTTACAGCTCGGCCAAAATAAATAGCTGTGCCTGTGTCAATATTTCACCTAGTTTCCACCTCAAATCAGATCAAAAACACAGTGAGATGCGCATTGTGTTGCTTTTACTCCAGTTAGTTTGCGGCTTTGCTTGTATATCCTCCTGCCACCACCAGCTTTTCTCTGCTATAAATTCTTTAAGTCGCATTTTAAGTTCAAAAATGTTTTTTTTTATTTTGCCCTTTTGATCACGAGATTCTTCAATTTCCTTGAGCTCGGAATTTTCATAGGCCTTCTTCTCTCTGCGCAGTAACCTTTTGTCCCCCTTACTCTTGGCTTGATACTCTTCATACGCTGCACTCACTTATTTTCTGATGCAACGTCTTTGCCCCTCTAAGCAAATTTCCGAGTCAATTTTTCTGAAACCGATTTGACTGTTTGCTAACTCAAATCACTCTCCACAAACGAGTTTTTTATCGTCATGTTCCACATGCTCACACACATACGCCGCCACGAATACTCATCGTGTGCCTACACACGCTCTCTCTTAACAAAATTCTGAGTCCGTTTATCTGAAACCGATTTGACTTGTTTCTATCTCTAGCCTCTCTAAAAATGTTTTTGTTTCATGTTCATTATGCTCACACTCACACACATATTCTGTGAACACACACGAATACTCATCGGCATCGTCATCGTACATCTACGCATTAATCTTTACCTCGACCTATCGGTCGTTTTGCAGTCTTTTTCAATCTTTGTATGATTATCCCAGAGTTTAATTAAGTATTTATTTAAGTTCTGTGGTTATGTAGTGTTTTACTTTAAATCGCATGTACCACAGAATTGACAATGTTTTTTATGCATTTCTTTTTATGTGCAGTGGCATTGCAAATTTGATATTAACCTACAAAAAAGCGAATATTTTTCCGATCAAAGTCAAAAATCAGTTTATTTTTAAACCAAACTAACACCAAAAAACAGTGTCAAAATTGAGTAAAATTAATGAAACAAAACTAACGTTGAAAAATGGTGTCAAAATGGAGTCAGATTTTTGAAACCAAATAGGCACCAAATAACGGTGTTAACAATTTCTCAATCTAGGAACAGCATCTAACTTCAAATTGACTCAAAATCGACACAAAAATTTGTCACCGATTGGACATGATGTATGGAGTGGAGACTTCATTTTTGAGTCAATTTTAACACCGCGTGCTTAGAGGAGCATATGCATCTTCTGTCACTATTTTCCTGTTCACGCAATCATCATCATCGCAAGGAATTTTTTTATGGGCTGTCTGAAAACCTTAATGTGATACAGCCACGCTTTTAATGGTGTCGCAGTACTGGCTTGGTTGTTGAAGTCTGGGGAGAGTGAATCCAAAGCGGAGAGTCTTTCACACAAGTGCTCTCTGTAGGCACCGCCTACTCCAGGTGTGCTGATACTTACAAAATTTTCAGTTGCAACAAAATGACCTGGAAAATCGCTGTAAAGAAATAAAAATAAAATTGAGTTGTGTCCTTAGTAAAATTTATTTATTCAATACATTGAAAACATCGATTTTTTTGTCGATGCATCGTTATCGATAGTAACTTTCTATGCAATGCATCAAACAAAACATGGATGCACCGTTTGTACAAACATCCCTAGGGGTCTTTGACGTGGTTTAACCACCGGTTTCTTGGCCTACCAGGGGCACTTTACATGTTTCTTGAATAACCTGTCGAGAAAGTCTGTGAGGGGGCATACGAATAACGTACCCAAACGTGTATTAATCAGATGATGTTTTTCAATTGATGTTTTTCGCACTCTATACCAACGATTAACATACCGGCAACGCATACCAGAAACATCATTTCGGTAGCTTTTATCCGGAAATCAGTGACCATAGCTGATGCCCGCAAAAGCGGGTCAGGACTAAGAAGATTTTTAAATCTTATTTCCTTAGAACCACGGGGAAATGTGTTAAAGGCTAAAACTTAAGCAAAAAATAATCAATTTTTTCCTAAAAACGTCCCTTAAAGTAGGCTTTGCTCACCACTTTGTATGTAACTAACTTAGGGAATTTTAATAACTTTAATATTTGTCATTTTTCAAAGAAATGTAGTTTTTAAATATACAGCACGTTAAAAGTGGGCTCGCAGATGTTGTGGGCGATCCAGTTATCGTCATGTTTAAGTTTTTCAGCCACAATATCTATATACACACAAAAATATGAGTTCATAGGCTTTGCTAAACTTTGTCATAAGGTCTTTCGAAATAAAATTTTAAATGTGAAAATTGTCTTGCTTTTAAGACAATGGTCGTTGCCATCGGAGAAATTTCACCACTTATAAGACTTTGCCTGGTAACATAAGAACCAAGACGTGGGTGGCCTAAGTTTCGGCTCTCTAGCCTAAATTTTAGGGCCTAATACATGTCGACAGGGAGATGAACGAATGGATGGAGATGGCTTAATTTAATCACCTATCGATATTGATCATATCTTTAAGAGGTCTTAGGGGTCTTTGGTCATTATTCCACTATCAACAACAAAAATGGCGGTTCAGCTAACGCTATATGCAAAGGATGATGTCATTCTCGGATTGTTCTAGCCAAAAAGGAAAGAAATGCCGGATGGGCCCAAATTAAATTGGCGGTTGCCTTCTGAAAAAAAAACTGAGCTACTTATGGTAGCCCAGTGGACGAATGCGGAGGTGGAAGGTTTCTACAATTGAATTAATCGTCGGCATTGCCAACACTACCCGCCGGTAGGACCTTCCACCTCCGCATTCGTCCACTGGGCTACCATAAGTAGCTCAAACTTTGCAAGTAAACTTTGCAATAAAGGTTGAAACATTGCCACGTAGACATCGAAGTTTTTAATTTCATCCACGTGGAGGTTATCGCCAAGTTCGGTCTGCTGGTACCGAATTGTACCAACAAACTTGAAACTTAATATCTGTTGTTTCTAGGTCCCGAAAAGCAGTACAAGTGTAAAAATTTTTGAAATCCGCCCACTGACACACCCACTTTACTTATTAGCATGAAAAATCAAGGTTGTCGTAGGAAGCTGAAATTTGGTATGCGTTATCCTCGTTTAAATGTATTGTGATTGGCATTTAAAAACAAAAAAAAATCGCCCACATGTGGGCGTGGTCATATGTAATTTGCATTCTAATAAACGGTTTTTATTCGATATATTTTTTTAACCCAAAAACCTTGCATGGTAAATGTTCAGATATGTGTAAAAGCTATCAACTGAAATGAATCAATTTATGCCACGCCCACTTTTGGGGGCGGTTTTAAGTATAAGCCAATTTTTAAATATGAAAATGCAATCAACACGTGTATACCACTTCTGATAAAAATATGAACAAAAAAATGATGTTATTGAAAAGGGGTAGCCACGCCTCTTTTTTAGGGAGAAGGTTCTTAACAGGGAAATTCTAAATACAATTGAAGTTAAATGAAACTGAAATTTAACAACCAAGATTTATGAGGCAATTCGGAGCTTGACAGTGGTCAATTGGGATGAGGTATCCAACGATTCGCCTAAGCGGATTGTATCCCTCCCACTAGTTTTATTTCAAACTAGTCATGTCATTAGTCACTAATCATTCTCATCATGTGGTTATATGAATTTATTCAAGTATGTTACAGGATTTTTTTATGACTTTTTCAAGAACTGTAATAAAAAGTAGTTTCGAATTATAATATTGCGCGCATTCATAATGTTCCAATACACTCCCGAAAAACAACAATATAGATTTAAGCCCAAAATTTTATGTATGCTACAGCATTATTCGTCAAAACTCGAAAGCAAACACTCTGCATTCCCAACAATCACTTGTTTTGAAGTGTTCTTAGTTTAATACCAGTCTGGGTGTCGGTATTAAACCGAAGAACTATTAACTGTGTGGTGTTTATAAGATCATACATCCACCAAAATTCGCATTATGGAACCATGACCCTTAACAAAAAATTCAACCACAGAGTGTTGGAAGTTTTCCAAAGACAAAAATCGATTGATAGTTTTTAATGTTTTAATGTATTATATACAAGGCTGCATAGCATAACTTTCTAAGAGCCAAAATCAGTTTTTGTAACGTGTTTTTCCATATCGGGTTTGGCTTTGGGGGCCTTACTTTTAAAAAAACAACAAATTCTAGGACCTCCATTTGAGGCTCTCTTTTGAAAACTCTTCACCCCTGAATTCGTTGGATAAGCAACGTTACTCTATCTCTATAAATAGAAGAGCATTTCTATGTCACAAAAATTGTCCACAACTGAATATTTCATGAGAGATAAATCATCTTACATTCCGAAGTTTGAATTTCTAAAACGTGTTCCTAACAGACATGTAACTAAGACACCTGTTGCTAGAGTTCAGAGGAAGTTCTCTTCCCTATTACAGCTTCTTTGAACCTAAGGAAATTATACATTTGATATAGACAGAAAAGCTGGTGTACATCAATGCCTATGTCAATAGATTAACTTTAATGTGAGGCACCATACATTTTTTACAAGACCCAACCTGCCTCCCATTAAACAGACATTTGGCTCCAAAAGGTAAAAAGGAACAGCTTCTACCTTGAGAATGCCAAACGGTAGCTATTATCCCCATGAAGTACATAGAAACTCATTAATTATTTAAAAATTCATCACAAAAAAAAATACACTCTGGCACATGTCGATAAATTCTTCTCAAGGAATTGTTATTTGGAAAACTTATTTACACATCCTGCAGCCGGTGATGCTTTCTGCCGAATGCCCATCAGGTATTTGCTGTCCCTGAAACAAATCGGATTAAACAACATGTGGGAGTCACTTGACAGCAATGTAACGAAGGAATAATATATTTAATTGATTGGATTTGTAAATACAAAAGATCAATATCACATCAAAAGATGCACTTAGTATTTTGGATAGTTCAATTTAAGAGAGACTCGCAAGAGTGGGTGTAACGTGCGGAAGTTCATAAGTTGTATATACCCTTCGGACTTCGTCAATACATTGGAGATAGCATGATGCCACGCTACGTGAGATAAAAATATATATCCAGTGCCAATTTCATTTTAGCAGCAGCAAGAATATCGTTGCTCTTGACCTTTATTAAAAATTGCCCAAAAAACAACCTTATGATGTTGTTTTTCTTTCCTTTTTTACTTGCAATCATCAGCAGTTTTTTCTTTGGTAAGGCACCTTTCTGAGTGGCCTTCTGTTGCCTTATTATAATGTTCTTCCCCCAAAAATTTCTGCTTATGGATTATTGTTTTTGCCCTCTTCAATCGAGTATTGTTTAGGTATTCAACTTCACATTTTATTGAATTCAATTAAGCTGGATCAAGAAAGAGCCGTGGTCCTATAACCATGTTGCGAATTTTCTTCGAGGTTTTATTCTTTGTTCTAATGACTCTTGAAGGATTTATTCTTTCATACAGTTTCAAAGTATGACTAAAAACTGAAGGTTTATAAAGGACTCAAATTTTTGCAGGGCCAATTGCTTACTACTTGCATTAAAGCATCTGTTAAAGTAGGGTAAATTTAATACCATCATTTTATTTCTATTTTTTTTATGGATTATGTAGAATCCTGTCGTAAAATGAGGTGCACAGTGAATAATAATTTACGCTATTAATCCTCTACGCATTTATGAAGTGCGATAACAGACAGTCCCCGACTTAACGTGTTATGCTTAAGCCATAAAGAGCCTTGCGTATCGCAAAATATTAAATACAAACTGTGATACAGCGTATTCATGAGATATACATAAATCTAAATGATAAATGAGTAGGAATATATGCTTGTAAGTTTTATCTTGTAAATATTCATTGAAAATATAATTATTTCGCTATTTGGAAAGAATCTTTCGACTTTTCAAGCGATGCACGAATGTGTTTTACCGATACTTAGCAAAATGTGAATATGGCTAGTTGGAGTGTAGTTTAAAAAAAACAGCCTCCTAATACTTATAGAATTAGGAATCTCTACTTAGCAAAATTCTCGGATAATCTCATAACCTCCTTTAGTTTAAGCAAATCGAGTAGTTCTGCTACAAATCGTCCTTGATTTTTCAAAACCCTTATTTAGTCTGTAAGCTTTTCAAGGCTAAGCTTCCCGAGAATCCCAAACGCTCGCGAAGTTCCGGATTTCTTCTAGTAATACTGAATCGTAAAGGTTTAAAATGGCAAATGTGTCATCTCCTACCAAGACCATAGCAGCGATGTTATAAATAGCTGCCTGTGTGGTACCTCTTGAGACTGTGGTTTCTTCTATTTAAACCACTTGCTAAGCAGGTCACACCTCTCTAAAGCAGAAAACAAGTTAATTAAAGTCTGGTTGGAGTGCTTGAATTCTTAAAAATTTCCCTTTATTGCGCGTATCGCAATTTGATTGAATTTCAAAGGGATTTTCAAAGTCAAAAAACGTACAAAAGTAGTGTTGTGGCTCGTCAACTTTGCAGCCTTGTTAATGAACATCTCCTCAGCCCCTTAACCTTTTGTGAGTGCCGTCGACGGGTTGTATTGCAAGAGATGTACATATTAAATAGCCACTCTAAGACCTTAAACATAAAAGACGTGAGGCTGATATCCTAAGAGTTCTAAGCAGTCCTGTGACTCGGTATATACCATTTTAGGAATAAGGACTCTCGTTTTACTTTCCTCTAGGCTTTTGATCGAAGTGGAGATAGTGGTGAAGATAGTATATCGAGGTGGAAATAGTATAGTAAAAAAATTATTTTTAATGAATTCGTAGAAAATTAAAAATACTCATATGTATATCGAAATTTCCTACATACTTTGTCATATAAGTGTCTTAAGTGTCAATCTTTTACGCTGCTTTGTACTTACCTCAAACTCAATCCCTTCATACGTGATATTTGACGGGGCGAATGAAGCTTTTAATTTTGAAAGGAGATTTTAGCCCGAACGTTTTTGGCTTGTGGATTTCAATACAAACCCGTTCAGACACAAACCCGTCTTTGTAATAGGTGTAGGACTGTAGAGCATAAGCCATCCTGCCATCATCACCTGAAAAAAAAGACTTGTTCTTTTTCACGGTCCCCACCTCCCTTTCAGTGTCTGACAAGCCCGAAAAACTTCTCAAAGTGACGTTCGGTTTCGGCAAAAAATTGTAGGTCCCTTTATATGTAAAAGAAATTAACACACCAGCATACATTATTGAGAAGCTGGCCCTGGTTAGCCTTGAGCTGTTGCAACACTCTATTTATTTATTTTTTTTTTTTTTATAGAGCATAAGGCATACCTATTACTTGTTTTTTCCTATTTTACCTATACTTACCAACCAGGTCTATCGAATAACAAACGAAATCGAAAAAGCTCTGGAAGCGAAAAAGATATGTACTAGCGCTTTTCTCGACGTATCGCAAGCCTTCGACAAGGTGTGAAGTACAAGTTAAGGCTTAGCTTACCAGAAAAACTCTATAGAATCTTAGAGTCTTACCTTGAAGACAGAATCTTTCGCGTAAGGTACTAAAATGAGTACTCGGAATTCAAAGAGATAAATGCCGGTGTCCCGCAAGGAAGTGTTCTCGGCCCAATATTATTTTTGCTTTATACAAGAGATATACCCCACGATGAGGGAACAATTTTAGCTACGTACAGTTGAATTATCAATAGGGAAACTTCAGCGCGCTTCAGATAAAATATGCGACTGGACGAAGTGCTGGCGAGTCGCCCTTAACGAGACTAAGTCAACGCATGTTAACTTTACTTATGCGGACATTGCAACAATGAAATTATCCGAACTTTGGATCGGACAAATCTTATGCGCCGACTACAACGAATCAGACCGTTGGATCTAGCAGCATAAGATGAAACCGCATAAATTGACGTTATTGTAGGTGGCTTCGTTGGAAGGCAGCCTGTCTACAGAAGCTTGAACTACGGAAAGTGGGAGGTTTTTAGTGAGTTAGAATCTCACACTACTATGAGCACGCGCGGCCGGTCCTCGTAGTGCCTATGAAGATTTTTCCTACCCCCGGCAAAAAAAAAAAAAAACCTATACTTACCTACGGGATCACCAACACATGATCCCACTGGTACGGGTTCATACCGTTTCGGTTACCCCTACTTACCCATTCCCCTCCCCCCCAATTCTTACGTGAGTCACTTGTAGTACGGGCTTACACCGAAGACGTTTACCCATCAGCTACTTGCCTAAGAGTTCCCCCTGGCAAAGGTTCACATCGAATTCGGTTAACCCTGCACCTTTCCAACTTTGAGGATATCCGAATCCATATCAATCCCCTGCCCCTCCCATCCTCAAGGCAAATTCCCATCTGGAGTCCAACACTCGTGAGACCACCCTTTCTCCAGGAATCTCTCACTGGTCCCCTTAATCTTGCTGACAGAGGTTCACACCAAAACGGTTACCTCCAGCTTTCACTACCCTCTTCGGGTAGTTCCCCAACCAATCAACCATTGATTGGTGACCTTTGGCTCAGGCTCACACCATCACTGGTTTCCTAAGGGTAGTTATCAATTAGGTCCTCAGGCTGGTTACTCCAGTCCTACAAAGTCGTATCACAATGAACCTCCTTGGTCTAAGTGTCTGTTTTCATTTGGTTTATCTTAACCTTATGTGTCAGAATTACTATATTGGGGGGAAGCACCAGTGTGGTGGTCACCGTTCAACCTCAGTTTTATTTTGAGAAATAAATTTTGGGTTAGGTTAGGATAAACCAAATGAAAACAAGCGCTAAGTGTGTCCCTACCTTAAGAACTTCTATTAGTAGCTTCAGATTCATTGATATCGGCTTTAAGTGCCGGCCCAATAAAGCTTATTTAAACCGCGAATTGAGCAGGTGGTTCCTTTTTTTTTTTAACACTGCCCAAGTTCCCAAAAGTCACATATGCTTCTTATCCCCCCTGTTAATCATAAAGAGCACAGTCATAAGGATTACGAAAATTTCCGCGTAGAAGACAGATGCATATTTACCTAAGGGGTTGTGAAGTCTAATATTCTCACTTTCCACCAAGACTCCAGCACCAGACACCTGTCGTTGTTGCATGTCTTGTGTGTTGTATGTAGGCTCCTGAAAAGTTGCGAGCCGAAAGCAGAGAGTCGACACCAGAGTCGGAGCACCACCTTGCGGGCATCCCCTATTTCTTTTTGGTCCTGCTTTTAGTACAGACCTCTATTGCTTGGTGAGCATTATCTGATGTTATTTCAGATGGGTGAGTTTTATTGAGATGAGCCTTAATTAGTAGGTATCCCGAGGGTCAAAATATTTAATGACATTTTATTTGGTATTTATCTCAGAATTCTTCTGCCTTCAACTTATTTGATTAAAATAAAATGAAAATCAGCAAATACTTACTCAAGCAAGGAATTTTAATGTATGTATTACCCAAATAGCTTGTAAGTCGTACACAAAAAAATGAAAGCGCTCATATCATCTTGTCATCCTTGAATTTAACTTATTTCGCATCCACCCACAATGAATAAAATAATTGCGAATCTCATTAAATAGACTTAAAACTATACCTACTCTCTATTTCTAGAGAATTAATTATGAGCCGAAAATTTAAAAACAAAAACACTTATCCCGACTTGCATGAATTCAAAACGTACAATTTAAGAATTTAATTAAATTAAAAGTTTCCTGCCAAGATTCGTTGCCATGAAGGTAACTCAAGGATTATTTTCTGAAAATTAAACCCACAGCAGCTAACTATTTTGTGAAGGCAGAAAAGATCTTCCTACGTGCTAATTCTGATCGAACCAACAAAATACCACGAAATAAAAATTTTCCAAACAATTTCATTATAATTACTTCTCGGATGACCTTGAATGTTGTTCGCCTAATGAATCGTAAAGTATTCTCCTTTGCGTTACCTGGCGCTGTCACTGCTTATAATCATGATACTTGAAGTGGAAAATATGAAGAGGATAACTTTCTCGTCCTTGCACAGAGTTTCTTTATGACATTGAGAACATATTATAGTCTCCTATCTCCCAAGGGACCCTTGCTTGTCTATCAGTTTAATCATATTACGCCTCCTTCGCCAAGAAGATTATTATTATTTATTTGACATTGTGGAAGCACGCAGCTTCCCAAAGATGAGATACACTATTAATCACAAGAATGAACTTGTAGCTTAGTGACTTATATCATTAAAATATATTTTACAACTTTTGCCAGTCACGCAATTTAAGCTGACATTATTATGGCATAACTAAGCCACTTCAGGAGCAAATATAAAAGGATAAAAATAAGAACAAAAAATAATATACACTTGCTGCAGATGCTTTATGTTTTGAATCATGACAAATCAGGCGATGGAATGTCGGATTCTCATAACGTAAGGAATATTTTAATAAACGAGGTCCTTTTAATATGGCTTCTATATTAGAATTTAATTAACACAGACGCTTAATTCAGAAATGGAAACCAGATGGGGGGTTGTGATTGAATCCAATTAGGCGTATTAGAAGTAATTAATGCGAATTTATAATGGCTAATGGGCGTTGAATGTAGGTAGGCTGTGCTGAAAATAGAACCCAGCATTTGGAGAGAAGAATACGGATTCAGCGAATTATTCATTTGTTCTTTTATTAAAGTCGAACAAGGCCAAAGCCGGAACATGCTCGTAACAAAGACTCTGTCTAATTTGAAACCCGATACTGATACCTTCATAATGAGTGTAACTTTAACGCCGCGCATGATGAAAAGATCAGAGGGGAGATAGGATCGGTACTGGTGCACTTTGGTTGTCGGCTATTGAGATTGAAATATAGAATAAAGAAGCAAGTTCCTGCACGAATTCACGATGTTTTGCCTTAAAAAGAAACTCCAACGCGACTCGTTAAATCATAAACTTGGCCCACGGATGAGGATTCTTATGTATCAGTGATATCGACGTAGCCAGAAGAGTCAAAATACAACGTCTACGATGGCTGGGTCATCTAGAGCGGATGGACACCAACGCCCCGGCTCGGAAAATCTTCGAATCCACACCGCAGGGACGGCGCAGTAGAGGAGCACGCAATTGGAAGGGGACCTCAGCCAACTTCGCGTGCAAAACTGGAGATGGCTAGTTAGAGACAGAGCTGGCTGGCGAAGCTTGTTGGCTGAGGCTCAGTTCCACCCCGGACTGTAGCTCCACCGTAAGAAGATTCTTATGTATCCTGCTGAACAGCTCCGCGTACAGTGGTCGCGGATCTGTAAAATAATAACCCAATACCTTAATACTATGTCTCGTGTTGACCTGTTGTAAAACTGCGATTTGCGGGAGATGATTAAAAATAGATCTGAAAGTGTCTACACCGAGCAAACTTAGGATTAGTTTAAAACGAGCACTCTTCTTTCCTCATTTTGGCTCTTAAAATGGAGTAACGATGACATTTCTCAGGCCAGGAGCACAGAAACAATTTCGTTGTAAAAATCCAAATAAAAATCGTTCCTGTGACAGATTTGTCTCACGTGGGTAGTTTCAGTGTTCTTTTTCGATTCTCGAACTGTTACAAACATGCGTGTGAAAGTGGCAAAAACGAGGTTTACGAATAAGATTTATGAGGCGATTTAGTTTTAATCACTTGCTGAGAGGATTTAAAATACTATGGTAAATCTTGAGATTTAAGGGAGATAATTTGGCGGTTTTTATAAATTGTGGATAAGTGTTCGGTGAAGACAGTATAAGGGCCAATAATTGAGATCAAATTGTGAATCATCTGACCGTATTTATGTCACAAATATTAAGGCTTGAAATTCAAAGCTCTATAAGTTTCAATCTTCATATCTGGATATTTTTAAATCAATTGCGAAGTTCTACCTTTGCAAGAGAGGAGAAATCCGAGAAAAACGAATTGGGCACAAATTAGAGAGGAACTTGGCCACTCTATTCAAGTTCCACTCAAATTGAGGTCACGACAAGGGGAAGAGATGTCTGCCCAAGATCTGAACAGCATCCTTACCAGTTGTTTTGAACCCCCGTATAGCAAATCGGTATTTTAGTGGAATGCCGAACTGAACTATATTGATCGAAACATAGATTCCTTGATAGATTTCTTGAAATCCTTTCAAGAGAGTTATTCGCAAATCGAAAAATGACTCTTATAAAAACTTTTGTGAGGAGATCGAATCGATAAGTGAAACTAGTAGGCTTGTGAAAGTTCTTCGGGGGAACATACCAAGCAAACTCGCTTCAATACTCAAACCTGATGGCACTTACACTGAGACCAAAGCGGAGACCTCCAGTCCTCTTCTTGAAGCTCACTTCCCGGAAAATCAGATCACCACGTGCTCTTCAGTGGTACCGGCAACGGTGGTCACTGCAGAACCAGCGAACCCAACGTGGCTTAACTGGTACATTGCATCTAGAGTAGTGACTGATGACGCTATCAAATATGCTATTGCATCCTTTGAGAGCTTTAAGTCACCTGGTCCAGATGGAATCCACCCAGTTATGCTGAAGCAAGATTTAGGTCAGCTGTTGCCCACGTTGAAAGGAATTTTCACTGCGAGCCTTGATTTGGCTTACATACCTACCCTTTGGCGTATGGTTAATGTCGTTTTCATACCAAAGCCTGGTAAGTCAAACTATAGCCTAGCCAAAAGTTTCAGACCCATAAGTCTGTCTTCCTTCCTGCTGAAAGGCTTAGAGAAACTGGTTGAGATGCACGTGCGCAAGGTTGCACTTCATTCGCATCCTCTTTCTGAGATGCAGCACGCTTATCAGCGCGGATAATCCTGCGAAGCTGCGCTTCAAAACCTTGTTAGTAGGATTGAATGTGCTCTTAACCAGAAGGGGTACGTGCTGGACGTTTTCCTCGATATTGAGGGTTCTCTTGATAACGTAACGTGTAATAGCATGTGCAACTCAGCCAGATTACACGGTGTAGATAAAACATTAGTTCAATGGATTTGGGCCATGCTAATGCACAGGACGCTGATGACCGAAGCAGATTGTGGCAAGTTCGTCATAACTGGGGTAAACAAGGGCTGCCCGCAAGGTGGTATTCTGTCTCCCCTTTTATGGTGCATGGTTGTATAGACTTTCTACTATCGGCTCTCAACCTTCCTGAAACCTACACACAAGCCTACGCGGATGATGTCGCCATTCTTTTTGTCGGCTCAAACCTAGGGACTGTGTGCTCTCAGGCGCAGAGATCCCTGGACTTGATCGATGATAAGTGCACTAGGAATGGGCTTTCAGTGAATTCTCTTAAAACTGCGGTTGTTCTCTTTACGAGAAGGAGGAAAGTCACTGGTCTGACTCAACTAATGCTTTAAGGTATCACTATCCCGATATCCGATGAAGTCAAAAACTTGGGAGCAATCCGAAACCGAAAAGGCACTGTCCACTTTCTGGCAGTCCGGAGGTCCTTTGGCAAAACATGGGGCTTATCACCAAAAAGGGTCCTTTGGATCTATACGGCCATGGTTAGACCACTCCTCTCTTACGCATCAATTGTTTGGTGGAACAGGCTTTCGCGGAAACGTGTTACTGCCTCTTTTGCCAAACTCCAAAGAACGGCTTGTCTTGGCTGCACAGGGGCCTTCCCTAGCCCTCTAAGCATCTAGAGCATAATGCTTTGATGAACTTACGCCCCCTTGATATATTTACCATGGGGTGCACGCTGAAAACCATCTTTCGCTTAAAGAGATATGGTTTTTGGTATTACAAGCTTTGGAATTTTGAAGAACTTGTGCGAGAACTGTCCTTCGACCCCTGTCTAATGGACATTCCCCGCCTGTATCTGTTGTCACGTCTGCCATTGATACTTGGATTTCTCGAGAGCACAGGGCTCGTTGGCGTGACTGCAATGGGTGCAGACAGAGTAAACGACTCTATGCCCGGACATCTGCGAGGGGTCAGCGTCTTTACTTATATCTCTCAGGAGAATCGATTGCAGACTTCTCGTAGGCGTCCTTACCGGTCACCAAGCTTTTGCTAGACGCTTGAATGTGTTAGGCTTGAGCGAAACCACTATCTGTCCTACCTGTGAAGGGGACGACGATACATTTGGGGCTGACGTGGTGAGTGCCGAACACCTAAGCTCTTCGTCACTGAAGCTCCTTCTCAACTTTCTTCGAAAGACGGGTAAACTAAATATTTGTGTCTTAGTGCTCTATCGGATAGTAGCAACCTCCAACAAAAACAAAAACCTAAAAAATATCTGGATATTCAAGGTCCCAAACAGTATACTATTCAAGTGTTGAGCTAAAAGCTTTAGTTAGTTGTTCCTTATAAAAAGTTTGGCTAAGTTAACATCACCAAACATCACCCGCAGTCCTCATCGGGCCTCTTTTTGGCTGAGGTTGAAACAAAAGATATTGGCTTTTGCTCAGCTCGATTAAAAGCTAATGTTGCTACAGTGTGATGGTTGCAACAGATGGTTCAGGTCTAATGGTGCTACGGCCTGTTTCAGCTTTCCACAAGTCTTATATGGATGGAATCAAAGCATCGTATAATCGACGAAGTAATTGAACTCCAAATAGAACGAAATTGAAAAATTGCATCAGGTACTTCTGCATATTGAAAAGTGTAGGCGGGTGAACACTGACTCTTAAAGAAGGTCGTTGTTGTGCTTTCTTGTTATACTGTAGCTATTGTTGAGGAAGATATGATGAATAGCTTACTTCTGGGCACAGCAATTGACTACCGATCAAATCTTAGGGAAATGTCAGAGCAGTGCAACATTCACCTGACCTGGGTGTCTGGCCCCAATATTGTCTAATATAAGGAAGCTAAAAGAAAAAGCAGGCAGGGGCTGTGTAAGTTAATTATGACAGGTCGATGTAGGCTGCTCGGAAGCCTTGGTTTCTAATATTGGCTCTCCAAGAGACCAAAGAAATTCTAGGACTCAAGAAGTACTACAGTTCTATCTCCAGACAACTATAAAGTGGTCTTATAGACAGTAGCCACATGTTACTATGCAAAAACTTCCTCTTAAAGAAGGTAAAAGCAGCTGTTGACACTGGTGGACAAGAAAAACAAATCATAAAGAATATGCGTAGGATAAAAAAGGATTCCATTTAAAAAAAGGACACATTAAGCTATGACCTTCGAAGTTAACTATTAAACAACTTGCATTTGCCCCCCTGCTTATAGACGAGGAAGAAATAGGGAATCGTTTTTTAATGAGTACCAACAATAGCACAGAGAAATGGGGGGAAAAGAGTTGAGTTTGATCTTAACAAGCTGTTAGTGAGGCAAGAGTACAATAACAAAATAGTATATTATCCCAAAGACAACTGCACAAATTCTTTGAAGACGTGTTAAATTCGGGTGCACCCTACTCCGTCGTCGTAATTTTGCATAAGGCAGTTGTATAAGGATTCATCTGTGTAAGTACCGAAAACTTTCCAATTTTAAGCTATATGGAATCCAATCTTGGGCCTTATAACGACATATGGTATAACAATCCTTTGAAAACACTAACTTAAACTACAATCCAACCCCTATCTCGACACAAATGACTTCTAACAAATTAATTAACGCTCATCCCTCGTTTACAGCGGGAACCAGGACAGTAACTGAAGCAGCTCCCCGACCAACGACATGGCGAGAAAATTGATTTTTCTCTTCCTGCTCCACGCATGGCTAGAGGGTTCATTAGCACAGCACTCACCC
Source organism: Neoascia interrupta (assembly GCA_947623515.1). Classification (NCBI taxonomy): domain Eukaryota; kingdom Metazoa; phylum Arthropoda; class Insecta; order Diptera; family Syrphidae; genus Neoascia; species Neoascia interrupta. The sequence goes on along the minus strand of OX392462.1, from coordinate 19,778,068 downwards.
TTCTCCCTACAGGCCGCAGTAGATGCACTCCACAGACGAGAAGCACAATTGGCACTCAAGGATAATTACAATATGCCATCACGGTACGGCGTACCGTCGCCATCGGCTCAAGAGCAAGACTACTGGGATGATGGTAAGCTTTATGTTATCGTCTTTAGCGTGACTACACGTCCGCTGACATCTAAAAAAAATACAACCACACCGCGCTTAGTGATGTAAGTCACGTCCTGAGGCGGAATAAAATGTAAATCCTTTCGATTCCCATTCATCATACCCTTGTTATTTCATTTGTCACATATAAAACCAGATTCTGAGGCAGGACCCGCATCACTCACGTCAACGCACAGTAACAATCGTCACAGATTAAACAGAATCCTTGCCAGATATCTAGCTCGGGAGGAGGACAATGCTCGCAATGGTGGTGGGCTTCCGCCGGCTGGGGGTGGTTATGAGTTCGACGACGACAACTACCTTCCGGAGGAGAAGAAGCGATCATCGTTCTTTCGAGAACGAGACGGTAAGGATGGTAGGTGCCTTGAACTTTATTTGTTGTTACTTAGCGTGGGCCACAAGGGGGGGTTGGCTTTAACGCTAATATTTTTTTAAGAAAGACCTTGTATCAACGCACGTTGTTCATCCGTCATATATTTTTTTACGCTCATTGTCAAGATTATACTTCGCTTTTTTTTGTGGACCTCCTCGAGATAGACAGCAGAACAATGGAATTAAATTAAGTATCGTTAAAGGAGTGGTTAAGGGTGTGCAAAGGACCGGTGCTCAAGTGTTTTGAAAGCATTTTCCTGTTCCGAATAAAAGTCTACTTTCCCGTAACGCATATCTAATGGAATGGAAAAATGCGAAATACATATACATATTGATGTGTGTTGCCCAAGTGGTTATCACCTTCCGCCGCTTGGCCATATAGGCATAAGTAATGTTGTGCCATTGTTTTGGCTTTCATATGTGGGTCCATGACCATCAAGGACTTTATATTCTGAAAGAGGACTTTGAAATGCGGTTATGCGTGAATTAAGTGTGCCACTTAAATAAATTGAATCTTTGATTTATTGTTGAAAAGCACTGGTCCTGACATCTGGAATGGACGCAATGATAACCTTGATTTGGCAAGATAAAAGGGTTTTATGTTGCATGGACGAGGGTCTTAATTTATTGTGAACTTGACAGTGTTGGCTTTTGTCTTGATTTAATCAAAGGCTAATGGCTTACACGATTCCTTTCAGATGTCCCAGCGTCGCTTTTTCGTGAGCGAGACAACCAGCCCAACGATCACTCTGAACTTACCGATCAATTCCTAAAAGAGATCGAGGAAGCACGTGAGCTGGATCGCGAAGAACGTTACAAAGATGCCCTACGCCGCATCTGGGAGAAGTACCAGCAGCAAGAGAATGAGCTCGAGAGTGATGTGTTCGAAGATCAGAAGCGCATGGTTCCTCAGCCCAACTACTACATCGGACCCCTTATGCAGAAGAAGCGAACCTATCCCGTCTTGCCATGGCTTCCGATGTCACGTCGCAAGCGATTTCCTGTCGCCAAGCGATCCCCGAAAATGCCCTTTGATGAGCTGCCCAAAGTCAACGCTGAGCAAGTACCCGACGAGTTGCGTGAGCTCTTCGGCAAGCCTAGTGAGGAGAAGAAGAAGCGTTCAGCCGACGATCAGTCCACGGATACACCGGTTGAAAAGAAGAACGACAAGAACACATCCGCAACCATTGAACCACAGACGGAGCATCCACCCCATGGCGGACATCATCACAAGGAGCACAAACATCGCAAACGAAGCGATCACTCGCACGAAAGCCAAGAAGACGAAGAAGAGGAATCGGAGGAACACGAGCATGAACATGAAGAGCACGAAGAGGAGGAGGAGGAAGAGGAGCATGAACATGATGACTTTGAGGATGAGGACGAGGCACAGAAAAAGAAACGAGAAATTAATGAAAAGCGCATGCAAAAACGCTCGAACTTAGAGATTGTAAAGGAGGATCAAATTTTGCCTGGAGATTTATCCAACTTCCGAAGGAAGAAGTCTGTCCAGTGGTCAAAGTATTTCGGCATCGATAGGAGGAAAAAATCCACCTACGACAAGTAAGTTTAGCACAATTCAAAGGACCAAATATAAAGAATGTTATGTTTCTTTAGTGGCGATGCCAAGAAACGAAGCTCAATCAGTGATGATGACGATGACGATGAAGATGAAGAGAAGCGCAAAAAGAAGAATCTAGATCCCGAGAGGCTGGAGAATATGGACAAAAAATTGCAATCAATTGAGGATTTGATCATAGACGAGACAGTTAAGTACACCGGGGCCCATGAAGGTGAGTACTTTCCTACTTTGTTCAACTTTTTCCCAACTTTGACTCCTGAAGGTATCGCTGATCCGGAAGAAATCGCCCGTCTAAAGGACCACGTTGTATCGCGACTGGCGACAGCTTACAGTTTAGAGAAAATGCGTCGTGCCTTGGAGAAGCTGCGCCAGTCTGTGGACAATGAGAATCACCTGCTGCGTAATGTCGTTGAGAACGACTCAAAGTCGGATGAAGAGAGTGACGTCGAGAAGAAGAAACGATTGTCGGTCAAGAAGGAGAAGGTTGAGTTCCAGGGAATGCAGTAAATATAGAAAAAAAAAGTTTTTAATTTCGACTATCAGAGAGTCATCTCTTTTCAGTCATTCCATTAATACACCAAACAACGAAAAATCCACAGAGCCACAGGGAAACTCAATGTCACCGGACTCCGATGACGATGACGAGGATAAGAAGAAGAAGAAGCAGAAGAAACGCAACGGATATCAACGTTATCCAGAGATTCCCAATGATGTTAGCGACTTCGAAGAAGAGCTCGGTGCTGGGCACTATGAACCCTTGAATGACGCATACCTGGGCAACAAGAACTACATCCCTGGCTCAAGCCAATGTCCACTGATTGACTCAATGGCTGAGCGTTGTCGAGGAGTCGATCTTCTGAGTGGCGATATCAACCAGGAGCTTTTGCCCATCTGCGGAGTTCATCAGATCTGTTATTTATGTGTAAGTAGTCAATGAGTTTAAATAATTTATAAAGTCGAAATGTTATAGAATCTGTAAAGTTTCCAGTACATACTTAGAACTAAGCTGTGGGCAAAATAATGACTTGAAGACTTTAAGCACCCTTAAAAGTGCCGGCAAAGGGCGTAAAATCAATCGAAAATTGAGAAAAAGTCATTGTAATGGCCTTTCAAACTTGGTTTACTATTTAAACTACCAGCGAAGACAACGACACAGTGCAACCTGCATTGTATTCGATGAGAGCACTGACGCTACTAGCACGAGCAGAACTGAAAATGCCCCAAGAAATTTGTTGGGGCAGTAACGAAAGTTACTTGCGCCATTTATACAGTCCAATGTGCAATTTACTTTCAATCAAAACATGAAATTTCAATTGCACCAACAAGTACCAGTGCACTTCCAGGTCGAACGGGTGCTAGTTTCCTCGAACGACCCTATTATTTTGGCTTGAAATTGCCGAACGAAAGCGTCGTCAAATATGCTAAATATGTCAAAATCAAAAGCTTAATTCGACAAATGCCCTAGTGGCAGTCTTTTTTTCGATTTAGCAAAGACAACAACCCAGTATACACTGAACTCCATTAGATGACAGCACTGGTGCTCAGAAGTGGAGGATTTGAAGTGCCTGAGGATTTTGTAGGGCAGAAAGTTTAGTGCCGTAAATATTTGACATTTCAGTTTTTTTTTTTTTTCTATGGAAAAATTGGTTTTCAGTGCTATTTCTGACCAGCTGGTCGCACTGAAAAGTTCATTTGGGGGCGTTTGAGTAGACTGGTTAATTTTGTAGAATCAATCTTAATTCAGTGTCCTTTTCGTGGTGCTAAATAGTCTTAGAAATTGCGTTTAATGCAAAGATAAACATTTGAAATCATCTCATAGTCCCCAGCTCAATTAAAAAAGTTTTTTAAATAATTCATCCCTTTTTTCCAAAATCTTCTCTCAGGGCACATCACAAGTTGCCTGTGACTTCCAATACCTAGCCGAAGCTGACTCGATCTGTGGCCATAACAACGATTGCCAGTCAGCGGCTCGATCAGTACTGATGATACTCCGAGGATCACCAGGTCCCCAGCTCGGCCCAAAGGAGTGCATCAAAAATCCATGTCTCAACCGAGCCATGAGAGAGATCGGGCTCTAAGGTGTTCATCGTTCCAACCTTTGGAAATCGAAAAATAAATCAACAAAAGAGAAAAAAAATCCAACATAATATGTATCTGTCCCCCCATTCCACGGATATAAAATATTTTTTAGAGACATTTTACATAAGTACACAAAAATACAAAAAAAAAAATGTTTAAACTTAATTGTACTTAAAAATAAAAAGATTAAATAAATGTGTATATCAAAACAAACTTACAACATAAACAATGACACAAATGGCAGCTATTCAATTTTGTAATAAAAACAAAACTATAGAAAAAATTTAAACAAAGAAAAAAGATAAGCACTTGTACAGCTGAATAGGATCCAAAATATTGCCAAAAAAAATGGCACGTAAACTAAATTTTGAATAAAATGCAACAAAGCATTGAATAAAAATAAGAAACATATATAAATATATAAATTATATAAACTTTATGTTGTACGATTCCAATATCATGCAAAGATTTTCCTAAAAAGAATGATAAGAAACTTTAAATCAAATTTACTGTTGGATGTGGTGTTTTTATTCGAACTCGTTACACTTTGAAGGAGGATTCTAACATATAGATAGTCGATGTTTTTTTTAAATAAAAAAATATTATATACATGCATACACATATACATATATCATTGGAAATCACATGAAATAAAAACAAAAAAAACTATGAGAACTAATTTTTATTTAGTCCTTAGTTTTGTATACTATCGCGTATCATCCTATTTAGACGGTTTCTATAGTTTTTTCGTTATTGAATATTAAATATTAATCTGACAATAAAATAAAATTCATAATAAAGAATGAGAATTCAAAAAGAAAAACTTTTTATTTATTGAATTTCATGCTTTTTTTTAAATATTTATTTAAGCCCTGCATCTGGCCAAAGAAAGAAAGGCATTTTGTACACGGTCCGTAAAGTATTGTGTTTGAACACACAAATCTTTGAAAAAAAAAAATCTTAACGTTTTAGAAAGACACACATGTTTCTAACTATGTATTTCATAAAAACAAACATGACATAGACATATACCTAAATATTTACTATATACATTAAGAGATTTATTTAAAACAAACAAAAAGGGAAAATTTATAGTTGACTTTCAACTTAAGACAACTAAATATGATTATTAAGAAATACTTATATATATATATTACATTTGGTGTATTTAACTGAAACAGACCGTAAGCTGAAGAAAAAAAACTTACCAGTGCATAGACATAAATATGCGTGTATAATAAAAAAAAAATGTTATAAAAGTATATAAAAGATTTAAAAAATAAAAATAAACATAAAAAATAGTTTTAAAATAAGTTGGTTTCTTTATAAGAGTGGGTGTGTGCGATAATAGCTATTGAATTTGAGAAACACGATTTAAGAGTGGTGCTTTGAGACATTAATTGCTGTATCCTTGGTTGACTTAGGTTAGCAGTATGGCTGCCAACGGAAGTCAGCACTCTTTGACCAATGACTGGTGCGATTTGTGACAAACTAATGGCGTATTCTTTTCAACACCGAATCTTGAAACTGGTGTGGAATACAGATAAAAACTGTTCTTTTCTCATAAATCTGAACGGAATCGTGTTCATGTAAATGTTCTTTTGAACTCCGCATTAGTTCGGTGTCGACACCGAACTCGAATTTTCGCCACCATCTTATTTGACGGTGGAGGCTGGGTGCAGCTTTAATTGTGTATGTGAAGTGACGTTTTGACTCAATTTTCATTCGTTATTTTTTACAACGCGACTGGAATTGTATGAAATCAATACAAAAATACTTAATACCAGAAAGACAAAGCTAACAAAATTAATTTTAAGTAGAAAGTGAAAAAAACTACGAAATGAAAAAAAAAGTAAGCAAAATAAAGTCAAAACGATTTGACACTTAACGTGATGACTGCACCGGTGCAGGATTTGTCATTCTGCACACAATGAAACCGAGTGTACACCACGCTGGATTTGTCGCAAACTCGGAGTATTATTTGACAGCTCGGTGTGACAGTTCGGTGTTCAAAAGAATACGCCATAAGAGAACGCGATTCTCTATCACGACACACGACGGCAAAACCAAACCAAAATTTCCAGTTTGAATCTATCAATTTGGATGTAGTTTTCTTTCATCAATGGAAAAAAAAAGGTTTAAAAGGCGTGCGGTTAAAAAGTGTTGCAGGTTGAAAAATTATTGCAAATTAAATTGCGTGGCGAAATTTCGTAACCGCAGTCGTTTGTTGTGCAGTGGTAACAAGTGCAAATCTCGTCGGACGACAATTTGCCGCTCAATTTTCAGTCGTCGTTGAGGTCCCTGCCGTAAGAATCTGATTTCGCTAGGTCAAAATCTAGAATACCTACTCATGAACGTCCGACTATTCTCTTGATATCTGGGTGGGATATGTTTAGCAGGTCGCCTTGGCACTCCTGTCGTAATTCGACTCCCATCTTTAAGTTGGCTTACGCCCACGTTTTCATCTGCAAGGCAGTTGTAAATTTCTCCTTTGACGTGTCCTAGAGCAGTACTTGCCGATAGTGAGTCGTGTAGAGCTGAGAATTTCCTGCGCATTTCACGCTTTCGCTCGCTTGTTATTTCGAACAGCCAAATATGCTTAGGTCACTGTACATATCCCTTTTGATTACCCAAACAGATATTTTCATTCTAGCACTCCCACCGCCATCCTGGATGACAAGGATTGCGAGCGAGTAGCCTTCATAGTTGTTTAGGCAATTTGGCTTTGGCAGCTAAGGTATAGGCACCCCTAAGCTCTATTTGGACGTTGCCTCTAATTCAAGGCTCGCGGACTCTTAGTAGATCACAGGCCCTGGGTGGAGCTGAACGTCTGGTAATTTTTTTTAATTTATCCTTGCCCATAAAGCCTACGGGGAACTTTTTCGTGTTTATAACTTTGGGTTTTGTGGGGTGCCGTGGCGTAGTGTGTGTGCTTACTACGCCAGAGGTCTGGGTTCAAATCCTGCTTTTGTCACCTAAAAAGACTTGTTCTTTTTAACGGTCCCCACCCTTGCGAGGGTCTAACAAGTCCTCCGAGAGTATCATATGTCTTGAAAAACTTCTCAAGGTGCCGTTCGGATTCGGCAAAAAATTGTAAGTCCCATACAAGGGGACAAGACAAGACAAGCAGAAATTAACACAGAGCATACATTGCTGAGAAGTTGGCCCTGGTTCACCTCGGAGCTGTTGCGCCACTCTATTTATTTGTTTTTATTTTATTTTTAACTCTGGGTTTTATCGTATACGTAAATGTGTGTAGATATGTAGTCGCATTGAGCATGGGCATGTTTTAAGGTAAGGAATCCTGGATGTAGGTGCCGAAAGGCTGTGAAATCTGTCAACGGTTTTAAGATTCTCTCTGAACTGCACAGTGTTAGTGCAATATTTTTTGTGAGTGAATAAAGAACACTTAAAACAGGGTAGAGTGCAAAATGTAGCTTATCTAGAAAATGTAAAAGCTTTTAAGGGTTTCTATAGGGATCAGAGGAAGTTGTCCATTTTCATAGTCTATACGTTTTCCCAAAGACTTTTCGATTGCTTTCAATACCTCGTGGTGGAGAGTCGTTCTTTGGATCTTCTGCGCCGTCTTTAATAGGGGAAGTGTTCTTTTTCCTGCGCTACACTGGGCACAAAACTTTGCATACAACCCAGCTATTGCATTCCAAAAATTCGTTACCCTTGCTTTGAGTTCTTTGACAGAAGGTTGTTCAGGACTTGGCCACATTCGTTTTCCATTTACCTATACCTGCTATACCATGTTCGGTCACCCTGTAGTGAACTTATTTGTTTTATGTACATTTTCTTTCTTACCTTTGCTTTACTTCAAAATAGTCAAAACTTTGCTTGAAAAAGCAGAATAAGCTCAATTTTATTGCTTATATAGTTCAGAATTTTCAAAGGCCAAAATTTTGAAAGCAGAATAATTATGAGCTCCTTTCTTCGACGAATAAGCCTAATTGCCTCTACCACGGCACGGTTGAAGCGGGCGATGATGTCGCATATCGTCCATGTAGGTAAGGTGGTACCCCAATATTTGCAAGGATCTATTGAAGATAGTGCCTTCCGTGTTAAACTTTGCCCTGCGCACTATCACCTCCAGAACCAGATTGAAGAATGCACATGACAATATGAATCTCTTTGCGGAAATCCGGTGCATGCTTCGAAAAGTTCCGCAAAGCTGTTAGCTTAGTAGGGGGAAAGCGAGAGACTTGAACATATGGGAGACTTGAACCACTCGCAATATTTTACTCATTTTTTGCACAAATCTGCAAGTAAAACGGCGAGCTATGAACACAAACACCTCTCACCTGGGAGAAAAATAATTTGGAAATCAACTGATAAGTTTGAGAGCAGGACAGAGAAAAGTGATTTTGTGAAGAGTTCTCCCTATCAGGGTAGCTGATAAATTTGTTATTGACAGAACCACCTTTGTTCTGAACAACCTCAATTTTGAAAAAGTGCATATATACATGTAAAACATAACGGTAAAATATCAAAGGTAGTATATACAAATATTATCCTATGGAAAACCAAACTGCTCCAGTTACTTATTTCATTGCTTTGACAGTTGAATTCGTATATGTTCAAGTCTCCCCAAGAGTGTGCTCAAGTCTCCTAGTAGAACGGGCGACTTGAGCTAAAAACCTATTTTCATAAAATTTGCTCTGGGTAGAAAACCCTTAAATTTTTTTAAAATATGAAAAGTCAATCTGAAAGAAGATGTCATGCAGGTGAGATTAACAGAAAAGATTTTATCCACGATTTAACAAAAATTGGCTCAAGTCTCCCGTTTTCCGCCTAATCTAACAATATGCCACACTGCACGTTGCCCCGCGTATTTTTTTATGTTAGGTGCACTGAACAGTTAGATCACTTTTGCCGGGATCTTGACTTCATCCATCGCCAGATAGAGAGCTTCTAACGATGAATGCGCTGTCATATGCGGCCTTACAGTCCATGAAAGGATGGTGTGTCTCGACTTAAAATTCATAGGTCTTTTCCAGGATTTCTATGGTCTATGGTCGATCTTCCGAGCCGAAAGCCACACTGCTAGGTGCCTATAAGTGTGTCATAGACCGGTTTAAGTCGTTCGCGCAGTCGTTCGTTCCTCGATAGTTCTTGCAAGAAATAGGATCGCTTTTTTTGAAGATGGGGCATGTGCAACTGATTTCCATATCACCCACACTTGGTTAATGATTTGGTGTATGCACGCCACCAAAATATCACCTCCAAATGTTAGGAGCTCTCCCAGTTAGGTACGCCATCAGAGCCAGCGCCCTGTTATATTGTTAAGCTTTTTGTAGCTAAGCTAACTTCTTCAAAACCAGGTTGTTGTGGCACTTCCTCTTTGTCGACTGGGCTTTTCGTTCCTTTCTAGAACTGTTTCTTTTAAGCAACCAGTTGCTTGGCCGTTTTATAGAACTTTCTGGTCTTGTTTCGATTGCTAGACTCTTCAATCTCCTTGAGCTGGAAGATGGCGCAGGCCCTATTCTTTCTACGCAGTAACCCTTTTTCCTCCTTTCTCTTGGCTCAAAACTCTTAACGCTGCTCTAATTTTTCGCTGCAACGTCTTTGCATATGCATCTTCGGTCCCTTTTTCTTGTTCACGTCAGTCATCATCACGCTGAAAACCTAACGTAATGGTGTTGCTCCGGACTCCGGACATGCTTCGTAGACTCTCTCCAGGAGGTCATAAAAATCGGTTTTGGCGGGGTAAAGGAAATCGGCTCCGAAATTTCTCCTTGTCAGTGTCTTCAGCGTCTTCAAAGTAGGGGCGTGTGAACATTTAGGCTGATGGTTTAGAAAGTGCCTTATTTGATCACAGCTAGAAAACTTTTAACTAACCGCTTACTAGTAAATGACTTGAATGCTTTTGTCGCAAAAAAAATACCAAAGGGTCATTTTGTGGGTCGTGCTCTAATTGAACGCAGATAGGTTGGTGGTTAAAAAAAAAACTCAAAAAGTTATCTGGTCCTTTGACCTTGGGCTTTTTAAACACTTTATGGGCTTGGAGTCCTTTTGCAGTCAATGCACTTTACGCGTATGTCGATTGGACTAGCAAGTTAACTGAGGTCTATAGCCTGTATCAACTTTAATATTCTTCTTACTGGCTAGGTTGCTCGATTGTTAGGTGAGGTGGAAACAAGACATATTCCCATTGTGACCCTAGATGGACCTATTCCAATTTTATCTCAACTTTTTTCGACTACTAAAAAGTTCCACCAGCAAGAAGCCTGTAAGGACCTGAGCTTAGCACAAATGCCCTAGGTTTGTGGACGGTTTTTCTTTAGTCCTGCCAGACATTCGCTATTTTTATGAGAAGTAGGAATGGCATGAGCGGGTTGAAGTTGCAGTAATTTTTTAGACTACGGGCTGGTGCCTAGAGTTTTCGACATTAAAGATACTTCTCCCGCCCATTTCAACTAAAAACGGCTTTATCGCTTATAACGGTTAATTCTTCGACGGATTGGACGTCTTCCTAGATGAGCCATGTATAGTAGGAAGGTATGGTTCGGCCGAGAATAAAGTGTCTCTCAGAGATATACATAAATATTGTAGGCATCGGCAGCTTTTTCAAGCATCCTTTGAAATTAAAAAGACCCAAACGGTTCTACTCCCGAAAGCAAGATCAAACGCCCTTTTCAGTTCTTTAAGTTTATCTTTTCATTTTTATTTTCTAAAAAAAATTCATGCTGTGCAACAGAAACTTCAATCAAACTGAAATCCCCTCGCACCGCTGCTTAGATCACTCGAACTCAAAACAAACAGAATCAACGTCCACGAGTCTGCTCCTCCAGCAGCTTCATTCTTCCTTGGCTGTGTATGTGACATAAACTATAGGTAATACATTTTTATTTTGTTAAGAACTCTAGGACACCCCGGGACAGTGTGCCGTCAGTGATGAGAAACTGTATTTGTGTTGGCTTACTGTATCTTTTGGAATAAAAAAAAGAGATTTACTGCGACTTCTGGCCAGCGATTCGCCGCAGCAGCCGATTGCCGCATAGGAATGTCACGGCTGCAATTGGTATCAGCAGGCGGATGGTCTGGAACATGTCCAACTTCAGCCAGAAGAGGCCAAAGAGGCCAAGAATGGCGCCGAAGCCCAAATGGAAGCCAACGGCGCTGAGGCTGAACGAGAAGTTGGACACGTTGATGCCCAGTTTGCCCCATAAAATGAACAACAGCACAAGAGGTGTAAGGCAGAGTCCTGTGAAGATGTCGGACACCAGACGCGGTGGACGTTTCTCTGGTACGCGGAACTGATGGACGATCTCAGGCCGGGGTGCACGAACCGTTTGTGATTGGTTATCTGCGGGGCGGTATCTAGTTAGCGGGGAAGAGTTAAATTAAAGGCGATAAACTTACCCTTTCTGGCGTCCTGGGAGAACTTCAGTTGAACATTGGCCACATGCCACTTGAAAGAGTTTGAGAGTGAGGCGTCGCCCACAATCAGTTCAAGTTTGTAGTTGCCGGATTTGTAGCCGAAGTCACTGCCGCGGGCACCGACGTCCATGTCAAACTTGTAAGTCTTCGAGGCATCTTGCTCGGCCACATAAATGATCTCTTCGTCTGTATCCTTGTTGGCGAGGCGCACAAAAGCCTGGTGCACGGTAATAGCCTTGGTTGTTCCATCGTCAACGAGCGCTGCTTTAAGGATCAGCTTCTGGGTGTGGTCAGCTGCTAGAGTCTCGGCCAGAGTATTGGGAAAGACGACAGTCTGTTTCTTCAGGGCTGAAGAGGCGTCTGAGTCGCCAACGCCAACCTCCAATGAGTGAACCTTCACCTTGCCGAGAACCTTGAAGTTCAAAGTCTGAGTGTAGCTGTCGGCGGCGATGTCAACGGTGTAGATGCCACGTGCCGGCTTAAAGGTAGTCAGGTCAGCCACGTATGTGGTCTTATCGGAGCTCTTTGCGACAAATTGCACCTTTTCGGCGAGGACAGTGTTTCCCTTCTTCACCACCACCTTTCCAGAGATAGCAGCCGGGGGCAAGGTCAATGCTTTGCCGAGGAGATCAACAACTTCGATGGTGAGTAGAGGAGAATCTGCTTGCAGTTGGCCACTTCCGATCAACTGGATGCAAATTGGAGCTACCTTCTTGCCAGAGTTGCTGAGCGTCTTCAAGGCTTCAATGAGAACATGAGCTCCCTTGGATGTTTGCACAGATCGCCGGCTGAGGAAGTAGGTTGCCAACTTGACGGCTTGCACGTCAGTAATAGGAGCTGGCCTATTGAGAGCTTTGGTCACTTTGAACGCCCCGTTGATGATCAAGGCGGTTATACTGAGACCGCCTTCGAACTGAAGCATCTTTCCATCGACTTCGTCGGCTTGAACAATAGCATCTTCCACACGGTCGGCCACAAATGCTGCCGGGGCACCGAGCTCTGCAGCAATATAGAATGCGTAGCCCAAGCTGCTTAACGAATCATCCTTTTTCAGTATGTTCTGCAGATTCTTGGCAATTTTTTCCGTAGCCGCAGCATCTAATGTCAGCCCCAAGGCCTTCGACGCGAACAGATTGTAGAAAATTTCTTGAGCTGTGGCCGCTTCTTTGTTGAAAGCTCCGGAAATCTTCTGCTGAACGGGGTTAGGAATGGCGACAGTCGTGCATTTAGCGTTTTTGTGCGCGCCAACAATGTAGAAATTCTTTTCAAAATCCTACAGGAAGGGGTGAGTTAGTAACATGAAGTTGATGGTGTGTTGGTTGGATTTACTCACATTCAACTTAGAGTCGACATAGGCCGCATGGATCCTTTGACAAAGAGCAGTCTTTTCCGCCTCACTGGCTGGCTCGATGTTAACCGTCGCATAGTAAATGGATTGCAAATCACTTGACGTCAGGCTGTCGGCAAAAACTTTCTGTAGGCGTGACAAATCAGCAGAGCCCAGGTGGCTAGAAACAGCTCGCAGGGCATCCACACTAAGGCAGAATTGTGCTCCAAGCAGAAGCACTAGAATTCCTATACAAGATCGAGATAATATTTGTAAAACAAGAGCAATTAGTGTTTGCATGATTTTTTTCACGAGATAAAAGTGAACCACCCCACCAAAGAGCACTGCCTGACCACGCAAGTGGTCATGACGCCGGTAAAGGTTGGAATTTAAGGAAAAATTAAACATTTTAGATGGATTTAGTCGCGGAAATTTATTGATAGTTATTTTTATTAAATTCTTACCAAATTTAAACATTTTTAGACGGATTTATTTAAATCAAATTGTGGAAAAATTATTCACTGCATAAAAGTTTTCGACCAAGCACACACAAATTGACAGACACGTCAGCGGCAGAACCAGCCCGGCAAACAGTAGGCCAGTTTGGTACAATCGCCATCAAAATTGACAGGCGCGGTTCTCTTTCATTGCAGCAATTTGATATGCTAGTGAAAATAAATTTGTACTAGATTAGCAGAGTAGTTTTTTGTATTTATTTTGTCATTATTCCGTTGCTTATTTAGTGTAGATGCCATATTGAAAAGTACTTCTAATATGCCCTTTGTTTGCCATTTGATGTGTCTTTTTTAAAATAACATTAGACAGCATTCCCACATTTTTTGCCATAATACATATTACAAAGTATAATAAGCTGGCACGAGACAATTGTTCGTCGATACTTTAAATACCGACTGCCGTTATTACATGGTGCGTGAATTATACATATTTGTTTTAATCTCATTTTAGTTCTAGTCACAAGCAATGTAAAACAGAAACAGAATTCAAACAGAAAGGATACAGAAACCTAAATTCAGTGAATGCTCTTGAATTGCTAATGTATGAAATTCTTCTGTTCCTTGTGAAAACGCGGCTTTAATCGCAAAACAGCACATCCTCCGGAAGGTCAGATGCATTTTACTCACGGAAGGTGTTTAGGCATTATTTTTGGATTTAAAACTTAAACTAGACTGCATGCCATTTTGGCATATTTGACGTAAGAAGAAAAATATTTGCAGCACTTTTTTTCTTAGGCACGTCAAATATGCTTAAACGGCATGAAGTCTAATCTAGGCTTAAGTAAAGAAACTGCAATAATGTGTGTAAAGCGCGCTTACATTAAATTACATAATAACATTTTTGTCTGTCATAAACACTGACATTTTCTTAATTTGACATTTTTAATAGTTAGCTATTTTCAGCACTTGGAAAAATAACAGGTAATCTAATAATCGACTGCATGCCATTTGACATATTAGAGGCAAACCGAATACTATACTTGAAAATACTACTTGCCTGCCGTATGTATACTGGCATTGTATCAAAAAGTATATTCAGGTAAGACACACAGCTGTTGTTAAATAAACCACCTGCTAGCTGCTGTTACCACCTATAAAACAACGTTTATGCCTGCGAAAATCAAATCACACTGCATGATGCTTATAAATAAATAAATATAGTGGCGCAACAGCTCGAGGTGAACCAGGGCCAACTTCTCAACAATGTATGCTGTGTGTGTTGATTTCTTCACATACAAGGGGACCTACAATTTTTTGCCGAATCCGAACGGCACTTTGAGAAGTTTTTCAAGACAATTAATACTCTCGGAGGGCTTGTCATACCCTCGCGGAGGTGGGGACCGTGAAAAAGAACAAGTCTTTTTTTTTCAGGTGACGATGGAAGGATTCGAACCCAGACCTCTGGCGTAGTAAGCACACACACTAACCACTACGCCACGGCACCCCACGCATGATGCTTAGTGCTTATAAAAATTAAAGAATTAATGTCAATTTAAATGATATTAAAAAAGTCCCCCTAGACACTAGACATCCAAGCAAATCCAAATTCAAAAACTACTTTTGAATGTGGCTGGAATTGTCAAAAAAGTTAAATGCTTTCAGCAATGAGTTTCACGGAATAGTGTATTTGACATTTTTAATGGATGTTCTTAAAACAAGATTTCAGGGGATTTGTAATGAAGGCATGTAGTTGTGTTTCTGGTATAGATTTAAAAAAGCACTGGATAATTTTGCAGTGCCTGATTTCAGAATAAATTTCAAAGAATTGTTTCCATTTAAGCAAGCAAGATTTCTGTCTCCTTGACAGAGGCGCCTATGAGGTGGAAACGGGTTAGACAGGTTAGGATTCATGTAAGTCACTAGGTCTTCCTTAAGATTTAGATGATCATGATTTGTAATACTATGTCTCCATCGATAATTAAAAAAAGGTTAGCGGGAGACGATTAAAATAAATCCCAAAGTGGCTCCATCGGACAAATATAGGATTAATTTGACACGAAAACTCTGTTTCTGTCATTTTGGCTCTCAAAAGAGAGTGGCGATGTCATTTCCATTCCGATTTTTGCTGTAAAAATCACAATAGAAAACGTACTTGTGACAGATCTGTCGTACAGGTTACTGTTACTGTTCTCAAACTGTTACAAAGGTGCAGAAAATAGGTTTGTGAATAGGGTGAATGGGATTTATGAGTGGATTTATTTTTAATCGCTTGCCGAGAGGATTTAAATTTGTATGGTGAATCGCGTGATTTGTAGAGGATTTATTAAAGATTTTATTAATGGACGATTAGTGCTCGGTGTAGACAAGCTCTAAAAATGCTAATAGAGATTCTGAAAAAATTAAAAAAACAAGCCAACTGCATGTTTCAAATTTAAAGTAATTTATTTACAAAAACATAATCTCACTGCAGCTGCAGTGCATAAAATATAACATTTGTAGAATTTTATATACCGAATTTGCTGATTCTATTGTTGGCAAAAAATATATTAAGTTGAGCAGCGATGAAAAACCAATTAATAATAAAAATTAAGGCATGCTGCTTAAAGCCAACCTTCAAATTCAAGCAATCTTAGCCTGACGCCTCTGAAACACGTTTTCAGGGAAATCCTATAAATACAGCTGCTTATGTTCAGCGACTGACCAACATTGTCAAAATAATTTTCCTCTTATTTGAGTTTGTTTTACAGAAAAAGGTTATGGATATGGTACTAAGGGCCGATTTCACAGCCGAAACTTAAGGGATCAAATTCCGTTCTTAAATTAAGGGCCGATTTCACACTCGAAACTTTCGTATCGATTCTGACAATTCATTCACTTAGGATGAAATTCCGTTTTTACATTTTTTTCCAATCAAGAACTTAAGTCACCATCATTGGTGACTTAATTTTTCGTAAAAAACACTGCAAATCACTTTTCTTTTGGTTAAAAGCACATCAATGTTACAGTAATGAATAGAAAAAGTTAAAAGCCAACACGGTACACTGAAAATTTTTATTAAGTTTAACTTAAGTTGCCACTGTAAAATCGGCCCTAAATATTTGAACTTAACTGGAATCTCAAGAAATCAGAAAAAAATAAAATAAAATAGTGACTACTTTGAAAAATGCATCATGCGATAAAAAAAAATCATAGCAATAAATCGGAACCTGGCATCACTGAAAGTGTGGCTTTTTAGTTCTGGGAGAGACTGCTACAGTCTGCTCTGCAGCTCTCCTTCTTCCTCAGGCCAGAGCGTTTTCTTTCTTTGCTTTGTTTGCAAATCTGATCAGTGGTTTGCAACTTCAACTCTTTTCAAAGAGATTTACTCTTTGTCAAGAAGACTCTTTTCTCTTTTGTTTAGTTTATTTCTAAAAATACGTCTCTCACTTGGCACAGGGTACTGCCAGACTGGTGGTTTTAATTTAATAAAAAAAAACAGTGCGAACCCTACAAACAAAATCCTTTGATTTTAACAAGTTTGATAATATAAAATTGTTCATATTAATACCTATATTATACCTTACATATATTATGGTATAAGGTATAATTGAAGTATCCTACCAGTAGCCACAACTTCGGCTAATTGGACAAGTTCACTATTAACGGCTAAGACTTCCCAAAGCTGAAGCACCTTAAACTGCGAAGATGGAATACAAATTCACCAAAAGTACACTTGCATGCATGTAGAAGGTTTAATTTTTATCTCAAACATATGCTTAAAAATTGATAACTAATAGCTTAAATATTATATTTTTTTACTAATCTGGAAAGATTTAACATTAGCTCTGCCTTAAACTCAATTTTCATATCCTTAGGAACGCGTTTCATGTCATCAGCGAACGAGAGAAGAAATAAGACATCTCTATCGGCATTACTGAGTTGTACATTGTATTGAGGAGGCTTTTTCATCTCCTTTGGAACACTTTCAACGACTTGGGTGTCCCTCGATGAATGCGCCTTTTCCGCTGAGTGTTTATTACCATTACTGCATCGGGCACGCAGATCTGCACCATCCGTGAAAGTATCATTCATATTTTTCTCCTGATTGTCGGCACAGGTTGCTTCGAGGTGGTTTTGTAATTTTTCTCCAGTATAATACTCCTCCACGGGTTCATTTTTGATATCAACCTCGTGAATTTCAAAGACGTCCATGAGTCCTTGTTCTACGCCATTTTGCACGGCAGATTCTGTAGTTGCCTGGTTGTTTGGATCCAAAAACTCCAGATCTTTATGGAAGACTGAAGAGAGATCTTTAAAAGAATAAGCTCGCAGTTTATCGGCAAAAAATCGTTCTCTGAGCGAGGCAAAGCGTTCCGACAGTTTCGGAGCTGAAAAAAATATAAGAATGAGTCGCGTTTTGAAGCCAATTAAAAGCGGTCACATTTACCCACTGTCACAGGATCTATTGAGGGGCATAAGGTAGCAGCAATCTTATTCCACGCAGCAATTTTTGTCGGCTGATCATCAAAGTGACTTGAGTTAATGTTCCATAAACACGGATGCTGCTTAACTTCTTGGATGAGTTTCTTATAGTCGATTTGGTTTTCCAACTTCGAGTTCGCCTGAAAAACAAGCAAATCAGTTTAAATTCTTAAAAACTTAACAAACAGCTGCAACCAATTCAAACCTTTGTCACTTTAAATCCCAAATTTACTTTGTGAATCATCAGTAAGTGACGCTTTAAATTAGTAATGGACGTTCTGAAGGAAAATTTCTTTTTGCACAAATCACACCTCGCTATACCGGCTGATACACGCGTAAAATAGTTCCAAGCCGGACTCCGTGCAGTGGTTATTTTGTATGGATGTGGATCTGGAGGTTCATCAGTCATTTTTTTGCATTAGCATTCCACACGCCTGGCAATACCGACGCACATTTGTGTTTTGTTGGTAAGAGCAACTTTAAGAGAGCACTCATCCAAAAGAAATATTTTTCAAGAGAAGTTCACCCGGCTGGGTTGATGTTTACGATTTTGGAAAATGTCCACTCGCAAACACAACAAAAATTTCAACTCGATATGAGGCTAAAAACACAGTGTTTATACCGTTTTTACAATAATTTTTACGCAGAACATGTTTATGAGTTAGGGAATAACTTTTTTATTACAATACGAATAATGGTGCTGTTGCTATGCTTAAACAGTTGGCAGACTAAGTAAATGAATTTCACTTCAGATTTCAGAAATGGCGACACTAATACTGAACTGACGGTAGCTCACTGTCTAAGAAAAGTCAAATTCGCTGTTCATTTTAAATCGCAAAATAGAGGATGAATTTCAGGTAAAAATGGTATAACAGTGATGCCAGGTTTGTATTTTCTCGACTCTGGTTGAAATAATTTAGCTAGGTTTTTACCACATAATCCTTTTTCTAATTGGAACGTCTTTTCTTTACCCTTGACCCCAAATTACTGAATGCCTAACTAGATATTCAACTTCGGGCACACAAAAGTTTTGCCCATAACCTGAAATTGACAACTTTACCCATACTCTGACCTTTGTTTACAAATGTGAGTAAATTAGTCAATTCATCAGTTCCATGCAATTCTGTTTTGGCTTTTTTTTATCAGCAGATCGTGTAAGGTAAATTGTTGTTGCATCTTCTCACACGTATTCACCGACACGGAAATTTAAAGCTCTATAAAGGCTTTCAAGGCTTTATAAAAAAAACGTGAACAAATGGGTGTTGGGGGGCAAGAGGGACGCGAGTTGAATATCCAGTTATTCAGTAATTTATGCCCTTGTAATTTTTCCCCTTATTGCGGGGAAATTGAATGTTTTACCAGAGAGAACGCTTAGGTTGCTTGTCTTTTGTAGGTTAAATTCAACTTGTTCCCCACGTATCGCAATATGAGAACTGTGAACGTCTCGAGTATCACACTGCCTTGAAAATTTAAAATCAAATTTGAAAATTATGTCACTTTTTCTTCAACTTTGGATGTTAATATCTCCGAAACCGATTGTCAGATCTAAAATACGTTTAAACTTTTGAGGTCAGCGAACAATTCTTGGTAGATTCCCTTCTTTCACGGATTTTTTGACGCACGTTTAAAAATAACTATGGGCTTAAATATGACAATAAGTGAACTAAGGACAAGCAAAAACAAAACTTTAAGCCAACACAAGTTAACGAAAACCTTACGAAACCCAGCATAAAGGGCCAACTATAATAGTCGGAAGCAAACTGATGCTAACGTCATTACCGGACGAAAAGTTAACTTTAGTTTCGTCAAACAGACAAGCAACCTGCAATTGCCTTTTGCAAAAGTTTAAATCTGTCAAGTCACAATTTCATTTGTTTTGCGCAGCGTTCTTTTGTTTACGTGCATCTTAAAAGATTTTAAAAGATTAAAAAAAAAAAACAATTAAAAACAATTATGCTTTCTTTTGGTTCAAGTTCAATAGAATCAGCCACACCAAAACCAATTTCAAAATCCACGTACGAAATGTGCGGTGGGGAGCGCTCAATACGTACGAAACAAAAGTCAAAGAAAACTTGACGAAACACACCCGTTATACGAATCGAATGTATTCGCACAATTTCTTAAGGCTCCGTACGCAGCATTCAGTCTATTATAGTTGGCCCTTAAACGCTAGGGACACACGGCGACGGAAAAACGCGCGACTTATTGCAGTCCGACTTGAAGGACAAGCGTTTTAATGGTAGACAACACACGATTACGTCTACGACAATTAGTCGCGAGACTCGAATCGCGACAAATTTTTCGAATTGCGACTATTTCAATACGCACGACATAAAATTGTTGTTTATTTTTCGATGAAATCGACTATTTTCAACACAATTAACTGAAATCGCACAGCAAACCAATATTTGTGTGCTAAGTTTACCACAAAACCTGAAAACTCTCTTTTTCATCGATGAAAATTAATTCTTTTATCAGAACTGACAGAAACCGCACGAAAAAGTATTGTTCGTGTGTTGAGAATGCTTGCTGCAGAAAATCGCGCTTTTTTGTCGCGCGTCCTCTGTTGCCGTAAAAAAATCCCATCAAAACTAAAATTGGTTTATGGGATCGACGCCGAAACTATCGTCCAAGTTACGCTGAAAGCCGCAGCAGGAGTTGAACAGTGGAGGCTTTTATCGCCAAGAGATAATGTGCGGCCACACACATCAGACACTACACCATCACTACACCAGAAAACGATTACATAATGCACTTGTCATGGCAATGACAATTTCTTTGCCGACAATAATTTCAAACATTTGCAACAATTATATCAAAGAGCTGCTCCCAACTGCACATAGCATGGTGTATTTTCAATTCTTGCACGACACAGTTTATAAAATTTTTCTGGAATCCCGAGTTCCCCCATCATCAAAAAGACTTCTGAATGCTGTCATACTTTGCGTATTACCAAAGTTTATTACGGAAGTTTCAGCTTAAAAGTCCGCAATCAAAGCCATCAGAGTCATTTATACAGGAGCCGGATTGAAAAATAAAAATAAACCATTTGAAAATATAATCCCAGTACTAAATTTTTCAAAGAAAATAAAATTTACTAAATTTTCATAGATGTTAAAAATTTATTTTCGTATAAAAACAATAATTAAAAATAGTAATTCCAAAGTATTTGCAAACTAGCTTGTGTTCTTATTTTCATAAGTCCTAACTAGTTGACCAAATTTCGTTACTAGCTCTGCTTTGAACATCATAGCCGATTCCAAGGGAACGTGCCTGATTTCATCAACCAACGAGAGTAGGAAAAGAGTATCTTCATCAGCGTTAGTAAGCTGTAGGGAGCAGTCCAGCAATGGCCAATTAGGCGTTTCTTCTCGTGTTTCTGGTCGCGTTTGGCGTCTGCATGTTTCTTCAGTAGATTGTGGTAAGTCAAGCCGCGGTGCTTGGTTACAATTATTGTCCTCAACTCTGTTCTGAGTACCTTTTTCAAGGATGACGTTTTCATCTGGGTCTTCTTTAGTACTTAAGACAACGCTGGGTTGGTGATTTTCTAGTAGTGGTTCCATAAAGGAGAGTTCCTTTGAATGCTTGCTTGAACGATTCAGAAAGAACTCGTTCCTCATTATGTTGAACTGTTCGGAAATATTGACAGCTGTTAAAGAAGAGCGACACAAAGGGAAAAATGAAAGTTTAGATTTGAACCTTTAAATTGTGAACATCAAAAAGTTAAATTATAGGTTAAACTGAAGTGAAGTGTTGAATGCTAAGTGGTGAAGTTGAAATTTGTAATTAAATATGCGTTGTTAGAAGATTGAAATTATTTATTGCGTAATTAAAAAAGGGAAATTGAGTTTTACTATGCCAAACCCCAGGATAAAATGTTACGGCGCAATTCAATACAGTCAATTTAATCTTTTACTTAATTTACTTTCATAAACATTTATCTACTGTCAAAAAATGATAATATAAGGAGGGGCTAAGGAGAGGGTTAACAATTATTTACCAATCTTGCTTGAGTCTTCGCACGGATACAATTTATATGCAATCTTCTTCCATGATTTATACTTTAGTTCGGTATTTGCGTACGAATCACAGCGGGTGTCCCAGAGACACGGATACTTTTGAACGAGCTCTATTAAATTTGGCACGCATATCTCAGAGGGATCGGCAGTCTGAAAATAAACAAAAACACATTTTTTTTGGAAAGGTTTTCGTACAAATTGCAATTTTCGAAGCGATTTCGAAAAGGCATTATTGCGGTTTAACTTACCTCAAAAGTTCCACTGTGTTGCAAGAGCAAATGTCTTTTTAAATTCGTTATCGAAGATTTATATGAGAGGGACTTCTTGCATAGATTGCATTTAGCAGTGTGTGAGCCGAAACGTTTAAAATGCTGCCACAGTGGGCTGGTGCGTGGTCGACTCATCATAATTTCACGTTGTTCATCCAAAACTTTAATGTAAGGCAATTGCTTTTTGTAAAAATGTTAATAAAATTTGCATCTGGCAACGACGAGTAACTTTCTGCGTTAGTTCTCTTTCAATTTTTGACACAACAAAAGCAAAACTGGTTATTTGAAGAGATCAATCTGACACGACAGAGATGCCACCCCCACCAATCACCATCGCCTTCAGGTTACTCATTCTCTTAACTTAATTAAAGTTCACTTTTATATGATTGCTTTCACTGTTTACAGCACAAAAAGAACCATTCAAACAAGAAATATACACACACTTTTTTTGCGAATTGATACAGATTGATGCAAATGTATCAGCTCACATTGTATATGTAATTAAAAATTTCGATTAAAAATGTGTGAAAGAACTTAAACTTTAAAACGTTTAAGAACTAAAAACAGGAAACTGGGATTTTTCGGGTAAATTTCAAGGAGCGTTCTCGCCGAACGGCAAAGCACAGAAGACTCAGATTGTCACCTCACACGCACCTAAGATAGCCGTTCATTTTGCGAACACAAAAAGATGAACTAATAGCAATAAGAAAAGAATGGAAATAAGAAAAAGTTCTTTCAGTGCTGCCAAGTCTTAATTGAAATCGGTTAATTTTTTTACTGAGGTAGAAAAGAATCATATAAGCCAAAAACAAATGAATTAGCAGCTAGTTTATGAAATGTTTTCGTGGCATCTTGCTAAATATTACAGGGATTGTGAAAGATATTTTTTCTCTCCCTTTTACGTGTTCTGCTTGTACAATAGTTTAAGGCCAGTCATGACGGAGGAGTACTAAAAAAATAACTATATGTCTGAAAGCGCAAAAACTTGTAATAAATACAAGCAACATACCTGGAGTATATTGCTCTTCTAAAAATAAATAAATAGAGTGGCGCAACAGCTCGAGGTGAACCAGGGTCGACTTCTCAACAATGTATGCTGGTGTGTTAATTTCTTTACACATTGAGAAGTTTTTCAAGACAAATGATACTCTCGGGGGGCTTGTCAGACCCTCGCGGAGGTGGGGGCCGTGAAAAAGAGCAAGTCTTTTTTTTTTAGGTGACGATGGCAGGATTCAAACCCAGACCTCCGGCGTAGTAAGCACACACACTAACCACGACGCCACGGAGTCCCACCCCCCAATATT
This sequence comes from Neoascia interrupta, assembly GCA_947623515.1. Classification (NCBI taxonomy): domain Eukaryota; kingdom Metazoa; phylum Arthropoda; class Insecta; order Diptera; family Syrphidae; genus Neoascia; species Neoascia interrupta. Next base: position 19,754,643 of record OX392462.1, on the reverse strand, counting down.
GCTCTTCTGCAAGTATTAAAAAGTTCCGAAGTAAGTTAAGAAGTAATGAAGACCCCAGAAGCCCCACTTACAATGGGGACAGCAATCAAGTGATAGAAATATTTTAATTGATGGTGTCATTGCAAGTATGGACGCTTTAATGACAGATGCCGTTAATGATTGACTATTTGACTTCCATCCAAAGAGCTCATTGTCATAAATTTATTTGGCACTATTTTTTTTTATTCCTGTGATAAAACATTTAATCAAAACACTTCGAAAACTAGTCGAAACAAGTGGAGAAGTTTAAGTATCTTATGGTTTTTTCCATGAAAATTTGGAGGAGCAATAGGTTAATGAACCGCGCTGAGTGATCATCGCGAAAGCTGAACTTGGAGTGAAAGCAAAGATCTTCATTTTTAGTTCAGTGTTTGTTCAACTCTTTAGTTGCTGTTTATTCAATGCTACTTTGGGTCACGCTTCCGTGAAAAGCTCGACCAGAAGAGGTGAATCTCAAGGAGGAGTTATATCCCCTCTTCTCTGGAACGTTGCGGTGAATAAGCTGCTACTTATACTAGAAAGAGCGGGTTGCAAAATGATTGCCTACGCGGATGATGTAGCCATTGCCTTCTCGGGGAAATATCCCCAAGTACTGAGAGACTGAATGCAACATGCCCTCACTCTTCTCCACAAATGGACGACTGAGAATGGTCTGAGTGTTAATGCACAAAAGACCGAAATTGTCCTCTTCACTAAGAAATGCAAAATCCCTCGCATTGTCCCTCCCACCTGAAATGGCGCCAGCCTACCGTTTTCAAATAAAGCGAAGTAACTTTGCCTTATTTTGGACAGTAGACTAAGCTGGAAGCTCAATACATCTGAAAGAGCAAGGAAAGCCATCACAGCCCTTTATATAAACAAAAAAGCTGTGATTAAACCAATCCTTCTAGCGTAGCAGTATGGTGGCCTATACTCAACGTCGGCACACATCGCAACGTTTTCAGAAAAGTAAAAAGGCAAGCATGTATCTGTATTAATGGTGCCCTGAGAACCACTCCTACTGATGCGCTCAAAATCCTATTGAACCTTACACCCTTAGACGTCTTTAGTAAGCAAACAGCTACCAACTGCGCAATTCGACTTAAAGCATGCTTCCAGTGACGTAATTACGTTTACGGACATGCCAATATTCTAAACAAACAGCATCTCACCTCCACGAACCTCACCTCCACGGTTATACTTCACCTTCATACTTCCCAGAGAAAAACTTCGAAACCCGGATACCGAACAGGTACCTGTGGTACGGCGGTAATACATCCTTTGGTAACGCCATAAACTTTTACACAGATGGATCCAAGACGAAAGCCGGTGTAGGAAGTGGTGTATTCTCTGAGTGCCTTCATTTAAATAAATCCCTCCGCCTACCCAGCCAATGCAGCGTCTTCCAATGACACCACCGCTGAAATCAGACGAAGGATAACTCTTGCCAATCGCTGTTTCTTTGGGCTAAGAAGGCAATTGATTAGCAAAGCCCTCTCTCAAGCAACTAAAGTGTCCATGTATAAGACCCTCATCGTCGCAGTCCTGTTTTACGGTGCAGAAGCATATGGACCCTGTCAAAGGCGGATAAAAGCACTTTAGGCTGCTTCGAGAGGAAAATTCTTCGGACGATTTACGGTCCCGTCTGCATAGACGGAGAGTGGAGGAGGAGATATAACATCGAACTGTACGGGCTGTACAGCGATACCGACCTAGCCAAAAGAGTCAAAACACAACGTCTACGATGGCTGGGTCATCTAGAGTGGATGGACACCAACGCCCCGGCCCGGAAAATGTTCGAGTCCACACCGCAGGGACGGCGCGGTAGAGGAGCACCGACACTCAGGTGGCGCACGCAAGTGGAAGGGGACCTCAGCCAACTTCGCGTGCGAAACTGGAGACGGCTTGCTAGAGACAGAGCTGGCTGGCGAAGCTTGTTGGCTGAGGCCCAGGTCCACCCCGGTCTGTAACGCCACCTTAAGTAAGTAAGTAAGTAATTAACTGTCGCACATCTCTTAAGGAGAACAGTCCGAACAGTTTCACATCCGCCTGTTTTAGGTGCCGATGTCTTGATGCTTTGAAGTTCTGGGACTTCCCATGATGTCTTGATGACTTATCAAGACATCATGGGAAACTGCGAGGCTGATAAATTCGCTACGAACGCCACTAGACTGCCAGAAGATGAAATCTCCTGTAATATAGGTACTCCCCTAGCTACCTTCAAATTACAGCTCAAAAATCACAGCATACAAGAAACTAACGCCAGATGGAGGACAGACCTCACTTGTTTCACCTTCAAGCTAATCTGGCCTCGCCTCGATCCAAAAAGATCAGATAGCTTGATCTCCTTAAAGAGATCCAAATTCAGCACTACAGTGGCAATTATCACCGGACCCCTGCCTATCAGGTCTTCACGCAAAAAGACCAGGTCTATTCTCAAACGATTTCTGTAGAAGCTGCCTAGATGAGGAAGAGGAGGAAAGTGTACAACACTTTCTCTGTTGCTGCCCGCCACTCGCGTCGTACAGGAAATCCATACTGGGCTCCTACTTCTACGACTATATAACCGACCTTAGTGAAACACTTTCAAAAAGCTACTAAAATTCATTGAAAAGACTGGCTGGCTGTCATAGAATTCACGCCAACCTACTCCCTTGGTCATATACCCACGTCCATCCGCTCTAGATGACTCAGCCATCGTGACGTTGTGTTTTGAGAACCGTCAGTACTTATAAAAACCTTAATGCTGAGCAGGTACTTCTCCGAAAGAAACGATAAATTCTTCAATGGCTTGTACACGTTGCTTGCATGTCCCCGACAGTCTTCCTATACAGGCCATCCGAGCTTAAAAATAGGTGGTGGGTCCAGATAGAGAACATCTCCATCTACCGGCCAAGTGGTTTGTCTTGAAGAATTCAGCAGATCTCTCCGATCCTCCAGATCCTCAGGTCCATGACATTGACATGCCTGAGATAATTAACTGTGATGGTACCTACCCTTATCCACAAAAAAATCTGCTTGCCTTACAGTGGGCCATTCAGGCGGCCTGTTTTGTGATACTAAACGAGCGACAAATTAACGAAAATGAAGTAATCACTATTCATAACTAAGACCGATTATGTAAAACTATGAAACTTTCAGATAGATGTTGCCAACCGAAACAGCGTTACCAGCTTTACAACTATTTACAATGTAAAATTGCCTGATGCCAATTATTACGTTAAATAAACAAAGTCCTGTTTCAGTCAGTTAATTAAGTTGAAATTTTTCCATCCATCGCCGTCAGTTTTTCAGGAGGCCCACAAGCATCGAGTTTTCCTGCCAAGTTACCCCAAAGTATTTTGCATTTCGCGTTAGCCTGGGCTGTTGGGCAAATAATGGAGGGCCAGGCTACTTAAAAGTTAATATTAATTTAACAATAGTGTTTCTGTTTCTTTATTAATTTTAAACACTTTCGTCATACATGTTATTTTATTTATTTACTATTTTAAACACAATTTTTTTTATCCAATGTCGCATAAAATGCAAGCAAATAACACCAAAGTAAGTCACATGCACACAACACTATTAATTGAGCTATTCATTAAAATTATAATTTAAAAGTGCGTTAATAAAGAGGACCCCTGAAGAAGCTGTTAAATTCATGGCAAGAATTTAAGCTTTGAAAGTGCATAAAAATTTCCAATTATTTTATTTATGAAAATATAAAACACATTTAGTTCATTTAAAGATGCATCAAAAATGTATTTTTTAACACAATAATAATAATATTACATACAAACAACAATTTTAATGTTTCACAAAACTAGCTCGTATTTTTATTTTCATAAGTTTTAACTAGTTGACCGAATTTGGTAACTAGCTGTGCTTTGAACATCATCGCCGATTCTAATGGAACGCTTTTGATTTCATCAACCAATGAAAGTAGGAAAAGAGTATCGTCATCAGCGTTAGTTAGCTGTAAGGTGCAGTCCAACAATGGTCCATTCGGGGTTTCTGGTCGCCCGTGAGGCCTGCATGTTTCTTCAGTAACTTGTGGTGAGTTAAGCCGCGGTGGTTCTGCAGTGTTATTCTCGTCCTCGACCCTGTTCTTAGAACTATTTTCAAGGACATCGATTTCATCTGGGTCTTTTTCGCTACGCAAGACATCGCTAGGTTGGTGAATTTCTAGTAGTGGTTCCATAAAGGAAAGTTCCTTTGAATGCTTGCTTCGATTTAGAAAGAACTTTTTCCTCATATCGTTAAACTGTTCGGAAATATTGTGAGCTGCGGGCGTTACAAAGGGGGAAATTAAAATTAATTTTCAAATTCCAAGGCAAGTTTGAACAAAATTTTTGTTGTTGAATGAGGGAAAAATTATGACTTTCAGAGGACGCATTCGGTTCCCACCTAACGGCGAAAAAAGACTGAACACATCCACCCATTAAACTGTCATTTCAGCAAACTGACATTGGCCTCAAGACCCTGTTCCATTTTTATAATAAATAAGCGGATAGTTGGCTCTGACAGTTTTGTTTTTGAAACTTTGAATTGTGAACATCAAAAACGAAATAAAATAAAATAAAATATTATATTATTCTGAAGTTATAATTATTAAAATAATTATGAAGTTGAACTTTTGAAATGAATTATTTCATTGTGTATAAAAGTGAAGTTGAGTTTTATTTGAAGAAACCCTGGAAAAATTAATACAGCAGTTACTGTTTATATCTTTTTCGGCTCCATTTGAAATTTATCTACCTCTTGCCATAAAATAATGTTATGACGTAAAACTGTTATGACATAATACTGTTATCGCAGTCGGCTACGAATGAAAGAAAGGGTTAACAATTATTTACCATATGTGTGCGTTTCTTTGCCGGGATACAATTTGTCGGCAATCTTCTGCCATGTTTTAAACTTAAGGTCGGTGTTTGCGAACGAATCGCATCGAGTGTCCCAGAGGCAAGGATACTTTTGAATGAGTTCCGTTAAACTTGGCACGGATATTTTAGTGAGATCAGCAGACTGAAAATAAACAAAAAAAAGTTTTTTAATAAAATCAAATAAGTATGCGTCGATTTTGTTGACTTGTAATATTTTTGTAAAAATTTGTGTTTCAATCTATTGTAAAACATGGTTCAACTCACTTCAAAAGTTCCATGTTGCATCAAATGTCGTCTTAAATTAGATATCGAAGATTTATAAGAGAAGAGCTTCTTGCATATATTGCATTTAGCTGTATGCGAGCTCATGCGTTTAAAATGCTTCCACAGTGGACTGGTGCGTCGTCTTCTTATCATATTTAATGTTTTTCTATTTACTCAAGCAAACAATTATATTTCTTCAATACAAGAAAATTGTATTTATTTTATAGAAGCTCAAACTGTTTTTTGCATCTGGCAACGATAAGCAACTGCTACTCTTTCAATTTTCTAACAATAAAATTAACAAAAGACAAAACTTGTTATTCGAAGAGATCCATCAACCCGAAAGAGTCATCCTCCCTTACGCTCCCTGAGCGCGTAGAGCAAAAGCATTATCTCATCATTCTCTTAAATTCATTTATGTTCACTTCACTCATCTGTTTGCTTTCACAGTTTTGTACCCCCCAAAAAGAACAAAAACAAAAACACTGAAACGAAAAATATTCACAAACTTTTTTGCTGGTTTATGTTGTTGTTCAAATTGTTTAAAAAAAAAACGAACTTTGCAATTGTTTAGAAAATTGTTTCAGTTTTTGCTTTGAACTATGTGAAAGAACTTTAAAATTCGGATTTTTTTAATTTCACAGGTTAATTTAACTGCGTATTCTTGTCGAACGGCAAACAAGAATAGACGTCACAATTCACAGTCACAGCGACCGCACGCTACCTACACACACCTAATAATATAGCTGTTCATTTCGCGAGGACAAAGATGAACTTGTAGCAATAAGAAAAAGTTCTTTTAGTGCTGCCAAGTTGTTTGAGGTAAGGTAGGAGGAGCAAAAACTTGACCAAAAACAAATGACAACGAAATTAGGTTGTAAAATAAATCTCTGGTGTAATTTGTATGCTTGCTCTGGAGTACCTACATTTATCAGGAAGGGTAAGAGATTTTCGTCTTTCGCGTTAGGTTTTGCTTCCATTTACCACCAGGGAAGAAAAGTTAAAGTTGAACAATTTCTAAGATGCCAACAAATTTTTTTTTTGGGAAAAATGTTTCAGCTGGATGTTTTATCAACACTGAAGCTGTTTGATGGTACCGTCAATACCTTGCGCTGCTATGGTTACAAGAAATTTTGAAATTGGGAAAATATTTAAACGATCCAGTACTTATTTTTGAAATGTTTTTTTGGATTTCATGTAGGTACCAAGCCCATGTTAAACAAACCTCCCTAAAGTCCCTATAAGTAACTAAGTGTGCTTTAAGGTGTTGGGCAGCTCCGCATCTTGAACCTCCAAGGGAAAGTGATATGGTTTATTAAAGCTTTTACGTGCAGTGTTAGAATCAAATGACCCTCAAATGGATTTTTTATTGATAGATTTTGCCTGTTTTGAATCGCTGAATACATTATAAGGCTAAAAAAGGTACACTTAAATGGAATAGATCTTTATTCTCGAATCTACAACCGAAATATAAGGCCTTTAATTCATGCTCAGAGACCAGGACTACAACAGCTTGTGGATTACTTGAAAATCGAGAGGCGCGAAAGTACGAGGTAGTCCGCCTACATCTGAACGCCAACAACCTCAACATGCTGACATGTCAATTGGGAAACATCAACGAAAAAAGTTTTTCGGGACAGAAATGTTTCCCGTCGAGGTTTTGCTGGACCCACACGGAGGTGGTGACCGTGTCAAAAATAACGAGCCCGATCAATGGAACTCAAAAATTGGTTGCACTGTCTATAAAAAAGGAGATGCCAGTCAGTACAAAGACAATACTCTACTTAGGATCGATATTTGCTTCTATACTGTGATAACACCTAGGTAGGACCCTTTATCAACAGAGTAATAGATTTATATGAGTGTGACTAAAAGCCAAGAGAGTTCACCATTCAACAAATATTCACACTGCGACAAGTCTAAGAAAAACCCAAAGCTTCCAATGGACTGGACAGGGACACCCACCTCCCGTTTAAAGTGACAAGACCAATTTCTAGCACCTTGTTTTGCACTTTTCTGCCTGAATCAGTAGAGACATCTCCGATTTATTTGATTAAAAAAGAGCAGAACAGATGGATTAGCAGATACTTGAAAGGATTTTAAAGGTCTCCCCCAGCCAGACGCATGAAGAACATGACAGCGTCGAAGACCGCAAATAGTCTTAGCTCTAGTTTGCTAGCCTCGCGTGAATCGATCGACAGTCTTGGCTGATGTTTGTCCACGGGTTTTGCAATTAACGATGGTCAAGTAGCCAGATTCTCGAGAGTCCTACGAGATAGTTGATTTTCAACTTTTAACTTCCCGACTCCTTAAAATTTTCTCTCTCCAAATTACTCTCGTGACGCTCGAGATTAGCTTTAGAGCTACCCCCAGTAGGTTTGCTCTCAAGCACCTTTATAGCGGAGCGGAGGTCAAAATGCCTTCTTAAAGTCAGACGCGCCTTAAAGTCAGACAGCAAAACCACTGCTGAAAGCAGATGAATAATAGTTTTTTCCAAATGCTACTTGCAAGTGAGTTAAAGTACTGCCTCGAGCAATCTGAGCATAACTTATAAGACCCCCCCCCTTCGAATACGATGCATGGATAAAAGTATAACAGCAAACTGAGTTGTACAACGACTCCCAAGCTAGCCAGGGCAAGGGCCAAGAAGCTAGCATTAAAGACTTTGAAAACAGTGCTGTTCTTTTAGTCTTTATTCATGCACCCAGATGCACTGAGATGGTGAATTATTCCCAAAAAATTAGTACTGGAAAACCGGGTGTTTTGAGCTATGCAGGTCATTCTCAGCACAAACCCTTCGGCACATCAACGAGCTACGGTGGCTTTTACTAGAGCTCTGGATTGATTCATGTTCACATGTCAAAAACAGGACAAAATTTACATCTACATGCTACCATTTTTCTTAAACTTTAAGTCCATTACTAGGCGCACGGTAAGGCCTCGTTGTTGCAAGGATTAGAAGCAGAAAATTGTGCCGTTTCAGTAGCTGGTGCTGTAACAAAGAACAAAAACAGCAACTGAAAGTGTTCTCAGAGGGAACTTTCAAGTAAATGTCACTCGAATCGTTTGACACATCCCACCAAAAAATACTGTCAAACGTACAGTTATAAGAAGATCTGAGAGTTTTTATTGCGTATTATTTATTTACTTAGTTCTGATAAGAACTATCTCTGGGAAAGAGCGTGACAGGCTCAGTTGGCATTGCTATGTTCAAACGAGAGATCCTACGAAACCGTCAAAAAGGCAATCTTAACCAACATTTCAGCGCAATCGCGAAAAAAGGAAGGCCTAAACATTCATGGATCTTGCAAATGTAACGACAACAGCACCGGGTGGCTTGTCGGTATATACTGAGCTCAAATCGGCGTACCCCACAAGCGGACCATTAGAAATGCAGCAGAGTGGGAAGGTTATGATCCATCACTTCATATCATAACCTCGCGCCTAAAAGAAAAAGACGAAGTTATGATTAGAGCAAGTTGATCCGCCCAAGAGATATCAAGGAATTAACCAGTCATCCATTCAAGCAAAACACTTTTTATAAAAACTCTCTTTCTTATACCATGTCTCCACCCAGCACTAAAACCGCGTTTTCACAAGCAACGTAAAACAGGAACAGCAACAGAATCTCATACATTAGCAACTGAAACCTAAATTCGCTGAATGCTTTTTGCGTTGCTAACGTATGAAATTCTGTTTCTGTTCCTTGTGATAACGCGGCTTAATCCTCGATTAAAATAAATCTTTATTAAATCCATACAAATTTTTAAAAATCCATAAATTACCATACAAATTTAAAACCTCTCGGCAAGGGATTAAAAATAAATCCTCTCATAAATCCCATTCACCCTATTCACAAACCTATTTTCTGCACTTTTGTAAGAGTTTGAGAATCAAAAGAGGAAACTGAAACTGTCCCTGTGTGACAGATCTGTCACAAGTACGTTTTCTATTGTGACTTTTACTGAGGAAATCGTTTCTCGCTCCTGGGAAATGTCATCGTCACTCTCTTTTGAGAGCCAAAAGGACAGAAACAGAGTTTTCGTGTCAAATTAATCCTATATTTGACCGATGGAGCCACTTTAGGATTTATTTTTAATCATCTCCCGCTAATCTTCTTTTAAATATCGGTGGAGACATAGTATAAGACACAAATTTCCAAAGCACATTTTTTGTAGCATTTTCCTCCGATGGTTCTGTTGTATTTGCCGCTTTTAACAGATTCAATATTTGTTTTGCCTGCAAAAAATGGTGACGAAAAGTATATGATTTCCATTAAGCTCGGTGCAGAATAGTTGATGTTGATGGATCTGTCAAAAAAGTAAAAATGCATTGAGCTGTGCACACTGCAACAGAATTGTGAATATTGATGTTGACGCTGCTTGTTGATGTTGATTAAAGCCTTCAGCCCAATAAATCCGTTGCATCCGTCATGTTGAAGTACACAACAATTGACAACTCGGTGAAATACACACGTATGGCCCGCTTCCCATAAGAACATGTATATTTAACTCAGTTGTCAGTTGTGTACTTTAACCTGACGGACGCAACGGATTCATTGGGCTGAAGGCTTAAGTTCGCCTTTTTTGAACCCTGTGGACTGAAATGTCATTAAATTATTTAACGTTTTTTTTTGTCTGTTGTTATTTGCGTTATTTCGCTTTGTAGAATCAAAAATTCAATGAAAAACTAAAATAAAATTTCTTCGCCCTCTAACGCGAATCTGAAAAAAGGTTTTTGAAAATGACTTTTTATTGTGTGGGTGGTAGCACATTATTGTTTTATTCGTTCAGTAAGATTCTATTGTGTTCGCCATAGCTAACGTCTGCATCAACAACAATGGCGGCGAGTAACATCTTCGGACACATCAACATCAACTATTCTGCGCCGAGCTTTAGGTTTAATGAATAACTTCTCATGTTTGTACATATCTAATTGCTCGCCTGAGAAGTGGTAATTCCTGCGTTAACCTCAAACTTCAAGCCAAAACAAAACAATTGTTGAGATTTGACAACAAGTCTCTAATTAATTTCAAATCGTTGCCAAAATCAAAGAGAGCGTGATCCTTTAAATCACGGTGTTCGCTCAAAAATAAACAAGGGGTTGCTATGCAACAGCGGGGTCCTGGTGACAACGGGCATTAAAATGTATAAAACTAACTTTTCTAAAAAGTATTTCCGTACTAGAAGCGTAAAGTAACTCGGCTACACTAGAGCCTCCACTACACCTTCAACAAATGTTTTTCTCGCCCGCTTTCAAGTGGGCTGAGAATTTATTTATGCCTCTCCTCTATCATTCCGCTTTGTTCGGGGTTTCCTTAATTTGTTGGACGCATTGCACTGCACAGCACAGAGCACACACTCCACGCACCGCTCAAATGATCGGAAAAATAAGGTGCCTGTCCTAACAGTGTATGTGTGCTCTGTGCGTTGGTATGAGCGGTAAGTTTTTTTTTTTTCAAATTCTCTTTCTCTACACTCATTCGTAGTCGCGCCATATTTATAATTACTGTCTCTCGCTCATCCCCAATCACAAACACAACAATGATGTTGATGACTTCGATTTCTGCGCAAGTATGCGTCTTCAAGTGGTCGAGCCGAAAAAGACTTTGGTGTGCGAGAAGGTCTCTCTTTTGCCGATATGTGACATCGTTGCTTGTCGTCGTCAGAGAAGGACGTACTGCGTCGATTTTCCGTCGTCGTCTCTAATTTAAATTTTTTTTGTTGATTAAAAGAAGCTCTTCGCTGCGTACAGAGATTTGTCGCTCTTCAGTTGCCAATTACACATTAATTGGATGTTCGATTGTGCGTTTATCTAATTTAATCGTTTGTTTTGCTTTTGAGAGTGTTTCTTTTCGAGAAAAAAAGTTTCATTATTGCCATTACACCGTGTGTTTACAAAAGTCAGTTCTCTACGTCACTAGTTTACTCCATACCGATACCACCACCCACCCACCGTCATTGTGTCGTTCAGTAGTAGTGTAGTAAAATTTCTCGCTTTCCTCCTCATCATCGGTTCGTTTGTGGTGCTCGCTGATTGATTAAATTATACTTTCCCATATCTGAACACATCCGGTGTTGCAGGGGAAAATTGATATCCTAAGGACTCAACCCACGGCAACACCCACTACAGAGCAAGGACACTCCATTGAGTGGGGGATTCCAACAAAATACACACAAGTGTTTTGCAATGAACAGTGAAAGTGAACACTGAAGTGCGGGTGAATTTTGCAAAATATCCTTTTTTTTGTTTTCTTGTGTTGCTTTTCCTTTGCGTGAATATTCATGGACAACAAAAGAGACTGTGAAGCGGAGGATTAAGGAGGTCAATTACAAACGCCCCCTCCCCTAACAGGCAAGTGTAAGGACTTATCTGTGTATCTGCAAAGATTGCCACTCGCCTACGCGCCACACCTCCCGGGCAGAGCAGCAAGTGAATTAAGGGTGTGTGTGGAATCATTACGAACATTTTGACTCCCGATAAAACGAAACATACGTTCGTGAGCAGTGGAAGAGTGTCGAGAAGTCGGGAAACAAAAGGATTAGAATTTGGCATATCAGGCATACGACCAACTTTTCGATTTCCAATATTTTTTTTCTACAACCCTGTCTACAAGGACTTTTTTACACGAACAATATTTTAATCTTTGTATATAAACCTGTTACTCTTATTCGATTGTGGTCTATACTCTCCATTGTAGTATAGAAAGTGAATTATCCTTGATCGAACATATTTTTTTCATTCGTGCAAAATTTATTCAAAGAAAGTGAAATTTTTTTCGCATCCAAGGATGACTGTTTAGCACACACACGGAGAATAAGAGTGAGTGCGTGAATCAAGTAGTTTAAATTACGTATGTATGTGTGCATACGTAAATTTAACAAATTTCGTGATTTGTATATAAAATAAATATCCATCATTATCCTTGGGATAGATGAATCGAAAGTGTGTAAATCTACATAGCAAGGACGATTTGAAAGGATTCACTGGAAAGATGCCAGACTTCTACTAAGCGAAGTGGTGCGACATCATTTCCAATAGTAAGACGTTGACAAAGGAAGATTTTGGTTTCTTTGAAGGACCAAATCATCACGAGGAGTGGCCGTCGTCACCACGTATCTATTGGAATTTTTTTAATTTAATTCCAATAACCATACGATGGCGAAGCGAAAGGGAAGCGGCAGAGGAAGTGAGTAAAAAAAACAATCATTAATCCTTAAAATTATTATTTTTTATCCTTTTAATAAAAATGAAACTAGGCAAGACCCACTAATGAGTATTAGAAAGCCAAGAGTAAGACTAACATGATTTTTCTCAAAAGAAAAAAAAATGTTATCCAGACAGCGAATTAGAATAATAACTCTCGTTGGATATCCCTCAAGTTTTCTAAAACAATAACGTTCCCTAATCTATAATTTATCTAAATTAACAACAACATTTTCTTAGAACTCAGTGCGTTATTGAGCGGCTGGGTTTGCAATTAAGGGCTACGCCAGGGTGAAACTCTCTGCCCTACTTTGTTTTCTAGTTGACAAAAATGAACATTCTACTTAACTGTTCCAAAAGCAAAGCCATTTTAAGCTGTGTTTCCACCTAATCATTTATAATGGGATTTGGTTTAAAGGCAAATTTAAACCCCTGTTTGGCTTCTTGTGTGCCGCAGGGTTCAATTGTTTGTCCTCTGCTATTTTTTGTTACAGCATGAACAAATTGCAATGACATTTAAAATCTAAGTGCTGTTGAAAATGGTTAGAAAGTTTACGGGGCCTTGTTTTCGAGGTATTCAATACTTATCTCTGTTCTATTTGTTCATAGTTCATGGAAATCGATAACCCTCGTTATCCTTACGCTCGACACCATCTCGGTGACAGGAGTCAACAGTCTGAATTAACTTCGCATAGGCCGGCTTTTCAATTACAGGCCTGATCAATCTTCGGATCAACCTATTGAATTGTAAATAACCTTACCAAGCTTCCAGAAGTATCTTCAGTAAAGATGACAAATTATTATTAGTTCGCTTCGCAGTAGTTATTTTAAGCAAAAAACACGCAGTAGTTACTACAACAAAAAAAATCCCTTAGAGAAGCAGGAAACTCTGTCTAGAAGAAAACACGGGCCTACAAAAAATTCGCTAGTAGTTCGACGGACTCTTGAACATATTTTCGTCTAAAGCCGCGGTGTCACAAGGAACAGAAACAGAAACAGAAACAGAATTTCATACATTAGAAACGCAAAAAGCATTCAGCGAATTTAGGTTTCAGTAGCTAATGTATGAGATTCTGTTTCTGTTCCTGTTTTACGTTGCTTGTGACAACGCGGCTTAAAGTCAGAATTTATAATTGAAAATCCGCTTGCAAAGCCTCGTTAGCAATCTAATAAACTTTTTACAAATTGAGTGCCTCTGGTGTTGACCTCACATAACACAACCTTTGACTCTACAAAGAAGAATCCTTTGGATAATATAGACTGATCGATAAGTACACATTTGAACTGAAACTCAATTAAAATTGCACCTCTGGTGTTGGACTCTTCATTAAGCAATGTTTAATCAAGGCATAAAAATGAGTCAGTTACAACACTGCACTTTATATCCTTCGAAAAGATCGATCTGACACTTACACCTAACTTTGCATGTATTTCCACGGTTAAATATTGTGCCGCTGGTGTTGGTACCAGGGCCATTCTAAAACCGTTGATACCCTGAAAAAGACAAATGATCGCTTTTTATTTTGCCAGGATTACTTTTTGTAGCAAGTAATTTTAAGCAAACAGCTGAGTCTTAAGAGCCTGTCTCACTTAGTTGGTTTAAGGTTGAGAATTTGAAGCTTATTTACAGATTTTTGTATACCTACACGTTTGTGGGGTTATAGCTTCTGTTTATATCCCCGATAGAAATATTTGTCAGTGTGCCCGGATTTGACAATAGAACAGTTCTCTTCCTCGTGCAGAGAGGCATTCAGACTCACTTACAAAAAAAAACTTGCAGCCAAAAAAGTTGGAACGACTTCCCGAGTCGACGAGGCTGTCAAATAATTTCAAAAACTCGAAAGGCCGGCTTTTCAGTGCGAGATCATACGAGTTTCAGAGTAGGAGAGAACTAAGAAGAGTTGAGCTGAAATGAGTGTTTCAGACAATTTCAATCCGGCATTAATCTTTGCTTTACTCGCCAAATTCAGTTGGTTAATTCCGGATCACACTCTTCCGGATCACAACTTCCTTGTCTGCTTTTTTCTAAGTAAACGGCAGTTGCTTTGAGTGTTTCTGTCAAAAATGGCATTTCAGAACAACTCAAACTTCTTTGCCTGTTTTTATTTCGAGAGTCGAAAATTGCAACAAATTTATTCACAGGGTTAACTCTGCCCTGAAAAACTGTTCGCTGGTTGACTCCAGAATAGGGGCGGAAAAATCCGGGGAATTAGGAGAATACCAGCTTCAAGAATAACTATCTTATCGAGCTTTCAAATGACACTTTATCCTAAAGCACACAAAGAAAGCGAGAGGGTTTGCTCTGGAGTGAACTTATTTGGTGGAGAAATTCTTTTCTCACTTGGAAAAGTGTTTTTCGTCACGCAAAAGAAGCTGGCGTTGATTTTATAGAAGACTTTATTAAAAAGACTTTAAAAAAACCTATGGCAGTGATTCTACTGGGCTAGTTATTGGTCTAAGGCCCATGTTAGAAAGTCGACAAGTTTCGTCTGACATTTATGCGAGGTAGACTCATTAAGCCCCAGTTCGGAGCGGATACCTTCTGACAAAACCACAGTTACCCAATCCCAAATCAAAATTGATCTCGAGCAGCTTTTCTGGGCACAGGAATACCTATCTAATGATCTGTCTACCGTTTGCGGTAGAAAAAGATTCTAGCCAATTAGTATATTGGACGCACTTGCAGATTCTTTTTATGACTATCCAAAATCTTCAATCTACTTGAAGAAGTAAAAATTCGTCTAGAACCTGCATTCTTATTGGAAGGTCTAAAGCAGAGCAAGCTATTGGGCAGGTAAAGAGAACAATCCTTCAATAACCGGTCCAAATGAACATTTAGGTGGGTAGTTTAACTGAACAAGAGAACTCTTGACTGAATAGTTCCTGTTTTGCGCCACTTCTGGCTAGTTTGTTTGCCTCAAAGGCATGCTCAAAATTTTTTCTCCAAGTTATTGCGTATTACTACACATAGGTAGGCTCTCTCACAAAAAAGGCGTTTATATTCCTCACCACTGATATTAACTTCGACGTAGCCATTCACATTTAAAAAACAATAAATATTTAATTACTTTCGATCCAAATCCAAATCACGTGTCAGCTAAATCGTCACTAAGGCAGGAACTTAGTCCATTCGGCGGGAGGCAAACTTTTCGTCGCCCAATTGGTCATGATTTAATGACAACTACGTGTCAGATTATCCAAACAAATTATAGCTCCCATTCAATCGATGTAAGATTTGGCTGTTTACTTATTTTTATTGAAATTACCTCCTCTCTGAACGCACCCACTTCAAAAAAGAAAAATGTTTATGAGTACCCACGACAACAATATCACAACAGATGATCTTATATTGCTCTGATGGCTATTATCGCAGCTTATCAAGCACCTCTCTTTGTTTCGCTGAGAAACACCAGCCCTGTGAAACACCCCACAGGTCAGCACTACTGGCACTTGGCTGCTTCCAAGCCAGGCAACTGTCATAAATGGTTTCGTCAACAGCGCTACGCTTACGTCAATGGTCGCTGCCCTATCAGTGGCAGCGCGATTTTGTGGTTATTGCGGGGAGTTGGTTCGGGTTTGTTCGGGCAGCGAGCTTCAATTAAAATTTTTTTTTGTTTAATAATTAATTCGTCAAGTCCTCGCACCAACGGACTGTGTGCATACTGACACTCTACGACACGATTGCATACAGCTCGTACTGAATCGTGAGCTGAACACTAATTGGCAAGGCACTGAGTTGGTATTTGTGACCGCATTCCGATTGTTGAACGAAAAAAAAAAATACACACAACAGATTAAAGGTTATCACACAATGATGATGCACAGTCAGTGAGGAGCCACAAGCAGGAGCGTTTAAAAATTTTCAACCCTCAGAGCTCAGACACATTCCCCTCTAGTACATAGAAAAATCCAATTTCTGCAGATATGCGCCTGACTTTTTTTTTTCTCTTGAAATGTCATACTTAAGATGACAGATTGTGATGGGAAAACATGTTTAACCCTGGCGCCCAACGGTGGGATTTCGCCGAAGCGTATCCGAAAGATATCCACTTGAGAGAATCCGTGTCATAAATGAGCAAACGGCACTTCATGCAGATATGACCGAATTGTGTACCAGATACAAAATGTATCCATTGTACTAATTGGGTTGTAAACTGTCGTCGTCGTTAGATATCCTTGAGTTTTTATTAGACACTCCTCCCTCTTCTGCTTGCATCTCCATGGGAATTCTTTTTGGGACACAGCACTGGAAAAAATAAATAGACAACAACAACAAAAAGATACAAATACGAGGTACTTGTCGCAGACACAAAAAGCGCGCAGTAGGGTGTAATGAATAAATGAGTATAGGAACCCACGAGGGAAACTCAACTGCGTACCGAATTCGAATCTGAATTCTATGCGACTTCTATGACTAAACAACACATTTCCACCAGACGTAGGTTCAGTCTTTTTTTCTGACTCGACGTCAGCCCTGGATTTCGTGAGCTTGGATGCACGCATTCCGGGTAGTATTTGACAGAATGCACATTCACCCACCACCATATGAATTTGAGACACAAAACACCACCATCACCAGCATAGAATAACACAGAAACATCGTTTAGTTTGTCAGATAATTGAATTACATGTTCGCGCTGTGTTGTGTTGTGAGTGGTGTACTGAGCATGTTTGTACTTTTCGCCGAACATGTGCACAGACTTTAGGCTACACATATATTCTGCCAGACCGAAAGGCAATGAAGACCGAAAGGCACCAAGGGAATCGCGTTCGATGGTTTTCAAAGCATATCCAATATGGTTTGCTTCAAAGGCGTTTTCTTTCAATTGATTTGCGCAATACATCGAGTACGAGAGGCTTTTGTATCGTTTGTCGCCTATAGGAAGACAATACTTCGACGTAAAGTCATAGTGTTAGGGCGCAGTTAATCTGCGGATAAAAAGGCTGACAGTTTTTGAAAAATTAAATGTGATTCAGAGGAAATCCCTTATGTGTCACTGTCATGCCTGCCAAAGTAGGTACCTACTTGGGCGTCAAATGACGTATAAGTTGGAAAATTTCACAGAGAAAGCACCATATTTTTCTTTCTCTCTGGAAATACTGCACCGGAAATGCACCGTTGCTGTATTTGTCAATGAAACCGAGTGTACACCACGCTGTAACTGTCGCGAACACCGAGTGTTATTTGACAGCTCGGTGTGGAGCTCGGTGTGGTAGTTCGGTGTTCAAAAGAATACGCCATTAGTCATCCTGGTGCAAGGGCAAAACAGCGAAGCTTAGTGCCTCAAAGTATATCTGCAAAACTTACAAACATGGGCACGAGCGTGTGTATCATGCCGAAAATCTAAGATTAACCGTCACACGTCATCTCCTGTAGGGGACTTCTCAGCTCCAAGCTTTATAATTTCCATGTTGGCTTCGTGGGCCCCCTTCCGTATTCTCGAGGGGCAAGATTTTGTCTCACCATCGTTGACCTTTTCTCACGCTGCTGGCCTAAAGCTTTTCCTCTTGAGGCCTCGACAGCCATTACCCTGGCTAGAACGCTATTCAGCAACTAGATCGTCCCTTTCGGCGTGCCTGAAAGACAAATCCTTGTATATCTATTCCAGGCGCTAGCAAAAATGTTTTCCTTCAACCACTAACGACAACTGTATGTCACCCAGCGACAAGTGGTATGGTCAAGACTTGAGACTACACTAAAACCTGCTATCAAGTGCTAGGAACCGCCATCATGGGTTGAGGAACTACCTATCTTCCTGCTAGGACTCAGAACATCTTTCAAGGAAGACATTAAACGTACAGAAGCTTAAATGGTCTATAGAGAAGACCACTCAGGCTCCCGGCGAGTTCTGTGACTTCGCCATGATTCCAAAACACTGCAATTCGTACCGCAGCTTCTCATCATGGCTCAAGGTTCACGTTTATCTTCAAAGTCTTGTCATTAGCACCACAAGTTTTCGGTAGACGACGTTCACTCAGAAGTACGTTACAGCAGCTATATGAAGGACCTTTTCCTGTTGTAAGGGAGTGGACATGTACTTCACTATCCAAAATAGAGGGAAAAGATTGCACACAGTTTCCATCAATCGCCTAAGGATTGCATACCTTTTATCATTAGAAGGTTGGAGTCAACAGGTGGAAGCCAACACACGTGTATCATCAGTGCCACTTCCCAAAACCACAATCCCTACGCAGACCCGCTTAGGAAGACGAGTGATGATTGCGGACATATTTTGTGATTTCCAGTGATTTCATTCGGAGGGGAGCAATGTGCCGACCGCCTGAACTGCAAAATTAATCACAATAGGCTCCGCTAAGCTTAGTTTTTCCCACTGAGCTTAGTTTAATTGCCCACAAAACCGTTTTTTTGTGAGCAGAAGCTCTCTTGTGTGCGATGGGCGCAAAAAATATCCTTCTTTTGTAATATCTTGTAGTGTTTCGCTCATCTCAGAGAACGCAAATTTGTTTTTGAAAAATGTCTCTCTTACTGAGCTGTGGCTTTCTGCGGGAAACAGGACCCAAATTATCCGTTGAGGCTTTAAGGATGGGGTTATTCGAAATTGTTTTTCGTTTCGAATAGGTACATGCAAACGATTTTTCCTGGTTGCCAACAACCAGTTTCCAACAACAAATTTCTTCTTAACTAAAAATTTTTTTATATTTTTCTCGACAGGCCATAGTCAAAATTTTGGTAGTGCCGTGACATAAGACCAAGCGACGCGACATAAGACCAAATCTCGAAATTTAGCCTTAAGTCACTTTGTGAAAGTGACATAAGACCAAATTTTAAATTTGGTCTTAAGTCACTTTGTGAAAGTGACATTAAGCCAAATTAAGTCGTTGGGCATTGTGACACTTTATATAGCGACATAAGCCCAAATTACTAAAGTGTCACAAGGCCAAATGTTACGCAGTTATCAAAATTGGAATATGTACGGAGGGACATGCTGCCCCCTGCTTGCTTTTTCTTTACTTCTCCTTTGGTCCTAAAGAGCAATGTGACTTTAAGCCGAATTGGGCTTATGTCGCTTTACAAAAGTGTCACAATGCCCAACGACTGAATTTGGTTTTATGTCACTTTCACAAAGTGACTTCAGACCAAATTTAAAATTTGGTCCTAAGTCGCTTGGTCTTATGTCATGGCACCAATTTTGGTCACTCATTAAGTATTAGCCTAAACTTAAAGGACTCAAAGTTGATAATCACATAAAATCACTCGATAATAACACGATGATCATGTTCAAAACATTCATTAGGTAAGTTTTAAGATATCATGTAGTATTAAAGTCGTTTCATTAGCTGATGATCGTTTCAGAACTCCGCATTGTAAGCAAAGAGGATCATTTCATTTATTAACCTCTACACTGATCGTTGGACTCGTTTTATTTTAACGCATTACAATCGTAGCAATCCTTAAACTGTTATTTTATTCTTTTTACTTAGAGACACTCCCTGCTCTAAAACAGTCGCAAATTTTTGTTCTTGCGTCAGATTATTTTCATTCAAAGTCCAACGAAATGATCTCATGTGCTTTATGATAAGACTTATCGCCGATGAAGTACCATCTTGTTGATTCTTTTTTCTATTTAATTTGTTCTGCTTTCTATACAGTTTCGCTAACTAAACGATCTCATTAAGCGCAAAACTCAAATATTTTAGTTTTGTTTACTGGTTTCGTGATCGTGATAATTGATCGTGATGTGATCGTGATAATTGTGATTTTTTGAGGGATCACTGTGACCCGTGATGGTGTTAATTGCACGTGCGGATTTATTTTAAATCTTGTACTACTCATTTCTGGTTTTTCGTCATTAGTATAGAAGTATTGGGCTAAAGACTAATCTGATAAGTAAGCCGTAAGTGATGATTGATCCGTGAGATATTTGATGCCACGAAGTAAAGCAAGGTGATCACTTTAAAGAGGACAAGGATATGTTGTGTTCTGGATTTGCTTCATATCAAGTTAAAAGCGAACCAAATATCTTGTTTCTTGCCTCTGGGAAATCCCTCGAAATTGAAGCTGATTCAACATTTCTATTTGAAGCAGAATAATTTAATTGTTGCTGATCAATCTGGTGTAGTGTTTAGTTTTCGCATTTCTACTCGGTCAGAATTTCGGGTTCTTATATTAACTTTTTTCCTGAAAATGAATGCTCTGCCCTCGCAAATGCTTTGCTGCTTTTACGTCTGGCAACATGTGGTCTATATCTTTTTTTTAATGAAAAACGCGTCAACTTTCCATAATTCTCCAGAATGACAGGGTTTATGTGGCGCAGTCGGTAGACGACTTAACGAAATCCATTCTATTACGGACTTTGTGTCAAAATTTGCGGCCATTTTTTTTCTGCCTTTTACTGATGATGTGCTTCGAGTTGGCCGTGCTAAAATCCTTAAGTATGGCAAAAGGATATTGTCTCTTCCGTGGTGCATTCTAAGAAGATGAACAGCTGATTGTTAGATAGAAAGTTAAGAGTTGTTAAGCTCGATTGTTACATTGCTAACCATCAGCAGGCTGCGTGGGAAATCGTCCTCCATGCTATACAGCGGCGGTCAAATGAAGTCGAATCTAATTTTAATCGAATATGATCGACAGCCCATTACGTCTGATAACGAAAAGTTTTTTGATAAAAATGATTATTTTGAGTTGGGTCGCCAGGATTACGAAAACAAAGTTCCACCGTCACAATTGTAAAAAGTTCAATAAATATCCTTGAAAAAGAACCCCCCTAATGAAACGAATTTTCCATTGATTCGACGTCTGCTGAGCATAACTGTCCTCAAAAAACAAAGTAATTCATCATTCCTCGCCCTATTGTAAAGCTTCAATTTTGCAATCCCCCGAGGCCACACGTCATGGCTACACAAATTCTTGCGTATTTTCATCACTTTTCGCTGTTAAGCTTCCGAACCGAAAGTAATTTTATAAAGGAAAATTTAATATGTAAACGTCAACTTGCTGCCGCCTGCATGCGTATATAGGTAGGTAGGTACTATTCCCTTATCCTTACCATCAAACTCATGTCAAAACATTTACATCCCTCCTGAACCGATTGCGTGGGTTATCCTGCAGCATTTCTTCACATCTGAAGGTAATTGTTACTGATAGATTCCAGCACCCACATATACTCAGAGCGGCACATATGTATATGTATGACAACAAGCAGTGACTGTGCGTCTATAAGAAGAAACATGATTTACATACTCGAGCATATCCCCTCTTTTGCAGGATCCTCCCTAGGAGCCGCTAAATCCTTTGTTTCAGCTTCTTTTAAATGCAGAGCGATGAGGTGGGTCGGCGATGATAAATAACAACCCCACAGCCTGCCAGAGTCACCTCTAAACTATACACATTTCGCATGGGGTGGACGCGATGACTGTGCAACAGAATATTTATAACATTGTGTATCTGTCTGCCACCACTAATACCACCAGCCAGCGCCCCGAAGAGCCCATAAAACTCGTAAAACTCTATCCGTATTGTATATGCGACTGAAAGACAGTCACCCGCACTTGACTATGCTGGGGATTCCCTTACGTAACACGACCGAGCAGCTCTGTTCACAAAGAATAAGGTTGCCTGCCCCCCGTCCCGGACGAAATGATAATGGGAAATATAGTACTTAAAAGTGTGTTGGTAAAGGAAGCACTCATACCACCCAACGAAGGTACCTTAATACACAAATAAAAACCCCACAGCCGCTCGAAAAGAAAACAAAACAAAACAAGTGCAATAGATACAGTGTGAGGATATCTGTCTATAGATGAAGATACCATCCGTAGATATAACCTTTCAAGCTCGAAGCCAAAGCAAAAGGCAAACAAGCCCAGCGAGACGAATATGACGGGAGAGGGAGAGGGCGCAAGAAAGCACAACAAAAAAATCTAGTCTAAGCCATTCACAAAATTCAATGGGACCAAATAACACATTACAGTACTTTCTCTCTATGGGTACACAAGTTCCATATAGCCATAGGAACCCTGAAGAGCAAAAGAGCCAGCGCGAGCTTTGAAAGAACAACTCACAAGGACACGCTTGGATACTGAATTAACACACATAAAGAAGGCACACCAACAACAAAAACACAACACCACCCCCGCACAGAAAAAGGAGAGCACTCCCGTTTGTAACCCAAGAGGATTGCAAAATAATCGCAAGGGAGCTCTTTGTCGCCTTCCGCCATCACCGCGCCGCCGCCCCGCTGGCGCACTAAAACATTTCGCTTGTTGCTCCAAGGGGGTGAGAGTGCTTTTGGGGGATTGAAATGGAAGTTGAAAAGAAACAGAAAGAACTCGAAGGGAAATGAAATCAGACCATGAACCAACAACAACCAAATGGGGGATGGGGGTGAAAAGGTGTTGGCTGGGTTTGTTTTTGTTCCGAGCCATGGATGACCTGGGCTCTTTGGATCGAAATAATGGTATGTTCTGCCATGGGAACTAGCAGCCACCATGCTGCTGATGGTGGGGATGTTGGGGATAACCCTTACCCGTTTTCGGAATGGAAACTTAGACTCGAAACGTAAGCTGTAATACGCAAAACGTGGTAGACATGGGGCAGATAGATGAGTTACATGCCATAGAGACACAACACACATAATATAGATGATATAGGGATACGGAATGTGGTGCGGTCGTCATAGTCCTCGACGTTGTCAGCTTGGATTTCGAGGTTATGTACGTGGCCTGAGGTGGCTAAAGTATTTTTTTTTCCTCCGTTGTAGTAAGGTCGACCACTCGGGGGTTTGGGTTTAGATGTCAAGAGGAAAGTCCATTGTTAGGTTGGTGCTAAGGGTATATATACGCGCTCACATAGCCAGTCATTGCCATCTTTCGAATAGAACCATGACAGAGAGTTTCATTATTCAGACTAGCCTTTTGGGAGGTGACGTTTGTTGTAGAAACGTTTAAATTAAATGGTGTTACTAGGTGGCCATGCTGAAGAGTTATTCGACCATTGGTCAGAGAATATACATGGTGTTCCACAGAGAAACTTCTGAGGAAAGCTAACCAAATGGATGTCAAAGATTACTGGAACAAGTTATATTCGAGATGTTGCTAGATTCAGGACTTCTCCCAGAGGACGTGTTGTCTTTGCTGTCACGTACGGCATCAAAAAAATATTGACGTAGTTGTCCATGGCTTGTGGAATGTTAAGGAACACCTTCACTGCTTGGTATTGGTGTGGCTTTACGAAGGTTAAGCTTAAATAAAAGCCTCCTAAGTTTCTTATAATGTGGGGTGCCGTGGCGTAGTGGTTAGTGTGTGTGCTTACTACGCCGGAGGTCTGGGTTCGAATCCTGCCATCGTCATCTGAAAAAAAGACTTGTTCTTTTTCACGGTCCCTACCTCCGCGAGGGTCTGACAAGCCCTCCGAGAGTATCATTTGTCTTGAAAAACTTCTCAAAGTGCCGTTCGGATTCGGCAAAAAATTGTAGGTCCCCTTGTATGTAAAGAAATTAACACACAAGCATACATTGTCGAGAAGTTGGCCCTGGTTCACCTCGAGCTTTTGCGCCACTCTATTTAAATTTAAATTTATTAAAGTTTATTATAAGAAACTTAGGAGGCTATTTCTAAACCCTTTTCTTACACATAGTGTAGTCTTTCAATGGACGTATACCACGCCTATATTCCATATTCGAAGGTTTTAAGCGAGGAGTTCTCTCACTCCAACTCCTTCTTATTTGCCCAGGATCGTTCCTCGACAGTTCCAAGTCTGTATTTCGGGTTCGGTTGGCTTATCTGTCATTTTATCAGCAAGACAAGAGCTCGGGACTCACTTGTGTCTTCTAGTGCTGTAGAAAATTCTTTAGGTCTACAAACATTTAACCGGGTGTAAAAACAGATTTAGAGCATATCCAAAAGTTTTTACTAGAAGCACTTTGCTTGTCCTTGTAAACCTCTGGTAAGAAGTTCTTTTTAAATTGAGGAATCAATGTCAACTCGATGTACCAGCTTAATACTTACTCCTTATGTTTTTTCAGAAGAAGTTCAACCGCCAACTTACGGTGGTGTATCGAGTTGACGATTTTATATTCAAACCCAGCGGCTAAAGAAAAACATGAGGTAGAATACCCCGTGGTCAGACAGAGCCTAGTTTATTGAAAACTTTTACATGATAATCATAATTTTTGCTGACTCTGAAGTTTCTGTGGCACGGAAATACTATTCTATAAATATTATGTGATTGCCCTAATTGTTGCCTTGCGCCATTCAAACCGAGTTACTCGGGCCTAAAATAAAGCTACCGAGTTAGATGAGAACCGATTCAAAATCAGAACTTACGTTCTTCTGGGATGAGGGGAAAATCCATACATATTTCGCTGTTACTGTATTTCACGCTTTGTAAAAGGGGCAGTTCCAAAATTTTGAAAACAGAACATTGAAAAGCAGATTTTTAAGTGGACCCTCACGGGTAAAATTGTAGACCATCGATGATATCTATAAAATCCGCTTATTTTCATTTTCATTCGCGATTAGACTTTATTTTGCTGGCGGGAGCTCATACTGAAAACGGTTCGGCTGCCCTAAATATATTACCTCAGTCAAGAATTTATCCCACAGCTCGATGATGTAACCCGCTACCTCATCCTCGAGTTAAATTCTTACGCTAGTCTAAAAAGGTACGGTCTTGCAGTGAAACCCATTGTCTTGCCTTCTTATTTAGTCCCCCACTGACATCCAATCCAGTACTCTGACGACAGTGGTTTACATCGAAAACATAATGGTTTTTCTGTACTTCAATACCGGTTTTCCACACAGTGATATCGCAGTGGGATTACCATGTCTCCATCGAAAACTAATCTGCGGTTAACATAAATTTTCAACTATTCGCCTACAAATCTCGAGATTTACCCTACAAATTTAGATCCTCTCGGCAAGTTATTAAAAATCATCACATTTAAATCACTTCTCACACACACATTTATAACAGTTTGAGACTCGAAAAAGGAAACTGAAACTGCCCACGTATTACAGATCTGTCACAAATACGTTTTCTCTTGAGATTTTTTTAACAAAATTGTTTGCTCAGTCTTTTTTATTTTGTTATTAGTCTTATTTTCGTCCGGTGGGGACACTTTGGGATTTATTTTTAATCGGCTCCCTCTAGTCGTAGTTTTATTGCCGGTGGAGACATAGTGTAAGTCTATCTGTATGTCTGTTAAGCGAAGATAGCCACCTTACCTTTTTGCGAAAAAAAATCGAACACAAAGAACCACAAAGCCTGAAATTTTAGGTAAAAGTTCGAACTTGAAACAGAAAACAGGAGGATACGGCGAAAAATATTGTTCTTTAATATTTTTAAAATAAAAACATTTTTAAGCGAAACAAAAACAGGTGATTGAGGTGTTGAGGTAAAGAAGAAAACAAATTTTTCTTTAAAATAAAAATTAGAAGAAAGACTTGCGAAAAAAATCATTTCAATGGCGGCTAATATGGTTTACTCGTAATGGTGCATTAAAGTCTTTTCATATAACGAGTGCTTATTCTGGCACGCGTTTGTAGGCAGAAAATGTCCTTTTTTTTCTCGAAATCTTATGATCCTCCTCACATCCTGCACAAAGGCGTTCTTAAAAGACATATAGGGACCATCAGATTCGTCGCGAAGGGTCTAATTAAGATTTATGTCTTCTGAGAAAGATTTCGAACTTTGCCAGTTGTAGAAAATTTCTTATATCGACACTTAGCTTTTGATGTTGTTGGTTTGCCTGAAGCACTGCTGTTCATTTTAAATGCTTCAATTTGTGCTGCACCTTGCTTTAGCAGAACTTGATTCCATTTTAATTTTATGTATTCTGGTTGAACTGGAAGTTGATGATAAATTGGCCAAATTTGTATTGGCTAAATATTGTTTTGCATTTTCCCGCGAGTGAAGTCTGGGTATTTGATTCCCCCTTTCTAATAGCTTATTCTCCACCTACCAAAACAACATTGAGTATCAAAGCAGTTAAAGCTACCCTAAATCAGTTTTAAAAGCTTAACCGTTTTTTACTTTTGATTTGCCCTGCTTTGGCTTTAACAAACTAATGATCAAAGTTTTGTAAAATCAGTTCGATTCTAGACAGCGGGTCAAATGGTACCCTAGCCATATTACCAACATAACACACAGAAATTTGATAAGTTTAATACCTTTTCAAATCGGCTTTCTTTCAAATTTGCATCACTGGAAGTTAGCTTTTTTTGTTTTTTTATTCAGTTGTGTCTGGTGGAAGGAAAGCTACGTGTTGTAAATGGTCAAATTAGCTCATTAGGGGAATTCAACGCGTTCAATATGGTCACGTACCAAAGCTGACTTGACTTTGCGTCCTAACTAAATTTTTTTCAAACTCCATGTGACATTAAATCATTCCGCCGAACACGCCTTAAACCCGCTTCCGTCCATTCAGTTCGATGGAAAAATGCTTAAGTCTACTTTAAAGTGGTTGTATGAAACAGCTGACCTCGAAATTTGACAGACTTTTCATTTTTACATCGCCTTCATACCTTTCGAATTATATGAAATTGTTTTGGTTGTAAACCACGAAATAAACCGAAGTGGCATATCCGACAAACAATCCGCAGGTAATTCCTCGTTTCGCAACGATAATACTTCTCCACAGGCCCTCTTCAAACTTACGCGTGGAGAATCCTCTTTCGATGATTCCGACTCTTCGACTCCTTCTGCGGAAACCTGGAGCGATGTTGCAGCCGCTTCTTCCCCTGCAGTGTCTTCCATTAAGAAACTGCAAGTCGACTTAAAAACCGAGTTTCCCATTCGCTTTACCAGCGATTCGAGCGTTACTACCGAAGACAGCCAAGACCAGGAATACTACCCCATGTCGACGGCGATGACTCACGAACTTCGTCTCGAAATGGAAAACCTTGACCGTCAGGTGTTTGGCCCCGCGACCTTTGTAGTGGAGCCTCCGTCTCCACAGCGCAGCTCTTAAACGAATACGAAAAGCTCGACCGCGACTCCATGGATTTGATGGGGGACCTCAAAGAAGACGAGATATTCGTGTGTCCCGACATAAACGAGCTGATTGTGCGGGGAAGAGAACGCGACGCGAGGAACTTTGACGCCGCGCAGCGCATTAGTGCTTGCAGCAGCACGCGGTCGGATGTGTTCATTTGGGAGAACCCTCTGCACCAGATTTCTAATAATGTAGTGGCAACTTTAATGTAGTGGCAACTTTAATGAAATCGCCGATCCGATTGTGCCACCTCCCCGCCTGTTTTTAATTTGGTACCGAAACCGGAAATCTGCTCTCGGTGGAATAGAACTACCACTAGTCGCCACAAAACTACTGGAAAAAATGGCATACAAAAATTAAAAGGAAACAATTTTTGATAAAAAAAACTCGCACTTTTTTATCATATTTTGTAACACAAAGAACATTTTATTAGGTACAGCTGATCCCGACCCTTGGGACCTGGGAACCTTCAAATCACAAGCGGCGAAAAGAAATTTGAAGTAAATCATTTCCCCTGTTGCGCCATATTACCCGACTTTACCCTTTCGCCTCTTACATCACCGAAGTAGGCTCTTCTTACCACTAGCTAAGTTGTTTTTTACTATGGTTGCCTACGCTGGGAAATGGTGGTGTGTTCTACGTCAGTCCGCAACGTGAGCGCAAAAAAGTTATTTCCTAGAGGCTCTCATGTATATGGGGCCCCTGCAGGATGTTTCTTCTTAGTCTATAACCTAGTCCGGCAATACTTAAATGGTATGGGATTTAAAAACGATTGAACTTGATTTAAAAGCATCTGGACTGGTCACTATAAAAATGAAAGATAGTCTTCCTATCTTATAACAAGAGCTCCAACTCATCCAGACTTTTTATCCTTTACTCTTTACTCGATTGAGTTATTAGTGCACATTATAAAAATGCTCCTGGCAATAGTAGATTCCTCAACCAAGATGTTTTTCTAGTTAACGCGGTCCCCAGCATAATTGTACCTACCAAGGCATCTGCCATCTTTCATAAGGCACGGTTGTGTTTCAATATGCTTTTTTTAGCTCTATGGGGGAATTTAACGCGTTCAATATGGTCACGTACCAAAGCTGACTGCGTCCTAAATATTTTTTTTTAATTTTTTTCAAACCCCGTGTGACATTAAACCATTCCGCAAGAAATGCCTAAAACCCGCTTCCATCCATTCAGTTCGATGGAAAAATCGTAACAAAATCGTGAATGGAATTCCTCAACCAATCCGCACTCAGTGGGTGGCAAGTGGTCAGTCGTTGTTGTCCCAGTCGCCTGTTCAATACTTCATGGATCATTGATTGCACACGTAAACTTCCCTCGTCATACGCGAATCATATAAAATAAAGTTATACCTACTTCCTGCACTCCACCTTAACTCAATCAATTGAATTCTACGGAAACATAACAAAAAACAATGAAATCATAGACGGTATAGGAACCTACTCGAGTACAAGCCTCATCATCGTCCACTCCCGGAGGCAAAACAAATACCGACCAGCAACAGCTCCACCATAAAACCGTCAGCAAAAGCACATAATACCTACGACTGGGATAAAAATGGCATTCAACCAAACTGAACAACAAAATGCCAAGGAGGATAAAAAAAGAACCATTAATGGGAGCCATGCGTTGCGGACATAGAGGCGACACCAGAATCATCATCATCATCCTCTCCACGCAGTGTAATCATCATTAGGGACGTGTTTGTGATTGTCTTCCTCGTCGTGGAGTCGATCTCTCCTCCACCAGCGGCGACGATGGCGAGGGCGTGTGTTGGGGGCTCCACCGAAAAAAAAAGAACAGAAGCCCACGAATCGAAAATGTATCTCATGGATACGCGAACGAAAAATACTCCGTAATGGCTGTTTGCGTTGCTTGTTGCTATTGCTGTCATGGTAAACACCCCCTCCTGGGGTCCCTTCTTTGCTTTCGGCTGGCATTTCCTCTCTTCAACTGGTTTGTCATCATCATCATCATCGTCTTCCACCATCGCCGCCGCCGCCGCCAAATAATCAAACATCCAGTCGACGCCCGCCGCCGCCGCCACCACCACCATCTGCTGTTCATTCGAACGAAACTTGTTGATTAAGTCTGTGCCGGGCTGGTCGATTATAGGGGGACTCATTGAATATTCATAAAGAGATACTCTTCCCCCAATCTTCGGCACACAGTGCCGTGGTCAACAACAACTTTCGGCTAGGGAGCAGAACTGGATTTTTCTCTAGCTTGGAATACCAATCGCACTCGGCAGCAGCGGTAGGTACCATCGGACAAGATCACCAAAACCTGGAGGCTTATGATGAGCAATCCACGTTCAACAGGTTGAATCACTCGCGAAAAAAGCATCCGACAACTAGTCGTCATCATTCTGCTTCGCACGAGCGCGCAACCACATATCCAAATCATACCTACACAAAACTCCATTCGGAGTGAGAGATACAACGAAGTTGTGGCCGCAGAATGGCCAGACCAGACCGGATTCGGACTCACTGGGATCGTTTCATTAGCAGATGCTTGCGCGCCCCAATGATGACGATGATGAAACACGCGAATCTGGCGAAAATAAATAAAACAAAATCCGATTCACCAGAGTAACCGGGCTGAGGCGTGCGGGGAGTGGGACGGCTTGAAGAGGGAATCAGTTTATTTCCAGGTAAAAAATGTTATGATTCACCACCTGCGATGGGTATCTAAACGGCTTGTGTTCGTGTCGTGAGTAGGTATCTATCGAGTTGTGTTGTCGCTTATTTTTGCGACTTTTTTCCCCACTTCGCTTTGCTAATTCGTGATAAAAATGTTACAGGCAAATGTGTGCGCGTCGTTTTTGGGGCTTCGCTGCTATTTCTTTTTTTTTTTTTATTAATAAAACGAAATTGCTGAGATAAGATACAATTTTTGAAGTTGATTTGCCTCTCTTTGGCACAATTATGCTTTAGCAGCGATTTCTCATTCGTTTGACTTTATTTTTACGGCTGATTTATGAAAGAACTTTGTGTATGTGGGGTATTCTGTATCTACACACCAGAAGATGGGTTCTCTGAAAAGTTGATGGACTTATGATAGCACGACATTAGGTAGGACCAAAACTTGGGGGGGGTGATTCAGAAAGGAAAATGGTTCCTGTCATTCCAAAGAAACATTTTATTCATTAGGTGGGTACTACCTACCTACCTACTACCTATGAGTCATTAAATTAAGTTCGTTGAAGAATTTTACTCTATCTGGAATTATTTTTAGACAAAGTCGTATCAGTGTTGTTTCTTTGATAGAAAGTGATTTGATTAGATTGAGATTGTAAAGATAGTTAAGTCATATAATGGAAGGCTGCTCCATATAGGCATATACTTGGGGGTAGCATTAAATTTCGACACCTTGAGAAATAGAAGTCAATGTCAGATGTTAGGTAAGAAGGTGTTTGGGTATGTTTGGAATTTTATTCTTTTGTCGGACATTTTTGTATTTTTAGTAGGTACAGGTGTCTCTATAGCTACATTTATCAAGCTCTTTATGCACTGCCATGCAACCGGAGCTTGGGTTAAAAACAAAACGCCTTTATAATCATCTCTCATATTGAAGTCTCGAGGCTTAGAACAGACTGTTTTAAGGTGAAGAACGGTACTGGATCTGGAATTTATTAAACATCGCCTTAATTAAACTATTCAGGTCAATCTTGGCTGGAACTCGTCCATTTTCCAGGCTTATATCTTTGCGTTCAACATTTTCCTAACAAGTATCTATTCTTATTCAAGAGGCAAAACAATATTTATCTTCTATGACAGCCAAGCAGAGCTCTTAAGGCGTTCATCTGTCATATGACTGCTTTCGAATAAGCTTTGGACTACTTTGCCATTCTTTGCTGAATCCCAGCCAATGGCAGTACGGAGGGTAATGAAACAGCAGACTCTCTAGCGAAATTCCGGTGCAACAACTCCGGACTCAGAATACCTGAGAACTGCACCAAACTATCAAGAGAAACAATCAAAGTAGCCATTAGGTGTTTCATATGGGTCGTGACAGTATAATCATCAATTGGACATCTGTCACGTCTTGCCCAAAACACAAAATTCAGCCAATTGCACTCGAGATTTAAAGAAAAATCGAAAAAAAATTTATGTAAATTGTATTTATCAACGTTATTACCGAAAAGGTCTCTCACCATATCCAAAACTCAACCCCCATATCCTTAAGGGCCGGTTTTTTAAGTGCTCAGTTAAGCTCAGCTTAAACCAAGATCTGTTAAACTCGAAAGAAAACGAAACTAGAGTTAACCCAGCAAACAGTTTTTCAGTGCAGAGTTATTTCCGTCAGTTCAGTTGTCAAAATCGTCAATCTATGGACTCTTCCAGATCTCATTTCACATAGAAAAACACAGGATAAGAAGTTCGAGTGCCATTTTTCACAGAAACATGCAAAGCCACTGCCATTTAACACACAAAAAACTTTTAAAGAAATTCATGATGTTAACAGAGTTGATCCGCGATTAATTCACCAAATTTGGCGAGTTAAGCTGAGATTAATCCCGGATCATTATTCACTGAAAAATTAATTTCTCAGGCTAATCTCAGTTTAACTTGGAAACTCGGATTATATCGCACTGAAAAACGTCAACCCTAAGAGGTGACGAATGTTTTAAAACACCTGGAATATCTATCCCTCTTTCCTCTCAGCTCTCACGAAAAACATTACATTTGGCAAGGAAATGGCATGGAAAAATCAGCAAACTTGACCCAAATTCTTCCAGAGAAGGTAGGTACTCGTCTTCCTGGATTACCTCGGAAGTGAAAATTTGGCTCTATAACCTCATCAAGAAAATCACCATAGAATCCTTGACCGCAGTGCCCAGAGCCCTAAGAAGGCTCTGTTACTATAATCCTTTAAGTAAAAGATTATAATTTCTTCAAATTAGAGAATTTCAAGGTATTGAAAAAGTGTTTCTCAAAGTCCTGAAACACAAGGCAGAAAACTTTTACTGAAACGGATCTATTTTTGTAATATAACAAGCTTACGATTAAGGGTTAAAACTACACTTAAAAAGCTTTGGGAAGCAAATTGTGAGCATAAAGAATATTGGGTATTAAGAAAAAAGGAGAAAATAAATCACTGTGGATCATCTTACTTACTTACTTAAGGTTGCTTACTTACTTAAGGTTACTTACTTAAGCCTACAGTACGGTGTGAACCTGGGCCTCAGCCAGCTCTGTTTCAAGCTGGCTGTCTCCAGATTCGCATGCGAAGTTGGCTGCGGTCTCCTTTCACTTGTATGCGCCACCTGAGTCTCGGTGCTCCTCAAATGCGCCGTCCCTGCAGGGTGGATTCGAAGATTTTCCGGGCCGGGGCGTTGGTGTCCATCCGCTCATTATGGATCATGCATCCGGCATAAATCATTATGGACCCTGCACAGACACGCCAAAGCTTATACCCGCAAGTGTTATGCCTTTACGAAGAAAAACAATTCTGTGAACTAAATTACAAAACAGCTTTCAAATTTTCCCAATTTTATAAGTGTTTGGATAAAATTAAAAGAAGATGTTTAATGTTCGGTCAAACCTTGTCCTGGATAAAAGACGCAGGTCAGCAAGTAATTCATTTTAAGACAGACACTCCTGGACTTATATTTTTCATGCTGGAACACGACATATCTGGAGTTTTTCTATCCTTCAAGGGGTTCTCTATCAAAAACAATCACATATGTACATCTGGCAGCCTTCCACTTGCTATGTGTTGAGCCAAATATCTGGACAAGTGCTAGAAAGAACCAGTGTGGGTGATTCTTTGAAAAATTACACCAATTTATCAATGGTGGAAATAAAAGTTTCAGTAAAACATAAAAAAACTCGTGCTCCATCTACACTTGCGTGCAAAAAAATCAGCCACCCTGTTGACTTCGTTGAGCTCGATTTTTAGCTAACCTTAGTTCCTGTAGGTTTTCTAAGGGCTGAGTTATGGCCTAAACGTCTACCTTGCAGTTCATCGCAGGGATATTCGATGGGATTAAAGTCAGTGCTCCTTAATGGTCTAATTTGTATTTCCATGTTTTTTAGCTGCTGCGACATGTAGTCGGGCATTGTTCTGCTTCAGCATGAAACATTTGCCCATGAAACCAGCATGGCATGACAAAGTGCTCTAGTACCTCCTGAATAAATTTGACACTCAAAGTGCCTGGGTGAGGCTGGAATACGAACTCTCAGGATCAGTTTTGCCTTCCAAAGAAATGCCATCTTCAAATGCTACTCCTTTCTTTACAAAAGTTCGTGCAAATCGCTCTCCCTCTCTTGGGTACATTATTCTGTGTTCATCGTTTGTATGAAGATTGGACTCATCCGAGAATAGATCCAGCTTTCAAAAAATAGTGTTCCAAATCTACGCCAATGAGGTGGGTCGACATTTGGGTCTTCAATTAGGGACGAACATTTAATCAGCTCTTGATCTTGTGCTCATTTTCGGACTTAAGAGCCTTTTCTTTTACGAGCGACAAAATTATTTGGTGGTCGGGTTCGTACATGTAGTTTTGAGGGCTTCAGAACTGTGCATCACTTACTGTGCCTCCCTCCCACTCAGGGCTTTTTTCCCCGAGGGACACTATAATAGTCACCTTATTCGCTATCGGCTTTAAGTAGATTCGGATAACAATTACACAACAACAGTTGTGTTTCGTGTAAGCGTTTTGATTAATCTAAATGCACCAAAAACAAGCAGATGTCTCTAGGGGTCTTCACTCCATAGAAGAATTAAGGTTTAACAAAATTTACTCGTTCAATTCTGAACCAGTCAAGATTCTGAAGCTTAGACTACGTTTTAAGGAAAAATTCGTAACCTCAGAAATAGCATAAGTAGCTTGTTGCGCGATGAAGATGCGTAAGTAAAGATTCAAAAATTTCTGGTACTAAAAAGCTTCTGTTTGGACTAAGAAAAAACCAACTGGTCTTTTTAGCTAGTTCTAATCCTTCTTTTTGGTGCCAAGGCTAAGATATTTTTGCATCAGATGTAAGTCTTAATTATTGATCTTGAAATTTCCGTAAATCGATCTGGCGCACTTACCCACCAACGAAAATTTAACTTAAATTTTAAATAAGAGAATTTTGAAAAGTTTGTCTGTTTGCTTCTTTCACTAGGAAAATAGAAATGACAAGAACAACATATGTATGTCTGATAAGAACGCGGCTAAAGTGGCAAGGCCCTTTTTCCCGACTAAAATCCAAGCTAGTAGCGGAAAAATGTTAAACCTTTCTCTTTTGATTCGGTCGTGGCTTTGCGATTTAAGTGAAGGTTTAAAATTGGAACTTTGTGTGAAATGGTTAACAATAGAATTAACCACCTCACACAAAGTTCCAATTTTTACCCTTTAATTAAATCGCAAAGCCAAGACCGAATCTCACGGCTATGGCTTGGCGATTTCAAAATAAAAGTATTAAAAAGACTAAAGTTCTATTCAAACACATCAGCAATAACTTTTTATAGGGGTTTTGATCTTGTTCAGGGATTCTGTTCTATTCGTTTTTAAAACTTGGGGCAAAGTCTTTGGAAATCGAACAAAATTCTGCACTTCTATGTAAATTGAGCTTTCATTTGGACAATGTTTCACAAAAATTGGTTCTGAGAAAACGCATTTATAGAAGTCGCAAAAATGCACTCAGGTTATTAATATAATTGACTTCAACGTGAATCGTCTTTTACTTACAGAGCAAGGGACTTATTGGTTACGACTGCATTGTGTCATTAAGGGGCTTATGACAGCGCAACTATTTGCATCTGTGCTTCAAGAAGAAGCATATAATTTGATTCATAACAGTTCGGTTGCTCGGAAAAAGACAGAAGATAGGCATTTTGTTTGTGTATAGCCCTTAAAATTTAGATTTTAATATGAAAAATCCATTTTTTTTGACAATCATCGCAGGTAGCGTTGCGTATTTGCGGACCTGGTTGGTCGACCATGTCTATGTCAACACGCACGAGTCTTCCTAACTGCGTAATTTTATTTTCGGATCCCAACCGATAAAAACATTGAGCCAAAATTAATTAGATTTTTGAACCCCAACAAGTGAACCATGCCATCAAACATAGATCACAAATGGAATATTGCATAGCTTAAGCTTCACACCCCCAAACCATCTGCAATAACAAATTAAAGTGTGCGCTAAATCAGTGTGACACAAGTCCTCATTAAAATTTTGATCTACAATACATCATCCACCACCCCCTCAGAGAAACGTCTAAACGATTTTATTACTATGCAAACAACGTATCTGCCATAAACCGAAATGTCATAAAATCTGTTCACGCACATCACTAAAAATCCGCGCATAAACCAAACACATTGCATCATCAAGGAACAACGACGACGACGATTACATGAATTCCCCCTTGGAATTTTTTTTGTCAACCAATTGCGTCTGAAATTTAACCCCAAATAGCCATAAAAACCAAAACCCACACCAAGGCACCGACCGCCGCCGAGAGTGTCCTTCGGCGTGGAAGACTATCTGCCGATAACATGGTCTCTTACCACACCACCGGTTGTTGGTCTCCTAAAAAGTCGATCAAGCGTAAAATATTAAAGAACTGGCTCCCCTAGAAGATTGCATGCATAGAAGGTACCTATAGGTATACCTACCATCCTGCCTATACCAACAGCTGCCATTCTTCAAAAAGTTCTCCTTTTTCACAGGAAGACCATGCAACACACCTCGCACAGATATCGGTTTTGTGCACACCTTTTTCGGCTTTATAGTGCAATCAGTTTGCCATGGCTATCTCCGCATTTGGTTGTCCACTTAACACTCTTCCCGTCCGGCAATGCACACACAAGAGTCGGAGCGGACCCCATCTGCGCCCTAACGAATTTATGCGGGGCTATAGAGATGCTAAAAGGGGATTCCCTCCTTTCGTAAACGGGGCAACAGCACACAAAGTGGTTACGGGAATGATTAATGCCGAGGTAAAGACACACAAAAAGTGAAAAACAACAACTACGGAACGGACCGGCACTCCAGCATTGGCGTCGTCGTCGTCGTCATCGTTACTTGGAGACTCCTTCTTGTTTGTCGGTCTATGGTTGCATCGCTCGATCTAAATTCGGACGCCATACTCTTTTTCTGCGGCAGATACCTACCTACACAGAGGCCAACATCTACCTCATGAATCGGAATCGGTGCACGTAGAGAGCTGAATAGATTTCCAGTTTATCTTGTTTCTTTTTCCATGAGGCAGATTGTGTGTACCATTCGGCAGAGCAGCAGCGTCTTCCTGCACAGATTCGACGTGGTAGCTCTTCTTGTTTTTTTTTTTTTGTTCTTCTTCCACTTTGCACCTATGGACGAGTGATGCCAGCCCCTAGTTTCCCAGCGCTCCCAGTCCCAATCCCAATGCTATGCACGCGGCGGTGTATCTCAAATGCAAGGACTATGTAATTATAAAACTCTCTTGTCTTGTTCGCCTCCCGTTTTCCACTTCACACAAAGTGGATTCGGATTGATTCATGTGAAGTTGGCTCCCTACTCGACATCGAAGTTGTGCTGGCTTGGTTGCACGAGCTGAACAGATTGGTGCCGATCTATGTAGGTATACCGAGGAGAGAGAGTCCTGCTACAGTAAATTACGAGGAGAAGAAAAAAGAAACCAAGTAAAGTTCATTCATCTACCGGATTCAGGTCCGTCACGTAGTCGGCTTGTAATTAATTCCATCGTACCTACATACACGAGGAATCTCTGTGTTGTGTTTCGTATCTCCGGGACGCGGAGCTGAAGGAAGAGTTACTACCATCAGGCACTAGAGGTGCCTAACCGTCGTAAATGCATAAAACTTGGCCCTAGAGAGGGAGTTTCACCTTTTCTTTTGGCCCGCCACCTCCACCCACTGGGTAATGGCCGCATGGTAAATCATTGTGACAGAGTGACATCTCTCTGTTTGATTACACAGGTAATGGATGAGATGCTTAGTTCAGGTTGAATGCTAATTTGGAGGCGGCCACGGAGTTCGCATGGGGGTGCACAATGATGGGTGACAATTCATTAAGTTATTCTTGACAGTTGGCATTTTGTGCGTTGGTATACTTTATAACAAGTTGAATGCTTTTGTTTATTTTCTGGGGAAAGCAGATAAGGTTGAGATGCCAAAAAACTTATAATTTTTGGCGTTTCTTTGTTTAATGTCTATCTAGAAACAAAACCCGCAAAAAATCACGGAAAATAAATGATTTAAGGGACGGAAATGTTGACACGCTTTGATCGTATAAGGGGAAACATAAAGACAGTTTTGATTTAAAATCGTTGCTTAAAAAGTTAATCTTGACTAGTCTTGCTAAGGTAACACACTTAGCCTAAAAATAGGTCGATTGTAATATAACGCTTGGGGCAAACCTGAATTTCTAAAAAATTTAGACTTAGAAGCAAGTTTACCGGATAATCCTGGAAATTTACTGTCATCAGCGAAGGAATAAATTGAGATAAAAAAAAATTAAGATGTTTTTGGGGTACACTATCTTTTATGTGGTGGATATCAGACTTCAAACCGTTCAGTAACACTTAGATCAAACGTTAGTAATGGGGTTTCTTATCCAAAGAACAAGAGATTCGAGAAGGAGTTCAAAAGTACCCATTTTTGACAAGACTCTTTGAAATGCTTTTGAAATTTCAAGAGCAACGGGCTTTCTTATACGAAGAAGATGCAAACAGTTGTTCGGATTTTTTGCTAGATATGCCATCAGATCACCGGCGAACCTACAAAAGTTGTATTGGTCTTCCGAAGCTTCCGTAATTGGGAAAATATATTGCATAAACTGGCGATTAACCTTTCTTCCATGTACTTGAAAAAATGGGCGATGGCGCAATCGAGCGGAAGGAAAGATTATTTCTTTTACGCAACGGGACAACAGGTCATCCAGGTCAGTGGAAATCGGTTCATCGTCGCAGTTACAGTCTGCAGAAATGGTTTTTCCACATCCTCGGCACCGACTGCGACTTCACTCCCATATTCCCTTGCTGGTCCTTACAGGCAGGCTTCAGTTTGAATTCGAACTTTATAACCTCTCAGGCTATGCTTGTGACAGAGGAGGAGAAAGGAATACCGGGTTTTCCGAAGGAAAAGCGAGAGTCCGAGAAGCGCGCGCATGAAGAGATAGAGAGATTCTACCAGAGGAATGCGGCTCGAAAGTTCTACCAAAGATCAAAAGGTTGATTCGCAGGCTTCACAGGTTATAAATATCGAACCGAAGCCTCTGCTCGTAGAGCTCAGGAGCAGCTATAGCCGCATGTGCTTGCCGGTATCATTGTTAAACGAGGGATTTCGTTGTGGTGCCGTGTGAAACCCAGTACAACAGAGGCAACATCTCTCATGGCCTTTTGGCAATGTTTTCCACTGGCTATCAACACGTTGATGCTGACAGTATAGAACTACGTAGGCTTTAAGAGACTCATTCGAAGAAGGACCTGTCGGATCTCTTGCAATTGTAGCCTTTCAACGATCGCAAGAGATCGCCGGTAATGTATTTACTTATACTTATCGCTGAACCACAATTGAGAAGCCGGAGCAAAGCCAACCCGTAGGCACATTGTGAAATGTTGTATAGGAAACTGTGACCAATACACTTTATTTTGGGTGATTGTGGATTAGCCCGTTTTTGGGCTAGGTTTTGGTAAGATAGACTCGATCAACTCATTCATAAGAACCGACTAAGCCAAGAACC
This sequence comes from Neoascia interrupta, assembly GCA_947623515.1. Lineage (NCBI taxonomy): Eukaryota > Metazoa > Arthropoda > Insecta > Diptera > Syrphidae > Neoascia > Neoascia interrupta. Next base: position 19,715,640 of record OX392462.1, on the reverse strand, counting down.
ATTTTCCGAGTGCTGCTCCTGTTAATCAAGGTATTCCACTGGTTATGAATAGTAACTCTGACTTCAACTTAAGACTTTGAATTTCTTGAGAATCCTATTAGAATTTTTACCACCTTCATTTCTCGATTGAATGAGTCGGTCGCTAAACCAATCATTAAGCCTTGCTTTGCCATAAGGCACCGGCCTCTTCTAATATAAACAACTTTTTATTAATTGTGCCTCTGGTGTTGGCTCTTCTGTTTTTATTTTTTCTATCTAAAAAATCTGACACTTGGTTAGTGGTTTTCTGATGCCTTCATAAAAAAACCGTGTAACATATCTATGGGTTAGAGCGGAAGATATTAAAGGAGAGATAAGAAGGAAACTGGTGCTTTTTGATTTAAGGACCGGACTAAAAGTTAGGTATTAATATGGACCTTACTATTTTAAGGGAGCGAAATTAGTTGGCTCACGAAAGTGAGTGATCCAAGATCCCTTGCACTGCAAGTGGTTGATCGGTGTTACATTCTTTACTTACTTACTTAAGGTTGCGCTGCAGTCCGGGGTGGACGTGGACCAACATGCTTTGCCAGCTAGCTCTGTCTCCAGCTAGTCGTGTCCAGTTACGCACGCAAAGTGTGCTAAGGTCCCCTTCAACTTGCGTGCGCCACCTGAGTCTCGGTGCTCCTCTACAGCGCCGTCCCTGCGGGGTGAATTCGAAGATTTTCCGGGCCATTTTTTTCAGATTTTCCACTCATCGTAGTCTTTGTATTTTGACTCCTCTGGCTAGGTCGGTGTCGCTGTTTAACCCGTATAGTTTGATGTTATATCTCCTACTCCCCTCTCGGTTTATGCAGACGGGACCGTAAACCGTCCGAAAAATTTTCCTCTCGAAGCAGCCTAAAGTGCTTCATCCGCCTTTGACAGGGTCCATGCTTCTGCACCGTAAAGCAAGAGTGGGATGATGAGGGTCTTATAAATGGACACTTTAGTTGCTCAAGACAGGCCTTTGGTACTTAATTGCCTTCTTAGTTCAAAAAAGCAACGATTGGCAAGAGCTATTCTTGGTTTATTTCAGCGCTGGTTTCCGTGTCTGAATTGATAGCGGAACGCAGGTAGACAAAGTCCCAAAAAGCTCAAAGCTATAGCTGTCTATGGTGATGTTATGTCCAAGACGTCGATGTTGGGTGTCTCTTCTTGTTGACAGCATATACTTGGCTTTGCCCTCGCTGACTGCTGAACCCACATTCGCCGATTCCGTCGCAATACTCATGAAGGCTTCCATCTTCTTAAAGGTGTAACATTCGTGACCTATATAAAAGCACAGATCTAAATGTGAAACGGGCAGTTGTGACCATGATCTCAAACAAAAATTTGGTCCCGTTTGCACGATAAAATTGTAAAGTTTTTAAGATTGAGAGTAGAAAATTAAAAAATCGCGGACCTTTTAAAAAATGTAAAATTGGACATTAGTTGTGTGCAACGCTGGATGAAATACTTATAAACAAATTGGTGCAGAAGAAGGCGCTTTGGATAGTAGGGAGACTCCTCTTACAAAAATGTCACCTTAAAGTTTCATGGACTGATAATGATTTGAACCCCATTAAATGTGTTGAGTGCTCTTAGTGCACCTGCCCAGGTGACGTGACATTTTTAATCAATATTTTTAAACTGTTAGTCCAAGATCACTGGGTATAAGGACAATGATTCAATTGGCCGAAATTCCTAAAAATAAGCCTCCTGCAAAGCCTTCGTTGTCCAAGTTGTCCAAAATGTCCAAGATACATTGCTTTTTTTATATTATCACCCCACACGTTTTTCTCATGATTTATAAAAACAAAACCTACCCAAAATACTACCCCAATATAGAGTTCACATTCCTTAAGTGTTTCGATCTCAAAAAATCGCTTGCTAAGTGGGAAATCCTTAAAATAGGAAACAAATTAAGAAAAAAATAAAATAAATAAATCTCGTACATGCGACAACACGAAAACCCGGCGTTGAATTGTCGACAAATATAATTTTGAATTTTTTTCATAATATTTTCTTATACAAAGTACTCAACCTACCTATATTGCCGACATTTTTTACTAACCGAGAATATATTTTTTTTTCTTCAAATTTGTCTCAAAATTTGGACTTTTTCCAATTGGCCACGGCGCCGTTTTATTTTTATAAGCAATTTTTTTTTCTTTTGTAAATTTCATATTTTGTGAAAAAAAAAAATATTTATAGACTTTTGGGGTGTTTTTTCACTTTCTGCGATTTAAAGAAATTCTTCGGTTGAGTGGTTGAATAGCTGAATAAATGCATTTTTTTTTTTTTCATTTATTTCATAAATAATTAACCATTCATATGGCGGTTAATTGCTGTGAGTTGTTCGGTTGTATATTTACGTAGGAGAGAAAAAATAGCTTTGCAAAATTTTAGGAAACATTTATGAGTCCATAAACATAGAGCTAATGTCTTTCAACCTCGTCCGACAGTACGTTTTTTCGGATGCATAAAAGAAATTTCCCCTAAAATTCTAGCAAGATGCACAGAAACGAGGAATCATCGATTCAGACTTTGATACTTTCCAAACTCTTCTTTTGAGTACATATTCAGTATAAACAGATTAAATTTAAGTAGATATTAGCCTTTAAGCTATTAAGGCAGTGAAGTTCCCACTTTGGCGTTGTATATAGCCTGTTTAAATATATCTAATAAGGACCCTTAAAGTGCCGCAGAATGTAGCACACTTTCAGTTGATAAAGCAATTTCACGTCGCAATTTTCAATGGTAGGGAACCAACACTTCGTTACACAGCTTTATGACGTCTTCTTTTCAACACCGAATGTACAACTGGTGTGGAACACAGTAAAAAATTGTTCTTTTCTCGTACACCTGAACGAAAATTCGTGCTCATATAAATTTACTTTTGAACAAAGCAATCCGGTGCAGTACGTGTCGTTCTGGACACAACCAAACCGGGTGTACACCACGCTGGAATTTTCGTGAACACCGAGTATTATTTGACAGCTCAGTGTGGCAGTTCGGTGTTCAAAAGAATACGCCATTAATTTCCCTACAACATACTCTGACGTGACAAACTGCAACACAACACACCAGGCAAGCACGAAATCGGAGGCGTTGCACTGCAATATACTTCCGTAGTTCCATACCGAGTCCTGCTACTGACAATGAGCTTTAAACTTTGACACATCTTTAAATATTAATCACAGTATTGTGATCCGGGTACCGACGGCCAACGGGTACTTCTTTCCTTCAATACAGCCAAAAGTTTCATGGATGACGACACGGTTAAACTTGCCGGTGAACGATGGAAACAGTCTAAGGATTGTATCATAACTCACTGGCCTATAGCCAGTACCTACTTAACTTAAAAATAACAGCTACCCTTCTCAAACTGCACCATTTGTGTCATGGCTACGCGAATGGGAATCCTTGCGAACGATTTCTGTGGAAGCTGTAGAGATGAAGAAGAAACGGAGTCTATAAAACACCACTGTCCATCTCTCCAAGAACGACGACTACCCTGTTTAGGTGTCAGGTTCTTTGATAGTACCATATTATTGTTTTTTTTTTCTTAAGGGGAATCACAATGGGTAAACATGGCCATGGAGTGAGATTTCACCAAAAAGCAAAAGAACCCTTCCAACCTTACCCAACATAAACTGTGATCCAGGTTTAATCTCGGTTTAACTCGCCAATTTCGGTGGGTTAATCAACACCGGTGTATCGAACTCTTGAGTAACAGTTCGAACATCTTTGCCTGTTATTTGTTTTTTGAATTGGCAGTAACTTCAAGCAACACGAGCTTCCTAGACTGTTTTTTTTGACAAGTGACAGCTGGGATAGTTAAAACTCACGGAGTTAACTCTGCACTTAAAAATTTTTCGCTAGGTAAACTCTAGACTCATTTTGTTGCGAGACTAACAGGTCTTTGGTTAAATCCAATTTAAAACTGTACTTATAACTGGCTCTTGAGTCTCCTGTATACCTTGAGTCTCCTGTGGATTGTTGGTTAAGACGGATGATCTGGGCAATAAATCGCTGAGAGCATAGTTGGGCCTATATTGTGTTCCATTACCTTCTTACAAGCGAAAGGCAAAATTTTCAGCTTTCTTCAGTGCTACTTTCCAAATATATCTGGGTCGACACGTCCTTGGGTTTGTCAAACTTCCGTCTTTTCGAAGAATCTATCTAGAATGTACTAGATCATCGAAACAGCGAAAAACTAAGATTGATTTTCCCTGGCAATTAAAAGAGTACTTTTCAGGTGCTGCAACCTAAACTCGATTAAACTTATGGATACACTTGGTTTTCCTATTGCTTTTTTGGTGACAAAAAGTATCGGTGCTTTTGAAGGGTGAGCCAATAGCTTGGTGGAAGTTTTTATAAAATTAACCACACATTTGTTGTGATATCAATGTTGGATTTTATTGATAAATCTAGTTCGGTCAATGACAATTATGAAGGACACAAAAAATCGTGTGCTATCTTAACTTCGAAAGCTATCTTAAGTTGAAAGTTATTTGTTATGCATGACTTTTTGTAGAATATGTAAGTTGGCTGCAATTTCAGTCTACCATGTTTGGGATCCTTAATTGTTGCTGGTTCATAAAGATCAAACTAAGTAAACCAATAAGAAAAGGTCTTGAATTGAATTGAATTGAAAAGGTCTTGAGGTGTAAAATCACTCGACTTTGAACCCCAAGTTAGCTAGCTTCAGTTTCTTTGGCCACAAAATGATTGATTCATAGCTTGTGTTGGGTTGTGATGGCAGTAACCTATTTGGCTGGTTATTTTGCCCTCAGTGGTGATGTTAAGGCGTGACGATCTGGTCGAGCAAGCCCAAAATGAGTTTTAGCTGATACTGAAGTAGTTTCGTCAAGACTCTTAACCGTTGTACAAATTTCAGAATCACTAGAGCCATTATGACCAAAAAATGTGTCATACCACCTAGTCATGTCAACCCTTAGAACACTCAACATGGAGACTTGCGACACTCCTTCTCATAATAGAGAATGTTACTGTTGCCAATCTTCTTAGTTGCTCTTCATGACAAGTATTTTTTGTTGTGGGGTACTGGAGCGATTTTCTTCACCCAGTCATGGTGTCATGTCAACGCTCTGACTTACATGAAGGCTTTTGCAAACTCTTCACCTCTCATTCCCTCATCCGCCCAGTAACCACCACGCCAACTCGTCACTTGGAACTAGGGTTAATTTTGTAAGTTCACCCTACTTCCAATTATCGTCTTGTTGTATTTTCGACTATACTCTTTTTAAGACTCTAACAATTATCCCTTTTTTCACTCATTAAAGATCTTAGTCCAGACTGTTGCCTGAATCCTTCTAAAATTCAGGCTGACAACAATTATGTTCTATCAATGAAATCCTGGTTTCTCAACAGATCAGTCTATGGGATTCAATATGAATTCGAACGGTTTCTTAATAGTATAGACCCCAAGTGCCACTCCTGGGGAACCCCATAATAAAAAACTGTTGTCAGTTATGCTTACACTTTTTAGGCATATTGCGTTTGGTACCTCTCTGCCTTTCTCAATGCGATGACTAAAACTATCAGTCCGAGTAAAAATTCGCAGAAAAATGACCAACACAGAGAGATACAAATTTCTATACCTACCTGCTTCTGATGACAGATTTCCACATTTCGCCGAATAACTGAATTGTTTCCAGGTATTTCACTCGTATCTTTGCTTTGGCTATTGATTCTTCTTATTAACCGAACAGCTATTATCAACGAGAAGCACCTTGTGCCTCTTAAGTCTTGACTCTGCCTATGTATCCAAGATACCTATAGGCATAAGGTGTTTGCGGTGTGGGACCGTTTTTTTTTTTTTCATAACAAAAAAGTATCTTTCTTCGTCTACCTACCTGTGCCAGTAATTTAAAGGTGATTCAGTGCATTCTATCCTGTATCCCACACAACGTTGTGCACCTCAATTGGTTCATCTTTCGCTTGCTCACCCCGAAAAAAAACCTCATAAAATGTGGATAAGAATAACAAAGTTAAAAATAAGAAAGCAAAGAGCACCTCAGCACAGACTAAACAAAACAAAGACACGAAGAAGAGGGGCATGAACAAAAAAAAAACGTCAACCATAACAAGGTGAAAAGAATCAATTCATTGCCATCGCGTATCGGAGATTGATAGCAGCACCAGACGTGGCGACGGTGCGCTGAACGAAGAGGGCTGTACGCAGACACCACAGCACTTGAGGTATGTTTTACCTGCAACACGATAATAACAGGTACCTCTCCATCTCCACTCCACTCTGGCATCGCATAAAATAAAAATGCAGTCAGCCAGGCGACGACGACGACGGTGTGGTCGGCGACTATAGTGGCGTCGGCAATGTTACCAGAAGACGACCAGACCAAGAATCGACAGCTCACCTCCTCGGTGGTGTTATGGAGAGCGCGGTCTTTCTCAAAAGCCTGTGTGCAGACTGTGGAGCATTTGGTGTGCTTCTTCGTCATTATCGTCATCATCAGCTTCGACTTCGTTTTGTACGCCTTTGACCTCCTCTTGCTGCGGCGCGGCGGCCGGCGGCGGAGCGAGTGCTGCGCTGCTGACACCCTAAAGATACTTTTTGTATCTTTTGCGCTGAGGTAATCTGAAGTGGTCTCTCTTTTGTTGATGTTAAAGTTTTTTTTTTTCTTTCTTATTATTATGTGGCATGCTTGTTGTTGTGTGAAGCAAGTTTGTTTTTTGCTTGGATCTTCGATAGCCCAGACATTTGGAGCCAAGTCAACATTAGTTTGTTTTCATTTGTGCCCCTTGTCGCTTTTGTGTGCGGCACAGTTAAGGCTAATCCCACACGGAATAATTGAGTGCACGTAGAAAAGTTATATACCTACCTCCGTGTATAGGCCAGAACTGGGGGGCTTTTGTGTTTAAACTCAGTCTTGGTGAATATTTGTAAAAATTCAAGAAGCAGTGTTGTAAGATCCGTTTTGTGGCAATCAAAATTGAGGAGTTACTTTTTCCATTAATGCAATTTTTTATTGTGTTCCACAAGGTAGGCAGTTAGGTCCCCTACTTTTAATGAAATGTTAATAACTTGCAGTAAAGATGGTTGTGACACTACAGACGTCAATGTACATATCGCATTGACCATCTTTTCAATGATTTTTGCCAACGAAATGTCAGCAACCTGGCGCATTAATCTTACAGTAATCTCTCCAGTATTTAAAAATCTCTTCGCATGTTGTCATATTATATCTTTTCTTTAAAAGACTTCTTAGAGCTAGACCCTGGTCCTTAAAAAGCATTTTTACAATTTACTTCACTTTATCATTGCCGCTGTCGACGTTATGCAGATTTTAATAGTTGCCTTTTAGCTTTCCATTTTACAAATGGCGCAGTCAGTAAATACATGTAGGATTCATGGGTAATTGCTGGCAGCTATACCCTATAACCATGGAAGAAGAATGGGCAAAATATAAAACTTGCTTAGACCTTATTCCCAATGAGGGTTTTTTTCAGTCTTTTGCCCTACAAATGGCGCAGTCGGTAGGTATAAGTGGATTTTAATGGACTTGTTAATCGGTGAATCAAAGAAGCTATAAAACATGCTTTAACTCATATACTAACAAGGATATCCTTCTATCATTGCATTTAATAAGTGGCGCAGTCGGTAGTTGTGAACGAATCAAAGGCGCTGTAAGTTAGTTATGTCGTGCTCTGGTAAATTTCAGCAGTCTCAAGATTATAATAAAACTATTATACCTATATTTTATCAAGGTTTTCTCCCTTACATAGATCCCTCAGTACTCAAAATCACTGCACCGAAATTTCTTTTGGCGAATTGTCCTAAAATTTCCGGTTTTGTCCAAAACTGGTAGTCCACTGCCCATTCACTTTTCACAACAAATGAGTGAATGAATTGCAAATCTTTTAAAAAATAAATTATGACGTCGAAATGACATACTAAAAGCCCTAGGCACCAGTATAGGTATAGGTATACTATACCCTTGAAAACCGCTTAATGCGTTGATGATTCACCTTGGAGCTCCGGAAGTTTGTCTGCAGTTCAATGTGTTTGACAGCCGCTCTCCCTGCCTTTGTCTATTGGAATCTAGCTAAACCTGCCTATCTGTCAAATAAAATAGAAACACAAACCATCGGTCGACACTCTGAACAATAAATTGCGCAAATCTCCCATCAGTTTTTCCTAACTGTAGCCGAAGCTAGACCTATGCACCACATACCTACCCGACACCAGAATAATGACATACACGAACCAGGCAGAAACATAGAAAACGAAGAAAAACAAACTAAAAATAAATTTCAAGGTCCAAACATTCAAACAGCAATGTCATCGATTTTTAAATTTAACCGAAACAAAACACACCGAGCGCGCAGCAACCATGGAGCGTCACAGCAGTGTCGTCTTTATCGGACAATGTAAGCGAAGTGCCTGAAGCAAAGCAGCCCATATGATGCAGCAGTCCACAACTGGTGCTTCGTGTGTAAATGAGCCTCGCCGAGTGTCATTGAATGGTTCACACACGAAAGACACGCCATCCATCATAATTCCATTGAGTGTGCCTCCTGCCTTCTCTACCCAGCCAGCACAGCACACATAATGTAGTCCAAGTCGGAATATGGACAAAAACTCTGGGAAATAAGCCAGCAGCGGCAGTAAAGTGCTCGGGATGAGGAAACACTACTTGAGGTACACTCAAATGACAGCCAAGAGGAATCTCTTGCGTCCACACACAGATATCCGGGAAACACCTTCCTCCAACTGCTGCTTTCCGTCAATTTGCATCTGTAAACAGGAAAACGACGCTCAATCGGTGTCGCCTGTCGCCATTCGCTGCAGGCGGAATTCCCACATTTCCCATGTCCACATTCCATTAGAATCAAGTAGTCTAGGCTAGGAAGAACATATCTGGCCACTCCTGATGCATGTTTGTTAGGAGCCGATGTAGATATACTTGTCATAGGTAGACGAAGAAAAAAATAGTCTGCCGGAGAGCTGCAGGAGTTACTTTTTCCTGTTGGTTTCCTTATCCGTATGACCATACAACCAGCAACAGCAGACGAATCATCATCATCTGCATGTTGATGCCCGTAGTCTCTCCGTGACTCCTCAAAACACCCCCAGAGGAAAGGGATTCGTCCTCATTCTCGCTTTGTTTTCCACCTCATCTATTCCTTAGGCAAAAGAACCCGGTCGGCAGCAGCGATTGTTGAGCTGTTTTTAGGTCCGTTTTATGGTGTCTGTTGTTTGGTGTGCGATCATTTGAGTGGCGCCGACTTGACGTCTTCGATTTCTTCTCTTTTCCTTCGTTGTTGTTTTGGGCTGATGTGTATTATAAATTCAAACAACAGACAAAAACCCTGGCATACAGAGTACAGAGACGGAGACCCATCATGAGAAGGATGTGAGTTGAGTGAACAAAAAGTATCTCATCAAAGCCCTTGAAAGGAAGGGAATACCACATGTGGGCTATATATCGTCCTCAAACTGACTACACTCACATAAAGTGTTTTTTTTTCTGATGGCGTACTCCTTTAGGAAAGTACCCATCGTGGGTAGGTATGTTCTACAAAAATATAAACACTTGTGCTCTCCTGGAAATTTGAAGGTCCTAGTTACTTACACTTACCTGGTTGTACCTTTTGACACATTACGCCCTTACAAGTAATTGACCTTGGCATAAGTGAGTACCTACCTAGAGTAGGTACCTCTCTTAAATGGCTTTTTTCGATGTGGAGCTCTAATCTTCCTGGATATGAAACGTAAAGAAAGGTGAAAAGTGAGGAGTATACGAAAGTCCTCACCAAAAATTTAAGGATGAAGTTTTTAAGGCAAGGTAGGTATTTCTCCTTTATAAGAGGCAAAGAACTAGAAATAGGTATACCTATTAAAACCTTTTAAAAAACTAATTTTCGTTTCAACTAGCTCATTTTAAAAACTGGATATGATCGAGTTAATCAAATCATTCCATATTTCATGGTTTTCCAGTCTACGCCAAGGTATGAATAACTCAAACAGCTTGAAATAGAAAATAATGTTCCTACCTAATTTTTTACGTACGCCCCCAAAAGTGGGGGTGGGAATTTAGGTATTTGATTCAGCAACATGGTATACAGAAACACCTTAATATTTTGAAAGCTTCTTTCTATTTCCAGAAAATGTAGTTAATTTATTCTTTCAAAGAGGGCCTTGCTCTTTATAGGCACCAAGAAGACGAGTCCTCAATCTTCCTTGAAAGTTTGGGCTTTTTGTCTGTATCACATAAGTTTAACGACTCCGCGCAAAGTGTTCGATAATCTTTCTGGTTCAAATTGAACTCTTTAAGGCCTTCTCAGTCACTTACGGAGGTTAAGCCGTAAAGAAAGAGTACAGTCGATATTTAAAGTTTTAAACCTCTACAGTGTACACTATTGTCAACTCTCTACGTCTGTTGTGCCTATCCTTTCAAAAGTCCTATCCTTTGACCGTACCTACGTTTTTCGACTTTATAGCTCGTTGAAGTAGGTAGATCTTAAATTCCCTCCCTAAACCACAAGCAGGTACCTACTACAGGTTCATTACAAGGACACCTTTGTCTGTAGGTATCCACTTTTTGCCACTCCTGGCGATAATTCCAAGACTTTATTCTTTCATCCTTTGATATTTCGTGTGGCATAAATATTGTGTAGGTGCCAACCTAAGGCAACCGAATTACACGTCGAATACCCACCTATTTATAGGTACCTACCTACCTGATTGGAGTTAATTAATTGAAGTTGCCTAGTCCAAATTTTAAACGAATAAATATTGGAAGCATGGCATGTGGCGATATTTAAGGACGATATGTTTTGATTTTAAATTACAAACAGAAAAGTAAAACGGTTTTTTGTTCAAAGGGAGATTAGTGAGGTGCAAAATTTTATGTATTAAGTAGTACGAAATACTTAATACATAAGTATTAAGTATTTCTGAGGTGTGTTGGGAAGTGTTGCTGAGGTGCAAAATTTTATGTATTAAGTAGTACGAAATACTCTGGTTAATACAGACTCATTTTAAACAGGTATCTTAAGATATAATTTCAGTCTTTTTATGGTAAACTGTTCGGCTGTTTAGTATGCAAATATTATGTCGAATGATACCTATCGACCGACAATCACTATCAGCATTGGTTTTTGTGATAATCGAGCAGAGAAAAGTTCACAAGCGAAGGAAGTCCATTGAGTACCTTGGTAACACAAATCTTACCCAATTTCAACTTAGTTTATGGCTTGGAATAAGACCATTTTGTACGGAAAGACGATATTACAACTAATACTTTAAGCGCTCGCGAGAAGTATTAGTTGTCATATCGTAATATATATTTGTACATTGTAACTTTTCAAATTTTTGTTTTAAACTTACTCTTAGGATTTTGGGGAATTTCACGTTTATGGGTCTTGAAAAAATTAAGATTTTCTGTTCAAGACTTTTTTTTTGGTTTAGTTTGAGATCTGAAAAGGTTTATTCTTATGACGCCACAATGGTATAGAAATCATTTTATGAACCTAATACCATGTCTCCACCGGGCACTAATCCTCGATTGATATAAATCTTCATTAAATCCTCTACAAATCACGCGATTTACCATACAAATTTAAATCCTTTCGACAAGCGATTAAAAATAAATCCCCTCATTAAGTCCATTCACCCTATTCACAAACCTATTTTATGCACCTTTGTATCAGTTTGATAATCAAAAACGGACACTAAAACTGTCCCTGTGCGACATAAATGTCACAAATACGTTTTCTATTGGAATTTTCACAACGGAAATCTCTTTTTGCTCCTGAGAAATGACATCACCACCTTTTTTTGAGAGCCAAAATAGCAGAAAAAGAGTGATCCGTGTCAAACTAATCTCATCTTTGACAGGTGGAACCACTTTGGGATTTATTTCCTCTTTTTATTGCCGGTGGAGACATAGCAGAATGGATTGCAGGTTTAAAAAAATCAATTCCATAGTATCTACAGTTCAAATACAGCTCTCAGCAGCTCGTTGTTCTTCGTCTGTTTCACACAGTAAGACTTTTAGTGGAAACACTGAAATTATTAGATCGATCGCAGGGTTTTGAGTAGAATAGATCCTGGCTTTCAGATAAGATTCGTATGGTTTTCTCCGCATCCGACGTACCCCGATTCCCATAACGTTTCCGGAACCACTAAAGTGATTTAATTGTGTTGGCTGAAAAATTCTAGCATATCGTTTTTTTTTTTTTTAAAGGGTGATAACAAAAATAAGTTGACATTATGTCAAAACGACCACATTGAATTTCGCAAATGACAGTCATTGGCCGTCAGAATGCATACAATTTGGTTAGCGTGGAATGCCACATAACAGTACTTCCAAAAAGTTCATCAGCTATAATATTTTTTTTTTCTTTTTGCTAACAAAAAACCAACCAAGATGCTGAATTTGCAATTTTGTACAAGCTGCATTCAAATTCGAAAGCAATAAAGCCTTGTTTTTTTTTTTCCTTAGGGCCGGTTTTTCAGTGCGAGATCATCCGACTTTAACTGAGATTAACCCCAGAAATGAGTTTTTCAGTGTATACTAAGATCTGGGTTTGATCTCGGCTTAACTCACCAAATTTGGTGAGTTAATTTCGGATCATCTCTGGAGAACAGTATGAACTTCTTTGAATGTTTTTCTCCGTGGAATGTCAGTTGATTTGTGCGTTGCTATGAAAAATTACATTTGAGAAAAACTCGAACTTATTTTCCTGCGTTTTTCTATGTGAAGTGAAAGCTGGGAGAGGCAATAGTTTCGAGAGTCGAAGATTTTGACAACTTTGTTGACGGAGTTGACTCTGCTCTGAAAAACAGCTCGCTGAGCAAGCTCCACATTCTTTTTATCGTCTAAAAGCTTTTGGGCCAGTATTGGTCTGTACCATAATTTTAGTTTCTACTCCTGTTGTTAACGGTTTAACCAATTTTCACTAAAGCACGTGTAACAGAAGTTTGTTTCTATTCTTTTTTCCACCATCATACCTATAGGTACGTCCGCTAATAAAATTGCTTGATTTGACGTTTGACAGAAGTGATTTTTGCATTTCTACCTATGTATATGTGAATTCAGATCCAATCTCCCAAAATATGGGGAGCGCATGTTTCGTCTCTAGAATTGATGTTTTAAAAAGAATCGAATATTTTAACTGAGAGAGCTAAACTTTTCTTGAATGAAAAGCACTATTAATTTCCATCTGTCAATTAATTAACAAACTCTTACAGTTTTTTTCTTTGACTATTAAAGACGCAATCAGCAAAGCCTTAGCCTTAGCAAAGCCGTTATTTCTACTTGCTAGTTTTTCAAAATTGCCTAGAAAATGCGCCCTCTGTCAATAATGACAAATTGGTAAGTTGAAACTTAGCACAACACTCACCTGTCATCATCACTGTCAGCTTTGCAATGGTTTTTATAAAAATTAACAAACTACCTACCAATTGGCAACACTTTTTGCCGAGTCTTCCGAATGAGTAGAAAAAATCACTCACATCAGCCTTTTGCCTGCCTTTACCGCACAACACAAGTCCACTACACACATGGTTGCAAGCACCAACACCATGGTGTTCCCATAAATATTATGTGATTTCGAATGTTGTATGCGAACTGCTCTACACATAAAAAATGGAAATCCACTCTCTTTTGGCAATAATCACACTCGCACCCATACCACAAAGTCTGTTCATGCACAGCAAAACATATTGGGGCCGTTCTCTGGCTGGGGTATATTTCATTTTCAACGAATTAAATACGAATGTCGTACCAAAGCAGAGACCTGAAAAAATGTTCTCGAATGGGTGTTGTTGTTGGTTGTCGCAGTGGTATGGCGGGGCGAAACCGAGGATGGAATCTCCGACGTAAAAAGAGGTGAACACGTTTTCTCACCCCCTCTTCAGCGCTCCTTCTTTGTGCTCGTTTTATCCACTTCTTTTGATTATGGGATTTTTTTTTTCATTTTCTTTTTCTGCGGATTTTCCTACATTGTGTGGCTCAATTTTATTTATTTTCATTTATTTTTTTTTTGTGTTTCGTGTCGTTACTGTGAACTGAACACACCACATGCTGCTTTCGAAGACAACCGTCGACGACGACGTCGACAATTCTCGATCCAATTGAATCACCGCACACTGTTGCCTCCAATTTGCCGTGGAATTGGAATCCGCACCAGAAACTCACTTGACAGTTTTTTTTTTTTTTGTTGGTATTCTTCTGACTTGACTGATGGAATCGACGGGAATGGTGGGGGTGCGGTGGGGCCTGATTGTGTGTATGTATCGCCACATGTCATCGTCGGAAATTAAAAAAAAAAAAAAAAAACAGAATGGCAACATAAAGCAACCAAAGGGGGGAATGGCGGCCGCGGACTAGATGTTTTGATCCAATAAATTCCACCACTTGCGTCGTCGTCGTCCGTCGTTCCCCGGTCTTTACCACGTCTTGGATGTGTATTCATCATCTCTGCCCAGCGCAGCGCAGCGTTTTGTGGTTCGTCGTTCGTGTGGAGTGTCTATCTGTTGATTTCATGAACCACACCGTAATGACCCTTGGGTTACGCAGTTCCACCAAATGTGGGGGATGGGGGAATCTTGTTATTTTTTTTTCCAGCTCGTTTGAGTATCTCACTGGAGTTGGAGTCATCGTTAGTTTGTGTGTCATGGCACGCGGGGTTCCTGCCGATAAATTTGACGTCACCATCGGGAAAAGTCTCGTCGGAGTTTCAAGAGGTCACAGCGGTAACGAATGTGTGCTGTGTTGGTTTTGTTTGTGACTTGCTCTTTGGCAGGGTCGGTGGTGTGGGGAGAGTTTTGGGTGAATGGCATAGGAACAGCTATACGTAAACGTGTGCACAACAACTGTTGCAACACCGGGCTGTAACGACGGTTATGGGGCAAATTAATTATATTATCGGTTAAGGCATGTCGTGGGTAGCTATAGGTAATGTCAGATTGACAAAGTGGTTGAGAAAGGTCTACGACTCAGCTGCAGAGATGGGATGACTTCTAGAGGGGGATAATTTTTGAGGCCTATTTACCTACGTGTTTTCTTTTTAAATGTTTTTGTATTGGAAGTAGATATTGGAAGGTAGGAACAAAACTTTGACGAAACTAACGAACCATCAAGCAAAATGAATAAGGTAGGTACCTACCTACCTATTAAGATGTGAAGTGTTGCGGAAACGATGTAAGAGTTTGTCAATAAGGTAGTAACTTCCCATTATAGGTACCTATACCTACCTAACCTAAACCTGTGAAAAGTTTCGCCTTGCTTTCAAAAATTGTGGCAACAACAAGCAAGTACATATCTACTTTACCGCTGTAGTTACCTATACCTGTACCTAGCAGGTACCTACATACCTTCTTGTAGGTACCTATACACTTTTGCTTAAATTTAAGACAATACATAACATATAATGTACCCATGTAGGTCGATAACTACCTTTACCTTACCTTGGCTCTTTCAACCAAAAAGTGAGCTCAACTAAGAGGTCTAAAAAAAAACGGGCCCTATCAGCTTAATTAGTCATAAAATAATAGAAACAATCCGTCAAAAGAGTATTGCCCTCAGCAAGGTCGCGACCCATTACCGAGTGATTGGACGCCCTGAGACTGGAAAATGGTTATAAATATTTAGGCAACTAACAATCGCCGGTTTCTGGTTCTCTTTGCATTCGACTATTTAAACAAAAAAGTCGTCGAAGGTGAGCCCTTACACATTGGCTACCCTTGACATGAATCTTTAACCGGCATTTAACTTAACAAGTTCGAATAGAAACTGGTAAATCTTCTCATTGTTATGCTATCATGCTAACAACCCGCAAGCGACAGATCGTTTCAATGATTTATTTTTCGTTGAACTTTTGGGTAGATACATGTATAGGTATTCTTTGTTACCTTTTCGCTTGCGCATCAGCCCTCAATAACCTGAAGGTAACAACTTACTTCCTTACCAAAATGTAATTTTGTTTTAAATATGAAGAATAATACTTAAGCAGGTAATTTAAAATTTTCTTGGCAGCTCCATAGTGCGTAGCGTATCTATATGTAAAGAAACCTCGGTGTAAATTTTTAATTTATTACACAACTTAAAAATCGCAACAGCAGAAGTGCTGCCTTCTTAACATTATAAATTTAAAAACATGTTCCCCTTTTTTGGTAAATGATAAATCATGCAAGGAAACCTTCAACTAATCCAAACATGCCTTAATTAAAGAATAATTAGGGAAACCTGTTATCCACTACCCCCTACCCTCTTAAACCAGTCACCTTAAAATCAAAAATTCCGCTTGAATTCTACCTATGCATGATGAAGTTGTTAACCGCAAAACCAACTTTGATACAGTTTTCATTAACAAACTTGACAAGTAATCAGGATCAGGCTTCGGTCCTTGTCCTTTTTTCTTTGCTGAAAGAAAGCAACGGCACGAGGCACTTGTGGTGGGAAAATCGCGAACTGTATTATACTGATGTGGTCGGCTTCAATGTATGTAAGAAAGGATACACACTTAAGGAGAACTAACTTAACTATTTTAGGTTAATATAGACAAAATTTAACCTGAGTGGAGCTTTAATATATGCATACGTCTATGGAAGTTTTGTAGCACCAACGTCTCCCTTCACCTATGATTCATAGAATCATATTCCCATTTTTGAGAGACATGATGCTCGTCTTTTTGTGGTCAACCCCTGCTGCTTATCAAGTAGCTGAGAAGTTAGAATAAGGGTCTTATCATAGCTATCATTGGATAGCATCATTGGAACAAATAAGTTGAGCAATGTCTTCGGTTTTCTGACAAGTCCTTCACAGCAATCATTAAAAAGTCCTGTCACTGGCAACAAACAGCTACAGGCATTAGAGGTTGGAGTTCATCAGAGAAAGGAAAACTGTCAGTTGAGAATAGAAAGAGAATGGAATGCTTTTCAGTGGAACGATTTTGTCGCAAAAACACAAATCAAAATCAGCTGTTCCTTAAAATCGATTTCTGTCAGTGAAATAGTAAAAGCGAGTTCACATAAAAGTCAACGCAATTCATGTATTTTTGTTACGGAAAAAATTCTGCAACTCATAAGCTTCATTTTGATACCAATTTATTTATTGGTATCATTTGTAATGGCATTTATTACAATTTGTTGCAGAATGTCAAAAAAATTTTGCGACTCATAAGCTTCATTTTGATACCAACATTGTTTGCTCAAACGTCTAAAATTTTTCAATAATGCAATCCAAAGATAGCTATAATTAGACCCTAACTTAAAAGTTGTTAGTTCAGAAGAGAGACTATAAACTTTTTGTCCGTTTTTGTGGAGTACAAAAATGGAATTTAGTTTTAGAAAATCGTTTTGAATTTTTTAAAAGCATTTCTTGCAATTTGGGGATCGCATTGGCGCTTAAGCTCCGACCTCGCCCTACGCTACACCCTTCCATTACATGGCTTAAAATGGCACACCTTGTCCTTTTTGCTCTTAAAATTTTTTTAACATCTGTCAACAGTGTCAACTGTGCGCGGTAATAAACTCGATTAAGTGGAGACGGTTAAACAACACAAGCTTTACGTTGAGTCTCTTCTCACAATCGCCTTGTCAGCGTCAAACAAAAACTGCCCGTCAAAGTAGAATTTAAGCAAGCAACCTTGACAATTGTTTTGACTGATTGATTCTATATTTTCTCTGTTTTGTTATACAAGTATGGTTTATCCTTCACGGCAAGTATACCTAAGCTTAAAAGAAAACTATTCAACAGCGTGTCAAAACTCACAACAGCTATGGTCGAATTAACCGTTGACCTTAGAGTGGGTTTTTAATTTCTCGAAATGATCGGCGAAATGGTCGGCGAAATGAGACGGCGATAACCCCTCCATTGTGAATCGCCCCATTGATTGCAATCGATTAAAACTTAGTTGACAAGTTGTTTAATGCCCTTTTCACACCGCATCGAAAACTGAGTTTTCGGAAAAAAGTTTACAAAAACTCATTGAGTCATTCACACTGAACACGACCAAGGTTTGCTTGACATTTCAGTCACTTTGACACTAATTGGAAAATTGTTAGGCGGCGTTTGTTAACAAAGAAAAACAATGAACTCGAATGTTTTAAAAACAATAGTTTTAAATGAAACAAGTGTTCAAACTAACGTGAAAACATCAATAACTATTTTGACTAGCAACTTAGCAACCAAGCCTCTACAAAAAAAATGTCGCCAACGAATATTATAGGAACAGCTTAGACTTCAAAAGAAAAGGAATTTAGCCGCACCTTTTCTATGCACACTTTTTCTTTTTCTTAGCTGAATCCTTTATCTATTAAAAAATGACATTTATGATTTTGACTTTTCAAACAAAATACTTATCACAAACTACCAGAAATTAAAGAGCGCTATTTTCTTTTCAACATAACTCAAAACTTAAACTAAAAAAAAACTCAATTTTGTTTTGACAGAAAGAATCAGCTGTGTTGCTGAATGGGGGTGAAAAGGTTTGTTTGTTTATAAAATCTTACGATTGCAAGGAAAACTCATCAAGAACTACCAAAAACTCGAGGTGTTGAAAGTTTTCGTAGAGGATTTCGCGTGTTTTCGCAAAACCACGGTTTTTGGTCCGGTGTGTACATGGCACAATACTCCCGCATCCATATTATGAAACAAACATTACGTTTTACGTTATTACTCAATACAGTTCTTCACCGAAATGTCACTTTTCGTCAATTGGCATGAAAACAAACTTGTCTATCTCGTTCGCACACAGGGCAGCCATATGCAGCCAATTAATTGTTTTCACACCAATTGCACGAATTTCCTATGTTGAACGAATGCCTGCTTGTGACAAGATGCGATAACTCCACTTGCAAAATTTGGAATCTTAAGTTCTGCTGTGATTTCCTTATAGAGACTAAAGCTCAGACTTAACTCAGTTCAAAAACCTTTCTAACTTCAAGACACAATTAACGAAACATGGAAACTTTAGGAACGAATAAAAAGGGAGCTTAAATATTTTAGCTTATCGGAACGAAGTTATCAGAGAAATTTCCAACGAAAGCTTAGGTGAACTTTGGAGTTTAGCGCCAGAATCTACATAATGGCCGTTTCGGTTGACAATCCAGGAGAACGACCAAGAACGCCCTTTTTACAAAACGTTCTACTTGATTTTGAAACGTTAGCTAGACTATAAGGGCCAAATAACATTTCTCCAACTTGAGGCTTTTTATTGCAACTTTTTATCCTGGATTTCAGAAGGGAAATTGTCAAACGAGTGCCATGAAAATTGTTTCAGCAGCAACCAAAATTCTTTTGGGCCTTCTGGACGACCAACTGAAAAGGCCATCATAAACGTTTTTTCAGTAGGGATTCACGCACTTTGACAGGTGGGAGCTCCTTCTGTCAAATTGGCTGTTTATTAAGTCTGTTTTGCTTAATCAACGTGAAAGAGAGTTTTAACGCTCTTGTTTCAACTGCAAATTGTTAACTTGTTCTATAATCCAGGCCTATTTGTGCAGGAAAGGGATCGGTGAAAATCGAAGTTGCCGAATTTGAGACGGTTACACTTCGAAAGAAAGTCACAAAATTGCAATGCATCCAGACAAAGTTTTGTGTAGATTTTGGCATCGTCGGTCCATCCCCCTTTTAGAAAGAATAGAGCTTTTCGCGTAACTATCTCGCACCTCTCGTCTTACCTTTGGCGAAATCGGTTCACTTGGTATAAAAAGAATGAAATAGTTGCAAAGGGTAAGCCTGTGCGCGAACGAGACGGAGAAGTTTGTTTTCGTATCAAGTGACGAAAAGTGACATTTTGGCGAAAAGCTCTAAAGGCCGAAGATGTCATTTTGACAGCTACATACCCCATCATCTCTTTTTTGGGCACGAATTGGATGATTAGGGGAGGACACCACGGACATGTGGTTTGAATAGCACGGCGTTTTAGAAGTTTCGAACTTTTACGAGCTTTGAAATTAAGATTGTTAATACGGATCATTTTTTAAGATTATCGTAAAGAAAAAAACGAAAGAGAAAGAAGTCGAGATCTTTTAAAGATTCCAAAACAGAAACGTCATTTTTTATGCATGAAACCTTAACTTATAAAGTATACCACTGCGTGCGTTGACTTTCGCACCTGATATTAGTTATGCCATCAGGCAAACCCCTATTATCTAAGCCTAAATCAACAGCTAAGGGTTTCCAAGACGCAACCACTACAATAACACAAGTGAATCACCCTTTTTAATCAAAATTACATAATCCGGATTGGGGCAATGTTATTAAGACGACGACCAACGTTACACTCTCACTTTGCTCGGTGATTAATTAATCTATTCCTCTCCACGAGGTAATTAGATCCTCTGGGGCTCCGCAAAGAGCCTGGGGCAAATATACAACACGTAAGTATATGTGTGCCTCTCAAGCTGGCGAGAATGTGCATAGTGACGGATTGAATTACAATTTAATGCACAACAACCAAACACCGATATATTGTGGTCAGGGAATCTTGTAAAGGAAATAAAGCATCATCTATACATCTCCTTTGTATGTTCTTGTGGGTGGCCTCATTACGGCGCTTATACGCTCTAGTCACTGAGTTTCTCGAGTTGTGTTTATCTTTGATTGGTTTGATTGGCACGATTTAACCATTATGCAAGGAATGCCAAACCCACTCGGCGAAAAAACTAAATACTAACCCCACTATACCACGTGTTTCCATAAGCCCAACACTCACGTTACATTACAAAAAGAAAAATAACTCCGAAAACGCAATCAATTGCAGCCGCTTTGTTGTCATATTTCGCAAGTGGCGCGTTCTAATAATCGCTGACAGCTGAATGCAAATCAAAACCTGCTGCTGCTACAAGTGGTGCCCTGATTAGATGCGATGTTGGTGGTTCAAGCGGAACGGTGTGCAACAAGCCCAACAAGAGGGGGCTGCCGGAACGCTCAAAGTGGGCTCTGTCTATAAGGAAAAGCGGGTGCGCGCAAGCCTTACATTGCCTAACTCTCGTATAAGTGCAGCATTTCGCCTTGTTGCTGTGCATTGGAATACTATTAAGCAAATTGCATTCGGTTTGATCGCCCACTCGCGGTGGTGTCATTGCCTTGCCTATCGGCAAATATTTTTTCGATACTGTCAATGAAGAAATCGTACAACCCGTAGTGCAGCGGGGGCTTTAAAGTAGCGCTATACAGTGGTCTCGCTGTATCTTTGCACGATACACTAATTGAGTCTGACGTGAGACGCATGTTTCAGCTCAAAAAAGGTAGTTATGTCAGTGTGCCTATGGAGCCTTCATGGTGCAGCAAATGTTTTGCATTCTTATTGCTATGTCAGTGTCAGAGTAATTTTATTGGTGCCACCTGCAGTTGGCGGTGACCGCACCAAAAGACGGAACCATTCGGAAAGACCTGATTTTAGGCAGCTTGGTAGACTTTCAACTCATTTCTATATTTTTTTAACGTCTGTATTTTGAGCTAGGAAAAACGCTTCTGGTGCGGGATACAAACTTCCTATGAGATCTTTACAACGTTTTTCATGAATTTTACGTAAATTTCGTTATAAAATTCTACATCGTTATAAAGGATACAAAATTGCTCGGTCCCGTTTCACTTATGAGAATAGCTACCTTGAATCGAAAAACTAACTGCCGATACAAAAAAAAAACATCAAAATAAACATCTTTGACACTTTAAACTGTCAAAATCACTGCACAATTTAACACGCTCACTTAAAACAATAAAAAGTGAACTGTCAACACCCTGATTCCATTTGCGTTGACATTTGTTGTTGTGTCTTGTCAGCCAGAATTATACCCACCCACCTTCATTTTTATATTTTCAAAAATATATGCATTACTTACCTACCTACATATATTTTTTTAATATTTAATTTGAGCTCAAAAAGGAGTTCATTTCATCTTATATTTTGTATTGACAGCGATGACGTTTGTCATTTTTGCCGAAGCAAGTGTCATGAGTGATATTTTCCATTTAATTAAACCACACGAGACACAAACACACGTTCAAGTAAATTGCAACGGAATAATTGTAGATGCCGACTGTGCGTTCAACGTAGTGTGAGCATGGGAAACAGAATGGTGGATGTCACAAAAAAAAAACACGAGTGGAATTACTTTTGAATGGTGTTGTGGGTCATGTCATATGACATCACATCCTTATTGTGCTTATTGTGACTCAGACAATAATAACGGTTGTCGAAAATGGAACTGGAACCCCGACTGATGGATGTTTTTTCTTGCTGGGCTTTATGTGTGCCAGGGATGTGCTGAATAAGAGCAACATTTTTAATTTTGCACACGATAAACGGGTTGAATGCTGTCGGGGTCTTAAAATGGTGGTTAGACAATTTTGTCTAATCTTGCGAATTGTGACAATGTGCTGTGCTGTGTGTGGACAGTGATAGAGCTGAAAGTAAATAAAAGGTTTGTCTGTCTGTGAGCTTTTAACGTGCAAGTAGCTAGACAGACTTGACAAGTTGAAGGATTATGTCCGACCTGAGAACAAGAAAACGATCAGATTTTAGAAGCATTCAACAGTTTGATTCTTGACTACTGCCTCTTAAGCCACGTAATCACAAGGAACAGAAACAGGAACAGAAACAGAATTTCATACATTGGCAACGCAAAAAGCATTCAGCGAAATTAGGTTTCAGTTGCTAATGTATGAGATTCTGTTTCTGTTCCTGTTTTACGTTGCTTGTGACAACGCGGCTTTAAATTCACTTTTTCATTTGATTTGCGTGTGTAAAGCCGTCTCAAACCTTTGTTTAACCTTAAATAGCAAAAGTCAAAATCACGTAAATTCATTATTGTGAACTAGCAACTATGACTTGAAACAGACGAAAGAAAAACAATAAATTGTGGTGTTTACTAACGTGGATGGTACATAATTATGACAGAAAGAAAAAGTTACGCCATTCGTTTGTTTTGACACTTGTTCGACAAATCTAACTGTAAATCTGACGTGATCGGATGGAACTGTCATTTTGTATGCGTGTAAAAAAAATCCATTTGCTTACACAGCAATCTGTGCTGGCCGATTATAGATCAGCAATCTATTTTGCTTTGAATCCGATGACGAGCCTGATTTGTGAATGAGCCATTTTTCCCCCAAGTATCGTAATCTTTATTAAATCGTGCAAATAAAATAGTGGACGAAAAGAAGAATTTAGACCGAGAAATTTCCATTATGCACGCTCGAAATTTCAACTAAAAAACAAGCTGTCACCGCAACTAGATAAAACAATTTCGTCAACCTTTTACTGCAGATCACTCGCGCTGGATGCGTTGTGTGTCACGTCACGCCGTCTTGCTGGAACCATCTGCCAATCCAAATGAATTTCTAAGATTTGAGCAGAAAAGAAAGAAAAGTACCAAAATGTTCATAGTGGCATGTGCTGTGTGGATGTAGCGCCGCCATTTTTGGACTAGTCATTTCGGGCTTAAAGAAATTGGTGTTAGTCGAATGGTAGCACGTGGTGAGGGAGATTAAGAATGTTTTGTCCCTAGAGAGCCATTCCTGGCTATTATGCCCTATTCAAAAGCCTTAATCTCACAATGATAAAACTTGCCACTTTTATTTAAGAATTCTGAAAATTCGCAAAATTTAAGAATTTTTATTGTGGTAAAAGCTGTGTAGTATGTAGCGTCGCAGTTGGGTCCATTGTGTCCATTTGGAACCTTCTTAATACCTGGAACGAAAACAGAAGTAGACCGCTGTTAGAAGCTCTAAGTTCCACCCTCTTGGACCCATCCGGATTTGTATACAGATCTAAGGAGGTCCTTTAGATCTACATTATTTAGATCTTCGAGTTCGTTGAAGAAGCAACTGCCGAGGGTACTACGCCTGATGCTGTTTAGGGCTGGACATTCGCAAAGCAGGTGACGAACACATAACAAAAAAGCATAACAAAAGTATTAATTAGCTTCTAGAAGTTAATGCTTATCCTGGGACGGTTTTTGCGACTTTTAAAGCCCTTAACTAAGTCTTGAAACTTAACTTGCTTTGCAACTCTTGCACACGCTGATTATCCTTGATATAGAGAGACATGGGCTGTCAAAAAGGCTAAGCTGGCTTACAGCTTGACCAGCACTAATCTGTTTCCTCTCAGTTTTAATAAAAAACCAAAACATTGGTGGACAAATACCTATTTGCTTGCTTAATCGGGTCTCATCCAGAGAAGCAATATTGTCAAACCACTTCTAGTAAAATCCATAGTCAATCCGAGACTGTTGTAGGCCCCTACAATTTCCGTGTTGCATGAGGGGTCAACAAGTCATTTATCTCAAAGCTCTTACCTGGTGTCATACCCACACGCTATTCGAAAAAAAAACTCCTCATCAGCGCTTATACGTATACAGCTTCCATGCATATATGAGTTTCGAAATTTCTTTCAAAACCAGTCAACACCCGTCTGTTCCTAGCGTGATATGAGCGCAAAATCCACGAGTGCAATTCTACGAAATAAAAGGGGATCAACGTGAACAGCACCACCGCGCACCATATGAACCAGTTTTTCCGGATGCAGCACAGACGGGTGTTGCACAGCAGAGCCCCTGCCGTTTATGCCCCCACATGAATATGTAATCGGTTTTCGAGAGCGCAGAATGGAATCCCTTTGTGCAGTGTGTGAAATCGCAAAACACCGCATGTGCTGTGCATCTGTGCGCGCTGCATTAGCATTCTGCAATTGCGAATGACCACGGTGCCTACCAACATATCACCTCACACTCGAGACCAGTCGGGCACCATCAGTGTAGGTACCTAAGTCGAGGCATGTGCTACCTACCTATACTCCCTCTATGGGTGATTTTCCCCGACTGCCTGCCAACTCAAGCATAAACGAGGTAAAGGCTGGAATTCGTTGGCAATACCCAACCGACGACGAGACCCGAGTAGACAGAGGTTGCCCATATGGAGGTGCGGTGGCTGCATGTGCATGCAGTGAATCAACTGCAGGCCAGCATCGTTCAGCAAATGAAAGCTCGATCGGTTTTTTTCTTTTTTTAGGTTTTTGTCATATTTCAGAGACCCCAAAGCGCGCGCCCTCGTTTGTGCGCGCTCCAAAACCGGACAACGAACGGAAAAGTGGATTCGCAACGTAGCCAGGAATCGAGATGTCGTACATATCCAAGAGATCCAAAGTCCGACCAACTCGAATCCAATTCCATGTACACGATGACGAAGAAAACAACGCGGCAACGACCATGGACGCTGATGATGAAATGCTTGCCAAGTGGTTACCTATACGCTCGCCTCACCATTCAGCTGAAGAGGGAATCGCCTCCGCTGTTGTTGCATGCATCGTCGACGTCTTCGTCATCGTCATCGTGGTCGTTGTCGTCGTCGTCGTCATAGTCATCTTATTGGGAACACACAACAATGGTCTGCCGGAGTCGGGTACGCGCGCAGAGGGAAAGCCCACACAAAAGCCTTATACAGTTGACCGGGTTCGATGCATGTGCGGCTATGGCCAACTGAAATTGCATTCGGCCTCCATATACTCGGCCCCGGCTGGAGAGAGGAGGGGAGCTTACGGCTGGACTGGTTCCAAATGCAGTACAGATTTTTACGTGGCAGCACAGTGACTGGTTGTTTACTCGATTGCAGAGCACACAGCAGGTGATGGTGGCAGGTCTTTGCTTTGTTGTTCTAGAAGTTGTGCCCCATCCCAGAGTCCCGCTGCAACTACCCTCCACACGGAGATTTTTAAGTTTCATCTTGTTCTTGTTCTCTTTGATTCCTCGTGCTACTCTGCGCGCACAAAAATGGTCAACAGGAAATAATAATTTTGCACTTGGCGATGCTGGCTGTGTCGGTTCTCTCTCCTCTGCCATATGGACAGAATGGGATTGAGTCTGTAAGGTTCTTTTATTCCGAGATTCCATGTTGCGTTCTGCGATACACAATAAAAATACCTTCGTTGAGACGACTTTGATGTGGGAAGATGTGTGCTGCGGCGAGAGAAAGGGTCGCTCCTGCGCTGTCGAGAAATGATTGTTATGTGGGAACGATGCAGGAAGATTGCAGCCTTTGAGATATTCTTGTGTGGGAAACAGATTTATCGGGAAGCAGGTGGGTAATTGACATTTTAAAAGGGTCATGGCTTGTTTTTGGTCCCATTTCAACATTATTACAATTAGGATATATTTCTTTCTTTGGACCATTTTAAGCAGTCAAAAATCATAAAGCGGGATTCACAAAGATGCCTTGGCTCTAAGCTTCGGTCTGACGCTTTCGAGTTCAGCCGAACACAATGTAGCCTCGACTTCAATTCTCGTTTGGCAATCTTGAGGAGAAAACGTAACAAACACGAGCTCTAGTTCAAGTGCACTTTGTCTGACAGTTCGACAGCTGAGAAAAAAGTCAAAATAAAAATTTGTAATGAATGCACTCCGATGATAAGGTAAAAATTTTTAAGTACGGTTACGTATAGAACCTAAGTAAGTACTTTGAAGACGAAAAAAAGCTATTTTTCGAAAAAAGTATTATTTTAGGAAATGTCGTTGCAAAGCCGTCGTGACGTTTCGAAGACGAAGTGAAAGCCTGGTTGTGAAGCTGTATTAACTAACTTTTAAATCGCCTCTTATGCCGGTGTTTAGTCTTAACCAAGAACAGCTTTTAATACCTTAAGTTTTGAGTTTTTACACAGTTTTTTTTGCCTCTTCTTTTAATGAATCTCGTAGGTAAAATCAGGTGTCAACTTCCGAACCCCGACGTGCCTTGGAACTTTACCTGAGATCCAAGACATGACACAGTGTTTTTAATTGTAGAGTGCCAAGCGCCCTAGAGTCTGCCATTCGTCGTGTCGGCCATTCTATGTAGAGTTTCAAAATCACTAGATACTGCCAGAGTTCTACTCGTAGTAAAAATATCGGACCCAGCTTCGTTCCCCGTGGCACTCCTTCACTTAATTCCCTTGTTTTCATTTCAGTTAATCTTTCGGCATCAGTCTTCTTTCCTCAGACATGTCTGTTACAACATGAGTCCAGGCTTCCCACAACCACCATGCAGGCCGTGTACGTTCTAGATTTTCGTCACACACAAGGAAGGGACTTATAATTTTTTTGCCGATTGAGAAGCCTGTGGGCATGTTGCAACCCTTAGCCTGGGGGTTCACTGTTGTATTTGGAGTAGGTACAAGGTCGATGTGGATTGTTGTTTTGGCCGGACTAACTTCGGCCGGACTAACTAAGATCGGGATAAATGCCACTCGCTACTCCAGGAATTTTTCCTGAATGGTTTTAACATTCCTACGGCTGCCTCTTTAAATGTTGGAGGCATTGTTGTAGATAATATAAATCGGTTTTTTCTTCTCTATATTGCAGGTAACAGAAGCTATGGAATTTACTTAGTTTCCGTAGCCCTAAAAAAATCTTGTCTGGTTGACTAAGCAAAATTAAGGCTCAGGCTTATTATTAATAAGTTTAATGTTTTTGAATTAAGTCAAGACAATAGTCGTAAGGCAGTCCTTCTAAAGCTTGTATTCTACAAGTAACCATTGACCCAACTGCGCCATTAAGTAAATAAAAAATAAGTTTTTCGAGGCCAATTTCGCTCTGATTGGAACCTTTAAGAAGAGAGGTACGATTTGAACCCAGACTTCCCGCATATTGAGCATACACACTGACCGTTGCGGTGCCAGAGAACCCCACTGGGTAATAATATTGACTGCGCCATTACGACCACAAAATAAAAACCTCAAAAATCTATAATTTCTAGGACTGTTTTATCTCTATCGTTTTTTTTTTGGTTATTCGAAATTCTTGAAAGCCGGAACTTAAAGCTGTCATAACTTCCTGAATATCTGAAACGAAAATTTTACAGAAGTTTTAGATTTCCTCCATTGTGTTCAAAACGTGGCAAAACGATAGAATCATCAAACACGCAGCTTTGTCTATTTAAAAGTTGATTTTGTTACATGGGTGCAGCACCTGAAACGTGACAACTGAAAGCTGCTGTCATTCTCAAATAGGTGCATTCAAAATATACATAACAAGAATTCGAAGACTTATCGAGTCTCTGCGACCAATGCCTTAGTTAGTCGGCAACAGTCTTAAAAAGGATGTCAGTTTCTTTGCCAGTGATGTAATATACATATTTCACGGACTAAAGAACGAGAGATAGAACAGTTTGTAAACTACGTAACAAAGACGAGGGAATGCGTTAAGACAACTTTGAAGGAAACATGGTGACGAAGTTCCTTTTGAATTGCCATAAAGTCTGTTGCTATAACAACCTACTGACGTCAGAATGTAAAGCATTGTCTGACACTCATAAGTGTCATAAGCACTGACTGACTTCTGCACTTAATTGTGTTTAACGACTTCGTGCTGGTTTCTCTAAACAGATCCCCACTTTTTTTTTCTTTTTTAAATGATTTTAAATTATTCCAATATCGCGGTTACATAAGCAATTAGACACTTCATCATTGCTGTCATCATTGCCTGTCATGTGTGACTGCATGTCTAATTTCGCGAAACCGCAAAATAAAAACCATTACATCAACAGCAGTGCGTTTCAAACGAGATTTCATCACATTCCCCCAACATATGGTCATCAATGAAACAAAAAATAAATTCGCATGCTTAACCCGTTCCATGCAGCACATAAAAGTCATCATGTCAGGCCAATTGACACCTCCTAATTGTTCTAAATGTACCTGTGTTTGTTAATTAACTTAAATAAACCAAATCATACCACTCATCGTGCGACGAATAATATTCACATAAAGAACCCAACAGAATGTAACCTCGCCTTAAGCGAAAAAAAAAAAAAAATAAAACAGCAAAATCGTCTTTTAATCCTCAAATCAATAACCGGACACACAATTCGATCGGTCTATTAGGAGAGAGTAGTGGGCAGGGGGGTATATACCAACCACAACTGCTGCCACCCATGAAAGCCAACTTTGGCCAATACACCGCGACGCAATCCACCAGAACAGACACAATCGCCTGAGCATATTAGAAGTCATCAAGATTACGTGTGCTCATTGGAACCGCATGATGCAGAAGCCGTAGAGCACACAGCACAGTCAGAACCAGAACAAGGCAAGCCAAAGCAACTAGCTAGAGTTGGCCGGCGGGCGGGCGGCGGCGTGGCGGTAGAGTTTCAGGTTCAGTTTGGGCTGATTCGCACTCTGCACTGACCAGTTCCTATACCAATGTTGTTGGCCACGTCTGCCCCCGGCCAGCCCCTACCTTAGACCAAACCTAAATGGTCGGTTTGGCGCGCGAGTGGTGTAAATGACGCCACCCAGCTATAGACGGGTTTCGCCATTATCTAGCCACGGCGAAGACACCGCCGTTCTAGAGGGCATCCGTATTTGAAAGGTGGAACGGGCATCAGGCATCACCTTTTACAGTCGGGAATGGTAAACAGAATCGTGTACACACTACACACACTCTGGGAGAAGATCATTAATCACCAGGTCGTACCTACCTACAAACGGCAACCATACACCAGCCGTATAGCACTGTGGATTGCGTAATGGGGCAAGCACACCACGACGACAAACAATAAAAGGAAATAAAACAAAATATATAGAAAAACAAAAACACAAACCCGAAGCGGAATGCAAAAAGTAGAAAAAAAGAAACAGAAACATATTAGCGAAGCCATGGGAGCTAGTCAAGCGTGTTTCTCGCTGCTGATTCACTGTGGCTGCTGAGGGGTACGGAAAACGGAACCGAATCGTGTAGTGCGGTAGTTGACCGTGACAGGCGATGTGCATAAGTCTTTTGCACCCAGTCGTAGGCCTTGGCGGAAGAAAAAGAACTAACGCACTTTTGCATATACCTACCTACATATGTATTTCTCTAAAGGTATTCTATATGTCGATGTAAAGCTGTCAAATGTGACAGTTGTAGGTTAGGATTGATATCAAAAATGCTCCTCTTCTGTAAAATTTAAGTTCTCTATGCGCTATCTTTTTTAATTACACAGTTTTTAGCTTTTTTTGTCGAAATTCCTTAGTTTCATTAAACTATACGCACCACATCCATCAGCGCCACCTGTCCTCTCGAATAAATGCCAACGCAATTGAGTAGTGGTTGTAGCTCGCATATTCGGCATCGCACCTACTTTTGAAAAGAGCAAAATACCAACGAATCTCTTGGGGTACTCGTACTTGTATTCGCGACTTCGGCGCCACAAAAATGTTTGTTCCATTTGTTGCGGAAAAATTAGAAGAAAAAAAGTAGGTAAACGAATCTTAATTGGTTGCGCTGTGTTATCGTTGGTGTTTTTGTTGTTTTGTATATACAAAACATGTTCTATTACTCATCGAATTATTTTCTCTATGAGAAGGCGGCAACGCAGATTATGTTAAGGGTATTATTTACGCAGAGAAAAAGATCGGCGCCAATGAGAATGTTGGAAATAATGCTGCTAGACATGATGAGATACGCCTTAAGAAATTTACTCGACGAGGAGTGATCGTATTGAATACCAAGTGTTTCCTAACGTAGTTCTTTGCAGCAGCTGGGATCAGGAATGCAAACTTGTTTCTTTCTTATTAGTCATTGGATAGATTATTAACGTTTAATGTACATAAATATACGCTATAGGTATGACAAGGTCTGCCCTAAAAGCTGATTAGTTCGATCACAAGATTTTAAACAGCTGATCGCAAGATCATTTCGTGGCTAGATCAGTGGGTACCTACCTATGCAAATATTTTT
The DNA here is from genome assembly GCA_947623515.1 of Neoascia interrupta. NCBI lineage: Eukaryota > Metazoa > Arthropoda > Insecta > Diptera > Syrphidae > Neoascia > Neoascia interrupta. The sequence goes on along the minus strand of OX392462.1, from coordinate 19,684,946 downwards.
CAAAACTTAAAACTGAGATAAAAAAAATCACTTTAAAATGATCGACACGATCCTTTACTAGGTACGATCAAAAATTTTGCTCGCAGAGTTCAATGAGAAAAGTTAGAATTTACGATCTTACAACATCCTCCAGTGGAAGAGTAAATTCTTGGTTGGTTTGGACACGATCGTTTTTTTTTCTCACAAATTTCCTTGATCGGCGAGATGTCAGAAAAAGAAATCCACCGGGTTTTCCGAAAATGAGATGGATGGCAAAGTCAAAACTTTTCCTGCACTCTGAGGATCGCCGATCTTTAAATAAACAAATATCGACGCCGATCGTGCTGCAAAGAACTAGTGGCTTGTTGGCAAAGGCACTTGCCGTTGCCAAATTCATTCTCAAGTGTATCTAATGTGACTCAAACTTCTAATCGACTCAAAAGCGCTTCAGTACCTACAAATAAATTAGTTAAGTGTGAGCCAACAACTCGTTGGAAGTTTAAATCAAATTAAACACCTATTTGTTGTGAAACCATTGTAAAACTTTATTCATAAATGAAATTGGTTCACTAAAAATTACGAATCAAACGGAACATTGACCATGTGACTACCATGGCTTCAGAGGCGAGCGACAGTCAGAAGGTCAACATTTTTGACGGATAAATGAGTCTTTTGATGTATTTAATTTCAATCTGGATGTCATGTTTGAGCCCCGTAATTGCCACTGGGAAGCACACTCCTGTTGAAACCAGAGATCGTCCACAACCAATTTACTCAGTTAGACGAAAAAACTGTTTCTTTAGAACGCTTTCCTAGGTAATTAATTCTCGAAGCTACTCACTCTAGAATGAACCGTAAACTGTGCGTATTTTACGAAGTGTTACTTTTGCAGATCACCTATTTACGTATTAAGATTTTACTGCGAAAATACGTTGGTGCACAGAAAGCGACTTCATAACTAAAGTTGCCAAGGATTGTGTTCGACTTCTGCCAAAAGAAGCAATCGCATTGAACTTAGCAACAGCCAGTAAATGGCAGCTTACACCAACACTATCTGTTGGCTCAAAGCCACGACCAACTCTGTTTGAATTTTCGTCAAAGTTTTAAAGTTTTTTTTTTTTTTTAGTAAAAACTAAGATTTACGAAATCTAATGCACTGTAGCTAAACCACATATGCTAGGACCGCTTCATGATTGTTCCAAAACCCACCTCCTTAAGACGAAGTCATAAAAAATGGATTGGATCCTAAGATTTCAACTTAAAACATGCCTTTTTGGTTTTGCTCTACTAGACCAAACTTCTATTTTATCGGGGGCAGCCAGCGCTTTGAAGCTTCATTGTAATTCTTGTAATGCACAAGGATAATAAATTGCTACAGACTATTTACACTGATAAACTTTCAATACGGTCGAAATTTATCATTGCTGCTCTGTGGAAATATGTGGGTCCTTCCTTGGGTGCCATCAAATTGAGGTTAGGGTTGTCTAAGACTTTTAAGACAATATTAGGCGCATATTGTTAAATTACTTCTTTACAGATCTGCAAAAAAGTATAAAAGGTTTTTATTCCAAGCCTGCTTCGATAGAATTACTAATCCAGAAGGAATATTCTAGAAAAAATCTTGCTGATTCACTTGAATGCTGTGCTGTGTACTGTGTTGCCTCCGAGGTTAAACTTTGTAAAGTTTTAGAAACCTTTTGCGGGGATCTTGCCGTTGGGTGTGATCGGGTGTGTGAGTCCTTCAAACAAGAAACCACCAGAAGCCGCCACGTTCGGAAAACGTGTGCCACGATCAGTGATCCTGATCAATTACACTGGTTCCTTTACAGCCAGCTTTTCAGTAAATTGACTTTGACACTTTTTCTGCACTCTCAAACACGAATATAGTTTTACTGTGCCTAACTTACGTACTAAAGGTGGCGGTAGAAAGCTCTGTCTCTAGCTAGCCTTCTCCTGTTTTGCACGCAAAGTTTACTGAGGTCCCCTTGGGTGTGCCACCTGAGTCTCGGTGCTCTTCTACTATGCCGTCCCTGTGGATTCGAAGATTTTACGTGCCGGGGTGTTGGTGCAAGAGATCGTGTAAGATTAAGATGACCCAGCCATAGCAGCCGTTGTATTTTGACTCTTCTGGGTAGGTGGTACAAGTACTGGTACAAGTGTCGCGGTACCTAAATCGCAGTTTCTAAATCATCTCACCCACTCGAAGACGCTCAGCAAGCCATTGTTCGAAGTAAACTTAGCGCAAATAGCTTGCAGTCTAGGGCTGAGAAGCTCAAAGTATTAATTTTGCTATGACGACAAGCGATCGGCTGGTGATGACTGCCTTTTTTTTGGTCCTTTAAAAAAACGTTAAAATTTGTCTTGGCTAGTATTACGTCCCCGAAAATTTTGTATAACAAGCCTTACGGGGTACGTAATTTTTTTTATAGGGTGTTCTTATTCGATGCGAATGATCGGTTAAGTCGATCGTTCAAGACTTCATTCTGTATGGGTTTCCGATCTTACAGCTCTCTACAAACGATCAGAAACAAAAACAAAACAAACTTTTTTTGCTCTTAAACGAAGCTTGGCCCAAAGAAGTTAAGTGAGGACTTTTGCGCCACCTTGAATTTTCTTTTATTCAGATGTAATTTTTGTGCCGATTCTGTTGGCTTATTTGTTTTTCCCTTCACAATGTTGGAGTAATTCCCAGATTCAATCCAGAAGCCTTCCATATAAAACTCTGGTTCTAAAGTCCTTGACATATGTGTTTAACTTTAGAATAGCTTCAAACTTATTTATAGCAGACCTTGAATGCAGACATCTGGGATGGGTTACGATGGCTATTATCTCTTCTTCTGCTTAAATATTAATTATTACTGCAATTCAAGGGTATCTTAAAGCTCCTTTAACAGACGTTTTATTATTCCAGACGCTTCGACCAACCTTTTATCCTTTTCCGAACGCAAAAACAGGTGTATACCCACATCTTCCTGTCTGCATTTCTCTCGACAGACTGCTGAATTAAAATACCAAACAATTAATTCAATTAAATCACCGAGAACAAGCAGTGTATAGCCCAAGAGATCCAACAGACGGACAGACTGAGATGCGAAACATGAGCAAAAAAAGATATCCGACGAAACTCATCTTTCCCATTCACGGAACTGGATGCACATGTGTTTCTGCTGTGTATTGGTGACCTGCACATCTCTGGCAAAACCATATAATAAACCCCTCAAGCTCAATGCAACAGACGTCTTTATGTTGTCATGTTTTTCCCAGTCACTGGCATGATACCAAAATCGAATTAAAAAACAAAGATACACGAGGCTGGCAGTAGAAGAAGATGAGAATCACATAGTAAGGATACAATTAAATCAGACTCGCAACTGAGCATCCTTCTTCAAGAAATAATAATAATTGGCCAACGACGACACGGTAGCTGTTGCTACTTTTATTGACGGGACTACTGGTTTTGAGCCAGAAACAAGTTGCTTTCAACTCTGGAGTTGATTCAATAATTTTCATTCACTAAAGGATGGATTCTTCTCTGACGGGTTATTGCTTACTGAATGAATGTTTTACGGATACGGCATACGTCCAACAATCAAAAACTTCTTAGAAGAACTTCCCCTAAAGAATCGATACACTTCTGACACTCTTGCATCTAAAACTAAATATTTTCGAAATTCCCCGCAGTTTTCGCTTTGAAATGAAATATTAAGAAAATTCTTCAAATTATTTATAAACAAATTTTTATTTCATGTTTCTAAAACGTATTTATATCTACATCAATTTCCTATAACAAAAGATACATTGTTTTTTTTTTTCTTGGCATTTCCTTTGCAGAAACCTCAAATGCCCGGAAATTGGCATTGGAAAATGCGCAATCGGCCGAAAAGAGAGAAAAATTAAAAGGTGAGCTCATTGAGAAAATTCCTATTCATAAACATAATTTTGTTTTTATTTTTATTTTTATTTACTTCTTGTCTAATTTTACCGTTAAAATGCGCAAAGGCGTGGGATAACGCCAAACAACTTCTACGTAAAATATGGCCGCTAGTTTTTTTTTTGTTAATTAAAATATTAAAAATAATAATTAGTAGTAGGCTTTTGTGTGTAAACAACTTTTAATTATATATTGTCTGGCGTATATAAGTCTTATATATGATTTTTAAATAATTGATTTTCGTTTTATATACTTAAGGGTGGGTGTTGTTTGACGTCATGGTATAGCGTCATTATAAAATAAAATTTTTGCTTGACTGACACTTTTAATTTAGAAAAAATGTGGGAAAATTAATGAGCTGTTCGAAAATTCAAAACAGCAGAAAACATTAATTTTAATGCCCCCGTTGCTCTGGTTGTTTGGATTTAAGAGGCAATAACCTGGTCCTGATAGGAAACCCGAAGATTTTTTTGTGAATTTTCAGACTTGTTCTTTTGGCAAAATTCTTGAGAAAAGATTATTTATTGTATTATTTTTCATTTTTTCAATTTTAAAATTCTTTTGTCTTAAATCTGCTCTCCAACTAAAAACTGAATTTTTCCTAAATAAAAAAAGTTGATGATAAAAAAAAGTTGTCGCGTGTCGACAGTCATGATAAAAGCTCGAGTAATTTTAGGATAAAGGCCTTTAGAAGATCGACTTTGGCAGATAGTTGCGCCTCGTGAGCTGGGAACAGTTTTTTTTTTTACCGTGCAACAACGAAGGAGGTTCACACTTTTCAAGGATAATTGACTTATGAATCCTCTTCTCTAAAGCTAAACTATAAACTGCAAAAGCCTTTAATAGTGACTCCTTTTTTCATCTTATGCTGGTTGCTGGCTCATTGTACGCTATGTTAAAGTTCTCAAACAAGAGGACTTCATCATCTTAATTTTCTTGACCACTTGTCGATTAGAAGAGTTGCGGAGCGGGAGCGGCTAAGTGGTCCTTCCACCCTTCCCAATCCTCTGCCAACAACTGAAGACCTAGAGTTGCGATCCCCAGGCGGGTCTTGCAGATTTTCCTTACCTGTTTCTAAGGCTACCAAAGGGGCGACCAGCTCGCATCTAGGGTTTAATCAAAAACGTTGCCTCCCAGAACTTGTACAAGAAAGAAATTTCAGGTTCACCACCCTAAATGTTGTAGATCAGCAAGTCTGTTAGGAGCGCAGAACTTCATATCGCAACTTTGGAGCTAAAGAAAACGACTCTCATGTCTGGACAAGTGCACTGAAGATTTAACGATCGCCTTCTTGATGACTTTCTATAGAGCTTATCAGAAAGTCGAACCTTATTAACTCGTGTCTTGAAAGATTGTTAAGGAAGAAAGTGAGTCCGCAAGTTACTAGATTCAGATGGCCAGAATGTTCATCGGTGTTCTAGGTAAACTGGTAATTGGTAACTGTAAGCGCTCCTGTAAATTAATTTCTCAAATTAAGGTTGATAAAGGGAATAGTGTACAGAGGCACTAGATCCTTGTTGATTTGCTGTCAAATGTGGAAGGGATATGAAGGGGATAGGCCCCGGGTATATATAGTGGCGAAACATGCTCGTTGTTAGACCGGCAATGGCTATTAATATCATCCTGGGTCTTACATAATCTTACATACCTTTATTAAAACACTTATCCGAATTCCTATTCGGAAAGACTGAGCTTCATCGTCTGTTCCATTAGAATAATATAGACTCCCAGCCCCAAAGCCACTTAAAAACCACTTAATATGGCTTAAGAAAGAGCTTCTAGAGCTGATTGATATCAATTCAAACCAACTCTATCTCGGTTTGACTTTGTTTGGTACACAGCCAGTTCTAATATTGAAACAGGGACTGGGTCTGGAATTCGCGGAGATCTGCCTTAGGCGGACTTCTCAGCTAGCCTCGGCAAAAGCTTATCAACATTTCAGCCTGAAGTCCTTGCTTCTGTGTTGGAATAAATTTAAGTTCTTATACAAGAGGAAGATCAATATTCATCTTCTCGACTAAGCAACTCTCAAGGCGCTTGAATCATCTGTAAAACAAGCAAGGCTTTTTCTGGAAATAGTATGACAACATACTGCTCTGGATTCCAGCTTAGTGGCTTTGATGGAAATGAAATAACAGACTCTTTGGCTAAAGTCGGGGCAACTAGACCACTCATGGAGCCTGAACCATTTTGTGGAGTCAGTAAAAAAGACTCTTCGGGAACTATACTAAAAACCTAGCTAGAATCGAATCCAACAAAATCTGGCTTAACATACCTGATGGGCAGCATTGCTCTATTAAATTCCCAGATTAGATCTCACCCATGAAATCTAATACCCTGACCAACCTGTTCAAAACTAGATTAAAAATCCTCAGTTGAATTCAGCGGCAAATGCAAGCTGAAAAAAACTTTTCTATCGCATCGGGCTTCAACCGGACTCCACACGCAAAATTTGTCTAGAAATGCGATGAGTCCTCTCTACACATAATAATGAATCGCCGGGCCCTCCTTCGTCTGAGTAAGAATATCCTCGGCAAACCTAGCCAATATTTCCCCGGAAAGGATTCTTGTATCCGTGACTGCCTCCAGAGTGAAAAAATGGCTCTAGGATTTCATCGGAGACGCCACAATAGGTTCGTTTCGTTCGTAAGAGATCCACGACGTGCCAAATCCCCAGCAGGCACTCTCGACTAATAACAATCTCATCTAAGGTTCCTTTAAATTAAAAGCTTCAAACAATCTGGTGTAAAACTCTTTTCAACACCGAACAGCAAAATTGGTGCAGTGAAGAGCAAAATAATTATTTTTTTTTGTTCTGGTGCACCCAGACAAAATCAGCCTATTAAGCTGAAAGTTTCGTTACAGCGAGGTTTATTTAAAAGGTTTGTGTCGTTGCTAGCTCGTTTTCCATTAAGTGGCCTTGATATTTGATAATAATCTTGAATCTAGCAACATTTCTCATCATTCATCAAAAATTCTATATTTTTAAGCCTTAGCTTACTTCTGGTCCAAACGTTTTCAACAATTTTTTCTCGTTGTTCAACAAAATTTTGTTCCTTCCTTGTACTTCAGCATTGGATAAAAAAATAACGAATGTACTCAAAAAGAAATAACCTCATTTAAATACATTCGAAATGTCTTTGTCCATAACTCCTCCCTCCCTATTGTTAAATAAGGAATAAATTTCAGATTAATCGTGATCAGGTCTTTCAACTTCAAGCTGACAATATTTCTCATCAATAACCTGATATCTCAGGGTTTGAACATTTTTGTATGTTATGTTTTTCAAAATTTTACAAAAATTTTTTGAAACGTTTGCTATGATTTTGCACTGTTGAGCATATTTTTCGTCCCTGGCATTTCGAGCAAATGTATCCCTCTAAACTAGAAATTGAATCCTCCATAAGAACGTAACTCCTCCCTCCCGATTGTTACATAAATACATCAAGTTCTTTCATTGACTCTAGTTATTCACATTTTTTCGCTGTTTTTGGTCTTTTATTTTCCACAAAAAGGGAAAACTAATTTATATATTTTAATTGACCACACTTTACCATTTGCATTAACTATTGGGAAAAAACGTCTGTATGGGAAGGCAATCTTAGTATTTCCCACTGATCAGAATCAGCCAAGATTTTCGATCGAAACAGACGTGGTTACCAAAGACTAATTTTGATTTTTTTTTTATTTAATTAATATATTGTTAAATTCAAAATGACTTTCCTTCCTCTCTACTGTTAAATAAGTACTTCCTCTGCACAGTAGAGTAGATTAGTACCCTACTGTTAAATAAGTACTTCAAGTTCTTCGTAATCAGGTCATTCAACTTGAAACTAACAAGTCTCATCATTAACATGAAGCAGAAACTCTAGTTTTACACTATTTTTTTTTTAAATGTCACCAAAAGTTTTCGAAATGCTTACTACGGTCTTGTAGTGTACCTACGCCATATTGTTCTTACCTCTACTGTGTTCTAGAATCGAATAAATAAGCATAATTTGGCCACAAAAAATGATTACCAATTAATATGTTGTCAAAATACATTCAAAAGGTCTTCGTTCATATCAAGGTAACTCCTCCCTTCTTATTGTTACAAAAATACTTCAGATACTTTGTTATCAGGTTTACCAAACCTCTGTCCAAAATATAATTATTCGTATTAATCTTTTGCCTTTTCTTAAGTCTTTTGGTCAATGGTTCTGGCCTAAACGCGTGAGCGATTTCCCGACATTGCTTTTGATGACCGATTGATTCCTCTCTGGAATGGCCGAATTCACTGCGTTTATCGTCATGTGTCAATTATTTCATGATGTGGTTTGTCACGATTAGATAAGGAATGCTGCAAATGTCATTTTAAAAGTCAAGTGTAAAGAAAACTGCTGTGCACTTTATGCTCAGCATAAGGCTTCCCACTTCTGACACTTGTCATTTGAAAAGGTCATAAGAAAACTTGATAGCCTCTGCTGGGTAGTGCAAGTTTGGAATCTAAATACACTTGCCTACTTTCCAAGATTTATGACACCTAGCTGCTCGTGTTCAAGCTAATTTTCATGATTTCATTTCAACCCACTAAACTGTAAACAGAGAAATCCCTGATTCATCTACGTCATTCCAATCCGAAATAGATCGCTGAACAGCGCACACCCTATCCACACAGAGTAGCCCCTGCCTGGAACAAAGACAAACACCAACCAGATGTATAATCGCTTTGAACTTTATTCGCTTATCGGTGAAGTTCACGATAATTATTATTTTTATTTTATTCTAAAGCACTTATCAGCTCTACGAAAATTATTTATTCGAGTTTAGTCGACTAAATGGAAGCAGCAACAAAATACTTAACCAATAGAAACCTCGTTAATCAAACAATGAGTCTATGGGGTACAATAAAATCAATTTGTTGGCACATAATATTTTAGAAATTAGACTTCACGACCACCACCAACAACAACACCCGAAAGATTGCCCGAGCAGTTGTTGGCTTTGACGTGAGCAAACTTAAAAAAAAAAAATATCTACACTTTTTTTTTAATTATCACTTTCCGGTAGACGAACGGAATTTTTCGTCATTTCGCGAAAAATTTACTTCAACTATCAAGGTTAGATTGCGGTTGTTTGTTATAGTGTGATTTTTGTAAGAAAAAAAAACAGCTTACGAAAAAGATAATATAGAAACGTCAAGTCGCTTACTAACAATCAGGTGGGAAAAGTAGGATTAAGTCTCATCGCAGCTTTGTAGATAAGATTAGGCGAGGATTAACTACTGTGAATATGCACTTTTCGAAGTGAATTGTGTGAGCTTAGAATATTGTCAACTGAAAGAAGCTTCATATTTCAACAAGTTTGCTAAAAGTCTTATCAGTATTGACCTCATAGAGTTTTGTCAAGGCAAACACTGAAGGAGATTTTTCGTACTTTTTATACTTTCATCAAGGCGGAATAATTTTGTTTTGTACTTTTGACGGGTCTTGGGGTTTGATCTTAGATTATGGAGTCAAGTTTTAGCCTAAAGGCAACCTCAACACTCGTGAACTAGGAATGAGAAAACAAAAAATTGGAATTAAATTTCTGTCAGATCTTATCTAGATTCAAATTTCGGAAGATCCCCTTAAATGCTTTGTTTGAACTTGTATGCTGTTTGAACTTAGCGTATAGATTCTAAGATTTTCCGAAAGTTATCTTGCACTTCTTGATTGATGCCTCAATATCTACGAAATTTGTAAGAAATCTTCATTTGTTCTTCAACCTTCCATGCGAGAATAAACTTTGATACCAAACGTATTTTCTCCAATTGAATCAGAATCGATGTATCCTTGCACATTATTTTCTGTGATCGATCATTAATTGTTTGATCGATCATTAAAGTGTAAAATTCCTTAGAACCGAAACGCTCAGCACGAAAAATTTTATACCATTCAACATTTTTGCGTGATTTGACAGTATGGCAGATCACACAAAAAGTAGAAGTGTCAACAGAAAAAAGTCAAATTGCATAAAAACATTTTTTTTTTGAATACTTAAAACAAGATCTGTTTTGGGTGATCTGGCATCGATACTTTTGGTGATGTGACACTTGGGCTAAACCCTGTCAGGGTGTTTAAAGCATGGGTCTACCCCGATATCTAGAATACAAAATCTAGAACAAAAAATATCCAGAAAACAAAAACTAGAACGTAAAAATCCTCGAAATTGAAATCTCGAAAACAAACCTCAAACGACAAAAATCTAAAAAAAATTTCGAATATGGGATTAACCCGTTTATTAGAACGATATAGATCTAGAACGAACAAAATCTCGAAAATCGAAATCTCGAGAATAAATCGCATAATTTTTTTTCGAAATTCTTAATTAAGAAGCTTAACTTCATACTCAAGAACAATGAGTATTTAGAGCCTCTAGATTTTTGTCGTTCTGGCAGACGGGGGAACACTTAAGCATTTACGCACTCAGAACGGGGTGAGACTGTGGTTGATGTTAGGACACTGTGGCATAGAAAGAAATCGACAAGCGAATGAGCTTGCAAGAATAGGAGGGCTTTAAGATAGTGACATTGTCTATCTAGGGACTGAGACTGCACACCGAGGAAAAAGTCACTAAGCCTGCCAACCTAAGTCGGTCAAGTCTGGATAGAATAGCAGGGCATCCAAGGTTTTTTGGCAATATTTTGATGAAACAAGGTGTGTGATGTTATTAAAATTAAGGCCCGCAAGAGCACTTAGCTTAAGTGAAATTACGGAACGAACGACCCCGCGGAACCTAGATAAATCCTTCCTAAGCTCCTCTAAAACACCCATGCTGAGGATCGACCAGTGTAGATGCCCAGTTTAATAATAGTCAAGCCAAAAAGACGAGCATCCTTTTACCTAGCACCCTCCGGATCAGTCAGCCTTAACTGCATTACCAGCCTCTACACCAGGTCGGTCGACCTACTTTCTCCCTTGCTCGTAGGACCAAAAATTTCTTCATCGAAAAAATCAATAAGCAAAACGCAAAATAACGAGACCGTGAAGCAAATTGGTACAACAAAGTCCGATCCCATACTACCCTCTTCCAAAAGCGGCAAGTTGTCGGGGGCCCCAAACCCTCCATCACCAAACTGGGCTCCCGTACAGAAGAAGAGTTTCCATAAAACCATTCAAGTTGAACCCGATTAGGCCTCTTTTGCCAACCATTAAGTTTAGTAACTCAAACTCAGTCCGGGACAAGACTAGAAGTACCCAGTGAAGGCGCAAAAGTCCTGCACGGCCAACGCCGGGAAAGTTTTGCTGAAATTGCCATAACAAAAAACAGTGGTAAGGACAATCGAATCCAAGAACGTGCTGCAATATGCAGTGTTAACGGCACAGTTCAACCTGCTGCAAAAGACTATGGAACAGCTAAGCCTTCCCAACTATCCAGCATCGAACGAAACCCCGCCCTAATTGTCCGTAAGCAGACTTTCTAAGAAACAATCCAAGTTGAACCCGATTAGGCCTCTCTTGCCAACCATTAAGTTTAGTAACTCAAACCGCGGCAAGTAAGTCTGGTACAAGGCAGCATGTACCAAGTGAAGGCTGCTAAAGACTATGGAACAGCTAAGAACTATCAAGCATCGAACAAAACCCCGCCCTAATTGTCTATAAGCACCATAGTGCAGCACAAAAACTTCTTCAAAAACTCATCCAAACTCCTTCTGAAAACTGGTCTCAAAATCAGAAGACCTCCTCGAGCGGGCCACTAGTGTCATCTCACTCAAGAAAACCGACGAATTTGTATGTGTCCCCAAAATATGTGAGGCGTGATAGATCTTTGGAGGAAACGGTCGCCCTACTCCAAGAAAAGCAAAAATCGGCTTCCACCTTAGACCAAGCAAGGCAGTATAGTATGACAAATTCAAAAACCAACGTCGCAGTAGTAGATACAGGGGACCCCGATAGAAGTATTCCGATGGACAAGTGAAGGAAAGTGGAAGCTATACTTGCCAGCACTCTGTTAGGGTTTCTGGATGACTCACCAGATAAACCGCCAAACTGCGAAGACTCTGCCTGGTACCAAGGACATGCCAAATTACTTGCGTGCGCCGACCAATAGTCGCTCGATTTTCTAAAGCTGGCGATTCCGAGGATGCGAGGATCGGAGATCTATAGCCTGGCCTACACCTGGAAGTGGATCAAATTCTTAACACTCCAAGAGCACGCATTCGCCTACACAAAGAATCAGAGAATCCAAATTCTATAATAAAACTCATCAGAGCATGCTCCCCAGAGCTTAAGACTGAAGATTGGAAAATCGGAAAACTACAAGAGCAAAAGGAATTCAACAGGATCGCCTGATCAATGAAGAAAGACCCTTGCATCTCTGAAAAATGCCGATCACCAAATCAGCTTTGGTTTTGAGAAGGTACTCTTAAAGGTCTCTTAAAAGGTCACGAAACCCTGCTGTTCCCGATAATTATCTTTCTACACCCTCGGAGTTGTGTAGTCAACTGAAATCGAAGAGCGTCTATGATCTATCTTTCTCACTTCTATCTCTGGAATTAGATTCAGACAAGGATTTCCATGATAGGACAAAAACTTTTTTGACATAGCGAACCGAGTTGCAACCAAATCAGGCCTTAATAAAGCGGAATCCTCGGTAAGACACTTGCATATTCTCAGAAATCAGTTTGCAATTTTGAGTCGCAAGTATAGGTACTCTTTCCTCTCTTTTCGAACACGTGTTTTAGATTATGACTGGAGACGATGTTAAGTTTACTCACGATTGCGCTCCACCCAATTTCTTTTATAGAGCATAAATATCACAGCTGTGCATTGTAGTCTCTGACTAAGCCTTACCATCCTTCTTTAGCTCCCGACACAGCATCAGCTCTAATAGCCTTTTTTGTGACCAACATTCTCAAAAAGGATTCTCCTAAAACCTCTTATGTCTCTACAACAACGCCCTCAATTGCTTAGTCATCAAAACTAATATAAAATCGAAAGTAAACACACTCGTGTCACATAAAATTCAAACCACCCACTCTGAAACAAAAATTTCCATAACCCACTCAGACCGCACATGAAAGCGAACCAACTTGTCTGTTTAGCTTTTTAAGCTTCGTTTTTTTGTTAAGTCCATAAATCCTGTAGATTACTGGCCACACTTATAAAAACTTCCGCATTACTTGTCTGACCAAAAGTAAGTCCCCGCGGCCTCACGGATTCTCGGCGCTTATCAAATGACGACATCAAACCCAACGATCCGAAACGAAAATCCAATCAAAACACTCAACAATCCGAATCCAAATAAAAACTCGCACAGCCCCATATAAAAAGAACTCGCGATGTTGCATCATCCAAATGCGGTGGTGGGCTCCACTAAACTGTCAGAACAGCGAGGTGCTGGAGAATTGTGGGGAATTCTAGGCGATTGAGTCACCGCCAAATTTACACTCTCGCAAATTTTTAGCTACAGAGTAGGTGATGGGAGATGGGAAAGATATTATCCTGAGTGGAGTGTTTTTTTTAGGGTATGAAACGTCAGTTTGAAAGCCACCCATTTACTGTCAAAAGTTCATTTCCAAATGCAGCTGGTTTACCCGGCACTGCAGCGATAAAACGCGTCTAATTGCCCCATTATGACATTCCAAATCCGGAGGCCATTGAAGGCTCATAAAATTTGTGGCTTAAACATATGCCTCTCTGAACTAAACCACAGCCGCCGGCCACCGCGATGACGATGATGACAGGCGACTCGATTCGATGGCTTTTCAAGGTAATTCGAGAGGAAAATACATAGTAATGCTCATTATGGCTAGCAGTGCCAGTGACGCTGAACGTCACTATGCCTCTGGGGGGTATTCCACATTAAGCACTCCCCACGACGCTTTCGAGTTTGCCCCTCAGTCGGATGGTGACACAACCGCTAAAAGGAACCAGTTTAGCCGCTAAATGTGTGCAGCGCTATATGATGGGCGCGCGTGTTTTCGCTAATAGATACATAAGTACACAATGGATACAATATAGGTGCAGCCTCTATAAGTAAAACTCAATGTAGTCGGGGTAGAGGGTGACCAGAGTAGACAACATGTTTTCGAGTAATTCCTCCCCCGCTCTTCCGAATTTATTGGTTTTTCGGGCTTGTTGTGTGTCTCTTTTGGCTCGTTTCGAAAACTAATTTCGCTGAGCTAATTACATGCAAAATGGTAGAGTTCAACTCTTTGTTTATCCCTATAGCTACATAGCAGCAACAGCAGAGCCAGAGCAAATGAAGTGACAGCACAGATATCGAGTTGACAGATGGACAGAATGTCTCATTTTGCCTATACAAATAGTGATTTCATGAGTTTGACATTTGCGTTGTTTTACTCTCATACGCCTGCATGTGGGGGTTGCGTGCATTTTTTCGTGGGCTGTCGACAGTGGCCGCTCGAAAACATCTATTAAATGGACAATGACTCTCACTTGTGGAATTTTCTGACGGCAGCGTCGCGTCGCGACGCAATGCACTCATTAAAATCACATTCAGAGTTCAGTAAGCTGCATTACGTGCCGCTATTATTTTGTATGAGGTCGCAGGATAGTGTGCTATATTTAGACCGGTCTAAAAAGAATGATGTGAACCATATGCTCGATGGGCGAGGTGACTTAGTTAGTTGTTTCGCGCTGACTGCTGCCCCTGATACTGTGGGTGAGTTTCTCGCAGTGGCTGTCAAACAACAAGTGAATTTCAGGTTCGTTTTGGTCATTTATTTGTGGTTTGCGTTACGTAATTGGTTTTGTTTTTGTTGATTTAAGTGATTGTGTCGAGTACTGCATGAGAGGGACAGTATGTCTGGGAGTTCGTTTATATCAACGACTGCTTTTAGTTGAATTTTTTATAAGTGGTTTCGGTAAAGGGTTTTTTTTTCGTTGTGTTATCAAGAAAACGCAATTTTGGGAAACCATTATTTATACGGAATTGTGCTACACAAATAGGAAAATGGAAAAGTTGTTAGTCTGTGGTCGAATTATGACAAAAAAAAAACTTGGAACGCATTGACTGTCTAGCCTCTCGAATAAATTGAATTTGTGTCAGATACTGAAATATTTATAAGGACCTTCGCTTTACCGGACGATTGTGGTTTGTGTGGCCTCGATTTTCAAAATACAACGCTTTAAATAGAACTGTTTTGTCCGCGCCTGTCATCAGTGCATATATATAAATTCACCAGGTTCCAGAAGTTTCTCACTTGGTAATTTTTCATTGGCATTTTTCCACCGGAGGAAATATTCGATATCTAAATTCGAACTTCGAATGTCAGTTTTCTGTCAGCCGACTGGAATGACAGTTAGGTATATTCACATTTAGTGAATCGAGCGAGTGTGTTCGTGAAGTGGGTGGATACAGCGACTCCTGCATATCTTTTCACGTCTTGTCTCATGTGGAATCACAATAATTACAACGGAGATCCTTTTCCATTAGATGTAACTCTTTTGCGGGAAAGTGTCACATTTTATGAATCTTGCGGATCAGAAAGCACTCTGGGGGTGCTAAACTTCGTCAACTAAATTCGTCAGCTGCGTAGACTGCCATTCTTTCAGTACTTTATTATGAGGATGTAATAGTATGTCCTCATAATGTTTTGTGTGCTTTTAAGAACTTCACTATTTGACAAGTGTAGAACTTAGAAATGTCAAAAAAGATTTAAATCTTAAAAAATTCAAACAAATGAACACCAAACACCTGTGCCCTTTTCAGTTGGCAATCCATGAGAACGACCAAGAGCGCCTTGATTCGGGATTACAACTGCACAGCCAAACACCTTCTTCTTAATTTTGAAAATTATCTGGCGTTCAAATTGCGAAACAAATGCTATGCTTCAAGGGGCAAATGACATTTCTTCAACTCGACACATGTGCTGCATGACTGTGTTAAGTAGGATTCACGACAAGAAGCAAACTCATTCGAAGAGGAACTGTCAAAAACTTTTCAGGAGGGTCCAAGATGCTCCTGGTTGCTTCAAGACGACCAACCGAAAAGGACACTAGTGTCTATTATTAAATTCCTTTATCAGGAAGTAGCTGCAACTCAATTTCAAAAGTTTTTCTATGTACGAAGGAATCATGAACCGAGATATCCCAAAAGAATGCTCTATGAGCTCAATTCGAATGAATATAGAAATGTCAAGTCGCAAACGATGTGTCAAAAACCACATGGCTTACCACAATTAAGCTTATCCCACCGCTTTTAGGTTGCCTTATTCTTTTGTGGTTCTGAAGGGTACCCTCACCCGTCACTATCGAATGTTTGGTCAATATATTCGTCATTTGGTCGTCAACTTATTTTTATAAGGCATAACTCGTTTATCTATCATTCGACTATAAAGTGGTAATAACAATAATTATCGCCCCGAAAAAATAGAAAAACGACTGCCCAAACTCGTTTTCGAACGCACCTATATTTATAATAAACAACCGCACACCGAAACAAATCAATCACAAACTTCAACTTCAACAATTATGGTAATCTATCTACATATCTGCTCGTCACTTTATATCCACAACTGAGTCACATGAATAATATCTATTTAACCTGTGTACACAGCAGCTGCTTGTCACACGAAAATGTCCAATGGAAACAAAAAATTATAACCACACACAATATTTTTTATCTATACTCTCCAAAGCGCTTAAAGACCTTGAACTCTTCCATCGCCCTTAATTTACATATAAAATACGAATACCCTACATGTGCCGATGTGCCGGTACCACAAAACTTTTATTACTTCGGACTTTATACCCGTCACCACCAAATGGCGTCGTTCAAAAAATAGTCCATGTAATAGAGTTTGTGAACTGGTCGTATCTAAATTTAGAAACTCGAGTTTCTTGCTCAGATTTCGCTGATTAACCTAAATTTGTTTAAATAGTTTCGTCATAAAAAAAAATGTCAAGGTTACTGACACTACAAAAATTGAATGAAAAGTACATTTCCTATACAAGCGCTGGATGCTTCCACCATATTGCAACTCTCTCATTCAGAGTGGTGTGATTCATGAAAAAAAATTATGTATCTTGGAGATTCAGAGATACAAAGATTCACACATGGGACCACATTGAAGGAGGATACTTTACGAGTACCTACTCGTTTAAAGTTTTCAATTACATGTATTGAAAAAACGTCGCATCGTGAAGTACTCGTTGTACGAAATGCAAATGATGATTAATTAAGTAATCAGAGTCGCATTACTGTGTAGGTAGAATGAGTAAAATAAAAGAGGAAAAGAGGCAAAACAAAAAAAAAAACAATGAAGATAGCAGAAAAGCAATTGAGACTAATTCGAAATTTTCATTTTTAATTTAGCAAAATTGTGCGAATCTGACGACAGCGTTCAGCACCCTCTTCGATCGCGCCTCGCCCACTGTGACTCGCTCTATTACAATTCTTATTTCACTCTCGTCTTCGTATAGGTATACGAACTTTTTATATATTCTGCTTATCAGTTCAATTGCCTATGTAGTATTTTACTTAAATTTCTTGTTTGTTTCTTTTCGGTTTGGTTTTCGTTTTTGTTTTTACTTTATTTACTTTTGCTCTATATAAATAAGTAAGAAAAAGTTTTGCGCTAAG
Organism: Neoascia interrupta; assembly: GCA_947623515.1. Taxonomy (NCBI): domain Eukaryota; kingdom Metazoa; phylum Arthropoda; class Insecta; order Diptera; family Syrphidae; genus Neoascia; species Neoascia interrupta. The sequence goes on along the minus strand of OX392462.1, from coordinate 19,667,467 downwards.
TTGGCTATTTTTGATAAATTTGCGTTGCTGTCACGTTTGACAGTTCTGGGAACTGACAGCAGACTATGAATGAGTTTTCCAAACAAAACAAAACTTTGCATCGTCAAACTTAGGTTCGTACTTGTGCTTAGGTCAGCAGTTCTTTATTAAAAACAACTCAAGCCTATAAAGAGGAAGGTAGCAGAAACTTGACAGTCTGACTGGAACGCGATGTGGTAGACATGATATAAATGTCAAGCAAATGTCAGGTCCGTCAGACGCAGTGGGTTACTAAATAAAATGCAAAGCAAAATTACGATGTAATCAAAAATTACGCAGGGCAAGGAGCCTCTGCCGAATTTCTTTCTTTGTTAAAATTCGCTAATTAAGTTTTAGCTTAAATGATTTAAGAAGGAAAATGAATGCAAAAATTATGACAGCTCGATAGAACTATCAGCGAATATAGTACTGCCAACGAGTTATGGCCTTTTTGGTTGGCAATCCGGAGGAACGCTTTGATTTGGAATGGTTATCGCATACAGACAAACGAATTCCTCTCGATTTTGAAGAGAGAGGGAACTGTCAGATGAGTGCTGAGAAAAATTGGTGTTTAGCATTAAGTTGTCCGGTGTGTGGCCTTTAAGGGAACTCACCGGTGTGTCGTGAACGCATGTAAGCCTGGTAGGCCCACATTCTTATGCTTGTTCAAAGCTGCTGAAAACCAATTTTGCATGGTTTTCTGTAGCTTTGAACAAGTGGGTTTTTAGCGTTATGTATGCCTGTTTAAACTTCCACACTTCTCTCGGTTTTTCGTTAAACTCTCGTGCCATTTTTGCATCAGAATTTACTTGCTTCTGCTTTACTGTCTTCAGTTGGAAGTGTCAAAAGAACGTCATAGAAATTTTTGAGAACGTAGAAAATGACAAAATTTTCGAGTTTGGATCTCTTTTCGAGAGATCAGTTTCGTGATCACGATTTTTTGAGAATTTTATGTATTTTGAAAACTTTTTTAACGACAACTATGTATGTACTACGACTATATCTGACTTTTGATTACCTTCAATCTTCTACTTTTAATCTTGTTGAGGATCACAGCACAGTACGTCTTACACATTTTGCGTCATTCCGATTCGTGTGTGTGTAATGCGGCCCTTAACTGTAAGGGCCCTCGAAGGCCTATGCGAGCTCGTGGCTTTTGCTGCCAGCAACCCTACTTAACCTAACCTAATGCGGCCCTTAACGCTCAATTGATTGACGTCCGCAAAAGGACTAGATTGACGAAAAACTTGATTATTTTTTTTGAGTGCAAAGCAACATTGATTTTAGAAGTATTTGAAAGTCCGACTGCTACGGAAACTAAACAAACCACTAAAAATGTTTGTTAATCGATTGAAGTGTGAAATAGCCTTTACGGTCAATCGATTGACGTCAATCACGTCCATGTTTTAGTGAATAATTGTATATCGTGAAAATTTATCTTTATGCGTCACACATATTGGATTGAAAATGCTAAACAATTTTCATTTTGCATGATTTTCATTTTGCGTCATGCTGATTGATGTGTGTAAGGGCAAGATTGGCGAAAAATGAATTAAATCAAATAGAATTGAAATGGTAATGGCTTTTCTGAACATTGTACGATACTCCCAGTGAATGGTAATAAATTGAGGTAAGGCTCCTAGTTTAGTAGGCTTAAACTCTTAACTTTGTTACATAAGGTAAGCGCAGCTTAGCTTGTTCTCTGAGTGAAAAAAATTATACCTTAGACGATTTCTGTCCCTAACACACTTCTTAGATGGTTTTTTATTGCTGGAGTACCAGGTGTATGCTCTATCTAAAGGTGTAGATCAAGAATGAGCTGGTTGGAACAGTTTCAGAACTTTTGCCAAATCACACCTGTAGAACTATAGAGTTGGCAGCTCGAAGATGATCGAAGCGGTGGAAGGCCTTCTAGAGCATTATTCTTCCTCTTCCCTTTAGGGTCAGTATTCGAGTGCGAAATCATTCGATCTTCGGAGTTAAACTGAAGTAAACCCCAAAAGTTACGTTTTCTAGTCACGATTCACATTTGGTTCAACCCCGGAATAAACTCAAGAGCTGTGCTCCAGCTTTTTTTTCCTGTTGTTCAATATGAAACGACAGTTGCTTGGCGTGCTTTTGTGAAAATAACATTTAAGCTGAGATTAAAGAACAACTCAAACTTTGTGGCTCTTTTTCTGATTAGCAGTAGCAGTTGGCGAAGTTAATTATTTCAAAAGAATATTTCGTTTGCGTAAGAATGAGAAGTGTGGGCACCGAAAAAGAGGTTCCTGGGTTAACTACAGATTTGTTTCATGGCTTAGCCCGGGCTTAACGTTCCACTAAAAAACTGGCCTTGTATGGTAAAGTGGTGAGAAAACAATGATCAACAAAGTTGAAACGACATACCTTGTTAACTGTATGATAAACCTCTTCGTATGCCTTAAGCCCGGCTTAAACAAATGTCTCAGCTTCGAGCTTCGACTGTCAAAAATAATCGCTCAAGGTATAGAAGCATAGAACTAGCACTGGTGCATTGAAAGAAGGAACTCTAGCTCAACAAAAGATGCGCCAGCCCAAACGCTTAAATCACACAACCTCTTCTTGTGGATGCTTTGATTCTTAAAGCTTCAGTTTCTAAGAGATTTCAGACGCAATACCTACTTACTAGCCAAGGACTCAACTTAAAATTCAGAAAACGGCTTTAAGAACAACTTAAAAAGAAGCAGGAATTGCCTTCAGGCGGAAGATAAAAAAATTCCATTTTAAAAGGTTTTAGTAGAACCTTAAAGCAAACAACCTTTATTACTTCGATTCGTACACTCTCTCGAAAAGAGTCTACTGAAATCAGACTAGACTGGAAACCCATTCCGAGCAAAAATGGTCGCTTTAACGAGCTATTGGAGTCTGAATGTAGGAACACAGAAACCCAAAGATGTGTTCTCAACCACTATAGAAACTCCATCTTGTAAAGTGTGAGCTTTGCCTTGAACCAGGATTTTTATATGTCCTCGATCAAGGCCGGATCTATTTGACAAGCATTGGCACAAACACTTTGCCTAGAGACGGACTATTTGCAACGCGGTTTCGCACATAGAATGTGTCCTGAGTGGCCTTTCCTTACTCCTAGATTTTCTCCTAATCATTGAAGATAATCTATTTCGATCATGTCGGTTGACAGCCATTTTTCATTTCTAGTCTTGTTTCTAATTTCTGAATGTCCTTGATCATCGCTATGTCCACGTTGTCACTTATGCTCTTACATCTTCAATAAAAAATTTTGAATGTTTTTTCGGTATTCTAAATTTTCAGAACTTCATGATAGACCTGGATAACCTCACAAAACTTATTGTCAGTCAATAATCGATGTCGTTTTTTCTTTTCCTTACCGGTCCAATTACCAACACATTTACTAAAAACAATAACCAAAGTCAAATCCCTTTAATAGCCACTTGAGACATTCTTTCATACTCATTTTCCTGTGGAAACCCCTAGAATTCAATTCAATGCTTCGAAATACTATTTTCATACATGTGACCTTCCAATGAGCTCGATTCTATGTAGGTACATACCAACCTTTCTACCTGCAACTACCTGTGGATCAGTGTAAATTTATGGAAATCATTAGCGCTTCGGCGACTAATTGTCTGGACTATTGTTTGCATGCCCTATCGACACACTTTGAATTCAAACGAAAAAGGGACTTTAGGGTTTTATAGTCTCAAGAATTGATTTTCCTATTCAAAGTCAGGTGTTAATTTCTAGTGTAAACCACTCGAATGGAAACAATTATTCAGGAAGCGAAGTTCTGGTGTTGGTTGCTCTTCTTTCCACCACGACTGTATCGAATTTATGTGTAGTTTGATCCTTAAACGCATGCGTATGCCGAAAGATCAAACGCAGTGTGCGTCAATTGTAATCGAGAATCTATAAAAAGAAACAATAAAATATCAATCACTCTCGTGGACGCATGTATGCATGTACATGTGTCACGATAACCGCAAATAAACAAACATTGAAAGAGTAAATTATGTTCACAAGAGGCGCACCGCGCAAAGGTCCAGGGCCCAAAGGGGGGCCTGAAACCTCAAAGAGGGAGTCAGATTGCAGCCGCACTCATCACCAGCAGCAACAGTCATCACACATGCATGCACAGTCATCGGCACACATGGGAGCTATGGTAGGTATGCCCTCTATCGCATTTGATTACACGCCCCGGGTGCCCCCCTCTGCGGGGCCTTACCATGGCCGGCAGCGGGGTGGTGTGAGTAACAATTAAGTGTAATATCAATGGCGACATGTTGATCGCGCTGCAGTTGTGTGGTGGCGTAGAGTGTAGACTGAGCTGCGATCGTCGTCGTCGTCGTCGGCATTCGAGCAAATGTTTGTATAGTCACTGGCAATTGGTTGAGAGTGCCTTTTGGGGAGCCCCATATGCTTGGCGGAGTGCAAGGCAGGGTTCACTGGCGACGCAAGTCTGTGATCGCGACTTCTAAACTGATTTAATGGAGTTGCCACTTTACAGTAAATGGGCACGGACGGGGGATCGGTATTGTGTTGTGCACTATATGTGGATCTGTATAGGCATGTGGCTCCCCGTTTTGCCGGATCCATACGACGCGACAACGGCGGCAGTCAGTTTATTTATGCAAAGCATAGAGTAGGTATAGAAACTGTCGATATAGAAATAGATACGCGCCACATACCTACAATGTAGGTACGTATATGCATATTGGTAAGTTGGTGCTCTCAGATACTTTTTTTCTTTATTGTTCGACTTCGTTTCTTTGTTTTTGTTTAGAGGAGACATAAATTGTTGTTGAGTTGTGCTGAACTTTACAAAAAAAAATACAGTATGTTGGCTTAGGTACGTAGGTACCTACCTACCTCTCTACCTATGCTCTGCGCGACGGTGTGGTGTTAAGTTTTGCAGTAGGTATCTCTTGGATCCGACTAGCTAGCCAGTCAGCAGTTTCTTGGCCAATGCTGTCGGGCTTTTCATTCTATGGTCTTGATGGTGTTTTCCTGTTCTGCTTACATACCCACAGCTTGACCGCTGCTCATGACGTTTAGGGAATGGGTGTTGATCGGACTCTGATTTAAATAAATTGGAGGAAGATCAATGATCGGTTTCTAGCTAAGCCTAAATATTGTTTTCTTATAACATTTCCATCCAAGCTCTATGGTTTTCGCCACCAAAATGATCAAATTTGAAGTTTTCAAGGTATAAAGAGGAACTCGTAGGTACTTACCTACCTACCTACTTTGATTTTAAACCTCTGATTATACCTATCCTCTGTTTATGACAAAACTGCGACTTGGCCTCATGTGCCCGATATTAACTCTGGTGATGCAAACTCATAGAAACTGTCCTTCTTTTTTTCGCCTGGCCTTACACGAGCGGCGAAACAGTTTTTGGGTAGGTTCATTGAAACTTAGACATGCCTTTCACGAGCGACGCAGAACTCATCCCCACAAGACTCAATGTTGCTTCAACAGCTCGTTAAATAGACCCTAAATTAGAATAACTTAAATCTGAGTGCCATGCGGTTCAGTGGTCAGTGCGACTACTGTGGTCCCGGCTTCAAATCCCTTCCGAAGCAGAAAAACTTGCTTACACGTCCCCACCTCCGTGAGGGTCGGGCAAAACTTCCGAGATTACCAATTCTCAGGAAAAGCTTTTCAATTTATCGTTCTGAATCCGCAATAATTGTCCCTTCTATGTGCAGTCCCTTCTATGTGCACCAGATCGCTTATAAAATAAACAGCATGTTTTATTGTGAGAGATCAGACTATGCCTCCTCAAAGTTGTGGGCGCTTTTTTTCATGTTTCCTTGGATTTAGATTTGTTTTAAAAATTGCAAAATTTTTGAAAAATTTAAAAATTTCAAATTTGTTCGGGCAAAATAGCAGGAGAGGCTAAAAGTATGGAAACCTTGGCAACTCTAGTGGCGATCACGGTGACTTTTATACATATGTGTACGAAGCTTTATCACTTGCATCCGATAAGACCAGTGATTCATTACCTTTCTCACCTACGACCAGTGATCGCACAACAAGATTAAAGGCTTTAACCATTTCTCTCCACATCGGGTGCCGATGACTGGTAGGTACATACCTATCACACGATCTTTTCAAAGCCTTGAGCACCTTCCAGTGTAATCGCTTCACCATATTTGGTCAGGGTTTTTCTTGGTGAACCTCTTGTGACCTGCGACTGAGTAAACAAATGACACCAGTTTAAAGCAAGTCCAACCAGCAGTTAGGGTTAATGAAGCCTAAATCCTGCAAAACTAAATCTAAAGAATAAACGTGTACATTTTCAAAAATACTCTAGGAGTCCTTGCGGTGATCGTGGTCACTTCAATTTTTCTCGAACCTGACAGCATGATTCTTTTTTGCTCAAGATTTTCCGCGTTCGCGATCACTAATCCTGCAAAATGTTTAAGGCCTTCATCCTCTCTTTTCCTGCTTTTCGGGTCGATTAAGGTGATCGTGGTCACTTCAATTTTTCTCGAACCTGACAGCATGATTCTTTTTTGGCTCAAGATTTTCCGCGTTCGCGATCACTGATCCTGCAAAATGTTTAAGGCCTTCATCCTCTCTTTTTTTGCTTTTCGGGTCCATGAGAGATGAGACTTGCTCTTGTCAAGTTCTTAAGCAGAATAAAGCAAGGTATAAAGCTTCCCTGTTTCACTCTTCTTCTCCCGATCATGAAAATAAACATAAAAACCTTCCGCTCTATATGGTGTGGGGAAACCGAATACTGCGCTGGTTAAACCGTGGCTCGTGCGGGAGGTATCTTCGGTCTTTATGTTCCAGTTTTGCTCCGAACCGTTTCGTGTTTTATCTGGCTACAATTTGCTCATCCTTTCCAAAAGTGCTCAGACTTATATGATAACGGCGATCGGTTCTGAAACTTGACAGATCTTTCCTTATAAAAAATGAAGAACTTCTGTATGGACGGATGAGCAGCCCTGGTATTTTTGCTTCCGAATTTTTTGAATGGAAATTTTGTGTGCAGAAGAGCCGTTGTTGCAGGTGGCTGTGTTTCATATACACCCCAAATCAGTTGGGGTGTATCAAAAAGATAAGGTTCACTCTTTACTATGAGAACGTAGAACGTAGAACGTATTGTGTTTATAGCCAGCGTCAGTAGTGCCTTCGGATCAAAGCTGTGAGCTGACCAACCCTTGCCAAATACAATCAGTTGTATAGTCGCTCGTTGTCTAAAGTCTACACTTCACACTTAAGTCTACACTAAAGTACCAAGATTATTTTAAATTCATAAAGTTTCATGTTAAGAAGCTCAGCTTTTCCTTGGTGTATACGTTTTAAGAACGTACATTTTTTTTGGATTGTAAACAGCACATTGGGAAGCCCCGCATAATAAATGTTTATAGCTTGAAGATTGCCGCGATTTGAACCACAAATATCCAGAGGAGTAGTCCCTACACTTATCATGACTTCATAAGATCGAAAAAATTTGTGTTTTTCGACACAACAGAATGGACAACAACAAGACGTATACCCGCTGTTTTTATTGGATCTGCTGGTTTTATCATCGCTTTTCTCCGTAAAGGCATAACACTTGCGGGTCTGTGTAGGGTTTTCATGTTCTGTACTCGCTCATCAGCGTTTGTAAAGGATCGAGAACTTTTTCTTCTCTTCGCTCGCGATATGCTAAGCAGTTAGCCATAACCCCTGGATAGCGAGGTAATTATAAAAAACACTAAATATTTGGAAAAAAATCTGCCTTAGAAAAGAATTTACACCTTTTATCAGAATATTTATCAAGTCATGGAGAAGATATCCAAAAATCTCAAGCTTATGATGAAATACTTTGCTGCGCCCTTCTCCTTCCGTGTCGCCCTTAGGCTATTTCCAACCAAACTTGCCTTAGGCCGCTTGTGTTTATCTTGTGGCTTCACCATTTGATTTCGATGGGCTCCCACAATATTTGGTCGATTAAATTGAGGAAAACATGTCGATCATTCAAATTCTACCAAAACGATTTCGAACCTGGTGTCCCTCTCTAGCTGCGTACGTGACATTATGCTGACTATTTATAGCAAACTATTAACACACATCTGTGTGGGTACGCTCGCACCCATACCTGAGTTGACATTAAGTCGCTTAAAACCTGTCTACAGATTTTGCAGTCACACTGTTCATGTCTCTACACGAGCTCGATCGACTTCATTCAGCTTAAGATTGTTCGTCGTCCATATGCTGCTCCACCAGGCGGCCCCCATCCCCGGGTCGATCTTTCATGCCTCCGGTGTTTACACACTCCAATTTTTTGTATCAATGACTATAGGAAAACCGCATATCAAAGCCTCGGAACGGGTTCGCAAAGCTGCCCAAGCTAAAAAGCCCGTTTTTTTATGAGTTTATTTTGCACAAGATCAGTGTAGTATAACAGTCGCACCAGTCATCAGCGCCACACACACAGTACGCGCGCACAGTAGTCGCTGCGAATCACAACACAATCGCCAGCGCGAGCAAAGCAAGCAGCAAACATTGCACGTTTGACGTTCGTCCGGTTCGATCGTTTGTCGGTTTTGTGGCTGTTGTTCGCGTGATTGTATCTTTTGGTCTTGCATGTACCTGTGTACCTACTTCTGCGCGCAACGCGAGAGAATGAGGTAAAAGATACCCAAAACGTCAAAGAGCTACCTAGCGCCGCTTAGGCAAAATCACAAAGGCCAACAATATTGCTAAACACACTCATCTTGAATGGTTTTCATTAAACTCAAGTTCAAATCTCCCCCAAAGGGTTTTAAAGTGCGAAAGATACTCTTTTGAAAGACAATTACTTTCGACGTTTACCTGTGAGGTATTCACGGCGGGCGGGCGGCGCCAGTGTACCTGTACCCTAACAGACACGGGGATTAGTGAAAAGTTGATGAACGTGTCTACCTGCTTGAAATGTGCAGTGACCTAACCAGGGATACCCCCGTCTTAACAACAAAAAAGTAATAAAACCGAACACTCAACAACCTCAACCCAAGTATAATGGGGATGAGCTGTGCGTGTATCTTTCAATTTGCCTCTACGCGTAATAGCTGCCGCGAAATTCCGACCTTCGTTGCCATCGACCGACGACGTTTACGTACATATTTGCAAAACACTTGAGTAAACACCTACACCAGTTTACCATCATCGTCTCGGTCGTATCTATGGATGAGAAAAGGTATCTGAAATACCTGAAAAGCAGAAAGAAAAACCTAAAAACGAACAAATCGACTGAGAAAGACGGTGAATTTCCGCTGTGTGCTAAGGAGCTGTATTTTGTAAATATCACACGAATGAGTAAGTGCGGCTAGCGTAGATACATAGAGTAGAGTAGAGACCTGACGTTCTCCTCCTAGCTCGAGTGTTGTACCTTGTACGCGTCTAGTAGTTTTTATAGTGTTGTGTGCGCGCAGAGGCGCTCGATTACACAAAATATCTGAATTGGCTATTAGTTGACGTCGCGAGCGGTGGGCGAACGTACTACGAACAGACAGATGCGGCTCGGTATTTTCGGTTTTGCACTCTCGCAGAAAGCATAGCTACATTCACGATCACGATTTTTCTTTGCTCGATCGTTTTTTGCCATAGTTTGCTGGCATTTCATCGCCTGGTCTATTTATTTATTCGTTTTGTGTTGTTTTTTCTATAAATTTTCGACGGTATTTTGTCGGTCGGAAAATCGCTTTGAACTCTTGCAAATTATAGCGCGCTCGCGATCGGTTGTTATTTTGAGGAAAATACCGTTTTTAACCCGAAGTGATTGAAGATAGAATCAACCGTGAATAGCCGTATTGAAATTGTCGGAAGTTTGTGATATCGCCGGTGTGAATCTGTCAACTATAATGGAAGTTCTATCACAATTGACAACAGCGCCATCTATCGGATGATTTGTTAACCCTACCAAATCAACTCAAATTGAAACCGTGGATTAATTAATTTATTTCTTATGATGAGGTAAGAGAAATTGGTCTTTAAGTATCTTGTTATTTTTGCATCTATCGCCCCCATCCTTGGAAGAAGCCATTAATATTACCCGAACCAGATCACACACATCTGTGATCTTGGGGTTTTGCACAGATGCCGGTCGGTTTGCCTTGCTGCTCTTTTTTAACTCACCCCCACTTGAGAAGATTGCACGATTATAGGAGATTTTTTGAAGGTTATTTTGCGGCGGATATATTTTTAGAGGATACACTTAAAATAGACGAAGAACAAATACACAGCTTCTCACACTCTGCTGTGCTGTGGTGCTTCTTTTGAATATTTACGATCAATTTTTGTGTTCGAACAAGATGGAGGCTATAGAATAGATTTTCCTGGGGATTCCCATGTGTTTTCGATTGTATTTTTAGAATAAAATCATTTAATGTTTTCTTTTCTTCTTGTTGTTGTCTTGTCTTGAGATACATTTTTCTGCTATTTTGAGTGAAGATGGAAGACTGTGTGTTTTTTTGTTTACAGCGTTTGGATGAGCAGTCTTTACTCGAGTGTGGAATTTTATTTCGCTTACAGAGCATTGGGCGCATCCCACACGGGGGAAATTCATCTAGATTGATCATTATTGCTGTTCAAAGTCTTTTTGTTTTTCGAGCTCATTGGAATGCTTTGAATAATTTTTCCTCGAGTCGAACGAATTAAAATTCAATTCGTTGTGACGTAGTAGTGGATTATGTATATCTAGAGATGTAGGATAGACGTGTGGGTGTAATGGATGGGTTATTCAGACATTGGTGTATATTCATGAGATGAACGTTTGAATCTTTATGTTGAGGTGATCTTCAGCGAGCATAATTAATGATTTGTTTGAACTTATTAGGTGAGATTGTGAGAGGGGGTTATTTATTGGGTCATTGTTAGTTTTAATAGGGAAGGCAGACATGGCTTTTGAATGTGTTTGGTTTTCAACGTCGAAGTGATCCTCGGTGATCTTAGGTTATCATCGGTAATCTAGGCTGTTAGGTTTTGAACATTGAGAGGTTCATGTGGCTCAATTTGAGCCATAGAATATTGGTTATTATTCGCTCTTTCTTGACAGAAACAATACGTATCCATAATGGGAATATTCTATTTATGTGTCTGGGCAGGTGGCCCATATTATAACATTGCAGTTACTCGATATAAGAGTAGGTCACCTTCAACGACAATACAATTCAATTACTTGACTTTTGACCTCAAGAAATCAGTAATATCACTGGAGATCCAAATTGAATGGTAAACTAACAAAATATTTTGTTTTTAAGCTTTTACCAAAAGCTTTTACCAGCATTTTTCTTCTTATATTCGCTTTGGGTCACCCTGTTTTTATGCCTCAACCAAACACTCAACAGCAATTAACTGATCATCTACAAATTTCGAGTTTTACTGTGCACATTTCAGTCCTCTCGGTAATGCACTAATGCTATGCCTCCACCGTACACTAATCCGCGATTATCATATTAACATAATCCTCAACTAATCTCTTTAAAATCTCGAGAATAACCATACAAATTTGAATCCTCTCGGTAAGTGCTTAAAAATAAACTCCGTCATAAATCTCATTCACCCTTTTCACCCACCTCTTTATGCCAATTTAAGTCTATTTCACACACATTTATAGCTGTTCCATACTTAAATAACGAAACTGAAACTGTCCACGTACGACAGATCTGTCACCATTAAGTTTTCTAAAGGAATTTTTACAACGAAAACATCTTCTCGTTCCTGGGGAATGTCATCGCCGCTCTCTTTTGAGAGCCAGAATGTCAAAAAAGAGTGCTCGTATCAAATGAATCCTATGTTTCATTTCATGAAATCCAGTGAAAACGCTTCGGGATTTATTTTTTAATTTTTTCTCGTTAATCGCAGTTTTTGGGCCGGTGGAGACATAGCGTAAAAATAATTCCTTGTAAATCTAATTTTTCTTTTTCACCAACCTGTTTTATAACACTTCGCACACCGATATAACAGTTTCCGAAACGAAAATAAAACTCTCCAAATATGACAGATCTATTGCAAATATATTTTCTATTGGGATTTTTACAACGAACTGTTTTTTGGCTTCTGGGAAAAAAGCTAAAATGACAAAAAAGTGCTCGTGTCAACATAATCTTATGTTTGTTTCCGGTGGATACACTTCGGCATTTATTTTTGTCATCATCTCCCAGTAATCGCAGTCTTATAGCCTGTGGCGACAGTGTATAACGTGTTTGTATGTAGGGTTAAGGTAAAGGCTCATTATTCTACTTTTAAACTTTTGACTAAAGCAATAAAATTCTGCTTGTTTAACTTTTGTAAGAACACTTTGCACTTTTTTGAAGGAAATTAGCGTCGCTTTGTAAAAGCTGCATATCCCGAATTTTGTAAATCAATTTTGTTAATTCTGAAAAGGAGAATTTGTTAAAACAAAATTTTGAAAAGCAGAATTTTGATAGCACACTTTTGTAAATAGAATTTTGACTCCGGCAAAACTTTAAACCCCACCCTAGGGTTAAGTTGTATAATGTGGCACCTTGGGAGATATGGATAATGACATCTTGGCACCCTTTTAATACCTTCCGCTTTATATATCCTTACGTCATCCATAAGTCTTCGACAGTTCGGATGCACGGTAAATAGAATAAGCTTTGGACGTAATTCATTTACAGCAGTACAAAAACAGTTTTTCTTGTGGTTCCTTGAAGTACGTAATGTCAGGTGTGCTTTGAAAAAGAGAAAAAGCAAAGAGTGAATGAAGCGCGTGTGTTTATTTTTGCTTTTTTTTTCACTTTTGTTTTTAATTATTAAAAATAAAGAGACAATATGAAAAGGGGGACATGGCGCCTTGATTGCTTGTGTTATTTGACATCGCTGCCATTTCTGCTCTCCTTGATTAACTAATTGGCGTATTCTTTTGATCACCGAACTGCCACACTGAGCTGTCATATAATAGTCGGTGTTTGCGGCAATTCCAGCGTGGTGTACACTTGGTTTTATTGTGAACAGAACGACAATTACTGAATCGGTGCAGTCATCACGTTAAGTGTCAAATTGCTTTGACTTCATTTTGTTGATACTTGTTTTTTGCATTTCGGTTTTTTGTACTTTTAACATAAAATTAATTTGTTAGCTTGAGTGTGTGATATTTAGTAACTTTTTACCGATTTCATACAATTAAAGTCGCGTTGTAAGAAATAATAAATGAAAATTGAGTGGAAACGTCACTTCACATACACAATCTAAAGCTACACCCAGCCTCCACCGTCAAATACGACGGTGGCGAAAACCCGAGTTCGGTGTCGACACCGAGCTAATTCGGAGTTCAAAAGAACATTTACATGAGCACGATTCCGTTCAGGTGTACGAGAAAAGAACAATTTTTTCCTGTATTCCACACCAGCTTCACGATTCCGTGCTGAAAAGAGTACGCCAACTCACTTCTTGGGGTCTTATGATATACCAATTTTGTATTAAGAAAGAATATAACAAAAACATCGCGTGAAAGAAGTTTGAAAAAAAAAACAACCTCAAGATAAAGTGCCATATAACCCACTAATAGGTGTCATATTACCCTCCCTTTTCTGAAATAGAATTTTTTAAGGTTTTTTTATTTTTGGGAAAAATTTATGAATGTATTCTGTGAATTCTACGAAAATGCAATTTTTCAACTCTTAAAATAGTTTTTAAATATTTTTTGCTGTTAAATATTTTTAGAAGTAGAAGGAATTTCCCGAGAAATAAACTTTTTAAAGATCTATCATGGTAAAATTGGGCACGTTTAATGGCGTGGGTGGCCCAATTTTTGCTCAGTTCAAGATTTCTGGCCCCTATATTTTAGGGCTCCTACACTTTGTATATCTTGACCAAAAGGTCCTTTCAAAGAGAGTTTAAATTTCAGGTTGTCTTACATTCAAGTCGATGTGGGTCGAGTTTACCAATTTTCATACTCTGCCTTTACGAGATGAGAACCAAGCTACGCTCCAAGTTCCAGTTCTCTATAAATTATATGCATTAAAATTAATATACCCTGGGACGGATAAAAAAGCGCAAAGAAAGCCAATTAACTTCAAGCTGAGTCAGTCTGTCTGTCTAACAAGTCTGCCAACTGACGTAATATTATTTATGATGTCACGAGGTTGTGTCTTTTATTAATTGCCTCGTCTTTTGCCTTACGTAATACGTCTGACGCACACATTACTGCATTCGGGGGCTTTGAAGAACTTAGGAATCACAAAGTCTTTGCAATTTTCTTAACCAAAACCTCAAACTTTACGACTTTCCTTGATCTGCCGACCAAAGTGAACGTGGATCATCGACCTTTCTCAAGCATTTAACCTAGCCGTCACTAATAAAAAAAAAAATAGCTCTAAACTTTTATACATTTCTTAATGATTGTACTTTCGCCGAAAATGCCAAATTGACTTGGCCAAAACAAACATTGAAGTGTGATGATGATGTTTCCCTTGACCCAAATTCTGCGAAAATGTCTGTAAAACAAAATCTTCAGTAAAATAGTTTGTTTTTTTTCCCCTGCAAAAATCAAAATGTAAACAAAAACAATAATTTCAATGAAAATTTCTTAAAGAATTACTCATTCTCAAACTTACTGCTCATTAAACATCAAAAGCCCACACCGGATGTTTAATATTCTAATTATTGTTTTTGAATGCATAGATGTATCTATACCGTGTTTATTGTTATTGTACATTAATGGTTTAATTGGCCACCGAAATAAATTAATAATTTTTATTTTTGTCTTATTTATTTTTTTTTCTCAACAATCGTCATCGATCATTTTACCAGAGAGCAATTAGTGATGAGTGTAGCTGACGTTTGTCATAATGTACACACGTCAGTTGATGTGTATTTTTTTGTGTGTATTTCAGGGGCAAGGGAATTGTTTTTAATTAAGTTTAGCGAATTTTTACGGATATGAACTTTTGCAACATTTGGTGTGACAATTCAAATTTTTGAAAGTTTATGTACATTGTCAACCACGTGCTTGTTGTGGGTACAAATACAGCATGTCTAATGAATGCTGTGGAAACTTTCTGATAAGGGTTGCTCGAGCTTTTCAACTCATGCGGACTCTGAGTCAATAGAAAAAGGGAATACGTTGAACTTTTGGTTCGCATAAAAAAAAGTCAAACGGAAGTCAAATGAGTTTGAGCGATAAGTCAGTGGGGGTATCCATTACAAATGGATCACATTTTGTTTGATTACGTCAAACAAAGACATTTGGGGAGAATCTACATTTGCATTAAATTTAATGGACGGAATGTTAATTTAATGTGATTGTGTATTCTCTGACGTCTGGTCGTGGCCAAGTCGAAACTAAAGGTCGATCCCATTTGTGTGCACTTAAATGGCATTAGCATTATGAGTTACTACCCCAAAGGGTAGGTAGTCCGTATTTGGATTACAAATATGCAGTGCATGGGTGATTGATTTGTTATGGTTGTTAACTGATGAAAAACGTCAAGTTTTGATTTGCTGAGCGTTTACCGAATTTGGAATTTAAATTTTTTATTTGGCCATCTTGGAAAGCAAGCGAGCCTTAAACAGTAAAGACAACTATACAGTGTTATGCTCCCAAAAACAGACATCAAACGGTTAAATTAGATTCATTTACAAGCCCAAATAAAAACAAGTGGGAAAGTGCAACAGTGGGTATGCAAAAGCTTCAATCCATCTACGACGGATTGCAACATACCCGACCATACCAAAAAGAAAACTGCCACGCCTCCAAAAAGTGGGCGGGATATAAAAATATAACTGTTGAATGCTTTATACTAGGTGGTTGCATACATTTCGGTGTAAAACTCCGCCTTTTTTACTAAAAAAATCACTTTTTTTAACGCCACGCCCACAAAAGTGGGCGGAGCTAGTGGACATACAATATATACATAAAAGTTAGAAAATGCTAGTATCTACAGCTTTTGTCATATAATTTTTTGTCAAATTTCATATATATGTATTGAAAAACAGTAATTTTAAGCTAAAATCCCTTAAAAAGTGGGTGTGGTCAATGAAAAAGCTAAACATTTTTGGCTACCTTAAAGACAATTATAAGGCAATGTTACGTACCAAAAATGAATGCGCTAGCGCTATTGTAACATGGCTGAAATTTGCAAAATGTATTTTTTTAAATTAGAGATGGTCGTACATACAGGCCTGTAGTGGGCGTGTCTGTGGGCGGATTCAGCTTATTTTCAAACTTGATCTGAAGGACTGGACTTCCAACCAACCCACAAAATTTTAGTTCTCTGCCTTAAAGTTTAAGGCCTAAAAGTTGTTTACATACGGACGGACGGACATGGCTTAATCGATTCTCCTGTCGGTCCCATTCATATCTCTAAAAGGTCTTAGGGGTCTACGGTGATTATTTCACTGCGTTACAAACTATACATCAAACTTAATATACCCTGAGTCGGGTATAACAATTCGTCGTCGCCTCCTTCAGGTAGTGACAATTCCTCAATGGGCTCAATTGAATCTGGTTGGAAGAAGCTCGCCCTGGATGGGATATAAGTTGTTTCGTCTTAAGTGGCACAATATTGTAAAGGATGTCCAAAACCTCTGGTAAGCTGATTTTGCGTGACATACGATGTATTAAACCGGCCATAAATGACCTATGAGTGCAGTGCAGCCTTTAATATTTGGCTGTTACCATTCTTCTCTTATTCTCAGAATAAAACCTTGACCCAAATATTATATGTCGAATCGATGTCCTTACAGTGGGCCTTCGTTTTTTTTTTCAAATTTGCTAAGTAAGAATAGCCACCCAATGGAAACATGGTACTTCCTTGTGCCGACCAACTCAAGCATGTTAACTTTGATAGCTTAAGTTGAATATCTTTAACTTCATCCTCTACCTTTGCCACCGTGGTTGGGGTCATCCTCTATTTGAGCTAAACTTAAGAATTCTGCAAACTCGAGTCCGTAGTTCATTTGCTTCTTATGTCTCTAATATCTTATTCCAAGCGCCAGTGACGCATTTTTCCCCATAAGACGATGTCGACATATGCCTTGGGTTAAGATTAAACGCTTTTCAGAAGTCATCATCATTTTCGGATGCCGCTTATACTTTAAAAGGGTCGCGGAGCGAGGGTGGCTAAATGGTCTTCCCATCTTTCTCGATCCTCCGCCACCAACTCAAGAGACTCCGGCGCAATTCCCAGGCGGGACTCAGAGAGGTTGTTTACCTGATCCCACCACCTGTTTCTTGGCCTACCAGGGGGGCGACGCGCTCGCATCTCGGCTAGCATGACCTGTCTAGGAAGTCTGTCATGGGGCATGCGAACAACGTGTCCAAACCATCGAAGAATCGATGGCTCCACTCGGAGAAGTAGCTGCTCAATATTAAGATTCCCACGAATACTGACGTTTCTCACTCTATCCCTTAGAGTAACACCAGCAACGTACCCGCGATCTAATTCTTTCGGTCATTACCCAAATTTCATGACCATAGATGAGGTCGGAACGAACACTGAATTAAAAACTGAGATCTTTGCTTTGACTTCAAGCTCAGCTTTCCTGATAACCGGCCGGCGCAGTTCCTTTACTATTGCTCCAGCTTGGCCAATTCTACAGGACAACTCAGTATCACTCCTTCCATCTTTCGTGAAAAAGACCCCGATATACTTAAACTTCTCCACCTGTTTTAATGGAACTCCATTTATGTGCAGGATACACTGCACAGGAGTTCGGGAAACAACCATCACTTCCGATTTGTTCACGTTTACTTTCATCCCAGCATCACCACAGACGACTGCAAACCTATCCAGTGCTCGTTGAAGTTCCTCTTTTACGCTTTTCAAAAGTTCTTAATAAATCCAGGCTGGCCTTTTGTATTTCTAAATTTGCAGTCGATTACCCTTAAATATTGAGGCACTCAATCAAACATGGCCTCTGTGTAGGCCACAGTGAAGCCAAACCAAGGTGCTATTCCGTGAACTTGAATATGGTGCTTGGAGCTGTACAAATCAAAGGTTTAAATCGAGTTTTTTTCTCCTTACTCGTTTTGAAATCCAAGGACTAAGCTCAAAACTCCTGACGCTGGCTTTTATAGCCTATAATCAGTGTTTATTAAGCATAGTTTGTAACATAGGGAATGATGACCCTGGGTGCCTAAGACCTTTTCGCATCTCCCGAGCGGAAAGGATTAGAAGAAGATGAAAAGGATGACAGGTACCAGTGCACTCTTGTTTTGAACAGTTGAAGGTCGTATTCCGTAGGAAATACTGGTCGTGGGAGGACATTCCACATTCTCATTGTAGCTTATGAAATAACCTCTAAACTTAACTGTGCGGCCGAAAGTGAGTTCGAAAGTAAACTGATGTGCATTCGGTCTTTGGCGAGTAGGTATTACGGTTCAACGTCTTCGAAAAGGTGGAATGCCATTGGCTATTTCGAAGGACACTTTTTGTAAAAAAAAGTGATAGAACAGTGATATGCATATGACCTTACGTCGATGTTCCAATCAGTCGATTGACTTTTTTATATTTATGTTTTCAATTAGTTTTATCGCGAGTTATTATATCTTTCCTGTCCAGCAGGTGCAATGTCGTTTTTGGAGCAGCAGCCCAGACATAGGAATTGTTTGAAACCTAGACATTTCGCAGCGTCATTGGCGATGCGACCCGGATATGTGATCAATCCAACTAAGGTTTATTTAACTTGAATTGAACGGTTCGAAGCGTTATTAATAATCCTTTCGAACCTATGAATAGTAATTACCTGAATAAGAGATTCGTCGATTCCAAATAAACGCATTTTTGACAAGAGAACATGGTGCGGAACTTTGTCAAAAGCTTTTGTAGTATCGAGTGCTGTTACAATCTTGCTTTCACCTTTTAGAAACGAGACCTACAGTCAAATTGACTAAGCTACATCTCCATCCGGCCGTTTACCTCGGTGTATGCGATAAAGTTTTAGGTTATTAAAATTTAGCTACAGAACTAAAACTTCAGAGTAGCTTTATTCTCATTTTGTGAAGGCAAAGTTCAAAAATTGATAATATTCGCCCAGAATTGACTTAGAGCAATTGCAATTTGAATTTACTTGAATTTAGGACAATTTTTTATTAAAATTTTGTCTCAACAGATCTTATGACCAAGTAAGGAATTCAAATTAAGGTGTCCAAAAAATGTGGCCCGAAACCTTCTACCATTCCCCGCTAATATTCAAATATAAGGCGCACTGCAAGTATATATAATCTGATAGTTATACTATTGTTTTTACGCTTAAAGGCATAACACTTGCGGCAGGATGTTTGGTGCTTCTTTTTGCCCCATCGGACATCCCCTTTTAACTTTCTCCTCTTTTGTCGATTTTTCCGTTCGCTATATGTTTTCGCATTGTTAGAAAAGTCCAACCTCTTGATTATAAGTGTCTACATTATAACAAGAATCATGCTGTAAATAACTGCACGTTTTTCTGCCGCAAGAAAACGGCACACCACTATTTATTTTCCTTGCGATTCCTGACAATTTTGGCAACTGTCAAGGCCCCTTAAGGCCAAGCCCAAACAACGAATGAAAACAAATTGCTGACCAGCAGCACCAGAGTAGCAGACAACAAGTGATTCTATGACAATTTGTCGCATGATTTTATTTGCGATACGTTCAAGCTGCACGTCAGAGAGTTTGATTTTTTTTCAATCAGTTAAATAAGGTTCTTTTTTGAATTGACAGAAATGGCGGGAAAATTGTTGCTTGTATTTCACCAAATTTTTTTCAAGTTTTTCGTGTGCCTGGGATATATCTAAACATCTCGTGAATTGGAGTTTAAAAAATCGTCACAGAAGCGCAAAAGGTTTTATGAACTTTTTGTCGTGCGCTTGGAAGAACGTAATTTGAAAAATTGCCGCAAGATGTAATTTTAAAGAGCGACAATTTTTAAAGTTTGTCGTAAGACTGGCGGTTTGAAGTTTTAAAAATTGTCGCCGGAGCACGAAAGGTTTTTTTAAAGTTTTTGTCGTGTGACTTGGAAGAACGCAATTTAAAAAATTGCCGCAAGATGTAATTTTAAAGAGCATTAATTATACTCGGACATTTCTGAATCGTTCTGAAGTAGGAATTAAGCCGAAATAATCATTTTTTACCAAGAAAATGAAAGGAAACCCCACATCGTCCGGAGACCTTAAGGTAGAACTGCCATAGTGTAAGCCACAAAGTGAGATTCGTGCTACAAGTCAATTTACTATCTGCGTTTTGCAGAAAAATTAGAAACTTGCTTCAGTTGTTAGCTGTCAAGTTCCCAAGTGGCCTTCGGGGAAGTTTACTTTCGTATTGTTAAGTTGAAATATTAGCGGACGAAATGTGGAAAGAAAAAAGCCTCGTTTGGTTGACCAGCAGGGTATGATCCTGCAACCTTTACCTATCGCGGGTAATGCTGTCGTATCGTAATGCTTTGGTATTAAAATTACCTAGAAATTTTGATGATTTATCCCTCATTCGCATTTTAGCAACAAGCCTTATTTGTTGTGGGGTGGATTAAGTAATATCTGGGTGTTAAGGTGTATGTACGTGGGTGCAAGAGGTCATGTGTTCGAAAGAATCCTGGCCGAAGGTTAATTAAAAGGTTTTTTTGGTTCCACTGTCGCGACACAAACTCACAGAGAGTAAGATTTGTTATGATAGGTGCTTATTTACTTTTTTTTTGCAACCGGGAAAACACATTTCTCTATTGACGTAGCCACCTCGTATCTGTGTACAAATAATTAAAAAGACAGATCTTAGGTTTATCTAAAGACGTTGGACCAATTTATTTTGTTTTGAAATTCATATATAGGGTGTTTCCACCGGACACTAATCCGCGGTTAAGACAAATAATCCTGTAAATCATGAGATTTACCATACGAATATTAATCTCTTCACGAGTTAAAAATTAATCGCCTAATTAATCTCTTCAACGCAAGAATTTTCAAATCGAACCATACAGAATTCTACGTCTTCTGTGCGTTTTTTGGCGAAACAAAACAAACGCACCTTTTATTGACAGTTGGGTATCATTAACTCTGCAGTGTTTTTTGTGTGGTGTAAAGTGATGCGCAGAACGACTGATGTTGCTGTTGATGTGGATGCGGTTGTTTATATCAAAAAAGTTAAGTCAAATAAGGTGTGTACATTGCAAAATAATGATGGATATTAATGTTGATACTGCTGCCTGATGTTGATCAAGTTGGGGCACTATCGACTTTGTGGACCGAAATCCCAACAACATATTTAACGTTATATTTTTCTATTTTCTGGCTTTTTCCTTTCGTAGACAAAAAAAACGGTGGCTATTAAAAATGAATTTAAATTTTCGAGAGATAGAAAAATTCACACTTACAAGGAAATGCGCATATGACGTGATGTCTTTGGGAAATGTCAAAAAATTAAGCATACGTCAAGTTAATCTCCTCTTTTCCGGTGGAAACACTTTTGGATGAACTTTTAATCTTTCTACGTTAATCTCTGTATTATGTACGGTGGAAACACCCTATTACACTGGAGCCGCTTTTGGCATCAAGTTCACATAGTTGTAAGTTGTACGATTAGCATCATGTACCCAACGGAACTAGAAGGAGTTGCACAGTCCGCCAAACATAGTCCGTTCTCGCGTCAATGTTGTTGAGAACCACTTTTAAGCACTCCTCGACTTCTCTTCTCTCGTTTGAGCGATTTCGCCCTGTCACCCTACTCAGCTATCACCAATTCGATCACATGAAACTTCTGGCATTTCTCGACGATCTTTGATCTGGCTCAATTCAACTTTGATCTGGTGTCTATCATGCTATCACTACCGAACCCAACCTACCAAAAGAAAGACGAACAGCCTCACCCAGCCACATATCACTAGACTCCAACCCATCCATCCCGTTCTCTCTGCTCCAAAATCACTTCGAAAACAAAGCATCACTGACCTTTACTCCGGAAAAATTCACCTATCACTATATAAACCTTGTACCAATTCAACATATACTCTCCGAGATGTACACTTACTCTGCTCGTTTCTCTGCTCTATCTGTCTCGCTATACAAATACACTTGATGTCATGTGTAATTAATATAAATTATCAACTTTATAATTAATATTTGCACTTTGGTCAAAAGTAATACAAAACAACAGAAAAAGAAAAAAAAAAAAATTGTACCTACATAAATGTTAAACTAAACAAACAAACAAGTCTTCGATTATCACTCATCGTGCTAAGTAACGCGCGTTCAACTTGAACACACCGAAAAAAAAAAACTCAAAACGCGATCTCTCTAATCTCTATTGTCACCTCGTCGCCATTCCTCATTGTCCACCTCCCCCCTCGTTTGGGGTATTCCTCCCCCCTTACACCGGAAAGCACTTCTCATCCGCCAGTCATCGAGTCAGAATTTATAATCATCATTATGATTAGCACATATGAATTCATTCAAGCATGTGTGTTGCGATAGTGCTGTGTAGATACAGATACTTTTTTTTTTTTTTCTCACCCCGTTGCTCCCCTCTCAACGTCTGTGGTCGCTACAAAAACGTTCGCCTCGCGCACACTCAACGTCATTTTTCTGGTCGTGGATTCCCTCACCGAAATGGAATACAATAACAAAACTGGAAAAAGAAGAAGAAACTGAAAATAATTTAATCGCCCAGCCGGGGAGCAGTCGTCGTCGTCGTCGTCGTGGATGTCGCTGTCGTAAGTGAGTAAGTGTAAATTTTATGGGGTCTCTCCAATCCAATATGTGGCGGCCTGCTCCATCTGCCCCCTCACCATCACCTTGATCGTTGTGTTCATTCCGCGGTTTTTCAGTTTCTTTCGTGCTCCATACGCGACGACGACGCTTATCGGGGTTTGTTTTAATTTTGTTGTCGTTGCCCCGGCGGATCCCCCCAATTCCAAATCGGAACGAAACGACCGACATCATCATCATCAACGTTGTTGTCGTCGTCAGTCGTTAGTTGGTTGTATTCGCGGTCGTCGTCGTTCGTGGTGCTATCGCTATCGTTGTCGCTTTTATTAATAATAATTTGGCGAATCAGTCAGTTGATTTGTCGTCCCGTCTCGCAATCGTCGCGACCGGAGTTTAGTCAGTAAAATTCATTCAATTCCGATAAGTACCCATCCATCCTAATAAATGTACCTATAGGTACTTCTCCTAAATTTCTTTGGTTATTCGATTTCGATTATACACACCAGTCGTCGTGTATCGATAGCATCGCTCACGCGAGTGAGGGGGCGCCAGGGAGCAATACCTACTTCTGTATCTGTTTGTATCTTTTTGGACGTCGCGCGTGTATCCATTGGAATAACCTTGTACCATTGTGCAAAGAAATAAACCAAACAAGTGGAATTAGCAACAAATGATGGTAACAGCACAACACCAACAACGATGAAAACGAGAATCGATACCGACGACGATTATGCGAAATGAATTTGCTCGATATTTTTTCGCAATGGCAAGAAGTGTCACGTTTACAAGAGTAGTACGAGCATCGGCGGCGACAGTATTTTGACAGCACGATCAGGTCAGTGGTTTATTTGTTTTAAAGGCCCTGTAAAGCGGATGACAGTTCAGTTCTTACTCCCTCACTTCGAGACGACTTTTTAAGGGGGAGGGATTACCTTACGTCACAACGTCCAGGTAGTTGTTGTTGATTTAAATTTACAATTAAAGATGAGTCGGTACAAGTTTGTTTCCTCTGATCTGCGCGTGTTTTTGAATCAACATCGTTTTGGGTAATTACCTTTAAGTGAGAGTTATTCTGCCAACACACAGCCATGTGCCGTGCCATTGGGGCTACCCTTGGCGTTGGGTGGTGGCCCCCATCCTTCCCCTCCTAGACTCTTTTGAAATTAATTCAATTTCTCGATGTCAGATACATTTTGTTGTTTTTCGGGGAGTCTCTTCGTTTTGTGCTTGCCTGTCAGTAGGAAAGGCAAGTGTAATTCTTGCACGTCTTCGATTTTATTTTATTTTTTACGTTCGTATCTACGAGTATCTATGACGGGGCAGATATGTATCTACGGTTGGTATTTACATGCTATTTGTTTCTCGGTCTCGGTTCTATTTTTGCGCAATTATGTGGAATGTGTAGATACCCCCCCCCCCCCCCCCCCCCACCTATAAGTGAAGAGTATTCTCCATAGGAAGGTGTATAATGTTCCTATCGAGATTGAAATTGAAAGCATCCATTCTTGTTGTTGTTTTATAATACAATTTATTATTATGCAATTATTATTTTGGTATGTTGTTTTGCGATTCTTTATTGCTTATGAAAATGTAGGAGGCTCTGTATCTGCCTTGAGTGTGAAGAATTTTTTTTCGCAAGAACCCCTGCGAGCGGGCTGGTTGGGTAGTGGTTTCTAGGGAAACACACGCAATCCTTATCAGCCTTCTTATGGTTTAAGTACTTGTTTATTAATTTAATTTTTTTCCTTCTTGTATGTAAGTTGCCTTAGAGGGCTGGGATTACCAGGGGGAGGTGTTATTTATTCTTATCGCATTCTAGAGAATGGCGTGATGAGTTCATCATGATTTCTTTGGTGCTTTACTGACTCTTCTCTTTTCTATTTGTTTAATTTTTTTTTTATTTTTTGCTTAATTTAGTGTGATGTTGATAATGATTTGATTTCACATTCAACAGATATGACAACTTCAATGCTTGCTTTATGAAATTCACTTTTTTCTCGGTTGAGTCAGCTGTGCGGTTGGGGTTATCTATACACACTCTTGTACTCTTTTTTAAATTTTATGGGTAGACAGACACTTGAAGCGAATGAAATAGCTCAAGTGAAAGTCATCGTCATATGAACAATAAAAGAAGAGAGATAGTATAAAAAGTGAAAAGAGATGGCAAAAGAAAGAAAATTTATCGGTTTTTTTTTTTATCGGTGGGGTACCCCAATGATTAGTGTTCGCACTTTGGAGAAGATAATGCCGAAAGCCTGCACTGATTAATAAATTTATTTGCGACATGTACAGGTACAGGTGGTACCTTAGTCTATTTGGTATGTGCTTAATTTTCTGAGCTGTTGTTTCACCTGTTTGGTTAATGGATTTTTATCTTTCAAATACAGTAAAAGCCCTTTTATTAGCAACTCTTTAATTTGAAAAACCTTCTTTTTTCGAAGAATACAGTTTTTTTTTCGAATTAACAAGAATCGGTTTTCTATTTTGTTTACGTGGTGTTTTGTAAACATTAGACTTAAAATTGTAACACACCTAAATCACACTTGAATTCACAAGTTCAAATTGGGGAAAAAACATGTCAAATTCTTATTTGGGGAATCCCGACAATTCAAATTTTCAAGTCGGAAAAAACCATTAAGCCGGGGAAGCCTGATAAATATGCAAATCCCGCCTTATCTTGTAATTGTTCGCAAAAAGACTGGTATGTCGCATTGATAAAAAACATTTTTTCTAAAAAGAAATGCTTTTTGCTGCATTAAAAAAAACCGTTCATTCTGAAAATTAATAAATACTCAATGACCTTTCCCGCAACTATTCCAAATTGACGAGCTTTTAGTGTACTTCTTTTCGAGAAAAGTCTTTCGTACTGTTACACGGCCTTTATTCCCTGTCTAACGTGTGTTGAAACTATCTTAACTGTAGTGAAAAAGCTTTTAAATTAGGTTTTCTTTTTAATCACCTAAAGCACAACTCAAGGCCGCTACTGATTGACAGAGTAGGTGTACGAAGCTACCTCAAGGTATAATTTTTTGAAATTTTCGCACGATATTTTGCACGCATGTTTTTTAGATTTCGGCGGAATAAGTTGAAGATACAGGGTATCTCTCGAGTGAGCTTTTGTTCGAACTTTCCCTGTGAAAGATATAATGGAGTATACCTATCGGGTCGTTATAACTTAGTCTTTAAAATCTACCTTTACATAAAAGCAGACAGCATGGCCTCGCAGCAATGCTCCTGAAAAAATTGTTCTTTGTATTAACAGAAGGTCGAATGTGGTACAATGTTTCATATACTTTTTCTTGAGAGACAAAGAAGGTGGACAATGGTCCCTTCTTCCTTCTTATCCAAAAATCCTCATGCAAAAGTCATTATACCCGACCGAGGGTAATATTAATTTTAATGCATAGTTTGTTTCACAGTGAAATAATTTCAGAGATATGATCGAGACCGATAGGTGAATCGATTAAGCCATGTCCGTCCGTCCGTCTGTATGTGTGAAGGTTTTGGATCTTCAAAGTCAAGCTAGAAAGCTGAAACTTGGTACGCGGCTTGGTTCTTCTGTTGCACAGACAAGGTGTAAAAATTGGCTCAGTCCATGAACGGCCACGCCCACTACTGGCTTCAATGTGATACAACCTCTATTTCACATTTTCTTTCAAAATGCCTTTTGGTCTAGTTAGACAAGGCGTAGGAGATGATTAAATTTTGGTACTGAGCAATATTGGCCCAAGACCTTTAACAAGGCTAAAATTGGACCTCCCAAAATTAACATGTAAGATCTTTAAAAACCCGATTTCTCGGAAAGTTTACTCCAAATCGAAAAAAAATTATAGGACAAATATTAAAGTTATAACTATTTACTAAGTTTACTCCATACACGGTTTTTAGCTCCGCCCACTTTTAAGGGGCGTTTTAAGGAAAAAACGTTTTTTTCTGAAATAATTTTGGCTTTTACCGTATTTTCTCATGATTTGAACGAAGCTACAATTAATTGATGTTAATTTTTAGCCCATGCCCACTTTTGTGGGCGTGGCCTTTACAAATAATACATAATGGCGGAGCAAAAAACTTTAAGATTTGGTGTAACACGGTATATTGGGTCGGGTATATAGAAGTTTGTCACAGACGAACTCTTGCACTTACGCACTTGTTTTCATTAGAATAAACACTAACCCTTGTTGCATGCTGCCTATCAGTCAAGAGCTTGTAAATTTATTCGTTGTGATCTGTTTCGGCATCAGAGAAGGTTTACCATCTATCCGTCTACGGCTAGTCCTCTCTATTTCATTCAACTTTACCGCGCGCCGGTGAATGTCGCATAAGTTCAACATCTTCTTTTAAGACGGTCGACGTTTCTGGGGCTATTTTAGAAATTTAAAGTATTCAAGGTACTTGATGGCCGAATGACTGTAAGAAAAGATTCGTAGATCTTAGTCGGATCCCACTTTACCTAATCTTAGGCCAGGACAAGTCTTCCTTTATCATAATAACATCCCCTTGAAAAACACTTCACTGATTAGGAAAACGAAAGAAGAGATGAATATTTATGTAGTTCATCTGAGAAAACGCCCCTTACCTTCCCCATCATTGTTTTTCGGTTCATTGGCGATGTTGTGATCTTATTTTCCTAGAATACAAGATCGTCCCAGACAGATCAACAGAAATCATGTTTTGGATCTTTTCATCGAGCTGTAATTCGGCTATGTGGGCACCGTTGTGTAGTGACAAGTGTGTCGGACTACTGTACACCTGGTCCCGGGCTCGAATCCCAACAATGGTTTTTTTTGCGGTCTACCTCCGCGAAACTTTCGGAATAGGCAAAAAATTCTTTGCTCTTCCATGTATGTTAGAACACCTGATAGCTGAAACGTACACACATGCATTTTAGTGAAAGATCAAGATTGAGATTCTGTTCAAACTCTATAGGCTGCCTCCAAAGATACCCCAGTCACGGATTACCTCCCTATGACATTCGCTTTCAACCTGAGATGCGCTACCAGAATACCTGGAAGAAGTGAATGGGAAGATAAGACCATTACATAAGATGACGAGACCGCCGTATAGACTGACGGTTCTAAGATGGACGTCGGAACCGGCCGGCGCGGGCATCTTCTGTGGAGCTCTGGGACTAAGTAAATCTTTTCGGATCAATGACGACTGCATCATTTTTCAGGCGGAGCTGGCAGCCATAATCCAAGCTGCCTCCGAGCTGAAGAAAGGCAGCCCCGTAAACAAGACTATCACGATATACTCTGATAGCCAAGCAACAATTAAAGCCTTGGAATCAGACGTAGTAAAGTCAAGGGCTGTGAAACTATGCAGGGAAATTCTGGACGAGTTATCACTTGGCAACACTGTAACTGTGTGTTGGGTGCCAGGTCACACCGATATATCGGGAAACGAAGAAGCGGACAAGCTTGCGAGATATGGGTCTGGGAAGAATGCATCTCTAGCCCTCAAATCTATAAGAATCCCGCTGAGTTCGATAGCACGTAGGATTGAAACTGAATCCTTGAGTAGAACCAACCTACGTTGGACAGAACTTGATTCGTGCAGACACACTAGGGAGCTATGGCTAGCGGTAAGCAAAAAGAAACCACTATTTTTGATCGGACTAGCCCGCAGGAACATCCGAGTACTCACAGGAATCCTCACGGGGAACTGCGCTGTGGGCCTACACGCTGAGCGGCTAGGCAGACCGCATAACGATTACTGCAGAAGCTGCAGGGATGTTGCAGAAATTGAATCTGTTCGTCACCTACTTTGCGAATGCTCAGCCCTAAACAGCATCAGTCTCGAAGATCTAAATAATGTAGATCTAAAGGACCTCTTCAGATTTGTATACAAATTGGGATTGGTCCAAGAGGGCGGAACTCTAAGCTTCTAACAGCGGTTTATTTTTGTTTTCGTTCTAGGTATTAAGAAGGTTCCCAATGGACACAATGGGCCCAACTGCTGGTCTAAGTGAGCCGTGACTATTGTCAAAAGCCCATCAACCTAACCTGTCCTAACCTAGTGAAAGATCAGGGGATGGCTCTTAAGAGGGTAGGGTGAAGTCAATGTTCCTAGGAGGGATCACGGATTTATTTAGAATATCTGAGTGGGCGATCTCGCTACTGGTGAGGTTGGTATATTGTGAGTAGCCGGGATCGCAGCTATTTGTCTGCTAACATATTTCAAAGAATATTATTTGAAACACCAAATATCCATTGCGTGGGGTGCCGTCGCGTAGTGGTTAGTGTGTGTGCTTATTACGCGGAGGTCTGGGATCGAATCCTGCCACCGTCACCTGAAAAAAAAGACTTGTTCTTTTTCACGGTCCCCACCTCCGCGAGGGTTTGACAAGCCCTCCGAGAGTATCAATTGTCTTGAAAAACTTCTCAAAATGCCGTTCGGATTCGGCAAAAAATTGTAGGTCCCCTTGTATGTGAAGAAATTAACACACACAGCATACATTGTTGAGAAGTTGGCCCTGGTTCACTTCAAACTGTTGCGCCACTTTATTTATTAATTTATTTAAATATCCATTGCTGCTGAGGGAGTACTTTATATAAGCTATAAGAAAGTCATTAAGCAGGTAGAGGTTTATTTTATATCTTATAGCTTAAGCCAGCTCTATTAAGGATAATCGATAAAGGTTTTGCACGCTTTCACATTTCCCATATTTTTTTATAAATACAAAAATATTTCCCGATTTAAATCCCAGCCTTTGTTCGCAATGATGTTCTCAGCTTTAAGCTCCCAAGACGGAGTATAACTGCTTTCAGCATTCATAAAGCCTACAGTACAAACGTCCATAAGTAGGATAATATAGTTCTCACCTATGGGCAGACTTCGCTTCCACTGGTTATGATCCAGAAGTGAGCTAAAAAATTTACAAGCATTTTGAACTCATATGAAACTCTTTAAAATATCGTCTTCAAAACGCTGCTGTATAAGTTTTTTTTTAGCAGAATATCACGTATAATAAACCATCTTTATTGTCTGCAGCTTAAAACTAAAATACTACATTAGCACCTCTCAAAATGATCACATTTTTTTGCCTTACATAAACTCGCTTTTATAAAAATAAAGAGGTCCCTTAACATAATTATAAGCACTTTGTTTTAAAACTTTAAGATAGTGACAATGTCACATTCTTATTTCTCAATAAAAATCGCTACATACTGGTTGACAGATTAAAACAAAACTAAAAAGTCTCTGGGGTTTGTGTCCTGGCTATATATTTATATCATTTTATCATAAAAGGTTAGTTTTTCCAATCTTGTATTTGTAAATTTTTTTACCTACTTCTTTGCAACGAAATTATTTGTTTTTTTGGTTCGACGTCACAAAAATATTTTAAAGTCTGCTAACTACCCACACAAAATCTCACTCAACCACCTGTGTGGCGCAGATATTTTTCTGCAAACAACACCTGCCTCTTTTACACCTTGAAGTACCCACTTAAGAAAAACTTAAACGAGTTTATGTGTCGGTTATCTTACCTTACGATATAAAATGCTCCCATACGTATACAATTTACTAGATACACATTTCTATTATACTTAATCACTATATTCATTGGCTACCTAGTCGTTATACAAAAAAAACTTCTTATCATAAATCACTGTGCAAATAAAGTACCATATGAGTCAGCCAATACTTGAGGTTTCTATTTTAATTTTATTATTCCCCCGACTTCTATGTTTCTGTGTATTTTTTTTGGTACTAAAGCTGTCGCCCATAAAATAGCACCAGACTCTGTCGAACTTGTTGTTTGTTTTTACTTGTACTGATATACGAAAAAAAAAAAACTGAACAAGAGTATGTCAATAAGCTTTGTATGATATAACAACAAAAATAACTCTTAACAGTAAAAGAACAGTTCTAACACCTTTGATATTTATTCGCTATTTTATGTTTTGGATATATAAAGCTATAAGAAACAGCTATAGAGTGATCGCATTGTCGAAACTTTTTTAGGATTCTGATATCAAATACTGCACAACAATATGAACTCAAGAGCCAAAAAGTGGAATATTTCAAACATACTTCATATTCTTTATTATTAAAATTTATAATGGGAGTATTATAACTTGATCTACCAAGGCTTTTTAAACTCAGGGAATTAAGGGCTACGTTTAGGTAATTTTTTCTCGTTTGACAACTGAATTTATTACTCAGTTATTACTCAATTTATCACTCAGAAAAACTGTGACTGAATAAAAACAATCAATTTAGTTTTAAAACCGATATTTTTTGCATACCATATCAATGACAAAAAATATGTACATGCTAAAAACTATACTTTGTAGGTAAGCAGGTATAAAAGGGGTTTTCTAAACAATCTCTTTGGATCTACCAGAATTGTTCAAACCTTGGCAAGGAAACTCCCCCAGGCTGACTCATGTATGCGTTGTTGCAACTGGATTAATTATGTGCAGATCGATGCATAATTCGATGAAATAAGTTCTGAAGAATCCTTTGCTTAAAAATTCAATAAAAGGACAGACACCAGAATTTATTGTTTACATTAATTCTTACTCACGATGAAGGTTTTCACAACCGATCTACCAGGGCTGTCCAAACTAAGCAAAAGAATGACTAATTTTAGGGACTCCTTTCTTGTTTGACAAGTTAAACGAATGCGGGCAGATCACTTTAGGACATAAAAAAACTCTTGCATACCAAGAAGTCACAAGAAGATCACTAATCCTGCTATCTACTGTGGCAGTATTGTTGTCCGCATGGCGTGTTTAGCAACTGGATTGAATATGTGCAGATCGATGCATAATTCGGTCAATTTAGTTCTTAAGAATTCTATGCTTAAGAATTCAATGACAGGACAGACACCATAATTTTTTTTTTTTAATTTAGTTACGGTGAAGGTTTTCACAACCGATCTACCAGCGTTGTCCAAACTAAGCAAACGAATGACTCATTTCAGAGGCTCCTTTCTTAATTGACAAATTAAACGAATGCGGGTAGATCAATGTAGGACATAGAAAAAAAAAAAGCTTTTACATACCAAGAAATCACAAGGACCACAAATACAGCTATTTACTGTGGCAGCATTGTTAGCCGCGTTGTCTGTTTCGATACTGTAGATTTTCTTTTATGTATTTTCTTGTTTTCACATATTGTCTTTTAATGACAGCGTCATTACAATATAAGCTAATCTGAATATCGATATTTGGTTCCGTCAGATTTGATCATCATTTTAGGCAATTTATAAATTTGAAGAATTATAAATTGTTGTATTGCAGAATTCATTTTCCATACTATTTGTTTTAATTTATTTTCTTATAAGAAGATTTCCTAAATCGATCTGCCATGGTTTTTCAAACTTCAAGTAGGAAAGACTAGCCTCCAGCACTCCTTCGTAGTCCGCCAAGTTAAGCAAATGCGTGTAGATCGGAAGGAAATGATGTGTGCACAAAAACTATCAATTTAAATTCAGTTGTGTTACCTTTTGCATTTAAAATCCAATGACAAAAGGGGAAATATGATCAATTTTCAAACTGATCTACAAAGATTTTTTTAAATTTAGGAAAGGTAAAGTTGGTTTTTTGCACTTCTCTTCTGCTTGTCAATTGGAATTAAGACTCTTGTAATTAAGTAGAAGTACATAAATGGCAATCTTTGATTACCCGAAAAAAGTATGCAAACAAGAAGCTTTTGGTTTTTTGCACACCACTGTATAATGTTTTATTGAACAGCCATAAAATGAAATATTGTTATGTCTGCTACGACACTCACCGAAACCCGATCCCGTTGCTTATTTTACACTTTTTTTTTAACGGCCTATGTTTGCGTGTCTCAGCTCGATTTCCTAAAACGATAACTTTTCAAAACGACAAATGACTTTTCACCGCTCATTACCATTTCGATGCATCAAACCCGTTTCACGAAAACCTCTACTTGCCTGCGAGGATTAGACATTGTGGCAGCTCTGACTTGATACTTTATTGCAGTAGCTCGAATGCGGTAGATATAATTAATGATATGCAGATTCGAAGAGAGCTAAGGATAGAAAGATCGTTGTTAAGAGACCCCCCTTTGTTCGGCACCATAACCACACTTAATCACTGTATCAGCATTTTTTCGTTCCCTTATCTCAGTTCTGGGAAATTTTTTTTTTCGAACTGAGCCTCACACTTTGCCTAACAAGGTATCTGCTTTGGAATCTCCCTGCCGAGAAGATTAATTCATTCAATTTTTTGGCACAAGAAATTTCAATTTCACTATCAACAAATCAAGATTAGATATCGCACGTCTCCCGATTGAATTTGATTTTTAATCTTTTTCCAATTTCGATTAGACTGCAAAATTTTGCAAAAAAAAAAACTTCAAAACTTCCCCTATCTAAATTACCGCTAAGTGCCTGAAAGTTGTTCTTAGAATTTCAGACTCATTTCTAGTAAAGAAATTTCGCTGACACAACAGGCTTGATTCCATTTGAGGCGATATGCCCACTCCTTAGACGTTCTACTTCCTACCTTATCTGCAATCGAGTTTATTTATATAAAAATTATAAAGTTTTTTTTTGTGATTTTAAACACTATATACACATTCAATTAAAATTATTCACGCGATTGTGATAAGAAAATCCAGAGTGCACAGAGGGTGAGGGGGTTGTATCCATCCATTGTCGTAAAGTATCTGAGCTGTTCCATTCGTTTCTAGCAAAATGTTCTTTGTTTTGCTAGTAAACACAAACGATTTCATGAAACGAAAAAAAAGAAAAATCTTTTTCTATTTCAAGCTGTTTTGACGATGATTTATCAGCGTTTCAGGACGGATTTCACAAAGGCAATCACACAACTTGTTGCTCTTGCCGTCGTTACGTCAGAGACTTCAATTCCCATCATTTTTATGTACTCATTATAAAAATACCATTTTGAGTTCATGACTGGGCAAACTACATGTATCTGGATGTGTAGTGTTTCGTTTTTATTGCAAGACCTTTCGTTCGGATGGGAGCTGTTTCGGAATATTCACGCATGTTCGTAGATAGTCGTGAGGGTATTTGTTTGGGTGTGATTTTCGATTGCTATTATCTGGGCTCTTTGACATTTTTATAGTTGATAGTTTGCAGACGGTTTTATTGTCATTTTTATTGCACACAAAGCAGTTGTTGTTTTCGTTTGTGATCTACTTTTGTAAACAGATATGTACATGTGTGTATGAAGAGGGATTGTGTCAAGGGATGAGGTGCGAGTAAGAGTCTAATCACACCTCCGTCTATCTTTGGGACATAAAATAATTTTGTAATAAAGGTGATTAGCTGAGAACGAACAAAAATGTTACGCATACGCCGTGTAGGTCAGGTAGGAGCTTGCGATGACATTCATTGAAGAAGATTATGAACATTTCACAACTAGACTTAATTTTTGTTGCACAGATACTTAAATCGATGAAACTAGGAAATTGTTTGCTAAGTTTTTTTGGGTTCTATAAAGACGGATTTTAGTTTATAAATGTTCTGCTTTTTGCCTTGTTTGAAAGCATTCTACACTGCGGCTGACCAAGAAGGCCCCGGGGGGCTTATATCCTAAACCACAATTACGAAAAAAAAATCAGCTCAAACTTACAAAAGTCTTGTTCAACACTCAAGTTTTAAAGATTCTGCTATTTGCAAACTATGCGAGCTAACTTAACTGATCTACCAGGGCTGTGCACGTTAAGGAACGGAAAACCAGTCCTTAGATGCTTCTTTGTTGCTTAAGAAGAAGATTGTGCGTGTGGAGATCGCACAAAATCAATCAATATTAATCTAGTTTAAAAAAATAACAAGATCTGGTGCAATCTTTTTTTAAGAAGGTTGGGACTTATTTAGACCTTGAGTATTGAAACTCATTCCCATATGGTAGCGATCCCTTTATCTGATCAACCAGTGTTGTTTAAGTTATTTGAAGAAAAGACTGACTTCATTTGTCCGCTTTTGTTTGTGAATTAGACTGCATTCGTGCAGATCGCTGCAGGAAATGAAAGTAGATTCGATTTGTACTAAATTTTGGAAAATGGTAAAAAACGTAATCTTTTGCATACCGAAACTGTAGCAGAAGATTCTACTTATCAAGTTCTTTGTTACTTAAACTCGTTTGTTTATGATGCAATTTTCTTACACTGATCGACCAGGGCTATTCTAAACTATTTGAAGGAAAACTGGCATAAGGTGCTCCCCTTTTGTTTGAGAATTAAAATGAACGCGTGCAGATCGCTGCAGACTTAATCTTTTTCAAATCAACATCAGAAAACATTACTTGTTATGACCTTCTCAATTTTTACTTATCTGCGTATAATGGAGGCTCCTTTTACTGATCTACCAGGGATGTTTTTGTTTATTTGCAAAAAAGTGTGCCTTGAGGTACGTACCTCTGTTGCTGGGAAAGTGGAATGCGTAGGTGATCGCTGATGGATGTTCCTTTTACTGATCTACCAGGGCTGTTGAATATATGGTGGAAAGAGTAAAAGGGACTTCTCTGTTGGTTGAAAAGTGAAATGGGTGGGTGCAGATCACTTTGGTATGCGTAGGAAACAATCAACATACATTTTTATTAAAATTATTGCGATTAGGGTTGCCTGAAAACTTAACTATCTTAAGTTTTTTTACCGTGGCTGAATGAACGTTATTTAAAATGGGCTTTCTTGTTTTTTTTTTTACGACTGTATTTTATACCCAGCTGCCAGTTTATATTCGGCCGGTCCTTATATGAACAAGAGACGCTGGCCAAGAAGCTGTTGCTCATCCGTAGACAGACGATCCTGAATTTCAATCGTCCAAAGTTTAGCCGCCGCTCTGTGATCAGCTGATCAGACGCTGTGCAGTGAGCCTCACAATATGTATTAGACGCTGTCGGGTTTTATTTAGACCTTCAGGTTCATTTTTCAGTTATAACTTTATTGCCAAGGGTAGGCCAACAAGAAGTGTATACTGCTGACAGCATGACTAATTACAACATGCTGAAGACTACTTCTTCCAGTGGATTTTAGTCGATCTTTTCGACAAGCCTACCTTAGCTCAGGGCTATTTGAACCCCGATCTTGCAGGGGTCAAAGATGCGACCTCCGGGAGGCAAGCGCGTTGCTCTCTTGTAGGCCAAGAAACTGGTAGTAAGGATTAAGTAAAGAATATCTCCGAGACCCGCTTCGGGATCACTCCCGTGTCTCCTGAGTCGGTAGCGGAGGATCGGAAATGCTCGAAGGACAAAAGAAAATTCGAATGATGTTAATTATTAATGCAACCTTAATTATTCGGAAAATTGGAATGATTTCATCATTCCATGATTTCAACGATTTTAAAGTTTTTTGATTTTACTCCATAAATATGCTTCAATTTTGACTTAAATTTATGCTTCCTTCGCAGATTTCAAAGGTTTATCTTGGTTGATATCGTTCTTTTATGTACATAAATACAATATTGGCACAGCCAAATACATAATAACCGATCGCACTTCATAACTAGATTCAAAAACAAATTGGCATCTAATAAAGAATTACTGATCTACCCAAAATTTTGTGTCTTCCAATTAAAAAAATTTTCTTTGAAATATCGAAAATTGCACTAAGAAGCCGGATATAGTTTGTAGATCGTTGTACCTGGTCGAGACTTGATTGCGGTCAGCAAGAAAAGAGAAATATTGCGAACTGATTTCCTTACGTGTACACCTCTCAGTTACTTCAATAAATTGCCTGTCTAGGTTTGAATTCTGCAGTTCAGCACATAGGCTTTCTGTAGAACGATTCTGCAGGATAAATATTCTTTAAGTGATCTGCCACACATGCGTTTTCTTTAAAGCATTAAGACGACTCAAAATAACTGTCATATGTCTGTTGTCTCCGAAAATGCTTTGCAGATCATTCAAAGTATTTGACAACAGATTTTTATCACAAAAGAATTTGATTAACAAAGAATAATTGATCAATAATTAATCTTACAATCATCAACGTTTCATGTTTACTTCTTAAATACATTCTTGCTTAGTCACACTGAAATGCCTGCCACTTTGGCGCCTTATAAATACCTGAATTAAATTTTATCAGCATTAATTGACTTATCAATTCCCACAGTGACATTTAAAATCGATTCACTTGATTACTCCCTGATAACCAACGAACAAAACAGTCTTGTCGAGTTCAGACACACGGTGGCATTGTTGCAAGTACATCGTCATCAATAATATCAAACAGGAACAAAGCCGGTCTAATTGTTCACACAATCCAATAACTAGTCAGACAAGTTGTCAATTAAACTTGGTCTCTCTGGCGTA
This sequence comes from Neoascia interrupta, assembly GCA_947623515.1. Lineage (NCBI taxonomy): Eukaryota > Metazoa > Arthropoda > Insecta > Diptera > Syrphidae > Neoascia > Neoascia interrupta. The sequence continues at coordinate 19,630,576 of OX392462.1, read as the reverse complement.
TGCGTAACATATTTTTCTCACTCGATAGACTTCTTTTTATTTAGGATATAAAAATGCGTGAAAAGGTCGTTTGCTGGAATTTCAACGTCACAAATAATTAAAAAAAAAAAAAACAAATCTTATTCTCAGATAATCAAAATTATTTACCACATTAACCCAAATGCCTCCCATGACAATCAGATTCACGATCATAAAATTCAATCAATAAAAACCAAAACGCTTCCAATTTAAAATTCAGAAAAAAAAGTTTCAATCACCCCATCATAACTCAATAAATACAAATGCCAGTTAATTAACAAATTAAGCAGAAATGAATAAATAAAAAATTCAACAAAAAACCGCAGACACTCACACACTTGCAAATGATCCATTGAATAATATATTAAAAAAGTTTCTGAAAACGGAAAAAATATTTCATACTCGCAACTCAATCGAGTTGACGTTTATGTGTAGCATTGCATCATCGCGCCGTGTATTACACCGAAGCGAGTACACTTCAATCTTTTTATATTTTCAAATCTAGAGAGCAGAAGATACGACGACGATGTCGGGTACGCTTCGGAATTTCACGGCGCACGGGGAAGAGTGCGGCAAACAGTTTAAAAATACGTCAGCGCATTTGGTCGCCAACAATAACATTCTCATTTCGACCACAGATACCTACCTACACATTAAGCAAAATGAACATCTCGAAGCATCACAGTGACATTAAAATATCTATCATCTAGTATCTCGAGGCATAGAGAGACAAAGGTCGACAAAAACCGACTATCGTGTCGTAGTAGCTGTCGTCGATGTCTCGTATCTAGATATTTACCGATTCATTTGGACAGACAGAAGTGCCACAGGCACACAGCTCAGACTGTAAACGATGAAACAAGTCAAGAAACTATCATCCGTCGCAACCCATTGGCTGTGTGATACTAAAAATATCGATGTACGTAAGCCGACCGTATGTGTCGGTCTATGTGTTGTGCGCCACAGTGTATCTATGTAAAACTATTCGTATCTATATATTGGCAAGTTCTGTGTCGGTCAAACACTGTTTCATTGGAATTGTTTGCCTCGTTTCGCGTGGGTTTTTGTATATGGATTGTTGTACCGTTGACGATGATGATGATGAATAGAAAAAGAGTTTGTAGGTTATGTGTGTATAGATTGTGGGATAGTTATCAAGTTGGGGGCTATAATACTCCATGAATGAATGTTGTTCGTGTTTCTTTTTTTTATGCTTCATGTCTGAGTTGTTGGAAAATTAAAGGAATTCAAAGAAACAGAAATAAGATGCAAGCTATCGCGCCGTCACCTGATGAAATGTTGATGTTTTGCTGATTAATCACTCCACAGAATCGAATTGGAATCTCCTCGAGATTTTATTTTCACCGGAAAATTTCAAAGTAGATGAAAACATTTTTCGGAGAAACAGAAGAGTCATGGGAATTTCGCATTTTATGGGATTAAAATAGAATGTAGATGTGATTTAGTAAAGGTCGAGAAATTTGGCAGGCATTTTCGGGTGATTTTTGGGCGATCTTCAGTGATCTACAAAGTATGTGGAATGTTTTAAAAGAAACATGTAAAACAGTAAAGAAAAGAATAGGACTAAGGGCATTTTCTACTTTGTAGATCATAAAAAAACTGGATGGGAGATTTTAAAAGTGATCTACCATTAAACTGGGACTGGGTTTTTAAAACAGTTTGCTTCTATGCCTATTCTGTGGTCTTAAGTTCAATTATATATTGGGTAGATCACCAGTTGATATGAGGGTATAGGAATTTAACAGGGTTCCAATAAAACGAATAATTTTATTTTAACCTTTTTTTGAATTAAGGAAATAATATTGGCGGGGAATTCTGTTAATGTTGTTGACCAAAGTCCTTACATCATTTAACAGTTGCCATGTGAAGAACATTTTAGGCTTCAAAACTGATCTACCAATAACCCTGTGTTTTCCTAATAAAAATTGTTAAGGCTATCTTATGACTTTTTTGTAACCAAAGATCGCGATAGATATAAGTTTGTTTCTAAATTCAGGTAAAGAGACAAGCAATTAATCTTAAAAATATTTATTGCTTTGTTATTGTACTAATCCCCCAAAATCTGAAGGGTCCTTGAAAGTGGACAAAGTTACCCCTTATATGATGTACTCTCCTAGAAGAAAGTTGCCCAGTGTAGATCAATATTTTGAGCTTCTTTAAAGTAGTCTAAAATGTACATTGCTTGTACTATAAGCCAGTAAAAAGTCTAAACAATTTTTTTTTTACCTTTCAGATGACCCGGGTGGTACAAAAGCAAAGAACATGGATGACACCAAGCAATTGACCACATCCAAGAAGCAACAAACGCACTACAAGACCACCGTCGGCGCCAATAACCACTTGAGCGGCACAACCAACTCCAGCAACAAGAAACACAACAACAATCAGCAGCATCATAGACAACAGTCCGCTGGCGGAACTACTACAACAAAATCAACAGCAACAACAACCACCACAACCACAACGAGTAACGGTGAAAAGCAAACGACCACCGTCACAACGAAGTCATCATCCACGCCATCGGCAACACCAGCAACAGTAACCACCCACCACCGTTCTGACAAGAAGACCGCCGCCGCCGATAGCCACAACCCGACCGCCAAAATGACCCTAAGCGAGACAAACAAGCTGGCGTCGGAGCTAATCAGCGGCAGCAACAGCAGAACCAACAACAGTGATAGTAGTAGTTTAAGTAGCAGCATTAACAACAACAATAATCACAACCACACCAACAACAATAACAAGAGCTTAGCGAATGAATCATCACCGATGTCCACAACAACATGGAACAACCTTAAGTACCTGCATAAGAAATTCAAGCGCATCGCCAGCGCAACAACCACCAGCACCACTAATCCATTGGAGCACAACGAAGCTACCGAGAAGCGTGGATCGTCGTTATCCTCGTCATCGTCCTCGCCCACATCTACGTCACCATTGTCCGAGTCGCCGCCGATTGTGGCAGATATTGTAAATGGAAACGGGACACATGGTGCCGCCGTCGAAGACCGAGTACCACCGCTAACGAATGGTCATTCAGCAGTGTATACCGCTAGCAGTGCCAACGATAGTAAGAAGAAAACAACAACAACCAACAACAACAACAACATTAGTAGTAATCTAAGCAACAACAGTGATTTAGCCCTAAGTAGTAGCATTAGTAATAGCAGTAGTGTTGGACCAGGAGTCCCGAGGACTTCATCTACATCAACGTCTAGTATTAGCGCAGCGCCACCAACCCCAAAAGTGGCGCATCAATCAACAACAAATCAACAACAACAGCAACAATCAAAGCAGACGACCAGTGGCAGTGCTGATCCCCTTGGACAGCAGCTATCACGTCACGTCTGTCCGTATTGCAATTTGAATTGTACAAAACCATCGGTACTACAAAAACATATCCGTGCACACACAAACGAACGACCATATCCCTGTGATATATGCGGTTTTGCATTTAAGACAAAGAGCAACTACTACAAGCATTGCAGGTGGGTTCTAGTCTAAGGTCCTTCATTGGACTCGGAACGGCCATATGACAGTGAAGTAACTTCGCATTTTTTTTCCTACAGATCGAGATCGCATGCGTCGAGAACGGGTGGCGTTGAACCACCACCAGATGCAGATGATGGATCATTGGGTGCTTCCGATCAGGAACAGGATCCTGATATGAGCAACAGCAGCTCAGATGTGGTAAGCTGTCAAACCTTTATCTATGTCCTTAAAAATAGAGTTTCATCCGAGTTTAACTCGAGTAAAATCGATTCAAGTCGGGATGAGAAATCTTGCTGATTAGGTCATTCCTTGAATAATTAAAAAAAAAGTTTTCAATGTCGATACCAGTTAGTTCCGAGGATATTTAAGAAATTTTTGTTAATTTCTGTTTGCCAAGAATTAAACAGTGCAAAACAAAATGTTGATTTACATTTAAGTTTATACCTTGTCTCCACCGGACACTGATCCGCGATTAACATGAATCTTTAATTTATCTCCTACAAATTTCGATATTTTTCATACAAATTTAAGTCCTCTCGGCAAGTAGTTCAACACAAATCTTCTCAAAAATCGTATTTACCCTTATCACAAACCTCTCGAAAAAGGAAACCAAAATTGTCTACGTATGACATCATGTATGTTTTTCATTGAGTTTTTTTTATAACTAAATTATTTTCGCGCTCCGGGGAAATGTCATCGGCACTCCCTTTTGAGAGTTAAAATGACAAGAAAGAGTGCTTGTAGGGAGACAGCATAAATCTTCAACTAATCTCCTACAAATCGCGAGCTTTGGCATACAAATTTATTAAAAATTCTATCGGCAAGTAATTACGAATAAATCTCCTCGTAAACTTAGTCAGAATCTTCACCAACCTCTGTTATGTCACTTTTAACCATTATCGCACACCTTTATAACAGTTTGAGTCTCGATAAAAGAAACTGAAAATGTCCACGTATGACAGATACGGCACAAACACGTTTTGTATTGGAACTTTTACCACGAAATTGTTTTCTCCATAAATGCCATCGTCACTCTCTTTTGAGAGCCAAAATGACAAAAAAAGAGTGTATAGAGGAATGGTACTACTTTTGTACCTCTTTTCGCTTGTAACGATGGCACTTAGATCCTAGGACTTAAAATAAAAAGGAAAACAGCCTTGAAACCGAATAAGGCTTTTTTAAGCTAATCTTTTGAGCTATACGAGCCTATGTATAACTTCTTCGCCTTCCGTAAATTAAGCGAGCTTTCTTTGAGTCGTAATAGACTCCAGTCTTCGCAGGCTTATATTGTAAACAAAAAACCAATTCGTACATTTTTACTTACTTCTTGTCTTGCCTCTTCACCAGATAAGCCGAACAACGTCTCCCCTTGACGACAGGACATCCTCACCGGCCGTTATGCCGGTCCAGTTGTCTTTGCAGCAGTCCTTGTCAAGTCCAAATTCAAAGAGCTTCCTTCAGCCTGCACACTTGGGCTCTCCCGCAACTGGAGGCACCTCAACCGTGGCCAATCAGCCACAGCAACAGTCAGCAGCTGCAACCACCGCCGCCGCACGCTCCAATGACAAACCCTACAAGCCAAAGTTCCACAATGCCGCCCTCTACGCTGCCAACAAACTTCAGCAGCAACAACAGCAGCACCAGCAGCAACTACAACATCATCAGCAGCAGCTTCAGGAAGAGGCAATTGCTGCAATGGCTAAGCACCAACATCAGCAGCAGCAGCAACAACAACAACAACAGCAGCAGCAGCAACAACTACAACAGCAGCACCAGCACCACCCCCAACCGTCACAAGTTGTGCCACCACAGCACGTGAACAGCGCCATTAAAGTTCCCGGCCATCATTTGAACAACAACCATCAACTGATACCCATGCAAGGACCACTGCCATTGCCGCCACATGCCTCCCCTACCGGCGGCTACTATGTGAATCCTGGTTTGCCACCACATGCCCAGTACTACAGTGCGCAGCACCAGCAATCGCCCTATATCCTGGCAACAGTAAACGCTCAGCGAGACATTATGGCAGCCCACTACCAGCAGCAGCAGCAGCAGTATCAGCTGCAACATTCCGCCGTCATGGTGTCACCCATGCAAGTCGGCAGTGGAGCAACCACCATGGCAAACAAAACACCACCGAACCACCGTGGCTTTCATCACCAATCGTCGACATCATCGTCACAAAGTCTACCCACCGGGGCTGGCAACAACAGTGGTGGTGGTCTGGCGCAGCAGCAGCAGACACATGTGCAACAAGTGGTCAGCAGCAAGGAGTCGTCGTCAAATGCGTCCTCAACAGGAGGTGGTGGGACGATTCTGGGTAACATATCAGCCATAACTGCCACCCCAGGAGGTGGACATCAAGTGGTAAGTTGGATTATTGCTCAATGACTCACTCAGGAAAAATGTTTTTAATGGTCTCCCTGTTTCTCTCTCCCCCAACAGAATGTGGAACTGGTCCAAGAGCATATCTCGAAACTCATATCGCAGAACGAGGCTATCGTAGAAAATAAAGAACTTCTCCTGCAGAAGAAGTACCCCAAGACGCTGAGTCGCTCGAGAAGCTTTACAAACGCCAACTCGAGTGCTTCGAACAGCCAAAACAACAGCCCGGCAATGTCGAATGGCGAAAGCGCCAGCAACAAACTGGCTCAAGCCATTGCACACAAACAGCAGCAGCAACAGTTGCAACAGCAACAACAACAGCTTCAACAGCTTCAGCAGCAGCAGCAGCAACAACAACTCCAATTGCAGCAGCAACAGCAACAACAGCTGCAACAGCAGCAACAACAATACCTGCGAGGCTTCACAGACGAGCACATCCAGAGGCTAGCGCCGAGCACGTACACCAACTCGCTGAACGGCATGTCAAAAAACCTCCACAAGATGGCTGCCGTGAGTATAATGCTGCCTTCCATGGGTCAGCAGCAGCCACCGCTACCGCAACCACTGCAGTCACAGCAACGCATGCCACATGTTCCTATAGCGTCGCCCGCGCCTGCACCGTCGCCATCGCACTCCAGCGCACAGACGATGCCTAAAGAAATTCCCCAACCTTCCATCAATGTGCCATTGAACCTGTCCAAGGCGGTTGACTCGAGCGCTGCAAAGGACACGCCCAGCACCAGTGGGCTCTCCAGAAAACGTCTCTCCATAGAATCGCAGTCTTCGCCTGCTCCTCAAACCACTGCACCGGACAACGTAGTCACCAGCAGTACAAGCAGTGGCAAAAGTCCTGCTATGCACCCGCAGAATCCCAGTAACTCGATCATAAAGAATCTTCTGCTCAACGCCAGGGGCTTAGCCGTGCCCACCGGCGAGGGTGATGACGCCGTGTACATTTGTCCATTGTGCAACCTGGAATTCCGTACTGCAGAAGATCTGCAGGTGCACAATAGCTCGTACTGCCAAGGTACCCCGTCGAGCGCACCCATAAGTCCAGTCTCGTCGCCATCGTACAATTATTTCCGGTCGAATTCAATAAACGTTAGCCTGCCCGAGCTGAATAACCCGAATTCGCTCAAGAAACTGGCCAACTCGTCGCTGTTCTACTCAAAGACACCGCTTTCACTGGTTAAGCTGGCTTGGTCACGTCTGCCAACAAAACCAAGCAATTTGCTGCTGAACCAGCTGAATGCGGCGCACGCGTCAACGTCTGGTGGTGCTTCGGGCTCTAGATCAACGCCACCGTCAACTTCCTCATCGACTCCGGCGCCACTTCAGGAAGTTGTCACAAACAACAGATTTATTGATGCGCCTCTGCCCTCACCTGGACCGCTGCTAGGCAAGACACCACTCGTCGAGGCCTACAACCACAACGAAAGGAAATCAGAGGAGATCGTCATAAGAAAGGTGCACGACGACCACCAATCCTCGTTCCGTTTGTTCAGCAAGCGCTCGAAGAACGACAAGAACTACCAGCAAGAGCCTTCCACCAGTTTTCACCAGAAAAACAATGGACCTCAGCAAAAAGCCAACAGCTACTCCGCCATGGGTGAAACGACTGAGAAGAAGGACGATCGCGCCAAGCGCTTTATGTCCTCCGGAGGCTGTATGATACCGATCTCCGAGTGTCCCGACATCGATATGAGCCCGAAAATGATTCGAACGCCACTTCTCTCCGGTGGAAGCTTTCAAGAAGTCTCCCCTAAGCCGAAGGAACCCCACCAGCCGACCAATAGAGCCGGAACCACTCCCAAAATGATGATACCAGTCACACCACTGACGCCGAGTCTTCCGCCAGGCCTCCAGATGTCCGGACCAACGCATTTTCAGTTTCCCCCCATTAACTCCATTACTGCCTTCAATCCACTGACTCTACCGATCCTTCAACAGGGTGGAGCCGACAAGGTTATTCCTTATGTCCCGGGAATTCCCGGTCCAAACTGTCTGACTCCCCAGCTACCGCCTCCACAGCAGTTGCTAGTGCCAGCACCATCGCGTAATCCCAGCCCGAATCGGCCGAAGCAACCGAGTCCGGTGGTACTGCCAGGCATGATGGAAGCATCTGCATTCAGCCCGAAACCCAAGGCGCTTCTCATGGACACAGACGGGCGAAATGCATCGCCATTCGGTGGGGTGAGCAATCTGCCGAGCGAGTTTACTCGCGTTCCACCCTCACCGGCTCTGCGGGCCCGGTGGCCAACTCAAACCCCAGTAAACCTGGACGTGCCCAAGAAGTCGTTCAACTTTTCACGCATGGCCGATAACGTCAGCCCCCGGAAAGTGAGTAAGCCAACACCCGATAACACGGAAAAGGAAGTTCGTCACTTCAACTTTGACAACTTGCCAAAGGCGCCCGAAATTGTCACCCCGAATAGAGCGCACGAGACGATGACACCGCTGCACGTGGAGGTATCAACAACCTACCGCCGTAGTGTTGAGCTCAGCAACGAGTCCGCTGTTGAACCCTTTGACGAAAAGCCATCTCCATCGAAGCGGTCAAAGTTCCTTCGTCCCACCAGTCTTCCCCTGAAGCCGGGCACCTTCACTCCAAAGCGTCACCATGGTATCACACCAACCGCCAACACCCTGCCACTTATATCGCCAGAGACTCCTCGAGGCTCAAAGGCCTGTGTGCAGCTGTATCTCAACGGACACGCCTACACCTACCTCGGACTCAAGTGCAGCACCAAGATGTTCTATTGCACCGTCAATTGTCCACAGCCATCTTATGTGGCCAATCAGCACAAGCTGTCCATGTACAGCGTGTGGCAAGTGTGCGCCGAAAACAACCCTCATCCGATGGGCTTCAAGCCGAAGACAGTGATGGCGTTGTACGATGCTGCTCAGAAGTCGTGTGCCTACACAACATCTGGGCACGCAGCAGTTTGCTCCACGGTGCACTCGCAGAGCGCGGTAATGACTCCTTTCGAGAACAACAAGACACAATTCTATCACCACCAGTTGAAGCAGTTAGAGTCGCCACCAGAGGAGGCTCCGAAGCCATCCGAATCGCTTGCTGACAAGGATTCGGCTAACAGCCAGCAGTTGCTAGTAGGTGGTTACGAGTCCAACGAGGACTACACCTACATCAGGGGCCGTGGCAGAGGACGTTTCGTATGCCTGGAATGTGGAATCCGATGCAAGAAGCCATCGATGCTGAAGAAGCACATTCGGACGCACACCGATGTGCGCCCGTACACCTGCAAACACTGCAACTTTAGGTGAGCTCCTCAAGATTCTTTTTGACTGTTCCAAGACTAATTTCTTTGCGTTATTTTTCCAGCTTCAAGACCAAAGGAAACCTGACCAAGCACATGCAGTCGAAGACACACTTCAAGAAATGCATTGAGCTGGGCATTAACCCTGGGCCAATGCCCGAGGACGGCGTATTCCAGGAGCCCGACTTTGAGTATGACCAACAGTCGATCAATTCAGGGGGTGGACGTACATCGTCCCTGCCGGGAGAATCGGACTCGTCAGACTTTAGCGAAAATGAAACCGAGAGCAGTGGTAAGTTTGAATTTGCCCTTGTCACACGGATTCCATGTACTCATCCTGCTTTCATTTTCAGATGCTGAAGAGTCCAAATCCCGCCTGCAGGAGCATGAGGCTGCTCGGTGCCTTCTGTCGCTCTCTATGACACCGCCGACAGTCAGCAGCGTTTCGCCCAAAGACTCCTACACATATCAGCAAACCGAGAGCAACACACCCCAGCAGCAGCAACAAGTGCTGCGTCGTGTGGTCTCGTTCACTTCGCCAAAACCGCCTTTTGACTATCAGAAACAGGAGCAGTACTACTCCAATCCAGAGGAGTCAAAGCCGAAGCTGCCGCGCAGCTTTGACGAAAGCACCGTGCTGCCCATTGACCTGACAAAACCTCGCCCCCAAGAGCCCGTCGATGTGAAGCCGAAACCGATGGTTCTGCCACAGATGCAGCATCAGACGGCTGCGCAAATTCGCGACATAATCGGCTCGGTGAGCAACGAATCCATGTTCATGAAATCCCTGATCAATGTGACGGACCGAGTTCGTAGCACGATCGAAGGTGCCAGGGAGAGTTCTCTGGAGGCGGCATCGGTGTCGAGCAGTTCCTTTATCTCCAGCATCACCACGGGTACGCGCAAGATGAATGCTTCCATAGGGACTGTTGCATCGGCCGTAGTGGCGATAGCCAATGTTATGAATCAGGCAAAGCTGAATGATCTACTGACCCCAACCGTAGAGGAGCTGCCAAAAGTTAAAAACGAACCTTTGAAGTCAACGGAGTCCTTAACTGAAAAGGAGTTGCCAGCCGTTGTCGCTCCCGCGACGGCAACAACTACCGCTGATGTGGTGGCGAAAGATCCACCGCCTTCAGGTAAAGCGAAAGCTCCAGGCAGTGCCAAGAGTGTCGCTTCCGAGTACCTCAAGATGACAAGCCTCAAGTCCAAGTCGAAACCTGATGAAAGCGGCGATGAGAGTATGTCAGACCACGAAACAGCCGAAGCGCAAGCTCCACCTACAACATCGGTATCCACGTCGTCGAGTGCGCCTGATTTCTCAGGTGTCCTCGCTCGAACAGTCATCGTTGGCGAGGACGGCTTCAAGAGTTCGTCCAATGAAATACAGCCAGTGTATCCGCGTGTTCCGATCTCCAGTGATGGCCGGCCCGAATGCACTTTCTGCGGCAAGACCTTCCAAAAGCAGCATCAACTCGCCCTCCACATGAACATTCACTACATGGAGCGTAAGTTCAAGTGCGAACCTTGTGCCATAAGTTTCCGCACCCAGGGGCACCTGCAAAAGCACGAACGTTCCGAGGGACACCGCACCAAGATCATGATGACGTCGACATTTGGCGTGCCTACGACATCGAATCCTCGACCGTTCGAGTGCACTGACTGCAAGATAGCTTTTCGCATCCATGGCCACCTGGCCAAGCATTTGCGTTCGAAGACGCACGTCCAGAAGTTGGAGTGCCTACAGAAGTTGCCCTTCGGGACATATGCCGAGATCGAACGGGCAGGTATTCTCCTTACCGAGATCGACACAAGTGACTGTGAGAACTCGCTGATTAGCCTGAAGGCCCTGGCACAGAAGCTCGTTGACACGAATCCCGCTCAAATGGGAAGTTATACAACGCCCTCCGGCATGCAGGATGTGCCCAACTCGAGTGCGAATGCTGATAGTGGCAGCGAGGATGGCTATGATGCACAGAACTCGGCTGATGATGCGGCCAGAGGAGAGGAGAACTCGAATTCAGCGCATCATGTGGGTCTGAAAAGGCGCAATCAGGCAATCAGCAGTAGTGATGAGGAGCAGCATCAACTGGACGGGGTCATACCTGAGAAGCGACAACGAACACAGAGTGAAATGTCGTCAAATTAGGAAGGATGCAGGGCGTTTGTCGCGGTCAAAGAGCAAGAGTCGTGGCAATGTGCCGATAAATGAATTGTCTCAGCTATTCAGCAAACCCAGAGAGTGAATAAATTGCCCCAGAATCCATTTGACTATGGTTCAAAAGAACTGAAAGTGGCAATGAGGCCGTTCCAGCAATTCAGCATCATTTCTCTAAGTAACAAGGATGTCTTCAGGAATTCAGCAGGCCAAAATACTTTCTTTGATAATGGCTGTTGCAAGAATAAGCGCTCTTCTGAATATTTTTCCGGAGGTATTTTTTTTTCTAAAAGGAAAAATCCTATTCAGCTATTAAGCAAGTTAAATGTTGGTAGTAAAGCGGTCGGTACAGTTTGAAATCATCAAATATGGGCTAAAAATACTCTCTAAACTCAAGTGGTCGACAGCTCTATTCTTAGCATCAATGAATAGAAAACTTGCTATTCAGCAAGTAAAAATATTGTTTTAAAAGGAGCCCATACAAGTTCAAATCGTATAATATGGCCTAAAAATACTCGCTGAATACACGGGGTGAAACTGATTTTGTCAAAGACAGAATTACCAGCTAAGTAATTCTGTGCTACACTCGAGTGCGAAATATATTTCTTTGCTCTTGTCTGGAGACATGCACACCGACATGTAGCGACTCTTCGAAAGACAAGAGAATTATGTGCCAAATTGTTTGTTTATATTTTTCTACCAATCGTTTTTGTGTTTAATTTTTTTAATTTTAAGATCACGTGCTGTGACTTTGTTCGGCTTAGCCTTTATTTTATTTTTACAATTTCTTATAGTGTTTTAATTTGCCTTGTCCTTTTTGTTGTTGTTGTTTCTGTCGATGATGACTTCAGTGTTGCATAAGTTAATTTTTAATTTAATTTAAGTTTTATCGCGAGACTACGAGACTCCTTTCGTTTAAATCTTAACTTGTTTTCTTAAAATAAAAAGAAAAAAAAAAATTAAACTAAAATATACAAAATGCTGCGATTGTTGTTAATTATTTAAATCTTATCAAGGAGAATGAGTGATATTCATATAAAAATAAAGTAAAAGAAATAACACAGAGGTTATTAAAATTATACATAAAAAACTGTAATGTTTGTGTATTTAATTATAATTTGATAAATGAGAGTAAAGAAGGAAACAAATATAAAACTGTAATATCGTACGATATCGTAGAATGTAATCTTTTTTATAACAAATAAGTCAGTGTATATAGTTAAAACAAAATAATTAAATCAATTTAAATGAAAATAAATGAAAAATAAACTTTTTTATTTTATTTAACATACCAATCCTCTATCGTTGTAGGCTAATAAAGTGATTTTAATCTCATTATATTTGTATTTTGTAATATTGTATACATACATAAATATATATATACATACATTTACATTTATATATCTATCTATATACATTATAAGAAAAAATAAATCAAAGTAACAGATAATTATTAAACATATTATTATATATAAAGAAAAAAAAGATCGTTTTCAAACGAAAACCAACTACAATGAAATAAAAAAAACTTTATCAATGTATTTAATTGGGTTTTTCTGTTGTTGTGGACTACTCTGCGGGAGATGGTGGGTTCGAATACCGTCCGGGGCTATTAAGGTAAAGTATTCTGCGAAAAACTGGCAAGTATCTTAAGAGTAACGTTATTGTCAAGAGAAAGCAAACCGGCGTCGTGTTTTTCGAAATCATATAAAAAATAGTTTTTAAATAACCATTTCAGGTAAACTGGCAACGATGTTTTGCAAATTTGTGGCTTGTGGACATTTGTAATTGAAGGACCGATGGCGACTACACTGCGACTGTGCAGTGCAATAAATTTTAAGGCTTAACAATAAAACCATTGCCACATTGCTTGTAATATGTCACCTTTTTTCTCTTGAAATAAACGAAAAATAAGCGATGTCAATTTCTTTAAAACATTTGATTCTGAGCTTTATTATGCATCGACAACATCGCCAGAGGTTCAGAAGTGATTTTAGGAGATTTTGGCTAGTGAGAATTCCTATTAAAATAACTTTCAATAGACGTATTATAATATGTCTCCACCGGACACTTATCCGCGATTAGTATAAATACCCAACTAATCTCCCTTAAATCTCGATATATACCATCAAATTTAAATCTGCTCGGCAAGCGATTAAAAATACATCCCCTCATAAATCTCGATTACACTTTTTACACACCTGTTTATGCCACTTTTAAACTAAAACTGTCCACGTATGACAGATCTGCCACAAATACGTTTTCTATTGGGTTTTGGATTTTTACAATCTCGCTACTGGAAAATGGCATCGTCATTCTCCTTTGAGACCGAAAATGATAAGAAAAGTGCTAGTGTCAAATTGAATCCTGCTCGTCTGGTGGAGGAGGTACTTTAGGATTTATTTTTAATTGTATCCCGCTTATCGCTGTTTCATGGCCGGTGGAGACATAGTATTGATCGGGGACTTATCGTAGATAGGCCATATTCAGCTAGAAATCTCATAAGTCATAGAACATAAGATTACGCGAATTTTCAAGCTTTTGTGATGATGGTATACGAATATGTAATGCAAAAAGCTCAAACTTGCTTCAGCTTCGTTTTAGGCTGACGTTTATGCGTTTATGCTAAGCTTCGGCCTTAGCGTTTCGTTGGCGAATCATAAAGAATTAATTTTTCGTTACGTAATGTGACTACAAATCGAAGCTCTAGTTCAACTGATGCGTGAATTTTTTCTATACATGTTTAAATTAATAGTTTTTAGGAGTCTTTGACATACGATAAAGCTGAAACATGTTTGTAATTTCCGCATAAGGTTAGCTCTTTTTTTCTATGGGAAAATTAACAGCGCAATGAGATATCCTAAGCTGCTATCCTATGCTGCTAAGATTTTTGTCAAACGTGGATATGTATTGAGTCCGTCCTTCACACCAAGTAAATGCTTGAAAAAGACGTCTTTTCAATAGCGTGTAACAATTCCCAATAGCGAATGTCAAAGTAATCGTCAGCCTCGACAATGGTTTTTCAATTTTTCGTATTGGCTGGCATGCGAACCGGCGATAACGCCGACATTGTGAATTGATTGAAATCCATTTGACAATGTGCCCCGGGAATCTCGTTCGCTCTCTCGCGCTAAATGTTAAACAGCCATCTCCCTCCAATTTTGACATACATAGATTGTAGCAAAAGCGTTCCAAATTGCACTTAAGCAAGGAAAGCTGATTTTTGGTTTTTAATGTGTTCTTTGAAAGCAATAATTAAAAGTGGTTCTGAATAGTGACAATTTTTATTTTGAGTAATAAAGATTATTGTGAATATAGTAAGGTTAGGTCTATTCCTTTACTAGATTCAGCTGTCGTTAGTGGTTAGAAACACACTAATGCTATGTCTCTATCGGCAATTAAAAGACAATCAGCAGGAGACGTAAAAAAATAAATCCCAAAGCTGCTACACCGGACAAATATACGATCAATTTGACACGAACACTATCTTTCTGTCATTTTGGCTCTCAAAAGAGAAAACGAAAACGTTCTTGTGACAGATCTGTCTACGGGGAAAGTTTCAGTTTCCTGTTTTGATTCTCAAACTGTAACAAAGGCACAGAAAATAGGTTTTTGAAATGGGTGAATGGGATTTTTGAGAGGATTTATTTTTAATCGCTAGCCGAGAGGATTTAAATTTTTATGGTAAATTGCGTGATTTGTAGAGGATTTATTAAAGTTTTATATTAATCGCGGATTAGTGCCCGGTGGAGACATGGTATAAGTGTGCGTTACTGTACGGAACTCACTACCTAATAGTTCAGTATTTTAGTCCAGATTTAATTTCAATCGTAGTAGCAATATATTTAGCGTTGCTAAATTTCAACCTTGTATTTGTGTGAAAGCCTTATACTATGTCTCCACCGACAATTAAAAGAAGCTTAGCGGGAGACGATTAAAAAAATAAATCCTAAAGTGGCTCCATCGGACAAATATAGGATATATTTGACACGAAAACTCTGTTTCTGTCATTTTGGCTCTCAAAAGAAAGTGGTGATGTTATTTCCCAGGAGCGAAAAACGATTCGCAATAGAAAGAGTCACAATAGAAAACGTACTTGTGACAGAATAGGGTGAATGGGATTTATGAGAGGATTTATTTTTAATCGCTTGCCAAGAGGATTAAAATTTGTATGGTAAGTCGCGTTATTTTTAGAGGATTCAATAAAGATTTATATTAATCGAGTATTAGTGCTAGGTGGAGACAGGGTATTAAGGTACAGCACTTATATCGAATGCCCAATTTATATAAAGTTTATTTTAGAATCATTTGTGTTTGCTTTTTTTGGACCAACTCTTATCATTCCGGTCTGGCAACGCAGCCCTGTAAATTGTTTAAAATCATAGCACACGCTCAGGCGATAGTGGTGTGTGCATTGACTAAATAGTGTTGCACGGTAATCGGTTATTTAGTTGACGCTTAGTAAATACACAACCCGAGATCGAAATGATTGCAAACCCAGCAGATGTCGCTTCAATTCAAAAGCAATGCTTGTGGCTGGCTGCTTTTAAATACAGTTTCCCGTCTGTTTGCTGTTAAAATTAAGGATTCCGATAAAAACAGAACTCACCACAATTAGTTGGACAGTTCTTCTTCGATGTAAAAAATTTATTCAACTAAATATCTTCACCAATCTTTATAACAATAAGTAAAAAAAAACCAAAGCAACTGCTCATACTATGGATATTGGCCTTAGGTTTATAGTCTGGATTGAAAGTAAAGGTACTCCTGCAAAATATCAAAAAGACAAACATTTTAGGATCAAAGTAACTCGCCAAAGTAATTTACCATTAAAAATCCAGCCCCTAAGCATAATGCTTTCGACTTTATATCCATTTCTGGATCGCTGTAGTAAATGTTCGTTGTATACTGCGAACTTCGCTGTGACCACTTTCGATGGATCGAAGCTTTCATATCCCTGCCAGCGTATATCTGTAATAAGGTCAAAATTCCACCATCTTCGAGGTAGGTTGTTTAGTCAAAAATAAGTCAATAAAACAAACCTTAAAATATGTTTCCTTAGGTAAGCAAAAACAGCAAAATCCTGCATTATCCTGCCCCTCGATGCGATACAAATGATCATGGTTACCGTCCTCGATGACATACTCGGGAGCCAATACCGAAGGTATTTCAACTATCCTCCCCAAAAGATCCCCCGGCGGTGCCCACACTTCAAGGTTTCTTGGCTGACAGCAGAACATGCCCAGGGCGAATTTTCGTCGCAGAGACAGCGCCTCCTGATGGGTCTTGTCGAGTAGATGCATCTGAAACGGCCGCCCTGAGCCCCATATTAGGCGATCATTGGCCTTGGAGCTCTCAGAAGCCGCAAATATCGCCTCGCCTATAGGTGTGCGTACTGTGTAACGATTCTCCGATGACACTGATGTGAGAGCTTCATTTCAATAACAGGGAAGGGAAATTGTTGGGAAAAAAGTGCAACATGAAAGTGCGGGTGCAAGCATTTTAAATGAGGTCCTGTGAGGGCAAACATTGCAATCTATTATACTTACTATCGTTCAGTTCGAATGTCTGTTCAATGTGAACTGATGGCATATCGGCCAGTATGTCATAACCGGTAAGTGGTATGAACGTACGACTTCCATTGACAGGGGAACCCTGGTTTTCTATGGTCGACACCGGAAGAGGAATTCGTGAAGGTGTTGTGGTACCTTAAATTGTGAGAAAATATTTAAACCGAGGACTATTTAGTCTAAAGTTTTAAAATTATTATTTATACCATAGGACTGTCGCCTTGGGACAGAAGTGATATTTGTCGGGCCATCGAAAACTGAAAAAAAAAAAATGGATATTAACATTGGACAAATGGACTAATAGAAATGTCCTATTCTAGCTTTTATTCTCTACACGATCCTACATAACTTTATAAGATATTTTTGCGCTGTTATTTGTAAACAAACCTCTTTTGTCGACAGTACCCTGTAAAGTAAAAACAAGGTTTCGATGAGAATTCAAGCCACGCTACCCACGGCGTTCAAAATTAAAGTCTTAATAACGCTTGAAATTTAAATAAGCCGTCTAGTTAAGCCCGTCTAGTAAGAAAAAAATCATTTAAGCCACTAAAAATTGATTTCCCTGTTGTTTTTCTACAATCGACTGAAAACAGTTATGTCGTGTCCTTTCCCCTGATGGAATAATTAGGAGGCAATTATCCCACAGGCCGCAATATCATAGAAAAACATTGGATTTTACTGAATTCGCTCGCAATTATCTACTAACTAAAGGTGGCTCTATACACTCCATCCGGGGTGGACCTGGGCCTCAGCAGACAAGCTTCGCCAGACAGCTCTGTCTCCAGTCGTCTACAGTTTCGCTCAGTTGGCAGTTTCATGCCAGTTTATATAGAAATTTATATTCAATTTTAAAAGAATGACTTTAGTTTTAATTTTTTCTCTTCAAGAATGTGAGAGGTTTATTAGAGTGGAAGTCGAGAAGAGTGGATCAGTTTTACTACTTAGTTCATATTTGGAAGCTTACTAGGGCTCTCGTCGGTAAAGATCTTTTCCTTCTGTAAATGGGGGCTGCTAAAAAAACAATCGGTCAGTATCATATTCTGAAGCGGCTGACATTATTAATTACACCCCTAAGCAGAACTGCCGACGTTTTTCTCAACGCCTTAAAGATACCACGACCAGAGCCTGCCTGGGATAGATCGATGTGCAAAGAAAATGCCAGCAAGGTAAAAGCCTGCTTATGGTCGGGTGATAAAATGCAAGAACTTCGGGGTATTCACCTAAAATGAAGTAGCAAAAATCGCTGTGATAAGAATTAAAGCAGATTTTTAACAACGTTTAGGTTAAGGCAAAATATAGGCTATAGAGCTAGAGTAAGAAGCCCTATAGAGAAGATCAAAGCCACATGCTTTAAGTATGTCTTTTAACGAAGCCAATGTTAAGCTTTGGAGGCCAGAATGGCATTAAGACTGCGGTTATCAGTCTATGACCCAATCAAAAGGTTCCAAGACCATCTTAATAACAGGCCCACAGAGCCCACTTTCCACTTTTCTATTATAACGACTCATCAAGAGGAGCTGGAGGAAGTTTGAGCACATAGTTTTTAAAACATGATCAACCCTTGTCGCCCCTTGACAAGTAATTGAAAATCGTTAGAGCGTCATCTTCATGCTAGCGCCACCAACTTTTTATCTGCAACAACGAAAGCCCAGCCAACTACATCAAGTTGGAAACTATGAGTCGTCGGCATTTTATGGCCTGGTGCAAAGCAAAAAGAGGCATAGATAGTCGACTTGTTGAAGTCAGACCACGAGCCAAAATCTCTAGCCCCCCTGACCCTGCGGAGATATTGTAAGGTTATAAAATCTGAGGTGCCACATGACCCGAAATTAGTTTCATTGATATCGAGCCTAGAGCCTATATTGTGCCCGATGATGCAAGATTTCAGTCTCTTTTATGGGTTGAAGATTGTTCACATATAGGTTAATGGAAAGGAAAGCTGATGTTCAGCTTAGTCGATAATTCGACTGCCCCTGCTTAGGCTAAAGTTCCTTGAGAAGCAGCTCGGTGGTGAGCAATTTTCTTTTTCGGTTGGCACAGATTATTCCACACCACTTCAAGGCAGCCTCTGCTAATCGGTAGGCTGATATTGCCCTAATCCAGAAGCCATGGATCCTTGCAGACAAAACCGTAGCTGGATTTTGGCAAGTGACTATGAGCCTTTCACCACTAAAGGACCTAAGGTCTGTATTTTAGGTCTTAATTTTTTCTTTTACCCAACTTCAGCGACGCAAGAGGACATTGCTTGTAACTGCAGCACGAGAACGACAAACCTATGTGGATCGCCTTAACATACACGCGCTATGACGGAACAGGGTGTGGACTAGTTGAACTAGTACGCGTGGCGCCCAGGAAGTGCGAATAGGCGAATCGTCTCACATGTAGTAGATGCGGCAGTAGTGAAACAAATGGAACCTAATCTAAACAATTGCGAAAAGGGATCACAATCCACTTTCGTTACTCAAACTAGGCAGGAAGTCATTGGCGAAATTATTGTAATTTTTCTCAATCAACACAGAGTCACTGGTGTCCATCAGGACCAAAACTAAAAAATTTGCAAACTTTCAAGTCAGAAATCAAAGTATCAGAACTCAGAGAAGCCATTGCCACACCTCTCATAACGATGCATGCTATGTTCGTTAAAGGAGCCGACTACGGTTGATGAATTCAGCAGTCTCTAATGACAAAAGATCCTTTTAAAGATTGTGTCAATGAAATCAAACGAAAGATAACTCTTGCCAATATCTGTTTCTTTGGGCTACGAGCGCAATTGAGTATCAAAGCCCTCTCCAAGCAACTAAAGTGTCCATTTATAAGACCCTCATCAACGCAGTCCTGCTTTACAGTGTAGAAGCATGGACCCTGTGAAATCCGAATGAAAACGCTTTTGGCTACTTCCAGAGGCAAAACCTTCTGACATATTATGGTCCTGTCTGCATACACGGAGGTATATAGCGGCTATACAGCTGCACCGATCTAGCCAGAGGAGTCAAAATATAACGGCTACTATGGCTGGGTCATCTAGGGCGGATGAAAACAACCAACGCCCTGGCCGGCCCGAAAAATCTTTGAATCCACCCCGCAAGGACGGCGGGCGCAGTATAGGAGTGCACCAAGACTCAGGTGGAAGGGGACCTCAGCCAACTTCGCCTGTCAAGCTGGAGATAACTAGTTGAAGACGGAGCTGTATTATGTTATTTGAATATTAGCTAAACCTTATCAGGACACTGATATACAGAACGTTTTACTGAAATCCCTTTATAATTTGGGCTCTGATGCACCCTGACACATTTCGGATGCCATTTCAACATTTCAAGCAGTTTGACCACCTACTTTCACCCCAAAAGGGTTAAAAAAAAATCCTCATAGGTTCACGCTTCCTGAGCTCAACCTTAGACGTACACCGTTGAAAATTCATTGGTATTATTTTTGGCAGAGCATCACGAATGTGGCACAGGCGGTCTTTCCATCGACAGAAACGATAAAAACCAAAGTGCATCAGCATTTAGAAACTCTCTCTCACATCACATTTAGACACTTATTGTGGGGCAAGTCCCACAAGCTTTTATAAGCACGTGTATCTAAAAGCTTTAGGAGCGATAAGATAAACACAAATCCATTGAACAATTGTTTTTAGATTCGTCATCAAGTTTTATTAACGATTAAGTATTATGCACAAAGCTAAGGGCTGCTTTAGTTATTGTTAAAAATTATGTTCCAAAGCTGGTTTTCAACTTGTAAATTTAACGATGCATTAAAGTTGCTGATTTTTTCTATTATCAAAGGGTTATAATAACCAAAATATTTTCGACATTCCTATTTAAGAGTTTTTTTTTTGTTTCAACACAGCGAAAAACAATTTAATGTTGACTGGAAAAAACACTCCCATTGTAGCTGATAAGATAGCCGCAGCCCGCAGTAGAAACAGCTTTTCACTCTTTTTGTCGCAAAGTTTATGAAAATGACTAACTACTCTGTACCGAGACAATCGCATACCTGGTGGCTCAAATCTTGGCTGCTGTGCTACACGAATCTCGCTGTCATAATGCAAATTCCGTACGGAGTCATCCTGGAGCATTATTTAAAAAAAATTAAAGAGGCACTCGAAAACTTCCACTAAAAAAACAAAACAATGACTAAGTTAGAGGCTAGACTTTGCTAAGGCGACAACAATACCGAACTGATAGTAGTTCATATCGGTTTGCAAGTTGATAGCCGCTGTCTTGGTGCTGATATCTCGAATCCGGTATCAGATGGGTGATAAGGGCTTAAAAAGCTGCTGTAGCCGATATAGATTGGTCATCACTGTTAGTTGCGGTTGGCTGTTAGTGGAAGCAAAAGTTTGGCGTATGAGTAATTAACCGATTAGGCTTTGTGCCATATCGCGGGATTTTAAATTGAGGCGGCTACGGCTGGGTACTGACATACAACTCATTCTGTTTTGGTAAAAGAAAAGCTTTTTGCTAAATACGATTTAAATTAAGAATATAGAGTGCTGCAAATGATAAAAATCGCAAGGTCGCAAGTATTTATTTGTTTTTAAGCTTTTTGTAAACAAAATGCTTTGTTTATGAAATCAAAGAAAGTTTTGAGGACAGCCTTTAAAGAATGTACCTGACGAAATTCAATTTTTCGCGATGGTTCGCCGTATAACTTGCAGTGATTTGATAATGACGCTAGGAGCTAGTGGGGCGGTAAGGCATCTTTTACAACAGTCTGAAATCATTTACACTAAGAACATTTTTGAGTCACTAAGAACTCAAAAATGATGAATGAATATATTTGTCCGCACTTTAAAAAACCCGAGTCTGCATCTACTCATGTTTAACCAATTTTCAAGATATTTCGAAAATATTTCAGGAAGATCTAAAATAATGCATCCAAGGTAGGTGGTATGCTCGTTGCATGCAACCCTTTAAATTTAACCTGCTTCGAATGAGCAAAGATTATACTTTGTCTAAGGATGAAAGCCTGGGAGTCAAATCAGTTTCTCACAACAATCCACTTTTAGTGTTTTACAGAGCTTGGTGAGAAAAAACCTGGTGCTCTTGTGTGGATAACTTACTTAAGCAACAAAATTCAAACTTGCTTCAAACTTCAAACGACACAACATAAAAGGTACTGAAAGCGACTACCAGCGTTTAAGAAAAGAGAGAATAACTTGGAAGAAATAAATGGAACGCTTCAATCTAACGAGTTCAAGAGAGGGCTCTTGCAAGAGCTCGGCTGGATATCACGTACGGATTTTTAGCTTAAGAGTTTAAGTTAACATCTGATATTTCCAAGCTTCCAAGCTAGGGTGATTTGTGATTTTCACATTCTGTGACAGTCAATGTTATTATTTAAAATAATCCATCTGCGTAAAGTCATCATCATCATGATTTTCGAATGCCGCTTATCCTTTAAAAGGGTTGCGGAGCGAGGGTGGCTAAGTGGTCTTTCCATCGTTCTCGATCCTCCGCCACTAACTCAAGAGACTCCCGCGCAATCCCCAGGCGGGACTCAGAGAGGTTCTTTACCTGATACCACCACCTGTTTATTGGCCTACATGGGAAGCGACGCGCTCGCATCTCGGCTAGCATGACCTGTCTAGGAATTTTGTCAAGGGGCATGCGAACAACGTGTCCAAACCATCGAAGAATCGATTGCTCCACTCGGAGTAGTAGCTGCTCAACATTAAGATTCCCACGAGTACTGACGTTTCTCACTCTATCCCTTAGAGTAACACCAGCAACGCACCTCAGGAATCTCATTTCGGCAGCTTGTACCCGCGATCTAATTCTTTCAGTCGTCTGCGTAAGGTGATCATAAAAATATTGTTCCGAATCGTTGCTTTAATTAGGCTTGTGATGTGAGAACTTTTTTTGTATTCATGTATGCAGAAAGTTAGCCTAAGTGTAGGCAAAAAATCTAACAAAGCAAAAAGTTTGAAAACTGCGGAACCAGCTGATTTTGACGGTGATTGATCGAGAGCTGTCAGAAGTAAATTGTGAGGATCACAGTTTACGCAGACGAATTTTTGTGATTCGTGACATCACTTATCATAAATCGCGCCAGTCGATTCCACCCCAGGTTAGTTGTGAAAAACCCTAGTGCAACACCCCGTTAATTAAACTACGTACCAGTTCAAACATACTAGTTCTTATTACAGTTCCAGGGTGAACCATTATGCCACCGGAGTTCGCCCGTTCAAGTTGCGTAGCCTTAGCTGTTAATACTATATGATCATTCACGATCACTTATAAGGTAACGATCCACACATTGCTGTATGGGGCTAGATAAAACAAGTGATACAACAAGAGATCAGATCTGAAAATTACCACTCCGACTCCTGTCATATATTAATTTTAGACAAGTGTCAAAAACTGAATTGAAAAGATCTTGAGTGTTTATAGTTTATAAAAAATCTTAATTACCTTTAAATTCGATATGCGAAAATTTGTTTCTTAAAAAAAAAGAGAATAGAAATGGCGATTTTATTGAAATATCAACATGATACAAAAAATCAACCACTGCCGCATATCGGATGGCTTTAGTCAAAGTCTACCTGAGCAAGAGCCACAATAAAATTTTAAACTTAAAAGAATACTTAAAAGAAACTCTGAATAAGCAGCTTCAAAGTTTTAAAAAAGCAAAATGCTCAGTGAAGATTATCCAGACTTCATAAAGAAAGTTTGACTAAGGGATGAGCTAACCATAAAAAGCCTCATAGAATATCTTTAAATATGTAGAAAAAGCTTTCCCCAGATAAAGAAATTTTTGAAAAAGAAATTTTGACCCCAACCATTTGAAATGTGTTGGGGTCAAAATTCTGCCGGGTCTGTGTTATTTTTATAAAATTCAGTTTTCACGATTCTGCTTTTCGAAATTCTGTTTTACATAAAACAGTTTGTGGAAATACCACAAAGGGACATGGAGATCTCCCGAACAATTAACCGTCAACTAGATTGACCCACATTGCGATCGACCGACACTCAGCTTTTCGACTTTACCGGTATAATTGATGTCCGAACTTTCCGAAGGGCCAACATTGATTCCGGCCACTACCTTGTTCTAGCCAAGGAGCAGCTGCGGATATCCCGACAAACGCCAAGTAATGGAAATATTGGGAGGAAATTTGACGTCGGCCGACTACAATCGCAAGAGATCACCAGGTGCTTCTCCAACCGAGTCTCTCAAATCCTTCTACGAAGTCCTATGCAGCCAGCATCAAGTGCTGATAGACAGTGGCAACATTGCCAAAATGCCATCGGAATCCCGCCTCTGAAGTGTTGGGTTTTACATGGCCACTACAACGAAACCCCTGGTTTGACGATGAGTGCCGGGAAGCACATGCCGCTAAACAGAAAGCATACAAAGCGGAGCTGCTCGCGAGCTCTATGAGCATGCACAAAAGGACTAGAGCTGCTCACGAGCTCAACGAGCAGAGGAGGAGAGACGAACACCGGCTTCTTCGATGTAAAAAGAGAGAGCACGAGAAGTGCGCGGTTGAAGAGATAAAGAGATCTTACAACAGAAATGAGGTTAGAAAGTTTTACCAGAGGATCAAAAGCTCCTGCCAAGGATAAAAAGTTTGAACTGAATTCTGTAAGGCCATCAAGCGCACGTCGTTGTAGAATCGCAAACGGTGCTGAGGATTTGGAAAGACCACTTCTGCAGACTGTATAACGGCGAAGATGAACCAAATACCGCTGTCAGGCAGAACCAACCATTCAACCCGGGAGAAGACGTTTCCGGCGAAGCATATACGAACGATACCTCCCACCCGACCTGGCGGGGTGAAAGTAGCGGTGTCCAAGCTCAAGTTCAACAAAGCAGCCGAAGCAGACGGCCTAGTTGCCAAACTTTTTAAGTCTGCTGGCGATGAGCTGGTTAGGAGCATGCACCAGCTCATCTGCAAGATATGGTTGGAGGAAATCATGTCCTAATTATGGTGTCAATGCCCGATCCTGAAAAAAGGAGACCCTAGGAATTGTGCCAACTACAGAGGCATCAGTCTTCTTAATATCGCATATAAGATCTTTTCTGCTGTACTGTGTGAACGCCTGAAACCGTTTGTCAACAAACTGATAGGCACATATCAGTGTGGACCAGGAAAGTCCACCATCGATCAAATATTCAAACTGCGGCAGATCTTGGAGAAAACCCAAGAATTTCAAATCGATACGTACCACCTTTTCATCGATTTCAAGGCCGCGTATGACAGCATCTATTGAGACGAGCTATATAGCACACTGTCTAGGTCCGTCATTCCTGCCAAACTCGTCATTCTGTGCAGGATGACGATGGAAAATTCACGCTGTTCCGTCGAGGTCGGCAAAGACCCACCGACCCCTTAGATGTCAAAGAAGGATTTAGACAAGGCGACGCGTTGTCATGTGACTTCTTGAACGCGACAACACCATAGGTGAAATCTTTCAAAAGTCCGTTCAACTACTCGCATATGCAGACGACCTTGACATAATCGGAAGAACAAAGCGTGATGTCAGTGAAACATTCGTGAGTATTGGGACAGAAGCGGCGAATATGGGCTAAGCAGTCAACGAGGGCAAAACCAAGTATATGCTGCCATCAAAAAAAGACACCCAAGATCCACGTCTTGGACAAAACATCACCATCGACAGCTATAACTTCGAGTTAGTTAGGGACCTTGTCAGGATAAGTCTTGCCAATCGCTGTTTTTTTCTGCTAAGAAGGCAATTGAGTAGCAAAGCCCTCTCCCGAGCAACTAAAGTGGCCATGTATAAGACCCTCATCATCCCAGTCCTGCTTTACGGTGCAGAAGCATGGACCCTGGTCAAAGGCGGATTAAAACACTTTAAGCTGTTTCGAGAGGAAAATTCTTCGGACGATTTACGGTCCCGTCTGCATAGCCGGAGAGTGGAGGAGGAGATATAAGATCAAACGGTACGGGTAGCACAGCTACACCAACTTAGCCAACTTAGCTGGGTCATCTAGAGAAGATGAAAACCAACGCCCCGACCCGGGGCAAACATCAAGCCACTCCAAGCGAAGCTAACGCCAAAGCTAGCAAGCCTCAGATTTTCTTCTGGAAACCTAAACTTCGTATCCTCCGATGCTGGATCAGGGCAAATTGTTTAACTTTGAACTTAGACTTTTATAAGGTGCTTGTTTGGTGTTCTAGTAGCTTCATTTTATTTTTGCTTTCGCAAAGTCATCCCGACCGCATGACCGCCAACCGGGAGGACCATAGATCCCTTTTATGACTCCAAGAATGCTGTGCCGGATAATCCGCTGCTTATAAACCTGAGCTCTGAATACGTCAAATAAGCTTACATAAGGTGTTCACTAAATGTTTCGACCTGACTGGAATTGTTGACGCCACCCCATTGAAAAACCAGAAGCACTTGAGACAGCATAGACTTCTTCTGATTGCCGCGCATTTCTTTTGAATGTCTTGCATGTGTATTGTGTAAGGTGGCCATATTTGGCCAAACAAATCTTTGCAACTGCTTTTCCAGAATCGGATAGTGCAACACTAACTCTAGTACCTTAGTAACTAAGAAAATGTTGTCCTCTATCTGGACTTAAAGTTCTACTTCAAAGCCATGACTGCTGTCAGAATTGTTGGAAACGGAAAACCATAAAATCATTAACGGATCGAAGGCCGAACATTTTTGTTAGCTCTCCTTAACGATTACTGTTAAGCAGAAGCTGTTGTTAGATTCTCATTGTAATAGAGTATCACTTCCAGATGAAGCCAAATATTTCATTATTGTGAGGACTTGGGAGCAAATCAGTTTTATAGAAAGTCATTAAAGTGAAAGGACAAAAGAAAACAAAACGTATCCCTGCGGACCACCATTAAGTGGCTTGAAGGTGTACTTTTAATTGGACGGTAAAAAAAGCCAGTGAAACAGCTCCTGTTGGTGTCTACTGTGGCCGATATTCCCCTTCCCAGGCCCCCCTCCATTTTAGCAGTGTGTTCTTCTTATTGCAAGTACATGCAATTATTGAATTGCTCAATCTGCATGCCAAAACTAAGTTGCACTCAAGAGGGGCAATATGAACCCTCGCGTCTCGTCTAGGCAATTTATGCTATGCTATTGCAATCACGTAAACAAACAGTCCGACATGATGCATTAAATTCACACTCACTCCATAAAATATTGCATAAGCCATGCAAATCAAATGAATTATCTCCCCAGCACGAAACAAGTTTTGGCAGCCGATTTCCATGCATTTTACTCCTTCAGCACTTTTCAGTTGCCCCAGTCCTCTTTTTCATATATGATTTTCTTGAGGAAAAAATTTAATTTGTTTTCTTGCCACGGAAAGACGCAGGGGCAGCCTTGCGTCTAACAAATAGCTACAAATCCGCTGATGGACATTGATGTATTAATTTTCGAATGAAGGAAATCAAAGTGCAGCAACTGTCACTGATTATGCACTCGACATAAACAGGGAAATCTGCATTCGAGTGAGTCATTCAAGATGAATGTGTTGTTGCACAAATTGAAATCGAATCGATTGGCATTCAATTGGCACACACTAATTTGTATGCGGGCACCGGACCGCCCTGGTTTTGTAGGCGTGCCCGGGTTTAAAAGAAAGCGATCAAAGTTCGGTTCGCAAACCGAAGTGAAATGCGGACTTGATTGATGACGGCGCGCGATCAGGACTTGCAGATTGCATGAGCTGAATGTGCTGGTATTCGAATTGATGGGTTGCTGGCGATCCAGAGTGCGCGTGGAAAGTTTTGCATACCTCCGTCGGATTTGAAGTCTCCAAGATTTTTGAAAAAAAAAACCTCCAAACTTCCGAGAAAACCCACATCTATCTAAGTCACGTTAAATCGCTCAGCAATTCGAATCCAAATCTCCCTCGCTAAATAAATAAAGCATTCGCGTCGCATTTCACGTTCTGACATCTTTCAATCTCTGAACGATTTGTTTCACATTTCTCGCAATTTGCGAGATTCGCCATGCACCGCTGTCTGCTGCCTCCGCGCAACTTGACGCTCCTGTCATGATTCAATCAAATCGGGCGCAGAATCGAAATGCAATTAGAAATACACCAACTCGTCGTGGAACGAGCAGACCAGCCTTCAGCTGCTGGTGGTCCGTGTCCTCAAAAAGCTACACCGCGAAAAAAGTTGCACGGTGTTCGCCTCCGATACCACCGCACTCTCAGCCAGTCTCGCTCATTAGCAGGGGTCGCGGTTTGATTGACTGCAGCATGGACACGAGATCAAAATCCAAATCCACATCAATCCCAGACCCGGAGGCCTCTCACTTCGGATACAGGGAGACGGAGAGCTGAAGCGAAAGCACTTGACATGTTTTAGTATAGAAGTACGCACGCCACCTGGTCTGGTGTCTCCTTGGATCACAAGCAAATCTGCATCGAATCAAACAGCTGGGTGCGCATGCGTACACTCACAATCG
Organism: Neoascia interrupta; assembly: GCA_947623515.1. NCBI lineage: Eukaryota > Metazoa > Arthropoda > Insecta > Diptera > Syrphidae > Neoascia > Neoascia interrupta. The sequence goes on along the minus strand of OX392462.1, from coordinate 19,602,243 downwards.
CACTTGTGATCACTCAAAAGCCCAGCGTGGGTGTCATCCAAAGTTGATTCAATTAGGCTCACCGACTGTTCCATTGGGTGATATATTCAAATGGGTTACCCGCACAATATGTCGTCATGATTAGTGCGCAGCCGTGCAGTCGCCGACAATTCAAGTTCTAGAAATCTGCATCAATTAAAAAGAAGAAAACCATCTAGCGATCTAGCGATCCGCGCCGCCGCCATCAATCAATCAAAAACCGAGCACCTAGTGAAATTAGATTTGCAAAGAGCTATGGAAAGCTATATATAGATGGAGCTGAGTCCCGAGACTCTTATACCCAGAGGGGAGGTTAGGTTATGAGTTGTTTATGGGGTTTTGGGTGAATTGATTTATACGAGTCGCATAGATCTTGAGGAGGTTAGTGGGTATGCAAAGTGCGGCTGCGAAAGTGGACACGACGACGACAACGACGACGACGTCGAGTCTGTGATTTGAGTCGACGCGGGCGTTGTTCACTGGATTGCAACTTGTTAAGGCCTGCAAGAGGTGCGTGCGCTATGAAGGTTTTTCGGTTAAATGAACTCAATGTGTTTTGAGGTGGCTAGTCGCATTTATGAGATAAACAGTCTGTGGGTCGACCTAAAATATGGAATTAATCGAAACAGCTTGCATTGCAGACACTCGACGATATTTGAATATCTGGCTAAGGCCTTTTCGGAGTAAACAATCTCAAGCGGGCTTAAATAGCCATTTGTATGGAAATCACCGATATCTGTGTTGTTCTTTTACCGCAAGCACTAAGAGTAAGCCATGCCATAGAGCAGCGAAAAATTAAAGAACACTTGTATTAAACTTCACAAATAGCTGTTTGCAATATTGGTGTAATCCCAGCCAAGGATGAAACTCTGCGAAGCGTTTCAAACATTTCAAAAATCCCATTGCAAGAGCAAGCGCTTCCAACATCCACTTGCTTTGATTAAAAATATTCATCCCACAAAGCACTTATTTCGAAAATACTTATGTGTTTCGCCGAATAAAATTCTCGACTCGAAAAAAGAAAATTTAATTAAAATTTCTTCGATCGGCCGACAATTGATTGCCAACAATGTAAAATCCTTTCATTGCGGAAGTGCATTTCATTTCCATTAAAATGCCATTTAGTAGTGAGCGAAAATTTCAACGCTCTCCGGCCATCTGTTGCATGGCAAATTAACCATTTTAGCTGCAAAAATATACATCTTCGTGAGGCATATATATACAATACATCTTGTATCGCAGCACTAAAGTGAATTGGCACACTGTTTGGGGGGGGGTGTTAAGGAAATAAAATTATTTTTAATGTCAAAGCACATGAGGCGCGACTATCATTTTCCCATTGGCAATAATATTGCATCTTGTCTATGCATCTTGTGCTTTTTTTCGGCTTATTATCTTTTTGCAGGTTTTTTTCGGGGTTTTTCCCCTTTCAACATGCGATTTTCGAGGAAACTCTATGCAGCAACGTTTACACGACTTGGCCCGAAAGGCAGTGCAGTGCTTCTTCCTGTTTAAAGAAAAAGAATCATGCAGAAAAATTTTTTTTGGCTTCATGGTTTTATAGTGCACCCTATAACAGGAAGTTTTATTTTATTTGGTTGATGTAAGGTTAACTTTTTTATCGTACTGCAAGATCAAAGCTTGTGATACCTACATTTAAAATTTTGTTTAATTTGAGCCATAATGCAAAGCATTCTTGACTGCTTTTAAAATGTGCTCCTCCTACCTTTGATAAACATGAATATTAAAAGTATTGCCTTGTTTTATCGGTGGAAGGGGCTGGACGAAACTTTCAGAAGATTGCTTTGCTACAAGGACATAATACTCCATGGCGCTTGAAAACATTGTGATTGTGTTTAATAATAGAACAATTCAACAATAGAGTTTAGAAAACCCATAAATTATTCCAAATTTCCTCAGCGTTTAAGTAGATAAAAAATAAATCTTGAAGTGTTTCCACCGGGCAAACAAAAGAGTAACTTGAGTTACGTTATTATGCCTTTTTACCGAGAGTCACGATGACCTTTCCGCTTAGCGAAACACAAATTATTTTTTAGAATACCATTGGATTACGATTACTTATTTCTGACAGGACTTTTTATTCCTTTTTCTAAGCAAAAACTATGCCACTGGTGTGTGAAAAGGGTTTACAGAGGTGTGTAAATTTATGAGGAGATTCACTTTGTAATTTTTTGGCGAGAGTATTTTAATGTCAGTACTAGTAGTACATGCTATATTATTATTATTACCTTTCATAAAACTAAGATTAGTAAAAGAAGATTAAAAAGCAATCTCGAAGTGTTTATATCGGAAAGACATAAGAATAATAAGAACAACTTGACGCAAGCACTTACTTGTTTTCGTTGTGGCTTCCATTATTTAGAATGCCGATAATATTTTCCCGGGGTCAAAAATTTGTTTTCGAATTGCCAATTGAACAATTATTTTTGTGCCAAATGTGTCATACACATGATGTTTTCAGTTTTTTTTTTTTTTTTTTTATAATGCACTCGCGAATATAAGGGATTGGATACCCTTTTTAATGTTACACATCTCACGAGCGGAAAGGATTAGAAGAAGAGGAAAAGGAGGAGAGGTACCGATGCACTCTTGTTTTGAACAGTTGCAAGTTGTATTGCGCAGGAAAGATTGACCGTGGGAGAACATTCCACATTCGCGTTGTACGGCTTATGAAAGAACCTCTAAACTTTACTGTGCGTCCGAAGATGGGCTCGAGGGTAAACTGATGTGCATTCGATCTTTGGCGAGTATTACGGTGGAACGTCTTTAGGGGCGGAATGCAATTGGCTATTTCGATGGAACATTGTTTGTGAAAAAAGCGATAAAACAGTGAAAGACAAGATACATTACGTCGATGTTCTAATGAGTCAAAAGACTTCGCAATGTTTTTGTCTCCAACAAGTTTTAACGCGCGTTTTTGTATCCTATCTAGCAAGAGCAGTGCTGTTTTTGGAGCACCAGCCCAGACATGGGAATTATATTCCAACTTGGGGCGAATATATGCCTTATATAAAATAGCCAAATCAGAGGGGGTGAAATACTTCTTGCATCTTTTAAGGAAGCCTAGGCATTTCGCAGCGTTCTTGGCGACGTCGAATATGTGGTCATTCCAACTAAGGTTGTTATTGACACACATACCGAGAATGGAAAGCGTTTCGGTTTCGTCGATGCAAGTGCCATTCATGGACAATGGCTGGGTGTTTCGGTTTTGCTTCAATGACAGAAGACAGCATTGAGTTTTAGAAGCATTAAACTCAACTCTATTTTGAGATCCCCATGATACAATGCTGTTAAGGTCAGAGTTTAATGAGTTTGACATACGCTGCCGTTCCAATTCAACGTCCGAAGAGCAGGGGCGCGGAACCGAGAACGAATATGAGAAACTGAGGTTACTGTCAACAGCAAAGGAGTGGATTGGATTAGTTGTAGCAGACAGAAGATCATTAATGAAAATGAGAAAGAGTGTCGGAGACAAAACAGAGCCCTGGGGAACCCCAGCGTTAATTTTATGAACTGCGGACTTGAAGCCATCCAAAACTTGAATTGAAAGGTTCGAAAGGTAATTACTAATCCACTGAATAAGAGATTCGTCGATTCCAAATGCACGCATTTTCGACAAGAGAGCTTGGTGCCAAACTCTGTCAAATGCTTTTGAAATATCAAGCGCAACAATCTTGCTTTCACCTAGAAGATGCAAGGAATGATTCCACTTTTCAGTGAGATATGCCATCAAATCACCAGTGGACCGTTTGCTACGAAAACCGTATTGCCGGTCATTAAGAAGTTTTCGTGTTTCAAGATATTTCATAAGCTGATAATTAATCAGCGTTTCCATGACCTTAGAAAGAAGGGAGGTAAGTGCAATTGGACGATAGCTAGAGGGAGAAGAAGAATCGCCTTTTTTAGGGACGGGCTGGACAAATGCTGTTTTCCATCTACTCGGAAAGAGACCTGAGGAGTAGGACCGATGAAAAAGCTTACACAATGGTTTTGCCAGCGCGGAAGAACACCTCTTCAGAACAATGGGGGATATTCCATCTGGACCAGCGGATTTGTGAATGTTTAGATCTCGAAGTACTCTTTTGACTGCACGAGCGCGAAAGTGAATTTGTCCCATGGTATATTCGACGCGCTCAAGTGTAGGCGGGGACATTGCAGAATCAGGGAGCATGGAGCTAGCAGCGAAATGCGCTGCAAGTCGATTCGCTTTGTCTAGAGAGGTGACAGCTGGAATGTCATTGTAAACGAGTGTTGGGATGGAAGATGAGGCACAGTTTTTGACATTTTTGACGAAAGACCAAAAGTTTTTACTACCCTTGGGACAATGTAGTATTTTCTGCCTCAGCTTTTGGTCGTATTGGAATTTGACACGGCGAATATGAGCATTACAATCATTTCTGGCTTGTTTAAACTTTTTTCGGTTTACCTGTGATGGGTTGGTCTTGTAGGACCGAAAACATAACTCCTTTAACCTAATCGCCTCTTACTCTTAATCCTGTAAGGGATAAAGGATCTCATACCAAGGAGAATGGTGTTAGTTATCATATCAGCAGCAGCATCTACGTTGTCATCGAGAAAGCACAAAGACCAGTTAAAACGACTGAAGAAGTTATTAAGGCCGTCCCAGTTGGCTTTCTCGTTGTTTTCAGTTTCTCGTCGATGTTTTCAGTTTCTTTATGATGAAAAAAAAACTGAGCTAAAGGTGTATAATACTATGTATCACCGGCAGTTAAAAGAGGATTACCGGGAGACGATTAAAAATAAATCCCAAAGTTGCTCCACCGCACAAATAGAGGATTAATTTGACACGAACTCTCTGCTTCTGTCATTTTAGCTCTGAAAAGAAGCTAAACGGGCGATGCCATTTCGCAGGAGCGAAAAACAATTTCCGCTGTAAAAATCACAATAGAAAATGTACTTGTGACAGATCTGTCGTAGGTACAGGGAGAGTTTCAGTTTCCTCTTTAGATTCTCAAACTGTTGCAAAGGACCATTATTATGAGAAGATTAGTGTGAGACGATTAAAAATAAATCCTAAAGTGGCTCCATCGAACAAATATAGGATTAATTTGACACGAAAACTCTGTTTCTGTCATTTTGGCTCTCAAAAGAGATTTGGGCGATATCATTTCCTAGGAGCGAAAATCGATTTCCTCAGTAAAAGTCACAATAGAAAACGTACTTGTGGCAGATCTGTCGCACAGGGAAAGTTTCAGTTTCGTTTTTTGACTCTCAAACTGTTACAAAGGTGCAAAAAATAGGTTTGTGAATAGGGTAAATGGGATTTAGGAGAGAATTTATTTTATAATCACTTGCCGAGAGGATCTAAATTTGTATGGTAAATCGCGTGATTTGTAGAGGATTTAATGAAGATTTATATTAATCGAGGATTAGTGCTCGGTGGAGACATAGTATTAGATTTGTATGGTAAATCGCGTGATTTTAAGAGGATTTAATAAAGATTTATATTAATCACGGATTAGTACCCGGTGGAGACATGGTATAACATTAGCAAAAGAAGAAGAAAAAGTAATATAGGAAAGACATAAGAATAACTTGACGCAAGCACTTACTTGTTGTCGTTGTGGCTTCCATTATTGAGTATGATAATATTTTGAAGTCCTAATTGAACAATTAGTTTTGTGCCAAATGTGTCATACACAAAATAATTTGAGTATCCTTTTTATAAAAAAAAAATAACTGAGCTAAAGGTGTTTAAAAGCGTATGAGAAAAGACTTAACGATGCATAAGGGTGAATTATTGTCATTAATGTCTTTTTGAGAAGATTTAAATTTTAATTGTAAATTTACAGAGTTTGGGAGATAAGTCAAAGACTAAAGTTAAACCTACTTACTGTTATGTTTTTGCCTGGGGTTCGTCGAATAAAACTCAATTTCACTTTTATTACAGTCTATGCAACACTTTATTCAACTTCGCTACTTAGAATTCAACACTTTATTTCAATTCGATAACTTTTTACTTTACTACTGATTTTCACAGGTCAACGTTTAAAATATAACTGTCTCGTACGAGCCTGTCACCCGTGGCACCCCAAAATTAAGCACCTTCTAGTATGTTCCATACTTCCCCTTTGGTAATTTTCTACTGTTACTCTTCCACTGAATTCCATGGAGGAAAAATTTGAAATATCAGTTTGCTGTCAATGAATAAAGAGTGAGTGAAGCATTTATTTTGACATTAGTCGCCTGATATCGAGTATCGACTTGTGAGTAAATGTATCGAATGTATCACGAATCGGAGTACAAATGTCACTTTAACTCAGGAATGATAAACAAAAGTTGAGCCAGCTCCCAGAAACGTATGAGCCTCGGGCCGTGTCTCATGATATGGCTGGTTGAACACATAAGTAGGCCGCACTCACACAACTAAAACTGATGCTTCACTTTTCTCCCAATACCCAATACACTACTTCCTTGTCTCTTTATTTAATGTTTGCTGTCAGCTGACTGGAATGACAGTTTGTTCGTGTGTTCGTAAAGTGAATGGGTGCATTCAGCGATTCCTGCATGTCTTTTTCTTATTTCTTATCACCACATAACAATACATAAATTGTGAAAGACTTAAGTTAAGATTAGCGTCCAGTGGAAACAGTAAAAGTGAACTCCTTTTTAATTTTTTCCCTGCAAACCCCTGTCCGTTTAATTTTCTGTACCCTACCCAGGGTATATTAAGTTCAATGTAATTTGTAACGCAGTGAAATAATCACCATAGACCATTAGATCTTTTATCGATGTGATCGAATCAATGCCCGTCTTTCCGTATGTAAAAAACATTTTAGGCCTTAAGTTTTGAGCCAGAGAATTGAAATTTGGATTATATCGCCTTACCAAAGTGTCACAAAGTCAAACGATAGCATTTGGCCTCATGTCACTTCGATTCCAGACCAACTTCAATATTAGGCTTTATATCGCTTGGTATCATATTAAGCTCATGGCTCACGGCACCCAGAAAGATCTGGCCAGAGCGCAGAGGCAATTAGCGATCTGCAAACAGACGCGATAAAGTTCATTTTCAAAAAAAAAGGGGGCAAGAGATTTTGCTTCCGCGTGGTCGCGAATTTGTTGGAAAAGTATGCCAGAGGAGCTGTAATCGGAAAGAACAGTGCGGCTTTCGACCAGATGGGAGCAATGCTAATCAGCCCTTTTCCTCTTTTGGTTGTTCTTGAAGGGGCTTGGGAAGTGCCCATCCGGTTTGCATGAGAATTGTTAGTGTGAGTTTCTCAGTATACATATTCTGGAGAGTTTTGCAGTGTAATGAACTAAGAAACTGTCTTACGATAGCCATTCAGAGCTTTTATCGGAACTGCGGAAGAAATGGCGGAAAATCTCTTTCTTTTTACATCGCTCTCATGGTCTAGTATCCCTGTTTTTCACAGTTCGTTATGATTTCGAAGAGATGAGGTGAGTAGAACAAAGAAGCTTTTGGCGGTTTGAACACGGTGCTCGCATAGCCCCGGCAGACTTTCTAAACTAGTCATGCCTGCGAAGATACAAGCAGACTGTCCCCAGGAACATATGCTAAGAATGAGGTGTTCGACCTCTCAAGGTCTTCATAGGAATTGCGTCTGAATCTGAAGTGTACGCGATGTAGTTGCGGAGGATCGCGATATGAAGAGGAAACTCTTAGTTTTCTGCGACCTTTTTTACATACAAGCAGTAAGGAATATGATGGCGACTAACTGACTGTATTTCTAGATATATTACAAGCCGATTAGATCAAAAAAGCAAATTTTAGTATAGAAGCCAGAAACAAAGCTCATTTTCATAAGAGCCTTAAACGTCAAATAAAGTATTCTTTGTGTGTAATATGTACCCGGGAAGAAACATACGGCACAGAATCTAGAGAATTTTATTTATTTGCCATGCTTCGCAAGTAGAATAAAGAGTTAGGGCCTTACCACAGAAACTTGAGGTAATTCAAATAAAATAAGTGCTTGAGAGTTTTGCGTTTTAGAAGACAATGTTCATCATCTTCCATTTAATTTGCAATAAACGACATCCTTACTGTGAAAAGTATAGATAGGGATAGAAGAAACATTCAAACCCAACGCACTTTGCAGTAGAGTCCATAGTTAACCTTTTAAGCTGTTTCTTTGTCTGAATATCATGCGGCATCACCCTATCTGAGCAGGCACACGTTTCTCTGGGAACCTCATCCGCAGCACTCTATACAACTGGTCCCCTATGAAGAGGGCATTAATGCTAAAAGAAAAACTTGGTAATTTATTCCAGGCACCAGATCGAGTGCCAAGTCGTGCTCCTAAGTACTGTAATTAACAAGTTGTATTATGAAATTGTCTAATACAGCACTTAATGGCAGGAGCATAGGTAATGCACAAGTATGTACCCTTCCTTCGTGTGGCTCCCTCTTACGAAACAAATGCAAACACAAGTGTTATCATCGTGAGCGACCCGAAATCTCCTGTAATTGCCTTTCCAATGAGCGTTTAACTGGTGAACTATCAAGTTTGACATTTAACAAGATACTTTAGAGCAGGAAGGTTTCGTGAACACAAAAAAAGTTTTTAGTCAATATAAAAAAATATTGCAACATGTTGCACGGCACCTATACCTACCTGCCTACCATCTGTGCCAAGACTGCATTTAAGTCGCAAAATATTATAACCTATTCAAAGTCCAGGCAGGGCTGCCAGCATTAGATATCATCTAACATTAATAATTGCTTCATCATTACGGCTAAGTAATAAGGCGTGTCTAATTTGCGGATCTGAGACGTTTGATATTTTCCCCCAGTGGTGTTCTTGAATGGGGTGCGAATGTTTTTTCCTTACCGGAGCTGGAGTGGCTGGAGATACATGCCTGATGGGTTTTTACAAAAAAAAGGTGTCTACAGAAAATTGCTTCTCGTTAAATGCTAAAATTGATTAAATTTCAGGGTAAAATTATATGTTAACTACCTGTTGTACTCATTGTATTGTTGATATTGGCCTTTTGAACTTTTTATGGGGGGAAATATTTACAAAGAAACAAATTAACTTTATCTGACTTAACTAGCTCAATCTGACTACAAAAGTATGCCATGCCAGCCAGCACTTGGAGGTGATAAGGTTATGCAAGGCAATAACTAGACGGATTTAGAAAATCTTATTAAATTTTTCATTAAATATCCCGTTGTGAAGTAATGAAAATATTATGCAGGCCGAGTGCAGAATTGTTTAACGTATAATAGCGGTGTATACTGCAAGTCTCAGTATCTTATAGTCTGAGAAATAGTTCTAGCAAAAATTGTATAACTTTCATAAAAAAAACTTTGAAGGCTTTCAAGGCGCATAAGGGTAATCGTATGCGAGTTATAATTCTCCTTTCTATGCTTTGGGGCTCTTATCATTACATTTTTCTATAGGGAGAGTCCACAGAGCACTTAAGGGGCCTAGACAACTGTATTACCAAAGTGAACTACATTTAACAGCGCATAAAACCCTCTTACTATTGTGTTTATAAGTCCGGGGCTTGACATGTTTCAGTGATCTTTGTTATTAACTCGAAACAAAACCAGTGAGTAAGTGCAACTGTGCGTATGTAATAGCTTCGGTCCATCTGTAACGGACCGCGGTATACCCTATTCCTTTTCTCCTTTCCATTCCTATTCTCCTCTCCATTCCTATTCTCCTCTCCGTTCCTATTCTCCTCTCCATTCCTATTCTCCTTTCCACTCCCTTTCTCCTTTCCATTCCTATTCTCCTTTCCATTCGTTTATTTTCTCGTTTTCCATCCCCGTCCCGTTACCACTTACGTCATTATACCTTATCCCATAGGATCGGAGGTATATTAAGTTTGATTCATAGCTTGTAACCTTAAGAGACCTTAAGGGCATATGATCGAGACCGAATTGTTAGTCGAATGAGCCATGTCCGTCCGTCCCTCCGTCCGTTCGTCCGTGTGTCGGTAGTTTTTAGGCCTTAAATTATGAGCTAGAAACTTGAAACTTAATATCTGTTCTTTCTAGGTCCCGAAGCAGTACAAGTGTAAACATTTTTAAAATCCGCCTACTGACACGCCCACTTTACTTAATAGCTTGAAAAATCAAAGTTGTCGCAGAAAGCTGAAATTTGGTACGCGATATCCTCGCTTAAGTGTATTGTAATTGGCATTTAAAAAAAAGCGAATACCGCCCCTTGTAGGCGTGGTCATACCTAATATGCATTCAAATAAACGATTTTTATTTGATATAAATAAAATAAAAAGAGTGGCGCAACAGCTCGAGGTGAACCAGGGCCAACTTCTCAACAATGTATGCTGGTGTATTGATTTCTTTTACATATTTTATTTAATATATTTGCTTTAAATCCAAAAAACTTGCACTATAAAATGTTCAGATATTGTAAGCTATCAACTCACGTGCATAAATTTTCGCCACGCCCACTTTTGGGTGCGTTTTTAAGTATAAACCAAATTTTTAATATGAAAATGCAATCAACACGTGTATACCACTTCTGATAAAAAATATAAACAAAAATACGATGTTATTGAGAAGGAGTGGATGCCACGCCCCTTTCTTAGGCAGAAGATTCTTAACTGAGAAATTCTAAATACAATTGAAGTTAAATGAAACCGAAATTTAACAACCAAGATTTATGACACAATTCGGAGCTTGACAGTGGTCTATTGGGATGGGGTATCCAACGATTCGCCTAAGCGGATTGTAACCCTCCCACTAGTTTTAAATAGAACAAAAATATTCCTTATAAGTTTTTGTTTGCTTTAAAAAAAAGGGGCGTGGCATGTCCAACCTCTTTAACCGAAAATCAATATTAAGATTGTAATATCCAAGTTTGCGGCTAAAATGTTTGCAAAACTGTTATTCTTTTTCCAAATTCATTAATTTTGTAAAATCAACCTCTAAAAATGGGCGTGGCCAAAAACTTTGTAGGAACGAAATCTAGATAGAACCTGGTGAACCTAATGTGTTAAATTTTATTTCTAATTCTTACCTAAGTTCGGCTAAAAAGTAATCGAAATCCATGTTTTTCTTGAAAATTTGAGGTTTTTGTTAAACTCTGCCTCCAAGTGTAGGCGTGGCCCAAAACTTTTTATAAAAGAAATTTAAAAAACAGTCTTTTCTACATAATAGAATAAGCAAAAATTTTTCGATTTGGAACAAAAATATTGAATAAATTGCATTTAAATAATTACTCTTTAATTCGATGCCACGCCCACTAGGGGCGGTCTGCCGACTTTTTTTTTAAATTTTTAATTCTTACAATCGTTAGAATATGCTAAATGTATAATTTCAGCTTTTCACGACGTCTTACAGTTTTGAAAGCACAGGAGGTTGTTGCACATTTAGACCGATTGTGGGCGTGTCTGCGGTCGGATTTGAAAAAGTTTAACACTTTAATTGCTTCGGATGACAGAGAGCTTACGCACAAAATTCTGCACAAATGTAAGGTCTAAAAATTTACGACATACGGACGGACGGACGGACATGGCTCATTCGACTTAGATCATATGCCCTTAAGGTCTTGGGGGTCTATCGTTATTATTTCTCTATGTTACATTTTCGCCTGTATCAAACTTAATATACTCCATTCTTGCCAAATAGGATATAAAAAGGAACAAAAGGTTTTAAGCCACTAGCATTATGAAATTATTAGTACTCTTACCTTTGAAAATTTCCAACAGTAGTAAGGTGGTAAAAACGCCGTCGAATTAAAGTGGTCCGGACTTTGGCCCTCTGAGCGTTATAGACGCGCTTCTGTGTAGTCTTAGGGCCGGTTTTTCAGTGCTGAGTTAAACCCAGCTTAAGCCAAGATCTGTTAGTCGCGGAACAAAACGAATCTTAAGTTAATTTTGTCAATATCTTCGACTCTCAAAATTATTGACTCTCCCAGCTCTCACTTCTAGAAAAACACAGGAAAAGAAATTCGATTCATTTTCAGTTGTCATTTTACACACAAACACGCAAAGCCACTGCCATTTAACTTAGAAAAAATATTCAAAGAAGTTCATATTGTTCACCAGAGTTGATCTGGGATTAACTCATCGTTTTGGCCAGTTAAGCCGAAACTAATCCCGGATCAATATTAGTTAAAAAAATCATTTCTGGGGTTTTTATCTCAGTTTAACTCGGGAACTCGGATGATCTCGCACTGAAAAACTATGGTGGTGTTTTTTAATAGAACTTTGAACTAGTCACTGGACTATTCTTATCTTTGACATTCGCTTTCAGCAGGAGTTTCGGTACTAGAATACTGCAAAAAAGTAAGTTTCACTTTGAAATGGCTTTTGTTCACTCAATTATTACAGAAAATTGAAAAAATAACCTGAAGAATAGAACTCGGCAGTAACTTCTTACATGAGCTGAAGGATCTAAGCAAAGTAAGCTCGAAGGTCCTTCTATGAGTGTTTCTAATCCGTATACAAAAAAGCAAAGCAGCCGGCAACAGTTTCAAAGAAACGATTTTAAATCGACCTTTGATATCTACATTTTTTTTTCTCAAAGCCTTATAAGGCTTTCACACTGCGAAAATTATGTAGATTTCGTTGACGTTTCGGTTAATTGAATACCAGCCGTCCCATTTGTCATAGTTCTAACAAGTTAAATGGCTTCAAATAAGTGCAAAAACAATTGTAGGTAACTCAACAGGTACTGGAAAATGATTAAAAATCATCTCATTATTAAATTGTATAAAAAAATGAAAATATTTCTTTCATTTATTTTGTAAACAAACTTCATCGGCTGTTTTGTCATCGGCAATTCATTCACAGTGGATGATTCCCACAAAATCTAGTACATTTGTATTCGATTTTATGGGAATCTAGATTCTGATCTAGATTCTGAGTTCCACAAGTGTATGGGAATTCTTAGGTATTAGAGCTGTCTAACTTTAAATATTAAGCCACACGCTTGTGTTGACATTTGCATATGCCACGAAGTGACGATAATCACACACTAATTAAATTTGCCTGTGTCTATCAAAATTCGAAGTTCCCCTACTGAATAACGAATCGTGTCCATCTATCTAATTGTGCTCTTTCACAACAAAGTTGCAATAATCCATGCAATTCGTATCCAATTCACCTCCTAAACATAATTCACAAAAAGCTGTAAATTACAAGCTTTATTACACTATTCTATTCAAATGTCACAACAAATGCTTCAGCTTACGTTCCATTCGCAATCAATCAGCTATTTTAATAATCCACTCGACTGACATTGATTCTAATAATGGTGGTCGTTAATTATTTTCCGTGCTGCGTACTGCGTGGTGACACTGCGCGATTACTACTCAGTCACCCCCAGCAGCAGCCATTCGGTCTATTGCACCTGACTGACAATAATGCAACAATTCGAAACGCTCTCCTCATGCAAATTACGGTTCTTTTTCCTTTGCGCTCAAATTAATTAAACAATCTAATTTCTGCCATACGGCACACCTCATAAACAACATATTATCGCCTGCAATTAGGTAGGCAGTAGGAACATGATTCTTGTAATTTTTCACACGATCCCGTGTTGCGGGTACAATGAAATGCAGATAAGCCATTCCGCCCACAACGGCCCATATGTTAAGAGAGGGACCACCCCCCCAACTTGTTGGCGAACTCCACCCACTTTCAATCAGCATCGAATCGAATTCAAATTAAAAATTCAAATTAAATTGTTGATCCGCAATGAATGGCGGGCTAATTAAAAACTCACTCTGGTCGCGATGGTGTCATAATTCCATCGAAGAAACAAAAAAAAAACGCTCACAGACTCAGTGGCTACTGTCAGAGTCAGTTCGCTTTTGGCTCATTAGGCTTTACCTTCAGCAAAGCTGTCAGCCTAAGCTACGCCCTGGCATGCGTTCAAAATCGCGACACTTTGTGCATACATAATCAAGTGATTGACTGACTGTAAGAAACGCCCTATTCACAACGATTCGACTTTCTTCCAATATTACGCAACATGTATTTGACTGACGTTTTGTGTTGACCAAGTGTCAGTGTCGGTAAAATAACACAAACCTCGGGTAATGTCAATTCGAACAAAAGACACTTAGTATTGTCTGTTCGAATTAAAACAAAAAAAAACTCGGCCATAAACTTGGTTTCTAATTAACGACAATCGGAGGGCGAACAAATCGATTGACACACAATTGGCAGCGCATCAGTGACTTTGACAGGTAATCGGCCACGTTCGAGGCTGTCATCGCAGAGTCGGTTAGTACACAGAGCGAGGCTTAAATTTAAGGATCGACTACCGTTTATGCGGGACACACAATTGACACATGTTTTTAGCCGTGAACGTGATGTTGGAATTGCGTTCTTTACTTGTTTTATTTGTATGACAGTCAACTAGGACTGAGAGGGATGTTGTATAGAGTGTTGACATTGTCCAAGATCGATCAGTTTAATTAGGCTTATTTTAAATTTAAAGAATTTGCTAGCAAAGATGGGACCAATAATTAACACTGATGTGGAGGTAAAAAAAAATGATGCAGCTATAGGCGGTACATAATGGCGCCCAATAATTCATTCGAATAAATAATTATTATGGGCTCTACCTCAATTAACATTTTTCTAAGTACCAGAACTTCACCTGAAAACTTCACTGACCACCATCGGAGTTCTATTATTTAATCTAATTTTCGAGAAAACTTATTGTGGTAAAAATCTCTGTCCACATTCTACGTCCACATGACGACAAGGAATTAATAAGAAAAGAACTACATAAAGCAAAATATTTAAAATATAGAAAAGTCAAAATACAATTGTTAAATCAGGCGTTATAAGTCCACTACACAGCTGACGAACAACTGAAATGTCATCAACTGAAAAGGCACTTTAGTGCTGTAATATTGAGCTAAACTGTTGTCATTAAACTGGGAATAGAGCGCGCACTATGGTGCCATATGGCGCACTAGGGCATTAATTGAATGAACCTTTTGTGTTGGCGCAATTCGGTTACGTAAGAAATCGTATATAAATGAAAGCTGATGAATAGGAATGTTTTGATAACCCTAAATTCTGTCAGTTGTCGAAATTTTCTGTCAATTTTCTGTGTCACTTCATTTCCCCATTCCACCATTGAATCAATCGGCAAACCGAGTAGGACCATGATATATGTATATCTATTTTTTGAAAAATCTATTACATTATTGAACTCTTTGCAGATCTGTCAAAATTTCTCCGCCTTTTATTTTTGGATTTTTTTTTTTATTATTTTCCTTAAATTTTTTCTTTTCAAGTACAGAACCTAATGCGGGAATCGAAACCAATTTATAGCTTCTGCTTTGCGGGTCTGTACGAGTTCTGCTGTTAGACTTCAAATATTGGCTGAATCTGTTGACTTCTAGCAGAGCCGAAGTCAACATAAAATCGATTTTCTCCCATGGTGCGGCTGTGCTCCTGAATATGATGAATGCTTTGCAACAAAGACCAGTTTTGATAAAGTTAATCTGAAGTGGGCTTTAAGGTTATGCTATACATTCCACAAAGGAGCTGGACGTAAATTAAAGAGCTTCAACCAATGTATAATTTTTGTCGGCGGTTGCTACTTGTTCATTTCACAATTGCTGCGAGACGGCGAGCAAAAGTCTCGGACGAGTTGTCAAATTAAATTCAATCAATTGAAGAGAATGATGAAACGGGAAATAGATTATGATTTTTTTTATATAAAATCTGAGCCACTTTATTTAACTTTTTCTTTTCGTTTTATATAAACAAAAATCATAATTTTTTTGACGTTTCATCATTCTCTTCAATTTCGCAATTTTTTAATTTTTTCGTAAAGTGCGTTCCATGCACTTTATGGAATTCCGCATACAATCGTCAACAATAGTCGATAGCTCATCGCACAACTATCTCGCTTCTATCTCTCGTTCTAAACTTTGGCGAAATTCGTTCTGGCAAGCATAGGCAAACAGGCAAGTTTGTTTTCATATTGAATAATGAGAAGTGTCATTTTGGTTAAGAGCTCTGGCAATGCTGGGACGATTCAGAAACTACGCCGCGTTGGGCATTTTGAAAAACTGATGCCTGTTTCACATCAAGAGCGAGAGAGCGAGCGAGAGTCTCGGGCGAGCTGTCAAATGAATTTTAATCAATGGCAATGTATGGGGTGGTTCACAATACCGGGGTTATCGCTGTGTCACACGGCGGCCTTTTCGAGAAATTAAAAAAACTCTTGCCGAGGTCGATGATTTGGCTGAGGTTAATAATTGGCTGATGTTAATAATATTGTTGTTGTGAAATATAAACCTAATGCAAGCAAAGTCTGAGGAAATTTAACACTCTATCGTTGTTCTCTCTGCGGGGGCGCAGGTTGTGGTTTCGCTAAAGTATGACACATTTCAGAATAATGCCTACAAGCAGTCTGCAATCGATTCTCCTCAGAGATAAAAGCAAAGATGTTGACTGTTTGCAGATGTCCCGGCGCAGTCGTTTGATTCGTCTTCGTCCATTGTTGTCGCGCCGCAATCAATCGCAAACGTGATGAAGGCAGACTCAAGACGGGTTAGGGAATTAGAAAATCTCTTCCTTGGGCAGCAAGGTTATCCGAAATTGACCACCCAGATTTCCATGCTTTCCATTATTATAGGTTGCCTCTGCGGAGTAGATTTGAAGACTTTCCAGGTCGGAGCGTGCATCGGGAACCATCCACTCTAGATGACCCAGCCATCGCAATAGTTTGATTTTCATTCTTTTTGCTGGGTCGGAGTCACTGCTATACATACTTCTCTACTAAGGGTTGAATATTGTTGCTAAAAAAACACGATTGGAAAAATCATTCCCTGATACAACATCTCAAGATGAGTTGCAATATTGTAACTAAACCAAAATAGAGGTGGTGTAATTTTTGTTTCCACTTTGTGTATAATACAGAGACTCTGGCAAAGTCTACCTTACGAGGAGGTAAGGCCGACAAGTAACTTTGACGATTGTCCTAGCCGGGACTCGAATTGAAGCGCACGCCAAACGGAAGGAAGCTCGAACTACTTTTCATAGCTATGAAGGGTTAATTCTAACTCACCAAATTCATTGTGCTTATTTGGTACTATCCTGGGACTGGACTCGGAAACAAGGCTTATCTCACTCTGAAAAACTGACCATAAGCCGTTCGTCAAGAGCTTGCAAATTTGGCTCAAAAGCCCAATGAGCGAGTTCTATTATTCTAACAAAAAGTGTGTGAATGGCCCCTCTCTGGTCGTTCTAGAGTTGGGCCCATCAGTAAATTAAGAATTAAGCTAAGAATAGCATAGCATATCCAACAAAACCGCGTTAGCCTTTCAGGTTTTAGAATGCCAGCCTTAACGCCTAATCAACGGCCTGTACTCAAAGAGAATGAATAAAGAAATTCCTGAATTGTCTCAAAACGCTGCTTGTAGCTCAAGCCAGATTTGTGAGCGATTTCTATAAATTATAAATTAATTTCTTAGCTTTGCTCAAATCCGTATGCGCCCCTAAGAAATTAGAACTCTACATTATGTCAAATTTTGCGAAGTCTGGCAGTCGGACCGTTCCAACTATTTACACACCAATTTTCAGGTGCATATGGATCAAGAAGTAGGCGTGGAAAAAATAGAGTACCTACTGAAAGAACACCGCTGGAATGTCCGCAGAAGATTCCGGTTTGCTGAAATTGTACAACAGCAATCAGGAGCTTCGAAGACGCCACCCAATATTGGCAACATTATAAGAAGTCAAGTCATCTTTCTGGCATATGTGCAACAATTCATATAGCCTCTGCCACTTGCAATTAGCCTGTCAAAACACGCTGCACGTCATTAGCCTTCTCACATCGCTATGCTGTGATTAAGATTTATGACACCAGTCTACATAGGTTAAGTCAAGGCGTCATGTATAGCTCGTGCACCTTCTCCAACCCGCCATAATTCAAACAGTTTAGTGCAGATATCGATGCATGTTTAATGGCGTTGTTAAATGGCATTGTTTATGGCGATTGCAAATCGATTTGATTTATACTTTAGAGGTAATTAATTTGTTTGCCGACGTTGTTTATGCCCCATTCGAACATTAATTGACAGATTTTCCACACCATGTGCCCCACAGTCACATTCATTCATCTAAACTGTTGGTGGAAAAATGTTCGTGCCTTCTGGGGTAAATCCATTTCAATATAAATTATTTTCCCCAAGCAAAGAGGGATTGTAAAAAAAAGTATGACCATAGCTAGCAGGTTGTAAACCCTGGAATTTGACATCTTTTTCTTTTTAAAGTCTTTACAGCACAACACTGGGAGTCCACGAGTTTGCTACATAAATTGTAGCACCGTTTACAGTACACTGTGAGGCTTTTGTAAATTAATTCGTTTTAAATTTTAATGACTTGGAGAAGATACTTTTTGAATTGTATACAGTGGGGATTGAGGAGAAATTCCAGAGGGTTGTTAGCAGCTGTGAATAACTATGAAGGACGCGTATGAGATGTATTTCATCTATTTAGTTATATTTTTATAAAATATCTGTTCCCTAGACCGAGAGTTGATAGTTCTCATCAATGTCTCTTTATCTTGTATAACAACTTACTAATTGGCACATGTAGCTCAGAAGGGTCCTTACTTGAGCTCCGAATACGTCGTAGCAGCACATCATTTTCGAATTCCAAATTGACAGTTTAATTGTTTAGGTCTAAGGACAAGTTCAAGATTTGGCTTTAGAATTAAACAAGCCAAGTTCAAGAAAAAACTGGTATAACTGTCATATCACTGACAGGTCCTTGTGTAAATTATAGTTTATTTCCTGAAAGTATTTCGATGAGATATTTGTATGTTAAAGGGTTGAATCCTAGAAACACGATAGCTCATTGTAAAAGAATTAGTTTAAGCTTTACCTAACCTGTAACCACCCTGACAATAAAGCCTGCTTTATCCCCAAGACATACTTTTGTCTGCCAGTGGAAGGTCCAGTCAAATAAACGGCCTGACAATGATCTTTATCTTACCAGTTCCTGCATGCAGACTTTGTCTAGAGAGCGTTCAATCATCTCTTCACATACTCATGAATTGCTACGGGCCTATTCAATCGGCCAACCGAGCCGAAATCCCTATACAAACAGAGAAGATAATTTTCTACGTGACTGCGTTGGGAGTGAAAAGATCGCTCTAGGATCTTATGTGGCTCTTTTTCTGATATTATGCACAATAGGCCGCTTTCTAAGAGACCGGATGAGCTCCATATTAATAAGCTAAACAAGTCTTCAAGATCTTCCTTAATAGCAAAACAGGAGAGTGAAGTTAACCTTGAAAATCTTTTGCTGAACAATAACCACGCCTCATCATGACGCCTCAGTGACCGCTTATTCTTAGAAGGGCCGCGGATTCTTCCATATTTCTTGATCCTCCGCCACCAACTCAAAAGACACAGGTGTGTTCCCCAGACGGGTCTCGGAGATGTTGTCGCACCACCTGTTGTTTCTTGGCCTACCAGGCGGGCGACGAGCTCGCATCTCGGCTAGCATAACCTGTTTAGGAAGTCTGTCGGGAGACATGTGCACAACGTTTCCAACCATCGTTCCACTCGGAGATGCAGCTCCTCAACATTAAGATTCCTAGAAATACTGACGTTTCTTACTCAATCCCTAAGAGTAACACCAACAACGCACCTCAGAAATCTCATTTCAGCAGTTTGCACCCGCGATCTAATTCTTTCGGTCATTACTCATATTTCATGGCCATAAATGAGGGTGGGAACGAACACTGAATTTAAAACTGAGGTCTTTGCTTTCACTCCAAGCTCAGCTTTCCGGATGACCGTCTGGGGCAGTTCATTTACGGAATGAGTGATAACTCAGTATCACTCCTTCCATCTTTCGTGCAAAAGACCCCGAGATACTTAAACTTTTCTACCTGTTTCAATGGGACTCCATTTATGTGCAGGGTACAGTGCATAGGAAACAACCAAACTGTTCGCGAAACAACCATCCCTTCAGATTCGCTCACGTTTACCTTCATGCCAGCTTCACCTCCAGTGCTCGCTGAAGTTCCATTTCGGATGATGCCAGGATTGCTAAATCATCTGCGAAAAGCAGATGTTTTATCCTTACGCCAGCCATTTAAAAAGATTCCTCGCCAAGACTGCGGTTCACCATCCAGTCCATATATGCTATAAAAAGGAGGGCGATAGAACACAGCCCTGGCGAAGTCAAACGCACATATCAAAATGATGTGATTTGATGCCATTTATCCGAACACAGCTTCTGCAATTGCTCTCAGAAGAGGCCCGAGACTCTCCAGAGTTTATCCTGAGGAACCCGGTCATTGGCCTTTTCCAATTCTACAAAACAGAAGTAGACCGGTTTGGCATATTCCCAGGCTTTCTCAGGAATAATCTTCAGAGTAAAAAGCTTCCCGCAACAAAGACTCGAATACAGCTCTGGAACGCGCTTCCAAAACCTTCGCGAATACTTTTCCCACAAGTCTTAAGAGAGATATACCCCTTTAGTCAGAACAATCCCTCTTGTCCTTTCCCGCTTTCTCAGGCCACCTTAATGACACGTGTTAGCCATTTAACACCTTCTTCACCCATTTTGCCTTGAGCACTTTTGCCCGCATTTCATCAACTCCAGCAGACCTACCTACTTTAAGCGATTTAACCGCAGCAGTGACTTCATCTATTGTCAGGGACATATTAACCTTGGGGTCCAGTGGGGCCCGGGCCCATAGCGGCAAATTTTAGGAGGCGGTTAATAAAGAAGATTGAAAGCAAAAAACTCCTGTCATGTTAGACATCTGAAACTATATATCTAGATTTTTAAGGTCTCGAAGTAGTACAAGTGTAAAGTTTGATAAAACCGCCCACTGACATGCTTCCTGCAATCAATATAGTGGCATAAAGTTGAAACTATGTCAATTGCATATGCAAAGTCAAAAATATTACATCGAAAAATAAAACCAAAACGCGCCCCCAACGTGCGTGGCCTTAGAAAATCACAGAATTAATTCTTCTTAAAATTTTAGTCACATTTTTTAGGTGTATTTTTTGGTACATGCTCCCAGGGGGCGGCAAAAAATATTGGGCCAAGGGTGGCACTTTGCCTTAATCCGCCCTTGTCTATTGTAGGATTGAGCAGCTCCGAAAACGCTCCCTCTGGCCTAAGATGTCGTTCTCATTTGAAAGAAGTGTACCGTCCTTGGATTAAACCCCTTGAACGATATTCAACTTTCTTCCTCTGAGCTGGCGAATAGTCTGCCAAAATGTCTTGTTTGAAGATCTGTTATCGTGCTCCAACCTCTCGCCGAACTTCTTCCATGCCTGTTCTTTGGCTGTTCATATTATCCATGTCCATATTGGAGGTTCTTCGCGCCTCAGTGTACCGGGCTCTAGAAGAAGAGTTTCTAAATTGATTCCACACAATATAGGCTCTCTTCTTCACCCTGATGGCTTCTTGAACTCCAGGAGTCTTAAACCACGCGGTTCTTCTCTCACAGCCAGCCGCCACAGCAGGCCCTTTCACTCCATTGCTTCACACATTGCAGAGGCAATGACTATCGGCAATCACCATTCTTCCTCTACATTTTAAAGGTCAGTGGAAATTTGTTTAAACTTCTCCGAAACGTGCCGTGCAAATCGCTCTCTGTAATCAGATTCAGCATCCTGCGTCGATGTCGCCTGGGATGTCGCCTGGGTGGCAAAGGAATGCTGTTGCTTGAGCGCGATTTGCACAACCCTAAGTGGTGATAAGTTGACAGCTCAGCTCCTCTCAAAACGCGAACATGAATCAGAAATCAATCAAAGATCTCTGATTTAAACTGCGCCGGTACCAAGTGTATTTGTGAATGTCTTTGTGTGGGAAAAAGGTGTTCATGATGGACAAGCCATAAGCACAGCAAAAGTCCAACAAGTTCCCTCCGATCCTGTTTTGATCTGTTTTGATCTCCAAGTACTGTCGTCCGTACCCACATGATCATTGAAGTCACCCATCAGGAGGAGGAAATCCATTTCTGCTTATATCCAGCCCAGCATCGACTTCGTTTAAGAAGGCCGGATACTCTTACTCTAGGTTGGGTGCGTACACCTGCACCAGAGCCAAAGTCGATCGTTCTTGAGCGATCCTTGACATTTGGATATAGATTGCAAGTTTTTCTTCCAAGCCAACATTTATTTGGAACACAGCTTAAAGTTTTAGTTTAAATAAAATCAGGTTCAGCCATTACTATAAGAAATGATCTTTAACTAATGGAATGATTGTAAACTTGTTCTGATTGTAAATCTGTTAACTCAGGTCTCCTATGATCTAATTAATAACACACCTCGATGAGATAAAATGAATTGAACAAAAACCCTCCATTCTATATCCGATGTGCAAAGTATCTAATAAATGCATTTGCCATGTTACTATAATGTCACTCATGAATGCTGGCTTAATAACTCGTTAACAATCCAAGCAAGCTGCTGGTTTTCACAATAATTTGCAATCGCGCGCAAGCCAACGTTTAATTTGTGATTTATGCAAATACTCTTGTTTCAAAGCCCCCGCTGTGCTCAATAGATATTATGAATGACAAATGGTAACAGGAAAACCAACAATTCTATCATTGCTACCCGCAGGACTACACAGGGGGTCCATGTAAACTAGAATAAATTACAATTCAAGAGACACGCCTTTTAATTTTGTTTTTTTTTTTTTTTGTATTTTTTGCGCGCAGTGATGTGCGGTTAAGGCGGATTTCTATATTCTGTCACTGAGAATGTTTCAATTTGTCAATCAATTAATAATAAATTTATTTATGTGCCATGATTTGTGTTTTTAATTAAAATTTTCTTTTTAAGCCAAACCTACTGGTGTTCTTTAGTCATTATGCTTGAGAAAGTGTAGGAAGGTATAGAGCCACCTACTTAAGTTCTAAATGGGATCCTTGAGAAGTCTAGACCGTCCGATATGTTGTGGGTGGAGAAGTTTGATCAGTCTGGGGGATGGGTCCCATCATGGAAGTCAAACCTCGCAGGAATACACTTTTGCATATGGGGCGATGCATTGACGAGGAAGACACTAGACCTCACACTCATTAGATGGTAACGTCACCTTCTAGCACAAAAGCCTTTTTTTCTACATACTGCCCGCCCTATACCCTTTTTATGGTCTTAAAGAGATTCATCGTCCACAGAATATCGTTAGATCTAGACTCGAGCAAGCACAAAGGTTTAAAAAGAACCAAAACCAGGGGTGGAATCGGCTATATTGATCCGTGATTTTCACATTTTGTGACAGTCAATGTGATCAAGCAAAATAATCCGTCTGCGTAAGGTGATCACCAAAATATTGTTTCGAATTGTTGCCTTATTCAGGCTGGTTATTTAAGAACATTTAGTTTTTATTCATGCATGCAGAAAGTCAGCCTAAGTGCAGGCAAAAAAAAAACCAACTTACCAGAAAGTTTGAAAACTGGAAACCAGCTGATTTTGACTGTCACAAGAAAGAAAAAAGCTGTCACCAGGTCCTTCTCCAACCGAGTCTCTCAAAACCTTCTACGAAGTCCTATGCAGCCAGCATCAAGTATTGACAGCCAGTGGCAACATTGCCAAAATGCCATCAGAGACGACTCCTCCTCTGAAGTGCTGGGTCAAACCCCCGGTTTGACGATGAATGCCGGCAAGCACATGCAGCTAAACAGGAAGCATACAAAGCGGCGCTGCACAGAAGGACTAGAGCTGCTCGCGAGCTCTACGAGCAGAGGAGGAGAGAGGAACACCGGCTTCTCCGAAGGAAAAAGAGAGAGCACGAGAAGCGCGCGGTTGAAGAGATAGAGAGATTTTACAACAGGAATGAGGTTAGAAAGTTTTACCAAGGGTATAAACTTCGAACTGAAGCCTGTAAGGACCATCAAGGGAACATCGTTGTAGAATCGCAGTCGGTGCTGAGGATCTGGAAAGACCATTTCTGCAGACTACATAACGGCGAGGACGAACCAAATACCGCTGTCAGGCAGAACGAACCATTCAACCCGGGCGAACATGTTACCGACGAAGCATACGAACGATACCGCCCACCCGACCTGAAGGAGGTGAAAGTAGTCGTGTCTAAGCTCAAGTGCAACAAAGCAGCCGGAGCAGACGGCCTAGCTGCCGAACTTTTTAAATCCGCTGGCATTGAGCTGGTTAGGAGCATGCACCAGCTCATCTGCAAGATATGGTCGGAAGCAAGCATGCCCGACGAATGGAACCTCAGCATTGTTTGCCCGATCCTGAAGAAAGGAGACCCTCTCAGTTGTGCCAACTACAGGGGCATAAGTCTTCTTAACACCCCATACAAGATCTTTTCTGCTGTACTGTGTGAACGCCTGAAGCCGTTTGTCAACAATCTGATAGGCACATATCAGTTTGCCTTAAGGCCAGGAAAGTTCACCATTGATCAAATATTCACACTGCGGCAGATCTTGGATCAAAACCCAGGAATTCCAAATCGATACACACCACCTCTTCATCGATTTCAAGGCCGCGTATGACAGCATCAATAGAGGCGAGCTATATAGCGCAATGTCTAGTTTTGGCATCCCTGCCAAACTCGTCGTTCTGTGCAGGATGACGACGGAAAACTCACGCTGTTCCGTCAAGGTCGGCAAAGACCTCACCGAACCCTTTGTTGCCAAAAAAGGATTAAGACAAGGCGAAGCGCTGTCATGCAAATTCTTTAACATCTTACTTGAGAGAATTGTGCAGAAGTTGCGCCAACACCAGAGGTACAATCTTTCAAAAGTCCGTTCAACTACTCGCATACGCAGACGACATTGACATAATCGGCAGAACAGATGTCAGTGAAGCCTTCGTGAGTATTGGGACGGAAGCGGCGAATATGGGCTTAGCAGTCAACGAGGGCAAAACCAATTTTATGCTGTCATCAAGAAAAGACACACAACACCGACGTCTTGGACAAAACATCACCAACGACAGCTATAATTTTGAGGTAGTTAGGGACTTTGTCTACTTTGGTTCCGCTATCAATTCAGACAATGACACCAGCGCTGAAATCAAACGAAGGATAACTCTTGCCAATCACTGTTTCTTTGGGCTAAGGAGGCAATTGAGTAGCAAAGCCCTCTCTCGAGCAACTAAAGTGTCCATGTATAATACCCTCATCATCCCAGTCCTGCTTTACGGTTCAGAAGCATGGACCCTGTCAAAGGCGGATGAAAACACTTTAGGCTGCTTCGAGAGGAAAATTCTTCGGACGATTTACGGTCCCGTCTGCATAGACGGAGAGTGAAGGAGGAGATATAACATCGAACTGTACGGGCTGTACAGCGATACCGACCTAGCCAAAAGAGTCAAAACACAACGTCTACAATGGCTAGGTCATCTAGAGCGGATGGACACCAACGCCCCGGCCCGGCAAATCTTCGAATCCACACCGCAGGGACGGCGCGGTAGAGGAGCACCGAGACTCAGGTGGCGCACGCAAGTGGAAGGGGCCTCAGCCAACTTCGCGTGCGAAACTGCAGACGGCTAGCTAGAGACAGAGCTGGCTGGCGAAGCTTGTTGGCTGAGGCCCAGGTCCACCCCGGACTGTAGCGCCACATTAAGTAAGTAAGTAAGTAAGTGTCACAAGAAAATTGTGATGTTCACAGTCTACGCAGAAGAATTTTTGTGATTTGTGACATCACCTATCAAAGATCACCTTAGCCAATTCCAACCCAGGCTTCCACCATCATGGACGCGTGTTTGCTTCACAAATGTTCTTTCAGACATAAAAGGGACAATTTTGACCAGTGAAACGACTACGAGAGTCTGTAAATGAATCGCAGAGTTGGCGCACTAAAAAAAAATCTAAAACCAGAAACTTATGCATACTAGCCCGCCAAACTTACTGTTGCACCGCTATGGTATATCATCACTGTCCAAACAGTAAAAGATGTTTGCTACTCAAATCTCAATAAATTTAAAGCTGCTTTACACGGTCTTATCTAAGTGATCTCTTAAGTCCTCCGATCTAGAAGATCCCATTTCACACTTAGACAGAGCCCCTATAATGAGCTCGTAAATAGAGTCTTATTCCTGGACCTCAAAATATACTGCCCCATGTAAGACACTCTCCTTGATTAACCTAATGTCCAATCAGTTTTTTCGCTTGTGGGAAACCGGCCTAAGGGACACCAATGTCCAAGCTACATATCCGCAAAAAAGTGCAACAAACAACACCTTTTCGATCGCCACAGCCCTACGGTAAAATCAAGTTTCTTATGGATTCATTTCGAGGATTCCGCGACCCAAAAAGCCCCCCAAAAAGAGTCAAATCGCAAAAAAAGGCTCAAACACGCACAGCGCACAGTCAACTAATTACCTGACACCATGCAGCGAGAGTTGAAATTAATTTGCTCCAAAAAAAGCATCAACCACACCGCTGGTGCTCGGCACATCGGTACACCAGCACAACGCACTCGAAATTCCTTTTCGCAAAGCGTAAGGAGGCCACGCATGCGCAGATGCGTGCCACAAAACCGCACCGCACCGCAGACAAACTGCTGCTGCTACGATCGATTCAATTCAGCTGCAGCAGTCGGAGATGGCCTTTGGACCCGACACAAATTAACTTTCTTCATATCGAGGTATCTGGCGGCTCAGGTGGATGCATACCTCATACGTGTATCTAGGTATCGAGTTTCAGGGAACCAGGTGGGGGGTGATGAGGAATTGTGCCCCGCCTAAATTCTGCACTTAATTATGTCCGATCGGTCGGCATGCACTGCAACTTGAATTACGCACTATAATTGTCAATAAATTGCAGCCTAATCGTGTATACGGTGTGTGTCCGTGCTTAAAGACTTGAGCAAATGCGAGACCCCGCCTCGTCCCGCACCCGGCCCCGCGCCAACAGAGACGTACGGTCGACGACGATGCGTGTAGCTAAACAGTGCGTCCGTAGTCGTCTAGCAGTAGTCCAAAGCCGGTTTCACTTTTGGCGGACCGATAAAGTCTCAGCATCCCAGACGCACTAAGGCGCGCATGCGCGTCTCGATTTCACTTGACAAACAGTCGGTGGTGATGGTGACTTTTTTGCAAAAGCTCCTTGATGTGCGTGCGCGTAAACTGATTACAAAAAGCCGGTTTTAATCAAAATCTCCAGCGCGTTGCTGCCATTTTGCCCACCTGGTGGGTTTGTTGTGGACCATGGACTCTTTTCTTTTTTGCTGTTGCTGTTGTTGGTGTTGTGTGAAAAATTTGATTGCGTGTGCTTACAGTTTTCCATCATCGCACCGCACGCACCACCCCATGGGAAAAGACTTTTCATTAAAATTCAATTAAATCGCGAAATTTACGGCAAACGGTTGCGAATTCGATTCGGCCAGGTTAACCATAACCAGGTTCAGGTGTTTGATTGTATATAATACTCGTGCATATAGTATTGGCAAGTGTGGCCAGTGTTGACCATTCATTGCATTGAGCCAGTGAGGCTGACATTTGTGTAATTAAAATCGTGATCGAGAGAGGGGCTGGCTGCAGTCCAGCGCCAGCCAGGGGGTGTCAAACAAATAACATCGATTATTTGGAAATTTCCATCTGCCGCAGTTGTATATGACTGTGACCGCACTACCGCTGTGAGGCTATGATTTATGGCGTGTAAAGGTGTATTCACCGTTTTTTCTTTATTCTCTGGTTAACGAAATTGGGAACCGAAATTGAACCGACATCGCTTGGTGGTGGAACGGATTTACTTTCAATGACCGCACTGGAAAATTGATTGTGACACTTGGACAATGAAGTTGAGGCTTAAAATATGCTTGGTGGTGGTTTTGTCACTAAAGTTGAGGTGAGAGATGTAGTGATTTACATAGAGTCGCCTGGCATTCAATGTAACCTCACATCTGTATCATTTGTTGGAAAACTTAACAACACGTTGGCTTAGGTTGTTTGTGGATTGCAACCCGCTAAAGACTTTTAACTTGGCACTAAAGGTCTGAATCCTCCTAAAAATCGATAAATACATTGTATCTTCGGCTTTCTTTCAAAACCTCGTAAGCCTCCTTTACACTCGGCATGCATGCCGGGAAGCATGCACGGCTAATGAGGAAGTATGTGAAGCTGATTTGCATAAAAGGACCAGAGCTGCTCATGAGCTCAACGAGCAAGAGAGGAGAAAGGTAGACTGGGTTCCGAGAAAGAACAAAAGGAGAGAGCACAGATCGAGCAAGCGCGCGATTGAAGAGATAGGGAGACTGTTTTTGCATACTGTGCACCTGGAAAGCAGAACCGAATTCTCACTGTCAAGCCTTTAGCCCAATGAATCCGTTGCGTCCGTCGTCACTTCGAAGTACACAACAGCCAACTCAGTTAAATGCAGGCATTGTTATGGAAAACGGCACATAGAAAAAGTGCGTGACGTGCGGCGCTTCCCGTGCGTAAGATACGTTCCGTACAACACACATAAGAACGTGTGTTACATTACTTCGAAGTAATGGTTGCAACGGCTTCATTGGGCTGAAGGCTTTAGGGAAAATGAACCAGAGAAGACTGAAACATAAATGAACAAAGACGACAGATTTTACCACCCCATCTGAACGCAGTGAAAGTAGTTATGAGTCTCAGCTTAATTGTGACAAACCTGCGAGAGCTTACTGTGCATAATGCTTTAAGGGTTGTGTGACAGTCACTGGTTCTATTGCCTTAAGCGTAGCCTGGCTATGATTTGGGATATCGAACTCATCTGCATTGACTCGGATCACTTCCTCGTCGTAGCCAAGGTACAGCTGCGGTAATCCCGACCGACAATAAGAAATGGAAATACTGTGGGGGAAGTTTTATGTCGGCAGGCTACAATCGCAGGAGATCGCCACGTCCTTCTCGAAATCCTATGCATCCAGCATCAAGTATTGATAGTGGCAACATCGCGTAAATGGCATCAGAGATGCCGCTTCTGAAGTGCCGGGTTTCACACGGCCACCACAATGAAAGCCCTGGTTGGACGGAGAGTGCCGACAAGCACATGCAGCTTAACAAGATACAAGATACAGATACAAAGTGGCTCTGCACAGAATTATTAGCAGAGAAGGAGAGAGGAGCACCGGCTACCACGGAGGAAAAGAGAGAAGAGATAGAAAGATGTTACAAAAGGAATGAGTATCAAAAACTTCACCAGAGTATCAAAAAGTCCTGCTAAGGGTGTAAAGTTCGAACTGAAGCCTGTAAGGACCATCAAGGGAACATTGTAGTGGAATCGCAGTCGGTGCTGAGGATTTGGAAAACTCATTTTGGCAGACTGTTTAACGGCGAAGACGAACCAAATCTCGCTGTCAAGCAGAATAAACCATTCTAGCCGAGCAAAGACCTTAAGCCTTCAGCCCAAAGAATCCCTTGCATCCGTCACTTTGAAGTATACAAGCACTTCGTGACGTACGTCGTTTCCCATAAGAACGTGTGTGCGACGTAACGGATGCAACGGATTCATTGGGCTGAAGGCATGACTGACGAAACCTTCGAACGATACCGCCCACCCGACGTGCATGCGACGAGAAAGTAGTAGCTGTGCCTAAGCTGAAGTACAACAAATCAGCCGGAGCTGACGGTCTAGCTGCCGAACTTTTTAAATCCGCTGGTAATGAGCTGGTTAGGAGCATGCACCAGCTCATCTGCAAGATATGGTCGAAGGAGAGCATGCTTGACGAATGGAACCTCAGAATTGTTTCCCCGATCCTCAAGATCCAACTATATAGAGGCACTCGTCTGGTTAACATCGCGAAGGAGATCTTTTCTGCGGAATTTGTGAACGCCTCAAGCCGTGTGTCAAATATCTGATGGGTACATGGCAGCGCGTGGGGTGCCGTGGCGTAGTGGTTAGTGTGTGTGCTTACTACGCCGGAGGCCTGGGTTCGAATCCTGCCATCGACACCTGAAAAAAAGAGACTTGTTCTTTTTCACGGTCCCCACCTCCGCGGGGGTCTGACAAGCCCTCCGAGAGTATCATTTGTCTTGAAAAACTTCTCAAAGTGCCGTTCGGATTCGGCAAAAAATTGTAGGTCCCTTTGTATGCAAAAGAAATTAACACACCAGCATACATTGTTGAGAAGTTGGTCCTGGTTCACCTCGAGCTTTTGCGCCACTCTATTTATTAATTTATTTATTTACATGGCAGCGCGGCTTTTGGTTAGGAAAGTCGCCACCATCGATCAAATATTCACACTGCGGCAGATCTTGGCGAAAGCCCAGGAACTCCAAATCGAGACCCATTACCCATTATAGCGGGTAGCTGTCGTGTGACTTCTTTGACATCAAGTGCTTGAGAAAATCGTGCAAAACTGCTGCGCCAACACCAGAGGCACAATCTTCAAAGACCGTTCAGTTACTCGTTAAGGAACACAGACGACATTGACATAATTGGAAGAACAGATTATGTCGATTGCTGTTTCTTTGGGCTAAGGGGGCAATCGAGTAGCAAAGCCCTCTGTCGACAAACAAACGGGAAGGCGCAGTAGAGGAACACCAAGCCTTGTGGGGTACACGCAAATGTAAGAGCACCTCAGTCAACTTTGCCTGCAAAACGGCTAGGTGGCGAAGCTTATTGGCTGAGGCCCATAGGTCCACTCCGGACTGTAGCAATACCTCAAGTAAGTAAGAAAGTCGATCATCGCAATCTGGCCAGTACTCTGATCCGTCGGCATAAAGAGGAGTGTTAATTGTTGTTGGGAATTGTGACGAAAAGATTTTAATGGCGAATTCTTCTCGACACCAAATCGTGAAACTGGAGTGGAATACAGAAAAATCTTGTTCCTTTCTTGTACACCTGAACGGAAACGTGCGCACGTAAATGTTTTTTTTTGAACTCCGAATTAGCTCGGTGTCGACACCGAACTCGAATTTTCGCCACCGTCTTATTTGACGATGGAGGCTGGGTGTAGCTTTGTTTGTGTATGTGAAGTGACGTTTCGACTAAATTTTCACTCGTTATTTTTTACAACGGGACTGAAAATGCTTGAAATCGATAAAAATTTACTAAATATCATAAACTCAAAGCTATCAAAATTAATTTTAAGTAAAAAGTACAAAAAATGGACGGCAACAATATCATGGTTCAAAATGAAAATAAAGTAAACAAAATGAAGTCAAAGCGATTTGACACTTAACGTGATGACTGCACCGATGCGATATTTGACGTTCTGTACACATTGAAACTGAGTGTACACCACGCTGGAATTGTCGCGAACACCGAGTATTATTTGACAGCTCGGTGTGGAAGTTCGGTGTTAAAAAGCCATAAGTTTTTCGAGCATTTTACTAGGCTGTGGAGAGATTCTCAAACAAAGCTGACAGATAAGATAAGATCTTTTGTCAGTTTTTAAAGGTTGATCAGTGGCGCTGCGTATATTGGGCTCACCAAATTTTTTTCATATGTCACCATTATTTCCATTTTGATTTAAATATTAAAGTCATTTTGGTACTCATATTAGATGCCTGCCGCTAGCTTAACCTTCGCATACGTTTCACCCTTGTAGCTGATCAAAGTCTTGCTCAACAAAGCTGATCAAAGTCTTGCATACGCAGTCCAATCCGAATGCCTTGTCATACTTCAAGTCTTACACGAATCCCCATAATCGAATTCATCCCACACACGAAACATTTGCGTTTCGGTGCGCCACCAAAAGCCGCTGTGTCACATCGTACAATCTTTGAATTAATTTTCTTGTCAACGACTAATTAGCCGATGTAAATCATGTAAATCGTTCGGTGACATACAACAAAGCCATTTACAACGCTGCGCTGTGTACACAGCAGCCGTGCGACAACACGACAACTTTGCGAACGACACACGGCGAATTTTCGCTTTGAACAATGTTTTCCAATGCGCACACAAATGCATTTGGCTTTTCTTTTGCGCAGCAGCGAGCAAAATTGTGCATTTTCCCCGCTAGCATACCTCTTCACGACAAGCATCATCGTCTCTAATGGACAATTGATCACACAGTAGCTGGATAATTTGCGTTGAGAAACTTTCAGGTTACGCAAACATCCCTGCACATCATTGAAACTTCAAGATGACAGATGTGACAGTTCAAAGCAACGAAAGCGCCAAGGATGCCGCTAACTAAACAAAGGTACTTGGTGCGGGGCGTTTCGATGATTGCTCATCGAACAATCGATAACATAATCGAAATTGTTTATTGTTGCTAATGCAACAACGGCCAGAAGCCGCTCGATAGGCTGATGAAATTTGAATGCAACGCAATAGTTCTGTCTGTTTAGCTGCCGATGATACTTATGCAACTTTGTAGAAGCCTCGCTCTGTGAATTGAGGCGCGTTGAGTGTTGAATAATGGAAATGACATTCAACTCTGAGCAGATGCCGACTATTGATTGTAGACTAGTCTTTTGGTCTGGCAAAGTCAATAAGATGCCAATCGTCATCGTCAGCCTGCTGGTGGCTAATTTTTCGCACTCTTGTGCAAATTAGCAATATTGATGTTTGAGTTGATGCCAAATGAGTCAAGGAGGATCGCATTCCCATAATAATTCCTGCGATAAATCACTCGCGCTATCTCCATCGATGACAAGTGTCCAGAGTTCATGTCCTCGCATTTATACCGTCACATGTGTGTTACCCGCTTCAAACCACAAAACGCCAAAAATCCATCCCACTTTATCGCACCCAACGATCGGTATGTAATGAAGCGAATAAAATCCGATTACGAACTGAATGCGACGGAGACCAGCAAAGGCCTTCACCGCATTGTCGTTTCTAACCGAAACGGGGCGCCTTTATCAACACCATACGCCAGCCACGTCTTAAGATCCATTTCACGCTTGTTACCTCCAATGAAACCGGAGAAGAATACCCCAACAGCTCCCAACAGCACACAAAGTTGATTGATCAATTCGTTTTGCCAAATTTAATGGCGATACCATCCATCATCGGCTGCTTGGAGCGCAGTCAGTTTTATGGGTACACCAGGGAGGCGGACTCCCTATATAAGGCAGGCCTCGATGGTTGGGATTCTTTTTTCGTAATCGATTAGGGATGGAATTAAAAAATGTTTTGCATTCCCGGTGTGGTCGGAAAGGCTTCCCTGGTGTTTTGGAAATAATTTCAGGGTTATTTTGTTGGCCCGTACAGCTTGTAAAGTAATTAACCAGGATTGGCAAGACAGATGTATGGAATACCTCAGGAGCCTCTCTCAATTACGTGTGGAGTGAGGTCAGCTTCAGTAGGTACCTCCGTAACGATAGTCAATTATCGAATGATTGATGACGGGAGCAGATCATTCAATTTTGAATTAAGAGATCAAGCTTGTTTGAGTAACCTATTCTGGTGAACTCGTATAGGTGATGCAATTAATCTTTTGTAAGCTCTCTGGTCTCCACAGAAACCACGAGTGAGTTCAGGCGTCTAATTGTATTTGCTAAACTCTGGAATGAAACTTCCGCGTGATCGACGTAAACTTTCCTGTCAATCATAGCTCATTTGTCACGTTGATTGTCGGGGCATTGTTTGACTTTAGCCGGATGGTAATTACATTGTGTTTCCCATAATAACAAAACGCTGCAGTAGAGGTATACCGTATGCACGATCATCACTCAGCATGCGATCTCAAAGCTGTCAAAGTGTTGTCATCTCACGTCAATTGCCACATCGCTCCATTGATTTCCCATGAATAGACGACGGATCCACTCTGCGGTTGAGTCGCATGAGCCGCAACAATCACGAAACGACAGCATTTCATGAATGGCTCTTTGAACACACAAGATCAACATTCATACAACAGCCTGTGAATGACTTCGAACAAATGCCGCAACTAACAACAACCTGAACGCTATCTGCATCTTAAAGATGCAAAATCTCCTCCACTGATCTTGCCAGCAAATGAGACATTGTAAGAGCGGCAAAAATAATGCTGCCCAACAAAAGGCAGCTACAGCAAATCCCATTCAAGTTCTAAAGTCGAGAACAGAAGCGGTTCGAGGGTAGAAAAAAAAACCTACCTACACTTCTTAGATTCGTTTTTTTTTTTACGTTTTGTAAATGTCAAGGAGACTGATTGACTGAATGTCTGACTAACTATCTGCAGTTGATGTTGAACTATTCAGCAGCGGTCGTCACTTGATGCACGAAGTGTGGACTTGGCCTCATCCTTTCTGGCTATTCTTATTGTAATTCTCTCTGGTATCTTTCGAGATCTCAACGAGATACAAAATTGCATGCATAATGATATTTGAACGGATCACAAAAGATGCAATGATACTGTGGTCGTGTGGTGGTGGCCAAAGCAGCTGTGCCTGGGGCCGTAGTTATAGGTTTTGAAACGTTCCTCTTGAGATGATGCGCGACTGTGGCCACAAAATTTGCTGAGGCCTGTAACATAACGATCTATTTACTTGACTTGCGGTCGCACACGAATGACTTTTAAATTTCCAAATTAAACTATGGGGGGGCGGTGTGGAGCAAAATTGTCGCAGTATAGATACTGTGCGACAAATGAATAGATGCATTGTAATAGAGTGAAAAGTCGTGATGTGATTTTATTGATTAATTGGTGCCTTATCAGAATTTGCAGCGATGCAATCAAAACACGAAACGATCTGCAGCAAAGTCGGTAACTTATTATGGACAGTTTAAATTGTTTGACACATAAATAGACAAAGGCTTGAAACGTTGGTTGGATTCAATGGCGCAATGTATCTTTATTGGTCTACCGAATCTCGCACTCAATTATTACGAAGAGATCACTTTGTGTGACCGTCCTTCACAAACTATTCTTCGACTCCAACTTTTCAGTTGTCACAATCTATTGGGCAACCAGGCCAAGATTTTAAGGCCCTGGACCTTTATGACTTGATAGAATCTATTGTTATATATATTCACTCCAAATTAACACAACATTGCTCTTCGGCAAAGTCATCCAGTCTCATGTGACTGTTTTGCCAAAATTGATATCATCTGAATTTTGACCCCAAATTCTTTAAAAAGAATGAAAAAAAAAAAAAATTAACTTAAAACCTGATTGAGGAGAATTTTATTGCAGAATTTCGAAAGCAGAGTTTTGCAAAAAGAATTTTTACCCAAATTGACCCATTCGACATATTGCAAGCCCCTAAATTCACCTCTTCCCAATTGTAATTTGCGATGGGTGCCAGAAATTAGATGCTTTTTGAAGTTTTAAAGCCATTTGTAAGTAATCGGGATGATTATGATTGTGGCCCATTTAATTTTAAACATTTTGCTAAGCATTCTTATGAATGACCAAAAATTTTGTGAACCTTTGGCTTCCTTGGGTGGGTTGTAAGAAAAAAAAATGTTTTATTAACTTATTACCTTCGAAGGCTACAAAAGTTGATTATGAATTCAGCGACTCGTTCATGTCTTTTCACGTCTTGTTGCCACAACACATTGCTCCCCTCTTAGTTTTATCTCACTTCTAGTCTAAACTCTTCAGCGCAACTGGACTCGGTAAACTTGATCCAGGTGGTTGTTACCAACCTGATTTCGACCGCCTTGACTATGGCATCATATTTCCGTTGTTTGTGTTTCTCTGAGTGCAAAGCGTGAGAACAACCAATTTTTCTTCGTTGTCCTCAGTTGATCTTCCGCGCGGTGGCTTCGCATTGAAGTCAGGCAGCTGCATTTCTTTTCGTTGCCGACCTTCGATCGAGTATTCTCGAATTTTCTGGTTTTTGACGTAATCGAGATCTTTACCCTCCTTAAGACTTCGTACTGCTGTTGCACCTGTGACTTAACCTCACTGAATTTATCGTCCACGGTTTCTAGTTTTTGATCTGGAGTTTAAGATTTTCACTCAAAGAGGGCATTTTGGGAATCGAGTTTGCGTTCTCTTGGTCATTAAACTTGTTTTCGAAAACGTTCTTTAACCCTATCTGTCCGCTTAACATATTATCAAAATTTTATTTCAGTTTTCCGAACTTCTCCAAGAGCAGTTTCACGAAAGCGGGATTGCTTGCTGTGCTCTCTTGTTTTGGTTCGCAACTTCATATCGGGGTTATCACATTCCATGGTGATGTAATCCAGCACTAATTCTATTGTAAGCCCCGAAGTCTGGCCGTTTCTTTTTACTTTTTACTCAGCTGCTCGCAATTTTTCAATTTTGCTACCCATTTTCAACTATCGAAAAACATTTTGCTCAACACAGTCCCTTTGGTATTTTTCCGCTGAAATCAGTGGGGCGAAAATATTCGCTATCCGAATGTCAGCTGTCTGAAGTGACAGTTGGATGTGTTTGCATAGTGAATCAAGTGGGCTTGTTCGTAAAGTGGATCAATGGATGGAATCAGCGACTCCTGCATGTCTTTTCACGTCTTGCCGCCACATTACATTGTCCCCCTCTTAGTTTTTTTTTGGACCCGAACAAACACGAGTCGGTGTGTTCGTAAAGTAAATTAATTCGTGGATTCAGCGACTCCTACTTGTCTTTTCACGTCTTGTGAACACATCAAAATGTCCCCCTCTTAGTTTTGTTGGACCCGAAAAGCACGAGTGAGTGTATTAGTAAACTGTGTAGATGGTTGGATTCAGTGACTCCTGCTTGTCTTTCCACGTCCTGTCGCCACATCACATTGTCCCCCTCTTAGTTCTGTTGCACATTGCCATTGCTTCCGTGGTAACGATGAAGGTGATCCACATGGACAACTTTCATCTTTTGGTCCTCGTTGTATTCGGAGGACACATCATTAATTCGCGTAGCTATTTGATTCTTCCCAGTCCTGATGCAACTTGGGCAATTTTCTCTTTTTTCAAAGGGAATGGTAGAGCCATACCATTTCTCCCCCTTTGGAATCGGGTGCTGTTGCTCTCGCATCGTAAATGGTTTTCATGTGGTCACTCGCTATTTTATATTACTTTTGGTTCTCTTATAAATGTCGTTAATCCTTTCACGTCACTGTGTAGTCTTGCAATTTGCCCAAAAAAAACTTCCGCCGGAGTGTATCCAGTCGTAAAATGAAACACATTCCAGTAGGCTGATCCCACTACCGTTCTCCACTTTGAAGCGATGATTCTTCTCTCCTGGATGTCTTGCGAATGCGTTCCCCCATGCCATCCGACTGAGGGTTAAGGGATGTGTACCGTGACTTCTATAGTCCGATCGACGCGCAAACTTCCTGGAATATCTTCGACTCGAAGTTTCGTCCTTCCACACTATCTGGTACGGTTTAAGCTTCTTGTTTTGGGATCGCAAACGACTCAGACCATTTGCCGAAATAGCCGATATAGCCAGGATGTACGATTACCGTTTTCATTTTCCGGAAACGGGCTTCTTTGCTAGTGCTGTACTTCCGACACCAGCTCTCGTCGGAGTTTCTAGCACAGAACCATTTATGTACCTCTTCAAGCGTCTTGTTGATTCACAGGTGCCCTTACTCCATCTTGCATTTCCCGTCTCCTGGACTTCCCGCCATGGACAAACGTGAAACCACAAACTGCATCTGAAGGGATTTTTCATTCGACATTTCCCATTTTCTTCGAACAACACCATCTTGTGCATGAAGAGAGTCCACTGCACCCTGTATTTCTTTAAGGTAGAACGGCTCCCCGACTGGTTCTTCATTGATTCCATCCACGCAGGGAGTGGTCAGCTGTCAGGATCCTCTTCTTGCGCATTACGAAGTTCGTCAATGCTCCAGCTTTTTGCAGGTTAAGCTTTTATTCACTGGACAGAAATACCTTCGCCCTTTTCCTCTTGTTGCACGCAATGGGCTCACAGGGTATCCGGAATACAGTGTCGGCGTTGCAGTGCCGTCTGCCTTTGCGATGTTTAACCTCGAAGTCATAAACCTGCAATCGCTCGATACATCTTGCGTCTTGGCCCTCAGAATTTTTGAACTGAAGTAACCGTTTAAGAGCGGCGTGGTCCTTCGAAAGATGAACTTCTGGCCACACAGGTACTTCTCGAAATGTATCGTCGACAGCATTAGAGCACGGAGCTCTTGCTTGGTAACCCAGTAATTTCTCTCTGGTCAGGGGGTTAGAACTTTGATGAAGTATGCTACCATCTTATCCTGCCCATCGTGTAATTGTGATAATACTGCGCCTAGCATCTGCGTTCACAATGAATGTCTTGCAAGGGATGGGGTAAGCTAGTATCAGTGCTAAGTCACTGCTCATGATATTGAAAGCTTCTTTCGCACTCACCTGGCCATTTTAATTGTCTTCCCTTTTCAGTCAGTTGGTATAGACCCTTCCCGGCAAAATCCTTACATTGCAAAAACGAATAAGCTCCTAAGCTGGTATTGGTCCTTGGGAACTGGCCAACTTTCCACAGCTTCGATTTTCTCCGGATCCGTCTTCACTCCATCCGACGGTATCACATGCCCCAGATACTTAACTCTTGCTTTAAGTGTGCTGCTTGAAGTCGTGTAAACACCTCCCTTAAGTTGTCACGATGTTCGTCGAACGTCTTTCGCAAAACGATGACGTCCAAATATAGCGAGCAGGTTTTCAACGTCGTCGTCAGACCATGTAGGATACGTTCCATTAGACGCTCAAAGGTGGCCGGAGCGTAATACAGACCAAAGAGCATTGCTGTAAACTGCCATATTCCATCGTCCATATTCAAATCGGTCTTTTCTTTGACTTCGGTATGGACCTACTTCGGTATGGACCTACCAGTACCCACTTTTCAGGTGGGTTTAAGGTGTCGTCTCTTGCCAGATGGTAGCTATGTCTTTCTTTGTCCTTGCTGCTGGCCTTCTTTATTTTCACCAGTACAATAAGTGCTGACCGCTGGCCCTTATGGCCTTTAAAATCGATGAAACCTTCTTTTTCGTTGGTCGATATCATCTCGCCAACCTCCGCCAGTTTTTCGGCGTTTCGAAGTCAATATAAAGAATAAGGTAGTCAGACGAGGTGTCGTTTGAAATCTATTTAGATCGGCTTGATAAGTATCTATATAAAAGATTTCAGTATATAAGCCTACAGTATGCAATCAAAGGCTGCATCACTTGTTAATTCTTATCCTTTTTCTTTAGATTTCAACTGCCTGTGTCCTTTTTTGCCTTAAATTTTAAATTTTCATCAAATATACAACTTAAAGGTTGAATCTTAAACCCGCACTACATGAAATTTATAGTCAAGACACCGAATCTGGGTGATTTCCAAAAAAAATTTTGAATCCTTAAATTTTGTCAACCATGCACAATACATTCGATTTAAAACAATTCGCTCTATATCATATAATCCCAAACATGTTCGCTGTCTAGTGGC
This sequence comes from Neoascia interrupta, assembly GCA_947623515.1. Classification (NCBI taxonomy): domain Eukaryota; kingdom Metazoa; phylum Arthropoda; class Insecta; order Diptera; family Syrphidae; genus Neoascia; species Neoascia interrupta. The sequence continues at coordinate 19,563,087 of OX392462.1, read as the reverse complement.
ACCCAATAGATTCGCCGATGACTCCCTGATAAAGTGTGCAGCATCGAGGATGCAGAATAGTAGTCCTGCTCCTGCCAAAGTTCGTGTGTTCATCATAAATCAAATTGCCTGAATCAAATTCCATTTCTGTGTGACTACACAATCGCAGTGGGGCCACTCGCTAATCGGAAAGTTCGAAGGACACAGTGCCACAGCAGGTCTTTTGTTTTATGAAAAATGTGATCACTCGCAAATAGATGTTTTGGTTTTACGGTGTATCTATGCAAATGTTATGAAGATGTGTGTGTATGTTTGCACAAATGCGTTGCTTTCAGTTTCGCATTACGATGATGTAAGAATGCAAATTAATTGCCCGACTTTCGTTTCGACCCATATTTGAGGGGCAAGCATCACGGATACGTTCTGTTGGGTATTTCCTCATTTCAAGTGGCACGCATTTGTGTGTACACACATGTGAATCCTTGGGTATGGTTGTGGAGCCGTCAATGGAACGCATTAATGCAAATTTAACAGATGCACTTTGGGATGCTGTTCAGTTCAACTTGCATCTGTTTGATGTTGAGTTGATATTGTTCCGGCAGATACCAAGTGGCCGCACAATTGCAATTCATACTTGGGGGAATGGTGTTGACTCTTTGACCTACATTGCCACATTGATGAGCTTTCCTCATTGGAATTGTAATCGAAAGTAGGACCTATGCACACCTCTATTATTGACAGGTCATTATAGTTATGATTGTGACCATGGGGGACTATCACCAAATTGAACTGAATTTTGATCGATGCAGAGTAGTAATGTTCGAATTGTGCGGCCCAATACAAATTTTAGTAAAATTCCACCCAATAAATTTAGAAATTTCACCCGATTTTTCTTCTAATATCGCGTGAAATTGGCTGGATTTTGTGTTTAGGGAAATAAATGATCTGATCATACTGTCACGTCCCATGTGAAACACCTAGGCTACCCAATTTTTTTTCTTAGACTTTTCTAGGCCAAAAATCTCATCTATACGGGCTCCGCATTATTGCATCCAAGTTTTCTCCAATTTCTGGCGCACTTTACGAAAGCCAAACAAATTTCTCCGATTTTGCAATAAATCGATCAGTCACAATCGATCACCTGCAGAACATGTGCACCTACATATGTCCTCCGTCAGAGGGCCCCACCTTTTCGAACTGACTGAATGCTGCCTGTCAGCCAACACCCTAACTATGTGTGTGTACGCAGTGCCTGAATCCGCACCGCATATCTACCTACTCCAGCCAATATCTGTATGTGATTCTCTGCATTTTCGGTGCATGTTCTGGGCGTCTGATCCACAGCGCCTCCATAAATACCGATTAGATCAACATAAATTGCTCGAAATTGACAATAAAATGGTATTAACTGTCCGACCGTACCGATGATGATTGTCAATTATTGATGTCAATCAGACTGACGATCCTGTTCGACTGCATTGTGCTGTTTTGGTGTTTAACATTCGCCACTTTGTTTCATGTGATTTTTCCTCCTTTTTTTTTGTCAAGAGGAGAAAATAAGTACAACGATGTGCAGTTGACGTACTATGTTGTGTGAGATGCATTTTTATATCCAGCTGATAATTGTCTTGATAAATTTTAGTACGATATGGGGGTTGTTTCAAGTTGAATGCCTTCGAAGATTCACAGTGCGATGTTAATGATCGCACTGTTGAAGGATTTACGTAAGACATGTCCATCTCGTTACTTAAAGAAATTCCATTGCTCTTGACGATCACGAATCTGTTTTGAATTTTTAGATATCGTCCTACTGGCCCAGCTTTTGCAGTTTTATTTAGGCAAATATTATTCGATTCTGGCATGTGACTTTTCTTCCTTTTGTTGGGGAGTAGGTATACATCTTCTTGTGGTCATTTATGTGGAATGTCTACAATTCACTTAGCTTCGTGGGTGGCGTAACATCAGTTAAGGGTGATAAAAGGCTTCAATTAAGGGGTTTTAAAATCATATGCTTCTCTGATCCTTTGCTTGCGTCCACGAGTAGCACATACAAGTTGGTTAAGATCATTCCCAGACAGTAAAAGACAAGCCCCATGCTTACGTTGACTGCTATATTTTTGATTCTAAAATGAGGTCTGAATATATTATTCGATTAAGGAATTCTCTTTATTTCGCTTATCACTTCTCATATTCTATTTTATTTTGGTTTCTATAGGGACGAAAACGTGCTTCGTAGATTGTAAATACATTTTCGGAGTATTGTGCATAAATTTTCCCAACTTCTTTCAAATTAGCTTCCAACTATTGCTGCTAAGCCCAATCTGCTCTTGTCGTATAGGATATTTTGGTGCTGTCTTTATATACTTCCAGATTGTTCCGAGCAGATATACCAAATGTTGTTGAGCCTATCCGGTGCTCGAAAGGCAACATACACATTCGCATATACAGTGATTTCTTAGCCACCTGGTGCAGAGAGAACATCCTTGATTGCCCTGAATAGGTCTGTTCTATCAAGCTGTCAAATCGGATGAGAAAGTTACAGCAAGCTACAGCCTTCGTTGTGTTAATCAGGCAGTTTTCCGGTGACCATGCTTAATGAAACTTGATCGGTAAGTACGTTTAAGAACTCATTTTACAATTAAAACGCGAAAATATTCCATCATTTTATAAAATCGATTATCCACCGCCAAAACCTCTAAATGTTCATCAGGATCTTTTTTAGTAGATGTCAACCAGTTATTTTTAGGTAAAATCTTCTTCATTTTGCGTATCTCGGTTTTCGTGGCTTTACGGCTACTGGTTATTTGGTGGTATATTTCATAATATAAATTTCTTATTTAATTTTTTCTGAAGCCTTTGACAGATTCTTTCATCAAGCCTACCTTTCTTCTCTATGTGGCGTTACAGTAGCTCAGGATGAAACTGACCTCACCCAGTATTTTTGTGACTAGCTAGAAGGATCCGCGGGCTTACTTTGGAGTTGGCGGCGGAAATAATCATACTTGATGCTTGCCTCTTTGGGCATGATCGTCCTTTGGTGCATTGTCCCTCTTGCACCCATGCCAGATCTAAAGGCTCTGTGGGCTGGATCGTTGTGGGTAAAAAACGGCGGGTACATGTTTGAAAAATATCCGGGGCGAACCAAAACCGCATCAACAAATGCTGGCTTTGGTCCGCCCCGGATATAGCAAAACAGGAAATTAGCGAATATTAAATATTAAACACCTTTTAATCCTCCAACATGCAAATAGAATGGGCAACAGCAAAATATATGCCAAATATTTTTATTGAATAGTCTGATTATCGCATTATTGCTGTTCTCAGGAAAAGGCATAAACACTTGCGGGGGTAAGCTTTGGTGTTTCTGTGCAGGGCTTCCTTGTTCCATATTGGCTTATCAGTGCAGGATCAGCTAATCCTTTTCTCCCCAATCCTCTTATTGTTTCCACGTGCAATGTGCTCGAAATTATGACCAACCACTTGATCACGAGCCTATGATAAAACAAGTGCAAGAGTTTGTCTACGACAAACTTCTATACACTTCTATAATGGCACGAAGGTCTGAAGTACAAGCTTAGGCTTAGCTTACCAGAAAAACTCTATAGAATCTTAGAGTCTTACTTTGAAGACAGAATCTTTCGCGTAAGGTACGAAAAGAAGTACTCGGATTTCAAAAAGATAAATGCCGGTATCCCGCAAGGAAGCGTTCTCGGCCCAATATTATTTTTGCTTTATTCAAGAGACATACCCCACGATGAGGGAACAATTTTAGCTACGTTCAACAGTTGAATTATCAACAGCGAAACTTCAGCGCGCTTTAGACAAAATATGCGACTGGACGAAGAGCTGGCGAGTCGTCCTTAACGAGACTTAGTCAACGCATGTTAACTTTACTTATAAAAAGATAAACAACAAACCTTTATTCATCATTAGATTACGGGATTTCACTTCAAATCCCGTACTCTAATGAAGCGAAATATCTAGGAATGACTCTAGACGCGAAACTGAAATTGAAGCCGCACGTTAAAAAGAAACGCGACGAGCTCGAAATCATGTTAAGAGAAATGAATTGGCTTATCGAAAGATTTTCGAAACTAAGCGTATATAACAAACTGCTTTTGTATAAGCAAGTGCTAAAACCATCTTGGACGTACGGTATACAACTCTGGGGTTGTACTAAACCAAGCAATATTTCTATTTTAGAAACTTTTCAAAATAAGACACTCAGAGCAATCGTTAATGCTCCATGGTCCATAAGAAATAGCGATCTACACCGAGATCTAGGAATCGCAACCGTGACTGACGAGGTAGCAAACCTTACTCGCAAGCTTAGTACTCGACTTCGTGGACATTGCAGCAATGAGATTATCCGAACTTTGGATCGGACAAATCTAACGCGCCGACTACAACGAACGAGACCGTTGGATCAGCATAAGATGAAACCGCATAACTTGACGTTATAGTAGGTGCTTTCGTTGGAAGGCAGCCTGCCATACGCGATTACTACAGAAGCTTGAGCTACTTGTTAAGGAAACTTAGTCGTAGTCTGATGGAAATCTAGACTAAGGTGGAAATAGTCTGATCTCACACGCAGCCGGTCCTCGAAGGTTTTTCCTACCCACGGAAAAAAAAACTTCTATATACTCGACCCTATATACCATGTAACACCAAATCTTAAAGTTTCTTAGGCCGAATACATATATTATTTGTATAGGCCAAGCCCCCAAAAATGGGCATGGGATTCAAATGAAAATCAACTTATTGTAATTTCGCTAGAATTATGAAAGGTCATGAAGAAAAAGTTTTTTCCCAAAAACGCATCTTAAGAGTGGGCGGAGCTCAAAACTTTGAATGGGGCAAACTTAGAAAATAGCAATATCTTCAATATTTGCCATAAAATTTTTTTTCGATTTGAAGGCAATTTTCGTAGAATCGGGTTTTTAAAGATCTAACATGTTAAAAGTGGGCATGGTCGGTATTATGGGCGGTCCAATTTTTGCGTTGTTAAAGGTCCTAGGCCATAATTGTTCAGTACCAAAATTTAAGTTCATGTGCTTTGTCTAACTTGGCCAAAAGGCATTTTAAAAGAAAATATGAAACAGAAGCTGGCGTGGCCGTAAACGGATTGAGCCAATTTTTACTTTTTGTCTGTACACTACAAGAACCAAGCCGCGTACCATGTTTCAGGGCTCTAGCTTGATTTTCAAGACCTAAGACCTTCACACATATAGACGGATGGACGGACATGGCTCAATCGATTCAGCTGTCGGTATCGGTCATTTCTCTAAAAATTCTTAGGGGTCTACGATGATTATTTAACTGTATTGCAAACAATGCATTAAAATTAATATATCCTCGGTCAGGTATAAAAATTCGTTTTGATCGTTGCCTGTCGGATTGGGTGCTAGTATTTTTGTGGTGGCGGTGTACCTCGATGACACAAGACCAGACGTAATTTTTCAACAGACATGTTGGCTTAATAAACTTACATCTCTGCTCAGAGTCCTTGTAACCTAGCTCTTGGTTCTCTGCTGTTATGGCTCTGTCCCTTAAAATAAACTCTATGAACAAGCTCAGTACAGCATGGATCATATTCCCTACTTAGTCCACCTATCTCACCTATTCCCCATATAGGAGCAATTCGACCTGAAGTAGCTATCTTTTGAAATAGCCTTGGAGAAACCTTCTCAAAATTCTCGTAACATGGGGAGACTCATAAAACGTAGTGTTGCGAAGTGCGGAAAAAACACGATCCTTCGCAGAGTGTCTGATATGGGCATATATAGCCTGGAAAATCGTCTGTTTCCCTAGGAAACTGGGAGGATCTTTTATATATAAAATAAATAAATAGAGTGGCGCAACAGCTCGAGGTGAACCAGGTCCAACTTCTCAACAATGTATGCTGGTGTGTTCATTTCTTTACATACAATGGGACCTACAATTTTTTGCCGAATACGAACGGCACTTTGAGAAGTTTTTCAAGACAAATGATACTCTCGGAGGGCTTATCAGACGCTCGCGGAGGTGGGGACCGTGAAAAAGAACACGTCTTTTTTTTCAGGTGACGATGGCAGGATTCGAACCCAGGCCTCCGGCGTACTAAGCACACACACTAACCACTACGCCACGGCACCCCACGGATCTTTTATCTGAATATAATATCCCTTACCACTGGTGGGGGAAGTTTTGTTAAATCATTTGTTCTAACACTTCCCTTCCCAGTATTTGCCTTAATCACATGGTCAAGGCTCTTTACCTTACTCCAGTCAGTCAATACAGTCCGGGTCCTCAATTCAAGGCCCTCCTAGGTGGAGTGTTCTTCTCCATTTGTTCGATGTGTCCAAACCAATGCAGTCTACGTGTTTGGATTTTTGAACCAGAAATCTACACCTTGGTATACAGCGCACAAATTTTACTGTTGTATATAATGCTGAGTAAATACTGGGGACTGTGAAAGCCCTGTTCTTTCCTCGATTGTACTATGGGGACCTCCCATATAAAAACTATAACGTTCAAGGACAAAAATGTCTTGAACGTTATAAGTTGTTAGTCCTAGGTTAAACACGGGTGTTGTGAAAAAGGTTATATGCAAACACCACGTTCCAAAACTGGGCCCATCTTTTACCCTGGATCCTAGTTTTGATACATTCAAAAGATAAAGAAAACTTTCCCTGCAATAGCCAAGCATGCCCCTGGTGTCTGTGCCTTCTTCTACGACTATACACGTAATTGCCTTGGATACGCTGTGTCTATCCAGTCGTTGGAAGTCTTTATGATTTTTTCCTCGATTGTGCCAAGAAAAAGTTTGATATAGAAAACCCCACTACTTTCAAGTGAAAAGAGGGCACGAACGATTGAGAAGGGGGCTCCTGAACGCAAATTGATCACAAACCCGTCCACTTTCAGTTATAGCTCTTCAGTCATATTCGCTTCCTCGGACGACGTAGGGTTAATTTTTTTGCGTGTTGCAACGAATTGCAGTTTTGCGCCTTCAACCAAAAAACCTAACAAAGTGGTTTAGACAGCTTCAAGTTAAATATCCCCCACATAAGCGGTGGCGAGACCCAGGGTTCCATTCTATAACCTTGACTTGTTTTAAGTCATCTCTATCATTATTGATTACGGCTTAAGGGTTAGGAAGTCTCAGGGTTTCTTTAAGTAACAGAATTTTTTTCCTTATCGATGTTAAATTGTTTTAGGCTCTTGGCCTAAGCTACGTTGACTCTTAAGTTCCTTTTGACTAGAGAAGTCCCAGTTTCACCAGCTCTTTTGGTAGCTTTTGCCCTAAAATCAGTGCAAACCACAGGAGCGTGGCTTGTTATGATGTTGTCTGTTGTGTTTGTGGATACAATTCACTCAGCTTTGTCCTCTCTGGGACTACGTCCAGGATGTGGTAGAGGCATTGGAATAATTTGACAAGGCAACGAAATTTCACAGGCGAATCAGTGCTATGCCTTGAATTTTCTTGCTACTCTATGATTCTTAAGGAATAAGATTAATCTAGCAGAAAATCTACAATCAACTTCCCTTGAAGGTAGGCAAAAGACTCGTTCAATCTCGCAAGGTTTGTTGTTCTTTTTTGTATTATAATTTTTTTAGAATCTTTTTTTTGCTTGACGACTACAGATTAACTGGTGCAAACAATAAGCCTTAATGGTTGGTATCGACATCAAAGCTATCGAGTTTCTTATAAAGCGGCTTTATAGCAATAAATTTCTTCCTCAAAGATCTAGAGGGGCTGGGCTCCATCAAAGAGTCTGGGGCTTTCAAACGCCTTAGATATGCCGGGTATTTAATTCTTTTACGTACCTGCGTCTTTCCACGGGCACAATGTCCCTAAGAAGAATTCCCTAAGACAACGAGTCGCCACATTTGCGAATGCCCCCGTCTCTATGCCTTCGCTTTATAAACGGTCCCAGCACCAACATATCTCAACATGCAATTAAGAACAAGCATTCCGGATAAAATGTCCCTTTTGCTTGTCCTCACTCAAAGTGTACACAAGAACAGGTGGCTATATTCCCAGTGCCACCATTTGAACACACAAATGTTTCCACAACTCCACGATGGTAATTTATTCCCTCGCAGACAAAGGGATGTTGCGTGTTCACCAACAACCGCAGAATAACCTATTACTTGCAATTACTGGCATGACCACGCCATATCCTGTGTGCTGATGCTGAACCTGAAACCCTTTGAAGAGCTTGAACGTGTCGGTCTGCTCTGTCCTGTGTGTCAAGGAATTCAGCATCGTTGTTCGCCTCTCTGTGCCATTGATCTGTGATCACGCAGTCTAGGACAATAAACAAGTTATTCTGTGGGGCATTGTCAATGACAAGTCTTCCCAAACATCAGACACCACCAAGAGCACCAAGGAGGAAAACATCTTTTATGGCCCCAATACCGCCACCAATGAATGAGTGTCACGATCTCTTTCTGGGCGATCGAGCTCACGCAACAAACCAAATACAGATCGCCAGGTGGTGCCTGAAGTGGCACACATCCCATTTGATTTGTAGGTAGATCCCCAACAAGCAGAGGGTCGGATCCCACATTCCCGACAAAATTTCCCAGAACTAATGTCTGTCGCGGTGTGCCCTGCCGTTTTCGGTTGGTGGCACCCTCGTTTGCTTCATTCATCGTTTGGCTGCTCGTTTGGGGGGTCTCTCGCCTTGGCACTCTGTCAATGAGGTGACTCAGGCCGACTAAGGCTATAGACGATCATTAATCATTTCGCTGTGATCTCCAGATCCCCAATGTGTGCAACGACCAGCTACATAGATACTCTCTCGTGCCAAACGGTTTCGAATCGAAAATAAACTTTTTTTTTCGCAAGAAATTTTGAAAATTACGCACGAACTTGGAAGCACACTACTGGATACATGACCTCCGGCAGTCGCCGAAACAGATCGGGTGACTAATCCGCATGATTAAGAACTTTTTACAATTTTGCTAAAAATTTTAAAACTTTTCACGGAAAATTAAATGAGTTTCTCGCGATCGAGTTTTCTAGGCGTTCGACTGTGTTTTGTTTACTCCGAAACAGATTGTCACATAGTTCCGTGAATGTCGGAGCGGCAGAGTATATTGTGGGTGAATCACTATAGGCGAGCGTGTCTGGCTGATGGTGGCGGCAGACGGTGGCGCCTCCCACATCCGCACGAGACAAATTTCGTTTAAATGTCTCATTAATTTGACCATCGGGCGTAATTGAGGTGCGGTGGCGAACGATTGTTTGCATAAGGTAGCTCGGTGTTGGAGCAATCTTGAGCTCCATATGCCAAACGAATGACAGCTGTGCGTTTTTCACCGATCCGAATGCGAATCAATCAGTGTCGGGTGGGAATTAGTTTGCAACAAATCAATTAGATTACCGTGTTGCAGCGTGTCATTATGCCGGACATTGTGTTTGTGGTGACTGACAGTTGGCTTGGCCCGTGAAAATGGGTCACGATTATCACCATGAAATGTTGGTCTGATTTATGCCATGGCCTTATGTGACGGACGTTGTGCTTCTGACACAGCTCACTTATGTGGACCGAACCCTCTACAATTTAGGTTCGGTTCACCTCACAGTACTGGCTCTTAAGCGGGAAGGTATATTTTTTGGCGGCACTTACACTACAGCGTACAATGGCGCAGTCGGTACAGCACCCTCTAACGATACACATTGCAACACAACCCATGACTCTAGTTGGTTTTTAGTCAAAGAAAATAGGAAAGTGTTTTTGCTCTGATTTGCAGCGTGCAATGGCGCAGTCGGTAATATTTTTGTTTCGCAACAAAGCGTGACGTGACACATTTGCAACTTAAAACGAAAGAGAAATGTGTTTCAAAAGTCTGTAGTAAATGTCCCGTCAGTTTTTATTCCAATAAGCTGACAAACAAGTAATGGCGCAGTCGGCATTGCATTGTTTTCACTACTACACGCAGCAACGAGTTGCACTGTAACACGTCACTTAAGACAAACGTTTTTAAGCCACAGAAATTGTGCCAATATGACGCTGTAATGTAGCAAGAATGGCGCAGTCGGTAAAATATTGCTATAGCACGTTAACTTTGCTTTGCTTTGTGCGAATTTCAATATGACAATTCCAGAAATTCTCCTAATATTGTGTCTTTGTTGCAAATGTGTTTTTCGCTTATCTCACGAAAGCATGACGGCAATGACAGCTTGACAAACCTTTTACAAGGCATGAAGCCGTTGCTTCCATTTGCCAAATGAGCTCCTTTTTATCTGTGCCAAATTTCTAAGAATTCCAGACATAATGTATACTGCCAACATGTATCCCATAGTTAATGGCAGATCAGACCAGCGAGCATCCTTTTCAAGTCAAATGAGTTCGTCTAATAAGGTGATTCTTTAGCCCATATTTCACTGGAATTGTTGTCACACGCTTCTGTTTTTTTTTTCCAAAGTTATTCCTTGTATTTATGTTGTGATGCCCACGACTTTGAACCCCTTCGTCGTCATAACATACACAACACTTGGCGAGACACACCCATTAGGGGTATACTTGTAACTCGTAACGTGCCTATGGCAACCAACAACACACCCGAGTCGTCGCTGTTTATTGTCCACAAAAGGGTATCATTAGCCAGGACCCCCTCTTTGTACATACCCCATAAAAATGTATCATTAGCCAGGACAATACATTGTAATTCAACCCTGTGCCCATCTATAAGAAATATTGTGTTTTTTTTTTCTTCACACATGTCCAACATATCCTAGACTTTTGTGAGAATATCGCCCAACGATGACAGATGACAGATTGCGCTATTGTTTCGACTGGGCGTATAGTATGGAGAGTGTCCAACAAATTTTATGCCCCACAGGATTGGGTTAAGTTCATAACAACATGGCACAGCCATGCATGTATGGTTGCTGAACACAAACGTATAATTCCTAAGCAGGCAATGACATGGGAAAACCATGTGATGACACTCACTGTCACTGCCTCTGTTTGGCAATTAATAAATCTGTTGACAAAACAGTCTGACAAGTGGTAAAAATGTGATTTCGCACTTCGCTGCGCAAAGCTTAAGAACAAACAGAGAAAAAAAACCTGTGCCCAGTGTCCACACGGTGGATCACTATAGTGCGCAGGAGTGTCCAATTAATAAAGGTGTGCTACGCATTTGATTTTGCGATTTAGCCGGATCAGCATATACATATACGCATCCATGAGTGACATGCCAAAAGCGCGTGGAAGCTTGAACCTGGTATTGCCATTAGGTATGGGTTTTGCGTACGTGCCTGGGACACGAGCGTGGGGATTAACGACTCATTTAATTTGAGCTGTCTTTGAATAAGCCATGAAAAGACTCGAATTCGGTGGCTATTTTGGAAATATTAGGCAAATACAGTGATCAAGGTTTCAATGATCAAGTGAATGAATTATTGTAGGTCAATGTAGGTTAACAGACTACCTTACTTTTGCTTTCAAAATTCTTATATTAAATTATCCAATCTAGTGTGAAACCGTTTGATGGACAAGTCCACCTAAAATAAAAAAAAAATCCAAACCAAAAATCGAAACCTTAAAAAATTGCCGCCATCCAAACAAAGACAATAGTGATCTTCTTAAACCGCCTTAAAAAAAAGGCCCTTTTACTTTCGATCTCGAAAATTCTCGTGCAGGCTTTGCGAATAAATTTCTGGTGAAATACATTCAAGAAGACAATGAACTGCTACTTCAGAGCATCAGCGAACATTGCAGTCAAAGGGTTACTATAACTACCGGCAGGTTTACAGTAGGCTTTGTCCTTAAAGAGCTTGGGCACGTTTCTTCCAGTTGACCAGACCAAGCGTATCCCATCGCAGTATTCTCTTATGCTCCGCGTTATAGTTTAATCAATTCTGTCGAGATCTTACATACATTTGGCCATCGCCAAGTACAGATCCTGGCAGTGAATGCTGTCATATATGGGGCTTGAGGATCGACGAAAAGACGCCTTCAAATTCATTCGCCTTCAAATTCATTGGCCTTTTTAAGGATTTGGGTTTGTGTGCAGCTCTGGATTTTCCAACTACCGGGCTGGTACGTGCAAAAAAGTGCGTCGCAGAATGGCTTAAAGCCTTCGGCCCAATAAATCCGTTGCGTCCGTCACGTCGAAGTATACAACTGACAACTCAGTGAAATACACACGTTCTTATTGGAAGCGACGTACGTCACGAAGTTCGTCTATGGGCCGCTTCCCATAAGAACGTATGTATTGAACTTAGTTGTCAGTTGTGTACTTCAACGTGACGGATGCAACGGTTTCATTGGGTTGCAGGCTTTAGATACACATTACGTTTTATAGGAACTAAAATGCGACATAAACAAGGGTTTGTGCCTCGATAATTCTTGCAAGACTTGCCTGTCACCCACGCTTGGCTCAATATTTGGTGTATGCATTCCACCAAAACACCTTATATTTAAAGAGCCCGCAGGTTAGCCAACAGAGCCGGCCTTGTTGTTCTTAACCCTTTTTATAGCCTCTTATAATGCAAGGATTTTTTCTGCATTTCAAAGAGCCTGCTTTTCGCGCTATGAAACCGTTGCATCCGTCACGTTGTCAGTTTTGAAGTTCGACGTGACGGACGCAACGGATTCATTGGGATGAAGGCTTAGCAAAGAGCACCTGAGTCAAAAACTCAGCAGCAAATTTTCTCGATCTTCCGTGTTCTCTGTCCCCTCAAGATCAAAAAGTTCAAAAGGGCAACCATTTGGTGGAACAGAGATCAAGCAAAGCTTAGATCCAGAGTGAAGAATGTCTTCAATAGAGTAAAGCGCAATGGAGCACTTAAGTGCTCTCATCAACTTAAGGAATTTCAAGGAATTCTCATCTTAAAAGGCTAAAAAGACGGTTTTTCGAAGACATATATAATATATGTTCTAGTTACCAACTCCACAAAGCTTTTGCTTGGAAAAAACTGTTTCTCTAGATATGCTAACCGACAAAACGGTCGACGGAAAAAGGCCGACGGAAAAACTGAAGAAGAAGCACTTCACCGCCTCTAAAAACTTCTTTTTATGCCTTATCAAAAACCTTGGATCCTCCCACAAGAAACTGATTTCCCCGAAATGAGCGGATCAGTCTGCCGATGAGGGATGACTGGAAAGTTGCAAGGATAATTTTCAACACCTGTGCCGTGAAATGGGCCATGCAATTTTCACTCTGAATCCATTCAAGGCACCAGGAGAAGATGACATATTTTCGGCACTGTCACAGGAGGCAACAGACACACTGTATGGCACCCATCCTGGTCAAGCTGTTTAGCCTGAGAGCCTGATGGAAAGGAACCGTCAAATACTTACCTTAAGCTGGAAAAGCTTCGGACTCTAGTTCAAAATCCTATCGCCCAATCAGCCTCATATCCTTTAATCTTAAAAGCATGGAAAACCGACTGACAGACATATACGGGACACAGCACTGAAGAGTTCTTCCGGGTAAATCTATACTGGAGTCAGCCCTCAGCTCTGACAGGAATTTCCAGCGGTTAGTTGAAAGCAGAAGAAAAATCTCCATCGCATCAGCTTTCACAGGACTCCGAATAGAGACGCAAGAGGAGTCCTCAGATGCAAGAGTCCTCAGACGCAAGAGTCCTCAGACGCAAGAGTGCTCAGACGCAAGAGTCCTCAGACGCAAGAGTCCTCAGACGCAAGAGTCCTCAGACGCAAGAGTCCCCAGACACAAGAGTCCTCAGACGCAAGAGGAGTCCTTTCTTTCTGCACATAAAAAGGAGTCCTCTTGCGTCTGAGGAAGAATATCCTCGGCGAAGAAATTATTCTTTCGGCAAACCTGGCCGGCATCTCTCCAAAGAAGATTCTTGTCTTCCTGACTGCCTCCTGACTTAGGAGATAAAAAGATGACTGCGATTTCATCAGGGAAGACAGGCTCCTTTTTAGAGATCGCAGTGCCGAGCCCCCAGGAAAGGCTCCCTCGGCTCTCTTTTTAATGGGTGGCTTGAAGTCTCAAGATAATTTAGTCACATTTTTATTGATGCCGCGGTCCTGGCTCCACTGATTGTTGCCGTTGGGGGAAATCGAAAGCAAAGCGAATGAATTCTTTTCCAAGAGCTCTCTGTAGGCTTTGGATCAAAAATTGGCAGAGTCGTGATTTCCTCTTGCAAAGTTTGGTTTCAAGATGTTATGTGTGTGGATTTATGGGTCAACCAAATAGACGCAAGCAAAGCGTTGGAGACGACCAGATTGGCTCTGGCTACTTCAGAGTTTACAAGGAGGCTTTACTTCTTATTGGAAAGTCGAGCTCTGCATTAAGCCACGATCATTTATTGACAGAGTCGTGATTTCCTCTTGCAAACTGTGGCGTTCAAGATATTGTGTGTGTGGCTTGCGTCCATTTGGTTGGTTGGTCGACCGTCTGGAAACCACCAGATTACCTTGTAGATTTTGTGTCTTGAAAACCTTGTGCTGCTTAGAACAATGTCACGAGCTGCTGCAAAATCTATTTTTCGGTAGCCTTAATGTCGGTATAGGCTGTGCATGCTGTGCAATTAATCTATATCGAAAATGATCTACTTTTCGACCTAAGTGTTAAAGTCCCTGAGTACAACATTGACATTGTACTCCGGACAGGTTCCGTTCTCTATCTAGGAGGCCATAAGATTCGTCCTTGTCTAGGTTTTCATCGTCTTTGGAAGGGCCGTGTGTACACATTAGGCCAATGTTTTGGAAAGTGCCTTTGCTGCGGAGCACGGCAACGCGATCACTTACCAGTTTAAAATCTATGACTTTTGACCTCAGTCGATTTAGCCGCGACGAATTCGAACCTTAACATACTCAGCGTCTTATGACAGCCGATATACGTCTTTTTCATCTCGCTTTAACATGCCCGATTGCTTGGATTGCAGTAATATCCGTTCACAGTTGAGAGGAACCGACTCAAGCTTTTAAACTGCAACTAGTGTGTAGAGTGCTCTTCTGTTCCAGATACAAACGCTCAAATATCGTTCCTTAACTGTTCCGGATCCAAAGCGTCTTGTATCCCTCTCATAACTACCTTTTTTTGGGCCTGGGAAGTTACCCCGATGGCACAACCGCCGAAATAGAAGGACGAGGTTTCTTTATCAGCCCATGTTGCAGGCATGATGCAGTAAAGTCAGGAGCTGACTTTAAGGCTGCCGTGGGCTCACTCACGAGCTTATCCGCCACCATATTTGTTCCAGTGCACTTGACTATCTCATGACAATTGATTCTCGCCGAGGTCGGAACGTGGAAAACTTTGTGTTGGTTCAGTCGGCATTCGAACCCTAGACCTTGTGCACAGTAGTCCAATACACTAACCACTGCACCACGGCGGCGCCGACAGCCCGATAACAATACTACTTTAGATTATCTTCTATGAACAAAGTTTGCTATATACCCAAAAAGTTGTTGCCTTAAACGGTAAGACACAAGTTTAAATATTAGAACTCTCTGCCAGACTATCGTGGCGTAGATATTATTGCACTTTCAGGTTCCCTTAGTAATTACTGCTTAAATGCGGGTCAGCATCGGCAGTTTTAAGGCTGGTTTCAGCTCTTATATGTTTCTACGTCATACATAAAGTCAAACCCCGTCCCTTCCCGTCGTGAAACTATTTCAACTACGGGATCAATGCAAAAGTCTTACGTCTAAGAGAATAGCCCCACCTGGTAGCAAAAGAAAACCCAAGCGAAAATTTTCCCTTCGATAAGAAGCTGCAACTCTGCGTTCGCTTTGCTGCGACAGGATGATATCACGGGCACTTCACTTGCCATCGCAATGGTCACTAATCACACTATCCACTCGGCAAAAGAGAAAGATTTTCCCTCAACACGAAACCAATTGGATAATAAATCATTCGATAAAAGTCTTGAAAATAGCCTCCGGTTGCTAATTGATATCAACGTTACACGGCTAATAGTATGCCCAACGATTTGTGACTTTTATCTGGTTCTGCGCCAGTAACGCAGCAAACGCGACGCGACCGACCGACCGACGTGACGCTGCATTTGGAAGGAAGGCGATGTGTGCGGTTTCCCATGTATGTGAAATGTCTTCCCCGGAAACATGTCAGAATTCCGTAAGTGGCAGTGACAATTCTCTGATCACCATCACAGCACAGCCTGTCCACTTGGCATTCGATAGGTAGTTAATAGCTTCATGGCTAGATAAGCGGAATGAGAATTGCACCATTATACACCAATAATAGCATCGTTTCTCGCTAAAGTCGGTTGCTAATTGCTCCGTCACATGTGCCGAAAGCGGGTCGTAGACAGAGCGTCGACCACAACACCATACACTTGACCCGCTCGGCGTCATGTCCTTGTGCATTAGGGTGTCGAATTTCTGTTGGAGTTGGCTGCAAGGTGCTGCCTTCTTGGCATCGAACAACCCATCAGGGGTTGTGGAATCTCACTAGTTTATTGTTCTTCCAGAATACATGTAGGTACATACCTTACAGCATCTTGCGAACATTTAGGCCACCGACGAAGCAACCTGATGGTCCACCAGGTCTCCAAGGATCATCTGCGATGGAATCTTAAGACAATGCATGAAAATCATGATTGGAGCAATCATTCCTGCCTTGCAGCCCCGTTGGCGTTTGGATGTGTGTTTTTTTTCGGAACAAGGGGGCTGGTGTATTGTGCAAGATACATTGCAAACAGATACATTTTGTATTATCCACTTATAGCCTGGCGATGTTCGTTCGCATATGTGTGGTGAATGACCAACCGCAGAGACAGAGCGGAGCGGAATTTTAATGCAGTTGCGCGAACAATGCCCCTGTCGAATTTGGATTCCTTGGTTTTTATTTATTTTGTCCGTCGGACAAAGGAAAGGGTCAGGAGGTTGAGAAACATACGAAGAAAACTGAATACGTTCCTTTTTGTGTGTTTTGAATGGAATGTCGAAGGGAAATGTAAACTTTTTGGTGGGTTTAACTTTTTTTTTATATTTTAGGCTAAAAAGGATGTGAAATATATTTTAAGTGGAGGCATGGGGCGATTTTGTGGGCATATCGATTTACAATGAAGGCTCTTTGGTTAAAGATGTAAGCTGACCCAGTTCGCTTTGATGAGCCATTAGAAAAATATTGTCCCTACCAAACGGAAGGACATGAGCGATGTTGGTATTCTTGTGGGAAGAATGATTCATTGAAGGGAATAAATTGAGGGCAAGGCTTTGTAATTCGAAGCAATGTGCAAGGGAGTATTTACATAGTTCAGTTGTTTTTTTTTTTAATGGGTTTTGTTCAAAGGATATATTGGCTCACATCTCAAAATTGTGCAACCGAATTATTCAAAAGATTTTTTTTATGGGGACCTAAAGTATTTTCAGTATACTCCGAGTTAACTCCATTAACATCTTTAAAGGGAGGTTTTCTCGATCTTTTTATGTTGCTGCTTTTCGTTGCAGGTGCTTAGAAAAACACTCAAGCGACAGCGGGACCCCACAAAAAGTAGAATGTCTTAACAGAGTAGCATCCAAGCTAAGCTATTGGATCAGGGGAATCAAAGAGCACACATTCAGATAAAGCGCAAAATGACGCTTCAACGTTAAATCGTGTAGGGTCTTGAATGGTCGAAAATATAAAATCGTTTAACATCATACATACGCCTACGGGGTGCCGTGGCGTAGTGGTTAGTGTGTGTGCTTACTACGCCGGAGGTCTGGGTTCGAATCCTGCCATCGTCACCTGAAAAAAAAAGACTTGTTCTTTTTCACGGTCCCCACCTCCGCGAGGGTCTGACAAGCCCTCCGAGAGTATCATTTGTCTTGAAAAACTTCTCAAAGTGCCGGTCGGATTCGGCAAAAAATTGTAGGTCCCCTTGTATGTAAAGAAATCAACACACCAGCACACCTTGTTGAGAAGTTGGCCCTGGTTCACCTCGAGCTGTTGCGCCACTCTATTTATTTATTTATTTATTTTTAACATCATACAGGCCTACAACAACTCCATATTTTTTTTTTACGAAAGGAAGGAAGAATAGTCTGAGTTCAAAACGTTGGAAAAGATTCCCTCGAATCCAAACTTGAAGACAAAAGAACCCACAATTTGTTCCAAAGGGAGAGAGAGAAGAAGAGTACATTATGCTTTTTTATTGGGGAAGCTTACTATACCATGACCATTGTGTGGTTGGAGAAGCTTGTGTTCAACGTCAGGCCTCTAGAGGCAGTTGTTCCCAGGATTTATAGTTAAGACTGAATGACGCTTGCTCGTTACCTGCGGTACCATTATGCCTGTTGTTATCTAATTTTGTTTCCTATGCCAGAGCAGTTATTTGGGTTTTGTATCGCTTGTAGCGTGACATCTAGAATTGAGAAGAAGAATGGGTGAGAAGAAGTGGGATAATAAGAGTGTTCTGTCAAATCCATAATAGAGCTTTTAACGGTTTGACGTCTACTGATATTTCCGAGTGCATCCCAAACAATCAATGCCGTGGCGTAGTGGCTAGTGTGTGTGCTTACTACGCCGGAGGTCTGGGTTCGAATCCTGCCATCGTCACCTGGAAAAAAGACTTGTTCTTTTTCACGGCTCCACCTCCGCGAGGGTCTGACAAGCCCTCCGAGAATATCATTTGTCTTGAAAAACTTCTCAAAGTGCCGTTCGGTTCGGCAAAAAATTGTAGGTCCCCTTGTATGTAGAGAAATTAACACACCAGCACACATTGTTGAGAAGTTGGCCCTGGTTCACCTCGAGCTGTTGCGCCACTCTATTTATTTTATTTTATTGAAGCAAGTGGGTGTTGCCATCTTAGTGAATTTAGCTAATCGAGTGTGCTTATTGGGCGCGAATATAAAAGGCGCGCACTGTTCTTCTCAGTGCTCTCAGGTTTTCTGAATCCCATTGCCTCTGCAGGAAATGTTTGTGGAGTGAAGCGGCTTGGGGGAGCAGCTGGTGTAGAGAAAAGAACTGAGTGGGCTTAAAAGCCTGGAGTTCAAGAAGCCATCAGAGAGAAGAAGAGAGCCTGCCAAAATGTCTTGTTTATCGATCTGTAACCGTGCCCCAAAATCTTGCCGAACTTTTTCTATGCCTGTTCTTTAGCAGTTCTGACCGCCATAATGGAAGTTCTTTGCGCCTCATTGTACCGCGCTCGAGAAGTTGAGTTTCTATATTGGATCCACACAAGGACCAATGTAGGAACTCAACTTTTCGGTACAATGAGGCACGACGAACTTCCAATATGGCGGTCAGAAGCCAAAGAACTGGCATGGAAAAAGTTCGGCGAGAGGTTGGAGTGATACTGAGTTATCCTGTAAAATTGGCCAAGCTGGAGCAATAGTAAAAGAACTGCGCCAGCCGATCATCAGGAAAGCTGAGCTTGGACTGAAAGCAAAGATCGCTGTTTTTTATTCACTGTTCGTTCCAAACCTCATCTATGCTCATGAAATTCGGGTAATGAACGAAAAAATTTGATCGCGAGTACTACCTGCCGAAATGAGATTTCTGAGGTGCGTTGCTGGTGTTACCCTTAGGGATAGAGTGAGAAACGTCAGTATTAATAGGAATCCTGGTGTTGAGCAGCTGCCTCTTTGAGTGGAACGATAAATTCTTCGATGCTTTGGACACGTTGTTTGCATGCCCCCGGCAGACTTCCTAGACAGGTAATATTAGCCGAGATGCAAGCACGTTGCCTGCCTGGTAGCCCAAGAAACAGGGGGTGGGATCAGGCAGAGAACATCTCCGAGAAACGTCTGGAGATCGCGCCTGTGTCTCTTGATTTGGCGGCGGAGGCTCGAGAACGATGTAGGGACCATTTAGTGCCCCCCTAGCTCCGCGACCCTTCTAAGGATAAGCGGTCATGGAAAATGAGGATTATGACCTTCAGGACTATTTTTCAGTCAGTTTAGATGTCTATTAAGTCCTTTGGCCTTGCAGATAACTTGGACTTTTTAGACTTTCATACTTAATTGGGCTCTGAGTACAACGTCTGTTCTTCCCATTTTATTTTCTAATTTTGCACGCACTTTTAAAGTCTTAACCCTAAAGGCTTCGCTATTGTAGAAATCAAGAGTGCAATTTTCAACACGATAGCATTAACCTACTTGAAAATTTAAAACTAAAAATGTAGATCTAAACACTCTTCAACAATCCAGTTGCCGTAATAACACCCCCAACACGAGTTGTTACGTCTTATCATAATGTATCGGCTGTTCTATTTTAAGAAACACTATCGCGATCTATTTTCACTTTTTAAAGCTTTTGTCCATAGACACGCTGGTGATTCAAAGTGAACTCATCTTAATTACGTTCGAATTGCCAGTTAAGCGCATCGCAAATATTAATTTATCTTATGATGCACTTTCCGCCTAGTCATATAAAGATAAATTTACGTAGGCTGGGCAGGGGGATCCCCTACAATCAAGCTAAAAAAAAAAATAACATTTACACAAGACACTCAGGCGCTGAGCTGTGTATCTATACGTAATTCGTTTGCGTAGTTCTACCTGCAGTAGCCTATCCAGCGATAAGCCTTTACCCAGATGACACTCTCACGATTTCGACCTCCTCAACGACAATGGATCCGCGTCCATCTCATCTGACTTGTTCGCGCAGCGATCATGTTATTGCCAATCCAAGGATCTGAATCTGATCATCATGCAACAGCAAACCAGAGAATCCCGCCGACAAGTAAACAAAAGCTCAATGAGCAACTAAATAAGAACGTGCGCAATTATGGAACCTGGCACTATGCCTGCGTCCAGCTTGCGAGAGATGGACCTCATTAGTTGATGGCATGCAATGTTAATTTCCAGCAAGAAAAAAACCCAAAACAAGTGGCAGATGATGGCAAACTTATCTGTGCGGTGGTCGCTTGTCCATGTTGTAGTCTCTCAGGATGGGACGCAACGGCTGCTGTCCTGCCAACGAAGTTGGCCAACACGGAATTCAATTCAGGTGGAGGAATGTTGGTTCGCGCGGCGGCCGGCCTGCGCGGTCCAATCGTTGTTGCGGCCGGAATAGTCAGGGTACATTGAAGTCGTGCATACGGTTTGGACTTAGCGCATGTCGTCGCGCGGACGAATGACACACACGTCGTCGTTTTGGCGATTGAAATTCCAGGATGCAGCGGTCATTATTTTAATGGGAAGGGATGTGATTAAACATTTTGTTGGAGGTCTTCCAACCGCTCGCCGGCCGAGCTAAGTTCACCAATTGAGTGCGGTTAGCCTTCAACGTTCAGCGGTCCTTGGACTTGCTTTGGCTTTTTGGGGTTTCGAGACGATTAGGCAAAAATTTAATTTTACCTTCCATGGGTGGGTATATAAACTCATTAAAGCGAGTAAAGCAATTTTGACGAAGGAGGGCTTAATGCGATGCGTCCCGAAGAGTGTAATTTGGCTTGAAAGTAACGTTGATTCTCAGATGAAAGAAGATACATGAGAACGAGGTCCTATTAAACTTCCCTGCGGTACACAAGTCGCATGACACGTGACGTAGCTTTCTCTTCCTAAAATACGGCTTCTCATCATTTCCAACAAATAAGTGTCATCTGAACACGTCATCAGTTAGCAAACACCCCTATGCATGTGGAATGTTCAACTCGTGCGTCGTCTGAGTGCAAAATTTACTTTTCAAAGGCAAACATCTGCAAGCTTTGAATTCTTATACAGCTCAGCCGGTGCTTCAGTTGAATTCCATTTAGCGTCATGCCCACGCAAGAAATGTATCTATAGTCACACACTTTTCCACCTACAAATAGTCCACTTGAGGCCCAAGCATTCACCACTTTATCTTGAAATAATTTCAATTGCTTTCGAAATATTTGCCCAGAGGGTCCTTTAACACCCCCACGTCTGCCTGTGGTGAGCCGTGCGCCTATACTCGAGAAGAGCTGATAAATCCTCTTTGACGTCAACGCTCTGTTTCCGCTGACGTCGTTATATTTACGTCGAAGCGTCGAAATCGGTTGTCGTCGTTATCTATATACAGTCTTCTTCGGCGTGGAATGCAATAACAAGTCGCAATAAGCCGGGTGTCATCAACAGCACACTGCCAGTATCGGAGCCAATTCTCAGGGTGTACGGATTAATTTCGAAATTCCAGCCAATTCCCAGGCAACCCAATCATTAGCCCTAATTGTGTAATTAATGAGGCGCCAAAATCTCGCAGAGTCACGTTTTCGCACCTCGTGCTGTGGTGGGGCAGGCCCCTTGCCAGCAAACAGTGCGTTGTGTGCACAACAGGGATGACACAGAGATTCCCTACGCGACGACGCACGGCCAACAGTGTTTGCTCGCACAGCAACCTCGACGAGCTCACAAAGCAAACTTTTATCGTCGGTCGTATGTGCGGTGGGCATATCAATATTTGGAGGTCTCCCTCTCGAGAGAAGAATCTATTTACGTGCCCAGATGGCATAGTTCGCGACTTGAACACAGCCGAATCGGAAATACCGATCCAGTGAAATGGCATTTCGAAAGACACATGTAAATCGAAATGTAAAGCGGGACAGCGGCATGGGTGAGCGACTGTCGCGTAGTGGTGTAATTGAGTCATCAGCAACGACAACGCACGTTAGGTGCCGTGCCGATATTATCAGCATGAGTTTGCAAGAATTTGGAGTGTTGGTGAAATCGTAGCTTATCCACCATCCAGCGGGACTCTAGTATTGAGAGGGGGTCTGTGATTTGGAGGAAGCAGTTCAATCGCCCTCATTTGTCCCATTTGCGTGTGAATCACTCGGTACACTTCAATTGCTCCGAGGGAAATGTACAAAATTTTTAGCGGCTGCTGGTGTTAGGTGCTAGTTTTAGAGAAAGATTGAGTTAAAAACAAGTCAGGTGAGGAAGTTGCAAGTCATTTTGTCAAGACCTCTGGTGGCGGCAGCAACAAAATCGTTTTGTATACTCTTTTGTTTGTCCACCTTGTCCAGGAGGTTTTTTTACATTTTTTTTTTTGGCTACCTACACACCCTACACATAACCTCTCGCCAAGAAAGTGACAAAATATCCGAGACTGTAGCTGTACCTTTACCACTGGTGGTGAATTATGAGATACTTAGATTCACATTCAGATTTCTGTCTTACTAGAAATTCTTAGACAGTTTCCAATTGCTGTGGTTTTTTCTGAGATATCCATGGTCCAGACACTTTAACAGGAAAATGCTCTGTTAATAACTCGGAATCCTTTTCGTGTAAAGATCTTACTGTTCAATGCTTTCAAGAAAGGGTGTGTTCATAAGGAGTGCCCGTTGAACGATCATTACTGACTGTTCTTGAAAAAAAAAAGATGTATACCCAGAATAGTCCCAGAAGCTGTAATTGTAGAAAATATTAAAAGCCGTTCTTTTTTGTAATAACACCAGAGTTTCTAGAGGTATTTACTCCACAATTACTTTGGAGAGCGTTTCGTTACTAGTAAAGAAAAGGGAGTTTTATAAGAACGTAGTACATTCGGTTAAACATCCTGCAAAATACCACAACCGATAATGGGCTTAGGCTGATCGACTTTGCCTGCCTGTACGAATAAACAGTTCTTTTCTTAGTGATGTGCTAAACAGCTTTTTTCCACAAGCAGCGATCAGACTGAGCAGTTAAGACAAAGAGCTGTGAGGCTTGTTTTAATTACAGCATTTTTATCACCCTTAAGAGAGCAGTTAAGGATGGAGCAAACTTGTGCTCTGTTCATTTTATTTTTTTTATCCAAGTTTTTGTGTATAATTTCCAGGCAATCAGAGTCAGAGTGTTAACGCCGATTCCTTCTCTGTGTTCTTCTTTGCTTGAGCGTTCCTCTGTCCAAGATATAAAGGGAAAAGGGCGAAAGAAATCTGTTTCTCCTAACGAAAATTAAAAGCTGAGGCTCTCTTTTTTGATAATCACTTTTGTCCTTCTGAAAAAGGGTGGAAAAATGTATAACGTTTTAGCATTTAGGTTTATTTTCCGTATTTTAAGCACTGAGCATTTCCGTATTTGAAGCAAAGAGCAGTTAGGATGAAGAGTTCAATTACAATTGCTCACTGCTAGTGTGATCGGCAGCTGCTATCGCGATCACAGTCAAACCAGCCGCTTTAATACCTCAACCCTCATAAATAGATATGGGGATCTTCGGACAACCACATTCACTCAAATCGCGATGAATGGGAGATATTTTCCAGTCATCCAGATTTCAAGGGGATGGATTAAACTCGACCTACTAACTCGAAGAAGTCACAGCTCGGATATTAATTATTCTGAACGCATCGCTGAAACGCAGTACAGTGACTGGTGACCGTCAAAAATTTGCCAAGGCCTTTTATAATCAATTTTGTGATGCTCTCTTAAGAAGTCCTCTGCCGTCAAAATCGAACAAGTGAAAACATTGCCAATTTGCTATTAGAGATGCCGCCCTGCTTTAAGACTTTGCCAGCAACCAGAAGCATACGAAGCGATACTGCATGGAAGGGCAAGAGCTGCTAGTGAGCTCTACGAGCGAAAGAAAAGTTTAGCGTCCCAAAATGTTCTCTAACCACATGATGACAAGGAGTTAGGCTAAATTTTTTTAAAAGTTGCCCTTGTAACGGCAGCCACGGCTCACTAAGACAAACTTTTTTTTTCATTATGCGCCTTAAGCACGCGTTTTCGAGCTGTTAGGAGCTCAAAGGTGCCTCAGCTCTTAACTGCTTGATGGCCTAGCTTCCAAACTCTTTCAAGTGGTATCTTGGCTATACACTCTGGTCATCGCTAGACCCATCCTTGTGTATTGAGTACTGGTATGCTTGACTTCTTTGAACAAGAAAAGCAAAGTTGCAATACTTAAGTAAATCAAAGGGTCTAAGAATCACTTCAACACCTGCCCTTGAACCTATACCTTACCAGCTTCGCCTTGATATCTATAAGAAGCTTTTAACATCTTAGATCGGGAATTCTACGTTGGCTGGTGTATATAACTTAAACCTTCATGACCTACTTTATCCTCTTCCAAAACAGTTAAAGGTTATAAGCCTTAAAGTTTCCAGGAATTTGTTTTTGAAAAACCCATAAGAGACTAACAAAAGGCTACTGCGCGATTAACAAAAGTCGCGGAAAAACACATGTAGGGGAAAGCAGGGCTAGAAGTAACAGTCAAAAACTTTAAATTCCTCTTACAATTGAGAATCGTGTGATAGGGTGTTTCACCGCACATAGTAAACGTTGGAAGATTAAAAGTAAATCCCAAAGTGTTTCCACCGAATAGAGGAGATTAAGAGATTTCGTTTTTGCGATTTCTCAATGACATCACATCATCTTCGCATCTCCTTGTAAACGTGAATTTTTTATCTCTCGAGCAACTAAGGTTGTAAAATAATTAAATTCCTTGATTTCCTTGATCTACGAAACGAAATAACCCAAAAATAGAAAAACAAACCGTCAAATATGTTGTTGGGATTTAAGTCCACACAGTCGATAGTGGACCAACCTAATCAACATCAACCAGCAGTACCTTGTTGCATTTAACTTTTTTGATAGAAACAACAAGTATTCCTTTTAACTTTTTTGAATAAGGATTTCTTGCGTCAAGAGATTAATTACGCGATTAATTTTTGATCTCCTCGTGAAGAGATTATTACTCGTATGGTTAATCTCAGGATTTAAAGGGGATTTAGAGATGATTTGTCCTAAACGCGGATAAGTGTCCGGTGGAAACACCCTATGAGAGAAATTGAACCTGAGAGAGAAGTCCTATGGGTGCTGCCAAAAAATAGATGATTTGTTACTTGTTATCTTCATACCGATAGGATAGGAGGTATATTAAGTTTGTCACATAGCTTATAACACGGTGAAATAATAATGGTAGACCCCCACGACCTTAAGGGCATATGATACAGGCCGAATTCTGAATCAAATAAGCCATGCCCGTCTGTATGTCATATGTTTTAAGGCCTAAAATTTGGAGATAGAGTGCTGAAATTTCGTGCGTAAGGCCCACGTCATGCGAAGCAGTACAAGTGTAAATATTTTTTAAATCCGAACCAAAACACACGCCCACAATTGGTCTAAATGTGCTACTACGTCCAGAGCTGAAGGAAGCCGTAAAAAGTTGAAATTTAACATTTCGCATCCCAAAAAAATGTAAGACACAAAAAGGAAAAATTTAATTGGTAAACCTCCTCCAGTGGGCGTGGCATCTGTTTTAAGGGTTAATTTTCAAATGTATTTTACTCAATATTTTTGCTCCAAGTTGAAAGAAATTAGCTAAATATTTTATGTATGTAGTAAACACTTAGTTCTTCTTTTTATTCGTGCAAGACTTTGGACCACGCCCATATTTGGAGGCAGAATTGTAGAAAAACCTAAAATTATCCAGAAAAACATAATTTCGACTGGCCATAAGCCTAATTTGGGAAGGCATGAAACAAAACTATTTGTACGTAAGATAAACGAGATTTCGTTCCAGATTTTGTTCATACAAAGTTTTTTACCACGTTTTCCCTCTTGCCAAATGAATTGCAATTTTTATTTCGTATTAAATTAGATTGAAGAATAAAAGTTACCTTATTTTACTCTTTAAAACCTGTAAGCAGTAAGGCCATACATATTTCACTTTAAAATAATATTTATTGGTTTAAAGTTCCTGTTATAACATACCCTGGTCTGAGTTGCAACTCGTTTTTTTTAAGACGTAGCCTGACAAATTCTGAATAGATGTTGCTGATGTTTTAATGGATGCTTTTTAGTTTAAAATTTTTTGGCTAACTTATTTCTAAAATTGAAGGAGAAGCAAAGGATTTAGTAAAGAGTGCTACTTTTAGCCACTCTCCCCTACTGGAAGGAGAGGCATTTGTTATCAACCTTTTGCTTCAATGGCAACCTGCTGTTTTAATATTTTACGGCAATCAATACCCTGAGGCTATCCACAACCATGCAATATAAGATCGACATGACTTAGATACAAGCATCGTAACAAAAAGAAAAGATACGTCAGCGTTCTGGTTTTCTAAAGGCTTTGAGATGAATTACCGTTTTTCAGGCCCAATTTTATTTCACCAGCATTGCTCTTGTCCTGTTCCAGTTATCAGTTCCTGAGCTGTCTGCATACCATTTTGTTGTACATCAGCAATCAAAGTAACCAAGGACTCCTTACCACTGGTAGGGGCTAGCAACAAATAAAAGAATAAAATTTGTTAATTAAGATTCTTACTCACTATATACACCCTTAAGATCTTAAATTATGCCAACTGTAGAAATTTGTATGCCAAATGTGTCAACTTTGTGCTGAATGTTTGGGAAAAAACACTTTTATTTTTTGTATAAGATCTGAAAGGGGTCTTACCACCTATATTTTTCTGTAAGCCACTTAAAATACTAAATTTTCAATGTAAATATTTTGAAACTTCCTCCAGCTTTCATGGAAGGAAGAATTATTCTGCGAAAAGTTTTGCCTTATTTTCGAATTAGTTTAAAATTCTTTTCTAAGAATTTGTATTTTATGGGAATTCTTTGTTTTGAAAATGTTTCATATCTAAGGAAATCATTCCACAAAAAACTAATTTTATACGAATCGTGTATTATTGATTATGCAAAACTTTTCCCACTCAAAAGTCTGGCAACAATCAGCCCAAGAAAGCCGCCCGACCTGTCAGAGGTCTATAACAATCTCTTCTCGAATAGTCTCGAGACTCTAATGCACTCGATTATAAATATGCTATTCGAGCGATAAACATTCGAGTATCTTATCATCAACCTATTGGCCTGTTAATTGCATTTATTGTTCCATAAAACATGCCTGAGATTGGGTGAACCAATCCTGGATGCTGATGGGGCCCTCCCAAATGTTTGTTTAATTTCATCTTTGACTTACTGGATGATCGCGTTGACGGGCATGTGCCGCGGCGGTGCGCGGAACTGCAAGAAACCATTCCACCTGACATATTGCCAAATTAGTGTTTCCAACACTTTCGACATCAAAAGGATTCTCAAACGCACACTGCAGTCCATAACGCGCGCCGGCCGTAAACTTATTGAGGATGATGTAGAGATTGGTGGTGCGCGCATTGCCGTGTAAACATGGAATTAAATAAATTTTTAGCCTACACGCGAGGGAGGACCAGCCAAGGCGGTACGGTGCGGGCTGATCCGGCCGCGTGTGAAAGTGTGTGGGATAATAATTAATCGACGCGTAAAGTGATCAAAACTATTAACGTGTTCGGCAGCGCGTTTCAGTCCAATAAATTTCAGCGTGCGGGGCAACGTGTTTGGGGGTGGATGGGCGTGTGTATATGTTTATTTGGCTTATGTGAGGTTGTTGTTATTGTTTGTTGGCGCTGGATCTATAGGCGGGTGCTTTGGCGGGGTGTTGCACCGACGAGTGGTGAACCATGGGAGTTCTTTGATGCCACCGTTTTGGGGTGGGTGGACTCTGGTGGGAGGATACCACTAAAGATGCGGATTTATGTGCAGATATTTGATTGAAGCTGGAGGAGCTGCGGGAAAAGTCATTGTTACCCGGTGGTGTGGTGGGAATAATAAAACCACGATGATTCAAAGATTCAATGTGCGTTGCACCACAAGACAGAAAGACGTCGGCTTTGAGCTTCGGAAACAGGAACACAGCATGAAGCAGGATATTCGTATCGGAACGAAAAATGAAGCCCGTTTAAAAATAGGAAGATATGAAATTTACCCGAGATCAATTGAAAAATCATTTTTTGTTTAAGGTTTTTCGTCTTTTGGGTTGTCCCGAAAGGAGAAAAATAACTAAACAGACTACGACTTGATTAGCTGTAGGCAACGGTCTCATGTTAGTCACCCCAACGTAACTTTTCAACACCTGGTCCGCTTTTACAAGCAACTTCGTTAGAAATAAGCTTCTCAAGACTAGCTTCTTACACTAGACAAGGAGCTTAACTCTATAATAACCCTGTTTTAGGTCTCCTATATATGCAACACCTGCAACCAATTCGATCCGTCTAACAATATCGTGTGGCATTTAATTCAATTTGCCAAACAAATTGACTAATCTCAGCCATTTGTCTTTGTTAACAGCTCAAGTCCCGACCAACGCGTCACTGACTGCCCGAACTGAGAGGCAAAGTCCCCGCATTAAATCCATCGATTCATCAAAACGATCGTAATTAACGCGCGGCTGGGTGCTGCAAAACTGCAATATCTCCGCCGAAGGCGTTCGTGTCAACGTGCATAAAATGTGGCGGCGGCGATTGGGGCGTTTTGTTTTTGCGCGCCCCAGCCACCCCGCTCGCGCGCCAAAAGTATAATTAATTACAATCGTTAAGTTGATTTCTCTCAAATTTACTGCGACATATCCTTAAAACGTTGAGATCGGCGCATAACGCTATACCTTCGACAGCACATAAATAATAAACAAAATGGCGGCGGTTAGTGAGATTAATTATTGGCCAGCTTAGCTTCCCGATGATGAAGCGATCGCTTTGAAAGTGTTGCCAGAGTCGTTTGCCCAGGTGGTGGTGGTACAGCTGTTTGATGGGAAAATTACCTAATCCAGTCCGTTATTAGAAGACATAAAGACCGACAAATAATGTCTGTCTGTGGCGAGGTGAAAATGAAGGATAATGGACCGCGTAATGCGTCACTGGAGCAGCAATCCGATTAACATGTCACGCTGAGGATGGTGGTGAATAATGGCAACACGAGAAGGCCGATACGCCGTC
The DNA here is from genome assembly GCA_947623515.1 of Neoascia interrupta. Lineage (NCBI taxonomy): Eukaryota > Metazoa > Arthropoda > Insecta > Diptera > Syrphidae > Neoascia > Neoascia interrupta. Next base: position 19,533,545 of record OX392462.1, on the reverse strand, counting down.
GCGCACTGAGCCGTTAGATGTGTTTATTATTTAGCACTTGCTGGTGCGGGTCTTCGGGCGTTGCATAGGGTGTTCGAACGAAGAAATATGATCCACCACCGGTGAGTCTGGTCATTCAAATTGAGATTAATGATGGTTCTACTGTGGTTAGTGGAAGGGATCCTTGGTTGGACTACCTACGTAAGCTAATGCTGGTCATTTCCTATTTGCGTTATATCGAAGGATTCCATGGGAAACCTGTATCTATAATGGGGGCGATTATAGAAGAAAAGGTATTGGTTGGATTTAAGTTATGATCATCAGGGACATTTGCTCCGAGCCTAGTTAATCGATCGTTATTAGGAAGCAATTTGTTGAGGTTTATTAGGTATGCTCGTACCTTCACTTAGGTACCTTTACTTATGGAGGAAAATAATCCTTGTATGTACTTAAAGAAAAGCATGGAACTCTTCACACTAAACTGATTCCGTGGAGATGTTGTATGGCCATTTCTTTCACGTTTTTGAATCAGTTGTAGATCACCGAAATTCTAAACGTTGTAAAGAATTGGCTTTCCCTCATCCTTTTTTACTCTATAGCTGCGGGGATCCAGGATAGTAGCTTCCAGCAAAAGTATGTAACACGGCTAAATGGGCAGAATGGCAGACTCAGTTTAAAAACTTGAAAAGGACTGGGTTAAAGCAAAATTAAATGGCACATAAGTCACACGTGTTTGAGTATTGTGTTGTGGAACATTGTTAAGATCGGCGTTAACCTTGGGAACACCCAGTGCTGGAACTGCTACTGTCCTCCTTAGGCTTAACCAGGGCTTACTTCTCAACAATACATGCTGTTTGTGTTTATTTCTTGTTTTCTTTTCTTAGGGGACCTAGAATGTTTTACTGAGTCCGAACGGCACTTTGAGAAGTTTTTTAAGAAAAATGTTTCTCTCGGAGGGTTTTGTCAGACCCTCGCGGAGGTGAGGACCGTGGAAAAGAACGAGTTTTTTTCCAGGTTACGATGGCAGGATTCGACCTGCCCAGACCTTTTCTAGATTTGGTTTGCAGAATTCATAAGTTTACAGCGATTAGTAGAAGTGTTGAGCAATCAGAAAATAGCAACACACAAACACACATAATAGAAGAACACGCTGCGGACGAATTCTCAAATTAGGATCAATAGCGCGGTTAACAGTCAGGACGACAACTACTCCTAATTAAGACTGAGCTTCCCAGATTTACTTGTGGTTAAAACAAGGATTTCGAATAGTATAGTTAGAACACTGGAACTGAGATGCTGGCGGACGAGGTCCTGGGGTATAGGTCAACGGCAGCTCTCACATTTTCAAAGTGGTGCTCCGGTGCACCAAGCTATCACGGGAAGACAAGTTATGAGAGAGGAACAAGTAGCCTCATACTCAAACGACAACCAAGTCCGGAACGTAGGTAAGGACCTATTTCATCCCTGGTTTTCTAAGCAAAGTCAGAGTTACCAGACCAGAGCATGATTTTTGCACTCTTTAACCTTCTACCGTTTTTTTTTACTTCAGACGTCGAGTAAAAATGGCACAGGCAGGCCTACTTCCTTCCGATGGAGCTTTCTGACGAAAGTTCTGGTCCATTGTCGGACTTATGGGGCTTAGATGTTCGGCACTCGCACCACGTCAAACATTTTTTGCCGCATTGACACTTTCAGAAGTTTTTCAAGACAAATGTAACTCTCGGACGAGTAACATGTGGGGACCGTGAAAGAGAGTCTGTTTTTTTTAGGTGACGATGCTTGGATATGATAGCGACATTAATATTTGCCTGCTTAATCAGAAATATGAACTACAAGAGGATTAAGAAGTGTTTAGCATCCAGGGGCGGAAGGTGTAGATTGGTGTAGGGCACCATGCGGAATATGTTGAAGAAGAGGATGACCTAGACCTAGCAGCCCTCCAGCCTAGGAATCCATTCAAACTAACAGAAAGAGAGGAACATAAGACCACGCAGCAGCCGCGAAATCCCCTTGAGAAGGGCAATGTCTCCGCTTAACTTAAAAGCTTGCGTCTGTCGTCCTGTAGTGTAAAGTGGGTATTACTGCGCAATCTAAAAGATTATGATGGTTAGGATCAGGTATGATGAAATGAAAAGACCTAGACATTCGTTATACTGCTGCCATAAGAGATTGCATATAGTTACGATGCGGACTCATAGTGGGAAATCATCTGAGGTCGAAAGACATTGACATGGCGGATTTTCATAGCCGTCACGATAGCGTCTGCGGAGCCTCTTTGGAGTACGACAACAAAGTTGGGGACTTAAATGCTAAGGTCGGATAGGAGACAATATTCAGCGAACTTATTGCTGTGTGATGCCTCCGTGAAACCACGCCAGACAACGGCTTTTGACTAATAGACTGTAACAAGCAGCACTAGGTTGTTAAGGCTTAGAATCCACAAGGCAACTTGGTGGTCTCTAGATGTCTAGACAGTCGAACCACTTACCAAGTGGACCACGTGCTCGTCGACGTATAGCGCACACATCTAACATTTTGATTTTTAACACTTTCCTAGAGTCCAATGAAGACTCTTATCGTGGCTAAATCCAGGACTCGACTTTTCCATAAGAAGATGCTGGTGAGCCTCCTAGAAAAAGAAACAAAATGCTGTATGTCTCAGCACATCTGGAAAATCTAGGATCTACAGAGAGTTCTGAGTAAGAGACTCTCCGCTCTGCATTCACTCTCTCCAGCAGGACGTCAACAATCAGTTGAGTCAGTAAAGTGAACCCATTAAAAACCTGGCTGAATCAACTTAAACTTTTCAACAACCCCAAGAAGTAATCCATGTTATGATCCTTGCCTGAGTAGGAAAAAGTGACAGAAGATCCTTATGCAAAGAATTTGCAGCGTTAAGAGAGTGCAGCGAATCAAGAGTTCGATACTCTTCATACGCTGTCCTTCCATGAGAATGACGATAAAAGGTTTGTGCATGGTAAAAAGGCAGCCTATGTAAACTCCCAGCTCAAGAGGATCAAATAGTCTAGCGATCGAAACAAGACAAGAAATTTAAGAAACTTGCCAGTCTATGTTAGGCTGGCAAGATCCGACCAAATACGCAGGCTCTCCGATATGGCTAAGAAACCTATTTAGCGTAGCACCAGGGAGTAGCAGAAGTGTTTCAGAACAAGCTACGAGCCTGGGGAGCATTAAATTGAGAGAGTTGGGGAGCTACACATGAGAGAAGAAACTGTGCAAGAAGAGAACTGGTTTATATTTCAAAGAATTTAACTTTATAGTAAAAAGGTTTAAACAAGGCCGCCAGCTCTAATGTTTTACCTGTGGAGCTCATTAAATACGGAAATAATCATGGACAAGACCAATAAATTTCAAGTCAAGACACACCATCCTTAAACGGTCTTAAGCCGCATATGAACGCATTCATCGGCAGGAGCTCCACTGGGCCATGGCCGAATTTAAAATCCCTGCAAATGTGTTCAAACTGTGTAACATTATAAACTGTTTCTAACATGCGCCGACTTCGGCAAGGAGGTTCTCATTGTCATGTGTATTTTTCGATCTAGTTCCGGATAGTGATAGCATGCAAGGCAAAGATTAACATGGACGGTACTGTCTTCAACAGATCCAAGGAATATTGTGGTAGCTGGGCCTTTTCGACATCAGCGCCCACCTTAACCCTACCGTGATAGATGCTTTTCCGGCGATTGAAGAACCGGCAAAGTAAGTTGATCTCGGAGTAAACGAGGATAAGACTAACTAAGATCAGGCGGTCAAAAAGCAATCGTCCGCCGCTTAGAACAAAACCTAACTGTTGGCAGCAGAAACTTCGAGATAGTTAAGGAATGAATCTACTTCGAAGTTAACATCGACTCCACGAACGACACCTTCCTAAAAATTCGTTAAATAATAACCCTTGAAAACCGGTGCTATTCCTTAGTGGCAAAACAAATAGGTTCTGAGCTCCTTCCTAGAAGGCTAACATCTCCAAAGTGTAAGCTCTACAAAATCCTTATTTTGCCACTTCTGCTTTATTGCTCCGAATGTACTGGACGCTTAGCAGGGAGGGAGAAACTAGAGCATCGCCAGTGTCGCAGATGACAGTAGGTTTTTTTTAGCTCAATAAAAACAGTTTCTATCATGTGGCTAAAGCATCAGCTTTATGATTTCTCCTTTTTCCTGGACAACGTTTGGCTGATCCTATTGCTGCTGCGCTGCTTAAAAAATTTCTGCAAGGATTTTGAAAAGTTCATAACTGCTTTGTCTTTCTGTTTTTTGCTTATGAAAATTATTGAGAGAAATAAGATAACGCAGGTCAAAACCATGAAATGAACCTCCTAAAGCTTTCACCGGATACTGTCTTGACCCACTGACTTCTTGTCAGCTCCTCTGTAATTTTGTGAATATAGTCTCGTGGCGCCGTTGGTTAGCGTGTCGGCGTACTGTACATGAGGTCTCGGTTTCTAATCGGGAAACTTTCGGGGAGTGTGTCATACCAACAGTGTATTTCCTTTTCCGACGCAACTAATCAGAAAAACGACTTTAAAGACCATAAAACTCCCCCTCACAAATTACCATCGACTAATCCAGCAATTATGATTAACAGCTGACCATAAAATCACTCAAACTAAACAAGCACTTCATTTGCATCGAATCCCGTATAGCCCATTAGTTAATCCATGTAGTACTGAGTGCGCGCGCAAGCGCACATAATTTAACTTAATGACCCACCTAAAGTGTCTTGACACAGCGTATCTGTTTTCGATTTCAGAATTTCCGGCATTCAATCTGACAGCATCAGAGAACCAAACCACATGGCTGCAACGGATTGACCCCGCATAAGTGAAGTCGCTAAAGTGTTGCACAGCTTTTTGTAATTTCGCCAGCTTGTAGGCGGTGTGTGGTGTGCGCAAGCCATGCGCGCACTGCAATCATAATAAATTTCCAAACGCGATGGAATAAAATTGAAAATAAAAAAAAGGCAAATCCTCCAATTAATTACCCTGGGAAATAGAGTCTCGCCAACAACAAACTAATTGCATGTGAAGTGCATTCTCAGATAATTAAGCGGCTTGGCCTGCACTCTGCTGGCCTCTCTGAATGCTTGCCCGCTCGTGGCTCAGGTGCAGCATGCAGCGTGCGCAGCGCAGGTCGGCTAAAACGTTGACACTCCAATTAATTTAATGGATGCACATTAATAATGAAAACAATCAATGGCTGCATATTTCAGCTCTTTCCGGCTCTGATGGATTGCATATGAATTTATTAAGGCGTAGGTACACACAGATACTACTCCTGATGTGTGTAGAAGTAAAACTAATATCCGATGATTTATTGAGGCGGCCTTGTGCATGCATTAGCATTTGATTTTGGCACCGATTCTCCCCAGAGCCCCAGAGTTGACTTGCAGCTCAGCTCAACTCCCAGTGGGCCATTGCGGCGACATGTGTAAAGTGCAGTCGTTCCAGTTGGTAAACGATTTGTAGAATATTTGTTAGTAATTGGTACTACATGCTGGAAGTTGGTTTAATAAGTCACCGAAAGCGAGTAACTATACAGCCAAGCTGACAGAGATTTATTGGAGCTGCTCCGATCGCTCGCCGAGATGTAAACAAGGTTGAGTGACTTTCACTTTCGGGGGGCCAAAAATAGCAATGATACGGTTTTCGTGATGAATAAGTTTAAACGCATATAAAGACAGAAAAGGACTCTCGATAAAAAAAAAGTATCTAAATAAGTTAAATCTTGGAAAACCTTGTTTTCGTCACAAGTAGAAGATTTTTTTAGCGGTGCGTCCAAAAATAGAAAAAGGACCTCTTTTGGTATCGCCACGTTGTCCATCCGTCCGTTCAATCGCTTTATAACTTCTGAACGGTAAGTTGTAGAAAGACGAAATTTGGTGTGCGTATAAACTGTGGAAATAGTCAGAGAATCCAAAGATGGCAATTTTTTTTAAGCAAAAATAACGGTTGTTATACAGTTTGAAATTTCATGTGAAAATGGACTTAATGTTTTTTAGTGTTTTTTTTTCAAAAATTTTAGTAGGCAAGAGGCTCAAAGTGCTGCTCTCTTAGAACAATTTGTAGATGCATAAAAATCTTAGGAGGTTATCTAGCTCTAAATAACGCCTATAGGCGCTATTCAGGGACAGGTTTGTGCAATACGGGTGTAGAATCGATTATCTTTTTTTCAACATCCCTGCTTCTTTTGCAATGTTAGTGCTGTGCAATGCCTAGTAGTTCCGCTTGCAGACCCTCAGCATACTAACTCGTATATGGACTCCTATATTTTTTGGGCTAGTCCGACAATAAGTCGGCATCGGCACCATAGTACAGTGTTGAGTGTGTCGGACTACTGTGCATGAGATTCCAGGTTCGAATCTCAACCAGGGCATGCAAGTTTTTCCACGGTTCTATTTCTCCAACACTGAAAATAGATCTGAACTGCGTGTGCACATTTGTACTCAAGGGTGTACCTTGGGGCGTTCCTATAAAATGTTATAGGTTTGTGATTACTTGACCTCTAACCCGGAGCACACTAGCTTGTCGCCTTCTTTGCATCCCAAAATTACAGTAGGCCCTGGCATCTTGGTTGTTTTGTGATATCTCGTCTAAAAATGATTCATCGTCATTGATCTTGAAAGATTTCCTGAGTCCAGAGCTTAACAGAAAATGCCTGTCCTCTCGACGTCCATTTAGGAACTCAACTATTTAGCGATCTCATCACTTTACTCACCAGTGTTCTGGTACACAATATCATGTTGCAAGCAAATTACGACGTCCATGACTGGTGCACATAGTCGGACACAACAGAATCGCGTCTAGTAGGTCTAGAAGACCTCAGTCTAAGGTACCGTCAATCGGCATTGGGTGTGAGACCTTGTTAATCTCTGATCCTCTTTGAATCTCTTAAATGCAATGGCAATGTTGGAGTGTTTGATTTTTTCCATTTTCGCCAATGGAACTTCATGCTGTCTATAGTGGAGTAATATTTCCAAAGGGAACCCAAATGCGGAACCCATTTCAAGTCACTTATAGCACAATGTATAGCAGTCCTAAGCAAAACAACACTCCTTGGCTCACATTGACATTTCATGTCACCTAAAGTTTCTAACTCAGTATCCCAAACATGTTGTCGCGCGTTTTTAAAACATGCGACGCAGCATTAATCGAATTCCAATAAATGTCAACTTCTCAACTAATTTATGGCTTAACAATTCTATCAACAATCATTGCACCCGCCTCAATTCAACCCTAAAACATCTCAAGTGTTAGAGATGCCGCTTCTATTCTAAACTCAGTTCTTCTTAAATCGACTAAACATGCAAGAGTGCTTCGGCTCGAAAATATTTACACAAGCGGAACTGGGTTAACACAAACTGCCCCATGGGTCATCTTCGGATTACACTCATGCATGTAGCGAGACCACAGAGAGAGAGGGAACAATATAAAAACGGCTCCCACTTGGACTACTGCTAGTGCCAAGTACGGAATCCCCAATGACCAAGACCCAACAACAAGACACCGCGCACTCAAACAACAGATGGCCTCCAATCGATGATGAAAGTGTACACCGCGCTCCGCCCTCCGGCCGCCCCGATTGCTGACAAAACGCAAACGACATGGTTTCCCCATTGCGCCCGGTAGTGCGGACGCGGAGTGCCATACACGCCGATGACAGCCGGCAGCGTGTTTATTTACTTTCGTCTCCGATTCCAAAACGGTTGCCCTTGCAGTTTTCTGCTGCGCTAGCTCAGCTATGGTCAGCTCGGATGGCGGGTCTCCCTGAGGAGGACATACGTTATATGTTTATATGGCACGAGGCAAATCGGGAATTTGACGCAAGCGGGGGTGTCCCGTGTCTGCATCAACGATGTTCCTCCGCAGCTTAATGGGTTTGATGGCATTATGTGGTGGTGGGCTGCCTTTGTTTGGACCCATGTATAGTGGGTAATTGAGAGTTTTGTTTAGACGAGCGACTTTAATGACCCGAAGCGCGTGTCAACACAGTTGACATAGTGTCGCTTCATTAGAACTCGATCGATGTGGGTGACGTGTCAAGTGTCCAGTCGACACACTCGCTGAGTGTGGGGGGCCAGATGGCAACCGAAGCCGGGTGATCTAGATTCGCTTGAATTGCAAACGAGAGTCTCGTAACGAGCGGTAAAAGTTTTAAGAATCACATCATCTCGGTCGAGATAAGCTCGAAGCCGGTAAACAGATCCGGCCGCACAGAATCACTTTCGTGCGAACTTGAGGGTGTCGCTTTTATTACAAGTTTGCGAGGGTTGTTCGGGGAAGGATTACTCACTCGAGCCGACAATCGGGGATGATGGTGATCTTTGCATTAACCCCCTGTTTATATTTGGTGACAGTGATAAGGTTTTTCCGCAGCTGAGATAATCACTATCAGGGTAAGCCATATGGAGGTGATCAAAGCATTTAAAACGTTTTCTCACTGTCCCACTTTCACGGCATTTGATCAATTCCCATAAACGATCGATCGTACATCGACTTCAGCCAACAATATTCCCACGAAAGTCCTCCGACAGTCATTCCTTTGCGTCATATCCGTTCACGAAGATGATTTATTCTCCATTGTATGCAAAGATCCAAAATCACGAGTGGTGGTCCGTACGAAAGCGCGATCATCCATTCCCCCCGTCATCACTTGCAAGCCTCGCACAAGACGTGCAATAAATAAGCCGAAATCTATTCACAGATGAGCACAGCATCAATTCCGTGCCTCCGGTCCGGATCCTATTTAAAAGCTCAATAAGGAAATTTGGGTCAAACTAAGGCCAAGCGCGTCTCTCTAGTGAGCGATCCTCACGCTGATGATCGGCGCGATTTATTGTTTCTCTTCGAGAATCCTCTCGAAACCACCGTTTGACTTTTTGGCGAACAGTTTGTGATTCGACATGAAATACACTAGGTATATCCCCCCGTGCAATGAGTCAATCGTGGATTTCACAAAGTATCCTCTCACCTCCCTGCCGGTCTCGGTGGTATTGATCTTTCTCTTGGAGCCGCCGAGTGCGGTGCGGATATCGATTTCTGAGCTCGTAACTCACCATATTCAGCCCAAGCGATCATAGTGGACATAAATCTAGTTGTGTGTCGTGCAAGCGCGGTCTCGAATTTCTGTCAGGAGAGTGCGAGGCATCTGGAGATCCAGCAAACAGCTTGACTAATTATGCAAATGAATACAAATTGTCGAAAGAATTCCGTCTGTGTGTTCTCACACAATATGGACAGACGGGACTGACACAGTGTGGCTAGTCTTGCCGAAAATAGTCACAGCAGCTGTTCGAGAGGTGTTGAGACACTCGGAGGATCACTTTGCCATGTCGATCGGCTAAAAATAGTCAGATTAACACCTGTACGAGGGTTGACACCTCTGCAAATTTATCTTTTTCTGCAGTCGGAGGTGCGCGCTGAAGTCGGAAACACATTGATTAGCATTTCTTGGAGAGTGTGCACCACCAAAGATGGCAATCATTTTTGTTAAAAGCTACGCCACGGATTCGCATTCATATTTGTAGACAATGACTCGTTTGTCACACTGCCGCTGGCTGGCTGGCTGTGGCTGAGTTGGAGTCTCTGCTGTCTTGGGTGCGATATTTATCGCGACTTAATTGCAAAATCACCAAGTTGGGAAATTTTGATCTGGATTTTCGAAACAATCAATGAATGTGCGGGTGGAAGCTGTCTGTCGAGAACAAATTTGGCCGAAATATGTTAAACTTTATAATGGTGATTTATTGGAATGTTTTCGCGATTAGGTACATGGGACTAAACTTTTGTGTGGGTCGACCATAAAATATGTGGTAGGAAATTGCCAAAGTATAGTGATTTAGTCGTGAGCGCGACATTGACATTTCTTTTCGACATTAATGACTTGATTTTGGGTTGTAAACAGAATTTTAGACAGAGACGTGTTTTACTTTTTTTTAGGCATCAGAAGTGTTTTACTCTATTACCTCCAAAGACTTACCACGGGTCTCTTCAGGACTTGATTTGCTAGAAACTTGAAACTGTTCTGCAGGTTTATGTAGGTACCTAGTCTAAAAGTATAAAATATTCTCGACAATTGACCCTAAAATCTTAAGGCTCCGCATATACTCGGGATAGGAATTACCACTTGGTGACAGATTTTGACTACTGTAATGGCGTCCTGAAATTACGCCTGAAGACTAAAATGGGAAAGGGCTTAGAAATCTCTCAAAAAAGCGTAGACGCACTCACCATCCGGCCGGCGGGAGAGGGTTACTGATAATACCAACGCCACGCATCCTTGCAGCTCAACGCACGGTGATAAGATTTTGACAGCCATGTCTTATATAAACAAATACGTGTCGGACGATTCCTTAAAATACAGCAAAAGAAATGACAAAAAAATAAATGGATAAAAGATAAAAGAAAAATCGAAAAAAAATTCTGGCATTTTTTCCAAATATTTTGACGTGAATACTTACTTACTTAAGGTGGCGCTACAGTCCGGGGTGGACCTGGGCCTCGGCCAACAAGCTTCGCCAGCCAGCTCTGTCTCTAGCTAGCCGTCTCCAGTTTCGCACGCGAAGTTGGCTGAGGTCCCCTTCCACTTGCGTGCGCCACCTGAGTCTCGGTGCTCCTCTACCGCGTCGTCCCTGCGGTGTGGATTCGAAGATTTTCCGGGCCGGGGCGTTGGTGTCCATCCGCTCTAAATGACCCAGCCATCGTAGACGTTGTGTTTTGACTCTTTTGGCTAGGTCGGTATCGCTGTACAGCCCGTACAGTTCGATGTTATATCTCCTCCTCCACTCTCCGTCTATGCAGACGGGACCGTAAATCGTCCGAAGAATTTTCCTCTCGAAGCAGCCTAAAGTGTTTTCATCCGCCTTTGACAGAGTCCATGCTTCTGCACCGTAAAGCAGGACTGGGATGATGAGGGTCTTATACATGGACACTTTAGTTGCTCGAGAGAGGGCTTTGCTACTCAATTGCCTTCTTAGCCCAAAGAAACAGCGATTGGCAAGAGTTATCCTTCGTTTGATTTCAGCGCTGGTGTCATTGTCTGAATTGATAGCGGAACCAAGGTAGACAAAGTCCCTAACTACCTCAAAGTTATAGCTGTCGATGGTGATGTTTTGTCCAAGACGTCGGTGTTGGGTGTCTTTTCTTGATGACAGCATATACTTGGTTTTGTCCTCATTGACTGCTAAACCCATATTCGCCGCTTCCGTCCCAATACTCACGAAGGCTTCACTGACATCACGCTTTGTTCTACCGATTATGTCAATGTCGTCTGCGTATGCAAGTAGTTGAACGGACTTTTGAAAGATTGTACCTCTGGTGTTGGCGCGAGAGTTCTGCACAATTCTCTCAAGTATGATGTTAAAGAAGTCGCATGACAGCGCGTCGCCTTGTCTAAATCCTTTTTTGACATCAAAGGGGTCGGTGAGGTCTTTGCCGACCTTGACGGAACAGCGTGAGTTTTCCATCGTCATCCTGCACAGACTGACGAGTTTGGCAGGGATGCCAAAACTAGACATTGCGCTATATAGCTCGTCTCTATAGATGCTGTCATACGCGGCCTTGAAATCGATGAAGAGGTGGTGTGTATCGATTTGGAATTCCTGGGTTTTCTCCAAGATCTGCCGCAGTGTGAATATTTGATCGATGGTGGACTTTCCTGGCCTAAAGCCACACTGATATGTGCCTATCAGATTGTTGACAAACGGCTTCAGGCGTTCACACAGTACAGCAGAAAAGATCTTGTATGCGATGTTAAGAAGACTTATGCCTCTGTAGTTGGCACAACTCAGAGGGTCTCCTTTCTTCAGGATCGGGCAAACAATGCTGAGGTTCCATTCGTCGGGCATGCTTTCTTCCGACCATATCTTGCAGATGAGCTGGTGCATGCTCCTAACCAGCTCATCGCCAGCGGATTTAAAAAGTTCGGCAGCTAGGCCGTCTGCTCCGGCTGCTTTGTTGCACTTGAGCTTAGACACAGCTACTTTCACCTCCTCCAGGTCGGGTGGGCGGTATCGTTCGTATGCTTCGTCGGTAACGTCTTCGCCCGGGTTGAATGGTTCGTTCTACCTGACAGCGGTATTTGGTTCTTCCTCGCCGTTATACAGTCTGCAGAAGTGGTCTTTCCAAATCCTCAGCACCGACTGCGATTCTACAACGATGTTCCCTTGATGGTCCTTACAGGCTTCAGTTCGAAGTTTATACCCTTGGCAGGACCTTTTGATCCTTTGGTAAAACTTTCTAACCTCATTCCTGTTGTAACATCTCTCTATCTCTTCAACCGCGCGCTTCTCGTGCTCTCTCTTTTTCCTTCGGAGAAGCCGGTGCTCCTCTCTCCTCCTCTGCTCGTAGAGCTCGCGAGCAGCTCTAGTCCTTCTGTGCAGCGCCGCTTTGTATGCTTCCTGTTTAGCTGCATGTGCTTGCCGGCATTCATCGTCAAACCAGGGGTTTCGTTGTGGTCGCCGTGTGAAACCCAGCACTTCAGAGGCGGCGTCTCTGATGGCATTTGGCAATGTTGCCACTGGCTATCAATACTTGATGCTGGTTGCATAGGACTTCGTAGAAGGTTTTGAGAGACTTGGTTGGAGAAGGACCTGGCGATCTCTTGCGATTGTAGTCGGCCGATGTCAAACTTCCTCACAGTATTTCCATTACTTGGCGCTGGTCGGGATATCCGCAGCCGTACCTTGGCTACAACAAGGTAGTGATCCGAGTCAATGTTGGCCCCTCGGAAAGTTCGGACATCCATGATACTGGAGGAGTGCCTTGCGTCGATCGCAATATGGTCAATCTGGTTGACGGTTGATTGATCGGGAGATCTCCATGTCCCTTTGTGGATATTGAGATGCGGGAACTGTGTACTAGCTACCACAACGTGTCGCCCCGCTGCAAAGTCGATCAGCCTGAATCCGTTATCGGAGGTCGTGTCGTGCAGGCTATACTTTCCGACAGTACGACCAAAGATGCCCTCCCTTCCTAGCTTGGCATTAAAATCGCCTAGGACAATTTTAATGTCGTAGCTAGGGCACTGCTCATAAGTTTTGTCCAGGAGCTCGTAGAACATATCTTTGGTCTCGTCATCTTTCTCCTCTGTGGGGGCATGTGCGCATATCAGGCTAATGTTGGCGAATTTAGCCTTGATGCGGATCGTCGCGAGGCGCTCGCTTACAGGGTTGAAGCTCAAGACTTTTTGCCTAAGTCTGCCTCTAACAACGAAACCACATCCAAATAGGCGCTGTCTTTGATGCCGATAGCAGTCGCCGTAGTAGATGTCGCAGTTTTTCATCCTTCTTTTGCCCGGCCCGTCCCACCGCATTTCTTGGATGGCAGTAATGTCTGCCTTGCAGTCGTTAAGGGCCTCCGCTAGTTGCTCGGCTGCACGTGGTCTGTTAAGGGACCTAACATTCCACGTGCAGATCCGGAGCTCGTTGTCCTTTTCTCGTTTGCATTGGTCGTCAACAGTAAATCCGTCCGAATCCGAGGCTTGTTTCCGCTTCGTGACTGGTGTTTCTTTACGTGGCCGGGAAGTCACCCCGACGGCACGACCCCCAACCTGGAGGACCAGATCCTTTGCTTAGCTCTAAGGACGGAGAGCCGGATAGCCCGCTCCTTATAGGCCTGAGCTCCGAATACGTCGTAGTAGCCCATATAAGGTTTTCACTAAGTAGTTCGGCCTGACTGGAACTATGGACGCCACCGTTGATTCCATCTGGGGAATTCCTCCGCTGCCGTCCGGATGCAAGGAGAAGTGCCTTAGTGGGAACACTCCTCCCCCCCTCTCTCGTCTGCTACCCCCAACAACCTTCCAAAGGGGTTGGAACCCAATCTCCAGTTGAGGTACTAGGCACCCGGTGTTCACCACGGGGAGGTGAGAGTAGGAGTTGATAGACAGAGGTGGGTTTAGAAAACCTGTGGATGCTTGTATCCTCTTGAGTGCACATGTCTATCCTTTGACCACCAAATCGCTAGGTTAACTCTAGATTTTTACGGGATCAAGAGATGTTTGTTTAAACCGGCTAGACTCAGCACTGGGAAACCGGCCCTTAGTGCATTAAGTTACATAAAGTTTCTTAATGTAAACCAAGCGTGAATCATATTTTCCCTGAAAAAGTTTAAATACAGCCACGGTTTTTAACCATTTTTGTAAGAAATTCGCAAAAGTTCATGAAAAAACGTGTGTCCCGAAAATATTTCCAAAAACAGTTTTTAAAATATTCTTGTTTATTAAAGCTAACAGCGATCTTCTCCAAAAACTCCCCAAAAAGGTGGGCGAAGTTCAAAATTTTGTATGAAACAAACTTTAACATCTTGAATATTTGACGAATATTTTTTCAAATTAGAGTGAATTTTCAGGAAAATTACGTTTGCAAAGATATAACACGGTAAAAGTGGGCATGGTCGGTGTTGTGGGTAGTCCAGTTTTCTTCGTGGTAAAGATTTTTAGTCACGATACAATACTATACACAAAAACTTGAGTTCATACGCCTTGTTTAACCTGGTTAAAAAAGTGTTTGAAATAAAATGTGTATAAGAGTTTGTCTTACGTTCAGGCCAATAGTGGGCGTGGGCGTAGGCGTCAGATGATTTAAACAATTTTAATGCTTTCTTTGTGCAATATAAGAAGCAATCCGTGAGACCCACGTTTCAGCTCGCTGAAAGCTGTATTTTACCCATAATTTATGCACAATAATCCTGTAGGGGTGCCGTGGCGTAGTGGTTAGTGTGTGTGCATACTACGCCGGAGGCCTGGGTTCGAATCCTGCCATCGTCACCTGAAACAAAAAGACTAGTTCTTTTTCACGGTCCTCCGCGAGGGTCTGACAAGCCCTCCGAGAGTATCATTTGTCTTGAAAAACTTCTCAAAGTGCCGTTCGGATTCGGCGAAAAATTGTAGGTCCCCTTGTATGTGAAGAATATAACACACACAGCATACATTGTTGAGAAGTTGGCCCTGGTTCACCTCGAGCTGTTGCGCCACTCTATTTATTTATAATCCTGTAGGGACCTCTCTGCAAGATGTTTCGGCCTGGCTAGCTTCTGCCAGCAGGATATGTGCTAAGTAGTGACGATTGCATAATCCGATCGATAGGCAAAACAAAGCTTATTAGGTTCGGTCGATTGACAGAAACAGTTTGTGAGAATCTGGTGTCTATTCAATTATACAATTTCACTAAGTTTGTCCATCTTTTTGCTTTTTTTTAAAGAAAGTTGTTGTGACTGAATTGAATTTTGGCGACATCTAGAAATAGCAGCAATATACAGAATTTCCAAGAAATATAAAACATTCTTGACGGTGGCTAGCTTGGGATGTGACAGAGCTGCTTCCACCTGGTTGGGTGGAAGAGTATACACGTTTATGCCAAGAAAACTTACCCTTACTTGATCCACACCCATAGGGACTTGCTTAGAGAATAAATCAGTGAACGTAAGTCTGTATATGCGACTAGCGAAAAGGTCTGTTGTTCTATCTTCAGTGGGTAGGTGATATGTTGATAAAACTGTCTGCTTAAAACGGCTGAGCAGAAGACAGCATAGTAATCCCCTATACGGCAGGCTTGTGCTTTATTACGTTTCTCCTACCAGAAGGCTTAACTAAGAGACTCAGATGTATTGGATAAAACAGATCTTGCGAAACAGATGTGAACCGGGGAGCGTCTTTCTTTTATTGGCGATTAGACAGCGATCCTTAAGATCTACGATCAATAGCACCTTAAACATGTTTGACCCACTGTTGGCAGTAGTCATTTTCAGGGTGAGCGTTTGAAACGTGAAGTCAGTATGTTTTGGCTAGCACAGTAACGTGGACCAATAGAAATTACGAACCCTTTTCGGAACCCTCTGCGTTTTTTTGTTTTTGAAAATCATTTGCCCTACATACCCGTGCGTTCCGAAAAGGTCGAAAAATTATCAAGAAGTTAAGGTAGGGTCAACCTTGGCTGAGTCACATTCAATCACATTCATCTAGCTGGAACGCCTTACCACGGATGAACCACTCTTAACCTTAGGATGTGAAGTGTTTCTGGATAGCTTAATACCTTGTCTTAGCAGTTAGGTTAAAGCACATAAAAACATCCGATGGTTTTGACCTTGGCTATGCTGGTAAAAAAAAGCAAAATATTTACTTCGCCTTCTAAAGAAGGAGTAAGGAAGTATTAAAGGAGACTTTTTAAAGCGCAAATGTAACACCTATTAATTCTTAAAAAAAAGAGTATTAGAGAAATATTAAATAAATTAATTAATCTTATTTCGATATAAGAAGATTTTAAGAATAAATTCAGTTTCAAACTTCCCTCTGTCGGACTTCTCATTTGCACTATGTCCCTACTTAATCTGAACTTAAACGCTGCTTGAAGAAGAATGCAAGTAAATGCGATTTAGAATTCTTAAATCATTCCTTAAGACCTTAAACAATTACGAAACGTGGAAGAAAGGAAACACAAAGGAAACGAAACTCATTCTCCTAACAGAAGAATGAGTTTCGATGGATCCCCTTTGGGTCTGCGCAGGAAGTTTAATTTTTTTTAAGGCGCTACAGCTGTTTGGTATTTCAGCGCAGGATCTCAAATTCCCCTATAAGACCGTATAATTGAATGGGTATGACTGAAATGGAGAATGCAAACTACCTTAATTGGGCATTTTGTTGCAAGCTTAAGCTTGGATTTCACTTGTAAAGGTTTGGTGCTGCCCAAGCCTTACTGAAACTGTAATTCGCATAAAATTTCACGAGCTATTTACTATAAAAGTTGACTTCTTTTCTCTCGATCAAGACATATAATATATCTCTGCAAAATAAGGTTCTGAGCTTTAAAAGCGCACTATATCAGCGTATTACTGATATCTTCCCTGAGATTATACCCGACCCAGGGTATATTAAGTTTGATGCATAGTTTGTAACTCCGTGATATAATCACCGTAACCCCTAAGACCTTTTAGAGATATGAATGGGACCAACGGGAGAATCGATTAAGCCACGGACATGGCTTAAGTAGCCGTCCGTCCGTCCGTATGTAAACAACTTTTAGGCCTTAAATTTTAAGCTAGAGAGTTGAAAAATATTGAAGGGTTGGCTGGAAGTCCAGTCCTTCAGATCAAGTTTGCAAATTAGCTGAATCCGCCCACAGAAACGCCCACTGCAGGCCTGTATGAGCGACCATCTCTAATTTAAAAAAATACTTTTTCCAAATTTTAGCTATGTTTCAATGGCGCTAGCGCATTCATTTTTGGTACGTAACATTAGCCTTTTCATTAGCCACGCCCACTTTTTAAGGGAGCTTAAAATGACTGTTTTTCTATTTATATAAAATTTGACGAAAAATTCTTAGGCAGAAGTTGTATATGTTAGCATTTTCTAACTTTAAAGTACATATTGTATGTGCCTCCGCCCTTTTTTGTGGGCGTGGCGTTAAAAAAAGTGATTTTTTTAGTTAAAAAGGCGGAGTTTTAGGCCGAAATGTATGCAACCACCTAGTATAAAGCATTCAACATTTATATTTTTATATCCCGCCAACTTTTTGGAGGCGTGGCGGTTTTTTTTTTTGATATGGTCGGGTTTTTTTGCAATCCGTCGTAGATGGACTGAAGCTTTTGCATACGCACTGTTGCACTTTTCCACTTGTTTTTTGTATAATGTGCTCCTGATCAAGGCGTTATGAATACCCTTAAAATGCGCAGCACATCGCGAGCGGGAAAAATTTTGGGATAGAAACGATAGGAGAAGAAAGTGACTCTCGATCCAACACAAACGCTGATGAGCCAAACATGAAGCCTCTGCGCCGATACACGAAAGCTTACCCCCGCAAGTGTTATGCCCTTAGGTAGAAATGCAATGGTATAACCGGCAGACTTTTCCATAGAAACGTCTGGCATTGTTGTCCATTCTAAATATTTGTATATTGGAAGAGAAAAGTGTATTTTGTATTCGGCCTACCCTAACCTGGATAACAAACGCCGACCAGGAAGCCACTCATTTTCAGACAGACGCTTCTGGATTTTCCTTTTGTTGCTGGTTTTGCTCCGCCCTGGATATTTTCCATACCGGTGACCACCATATCTGATGTGATGAGTATTCCATTATCCGCCACCGGGAAAATGGTGCAAGCAGGTTTAATTGACTCTCTGCGTAAGGAGTTCCCTTAGATGTGAATATGATTGGGGGAGGCGCCCTATTGGGGACCAGCAACCCCAGAAGTTATGCGTCGTTTTGATAGTCACACCTAGAAGTTTTTCATTATGTTTCAAATGTTTGGAAGTAGAAGATGAGAAATCAATGGGAATCGCTTAATATTTTTCAACAGGTACCCTAGGATAGAATATGAAACAATATTGGCAGTTAATTAGGCAATAACAGCGATTCAAGGATTAATCGTGTCCGATTAGTATAAGTACAAGTGCATCCAACTTATCTCTTATCCCTATGTTATCTGTGAAGCCAGGAGTTCTGGATCATCATACTAATCGTTCAATGTGAGTACTTCATGTCTTGTTACAGCTCTTACAAGTGAAAAAGCGAGTTTTTCTCCTACGAGGCGCAATACAATTTAAATCTACGTAATTTTTCTACGATAACAAAGTAAAGGAGGTTTCTTTCTTTCCATTGTATCTTAACGAGCCTCTGCATTTTAGTGAAATAAATATGAGATTGGTATCATTGCTCTTATTTTCCTACCTACATATGAAGGAATTTTCCATTGGAACTTATTAGTTTCATACTTGCAATTGCACCTGTACTTAATCTAATTACATTCGGCAATAAACATCACAAGACACCGAATGTAGGTGATACCTACAATCATCTTAATTATATCTGCACAAAATCGTGGTTTACCCCGCAATACTAACATGAGACTACATCAACCGC
Source organism: Neoascia interrupta (assembly GCA_947623515.1). Classification (NCBI taxonomy): domain Eukaryota; kingdom Metazoa; phylum Arthropoda; class Insecta; order Diptera; family Syrphidae; genus Neoascia; species Neoascia interrupta. The sequence continues at coordinate 19,514,696 of OX392462.1, read as the reverse complement.
AAAAAGACATTGTTAAACCCCTTCATCCCTTAAAAACATTATTTAAGAGAACCATCGTCGTTTTTTTTTACCACAAGATTGCAGAGGCAGACACATTGCCGTCATATGACTTATGTTTGTGTGGCCTTATACTCGACAAACCAGAGAAACCCGTTCAAGCAGGAACTGCTAAGAATTCTGTTAGTTAACAGAAACCCCCACTCGCAGTCAAAGTCCAATTGTCGTGATTTAAGAGAGCGGCGAGTGAATATACATACCCTCTCTCTTAGTGACTTTTGCACCTTACCAAATGAAAAAGTAGGCATATCTTTGTTGTCTGACTACAGAGAGTACAGGTACTACACACCTTAGATCAGTAAGCCCATTCGCCACCCCTTGGACCCCTCCTAGAAGATTGGGAAGACGACAAAACGACGTCGATCGAGATAATTATTATAAAATGAACCTATCTACTCAGCTAGCTATAGGATACCAACAATTTATTCATTGTTTCAGATTGCCTGTGAATTTTATAGATCTCCATACGGATTGGTGCGAGTATCTAATACCTATGGTGTGAATAAATCAAACCGCGATAGCACGGTACAGTAATTGACGTTCAATTACAATGCAAATCGGTTTTGCTATGCTCGTTCAGCGTGCATCTTGTTACAAAAGATACACGGCCAAATCGACGTAGCGCAGCAACATAATTCACATTTGCGTCAGAAATAACGATGGGTGGGTGGGTGTTAGGTGGTGGTGTGGGATCTACCCCATTTACGGTAAAAGAATTTATTAATAATCACAATGTCGGTACGAGTACGCGAGTACCTTTTTGATAGCAGACAGTATAGTTCCACAACAAAGGCAACTGACATTTTAGCAGCTGATTTGGATCGCTAACTATGGTGAAATTGATAGTTCCTCTAGTTTCGGAGTACACATGGATCGTTGCGATGAATAATTTTGGAATTTTCTTTGTAATAAAATACGAAACAATAAAAATGTTTTCTCATATCGCATCGATTAAAAATGGTCACAGCTCTTCTTTGTTCGACACTGACAGGGCATTTGAACATGACGCAGTTTTGAGAAATATTTTTAATTAATAACGCAGTTGACTATTTAGGGGATGTCGTTGTTTTAAGACCGTTGTGGCGCGTTCCATTTTGGCTCTGACTGTAGCGGGTGGTGTTTTATTGTCTTTTATTTGGTGGCAAGCTCTAATACCGGATATGTTCTCTTTAGCCAACTTGTAAATCAAAAAGTTCTTTTTTTAGATCAATATGTGGGTTTTTTGCGACAGACATTTTTTTGGCATTTATTACAATACTTTGGGACTCATTATTATTTGAATCAGCTTTTGTTTTGGATTTGTTTTGATATCCATGGTGTGTGGTAAAAACATTGGACACGTGCAATTATTTCCAAATGAATTCCTTGGTTTTAGAAAACAGATCTTACAAATGATTCACATATCTTCAAAATTCGGCGAGTAGGCCACAAATAGCATGAGTTACCACAGACATTTTTTCTTCAGAAGTGTAAGACTCAATAAACAAGCCCCCTGTGGAAAAATAGTTTTTTTCAACTAGAATTAGTATACCTGCGCCCAGCGGACATTTCACAAGAAACCATCTATCATCAGGGTAAATTAAGTTTAAGGGAGGCTACCGACGAAACCTCAGCAAGCTCGCGTAAGGCTTTGACTGTGGCAACAGCTGTGTGGCATGTAACGCCGGCTTTTTAGTTCTAGTAATTCATTTAAGTGCCATCGAATTTTGAAAGAATCGGCGGAGGCGTCCTCTACGTTTATAATGATGGCAAAGCCACCTCGGTAAGTATGGAGCAATGGCGGCCCACCAATCCAAATTAAAAACTGCATTTTTATATTGCCACGTGGCAAACCTCTTAAGAATTGGCTTTATCCCAAATCACGATGTTTTCCTTGTCGACGAACCCGTTTATAAAAAAAGACCAAAAGCTCTGAAGATGATTTTTTTTTCGCTGAAAGTAGCCCCCACATGTTCGACTGCGCCAGTAGAATTTCAGTTTCAGTGCCTTTAACGCTAAAACTGAAACTTTTATTTTACTTCATATCCGAAGTCCTTCAAATTTTGTACAAATGAAGGCTCTAGTTCCAATCCGAAATCAGCAAAATTTCAGTCTCCAAAGGGTCGAGCTCTTGTGACTAAAAAGTGATTCAGTGGCTGGAGTGCAATATCTCCCTCTTTTATTTTTTATTATTCATCATCATCATCATCATGATTTTCAATTGCCGCTTATCCTTTAAAAGGGTCACGGAGCGACGGTGGCTAAATGGTCCTTTCATCTTTCTCGATCCTCCGCCATCAACTCAAGAAACTCCGGCTCAATCCCCAGGCGGGACTCAGAGAGGTTCTCTACCTGATCCCACCACCTGTTTCTTGGCCTACGGAAAAGTAGGTGCTCAACATTAAGATTCCTACGAATACTGACGTTTCTCACTCTGGCCCTTAGAGTAACAGCAGCAACGCACCTCAGGAATCTCATTTCGGCAGCTTGTACCCGCGATCTAATTCTTTCGGTCATAACCCAAATTTCATGACCATAGATGAGGGTCGGAACGAACACTGAATTAAAAACTGAGATCTTTGCTTTTACTCCAGGCTCAGCTTTCCTGATGACCGGCCGGCGCAATTCCTTTACTATTGCTCCAGCTTGGCCAATTCTACAGGACAACTCAGTATCACTCCTCCCATCTTTCGTGAAAAAGACCCCGAGATACTTAAACTTCTCCACCTATTTTAATGGAACTCCATTTATGTGCAGGGTACATTGCACAGGAGTTCGGGAAACAACCATCACTTCCGTTTTGTTCACGCTTACTTGCATCCCAGCATCACCACAGACGGCTGCAAACCTATCCAGTGCTCGTTGAAGTTCCTCTTTGGGAGGAATAATACGAATACGACCTTCAACGAATATTTTTTATTATTATTATTTTTTTTTTAGATTGGGCCCCAGGGCCACAGGTTGGTGCTACGTGTAACACTGACATTCACTGAATGTCACGATTGACATTCTGCACGAATTATTTAAGGGTGAGGTTATGTCTCGCAAGGGTAACATGATTTGACCATCCTAGACTCTACCAGTTTTTTTTTTTTTCTTAAAAGGCCCCCTAAAAGTGGGCGGAGCTCAAAGCTTTTTTTAAAAAATTTAGTAAATTTAAAAGTAAACTTAGTTTTCTTTGATTTATAATGCATTTTCCGAGAAATCTGCTTTTTAAGGATCCAACATTTTCGCCGACATTTTGCCTAATTAAAGGTTTCTGTTCACTATTGCTCTGCACCAAAATTTTAGTTGAAGTAAAATATAAATTTCAGGTTATCTGACATCCAAATCAATTGTGGCCATGAGGGGTGGTCTTGTCAATTTTCGAAACCTGTCTGTACAAAGACCCGAAACACACTCCAAGTTTAAGCTTTCTAGCTCAATTTTAAAGACCTAAAAACTTCACCCATGCAGACAAACGGACGGACCAAAATTCTAACAAAAAGAGTGCCCAGCTTATGTATTAATCCTATGTTTGTTTGGTGGAGACACTTGGTGGGATTTAATTTTAATGGTCTCCCGCTAATCGAGTCATAGTGGAGACATGCAATTAATTTATCTTTTCATTGATTGGAACGTTTTTGATAGGGTTGCGTTACTCAGACTTCAAATTCAGATAAAAATTTGCCCTACACTGATAATGGGCTGTCTTTAGTTCAGATGCATCAACCATGATATTCCTTATTCCTGGGTTAACTAATCAGGAATTTGTTACCCACAGGAACCTATAGTGTTGAAAAGTTTATTCACCCTTTGGTTTGCATAAGGAGAGCCCGGCGTAAAAACCAAGCAACCCGTAGACACTCTTAAGTGTGTGACCGGCAGTACGGCTTTCGTAGCAAAAGATCCCTTAGTGATCTCATGGCTCATCTCACCGAAAAGTGGAACCACTCCTTGCATCTCCATAATGAAAGCGCAAGGCTGTTGATTTTGATATTTCTAAAGCATATTTGACAGAGTCTAGGACCAGGTTCTCTTGTCGAAAATGCGTGCGAATCTTAGAGTCGACGAGTCTTTTGTTCTAATCTTTTGGATTAGAAATTTTCTTTCGAACCGTTCAATCCAAGTGGTTCTGGCTGGCTTCAAGTCTGACACCCACCCTATAAATGCTGGTGTGCCCCAAGGCTCAGTTTTATCTCCAACGCTTTTCTTGATTTTTATCAACGACCTTTTGTCTGCCACATCTAATCCAATATATTCTTTTGCTGACGACAGTACCCTCAATTTTTCATATTCGTTTCCAGAAAAACGTCCCCGTCCTTCAGACGTTGAAAGGGAATGGTTGAGTATGTTAAATTCATTAAATTCTGACTTTAACAGCATATAATCCTGGGGGACTTTAGACAGAGTTGAATTTCATGCTTCAAAAACCCAATGCTGTCTACTGTCTCGCAAGCGTAATAGTAACCGTCAGCCATTGTCTATGAACGGCACTTGCATTACTAAAACAGACAAGCTTCTCATTCTGTCGTAAACGACGACCTACGTTGGAATGACCACATATTAGGAGTCCCCAAGAACGCCGCGAAATGCTTAGGTTTCCTCAAACGGTGCAAGAAATATTGTACACCATCTGATCTGGCTTAAATTTTCAAAGCATATGTTCGACCAAAACTGGAGTATAAATCACATGTATGGGCAGGTGCAACCAAGACCAGCTTGCACCTGCTCGATAGAATCCAAAACTAATGGGTGACTAAAGCATTGCGGAGTCTTTTGACTGCTTGGAACACCGTCGCAATGTTTCCTGTATTTCATTGTTTTATCGTTACTTTTATAAGAGTGCTCCAGTGTGTAAGCTAGCTGCATTCCACCCCTAAAAGAATTCAGCTGCAATACCCGCGCAAGAAGGAATGCTCATGCATTAACCCTTGAGCCTAATTTCGGACGAACCGCGCAATATTGGACTTCTTTCGCAGAACATCACGGATGTGGAACAGACTGCGGTTTTTCCCCGACACTACAGTCCTCAGTTGTTTAAAATTAAAGTGCACCAGTACCTCTCCTGTCTCTCTTCTGATTCCTTCCGCTCGCGTTATGTGAACTCATTATAAGGGTAGTCATAATCCCTTTAACGAGAGCAAATTAAAAAAAAATAGTTGTAATAGGCCACAAGGGGCTGCAGTTGGCTCCAAATTTTTCAGGGTTCCCACGATCACATTTTTGACTCACAGCTGATGGCTAAACTTAGGTTCTATTTTTATTTATAAAAACTGTGTTTAAATCTTTTTTGAGTTAGATTCTTTTTCGTCTCTATAAACACTCAATTTGATTATGCTGCCAGCGATAATGTTGTACAAATGATTAAGGCGCTAATTGAAAGGTGGTAAATATTGATGAAGGCAAAACGAAAACAAAGTCAAATGTTGGTCATCGGGTTTCCAATGAAATTTTTACTGTTTTCCCTAAAACTCCATTAAATGTCCGGAAAATTTAATTAGTACCTGAGTTTTTTTTTTCTTTTTTTATTTGTGAAGTGGAAAAGTCGCAGTTGAACTGTGAGTTCCATATGAGAGATGACAAATGATTTCAATTGGCTCCTGTCAATGCACGAAACGATTTATTGCCATAGTCGTCGAGAAGTCTGTCATTGAAATGCGGAAATATGAGGAGAACAAAAAAATACAAAAAATATCAGATAATTATACCATGTCTCCACCGAGCACTTATCCTCGATCAATATAAATCTTTATTAAATCCTCTACAAATCGCGCGAATTACCATACAAATTTAAATCCTCTCGGCAAGCGATTTAAAATAAATCCTCTCTTAAATCCCATTCACCCTATTCACAAACCTATTTTCTGCACCTTTGTAACAGTTTGAGAATCAAAAAAGGAAACTGAAACTGTCTCTGTGCGACAGATCTGTCACAAGTACGTTTTCTATTGTGACTTTTACTGAGGAGATTGTTTTTCGCTCCTGGGAAATGATATCGCCACTCTCCTTTGAGAGCCAAAATGACAGAAACAGAGTTTTCGTGTCAAATTAATCCTATATTTGTTCGATGGAGCCACTTTAGGATTTATTTTTAATCGTCTCCCGCTAATCTTCTTTCAATCGTCCGTGGAGACATAGTATAAGTATAGGTACGAAACAACCCAAACGATATTGACTTAAATCGAAAAAAAACCTTTGCAAAAACTTCAAAGCTTCCTCCCGCAAGTGTTGTGCTAAGAATAATTTGACAACTAATTGAACCTTATCCCACTTTTTTTTTTCTTAACAAAAAGAATTAAAATTAAACTGTTTCTAAATGTACATATATTCAGCACTCGTAGCAGGTGCTCTCCTGTTTACAATCCTGACTACAATTTTTTCAATTCTCGACTATAGTTTCTTTCCCCTAAGATGATAGTTGCAATTAGTTTTGTTTGTTTAAAAGTATAAGTAGGCATCATAAGAAAATAATTTACTCAATAATCTACTAATGAGTTGACTTTACTAACAAAAAGTTACACCCCACCCGTGGTAAGGAGCAGTCAACTAAGTACAAAATCGGGATTGAAAGTAGTATGGCTTTACGACTACGCGGTCAAACTCTTTATCTCGATATTAAAATAAATAAATAAATAGAGTGGCGCAACAGCTCGAGGTGAACCAGGGCCAACTTCTCAACAATGTATGCTGTGTGTGTTGATTTCTTCACATACAAGGGGACCTACAATTTTTTGCCGAATCCGAACGGCACTTTGAGAAGTTTTTTAAGACAAATGTTACTCTCGGAGGGTTTGTCAGACCCTCGCGGAGGTGGGAGCCGTGAAAAAGAACAAGTCTTTTTTTTCAGGTGGCAGAGGCAGGATTAAAACCCAGACCTCCGGCGTCAGAGGCACACACACTAATCACTGCGCCACGGCACCCACCGTTATCTCGATATTGGCAACTATAATATTGGTAGTTGACTTAGTACACATACCATAAACTACATCTTATCAATCATTGTGTACAAAGCAGAGTTGGCGCATCATGTTCGGCGTTGAGTAAGATGGAATGCTTCTCCTTACTTGTAAAAAGTTTCCCCTTACCTTAGGTTAGGGAGCATCAGTTAACTAATTGCACACTCAATTTCAAGGCAGCTTTTTGACCATAAACAGATGGACTGTTGCATGTATGATGAAACAATTGCCAGTTGTCTGAATAGTTTAGAAAAAAAAGCTTCCCCCACCCGAGGTAAGGAGCTAGACTAAGTACACAATACAAATCAAGATAGGAAAGGACCCTTAACAGCATCTTACAAATCATCGTATGCAGCGTTGGGTAAGACTGAATGCTTCAATGTCCCCAGGCAGAAACACGCTACGATAATAAGGAATACTTTAAAACACTTTATCATCCTTATTGATTTTTGAAAGCACAGCGGATCAATACCTTCTGTGCAATTTTAACTCTTAATTTTTCCAATTACCATTAAAAAGCTAGAAATGTTGCTTGACCCAAACTGTCACACATTTCATTACCTCCCCAGTGAGTATGACCTAACACCTTCCACCAAGCATCATGCTTGTGCAATGCAATATGACTATAAAAAAAATCTCTGACTCTCCCATCAATTTGTCACATTTCCCTAATGCCGCATTCTTCAATTATTACTCGGTACACCCGACGACACTGCTCCGAATGTGAATTACCCTAAAAACATTGCCATCCATCACGAACAGGTAAAATTTTATTGCCCCACAACGAGGTACACTCATCGTCAAATGCAAGGAAATACCAATTTTCCCACCCCCAATTGTTATTATCAATTTCACCATACGACAACAAAGTTCAATTCACCACACTAAAGAGAACCAGCCATGGACAGACAAGGGTGCCGCACCAAAGAGAAACATATCAATAACCCTTACTCACAACTACACACGCAGACAAATCACCCCCTAGAGCGGCAGGTTGTTCTTTCTAAGCAGAATTCACCTTGCCTAAGACCGCTCAGGCGCTCACCACTACCATGGCGGAAAAGTATCTACTACTAGTAGACCAAAAAGCCAATCCACTCTCTGTTCGATAACAGAATTCATCTAAAATCCATGAAGTTGCCCGCAGAAAACAAGAAAAGAAACACCAACCACACAACAGTACAATATCGTGTGTCGTCAACTCTTGTCACACAGGCTCTTGCGCGCTCTCCGCAGCACTGCTATTTGGTTTTGGATGGCTGCTGCTGCTGCTAGTGTATCGCAACGCGATTACTGGTCTGGTACACGCGTTCGCCTCGACTGTTGTGCGCCACTGTAATGTTTATTCAGTATGCCATCAACCGCGCTGCCGATCGGTTTGAAATTTTCGCAAATCAAAGTTTTCACCTAGTAGACGCACCGACCGACCGACCGACCGACACTTCGAGATAGAATCACTTGTGGCATCGGTAGCCAAACAACATTCACCGAATAATTTGTATCTCAACATAAAAAAAAAAACATCTCGCTATCAGTTAGTATCTCTCTTCGCCGTGGTGGTGTTTTTTGTCTTTTGAATAAAAATTAAAGTGAATCAGAATTTGGGTTATCCGCAGAAAGCTGAGAAAACGTTAAAAGATACACGACGACGCGCGTGTATCTTTAACTGCTGCATCGGGCGTATACGCGACATTTTTTCCGTTGTTCTCCTTTCGAAAAATACCGACGATATTTCATAACACACGCAGTGCTTTAGTTGTGATTAATAAGAAAAGCCCAAATTCAGGCATAAGAAAAAGTGTATCTAGATACACCATTAGTTCGGCGGGTTTTTCGCATATAAAAGTAGTTTTTTGTTGTTTCGCGTTTGCCGTCGCTACTTCATCTGATTGGGTGGCGGTGCTTGCATGCCAAACGTAATAAAAGTTCAATAAATTGATGCCAGTTCGACCAATACCTGTGGCGATTCGAAAAGTGCATTCATAAGTGAGCCAAGATAAATAAGCAAATCTGCAAGAAAATGTTGTTTCCGCATGTGTAACGCAGCACACACCTGATGGCGGAATGATCGATCATGCTAAACGTAAGTGTGGTTTAAGTTTTGAATACATTACCGTTACTCTAAGTGCTCCCCAGATACGTATCGTTTGAAAGAGGTTTCGAGATATATGCGAGGTTTGTTTGGCAGGTTGGTCTTCCAAAATGGAGTTTTTTTCGGATCGCTAATGCACTCGATGTATCTCGAGATCTTATGCGAGTCTTTTGCAAAATAATCCAACTTTCACGAGTCGCTTTTAATTAGTTTCTATCTAAACATCTCGAGGTGATGATGCTTTAGGAATCACTAATTGGGTTTTTTGTCCAACTAACTTTCCCCTTAGTGGAAGACCTTTTTGGACTTTGCCTCCTCATTGAAGGTCTTGCCTCTACGACACCCTTGAGCTCGTTATTTCTTAACATCAGCTCTGCATGTTTCACCTCAAAAGCTTGTCGACAACAAACCACGCGTGACTTATGAAAATTTCCCGAAACAAATCTCATTCCTATAAGTAGAAATCTTAGGAAAGAAAAAAGTATCTGTCTCGCATTAGGAGACGCTAACACATGGGTCCGGGCTTATCAACATTTCACTTATTTTAATTATATTAGTAAAGAACTACTAATCAATTTGGAGTTGCTCAATTTGTTGTTTACTGTGTTGTTTAATTGTTTTTTTTTTTTTTTCATCTGTTTTTATAGGTGCTCAGTTTATTTTTTTATTTTGTTTTGTTGATAATAATGCAAACAAGAATATCTGCGTCCCCTGACGTTGATTTTATTTTATTAATTTATTTATAAATTATTGTTTCTTTTTGTATTAATATTTTTTGTCTCCCTGATGATGCTGTGATTCTCTTTCTAATCGAGGAGAGTTAATTTGCACTCTTCAAAAATGTTGACAAAAAGAAAATTAATTTATATACAAAATTTATTATTATTATTATTATTACGGCTAGCTAGCTCTATCTGTATGTGGAAACATACAAACGAGAGAGAAAAAAAAAACGATGACAATTCGCGGCGAGAGAGTGCATAAAAGGTCATTGCACTTGTATTGTTATTGTTATTTAAAAATAACAACATCAAGTGAATAATATATTTTTATATGGAAATAAAAATACAATGAGAAAGAGTGGAATTGAACACAGACTGAGAGGTTGGTTAGTTTGTTGCAAATTATGAGGTTATGTGCTGATTCTTTTCATACTAGGTTGTAGATAACATACATTTGATTTGGTTCTGAGTGATCGGAATCGGGGTCTTTTAAGAAGGGATTGCGGTTGGAGTTCTTGTTAATCAGTTCGCTGGATTTGGGATACCTATTTTTTTCTGTGAGTTTTTTTTTTAATTTACTGTGTTTCAGCAACTTTTGCAGGAAATTTTGTAGTAGATGCTGCATTGAACTAACTTAAAACTATATAATTTAACATTTAGGTAAAACAAATCAGCTTACATATCACTAAGTCGATTGTCTTTACTACATGAAAAAGTGGCAGTTTTTCAGTACAGAGTTATCCCCGGATTAAACCATGATTTTTTAATACCGGAATAAAATCAAATATAGGACTTCATCTAAATTAATCCCAGGCAGCAATTTTCCAGTGCTCCGCCAACAAATCTATCAAAAACTCAAAAACATTTACTTAACTGTCATTCATGAAAGAAGTTTAAATTGGTTAACGGTTACTTTTGGGTTTGAAGAACTAAATTAGGCAAGTAAAACCGTAGTGAAACCCAGATAGGCATTCACTGAAAAACTAATGCCTGGGGTTAATCTCAATTCAACTCTGAAACTCGGATTTTCTGACAGAGAGACTTGTCAAATTCCAATAAGAAATTTAATGATTATTTTTGATAAAAAAGAAGTGAGTAAGTGCAACCGTGTAACACCAAATCTAAATTTGTTTGGCTTCAATTCATTTACTGTCAATCGTTTGTATTTGTCACGCCCCCAAAAAAGGGCGTGGGCTGCAAATTAAAATCATTTAATTCTAATTTCGTTAGAATCATAAGAACATCAACAGCGAATATTAATGCTTTGAAAACAGTTTTTCCCTAAAAACGCCTCCTAAAAGTAGACGGAACTCAATGCTTTCTATGTAACAAACTTAGCAAATGGTAATATCTTCAATATTTTCTATAAAAGCTTTTTTCGATTTAGCATGAATTTTGCGAAAAAAAACTTGGTTTTTAAATATTTCCCATATTAAAAGTGTGCATGGTCGATAGTGTGAGCGGTCCAATTTTTGTCTAATTAGAGGCTTCTGCGTTCTAGCCACTATGGCTCTGCACCAAAAATTCTGTTCCTTGTCTGACTTGGCCAAAAGGTATTTTGAAATAAATTGTAAAATGGTTATGTTGTAAAATGATAATGTTGTAACAATTTTTATAGGATTTATAGAAAATGGTTGTCGCTCGACATCTTGAATTCTTCTGCTTACAATTTTTATTCGCAACCCAGGGTATACATATTATTTTAATGCATAGTTTGTAGCACAGTGAAATAATCACCCTAGACCCCCAAGACCTTTTAGAGATATGATCGAGACCGATAGGTAAGTCGATTAAGCCATGTCCGTCCGTCCGTCTGTTCGTCTGTCCGTCTGTCCGTCTGTCCGTCTGTCCGTATGTATGCAGTTTTGAGGTTTTTAAAATTGAGCTAGGAAGCTAAAACTTGCAGCGTTGCTTGGTTCTTATTTTGTACAGACAAGGTATGAAAATTGAGAAGATCCGCCCACAGCCACCCCCACAATTGGCGTGAATGTCAGTTAACCTCAAATTTACATTTTATTTCAAAATGCTTTTTGGTCAAAATAGACAAAACATATGAACTCAAATTTTGGTGCAGAGCAATATTGACCAGAAGCCTTAAATTAGGCAAAAATTGGACTGCCCACTCTATTGACCATGCTCACTTTTAACATCTGAAATCTTTGAAAACCTGATTACTCGGGAAATTCATTCTAAATTGGAAAAAAATTATATGACAAATATTAAAGATATAACCATTTGCTAAATTTGATGGATAAAAACCATTGAGCTCCGCCCTTACAAAAACGGGGGCGAAAACGGGAAAAAAACTGTTTTTTTAAGCATAAATATTCGCTTTTAACGCATTTTCTCGTGATACCAACGAAATTAGAGTCAATTGATTTAAATTTTCAGTCTAGCCTACGCCCTTTTTTAGGGGCGTGGCCAATACAAATAATTGACATTCAGTATATGAAACAGACAAAAAATTTTTAAATTTTGTGTTAATGGGTAAAGAGGGTCGGGTATTTAGAAGTTCGTTACAGACGAACTCTTGCACTTACAGACTTGTTTAAATTAGTAAAACTTTGCGAATCATATTATATAGACCGAACGATTGCTTCTGCAAGTAGAGTATTGCAGAATTGCAGAATCAATTGGAATTAATTAAAATAAAAATAATAAAATTATAATAATTAATTAAATTAATTATTATAATTATAATTATTGCAGAATTAATTAGAATTATCTGCAGTTTAAATAAAGTGTTTGATTACATCCTTTTTATTATCATTAGTATCTTTAACAAATTAGTCACTTTCAGCTATCCAACTTTTAAAACTGTGTTGAATTTCTATTAACACTGTACATTTACAATTTTGTTATACTTATATCTAAGAAAGTTTTAAGAAAACGGATCAGTATAGAGCTCAATAAATATTTTGCTGCTATGGAGAATCAAAAAAAAAAATTGGACTGCAAGGCCAAGTTTATTTCACTGGAAAAATAGTTTTTGAGTAAAAGCTTTTAGTTGACTTCCAATTTTAATGTTTTGAACTACATAATATTTCCCTTGCTTATTTGCTATTATTTTTGGTGTTCCTTCTCACACTCGCCTTCATTAATTTATTTATTGTTTTTAATAGTATTATTCTTTGGTGATTCGAAAATTCTCAAAGTTACAAAAAGTAAAACTGGGCCGTGCAGTGGCTAGACGGACTATTGATAAGCCGGACTACAATGCACGAGGTCCAAGTCCCGGAAATAAAAATTTTTTTACGGTCCAAAACTTCCGCGAGGGTTTGAGAAACCCACCGAGATTATCAGTTTTCATGAGAGACCTCTCAATTCGAATTTCGGGATGGATACACAAACTTAGATCCCCCATGAGTCTAGATCTACTTAATACCTGTAAGTACAGAAACAAGGTTGTAAGATATCGCCAAGTGATGATTCTTCTGGGCTGCAAGGGCCAGCTTAAAGTTTTACTTAAAAGGTAGAAAAGGTTGTTACCTTCTTCAATTCGATGTCTTAATTTTGTGTAAACAAGAATGGTTCAAGTCCAAACGCAATAGTCGCATTTTTTTCCACTTTTGTAGTTTTGATCTTAAACACTTAACGATTTTGGTGCTTAATTCTTTAGGGTGCTGATTTTTAAGTTTAGTTTTTTTAAAAACTTTAATCGAAAAAATATAGTACCTACCTCATTTTCTTAATAAATTTTGGGTTTTTTTTTATTTCTGAAGGAAACATTAATTAAATTTTGCCTATTGAAAAAAGCATAAAAATTTTTCAATAAACAAATGAGGTTGAAAAATTCTGATTTTACTCTTCGCTTCTGCTAAAATTTTTACTATGTCAAAGGATCATCTTGAACTTGTTATTTTTATTGAGTATACAAAAAGATTACGAAAAAACCAAGTAAATTGTTAACTAAAAAGCTGACCGAACGTATCGTTGCTTACATTAGGGAGCAGCCATTATGACAAAGCCATACAAAATGTAAGCATCATTATATAAAAGTTCCTTATATATATAATGATGCTTACATACAAAATGTAAGCATCATTATATAAAAATCATAATATAAAAGTTCCTCACGATATGTTTGCCTGCAGCATTTGAAATTATCATAAAACTCGCCACTATTAAAATGTATCGTTTGTAGAATTGCAATTTTTTGTGATTTTTCACCTTCCAATAGTTAAATAACTTTTCAATTTTGTTAAATAACAAAAACTCCGTGCCTCATGATCCGACTTTTAGGTCTGCGGACCTTGGTTTGCAGAAACGATCACAATGCCGAGGAAAAGTTTATCAATGTTGTATGAGTCTGATCTAAAAGGTTCGTTATGAAATTATTTCAAGGCTTTGATGGGAAGTTTTAATATATAAAAAAAAAAAACTATCAAAAGTTTCTACGACTTCGTTCTATTTCACAGGACTTTCAAGAGTGTTACCAAAACAATCAGAGAGTGTAAATAATTGACGTTGTAAAATCAACATAAAAACCAACAGATCTCTACGTTATATTTTCTGTACTTTCAATGTGGACAAGCTTTCAAATCAAGCTTTCAAGACTTTGTAACCAGAAGTGGCTTTGATTTTAGCATATGGTTAATTTTAAACTCTCAATTTTCGATAGAGAAAACATTTTCTAATGGTCCTAGCTACCTAAGCAGTTATTTAATATTTTCTTCCATATGTAGAAAAAAATAGCTAAGACACAAAACTGAGGTTTGGTGTACTTTTTTGTACATTTTGACAGACTTTTGTTCAAATATTTTAATAACAGTTTTAAATTTAACTTCATTGAGGCCAAGTTCAAGTAGGTATTGCTAGCAAGGACATAGGTTAGGTACCACTAATCAATTCAAAAGTGTCTTGGGCAACTTGAAGTGTCTTATACGACTCTACTCCAATATCTAGAAAACCAAAATCTAGAAAGAAAAAAATTTCCAAAAACAATTATCCAGAAAACAAAACTTTAAAAGGACAAAAAGTGTCTAAAGCAAAATCCCAAGAAAAATTTTGAACGAGAAAAAAATTAGAAAAAAAAATTCAAAGGGCTCTTCATCCTAATTTTGTGAAAGATGCTTTTTTGCCTATGCACCCCCTTGAAACGTCCCTACTTGGGCAAACTCCTCCCTACTTGGGCAAACTCCTCCCGGAACAGACCGAAGAAGATTGGGCTAAGTTTCTGTTAAAAGAATCGAATGCCGCAAAGCGGCATCAATCGACAAAAAAACGCGTACAATTTCTTCTTCTCATCAACGTATTTTTTCGCTACAGTAGTCATGAAATAAATTTGGTCAATTGTTGAGAATCCTGAACGAAAGCCAGCTTGGAAAGGTCTGAGCAAGTCATTATTTTCAATCCAGCCCGCTAATCTATCCAGCCTACAAGGATCGAAATTCCTCTGTAGTTTTCAGGGAGATCTGAATTTCCTCTCTTATAGATTGCACAAATAATTGACTTAAGGAAAAATGCCGGGACGCATTCTTAGCTAAAAGCTGATTAAAAAAAAGATAACAAACAGGTTCATAAAAGGAGGGGGGGGGGGAGTTTTTGTTAAACTCTACAGAAATCCCGTCAAGCCCTTGAGCTTCAGGCCGCACTTAAAAGTTTAAGAAATAATAAGTCATATTTTTTAAACTTTTAAGTGCGGCCTGAAGCTCAAGAATGCCTGGTCTAGCTCTGGAATCTCCACAGAAAGCTTAGCGTACTGAAACTGAAAGGGTGAAGTAACAGTTTGAGGACGAAGAATTTGCTGAAAGTGTGTTGCAAAAGCGCCGACTCTGACAACCGAAGCAGATTTTTGTGAACATCCCCCCATTTACCTCACTTTTGTCCAAAATAATTTGGAGTCCTTGCACGAGGTCAAGTTCGGATTGATGCGGTTAAGGTAGCTTTTCACTTTACACAAAAGTTTAAAACGTTCATCAGCACTGTGAGAACGAGCTGGTCTTAAACCGTAAACCATAAAATTCATAGATGTAAATAAAAAAAGGTTAAAAAATCATGTTTTTATGCCTGCAGGCAAAATTTTAAAACTTCGTTTCGTAGTTTGTCTTTTTACATATTTATTTATTAACTTACCTTTTTTACTTATAATTATTTTATGGTCTAGTTATTAATCTACTTATTTATTATATTATTTATTTTATTTAGAAATTATTATCATTTTATTTTAAAACATATTTAAATTGAAGCTTTTTGAAATTATTTTAAGATATTTTAAATACACTTAGAACTTTGGACACATTGTTTGCATGCCCCACGACAGACTTCCTAGGCAGGTCGCGTCGTCCCCTGGTAGGTCAAGAAACAGGTGGTCGAATTAGGTAAAGAACATCTCCGAGACCCGTCAGAGGATCAAAGCTGGGTCTCCTTCGTGGCCGGGGATCAGGAACGATGGAAGGTTCGCCCTCAGCTGTGACCCTTCTAAGTATAAGGGAGAAAAACTAAAACCACGAACGCAATCTTAGTCTTTTGTTAAAAGCAATATTGAGCTGAGTGAATATTGACATACATACAATCCTTGAGTTGATGTTAGGCATCCTACATGGTTTGAACGTTTGAATTGGGGAACTTTAAGGTTCCAGAAAATTGCCAAGTAAACAAAATCTTCTACAATAAGCCCTGCAGGTTACTCTTCAACTGTCCTTGAGTTTTTCATAAATGCTTCTTTGGATGTCTGGTCGCTTTAACCGATTAACTGTCTGGTGTTTTTTTTTTTGCTTTAAGAACTGAAATTGTCTTACAAACCTGGAATCATTACCTTCTTGAGTAAGTGATACTCGCCCTCTTAAGCTAGATGGACTAATGCAGGGCTTGAAAAAGTGCATCCGCAGGTTTCGGTGCGATTTTTTTTTAGAAAATTGTTGAGCTTAACTAAACACTAAATCTGTGGAAACGGAATTTCAAGACCAGGGTAGCTTGTAAAACTAGAAAATGTTATAAAACTTGTTTCAAAATGAAAGGCTATTACATCTGATTTTGCTTATGAGTCGCAATGGTTTAAGCAATTTCCAAAACTTTCATTTTGATCTCGCAATGAAATTTCTCAATTTCTTATTGGAAGCTACTGACTCATGTTAAAGCCGATTAGCGATGCGATTAAGATTAGCGATGTGACAAGTCTTAAGGCAGCCAACTCGGTCTTTTATACAGACGGTTACCACTCAATTCGAATAGTTGAAATATATTTCGTTTCGTCATTATTGACATCTACCATGAAATCTACCTGGATATCGACAGGCGGTCTCCTATGTTGTCACCGCCAATAGAAATATCAATTAATTCCAATGGCAAATGAGTCTGTGCATACATGACATATCCTATTAGGAGATACTTTTTCGTACCAAAAATCGGGTTTTTTATTTTATTTTCTTTCTTTCTAGCTACTCTCACGCTCTACCGTCGGCAAACAGCATTTTTTAATCATTTTTTTTTCTTCAATAATAATTTTTTGTTTGACTTTACGCTGTCTACTTATGTTGAGTTATGCGAAACCGATACAACCGAGTCGAGTGCGAGTCATAGCCGCTATAGTATCCGGATGACATACTTCTAGTTTATTACCGCATACTTAATGTGACAGTTTCGACATTTAAGGCTGTCTATTTAAATGCATTGTTACAATTATTATTGTGGGTAAGGAAATCGTATTAAACTCCGAATACGAGACATGCAATGATCATATTTCTGAGAATATAAATGTCTGCTGCCCATTTTTGGTAGTTCCAATAGACAGACAATTAATTCACTCAACTTTAAATGAGTAATAGTCGCGATGAAGCCAATTAATGAAGGTTAGATTTGTTTTTAAGATAAAATACTCGACTGTAGATTGTGTATAACGATTGTGCTAATTCACTTGTTTATTATGTATCTTCAATTTATTATATATATAACAAGATTCCATTTCTGAGAATGTAATTGGCGAACGACTGTAATTAATTAATTGAGTCTAACATCGGTTCTTGATTTTTTTTAAGCAATTTTTTTATTGCTTAGATGGGGGGAAGTATTGTAAGTTTTTGTTTTCGTGTTCCTTGTGGAACGATGTCGATTGAGCAAAAGCTACAGCACTCTTATTAAGTGTTGGCATAGTTTAATGCAGCTTTTTACATTATAGTGTCACTTGGCAAAAGTAAACCTCAAAACTGCCCTCGATTTCCTTCTCCTTGATTTGGATCATGCATCAGTTTCTTTGGCACAAATATGCGCGTATCTCAAGGCGCGTATCATATTTCTAGGGTGCTTACATCTCTCTTATTTTTCTAATAAGCAATCTGCATAGTTTGACCGTTTCTTCTCCAATCTAAGCCCTTTTTATGGTTTTCGACTTGCAACGGGCTATCCGTAAAATCTTTAATACCGAAAAAAGGTGTCCAATAAATTAGTCTGTACAAAGTGTGCACACATCTGCATTTTTTATGTAAAACTAGTCAATAAAGCTAAAAGAAAAACCTATATTTTAAATTAAAACATTTAAACCTAATTTATTTTCAAAAAATAGGTTGGTACACCGTATGTGTGTGTGTGTTCACCTTTTCATAACACAAGTCTCTATAAACTGACCACAACTTTCGTATAACGTTATACAACAGCCAGTCAACAGAAGAAGACACAACTCGAACTCATAAAAAATAAAACTATAGCCACTAAAAATTAAAATGTCTTTCCATAAATTTCAACTGCTATCACTTAAATCTTTTTTAATACTTTTACGAATAAACAAAAAAAAAACAACGTTCCTCCACTTGACGGAAAAAAATTCATTTATACACTCGTGAGTAGAAGCGAAAACCAATAATCTTAAAAGAGTTTTTCCCGTTTTTTTTTTTTCTTTAACTTAACAATCTTTATGCAATCTTTTCTCTTTCTCTCGCGATCAAGTATATATTAACATGAAAATTAAAGAAAAAAACAAAAATGCACATTAATGCAGTGCAGAAAAAAATAAAATTAAAAAAAAAATATAAACTGACATAAAAATAAACAATAAATGTGAATAAAGAGAAATAAAATACAAACGCAAAACCGCATTTATTTTATTTTATTTTATTACTTTGCAACAAATACTTGTACTACTTCATCAGTCATATGAAATACAAATTTTATAAGATGATTTCTGCACACTGGGTAGAAAAACAATTTAAAGTTGGCATCACATGTAGTTAAAAAAAACTGTTTGAAGGCGCCAACAAGTTTTAAAAAAACCATTAAAATAGGTTTTTATACTATTTTATTTTACCCTACCCAGGGTATATTAGATAAGTTAAATTCATAGTTTGCGATGCAGTGAAATAGTCACCGTAGACCTGTGAAACCTTTTCAAGATATGAATGGGACCGATAGAGCAGAATCGATGGTGGGCTGGAAGTCCTCCAGATAAAGTTTGAAAATAAGTTGACCCCGCCCACAGGCACGCCCACAACAGGTCTGTATGTGCGAATCCAATGTGTGGTCTCCGATTTGTACAAATTTTAAACTTAAGCTATATAGCAAGGTGCTAGCGCACCAATTTTTGGCATGTGACACTGTTTTGTAATTATCTTTGAAGTGGCAGAAAAAGTTTGGCCTTTACATTGACCATGCCCATTTTTAAGGAGTTTTAGTCCAAATAGCGGATTTTCTGAAGCTTTATTTCTGCCTTATTTCTAAATTTTCCAGTATGCTTTGGTAAACTATAGGAAAAAAATTAAAAAGAAAAGTTTTTGATTAACTCGAAATTTGTCCAAATAATGAATTTTCTAAAGCTTCATTTCTGCCTTAGTTCTGAATTTTGTGATAAATTTTTGGCAAAAAGTTAAAATAGAACATTTTGATAAATTCGAAAAGTTAATAACCGAATAGCTCAGAATAATATAGTTCTTCGAAGAATGTCAACGTCGATACACAAATATACGTAGTACACGACATGTAAATGGTTGCATGCACATGCCGAAATAATCACCGTAGACCTGCGAAACCTTTTCAAGATATGAGTGAAGCAGAATCAATGGTGGGCTGGAAGTCCTCCAGATAAAGTTTGAAAATAAGTTGACGCCGCCCACAGGCACGCCCACAACAGGTCTGTATGTGCGACTCCAATGTGCGATCTCCGATTCGTACAAATACTTTTTTTTTTAAAACTTAAGCTATATAGCAAGGTTCTAGCGCACCAATTTTTGGCATGTGACACTGTTTTGTAATTATCTTTGAAGTGGCAGAAGAAGTTTGGCCTTTACATTGACCATGCCCATTTTTAAGGAGTTTTAGTCCAAATAGCGGATTTTCTGAAGCTTTATTTCTGCCTTAATTCTAAATTTTCCAGTAAGTTTTGGTGAACTTTTGACAAAAAATTAAAAAAAAACTTTTGATTAATTCGAAATTTGTCCAAATAACGAATTTTCTAAAGCTTCATTTCTGCCTTAGTTCTGAATTTTGTGATCATTTTTTGGCAAAAAGTTAAAATAGAACATTTTGATAAATTCGAAAAGTTAATAACCGAATCGCTCACAATGATAGTTCTTCGAAGACTGTCAACGTCGATACACAAATACACGTAGTACACGACATGTAAATGGTTGCATGCACATGCCGCATGCATGTGCCGTCAAAATCTGTCATAATTTTTACTACCACAAATTTGTTATCGTGGCATTTTAAAGAGCTCCCAAGTTGGGACGCACCATGCGACGAGCACTTCGGACTTGTATCCTCTTCGAGCCTAGACACACTGCCTCGTGTTAGAATTAATATGCAACTGCGTAGGACCCACTCTTAAAACGAAGGCTTAGTCTTATCGGTGGATCTTGAACTTTGGTTAAGTCGGTGTAGTCGTCACCATGTTATGGCTTGTTTTTAACCTATTTCATTCCACATTATGCCATTCACAACTAGCAGAACTAAGCATTCCTGGAGCATTTTTTGGACGATACACCAGGGTTTCGGCTATGTGGACTTGATGACTTCGATGTCGTTGTAAGATACAAAAGCATCAACGGTTTGTCTCAAGTGGTGGATTGCTTTTGGTGATAATTTTTTATAATTTTTTATTCATTCACTTTGTTTGCTCTCTAATCGCCAAGTTGTAGGCTTTTTTTTGTCACATAACGGATGTGTAAGCTATGATATTGATACAGTTTACGTATTGAGTAATTGCTGGGTCTATTAAGGACTGTTTGTGGTATGATCTGTTGAAACCTTTTCCTCCGAGCCTGAGAGTGAAGAATGCTTTTGAGGACGCTGTCCTTGCCAAAATCCATCAGGGCCTGTTTTTAAAGGCTAGTAGGGCACCTGACTTAATGCGATTTTCAAGCCGATTCAAATGGTTGTAAGAACCTGTACTTTGCTGACCGAAGGTCAGCTTAGTTCTAGGTCTAGTCGTTTCTCTACATGACACCCAATTAATAGCGGTTGGTAGTGCTCCTTAAGCTCTGACTAGTGTTGTAGTAAGTAGTATGATTACCTAGCGATTTCCACAAATGTGTGCTCCAGACGTTAAAACTTTAACCAGTTGCTTGGGCTTCCTAGATTTTTCGATCTAGAAGTGAATGACTCTTCTCTCTACTCTGTAACTTCACATTTTCTCTGTCCAACTCTTCATAATCTGCCATACTGTAGCCCGTTTCTGTAGCGCGTTCGTTAATGCGTCTTCTGTCACATTTTCCCTGTGAATGTCGTTATCAGAATTCCAGATGACGCCACATTTATCGTAGGGTCTGTGATGATGACGATATTGCGACTCAAATAAAAAGTCATAATTGCACATAAATCCACAAAAAAACTTTGTGGTTTTGGGTATATTTCCACTTGCGACCGAACAGCCGCCGTTGACAGTTGAGATAAGGGCCTTTCAATAATATACTTTGATGAGCTTAAGTCGACTTTAATAAATGTCCGATTATTCACAGCTCGAAAGCCACGATAATAAAAAATTTTTGCTCGAATTCGGTAGGTTTACGTTAACTTTTGTTGGCTTAAAGCTATTCCAAATCAAGTGAGAGGTTCGGTAACAGACTTAGATGAGCTAAGTCGACTGATAAGTCGATGAGATAAGTCGACTTTCATAAATGTCCTACTATTCGCAAGTCGTGTTCCACGACCATAATAGACTTTTGTTCGATTTCGTTAGGCTAACGTTAACTTTTGTTGGCTTAAAGATATTCCCAATCAAGTGAGAGGTTCGGTAATAGACTTAGAAGAGCTTAAGTCGACTTTTATAAATGTCCGATTATTCACAGCTCAAAAGCCAAGACCATAATAAATTTGCTCGAATTCATAAGGTTTGCGTTAACTTTAATTGGTTTAAAGCTATTTCCAATCAAGGTTCGATAGAAGACTTTGATGAGCTTAAGTCGCCTTTCATAAATGCCCGATTATTCACAGCTCGAAAGCTACGACCACGAAAGCTATTCCCAATCAAGTGAGAGGTTCGATAGTAGACTTATTTGAGCTTAACTCGGCTTTTATAAATGTCCTATTATTCATAACTTGTACGTCACGACCATAATAGACTTTTGTTCGATTCCGTTAGGCTTACGTTAACTTAAGTTTCTTGGCTTTCCCAATTGACGCGGATAGCTTCAAACGTGGAAATTTGACAGCTGGTGAGAAAAAAACAAATTTTATGTGATTTCCGATTTCCGAATCGTTTACTTTAGTCTCTTATGGGCATCGGAAGCGTTTGGCAGAATTTGAGTGAGATTTTCGATGTATTTTGACATTTGGTTGATCCCACTTAAGTCTATTATGGTTGGGCCTTAACATTTGGACAGCTGTCACTCGTGGAAGGCAGCCCTTTCAGAGTTTCCAACACCGTAGAGCGAAATTGGTAAACTGTGGAGTACCAAACGTTCTTGTATTATTCACCGGAGCTACTTTTCAAACTGAGACTTTTGTTATACTTTGACATGTTTTATTATTTGACATTTCGCTGAAATCAAAATCAATCCTACAAATTTTTGAAGTTCGTAGTTAATTTTTAAGTTTAATTTCATCTAAGTTTTATCTATTGGCTTCTGCGGTAGGCGATCCCGGATCAGTGCGTTCTTCTACCGGACAAACTTTTGAAGTTTTATTTGAGTTACTTGTGAAGCAAAAGCTATTCTACAGGGGCCAGATGACATTTATCCAAATTGACACATGCGTTGTATAATTGTATGAGTGCTTCTGGTTTTGATTCTGGATTCAAAGCCAGAAGCAAATTTCTATTATATCCAGAAGAGGAACTGTCAAGCGACTCCAAGAACATAGTTTCAGGAGAGTCCAGAAGGCTCCCGGACACTCCCGGACGACCAACCGAAAAGGGCTTTCATTTTAAAAATTCTTTTTTTTTTTGTAATAAAGTCACTTAACTGATTTCGGGAATGCAAATATTTTTTTGGTTTTTGTAAGGAGAGAATAGTACCGATGTCCCATTTTAAATATTTTTATGTCACGGCCTCAGACATAAAAAGGTAATCGCTTATGATCGAAACCAGTCTTATTTTAAGTTTTAAATAGTAGAAATTTATGGCTTTAAAACAACAATTGTTCGTTGCCGCCGAAAGTTCAAGCCCCTTTTTCAATATCATCTACAGATGAAGAACACAGTTACCAACCATAAACCCAGCCACAAGTTGATCACACATTTATCAACTCATCTGAAGGCTGCTGTGTTATAAATGTTAAGCATTCTCATTAATAAAATTTACCTGAATATCTCTTGCCTGAGCACACGTTATGCCTAATTAATCAGGCACACCAAAAAAAAAATAAAATTTTCAAAATTTGCTTTTCTCACCTCGTTCTTGGTAATCGGTTTTGTTTTTGTTCGACTCGACTCTTTACCAAATCAGATCAATCCGAATTTAATCAGTTCTTGGACTCATTATAAATCTATCCATTCCTTCCTACCTTTCTTGGTGACTGAAAATTAAAAAAAAAAGACACAAGCAAATCCAAATCAAGTGTCCACCTCTGACGTCGCGTGCGTCGTCGTCGTGCCCGTTGTCTAATACCGGGTGTACCAAAAATGCCCGATGATTTCTTGTTCGTGTCATAATTAAAATTATGAATTTATGTTAATCCATAATCAGCGTAAAAAATTCCAACAGTAGCCACCTTAAGCGGACAAACACATTCCTTATACATAGAGAGAAGACAAAACAACAACAACAGCAACCAAATGATACTCTCTAAGACGAACATTACGAGCGCCCCGAAACGATCGACGACGACGCGTTCGACGCACGCATGATTAAGGCACGAAGGCGCAACATGAGTAAAAATTAGTTTGAATCCAAATGAATTTGGATAAATGTTTTCCAAAAATTTTCTATCAAGCGAGATACACGTCGAGAATGTTAAGACACAGAATATTTATTTTGAGGGGAAAAAACTCGTAATCGGCTCTAAAACAATCTGTAAAAATTGTTGTGTTTAAGTTCGAAGACAGCAGGAATTAATTAGTCAAACAATCTTTTGTTGGAATTTTTAAATAGTCTTGGCTGTATTCTGATGATGGGTTGTTTCATCTATCTTTTTTTTCGTTTGGTATAACAAGTTTTTCTTAAAGTTTAATGCTCGAGATTAGGTCAAAACATTGGGAGGTAGCATGGGATTTTTCGTTCCTCTTAAGGCTCTAACCAGCATAATATTTCTAGGTTATGATTTATCTTCTGTTACAATTCTAAGACAGACTTCTTCGGCATTGGATGTGACAAAACAGCCATCAGAGGCTTATTCCTAGAATCGTTTTTATGTATGACAAATTCAAAGATTTTTCTTAAAACTATTTCATCAGAAAGTTAATTGCATTCTTTTTGACGAACTTGAGTTTGCAAACTCCTAAATTATAGTGTCTTATTATTAGAGTTTTGTGAGCCACTAAGCTATTTAGGGCTAGTTTTTCAGTACGAGATCATCCGACTTTCCGATTTAAACTCAAGAAATAAGTTTTTCAGTGCATTTTGATCTGGGTTTAATCTCGGCTTAACTCACCAAATTTGGTGACTTAATCTCAGATCAACTCTGGCGAACAGCCCGAACTTCTTTTTATTTTTTGTATGGAATGACGGTTGATTTGCGTGTTTCTCTGAAAAATGACATGTCGATCTTTTTTTCCTCTGTTTTTCTAAGTGAAGTGAGAGTTGGGAGAGTCAATAATTTCGAGAGTGGAAGATTTTGACGATTTGTTTACGGAGTTAACTCTGCACTGTTAAACTGCTCGCTGGGCTAACTCCAGACTCGTTTTGTTACTAGATTAACAGATCTTGGTTTAAGCTAGGCTTAACTCAGCACTGAAAAACCGGCCCTTAGCAGCCCATTGAAGCCTTTTTTGTCACCCTGTTAAAATTTGCAATACAAATTTTAAAAAAGAAAATGAGCACCTTCCTAAACTCTTTGCTACTAAAGGAGGTTTTCAAGGAAGTTTACCAAACAGCTTATCACATGTTTCCTTAGAAATCCTAACTCGATCGATAATCTCGATTTGTTTCAGCCTTTCGATCTAAGTCTCTGTGATTCTCAGAATAATACAAAGTAGTTAAAGCTCAATATTGAATTTTTTTTTTAATTAAAATAAAAAAAGGTAAAACACCATCCAATCCTAGCTCAATCATGAAAAGAATAAATCCAGCCTATTGTCTGACACTTAATCAGAGTCTTTTGGACTTTGACTTTCTTTAACGCATTTTCAAATTTTTCAAATAATTCCGTAATTCACTCCCAGTAAGTAGTAGGAAACAAGCACGTACGACAAATCATCATGCCAAGACCCGCAAATACCATCAGCACCTCGCCAACAGCCCATTAAATCTCGACACGACCTAAGCCAGAGGTGTCGCTTAGAGCTCCCTCCCCATCAGTAAAGACGCATTACATTGTTGCATCCTCGAAATCTGCAGCATGTCCAACAAATTAAGGAAAATTTCCCCCTTGGTCGAGACCTTAAAAGTTTTCTTTTGTAAAAGGCGATTCCATCACTCTGTGCAGACCTTTCGAGATGTGCTTCCCTATTTGACAGACATCAGATGTAGGTACATGACATGTAAGGTAGGTACATAAAAACACGCATCGCTTTGTGTTCGAATCCATCAAGGAAATAGCAAACAACAACGCAGCGTCAGTGGCCAGTCGTGCTCCTCAAAGAACAAAGCCGCCCTTAAGTATATCGCTTGCTTACGACAAACAATTTTCCTCAACACTTCACTTGGCTGTTCGAAAACGGGGCGGGAAGGGGGGGGGGGGGGGGAGCTCTGTCCCTCCTTCTTGTTTTTTTTTTGTAATGAGCACAAATTGCTATTCAATTACCGCCACTAAGAACGCTGAACACACGTCTACCAAGCGTCAGATCGCAGCCATCAAAGACGTCGCGCGACGACGAATACAACAGACAACACCATATAGCAAGATGCGGCAGTATAGTAGCAAGGCAGCAACAAGTTGCAGCAACATGAACAAAACAAAGTGCGAAGCTGCGCGTATTTACACAGATTGACGGTTTGTTTTTCTGTCTTCTTACACAGAAGCTTAAGCCTCTTAAAGCGGGGCGCAGGCGGTGTCTTGTATATACCCATCTGCAAGAGTCAACACAGCGAGTTAAGATGCCGACATTGACATAACCCCACTGGCACGTGGTGCATTTGATGAGTTTTGACAGATCATCAAGCATGACAAAATTGCTTGTCCCCCTTGCATCCTTGAAGTCTCAACATCAGCCAGCAGCCAGTCTCGTACGAGTTTAACTGTGGGACGAACGCGGCGGCGAAAACGTAGTTTATTTTTAGCAAAAGTCGGTTCGCGTGAGGGTGTTAATTGAAATCATTGGGCCGACCATTTGATTGATTGATTGATTGATTCGTGGCTTACTGCTAAATATAAATAATAGTGCATCTCCGACACGCGGGACCGGGTGTACAGAGATAGAGTCTGCGAGGCGGCAGGCACAAGTGCCAACTTCTTGGTCGTTGGTGCACCTGTGCACGGCGTGAAGCTCTGAGGCAGATGCGGGGCTAACTGATTTCGGTGGCTCAAATCAGCTGATGATTGACACTATTAATTGGCGCAGCTAGCAGAGGTGGTCGCGGTACACTCTCGTGTCTCGGCTGGGTTAGTCATCTGCTCTTGTTGAAATTATTTTTGTCATTGTTACTTTCGGATGTTCTTTGTTTGGTCCTAAAAATAGCAGCAAGTGAGTTGAACTCTCATTTAGATCAGACCAGCCAATAGAGACTAGCAACCCGTGAAGAGGAAGCGGTTCTAAACGGGGGTTTGCAACGTGATAAGGTCACTTTTGAGGCCAACCCACCTGGGGATCTATGAGAAGAATGCACGCGATTCAACAAAGGTGGCAGATGATAAACAAAGCGGATGGTGGTGCTTTGTTTAGGCGAAAGAATTTGACAAAGAACGACTAACAAGTGAGTTGATGTAATTTCTAATATCAAAGGTAGTTGAAATTCTAAAAATTTTGTCTGTTTCAATAGAATATAGATCAGAGTGAAGCATTAAGTATTTTAAGACTTAAGAAGACTTAAGCACTCCCGTCTTGTTGAACATTAACAGTTTAGCCTGGACCTTCAAAGAGAAAAGGACCTGCTTTATCGTAGGGCATGGGTTGGTCCTTAAAGAACATTGTACAAACTGTATAGTACCTCGAAATATAAAGTGTCTTCTCTGATCACTGCCCACTTAGACTAGGCTTAAGAGGAAAAAGAAGTAAGAAGACATTAACAACATACAACAGTTCTTATGAACCCAGAACCCTTTTCCGGGATGCAAGTTCAACCTGGGACTAACTCAATTTTGCCTAGGAGTAATCAGAATTAAACTTTATATCTTGTAAGACAAGACTCTTGACGAATTGGTTGTAATCTAAAACATAGAACACTCAAACATTTCGAGGACTTAGGCCTCTTTTGATTAAGTTATTGCGATTAGGCCATTGGTGCCCAATCTTAACTGTCGCGGAAATCCATAACTCATATCTAGTCTAAGCCTAGGTCAACCGAGACTTCAAGTTGATTGACCTTCTCAACAACTTATTTTGTCTTTATTTCGTAGGATTTCAATTTCGGTTGGTTTCTAAAGCTGGTGGTAAAAAGTACCAAGTCATTACCTCAAGCTCCAACGCTGTTTTGACGCTTATAAAAGTATTCGAGAATCGCCTTATCATTTGAGGATTTTGTCTTTTTATTTTTTACTTAATCCGTATCATTTTCGAGTCTAGATTTAACCAGGGTATGTGATTGAGATTTGGCCCTTTGGATTCTAACCGCGTTAAAAGAGATACTCTTAGAACGAAATAAGGAGGGAAGCTCAATGGTAATCCATACAAAATTCGTCAAAGCTGGGTTGTTGTAGGAAAACAGAAACAAGGCAACTCATTTCCTTAAGCGGCTTGAGTACCATTGGATGGTAGGGAGACATACAAGCAGAAGACTTTGTGCTCCCTTCAAACTGTTTCTGCAGAGCTTGCAGAAACAAGATAAAGGAAGAAACCATGGTTCATCTTCTGCCCTTTTTGCCTATACCATACTTTCGTTGAGGATTAAAACCCTGGTGGAATACTTCCTCTACGATTTTAAATGTGAGTGCGTCGCCCTTAAGACCGAGCCGCATGGTTTAACAACGGTTCCGGTTACCCTCGCCTCTTTTATTTCGCGCGGGAACTTCCTTCTACGGGAACTTCTTCTACCTTGAAAAGTTAAAAATTTTCAGGATAACACATCGCCTGTCTACCCAAAGAAATTTACTCTTTAGGACTGGTGTGTTACGGGCTCACACCGAAAGCGGTTGCCATAATCACCCTTTTTATATTCCATTTGCTTTCTTACCACAATAAGTTACCCCTAGCTCTTCCCTGAGGCATGAGTTTGTACCAAAAACGGTTGTCCTGCCTAACTTTTTCGTTTAACAACCTTCCTCATTGGCTCCCACGCTATCAGTTCCCCAACCTAAAATTTTTCCCTTCAGCACGGGTTCGTATCACAACTAATTACCCTTAGCTCTTCTATCGTCGAGGTAAAGTCTCACTTGAGTCTCTCCTGTTTTACAGCCTCACAAAAACATATTCAGCTTTTCAAAATTCTCATTTATCAAATTTCAGAATTTTGAAAAGCAGAATAGTGTAACATAAAATGTTGACCCCGGCAAAATTTTGACCCCAAAACGCTTTTCACTAAATCAGAATGTCTTCATTTAGGTGCCCGATGCCAGGAAAATGTTCTCCTACTCATCCTCCGGAGACTTGCGTCATCTGATTTTGGCTCCGTGTTATAGTCATGTTATAGATCACACGGACTTACAAGGTTTTCTCTTATAACAAGCTGTGCCAAGGTTTCCTCAATACGTCTCTTATTCTTCTGCTTCTTAAAACTTATTTAAGGCAACACTGAGTTTTCCTAGAATGCTTGCTGGGGCCCAAAGTTTTTTCTTATACCGTGTCTCCACCGTGCACTAATCCGCGACTTATATAAATCTTCATAAGATTTCCTACAAATCACGTTTAGTAAACAAATTCTAATCCTCTGGATAAGTAATTAAAAACAAATCTCCTAATAAATCTCATTCACCGTTTGCCCAAACCTCTTTTATGCCACTTTCAGCCATTTCAACCATGCGATTTTCACACACTTTTATAACAGTTTGGGGCTTGAAAAGGGGAGCGACAACTGTCACAGTATGACAGACTTGTCACAAGCGTATTCTATTGGGATTTTTAAAACAAAAAAAATGTTTTCCGCTCCTGGGCTATGACACCGACACTCTGTTTTGAGAGGCAGAACGACAGAAACCAGTGATCGCGTCAAATTATTCATAAATTTTTCCGGTGGAGCCACTCAGGGATTTATTTTGAATCGGCTTCCGCTTGCTCCCGTTTAATCACCGGTGGAGACATAATATAAGATTTATACTATTCGCTGAAATAAGTATTCCAGGCTTCTACCTCTATCGCGTTTATCGAAGCACTCTATCACGAGAATTGAATCGCGGGTTTTTCTTCAGCTTGGCTCATACCGTAGTCTTGCATTCGTTTGGTAATAAACAGCCCACTACATTAATCTTTGGCTCCACGCTCCACCTA
Source organism: Neoascia interrupta (assembly GCA_947623515.1). Taxonomy (NCBI): domain Eukaryota; kingdom Metazoa; phylum Arthropoda; class Insecta; order Diptera; family Syrphidae; genus Neoascia; species Neoascia interrupta. The sequence continues at coordinate 19,484,870 of OX392462.1, read as the reverse complement.
CTATAAAACTGCGATTCGCGAGGGACGATTAATAATAAATCTCGAAGAAGTTCCACCGAAAAAAATAAGATTTGACACGAGCAGACCATTCTTTCTCTGTCAATTTCTGTCAGCGGAAAAAGATTTCCGTTGTAAAAATCCCAATATAAAACATATTTAAGACAAACCTGTCATCTGTGAACAGTTTCAGTTTTTGTGACAAACCGGTCACCTGTCAACAGTTTTTTCGATTATCAAACTATTACAAAGATGTGCAAAAGGGGTTGATTGGGGCATAAAAATATTTGTGAAGAGGACGAATGAGATATATCAAAGAATTTTTTCTTGTCGCTTGCCGAGAGTATTTAAATTTGTTCGATAAATCCCGGGATTTATGGGAAATTATCTGAGGTTTTATGTTAATCGGCGGTTATCGTCCGGTGGAGACATAGAATAAGACGCTTAATCCGGTGCTTTAGAGCAATGTTTGTAATGCCGCTCTATTAAAGATTCGTTAATAATTCCTTTCATTTTCCAATCACAACTTTTAAAAATCTTGATTTTTTACATGAGGCAAAATAATATAATAGATTATGTATGCAGAAATTTCGAAGTACTAGAATTATTGTTTTGTCTACCAAAAAAAAATCGCAGCGAATAGTGTTGTGCCCATAATTTTTGCAGTGCAAACTGATTTTTAGTTCTAGTCAGCCTTTTGAAATGTCGCAACATTGCAGCAGACTCTAGATTTGTTAGCATGAGATCCAGTTTTAAGCGCACAGAATCCCATCTTGAAATGGGACAGTTCAGTGTCGAGACCCCCGTACCTGGCGTTCAGAAATGTGGAATAAGTAAGATAAGTTAGCTGTCGGAGATGCACATAAATTGAATACTAAAATTAATGCATGGGCTAAAAATCCCTTTCAGATCTTAAAGAGAACAACCTTTTACAAAATTTCTCCCAATTTAATATCGTCCACAGTTCCCTCCAAACTTATTCCTACATCCCCCTCATAATCAATCAAACCCTCTTCCCAAACGCAAAAAAATTCCAAAACCTCCGATAGCAAATGGCTTAAGGAGCAAAGTACACTGCCTATTACCTCAAGCTCATTCTCATGTCACCGCATAGCCCAATTATAGACAAATTACACGCACATTCTCTAAAGCTCTCATAATGCCCAGGGTGGTGGGTAGGTATTAAGAGATTAAATTCATTAAATAAAAATTTATACCGATCACAAGTTAATTTCGTCATAAATCAACTTAGTATACGTGCGTGATGAAAAAAGCACCCAACACCAATTTGATTAAGTACTAAGTGTCATTCTATAGTAATCCCGCATGATAGTGCGGCTCTGGCCGTTAGACACAGTGGTTTTCACCCCCTCTGGTGGGTGCGAGAAGGTATCTACATCAGCGAAGAAGATAACCCACCATAACCCTTGTGAGCAATTTGGAAATTGTGTCAAAGCAATCCTAGACGCTTTTGCATAATGACAATCATTACTGTCAGAAGTGTCGTCACCACCCCCAGGCCGTCCATTAAGGAAACACAAATCTAACAAAACGAAGAGAAGTAAACACAACTTGACACAGTCATCGTGAATTGCTAATGGCACATTGATCCACGCGTTCACCAGTAGTGAAATTGTGAAATGCCAGCTGCAAAAAGAGTCATTTACACGCACAGACATGAAAATGTCAAGAACCGCGTCATCGCAATCAAGTAAAGCGTCGATATATTCCTAATCAATATAGCGAATTCACTACTACGTCGACGACAATTAGGTACATTGCAAAAAAAAAAAAATAAACTGCGATTTTTTTTTTATCTACAAATTGGTTGAACGTCTACCGATACATGCGACGCGATTGTGTCTCAATGCGCGACGTCAAACGCGGATGACTCAACTCGTTGAATATTGTGACTCGATCGGTTGCGGACACAGAGCGAGTGGCACTTGAATGCGATCCACACACAAAGCTCTGCTCTACTGATCGATGGAATAATGAAATTCACCTGACACTGAGGAATTTCACAGGAAAAATGTACTCAAATGAAGAACGTGAGAACCATCGATCGCGCAGCCGATCAGGGGGCAATTTTTTTTTCGCCATTATCACATGGGAAGCTTTACAAACAATCCCAAGTCAAAGTCCAATCGGTGTGGTAAAGGTGCTTAAACAATGCCACCCTGCCAAAAGCAGGTGGAGAAAGGGTTGTAAAAACAATATTATCAAAACAAGGTGCAGTATCTGAGGGATCTATACAAAGTGTCTAAGTACTCCAGGAATTTCCGCACCTGATGAAAACAATCAGACAACGAGGCGATGATACCTACATTTTATTTTTCGTGAGATTGACACAAAGCGGCATCACTTTATTGCAACATCAGATACTATACCGATAAGAGAAAAGATACTTTTTTGCCCCGCATTGTGTGTGTTTTGTTGATCTCGTCGCGGTGTGGATGATCGTCTTTTAATTGGTGGTTGGGCGCGTATAAATATTTGAATGTGTGTACATTGCGTCACGATAAAATAGCGCGATTGACGTTTGATATGAACACGTAGCCGCCGTGCGACGATCACAGATTGACACAGCGATCGCGGAGGACACTACATATTTTATATCGCGGCGAGCACAACTCGTCGAGATTGAGTGAGCAAAAGCGCGAATACCATCTAATTTAGATAAAATTTATGGCGGGTAATTTGCAAATTGCTACGATGACAACGATGATGTTGACGTTGATGACGGTTGGAGCGAAAATAATGCAAAAAATACCGCCACTGGCCGCGATCGCGACCAATCGCAGCGAGGCGCTTTCATTTGAGGTTTTTGGTTTATTTTTTTCGGCTTGCGAAATGAGGTGGGGAATAATGTGGCGGTGATTTATTGTGAAATGATTTTATTATTGTTTTTTTTGGTGCAGGTTGATTCGTCGCGTTGTCAAAATCTGACGAGACGGGGGAGGGTCTGTTTAGACGGCAGAGAAGGGGCCCAATGTTTGGGTGGTAGTTTGATTTATATATTGACTGGGAAGTTTTGCGTCGAATTGCTGGTCAATTGGAGATTTTTTCACACTTGTCAAATTAACCTTCTTTTACCCAGTCAATCAAGGATATTTTCCTCAAATTCAATTGGTCTGTTTGAAGCCTTTTGTTGAAGGAGACAGGCGTCCCGCACACAAAAGCCAGCTCATACAATGAGGGCGCCAGCTAATTTTCATAATGCCTCAACATCTTTCTTCTTATCAGTCAAGCGAGAAGAACAATCCAATCGCCGCCTGTCAACCTGTCTCACCTAAAACAAACCATTAAAAAGGCAATAAAACCAAACGCCCTGCACCGGCCGCACAATCCCTTTCAACCATGCCGAGGACACGAATTTAGTTGTCACCAAGAATTTTCGTATGCAGGTCTGTGCGGCACCGCACAGGTAGAGGCGCTAGGTTCTGACGCCGCCACTGCATCGAATTGCCTGCCTACACAACACCTTTCACTCATTCATGCCACACATTTTTTGTTACGGGACATGGATTTCTACTTGCCGTTGATCTCGCTATAAAGGAATAAAGTGATTAGGCTCAAACGCCGTCTGGTCGCGGCCTTTGTACTTCAAATTTGTTTACGCAGAAAGGACACCAAAAACACCACACTGGATATAAGGACAAACAGAATGAAAAAAGAAAAAATCCTCCTGGATGATGGGAAAAACTTTGTACTTCCGGCAACCATCGAGGTTCAGTTTCCAATCCCGGATTTGCACACAAGCGCAGCATGTGAGACTATACTGACAGGTGTTTTCAGTTTGGCTTGGAATAACCCATAAAATCTGACCAAACTTGATTTTGTCGATTTTTTGTTTTTATTCCATCTCGAGTTTTTTTTCTGATTTTTTTTTTTTTAATTAATTTCTACATAAACACGAGATTAGGGGACCATTAAATGACCATAAAGCGAACTCTATCACCGGCGGAATGTGGGAATATCTAAATTCGAGTAATTTGTAGACGTTGGGAGTTTTTTTTTCCTCGACTTGGCATTCGAAGTGAGATTAATCGTTGAACAGTAGATGAGGGATGGTGATGCAAAGAATTTCAATCCTGGTTGGTGTACTTTCACTAGTTGAGGGAAAAAAAAAATTAAATAATTAAAGTCAACACATGCGGAACACAGTGCTGAGTCTTTGAGGAGTGTCAATGGACATAACATTTTTGGGTTTTTAAGACGCTTTAAAAATAGACTCCAGTTAGATCTGCATATTCATGACAATTTTATGTCGAAACGGATTGGACCATATAGCAGCCATTTCCATTCATGAATTCATGGACCAAATGACAGTTTTTATAGAAAAAATTGTTGATGTGAATTAGAAAAAAAGTCCAGATGCTCTTAGAGCTTTACTCCACTAATGACAATATTTTCGATGACGATCTGTGCAACTTTCTGCACCTGAAACTTCCAGATAAGACCAGGTCAAGATAGATATCTTATCCTATTGCTCGCGATCGTTAAAATTTTAGAGTTTTCTGGCATGTTACAGGCTTCTAGATCAACCAAGGCACCCCTTAGGCCGGGTTGTGGACAAAATTCATTTAAAAGAATTCTGCTGTTTTAAATTCTGGGGTTTATCCCTGAAACTTTTCTGCTTTGTTCTTTTTACCTTTGCTTTAGTTCAAACCCATGCAAAAATTGAACCATATTGGTCGTCTTTAAGCTTATAACTTCCAGGATTCCGGAAATTTTCTAGGCCGGTTCAAGATGGTTTTTCCACTTGCGTCAGCGAGTTCATATTTATATTTTCTTCCTCAGAAATAAATAAGAATTTCGTCTCTTTTGGCCGCCTGGTACAAAGGTGCGTTTGCTGGTTTTAAGAGAGATTTTTGCCTTGGGCTAGCCAGGTCATGTTCTTGACCAAACCGTCTCAAATGTCCCGGTTTGCATGGGCGTGTCTAGGAAGTTTGTCAAACATGTACGAAGAACGGTTGCGAGCCAAAAAAACATAGGCCGCTTCAATTGGAGAATAAATTGCTCAACATTGGCCTAGGGACAAATGCTGAAGATTGTCACTGTATCTGGGCGAGTACCTCACGCTATACATGTCATAATTTTTGTCAATTTGTATGACTTCTATCAAAAGTTCACCTTTGGTGGAGTTTTTTTTTCTGCAAAACTTTGACAAGGATCCAGCCTTATCAAACCTGTGTGATAGATAATTACAAGTCTGTGCATCACAATTGAAAATGACCATGGAGTTACTTACTTTACCGTTAAAAATAGAACCTCAGTAATGTGCCTTGGTGTGAAAAGTCGGGATAAATCTTCCTCAAACAGCACAATCGCAAAAGCCTTAAAATTCCACCCTGAGACTCTGCCTCTAATGATCCAAGAACAGCTTATGAATGTATCTGAAAAATAACGGGCCACAAAAAACCCTTGAGTCTACAGTGTAAAAGCTGATTAAGCATCTCCCTCCCTCCCTTAACAAAAAGGAATGACACTCAAACGACACGCAATTATTTTATGCTTTCTGGAACTCCCAAGGAATCCACCAGCTACATTCCTTTTCCAAAGAAATAAGATATGAGATGACCTCAATGTCATATTCTAAAGCCTTTTCAGTACAAACCATGCAAATTAAAAGCCAGTTGAGTTCCTGCTAGTTCGAAGTCGAACGCCTCACTGCTCATCAGTTTGCAGAAACTCAATCACAGACTTCAACAGTGTTTCAATTTAATTGAATGTCATGCTCCAGAAAGGTCTTCATGCACGTAGCCTTATCCGAGCCTCCTATAGAGTAACTCCTGACGTGATCTTCACCTTATAAGATCAATTTTCTCGTGACGATTTTTTGAGTGTGATCAACTCCGTGAGAAGCTTGTTCCATTGTATTGAAAATCCCATTTGAAAGAAGCACTCCATTCTTGAATTAAGCCCAATAACCGATCTTCTTTCTAAATTTCTGAATAATAATTTGATCGAGCGATCTTCACCTTAGATTAGATTATTTTTCGGGAGAGCCTTCCTGGGGCTTTTCCACTGTCGGTCTCCTTAAAGGAGCTTATTGTGCTTCCCTGATGAAATCTTGGATCCAAAACGATCACTTTTCTGTGCGCAATGTCAAAATTGAGCAACTTCAGAAAAAGTTTCCTTCATTGAGCTGATATACTTTTTTGAAAGATGTACTCCACTATTAAATTTATCCCACTAAAAACGATGTACATACAGCTTTCTTCCTTGAAAATTGAATGTCTGAATCAAATAATGCACTCAGTGCTTTTCAAGCAGGTTTTCGTCCAGGCCTGTCAACAATTGACCAAATTTTCACCCTAACGACTATTGCGAGTCATTTTATTGGGAAGAAAAAGAAACTTTACTCCTTTTTCGTCGACCTGAAAGCAGCTTTTGACACAGTAAATAGAAATCTGCTTCTTTATAAATTGTCAAACCTAGGTATATCCTCCAAATTTATAAGATTATATGAAAAACTGTTGGCTAACAATTCTGCCTCAGTTTGGGATGGAAGTAAGAAATCTTCGGAATTTCTAACAAACTCTGGAGTCCCACAAGGCTGTATTTTGAGTCCCCTGCTGTTTGCTTTGTTTATCGATGATGTAATAAATTTCTTGCCAGGTGGAGTAAGATTTGGAGATACTCTAATAAAGGTACTTCTATATGCCGATGATCTTGTTGTCTTATCAGACAACCCTCTTACTCTTCAGCTTGTCATCAATAAGCTGAAAGATTATTGTGATCTTTGGGACCTAAAAATTAATGTTTTAAAATCTAAAATTATGATTTTTAGACATCACCACAAATTGAGTAGGAGCGAAAGGTGGACCTTGGGCAACGACAACATTGAAATTGTGAATGAGTTCAAATATCTAGGCTTCCGCCTGAAATTCAATTTAGACCTTCGTCCTTACATTAAAGAAAGATCGGTGGCAGCTAAAACTGCGATCAATTCTATGTGGAACAGGTTTTTCTCCAACAAAGATGTTGACTTGCGGTCTAAATTCAGGGTTTTTGAGGCGGTAGTTAACACCTGTTTTCGGTATGCAAGTGAAGTCTATGGTCACCGAAAGCTCGACGAGGTTGAAGCTATCCAACGTTTCTTCGTAAAAAGGATTTTCAGGCTCCCTCGATCATCGCCAAACTACGCAATAGACATTGAAACAGGTTTATATCCAGTTGTTGTAAGAAATGCCAAATCAAGTGCCGACTATTTGTCCAAAGTTATTATAAGATCTGTGAATAACTTGCAACGTAGAGTTCTTTTGGTTGCACTAGAAGGGGGCTTTTCACCTTTTAAGGAATGGCGTGAGCTTGCTGTTAACCATAATTGTCAATTAAATCTTGACGAGAGAAATTGCCACGAATGGCGAAGTATATTCTATGACTGCCTGGCAGCCATTGACGAAAAGCTCTATCAGCAGTCCTTGTGCAGAGCGAGAACATCACTTACAAGAGAACTTTACAAAAGCCTCACTCACGATTTACACACCGCCAACTATTTTTGTGATAAGCTAAACGCGTCCGAAATTAGTTTAGTATTTAAGGCACGCACTGAAATGCTTGATCTTAACTTCAGACCATACCGAAATGACTTAAACCCGCTTTGTAACCTCTGTAACCTCAATCAGAACGAAGACACCTTCCATTTCTTAGCTTTATGTCCTATCCTTCAAGAGATCCGAAGATTATTTTTTGCCAAGAGCTTTCTCTCGATCCAGGAATGTCGCTCCTTACTAAACGGTGGATTTGGTTGGAAGATACTTACATGCTATCTAAAAGAAGCAATTGCTTTTCGTAATTTGTATCAGTCTCCGTGAGCTAAATCAGCAAAACAAAATCAGATCTATCCACGAAGAAATCCCTTCTGTTCCGTTTTAAGCTAAACCAAAAGCCCATAAGTATAGATGACAAAGAAGTCACAATCTTTTCTTTTGTATTACAAATTAAATTAATAAAAAAAAAAAAAAAAAAAAAAAAAACCTAATATAAGCACTAATTATGAATTAACTTTCTCGGTCCTATCATTCAACGGCAGACGGCTCTAAGCCATGTTGTATACTACTTTTTGTAAACTTCTTTTTGTAAAACTTATCGAAATGAAAATAAAAAGTTTTTTGAATTGAATTGAATTGAATTGAAAATTCGCAATCATTTTCGATATAGCGATCTTCACCTTGCGACAAGATCAGATTGCACATGGGGATTGTTTAAGACAGTGAAATTACGGAAAAAGCTTGCTTCATTAAACAGAGGTGCTCGTTTGAAAGAAGTACTACACTTTTAGATCTAGCCTAACAATAGCGATCAAGCGGTCTGCACATTATTATAAGAGAAATGCTCAGAAGGGTTGTTGGAGATTGAGAAACTCCGAAAAAGCTTGCTGTACTTAGCTGATATTTTCATTTAAACGAAATACTCCACCACCCTCAAATTCAGATTAATCAATACACAATATCTACCTTCCTTCCTATAAAATTCTCAATCATCTTCTATCAACCGATCTTCACCTTAAATTACGATAAATTTTCTATTTTGTGGATTATCGAGATTGAGCAACTTTAGAAGAATCTTGGTTCATTGAGTTGACATTCTCATTTTAAAGAAGTACGTCGCTATGAATTTTGTCCACTTGACGATATCTAGCTTTCTTCCTCTCAAGTTCTGATCTTCGATATAGCGATCTTCACCATCGTCAGAGACTAAGAATCCAGAAGATGCTTGCTTACGTTCTCATTTAAAAGAAGTACTTCGCTATTGGATTGAAACCACAAAACTAAACGACAGCTGACTTTCTTCCTTTCAAAGTCTAATCATCTTCGATCGAGCGATCTTCACCTTATTTAAAGATCAATGTCTGAGGTTGATTTTCGCTAAAATTCATTTGCATTTAGAAGAATGCGGCCCTTGAATTATTTCAGAAATTGAAATTTTTTGAATTTTACTGTGACATCTATCAAATTACCGTCGTGGCTTCGGTAAATGGCATGCATTCCGCATGACGTTGTTTTTTATAACCCCGACGGAAGGATTATAGCTATATATTGAGCGTGGGGACATCTGTTGTTTGCCGACTCAACTCAACGCCAATTTGGTGGCCACCTCGAGTTGCCTTTGGAGGAGATAGAAATAACCTAGAATAGCTTGTGTGAAAATTACTTAGCTGCTTAAGCTGTGTGGCACGTAGTGCTGTCTCAAGGAAATTAGACATGGGTAATATCTATTGAATCCGATTAAGAAAAAATATTATTTTTTTACCTTAGGTCAATATAGCGTTGCATTCATGGTGGTCATATCTTTGGAAGAGCTTCAATGTATCCTGGTTGGTTCCAGCTGTGTGCCACATATCGCCGTCATGAGGATGAATGTCGCCCACAACGGCTTCATTACATTTTTGCTCCAGAGAATTATTATCGTTCAAAATGGCGATGATGTTCCACTTTAAGTGTTAGGTTCCAAGGTGCTAAAATACTAGGAAATATATTTTACATTCCAATATTTTGTAGATGATTTTTAATTCGTTAATCTGAGCTTTTTGAATGAGTAAAAGCTCATAGGGAATTCGTCCGAGAAAGACAGCAGGTATTCTGTTAAGGGCAGGCTTAAAAAGCAACGTGCGACGCTCTAAGCGGACAGATAGCTGAGCTTAGTTTCACGAAGCAAAAGTTAATTCTTCTCTAAAACTATATCGCACTATAAAACTTCAAGATTAAAGGGTACGTCAAACGTAAGGGTTTCGTAGCATTCCCTTTTGACAGATATCGGAATAGATCAGCTGTTTTGCAGCTTATAGCCGCAAAATGCCGATCTAGATAGGTGTGGTGGAATGAAGAAGTTATTAATGACTTTCTTTAGAAAACCGCCTTAATGTACATAATTTTGAAAACGTCAAAAAATATTATGTAGTAGTTGCGACATTAAAAGTATTAACGACATCGTCAATTTCGAATGATGCAAAACTTAGAGAAATATGCTTTTTGCATATGATTTAAATTTTCAAGTTGAATAGGTATCTGAAACAAAATGAAGCTCTAACTTAAAAGCGGTCTCACTCTCTCATCAATAAATCTACTACAATAAGATCACGGCCCATTGAATTCTCTTCAGTAGCGTTGACATTGCTCTTGAAATTGTGATGTGATAAAAAAAAACGTTTCATCAACATTCAAAACATTCTGTGCTCGGCTTAAAGATTTTCCATTACAAGAGCAGCTGTCACTGATAGCACCCCTCTAGCGACCGCTGACCATATGCTCCCGAACGGGTTGCACTTGTTAAAGATACAAAATATCCAGCAGCACTACATTACTGTTTTTTTTTTAAGTTTACACTCAACTACACCCTGTATAGATGCCGTGACACTTGATATCTGTCACATTATCGCAATTTGCATGTGGCGATAGATCTCACTATTGCGGTTGCAATTAATTATGAGTTTTTTTTTTCGTTGTTGTTGTTGTATATACGCTTCAGTTGATTAATCTGCTATTGGAGTTGTTTTCATTTTACACAAAAGACTTTGACCTACGGGGTGAATATATTATTGATATGCAAAAATGAGGTTCCATTGAGAGGCATAATATAAAAGCTCACTTACATATAGATAAGCCAGTCAAGTCAGTCAGAGTATGTAAGCTGTTAATGACTGTTGCATAAGGTCATGTTCAGTCGATAGAATAATGTATGACAACTGTCTGCACATAATCTGTTTTAATCTGACAAGCGAAGCGGCAGTGATATAACTTTGAAGCGCATTGCGTTTCGACACAATTGACGGACGCACCCTAAAACAGTCGAACGCATCCTTTTGAAATGTCACTTACCTGTGCAAAGTTTGTTGATGTGAATGGAATGCAAATGACATGTTGGTGTGTGCAAATGTGTCTCAATTAGCCATCTGTTGTTTTGCGAGCAGTTCTACCCCGGTATGGTCACTCTCTACGCTAAGTGAATACCTGTGGGGGACACCAACTGTCACTTTTTTGGCAATTTGCCAAGTTTGTAACAAAAACGAAGACGAAATTGCTTGGCAAACTTTCTGGCAATCGAACATGTCTTCAATTAATGCAAAAATTCTAGGCTCGCTGAGGTCGATATCGATAGATACTACTCTGCAATCGATCAATCGGGTTTTATTTTTTTAAACAATGACTTCTTCTTCGTTGTGACACATCAGACTAGATTTGTCTCATAAAAATGAAAACTTTGATGAATAAAGTGAATTTCTTTTGTACCCATTTCATCTGTGTGTAGTGGTGCTGATCTTTTGCTTTTGACTTGAACTTGAAGACTAACAAGTCGCGATGATGATTTAATTTCGATAACAGAAACTGGAACGATTGGACTGTTGTGCGTCTGTGTATGTGTGTCACAGGGGTGGATGGCTGCAAATTAATTGGCCCCAGGCGCTTTATAGAGTTGCATTGGGTTTAATTGGTTTAATTGGTAAATTAAATTAATTTTAATTGAACATTTAACAAGTGGTTAAATGAATGTTTTTTTGTTGTTGTTGTGTTAGTCGCCTCGCCAGTTATACTACAGATGACAGGAATAAATGGTTAATGACAGGTAATTTCGAAATGTGTTTGTCTGTTGTTGTGGCTTTGTCTTGATGACACAAGAAGCGATTTTATTTCATTGAGCTCTGCTGATTTTTATGACACTAGTCTCGCTCGCTTGTTTTGAAAGCTAGAACGATTAGAAGGGATAACGATATTGACGGCCCTGAATTTAGGATAAACTGCGAATCTGACTTAACCAGTTAGCTTGGATTTGGCCATGAGAATTGTCTATTTTATAGCGTTTAGAATACCTACTGGCACTAGCAGTTGGCAATTTGTTGGATCCACAGCTTTTGACTTTTATAGACTTTTCTCCGAATGGTTGTGAGATAAATGTCTGATCGATGAAATTTTTTTTTGAATATTTTTGCAGTTTTCTAGTATTGCATTTAGAACCACTTGTAACAAGTTTCTTATTTGGTGCATTACTTAAGTTTTCGGTAGTGAAGTCTTCAAGTTTTGACTACTTTTAAGTTTTTTTTTTTTTGATTTTCAACTTAAATTGCTATCCTAAATCGAAAGAAATGATGGCGCGATGTGGCGCAGTCGATATCCCACATATATATTTTACTCTACGTTGTTTATTATAATTTCTTAACTCAGGTTAAGTAATTTGGCTTAATCAAGTATTTTTCGTTCTATCGTAAAAAGTTGCTTTGTTTTTAATAAATAATATTTTTTAATATGGCGCAGTCGCTACTCCAAAAAAAGATTGTACCCTTCTTTGCTTTCAATTATATTTACATTTAGATTAACTATTTCGAATAAACTAAGCCTTTTACCTTGCAATTAGGAAGAAATGTTTCACACCAAATGGCGCAGTCGGTATTTTTCCTATGGTATTTTTCCTTTTTTGAGGATTTTTTCAAAAGAACTTAATTTTCTTAGCTACGCCAAGTCTTTCTTCTTGCGTTTCCATAAAAGTGGTTTGTTGTACTGACGCTTACAAATCTGATTGACTCTAATCAACAGCTTTTCACACAAGTCAATATCGAATTCCCCGATGTCTTCATCCGTCAATCCTAGGTTTGGTATTCTTGGTCATCTAGTATCTGGAGACTTGAGAGTTCGTAGATCTTAAAATTAGAGCATTGATGATAATCATTATGACTCAAGGTTTCTTGACGAAACCAACAAGGATTGTTTCCTTAAATTATAAACTAAAAAATCCCCCTAAATCCTTCTAAAAAAGCTGTAAAGTTTAAATTTTCGAATTCTTTACGCAAAGTTTACTTGCATATCGAAGCAATAAAAGTTTCACTTTTTTAGTTTTGTTGCAGGAACATAATACATTGGCGCAGTCGTTGCTTCAGAATTCTGTGACAAGAAGCATTTTTAAAGGCAGAAAAACCCCAAGCAACTTGTTGGTATCTTCCCTACTACAATCTAGTTTTTGAAGATCCAAGGAGGTGGTTGTGCGAACATCTTCAATGGCTTTGAATTACTCTAAATTACTAAATTTTAAGCTAGAAATATGTCTCGATTGAATCATATTGATATTTGATATAAATTTAACTAATGTGTATGCGAAATGGCGCAGTCGATACTTTTGAAATGCAAAAATGTTGTTTCGTAGGTCCTGAAAACGTCTGTTTAGCAAGTTTCAGTCCACTGCACTTTGTTTCATTTAAAGTGGTCTGTGACTAACAAAAATTGCTTATGAGTTCAATAAATGGCGCAGTCGATAGGTGGCAATAAGTCCTTCTGTACTTTTTTAAAACGTCTTTCTACCAAACAAAAGATCTTGACCTAACCTTCAAAAAAACTATAAGAATAAATATTAATGAGTACGAAAAATTGCGCAGTCGAATCCTTCTCTCTTGGATTCTTATGTTATTTTCACAGCTCCTTAAAAAATATTGGTAGTAAGCTCAGGTATTTGTGGAATTTTTTCCTCTATAGTGGATTGCGAGTTGATTACCCTTACACAAGCTCTTGACTCAACCTAGCTTGTTCAACACGAATTCGATTAAATCAATTGAAATGTGTATCACCCCGGCATTTTATTTCGATTAACTTAGGTATTCTTCACCAAAAGCTCAAAACAATTCATGACTCGTTTGAATCATCTTATCTGTGACGCACGAACAAAAGTCAACAAAGAAATATTTTACAAATGATATCACTCATCATTGTTTCATTGGAACTCACTTAAAAAGCCAACACTTCTTGAAAAAAATCCCTGTTAAGTGCTGCTGAATGAAACTGCTCTCTTAGCTTCCACCATATAGTCGTCTGCTGTGTATTAAATCTCGAAAAGAAGATTCCATCAAATCCATTAAAATAATACCTTTACGTAAGCATGGCGGTACCCCACTTAAACATCAATACTCATGTTTCATCTCACTACAATGTGTACAAAAAAAACAATACCATACCAATACCACAATCCTGAGGTATTCCACTTGATGTACTCCTCCACGAATCAAATCAGCACTTATGTCCCTGTCTCGCGGCGCAGCCATCATCATGAAAACACAGCGCACAGACAAGACAAGACACACATCACTCAACAAATGGACGCGAACAAATCGTTCGCCCTCAGAGATCAGAGCGCGCCTCCTTTTTGACAGAACAGAAGCCCTCCGATGAGCACCTCAAAGAGATCACTTCACCATCTATCGTCGAGCACACACAACAATCATAAAATGGTTCTCGAATTAGTTCCACTTAATTAAATCAATTTGAAGTCTTTATTCACGAAAGTCCTTATGCCATTCGGAATATTAATTAAGTGGCCATCGACTGTCAGTGTGCCGTGGATGTAGTGTGCCCGTGTGGACACACTCGATTTTTCCCACAACGTGCAGTGGCCCACCACCGCCGCTCAGGAGTGGGGTGAGGTGAGGCTGGGGCCTTTGGGTTAGAAAGAACTCAAACGAAAAATATTTGAAAGTGTGTGTTTTGGGGCTTTAAGTTTTCGCCATAAAAATGTTATTTACATTTTTTTGTCTGGTGCTTTTTCTTGTCGCTGTTGTTTGAGTTTTTACTTGGATTTGGAATTTTTTCTCTTCGTTCGTTTAACGCCATTTCACAGGTTTTCGAGTTTGAAACTTCAAGATCCAAGGTACCTATTTTTAGCGCAACAACTTATTTGCATATTGCCGCCACAAGTGTATGAAAGTAAAAGATACTTTTTTTCGGTGGGGTTTTGAGGCTTTCGTTATGAGTCAAGAGTTCTTATCTGCCTTGGAAACCATTGGAGGAAGTGTGTTTTTTCTGTACAACTATTGCTGGGGTGGTGGTCGAAGAAATGTAGACCCAATTATCGGCGGTTGAAATCTGAACTTGTAAATAGAAACAAAGTTTCGCATATCGTTTAATGACTCTTTGTGGTAAACAAACGTGATGGCCGAAGAGAAAAGTTAGGGGCGAATTTTTCTTTTTTCAGTTAGGGGTCGAGGTTTCAGGTTTATGAAATTAGTCCTTGGAAATATTATACTCTAAAATCACCTTCAAAATTTAGTAGAAAGTTTTATAATTTTTAAACATTGAAAGTCCTTTTCTATTCAACATTATAGACTTAACAGCTTCCAGGGACTTGCTATAGAGTATAACCAAATCACCTCTTCGCATTTTTGATTTATAAGATTTCGGTTTTAGTGGAGTAAGATTCATAGCATTTCGGTTAATTGATTATTGCCGTGAGCAAACATAAATGGCGCAGTCGACAATTTTTAAATATTGACTGTCATTAATCTTTAGAATCGAAAATTGTTGTCAATCTTAGGCGTTTTTTCTTTTACTTGATGAAAACCCCAAATGGCGCAGCCAATAGTTGGTACTTATATTTTCTTCCTATAACATCTGTAAACACATTTTTTTTTCTTACGGAATCTGAGATTTAACACTTCGAAAGAAGTTGTCGTTCTTGTTTGTTTTTTTTATCTACGTGACATAAAAACGGCGCAGACGTTAATGTGTAGGCACTTATTCCTTATTAAAATACAAATTCATTTCTACAATATATTCATTTGAACTTTTCGCGAGTATTCGATAAATAATTTTTTGTTTCGAATCTATTCGAACCCAAAATGGCGCACTCGATAGTTTGTACCTATTTTTTCTTCTTCAAACACGCACTCTTTCATCTTCAAACACGCACTTTTTTGCACAAACTACATACATTCAACTTGTTGAAAGTACATACTTTTCGACCTTGTGCTTCACCCGGAACGTAAGAATGGCGCAGTCGACAGTCTGTATCTGCATTCTCTACTTATAACTTCGAAATACATTGTTGTTTTACCACCATGTCTATTTCAACCTGTGACAAGTATGTAGTAGCTTGTCGTGTTATTTTATGCAGGCAATAAAAACCAAAAATGGCGCAGTCGCTAGTCCTTATGTAGCAACTCACAATATTCTTCTTTTCTTGAGTAAGACTAGGCTTACAGGTCTCACTTATATCCTCTTAATTAATTAGGTTTATTTCAACTATTACAATAGCTCCCTAGGTAAAAGACTCAGAATATTGTGGTGGTACAGTATCTTCCATGAACAACAATGATGCATCAATAATGATACATTCGATACACAAGGAGAAGAATGTATATTTTTTGCATAAAAAAATATATTGCAGTCGACATTTAGCATCTGACAACATTCTTGTATCGTTCAATTAGACAAGGCTTAAAGGCTTGAACTATCGTAAGCACTCAGCTACTTGAGTATTCAGCCAATAAAGGTAGAATACCAATGACGCACAATAAATGCACAATAATGGCGCAGTCGATATATAAGGAGAAGAATGAACTTTTTAAACTTTTTGTCAAAGTGTAAGCCCAATCTTCAAGACTCTTCTTCTTGGGCATTTTTTGATTGACTGATATTTCTGCTTTGTAACGACAATCCGAAATGGACCGTCTTATGGTTTAAGTTTTAGAATCCAGAGTAATATAGAATCTTAAGAAAGTCTACGAGAAAACTTTTTAATTTAAGTATCAAGCTTAGTTCCATAGAACCTACTTTGGAAATTACATATTTATTAGACATTACTAAAGGTTGTTACTTGCGGAATATAAAGCAGGCATTGACGCCTGAACTCAAGAGCCTGATAAAATGTTTTGGGGCTTATGCCAAAGTTGAATTGAGCTAACTCAGTAATGACAGCTTGGTATATTCGCCTGCAGTCAGTGAACAGCTTGCAGATGCAGTGCAGAACTGTGGAAATACCGACTGCGCCATTTAATGCGCTTTAACTGAGAGTTTGGCTTACGGTAAAGAGAATTCAGTACCGATAGCTACAAAGAGTCACCTGTAGTCAGTACACAGCTTAAGTGCAATGGAGGCGCAATTGGTAACTAAAGCCATTACCGACTGCGCCATTAAATGTGTTCAAAGCTAAGAGAATGGCATTAATCAATGTCACTGCTTTCTGTAGAGCAATTATCCACTCATTGTAAGAAACTAAGTTTAATAAAAAATAAGAGAAATTGTCTCATGTTCGTATTTTCTTACAGAAGCAAAGCACATCAAAGGTAGCATACCCGAGGTCAGTCGAACCAGATGATGACTGCCCCACTCAGTCGTATCATCTATTGGTAGATTATAAAGTTTCAAATAGATTGCTTAGAAGCGGGTAAATATGTATCGACACAACAATAACCTCTTAGATTGTTCCTCATGCAAAAAGCAACAAATCGCGATAGTTTACTTTGCAATTATTTTCTAATTTTACGCAACACTTGAATAATATTATTCTGGTGCGCACTCTAGGTTGTATGTTTTCTTAGACCACTAAAGCCATAGATAGAAGCACACACGAAATGGATGACGATACTTTGGTCGGATACAATTCGCAATAATTGTGTTTATTTTCCTTGCAAGCTCTTAAAGTTTATTGATACAAGACGCGTTGCTTCTTCTGCACCAGGTGTGCAAAAAATAATTCTCCCAAAAAGTCGATATGAGGCACCTTTCTCGGGCTATTCCATATCATGCACGGGCGTGTAAATTAAGCAATAATTATGACGCATAAATCCCAGTTATAAGCAAGAATTTGACAATCCGAAAAGATATAAAAATGAATAAATTTCGATATAAAAAACGATTTAGATATCGAGCGGAATCGCTCGATGGCCGTCTTTCGCACTAAGTGTGAAGATCTTTTGGTTATTCCCGCATCAAAGATACATCGCTGGAGATCTACACACGATCCGACCGCGCATATCTGTTGCTATTGATCTTTCGCATTTGCATATTGCGCGTGGGTGATCTTCATCTCTGTTGCTCCGAACATTGATTTAATAATTATGAAGATTCCAGTCCTCAGATACTAAGGTATGTCGACAAATGCGTTGCTTGTGTGTCTATATCTCAAAGCAACAATCTACCGAACAGTGATGTTTTTGCATTAAAAATGTAGTGTTTGGATTAATGTTCAATAAATTCGAATATAAATCAAAGTCTGTGTGATGTAGGAAGTGTGTAAGCGCCTTTGAAGTTCACACTTAAACTCGTCAACAGATGGCAGGCAGTGGGGAAATATGCATATTATAAGGGGGACAATTTTTCCTGACCTTGCTTCGGCTTGGTGATTCTAAACACCGCAACTGGATACCTTAAAACAGAAAACAGGAAACCCATAAACCCTTCTAGAATGTCTCCAAGTAAGGCTGAAGTCGCACCTACTACCAAGTAATATCCCCATTTAGCCGGAAATGGCAAACCTTAAACACCATCATCCTCCGTCTGGCCGCGCGCCACCGCCGCGCCGCGAAAGCCCATCACGCTTACACCGTGTAATTGTTTAAAACACAAATCGAGTACAAGATCGTATTTTATCCATCCCCCCAGACAACAGGCTCAGTTCTATGTAAAAAAAAAGTAACTTTTATAAGTTACCAACGAATTCGTGTCTTCTCGTCCGTCGAGAACGACACAACGTTGGACGTCGACAACGAAGACAGTTTCATTCCGAAGCGAGAAATCAATTCAAAAATAATTGCGTATCTGAGTGGAATTTTTAATTTTTCGAATATTTAACGTATTCCCGATGTATCGCGAAAAATCCATCGCGTGAACCATATTACATTTTTATACTTGTCGAATCGCGCTCAGGTACAATGGGACATAACTACACTATCCATGTGCCCAGGTTCCATTCGAAACCGAGACGTTATGCGGTTTTCATTGTGGTTTCGTTGTTCTCTTTGTTTTTTTTGGCCCAAGACCCACTTGAACGGTTGGGTCTCTTGTTTGACTTAAATTTAATAACAAACCGTGTCGTACACCAAAAACGACGACGAGCCTCCGTGTGCCTCACTGATGTATGGGCCTTTCGACTCGGCTGTGATCCGCATATCAAACAGAGATCAATCAAATTTAAGAAACTACGAGTTTTGTATGTAATTAGATTCATAAGAGCCGAAAAAAAGGGATCCAACCGAACCGCGCATAAAGAAGAGAAAAGTCCATCAAGGTATGACTTCGAGTTGAAGAATTTCTAACATTTTTGGCGGCTGCGGCGGCGTATTTCTTTATGGGGCCGCTTGACATGCTTGCATGCCACATGGTCCCAGGATAATGGGTTAATTATCTGAATGATAAGTTACTCGATTCAAATGATATAGGTATCCACCATCCCATCAATATTTATGCCGGAGTCTTTTTAGAAGCCCTGATTTTCAGATTCGGTGGATAGTATTTTTTATAGGGAAAACTTTCGACCACCCAAGTACTGTTTTGTCCCTCTTACCAGTAGCGCAATCCTTTCCGAAGTTAAGGAAGGCATATTACGGGTCTTGAAATATGCACAAGTTTTGATGGTAAAATCATGAAATGTAAAAAAAACTGTAATTACATTTTTTTTACAACAATTTGAATGTTGCGTAAAGTTTTCATATCATTTAAAATCCACAAACAATTTCATTCTTTAAAGACAAGGATTAAGTGCTCATTTGTCAACTTTCCGAGGCAACCCATTTGTCAAATTACGAGCGTGGGACATATTCTTCCATTTTTTATCCAATGGCTTTTCTTGAATTACGTAATTATTCTACAAAAAGGGAACAGCAAAAGTTATTCATTCTCAAACCTTTATACGCACTAAATGGCGCAGTCGGTAATGGCTTCGGAAATTCACCTTCAAGCTGTTTATGGGCTGCAGGCGACTCTATTTTACTTAGCTATTGGTACTGAGCTACTTCAGTAAGCCTTTAGCATAAGGTCCAACACTGAGTCCTTTGCCCATGACTAACAAATACTTTCTTTTTGGAGTTCTACGGATCTAAGCCTGTTAGGTGAAATAAATAGTTTTCTGGTAGACTTGCATAAGATTCTATTGTACTCGGGATTCTTAAACAGATGTCATAAGGGCGGCTCATTTCGGACTCCTGTGGCAAAGTAGTAGCAATATGAGTAAACTAAGAAATGCACAAGAAAAAGAGTCTTGTAACCTGGTCTTGCACTTGTGCAATATTCTTAAAAAGTATATTCTTCTCCTAACACATCGACTGCGCCATTGTTGATGCATCATTAGTATTCTGACTTTAAGGCTGACTACTTGAATGGAACACACTCAAATCCGAAGTCATGAATTATTACGGAGACCGGAATTATAATTCTTTATCATAAAGTCTGAGTGCAAAGTCAAGAGAGCTATGGAAGAGTTTGAATAAAATCCTAATTAATGGCTGGGACGGTAGATCAAGCCTTGTCTAATAAAACTAAAGAAAAATGATGCCAGATGCTGAATTTTGACTGGGTCATACATTTTTTCCTATAAAAATTACATTCTTCTCCTTGTTTATCGACTGCGCCATTTTTTGATGCATCACTATTTTTCATTGGGGCTACCGCCAATTCTTGTAAGAAATGAAATAATACTTTAAAATAAAAATTGAAAGTGACAAATTTTAAAGATGTTAACATTTTCTAAGTTTGTTCCATACAAATCTTTGAGCTGTGTTTTTGGCTAAAATTGTCTCACGGTTCTAATGGAAGACGTTTAAAGGATTATCTTCTTAGCCCATTTTAAGGGGGGTGGCTCATGCACATAATTGTCAAAATTCAAGCCGAAAACAACTTGAAGATTTGGTGTTGCTGGGCACACTGGTTCGGGTATTTAGAAGTTCGTTGATCGTTGCAGAAGAACTCTCCCACTTACTCGCTTCATTCATAATAGCTCATATCCAGAGAAAGTTAAACAAATGCTTGTTTGCATCCAATGAAATCATTAAAACTTGGGAAGACAAGTTCAAAATAAATCCAATTGTGGATGTTATAAAAAAAAATTCTACTACCGACTGCGCCATTTTGAATTTTTATTGTCTGAAGAAAAAAAAAAACATGACACACTACTACATACTTGTCACAAGTTCAAATAGACACGGTGTCCAAACAAGAATGTGCTCAAATCCTATAAGAATAGAGCGTAATTGCAATCAATCGACTGCGCCGTTTTTTCGGTCCGATAAATAAAAAAGTAAAACACAAAAAGCGAAAGCTACTTTCAAGTTCAAGTAGTTTTGTCAGCTTAGATCTAAAGCTATGTAGACACGATTGCCCGATCTGCTAATATTCTCGGATCTCTTATAGTGAAAAATATGTCCCAAATACGAGGAAAAATATATTCGACATATTTGGGACAAATTTTTCGCTGACATCCGATCATTTTGTCAGAACTGGCAATTGTGTGTGCAAAGCCTAAGACTCAGAAGATTGTGTACATAGCTTAAGACGATTGTTAAATGTTTAAAATACTGTCCCGAATTTCTAACAACCAGTGTCTTTCTGCTTTAACTCTTTCTTCTGGGAATAGATTGAGGTTAAAAACATTTTAACTAAAGTGTCAATTGGCTGAACACACAATTCTGCCCATGTCAAACGTTCAGAAAATTTGCAGACTCATTTGCTTTTGAGAGTTGCTCTGACGTTATAATCTCCGGCAAATTTCAACATTGTTATGTCGACCTTTTTCATATTTGAAAGCCGAAACAAATTTTCTAACATTTATTCGAAATATTTTACTCAATCTACGTGTTTATTTCTACTTTTTTTTAAATGACAAGAGGAACCATACGTCAAAGCTAGGGCCAGGTGCTTCTCCCTTCTCCGGTGCATGTTCCTGATTAGGTGCGGCCACAGTGAGACACCGACGAAAGAAATACTCGCGCTGACCAAAACTAGTAGTAGACGAAAAATCCTGGAGCTTCTGTTTTTATACTGAATGGCATCTGTTGTCCAGATTACAATATGTCACCAACGGCCAAAAAACTGCGATTAGCGGAAGACGATTAAAAAAAAAACCCGAAATGTCTCCACCGGACAGACATTGTTGTCGAGAAAACAATAATGTTGTAAAAATCCCTAAAGAAAACATGTTAGTGGCAGTTCTGTCAAACGTGGACAGTTTCAGTTTTCTTTTTCAAGTATCAATCTTTTAAAAAGGCTTGTAAAAAGAGATAAAACTGCCATAAAGAACAATGCAAATAAGGGGAATGAGATTTATAAAAGATTGACATTTTAAATCGCTTGGTAAGAGGACAGCACTAATCCTCGATTAATATAAATCTTTATTAAATCCTCTACAAATCACGCAATTTACGATACAAATTTAAATCCTTTCAGCAAGCGAAAAAATAAATCCTCTCATAAATCTCATCCACCCTATTCACAAACCTATTTTCTACACCTTTGTAACAGTTTAAGAATCAAAAAAGGAAAACTGAAACTGTCCCTATGCGACAGATCTGTCACAAGTACGTTTTCTATTTTGACTTTTACTAAGTAAATCGTTTTTCGCTCCTGCGAAATAACATCGCCAATCTCTTTTGAGAGCGAAAATAACAGAAACAGAGTTTTCGTGTCAAATTAATCCTATATTTGTCCGATGGAGCCACTTTAGGATTTATTTTTAATCGTCTCCCGCTAATCTTCTTTTAATTGTCGGTGGAGACATAGTATTAAATTTTTACGGTAAATCTTAAGACCTTGTACCATTTCTCCACCGGACACTAATCCGCGTATAATATGAATCTTTCTTAATTCCTCTGCAAATCATGCGCTTTACCATACAAATTAAAATCCTCTCGGCAAGCGTTTAAAAATAAATCATCTCATAAGTCCCATTTACCCTATTCACAAACGAATTTTCTGCACCTTTGTAACAGTTTGAGAATCAAAAAAGGAAGCCGACACTGTCCCTGTACGACAGATCTGTCACAAGCACGTTTTTTATTTTGATTTTTACAGCGAAAATGGTTTTTTGCTCCTGGGAAACGACATCGCCGCTCTCTTTTGGAAGCCAGGTGATAGAAACAGAGTGTTCGTGTCAAATTATTCCTATATTTGTCCGGTGGAGCCATTGTGAGATTTATTTCTAATCCTCTCCGGCTAATCCTCTTTTGATTGCCGGTGAAGATACAGCTCTGTACTAGTGTCAGGTGGTGACATGGCGTAAGGGTCGGTACAAATATAAATATCCTGTTCCTTTCATTTTGCTCAGCATAAGAATAAAATTATCAATAAAATAAAGCTTAATAATCTGCTGGGTCAAAGGTAAAACCATTGCTTTCGTCTGAAAGGCACTGCCGGGAATAAGCTAAAATTACATCGAGAACTCTTTTTGTCAAAATTCATCTGGAAAAAAGCTACTTGGCACTCGCAGCTCAGTACAGCGCCAGCGCCCTCGCCTGACCTCACAAAACCATCCGTTTTAGGTGTTCTTACACATATGTAAGGAACCTAAATTTTTTTTTGACGATTCCGAAGGGCAAATTCAGAGGTCTCTTATAATAAATGATAAATGCACCCTCGCGGACGTGCAGGGACCTTGAAAAACGTTTATTTTCCGGTCAAGATTCGAGCCCAAGACTGGGGCAATCGGGTATCGTTCATCCAATTCCCCCATTCGTCAACCTATCAGGAGTTATGGCTACACTTTGGGATAAGAACATTGGTTCTCCAATTCTAAAGGGTAGCTCCAGGGTAGTTCCATTAGTTCCTTGAGTGATAGATAAGTTAAAGAATGATTAATAACGTGCTCGGTGTGGTGTGATCAAGTGTAAAGTAGCTTAAAGGCTATTGAAATATTGTACCTCTGGTGTTGGCTTGTGACTTTATGCCTCAAATAGTTGAGTGAACTACAAGACTGACTGTTATAAATTGTCGGTAATCGTTTTGGTACCAAAGAATCGAATTGGGGTTTTCCGGTGATCGTGGATTCTAAGACGATCGTATTCTTATGATCGCAAGCCCATATGACGATCGCAAACCCTTCAAATCGTAACTTTTTGCAGGACGGAATCGCTTTAATTTTGTGAGCATACAGATTTCGATGAAGGAACTACCTGTAAGTGCCCCGTATGTTTGGTCGCTGCTGACTAAATAAAACGCAAAATTTTACAACGCGTCTCGTTCAAAAGCTCAAATCGCAGCTGCTCTGTGAGATCTTATTAACCGAGGAGTTCCATTTATCCGGGCTAACTAACTTAGCTTGATGTAGTCGGTTTAAACTAAACCATAAAATGAATTCCGGACTTCCAACAATAATGCAGCCACGACAAAATGACAGATCCCTTTCTTAGCATTGACAGTATGCCCATCAAAGCCTTCACACCGCTGACGGTAATTAATTTAAATTGCCCACCAATTAATGTCATATCGGCGGCAATCTGCTTGTATCTTCCACAACACTTTCACAGTAGTCCTAGTATACCTATCTGAACGATAATCAGTTTAAGTTGCACTCTGCGGTCACATTTTCGAATACTAACGATCCGCATTTACATGTGTAATTATTGTAACGTGCAATGCAAGCATGTAGTTAAGTGCTTAGCAAAAAAAAACAACCTTAATCTGCTCATTAACTCGCACATAACATGGAGTTTATAAGACTGTAAGAAGGAAAATTTTAACTAAAACAAATGCAAATGCCACACTTACAGACAATATATTCAGATAGGTACCCGGCATGACGTTAAAGTTTACGACATGTGGATTTGGTGTCCCATGCTGCATATGAGAGTATGTGGTCTCACCCCTATGCGATAGATACACACATGGCAATGGCATGCAAGAATTCACCTGACACTATATGGCAGATTTACAATTCAAAAGCCGCAAGCAACCCAACCAAACATTGTCGCTCCAGCAACAAAAACAAAACAATTAGAAACACAGGTAGCAGATGGCGTCGTGTGTCGCTCGCTGGTAGGTGGCAATTATTGAACACGCGACATTTTTGCATGCGAGAGTGGTGCGCGCCGCCACTATAGCTCGATCGGCGATTGGATTGGTAATTAAATTAATTCCACTCATAATGTGCCGTAGTTGGTGGCTGTGGCTTCCCTAAGCTGGCGTCAACTGCGACGCCAAGGCGTCAAGCTATACCCCCGATATGGCTTATAGCGCAGCGCAGACCCCACCCCCAGCCAGTTGGGCGGACTATCTGAAGCTGATGGAGCCTCTACTCTACCGTGCGTAGCTGGGAACGCTGCGTGTCTCTGATTTAATCGATGCGTTACGATAATTGGCGGCACATGAGCTCGCGCGTTATCGTCTACAATTGGCTGGAATGACTGCAGCTCTGCAATCGGTGGTGGGGGGGAGGGCCCGCATTTACCGTTATACTACCCTAGACGAATATTTGATGGCATATTTTCGGTATTCTGTTTATGTGCCTAGACAACGATGCCTATCGACGACACGCCGCCATCCGCCACACTTGGCTATTTTGAAATCAATTTTTGTTCCATCTCGGCTCTCGATTTGTATCTTTGAGACGGAGTTTTTGATTCCATTTTGTATGCTGGTGGTATGTTTAGATACGGTCTAATGTTTTATCAAGGTTTTGTTTGAAGACATGGAGGAAAAAAAATCTGATACCCATAATGGCGGTGTCTTCGCGCGACGATATGGAACGTGGCGAACATGCATAGCGTGCAGGTAAAGAGGGAACCTAATGATGTACGCCATGTTTCTCGTCGACGCGAAATAGAGATAAAAACTGAGCGTGATTGGAAGTTTACAATCGTTTTGTAATTTGACAAAATTTTACAATTTTTTACGCGTTGTAAGCGGCGTCCATAGGGTTTTAAAAAAATGTCTTGAGGTGTAGGTATGTTAAGAGGAAACATTTAGGACTGACGAATAGAAAACCGAAATAGTACTGGACCAAACATGTACTCCTGTGGCACCCTACTTTTTCCATCCAACTACGCATAAAGTCAATCCCCCCGATTAGTCACTTCAACTATTTAGTTCCTGAACACCCAATTTCGAATGGTTTGAACAGCCATACCCGTCAAACCAGTACCTTAAACCGGATGAATTCATCGAATCGAACAACATCCGTTTATTTTTACGATCAACAGATATCTATGCAAATTCTCCAAAAAAAAATCACCGCCAATTCGTCGCCCTTCCTCAATTCACCGATTCACCTGTCACACTGTTGTATACCAATCAATCAAAAACCCGACGAATGACGTCTTGTGTCTAGAACTAATAAAATTGTCCAACACCGCACAGAAAGGCAACATTTTTACAGTATAATAAACTAAATCACGATTATAAATAAATTAGTGTTAAATGCTGGACTGTTTTTCTTTTTTATTGTTTTCTCAAACTATTAAACGCATATTTTATCTTTAATTAGGAAAAAATTAAAGACTGTTTTTTTTTTTTATAAAAATTTTGATGTTTGTTTGCTGTTTGACGATCTCAGCACAGCACATGTGTGCGCGGTTTTTTTTTCTTTGATTTTTGCTTGCCATCATCGTCAACTTACAGTGTACACAAATTAGGTTTTCAATGCCAGATAATAAGAGTTGTGTGTGCTTTTTTATGCCTACTTTAAGTTTCGATATCAGGGAAAAGCGTTGACATTTCCTCTCCTCTGGTTGTAAACTTGACCATGCTCACCCTCACCCTCTGCTGGATGGATACAAACATCGCGGCTGATAAAGAGTATCTGCTGCTGCTATACTACGGGTTGTAGATACTACTCTATGGTATGCCAGCATCACCCTCGCACTTATAATACAGAGAACAACATAATATTCTCGAACGCAAATTGTTTAAGGAAGTAATTTAGCGTACAATGGCGTAACTTTATAGCGGACGTATGCGCGAAAAAAAAGGGAAATCCATTGTGGATGGGGTGTCGGGCGATTTGCTTTGTTCCGTAAAGTTTTATCAGCCGATTTGAGTGGTGGTATAAGTAGCGGAGGCCTTTGCCGCAAATGAATGGAAAACATGCTAAATATGTGTATTTTCGTGATAGTGAATAATTTTATCTGTTTGTAAAATATATAACGACTCTGGAAACATTACGTAAGAGGTCAGGTTTGATTGAGTTCTGCTTAAGGGATTGAGAATTTTTTTTTTTTTTTTTTTTCATGGAATCTTAGAAGGTTACGGCTTTGTTTTACTTATCACAATTTATGGTATCGCTTAACACTTTCCATTGGTCTTGTTTTATATTTGAACTTGTTATTCGAGTTGAAGAGGAAGGACACGATTTTAGAACGAGGTCTAATAACACTTGTTTGAGGTATGCATTAACTTTAAGGATTTATTAATGCCCGAGTAGGATTATAGGAATAATAGTACTGATCCTTGCAAAAAGATCCTCTCGCTGTTTCTACTTAACGCAAAAATATCCGTATAAACCAAGACCAAACGCTTGTAGTAAGTTCCGGTAGTTTTTCGTTAAATTCTATACCGCAGTTAGAATATTTGATCGATGGTGGCCTTTCCTGGGCAGAAGTCACACTGTTGTTTATCTATCATGCTGATCGTTGATCGATTGATCAGCAGAAAAAATAAATTATGTTAAGGAGGACGACGGTTTTAGTTGGCGCAATTCAGAGGGTTTCCTTTCTTCTGGAAATAATATAACCAAAGGTAGACTAAACGAGCTAGGAAAAATTGGCAAGCAAATTGGAAACCAGCAGAGCTAAAAGATCCAATACAGAGTTTGATTGCGAGTATTAGAAGGCCAATCTTAAGAACTTTAAGAAAGAAATTGGAACAGCCGAAAAAACAACTTGGAAGCAATTTTGTAATAAAATACAAACAGCGGGACAAGACTGAGGAAAATTATGTCCATAGAAAACACCAAGTTTTATGAAAAACGTGAATGAAATCTGGACAGAATCTACCTCGGAAACACTGAAAATACCACTTTGTGTACGGATTTTCCCAATTGCTCTAAAGTGGTTGATGATAACAAAATATCTAAACTAATCAATCCTACCAGCTACAGATATAAATACAATTAAGGACAATGTCTGTGCAAGAAAAGTCGAATGGAGGTCGGTAGTAGAGGAGCGTAGGTGCTAGTTCAAGAATGCGCCCTTGCAGCGCATATATAACCACCAAAGATCCAAAGATACTGGCACCATCGAAGTGGCATGCGCCTTTATGATCGCAATGTTAAAAAGCCTGAGTAATACTAGCTAAACTACGTATTTAAAAAGAATGTCAAACACCAGAAGAACTCCGCAAGGTGGAGTGCTTCCACCTGTCATATGGCTTGTAGTAATGAACACATATCTAGTGAAGCTCAGTAACTCACCAGTAATACCGGTCGCTTAAGCTGACGACCTTGTACTCCTAGTACGTGGCAAATTCTTACCAACACTTGTTGGTCTGATGCAAGATGCACTAAACGGACTAAGCTGATGGACCGTATCATGTCGCCTTAGTGTCAACCCATCAAAAAAAGGGGTTGTTCCCTTCACAAACAGGAGGTCAATCCCGAATGTAGAGCTGCCAGCACACGAAATCTGAGCTCTTTAATTACCTAAAAGTATTATAAATATCAGGGTATCATCGTAGACAGTAAGCACAGCTGGAATCCAAATATAAAAGGAAGAGTTAAAAAAGCTTATACAGCCCTATGTACGTAAAATCGAATTGGTGGCAAAAAATAAGGTCCTTTCCCTCGAACAATAAACTGTATACAAGGCTATCGTAAGAACAATATTCATTATACGAAACAGAAAAATGTTTCAAAGAATAACTTGTCTAGTCACTGGAGGTGCTCTGAGATCTACTACTGCCATGGGGCTAGAGAAAATCCTAAGCCTTACGCCTATATAGATCTCTTCATTAAAGAACCCTCCGCAAAGAGCGCAATAAGACTCCACAGTACAGGCAATTGGACTAAGTTCAACATCCGCAGACTAAGTTCAATCTTACACAAACTTAAATGCTGTGTATGAATAAACACAGACGGTATCCTAGCCGAAGATTGCTAAACTCTTGCACACCAAGCTGAAGGTCAAGCAATACCTACGGCCACCGAAAAGGCCAGCGTACAGGAACAGCCAAGCAGCCATTGAGCCCCATACCCCCTACAGAGCACCTGCCTCTTACGCTTTATCTCGCCGTGGGTAATTCCACGTAGATAGGGTAAAAATTAGCGTTTACCCGCCCCAGGATCAGTCTATGTGCTACCCAGCACAAGAACTCTGAATGAACGCACAAGAACTGAATTTCCCTCTTGTTAGAGCGAGGGCTATCAGGTCTAGAAGCCCAGGAGCCCGAAGGCACAACTCCTAGACCCGTAACTGTTCCCACGATTTTGGGTAACCACAGACACCTTGAAGCTCCCACTAGAGGGCCTACACCCTTGAGTAAGAAATTCACCAGGCCGCAGGCAAATCAAAACCGACCTGGCTCATGGGCACTCCGCCTCCCTGTCTCCTAGCCTCCTGTCGAGCTTCGCAACCCGATGGACAGCCTTAATTGCCCGCGGTCTGGCAGCCACATAACTTCCTCAATCGAAGCGTATAAGAAGCGGAACTGCAATTCAAGTAGCACGCCGGCCTACAAGCCGCCAAATATAGACAGACGCTCCCCGGATTAACTAGGGCCCACGGGTTTGTTAAGCCCCTCACCTGAGCACCAGTAAAATCAGATGTAGTGGGAGACTCTCTCACTTAGAACTTAGGGCTCTTAGCAGGCTGAGTATTGTCCGCATTGTTTGGGCCCAGGCCAAACAGTCTTTGAAATGAAAAGACTGACGAGCTCATATCTATGTTTCACTACAGCGGGCAAAATGGGCTTATCTTCGGCTCTCATGCCAAAAATGTTTGTGGGGGCTTTGAAAAGTTTCAATTAAAAGAGAAGCCTCTACCTCATTCTTTCACTGCAGATGTGACAGACAGATCCATTGTCCAGTTGCGCGCTGTCACGTCTTGCCAGAAACACAAAATTTAGCTAATTTCAATCGAGATTGGAAGAAAAATCGACTGAAATTGCGGCTATTGCGCTAGCCTAACCTAACCATTCACTGGCCATATCTAGCAAATAAGTTGGTGCGTCCTCCTCCCCAGATCATGGCCCGTGGATTTGAAATTTAGGCAACTTAGAAGTTAAGCCGTCAGTTTTGTTGCACCAAACACACAGCAGATTTCTCTTCATTGGGGTGGATGGTTCCGGTAAATCGCCAGCTCTGGTTTCGGTGTTCAAAGAATTCCACGACGATGGTCCCCTGATGATTATACAAGCTTTGGCTCAAGCCCCATACCCCTGACAAGTTCTTTAAACAAACTTTTGTTGTAGCATCTCTTTATCTCTTCAACCACGCGCCTTTCCTTTTCCCTCTTTTTCCGGGAAACAAGCCAGTGTTCCTCTCTCCTCCTCTGCTCATAAAGGGGCGTTCAGATGTGGTCCTTTTTTGTAGATCCGCTTTATATGCTTTCTGCTTACCTGCATGTGCTTGCCGACACTCATTGTCAGGTGATGGGACTTCACTCAACCAGGTACTTCGTGGCTGTGGCCGTGTGAAACTCAGCACATCAAAGGTAGCATATGGGAATGTATTCTGGCAATGTTGGCACTTCCTATCAACACGTGATGATGAACAGCATAGAACTTCGTAGAAAGTTTTGAGAGGCTCGATTGGAGAAGAATCTGGTGATCTCATATTGTAGCTTTTCAACATCAAACTTCCTCAGAGCATTTCTATTTATTGGCGTTGGCCGGTATATCCTATATCCACGGAACTTTCTCATCAACAACGAAGTAGTGATTTGAGTATTGAGTCGGACATTGGTTGGCCCCTCAAAAGGTTCGTTCGTCACGTTCATAATAAAATAAAAATAAATAAATATAGTGGCGTAACAGCTCGAGGTGAACCAGGGCCAATTTCTCAACATTATATGCTGTTTGCGGACCTACAATTTTTTACCCAATCGGAACGGAACTTTTGAGAAGTTTTTCAAGACAAATGATACTCTCGGAGGGCTTGTCAGACGCTCGTGGAGGTGGGGACCGTGAAAAAGAACGAGTCTTTTTTTCGGGTGATGATATGGCAGGATCGTACGTCCAGCTACAAGGTAGGACCCTCACTGTCTTTTAAAGATTTATCCAGCTGGAGGGCCTGGGTTTCTAAAAGTAACATACAAGGGGATCTGTTATCGATTTTTCAGTGCTTACGATTCTAGTCTAAATAGGCTCATATCTATGGGAAAGATACCGATTTGCACCGAATTGCCTGGGATTACCCTATGGCCCAGCAGCGAGCACAAGGATATGCCATACCCTACATTACATCTTTGCTTTATCAGCTTGGAAGGTATAAAAAAACGTGTTGTGATTTGTGAAATTAATTAAAAACCAGGATGTGATATTGCGAAAAACTGTAGCTTCTGCTTGAAAAACTCTTATCTAATACAGCAGTCATTGCATGATCCGGAGGTCCAGTAGGCTGGAAAAGACTCATGTCTCATCTCTGTAACCGCCTTTTTAGACCCATCTGTGGAAATTTCACTTCCCAGTTCACAAAAAACGTCTCCCAGTATTCAGGCATTTCTGCTTAAAACCATTGTTCAGTATTTGACTTTTTAGTCAATCCCGTGAGGAAGTCGAAAAGAATCGACAAAACGTTGACCAAAAAGTTAATCAATAATGATTAAAGTTAATAATAATAATGAATTAACAAGCCGAGTGAATAAATGCGCGTAACAAGCAAATTTTTTTGGACTTCAGTAAATGATCCCCTTAGGAAGTCATAAAAAATCCACGAAACGTCTTGAAAGACTGCACTTAAAGAACAAAAAATACAAAAATCGAGCTTCTACTACGTACATTTAATCTAAGCATTGAATAAGAATTTGGTTCTCTGGCTGCTTATAGGAAGCTTGCATGACCCATACTATTACGAGCTAGTTTCAGGCTTTCCCTTACCAGAAATGCTTCTTTTGCCGCAGTTCACTTTCCAATGACACAAAAAGCAGAGATGTGAAGTCATTTTCTAGAACAGATGTATAAGGCCTGTGAACTTTCTTCAGAATGTGAACTTTCTCCGCAATGCTAACGTCTGTTTTTGTTCCCAGTGCCACTATGCTTACACTGGGAACAAAATTTTATGTGACATCAGACAGTCTGTAAGTGTTTTCATAGAAAGAGGGGCTAAAGCACCCTAATTTATATAGGGCTCATATTGATTAGACAAAAACCCCAGCTCTAAATCCGTTCTAAATTGGCATTAGTCATTGCTTAATACTTCACTTTTATTTATTTATGTGAATTTTTACTCCTACTTACCTTTTGTGAGTTGGAGCACATGGGGTCTTTGGTGGTTAGAATCATATCCGAGCCCTAAGTCCGATATTGACATCTCATTAGTTATTTAAGGAAATAACTATTTCCAATAAATATTTCCAATTTCGGTTTTTTAGAACTATATGAAGAAAATTCAAAAGTAAGACCCAATCTCTTTTGACTCACACATGGATCTTCTTATTCTGTCTTCCTATAAATAGTAGTTTTGTAATCCACTCCTGACAGCACATTTTTTTTGCGTCTAGCCACTTTTTCGTCTGCATGATCTCATTGTCAATGTCATTAGATTTGTAGTTTGTTTAACCTATTAATTCGAAACCAAAATTTCCCATCAACATTGGCTGCGCTTTTAATGATCGCCCAACAAACCCTGACGCCCGCTCCTCCCAAACAAAAAGAACTGAATTAATTGATTTTTTCGCACGCGAAACTGCGCTGATGAAATGACCACCAAGAGTCTTTTGTCGGCCACAAACGATGTATGTAGATGGTTAATCTAAGTACACATCGGGTTAGAGGAAAAAAAATCAAATGTGTAAACAGAAACCACGCGAAAATTGCCCGACACCCCAACAGAGATAAATGTATCTTCCCCACCTTTTCATGCGATCCTGGTGAACGAGCGTTCGCACGCCATCCAAGATCCAACTGCCCAGCCCGATCGTTTTCCATACAATTGTGCTTCGCGGTTATAATGTGCCTCGAGATGAGTCTAATATGATACGCGATCGTGTATTTATTCTAGATACTTTGAAGAAGTGCGCACACCGTCTGGATATGTAAATATTGAAACGTACTTTGAACTACTTATTTCGCGCGAAATAAAAAACGTTGCGCGCCCGATAGCGAATCTATATACCTACCTTACCTACCTCTCGCCAAGTGTTATCATTTGCTCGGGCGAATTTATTCGCAAACGATCTTGCCTATAACAATTTTGTGTACAAAGTTGTGTTTAATTGCGCGATCTTAAATATTTATCTAATTATTTTCTATATTTATTGTGAGGGTTTGTTTACACTGTCTACAATGTGTGCCTGTGCGGCTGTCTGCGATATTGATTGTTTTGCAAATAGAAATTATTATTATGATCGTGTAATCTCGTGCTGCTGCAGATCGGCCACTAGAGGTCACACCAACAGAACCGGGTGGTCTAAAAATATTTGTCGCACCTTCAGTTGTTGTTCGACAGAAACTCAAGGATACTCTTCGATTCAAGTCGTCTTTTATTAGCCTACTATCATGTTTCGAACTCAATCAATTCGATCTGTCCGTGGTCTAGTGCGCGCGCGATCACAGTTCGACATTTAAAATTTTTTTTATTTACGTAGTTCCCCAGCACGAACCACCATCACATATAACAACATCATCGGCTGCACCTTAAGGTTAATTAGAAAAATTGTTTATTGCTGTTCTACAAACTCAAATTGTGTTGGTGTTGTATACAAGATACAAGGTTGCTAGTGCCTGGTTCTTCAGTGTGTGTCTGCTCCCGCATCGTATCGGCTACTGATTCTCCAAATGATGTACAATTGTATACGAACGGAGTATCTTTTGGATTTTTGCAATCTCTCCCGCAAGAAATCCATTGTTTACCCCTTTGGCAAAGCTGTCTAAACAGTATCTTTTTCTTTCGTTCACCGTAAATTGAAACATAATTAGTCTTGGCTGAGGTTGTTTGAATATTATGTATGTTTAGTGTCTTATAGGTGATGCTTAAATTTATTGAACACTTTATTTTTTCTTGCAGATTTCTTCACCAACAGATGAGAAGAGTGTAGAATATTTTTTCTAAAAAAATATTTAACACTTGGAAATAATATTAACAAGAAAGTTCCATTACAAAAAAAAAAAAATAGATATAAAAAAATTTAATGTTAAAAATCATGCTACATTCGAATAAATGTTTCGCGACAAGAAGTCGGACGCTTCGTCAATTGGATGCTGTCAGTTGGATTGTGATTGCAACAATAATTTTAATGACCAGCAGTTTTCTGCGGATAGAGGCTGCGGACACACTGTTAGGTAAGTTTTTACTATCTTTGTTTTATCCTTTAAATTTATTCTAGGGCATTATAATAAAATTACAAAATTATCGTAGGGGGTTTTTGACAATTTTCGCATGTTACCATGGACAATTTGTTAATTTACTAGAGTGGTTTTTTATTATCATCGCGATGCTTGGATTTTTGAGTATGGGGTTGTTTCTGTACGATTAAAGGCTAATAGACTAACGATCCTTTTCACAACCATAAAAAATAAGTCTCCGGGAAGAACTCAAAAGGGTTTTTATAGATTAAACAAGGATAAATGCTTTTATTCCAAGCATTGTAACTCATATACCCCCGTTTTGGAAAGCATAGAGTTTAAATTTAATTTAAACTCAGAACCAAGTGCTTATGCTGTGGACATCTCTGTATGCACTCGACACGAATTTTTTTCTGTCAAGCCGAACTTCTGTTTCCGACGATGGGTCTTTGTATTCTAGTCGAAGTCGTTGCAAACAAATCGGTGCATCTAGAATCTGCTGGATTCTTTGGTTGTACCAATTGGAGGTGAGACCATCAGCTCATAAAATTGTTTAGAAATGAATATTTTATTACCAGCTTCAAGAGCCGGTTTTTAAAGCTCAAAATATCTTCTAGTTCCTATCTAGGACAGAGCTTTACAACAGGCTTTTCTCTCCGATACCCACAATGAAACTCAAAAAGGCTGGAGCTTGAGAGAATGATGTAAGCCTTTATGCTTGATGGTCTTAAGAGAGGCTAAGTTAAAAATTTATCGTTACTTAGTGTTGCAGAAATTTTATTAACTTTACTGAACTTCAAGCGACGACTAGTGATTCGTAAGCGTGGAAAATGCTACAAAATGTTGATGCTGACTTTTTAAAAAACAGTGAGTAAGTGCAACAGTGTGTACGCAGAGGTTACAGTCCGTAAAACGGACCGTTGAATACCCCATCCTATCCCACATTGTAAAATGCTGATGTTGCATATTTTGACATTTTATAGGAAGACCAAACTTCGAAAAGGGGCGTGGTCCGACCGCCCCTACTTACAAACTATCCATATTAAAAGATATTTCCAAGTTACGCTTTAATGTACGTAAAAATGCAGGTTTTTGGTTCAAATTCAATATTTTTGAAAAATTGACCCCTTAAAGGCGTGGCTAAAAACTTTGTATGAACGAAATCTGGAACAAAATCTTGTTTATCTAACCTACTAATTTTTATTTCTTATCCTTTTCTAAATCAGGCTTGAGGCCAGTCGAAATTACGTTTTTCTGGAAAATTTAAGGTTTTTCTTCAATTCTGCCTCCAAATTTGGGCGTGGCCCAAAGTATTGTATCAACAAAATATAGGGAACTAAGCGTTCTCTACATGATACATTAAGAGAAAAAATTCAATTAAGGACAAATTATTGAATAAAAAGCATTTGAAAAATTACCCTTTGAATCAATGCCACGCCTACTAGGCGAGGTTAAGCGAATAAAATTTATATTTTGTGTATCTAACAATAAACAGGAGATAATAAAACCCAAATTTCAGGCTATTAAGACGTCTTACAGCTTTGAAACATCAGGAGGAAGTTGCACAATTTCACCGATTGTGGGCGGATTTGAAAAATGTTTACATTTGCACTGCTTCGGATAACAATGATCTGATGTACTAAGTTTCAGCTTCCTAGCTTTAAATTTAAGACCTAACAACGTGTGACATACAGACAGATGGACGGACGCACGAATGGACGGACATAACTATGTCACCGTGTTACAAGCTATGTGACAAACAAAATATATCTCCTATCCTATGGGATGGGGTATAAAACTAGAGCGACGCAACAGCTCGAGGTGAACCAGGGTCAACTTCTCAACAATGTATGCTATGTGTGGTGATTTCTTCACATATAAGAGGACCTAAAATTTTATTCCGAATCCGAACGGCACTATGAGAAGTTTTCCAATTCATTTGAGAATCTCGGAGCGGCAGCTGGTTTTAAAAAATTGCAGTTCAAAAAGCCATAAAAGATATTGAATTAATCGGGTGCGGGTGATAATTTTGATTTAAAAAAATTCTTTTGTCAAAATTCTGACTTGAACAAAATTCTTACTTTTTTTTAAGTAAAGTAAACCGAACACAACTCCCGGCCCCTTTAAATATTCCACTGTGTAAAAGAGACATCTCCATAATTTTGACAAAAAAATTTGACTTATACAGAATTTTGGCCCTAACGAGCCGAAATGCGAGAAAGTTTTAAGATGCCTCCAGTATATCTAATCTCCCGAGTACATTTTACTTTGGCGCTAGGCTTGCCTTGTTGCTGGTTCTTCCTTAGTCGTGTTTTCGGGCAAGCACCAAACTGTCAACCGCGACAATAAGACAGTTAACAGTCCTCTGTCTAAAGTCACCTTTTTGGTAAAAAAGAGCGCTCTGGGTTCGGTTATTCAATTTAAAAGTCAAAAGAGCCTCTTAGGGTATCTAGTCCTTTGGTTAACGCCAAACATTTTGCTCTCTTCAGGGCATTGCTTTTCAGGGCTCCATTTTGGGTCATGATGGACAGAACATTTTTGTCGACAGTTGAGATAAGCCCGAAAACTAGACATCGACAGCTCGTCAGCTTTTGGACGACTCTAATAAAATTAAAGGTGCCAAAAAACTGTTTCATCACTCGAGCAAAGCAGCCCTTAAGGCCTTCGAGGCACCCAAAATTCGATGTAGGTTTACCTGTGGGTTGCGGTCAACTATTTGCGTGGGTCAAAAAATTACGTTTTACAAAATTCTGCTTTCACAATTCTGTTTTACCAAATTCTGGAAATGCAACTTTAGCAAAGCTACAGAGTGAAATAGCTATGTGTGGGGGGCGTGCCACCCACTGCAACCTCCCTGCTTGTTTCTTTTTTGAACCTCTATCGAGAAAAAAATCAAAATTTGCTTTAAATGCTGAATAAGCGGAGGTTCATTGCTAAAGGCAGAATTTTAAAAAAACAGAATTTTGAAAACAGAATAATTATAACCTGATTTCTTTGACTGGATCACGCTTCAGTGAAATTTAATTTCCGTTGGTTCGTTGGCTCCGTCTTACTGTTGCAAGGTACCGCCTTTCTTGCCTCTCGGATTGATGATTCCTTAATTGGGATGATTGTTTTTCCTTTCTTCCAGACTGATTTGAAGTCAGTTTTGGCCCGAAAAGTTGTTGGCTCAAGGATGTGCCAGCTCCAATTTTAATGTTTTGTTAACCTGTACGCAGCTTCATATATTCCTTGAATTGCTGCTGTTGTCAGAATTTGGAGTGCGGCGCCTTGGTTGCTGGTACCATCGACATTTTAGCTGTGATGTCAAAAGCATGTTCGGTAGTCTGGGATGATCCTTTTTGCAAAATTTTGAGGATGATTTCGATCAGTTTTAAGAGGTTTCGAGCTTCATAGTCATCTATGGTCATCTACTGGACAGTCGAAATTCTGCTTTTTGTAAAAGAAAACCCTGATGTCACGAAATTTCGACAATTCTTTTCTTCCTTTTAGCATCACCCCTTACTCACATTTCTCTATAAGTTTGGTTAAGTTTGTTTTAATTCACATTCTCCAACGGAAGCAGCCGGACAGACTCATCATCATCATCATGGAAGCAGCCGGACGGACCAACAAGCGAAGCTCTAGCGTTACTTCCCCGATTTCTAAATTTCTTTGTAAGAGGATTGCGATCGAGATCGGCCGGTACCACCCTCCAGCTGATATATCTCGTTATATTTTATTTCTTTCCCAGTGCGAGCTCGTTGTGTTCGACTTGTTCGCTTCGGACTCTTAGAATCATTTCACACATACCGGTCAGGCGGCTATCCGGTCGTTGGTATTGTGAACCGGAGAAGGTTTTGATTTGCAGTTGTGAACGTGCCAAGAAGAGAGTATTCCCAGCAACCGGGTAGTCGGTACCGGTTAGCCGGCTGTTGGGCCTTACCATCCCTCCTTTCCGTCGCATAAGTGCGGGCCTGCTCAAAGTGCTCCCTTTCTTAAGCGCACACTTAAATCTTATTTGTTCTACAGGCGCCCGAGCCCTTTCTTTCTCTGGTGTCGGTATTTCATCCGAGAGTAGGCTATCGAATTGTATTTTAGTTTTTGCAAAGGATCAACTAGGCAGGGTCTCTTAAACGTCCCCGTTTTCAAAGTGGAAGCCCGTGGTTTACCCATGTAACTACTGAAAAGCTCTTT
Source organism: Neoascia interrupta (assembly GCA_947623515.1). NCBI lineage: Eukaryota > Metazoa > Arthropoda > Insecta > Diptera > Syrphidae > Neoascia > Neoascia interrupta. The sequence continues at coordinate 19,446,582 of OX392462.1, read as the reverse complement.
TGATATCGGAGGTCGCTTGTTATCAGAAGGTCGCAAGCTTGCAACTAATTACTCATGTAGAACAGACATATTAGTTACACGTGTTTAACGACAGAATGGGGTAGGCCTGACCATAAGTACCCGGCAAAGTGCGTATATCAAACAAGATTTAAATAATTAAATCCAAACAAAAAAGATTTCCACAACTTCGAAAAACCATTAAAAATATTTAAATTATCCCCAGAAAAAAATAACCCATAAAAAAGGACACCCGCTATTCAAGAATTTCTAGCCTCAAAACTCAATTCTCAGTCTCTTAGTTAAGCATAATCTTAACACCATCTCACACACACGTGTCTCTATTGTTTATTAATCCATAAAACTAATATTTCTGTGGCGCCAACACTAACTATGTTTGAATTTTTCCTCAGAAAAAAAGAACTCAAAACCCTCTCACCATTAGCCGCCAGCACAACACAACATATCTAATGGCAGACAGGTTTCCTAAAATTAGGATCCCATCATAATATAGCGTCTCCCTATAATTTGGTGTTTTATTCGTTTTTAGTTTAATAGATCATGTTTTGAAAATCTTAAATCAAATATTTATAACTTATCTTTAAGAGGGGCCCCCACAAAATTAAAACAAAAAAAAAAAAATCGAAACTAAAAAACAACTTCTTTAAGATTTGAATACTGTCCCGTTTGATGTTTTCCCGAATAGTCTTGATGTTTATACTCGTTTTCAGCTCTCTTTGATTTCTATACCACACTTGTATAAATATTAAAATTTTGTGTTTTTTTTTGTTGTTGTTTTAAAATCGGCGCGCGGGGAAAAGAAAACCAATTTTTTTTTATGGATTTTTTATCGCCACTCAACAATGTCGGCCACAATGACCAACTTATGAGGTAAGCTACCGTTTTATGTTCCATGTCGGATCACATAAATGTCAGCCAGGGAATATTATTACCTGGTGGTAGTTGCGGGCCCGTTCCGATACAATAACAATACTTAAAAAACAAAATATTCACTAAAACGTATTTTGTTTAATTAATTGGATAAAAGTGCGGGAATAATTTTTACGAAGAGAACCCGATACGCTGGGGTGACAAGGGAGTAAGTTTGGCCATAAAAACTTTTTAGCACAGGCTTGTGTGTGTTTGTCTGCGAGCCTATAAAATTAATGCGGCGAAAACCTGCTGGCTGTGTTAGCGAGGGAAATGTCAAAGCATGCGGCATTTTGAGAGTTGAAATTTAAAAACCTAGAAAATTTGGTCTGGTGGCTGCGATGACCGGCGAAATATACGGCACATTTGGCCTAGAAGTCTTTTTCGTCGATACGGGACGCGAAAAATCTAGCAAAGGCTCTTATCACAGGAAAATCTGTCCAAGCGCTTCGGTAGAGCAAACAGGATTATGTTTTCAAATACAACGAAGCTCATTTAGGGTTCGCCTTGGCTCTTAACCTCTAAACGATGCTATCCAGCCTTGCGCGGTCCGTTGACTGCGTGCAGTTCCGCTTTAAAAGCGGCACTCACTTTTGGGCTTACAGAATAGAACAATGCGGCGACTCAATTTTAAGGACTTATCCATAGTGTCGGACCTTTTTTGCAGACAGCTTAAAGTGTGCTTAATAGCCCTTAAGGGGCTAGGGTGTGTTAGTTGTGACAGATATTGTGAAGTGGTATTATTTTCACCACTTTTCGGTTTGGCCGAACTAAAAAGCCCTTAAAACTTCACATACAATGGCACTCACTCCTTGGGAAAGAATGTATAACTCTATGACTGACTCATCCATACCTATCCCCCTCGAAGTTCCATCAATCATTCCATTTGTCTTCTTCCAATTAGGACCTTTACAGATGCCCGATCTGTACAATCTACAGACAAGAATCCACTCATTTCTCAATGCACTAAAACAAAACCTAATGACCCCTACACAAGTCCTAATCAGAAGGTACATATCTACAATCTTGTACTGCTGCGTGCCATCGAAAATCCATTGAGAAAAATTCCAAGCCCAGCAGGTACACCACCTCCGACAACCTGTTGTAGGCACATCCTACAGATACATGGCTACGAATAAAGAACCCCTTGTGTTGGGTAATTAACTTTTTGTTTTAGTTTCCTCTGCCTGGAATGCCTAAGTCAAATAAAAAAGGGCAACAAACCACGGAACAACTAAAATGAAGATGTCGACATGGGGTACACTGGGGTTGTACCGACAGAAGACATCCCAAAAACAACTGGACGCACGACGGGGCTCACATTAAATCATCACCGGGCACCAAGCACACAAATTTCTCCACCCATTCCACCTGGACCTCGCTGGGATATGCCCTAGCGGCCATCTGACCATCTGATAAGCAATTAATATGATTTACCATTTTCCATGTCCGACACGAATGCTGTGCACATCCTCGGCGGGAAAGGATAAGGCAAGAGCAAAATCATGGACGGCGGAAAAAAGTGAGATTCTTCCTCCTAATCACCCACTCTGTGGGGTATTCCTGTCAAATATTTGTTTTTCCAACTCTGCTGCTGATGCTCGACGAAAATTCCCCGGCTTAAGTGCTCACAAGATGGGCAAAGATAGTGACATTGACATGGGTATTGGGCTGTGCATCGCTAAGGAAAACGCTATGGTGTACATATACCTTTCCTAAGCCGCCAGAGTATATGGTTAGGGTATCTCGGTAGGTGGATTTGTATAGGATTGGATTTGTTGTCTCAGCGGATTGGCTTTGTGACAGGAGCGCATGCCGCCGCCGACAAGCGCCATCTATTTAGGCCCGAAACTAATGTTTTGTTTGCCATCGGATCCCGGATTGTTTGTGTTGACTTAATGACTCTGTAAATGAATCGAAGTGTTGAAGAATGAAAATGTGACCTGAGAGAGAAGGCATCATCCGCCAGGGCTGGCATATAGGACCAGGTCTCTAATGGGATGGAAAAAAAATGCCATAAACTACCTGCTGTGTCGTATCCCTACTCGATGAGATACATTTTTCCTTAACTAATTTTTATTGTCTGTTCGTCAGGGTGCAGTGTGTGCGTTCGCCGTCTTCCTGTCCTCGGTTGGTTGCCTGGCAACACGATAATTTACTCTTGGATTTATCGCGTTTGAATGGGTTGTGGTGCGTCTTCCATGGTGGCCCTAGATCTGAGCGCCGCTCTTCACAAGAGCGACCTTTCAATTGGGCGAGAATCACAACCAGGAAGACAGTGCGCATCCAGGAGGAACATGTTTTGTGATGTTTCCTATTGTTTTCCTTTGGGATTATGGCTCATCGTCTTGGGATTCTTTATGATGGTGGCGCTAACGAACGAGATGAGAGAAAATGTATCTCAAGTTCATTATATACGCATCTTTTGGATGAACGAAAAAAAAAAACACAACACACACGCATAGCAGACATATTTTATGAGGCATTCTCCGATGATGAAAGAAGGTTGAAACGGCGACGACAACACACCAAGCGAGGGGTGGAGTGAGAAGGCAAGGTCGGCTATTAAATAATGAAATTGACAGCAATTTGTTTTATCGTTTACGAGGCTCGGCTATATGACGATGACACAAAGTGGAATGGTCAAGCAATCAATGGGACAACATGTGGCGATGATTCTATTTTTGGTTTCGGGATGGGTAGGCACCAATGTATCTTTGACTCTTTGCGGTGCTGATTGTTCCGAAAATATATTTCTTTGGAATTCGTTTTTTTTTTTTGTGGAATGGAATTCTTATTGAACAGTTGTGGTGGCCAACAGGTGTAACATATTGCACTGCGGTGGGTGTATCAAAAGGAGTACTTGTAACGGTTGAATGATGATCTTTCAGAAGAAACTGACTTTGGGATACCTTCCAGGAAGAAAGTCCATTGCCGACAGCAGGGTGAATGATTTTATTGATCACGGCTTTGGGATTAATTTTTTTCTTGCTTCCCGAAACACTTGATGCTTGTGCAAATGTTTGTTGCTGAAGACCACCCAGGCTTCGGTGACTCGTAAATAGAGAAAGAAACTTAGATTCAGTGGCTAAGAAGCCTTTGCGCCCTTTTTTGAGTAGGTACTCTGAGTTCTTATAATTGTTTCGACACTGCATTTCAACCAGTGTTCTTGGTAACATACCCAGGAATTTATCTAAATTTTTGCTAAATTCTGAGCAAACGCATTTAACTTCCTCGCCAGTAATTTTTAGGAGAGAGGAGAACTGAGTTTTAGAAACTCTCTAACCTTCGCCACCAACTCTTGAGACACAGACGAGATCCTCGGGTGGGTTTCGAAAATGTTCATTACCTGGTCCCACCACGTGTCTTTTGGCCTACTGGCGCTCGCATCTCAGCTGGCATGAACTGTCTGGGAGTCTGTCGGAGAATATGTGAACAACGTGTCCAAACCATCGAAGAATCCAACGAATACTGGCGTCTCTCGCGCAATATAACCCTAAGAGTAACACCAGCAATGCACTTCAGAAATCTTATTTCCACAGCTTGTAACCGCCTAATCTAATTTCTTTCAGTTATTCCTGAAATTTCATGACCTTAGATGAGATTTGGATCGAACACTGAATTAACAAGTGCGTAGTTCAAGAGTTCGTCTGTAACGACTTTCTAAATACCCAACCATGTAACACCAAATTAAAAAGTTTTTTGGCCTGAATTCATATGCTCCATGTCAATTATTTGTATATGCCACGCCCCCATAAATGGGCTTGGGCCAAAAATGAAAATTAATTAATTCAAATTTCGTTAAATTCATGAGAGAAAGCGTTAAAAGCGATAATAATTGCGTAAGAAAACAGTTTGTCCTAAAAACGCCCTCTAAAAGTGGGCGGAGCTCAATACTTTATATTTGAGAATATCTTTAATATTTGTCATTTTTTTTTTTTGATTTAGAATGAATTTTCCGAGAAATCATACTTTTAGAGATCTAACATGTTAAAAGTGGGCATGGTCGAGGGATTACGCGGTCAATTCTTTGTTTTATTAAAGTCTTCTGGCTTTTTTTGCTCTGCACTGAAATTTGAATTCCTACGCCTTGTCTAACTAGACCAAAAAGCATTTTGAAATAATATGTGAATAAGAGGTAGTCTGACATTGAAGTCAATTGTGGGCGTGGCTGTGGGTCGATTTTATAAATTTTCATACTTTGTCTGTACAGAATGACAATCAAAAAAAAAGTTCAAGTTTCCGCTTTCTAGCTCAATTTTAAAGACCCAGAAACTTCGCACATATGAACAGACGGACGGGCGGGCAAGCCTAAATCAATTCACCTGTTGAACTTGATCATATCTCTAAAAGGTCTTAGGAGCCTACGGTTATTACAGACTGTGTCCCAAACAATGCATTGAAATTAAAATTCTCTGGGAGGGGTATAAAACTTTCACTCCAAAATCAACTTTTCCTGATGACTTAAATATTGCTCCAACTTGGCCAATAACACTAACTCAATATAACTCCTCCCATTTTTCGTAAAAAAAAGCCCCGAGATACTTAAACTTCTCTTCCTGTTTCAATAGGACTCCATTTATATGCAGTCCTATTGATTTGGTCACGTTTACCTTAATCCCAGCGTCACCATAGATGGCCACAGACCCATCTAGTGCTCGATGAAGTTTCTGCTCGGATAATGCAAGGCTTATCGTGACGCCAGGCATTTCGAAACATTCCTCACCAGCGCTTCACCTTCCAGTATCCAGTCTATATATTTTATGAAAAGGAGAGGCGATAGAACAAAGCCCTCAAGTTCAGCGCAGGACAGTTTTCGCCCCCACTTGTCCGCACATATTTTATGCAGTTCCCATGAGACGGAATGGTTCTCAGAAGAGGCTCTCTTAGCTGTTAGTCCTGCAAAACCCTCCAGAGCTTATACCGCGGAATCCAGTCATAAGTCTTTTCCAAATCTACAAAACCCCCAAGGACGGTTTGCATGTTTTCAGACCTTCTTAAAAATAACCCTAAGAGTAAAAAGCTGGTTTGTTCGAGTCTGCCTAACTGAAAGCCACACTGCTATTCTCGTGACGAAAGGTGATTTACATAGCTCTGGAACGTGTTCGCTTTCAACACTTCCGAAAATACTTTTTCCGGAAGCTTAAGATGGATGTACCCCATAGTTGGAGCAATTTCTCTTGTCCCCTTTTTTTAAATGCAAACTATAAGTCCTCACTGCTAATTGCAAAGTGCTTCTAAGCTTTCCCAGGCCACCTTAAACTCACTTATAAGCCATTTACCACCTTTTTCATGAACGTTTCTGGCCAGATTTCATAAGGTCCATTAGAATTGCCAACTTAAAGCGATTTAATCGCAGCAGTGACTTTTATTTTTTATACCCCATAGGATAGGAGGTATATGGAGCTTGATTAATAGTTTGCAACATAGAGCAATAATCACCGTAGATCCCCAAGGCCTTAAGGGCATATGATCGTTAGTTGAATGAGCAATGTTCGTCCGTCCGTCAGTCCGTGGGTCGGTAGTTTTTTGGCCTGAAGTTTTGAGCTAGGAACTTGAAACTTGATAACTTTTCTTTCTGGGCTCCGAAGCAGTACAAGTGTAAAAAAATTTTAAAATCCGCCCAGTGCAAAGTGGGCGTTTTACATATTAGCATGCCAAATCAAAATTGTCGTAGTTCGCTTAAATTTAGTACGCAGTATCCTTGCTTAAATGTATTGAGATTGGCATTTCAAAAAAATCGAAAAAAAAACCAATGACAGCTTGGTCGCATCTCATTTTCAGTTTAATAAACGAGTTTTATAAGCAATATTTTTGCTTGCAATCAAGAAAATCTGGCATAATTATGTTAATTTTAAACAAATTTGAGTATACTTTCTACATATTGAGAAAAAATTTTTTCCACGCCCACTTTTGGGGGCGAACTTGTATAAATGACAACACTTTTTTTTATATAAAAATGTATTAAGCACATGCAGACCTCATCTGGACAATATTTGAACAAAAATTACAACGTTATTAAAAAGGGGTTTTTTCCCCCGATCTTTTTCATGATCGAGATTATAATTTTTAACATTTGGCGTTTTCGATGGGTCAACATTTTTCACATACGGCAACAGGGATGCGGTTGCCCGCACTAGTTTTTTTTTATTTACTCAAAATTTTAAACAAAGCTTCAACTCCATTGTTTGTTTATACCAAGTTCAAAACTGGTGTGGCCGATATGGCGTCTAACAGACCTATCGGCAACAGTAGGACTATTCTTCGCCCTTATCTTGTTAGCAGTGGAATCGCCACCTTCAATGCCCTGTTGGGGTTATGTAACTCCGAAAAGTGTTCGCCTTGAAAGAAGGGCATCGTCCTTGGATTTAACTTCTTTTACTGTACTCAACTTCTTTCCTCTGAGATGACCAATTGTCTGCCAAAACTTCTTGCTTGCATACCTATGCTCCAACATCTTGCAATAGCACTGGCTGTATAACCTTTCGCCGAACTTTTTACATCTGACTGCCTGATTGAAAGTTATTCACACGTCATTGTACCACACTAGAGACGTCGAGTTGAGGGTATAAAAGTGCGGTTCATTTTTAAATCACAGGTCATATAAAAATTTATTGCTGTAATTTTAATTTTGTTTATTTCTTTTACATATTTTTTTTTTTGTATCACATGTTCTGGCTACCTCACATTATCCCCTTCTTAGTTTTTTTCGTCCCGAAAAAGTATATCATAATAGCTTCTATTTTTACTTTTGGTCTTGCTAGACCTTCTTGCTGAGGTTGTTTTGCCTTTTGAATTGTTAAGTTCAACTGGTTCGCCAGGGATCTCGATGGGCCCTTTTTGGTGCCTAGTGTTTGTGTGGCCTTTTTTACCACACCCCTGTTTAACTTAACCTAACCTAGATCTTCTCGCTAGAACTTCCCACTTTCTTCAGTCTTACTGGAGTGAGTTTTCCTTCTTATGGTATAGGTTGTAAAGCTATACCAGATCTCGCCTGTTGAATTCCAGTGCTGTTGCTCTCACATGATTCTGGTCTTCATGCGTTCACTTCCAATTAGTTGATCCTTTCTCTCAGATTCGCCACCGCCCGTAGTCCTTACCACATTTTGTGGCAATAAGTTATTTTAAATTCGCGGTTTCTTTCAAAATTTCTTCGTCATTCTAACATTTTTACCGGATTAATTTTTCCGGAACTTCTAAGATCTCTATTCTAGTAGAGGTCTTAGAAGTTCCGAAATTCCATATTTTGGAACCCGATATCTAGAATACAAACTCTAGAAAATAAAAATAAAGGACGAAAATCTTTCCTAAAGAAAATCTTGATTGGCTACTCATCGTGGGCCCCTCATCGCGTTGGAGCTAAGACATTAGTCTCGTTCTCGTTTCCGATTGATATGATTTACGTAAACAAAAAACATCACCATCGTGAAGACGATATCGGCTTGACGATTTGATTTCTTTACTTTACGTAAAGAGAAAATATGCCAAGCATTACGGTTTAGTCCTAGTCCATGGCGCTTGCAGGGCAGCAGGTTAGGTATAGTCTCCCTTTATTTTTTCTTTTTGACAGAAGTAGTTTTAATTTCATAGAAACTTTTAAATTGTAGCAGGACATTATCAAGGATCTGCCCGAAGCGAAAGGCCATGTTTTGTCTCAGCTTTTATGGTGCATGAAGTATGGTGCTAGACTCTCTGCCATCGGCTCTCAAACTTCCTGGAACCTACACAGAAACCAGAAATGAACAAACCTACGTTCTTTCTGTCGGTTAAAACCTATGTAGGTATACTGTCTGCTTTCAGAGACCTATATTCACTTTCATTAATTTTTAAGTGAATTTTCTTAAAACACCTGTGATTCAAATCGAGCTTAAAGGTTTCATTATCCGGATATCCGCTGAAGTAAAATATTTGGAAGTGCTCCGTGGTAGAAAACTTCTTTGGTCCTAGCATGTTGAGTTCCTGGTACTTTTTGTTTTTCTCTGTTTACACCCACCATTCTGCCAACAATTTCCCCTCGATGGATTGTCAAAACATGCTGACTATGCTAATTAGCCAACACTCAAATCATATCCAAGGAATGTCGCAAAGCATTTGTAATCTTCAAATCGATTATCATAATTCAATAACCCAGCAGCATCATAAATTCTTTAAGATTTTAATCACTGAAATTTATTGGCATTTTTGTGCCGCGCGTATATAAAACTCCTAGGCGCCATCCAGTCAAAAGCAGCTGTCAAAATTTACACCCTCTTTGTCATAGAGTCAAAAGCCTCCTACCTACATTATAAAGCCAAACACATGTGCACTCCCCGTGACAAAAGTAACACTCTTGTCAGAAACCACCGCACTGTGGGTCGTAAATCAAAAAATATTCTTCGTTGTCGAATTGGAATTTATCAAAAGCAAAAAAACAATCTTGAAAAATAGCTAAAGTGCAAAAAACCTATTCTTGATGGAGTAGCACTTCTGTACACCCCATAGATGGTGCGGGTATATTAAAATTTGGTATCGAAGATATGATTTTTTGCCGAACAACAACTTATCTATATAATGGAGGAAGAGTGTAGGTATCTGCGGAGGAATTCCCAGAGTTAACCTTGAGGAAATATTTGAAAAATCTACGACCAACACGGTGTGTGGTTGCGGCTTGTCAAATAGAATCTAGTGCTATAAGCTAATAATAAAATACAACACACTAGAAAAATATCTGCATAATTATTTTGCTTTTCTATAGATACATAAATCGAATAAAATACTTTGGCGAGGTGGTGCCAATGATGTTGGCAATTTTTGATGGAATTTTTTTCCGTACCTGTCAAGTCCGGGAAGTGTTAAAAATAAACACGATGGAGCTTTCCCGCCATAAGAAGTGATGTTCGCTAAGCTTTCGAACTTTAAAAAAGCACAAAAGGTCACCCTGACGACCTCCTGTTCAATTAACTGATCCTTCTCAACTACTCAACTTCTTGCAATTATTAAGGAAATCAACGGAATTGTTGATATTTATGTGGATATTGAGCTGGAAAAAGAAAATTACATTAAGAAACAAACTCTTGTTGGTATTTGAAAAAAAAGGTTGACCCTGAATTCTTATAATAGTCTCCTTTGACAATATCAGTAAGTACTTAATATTTTCCTCGAAAATGATAGATTTCATACTAACCTGAACCGGAAACGATTCCAAAACCTGAACCGGAAACGATTCCAAATAGCCGGATGCTCGTTACCATTGCATAAGCACAATTCCGTCCAACCAAAGAGATCCCGGTTCACTATAGACAGGAGCAACACCGTAAATAGACAAAGAACTTCCTTGCTACAGCTCCAGTATATTTATCTTACATCTGAAATCTTACAAAAATGTAGCCACACGTTCTCGATTCTATCGCACTGCACTTGCATCGGGCAGCGTTCACACAACTAAGGCCGAAAGACCATTGATGTTTAATTGAACACCAGATGAATACCCTTCAGGCTACAAACCTGATGTTTATATTGGCGAACCTAGGAGACAGGTTTTCGCGTAGCATTTTTTTGCGGCCAATTTTTCCACTTTCCTCAGATGCTTATCCGCCGCCATGCCGCCCAGCTCCGTAACGTTTCTCCCACATTCTTCGTCGCGTGTTACATTTGACCAGATTTTACTCTGCTGTTCTCCAAACATTAAACGTTCGGTCACATTGAGTCGCGCTGAACCTGCTACACTAACTCACCCAACAACGCAGCAGCGGACAACAAGCCGCCACAGTGCGCTGCGCACGCGTACACACAGAAATGCCAAACGCGATAAATTATTTCCGAACAGGTGTTTCGCGCGACAACATCTCGGCGAAAGACCGGAAAAAAGGAGTTTTTTGTGGCTTATTTGTGCGCACGATCAAGCTGCACCATTGAGTAGATTCCGAGAGCTTCGACTAGGTCTTGAAGACTTGCCTTATACGAAACTACGCGCGAATGCCGATACCACACTGTCTTTGGTGTTGCACTGTACTTGCAAGACTCGGCTCGAAGAGTACGTGCGATGACGAGAAAATAATGAAAAATAAAAGTGGGCAACGAGCTGCTGAGGTTTTTCTCCACAGGTTTACGGGCGGGCCGTATGCCGGCGCGCGTAAACAGCGAGAAAAAGAAAAGTGCTATTTTTTATTGCACATTTAATTTTGTAATGGAGGCTAAAAGCTTACAGAGAATATTCGCATGTCTTTTAGACAATAGCTTGCACCCTATTTCGAAGAGTTGAAGATAAGACGTCTAAAGCCATCAATGAAGTTTGGAACTAAAGGAGTATTGGGAGGGAAGACGACCTTCTAATAACTGCTCCGTGTTCGATAAAAGAATGTAGCAAATAAGACGCCATATTGAAGCCAAATAAAATAAAAGGCGCAAAAATCCTCAGCCGTTCCCTAATACCATGTCTCCACCGGGCACTAATCCGCGTTTAATATAAATCTTTATTAAATCCTCTACAAATCGCGCGATTTTCCATACAAATTTAAATCCTCTCGGCAAGCGATTAAAAATAAATTCTCTCATAAATCCTTTTCACCCTTTTCACAAACCTATTTTCTGCACCTTTTTAACAGTTTGAGAATCAAAAAAGCAAACTGAAACTGCCCCTGTACGAGAGATATGTCTCAATGACGTTTTCTATTGTGATTTTTACAGCTTAAATCGTTTTTCGTTTCTGGGAAATGACAACGCCACACTCTTTTGAGAGCCAAAATGAGAGAAGCAGAGCTTTCGCGTCAAATTAATCCAACATTTGTCTGGTGGAGCAAGTTTAGGATTTATTTTTAATCGTCTTCCACTAATCCTCTTATAATTGGCGGTGGAGACATAGTAAGGTTATAATAACTATAACCTTGTTTGCAAATGAAGTGGATAAATTGTGTTAACACCCTTCACTCCATCATTGAGGTTTTGAGTTGTTTAGTCTAATTAAGGGACACCCGAAGAATCCTTAAAAAAAACAGCAAGTCTGGTTTATATTTATGGGCTTACGGGTATCAGCCAGCAGGTCAGAACTCCCCCGATTCCTTGTTTTTAATGTCTTTATAGAGGCAATCGTTTCTTTCTTTTTTTTCAACAAACTCCGATTTTTGCAAATCGTTTCTGCGATAAAAAACACCATTTGTGGCATTAGACAAACTCAAGACAGTTCCGACCTGGCCTTTTCTAGTCGAAAGAAAGTCTAAGGCTGTGTTAAAAAAAAATCAGGACTGCTCCGTGCTGGACTTTTCTAGACCCGATAAAACTAGACTTCTTCGCTTTAGGGCGAAGACTCACGACCGTCTAAAGAAAAGGCCAATACCGTCACTCGTCCCCTTAGAAAAGCTTAGGACAGGTGTAAACTTGAGACCAAGACTTGGATTGCAAAACTTGAAGTCGAAACAAAGACTGGGATTGAAATTGAAAAATTAAAATCGAAGCTATAGCGATTTTGTTCAGCTGTCATATTCTACCAAGAATTTCTTTTGCCGACCAACATGGTGAAGTTTGGAAAATGGAATGGACTTTTCACATTTACGAAGAGAATCGTACTGGAACAAGATCGCTGAGGGATTATAAGCCCAACAAAACGTAGAAATTATGTCTATAAACTTTTCTTTTGAATCTTCCTCCTTGGTCAAATGCCGTATAACAACAGCTCCCAGATCAAGAGAGCTACTGGGGGTTCCGGCCATCTTGAGCATTTTCAGCTTTGAACGTCTGAAGGTAATCTTCGTGTTTTCAGCATGGACCAACTTCTGTAAGGTCAACAATGCGCGAAGACTCTTGCACCAACGTAAAGACACTTGCACCACCTTGGCAAAGTTAAACTTACCTCTTATGCAGAAAGCATGAAGAAAGTTGCAAACAAAGAGAATAACAAGATTAAAAGTCTTTTTTTAGAATAGTGTCTTTTTTTCTACGTCTTTTTTCTAAGTCTTTTTTTAGTACGTCTGGGGTATGACGTACAAAAAAAATAAATATCCCCATAAACCATATCTGCCCATGGTGGGTAATATGGCTCAGCCTATCAGTTGTGAGTTACAAATAAACAAAAAACTCAGCGCATAAGAGTTTTTTCATAAGAGATTTTTTGCCTTACTTATGGCTCATAATTGTAGGAAGTGCTTGTGACAAGAGACTAATTATGCAGGGAATACACGCAATGTATCAAATTTTTAATCAAAATTTTTTGTTACACGTTTTCTTAAGTTCGAAAAATAAACCTTTTCGTGATAACTCTTAAGCGCTTAACTGTTTTAACCTTGGGCTATACTTCAGGAAAAATGTAAAAAGCTACGACTAAGTCTGTACCAATACTATGCTTAAATGTATGCAAAATTGGGTAAAATGGTACCTTAGCCATATTACCCTAAAAAACAACACGAATGATCATGATTAAAGAAAGCTCAGCATATGTTTTCATTTCTGTTCTATGACTCGGACGTTTTCTACCAGGTATTACAAAAATCAGTCGTCAGCAAGTCTTGCTGAAAAGAAAGGAGCACATAAATTAAATAAGAAAACTTTCGATGAAATAACGGGCACATTTTTGTAACTTAAAGAAAATTTAATACGTTTACTCAATGAATCTCAAGTAAGAGCCGAAGAGATAATGCTGCATGGAAATAAATCTAAACTGCACAATTTCTCCTGTTGCGCCATATTACCCGACTTTGGCTTGCCTAAGCAAAAGACTTTAGTTTGCCCCAGCAGTTGAATTTTAACTGTTTAATAATTTTAGCTGCCTGATGGGTAGGGTATTTAATGTGTGTACCCTACCCAGGTTATACTTAGTTCAGTTTGTTCAGTTTGTTACGCAGTGGAATTATCAACGTAGACTATTAAGAAGGTCTCATTTAGAGATATAAATGAGACCGACAGGAGAATCGATTAAGCCATTTCCGTCCGTCAGTAGGTCCGTATGTAAACAACTTTTAAGCCTTTCATTTAAGGCTAGAGAACTGAAAATTGGTGAGTTGGTCTTTGGTCTTTCAGGTCAAATCTGAAAATTAGTTTAATCCACCCACAGACACACCCACTACAGGCCGGTATATACGACCATCTCAAATTTAAAAAATATTTAAATATATAAAAATCAGTCGTCAGCAAGTCAAATTTAAAAAATATTTAAATTTAAATATATTTTAATATATTTAAATTTAAAATATAAAAAAATATATTAAAATATATTTAATATAATTAAATTTAAATATATGAATTTGACAAAATGTTATGTAACAAAAGTTGTAGATATTAGCATTTTCTTACTTTTTTGCACATATATTTTATAAGACTCCGCCCACATTTGTGGGAGTGGCTTTAAGAAAAGTGATTTTTATATTCGACCGAGGGTATATTAATTTTAATGCATAGTTTTAACACAGTGAAATAATCACCATAGACCCTTAAGACCTTTTAGAGATATGATCGAGACCGACAAGTGAATCGATTTAGCCATGTCCGTCGGTCCGTCTATCCGTCCGTCGGTTCATCCATCTGTATGTGTGAAGGTTTTAGGTCTTCAGAATCAAGCTAGAGAGCTAAAACTTGGAATACGGCTTGAATCTTCTGCTGCACAGACAAAGTGTGAAATTTGGCTTAATCCGTCAACGGCCACGCCCACTACTAGCTTCAATGTTAGACAACCTCTGTTTCACTTTTTCTTTCAAAATTCCTTTTGCTCAATTTAGCAAAGTCGTAGGAATTTAAATTTGGGTACTGAGCAATATTGGCCCAAGACCTTTAACAAGTCAAAAATTGGACCGCCCACAATATCGCCCATGCCCACTTTTAACATGTTAGATCTTTTAAAACCCGATTTTCCCGACTCCAAATCGGAAGAAAATCGTATGCCAAATATTAAAGATATTAACAATTGCAAAGTTTGGTTTATAAAAAGTTTTGAGCTCCGCCTACTTTTAGGGGGCGTTTTTAGTAAAAAAAAATTTTTCCCGAAATAATTTTCGGTTTTAACGCATTTTATCATGAATCTAACGAAATAACAATTAATTGATTTTAATTTTCAGGAGAGACCCACTTTTGTGGGCGTGGCCTTACCAAATTATATATGAATTCGGGACAAAAAATTTTAAGATTTGGTGTTACACGGTATATAGGGTCCGGTATATAGAAGTGTGTCACAGACGAACTCTTGCATTTACTCACTTGTTTTAGTTAAAAAGGCGGAGTTTTTACATACGCACTGTTGCACTTTCCCACTTGTTTTACCTAACTTAGCTTACAAAGTTAAATTAAAAGTTTGTAAATGTAAAGTTTGTAAGATTTTTTAGTTCTCCAAATGTAGATCTTATATCTTAAAATAAATTGAGATCCTAAATAATAGTTTTTTAGAGATCACAAATATTTTCTGTCCTTTATTGACCAGCAACGAGTTACCTTGCAGGAAATCATACCCATCTTCTGGGAAGTATAGCACCTAGCTCCAAAGGACTTTTGACAATCGAATCGATTTTCCCAATCGATTTAAAATGTACGAATGAGTACAATCTACCCTACGAATCCATGATACTCGATCGAATAAAACAACTCGAGAAACGCGATCTGTGATGAGGAAAACATCGTAACTGGCAGCCAGCACACGGTGCGCAAAAATTCCTCATGAACGAGTGTGTGGGGAGATCAGATCAGGCAGCAGCAGCCAGCGAGAACAATAATTCTTTCACAAGACTGCATTGCCGCAGAACAAATGCACCAGCCAGCGACTTGCAACTCGTGAATGAGCCGTGATTTCTGGTCTAGAGTATCACTTTTAAATGGGTCTTGCACACAGTGTATCGTATTGTTGGTTAAATTCTTCGACCAAAAACTTCGGCCAGACTCGGAACAACTATAGCATAATACCGGTTATATTAACAAGTGTGGATGTTACCCAGGGCAACCAGCAACAACAACGAGAAAACATAAATAAATAAATCGATAAAAAAAAATATACTGAACGACAAAATTAATAAATAAATATAATCAAGGGAAAGCGTGTTTTGCATTTTTATGTATATTTATTCATGTATCTACAACACTATGCTGAGTTTGGCTCCGCACTATACAACAGGCCGGCTCTTCTTCGTTGGATAGATACTCTTTTGGAGGAACCATAGATACTTATACCAAATTGTGAGATACGCCGAATGTTGGAGTTTTATGACCGAACGAAATAGTCCGGCATACCGATGGATGAGGTGGAATATGAAAGAGTAATAAGGTCATCACGTATAGTGCGACGTCGTTGTCGTCTGTCGTGCTCCCCTAATTGGTTTGGACACCCAAATATGCTGGCGGCTATGACGTCCATTTATTGACAATCGATACCAATTGCGGTAATTAAATAATGAGACTGATTCGTTACCAAATCGAGTGCCAAGTGGGGCGCCTGCTGGAGCATATGGTGCTGGGCTGGCGAACAGGTGTAACACGGTAGTCTTGAGTGCGGGCTTTATAGTGTGACAAGATGGGAAGGCACGACGATCAGATTATTTCAATGAAGCGGAGAATATCAATTACGCGGTTGGGTGTATCTTTATTTTGGTGATACGGACGGTTAGGTGTCATGAATAAAATATCAAGTGGAGATGGGTGCCGAGATGCTTTAGTACCTATCTAATAAAATCTTTGTATAGACATTCCTGTTGAGAGTACATTGTGGCCACATTCCTCGTGAGAGGTATTTTTTCCCCCATTTGCATGAAGTTTAAGTGTTTTGGATTGTTTTAAGGCACTCTTAAAATTCAGGCAATGGAATAATGGCACATAAAAAACTCAAAGCCGAGGTTTTAACTAGGAAAGATATCTTCTTGAGGCGCCACAGCCCGGGGTGATCCTGCGTGTCTCGGATTAGGTGATAGCTGCGTCCAAAAGCTGATGTATCTTGCGTATGTTAAGGGCTTTAGGGTTTCTTCTACGTCGTTGCCTAGCTTCTTTATCCAAGGTCATGCCCCGTTTGCTCTAAGACCGGCCGGAGCGGTTTTCGTCATTCCTTATGGATTTTTGTGCAGTTCTTTTCCTGGCGTTAAGGCGTTGGAAAAGAGTTCAGTTGAAATGTCTTTAAGGCATAAAGGTTTATCCTGTACAATGCCCACTGCCACAGTTGCGGAATAGTACCTATATGAGAAAGGAACTCTTCCACTTCCCCTGCAAAAGTCCGGCGTTAGCAGGAGCCTCGTATTGCGTTCACTGAGCCATAGATTCTTTACCGAATTTAGTGACTTCCCGGGTTAACGGATGTACATTTCCGTTTCTTCAAATCCACAGGATGGATACAGGATACCGACTGCATCACATCCTCAACGGCCATCAAAAACCAGGTCACACGAATCTTGCTATCAAAGAGGTTCGTCATAGTATTACTTTTGTTCATACTCGAACTGGCACCCCTTCGTATCTACCTTAAGGCGCCATATTACATTGAAGGTCTCGATGTGATGTTTTCATCTGGTGCAGCCATACAGGATTTCGCAATTAATATTTCAATATAAAATATAACTGTCACTGACCTTTTGGAAAGGAAAGGAAGTGAATGAGTGAAACTTACTTTTCTTATTCCAGAAAGCCGCACATATCCAGACCGATGCTTTTAGGTTTTAGATTTTTGGCTGCTACTTTTGATCCGCCTGGTCTATGTTCATGCTGTTACCAAATAAGAACCAGCGACCCCAGGAGGAAAAGATACCGAAAACAATTTACGAAATTATACTTTGCCTACCAGCTTGTAAGATTCTTTTCGGCTCGACTTCCTTGTGGAGCACAACATAATTGGATTCAAACCCAGTGTAAAGAACTTGGCTCTCGGAGTTCCTAAATATATTTTCTTTTACACTCGCTGAAAGTCATGTTCTGAATTTGTTAGAGATGGGATTATGCGATCTGGGAAACGGTCTAAAAGAAGTCCAAATCCGTGAATGCACCAGACAGAATTGATCGGGTTTAAAGCTGACGAACGGACGAAATCCTTAATGCAGAGTGGCAATAGACGGGTTAGTGAAAAAATAACTAAAGTAACTAAAGTAAGGACAGCATTGGGAAGCTAAGAAGCTCTCTAACCAGTCGTTACGGTCTTAGGTAGGTACCTTATGCCACGAAAATCAATGTGGGATACGAGATACCCAAGTATATTCTCTGCTAATGCATAGCACATAGGTGAGGGATTTTCTATACTAACAGGTAGTCTTTTAGAGAAACTCCAACCCATCGGCAAAATTTCTTTTAGATCTCTGATTCGCTTGGAAGATGAAAGGCAAGATATCCCAAAACATCAGTGACTTTGAGATACATACAGGGTCCACTGTTTTTGTGACCCTGGTAGGTCTAATAGACTTTTTTGGTGAAATTGTTGATACGACAGACGATATTCATTGCAAAATTATTGGAATATTTCAGCAGTCGATCCCGGCGACCCTTGCCAAACACTTACGTTTTGAAGCTCAAATGAAATAGTTCCAAATTTCATTTCACTATACGTAGTTTACATCATCTGCATCCAGAGTTTATCCCTGGATGAGTTCAGGGACCCAGTCATAGACCTTTTCCAAATCTACAAATCACGCGCAGACCGGTTTGGCATATTTCTGGGCCTTCTCAAGAAAAACCTTCAGAGCAAAAAGCTGGTCAGTTGTGCCTCAGCAAGGCCGAAAGCCGCATTGCTATTCCTGCAAAAAAGGCTCGATAACAGCTATGGAACGCGCTTCCAACACCTCCGCGAATACTTTTCCGGAAGACTTCAGAGTGATATTACCTGTAGTTAGAGCAATCTCTCTTGCCCCCTTTTTTGAAAAGGGGCACTATAACTCCTTCTCCTGAGGAAGCTCTTTCTTTGGAAAATAACTTTTAAAAAATCTTTCAACGGAACTTGAATGTGTTCGAGCTGATACTTTTCAATTTCCTAACCCAAAGCGGCATTTCGTTTTGCAAATTTGTAAGGTACGTACTTTGACGTAAAGTATCGTAAAGTTTTGGAAAAGGATGGCAACGCACATTAACGTAAGCAACGCACCATTGCGATTCTAGCTTAAGAATTATTGACCTTCAAAGTCCAAAAACTTTCTTCCAAGATCAGTTTCATGGACTATTTAAAAATGGTTGCCATTAAAGCATTGTTTTTCACTATTTTCCTGTATAGTAAGTTCGCAAAACTATATCACAAACAAAACTAATTTTGCTTCTAATTTTTCATTTTTCAGGGAATCTCCAATCATGTTCCAACGAAGGCGAGGAAGTTCAAATTCAAGGAATACAAAATTCAAATTGCTTCAAATGTGCCTGCCAGGTGAGTTGAATTAATGTCAAATTCCAATCCAATCTATTTTCTTCTCTCGTAAAATAACATTCCAGGCCGGATGGTGTATACAGTGGAACAAAAGCACTGTTCCGGTGGACGAAATTTGTTTTTTAGAGTCGAATTTGTTTAATATTTTCTTATTACGAGGCAACAAGTTATAGTTTTTTTGTTTTATGAATAACTTTACATATTGGATACGTCTTGTTCCTTTTGTGAGTAATACCATGTCTCCACCGGAAATTAATCTGCAAATAACGTAAACCCTAAACGAAGGTCCTTAATATGATGTCTCTACCGGCAATAAAACTGCGATTAGCGGGAGACCAATAAAAATAAATCCCCGAGTTGCACCGCCAGTGGTAAATACATCGGATTAATTTGACACGAGCTTTCTTTTTCTGTCATTTTGGCTCCCAAAAAAGAGTGACGATTACATTTCCCAAGAGCGAAAAAAGATTTCCGTTGCAAAAATTCAACAGAAAACGCTTCTGTTGACAGGTCTGTTGTTCAGACAGATTGTATGACAGATCTGTTGTTCAGGCAGATCTGTCATACGTGGACGATTTTAGTTTCCTTTTTGGTTTTTAAACTGTTGCAAAGGTGTGCTAAAAATAGGTTTCTGAATATACTGAATGATATTTAAAATAAAAAATAAATAGAGTGGCGCAACAGCTCGAGGTGAACCAGGGCCAACTTCTCAACAATGTATGCTGGTGTGTTAATTTCTTTACATACAAGGGGACCTACAATTTTTTGCCGAATCCGAACGGCACTTTGAGAAGTTTTTCAAGGCAATTAATACTCTCGGATGGCTTGTCAAACCCTCGCGGAGGTGGGGACCGTGAAAAAGAACAAGTCTTTTTTTTTTTAGGTGACGATGGCAGGATTTGAACCCAGACCTCCGGCGTAGTAAGCACACACACTAACCACTACGCCACGGCACCCCACCCCCAATGATATTTATGAAGGCATATTTTGACTGTCTTATTATACTTATTCTTAATGTTGAATCTTAAATCTAGAGATTTTAGGGATATTAGTTAGGATTTATGTGCCCGGTGGAGACATAATATTGAATCTCGAGATTGACAATACAAATTTAATGCCTTTTTGAAGCCACATTTTTTTTTGGTTTGAAATTCCTATTTTTAGTTGCATTGAAACTGTTGGAGACGAAGAAATTAAATTCAAAATTTAAATTGCTCTTTGGATGGAAATCGAAGATTAAATAGACACCAGGACTCCTGTCCGCAGAAACCTTGGCTGTTTATTATTTTTTAGTCACTGGACTGATGACAATTTTAAGTAAATAAAAAAAGAACGTCAATAAATTTTTTCACAAGAATATTGCCAAACCAACCCACTGTAGACCCTTCTAACCAACCAGTAATTCGAATAAATCCAACAAACAAAAATATATAATAAAAGCTTAAACGCGTATCTAATACGCATAGGATTAGGCCCATATAATAAACGTATACTGAGCATCTTGTGCCTGTATGAATGCCGATATACCCGTCAAGTTCAAGTTTATTGCAGATGTGGTGATGAATTAATAATTTGTTATTTTATTATAATTTACTTCTTCTTTTTTTTGTGTGTTTCTTTCTTGCTCTTTCTCTCGTGGGGTGTTCATCTTCTTCGCTGTGCTGTTCATCACACTTCTGGGGAATACCAAAAAGTTGTATAACTGGCACTAAACTGCCACTTTCACGTCATTTTGGTGTCAGTGTGAATTTGTGTGTTTATTATTATTATCATTTTTTTTTTGCTGTTCAAAACAACTTTTGGAATTTTTCGATTTGGTATAGAAAAGTATTTGATTTTTTTTGACATTTAATGAAATTACATAAAAAAGCCAACAGTCTTTAAGGTATTGTGTTACAGTTTTTGCTACTGGCGGTCGTTATTTTTAAGACAATTTGAATAAATATATTTTATTTTCGGGTATCGAATTTCACTGGTTGAATTTAATTACGACTCGCTTGCTCTTTCTGCATTAAAGGTGATTTCTGTGGGCTGTGCGTCTTTATCTTACAAAATCTTCAAAAACTGGAATGTCCCATGAGTTTTGTAGAAGATTTATGCATTTTTTCTTTTGGGACACTTTTGGGACAGTTTTGGGACAAGTTGTTTTTGATAAGAAAATCATGCCAAACTTGTTCTCAGGTGAACTGCCACAGAATAAACGTTGATATTTCAAAACCCCGCCAAGCATTTCATCATACCGCCATCAATCTTCGACCCATGAGGTGTATCAACTTCAACTACAAAATCCGCCATGAGCTGAATATTATTTGCATTCGCCTTTGTTTTGAGGCTGCTTACGATCGATTACAAAGGCGCCAGAAGTGGCTTCTGATTTAAAATACAATCGCTAGCGTGCAAAACTATCCGTCTGTCTATGTGCTGACGCTAGTGTCAGACATCAGCTGATTGTTTGTTTTGTTTGCACTCTACGCACTTTAAATCAGCTCGAAACTGACATTTCCCCCTTAATCATCATGACATTGCAAATAGAAAAGTAGAAATCCATAGCTCTGGCCACTGGAGGAAACCTAATCATTTGCGGTTGAACCGAGCAATAGATACTTGCACCGAACTCGGCGCCAAGTTGGGGAAGAAAACAAAAAACCCTGGCGCCACTTACCGCTCCGTACACATGTGCATTCAGCCGCAGCAGCACTGTCTCCAATTCTGTTCGATTCTCTAATTCAATGCAAACGATCGCAATTACCGCATATCGCTTGCCATCAATATTACTGATCGAAATTCATACACTGAGATACTTAATAATATTTTTTGCTATTTTGCGAAGCGGTTCGCGCGAATTATGAAATTCAACTGACCTTTTCGCTTGGCGAGTACCCGACCACCGTCACCAGTGCTGTACCGTGTAAACACCACCCGCAGGGGGGTCGCACTCAGTTACATGATAGAAAAAAAACTAACTATCCATCACTTAGAGGTAAAAATACGGAGCCAAAGGGACGAGCAAACGAGCGTCGTACGGATTGACACTCCAGCGATAGGGGAAAACAACGTGTCGGCAATTTGTGTTGTGTCGAACTGCAATTATTCCGACCGGAGAGTGACGATCTTTATTCTTTCCGCTCTGCGGTTTTGTGTCATGTAATTTATTGTGAGCTATCAGATTTGATTGGAAACCTATTCTCGCTATAGCCGACTCCTCGGTCTTGTCTTTGTGTGCGGCTGCAAAAATTCCGCGCTCGCCGATTGCATCGCGATTGCTTTATGTACCTATTTGCGCGATCAACCAGCGCAATAGACTATAAAAATGCGAATACATTGCGCAAATTATTTTTAATTATTTAATTTATTATATTGAAAATGTTAATTGCCGATTAAATAGTGAGAGTGCAAACGCATCCGAACGTATCACAAAATAAAAATTTGCATCATTTCATCATTTTTACCAACAGAGTCGGACTCTCTATAGTCGGATTCATTGTGATGAACCGATCATTCGTCACGGGTAATCCACGTGACGATCTGGTGCTGTGCTGGAAAGCGAGTTTTGTAACCCAAAATTCAGAAAAAAGCTGCACGGCGAGTACTAACTATCCCAGATTTATGCGACGTAAAAACATCGTAAAATTGATTGTGGACTAGTTGGATTTAAATAACTGACACGAGGATGAAATAAAAATTGCTATCTTAGCACGTTTTTGCATTTAAGCCGCGTAGAGTCTTGTTAAGGTCTTTTGAATCGATGAGATGACCGCCCAATGGGTAGTTAATGGCGGTATGCCTTTATTTTCTCCAAAAGAATGGCAATGGACGTATGCCATTCGGTATAGCAATTAACAGAGTAAAGACTTGAAGAAAGGAAGCTCGTGTAAGTCTGATTCTCTGGGTAACACAGAGCCTATCTACATGCAGCTGCCACTATATACGGGAACTAAAGGAACTCCAAGGGCTCAAGAAGCACCTGTAAAAATTGTAGTCTTTAGCATTAGGTAAAATCTAATAAGCGTACAGACTCTCATGGAACTAGGAAGGAATCACACTAAAAGGGGTGATCGGAGAAAAGTCTTTGACATGATTAAGCCAGCGAGAACGACTACGGTGTATATAGCCACGACTGGAAATAGTAGCACAATTTTCTGCCGCTAAGCATACGGCATAAGCTGCTTTTTTGCCGTACAGCTTCAGAAAGTCGCGTTGAATTTTTCACAGATAAAATCGGGCGAAAAATAGTCGGACCCGCTATCGATCGTGTGTTGCCTCAGCTCTATGCGCTTCCGTCGGACGACAATTTTCTGCAAGATTTTCTATCGTCGTGTTCGTGTGTCCCTGGCATAAAAGGTTCACATACCTCTGTGATAAATATTATGTCCTTGAATGACACTCTTCAGTTATATTTGCCGAAGAAATATTAGAGTAAAAATCCCTTCTTTTAACTTGCAGTTCTTACACACATCGAAGGGACGCATAATTATCTGCCGATTCACCAACAGCGAGTTGAGAGGTCTCTTATGACAATCAAAAGACATTCTTGGAAGTTTTGTCGGGCCCAATTGAAGGTAGAATCGCTATTATAGCTCTGGTCGGGATTCGACTACTCTACTGTTGGACTACTCTGCCCGGGCCTGCAGGCAGAGTAGTCCAACACATACCCTCAGTGTCTAACACGGCATCCACTGTGCCGAAATAAATGAAATCGCAATATAAGAGCTGCCTTTCCAAGCACAAGGTTGAATTTCTGAAAAATCTTTTTGGCCAAAGCTCGAGCAATAAAGAGTTGTAGCCAAAATGTGAAAAAATTATCGTCTTGATTTTTTAATGAGCAAATTGATAGGCAATAAAGTCAACAGACAACAGGGTCCTTTAATCCCATCTTCCATGGATAAGAATTAAATCAGCCATAGCCAACAGAGGTGATTGGGGCCTTGGAATGTGGGTCAGTTTGCGTGCTTACTACCCGGGAGGTCGGGATCCTTTCTTAGAAATTATAGGTCTGCATTTACAGTGCTGCTCACCTGATTAGACACACTTAACATTTAATGAATACAATTTTATACCCCCAGGGCATATTCAGTTTAGGTATTGTAAAGTGCATATGGCAGAGTTAAATAATCACCTTGAAATTTTTTTGAATCCGCTGACAGACACGCCCGCCACAAAACTGCATGAGTTCGACTATCTCTGATTCTTTTAAACACTTGAATCCCATTTTACCTATTTCCTATTGCATCAGCGTCCTGAACTTTGATATAAAGCACAAGTTTAAAATTGGCTATTGGGCAACTGAAAGTTTACATAAATTAAACCATACCACGCCCACTTTTTCTTAAATGTTATCATAAATTATGTGTTTTTGAAAATAAAACCTATATTTGCCGATATTTTTTGCATGTGTCTCCGCCCACTTTTGTAGGCATAGCTTTAAAAAAATGAGCCTTTTTCCTTGTTCGTCGGGTTAGACGCATCCTTAATTTTATAATCAAAGCAAGAAATTTGTTCTACATTTTTTATTCAATTTTGAAATGTTTATAAATAGTTTTTGTACCTACTCAGTATTGCCACCAGACGGTGAAACAACATAGAAAATTAAGTCTTTGGGACACACAAATTTTTTCAGTTATTAAGATACAGCTTTAGATACAAATATGGTCTTTATTATATTAGAGCAAACTATCCCGAAATACTTTGAATTATTATTTTGGTGGCTACGGTTTACCACATTTTATTGTCGGAATTTCAGGATTTCAGGAAAGCCTTATAAGAGTTTCCTGTCGTTTTGTAGGAACCGAAAACCAATTCGGAGGCACCATAAAGAAAAAAGCTCAAAAGGCATTACTCTTTAAGAAGTTCAACAAAGTATGTAGAAGTTGGTCTGGGTTCGAATCCTGCCATCGTCATCTGAAAAAAAAAGACTTGTTCTTTTTCACGGCCCCCACCTCCGCGAGGGTCTGACAAGCCCTCCGAGAGTATCATTTGTCTTAAAAAACTTCTCAAAGTGCCGTTCGGATTCGGCAAAAAATTGTAGGTTCCCTTGTATGTGAAGAAATTAACACACACAGCATACATTGTTGAGAAGTTGGCCCTGGTTTACCTCCAGCTGTTGCGCCGCTCTATTTATTTATTTATGTAGAAGTTGCATCCATGGGGCCTCTAAATTGAACATCCTTTCATCCAGAGCCTTCTCCAGTCATTCGCATGTACTTGATCTTCAGCACATGTCTGGTCTGAGTAGTGTTTTCAAAAAGGATTCACTCTTGATTTCTGGCGAAGTTATTTCATGGGTTTTCTTTAGGTTTTTTATTTTCAAATGTGGAGCTTCTTAATCACGCAGATGTGCCTTATTTTGCTTACCTCAGGTCCTGCTTGGTAATGTCCCGATTTTTTGTGCCGAAAAATAAAACGGAATTGGATTCTAATCTTGAATTTTTTCGACCATAACACGCTAAAGCTGTTTCCCTGACAATCGAAGACTCACGATTTTTTAAAAATATTTTCAAACAACACTTCTCGGAGGGTTTGTCAGACCCTTGCGGATATAAGACAGCGAAAAACTTCTATTGCCTCACTCGGTATTTGAACCCGGGAGCCTGTCAACAGTATTCATACACATTTACCACTGCACCGCAGTGGTTCCTACCAATTTGCCTTACTTATCATAGGGAAACAATTAGCCGCGTCTAACCTGATGAACACCACTGTGTAATAAGAATACAAGACAAAAAAGAACGTCAAGAGGTGGCCTAATAACATAATTAAATCCTGTGGAACCTTATACAAGAACTGCCAACAAATTGTGTCAAATGTATTGTTCAAGACGCGATCCGCTACCAAACCTCGTACATCGTGATACGGGTCATTTCATCGTATTTGAATTTTTTTTTTTCCCCAAACATAAAACCTCTTTTATGGGGTCTTTATATTGACTGGTTTAAAAAGATGTAATAAACGAACCGATTGTCAAAATCATGCAAACAACATGTCAGAGTTCCCAGATTGTCTACCAAATATCCTCAGTTATAAAACATATTTTTTACGATACCTCAAAGAGCTATTCCTGATTTGAAATATTCTGTGACCAAACTACTGTTGGTACAAAATAATTCAGGAGATCATAAATATCTGATCAACTCATTGATGTCATAGATTATTTCCTTTATATTGTTCACCCGTCCCAATAATGAATACGCAATCCATAAGTAAGTTACTCATGACATGACTATAACCTTGAAAAGAAAAAAAATCTCTATTTCAAACAAGCCTGCAGGATGTATTCAAAGAAAAATCACTGCTCCCATCCTCTTTTGTCGCAGCATCCAGACGAAGTATAAATATTTATATCCTTCGTTTTATAACCGCAAAAAGGAAACATACTTCAGCGTAATAGTGCGGAGTCCTACAGCCCCAAACTCGAAAATTGCATGGTTTACCATCACGAAAAAAGAGCAATCGAAATTCCGCACTTAAATAACTTTATCCGATTTATGATTAAGACTTTTTTTGTTGCTCGAAGAGCATAAATTTCATGTGTTAGATACATTTTTGTAGTATGTTTTTCGCCCCTCTCGCAGAGAGACGTTTTTCTTTTTCTTTGCGTGAAATCAATGTGAGTCAATTGCAGTGCAATCATTAAAAGTAATTACTACTTTCAGAGCTGTAGTAAATGTTTTACGGCACTCTTGTGTATAGGCCTTAAACGTTGCGCTTTTTTTGCTTTCTTTTGCAATAAATATCTCAATCGGAATGAAGTTCCAGGTGGGTGGTTGTGGAATGCAGTGCAGCGGCAATGCCATTCGATTGATTTTCATTTTTATATGATTTTTATCGATACTACCAGCTGAGCAACGTTCATATAATATGATTGGATTTAATTGCCCACCCCCCCCCCCCTGCAAGAAGACACCGCTAAAAAAAATATATTCTTGAAAATTATTTTTATAGGAGTTATTAGGAGACTAGGCATTAAAACGCGTGCACAGTTTGAAGTGTTCAATTTAAGATTTTACTACTGTGTCGATATTTTTACTGTCACTAAATGCTCTTATTGGATCGATTAATTTGGGTTGCAAAAAAAAGGCGGAGAAAATGCAGAAATCGGTCATGGAAAGAAAAGCACTTGTCTTTTGAGTGGTCACTCTTTTATGAGTCTTTCGGGGTAAAAAGGGGTACACAACATTTTGAGCTAGATTCCTTTTATTGGCCACTAAGCAAAGGCATTATTGGGTGGATTCACTAAATTTATGAAAGCATTTTGTAGCTGCAATAAACCGGTAGACAAAAATTGGAAAACCAATTTGTGCAGGAAAATCATCCGTCAAAAAAAATTATCCTGTAGCCTGAATTCCGAAACCCAGCTGCTCACATCAAGAGTTCACTGTCACCGCAGGATCCATGACTCAGAAGATTACTTTTTTGGCAGTATTTCATGGTCTGCCGGGCATTGACTTCTTTAATTACTCATCGTTCCAAGGAATCCCATAAACTAGGCCGACCAACTCAAAAGACAACTCGCGTGTGCCATCGGAATGTGTCCCGTGCTCCCATAATGGCCCCCAACAAGATGCGAATTCCTCGCGCAAACAAGTCTATTTTCCCGAAAAAAAAGAAAAATATTTTATTATTTACTGAGTTCGACGACTTCCCAAAAGTAAGGCAAACAGTAATCCAATACGGCACCATTCTACGCAAGCACGTTCCGCCGATGAGCTATGCTTCTTCCTTTGAAAACATTTCGCCACATAATTCACAAGCTTCGCCGATGTTTGCCAAAATAAACAAACAGCCATATAAATACACCCGTCACACACACATACACATCAACAGTACACACTCGTGTCCCGACAACAAAAAGGCGTTTGTAGCGACAAACACTATCTGTTATCCGATAGAGACCGTAGTTCCTGCTGAATGCATAAATAGAAAATAAATTAATTTGTTAAGTTTCTTTGTAGCAAAATAAATTCATCTCCACTGGCCATGTACGTTTAATGTGGTCGGTCAATAGCTCTATGCGCAGCGCATATCGGCATCGTCCTCGCAATGAAGGATATCTTTTTCACTATCGCCGCAATAAAAAGTTTCACTGTGAAAAGTACTCGGCACACAAACCGACCGACTGTTAGAGGGAAACTAGGTTGCACATCCCAAGGAATGCAGTATTCGATATAGCAAAGCAGTTCCGCTACTGCAGCTGGCGGTGGTCGTATCCCTTAGCAAACTTTCCATTCGAACAAATTTGGTTGTGGATAAAGCAGGACAAAAAAAAAATCCCAACGACGACCAGAAACACCAAAAAGATTTACGACTGCAGGATACTGTAAGTTCTTTATATTGATATCCACTGGGCCGTGTCCCTGCCGCCCGGGCGACCGTATCGTTATCAGCGTTATATCCTCTTCCTAAGAGGAACTATATTTCGATGCTTAGTTTGGACATGAAAGTGTAGTTCCCCTCTTTGCCTCCTCTCGAACAGAGAACGCCATCAGAGATCATCTGCTGCAGTATAGTCAAGTCAGAGTCACACACAAAATGAATGGACAACGAATGGATATATGAATACAGCCATTAAAAATTTCTCATTTTGAGGTTAAGTGCTATTGTATGTAGTTCACAAGCAATAAGAAAGCAGTTAGATCCTAACACTTGAAAAAGGATACCTACTTTCGCTTTGGCCGCGCTTAACAAGGCTCTAGATACAACGGGACAGCGCCAAAAAAAATCCCTATGGGATTGTACAAGCTGGCCCCGTGCCAGTGGGTTGATTTTTCAATTCGATTTGTCCCAGGAGCAGAGTCGTCCTTAGTTCGTCCCATGCATCAAAAGGAATGCGACGGAAAGAGATTTTTAAGTTTTTGGCAAATCCTCTGGTGGACGTTGCGCTTAAGGATGCACTTTCGAAATGGAAATCCTTGTATAGAGAGAGATTTCTGTACGAGATAGGTGTAACACGCTATCGTGTTTCGGTGGACATACTTAATGGCAGCGTGAGAGCAACCAACTGGAAGAGGACGGGACTTTGCAGTGGGTTACTTGGCTTTGGATTTGCATAATTTTTACCATGGATTTGGGGATATTGTGCGAGAGTTCAAGGAAGGTCATTTGCTCTGAAGGGGCATTTAGCTGTTGGCACTAGATCACAGTGCTGAAAACTAAAATTGCTTCTAGAAATTATGTCATAAGGACATAATCATGCACTGACTGCTTTGCACGAGGTCCCGAGGTTCAAACCTGACCTGGGCAATAAATTTTTTTAACGTCCCACTTCCAAGAGGGTCAAAGAAACCCCTCGAGAGTATCATTTATAATGAGAGACCTCTAATTTCGCGCGCCGTTTGGAATCGGGGAAAAAATTCTGTCTCAGAAGACCTGGAACTACACAGTATGCTTTTAAACTCAGACGATGACTCTTCTGAGTTCCTAAGTTTTCAGCACATTCGATTCATTTTCCTGTTGGAGAGACTTTTGTTACTGGAATATGAGGATCTACCCCGATATTTTTTTAAAATCTGTATTATAGAAATAAAATCCAGAAAATTAAAATTTTGAACCGAAAAATTCCAAAGGTCTGGAATAGCTTCTTACAGTATTTAAAAAGGCTCTCATTCTTATACAGCTCGTCTAGAACACCCTGTTTGGGCTCACTAAATAGGATTTGAGGCAAGTTTGTGTATATAATAAAATTTCTGAGAAAAATTGCCTAGCATCAATGAAATAAAAAAAATTGTGTATAGGTACAAAGGTTTATTCGAGATTTCGTATTTGGAAAAATTTAAACTGTAGATTTTGTCCCATCCGAGATTTTTGTAAGATTTTCGAGTTTTTGTTTATTCTAGATGCCAATCGAGTGGTGTGATTCCCATTCGATATTCAACCAAAAAAAAAGTTTACAAATTTTGCACACAAGTGGGACAAAATCTATCCAAAACCGCTATGTTACTTGAAGTGACTTAAATTCAGTATAGTGAAGATTTAAAAAAAAAAAAAAAAACAGTTGTATTGGTCTTTGCCACTTTGTCCCAACACTATCCAATCCAGGACTAAATTCAATCATTAAGCTGCTCCGGTTTAAAGAGTCCAGAAAAATGGCGAAAATAAAGTCTCTTAAACAAAATTTAGTATAGTGGACAACAAGTGTCCCACATTCAGTTCCTACGAACGATTTAGTCCCAAAGAAAAAAACGAAAATACTTTTGAGTGAAAATTTGTATTTGAGTTCAACTAGATTTGACCAAAATCTGCCATGTACTTGTACGTGTTAGACTATTTCATAGCCTATATTTCGTGAAACTGTACGATTATTAATTCTTGGCAGATTTTTTACAGTTCTCCTAATGGTCCCTCCATACTAGAGGTGGCCAAAACCAAAATCTAAAAGTAGTTCAGAATTCCTTATTACAAAAAAGGAAGCAACAATTGCTTACAAGATTTCTTATAAATATTCCTAAAACATTTTGCAACCGTCCCAAAGAACTGGTTTTTCTTTGTTTCACATTTTGCTGTTTCTGCTCAAAAAAAAGACTCACCGTATAAAAAAAATTTTAATTAAGAACAACGGTCCCAAAATCAACCCAGATTTAATTACTTTTCAGTGTTTGGAAATTTCTGTGTTCGCATTTGATGTTGCCTAAAATCGTTACATTTAAAATTGTCCCAAAGAAAATTAGTTTAAAGCAACTGGTACCTGTATCATATTATATTTCAGCATTAAGCAACTGGTAGTTAGTCTCAAAGGGTGTGGGTTTTAGCCTCTGTACAGGTAAAGATTCTACATACAAGGCATAAGAATAGGCCGCATAAGTGAAGAGAGTTTGGCACGCAAAGATGCCCATGATCAACAAAGCTCTACAATAGGTCTTAAAGCTATTTGTCCCAATAACAACAAAGCTCTACAATAGGTCTTAAAGCTACTTATCTCAATATTTTTTGAATGCAAATTGAGGCTTACAATAAAGTCTGCCTGTAAAGACAATTGAAGAATGGACTCTGAACATAACTTGAAATTAATACTTTTACTTGTCTTTAAACCAGCCGGAAAGAGAAAGGTTTATAGCAGCTTCCTTCCCAACCCAACTTTCACTTTAAAAGATGCTTAGAGCTTCCGCACAACAACTGATCTTCCTGAAGGTCGTTCAATTTCTGCAATAGTCTGAAAAACACAAGCGTTATGTTAGTTGAGCATGTTATGAGCCTTTGTCAGTCTTGAGACAGAAAAAATATTACTATTTACGGCTTCAACTTGACGGTCGCGTGTGAATGTGTATAGAAATGGGCTCCACCGTTATTACAGACAACGACACTAACCCGGAGCTCTAACGAAGAATAACTTTTGCTTATCGCTGCTTCTTTGGGCTAAGAAAGCAAGTGAGTAGCATAGTGAGTGACCCTTTATAAGACCCTCACTGTCCAAGTCGGTCCCGTGGTTAGTATGTGGGACTATTGGGCACGAGGTCCCGGGTTTGAATCCCAACCAGGGCAAAACAAAACTTTTCGGGCCAATCTCCGTGAGGGTCTGAAAAAACACCATACAGAACCCTGTGAGACCTCATAATTAGTCGTTCGGAATCCGAAAAAAATGCAAAAAAAATTAGGTCCCCTCCATGTTTGGTTATAAGAGCTCTTATAACCATACATGGAGGGGACCTAATTTTTTCTGTCAGGCGAGGGAAGTAGAGGAGCATCGAGACATGGGTTGACATTGACATAGGTCAATTGGGACGACACCTCATCAAACTTTGCGTGCAAACCTGGAAACGCGTATAAACAGGGGAGGGTTGGAAGCTTGTTGGCTGAGGGTCAGGTCAAAAATGCCACCTAATGAATGAAGAATGCGTAAACAAGCCAAATTGTTGAATTTGGGACGACCATAATCCACACGAGATCGACCATAGTCAAATGACATTTTGGGCTGGCGTTATCGGTCCATACTTCTTGGGAACGAAGCTAGTCAACGGGGAGTTCTAGCGATATCTATCGGTCAAGTGTAACCAGTTTATATTGACCCAAATTGGATGATATGGGCACCTGAGGCATGTGGTTTCAACAGAGCGGCGCTACGTGTCCTCAAGCCCATATCAGGACATTTGGCATAATCCATTAAATTTAATGCCTTTAACGCGTTATAAATTTAATGCTTCTTATTACTATACTAAGAACTAATGCAAAGATCTATGGGCCATTTGAGGCTCACTGTTGTCAATTCGTGAAGGCTAAGATTATTCACCAGCCAAGGAAAGTAGTATTAAGTACATAATCGAAAGAAAAATTTGACATTGTGCTGCGAACGTGGGGTTCAGCACCTTTTGTACGAGTGTGTAAAATGTGTTTAGTTTATGTTTTTTCGAACTTAGTTCGGAACTTGTCAGATTTAAGTTTAAAAGTCATTCTGTAAGCTCTTGTTTTGCACCACCTTATACAACTTTTAATAAAGCTGGAAGAGTGCCTTTTTTATGATATATGTGCCTTGGACCATGAGCCTTAGACCGCTATGAGTACAGTTCACTTTTGGAAAAATTTTCAAACAAAACGGTTGGACTAATTCTGCTGTGTATAAGGCTGTGTTTTTTTCTTTTGAATATCCTTACACTTGTAAGTCCAACGATCTCCTGCAAAGGCGCTTCACTAAGTGAGGTGACGGGAGTGACGACTCAGCGGTATCCGCCTTTTAGCTATCCCCTATCCTGGCCAAAATCACAAATGAATGGAGAACCTAAGATTCTTCTTCTCTAGGTGGCATTGGCAATTGCCTTAGATCAACTCGTAGTCTCTATGACTATGGTCGGGGCATGGCGTCTGGAGGCCCCAATTTTCACTTAGAAAAACAATAAACACGCTGCTCTTGCGAATCTTCTATCGACTCCGTCGGCAAACTGAGCGTGAGTGAGGCTGCTACTCAAGGGACTGCTGCTGAGGTGGTAAGACTCGGTTTACTTTTTTTTATGGTTGAACGGAGTCCGAAAGTGGTGGGCTCTGCGTTCCGCCTGACTAAGGGACAGCGGAAGAGGAAAAGGAATCAGCTGACCAATTGCCGGCGCAAAGAAGCTTTACTAGCTGAAGGCGCA
This sequence comes from Neoascia interrupta, assembly GCA_947623515.1. Taxonomy (NCBI): domain Eukaryota; kingdom Metazoa; phylum Arthropoda; class Insecta; order Diptera; family Syrphidae; genus Neoascia; species Neoascia interrupta. The sequence continues at coordinate 19,413,333 of OX392462.1, read as the reverse complement.
AGTATTGCGGTCAACGCTTCAGCGGCGCCTATGAGCTAGGACAGGTCGGTGGAAGTCTCGCACACTGAAACAAGCCAGTCCTTTACTTGAGCAACGGCTCCTCTTCTGATTTACAAACACAGTTCCTGGCGCTGACGTTGTGAGTGACGAACATCTAAGCCCTTCTTTGATGTCGGTAGTACAATGCATGGTAGTACAATGCATCAGGAGTTGCGTCTGAGTACTCCAGAGTAGTAGCAACCTTCGAAATAAAGTCTAACAATCAGACCTCTTGTAGCGAAAACATCTTGATTTATTTCAGAGCCATTTGATTAACTAAAAGCAAGTGGTGAAACACCTAAAAAGGACTCAAGGTTTAGACTTAAGAACAAAAAAGGGAGCAAAGACTTTTAATTTTGAAAATTACTGGAAAAATAACTCCTTTGATAACTTCATTGTGACTGGAGTTATCAGCCCGAGGACCTTTATCATGATAACCCGTTTTGGGTCATCCGAGTCATTTAGTATGTCACCAACCGATTTCATTGGTAATTAGTTGACCCGAAAACCGTTTTTGTGTGATCCACAGTCAACAGAGTTGGGGTTGGCCAGTCAGAGACTTTTTTAAAGAGTAATGTCCCGTGACTGTTGAATTCCAGATAGGGATGTTGGTATTAATTGGATCGGTATAACCCCACGACAAAAAGATAGTGGGTCAGTATAAGGAGTAGCCCTAAGTGAGGCCAAGGCACGGTATGAATCCGTTTTCATTGCCATTCAGGTAAAAATTAGCCTCGAGGAGTGCAGGGGTTTTGGCATATGAACTTCTGCCGGAGTAGAATTCTTTAGCAGATGCTGATGCAGGGTAACCGTTTTCGGTGGAAACTTGTACTGTGAAAACATGCTTGTTCTTAAAATTTCTATTATAAAAACTCACTTTTAAAAAAACTTTTTCTTAAATTATCGTCACTCATAATCCTATGCTTCCAAAATAAATGGCTCTATGATTTCATAGGGACATAAAGTCGTCAGCAAAGTCAAATAACTCTGCATATGTTGCTTATGTTTATTAGTGGACTTTAGGTAGATGTAAGATAAGGTGCTCAAAATTAATTGGTACTTAAACAGTTGAGACTTGGCATTAACAAAACTTCGAAGTCGTATATTGGGCTTATGGGAATAAATCAAGCTTTTAAAATCCGAAATTTTAATAAAATGGGTTTTCCAATAAAGATACAGAGCGGCTTATGGTAGAAATCTTCGACTAGGGTAATTTAAGACCCTTTTTTGGAATTTCTGAAAAATTGAGTTCTGAAGTTTTAGGGGGAAATTCAGCATATTCAAACCAACTTTTTGCGATAAGCAAACTTTTTACTACATTTTCTGTTGGACATAGAAAGCAAGAAAAAAATTTTATATCAAATTATGACCCAGCCATCACTTATTTAAGTAAACTTTTCCAGGTTAGTTGCTCAAAAGTAGGCAGTAACCCAAAAACTACAGTTTTCATAATATAATTTCTATAGCCATAGCATTTTATAGACTTTGGTTGCTCAGCCTTTGTTCTTAGAAGGTACACAGAACAGAGGAAAATACTATGCTGCTGATCCGCCTTCTCCCGCATAACAAAATTAGAATCACCGTCTAAGTCCGGATGCATCATGTCTATAATAGCTTGAGTAAGCCAGAATCTCTCTTGCCTCTTCTTCGAAACTATATTTTATCCTAACGATATCCCATTGGAAAAATAATCATGAAGCATTGACGGAACTCAATTTACCTATTTATTCCTTAAAGCTTGTGACTCCTTGAACATTGTCTTCTATACTAGTTTCAACTCCGAGGCACTTGCAAAATATCGTACTCTCCTCACGGTACGCCCATCTGCTGATAAAACACGCAAACACAAATCACTTTTGATCTTTCACCCTGCCTTTAGTAAATTACATATTCATAAAAGCCTTTCACCTGGGCCCCCAAAAAAAAAAAAAAAAAAACAAAAAACTAAAATCCCCACATGCCTACACAAATTCTTCGATCGCACAATGTATCCAAGTATCTACAAGGATGCTTGATGCCGATGGCAAACAACATCTTTCCTTTAAAGTCTCCCGTTAATGCCTTCTATTCTCTTGATTATTTATTTGATTTGAATTGAAATTGACGCCTAAACTTGTGTACGAATCTGTGTATGCACGTAATTTACTACAATCGACAATCGGAACATTAAACGCTTGTAAGCGCTGGTGTTGCAAATTCCACGCGTCCCGTCTTTATTGCCGCAAAAGTGCGCTTCCCACTAGGAGGGTCTAGGAGCAGGAGGAGGTTGCAATGCACTGTACATGCAGATACACTCGGGCTGCCACAGCTGTATTTACTAGCGATACAAACGTTTAGCCATCTGCCCGAAGTGTACTCTGAAGATGTCTTCAATTCAACCGTACACGAGTCGACATACCGAATAGAAATCTGCAATAGATGACGACGGGCCCGGCGACACAACGATCGCAACAAGCTCGAGAAGACGACCAAAGACAGCAATTTCGATTGAATGTAATTTATTAATTAAATTGATATGAATACGATTAAATGCTCCTTCGAGTGTATAGGATGATGGTACATAAAATTTTATCGAGCAGATACTTTGCCCATTCGATTTGAATTGTGAAGAACGTTTACGAGTACAGTAGACAGGGCATACCTATACCTACCATATGAGTCGGATATAAAGTGGAGTATTTCTTTGATTTGAAGGAGGCGGATGACACAAACACACTCGCAGATGGATGATGGGCAGGCCAAGTAAACAGGAAGAACGTGTGTTATTTATGAAGAGCGAGCTCATCTTTCCGATGTCGAATTGGATGTTTTGTTGCTATGCTGGAGTGGTGGAGTTCATTTAGAATTTGGGGAAATTTTCCAACTTTATGTGGATTCAATAAATCTTTCCTTTGAAGGTTATTTTTGAATGGATTGGATGGGTTCATGTTAGGTAGGAGCAGAGTCTGCAATAGCTGCCCAACTAATCAGCATATTTCAACGAGAATCGCGGCTGCTTGTTTTTCTTCCTACAAGCCATGACACCCTTTTCGTGTTGGCCAAGTCAAGTGTGCCTACAAGTCTGCGACCAGAGATCATTAGCCTCGAAAAGAATTCCAATTCGAGGTTTTATTTTTTCTCTTATACTATACCATGTTCATGTCAGCCATTAGAGATGGCTGACTAAAAACATTTAGATTCTTCTTAAGACAAACGGTGAAACAGAAGAGAACGTCTGACTAGAAAAACTAACCAGCCACACAGTACCTACACACATCAAAGTCAAGTCACTAGAGAGATAAAGGTCTGAGACGCTTATACAAGGCCTTAATTCTCTTCTTAGTTGTTGGTTTTTTTTCGTATCTACTGTCCAACATGAACACGTTTCTATCTCTTTGACCACGAGATACTTTACTACATATACTACCACTACGACACAGATGGACGGCCTTTAACGACCTTGCGATCGTTGATCGTCAACATGCTTCGTGCGGAGAGTCCAAGTCCAGCAGAGAGAAAGAGTGGTTGTTGCTAAACTTGTGTTGTTGTTTTTGGTTTTTTTTTTCTGTTTTTTCGTCTTAATAAACAAAAACAAGTTGCTCTGGCCAGTTGGTAGCTTGCGCTGAGGTTAATGTGAGGTGAGCTGGCCGAGAGCATCGGTATCTTTATTACCAATTTACTGCATGTGTGCACAGTAGAGATACATCTTATTTTTTGGCAGCAATCCAGGAGATGGCAAGAGTATCGAGACACCTGGTCTTGGGGTCCGGTCGGTCTTGTGTGGTTTCCCGGAAAAAGGCCAAGTAAGATTGAATTAGTTTGTGCTATTGATTAGACCAATCGATATGCTCTCAAATTAAGCCATTAAATAAAGAAGGGAAAGGTTTTATTGGTGATCTTTAGTGCAGATTTTAACTGAAGTCATATCGTATTGTAAGTGGTAAGTTTTTTTTTGAAGCTTTTAGATTGCAAATTTTACTATATTCTGGCTTTGAAGTGCTATTAAAAATCGGATTAAGAAATAGTTTAACGACTTTGGTTCATGTCTGCCTTTTTTTTACAACTTTCTTGCTTGTCATGTAATACGAGCTTGTTTATATATTAGTCAAGTTGAGCTTAAATAAAAGAAGACAAGTTTTCCTTCTCTTTGGCAGTTTAGAACGTTTTTACTAAGAACGAACCTATTGCTAAAAAAAACCTATGGCTAAAAAACTTCTTCCACTTCCAAACTTCTTCCAAAAGATCAATCGCCGTCTTAGCAGCAACGCGTTTTTCCTTAACATGCAGTCTGGCGTCGACATTGTGTGAGATAAGAAAACTGAGGTACTAAAACTCTTTTACAGCTTCGATGTATGTTCCTTGAACTACTGGGATTTTAAAAAATTAGTTGTTTTGATTTAGAGGTATTAAATTCAGTTCCCCACAGGTTACAAAAACGCTTGAGCTTTTTAATCTTCAGCTGAAGTGAAATTTGATTGTCAGCTAATAAAACAAGACCATCGGCGAAAAGAAGGACTTTTAGTAGCAAGCCCCCAAATCTTACCCCCTGGCATGTCTTCCCAGACGTCTTAAATTAAAAGAGCGAAAATGATAGGACTGAGATCACAACCTTGGGAAACACCTGTAAGGATGCTAAAAAAGTTGAACATGCAACTGCCATTCCACAGAGCTGCCGGGGTATCTGTAAGAAGAATTTTATAAACTCGCAGGAACTTCGTTGACAAGCCAAAGGTTTGTAAAGCAACAAGCTTCTGTTAATTGATTCAAATGCCGCTTTAAAGTCAACAACAGAGTGTTTTTTTTCATCAACATACTTTTTAGCCACAGAAGTCAGCACATAAATTTGTACAGTTGTTGAGATCCCAGAACGAAAGCTTGAAAAATGCTTAGAAGATTGTTACTCTCAATCCAGCCTTTTAGCCCACGGTTAATAATCTTTGTGAGCACTTTTCCTAAGCCTCTTAAAATTGAGTTTCCTCTCTAAATCTCGGGTACATCAGGATTTCCATTTTTATAAATTGCACAGATTATTGACTTCAAAAAATTAGGGCAGTTTTTCCATCTACAAGTTTGTTAAAAAAGTGCAAAAGCATTTTTATAAACTTAGGTGATGAGTTTTTGTAGAGCTGCACTGGGATCCCGTGAAGTCCTGCTGTTTTATTATTTTTTAAAAATGTTTGCTTGTTTTGGAGCTCAAGCCACGCAATAGGCTGATCTAACTCAGAAATTAACACAAGCGGTTCGGCATAATAGAAGACTGCAGTATAAGTTCTGGGTCGAAAGAGTTGCTGAAAGTGAGCCGCAAAGGCAACCACCCCAACAGCCAACCACATAAGTTCTGGGTCGAAAGAGTTGCTGAAAGTGAGCCGCAAAGGCAACCACTCCAACAGCCGAGGCTTAAATCGGTTACAGCCTCCCAATTGCCTTACCTTCATCCAGAATAGCTAAGTGCATCCTTACGTGCATTAAGGCTTGATGCGATTTGAGTAAAATGGTTTTTACGTTTATTAATGCACAATATTTTGAGCTTCTTATTAGCCAAAATATAAAGTGACCTAAGAATTCAATTCATTAGCTTTATTCAAATACTAAAAGAAAAAGTTAACCAAAAAAACATCTGAAATGAGGAAATCTGTTGTGATGCAATCTGAAATGATGCAATCTGCAGAATTATCCTTTTAAAATTATCCTTTTGCAAGCTACAGATCAAGATAGTGAATGTATTTTAATTGGCTTGAGCGCATCACTGGATATTTTGCAGCCCACTTGTTCCCCCTGAATTACACCGTTCAAATAACATCGTTATTCGTTATGATAAATATTACAAAAAGTCAGTGCAAAGCAAAGCTAGCCCCTGAACAGAGACATGAAATGGTCAATACTTCATTTATAGGATACTTAACTGGGTATAGAGTGTTTCCACCATACATAAAACGGAGATTAACGTAGGAAGATTCAAAGTTAGTTTTGTTATGTGGCGACAAGACATAAAAGACATGCAGGAATCGTTGAATGCACCCATCGATTACGAACACACCCGCTCGATTCACTAAACGAACATACCCAACTGTCATTTCAGTCAGCTGGCATATTTGATGTTCGAATTTCGATAAAGCAAAATTCCCCTCCATGGAATTCAGCGCAAGAGTACCAATGGAAAATTACCAAAGGAGGAGTATGCAACGTACTAGAAGCTGCTTAAATTTGTATAAATACACGGGTGACAGGCTTGAACGAGACAGTTACATTTTAAACGTTGACTTGTGAAAATCCGGAATAAAGTCAGAAGTGATTGAATTAAAATAAAGTGTTGAATTATAATTAGTAAAGTTTGTTTGATAAATAAAGTGTTTCATTGTGAAGTTATAAAAGTGAAATTGAGTTTTATTCGACGAGCCCCAGGCCGAAAATATTACAGTTTAGTGTTTTCACCGGAAAAAGAGAGATTAACTCGATTAGCTCTCATCTTTTTTTATTTCTCAATGACAATCTGTGGTGTTGAATGGCAAAGTCTTGTTCCCGGCATATCTGCTGGTAAACATTAGTTTTTTCTCGCTTCTGGACAATTCCGATAATCTGTCAGATTAAAAAAAAAACAATTTTTTTTAATTGCGATCAAATTTTGGATTCTATGAAACGAAATAACCCAAAAAAAAATAGAGAAACAAAACATCAGATATGTCGATTGGGATTCCGGTTCGAAAATTCCATAGATTACCAACCAGCTAACATCAACAAGCAGCATGAACAACAGCATTAACCATTCTGTTACAGTGTACATACCTTAGTCCATTTTACTTTTTTGACAGGTCCAATCACATTTACATAAACAGCAACATCAACCTTCTGCTCATCCCTTTACGCAACGCAACAAACATACAGTTGTTTTAATCATACCCAGCTGTCAACAAAAGGTTTGTTTGATTTGTTTCGTCAGAAAACGAAAAGTATGTGTAGAATTCTGTCCCCCGTGAAAAGATTTAAACAGATCTTTTACCACGGCTGTCAAAATCTTTCACATTTATCGACCGCGGGATGCCAAGCAAATTGCGTTTTTATATGAAAAAAAAAATCAATAGTTTCTGTAGAACTGCGAATTACTAATAAAATATACTCAACCTAGAGTGTGCCGATAAGGAAAGGAGTTATTGTGCTTATTACTTACTTACTTACTTAAGGTGGCGCTACAGTCCGGGGTGGACCTGGGCCTCAGCCAACAAGCTTCGCCAGCCAGCTCTGTCTCTAGCTAGCCGTCTCCAGTTTTGCACGCGAAGTTGGCTGAGGTCCCCTTCCACTTGCGTGCGCCACCTGAGTCTCGGTGCTCCTCTACCGCGTGGTCCCTGCGGTGTGGATTCGAAGATTTTCCGGGCCGGGGCGTTGGTGTCCATCCGCTCTAGAAGACCCAGCCATCGTAGACGTTGTGTTTTGACTCTTTTGGCTAGGTCGGTATCGCTGTACAGCCCGTACAGTTCGATGTTATATCTCCTCCTCCACTCTCCGTCTATGCAGACGGAGACGAATTTTCCTCTCGAAGCAGCCTAAAGTGTTTTCATCCGCCTTTGACAGGGTCCATGCTTCTGCACCGTAAAGCAGGACTGGAATGATGAGGGTCTTATACATGGACACTTTAGTTGCTCGAGAGAGGGCTTTGCTACTCAATTGCCTTCTTAGCCCAAAGAAACAGCGATTGGCAAGAGTTATCCTTCGTTTGATTTCGGCGCTGGTGTCATTGTCTGAATTGATAGCGGAACCCAGGTAGACAAAGTCCCTAACTACCTCAAAGTTATAGCTGTCGATGGTGATGTTTTGTCCAAGACGTCGGTGTTGGGTGTCTTTTCTTGATGACAGCATATACTTGGTTTTGCCCTCATTGACTGCTAAACCCATATTCGCCGCTTCCGTCCCAATACTCACGAAGGCTTCACTGACATCACGCTTTGTTCTACCGATTATGTCAATGTCGTCTGCGTATGCAAGTAGTTGAACGGACTTTTGAAAGATTGTACCTCTGGTGTTGGCGCGAGAGTTCTGCACAATTCTCTCAAGTATGATGTTAAAGAAGTCGCATGACAGCGCGTCGTCTTGTCTAAATCCTTTTTTGACATCAAAGGGGTCGGTGAGGTCTTTGCCGACCTTGACGGAACAGCGTGAGTTTTCCATCGTCATCCTGCACAGACTGACGAGTTTGGCAGGGATGCCAAAACTAGACATTGCGCTATATAGCTCGTCTCTATAGATGCTGTCATACGCGGCCTTGAAATCGATGAAGAGGTGGTGTGTATCGATTTGGAATTCCTGGGTTTTCTCCAAGATCTGCCGCAGTGTGAATATTTGATCGATGGTGGACTTTCCTGGCCTAAAGCCACACTGATATGTGCCTATCAGATTGTTGACAAACGGCTTCAGGCGTTCACACAGTACAGCAGAAAAGATCTTGTATGCGATTCCTTATCGCATATCTTATTGTGCTTATTCCGTTCTTTAAATTTACCCAAAAATTATTTAAATAAAATATGTGGAAAATATCGAAAAAGTGTTCCGAAGATATGATCTCCATTTTTTGCTAAATCCATTTATTGCTAAATTTTGATGAATTTCGGCCACTAAATATTCGGCCCCGGGCTAAAACGAGGCCGAGTGTTGTGACAAATTAAATGAAATTGCTCTTCATACTACCCGGTGGATTCAGTCAAAACCGTTTTTACGTTTGAATTCACTACTCAAAATCATAACAGAATTCTTGATTGCTTGGATTTTGCCCGATGAATTTTTTCCTGATAGCTTATGAAAAAAATTTTAAATATCTGAATTCCTAACTTCTTTTTAAGTTTTAACACAGTTTTCATCCTCAGTACTATTAATACTGCATCGGACTGCACCGTTTGAAATCAGCAGCAATCTTCGCACTACTTTCAGTTCTCGAAGTCATGAGCACAAGTTAAGTATTAATCGCTCATTTGACTGCGCCTATAAGACTTGAAACAGTCTGCAAATTACGACGTTTTATGTCTTTTATTATTCTAATCAACGAAGAAGAAATTATTTCTGAAAGTTAACCTTTCAAAGGTAGTAAAATGCCTTCTCAGTTGATTACCTTGCTTGACTATCGCGGCGGTAAGTCAGTAAAATTTTAAAATCATCAAGAAACGTTTAAGTTTCTTAAGATCTCACCGACTGAAATCCTTTATTCATTATCGCATTTCGGCACGTGCCCATACAACCTATAATCAAGTTTCAAAATGTATTATATGCCACTTATCTAGGATCCACTCGTAATCAAACTGGTTTATTATGCTTCGACTAAAACTCTACACAAATTAAAAACCACAAAAAAAACATAAGAAAATCAATGTCACTACCGCCTTCACAAATGGTTTATAGGCCTTCTTCTTACGGATTCGCAATAGCCATCAAACTATTGACAAATAATAGAACACACGCAGTTATACACAAGATATTAATCAGGAAAAAAAAACCGATTGACAGTGTGTGTATCTTATTCATTAGACGTCAAAATGACATCGAGGTAATTTTTGATCATTCCTATTTTTATTCGTAAAAGATTCGCATTCCATGCGACGACTCTCAAAGACATTAAAAATATGCTCAACCCTGTCTCGTTTCTTTCTCTCTCCCTTTTGACTAAGTGATCAGATCTACGATCTATACACATGCTAAATGCTAAAACTAGTCGACTAAGAGACACTTATTTTTGACAGCTTGTCAATCGTTTCGTCAATTAATTATGCTGTTCTAGGTGAGTCAAGGTCGACAAACCCGTTGCCCCAGCAATCGAACTTAAGCCCAAGCAAGATCTTTCTTTGACAGTTGAATCTGAGTTTGATCTCGGAAATAATGCAAAACATCTAGCAGGCAACGTCAACGTGTGCGATTCGTTACTGATAAGCGACCGTCGACTTGTGCGATGCTATAGCAGGCGCAATGATTGCTGTTTGCATCAAGAATGGAGACTCGGCAGCACAGACACCCTATGCTAATCTAATTTTGAAATGTATCATATTTTTTTACGTGCGGTTTCGTTGAAATGACTAGATAATTTATTATAAAGTAGGCGTAACCGCAAACGAATAGCTGGCGCCATCTAAATCCGTAAAAATGCTTACGGGGCAAAGTCAAATTAAATTGTAAAAAAAAAAAAATAATAATAATACAAATCCTTGAGTTGAATATTATCATCGGAATCATAATTATTGTTGTTTTACTACTAGTGCTGATTGTGTGAAGTCACAACGTGTTTTTTTTTAAGTCGGGTGTAAAAAAAAACTTTAAATCCGCACAACAACACGATGAAAACAGGGTGTTCCAGAGCGTATTGTTTAGAGTGAACAGTGAACGAACACCAATAAAAAATTACAATTTGATCTCATATGTTATCAGTATTGCGGCTCGCATATAAAATACATAAAACAACATGATGTAATGTCATCATTCATTATCATTAATAGAATAAAGTATCTTAAGATAGAAGGTATAATCGTTGAAAATATATTACAAATACCTTAACTACTTTATCGAAAATCTGTAGTTTCTTCAGAATTTGTTAAATGAAATGTGTTACTCTGGGGAGATTGTAGAATTGTAGTTTTTTCCAGTGACTTTGAAATGTTGTGCATGTTTTTTTCTGCTAAAACCTTCTTAATTTTTCTGCTCCAACTTGTTTTACCCATCCGAAAAGAATTATTGTTAATTGTAATTTATTTACTTAACAATAAAGAAAATAATAATAATAAATATAATTTTCAAGAAACTTCTTTTTCTCCATTTTCACCGATTTTCAGCAACCACGGTTCTTTTTATCACAGCAACTACGGAGCTTTCCGACTTTTTTGCCAATGGACAAAAAGATATAAGGAAAATAAGTAACTTATGTAAACCTGGTGCCATTCAGCATCAAAGTCACTGACTTATCCAACAGCTCTCGAACATTTATGAAAGCAACTGAACATATTCAGGAAAAAATTTCTTTACTGACAATTTTTGTCAGATGAACTTTATTTGTTTTTCTTAAATGGGAAATGCAATTCGACAAATAATTCTCGGCACATTCATTTCTGCTCACAAAATTGATACATATGATTTTATATCTTACCAAAACCCTCACAAAAGTGCTTAATGAATTAATAATTTTAAATGAATTTTTAGGACGTTATAAACTGTCGATAAACTGATTAATTTAAATAGTTAAAATATTTTTAAGTCTTGTGCGTTAAACCAATTCGCGCCCAAATTAGTTATATCGATATCATAGAACTTGTGATCGTGATTATAACGCGGTCCTATTAACTTAGAAGAGAAATCGTGAGAAGTTGTGGATTCTCGTTTTCACCTGGAAGTATTTTTTATTAAGTCTTTAAGGGCTTAGTTTACTTCGGGTTTGCATGAGGTTTGTCCACCTTTGCAATGAATGCTCTTTTGAATACTGTTTGCTGATTTCGCGCTTTTTTGTACCAGATTTTATTATATCCATCATTGCTATTCAGTTTGAGTCTAAAGACATGGGGTTTAATTTCAGATGGTTTTTGCTTACGAGACTTTAAAACGAAAGATTACGAAAAAGGAATCTTGGAATAGCAGATCTTCTTACGATGATACACCACTTAGGCCTGTTTTTTCGGTGCAGAGCTTAAGCCCAGCTTAAACCAAGATTAAACTGTTTAACCTTGAACAAAGCGGATCTGGAGCTAGGTTAGGTTAGGTTAAACAGGGGTGTGGTGAAAAGGACCACACAGACACTAGGCACCAAAGCGGGACCATCGCGATCCCTGGGGAACCAGTTGAAAATAACATTTAAAGAGCAAAAACAACCTAAACATTCATCGTGAAACAGCCAATTTCCCTGTAAAAGCCAAGAAGGCCCTGAAGTTTGTGCCGTGTACCTCTTCCAAACTTCCAAAGAAATATTCTCCTAAATTTCTGCGAACTCGCGAAATTGCTCGCTTTCGCACAGTTTGTGTGCTATGTCCTCAACCGCCTGCAGATCACTGCAGATTCGACAAATATCTGTGTCAGAAAGCCCGAGCCTCGTTGCGTGTTTTCTCAGGAGACAATGACTATATCAGATTTGATATTGATCGATTCCATTGCCTTGAGGGTAGCCTGGATATCGATGAAAAAAACGATATCCCTGCCGGATATCGATCTCATCTGCGAAAGCTTGGCCGCCCTAAAAATAGCCAGAACCTCTGATTGGAAGACACTGCATGTATCCGGTAGCTTTAAGGATACATTTAGTTTCGGGTCTTTTGAGAAGATACCAGAACCTGTTCCTTCCCCTGTTTTCGAACCGTCTGTGAAAATTGCAATTTAATTAGGTCTGACAATTGCATTATTTTCCCAGTCTTCCCTCACTGGATAAATGACGCCATACGGTGTGTCAAAGTCGACAAGGGAGGGAATTTCATCCGTTAAAGTTGGATTGCCTGGCAGTATCTCCGACAGGATCGAGCCGTGCCCGTAGATACTGCTCTTGAAGTTGTTTAAGTTAGTGAGCCGTAGCGCACTATTGCCAGCAAGTTTTTTTATCTGCAGATCAAGCAGTATTAGTTTCAGCAGAGTGTTCAGAGCTTCCGTAGGTGTAGCACGGAGCGCACCCGTGAAAGCTATGCAAGCCAGTCTTTGAACCGCTAATAATCTGGATCAGGAGTTAACACAGCGAGCATTTTTTTTAGTGCAGAGTTACACCCGATAATAATGTTGTCGAAATCTTCGACTGTCGAAATTTTTGACTCTCCCAGTTATCAATTTAGAGACAAGAAGTTTGAGCTGTTCTCAAATGCCACAGGAACACTCAGAGCAACAGCTTTTTCTCATAGAAAAACAAGTGAAAAAGTTCGGACTGTTCTTCATAGTTTGATCCGGGAATAACCCATCAAAGTTGGCGTTTAGCCGAGATAAACCCCGGATTGCAATTGAATAAGTGATTTTTGGGGTTAATCTGAACTTAACTCCAAAACTAAGATAACCTCGCCCCGAAATACTGCCCCTAAGGCCAGGATTCGATTAAACTTAATAAATTGTTACTAAACTTAATAAAAGCGCTAGGGTGCAGATTTTCTACTGAAATAATCAACCCACCTAAAGAAACTTAAAGAGAAGGTTTGAACTGTTCTTCAGAGTAATTTTAGTGTTAGCCCAAAAAGTTAAGCCAAGACTAACACCAGACTAAAATTGTCTTTGAAAAATATTATTTTATAATTAACTCCTCGCTAATTACAAAAGGGAAAAAGAAAAAGATTCTCATGACAAATGGGGCCGTGAAGAAACGGTTGACCTACCAGGTTTACCCAACCGAGGCGAGCTTAAGGCTCCGATACTTGGGCTTAACTTTGCTTGACTCTTAAACTAGGACGACTTTATATAAAAAAAGAACTCTTGTGCATGGCACTGTTGGATCTTTTGGGAAATCCTCCTCTTGTTAAAGTTAAGGTTCTGAATGCTGAATTTATTGTCTGAAATTAAAGGTGCCCAGATTAAAGAATGTCTTGATTAAGAGGCTTTGTCGTAGATCTTTAAATTACTTCGTTTCTTACAGTGATCAAAGTTTTTTGATCCTCCGTTTTTTTGAGTCAAAATGGAAAAATGTGGGTTTCATTTCACATCATCTTTACGAACGGGAAAATACACAAAAAATGAGACTGACCTCTCGTTGAGCCTTTGCTCTTTTGAATGGAATGAACTTCAAAATACTGCGACTATAAAAGAAAGAAATGAGGTCGGAAAGTTCTGTTTTCCCAACCTAGTGATGCTTTTCGTTCAAGTGTCGTGAAAGACCTAAATCTAAGAAAAAATGAGCAAAATTCACAGCAATATGTTGGACGGTCGCCAGTTCAAGATTCGTAGGACAACTTAGACTGATTATAGCCGCTTCAAATGATTCCCTTTCTTCGAACGCTGCATGACAATTTGGGCATAGAAAATTATAGTCAAGGCGAGTGTTGCATTTCCCGACTGTGGACTTAAACTAGTGGGAATGGGTATGTACATCAATTCTGTGATCATACTATTGTGTGATAGACACACCCCCTTGCTTAAGGCTAGGTTAAAACCAGCAAAACAAAGCAAACGGCCCCTTGCTTAAGGCTAGGATGGTTTTATGTGCAAGGCTCTGCCCACAAACACCATCAAAAAATTGTGGGCGATGACTCTTAAGATTTTATTTTCTAGGAGAGTAAACAAATTGGAAAAAAATATAGTGTTCATCGTGAGGTTGTATAGGCATGACATAGGCTCAGCCGGACAGTCGTATTTGAACAGTTAAATTTTGCAAATCTGGATTTAAGGTAAAAAGCAATTAAATTGAAAAAATTAATAAATGTTAGGTGGTCAAGTTAAATTAGTTGTAATTTGAACCGAAAAATATTATGTTTGATAAATAAAAGTATTTCAAAAATGAAACTGAGTTTTATTCGACGAATCACAAAGAATGACATGAAATAGAAATAAATAAATAAAAAGTAAAAAATAACTTAACCTTAAGCTATTTCTTATTTAAATTCAAGGATTTCCTATTTTATGAATGTTTTTGATTTTCATCAATTGATTATTAAGAGTGGTCTCTCCCCCCAAAAAAAAATGTTTCACCCTTGAGATCATTCGTCAGAAGCTGACTGTGCCTCACATGCCTTGACATGCAATTCGATCGAAGTTTATCGATGCTCCTTCATAACTTCACTTATCATGTCAAGGCATGAGATCATAGTCGCCTTCTGACCGCCTTCAACGAAGGTTGAAACTTCCGCGTACAATGGTTGCAGAATCCTATTGTTAAACAAAACTTATTGCCTTAAATAATTGAGACTCGTTTTGAGTATTCTATGCAAATAAGATAAATTTCAAAACTAAATAATGTTTTCTAAGCAACAATCAAGCTGCTTCGTTAAGCCATCTAGTTCACAATCGAATCAAAATATTTTTTTGTTTAAATAATTTCAAAAGTCCAGTGTCGATAAAGTCCTTTTTCTATCAGAGTCTTATCACCGCATTTCTTTTTCATAATGAAAACTCTTAATACCACCGAAAACAGTAACATTTTATGCATCCTATTTTTGGTTGCATAACTTTTCAACAAATGCAAACTTTCGACTCACCCTGTCGAAAGATCGAAGACTTTATGTGATATTTTTCCCGTTTTTCTCCGAATTCAAAAATTTGCATATTATTTGTATTTTTTTCCTAAACCTGTTGTTGTTCACGCTCAAGATGGATTCTCTAAAACATCTTTTGATAAACATCAAAGGGAGATAGAGCTATCGTAGTATTTTGATACGTCACCATTGCAACTGTAGTAGTTTTAGGCTTTCAGCCAAGTTCGCTGATCAGGCCGCGCAGCCAAATTAACGAAAAATTTGTGTTAAGAATTTCGAGCATCCGGATGGCTAACGCTGATTAATAACTGGACAAACAACTGGCCGCCGAAAAGGTACACCGGCAACAGCCAGCACATCGATCGAAGAACTTGTTCGTCTTCAATCTTTGTATTTTTCTTCTCTCGATTTCGTATCTAATTTGTTATTTTTTGTGAATTTCTCATATAGCTTTTTGGGAGAATTTCAGCAGCTTTTAACTGCAGTTTACTTTAAAAGAGTAAAAAAAAAACGACAAAAATTTATGTCTGGTTATCGACCCTAATTATCGATAACAAAAAAAAATCTCTCTTTGTCAGGTACACGGGGCGTATGCGTAACATTTTTGCATCGGCATCAGCAGCCGCCCCAGTGTAATAATCTAAATGCGTTCGATTGCATCATTCGAGTATTCGATGCAATCGCTCTCTTTACGATCGAACGTGTACATTTTGGAATTGCAAATTCTGCAAGTGTCATTTGTCATCTGTCAACTGTCAACTGGGATATGTCATCCGCTTGCAAGTGCGGGTGCTCAGGTGAGATTAAACGACACGCGTTCGCTCATCCATTATAAACAAGCGCGACGATTGCGGCTTTCGATTAAAATAATCGACTTCCTAATGAAAAGGAGTATTTAGCTTAATTGTATGCAAAGCGGGAAAAAAACACGAATGTTTGCTGTGAGATTATTCGCTAAAAATAGCTGCTTTTTTTCGGGGCGCGATGAAAATGGCAAAATCGTTATAAGTTACTCGCATAGTAAATCACTGTAGGTTCGCCAAAACGTCTGCTAGGCAGTGTTTTGTGGAACTTTTTGTTGTTGGATTTTAGCTTTTTTTTATTTTTCGGTGGCACGGTGTGGTGTTTTTATGTTTCGCATTCTGTCTCCCTTGCCGTGTTACCCTGTGTGTGGCTGGTATGAGGTGGGGCGCAATTTAAGACGAGAGAAATTGATTTTCGCTGCTGGGGATGTGTTCAGGAATTTGCTGAGTTGTGATGCTTAGGCAAATTGTTTTGTTTTGTTTGGCTGATAATTTTTTTTTTTCGTGTATTTTTGTGGAATTTCTTGTTGCTAGCGATAAGAAGTGGGAAAGATGCCGAAAGGTATTGATTTAGGAATGGATAATATTGGACGTGGCGGCCTAAGCCACGTTATTAATAAATCTTATCAAAGGAAAAAAAATACAACAAAATTTGTGACAGAATGGAAGAACAGGTAAATCCATTAAGAGTTTATCCACTTTGCTTTGGGAAAACATTGTCTGGAGATAAATTTGGGGGAAAGTAATTTATTTCGAGGATTGAAACGATGTTGGGTGTTTTGCGTGAAGTCTGAGGGATGAGAAAATATTTCGATAAGCAGTTAAGGTTGCAAAGCTTTCTATATTTCGGTAGAAATAATGTACAAAATCCAATATATTACAGCATATTTTAACGGCACCGACCTATTTACGTGTGTAAACAGTAGCTGGGGATTTATTTTACACGGAATTATATTAGGGATGCGATTTGCTTAACATCACCGGTATAGTGACTCTTTCCTTCTTTAGTTGGAAAGAAAAAAGAAATGTTTTCAGTTTTCTTTAAAAATTTAGAAGTTATTGGAACTTTTACTATTTAAAATTAAGTAATGAGCAAAAGGACCCTTTATTGTATTTATTGTGGGTCCACGCCTAGAAATATAAATTTTTGATGCATAAAACCTGCACAAAAAAAAGAAAACGTTTGCTAAAACCATTTTTTTTCAAATGCTAATAAAATGTGTGAGCCGTAGAGAACTTCTCGAACTTTAGAAATTCGAAAAATTCTCGCTCATATATCTGAAAGTGCGGTTACTACAGAAACTGAACAAAAAACTTGAAATTATTTGTCAATCGATTGAACTGCGTAAGTGGTAAGATCAACCTACACCTACACGATGATTGACGTCAACCAATTGAGCGTGTAAGGGTCGCATTAAATCTGACAGCTCCTTACATAAATTCCCAACAGCAAGTCCCAATTAAAACTGAGGTTTTTGTACGCATTGGTCCGAAAGTCGTACAAAAATTCCAAAAGGGTGTTGCCAATAAGTTCGTCTTAGAATTTTCAAGGGGTCCACATTAAATGTAGCACTGTTTTGAGCGTAAGTTGGACTCAAAGGTTCTGTTAGCTGGACTACACTTCTCTGTGGTTATCACTGAGTAACCAAACTGATGGTTAAAATAAAAAATAGAGTGGCGCAACAACTCGAGGTGAACCAGGGCCAACTTCTCAACAATGTATGCTGGTGTGCTAATTTCTTTACATACAAGGGGACCTACAATTTTTTGCCGAATCCGAACGGCACTTTGAGAAGTTTTTCAAGACAATTAATACTCTCGGAGGGCTTGTCAAACCCTCGCGGAGGTGGGGACCGTGAAAAAGAACAAGTCTTTCTTTTTTCAGGTGACGATGGCAGGATTCGAACCCAGACCTCCGGCGTGGTAAGCACACACACTAACCACTACGCCACGGCACCCCACAACTAAACTGATGGTTACAATTTTTTTTTAGAGCTCCGTGGAAGAAGGAAATTGTAGTTAAAGTTCTTCTACACGCTAATTTCCCCCGCTTGAAAACTTTTTGAATCTCAATCCATCTTTATTTGTCCAAAATAGGCCCATCGACAATGAGCTGTTTAAAAGGGATAAATCACTTTTTCTTCGTGTATGACAAAGTTCATTCACAAGGTTTTTAATTAAAGCTAAGCAAAATAAATCTGAAAGACAGAAAAACAGCCATACCCAACAACAGTCGCATCTGTCTCCACAGCAATAAAAACCCCTCTAGCAGGCACCTGTCAAATAAATTTCATCCACGATTGAAAGTGAGAGCAAAAACCAAAACTGTCCCATATTCCTAATCAAATCGGTTGACTTATTTCCATTTCCAAAGGGCAACTATGTCAATCAGATTGTGTAAGAGTGTAAATCTACTTCGGCTTCACATTTAAAGTTGATCCTATCGCGAAGAGATAGGTACTTGCACCACAACACAGCTCGTGCGCGCAGTCATGGAACGTTCGTCGACAAGACGCGACCAACGACTTAACGACAACGACACCACAGTGTTGTTTGGCAAATTTACACCTCTACCGCTGTACAAACTCACTAAGCGTGTGCACTTTTTTTAACGACCAAAAAGCGTTAAGCTTAAAAATTTATAGCCACTTCCATGGGTTTTGACGGGTAATTACAGTTTAGATCGTGTCAGGTGCACACACAAAAGTATCTACGGCTGCAGCAACATTCACTTCATGTATACTCGTTGCTTTTATTTTTATGCCAGAGAGATCCATTTGAATGCACACCTTGAGATGGAATTCCATCAATTCGCCAAGAGTGTCGTAGCAACACACGACCAAACGCACGCGAACGTTTGGCGTAGGTATCTCCACATTCATATCTATAACTCCCACCAAAGCTGGCTGCGTAAGTCCTATGATAAATGCCTGACAGAAGACCGTATGAAATGCAATTTTCGTTACTACTATGCTACATTTAAATTGGAAAACATTAAGCTTTACGAGGCACTTTACAATAACGACGATGTTGAACGGAACGTTCGATTCCAAAGCCAACTACATTCGGAATTGCAAACACAAATAACAACAACAACAACAACAACAACACTGCATCTATGGCTTTTCTAATGTGGAGCGCAGTGTAGCCCCGCATCTACTTGTGTGGAAAGTGTCTGCGTTATGTTGGCTTGGAGCTTGACGCACGTTCCCTTGCCGTGTCGTCGTCGTCGTCGGGCGAGTTAATTACCTGGAAAAGTGTATCTAAGTAAAGATACTCGTATTTGATTTGAACAAGAAATATTTATGATTAGAATGTGTTAATGGATTGTTTATGGAAAGAGGGGCTCACGTGCTTCGATATGTTTTTCTGTATTTTAGCACATAGCGTTTTTGTAAGTTTTTCTCCACATATAGAGCCTGTAATGAGGTCTTGGAATCAGGGTGTTGGCCAGATGAATTATAGTATCGGCGACGACATGATCTGATAAGTTTTTCCAATTTTCATAAATTTCAGGCGCGAAAAATAAGCGCAAACACTCGTAAGTTCCTGGTCGTTTGGGTGGAAAGTTATTGGCAAAGTTTTGATCGCATGGATACCTGCAGGCCGATTATGCTGACCATTTTGATTAATGACGAGGATGTGGGGAAATTGGATTTTGATCAAAGTTCCAAAGTATGTTATCGGATTCGGTATTGAGTTTCAGGTGGGTGATTACGAGTAATCGATTCAGGCTACGAGTGTGGATGCAGGGACACCCTCAGTCAGTTGCTTTGGAATTGAGATGTCAATCTTATTTACTACATGCTTTAAGCGATGTGTTTTATGCGAAAAATGAGAGCATTAACCCGAAAGCATGTAGAACTGGGAAGATTTTTCAATGAATCTTGATACCTGTGTATGTCAGATTGAGCCTTGGGTTAATATAAAATATTGTTCAGCTCATCAGGGACTGTGTAGCAAAGCCCTTAAAAAGGATCTCCTGTTAAACTGTATAATCGAAAAGCTGTAAACTGTTCACAAATCCGTTTGAACGATCAAAATGAATTAAAACTCATATGACGACTTTCTCTGAACCTTTTTTCTTTTTGATAAAAAATATAAAGCAAACTAGTAACACATGGCCTTTTTAAAAAGTTTAGTAAGATCATAAGCAATGAGTCAGCTCCTTATGCCTGACTAGTCTATCGATAAAAAATTCCCACGTTCTAAAACCTCAGCCTCATCTATTCAGGTCCCTGTCGTTTGGGTCGGTATTCCAGATGGTTGAAAATATTTTCCTGCTTCCAAAATTCTGTAAGCGTCACAGCTTCTGTCTTTTTTTTTCCTTCCATCAACGTGAAATTTATTTTTATTTAAAAAAAAGTTATGTTAAAAGAACATAAGAAGCAGAATAAGCAAAGTTTTACTGCAAGAAAACAGATAGGTGTCAAAATTCTGATTGGATCAAATTCTTTTTAGAAAATTCTACTTTCGAAATTCTGTTTTTCAAAATTCGGTTTTTACAAAACGGAGAAACAGGCTGGATGTACGCACATACATTTTTCCGTGAGTTGCGTTGTTAAATTCGCATTTCAAAAATTTTATTAAACAGAATTATGTAAATCAAAATTTTGAAAACCAGAAAGTAGAATTTTGAATCTGGCAGAATTTCGACTCGAACCCTTTAAGTGCTTTTACTGTTTTTCAGTGCTTTTGACTCTTGCTTAGGTCAAAATTCTTTTTACAAAATTGTGGTTTCAAAATTCTGTTTTTCCAAATTTTGATCTACGACTTCTGTTTTGCGAAATTCTGGAAATGCCACTTTTACAAAAGAACACAGTGAAAAGTGATGAGCGAAGGATGTTTGCTTAAAAGGAAAATAAGCAGAATTTTATTACTTCAGTAAGTTGAAAAAGCGAAATTCTGAAAAAACAAATTTTTGAGAATTGAATTTTCCTGCGAAAAGCCTGATTTGTGGTACGCTAACTTTTAAAATTAAGACCCGCTCTGTCAGCTGTCAGAATTTAAAAAAAAAAAATTTTTCAAGAACGCAGAATATTGTTATGCAAATTTTTGAAAGCAAAATAACGGCCCGCTACCTACACACCTTGTGTGACTGGGCTGCTACTGTTGATCGAACCCACGTCCTTTCCTATCCCTGATCCTCGCGGCTGCATTTCGTTTTCGTTCCTATCTTCTTGAATCTTTTATGATGCAACCTACTGTTACACTCACTTCCCAAGGTTTTTGCGTGTTCAACTTCTCTCTGATAATGTTTAATTTTCTTTGCGACTAATTTTCACCCAGACTGTTCGTCAGCTACGGTTGTGCTCCTTAGGGTATCATGGACGGTGAAACATTTTATGTATTTTTTTTTATAATTAGTTCGCGAGCAAGGGGTTGTGATTACTCTTAAAACGCGTAGCACATCACTAAAGGAAAGAATTTGAGGATAGAAGAGATGGAAAATAAATAAGAGTTCTCGATCCAACACAAATGCTACTGAATCTGTATGCAACATGAAAACCCTGCACAAAAACACCAAAGCTTACTCCCCCAAGTGTTGTGCCTTTACGAAGGAAAGCAATTATATAACCAGCAGATAGGAAGCTGCAGGGCCGTTAAAGAAATTTAAACTTTTCACCACGAGCTGTGCAGACCCACGGCAGTAACTTCTTCAATGAGCCCGAAGATTAAAGCAGTGTGGATCTAAAAGACCTTCTTAAATTTGTATATAAATCCGGATGGGTGCAAGAGAGCAGCATTTTGAGCTGTTAAGAGCGGTTTGTTTCATTTGAGGTGTTAAGAAGGTTTCAAAATGGACACAATGGACCTAACTGTTGGTCTTAGTGAGCCGTGATATTATTACAGGGGCATCCAGCAAACTAACCTTACTCTCAGGTTCAGCTTACTCCCAGGTTCAGCTTGCCGTTCTTATTATTGATTCAAGGGTCTATAATGACGATCAATCTCTGGGACCATCATGATTGACTTTGAGGGACCTTTCTTAAGGGACGGGGTTGTTGTTAAGGGGACGTAATTACCACTACACTATAGATCGTTGCAGTTAGCAACCTTTGCCTGCCAGCACAAAGTTTTCTTTCGGCTTCTTTAACGAAGAGGTCTATTGGCATGATTGCAGCTTCTACACTTATGCGGTGTCGTGTGAGGTTCTCTGTTTTTTTATAACTTTCGTTTTTATTGTAGCACCCCATATTTGGAAGCCTTAGAGTATTTTTGTTGACGCAAGTCCCTTCTTCTGTTTAGGTCCTCCTTTGTTTGGCATGATCAATCGCAAGGCAGCTGTTGGTTTTGCTGCCGTCTCCGTTAAGTGTTGCAGATGTCGCTTTAAAGGTAAACTCCCATCAGTAGTGACACCAAAGTTCTTCAACTCTGCTTTGGGAACTATAACATGGTCGCACACGGTTACTCTTACCGTTTCCATTACTCATCTGCTAGTGATGAGTACCACCTCTATTTTTCCTTCTACTAGACGAAGATCCATGCCATCGATCCTGCCATCGTCACCTGAAAAAAAAGACTTGCTCTTTTTCACGGCCCCCACCTCCGCGAGGGTCTGACAAACCCTCCGAGAGTATCATTTGTCTTGAAAAACTTCTCAAAGTGCCGTTCGGATTCGGCAAAAAATTGTAGGTCCCCTTGTATGTACAGAAATTAACACACCAGCATACATTGTTGAGAAGTTGGCCCTGGTTCACCTCGAACTGTTGCGCCACTCTATTTTATTTTTTTAGACGAAGATCCATAGCCCCGACTTGTACCATTTTTATGGCTTATTACAGTCATCCGGCTCTTCAAGAGAAATTTGGCCACTACAACTATCGCTTAGAGAAGTCGGTCCTTTTCGAGGACCTGGGTCCAATCGCTCATGAGATTCCACAGTAGTGGCCGTAAAATGGAACCCTGAGGGATGACACGTTTGTTCCTGTCGGAGTGGTGGTACAGTACTCCGTTTCTATAAAGTAGTCTGTCATATTTTCTGCCGGTAGTCCGGCACTCTGTTGGCGTTGAGCACTAACAAAATTTAAGCTTCAGTTTTCGATGTTGAAAGAATTTTTAGCATTTGAGCGTGACAATTGCTGAGTACTTCTTATTTACGGTGGCACCTATCCATCTTCTGCCTTCTTTTGCTTTTTTTTAGAATCTTTTTTTTATATAGAACATGTTTTGCGGAAACCATAAAACATCATGTCTCCACCGAACACTTATCCACGGTTAACATAAATCCTTAGATAATGTCCCTTAAATCGTAGGATTTCAAACATTTTTAGGACTTCTCGGCAAGTGATAAAAAACAAAACCTCTTATAAATTTCATTCATCCTTTTCAACGTTTTTATGCCACTTTTTGCCCTTTTTCCAAACATTTATAACAGTTTGATACTTAAAAAAGGAAACCGTAACTGTCCACGTATGTCATATCTGTCTCAAATACGTTTTCTGTTGGGATTTTTATAACGAAATTCTATTCTCACTCCCAGGAAATGTTTTCGTCACTCTCTATTGAGACCAAAATAACAGCATAAAAATGCTCGTGGCAAGTTAATTTTGTATTTGTCCGGTGGAGACACTTCGGGATTTATTTTTAATCGTCTCCTGCTGATTGAAGTTTATTGGTCGGTGGAGACATAGTACCTATAAGTTTGTAACCATTTTCTCTTCTTGATAAGTCTCAGCGAGTATGCGATATAGCTAGAGACTGGGCTGTGTTTTCCTTTTTTATTTGCCTACTGGCATTGATCTCGTTTTGACTAAGTTCTCTCCTAACTTGTCATCTGAGATTAGCGGGCCATTTCCGTTATAATGCCAGCGTTCTCTTCTGACATGGTGCGAAAGCTAGAGATTTCGTTAAATTAAAGGTAGAAAAAGAAACAGGTAGGGTTCGCAGAGTTTTTTAAAGAGAATTTGGATTCATTCGGAATTTTGAACCAAACCCGTTTACCAACTAAGAAAACGCAAATGTCATCAGCGAAGTCAATTACGGTTGCACCGTATGCTTTATCGCAGGATTCCTTCGTACATGTTGTTCCCTAATGACCCTAAGTCCGGTCAGTTCAAGACTCCTTACACATGTAGGTATATCACAGTTATGGATTTGTATGCTTTGAATTTTCCTATTGGGAATATTCGTAAATAGTAATAGTTTCATTTAAGTAGCAGTTTCAAGTAATATCGACGATGGAACGACAGGTGACAGCGCATGTAATACATGCCGCATTGGGTTGCGAAGTTCTTTTTGGTAAGCAGAACTAACTTCCTCCCATGCATCATTTCACCGAACTAATTATATATATATTACCGCCCCTTATGTTGACTTGAAACACTTAAACACTTCAACCCTAATGTCCTAGCTAAACCCTTAAGCCCCACTGTCTACAGTCTAAAGCCCACAAAGCCCAACAAACAAAAATTCCTGTGATAAAAATCCCAAGCACCACTTTGCCCATTGCTGATGGTTAATCTTTATATCCGTGTATCTAAAGTGTCTATCCATCATGACCAACGGCGCAGATAAATGACAGTTGAACATAAAATCACTGTTGATTACAATTTGCAAGCACATTTATCGCGTACACACAAATTGCATGCAACCAGATACGATTTCATTTGATCATATCTACGCGATACGCAGGCATTGAGTGGATTTCTGCAAAAAAAAAAAACCAGCGCTGCTCCTTTGGATGCGATACATCTTCAGTTGAGATTGCACATTTACTATCTGCGCATTAGTTGTTGCAAGATTTGAAAAGATACACTGAATCACGTTGGCAATGCAGCCCGGTAGCAACATTATCATCATAGAGTAACAACGGCCGCGCACGCGCATTCTAATTAAAGACTTGAATTCGATTTCGTAGATTTCGCATTTGAGTTGTCATCTGGGCTACCTTGGCGGGGAGTGCGGCACAACCTGGGCATCGGCATGCAGTTAACCGGCGACGACGCTCGGTGGCGACACTAGGCACCGCTGCGGACTCTTCGGACTTTACACTGAAGAACCAACCCAACCAAGCTGTAAGAAAAATCCCGCATGCCCGATCGCTTTGGAAACTGGTTACAAACGCCCAGTGTTGAGACGAAGTGTGATTGGGAAATTAGACCAGTTCAAGGTAATTACATGACGGTTTTTTGTACCATGACAACTTTTGCCGCTGTTGCTGCACTTACATGTGCACCAAGTAGTCCTCCAGGGGCTGATAGGGTTGAGTGGCTACGGCTTGTAGCTCTGTGCACTTGTACTGTACAAGCGCCGATCATTCGAGTGGACGATGATAATGAGAGAGCCCGTGATCGGAGCCGATCTGCGGAGACGAAACTTAATTGATTGGCTTATTTTGTATAATTTACTGTTATTACTTGGCGCCATTTAATTTCATTTTCCTCAGCCTCGGCTATGTGGTTTTTTCTTTGTTGTTTTTAGCATCGAAAGCCGCTTACGGTAGCCAGGGTATTGTCTGCGAAGTCGATACCAAAGATTGATGGATGTTCTGACAGGTATTGTTTTGCTCGAAACAGTGGCTTTGACCCAGTCGCGCGGAAAGTGAGCCGAATACCTGCAATGACTGCAACTAATCACCTCGTGTTGTGGCGCAATTTTGACAATAAATCTTTTTTTCCGAACTAGTCAATCTGTAAGTAAGTGTAGGTACCTCAACATAGGTGTCAGGTGGTTCATCGACGAAGGCCAATAACTTTTTAGAGCAAAAATGATCGAATAATGTCAGGGTTTAACTTGGCTAGATGAGCTTTATAAGACTTGTGATATACTGCTTGTGAGCTAATTTGGAGCAGATCAGCTCATTTGGAGCAGTTTTAAGTTACTTGAAATTAAATTTTTGAGTGACTAGGCGAGACCGAGACTCAAAGGAATTTTACAAGTTTCTCAAAGGTTTTTGGAGTTTCTTAAACTCATATTTCAACGCTAGTATCCACCTTCTAAAAGACGTCTTTAACATCCCTTATTACAGGAAACCTATTACAAGTCATCGGTAGAACTTAAAGGTACAGAGTAGAACCCAGATACAAGTCATTGGTAGAACTCAAGGACTTCCCTCTCAGCACTGTCTCATACAATATTGCGCGGACTCATTTGAGAAGGACGCTTCAAGATGTCCTAGTAAAAAAGTGAATCAATGAACCTCTGCACACGATATGAGCCTAGGCAAGGTATCCACCCAAATACGCTCTTAAAAAAACGTAGTGTTTCTGTGGGCTTCTTGGCCCAACTACAATATCATCAATAAAGTTGTCTAGGTCTTAGCTTTATTATACCCGGTCATCGTATCCGGCTCGAAGGACTAATTCGCTTATTACCCAAACGATTTTTGATTCCTAGCTAGCTCGTACCCAGTCCTTCTATGTTAGATTCACAAGACGCTTCGGGCTTAGCAATGTGACCACTCCCACAAACTCGATCGATAGAGGATATCCTTAAAGACATTCCTTCGATGCCACATTACAATTATGATTTCCTTATCTACTCAAAATCAACCTGGGACTTACTGCTACTCCTAAGTAGGTGAAAAAAAGATGCGATTGGCAGCACTTATCCTTAATGTGTTGGCAAAAAATATGCTACTACTTAGAGTACTGAAGATGGAGAAAGGTATATCAGTCTATACAAAACTTCAATAATTTTCATAAACACCACAGACAGCTTACGAAGCTCTTATACTGTGTCGACAATTTTAGTGGCAGTTCAGAAAAATGTACCTCTGGTGTTGGTTAACTTTTTTTTTAATTTTATTGGCTTCGTTCTAAAATCAGCCTTGTAAATAAATTTAAATGTTGTTGGAAGTTAAAGAGATATAACAAAAATGTGTGTGTGGTGATTTGCTGTTCTGTTGAATAAGACCAAATTTTAAGCAATTTATAGTTTTTTTAAGCAATAGCCCTCAATTAAACAAAGAAAAAAGGAGAAAAACAAACACTGCGCGGCAATTATAAAATCCTAAAAAAATTGTGCCTCTGGTGTTATCTTAGTTGCATTTAATTGGTTTTTCTTTCATTTAATGTTGGCCCCTACTTATCTACTTCTGTGACGTGAAATATCTCTATCTTACTATCTTACTAGTATTATGGCCAGTGCGAAGACTTCAAAAAATTGCGCCCTGGTGTTGGTATGTGAGTTTTCTGAGGGTCTTCTGGGCATCAGTTTCCCTTGCGGCTGTGCCATAGAAAACTCGTTGTGTTCTGCGAATATTTCCAAAATTTTCCATCAATACTGCCTGAAAATTGTGAAGCTGTATGTCGTCCCGATTAATTAAGATTTTCGAGTTGGTTCAAAACTTGGCTGATAGCTTAAATTTAAGGAATACAAAGTTCAGGTCTTATTAATAACGATTTAATGTGGAATGACGTCCTCTGGCAAGGCGTCAAACTTCTCAGCGCAAGTACCTACTTTCATCTATATGACATTTGGATTGAACATTGTAGATGTTTCTAAGTATTGGGAGAAGACTCAGTTTTCCACTTCATTTATGTGTCGCTACAACCAGAAACTCTTTGCATATGAGTCCCCAATTGACAGAACTTTTAAGAGTTTTGTTCGCTGAAACGTCAATTTTTTAACTTGGTCAATGAGAGAATTAGCATCTCCCCATTACCATACTAAGCGACCAAGTTTGAACTCAAAGCTGAAAAGGAGACCAAAAAATTAGTTGTTAGCACGAAAATCTATATCGGCATGAACGTATCCATTCTCCTATATTTATGACAGTTTGACACGGAGTTATGTTGTGTAACACTAGACTCAAAGCATTTGACGTTTAGTCATGGTGACAAAATGGCCGCCCTTTCACTGTACTGTACTGTTTGCATTGAAATGCGGTGATCCGCAAGTTTGATGCAAGCTGTGATTCTTGTGGTCGCTACAAAAACAGACAACACATCGGCGCGGATACTCGTGTCTAACGAATCTAAATTTAGACACATGATTGGGTACATTATGCAAGTACCTTATACGTTGCCAGCGGGCAATTTTGAAAAGTGCCATTCGACCGCAAATTGAGTAGTCGAACGGTGTAGATATCGTATTGCATTATTGTACGATCATCAATCAAAAACTCATTACTCATTAGCGCAAAATTAAGATCGAGTGTGATCGATCATGACTCAAATTGCAACAGAGAAGCTGCGTATTTTTAGATATTGCCATTGCAGTTGTGGGTTTTCGAGAAGGTAAAATCTTGGTATTGACAGGTCTCTCGAGTGCAACATGGATATGTCAGTGATCTGTCAATGGTGCGGTTGCTTTTCGTAGCAACTTACTTCTGAGGCAAGCGATTGAGTGATCACTTAATTACAACGTGTCACACATTGCTGGCAATTTATCTTCACTCAAAGCCCAAGTTCAGGAGTCGGGAAAATTTATGTTGCTGAAAGTTATATTTAAATTGAACAAAGAATATTTATAACTTGATCAATTACGAGAAATTTGCATTTAATTGTACCTGTCATACGAAAAAAAAAACCAATACAACAGTTTCGCTGTCACTTATCTCGGAGCACATTCTACTAAAAGCCCAATTAAAAGGTCGTTTCTAACACTATATTAAGTTTCACCATGCATTTGACAAATTGCATTTAATTATATATTAATCTCGAATCGTTCTTTTGCATTTCCTTTCCGTGTGATAGTTCAAGATTTTCTGCCTTAATAAATGTGCTGTAAATCAATATCTTGTAACCGAAAACCATTAATTATTTCCAACGACAATTTTATGGAGCAACTTCGATTGCTATGATCATCGGCGATCAAACAACCGATCAGAATTCTCCTCTTCCGCGTGTGCATCGGCCTTATGTGGTCAACTAATAATATGGCGTTTAAGCTATTCGCCATTTTGCATAGATTAGAAAAAAAAATCACTTAAAACGCAGTAAAAGCCTCGAGAAAGCCTTATAGTACATCGGATATTGTAAATGTCTCAATTAATGTGAAATCCATTCGAATCAAGTTTGACAGTTGTTGGCAGACGTTTTTCAAAATATCAACAGACCTTGTGTGTGATAGATGCGCGATAATTGATATTTAAACCGAAACGTCAAGAGGTGTGATAGGCGACTTCAAAGTGTGATGTTTTCTCTTAATTGGTGCATGTTGTTGGGAATTTTAAAATTTTTATTGATTGCAACCAAAATAAACAAATTTAATTTAAATGGTTTTTCGTTGTTTCGTTTACAGAATGGATTTGTTAATTGTGACAAGGAGAGCTGTCCACCGATTGATGATTGCTATTTGCTGGATCCAAAGGCGTCAGATACGTGTTGTCGAAAGTGCAAAGGTGAGTTTTAGTTTATTGGGAAAATAAGATTGAGTTTTAGCAATTTCTTTCATACTGATTGAAGGTGAATTTAATAGCTTATTTATATAAGTTCAAATAGGTAGAGCCAAAGTTCAAAGAGGTAGGCCACTATTCAACCTCTTAGCGTGCCTTGAGTTTTGTTTTTTGTAGAGTAATCTTATTGGTCCCAATATCAAGTGCCAGGGTCTGCGACATTATTTGTCCTTGGCAGTATTAAGCTATGTCCAATATCTTTAAAGTATGCCCAGGTGCGTTGGCACGTCCGTTGGCACATCATGAATCAGTTCCCTAGGTGCGAAACACAATCTGATGGCTGGATTAAAGACTGGCAAGGACGAGCGTTTAATTATGAAAAAAAAGCTATTAGTCATGATTAGCTCTAAAGCGAATTTAGAGGTTCATCATAAACAATGCTCTCGGAGGGCTTGTCAAAAATTTTTTCATGCGCATAAGTTGGTTGATGGGCCAGGCTTTCGGGGAAGCGTTTAATAGGGTGCTTCCACCGGACACTAATCTGCGATCAAGACAAATCATCTTTTTATCCCCTTTAAATCACGCGATTCACCATACGAATATTATTCTCTTCACGAGTAGATAAAAAAAATTAATCGTGTAAATAGTCTCTTCCACGCAAAAGTTCCTAAATCAAACTGTACAGAATTCTACGCGTTCTGTGCGTCTTCTGACAAAACAAAACAAACACACCTTATATTGACAGGTGTATATCATCAACTCAGCAGTGTTTCTTCTGTGGTGTTAAGGGATGCGCAGAATGGCTGATGCTACTGTTGACGTAGATGTAGTTGTTCCTGTCAAAAAATGTAAATGCAATAAGGTGTGCACACTGCAAAATAATGATGGATGTTATAAGGATGAAAATATTTATACTGCTGGTTGATGTCTATGAAGTTGGTCCACTATCGACTTTGTGGACTTAAATCCCAACAGCATATTTGACGTTTTGCTTTTCTTATCATAAGATCATAAGGTCTTGAGTCCCAGATGTTTGAACAGTGTGTTTCGCTATTTCGCTCATCAGTGGGTGAGCCAATATTATTCCACCCAGACACACATTTTTCAACTAGCGTCGACAGTAAACTTATAACTTTTGCTGTAAAAACACAGCGCAAATTCTAAGTGTTTTGCTTTTCTATTTTTTGGTTATTCCGTTTCGTAGATTAAAAAATCGCTGGCAATTGAAAACGAATTTAATTATTTCTGAATCTAATCTAAGTCTCTAAACCCGAGAGATGATCATCCATCCCGGTGGAAGCACTTTGAGATTAACCTTTTACCTTCCTACGTTAATCTCTGTTTTATGTGCGGCGCAAACTATAACTGCCTCTTTAGGCTGTTAAACTCGAAAGAGCTGCTTATCTTGGCTGCACAGGGGACCTTCCTGAACACGCCAATATCTGCTCGAGGTGCAATGAGCGGGATATCCGACTCGATTGATTAGGAAATTAATCAAGGAGGCCTAACTTCCACAGGACAACGACTCTTAACATTCATCAAAACTTTTTGATGAAAAATCAATTTCAGGCTCTTCTTCTTTTATTATATAAATTTCTTTGAAATAAATAGAAAAAAAACTATTTTTCTTCTTGGTTTTACGTTTGTTATGATCCTCATTCAGTTTTCTCCTTAACTCAAATATTTTTTCGGTGGAAAAACTTGGTTTTTCGTCCATTAAGGGATCTGGCTTGATTCATACCTTTGGCCTGTAGTGTACCACGTCCAAGATAGCGCTCAAACTGCCAAGGGCCTAAATAGAGGAAATCTTGTTTAGTCTCCAGGTCACACAAGTATTTCGGGAAACGAGATCCGTCATGAGCTTGCTAGGAAAGGTTTTCTCAGTACTCGAACCCTGCGATAAGTCTGACCTTTTTTAGCGCCAGCATAGAGGGCTCATTGGCGTGGGCATCTGCAAGGATTTAGCATCTTTGACTGCAAACTTATTGTAGGCATCCTTACGGCCCACCAAGCTTTTGCTGAGCACTATGTAGAGACAAGTTTGAGCAAAACCACCATCTATCATGCCTGTTGAGAGGACGAAAATACAGCAGAACACTTCCTCTGTAGTTGCCCTGACTTAAGCCGCCACAGGTGGCGTGGGAAAAACTTTGGGGCTGACGTGGTGAGTGATGGAAGCCCAAGCTCTTCATCACTAAAACTCCTTCAAATCTTTCTCCAAAAGACGGGAAAACTAAACCATATTAACCTAAAGTGTCCAGTTTTTAGTACAATGGACCAGTAGTTGTGTCTGAGTGTTCTATCGAATAGTAGTTCAACCTTTAAGAAAAGCTGGATAGCGCATACTTGCTCAGATACAAGTAGGTAATTAACCAAAACGTATATCCAATATTTCGAGACTTGCTCCTTGCTCTTTACAGCTTTTTATGAACGACCACAAGGCTGTATACGCTTTCTTTATTCTTTTTTCTATCAATTGATCTCTGTTGAATTTTAGAACCTTAGTACCAAGAGCAACCTAAAAAAGCTTTACAAAGCAGGTTTGTTATTTAAGAAGAACCACACAGCTGTAAAAGGTTTCTTCACTGATATTTTTCTCAATAGACTGGACTTTTTTAAGACTTTTTTCAGTTTAGACCTCCATCTTCAAAAAGTTTTAAGTTTAGATCAGCATACGCCTTGGAATCCTTACTTTTAACCTTTTAACCTCCATCAAATGAACATACATCCATAGACTATGAACCCTTGAGAACCTTGCATAAGAATAAAAGCGTCAAAAAATTCTTTTTAAAAAGGAGAAATTATTAAAACATTTTTCTCATTACTCATATTTTTTTAAGTATCTTTCCCTCATATACAATTTCTTATATTTTCAGGTTGCGTTTTCAAAAATATCACCTATGCAAGCGGTACCGAATGGACGGATCCGGACAATCCATGTCTCACCTACAAATGCATAGCGAGTGTCATCACAGAAACCACCATGAAATGTTACACACAATGCGATGACAATCAGATTTTACAACCACGACCAGGCGAATGTTGTCCAACGTGTTGGGGTAAGTAGATAGAGCTCCACAAAAAGAGCCCAGAGCCAATAATGCTGTGAATCAAAAAATTCGCAACACCTTATCACTAATACATCCGAGAGCAACAAAACAAAAAAAAATCTATAAAAAAAGTTTTTTTTTTTTGGCAAAATCCTATTAGCCGTCGTTTGCCACTACCCGCATGAGGCATGGGCGGTCTGGGGGCAGAAAAAATAGTGCTTCCTCCAAACACTGCGGCCGCTAATAAATATTTTTACAGTCAATAAAAATCTTTGTCAATAATCGGATTTGGCAGCATAATCGCATCGTAATTTTGTTTCGTTCGTGTTTTTGTATCTTTTTATATTATTTTTTTTTTCTCATTTTACTCTCGGCTCTGCTCACAAGCCCTTTTTCATATTGTGACCCAGAAAAGTCGGTATTATTTGTCATTCGTTGTTGTTGCTATTGTGCGAGTTATTAATCTCCTTACGACATGTGTTTTTGAAATTGATGATTATGAAATCGTTACTTTGGCATGGCTTATTAATTTTCTGTTGAGCTGTCAGTTTGTATTGTAGTCAGGCATGAAGAGATCTCAAATAATTTGATTAAACTTTTCGTGTGTATAGTTTTTAATGAAATAAACAACTGTAACAATAAAAAAGTTATAACTCACCAAAATGATCGTAAGAAACTGTGTTCAGGAGATGGCAGCACTTAAATGACAGTTCTAACAATTGGAAGGTGGGAACCCTTGCCAATTGTCAGAACTGACATGTATTGTGACACATAAGAAAATGAGTTTGAAATAAACGTGGAGCCGAGAAGGTTAAGAAAATAATTGAGCGAAAGTTTTTCCTTTGTCGAGTTTTTCCTCTTTGCTAACAATTTATAAACTGACTTCAGGGTAATTTTCAAAAGGACTCAAAACAGCCAAAAGAGTCCTGGTCTACTAAAGAAAGAATTAAATTTGTTTTCATGCATCCAGACCGATTATGTAGACAGAATAAACACATGAGCTGCCATCGTATTGAAAAACCGAAATCCAAGCACTAAAGGCTCTCGCTCTAAGCACTTTTTTTCTCAAGAACAAATCACCACACATTCCTCCACAAATCATCTCCAGATTATGGCTATTCCAATAAAGTTGTTAAAATCCATATCATCCAGGTCTCGCGCAGCACCACTCTGCCAACCCTGTTCCAATAATCTTGTTAATTTATGACCAACTCCTCCCACCTTTGCATGACCAGTCATAATCACATCGTAAAAGCCACCCAAAAAGTCACTTGTCAAAAAAAGCAACATGACGACAACCACTTCGGATCGTGTATATTATTTGGTACAAAACAATCTGACCTGCCAAATGAAGTTGTCGAAAAGTCAAAATAAATTCATTGCCACTCTAATGGAATGGACCGGGGAGATAAAAATTTACGACACACGAGACCGCGCATCTCATCTTCCCAAAAACGAGAGCCTTTTTTCGGTTTTTTTGTGTTACGTGTCGATTGAATGTCCACCCGAGGAAGCCATCTCAATTTACGAGGCAAAAGTTCCACCTTGTTAAGCAATTTTGTTCCATAAACTATTCTAATTAGTATGGCGAGGATGTTTCGGCAGTTGGCAAGCGGCGTTAGTATACCCCGAAACCGAGGCAAGATCGAGAGTGGACCACCAGAATATTTTCGAGCTTTTTTTTTTACAATCCACACGAAGGAAGAAGCCCCTAAGG
Organism: Neoascia interrupta; assembly: GCA_947623515.1. Taxonomy (NCBI): domain Eukaryota; kingdom Metazoa; phylum Arthropoda; class Insecta; order Diptera; family Syrphidae; genus Neoascia; species Neoascia interrupta. Next base: position 19,379,359 of record OX392462.1, on the reverse strand, counting down.
CAGGCGATCAACGCAAACAAGTCGTTGGGGAACACAAAAGCGGAACCGCTCATCAAATTGTATCGCAAACGATAAAATGTGACCGCACCGCCGCCGACGTGTGCGGTCGGGGCCCTTTGGTATAAAAAGGTAAGCTCTTGTTGTTGTGTATCCATGACACAATGGGCCCCTCTTCATGGCCAACATAATGGGATTCAGCCTCTGTGTGTCCATCGGCTCGAGGAGCACGCAGGCAGATACCATTTAATTTTTGTTCTCCATTCTCTATGGTCATGTTGAATGGAGTTAACAAAACGCTTTGCGACTGAGACCCTTAATCGATTGATTTCGGCTTGAATGGCTTCAGTTGGCCGCGCGCTACAGGTAGATAGAATGGAGCCAGAGTGCTCCAAAGACTTGGCTGTGTGTGTCTGTGGGCTCCAATGGGACAGGACAGCATAAAACAATTCTGGGATGATACGGCTCTGGCCGCATGTCTGTGAATTAAGTTATTATAATCAGCGGACCGCTTTGGGTCACGATATTTCGCTATACAGAGAAGATGTTGATTCATCGTAACGTTTTGCCACACAACCAACAATACCAAAAAAAAAGGACGTCAACCAGTCGATGATTCTTTGACTTGGCCACCATGATTGCGCCGATGCGCCTTGTCCCGGCCAGGAATCGCCTTCGATTGATATTGTGTGCAGGATCAAGAGACTGCGCGATGATTGAGAGGAGGATGCGCAGAGGGTTTGCATTTTAATATAGTGATGTTTTCGGAGGATCCATGGGGAGAAAACATTCGTGGGAAGAAGACGTCGCATGTATACAGAATGTCTGGAGATTAATACCGGATAACGAAGAGATAACTGAGACATTGTTGGGTGCTTTCAACATGCCAAGCGGATGAGACATGAGACCTTTCGGCGCCATTTTTAAATCGGTTTCAGAAGTAGACTTTAGGTGGCCGCACATTTTTTCGTTTTGCCAAGTTTTTTGTGTGTTCTTAGACAACGAGGTTCTGTTGGGTAAAAGATTTTATGAGTTTTCGATAAAGTTTTGGAAAGGCAGTCGGTCTTATTTAAGAGAGTAAAGTGGGGGATTTGAGCGAAAAGTTTGAATTACGCCAGTTGGTACACAGGCAGAACTATAAGTCTGTTTAAGATGAGGTCATAACGTCATAAGGGGTCTTGGTTTGGTACTTTCCAATCAAGGCAAAGTTTGGTACTTACCAATCATTTTTTACCATTCAAGGCCTTTCTGTAAACAAGAAGTGGTAGAAAATACTTTACTGAACCTAATGTTCGTACATTCCTGTGAGATAAGCTGAAATTGCTGCAATCCATGCTGTGGTCCTCTAGATCTAACGGACACGCCTCTGATGAAAACTCAATCATAGGATGCTTCCCCAGATACACTAGCCAAGGACTATCTGCCTATGACGTTCGCTCTCGACAGAAAATTCGCTAACATAATACCTGAAAGTAGTGAGTTGGAAGAAAAGACTATTACAGGAGATGACAAATCCTCTATACTGGCGGCTCCATGATGGACGGATAGGTCCAGCTATCTTCTGTGAAACTCTGGGATTAAGCAAATCGTTCTGGAGCAACGACGATTGCAGCATTTTTCAGGCGGGGTTGGCAGCCACAATCGAAGCTGCCACAGAACACAAGAAACAAAGGCTCGAAAACAAGACTATTACCATCTACTCTGATAGCCAAGCGACCGTCAAAGTCATAGAATCAGATGGGGTGAAGTCAAGGTCTGTAAAACTTGGCAGGAAAATTTTGGCACGAGATATCACCTGGCAACATTCTCCGTCACTCTGTGTTGGGTGCCAGGGCGAACCGATATCCCGCGAAACGAATAAGCGGAAAAGTTTGCGAGTCTGTAGTCTTGAAATTTTTAAGAATCCCGCTGAGCTGAGATACGGTATTTTTGAGTAGAACGAACCTACGTTAGACAGATTTCGATAAGTGCAGACACACCAGGGCGCTTTGACAGGGGGTAAACATAAATATGTCAATATTTATAATCGCTCGAGACCGCAGGGATATCCAAGAACTCACAGGGATCTTCACGGGGCATTTCGCTGTGGGGCCTTACGCAGTGAGCCTGGGCATGCTGCATGGCGACTACTTCAGAAGCTGTCACCTACTTCAGAACTTCGTCACCTGCTTTGCGCATGCCAAGCCCAAAACAGTATGAGGCGTAGTACCCTTGGTAGTTACTTCCTCAATGAGCTCGAAGATGTAAGTAATGCGGATCTAAAGGACCTCCGAAGATTTGTATACGAATCCGGATGGGTCTAAGAGAGCGGCACTTTTAGCTTCTAACAGCGGCTTATTTTTGATTTCGTTTCAAGCGTTAAGAAATTTCTAAATGGATTCAATGGACCCAAATTTTTGTTAAAGTGACCCATGGCTAATTTCACAGGGGCATGTATCAACTTAAACTAGCCTAACATCCCACGATAAAGATGTTTCCGGCGATCACTTTTTTGTTTTTTCAAAACAAATAAATGTTTCCATGAACAAATAGAAAAGACACGTATACAATAGCTCCCTTAGCTTTTGGCTTATCTCTAACAAAGAGCTAAATTTAATTAAATTAAATTAAATCGTCATCGGAAACAAGAACAGAAAAATGTTTATAAAAAATTAAGTGCTTCACAAACTTCACTAACTTGAAGTCGTTAGTGGAGTCATTGGATTGAATTATATTTAAATATGATTGAAAATAACTTTATTCAAATGTCCTCATAAGTAAGGCTGGATTTAAGCATTGATACTAATTTAGGTGGCTTTCAGTAGAATGGCGGCTTATGAAACAAAAATCTAATGTGGTCACCCCATATTACTTCTATGGTCAACTTACGTCACCTTCGAGTGGCATTGACATCCTCGGAAACCGATCACGAAAAATGTCTATTGTGACACGAGCTGTGTGGCACGTCGTGCCGTCCTGAGAAATCATTCAATTTCAGTAAAAGAAAATTGAGTAATACGAGTAATACCATAATTAAAGGACCTAAAAACGCACTTCTTAGTACTTATTCCACTGATCTGAATAAGCCAAGGTAGCTGTTTAATTTCGGGCCATATTTTATGTTTTTAGTTGAAAGCTTAATTTCAACTTAGAGTGATGATATTTCGATAAAATTTTGTGCATCTAGTAATAAAGCACTTTGAATTTTAAAACAAATCTCAGTCAAGACGCACAATCAACGGTCACCTAATTGATGGGGATACGTCCACAGTTTAGCTTAACATTAACATTCCAAACTCGCGCCCCATTAAGATAAGTTATTATTATTATTATTATTTTCCAATTCTAATATTTTCTAAATTCATATTCATATTTCTAATTAGTACGGATATCAGGTTCACCTATAATCAGATCCCCAACCGGACTCTTTATGACTTGACGTGTGTGTGGCATATAGCCAAGGCATCTTACGAAGCCCAGAGAATGCTCCTCCCAAAGCTCAGCGATCATTGCCGAAAGAGACTTCACACCTGAATTTAATAATCATAAATAAAATAGATAACTGTGTGTGGCGGGACCCACAACTAATTCCATCTATCTGCCATACTACCACAATAAAGGTCTTAATTTGTATCTATTAGCAGTTTGTTAATATAGATTATGTCCCTGTCCAGCCAGAAGCATAATACTTTGACCACACGCAACTCATCTATAAAAATACTACTGCTCAAACTCCGACTAGTATTATGATGTAAGGTATACCTGCCTGCTGCATGCCATCTGGCATATCACTAGCATAAGTCACAAACCCAAGCACAAGGCTAATCTGAGCTAATCTCTTTTTGAATAAAATTCTCGTAAAGACTTTGAAAAACATTGACGTGAATGGCCACTTTTGAGATACGAAAGTATCTAGCCAACAACACATTTATCGTGCACACAAACTACCTAAAATACTGCTCGAATATACTTTGATTCGAGGAGTTGTGAAATTTATTGCCAACATAAATAAGTAAAATCAATAAGAGTGTCTCCGGTATTGGTTATAAGACGGGCCTCAGAGCCCCAGCCAGCGTTGGTGGCATGTTCTGGAACTAATTTAATTTCAAGATTTATAAAATAAAAACACAGACATAAAGTAAGTTTATATTTAAATGCTGTGTATGACATTTTTAGTAAGTGGATGGAAATTTATGACACTTCTGAGTGAGCCTGAGCAGTCAGCCGCACGAAATCGCAAAGTGGGTGCGCGTCGGAATGTTGACTGGTTTTCAAATGTTTAAAGCTATAATAGTAGATTTGACAAGTTTAGTAGTGCAAGTTTTTGAGTAATGTTTATGATACCATGTCTGAGGTGGCGATACCTGCTCGATTTTAAGCAGTTTGTGATTTAAATCAGAACATGGTCTTGAGAGCATTTCTAAGTGTCTTATGATTGGAAACTCATGGTTCGAGTCAGAAGAGTGTTTGGAAAAGCAGTTATCCTGGACTTACTTTGGGACACTACCTGAACTATCTGCTGTGAAACCGAACAGCAGAAAGGAAAAACACTTTGCTGTTTTTTTCTAACCTTCAATAAAATTTCACGAATAATCCAGTGCAGTACCATAGGATATTCGATCTGTTTCTTATGAATCGGCAAAAAAAGCTGACTATTTCGCAAAACGAATCAGTTTTGAAAGCTGAGCTGGTTTCCACAGAGCATCTTTTTTCGTCGCAACAGTTGGATACTAGGTTTTGCGAAGAAATAGGTAAGTACGCTCCGTGGTACACTGGATAGTGTATCGGCCTAAACGGTGCTCGAAGTACTGTTTCCGAATCCTGCCCGAGGCAATAAAAATTTTTCAGGGTTTCACCACCGCAAAGGTGGGGTATCAGAGAGTGTCATTGGTCATAAGAGACCTCCCAATTTGCCGTCGTTTGTATTTAATAAAATGTCATGTCTCCACCGGACACTAATCCGCGATTCGCATAAATCCTCAACTTTCCCCTCAAATCCTGAGATTTGCCATACGAATTTAAAGCAATCGATTAAAAAGATATCCCCTTAAAAATCTCACCCTCCCATTTCACACAACTCTTAAACCTATTTAAAACCTCTTCACACGCCTTTATTACAGACTCCCACTTGAAAAAGAAAGTAAAACTGTTCACGTATGGCAGATCTGTCATTAGTAACTTTTCTATTGGGATTTTAACAGCGGAAATGAATTCTCGCTTCTGTCAAATGTAATGTTTTTGAACCAAAGTGACAAAATATGAGTGCTCGTGTTTTTGTCCGGTGGAGACACTTTGCGATTTATTTTTAATCGTCTCGCACATATCTAAGTTTTATGGCTGGTGGAAGCATATGTAGTCTAAGAACCCTTGAAACGCACACAGCACGCACGGCTGCGAGAGGTCGGGCGACTGACTCTTATGAGTTGTTAGTTTCAGCAAGTTTTTTTTTATTAATTTTTTTAGTAGGTAAGTTTTAAAGTAAAAATGTTGTAAGCCCCAAAATCTTCCAAATATAATTTCTGTTTTTTTAATTAAAATAAGATTGGAGACTAATAAAATGTTTTCACTCAGCTGAAATGAGCTGAAATCCCATTCAAAAATTGGTTTAAATTTTAATTATTGTCGTATAAGTTTTAACAGCTTTTTTACCTAAAAATGAAATTTGGTCACTTCTTATGATATAAAGCTTCTTATTTCCTTAAATCTAAGAGCTAAGTTGCTACTTTGACTATAAACCAAGTGCGCAACAAACTATTTCCCCCTAAAATAAAAATATACAAAAAAAAACTTGCTTAATTTGTTCACCAGCTTCTTTTGGTCAAAATATAATATACTCCAAAAACTCTGTATCCAAACAACCTTAAATTTTGGTCGTTTCTCACCACACCCCCGGTTAGATATTTTTACTTCTCTTGGTCAGAAAATATCTGCAGGTTGGTACCAGTAATTTGATGTCCGTAGAACCTTAACGGCGAATATTTTTGGTCCTGAATTCTGGATCACTTATTTTGGTCACACTGTTTTTAAAACTTTTGGTCAGAAAATATTTGTACTGGAAATATGACATTTAACAAACTTCAAACTTCAGGTGTGACAAATTTTGGCCTTGAAATTAAGATCGAATTTATATTATGGTCAGATTATTTTTGATCATTTTGCTCAGAAAAAAACTTAACCGAAAACTACTCGTCTGAGAATGTATCAGTTTTGTCACAATTTTTATCCCAAAAGTTAAGAATCAGTTATTTCGGGCAATTTTTGTAACCACTTTCGATCCCCAAATTGAAGTTCATTTAGTTTGGTCAGAAAAAAACTAAACCAAAAACTAGTCATCTGAATTTTTTAAAATGTTGTCACTACTTTTGGCTCAAAAATTTAAGATCAGTTTTTGTCAGAAAAAAAACTATTTTGGTCAGAAAGAAACTGAACCGAAAACTATCCAGCTTTTAATTCTTATACTTGGTCACTATTTTTGGCCCAAGGATAAATTGATGATAAGTGATCTTGTTCAGAAAAAAATAATTCGGAAACTTTTCGTTTAAAAATTCTTAACGTTTCTATTTTCGGCCCAAAAGTTAAAGATCAGTTATTCCGGTCAGAACGTTTTGGATAAAGCAAATAGTGATAGTGTAAAAAAAATACTATTCGCCTTAAAATTCTAAGAGTTTGATCACTACTTTGACCCAAAAATTTAAGATCAGTTTTCTTCGTCAGAAAAAAAACTAAGGCAAAAACTATTCGTCTTAAATTTCTCAAAGTTTGGCCACATCTTTCGGCCAAAAAATTCAAGATTAGTGATTTAGCTCAGAGTTTTTTTATAAGCCGAAAACTATTCGTTTGAAAATTCAAAAATGTTGATCAATAATTTTTGCCCAAAATTGAAGATCAGTTATTTTGTTCAGAAAACGGCTAAGTACCAGTCACCAAACGCTAAGATGGTTTAAGAGCTAAATCCTCATATAGAGAGAGAGAGATTTCTAAGCTGATCTTTATGGGAAAATCATAAGAAATCTTATGATTGCGTCTAAGGTTGGTCTCCTTTGTAGGACACTTTTATGAACCGGGCAAACATGAGTATGTCTCGTTAGGCTTCATTTCAATCTTTTGATTATTCAAAAGATTGTTTTTTTTCTTTTAAAAAGCAATTAAATTACAAAATTAAAGCTGCAAAACGATCGACAGCTAATTTTAACAGCTTACTAAGAACCCGCCACACAGCACAGCAGGAAGGTTCCTTTTAAATTTAATTTTAATAGTATTTCAATTTTACTTGTTGTTTTTTACTTCCACCAACCAACTTGTTGAGATAAACACAGTCTTTGATGCATCCCAACTGATATAACCACTCAATCATGAAAGTCAAGTGGTTTCCTTTGTTGAAATTACCCACCACATGACATGTCATATGCTCGCCGTCTTTATAAACCTTCCATAATAATGATGATGCCATTGTGCTGTACAAAGATGATGCTCATCACCACATAAAAAGAAACCACCGTCTCTATAATTGATACCCTCTGGGTCGCCCTGAAAGAGTGCCTAAACGCCCCCCTGGCAAGCAATTTCAACCGGCAGCGCATACACAAATTACAAAACAATCATCAGCCGAAAGGCAATCCTGTCCGAGGCACCATATCGGACGTCTTACGCCATATCGACCCTCACCTGGACAATACACAAGAGCTGACAAATTGCCCCCTTTGACTGGGACGAACTAATGGACTCATATCGTAAACTGCTCGAAATTAATGATCGCGCAGCACATTCTTATTGTATGGTTAGTGCCGCGCCACGACCACATCCCTCCGGTCATCCGGTCATTCTTTTGTTTACTTAAGGATGCAGCCTTTGTCTTAAAGGCCACCTCATGCTGGGAAGTGCCTGAGAAAGCGCGAGATTGCCTGAAATGCCAAAAATACGACGAGAAAAAAAAACATATCCAAACGAAGACCGACATGTAAAATTAATATTTACCGATGTTTAATTTGGCGCAATTAACCAAAAAGAAGGACTTTTGCTAAGCCTTAATGTATGACTAAGGCTATTTCGTTTTTTATTTTTATGCCCCAACCATATACAACACTATCGGCGGCGGCGGGATGGACTTTTTGTTTTGTCGTAATTTCACTGAAATTTTTACGACCAATTTGGAAATTCATTAAAAACTGGATGATGACGGTGATTACATATCGATTCCGGGACGTGGAGCAGGGTGGATTCGAATTTGATCAAGTGCCAGACACGCTCCTTGATGTCTACCGAGGATATCCAGACCAGCCAGCATGACGCAGCACTGCTTAATGGATATGTTGTGCCCCCAGGAAGGAAGTTCATTAAACTACAACACTAATGTCCTTGTTTCTAGATGTTTATCACTTTTAATGCATCCTCTCTGTCTCTCTGGTTTTTTTTTTTGGTTCTCACCATTATTTGGCGTGCAATGCGGGATTGCTGAATGAGTGTTGGGATTTTTTATGGGATATAGAGAATTCCAGTCGCCTATTTTATGGTAATGGAAGGTAATGGTCGGGGGTCTCCTTCGTTGGGAATTGATTAATGTAAGTAATTTCATTTTTTTAAGCCTTATCTCGGTGTAAGGAGATTATCCTTGAGTGGAGTGAGTTATGTTTCGGAATTTTTTTGAGAGAATTCAAATTTACCTCCAACGAGAGTATCCACCGCAGCAGTTGTGGTGGGCGAAGATTGATGTCTTGTCACCAAAGATTAGAATGGTGAGGCATGCGGTATGAGGACCAAGAACAAGTCACCGCGTGGCATTCCTGAGAGAATGAAGTCACACAAATTGGTTTTTGGTTTCGATATTGGTTGCTGTCTCGGACAATCAGGTTATGTTAATAGTGAGTCACCAATGGATTAAAGAGTTACAAGCGATTACTTGTTCCCTATATGTTGTTGATCCATATCTACAAAATTGAAGAGGCAATCTTATTCTCTAAGTTCCACAAGGGCTCATACATGGCCACATGTGATCATGTGATAAAATTGTGTTTTTCGGGGATATACTGATCGGGTGCAACTTCTTTTTACATGTTTTCAGATTCTGGGATTATTCGGTCATTTGATGCCTCTTTGTTTCCGCTCAAAATTTTGCGTGTATCGAACATCATTCCTCAAATATTTTAATCTGAATTTGATCGGGAAAAATTCCTTATTTTCTTGCTTTTTCCTTTATTTCAGGGTGCAAAATCAACGGTCAAATTGTTGCAGAAGGCCAAGAAGTCGTTGCGTCAATCGACGACCGATGTTTAGTCTGCAAATGTTCCGGTAAGAAACTCACTTGTGCCAAAAAGACGTGCCCGGTTCTGCAATGCCCCAAAATAAGACAAGTTCAACAGCCCGACGAGTGCTGTCCACGTTGTACCGAAAAGCGAGAATTTATGCAAGTATCAGGTAAGACAACAAAAAAACATTTAACATCTTTGTCCGGCTTTTCCTGATCATTCGTCTTTTTTTACTTCCATAGGAAAATGCATCTTCAGTCAAAAGGTCTACAGCGACAAGAAGCACTTTATGCCAGATCGGTGTTCGAATTGTACCTGCTCTGATGGCACTTCGATCTGCCGGCGGGAGACCTGCCCCATCCTGGAGTGTTCACCGGAGTATCAAGAAATGGACTCTGATGGTTGTTGTCCTCGCTGCATGACCTCTGAATATCGGTCGGAGTGTGTGTACAACGGAACAACATACCAGAATGACGAAACCTGGAACATGGGACCATGCCGATCGTGTCGCTGCAATGCCGGCACCATTCGATGTGCCGAAATGAAATGCCCACCGATCAAGTGCAAGTCGAACGAGCCGATCGTTGTACCGCCGGGACAGTGTTGTCCTAAATGCGTCGAAACGGCTGGAACGTGTACGGTATTCGGTGATCCGCATTTCAAAACGTTCGACGGGAAGTTCTTTAGCTTTCAAGGTTCTTGCAAGTACCAGCTGGCTGCCGACTGTAGGGATCATAGTTTTTCAATTCGCCTCACCAACGATGGTCGCGGTACGAAGCGATCATCGTGGACAAAAACCATCACACTGAAGATGCGCGGCGTCCGAGTGACGCTGGGTCAAAAATTACGCGTCAAAGTGAACGGAAGTAGGGTGATGCTGCCCTACTCGCGGGGACCGATCGTCAGCATCGAGCGACTCACCGAAGGTATCTTACTGAAGACGGAACTTGGTATACAGATCGAATGGGATGGCAACAATTTCCTGCAAGTACAAGTACCATCGAGCTACAAGGGTAAACTGTGCGGCTTGTGCGGCAACTTTAACGGCATCGGCCGTGACGATCTCACCTCTCGCGATGGCTCTAATCATTCCGACGTTGAAGTGTGGCGCTTCGCGAACTCCTGGAAGGTGGGAGGACCCAAGGCGTGTAGCCGCAAAAAAGAGAACATCGCACTTTTGCCCATCTGCAAGCAGCGTCGCAGCAATATGTATTGTAAGCCGCTAATGGAATCCGAAGTATTTGGCGACTGTGACAGCAGACTCAATCCGCGGAACTACTTCGAGTCCTGTAAGATGGACATATGCGAGTGCAAGACGGGGATGTGCCAATGCGACAGCTTCGCGGCGTATGCTCACGAATGCAAGCGACTAGGTGTGAAAATTCCTGATTGGCGAACGGCGACCAACTGCCCGCTGGGTGTCCATCGAAAGGCAGTCCACCAGACGGTGCCATTCAACAGTAGCATGGGTAATCACCTCTACCGTGGCGGCACGGGCAACACGAATCACCTTCCCCGGCAGTCGAAGAAGAGACTGCAACAACAATCCGAAGAACATGAGTTCTTCACGAAGCACATACCAAAAGCATTGCGTATACCCAAGTTACCCGACCGAACGCCCCCGCCACTGCACTAGGATACACTCGACTGGCATCAGGTGGGCTGCAGTTTAACTTACAGCGGTTGTATTTTTTTCTACCGTTCTAGCTTAAGTCAAATTTAATTTAAATTTTTATTTTATTTTTTTTTTTTATTTAAAGCAGATTTTTTATTTTGTTTTATTTAATTTAATTCTTTTTTATATATAAATTTAGTGATTTTAACTTATAAAAAAAAACACACATTCAGGTAGGATTAATCAGGAAGAGAGTGAAATTCGGGAAGATATGAAAAAACCGTAAATACAGTTTTGGGATTGGCAAAACAGTGGCGTTGTTCGGTGAGTTTTCTGCAATTTAAGGCCTTCATCATTCCCATATTATAAATCCTATACCAACTCGATCTCTAGACCATGGTACAAAATTATTGTTAGTGTGTTTGTAGATGCATCGGAAGTCAAAATCATAAAGTGGGCCTTGAATGTAGTAAACTGCGGTCGCGTTAAAATAGTCTTTTTTCGGTTAACTATTGTGATCATCTTTTGATGGTCCGTCTCAACGATCCTCGCATTAAAAAACATCACTGAAGTCTTAATCAATCGGACGTCAATCTTTTTTGTAGTTTTTTAATACGATCGCAAAAGATCGCGAAAGCTTGTGTAAATCCTTTTTACTTCATAGATTTCGAAAAGTTCAGAAATTTTGACATTCAAATTTAATTTTTTTATCACATTTCGAACAAAGAGGATGCTTTAAGAAGTTCCGCTGGATTAGCCTTAAACTGTAGTTTAGGAGTCACTATGAACTCCAAATTTTGATCAAAGAAATTAGTTCAAAAATTTTATTCACACCAAAAGGTTAACTCAATTTACAAGTGAAACGCAAATCTCGATGATACCAAACTTCAGGATCAGGGCTAAGAGATGTGCATAAGGTTAAGGCCCGAAAATGCTCATTAAGTTCAAAAATGCTCTGAGTGCTGGGTAAAATTTAGTACATCAATAAACAGAGCAATTTAGTTGCACAAACACGTTGATGTGGATTTAGTCGTCGGTCTATGCAGTATTTTAACCTAACTACAAACCAAATACAGAGAAACTACTTTCTCTGTACTTAAATTTTTTGGACAAGTCAAAATTGTTATCGACTTCATACAAAAAACAATTCGTACAACTTGATCGGAACACTTTTGAGAAAGTTTTAAACCAACGCTTATTTTTAAACTCTAGTGAATGATTTTGAACCTATCAAAAAATTTTCGGACGACTTAAATTCGTTACACATTTTAAAATTGAAAGACGCCGCCAACAACAAATATTTTTGTTCAAGACATAGGTACAGTACAAAAAAGTTGCAGGCCTTTAATAAAAGTAAAATGTTCCAGCGACTTCCACACATTTTAGTCAGAAATGTTGATACGACCTTTTTAATAACATTAATCAGGGCTTGCTACCAGCTGCCAATTTCGTTAACTCTAAAAATAATAATCCAAAATGTGCTACATTAAAATTTGGTACGGTGAAAAAAGCCGATGAGACTTGCAACGTCTCATTCTGAGTTTAATTTTACTTGTTCCTTAGACAGGAATATTTGATTTCAAATAGGCAAACTCTAAGTCTCCAAACTTTGTAACAAGTCCCCAATTATGTTGCTAAAACAGTGTTTTTTTATTAGATCACGTCAAAAATGTGTATTTGAACAACTCATACTTGTCCGAAATAGTTTTCTGTTGACGTGTTTAAAGGAGTTTTTCTGTCAGTCTTTTTATTGAAGCATTTCAAAATCATTTGAATGTTTTTTTGGATTTTAGGTTTTAAGGCCTTGTTTTTGGTACCAAATTTCGGACTGAATTCATAGTAATCCAAAATATCAAATAACAATTTCAAAGGAAAGGGCTCTCACAGAAAAACCAGTTTTCCGGCACTGTTTCTCGAGTGTAGCTGTAAAGAAAAGCGTTGATTTTAAATTTAAGACAAATTTTGTTTAAAAATTTTTTTTTTAGTCATAATACTTGTCTAAACATTTTGTTCAGAATTTTGACTTCAAATTTTTCCATTTCTAAAAAAACCAAATCGAACAAAAACTCTATAAAATTTTTAACTACTTTTAACAACTGAATTTCCGTACACTGTTTTGTCATTCTCATGAATGCTTAGAAAATAACAAAATATAGAACAACTCCTACCAATAAACTTGTTGGTAATAGAAGCAACAAAAATAATTTAAGATCACTCCATTACAAAAAAAAAAACAAAAATGCAAAAAAAATATATAAATGTGTGTGTTCGAAACAGCCGCACATTTACAGACAAATCAAGTTCCAAGCGTAATTTTAAATCTCATCTCATTTTTATATTTTTTTTATTTTATAAAATTTATTTAATATCATTGTTTTTATTCTATTCTTTTTTTTCTTATACAAAATGTACATTTGCATAAATATTCATAACTATTTAATTTTTAAAGTACAGAATTTTACATAACAGTTTTATATATTTTTTTACAGTTGGAATTATTATTATTATTGACAAAGAAATATTAAATAGTAGCTTTAGTTGTTAAAGCCATTTCGTTGTTTAATTTCTTTTAACTTTATAATTAAGTTTAGGATTTTATTTATCTTTTACTATGGTTATGTTGTTTTTAGATTTTAAGTTAAAAAGTGGTTAAAAAAATGTTTAGCTATCGCATGTACCTAGAACACATTTTAAATGAATTTCCTTAAAAAAAAGCTAAAAAGAATTATACTAAATAATTTGAAGTATTTGTGTTTAATTGCAAATTCCTTGTCGAAATTTTTATTTTTTTACTGTCAATTTTAAATGTAAATTTTTATTGTGATGTTAGGGAAAAACGAGAAGTTCTTTTACCCACTTTTTCGGCTATTAAAAGACCCAACTCGATTACACCAAACTGCAGGTAAGGCTTAAGCTAGCATGGTTGAATGGTTGCAGTATTTTGGCCCATGGCCCTGTCATATTTTAGCTACTTTAGTGAAGTCTCTAAAAAGAGTTTTTGAAGTTGTCGGTAATCGACGGCTGTTCTTCATTTGTGATGTTCTGCCAATGAACAATTTTAACTGCGGGGGGTCTGAAATAATCATTTGAAGTGCTAACAACTACTTTCGACAAAGACCTTGCTCGAGTATAGCCTTCAAGCTCAAGAAGACTTACCTTATATTGAAGTTGATGGACACAATAGCCTAGACATAGTTTTTCGTCAGGCAACCGCTTTACCCACAAGAAAGTGATTTCGTTTGTGATTTATTTGTCAGGCGTCCTTTCTTGAGTGCGGTCTTATAGTCCTATTGATTCATCTTTTAGTTTGTATTTGTGTCTTATGTCTTTACGAGTATTTTGATCCATATCCAAGCCCTTTTTGAGAAAGCAGCCTTTTATGCTCAGCTATGGCGAGTACTTGTAGGGACTCAACCAAAATCTGCTTCTTTCTAGGTTTTATGTCCAATACTCTCGTATAATTCGACGTCTTTAAAAAGAATTTTTTTGGAGTCTTGTCATGTCTTATTCGATAGAAGAAGAATTTTAATGAACTAAATAATTCGTTCTTTGAAGTTCACAATGATTAATTTTTCAAATTAAACTTGTTTGTTTTCCCTTCATTTTGACAAAATTTAACACTGTCTAAAAAATTTAAAACATTTTGTTGCCTTTTCCGTTTTCCAATTACAGCTCTGAGTCTTTTTATGCATTCTTCCAGAAAATGATAAAAACCAAAATTCTGTTCATATTTTTGACATCGCGAAAATATACGCAAATACATAAATGAGTTACTTAACGTTCCATAAGGCACAGCCTATATTGCTTCTAAATACTAGATATACAAAAAACATAATTAAATTCTTAAAAAAAATTACTAAATAATAAAAACAAGAGTCTCTTACAGTGTTTCTAAAAGCACTACATTGTAAAATTCATTACATTCGCCATTTAAACTATTACAAAACAAAATATTTAAATTAAAAAAAAAAAAATAAACAATTCACATGTATTTAAATCAAATAAATAAAATAATCTACATTTAAGCTAATTTATTTGTGTACACGTAAATGTTATATTAAACATATAGTTCACTTCTTTCCTAGGTCATAAGAAAAACCAACTAATAAATTACAAACAAAATCCGAGAAAATAATTCAAATAAACTACCTAATAATTTTACTTAATTATAATAATGCACAAAACAGTATTTTGCTTATAAGAAAATTATAAACAACAAGAAAAACAATTTAAATGTAGTTGAATTTAAAACTAACGAAATTAAATGTTTACTTATACATAAAACTAACACTTTAACGAGCTTTCTTAAAATAAAACTAAAGAAAAATAAAACAAATAACTCTTAAATAAAAATCAATGGAAACTATTTAAAATACAATATATACTAATAACACTAATTTTTATTGTATAATGAGATTTATTATTCTCAAATTTTGACTGGGTTTTTTTGTATTGTTTTTTTCGCCAAAAAACTATATCGCATCCAACAACATAAGAAAAAAACTTATATATTTAAATAAAAAAACAAAACATTATTAGAAGTTAGTTTTTATTATAATTATGATCAAAATGCGCATTGCACATAAACAAAACAAAAAAAAGAAAGAATTGTATTTTCATGACAGTTATTATTATTTTTATGATACCACCTTTAATTTAAAACAAATGAGAAAAATAAACTATATACAACAAATAAAAATAAAAATAAAAAATAAAAATATTTGTGATTGTAATTATTAAATTATAAATTATTAGAAATTTGAAATTAAAAAAAAAAAACCTTTTTAATTTGTTTGTTAGGCTCAAAAAATTTAATATTCGGACAAAAAAAAATTAATAGACAACAACGAATGAGAAGGATACGAAAAACAACTAGCAAATATACACGAAAGTGAAGATAAGAAAAATGCAAAAAAATCGAAATAATAAATATAAAAAATTATAAAAAAAAATTATAAAAAAAACTTTTTCGTCTTTTATTTTTTTTTCCTCTTTAATGGGAAGTTGTTTTTGGGAATGGACAAACGCTCATTAAGCTGCTTGAAGATGTGTTTTCTTAGGTCCTTGATGTCATAGAAATAGTATTTTTATGTTTACAGTGAAAAGATTCTGAGAAAGAGCTGGTTCCCAAAAATGGAGGATAGCTTGTTTTTTTTTTTGAAGGTGTGCGAAAATCCAATATTATTATTCCAAACTCTTAGGGACAACTTCACCTTTAAACGAAATAGTGTGGTCTTCAAATCGTACGAAAACAATAAACTTATTGAAACTACCTTTATTTAAATAAAATGGGAAAAAAACCCGTTCCACATTATCCAATATAGATGGCAATTTGCGTAAGCTGCCTCTTTCAATACTTTCGGTTAGAGTCATGATGTTTCGACGTGTACGTGCTGGTCAAGCTTGTAGAGTTCGTGAGTTTTACCTGAAATCGAACCGTTTCTTCATAACACTTCACCACTTTTACATATTGACCATTTTCGTTATACTAAAATGACCATTGTGATATGTGAGACTAATAGGGTATTTCCACCGCACATATAACAGAGATTAACGTAGGAAGATTAAAAGTTAATCTTAAAGCTTTTCTACCGGAATAGAGGAGATTAGCTTTGACATTTCTCAATGACATCACATCATCTGCGCATCTCCTTCTAACGTCAGGAATGATTAAATTCATTTTTAGTTGCCACCTATTTTTTCATTCAGAAATTGACTTCTTTCTCCTGTTGGGTGACTTCAATGCACATGTGGGTACGGACGACAGGACTTGGAGGAGTGTGATCGGGAGGCATGGTGACCCGGATCAAAACAGGAACGGAGGGAAGTTGTTGGACTTTTGCTGTGCATAAGGCTTGTCCATCATGAACACCTTTTTCCCACACAAAGGCATTCACAAATACACATGGTACAAGAACAGTTTAAATCAGAAGTCACTGTTTAATTTCTGTGTTGTACCACCGTGTGTTCAAAGAATGATTTGTAATGTTCGAGTTTTCAGGGGAGCTGAGTTGTCAACAGATTACCACTTAGTGCTGTGTAAATTGTTCTTCAGTGACAGTATTCCTTTGCCACCCAGACGATAACCAAGACTGGTGACCCGCATACGGTGGGAAAGGTTGCAGGATGCTGACTCTGATTTCAGAGAGCGCTTTGCACAGCATGTTTCGGAGAAGTTTGAACAAATTCCAACTGACCTCTTGAATGTAGAGAAGGAATGGCAGCTGTTTTTATAGGCAGTCATTGCCTCTGCAGGAAATGTTTGTGGAGTGAAGCGGCTTGCGGTAGCGGCTGGTGGTGAGAAAAGAACTGCTTGGTTTAAAACGCCTGGAGCTCAAGAAGCCATCAGAGAGAAGAAGAGAGCCTACATTGCGTGGATCCAATGTAGAAACTCAACTTCTCGAGCCCGGTACAATGAGGCGCGAAGGACTTCCAATCTGGCAGTCAGAACAGCCAAGGAACAGTCATGGAGAAAGTTCGGCGAGAAGTTGGAGCACGATTACAGATCTGCAAACAAGATATTTTGGCAGACCATTCGCCGGCTCAGAGGAAGGAAGTTGAATATCATTCAAGGAGTTAAATCCAAGGACGGTACACTTCTTTCAAATGAGAGCGATGTCTTGCGCAGATGGAGAGAGCACTTTTCGGAGTTGCTCAACTGAAGATGGCATTCCCACTGCTGACGAGATAAGGGCGGAGAAAAGTCCCACAATAGACGAAGTCACTAAAGCGATTAAATCGCTAAAAGTTGGCAAGTCTGCTGGAGTTGATGAAATCCGGCCAGAACTGCTCAAGTAAATGGGTAGAGCGGGTGTTAAATGGCTAACACGTGTCATTTAGGTGGCCTGGGATAGCGGGAAGGCACCTAGCGATTGGTAAACGGGAGTTATAGTGCCCATTTTCAAAAAAAGGGAACAGGAGAGATTGCGCCAACTATGGGGGCATATCTCTTTGAGTCTTCCGGGAAAAGTATTCGCGAAGGTGTTGGAAACGCGTTCCAGAGCTGTAATCGAACCTTTGTTAGGGAAGAACTTTCGGCCTGGCAGAGGCACAACCGACCAGCTTTTTATTCTGAAGGTTATTCTTGAGAAGGCCTGGGAATATGCCGGTATGGTTTGTATCTATGTGTGCTTTGTAGATCTGGAAAAGGCGTATGGCCGAGTCCCTCGGGATAAACTGTGGAGAGTTTTGCAGGACTATGCGCTGAGTGGGCCTCTTCTGAGAGCCATCCAGTCTTTGTATAGAAACTGCAGAAGCTGTGTACGGATAAATGGCGTCAAATCCCGTCCTTTTGATGTGCGCGATGGACTTCGCCAGGGCTGTGTTCTGTCGCCGCTCCTTTTCATAGCATATATGGACTGGATGGTGAAGCGCAGTCTTGGCGAGCAATGCTTCGAATTGGCTGGCATCAGGATGAGCCATCTGCTTTTCGCAGATGATTTGGCCATCCTTGCATCATCCAAAGAGGAACTTCAACGAGCACTGAATAGCTTTGCAGCCGTCTGTGGTGATGCTGGGATGAAAGTAAACGTGAACAAAACGGAAGTGATGGTAGTTTCCCGAACTCCCGTGCAGTGTACCCTGCACATAAATGGAGTTCCATTAAAACAGGTGGAGAAGTTTAAGTACCTCGGGGTATTTTTTACGAAAGATGGGAGGAGTGATACTGAGTTGTGAATACTGAACTGCACCGGCCGGTCATCAGGAAAGCAGAGCTTGGAGTGAAAGCAAAGATCTTAGTTTTTAATTCAGTGTTTGTTCCGACCCTCATCTATGGTCATGAAATTTGGGTAATAACCGAAAGAATTAGATCGCGGGTGCAAGCTGCCGAAATGAGATTCCTGAGGTGCGTTGCTGGTTCGTTGAAACGTCAGTATTCGTGGGAATCTTAATGTTGAGCAGCTACTTATCCGAGTGGAGCGATCGAATCTTCGATGGTTTGGACACGTTGTTCGCATGCCCCCTGGCAGACTTCCTAGACAGGTCATGCTAGCCGAGATGCGAGCGCGTTGCCCCCCTGGTAGGCCAAGGAACAGGTAAAGAACCTCTCTGAGTCCCGCCTGGGGATTGCGCCGGAGTATCTTGAGTTGGTGGCGGAGGATCAAGAGAGATGGAAAGACCATTTGGCCATCCTCGCTCCGCGACCCTTTAAAAGGCTAAGCGGCATCCGATAATGATGATGATGATGACCTATTTCTTCAATCCACGCAACTAAATAACTCAAAAATAAAACAAAACGTCAAATCAAAAGATTTGTTGTTTTGTTTTTTGTCAAATCTGTTGATTGGGATTTTGGCCCACAAAGTTGATAGTAGACCAACTTGATCAACATCAACACTCAGTATCAACATTAACATCCAACATTGTTTTGCAGTGTGCACATATTATTGCACTTAACTTTTTTGACGGGAGCAATCACATCCACAGCAACAGCAACATCACCCGTTTTGCGCATTCCTTTACACCATGCAAGAAACACTGCTGAGTTGATAATACACAGCTGTCAACAAATGGTGTTTGTGCTTTGTTTCGTCAGAAACACAGAAGTTTCGTGTTCTGACTCAAGAATTCTTGCGTGGAAGCGATTAATTAGGCGATTAATTTTTAATCTCGTCGTGAAGAGATTAATACTTGTATGGTAAATCTCGTAATTTGGAAAGCATTTAAGGATTATTTGTCTTAATCGCGGATAAGTGTTCGGTGGAAACACCGTATAAGTAACCATAAAGGAAATTGCCAGAGACTTTACTTTCAAATAGACTGAATTTACTTAATGCCTGAAATTGACAGCCAATATCCACATTACTTGTTGGCTCAGGGATGACGAACCTTTTAAGAGCCCCGAACCATTTGAAAAAACACAAAATTTGTAATGTCTTTGGCGTACCAATATGCAGTCTGGAGGTACTTTTCCAATCTTGACATTGACAGTTTATGCTGCCGCTCAAAAGTACAATCGGGTTCACAGTTTATGACGTGTCGACAATATTTCGTCATGTGCCTCCAATGGGTCGCCATCGTTGTACTAGAACGACACGTATACCGGTTTTGTCAAGTACTCGTTGTAAGAATTGGCAGTTAGCCTTTAGCCGCTGAAACTTTTAGCATCTAGCAATCTCAGCGCAGTAATTAACCCGTTGACGAACGACTTTTGGATATGGCAACTTCAGCAAAGTTTGCATTTTTAAAAACAGTTGCTAGGTACATAGGGCCTTCTATATCAAGGAAGATTACCATAGGTTATGCGGTGTCTGCACCACCTTCGAGTCTTTGCGCATACACTGGGATCTATATTGGATCCAACTTTAAAATATCCATTAATTGGCACTAATAAACCAATAAATAGATCATAAGGCGGGAAGGTAGCCACGAAGTAACATTGTATACGGAAAATGCTTTGGCGGTCGTCCATTGAAAATCCAGCGGCAAATAAAGCGGTGAAATGTCATAAGCTGCAGACTACTGAAGCGTGTCCGATGACCAACCCAATGAATTCCGTATGATCGGTGTAAAGACGATCCTATGCCATTTGCAGGGGATGTCATGATGCAGAAGCGGAAGAAGATGTGAAACACCTCCTCTGCCAGTGTCCAAGTGACAGCAGACAATGTTTTCGACTTCTGGACCTATACTTATTTGAGGAGATGAACGAGCTTGCAAGTATACTGGTGGCGAATATTGTGAAGTTCATCAGAGTCTCCGACGGGGCCAAGTTTCTCTTCGAAGCTCAGGATACTTCAACCGACGAAGTAAAAGATGGCAAAATCTTTTCTCCTTACAGATTGTCTCTATAGGGTCACGCTAAGGGCCCTCGTTAGCCTATGCGAGCTGGTGGCATTTGCTGCCAGCGGAAATCCATGAAATGTATCTGTCAGAAAATTAAATCCAAAAAATAGGAGGCCTCCGCCTTTTGTATAAAGTCTTATAAGCAGAAATATAAAAATCTTATAATCTGGTACGGCAAATGTTTTTCGATCATATGCCACCTATAACAAGAGCCTTGATAATAATTTGATTGTTTTAGCCACAACTCTTTAACATTCCTCAGCAACAGTTTTTATATGCAGCTTGATCATTTCGATGCGAATTTCCACCATCATACAAACATGGCACGAGCTGATCTGCTCCTCTTCGTTCTCATCCTTGATCAGTTATTTGATCCGTAATGAATTTTCCATTGCGCACGTTCACAATTCATCTGCGCACGCTCGTGCAGTTCAAACAATTTATACGATTACGTATTCTAGTTGCGTGATCGGTGCGTGGCAATGATGCTCTCTAGGGGCATCCTCGCGCCGATCTTCTGCCGATGGAATGTTTTTTTTTGCTCTATGTTCCCTCTCGTGCTAGTGCAACCACTTCACTTTACATTCCATGTACACTTCAGTGGCATAGCGCGATCTTGTGTCATGCCCCTCAGCAGCACAGACAATCAAAAGAGATATACCACAAAGATGACACGTTAGTCCGATAATATTTTTCTTCAGCTTGTGCGCGCACAATCTTTGACTGTTAATTATTTTTTGAAGTTTTTTTCTGCCTGTTTTTTACCTTGTTCCTGATGGCATTAATTCTTCCTCTTAAGATCCGTGTCTATCAAATAGAAATCCAAAGTGCAGTTGCACATTCTAGGGTCTAAAGCAGGATAAGAATGAAAAAATTTATAGCCGCAGAGATTTCTTCAGTCTAGAACGTGGACAATTGTATATTGTCGTCACCGAGTACAATCGTCATGTCTGGCTAGTATGTCCCTATTGGGAATGGTGCACATTTTATCGACATTGAATTGTGTTTTTGTCCGAAGAGTTGTCATAAAGTTGGCTGTATGACTTCCTTGGCATAAGAGCGAACAAATTGCGAACTGGTTGTTGCTTGGGTGACGTGCGGTTGTCTAAGGTGGCACAATGACATTGACGTGATCAATGGACAGAGGCAACTTGTTCTGAATGTAATGTTTAAGGGTTTTGCTGGATACAACCACGTTTAGCTTGGCTACAATGATTTGTTATTAAAGGTTCCGAATCATGATTTTTAGCGACTTTTGACAGCTTTTAACCTCTCATGAACAATCTCTCGCTGATGACTCTGTACAGTTCTAGAGGTCTTCTTTTTTATGGGTCAAGCAAACAGTGTTGAGGTTAAATCCAATTTTGCGTTATCAAATGAGTTGGTGGATGCTTCTCACATACAATTGCAATTGGCTTTGAAGTACTCGGCTACTAGGCAATCAGCCCAGACAGCCTAATTGGATTTCATGAACACGACCTTTCTGTATACTACAAACCTTTGTGTCCGCATCGAATATTCTGGCAAATCTAATTTAATTTAAGTGATTCCCATAATTTCCGTAATTACGTGGCTTATTTTTACGTCGCGTCAGAAAAGTTCTGATATATAGGATGAGAGCATACAGTCCCTAGGATACGGTTTATCGCATAGGCTTGTTTGTATAGGCATACGTTTTACTATGGTTGAGAGCTGACCGCAGAGAGTCTAAAACCGTGCATGGCAAAAAGGAAGGGGATTTTCCGCATACTTGCCGAATTCTGCTTCGGTTTATCAGCGTCCTGACGCATTAATGTTTCCTCTACACCTTGTTGTCTGGCTAAGTTGAACATGCAATCAAAGCTCCCGTTGTTAAATGCGATAGGCATGTGGCAGCTCAGAGAAAGGATGGGATCGGAGAGTAACCTTACGAACGTGCAGCTTAAGCACGACAAGCTTTTTGACCGCTGTCTCACCAAGTTCACTTAGATAGTTGTAGGAATAGGAGCCTGTTATGGAAAGGCTCCTAAGAGCTTGCCAATCTCAATCGTCAAACTATGATTTAAGCTATCGATTTAATAAAACTAGGGTGGAAGGCAAACGTTTTCTATGTAAAAGTGATAACTAAGGGCTCAAGTTTGTCAAATACTTCACTAGAGTTAGTCCATACTTTGCCCTTTACTTATTGTCCCGATGGCAAGTGGACTATTTTAGATAATCTGACGTTTTGCAATCCTTCTAATTTTGAGCGGCGTGTCCATTTGCGCCATGTTTAAGCTAGGAATTGCCGAAGAAAAAGTTTAAGGACAGTGCTGAAGTTGATAGCATGTCCAATGGCGCTTTTGGACGCAGGAGCTGCAAAGGCGGACCTTGACTCGTGTGTTGTTCTGAAAAAACAGTGACTGAGCTTGATTTAGCCAAAGCTATGACTAATATTCCCCTTGCAATTTTGAAGGCTTCTCAAACCATAACAGTTTCTTCTTTTTTATGAAGGAACCGTCGATTTCATTAGAAACCGTCCACTTACTATGTGGAGGAGTGCACCTACATTTGGCGTCTTTCCATGAGATGGCTACTTAAAAGCTGGCAATAATTCTAGCCATCGAGTAGTTTACCTATTACGCGGGGGGTCTGGGTTCAAATTCTAAAAAATTCTCGTTCTTTTTCACAGTCCCCACCTTCGCGAGGGTCTGAGAAACCCTCCGAGACTAACATTTGTCCTTAAAAAAGTTCTCTAAGTGCCACCATTTTTACTTACTTACTTAATGACTTAAGGTGGCGCTACAGTCTGGGGTAGACCTGGGCCTCAGCCAAAAAGCTGCGGATTCGAAGATATTTCGGGCCGGGTCGTTAGTGTCCATCCGCTCTAGATGGCCCAGCTATCATAGCCGTTGTATTTTGACTCTTCTGGCTAGGTCGGTGTCGCTGTACAGCCCGTACAGTTCGATGTTATACAGTATCATTATTAAGTTGGGTTTTGCACTGCGATTTGTAATTGGTCTATTGTACCCCATCTTATACAGTAGCCGAAATAAGTATAAAGACACTCATTGTCACACTGTTCAATTTGAAATGGAGGCTTAACGCCTGAACATATGCAAACATAATGTTCCCCCTATTTGTAGGTTAATCCATTCCCTCTCAAATAAATCCACAATAGTACGTTAACTACAATAGAATTTCAGGAACAGGATAATTCGTCATAATGAACTAAAAAAGCAGCTCAAAAACTGCGAAATAAGTATAAAGACACTTTAGATATTTCAACTTTGTTGCAAGTTTTTGTAATATTTTTTAGTTTTAAGTGTGTTAAAATATTGAAACGTTATTTTTCAAGCTCACCTGAGCAAATTCGAACCTAAGACCTTTTTTATACCTTTTCTTTCGGTGTCAAATGAATTCCGCGAGGCGTTACTAAGTAAGTAATTTTTTATTGTCGTTTTAGTCTCAAATTTGATCAGGTTACCTCAAAAAATACCGTTTTAATAATTAAACACGCTTAAAACTAAAAAAAAAAATAGAAAGCTTGGATGTGCTGTATGATGGCGTTTGCTTCTGCTCTTAAATCTGGATTCACGGGCAGAAGCAGATTTATTTTCTTTTTCAAAAGAGGATCTCTCAAAAGAGTGCCAAAAACACAGTTTTTGGAGTGTCCAGAAAGCTCCCGGACGGTTCTGCACGACTTACCGAAAAAGGCCATTAGGGTCTAATCATAGCTATCATCGGATTGCATCATTGAAAAATTTGTTACTATGCTTTTAGACGTTAAAAATACATAAATTGTGTTAAAACTTTTATGTAAACTCGCTTCCACTTTTTCGCTGACAGAAATCGATTTCAAGGAACAGCTGATTTGTGTTTTTGCGACAAAATCGTTCCACTGAAAAGCATTCCATTCTCTTTCTATTCTCAACTGTCAGTTTTCCTTTCACTGATTAACTCCAACCTCAAACGCCTGTAACTGTTTGTTGGCACTGAAAGAAATGATTGCTATGAATGAGTTGTCAGAAAACCGAAGACATTGTTCCACTGATTTGTTCCAATGATGACGTTCTGAGGCTCTTTAGTGCTGCTGAAATCCTCGGGACACTTAAGTGCTGCAATATTACGCCACAGAGTGCTGTTATCGAATTTAGTTCGAAGCAAATATGGGTTGTTGTCTTCGCTTCATGAAAGGAAAAAGAGCGGGCGCACCAGGACATTCATCAAATGAACCTATAGGGTCTCCCAATATGTGTATTTTTTAGGATCTACGGTTAGGGTAGGTTGATACATGCACCTGTGACGGTACGTACGGCTCAATTAAATCATATTTTGTTTTGGTCTTCGAGTTGCACTCTTAAATGCTTGGTGCATTGGGAATCCCATTAACACTTAAAAAGAAACCGCTGTAAAACTTCTCAAAGTAGGTTGGTACCGATTTCTTGGAACCATTCAGATTTGTATACAAGTCTAAGAAGGTCCTACATTTTTACCATGCTTACACTTTCCACTTTATTGAGGAAGCATTTGGCGAGGTATATTCCTCTAATGTTTTTTTTTGCCCGGCACTCGCAGAACAGGTGACGAACGGATACAATGCTTCAACGCTCATCCAACTTCAAATTGAAATGGCTTATTGGCAGGTACACCTAGCTCTTAGGAGCACTACGCTATACCTTTTTTCTTAACATCGACGTAATACACGTGCTTCTCTCAATACACATTATGCAGAGGTAAATTTCCGAAGCTATTTCTTCTCTCTCTTCGATCGAGACTCCAAGACTTCCTAATTTATCAGTCGAATTCAGAACCAAAAGCTTTCAAGACGAAACGGAGTGGGATACATCATCATCTATAGAGACCTGGTCTTCTCCGTAATTGTAGATGTATTGGCAGAATCTCCTTTGTTTAAGCTTCAATGAGAAACACGCATTAAGGTGTTAACAACCGCAAGACCTGCCCCTGCTTTTAATGTCTCAAGTTTTCAGTCATAGCTATAACCAAGTGAGTTGCGCACCCATCACTTAACGACAATGATCTGTTTTGTCTTAATGTCCGGACAAAAATTTAAAAAAAAAAAATTATATGTTTACCTGTCCATCGGTGTGGTGTCCTCATTTAATGCTTTTAGGCAAACATAGTTGCAAACAACCATTGACAGTTGAAAACATTCATTAAAAGCATCGAGTGCACGCACATATACACAGCTGCGGCCACTTCTCAAGCCTGCGACGCGTAAAAACCCGCGCCCATGCACTTGATACGTCAACAAAGCACTCCTTTCTCAATGAATCTTCGCTCTCCAGCGCTCTGGTATGCACTTCAACTCTGCATTAATTCATTGAGTTTTTTTTTCTCCTGCCCATGGCATCATTCATTCCAGATGCTGCTGGGTGGAATGTTTACAAAATGAAAAACCTAGAAATCCCAACCAAAGATGGTACCGCAGAGTCTGTGTGTGCACCATAGCATTGCAATGGCAGCAGCCAAACCAGATCGATACAAAACTCCTGACGCGTCCGTTCCGTTCTCCCTGCCAAGATCAGACCATCAGAAGATGACCACATCATGACAATTGAGATGGAATTTCAACTTCCATCCGCTTGAGCTGCAGCCGTGCTCGCCATCCCTGGACATTGATATTCGATCGATGTGGGGACTGGTGATGGTGACATTGCGCCGACATCAATGGATGATAGGAAATTTTTATGATTATTGTTGGCAATTAAATCAGTGCGTATCAGTTTGCCTGCAAAAAGAGCAGCAGATACACGTTTCAAGTCTTTTGCAATGCAAACGACACGCACTGGCCATGGCCGCAGCATCCTTGCGCATCAGAGTGGCATCGGACGGCGGCGGGTAGCGCAGGAGCTGCGCATCCGCGTGGAGTTACAATTTTATGTTCGGTTAATTGCATTTCTGTTCGAGATGATTATTACGATTATCTCGGATGTGATGGCAAGCCGAAATGGTTCAATGATGTCGAGCCGTTCGCAGGGATAAGATGTCTTAATTCCATGAATTGGTATGTCTATCGGCCGGCCGATACAGACCAGGCTGCGTTCTTTCTTACCTTCGCATGGAATCACAGAATGTCTGACTGAGCAGTGATTGTGGGTCAATGAATTAATTGAAGAAATTTCTGCGCAGGAAACCGAACGAAAGAAACCTGGCTCGAATACTTGAGGTGATTTGGAATTGGTTGGTTTAGCAAGATTGTTGCTAGGATCCGGACCAGACTGCCAACAGCAAATAAGTTCTGAATCACTATACCGTTTGAATTTCTTTTTCAGCAAACTTTTTTCGTCATTCAGCACACCTACACTTTTCTTCCCACAAAGATGACGATTCCCTGAAGACAAATCAAAACATTTATTCCGATCACAAAGAAACTTTATGGCTAAAACAGAATTCTGTGAAGTGTCAATGCAAAATCAGAACCACAACTGCGTACGATCACTTCGATAAAAATCTTTTACGATTTCCAAAAATTTAAAGATAAAAATAATAATCACCGTTAAAAGATTCATTCGCGGAAATTTCAATTTCCAAATGAATCTTCAAAATATTTCGGCTACTTAATGCTTGATGTACACGAGGTAATTATTTTAATGAAAGGATTACGCAACAGTTTTCGGGGTATGCGATGTGTTTTATTGAGTTATTGCAATAAAAGAATTCACACTTTGTGGTCTGTTTATGGCGCTGTTTATTTTAGAGATTAAGGAACTAAGAGGATGATATAAATTTAAAAGTTTTTAGAAACATCGAAATATTTTAAGGAGATATTTCAAAAAATCCATAAAATTAAAAAAATAGGATATTAACTTGTTCTGTTATTTTTGAAAGAGGTTTTGTTGTTAATATCGTTAAATAAATATTATGTTGCGTAGGGAGAAAGTTTTATATTAAAGTTTTATTAATTCTAATTCATTCGAGGTTCTATACTCGACAATTTATTACTTTGACGAACATTCACAAACCGAGCCACTTCCAATTTTGGCGTTTTCCATCCCGGTTTATCCATCTTGGCTTGATCTATATTTCATGGGGAAAAATCCTAGGAAAACACTAGGAGCAAAGTCAAGCAATTTTTGCAAACTTGGTGGTTAATCATATAATTCAGCTTTGAAGAAGCCCGGAGATTTAAAAAAAACTGCCTCTTAGAGTTTTTTTTTAAAGAAAAAAGATCAGATTCAAAAGTTCTAGGACAAGAAAGTTTCAGCGGAAACACTTTTTATGCAGAGGTGATTGATGATCATTGCGTGATTCAATGACATCACATTTGTCAATTTTTAAAGCGAAGTTTTCATGCATTGTACCCAGTTTTACTGGAGACTACACGTTGGCTATATTCGGCATCCTGCCAAATTTCTGATAAAATTTGTTTAACGGCTTGGTCATTTGCTATCTGAAAAAAGTTTCGCGAAACCACATGTTTCCGCAAACCTGACAGGTCCCAGCGAAAGTTATAAAAAAAAACTTAAATTAAAAACCAAACACGAGACAAAAGCTTACGTTAAAAGGCTGAAAAATTTCGTTGAGACTTTGCATATGTAAAGTACAACGAAGAACCCATTCAAAGTTTGCCCCAAGGACTGTCAAACAGACTTTAGCTGAAAAATCTTATGAAATTTTTTAATTTATGATTAGCTGTCAAGTTTTCGAATATTTCACTTCATTAGAACCAGGCTTAGGCCAACTAAAGTAAAAGAAAAGTTTGGCGAAATTGAGTAAAAAGATTAGTTTGGCCTTTTCAATTGGTTGCCAAAAAATCCAGTGGACATTCCGAAAGTTTCTGATTTTGTTATTTCTGTCACTCAACTGACATGACAGATCCTCTTCTGAAAAGAAGATAAATTAGATTCTCATCGTGAATTTAGAATCATAAAAAGAAGCATGCACAATCATATGGAAGTCTATCGAAAGGCATGCAAACACGCTAAGCCATTGAAATGCCCACTAGAAGAAGAAGCTGCTCACATTAAGATTACCCCGATTCCAAACAACATCAGCAACTCCCCTTAAAAATCTCATTTCGTCAGCTTGGCATCGGATACCCGGTATCTAATTCTTTCTTCATGTCATAGCCACAGATGAGAGTTGAAACGATAACTGGGATCAAACTCAGCTTTTCGTAAGCCGGGAAATTCCTTCGTTTTCGATTTGCTCATATTAACTTCCCCGCAATTTCACCACAGACCAAAACTTAGCGTCTTACCTCGCATAAGCCCTTACAAGACGTACAAAACATGCACATGCCGGTTAGGATATTCCCAGGCCTTCTCAAAAATTATTCTAAGAGTGAAAAGAAGGTCTGTCGTGCTTCTGCTAGGACGAACTTTTCTTCCCGTTTCAGTTCCTCGATTTTGCAGCTCTAGACCACGTTTCTAGCCCCTTAGTACGAATACTATTTTCGCAAGACTTAAGAGAATTAAGCAGAATTAGAATTAGCAGCCCCAGTGTAAGAGCAACCTCTCTTATCTCCTGTTTTGAAACAGATACTATAGCTTATGTTGACCATTTTATTCCATCTTTACCTACCGGCTCTAGCATCTTAGACAAAATTTGATCAACTCAAGCAGCAGAAGTGCGAATCAGCATCCTGTAGCCTTCTGAGAGTATGGATAGTACATACTGTAAGACTAAAGCTCCAGCCTCTCTCAAAACTCGCCTCAAAGCTCAAATTAACCAAGTTTATACAAGATGGCTACACTAAGACTCAGGTGGCGCACACAAGTGGAAGGGAACCTCAGCCAATTTCGCGTGCGAAACTGGAGATGGCTAGCTGGAGACAGAGTAAGCTAAGCTGGCGAAGCATGTTGGCTGAAGCCCAAGTCCACCCCGTACTGTAGCGCCACCTTAAGTAATACAAGATGGCTGTATGCTCTGACTCAAGAACGGAGCCCTCCCGCTAAGGGAGCAAACACTGTACGATCACTTGTGCAGCCAATCAATATGACACACCAGACCAGCGGGGTTTACCCCATCGCATCAGTCATGTTTTGGTCTCTGCACTCAATCGAGGAGGTGCCTGTTGCTTCGTAAAACCAGCTCAAGTTCTTCCCCGTGACCGCTGAGCCGTTCCGTTTGCCTGTTGATGCTTTTTTCGATCACTAGAATTTTTTGTGTGTTTGCCCTGATGCACTCCGTTCCCCCAAATGTATATCGTCACCACCAGATCCACACCGATCCGTAACTCCTTCGGGTTAAGCCTGGTTGAATGCCAGCAAGACATTTCGACCACCAAGCACTCGCATGCTGATATGCCTTTGAATTATTTCTTAAAGCTGCCCTTGGCTACGAGGATCAGCATCAGCATATCCTAAGCTTCTTGGTCTTTCTCTTAATCGAAATCAAGCCTGCATTCAAGATAGTAGGGAACTTGATTTTAAAACTAATTGATTCTTTATTGTTCTTCTGATCCAAAAGATGTCGATCAGAAGTACAATACTCCTAGAAGCATCACTTTTAAATCATACTGATTCCCTATTCTGGTTAAGAAAAAAGCCAGCCTAAGTCGGCTCTTACGACTCGGATATCGCATATATTCTAGCCACGATATTCCAAGGAGTTAAGCTTTGGATTAAACAACGTTTTCCAACGATGTGGTTCCGAGTCTAAGTGAGCTACTCAAAATAGATTGAGCCAGCAACGTGTATCTGAAATTAAGCACGTTGGTTTTCATTCACTCATTTACTCACTCACTCATAGAGGCAGCTTCACAACCAGGCCTTGGCTACGTCCTTGGGTCTCTGCAGACACGACGACGGTTTTGAATTTGCTTTAAAATGTCATTTGGAAGCATAACATTGGGCAAAATTGTTGCCAGGTGAAGCAAATGTTCAGCACATTTGAACTAGAGCTGCGTTCTGGAGCCATATTAGGTAACATTACGTTTGCCAAAACGGGACACTGAATTCTAATCACACTGCGTAACATTAAGTTTTCTCTTTTTGTTTGTCAAACGGGACACTGAAGTCGAATCTACATTGCCTTAGAAAATCGTAGATATTGTAATATTTTTACCTGGGGTTCGTCGAGAAAAATTTAATTTCACTTTTATAAATAAACAATGGAACGCTTTATTGATCAAACAAAACTTATTTAAGCTCAAATCGCAGTCAATTCTAGTTCCCACTCAGATTTCAATACATTAGTTCAATTCAATCGCGTTTTACCTTAAGACTTATGTCACATAGCTGCGTTGCGCCAACGTTGATTTGACAACTTAAATTCAAGCGCATTAAAACCAATGGAAGCTACTACAACGTTGCTTCAACCGTCCGTCTTTACGTTTCTTTACATAAGAAAGTTTTGAGAAAGCAAAGAAATTCAACACGATGAACTTTTGCGTGCGTTTTGACGTTTCTGTGAACCTGAAATTGTTGACTTTCGCAGTGTTTTGTGTTCTTGTTGATTTGTTGGCATTTTCTATAAATTTTAATCGTTTTTCGAAAGGTATATTTTCAACGTGGTTGTAAAGCAACAGGAACGTTAACAAACAACATCGCAGCTTTGTGACATAACCTTAAATTTCGATACTCACGATTTAAATGTTCAACTGTGTCGTCCAAGGCTGTCATCCGTGCACTTATGCAAATTCAGCGCGTTCTTAAAATTTCTCAGTTGGAAATTTTCCATTAGTATTTTTCCACTGAACTCAATGAAGGGGATATGTCCGATATTCAAATGTCAGTAGTTGACTGACCCAATTTAAGTTGGGTGTGTTTGTTCAGTGAATCAAGCAGATGTGTTCGTGAAGTGAGTCGATGAATGAATTCAGCGACTCCTGCATGCATTCAGCGACTCCTCCTCGTTTTTTTGACACATCACGATATTGCTGAACTTATAAACGTCATGCCAAGGCGGAGAAGAGGTTTCTTTGTGAATCCTGCTTAAGTAAATGGTATTTATAAACGAAGAACGAAAAGCGTAACGAGAAAGTGAAAATTTAGAAAAACAAGAATGCCAAGGAGTCCCTCATTTGTTAACCTTGCACCTAACTCCTTTCCTGAGGAAAAATTTGCAGGCCTTTGTCCTGCCAGGGTTATATTATGACTCCGATGCTCTTTCTGGTTTGTATCAAAGCTATGTTCGTCGCCTCAAAAAATCTTTGTAGATTTTGGATAAGAACGACGGTACATGTCTTAGCTTTCTGCCAGATTTTTGCTTATCATTTTTTATAAGACTTGTATCTGAATGCAGTAGCTTACTTGCATGGATCTGGCTGCCAAAGTAAATTGTTTCCCTTTATAGTAGCTACTTAAAATCTGCAATTAAATCTGCACAATAAAAGTAGCACCTAGTACCTAAATCTCACATCTCCCTATCCAAGTTTACATGGTTTGATAAAGTAATAAATCAAGACGACAAAGGGAGAGAATCATGGCAGTTGGCTGCTCACTAATAGACCCATTAAACAGTAAGACCTCGGGTGAGACGAACGGCTATAGACAGCTCAGAACCCCAACGAAAAGTTGTGGGCTCGATGAAAGTACCCACAGTCAACTATATCGAAGTTCCCTTACTATGGCCAAGTCCATCAATTCATTTTCCGAATGTCATTTTGACAGACTTCCGGATTTCTTTACGCTCAACATCTTCATTAAGGCGAGATTTTCTTCCTTAACGGTCAGTCATGCAAGTCATGGTCGTGTGTATACCCGATATGAGCCACAAGTCGGCCGACATTTTTTTATGTTTCATGTAAAACCTCCTCGAATTCGCTCCGTTTTTGGTCATTGAACAGGAAAACATTTGTGCGCGCACTTTACCAGTGCTTGACGCACATAAATTGCCTGGAATTTCCTTAAGAATCATTGAAAACTGTGTTTTTCTAATCCTTATCGGGAGATCAGACTGCACCACGCTATGCAGGCAGTCTGGTAGGCGACTTATTCCATTCTGGTTTCCAAACCTACATGATGGTGAAGCCTAGACCTGCATCCGCAAGCCCGATTGAGCGAATAAAAAAAGAAGCTAAATGAGAATAGGGAGACGTTAGGCAGACGTTTCCATGAATGAGTCGCATATACTCATCGGCAGAGTGCGTAATTGGCACTGCATGACATCTATGCGTGTGCGCCTGCGCACATTCTGTCTGGGCGCCAGCTGACCAAATTTGGCCATGGACTCATGTTTAACCGATTGGCATTAGAAATATGCATCCACGCAGTATAGGTACCTACTTCTCCGGCGTTGTGTCATAAGTGTTCTTTTGATCTGACATCAGAAGAAAAACTCGTTCTAGCTTTGTACGGAGCTAGACACTGAGGATCCGGTATGCGATAGTGCGCCTTGCGGCTCGTGCTATACTCATTCGCAGCATGTGCGGAGACACTTTTTTCTGCTTGTCCCCATTCCCGATATTTATATCCTTCAATTTTAATCAAATGTGGCGCTTGAACGCTGCCTTATAACCACAATGCGGATGGATGGGATCGGTGCTCGTCCAAATATGGATCCATACTTAAGATTCTCGATCTCGACTTTGGAATTATGACAAAGACAAAACGTGATGGTAATCGAGATGGATTTCTTTGTAATCTTGACATCAGAAAAGGATGTGGCGTCTAGGGTTGCGCTCGATGGTATGGTTGGGCCAGTTCTTGGAACGAGATGAGACATTTTTTGCGAAATTTTTCTACTCGCGTGTGTAGGAGAAGTAATACATCTAGTATGACCTAACACCAGTACCTAATTGCCAATGTTTTGACACCCTTTTAAACTCTTACAGACAAAAAATAGTTTATAAAAACTTTTATGCGACTTTTTTTTGGAGGTTGCTACTATCCGATGAAGCTTTTAGACACCCAGACGCGACTATAGTTTACAGCCAAGCTTATCTTGACGTTTGACTAGTTTCAAGCGTCAATACCAATGACCTCGCATGACAGTAACGAAGGTCAAATGGTAACTGTAATTTACCTAAGCTAGACTAGGAACTCGAACATTAAGCTTAGATCAAGAAAATGCAAATGGAACTCCTTCCAAAGCACTTTGCAAGCTGCCAACAAATCACTATCATAAACAATGATAACTATCAGTTTCCCAGGTGGTACAAGGAGTGTTCACCAGTTTGACACATGAATAAACTTTGCCTTTGGTCTCCCATGCAGCGAGCCTTGATAATAAACTTTTTCGTTTGGTCTCAATATTTATATATAGCGGCACTAATTTACGTGACCTCAAAATACCATGTGTCTACACGACACTGCACACGTAAACAAAATCCATATTAATGTCAAACTGGCAATATTGATATCCTTCGAAAGTGACAGTCCAATCAAAATATGTTGCCTAGAAACAAAAGTTTACCGTCTTGCATCCATTTCCTTTTTGCAGTGCTCAATGTCAACTCACTCACACACCTCCAAAACCTGGCAAGCAAGTCCACCATAGAGACAATTTGCATTTCACATTACCTTTTATTGACAAATGGATCGTTAAAAGTTTCGCTATTGAATATTCTATGTCATTCGCGGGAGGTGCTCGCAGTCACAAGTGTCAGTGTTACAGCTCGGGTGCGAGCAACCGACCCCATTAAGCAGAGAAAGGGCGCAAGCATCGTTCACATCTTTTTTTTTAATGACAGACGCAAGTTAGTGCCGACCAGAACACCAATCGAAGGGAGCATTATATGCAAAGAATTATGATTTACTTCCACTCCATTCCATACCAATAAAAACAAGCCTAAACCCATAGAGAATTCTGTATTCAGTGTGCCGCCCCCGATTGCAACTTGAAGGTTTCATATGGACGCTGTCATTGCAGCCAGAGCATAAGTCTGTCTGGTGGACATTTAATGCTGGTGAGGGTGGAAGCTGAGTGATTTGTTTGATCGTAATTTGCATTTTTGTCACACACTGTGAGATGAAACACGTAAAAATGATCTATGGACGGGATTTAGTATGATTTCACTGGGTGTGCGATTTCTGGGAAGTATGTATAGGAACCTACTTGAAGAAAAAGCACTGCACGATGCGTGTGTCAAAATCGATCGTAAATTGGCGTTCAAGTTTGTTTTGAGATTTTGTGTCACCTTTGTGTCAAAAGAAGGTTTAAATCAAGTTGGCTGTCGGCTTACAATTTACAAAGTTGTTTTTACGGAAGAGCTAAAGTTTTTATACGTTTCGCTGTGTTCCTAGAATATTAGCTAATAGCTTACATACCTTGTAGACAAAAGATGCGTAACTTAGGAAACCTCGTAAATAAAGTTTAATGGGGCCAAATCACCTGCATCAATTCCTGCATCAATTCCTGGCAATAAATGCACTCGCCTACATTATACCTTTGAAGCCTTGTACCTTTCGGAGTTTTAAATCCAACGCAACTGAGAGGTTGTCTGTAACGAACTTTTAAAACCCGACCCGACACTGTTCTTCTTCTTCTTCTTTTAGGCGCGAGGGTATCATCTGAAGTGATAAAGTGATGGATCATAAACCTCCCACTCTATTGCATTCCTAATGGTCCGCTTGTGGAGTACGCCGTGGATTGACATGACCCGATGACTGGGGACCCCCCGGAAAAGGACCCGACCCTGCCCTGTAACACCAAATTTAAAAAATTTTGGCCTAATTCCTTAAATCTGTCAATTATTGTACTGGTCACATGTCAAAAAATGGGCTGAAAATTTAAATCAGTTAATTCTTATTTTGTGAGAATAATGAGAAAATGTGTTAAAAGTTAATGCTTAAAATAAATGCCTAAAAAATAGTTTTTTTCCTTAAAACACAATCGCACCCCACCCCCTCCCCTTCTGAGAGATCAAGTTTTTAAAAATCTAACATAATAGCGGAAATGGTCAGTAAGGGCGATACATTGTGAGCGTGGCTGTAAACGAATCTTGTCAATTTTCATCCTTTGTCTGTACGAAATGAATGCTTCAAGTTTCAGCTTTTTAGCTCAATTCTAAGGACATTTTAGGTCTCTAGAAGTTTAGGTTTTTCACATATATGGAGAGATTGATAGACAGACATATAGACAGCCGGACGGACGAAGTTTTTTTATCAGTTCAAGTGTCTGTCTGCTTCTTAATCAATTCACGTATCGGTTTTAATCATATTTTCAAAAGTTATTACCGATGATTATTTCACTGTGTAACAAAGTGAAATAAAAATTAAAATCGCGTGTAAGTAGATAGGCTCCTGGCTCCGACGCGGCGGCATGCCAGGGAGAAGCCCTGAAAACTGTGTCATGAACCTGCCTCCAGTCACTATTTAACGAAACTTTCTACAAGACGTGGAAATAACAGCGCTTGGTCCTTATAAGCAGGGGAAAAGGAGACCCCTATTGTCCATTAGCCTAACTGCGCATGCTAGACAACAGGAAAGCTTCTAAAAAGTATGATTAAGGCCGGACCATCTTGCGATATCAAAAACGCGAGCGACTTCTCAGAAATGGGACTGAAGAGCTTATTTAACAGTCGGAGCAATCGAAGAAGTAACCAAGGAAATGGTTCTGTTTGCTGCCCTTGGTGTGAAGGTGCCCTTCAACTCGATCCTATGGGAGGACATCCTCTCCACATTTGAATATAAGTTTAGAAAACAGCTTTATTTAGTAAGGCTTTTAGAAGACTAACTTAAGGATCGGAAACTAATTTATGACACCGCATAAGGATGGCGCAGCGTGAACATTAACGCAGGTGCAGCACAAGGCTCAATATTATAAGCCCGGACCTGTGGAATATCTCCTATGATGGCATTCTTCGGTTGGACAATACTTTCCTCATAGGGTTCACGAATTACATTGGAAAAAGCCCAGAAAAAAATAAACCAGAGAGTGAGACAAGTACAGGAGGGATGTCCAGACCATAGTCTAAATCATGCTACAAAGAAGATGGACATTGTACTATAATCAGAAATAGGATCCCAACGCTCGTTGAATTCATCGTAGGTTCAGAGAACATAAGAAGTAAGAGCGCCATAAGGTTTATATCGCTATCCCAGGTAGATAGAACACTGGACTGCAAACTGGCATTAAATCGGCATCCGAACTTACGACAAAAGTATTTACGTCGTCAATGACTCACTCCAGTCTCCTATGGATATGAAATATGGATTGATTCTCTCAGTACTTTTCTGTATAGGAAACAAATGGCGACAGTACAACGTCACGTTCATATTGTATATTGCAACCTCCTACAGCACTATGTTAAAAGTAGCTGTTCTTACTGAAACAGTAGCGATTGCGATACATCTTTTAGCAACAGAATAAATTTGTTTATGAGAACAAAATAGAGTTAGGGGCTGTGGCGACAAACAGAAGAAACAAAAGATTACAGATAGATTAATAAGTGAGGTTGCAGTTCTAGTTGGGGGAAGATACAACGCCAGCCGGCCAGTGTGAAGACTCCGGAGCAAACTCCCCCACTAGCAAACCTTCTTCGGCTGTAGCAGGTGTAGGCAGTGCAGAGGACAAGACTTGAGTTAGAAATAGGCAGCATCTCCCCAGAAAAAGTTGTCCACAAGATGATCTCCAGTAACATCAATCTGTTCTTTTAGTGAAGAAGTCTTGCGAACCCAGAATAGAGAGGAACACGCACACATTACATATCCCCTTCCCAACAACAGACTGACGCTAACCCTAACCAACAAGAACATAAGCCTGCACGCAGAGGAAAGTGAAAAAGTCGGTTGCTCCGGGGAAGAGCTTTGCTCTGCCGAAATGTTGAAAGTACTTCCAGAGAAGAAGAAAATGTTTTTTTTTTTTAAAGCAGGTATTCCCAGAGGACTTGGTAAGTTCCGCTTTCTAATTGCACATTCAGCTCCACAACCTTAGTTAAAACAAGTGGGAAAGTGCAACAGCTTCAATCCATCTACGACGGTTTGCAAAATACCCGATCATACCAAAAAGAAAACTGCCACGCCTCCAAAAAGTGGGCGGGATATAAGAATATAACTGTTGAATGCCTTATACTAGGTGGTTGCATACATTTCGGCCTAAAACTCCGCCTTTTTAACTTAAAAAATCACTTTTTTTAACGCCACGCCCACAAAAATGGGCGGAAGCACATACAATGTAAACATAAAAGTTAGAAAATGCTAATATCTACAGCTTTTGTCATATAATTTTTTGTCAAATTTCATATATATTTATTGAAAAACAGTCATTTTAAGCTAAAATCCCTTAAAAAGTGGGCATGGTCAATGAAAAAGCTAAAGTTTTTTGGCTACCTTAAAGACAATTATAAGGCAATGTTACGTACCAAAAATGAATGCGCTAGCGCCATTGTAACATAGCTAAAATTTGCAAAATGTATTTTTTTTAATTTGGAGATGGTCGCACATACAGGCCTATAGTGGGCGTGTCTGTGGGCGGATTCAGCTTATTTTCAAACTTGATCTGAAGGACTGGACTTCCAACCAACCCACAAAATTTCAGCTCTCTGCCTTAAAATTTAAGGCCTAAAAGTTGTTTACATACGGACGGACGGACATGGCTTAATCGATTCTCCTGTCGGTCATATTTCTAATTCATATCTCTAAAAGGTCTAAGGGGTTCTTAGGTGATTATTTCACTGCGTTACAAACTATACATCAAACTTAATATACCCTGGGTCGGGTATAAAAAGATCTTATCAACAGAGCCCTGGTGTGCCTAAAGGCTCTGTTTTATCTTCCTTATTATTTTTAATTTCCTTCAATGCCTTTTTCCTTTCGCTTCGGTTCCATTTACATATTTCAAACTCGTTTATTTATGTCCTTCTTCTAGGAATTCTTTTAGGGAAAAATTTTAATCAACTCATTGAATTCAGTTGAATTCAGTGAAGCCAAACCTCTATGCTGGTTTGCTTGTAGGACACAAAGTTTTAATAGAAAACTGCTGCTAATATAGCTACGAATGAATGGCAGTTCCTTTTCTGAGACGCTCCCGAAAAGCTTTCTCTAAATTAGCTAATATTAGCTATTAA
Organism: Neoascia interrupta; assembly: GCA_947623515.1. Classification (NCBI taxonomy): domain Eukaryota; kingdom Metazoa; phylum Arthropoda; class Insecta; order Diptera; family Syrphidae; genus Neoascia; species Neoascia interrupta. The sequence continues at coordinate 19,340,865 of OX392462.1, read as the reverse complement.
TTAGTATTAGACTTAAAATGGAGTATTCAGCCCCTTTACAAAAGCGGCACAGAGGACAGTCGCCTTCGACATATGAGATAAGCTCGAAAAGCATTGAGGCTTATGGGGCGACAGACGATGACAGATTTGACTTGTGCAAAGCCTATCATGAGACTTTATGTACTCAAAAACTGTTTGTCACTCGTGTAAGACCGGGCTTAACGGCCCACTCCAAACATATATTCGCGTGTAATGGGTTATTTAAAATTGCCTACTAAATTTACTCATGTAAGTAAGTTACTTTTGTCCTGCCCTCTGATTCAACAGTTTCTGTTCAACCTTTTTGAATTTGGTATAATGGAGCCTTATTATCAATTCTATAAAATGTCCCCTGTTTTCATCATGATGTGGACAGCTCGGAAAAAATTTAACTCACTGTGTCCAGTACTGGGGCTTACAAAGCGGCTATGGTCACCGTAGCATTCCTTCTAGTTCTACTCATTAGGATTAATATCCCCCGCTCACATTCCCTACAGTTTTGTTGGTTATAGCTTTCTTGAAATTCTTCCTAAGTTTTTTATCAATTCATTCTTCAATTCACTCTTCCCCCGTGGTTCAGGGCTTGGGCAAATTTGGTTTAATTTTGAAATTTGTTCCATTCCAAAATTTTTTACAGCTGTTGTTCACTACCTTCTATTCCCTTTGTCTGCAAGAGACTAAAGTATCCTTTGAAACTAAAATAATTATATAACCTGCTTATAATCGCTTATATACATGCGATTGCCCTTAGCACATGTTGGCAAAATGCTATAGAAACAATTGAGAGACCCACAGTCAAACTAGCTAGCCCAAATGCTCAATTAAGTAGCGCATTCATGCGAATAGTCCTCATATGAAAAAGGGCCAAAACAATCCCACTGCCAATGGAAACAATACATATGCACTGCCATTATCCACCCCATACATCACATTAATGTTGCACTCCATAATCTGAAACAGTGCAATAGATAGCCGACGAGCTGCAACCCGAGTCCCAGCACTTGGCCATGGCGATACTCATGTTGAGATCATATGGCAACATGATTTCATCTAATCCACCATATCTTGCACAGTGTTAGCACTACTTGAGAGTCATGTCATATCTGGAGATCAAGCCAAATCTCTGCTGTAGTCGGCGAGCCAGAGCTGAGCGCTGCTATGCCCAAAAAATCTGCAAACTCTGCATCCCAGAGGGACACTCTGTTGCATGGTGGTGATGGTGGCCCCAAAAAGAAAAGCAAATAAATTTCCCGGCACATGAGTCGAACAATGGAAAGAGTGCGCCCACTCCCACGCCTGGCGGCAGCTACTGGCTGGCAGAGCGCATATATACCCACGATGGACCCCGTTTTCATGGTGGCATTTCGGAATCGTTAAAATGATTTGTTTCGGGCGCACAACTCCTCATAACTTGCTGCTGCCACGTTAATGTTTTTTTTTTTTCTTCTGTTCGTCTGCCCTTACAGCCCGAAATCATATTTTGGCCCACCAGCAGTCAGGATTTGTTCTATTGTTTCCGAGAGTGCATGGGAGGAACTATGTTTCCTGCCTCCTTTCCTATACCTACACTCGCAGCTAGTGGCTGGGGATCCTTGTCTTTGCTATTGTGCTACACCCAAGGAGTATCATGTTTCCCATTGTAATTTAAATAGTTTACATCAACATTTATTCAGAGCATGCAACCGAAGACGGCAACTTCGGGTCGCAGGAGGTCTAAGGCAGGGTGCACTCTGGAACAGACGCTGCCTGAGCAGTAGCAATGTCAATAAATTGTTTAAATTGTATTTTCGTCGACAGTGAGTGTGAGTGCACTGCACGAAGCTCATACTCCTTGTCGTTGGTATATGTATGTACATGTACAGAGGCGGTCTAAAGTCCAAGAGGAAGAAAGTTTTGATTGTTTGCTAAGCTATTCCGTGGGCATGCTGGATTGTTACTGCTTTTCAAGTCTCGTCAAATGTTTGAGATATGATTGTTCAGTGGTTGTTTCATGGGGGAAAACTTTTTTGCCTCTTCGACTGAGTCATGACGGGAGTTTGTACAAGCGTTGCAGTTCGTACTATGATGGGGATAATGAAAACCAAATTACAAGAGTAGTTGCATTTGATAATTCATTAGGGGCTTGCGGATTTGTGAAAGGAAGTTTGTTTGCGGTTTTGATTCTTTGTGCATACGATTAAAACCCTCATTCCTGTCACCCACCGCCCGGCACTTAAATTACTGCTTTCGACACAGAATCAATGATGTAGAATCTAGATAGCGGATAGCAATGAAATCCTTTGCGCAAATGTAAGAATAGTGTGCTGAGAAAAAAGCTCAGATATCACCATTAAGTGACAAGAACATGTAACGGACCTGCTCCTAGCTATGTGGACACCTCATAGAAACACACACTAATGAAAGAGTTTACATAAAAAATGTAAACAGAAGGAGGCCCAGGAAAAACTTTCCAGGTTTCGAAACCTGAGACAAACTTACATAGAAAGATTATAAATCAGGAGAGACTACCTCGACTCAGCCTTTGCCGATGGATGAAGACCCGGATCTTGTCTGAACGGTTTCTTTCTAGGTTTTCGGGTGATATAATTAGCTTGGCGAAGATATTTAACTTAAGATGAAGAAGGATCAGGGAATTCATGAAGAGAGGAATCATCACTTTCTACATAAAGTCTGCGTGTAGGGTCTGTTAAGAGGCCAATGCTGAAATTTCCTTTTAAGATTTTTTTATCACCCTTGTCCAAGTTGATTGGGGTATAAAATGTTGGGAAATGTTTGCGGAAAAGGCTATTAGATCTGTTCCTTCCCGGCGAACAACGCTTGGCTTCCTTTAATTTTATTCGAGTCTGACTCTTAGCAAAACTCTTGAAGAGACTATAATTGACTCCGCAAAATGGTTAAGGCCCTATGAGGGATATAGTCGCACCTATTTAGGCTCGAGAGTCAGCTCCCTAGCTTTAATCGGTGTCAAAACCAGTATGGGCTGGAATCCAGTATATAACTAGATTGCTCTTAGCTTAGTCCAGTTAAATGACCAATACATTATGTTTTTATTATAAGCTTCAAATTCATAACAGGTGAGTCAAGCTTCTGTCGGAGAAGAGGCAAACAATTTTTCTAATGTGTTAGAATGAGATCTTTTCTAACACAATTGTCGAGGTCAAGGACTTTAGCCTGGACAATAGATCAGCTTTTTCAATTCCTGTGGATTAGGGTATAAAAAGTAACCGAACGTATTTAGCTTACACAACTATGTTTTACTTGTTTTTATTCTTCAAAAATTTTGTATCTTACATTAGCAACTACTTCTTCACAAGATTCAGAAAATATCTCGGCGTTAAGTTCAAGTTTCAAGCTTGACGCGTTACTAAGACGTGGTTTCTAGGAAAATCTTAGAAGAAAAAGACCAACGATGTTAATTCACATAATCTTGGGGGTTATCAGTTAACGTCTTCAAAGCGTGAAATAATGTAAAATTTTCACGCAAAGAATAGATGCTCTTTTCTTCTAGTCATAGTGTCCAATGTGCAACTTCCACAGTCTAGCTGAAACTCCGGTTTTTGCAACTCATCTATCTTTATATTTGTTGCCAAAAAGATCCCATTAAGATGCCAAAAAACGACGCCATTTGTAGGCGTAGTCCAATCATATTTCTTTATCCTAATTCCTGCTTTTTAGCCTCATAACAGACTGTAATTTTGTCCTCTTTTTTTTTAAGAAAACTACTTTTAAAGACAATTTAAGAATCTTAAAATCTTTAGCTGTAGTAAACGGATCGTTGGTGGTCAAAGGATAGACATATGTACTCAAGAAAATACAAGCATCCACAGGTTTTTTAAGCCAACCTCTGTCTAGCAACTCCTACTCTCACCTCCCCATGGTGAATACCGAGTACCTAGTACCTCAACTGGAGATTGGGTTGCAACCCCTTTGGAAGGTTGTTGGGGGTAGAAGACGAGAGAGGGGGGGAGGAGTGTTCCCACAAAGGCACTTCTCCTTGCATCCGCACGGCAGCGGAGGAATCCCCCAGATGGAATCAACGGTGGCGTCCATAGTTCCAGTCAGGCCGAACTACTTAGTGAACACCTTATATGAGCTACTACGACGTATTCGGAGCTCAAGCCTATAAGGAGCGGGCTATCCAGCTTCTCGTCCTTAGAGCTAAACAAAGGATCTGGTCCTCCAGGTTGGGGGTCGTGCCGTCGGGGTAAAGAAACACCAGTTACGAAGCAGAAATAAGCCTCGGATTCGGACGGATTTACTGTAGAACAAAGCGTGAGGTCAGTGAAGCCTTCGTGAGTATTGGGATGGAAGCGGCGAATATGGGTTTAGCAGTCGATAGGGGCTATATGCTGTCATCAAGAAAAGACACCCAACACCGGCGTCTGGCTTTGGCGGTTGTTAGACATAATTTTACGGTTTGCACTCATAATTTATTTTTAACGCGGTATATCCCAAAACCCTTAAAATTATCACCATCGACAGCTATAACTTTGAGGTAGTTAGGGATTTTGTCTACCTGGGTTCCGCTATCAATTCAAACAACGACACCAGCGCTGAAATCAAACGAAGAATAACTCTTGCCAATCGCTGTTTCTTTGGGCTAAGACGGCAATTGAGTAGCAAAGCCCTATCTCGAGTAACGAAAGTGTCCATGTATAAGACCCTCATCATCCCAGTCCTGTTTTACGGTGCAGAAGCATGGACCCTGTCGAAGGCGGATGAAAACACTTTAGGCTGCTTCGAGAGGAAAATTCTGCAGACGATTTACGGTCCCGTCTCATGGTCCAGTTCATAGGGATATCATGGGAAACTGTAAGGCTGATAAACTACCGAAGAACGCCACTAGACTGCCAGAAAATGAAATCTCTTGTAATATAAGTACTCCCCTAGCTACCTTCAAATTACAGCTCAAAAATTACAGCATACAAGAAACTAACGCCAGATAGAGGACAGACACCACTTGTTTAACCTCCAAGCAAATCTCCTCGCCTCGCCTCGATCCAAAAAGATCAGATGGCTTGATTTCCTTAAAGAGATCCAAAATTAACAGTGCAGTGGGAATTATCACCGGACACTGCCCATTAGGTCTTAACTCGAAAAGACTAGGTCTATTCTCAAACGACTTCTGTAGAAGCTGCCTAGATGAGGAAGAGGAAGAAAGCGTACAACACTTTCTCTGTTGCTGCCCGGCACTCGCGTCGTACAGGAAATCCATACTAGGCTCCTAATTTTACGACTGCCTAAGCGATCTTAGTGAAACACCGATAAAAAAGTTACTAAAATCATTGAAAAGACTGGCTAGTTGTCATTCACGCCAACCTACTCCCTTGGTCATATACCAACGTGGCGGTACAATGGTCCCACTTTTTGGCCTAAGTGCATTTAATAAGCCACAATTCTACCTAGCTACCTATGGTCCCGTCTGCATAGACGAAGAGTGGAGGAGGAGATATAACATCGAACTGTACGAGTTGCACACCGACACCGACCTAGCCAGAAGAGTCAAAATACAACGTCTACGATGGCTGGATCATTTAGAGCGGATGGACACCAACGCCCCGGCCCAGAAAAATTTCGAATCCACCTCGCAGGTACGGCGCTGTAGAGAAGCACCGAGACTCAAGTGGCGCACGCAAGTGGAAGGGGATCTCAGCCAACTTCGCGTGCGAAACTGGAGACGGCTAGCTAGAGACAGAGCTGGCTGGCGAAGCTTGTTGGCTGAGGCCCAGGTTCACCCCGGAATGTAGCGCCACCTTAAGTAAGTAAAAGTAAGCATTCAACAGAAGCCGACGGACCGCTCCGTGTACGACTTCATTCTAGAAACTGCCAGATCTCTAGCCTATATAAAACCCCGATTTTGCGAATAACATCTATTTTCGGTCTTGATGCGACCATTTATATTTCAACTTTACTGCAATAGAAGACATCACGTTCTATAAAATTAACATAAAATTATAAAAATTTGTTTGACTTTTAGTGAAATGTATTGTTTCTCACCAAAAGATGGTCGCACGTGCCATCAAAAAGTATTGGGCTCCCGCTCGGCATGTCACCAAGGTCCCGCACAAATCACAAGAGTAAGTAGACATCTCCCAATATTACATCAGGTCATAATGCCACCCAAACACATCTTCGTCTGTGACAGCATGTCCTTTCTAAACACTCCCATATCCATTGCGAACAAAGTAGTCAAGGCCAAGTCAAAACTTACACCATTACCATTGAACTTTCCATCCCGCCACATTGTATTTAAAAGAGTTATCAAATAACATTTTTAAGGTCCAATTTTTTTTAATCAAATTCCTGTGTGTGACAGTATTTTTCACCCTTTCCCTCTTGGCGCAATCCTTAAAATTAACATAACATTTTCGTGGAAACCATTTTCCGCGTCATGAATCCGTAACTTCTTTTCTTGCATAGTTCATTGTCGGTTGTCGCAAGGATTCAGATTTCGCTAGCCGCCTGCAAAACACACCATAAGACTCACTCAATAATTTTATGCAAATTCGCATCCTCCCCCCAAGGAAGGATGAAGCTTCACAGAGCTCGTGCAATATAGTTGTACTAAGTCTCATGAAATGGAAATAAAATATTTTCGAGTTCCATCAGGACTTGCGGTGTGTTGAGAACTCCTCGCCGCCGCCGGAGTATGTGTATAACCCTTCTTGGCGTTTGAACGAACGTATTTCACTTGATTTCGCCTTTTTATCGGACTGCTAACAAGGATACACGGAGGACACACACTTAATGGAAGATTTACTATCGCCTTTTTCATCCTTCCGTCTGGTTAAATTACATCCTCCCCCGCTGGAGTATACGAGCAGCGAGATGATAAAACAAGTTTCATAACAATAAGAAGTTTTTTTTTTGTTACCCACCCTCGCAGCGTGCCAGGACTCTGTCAAGGAAGTGACATTTCTTCTTCTATTTTTTTTTCGCCTTGGTATTTGTACTTTTCGTACTCCTCTTGGGAGTTTTTTTCTTATTCTTCTCTCAATTCTGACATCTACTCCTTTAATCCGAGAAAATTATGCAAAAAGACGTAACGATAAAATTTGTAGTTTCCAAAGGGACACAAAAAAAAACCGACTTATATGTACGATCCTTGCGGCTATATACATGGTCGGGGTTGTGACTTCAATGGCATTGTGCTCAACTTGATTCTCTTGATTCGCTGGCCATTTTCAATTGGTGCGAGGAAACTGTTTTTGTCGTAAGAAGGAAGCCTTAAATTACACAAGGACTATGCAATAAAGTAATTTATCATTTCGTAAACTTTGACATATAGTGCAAGTGCCCCATTCGTTGCGGGAGAGAGGCCAGTTATAGGAAGAAGTAGTTGTTAAAGATTTTTACTGCTTTGTGACCCAACTTCAGCGTTTTGTCGCATGGGAAGTAAATTTTAGCGTAATGTAGGAGGATGATGAAGGATCCGGCACTTAAGAGTTATTACTTGATGGAAGTTGTGCGAGCTCCATGAAGACGTCTGAGATTAATTCGACTGATAAATTCTTAATTATGATTGCTTCATTTTGAGGTTTGGTTTAAGGACTTTATCGTCTCGTACAGTGGTTTTTTTTTTCGACTGTAACACAGTCGTTTTCAGGACTTGTGACATGAATTTATTCAGATTTATGATATTGGGATAAGTAGGTCTCGGGGGTTGTCGGAATTGACGAAAGGCCAAAAAGTTATGGTCGAAGTTTTGGCTTGATTTTGCACAGGCAGGCGACCTTGCTGTCGTTTATGTGGTTTATTGAGTGGACGCAAGAAAACGATTGACTTTTTCGTTCTTTTCTGGAGGGAGGAGCTAAGAAATGGTTTATCAAGTTTGGCTTTAGCAAAAACTCGCAATTGTTCCACAGAAGTACGCGTAAAAAGTTCATTATGTATTTATGAAGTTTGCAGTGGGGTAAAATTGCCTCCAAAATGTTAAGGCAAAGACGCCAAGACAAGTGAATCATAAAAACAGCGGCTTGCCATCATCTCTCTCAAACGGTTGACGGCATTATGTGTGGGAATGTGCAGGCGTTTACCTTATAAGCCATACTCTAGGCTTTAAAACTCCAAAAGTTATTTTCTAAAATACAGAAATTATATGATGGAGAACTCTATAGGAACCTTAAACAGCTTTTAATACTCGACTTATCGCTCGAGTGACACAACAAACCTTCTTTGGTCTGATTGCTATGCTCTTGCTAAGCGGTGTCCACCAACCAACCCATCCGAGAGGTTATTTTCAATAAAACTCCTCTACTGATACTAATACGATATTGGACTTGCAGCATTTATGTCCGGGAGCAATCTAAAAACCAAACTATTCAAGGATACTTTCCTACCTTTGTTCTAAAAAATCATCATAGCCAAAACTGTACATCGTTTTCAGACCCATGGAGTTTGCCAAGAAATTAAAACTCCTTTGCCAACAATATAATAGATCAACCCACGCACAATCCACAGAGATCCACTTATTTTATCTCAGCATTGTCTCGAGGGAAAACAGCCAAGAAGCGGACTTATAAACGAGTATGATTTGCGGCCTTCGATGAGGTCAACAACAATTAGAAAATGAGCCATAAATCGCATTTTATATTCATACTCCTCTCTGGTGACAGGTCATACAAATACAAATCGAATTGCGTCGTGTGTGAGAAGCCTTGATGCTTCGTGGGGACTCGCCTTGTCGAACCACACAGAAAAACCAATTCACACACAAATAAACAAGCATTTTTGGCAGCGCTTAGCCATTCATATTTCCAATCTGAATAGGATGTCACCAGTTTTCTAATGAACCTACGCGAGTGACTATAGAATTCCATTGCCGGAAGGCCAGGCCCACGGACATGGAAGAATCCTCATCATAGATATCATAATCGCCGAAAGTTTTGCTATAGAGACTGTAATGAATGTGAGCGAACAGAGCGCAGGCAGAGGACCAGCCCAGGATAATTTTCGTAATGAGTTGGCAACCGATTTCTGTATAGGGGAAAATATTATACCTATACCATTCCAATTCCATTGTGAATGGCTCTTTATGATGTGGCAAAAAGTCCGACAAGCGCATATAAACTTGGACACATTATGTCTGGCGTGTGAACAGGGCTACTCGCTGTGGGAATATTATATAGATGTATTTAAATCCTGGGGTTTATTTGGTACTTTGCTCTCGAGCTAGGATAGGTCCAGCGCATGGAATGGGCACACATTTCTCTAAGGGGGGAGAAAACGGGTAACAGTAGCTTAACAGGGGATTACTGCGACTTTTGCGATCAATTAGATTGGCGATTTATTGCAGGCAATATGGAAAGAGGAAGACAGTGTCGTGCTGAGTCTGGGTGTAACTTATAAGATTTCTTTAAGCCAGACAAATTTTGTCCTTGGGACAACCAGACTTTGTTCTATTTTCTAGATATATTTTATTCACTTAAAAGGGATTATGATTCACCTAAAAAGCGATGAAAGCAAGGCGTGCCGAAGCACTTTGAATTTGAAAGATTTCAGAAGGTTTTCAGAGTAACAAAAATTGATTGGGGCAGGACATCGTCCTTGCGCGTTATATAAGAAAAAGCGGTTATTTGAACAGTTCGTCCAAAAAAATGTTCTAGACTTAAAATGCATTGAAGCATAAGGTTTAGTTGTTCTAGAAATTCAATGCAGCTGAATTTCATGCTGAAATAAATTCAAGGTCCTTAAAGAGAATTTTAAACCCAAGCAAAATAAAATCATAAATTTTGTAAGATATTTGAAAGAGATTTTTAAGATTCAAAAGGATTTGAAGAGGAATTTACAATATGGTATGAAGCTATAGTTATCTAAATTTTGAAGCTGAGCTGTTCAAGGCAGGAAAAAAACAATAACAATGGCGGCTCAAAAAGATTCGACTTGACACTTATACATACACAACGCGTCAATTTTTTTTAAAACCGATGCTTCTTGTCGCACTACGCGATCTTTTGGTCCTTGCCTTTGAGGGTGGTCATAAGAATTTTCCGACATTTACATTCCTTTTAGAATTGTATTTTTTTAGGATTATGGGTTTTAGGGCAGGGTTACCGATGGGCGACATATGTCGCCAAATGGCGACTTTTCTACTACGGGACGCTTACCGATCACATTTCGAAATAAGCGATTTTTGGACCCTTTTTTTAAAAAACAGGCGATACTGGGACGCATTTTTGATTTTCAAATCAGTTATGCACACAACAGCCACAAATTGAAAAAAGTTATTGGATCTGCCTCTTGCTAAACAAATTTCATTAAATGAAATAAATGGGTCGAATAAATTTTCTAGTCAGCAGTAAATCCGTCTTGTGTTTTCTTTGCGTAGCCGGGGGTAACCCAGACGGGACGAACCCCTACCTGGATCCTTTTTAATTAATCGAGAGCGGAGAGTGGGATAACCTCTCCTTAGGGCCGGTATTTCAGTTCGAGATCATCAGAGTTTCCGAGTTAAACTGAGACTAACCCCATAATTGAGTTTTTCAGTGAATTTAGATCTGGGGTTAATCTCTCCTAAACTCACTTAATTTGGTGACTTGATCCCGGATCAATTTTGGAGAACAGTATGAACTTCCTTGAATGTTATTTCTCTGTTTTTTTTCTGTTTTCTGTGCTTAGCGTGTTTCTATGAAAAATGACATCTGAGAACAACTCGAACTTCTTTTCCTGTGTTTTTCCATGTGAAACGAGATTCCCAAATCTCGAGTTATTAATTCCGTGAGTCGAAGATTTTGACAACTTTACTGACGGAGCTAACTCTGCAATGTAACTCTCAGTTCTTGCTGCTAACAGCAGGTGGGCCGCCTACGTCATGTTATGTTGCGGCGATCATGTCTTGTCTGATTCTCAAGTCAATATTTTAATATCTATGTAGAAGCTGAATTTCGCTATTTAAGGAATTTGCGACAAGTTAGTTTTAATTCCACATTTAACTCTTTGTTCTTTTTCACTATTTTGGGTGTCAAGTGAGCGGCGGGTCTGAGACTACAAATTTAAGTAATTTTTGTTCTATAGTGTCACGATTTTTTTTTTTTTTTCTGCAAAATTTAAGCATCGGGCGACTTTTTTTTTAAGGCTCGGGCGACTTTTTTTGGCGACATTTTCAAATTGTCCACGGTAACGCTGTTTTAGGGTTATTTTTTTGAGGGTTACTCTTAAAGCGCTCTCTCTAATAAAGTAATACTTTTAAGGGCCAGTTTTTCAGTGCGAGATCAACCGACTTTCCGAATTAAACTGAGATTAACCCCAGAAATGAGTTTTTCAGTAAACTAAGATCGGAGGTTAATCTCGACTTAACTCACCAAATTTGGTGAGTTAATCTCGGATCATCTGTGGAGAACAATATGAACTTCTTTGAATGTTTTTTCTGTGTGGAATGTCAGTGGACTTGCGCTTTGCTGTGAAAAATGCCATTTGAGAATAACTCGAACTTCTTTTCCTGTGTTTTTCTATGTGAAATGTTAATAATTTCGAGAGTCGAAGATTTTGACAACTTTGTTGACGGAATTAACTCTGAACTGAAAAACTACTCGATGAGTTAACTCCAGATTCGCTTTGTTACGGGATTGACAGATCTTGGTTTAAGCTGGGCTTAATTCAGCACTGAAAAACCGGCCCTTAGAATCTTAAGATGAAAGTTGCCGCTAGTTTTGGTACCTTTTTCTTCAACTGAATATCTTTACTTGCCCAAGTATACAAGTCTTTTGTGGGTAAGTGCCCTACATAATCCCAGCAAACAGTCCGGAGTATCACCGGTCTTATTGATCTGCAGGGAAATTCTTCAGCTTTGCTAATTTTCGTTAAGTGCTCCTTGAGTTTCCAGTGACCCATTAGGATACACAGGTTTTTCTTGCTCAAGCTGATATATATACACTTTGAATGTTTTATGGTTGTGTTGCCCTAGAAGTTTCTTAGCTTGCCTCATACCTTGAGCGTTTTTACAGATTCATGCCCTGGTTTCCCTAGATTTATGAATTTTTTTTCGAGGTTATGATTCTCTATTCCGCAGAACGGTTCTGGGTTTATGAAGGCCTCAAAGATACATCTTTTTGCCAAATAGTTTGCCAATTTGATACTTTTTGAAATGGCCTTCCATCAAGGCAAATTGTGTTTTATGTTACCATTATTAATACCCCAAAAGTCCAACATTTAATCCATATTACTTGTACAGACTAATATGCTCCGTTCAATTAAGTTGCCCGTTTTCAAGAGGATTAATTTCAAGACTGATACTGACTTTTTTTATTTTTTTCTTGGCGAATTAAGGCTTAGCGACGCACGTACTTAGAGAAGATCGTTTTAGTACCACTATTGAAAAATGTTAAATTCCGTGGTGTATAGGTTCCACTATTGCGCGAATCCCCATAGGTTAGGTTAGGTTGAGTCAATGTCTCCGCTCAGCCAGCGCACAGCATAGACAATAAGAGGTCCTTTTTAGAAAGGAGGAAAGATTTCGTCGAAAGGAATCTAAAATCTAATCGAAAAAATCTAAATCCTGTTCCGAACGTCGATTGGTTAGAGACGTACCCAAAAAGGGTATTGAGGGCAGCGATAAACATTTTGGTGGTACGACCTCAAGCAGAAAAGTAGGCGAGCCAGCCTTATCCAGAGTTTCGGAATACTTCGCCATTGCAATATTCATTAAGACGAATGCAAAGTTTGCGGGGAAAGTTTGCCATATCGTCAGTCACGGTTGCGAATTCTTGATCTCGGCTCCTTGCGGAACACCATCGTTTATTTCCTCGAATTCCGAGTTTCGCCCCGTATTTCAAAAGTCTTCTATCAAGATAAGACTTTAATAGTTTATGAATTTTTACCGTTAAAACTCTCCGTACTTTAGGTTATATTTCCGCCCTTCATACCATACTTTGCCAAGGTCCTAGGATTAGGATTGGTGGAGTAGAACATATCTCTTTTGCTTTTTCAATTTTTTTCTCAATTTTTCTCTGTTTTTCGGTAGACTTGGCCAAATGTTGAGCGTTTTTTTTAACCCTAAAGCCCAACTGGTGTCCCGGTATCAATCGTATTTTTTTAAATATTGGTTCCAGTCGTTTCAGCACAAATTTTTCGGGCAGAGCGAAATGGGTCCATATGATTTTTGTCGTTTTGGCAAATTCCCGGTTCCCCAGCAATTAAGTCATAGAATGGTGCCTTGAAATTCTTTAAATTTCGTATCGTTTGAGGGAGTTCAGACAGTGACACTGTTTTCATTCTAAAATTGTCTGGTACCGTATTGGGATTGAGACTGTCGCGTCCACCAATGGTTTCCCGTCAAACAGTTTGAACGTTTCTTCTAGACGCTCTTTAAAACGTGTTTCTCTTTGTCGCAGTAGTTCCACCCGCTATTCGCAGTCAAGCTTTCGAGATCTATCGCGACTTTTAAAATTGTGAAGTAACTGTTTTAATTTGTTAGAAAGGCTGTTAAATATTGTTTTATCTGAGGTTGCTCGCCATCATTGCAATCTCTTTCGTACCTTTCTCTGCCTTTCGCGTATCAGCTCTTCGATTTTCCGCCGGTAGGTACATTGTTCCGCTTTTCCAAAATCTGGTCTTCCGTTATAGTTTTAAAAAGTTTAGAGGTAGGTAGAGGTATGGGCAGTAGCCCATATACCAGATCAGCCCTGTAGGGTGTTGCGGTTGTTTTAGGTGCTCTTTAATATTGACTTCTGAAGAGGTTGGTTAAATATTTAGGCTTTTTTTTTTTAATCGGTGCTAAAGCTCGTTCTCTTCTTTAAGTCGTTAAGACTATATTGCTTATAGGTGTTTAAAGAAGCTCGAAAAAGATAAAGAGAGACGTAAGAAGCATTCTTCCTCATTTCTTCAACTTCCGCAGAAATCGTTGAAGGGAGCACCAAGTCTTCTGGCATCAGAAGAATAAAGCAAATTAGTCTATTTGTTTTTCTACAATCGAGTACTCGCCAGGTTTGTTTAGAAGAGAGACAAGTGCTGAAGTTGTGTCACCAGTTGTTGGCCATTGCGGTCTCTTCGGTGTGTAGGTGAAACTTTATCGAATTTATGGATGCTGCCGGTTCCGTTGCATTAACATCTTTTGTAGCTAGCCTGTCAGCTTTGCAGCTTGGATATATATCTATAGAGAACAATATTATACGTCTCCGAGGGATTTCCCGTTTGGAAATTTGGTTTGGAATTTTTCATAAGTCTCAGGTATTGGAGAATATAGGAAGGGCAAATATATTTCACCATGCACACTGGCTCAGCAATCGACAACACCCCTGACCAATAAAAATCCCATTTTATGAGCTGCAACAAAAATTAGTTAATCGATAGAAGTTTGCCAATCTTCCCTTTTCCTCGGAAGTAAAATTAATCGATTTCCTCTGGAGACATAATTTTTACTTTTCTCCGGCGAAAAAAATTGTCCCTGTTTTCTGGCGACTATTTTTTCATTGTTCTTCATTGAAATCTTTGTCGTTTACCTCCTTTGATGAGTCTATCGTTCTCCTTACTGGGCAATTGCGATTTTTTCCTGCAAAATTGCCGCAGTTTTCTGCCGACAAATATGTCGCTTTCTTCTGCCGACCGATTCAAGCCTTTAACTTTTTAATGTCTTCATCTCTATGAGAAGTTCATTCATCCTGAAGTATAGTTGCCGAAATCCGCATTCACTTCATAAAATTTTGAGCCGTACATCCAAGTAACAATAAAATCAAGCAAACTGCAGTTAATGCCTGACAAGTAACTTTTTTACACGAGATCATCGGGCAGGACCAACCGCTAAGCAGCCACCTTGAGTGACGCTGTTCTGTTACTTTGGCGAACACGCCAAAACACACCGATCGTGACGTGACAATTGTGCTGGAATACATTATGCGACCTGTCGTCCATGTCAAGCCAGAGACAAACAAACAAAAAGGAAACTATACCAGATCTGACCAAGTGTAAATTTCCCAATAAAACTGCAAAAAAGAGTACACCACGCATTCCGTGCTACGTCTAGAAAGCCAATAGCTTTACAACTCTGTGCGGTCCACCCTGCACTGCAGCTGAGATCGCCTCAAGAATTCCACGGATGGAGACATTTTATGTGGTGTGCATGGTGCTGGCCGACATGTTATTTATTTTCGCCTCATTATGCAAACACAGCATTCCGCATCGACTAGAGATCGCAGGGTCCCCTGCACCACACAGCACACTTCTTTTCTGCGGCCCAAGGGACTTTTGATGGATAGAGACGCAGGTTTTCGGTCGTTACCTGGTTTTCACTTGTCCTCCGTGTGGAATTCCAAATGAAACTGGCAACTGGGCGGACTGGTGCAATTGCAACCCGACCACAACCGCGACTGGTACCAATCGGCCAGGCTTATGACAGATGGTGCGATAAATCTCAGAAAACCCAGTGCAACTGCCACAGTGTGTCCTCCTCCTGGTGGACTATTTTATCACCTTGATTCGGACTTTGGCTTTTTCCTCCACGGTGCAATGTGGATTCGATGTGCCCCACACCAGACACACAGTCTGCTGAAACCATCAGCGTTCTCGATGGGGATCTTGCTGAGTACCTCTATGGGTGCGCACGCAGCTGGGCGATGTCAGTGTGGAAGACCCTCAGGGAGCGAAATCCACACCCAACTGGGGCACAGGAACAGAAAATGACTTGTGCGCCTTGGTCTGTCTTTTAGTCGTGTCGGTTTTGCTTTATATTTTTGTTCTGTCGGTGAAACTCGATCTTCTGCTAAACACCGAACACGTACCTACTTGGGAGTCTGCGGTGAGCGTGAAAATCACACACCGTCTTCTACCGTATACGTAGAGTAAAACATTCCAATTGTGGAGCTTCTTAATTCGGATTTAATTTCTCGATTAACAACAAAATGGTCGCTGACTCCCGACTCGGGATTGCGTTTTTGACATATCTCTGTGGTCGAAGTGAGTGCGCGTGAAATGATCCCGAGCGGATAATGCGGTCCACTGGAAAATAAATGGTCTTGTTGCGGTGCTGTTATCTCACGCACAATAAAAGGTATCGAATGACAACGAAGACGACTATGCAACTGCGACAGATTTGATGTCTGATACGGGTTTGATTACCATGGCTCTAAACTTGGATTGGAATGTCTTAAAACAAGGTCACACTGCCAGGAGAGTGTTTGTTGTGCCCGCAGAGAAATTAAAAACTGCCGAGAATGTGGCGAGAAGTTATTTGCGGAATTTTGCAGATACCACATGGAATCGGATTCCGCGGTGCAGTGTAATTGATCCAATTTGGGGCAAGTTAGTTTCTTGGTATACAACTCTCGCGACGGAATGTCTAGTTCAACTCCTAGCATCCAATTTTTATGAAAATTACCTTTCAAAACAGCTTTTCGTTTTCACATCCTTTATAATGACCCTTAATTTAATCACTTTTGAGTTCTATAAAAAAATTAATTTCAGAAAGTGATTTGTGACTTTCGCAAAAAATATGTTACCATCCTAATTGGGTCATACATAACTTTTGCGCCACCTTGAATTTTTGTTCAGACTTCCTAAATTCCTAAAAAGCTTCCTTCTTTAAGCTACCAACTTTATTAATAAAACTTATTCTACAATTGCCTTCCCATTATCCTTGAGCAACATATCGGTAAGAATGTTACTTCCCTCAGTCACTTCACTATTTAACCAATCACTTTCGGGTCGCCTATTCATGTCGGACGTATCCAGATCTTCCTCCTCTTCGTCATCTTCCAGAGCCTCCAATCGGCTCTGTTTGGCATGCAGCATCTTCGATTTGCCAGGAGTTCTATGCTCATCGCCAGACTCATCCAAAGCCTTGGCGAATTCCTTGCCCTCGTCGTCGCCAGTTTGAGGCTTTTTAGCATCAGCTGCCGATGCTAAGCGACAGACACGCTCGAATAGTGTTGCAAAATGACGTCTAAGCCGATCGTAATCAAATTGACCGTAAGACATGTCCGCATTCGCAACTCGACCTCCACCTGACTTGGTTCGATTAAGTGGACCATAGTGATGAAGCATGTCGATCCCAGGTGCCATAGACTCCTCCCAACTCTGAAAAGAAAATTTTATTAATTTTTTTTTTAAAGATTTTCGCGTTAAATCGGGTGAATTGTGCAGACCACTTCTGTCCAATCTTCAGCGGGTGACGAAAGTATGGAAGTTATAAGATTCGAGAGTTTGCTTCCCAGTTTCAGACATGAGATGATAATTTTCGCCACAAAAATTGCACATGAAAGGTTGCTTCGGCGCCTGGAATAATAAGATTAAAAGTAGACATTAATTCCTTAGAGTTCCTTAAATAATAAGCCTCCCTTAGCAACTTAATAGACGCTACTTAATAGACGCTTAAGCGACTTAATTTATTCGTTTTTACTGTTTATGCTATCATGGAAGAATTCCATCACTTTCAATATGATGTCACCCAAGTGAGTATCCCCATTGTTGGTAACCATCGTGCCACGTTTTGTCAGATTTTTAATTCCAAAGGCAGAGTGGCCTTTGGCGAATTTCTGACATTTTTGTAACGCACTTGTAATATAATAAGCAAAAGGATTGGGATGTGGCGACGAGACATTTAATGAGATGCAGGAGTCGCTGAATTCACCCATCGATTCACTTAACGAGTACACCCAGTCGAATCACTATACAAACATACCCAACTGTCACTGCAGCTAACTGACAGTAAACTGACAATAAGTATCAAAAATTTCACCCTTCATTCCTCCAGTGGGGAATACCTAACTAATTGGCACTTGCAACTTAGAAGAGCCATCGCCTGACCTGTTATTCAATCATGCTGTGTGCGTTACAGGTGTTTTTAAACACGCCGTGGAAAATTTTCATTCCCGGTTGGAATTCGAGCCCAGGACCTCGTGCACATTGGTCCTTCAAACTAACCACTGCACCACGGCGCCCACGCTACAGTGGGGAATACCAATGGAAAATTACCAAATAGACTTTTTTCTCCTCCAACATGCCACACCACGCAGATGAAAGGCTACATGGGTCGGAAGACAGATTACTAACGTCATACGTATGTGACGAAGTAACAGGAGTAGGGCTACCCAACAACGGGGCGTAACGTTACTTGAATACTCCTAGAGATCCAGACGAAACTTTCTTTCTACTTTTTATAAATGGAAATTAGCTTCAGGCTTAACTCAACAAACATTTAACTCCAACCAGCGAAGCAGTTCTCAGCTAACTGCATCTAATGGGTCA
The DNA here is from genome assembly GCA_947623515.1 of Neoascia interrupta. Classification (NCBI taxonomy): domain Eukaryota; kingdom Metazoa; phylum Arthropoda; class Insecta; order Diptera; family Syrphidae; genus Neoascia; species Neoascia interrupta. The sequence continues at coordinate 19,322,673 of OX392462.1, read as the reverse complement.
CTTGTCAAGGATGGTTCAGAAGTGCTTCACATGAGGTTGTGCTCTTTTGGATGATCCATCCGGGCAGGATCAGACAGTAGCTCTAAAGGTAGTTTGTATATTTTTTACCTCCATCAAGGTGAAAACACAAACGGGACCAAATATATTCCAAATATTTTTTCTGTCTTGAGCCGACGCACGTAAGGATGTCTTGATCTGCATCAGATGGAATCTTCTTTCCAGCTTCATAGAGCAGGACTGGAACTAATAAGGTCTTTAAAAGAATCATCTTGTTCAATCGAGATTGGATATTACTGTATGTACTGACTTGCCTTCAGAAGCTCGTCGGTCAGTTTACAACTTTTAACGGTTCTAACCCCTTGGCTGATTTAGAAAACGTCGAGTAATCATTTTATTGTAAAGAAGCTCTATTTTGGCAGCAGACTTCCATAATATGTAGATATGGTAGATATGGAGGCCATGCTGCCTCTCTGCGACCCCCTGTTTGGGCTCACTACAGGATTTGGAGTAGGTGCAAGTTTGGGTATATAAAAGTATTAACTTTGCTTCGTTGAAGACTATTTAGGGAAGTGACATTTTAGTATGACTGACAACGTCAGGAGTAGGTGGATTAATCATATGCACCAAATGTCTAGACTATTAGCAACTTTATTGACGATTGGAAAAGTCATAATGCGATATCTGGTGGTCAAATTTGGAATATATGAAGACCTAATAGTTGTCAACACAGTTCTCGAAGTTGACAAGTTGACCTGCCATCGACGAACGAATGCACATTTTTCCGTGTCAGTTCAACCTGATTTGTGAATAAAATAGTTCTTCCTTCCACAAAAACTAAATTAGAAGGAAAATACCGTTCCTAAACAATTAATTTTCGTACTCGTTTGACCAATGGGATGACAACAACAGCCAGCCGTTGACGTGTATAGGACTTCACATATTCCAAAATTGACCGCCAGGGGTAAGCGTTTTTATAGTCACAATTCTAATGATTTCTTGCATGTACTTTATTTACGATTGGAAAAGTTAGAATGCGATACCTGGTGGTCAAATTTGGAATATGTGAAGAACTAATAGTTGTCAACACAGTTCTCGAAGTTGACAAGTTGACCTGCCATCGACGAACGAATGCACATTTTTCCGTGTCAGTTATCAACCTGCTTTGTGAATAAAATAGTTTGCCCAAACTTCAAAAAATCACAAAAAGTGAAACTAGAAGGAAAATATCGTGCCCAAAAAATTATTTTCGTTCTCGTTGGACAAATAGGATGACAACAACAGCCAGCCGTGTATAGGACTTCACATATTCCAAAAATTGACCACCAAGAGGGTAAGCCTTCAACCGAGTGAAGGTTTCCACCTGGCGGTCAAATATGGAAAAAGTATGTGATGTGACCCTTACATGTGATGTGCCCCTTACATTTTGACAATTGCTCGTGTGTGTCATCATATTTGTCCAACAAGTATTCGATTATTTGTTTACAGGAGATATGTTCCTTCAATTTAACTTTTAATAAAAGGACGAACTATTTCATTTACGAATCGGCTTAAGACTGAGGGCCAAAACTCGATTTTATGCATCTTAAGGAGATCAAACGTATGTATAGGTTTGATAGTTTGTCAACTTTTGACATATGTGTTGACAGACTAGGATCTTTTATATTCCAAATTTGACCACCAGGTACTGCATTCTGACATTTTCAATTGTTACCTAATCATGTTCTTCACTATTGTAAGTGATTAAAGAAAAATCAAAGTCGCATACCCAGCAGCCTAGTTTTGAAGAAGTGAAGATGCATAGCTGTCAGAAATTAACGATTAATAGTTTCGAGTTTTAGAGCGCAATTAAAAGAATTAAATCAAAGAAACGAAATGCGACAAAAAATAAAACTAAGTTTTCTTCAGACTTTACCAGCTAAAAACATCTTTAAGAGGTTTATAAGGGACGCTTTAGCTTTGGCTTTGAGCTAGATGGTAAAGCTTTAGCATTCAAAGGCTATTTTCGAGGGCTTACATCTAGTTGGCTATTTGATCAAAATATTTTTCACCACTGAAACGACAGATTCTCTTATTAAAATGAATCCTTATTTAAGAGTATGTTGACATTCGCATATACCTAGGTAAGTAACGAATACTCGTAAGCTTTCAAACAATTCTTGTGCCTTAAGAATTTACATGCAAAAAGGAAGGACTACCAAAACTTTTTACATTTTCTGCAATTTGAAATATTCGTAATTGCTCAAATGCAAATATTCGACAAACTTTCAACAATTAACAAAAATCCCTTTTCATGTGGAATAAGAACTTTTTTAAACCAAAAATCACTCTTCTCATTTCCATTTAACTTACCCCTTTTCGGCACTCCTTAGCTCGACCAACTTATCACCTTCGGCCACTAAATCATCATAATTCCGTTCAATCAGCATCAGTAAACCGTCAGTTGGTTCACCATCCATTTTCGATTGAAGTGAACGTTGAAATAATTTAAATTGATTCCATAGTGCATCCATAAGAGCCTGCGAGAAGACCAAAAACACTCAAGCCATTAGTTCACATGTACCCTCCCCCATCGTACCACCCTTTTAATCGAATAACCCACCGTCTGTTTGCGAATATCCTCCTGAATCGAATGATGATCATCGATTCGCTTTAGAATATCCCCAGCCGGGATGCTGGCACTTGCAATAACTGCCTTTGTGCGGTAGCTGTCTTCGCCGTCAGCTTGTGTCTTTTTGCCTTTGCGTCCCTTCCGAGTGATTGCATCCTCCCTCTTCGTTTCCGTAGCGCTGATTGTGTTTACAATCCGTTCCAGGACCAAGCATAGTGCTTCCAAACTATCCGACTGCACCCTGTGTGTCATTTGCAAATAAATTTAACTTAGAACAGAAGGAAACAATACCAAGGGAATGCGCCATCCCACCGCTGATCACCGCCTTCTTACCGAATCCTATTGGAGTTTTTAGCCGTAACAACTGTTACGATGGCATCCCCATTTGATTGCAGCAGAGTTAATCCCATAGCCTGGGCATCGTTGTCGATGCTGGCGAACTCCGGAAACAATCCTGACAATTTCGGAGCAATTGACTTGGAATTGATGTTAAGTGTGACTTTTAGTGATGCGGTCTTTTGTGGTGGAGCCGCCCGATAGAACATCGCCAACGGTAGATGGTCTGTCTTTGCCACAACCCGTGGTATGCCCTTAAAATGCAAAAAGGAAAGTTTCCTCGTTATCCTTGGGTTTTTGGTATGCACCATGTTACCTGTTTATTTATGAACGAAGCTAAAACCTCTACTTTGGTCGTTTCGATATGCAAATTCTCGGCCAAATAGAACTGCATTTGCAGCTCCTCCTCCGTGTTGCTTGTGGTGTCGTTGTAAGTCATCGTTTCCAGAGTACAGCGTACGCCTTCAGGCGTACACACAGTGATTTGAATTTCTTCAAGTGGTGCAGCAGATTTGAATTTCAAGCAGCCACCACACATGGGAATGGCCGTAAGATCCTGCGGCACTTCAAAGCTACATTCGTCTAGTTGTGGACTGATTGCGAATTCCAGTCGCAGTTCGTTCTCGGCCATCTGATTGATGATGTCAATATCACCCAAATCAACTGCCTGCTTGATTTCGTCCTCCAGTTGGAGCAGTTCCTTATGCGCCCGTTCGAAATTAATTTCTTCCACATTGAGTGGTGGCACTTGAAATACATGCGGTTCCGAGCCAAGGTAGGAGACTTTGAGCCCACCCGTGGGACTGAGGGTAACTATTCCGCCGGGTAGATTACTCAAATTGGATCTTTGAACTGCGACAGGTAATTCTTCTAGTTGAGCTGCCCAAGCCAAATTGGGTCCGTCGTAGATGAAGAGCTTACTGTTTTCCGAGACGATTGCTGTTATGAGACGTGCATCGGGCTCTATGGGGGTTAAATAATTTTTTAATGAAAAAATCTCGCGTCAAAAAGTTCACTTTATAAGCTTGTGCAACAGTGGTTGTGTATATTTTTTTGTGTTCAGTCAAAATAATAATTAAAAGTCAAACGCTCTTAAAATTCATATTTAGTTTTTTAAATTTTGCATTTTTCGATAATCTTTCTACATACAGGCTGCTGGGGAGTAAGCCGTATAAGCCATCTTCAAAAGACGCCCCACACCCAATATATATCTGACAAATCATAATAAGCTCAAATTAAATTTCCGAGTGTGCGTAAGTTTCTAGATCCACATGGTACCGCAATGAACCCGCATAGGTCTAAGCTTGACGGTTTCTCATATCCACAGCAATTGAACCTTTAAATTAACCTAACCTTATGAAAATAAAAATTTGTCATGTAAATTCGGCTGCAACCCGGGCGAAGACGTTACCGACGAAGCATACGAACGATACCGCCCACCCGATCTGGAGGAAGTGAAAGTAGCTGTGTCTAAGCTCAAGTGCAACAAAGCAGAACTTTTTAAATCCGCTGGCGATGAGCATGCACCAGCTCATCTGCAAGATATCGTCGGAAGAAAGCATGCCCGACGAATGGAACCCCAGCACTGTTTGCCTGAAGAAAGGAGACCCTCTGAGTTGTGCCAACTACAGAGGCGTCAGTCTTCTTAACATCGCATACGAGATCTTTTCTGCTGTACTGTGTGAACGCCTGAAGCCCTTCGTCAACAATTTGATAGGCACATATCTGTGTGGCTTTAGGCCAGGAAAGTCCACCATCGATCAAATATTCACACTGCGGCAGATCTTGGAGAAAACCCAGGAATTCCAAATCGATACACACCACCTATTCATCGATTTCAAGGCCGCGTATGACAGCATCTATAGAGACGAGCTATATAGCGCAATGTCTAGTTTTGGCATCCCTGCCAAGCTCGTCAGTCTGTGCAGGATGACGATGGAAAATTCACGCTGTTCCGTCAAGGTCGGCAAAGACCTCACCGACCCCTTTGATGTCAAAAAAGGATTTAGACAAGGCGACGCGCTGTCACGCGACTTCTTTAACATTACTTTACTTGAGAGAATTGTGCAGAACTCTCGCTCCAATACCAGAGGTACAATCTTGACGATATTGACATAATCGGTAGAACAAAGCGTGATGTCAGTGAAGCCTTCGTAAGTACTGGGACGGAAGTGGCAAATATGGGTTAAGCAGTCAATGAGGGCAAGACCAAGTATATGCTGTCATCAAGAAAAGACACCCAACACCGACGTCTTGGACAAAACATCACCATCGACAGCTATAACTTTGACGTAGTTAGGGAATTTGTCTACCTGGGTTCCGCTATCAATTCAGACAATGACACCAGCTCTGAAATCAAACGAAGTATAGCTCTTGCCAATCGCTGTTTCTTTGGGCTAAGAAGGCAATTGAGTAGCAAAGCCGTCTCTCCAGCTACTAAAATGTCCATGTATAAGACCCTCATTATCCCAGTCCTGCTTTACGGTGCAGAAGCATGGACCCTGTCAAAGGCGGATGAAAACACATTAGGCTGCTTCGAGAGGAAAATTCTTCGGACGATATACGGTCCCGTATGCATAGACGGAGAGTGGAGGAGGGGACATAAAATCGAACTGTACGGGCTGTACAGCGACACCGATCTAGCCAGAAGAGTCAAAACACAACATCTACGATGGCTGGGTCATCTAGAGCGGATGGACACCAACGCCCCGGCCCGGAAAATCTTCGACTCCACACCGCAGGGACGGCGCGGTAGAGGAGCACCGAGACTCAGGTGGCGCACGCAAGTGGAAGGGGACCTCAGCCAACTTCGCGTGCGAAACTGGAGACGGTTAGCTAGAGATAGAGCTGGCTGGCGAAGCTTGTTGGCTAAGGCCCAGGTCCACCCCGGACTGTAGCGCCACCTTAAGTAAGTAAATTCGGCTGGGATCTTGGCAATAAATAATATTGAAGAGGGGGAATTCATTCCACAACATAAGCCCTAATCGTTATCATTGGAGGGTCTCAGGACTCTGTGAGGAACTTATTCAGAGTGGATTGCTTAACAAAAGGAATCTTTTTGTAGTGATATCAAGGTTGTACCCTGGGCTGGAAAATTCAAGTCGTGCTGTGGAGTGTTAGCTCGCTTGGGGTCTTTGGAGCTTCAAACTTCGAAAACGTCGCCTTGAGAGTCTAGCAAACCCTTGCAACCAAAAATGTTTACCAAAAATTTCTGGATGCACTGTATTAAAAACTTGCATAAATGTCAGTGAAACGTTCGTGAATATTGACGGAAGCGACGATTTTGAGCTTAGCAGTCAATGAAGACAAAACCAAGTACACGCTGTCATCAAGAAGAGACACCCACAACCAATGCCTTCGACAAAGTGTCACCGTAGACAGCTATAGCTATGAGGTATTGACTTTCTGGGCTAGGACTAAACCAGCCAGACAACGACACAAAATTTATCGAAGATTAACTCTTGTGAATCGGTGCTTGTTTGGGTTAAAAAGGCAATCAAGAACAAAGCCCCCTCTCGAACAATTAAAGTGCTCATTTATAAGACCGGTGTAGCTTTACGGTGCAGAAGCACTGGCTCCTTCGAGAAAAAAATCTTTGGGGTTACTTTTGGTCCCATCTGCATAGACAGAGAGGAGGAAATATAATATCGAACTGTATGAGCTGTACAGCGACACCAACCTAGTACGAATAGTCACAATGCACCGGCTGGGTCATCTAGAGCGAATTCATTCCAAAGCCCAGCCCAAAAAATATTCGAATCCACCCCACAGGGACAGCTCAATAGAGCAGCACCGAGACTCAGGTGGCGCACGCAAGTGGAAGGCGACCTCAGCCAACTTCGCGTGCAAAACTTGTGACGATCAACAGAGCTAGCTGGCGAAGCTTGTTTGTTGGGACCGATGTCTTCCTGGACTGTAGCGCCACCTAAAGGAAAGTAAGTCTAAGCAGCGTACCTAGGGAAGAGTAGATTAAGTAGATTCAGTAGATTAAGATTTAAAACTGGTGATCATATTTTAGCTCAAGGATGATGCACCTTGTCGTAAGCATAATCTTCACTGACACCGCTGTGGCACTTATAATTCGCGAAACTTCAATCGGCCACGATGGCAAATGACTGACGTACTGCCAAACCTGATTCCAGTAGTTGTTTGAGAATAAAGTAAAGTGGAGCGAAGAATTCAAGACCCTCTGCCAAACCCGCTGCGTGCGAGCTTTCTCACGCGCCTTGGCGTGTGGGCCTGTTACACTAAGTATTCCCACGGTATGGAAACGCTGCCTTTGACTTCCAGCCTTACTTGTGTTTTTAAAAAAAATTATAATTTTAATTAATTATAAAAAAAATAAATAAATAGAGTGGCGCAACAGCTAGGTGAACCAGGGCCAACTTCTCAACAATGTATGCTGGTGTGTTAATTTCTTTACATACAAAGGGACCTACAATTTTTTGCCGAATCCGAACGGCACTTTGAGAAGTTTTTCAAGACAAATGATACTCTCGGAGGGGTTGTCAGATCCTCGCGAAGGTGGAGGCCGTGAAAAAGAACAAGTCTTTTTTTTCAAATGACGATGGCAGGATTCGAATCCAGACCTCCGGCGTAGTAAGCACACACACTAACCACTACGCCACAGCACCCCACAAATTTTAATTTTAATTAATTTTAATCAATTTTAATTAACTATGAAATTTAAAATTAAAGAGACGACTGAAGGCGACTCAGTCGCTCGTCTTCATCCATCTCTCTCCTTTGACAGAGACGGGCTTTTGGCTATAGCGATAGTAAAGAGTTTGAAAGAACACTCACTAACTATAGCGAATTTCAAAATCAGCGCCGCTAAAAAAAAATCCCGGATCCATGCGATCGTCTGACATAGATTGGTAGAAAAAAGTTGAGCAAATTCCGAGCAGTCCTATGAGAAAAATTATGCACCACAAGAAACGGGTAGCTTCGAGTCGAAAGGCAGCCGCAAGGTTTTATTGTTTTTTGAAACAAACTCTCCTTACATTTCCTTCAACGCTTCACGTAAACGATGCTTGGAACGTGCATGACGATAGCACAGATTGAAAAGAAGACCCTGGCGCAGGCATGAATATGGGTTCCACGTCCCTACATATACCCAGAGAAGTCTCTGAAAAGCTTCATAGTTCATGAGACCTGGGAACGATCAGAACTTCAAGTCGAAAAATGAAGAGTACTTGAGACACATTGCCTAGAAGGTAATGCTGGCAGCGTTTTCTGCTGTACCAAAAAAGTTTAAAACTCAGATATGGCGTGCTAAAATGGCTAAGCTATAAAGTGGGCTGGTGTGACTTAATTAGGGTCAGAATAGAAGACATTCACAAACTGAGAGCGAGTTTATTGATGAATCGTGTTTTAAAGGTTTTAACAATCCCCAATTTAAACAAGTGGGAAAGTGCAACAATGCGACAGTGCGTACAGTACAACCCCCACCAAAAAAGAAAACTGCCACGCCTCAAAAAAGTGGGCGGGACATGAAAATATAACTTTTGAATGCTTTATACTAGGTGGTTGCATAAATTTCGGCCTAAGACTCCGCCTTTTTAACTCAAACAATTACTTTTTTTTAACGCCACGCCCACAAAAGTATGCGGAGGCATATGCTTCACATACAAAAAAGTTAGAAAGCGCTAATATCTACAACTTTTGTTATATGATTTTTAGTCATTTCAAGCTAAAATTTATTAAAAAAGTTGGCGTGGTCAATGCAAAAGCCATACTTTTTCTGCAACCTCAAGGACAATTACAAGGCAATGTAACATATTAAAAATGAGTGCGCCAGCACCATTGTAACACAGTTAAATTGGAAAAAAGTATTTTTTTTTAAATTAGAGGTTGTCGCACATACAGGCTTCTAATCGGCGTGTCTGTGGGCGGATTCAACTAATTTTCAAACTTGATCTGGTCCAATGGACTTCCAGTCCACTTAACATTTCAGTTCTCTATAGCTAAAAATTTAAGGCCTAAAAGTTGTTTACATACGGACGGACGGACATGACTTAATCGATTCTCCTGTCGGTCCCATTCATATCTCTAAATAGTTATAGGGTACGGTGATTATTTCACTGCGTTACAAACTATACAACAAACTTAATGTACCCTGGGTAGGGTATAAAAAGAGGCAATGTGCCCTGAATCTTGGGCACATTTCTTTCAAATATCTCTGGGCAAAGCCATCGTTAAGATTAAGGGTAAGGAGGAGCTCAATCGTTAATGAGCTCGCATAGCTGTCAAGGGGAACAACAATGCTTATGTTCAGTCGAAAAGTGTTTAACACAACATTGTTAAATAAAATTCTTGAACTAAGATTTAGGACGTCATTATTTGTCAGAAAAATAGTGTTTTCTGTAACCTCTTTTTTATTAAAAAAAAATGTATGCGCTCGTATGTATATCCTGCGGCAAATAAACGCACGGTTCTTAACCGCACGCCTTTTTAACTAATTTTCACGACAACAACTCTAAATATTACCATTAAAAAAAAAATGTGGTGAAAGAGAATAATATCGTCGGTAAAATTATATGACAAAGTCTAGGATCCGACGCCGGCCGTTTATTGCCTGCTCTTCAAACGCTTGAGCTTCTATTCAAACGACAATTTGCCGAACGTTTTTCTGTCTTCGTGCATACCTGACCAGTGTCGGTTTCACCTTAAGAAACGTTAGGTTTACTGAGCATTATAAATAGTATATAAAGCTTAGTAAACTGATAAAAATGACTCTCGATATTGCGTGCGATTGGTGCGGAATTCAAAGAGGATTTTCGAATCACATTGGATGCCTGGATCAAACGACTCTAGAAAAAGTGCGGCGAAAAACCACATAATTCTGCTTCCAAAATTCTGTTTTTCAAAATTCTGACTCATGCAATAAAATTATGCTTTTTTAAAATTTAACAGTGTCGCTGTGTAAAAGTTCAGAATTTTGTAGAAAAAAAATTTTGAAAAGCAGCATTTTGAAAGATTTTTGTGAAACGAATTTCGACCCCAGCAGAATTAAACCCCAACCTTATTCAGCCACAAGCATACCACAGCACATAATTCCAGTAAATTTTGATAAAAACTCTAATTTTTCATCTTTGCAGAAAAAAAAGATTTCAAAAGGTTTGTTTTGCGGCTTAAAGATTCGCAGCCCGGAAAATTGGCGCAAATGAAATCGTCTGATGAATTTGGGATTGGGGTCAAAATCCTTCCGGAGTAAAAACTATTTTTTCAAAATTCTGCTTTCGAAATTTGGCTTCAAAAAATTTGGTAACTTTTACAGAGCGCCACAGTGAAATATGTATGGGTGACGTGCCAGCCCCCTGCAACCCCCTGCCGGTTTGTTTACTTAACTTTTTTGACTTATACCTAAAAAAAATCAAAATTTCGCTTGAAAAACCAGAATAAGCTGAATTTTATTGCTTAAGTCAGAATTTCGAAAGCAGAATTATGACCCGCTCCCATTAATTTGACAGAGCCGCATATTGTTTTTGCGGGTATACTTACTAACGCTTGAGATTCTATAGTCGGGCGCCAATTAGCCGACCGATTTTCTGTCGGCGGCGCCGGTCGTGTGTCTCTGATTTAAGTCGCAACAAAAAATGGATTCATACACACTTTTTACATACAAAAAAAACTTCATTATTGGAATTTTAAGCTTCATTGATTCAAAAAAAAACTTCGTTAATGCAATTTTCAGAGAGAGACGTCGAATTTTCAATTGACCTCATTTCCAGCCCCATACGTTATCTGGTTTTTATCTTCTCTGTGTACCACATTATCTCCAATTATTATCTTCAAAGCATCTTAAAACTTACCCCAATAATAGCCAACAACAAATGGATAAAAACATTTTGGTGAAAAGTCCAGCTTCAATATAAACTCTACCTTCCCGTGATCATTGAGAGCTAAAAAGTTTCGTTCGCCCAGAATCATAATCGACGTGGATGACCTTCAAATAGAAAAGCGTGCTGTTTACCAAACTCTGTCAATATGCCAGTAAAGTATCCAAACGACTCACTCTTTAGCCTGCACAGGCACCATATCCAAAACACCATCGCCCAGGCAAATGGACCACACTGGCGCGGCATCCGACTTATTGATGGCCGAGTGGGATAGGTCCTGATAGCTGGGTGGCAGCATATTGAAATGAATGTTAAAAGTTTGAAGTTAGTTCATTTTCAAGAGCGACCCTCTGATGGAGAGCTCACAGTGTTAAGCACCTCCATATTTCATTAACTTTTGTTACACAATGGCATGACAAAAGGCTAACTAGTCGACAGTCAAAAAGTATAAATCTAACAAATTGCCATTCTAATGCCGTTCGTCGTCGGATTTTCCTAAATCAAGTGGATTAATTAAGCAGATCCTCGCCAGGACTATCAAGTAAGTGACAAAGTTTTGCCCTTTGTGTGCCACCACCTTCTCCTCCTCATTGCTGTTGCAAACAGAGCATAAAATCTGGCAAAGGGCCAACAGCAGCAGCAGCCCCATACCACCCAAAGCAAACACCAGAAAAGGATGTAAAAATTAATTAAAAATTTTACCTAAAACTCTCCAAGTGCCAGGACGAGTTGACCCGCAAAAATGAATCGGTTCGTTCCACGTACACCAGTGCACTAGGCAGTGGCCTTGGTCCGGGCAGATTGCATTCGTACGATATTCCATCCTGCTCGTAGAAAGTCAGACTTCCGTCCAAATGACCGATGCAGAAAAACTCACGCCCTTTGACTTGGCCAAAGTGTCCCTTGCACAAGGAGAATGCAACTCGCGTGAACGTATGCTCTGCAACGGTTTGTAGCTGCGAGTGGCTACCATGGTCGGCGACACCGTCCACAGTCGTCAGATTGTAAATTGCCAAATTGTTTGGATGCAAAATGGCCAGTTGATTTGTGTTCTCACTGCGGAAGGTCCTGCGGTATATGTAGAGAGAGGATGATGTTCAGTGACATGGAAAGTATATACACTGTATTATATTTCTTATTTAGGGTGGAAGGGTTCACAATAGATTTCATTTTGGCAGCAGCAAAGTACCACAACGATGTTAACTATCCATGCTTACCCAGTGAAGCGTCCGGACAGCACTGCTAGGATTGGCGTCTTTAACTGGCACTCTAGCAATAAATCCGTGGCTTGGGTGTCTTTAAAGTTGTGATTTGCATCGATTTCTGGATTGGGGTAGAATATACTGAGGAGACCACTGTGAGAGCCAACGACGATGTAGTCCTTTTCGTGTTCCTCCAAGCCAAAGCGTGTACAAATCAGGCTAGCTATGTCGTAGTTCTCTTCGATGTCAGTGCACTGTGCTGTCCACCAAGTTCGCACTTTGAAGAGGGACATAATTTTGAGGATTTCTTTTCTAGAAGACGATAACTTTTAACTGGAACTGAAGAGTTGAGTGGAATTATTTGTTATGCCAATTGACGTTGCTAAGGACGAAAGTGGTATATACTGGTATACGGTGGAAAAATTGTTCACTCACGCATGAAAGTGGTGTCAACAGGTGCCGTGCACAACTACTTGAGTGGTGGACATGGAGGGTTGGACAAATTTCTAATTGTTAGTGGTTAGGTCGAGGGAAAGCCTAGAAAGAGAATCAATTTGGATTTGCAGCTTCAACTTGGCTAAAAAGTCCGCATGGGTAAAGATGCGTAGTTGCATCCAAAAACTCATCATAGGAGAATGAGTCTTTTTACAGAAATGCAACTTAGGACTGGGTCGTAATATTTTACTTTAAAAATCAGAATACCGCCTTTTGCAAAAAAATGTCTGCTTTTTAAATTTCTGTTTTTTAGAATTATTCTTTTTAATAATTCTGATTCTTAAGATCAGTTTTAACTTCATTCTTAACTTGCAACAAAGTTAACTTGCCATAACTTAATGGGAATCATTAGCGCTGTACTGATCCTCAAATTCGTTGCTATACAGGTGACAGTAAGGATTATTCGATATTTGAAATATTTTGCTGCCCGACAGCTAGATCTATTTTCAGTCCTATAGGCATAAGCCTTTGAGAGTTTGAGCCGCATGCGCCGCGACCGACACAAAACCAGCTTAAGGCAACTTTTAAATCTGTATTTTGTCACAGATTTTTTGGTTGCTCTGAAATGTATTTTGTGTTGCAGGCAGTTAAATGTATGAACACCGACATGAAACTTCTTTTATTGTTAAGGGTAAAAGATTTTGTCTGTGTAAACCTGGAGAGATTCAGAAAAGTTGCTTACATATACATTGTGTGAGCGCTTGCCTATATATTGTGAGTAAATGGGACTAAAATAAATCTTCAACTAATGTACAAATCTCGACAAGTAATAAAAAATAGATCTCCTCTTAAATCTCATTTACCATATTGACAAACCTCTTTTATGTCACTTTGAACCCTTTTAACACATATTCACAGTATAACCCTCAAAACAGTAAAATTAACCTGGGGTGGAATCGGCTAACGTGATCTGTGATTTTTACATTTTGTGACAGTCAATGTGATCAAACAAAATCAATCCGTCTGCGTAAGGTGATCACAAAAATATTGTTTCGAATAAGAACACTGATTTTTATACGTTCATGCAAAAAGTCAGCCTAAAAGAAGGCAAAAACACCAACTAGAAAGTTTGAAAATTGGTGACCAACTGATTTTGACGGTGATTGTGGAGTTGGAGCTGCCACAAGAAAATTGTGATGATCACAGTTTACGCAGACGAATTTTTGTGTTTTGTGACATCACTTATCATAGATCACCTTAGCCGATTCCACCCCTGTTCTCGTATCAACAGATCTGTCACTAATATATTTTCTAATGGTATTTTTACAACGAACTTTTATTTTTTCGTTCCCGGAAATGTCATCGTCACTCTCTCTTTTGAGAGCCAATATGATAACAAAAGAGTGTCAAATGTCTTCGAAATTTATTTATAATCGTTTCACGCTCCCACTTATCGCTATTAAATGGCCAGTGGATGACTTTTTATACTTAAAGGTCATCAAAAGGGAAGAAATATATATACTTAAAAGAAAATTCTTTATTTCAAATGCCCACGAATGTTTTTGAGCCCGAATTGCAGTGCGCTCCTCGAAAGTTATGCAGCTCCTCACATAACAGCTACGCAAATAGACAGAAAGAACACGACCCAAAGTATTTTTGGAATTTTGCGTAGGTGTTTTTTTTTTTTAATTAAACAATGCTTTAGGGACCTATCGCTTCATTGACGAATTGTTTTTAGATTGCGTCCATCGGAATCCTTGAAAAGAACCTACTCGTTTCCACCTCTCACTTTTGTTTGAGATTGGTGTAATACCTGATAACTTTACTTACTTACTTACTTAATGTGGCGCTACAGTCCGGGTGGACCTGAGCATCAGCCAACAAGCTTCGCCAGCCAACTCTGGCTCTTGCTAGCCGTCTCCACTTTCGCACGCGAAGTTGGCTAAGGTCCCCTTCCCCTTCCGTGCGCCACCTGAATCTCGGTGCTCCTCTACTGCGCCGCTCCTGCGGGATGGATTCGAGGGCCGGGGCGTTGGTGTCCATCCGCTCTAGATGACCCAGCCATTGTAGACTTTATGTTTTGACTCTTCTGGCTAGATCGGTGTCGCTGTATAGCCCGTACAGTTCGATGTTATGTCTCCTCCTCCACTCTCCGTCTATGCAGACGGGACCCTAAATCGTCCAAAGAATTTTCCTCTCGAAGCAGCCTTAAGTGTTTTCATCCGCCTTTGACAGGGTCCATGCTTCTGCAACGTAAAGCAGGACTGGGATGATGACTGTATACATGGACACTTAAGTTGCTCGAGAGAGGGCTTTGCTACTCAATTGCCTTCTTAGCCCAAAGAATCAGCGATTGGCAAGAGTTATCCTTCATTTGATTTCAGCGCCGGTGTCATTGTCTGAATTGATAACGGAGCCGAGGTAGACAAAGTCCTTACCTACCTCAAAGTTAAAGCTGTCGATGGTGATGTTTTGTCCAAGACGTCGGTGTTGGATGTCTTTTCTTGATGACAGCATATACTTGGTTTTGCCCTCGTTGACTGCTAAACCCATATTTGCCGCTTCCGTCCTAATACTCACGAAGGCTTCACTGACATCACGCTTTGTTCTACCGAGCATGTCAATGTCATCTGCGTATGCGAGCAGTATTTTGAAAGATTGTTGTACTTTGAAAGTTGAAAGATTGTACCTCTGGTGTTGGCGCGAGAGTTCTGCACAATTCTCTCAAGCATGATGTTAAAGAAGTCGCATGACAGCGCGTCGCCTTGTCCTGATAACTTTGAAATGTGTATTATTTATAAGACCAAAGAAGAATTAAGAAAAAAATTAAGAAAAATTTTAATAGCGAAAGACCAAATATTTTTAGATGAAAGTTCTTTATTATTTGCAGGAGACCATCTAGGCAACAACTCTAGTTCCAAATTTTTTAGTCTCCTTCTTCTTTCGTTAAGACGCGAGGTTATGATATGAAATGAGGAATCATAACCCTCCCACTCCTACTGCATTTTACATGGTCCACTTGTTGGGTACGCCGCCGTTTGGACCCCCCAGAAATATAAAGACAGGCCACCCGGTTTTGGATCATTTCATCACTGAGTCCCAATTAAATGCTGTTCCCAATAAGGCTTTCCTCTTTTTCGCGACTGTTGGAATGTTGATTCACATTGCTTTTTTGACAGAGTTCATAGAATCTCTCCTTTGACCATAGCAATACCAACTAAGCCGGATTTGCTCCATTTTCGTCGAGTTCTTTTAGGTGGAGCTTTCGTACTTATGAAAGAGAACTTATTATTACGAGATAGAATAATAAGTCGTACTTATTATTCTATCTCGCTTTGTTACTCCTGCTGTCATGCGAAGCATCTTCATCTCAGCTGCCGTTAATTTGCTCTCATACTTCTTGTACGCCGTCCAACATTGTAAACCATATGTGAGCGCCGGAAGTACTGCGCCGAACTGCGGTGTAGACCCTTCCTTTCAGCTAAGGGGGCATTTTTCTGTCACAGATAGTAGCGGAGCTTGCTCACCTTTTCATCCACCCTATACGCTTACGCGATGATTGATTTCGTCATCACAGTTTTCTTCGCTATTGATCATAGATCCCCAGATACTTAAATTTTTTCACACTTGGCAAGGACATTTCCATTCAATATAGTGTCTGGAATTGACTCGGGTGGAGCAGAGAATGGGCAGCACAGGTACACTGTCTTTTTTTGGCTAACACGGTACCCATTCCCCTATAAGACATCCACCCATACATCAAGTGCTTGTTGCAGGGTTGTATGATCTTCACTTATAATGGCCCCATCGTCAGCAAAGAACAACTCTTCTGGGGTTGCTGGCCCCCGATTGGGCGCCTCCCCAGGTGGCAGATAGATGAATGCTCACCAGATATGGCGGGTACCGGTATGGAAAATATGCGGGGAGGACCAAAATCAGCAACAAACAAAAAATCCAGGAGCGTCTGTCTCAAAATGAGCGGCTTTCTGACCGGCGTCTGTTATCCAGGTTAGGGTCGGCCGAATATTAAACGCCTCTTTCTCTTCCAGTGTGCGAATAGAATGGACAACAATTTGATGCATGCCAGATGTTTCTATAAAATATTCTGCTCGTCATACTTTTGCTTTTCTCCGTAAAGGCATAACACTTGCGGGGGTAAACTTTGGTGTTTCTGTGCAGAGTTTTCAGTTTTCGTACTGGCTCATCAGCATTTGCGTGCTAGATGGAGAATAACTTTTCTCTACTATCTTTCTATCTTTTCTATCTTTCCTCGAAATTTTTCCTCCGCTCGCGATAGGCTACGCATTTTAAGGGTAGTTATAACCCCTTGATCGCGAGTCAATTATAAAAAAAAAAACAAAAAAAGAAACAACTGAGGTACCTACTGTGGGTCAATTTTCAGGGCATCTTTAGGCCTCTACGATTCTTCTTTGCACATCTGCTTTTTCTGTAAATGACTCCTTTCTGTCTCCATTAGCCTGCCAGTATTCAAAGTCTAACCAGTTTTGGACTTGATGATGGAACAGGCTGCCTCAAGAGATCTTTCCGTCTCACTTTAGTCCTCAACAGTTTAAAACCAATTTGCATCAGTACCTCTCCTCTATCCCCTCCGAATCTTCTCCCTCGCGTTATTAGCACACCATAAGAGTATCCAAACCCTTAAACGGGAGTAGATAGATAGAGTGGCGCAACAGCTCGAGGTGAACCAGGGCCAACTTCTCAACAATGTATGATGATGTGTTAATTTCTTTACATACAAGGGGACCTACAATTTTTTGCCGAATCCGAACTGCACTTTGAGAAGTTTTTCAAGACAAATGATACTCTCGGAGGGCTTGTCAGACCCTCGCGGAGGTGGGGACCTTGAAAAAGAACAAGTCTTTTTTTCAGGTGACGATGGCAGGATTCGAACCCAGACCTCCGGCGTAGTAAGCACACACACTAACCACTACGCCACGGCACCCCACGGGTGATCCCCTTAAACGGGAGTGCTTTATAAAAAAAAATAATCGAGAATACTTTATGCTGGCGGTATAGGACTTTGTAGGAGGCTTTGCGGCTTGATTCAAGAAGGGCCTGGGATTTCTTGCGATCGTAGCCGTCCGACGCACGCTAAACTTACCCATAGTTTCCATCATTCCTTGGTGCTCAGGTTTGGATATTCGCAGTTGTACCTTTTCTACAACGAAATTGTTGTCATCAAAGTCAATGTTGATTCTTTCGGAAAGTTCAAAATAGTGAATGAGTGTCCCTTTGCGGATGTTAAAGTGTAGAGACTTTGTTTGCTTCCGCAACATGTCGCCCCGCATAGTCAGCCTGAAACAATTTTTGGATGTGTTGCCGTGCAGGCTGGTTTTCTACTGTGCTACCAAAGATGTTTTTCTTTTTTACATTTTTTCTTCAAGAGCTAATAGAACTCATATTTGGTGTGGTCATTCTCATCCTCTTGATGTCCTCTTGAGCGCGCATAGATATAAGGCTGTAGTTGGCGGCCCAACTGTAGGAAAGATGCTTCGTAGTTAATGCATTTCGTAGTTACATAATTGGACCTCTGATGAACGTTTTAATTTTTTTACAGCAATTTTTCCCTTCCAAGACACCAAGGAGTAAAAGTGAATAGATCTTTGGTCATGATGTTTCGTGGCTTCTAAATAAAGTTTATTCAAATATTGATGCTGCACAGTGAATACAAACTTGTGAAAAGTACAAAAGCTCCATAATTTATACAAACAATTTTGAGAATAAGGTAATGTCAAGTAGGCCATGACACACCACCTCTTCATCGATTTCAAGGCCGCGTATGACAGCATCTGTAGAGACGAGCTATATAGCGCAATGTCTAGTTTTGGCATCCCTGCCAAACTCGTCAGTCTGTGCAGGATGACGATGGAAAACTCACGCTGTTCCGTCAAGGTCGGCAAAGACCTCACCGACCCTTTTGATATCAAAAAAGGATTTAGACAAGGCGACGCGCTGTCATGCGACTTCTTTAACATCATACTTGAGAGAATTGTGCAGAACTCTCGCGCCAACACCAGAGGTACAATCTTTCAAAAGTCCGTTCAACTACTTGCATACGCAGACGACATTGACATAATCGGTAGAACAAAGCGTGATGTCAGAGAAGCCTTCGTGAGTATTGGGACGGAAGCGGCGAATATGGGTTTAGCAGTCAATGAGCAGTCAATGAGGGCAAAACCAAGTATATGCTGTCATCAAGAAAAGACACCCAACACCGACGTCTTGGACAAAACATCACCATCGACAGCTATAACTTTGAGGTAGTTAGGGACTTTGTCTACCTGGGTTCCGCTATCAATTCAGACAATGACACCAGCGCTGAAATCAAACGAAGGATAACTCTTGCCAATCGCTGTTTCTTTGGGCTAAGAAGGCAATTGAGTAGCAAAGCCCTCTCTCGAGCAACTAAAGTGTCCATGTATAAGACCCTCATCATCCCAGTCCTGCTTTACGGTGCAGAAGCATGGACCCTGTCAAAGGCGGATGAAAACACTTTAGGCTGCTTCGAGAGGAAAATTCTTCGGACGATTTACGGTCCCGTCTGCATAGACGGAGAGTGGAGGAGGAGATATAACATCGAACTGTACGGGCTTTACAGCGATACCGACCTAGCCAAAAGAGTAAAAACACAACGTCTACGATGGCTGGGTCATCTAGAGCGGATGGACACCAACGCCCCGGCCCGGAAAATCTTCGAATCCACACCGCAGGGACGACGCGGTAGAGGAGCACCGAGACTCAGGTGGCGCACGCAAGTGGAAGGGGACCTCAGCCAACTTCGCGTGCGAAACTGGAGACGGCTAGCTAGAGACAGAGCTGGCTGGCGAAGCTTGTTGGCTGAGGCCCAGGTCCACCCCGGACTGTAGCGCCACCTTAAGTAAGTAAGTAGGCCATGTAAGGTCAAAATTACCTGACACTGACATATCGGAAGGATTACTCTCTGCTATAAAGCGAAAATCGGGGAGCAAGCAGATAACTTAAGTTATAAGTTCAGTTTTTTTTAATTTAGGGGGAATTAAGAAATCCATAGATCTTTATTTATTTTAAGGATGTCACTTTTTTCTTTCTTCTTGTCACAACCTTCTGACACCGAGTCTTTTCACAGTGATCTGCTTTGTTCGTGGAATTACCGGAGAGCTCAGACATTTTCATTAAATCTAGAATCAATCCAAACGCACATTACACGCACGCTTCTGAGAGTTAAAAAAAAGGAAAACATACAAAATAAAAACTCAACAAAAACATTCCAAAATAAGAAACTTAGAAAAATCCTTTCGCGAAAACTCTACAAACAAACCAACCAATGTATGACACCAGAAATAAAATCCAATTTAAATTATTTGCAAATAAAATAAAAACACTTTAAAATCCATTTTGTTTTCTTTCATTTTTCTGTTTCTTAATAATCATCGAAAAAAGGTATAATTTATAAAAAATGTTGCATTAATTTGTTTTTCATTTGAATGAGTTTTAGATTTTTCTTTATTATTGAATTTATAACAATACATTATTTTTTTTCCATAAGGTATATTTTATATTGTATTATAATGTTTTTTTTTTTTTGTTGTTGTTTTAATTTAATTTATATTACATTTAAAATCCAAATATCTCTTCTCACCTAAGTTTTATCTTATTTATTTTTTATATGTTTATACTTAAATAGTAGTTTACAGATTTACACGTACTTATGAATTTAATTAGTATTTATAGTTATTTGTTTTTTATTTTTATTTATATCCTTTTCTTTTTTTTTTGTTGAAAAAGAATTATTTGTAAATAAAAAGTGGAAAAAGAACTAATAAAGATTTTATATAATATATTGGTTTGTAATGTTATAATTTTTTTTTTTATTTGTTGTTTTATAATTAAACTTATGAATAATTTACTTACAATTTCTGAGTTTATTTATCTATAAGCGTATTTTTCATTGTTTACTCATTATAATCACGGATAAACAATAAGTTATTATTTAAATAATAATAATAAGAATAAGAATTCTAAGACTACTCTGTATGGTTTAATTATTTTATTTAAATTAGACACACATACATAATTTATATATATTTTATTATTTATATTAAATATTATCCATATATAAAGATTGTTTTGTTTTTGTGTGTTTTAGGTGTGTGTGCCGAATATTGATTTTTGAGTAGCTTTTTTCTTTTTCATAAAATAAATCACTTTCAACGAGGCAAGTAAAAACTATAAAAACTCGTTGACCAACTAAGTTTTCAAATACACCATTTCCGACCTCAAGTGATTTGCTTCATTTTTTAAACAAAAATTCCTGTTAAAATTAGAAAACAAAACCAAACATTATAATTTACTATTGTCCTGATAAAAGAAATTTATTAAAATTAAATAGAATCACAATTCTTTATTTAAATTGGCTCGCAGTGAACCGATGACGTCAATCTTGTTATGTTTTGTTTTTACTTTGATATACTATTCGGACTATAAAAAAGAGAGAGTTGAAACATATTTACTTATACATGCATGCATACATACGTTTGTTGAGCGTTATCATTTCTAACTACACTATCGAATTGATAGCATTTCGATTAACAAATTTACTTCAATAGATTAATCCTGTTCAAAAACGTAATAGCCTTTTCTGCTTACATTGCGGGGTTATGAAATTTACTTACTCGTATTGTTACTATGATTACAATTTTGTATAGTGAGTGATTTTTTTGTATGGGGGAAAACATTGAAAGTTTGAATAAAATCGGCTTAGGAAGGAAACTTCATCGAGAATGCAATGCTTAAGATGTGATTGATTTTTATTCATACCAACTTTGGATTCTAAAGTGCATTCTCCAAGTCTAAATCACCTGATGGCCAAACTTCAAAAAGGAATCATGACTTTACCTTAGATCAGGGAGCTTACGAAATTCTTAACATATTTCTTAAAGGATTCAAAATAAACACGACTGCATGCTTCTTGACATGGTCTTGTTGAACTCACTTGAGATTCCTGCCGGGCGCCAGTTTTTCCTTTTTGTCGGGCGCCACTTTTGGACGCATCTGAAACATTCGATTAAACTATGTACTGGCAAGTTTTCTGAATCTGTTCTACTCTAGAGACCTTAATGAATTTCAAATGAGTTTTATAAGTTACCAAAACCTGGAAGAACCCTTCAACTGCTTATTTACACAAAAGTAGGGCTGAGAAAACGTAGTTGTGTGTCCAAGGATTATGCATTTTTCAATTTTTAGTCTAAGGAAAGATCCAAAAGACTTGTACACGCATGTCCAGAGTATTGTAAGGTTGATTTTGGGTATACAGCCTTTAGAGTACTTAGCTTCGTTATTCGCATGGTAGAATAAAAATTTTATACGAGGAATGCTTCGAAAGCACAACGCTATGAGTGAGACTGCATGTGTTATTAAAATTCAGGGTAGTCGATTTCTCAGAAAGAGGGAAATGGTCTGGCTTTTAACTTATTTTCATTGCCCGATACCCAAGCGAAGTAGGCAACTTTTCAAGCGACATCTGCAGACTGAAGTGATGTATATTCCACTTAATTTGGTCATTCCACTTAATTTGGTTTCAACGACTTCAGCGTGAAAACTGGAATAGAAAAATATTCATAATCGGGACAGTAGTTCGGTGGTTGCATTGGTTACTATTACTCATAGTCGATCTTCGCTCAGTATCCAAACTTTGTTGGGCGCCACTTTGAAATCGTTTAAAATGAAATCGTTACTCCTGTCGTGCGCCAGATTATTTTACTAAAAGTTTCGCTTATTTGCAGAGCAAAATTGCTCGGATAGTGAGTTTGCCTTAGAGACTGATCTGAAACTCAGGCGAATTATGCCAGTATGCTTAAGAAAAATATGTTTTTTTAGAAAAACGCCCGAACAGATCTCCTTGAATGCCGTAGCGTAATAGAATCTAAGTTCACAGCATGCTATGAATGCGTCTTTATTCTAACTACGGCTCATTGCAGGTTCATTACAAAATTTTGGTTACCAAGGCATTTTAAGACTCCTTAGTTTTTTAGGAGCACCGATTTTTAAATACTTAAACGGTCCTTTTCTACATGGCAAAGTGTTTCAAAACTCAAAGCACAATAGTTTTTAATTTGAATTTTTTTTTTCATAAATTTAAGAATTCATCCTTCGAAATTGGTATTGCGGAAATAGCAAACATGCTAGGAACTGTCGAAAAATTTGGAAAAGCTGAAACTCGTTTAAGGAAAACGACCGTTCGGATGCAAGGTAGAGGCAAATAGGCTTGCTTAAAGTATCTCGGAGCTAGTAAGCCCACCAGATGTTAAAAATTACTTGTTGAGTCGCTTGTTTAACATCGCTTGTTGCAGTGTTTAAACCTACATTTTAGTATGTGAGTTTAGATGAAGGAGTTGGAAACAATTGGAACGCGCACGTTTTTTGAGAAACAAACGTTACTGGACCAATTTTACTCTTTTGTAGTAGCCTTAACACAACCTCTCCGAAAAAGGGTATCCAAAATAAAGCGAAATCTATCTGTTAACAAATGTGCGAGAGCCAAGAGGGTGGTGTGAATTTCGAATCATTTGAAAATAGGGCGCCTCTGAGCAGTGTCCAGCCATTGCTTTGCATACTGAATGCTTTTTTCACACAAAAACTATTCAGAAACCTCAGATTACAAACTGAACCTTCCTAATTTGTTTCTTATAACAGCAGATTGAAAAGCAACTTCTTTTAGAAGGGTTATCGATGGTTTTTTTCCCTCATTTTTATACTCTAAACTAAGCAGGCCTCATAGTACAAAACAATTTTAGCTGTTGACGCCATTATCAGCCGCATATCAAAACATGGGCGAGTCTAGGAATTAAGATTTCAACAATTATTTTTATTTTCAAAGCTAAGAGGGGAAGAAAAAAAACTCTGTAATTGTGTCAGAAAGAAAAGAGAAGCATCTCTTTTGGGAAACAAACTAAAAATCTCGAATAATTTAGCCTAATGGCCTGCGCTTTTGAACGTTCCTTCCCCTAATTTTGTGTAGTTAGTAGAATTTCAATCGTTTGTTTTTTATAGAGTAAAAGTGAAGAACATTTATTAAAAATGCATTATTCGTTATGACGTATGTTAGATAGAGACGCGAACAATTTTATAGACCTTTCGCTCCTCTCTTCTTTTTTTTGTTAATAAGATTTGTTTTTTTTATAATTTTGTGTTTTTTTTAAGTATTAATACACTAAAATTTCGATTACTTTCATAATTATGATTCATTTATTTTGCTTTCTTTTTATGTATATCATTTTATATATATATATTTATATATATATGCGTATATTACTATTTACAAGGTCGATCTTGAAAATAAGATCTTAATAAGAGGGTTTTTTTGCTTTTTCTGCGTATGCATTTTTTTTTGTTTAAATTAATTAATACTAACATAAAAACTAAGAACATATGACATTTTTTTCTCTTTATGTATAAAAAAATTCTTCAAATTATAATAAAATAACAACATTTTATTTTATGCATTTTTTAAGTGTTTTTTTTTCTAAATCAACGACAGTCTTAGAGAAAATAAATGAAAAGAACAAAGTTGTTCATGAATTCAGGTATTTCCTTTGTTTTTTTTTTTTTGTTTTAAATGGAAATGCTGGCGGTGATACTTGTGTTTGTTTTTTGAAAATTTACTGGAAATATGGATGGATGTTAGCTGCGGATGAGATGCTGCTGTCGATGTTGCTACTGCGAATGCATTTCTGCTAGAGTATTTCGGCAGGACATTTTTGATTGAAAAGTAAAACTGAAAGCGCATGCGTTTCTCCTGGGCTGGAGACCGAAAAAGCTTAGAAATCAGAAGATTGACAAACAGTTTTTTTTTGTGTTTTTTTTAGCATAGCAAGCAAGCACCGACAACTTTAAGCAAGTGCTTCGAACCTCTTTGGAGTAGTTTAGCGGATGCACCCGCCGCTAGCGCAGGACTTACGCAATGAGTAGTCGTTAGTTATCTCCCCTTTTCTCACCTATTGGTTGTGTTTAGATTGATGCCCGACGACAGCGAATTGTTGTTGTTCGCTGTAGCGCCGGATGTCATTGAGCCTGCATTCATGGTGGATGAAGTGGTGGCCATATCGTTGGAGTTGTTATTGATTTTCACAGAAATGTCGTTGGCGGTTTTCGGCGATGCAGATGTGGTGTACATTGCTGTTGTGGTTCCGGACGCTGATGAGGTGCCTCCGGCCTGGGTGTTGACAACCTGATTGGCGATCGGAACAGTGCGAATGCGGTTGGTGAATATCGTCTGGTTGTTGCCAATGCGCTGCAGTTGGTGTTTCCCCAGAAGTGTTGTCATGCCCGGCGTGATTTGCATTTGCATTTGTCCAGCGTTGTTTTTCGGAAGGGACTTGAGGTTCAGCAGGCTGGTGTACAGCACTCGTTTGTCCGGAGTCTCCCCGCCAATGATGTTCAGTATTCGTTCGCGTTTCATTTTCTGCTGAATAAGCTGTTGTTGTTGTTGTTGCTGCTGCTGTTGTTGATGCTGGACCGTTTTCAGCTGTTGATTGTTGAGTTGCTGTGCGTTGATGGTGTTTTTTGAGTCAACCACTATGTTTCCGCCTTGCTGAATTGACCCCGTCGAAACAAAGTTCAGCTTGAGGTTCGTATTGTGAATCTCTTTGTAGTGAATTTTGTTCTGCATATCTCCAGACGACGAAGCAATCGTAAAATTTCCAGTGCTGGCAATGTTCCCCGATGGACCCGATGTGCTCAGTATCAATTTGTTGCCACCTGATACTGAAACTCCACTGCCGGAATGCTGACTTATCATTGTAATTGGCTGCGATGAGGGCTGTAAGCTGTAATTGTGATTGGCTGCAACAGCAGCCGAGTTCTGCTGCTGTTGTAAACTAAGCTCAGACACAACTACTGGATAGGGAGACATTTTGATGACTTTGCCTGTTGGAACAGCCTTTTGTGTCACTTGGTTATTGCCATCGATCAGTGCAGTATTGTTGGAGTCTTCGTCGGTTTTTATTATTTGAAACTGTTGCTGCTGTTGTTGTTGTTGCTGTTGCTGCAGCTGCTGTTGGTGGGCAATTTGAACCTTTCGTTGTGAGAGCTTTCTGTTTAAGAGCAGTTTATCCAGCACTGAAAGAGAGAAGGTAAATATTTATCTGGATTGCTGTTATGTGGGAAAAGTGTTAGAAAAGGGTGTAGATATGTGTAGGTTCATAAAGTTACATAAGGGACAGTGAAGTGGAGCAAGTGTGTGTTTCACCACACGTCAACGTAAATCGTCTGTCTTTTATTTTATTATTTAAACCATAAAACTATCTTTTTTTTAATTGCTAACCGAAGATGTGCTTGCTCCTGCTGCACCACTGCTGTTTATAATATTCCTCGAACACTTGTGCACAAATTTTGCGCAGCGCTCAGTGCTCAATTTACACAAAGTAAAGACAGAGGACTCCAAAGCTGATTTTTTGCTTATAGGAAAGCACAACAAAGTGCTTTTCGTAGGTTAACACAACTAGCCATGGCAGAAAAAAGTTCCCAGACCTCGCATCGCTCGAAGAAGGCACTTTTCAAGTTATGGAAAGATAAAATGTTCTTACAATATCAAAGGGTACTACCTTCCTTTGTGGTGTATCGGAAGGAAATGCTGATTTTATTTTTTTAACAGCAAAGCTGGTTTAGTATAGCGCTAAATAATCATTCTTATGTGATGCACCCGAACGGAGTCAGCTTGTTAAACCGAAGCTTACGTTGTTACTTCGGTATCTAAGGACTTCTTTTAAGTTCTACGGCTCTCGTCTGTGTATCCTGTCGAGCAAGTGCATTGAGGTCTATGATGCACTATTTCAGACATGAGAGTTGTATTTAAGTTTAGGACGAATAAATTCTCTTCAGATGTTGGCCAGTTTCAAGATCGTAAAGTATTTTTGTTGGTTTATGTGCATTATATATGCAGAGAGAACAATGCATGCTTTTTATACTCGCGAGGTTAAAGGAATTTCGGTGCAGATAGAAGCACTTCGTCCCCACATTCGGAAGGTGCTGGGTTCAATGTCAGGTCAAACGCATCATTTATTTATTTTTGCCTATATTTCTTGTTAAGTTAATTCTAAGAATAATAAGTACGAATAGTCAAAAGAAATAGCAGTTTTGGCAGGTTATGATCCTGCTACCTTAACCTATTCAATATGGAAAGCAGCAAGTCTTTTTTTAGACGACAGAAGTGGCAATTCTTCCACACTAACCACTACGAGACGATACTTTACAAGCCGCTTCGTCGGCCGGAGAAAAAAAGAACGAAGGCCGCAAATCCCAGTTTTTTTTTTTTTAAGAAAAAATGAGCTCGAAGTAATTATCTCGGAAGTCCTTTAACCAGCATTCGTAAGAATCAAAGAGTCTTATGAAGTCTCCGTAAACGATCAAGGTCAAGTGCTAAGCGTAACACATCTTGAGGACATGAGTGGTGCCGACCAACCTGGGTACAACATTTTGTTGAGAACAATATTAAGATTCATCATTATTAGTGCCAGACACTTTGACATCCCAACTGCTGTTTCAAATAAAGATTTCTGACCAAATCGTATTTCCTATAAGAAAACCCACATATACAAAACCCGCGTATATCACACACTACCCGCACACAACAGCAGACCACTGTTGCTATTTTAATACGATGCGGCGATAAAGCTGTTAGGGCTAAAGATCTATGCTAGACGTCTTCTCGAAAGTTAAGACACGCATTAATGAATGAACAAACAAACTAGAGCCGAGAGCATTTTCATATCGCTAATGATCAGGTTAAATAGGTCAGAAGATTAAAAACCCGAAGACGTCTAGGCGTCTAGTCTTGTGCTATTTAAGATCAAACACAAAGCAATACATTATTGGGAGGGAAAACTTACCTTCAGGTCCATTTAGCAGTTTCTTTTGCGCTGGTCGACTCGCCCACAGGATCTTATTCTGTGTTGCGTCTGTTGACGAAATTCCAGTTGCACCATGACCCAAGTGCCGCCAAACAATTTGCTGTTGCTGCTGTTGTTGTGGCTTCGTGGTCGTCACAATCATTGGGGTTTGGTGGCTGATGATGCTGTCGTTCGAAATCATATTTCCATTGCCACTTGAAGTCCCCCCGCCCGCGTCGACTAACCCACTACCTCCACCGCCACCAGCATGATTTGGGCCATTGCTCGTAATCATACTATTGCCCAGGCTATCACATGTAACATCGTTCTCCAACTTCACATTTGCCAATGTTATGACTGCGTTCTGTTGATTTAGATTATTAGGAACTTGATTGGTGCCAACAACACCACCAACATTGCAATTGCTCTGTTTGATGTAGATTTTCTGCGGCATAGTGCCGTTGCCGTTGGAGTCTTGAGTTGCGAAAATGGCTGTCGTCGCCATTGGCGCTAGACCAGCTGCTGTTTGGGGCCGTAATGTGAGAGCGCCCTGTGCAACAACCGGCGTTACTAAACTCTTCTGTTGCAGCTTCTGTATCTGATTCTGTAGCTGATTTTGCTGCTGCAACTGGTTAACTATTCGCATTGCTGATTGATGAGACATGCTTGTCGTTGATGAGAACTCAGATGCGGGCAACAGTCCTTGCTGTTGCAACAACTGCATTTGCTGCGGATGGGCGGGTGGTTGTGCTGCTATTGAAGTTGTCGTCACTGCATTCGATGGTGGCGGGGGCGGTGGCGGCGAAGCCAATATTTCGTCGGGCGGCTCAATCTTGGTGACTTTTTCTTTGAGTTCCTCTTTCTTGAAGAAATTCTCATCCTTGAGTCCGTTCAAGGTGGAGAACGTCGAACTGCCAAGACGATGGTTGTTGATGTGATTCAGTTTGCCGGCTAAAACTGCTTTCACTCCATCCTTATCGTCTTCCAGACCAACGTCAGCGCCAGCACTATCGCCAACCTCGCCATCTTTGGCGGCGGCAGCGTCGTTGGACAGTTTCTTATCTTCGATGCAGTCAAGCAGGCCAGCGCCTCCATCGTCGAGAATTCCATTCCAAAAGGTCGTCGTTTGATTGAGCGTCTTTAGGTCGTCGATTTGGCACTCCTGTAGAATGTTGTCCAACATATTTTCGTTGTCGTCCTCGCCGAGTGAAAAGTTCATATCGTTCAAACTGTCGCCGCTTAGATTCAAATCCATGCTCGGACTTCCTCCGCCCAGGGCATTGTTAAGTGGCGGTGATTTACTGAGATAGTTTGCCGCGAACACCGACGGGAGCAGCTGCGTGTCGGGTTCCAGCTCGGAGTACGTGAATGGATTCGTTACGAAGAGCGCGTCGGCAGAGTTGCTCTCCCACAGATTCACTGAAGTACTGATGCCGTTTTCTTGGAATATCGCCGAGGGCGGACTTGCACAGCGGCTCAAGCGCTGCATTTCGATGGAAATGGGTGTCTGAACTGAGAATGGAACGGCTGCTTTTCCCCCACACTCCGTGCCAATTGCCACATCTTCGCTATTGTCATCCACTGAGGCTGGCGGCGTCTTCGGTCGAAAGTGCAACCAATCACGCTTGATCTCGGTCAAAAGTTCGTTGCGAATTTCCATTTGCCTACTCGTCGGGGGTGACGAGCTACGAGAATCTACCAGGCCAGCAAACTGCTGGTCGCCCAGCGCAAAGCAATCCTTCAAATCGCTATGCCGCAGCACGTCCTTTGCCTCGGTAAACTGACTCTTTGGCAGTTGATTATTGTTGATCGTCAAACCGCTCAGCTCTCCCGATTCGGTCTTAATCACCGCCTGATTCGCTGCACTGTTTCGATTGGCATTTATATAACTACTCAAACGAGCCAGATTCACGTCCTCGTCGTCTAGAATATTTAGGTCAGCTGAGTCGTTGATCTCCTGTTTTACGACGACATCGGCGCTTATCACATTGGGCTTGCCATCATTGCTGTTCATGTAACTGTTCACGTTGGGTGTAGTTCTATTTATGCTATTGTAACTTTGTTCGTTTAAATTATTACAACTAAATTTAAAACTACTACTACTACTGCCACTAATTCTGTCGTTAGGATTATATTTGCAATCAGCCGCCAGCACCTGAGCCTTTTTCACAATGTCCATTACAACACCCGAGTACATGGACGCTGAAGAGGTGGTTGGCGGCGGCAACTGCTGCTGATCGACATTGAACGCGTATGGATCGTCGTCGGCGTCGTTCAGCTTCTCCCGTTTTATCTCTTGTTCGTTTAGTAGACAATTAGTTAGGCTGCTAATACTATTGTTGTTTTCACTGTTATTATTTGTTGTTCTATGTTTGGGATGAAAGCTATTGTGATCCCATTTGCGTTTGGGACACTTGATTGGCAACGATTTCTTGACAAATGCCGACACGTAGAGAGTGTCTCGCGAGACATTCTCATCCTCTTCATCCTCGTAGTCGACACTCACAACGTTCGCTGATGATGTTGGGCGGGTTGTTATTAAATTCTGAGTTTGTTTGTTGGCTGGATTTGCTGTAGAAAGTGCGGCGGGATTTTGTGAAGTGCTATCCATGATGGTGTAGTCCAGTTTAGACCAGAAGTCATCCATATTCGTTGATGCTCGATCTAATATGACTCGTCCACCTCGTCCCAGTCGACGTCGGGCAAATCCTATACAACGCGGTCTGCAATAACAAAGAAAAAAAAAATAAACAAACGTTAGTGTTGTTCTTAATTAGTTCAATTTATGTTTGGACATTGTAGTTTATTTGTGTACATAAATATAATTATGCATAAAAAAACTTGCAATGCTATCACGAATAAGAGTTCTGAGAATTGACATCGTATCATCGGCAGTGGGTAGTCTATTTGGCGATAAACCACAAAACGTTCTATTGAATTTCGTTTTTTTACTTTTTTGTTTACGATTTGAGTTGCGGGAAACTTAAATCTGTTGATTTATAAATAGCCTAGGCGCGCTTTTTTCAGAGCATCATCACGAGTGATTTCTTTGTTTATATATAAGACAACAGTTAAAGTGATTCAATCTGTCCCTAGGACTACGGAGTTAGTATTTAAGTTGACCTCATGAGAATTAATATCAGATTTAGAGCTAACAAAAGGCTCAAAACACGACACTCCCTAAGTTATTAGTTCTCATGTGCTTCCACATCCATTACCTTTGATTGAGTAAAGTGTCAGCAAGCTGGGCAACAAAGTTGAAAAGTTCTACAGATATTTCTAAGGCTAACTTCACCTTTGGTGGGTGGCGCTTTTACTAGTTACATAGTTCTCTTTTTAAATGTAACCACATGACTAAGTGAAAGCACCTCGGACCCGCAATCGGTTGGCCTTGCGATAGATTCCAGGGTTCGAAGTAGAACCAAATGAACCCCTTTTAGATTAAATAACCTACTGATTGATAAGTTACCTAAGGAAACTCGAAAATACAGGACAAGAAACCGCCAAATAAATAAAAAATTTAGAATGTTAGATTAGCTAACGAAAAGCTTGAATTTAAGGACGAGAACCTTAGTTGTCCCATGGTATAAGGGTATTTGTTGGACACTTAAAACTCTTAGGGAACATTTAGCTACTTCGACAAACTCGAAATAGGTAAGACTGGAATGAGGTAAGATCGGAAAGGTTCAGAGAATAGTCCAGAGATATATTTATGCACTCTGGTTTTAAGCAGCTTTCTGAACGAATGTTCTTCTTATGAAGGAGTTCTAGTACACGATGCGCCCGAATCATCACTGAATGGTATTGTAATTGAATTTTTCGGGCGGTTGAACCCATCTGGGTATTTCACTAGGATCTCAGATAAGTTTAACAGAAAATTCTTAGCTTATCGCTGAGCGCGGCGAAATGTGCCAAAATTTAAGACACGTTTTTGTGTACGAGTAGCTGGTCTTTCGAGCATCGAGCACCTGCCGCCCAGACATAAAGACTATATTCCAGTTTAGGGCGTAGGTTTTTTTTTTCAATGCACTCGCAAATAAGGGATTAGGCTGAGTTTGAACAGCTTTGAGTTGTTATGAGAAGGAAAGACTTATTGTGGCAGGGCATTCCAGATTCATGTTGTAGGGCTTATAAATGAGCATCAGAGCTTCACTATAAGCCCAAAAGTAGGCTCAAGGTTGAGCCTTTGGCGAGTATTATGCAATCTCTTTCTAAGGTCTGCCTTAAGTCTTTCTAAAAATCTGTCAAGTGCAATTCGCTAATATTCTAGAACACTGTTCGTAGAAAAAGCGATAAGCGTCTTTCAGTTATTCCAAGCCAGCAGATGCAGTTTTCGGGGCATCTGCCCAGACATGGAAGTTATGTTCTAGCTTAAGACGAATGTATCAGAGGGGGTAAGATTTTTGTTCCACCTTTTGCTTTAACCTAGGCATTTCGCGCAGTTCTTGGCAGTCTGCAATATGTGATCATTCAAACTTAAGTTTTCACCCAGGGTGGAAAATCCTTCGTTTTCTGCAAAGCAAGTGCTAAACATGGATTAGACCTGGGTGTTGGGTTTGTGCTTCAGCATTGAGTTTTAGAACCATTAAACTCCACTTTGTTAAAGAGATACCGAGATACAATGCTGTTAAGGTAGGACTTTAATGAGTTGTACGTCCGAAAAAGATCGACGAGGAACTGAGAACCTATACGGAATAAGAACGGATATGAAAAACTGAGAGAATTCGGAGCCCGATCAATTATCGATGATTGGGCTCCGAAAGAGTCGGGTCCTGCATTGAGCATGACTTAGGGACAGCGGGAGAGGAAGAGGAAGCAGCTGACTGATTGACGGCGCTAAGAAGCTTTACTAGCTAAAGGCGCAATCACTCTGGTCGACTCTTCAGCGGGGTCTATCAAATGGGAGAGGTAGATGGAAGTTTCACCAACTGAAGCAAACCAGTCTCTCATGTCGATCACCGTCTCCTCTTCTGGTCAACAAAAACGCAAGAAGAAGAGAGTTTCTGGCGCTGACGTGGTGACTGCGGAACAGCTTATTTCAGCACTGAAGCTCTAAGCAAATTAAAGTTAGATGTCTGCATAACAATGCCTTGAAAAAAGACGGTACCTACTGTCATCGGCAAAGCAATGAATTGGATTAGTGGTAGCAGACAAGAGCTCGTTTATGAAACAAAGAAAAGACTCCGAGTCTTTTCAGAGAGTCTTGGGGAGCAGCACAGAGCCCTGGGGATCAACAGCGTTTATTTCATTATCAGACGTTGAGCACCCCAAAAACAACAACTTAAACTGAATTACTTATTCATTGAATAAACTCATTGACAATGTCTTTCGAAATATTAAGCGCAACAATCTTTTACCAAGAAGATGCAAGCATTGATTCCATTTTTCGGTGAGATATGCGATCAGACCAATAGTGGCCCCTTTTGGTACGAAAACTATTTTACCGGTCATTAAGGAGTTATTTCATTAGGTCGAAAAGGAAAGTGCAATAGAGGGAGAGGATGAGACAGTCTGGACAAAAAAAAAAGCTGTTTTCCATCTACTTAGAAAGAAACGTGAGGATCTCTTTAGGACGGATCAAAAACGTTGCTTTAGAACAATCGGGGATACTTCATATGGGATAGCAGTTTTGTGAATGTTGAGATCTTCAGAACTGCTTTTTATTTGTAGCAAATTACGCGCTCAAGTGCAGGCGATGACATCGCGCAATCTGGAAGCGTGGAGCCCGCTGCAAGGAGATTGGCCAAGGGAACCGACAGCTGTAATGCTATTGTTGGGATGGAGGATGAGGCACAATATTTCACATTTTCGACGAATGACCGAAAGTTCTTACTACGGTTGGACAGTGTCTCAATTTTTGGCGGTAAATAATTTTCACATCAACATCTTCAAGAAAGATTCGATGGTAGGCAAGAGAACAAGACACCAAGTCTAGATTTTTTTCCTTCTTCCATTCTTTTTATTTATTTAAACAGACATGTTTAGTGATTCTGGGAATTGAATCAATAGCTCGATTGGTACCCGCGATAGCAGGATCGTGCCCTGCCTGTGTGCAAAAAAAATTGAGTTTTCACAAAAGTTCTTTGACGCTCAGGCCAAAAGAAAAGCCAGACAGAAAACCCATTGCCTGGTTGACAATTCTTTCGCGAGGGCTGCTCAAGTAAATTGAAAAATTATTTACTTAGTGTTAATTTCCTAAACCTATCTGGCACCGGACAAACACATAAAAGTAGGTGAAAAGGCAACGGTTTCTTTTCACCTGCGGTTCAGTTTTGCTTTATGAACAGGGTGTTTTATGAGATGTTAAGTTTGTAGGTTCTCATGTCTGCTGGTGGGACACATTGCTAAACCCTGTTACTCTGGAAGGAATTCACAGGCAACTAGTAAATTGTACTAGCCTAAACCGATGAACGTGAAATGAAAACTAAGCTAATTCAGATGGACTTGTGAAACAAAATTTAGGAAGACATCACCGCTTTTCTGGTCAAACTCTTAGAACTTTTAAGACTTTAATAACAAAAGTCACCGGAAGGTTCATATCCGAGAGCCTTACTCAATAAAATAGTTTAACAAAGTAACTGGTTTTTGCTCAAAGAACGAAGTGTGGAA
This sequence comes from Neoascia interrupta, assembly GCA_947623515.1. NCBI lineage: Eukaryota > Metazoa > Arthropoda > Insecta > Diptera > Syrphidae > Neoascia > Neoascia interrupta. The sequence goes on along the minus strand of OX392462.1, from coordinate 19,288,757 downwards.
TGATATGCTTCAGCGAAGAAAAGCAGCTTTTACAACAATTCCTTCGTCTTATCTTCCGTCAATAACTATTGTTTCAAATGCTGTTATTGGTCTAATATATTCTTGGCTTTCAAACTTACCTTGGATGTCTTATTGATGTGAGGGTGAACCTGTACTTCTTATCCCCAAAGCCTTTATCTTCCTTCGATTCCCATGGCCAATTGCCATAGCTATCAACAAGGGGCTGTGAAGCACAAAAAAATAACACAAGTTCATTACACATTCCAAGGAAACAGAGTTACGTCAAATTGAGCGACAATACTCACCCGGTGGTAATTGCAATTCTTATTACGCCTAAATGCAAACTGTCCATCATCCTCGCCTTCGGAACCCAGGGGGTTACCTGTGAGATCTTCCTCTTCGGTTTCGATGGCCGATTCTATTGCCGCAGGTGATGAGCTTTGAACTATGGAATACTGCTTGTCACGTGGTATTTTGTGTTTGCGTTTCTTGTATTGTCTTTTTTCTTTCCGACTACCACTGGTGCTAACTGCTGCTGGATCTGTTGTGGACGCAAAGTATTCGCATTAGGAACAATCGTATATATGGACACAATGAGGTTAGTAACTCACCAACTGCTAGACTCGAAGAGTTCAGGTACTGTGACGTCGAAGAATAATTGTGACCGCCACTGGTCGATGCGGTGTTCGACGGCAAAAGACCTCCAACTGGATTCGTAGACGAGGCTGATGGATTATGTGAGTATTGATTTGTATACAAAGGTGCAAATGCTGGCCTATGGGGTCATAAAAAATAAGAATGCATTAGTCTTGATACATAAACAAGCGAGTGTTTTTAATGAAGCATACCTTGAATTTTTGATCGTCGAGCTGAGCTCTGACATCAGACTACCACTGAAGTCACGCAGCTGCACTCGCTTCTCAAAGATCTCAATGGATAAATGCAATTGTTCACGTTTGGTTTTCTCTCGTCGCTTCACCATTTCAAGGACAGTTGTAGCTCGACACAAATCCCGCCTGAAAGAAACCTAAATCTTAGCAAAACATTGATGACCACAAATAAGTGAGTAAATCCATACCGCAATTTTAACATCTTCTCATACGATGTCTCATCATTCTTTCGGTTCTTTCGTGTTTGCATCTTCTCAGTGCGCCGACGAAATGCTAAGTACGGATTGTTTGCTGAGGTGCCAGGACGATTCTCTGTTTTCACCGACAGAATCAACGGGTGTTGCTATAAAATGGTATTAAAGCATTTTTTTGAGAAACATTCAAGAAGAACTCTGAGAGATCTTACAGTCTTCAAACGCTTATTCAACCAGTAGTCGTAGACTGCTATGCTAACTTCGTCGTCTTGCTTGAGCAGGGCTTTAGCTTCGTTTAACGTTACCACAGTCTGGCCGGAACTCTTCTCTAATCGATCCATCATTTGTTCGAATTTCATTGGGTTTAGCTCCAGCCGCCGACTCTGTTGATTCACCCACATTTCATCTGCACTATCCATGTCATAGTCGGGTATATCCTGCTCTAGACCAAGCGCTGGATATTTTTTTTTTTTTTTGTATACCAAAAAATAGTTTACAACCCTTGGCATGGAATGGAATTTCGGTGTGTCTACTTACGCTGCATATGAATCATCTGTCGTGGCATTTTATAGTTGGGAGGATAACTTCTATCGTAGAAGTCCTGATCACATGTAAACACCTCTGGCGTGGGGATAATCAAACCAGTGCATATCGCCCTCTGTAGATGGTGTTCCTGTAATGAAACATGCAAATATGAGTAAGAGCAACGAGCAGGAGGAGAAGATTTTTTAAAGTTTTTAAACACATGACTGCCATTGCTGCCCAAGGAATAATTTTTAAAGTAAATACCAGCACACAAGCTTGTTTCAAAGTAAGTTACTACTTTTGAAGTTTTGTTTGCGTGTTCAACTTTTGAGCACAATTGAGGAATGAATGCAAGGATATGTTTTAAAAGAGTGGTTTGCTATTTGAAACAGGATAATTAACAAAATGACGATGACCGTAATGTTAAGTTTTGCAAATGTTTGTGGGCATTCCCCATCCTATTCACAGGGGAATAGAATTATTTTGCTGTGAATCTCTAGTAAAGGTAAAGTATCTATGTAGGACTTGTTGGATGAGTGGATTTTGGTTTGGTGTAACAACACCAAAATAGTAAAAGTTCTCCAGCACTTTTACAGTAGCGTTCATTCGTAGCTTCATTCCTTCAGGCCCAGGCCTAAGAAGCCACAAGGACTGAAACAACTTGCAACTTTTAAAAGTTGTTGTCGAGAAGTAAAAAGGCTTTTAAGAACTACGAGCGACCACAATTGGGCCATCATTTACATATTTAAAATTCACTCTTCAGATTTAAGCATCGAAAAGTATTGCATTACTGAAGCAAAACAATGCAATAGGGGAACGAGGCCTAAGTCGTCGAATTTCATAAGTTTGCGCAATAATTTACCACTGACATTATCACTTGCCAGAATGCCACAATATCTGTATGTAGGTACTTATACATTAGAAACAGAATGCCAGAAAACAAACTTAATAGTTGTCGTAGTAAATGACGACGAAGTTTTGTTAAATAGAAAAACGTCATATCGTTAAGAACTTTGTCTAACTTGATTACAATCTGCCATATGAATCACATCAAAGGAAAGAAAATCCCCGCTTGTTCACCGCTTGACCTCAATCGCATTGCAATATACAATTTCACCTATTTAAACGTTTTGAATAAAGTTAAATTTAAAAAAAAGCACCTTCATTGTAAAAATAAATATCGTGAGCAAACAATTTCCAATTGCCAGGTAGGAAGACAGCAGCGCAGTACATGTGCGCAGTATGTAAATAAGAACAGCTTTTGCTTTTAAATAGGCATGAGTTGAGTTAACTATTGGCCTAGTTTACACCGAGGACTATACTTGGTCTAAGACTATATTTTTTTGTCTTGTTATTACTCGTCTACATCGCATAGGACCGAGACCTCAAAAGTGTTCCTTTCCTGGGACATTCCTAAAAAATGATCAGAGATATCTTCATCTGTAGAAAAACCGTCGCCTGACCTCGCACAGCATGCATTTGTTGGTTGACCTACAGTTTTTAGCCTTTTCCGAACGGCCTCTCATTTCAAATGATACTCTCGGAGGATTTTCCAGACGCTCGCGGATGTGAACCGTGAAAAAAAAATTATTGCCCCGGTTGGGAGTTGAACCCCAATGTTGTGCACAGTAGTCCGATTAACTAACCACTGCAGGAAACTACAGGGAAAACTCTTAAAAAGACTAGATTCAACCTTTACCATTATTTTAAAAGTATGTGAGAAGGCGCTACTCTTTACACACAGAATAAGCTTAAATTTAAAAACGAAAGGCCTTATTTTTAGAGCCAACTTGTAGCGACAACGGAGGACTTTCGGATCGTTGGGAGGCTAATGCTTTCGGGTTGTTGAGGCTAATGCAACATGAGGAACTATTGTACGTCGACGTGTCCATAAATGTTATAAACGGACTCTTGTTAATTTCACGTCATTTAAAAAAGACGCTGTGATGAGAAGATTGCTGTCAAAAAGCCGTTAATGAAATGACGCTCCCATTATGGATCATCCTTTTCTGTATAATTTTCCGTGTAGGAACTCAGCAAATGACATGATTGTTTCACCTAAAAACAGTTGATAGCGTTCTGATCATTCTTTAAGTTTTAATTTTGAGACAGTTTTTTTATTCCAACCCTTTTCCAAAGTTGAATAGGTACACTGCCGGGACTTTTTTCTTCAAAGGGTGCAATAAGGGCAGGTGTGCCAACACTAATGGCTTTTTTGAATGGTCGTCCACAATTTTCAGGGAGAATGAACTCTCTTAGAATTGTTTTCTTGGCACTCATTTGAGCTTTACTCTTCTGATAGAATAGAAATTTGCTTCTGGCCATGAATCTTCCATCCAGAATCAATACCAGAACCAAACATACAGCAATAAAGCACATTTGTGTCAAGTTGGATAAAATTTTATTTGTCCACTGTAGCATAGCTTTTGTTTCATAAATTCAGCGGCATAACTATAAGCTTCAAAATTAAGATGAACGTGTTTGGCTGTTCGGTCGTAATCCCGATTCATTATGCGTTCCTGCATTGCCAAAGAAAAAGGTTTTAATGCAATGTTTCCACTGACCATAAAACTGCGATTAGCGGAAAACGATTAAAAAATAAATTACGAAGTGTCTCCACCGGACGAACTTATAAATAAATAAATAAATAGAGTGGCGCAACAGCTCGAGGTGAACCAGGGCCAACTTCTCAACAATGTATGCTGGTGTGTTAATTTTTTTACATACAAGGGGACCTACAATTTTTTGCCGAATCCGAACGGCACTTTGAGAAGTTTTTCAAGACAATTAATACTCTCGGAGGGCTTGTCAAACCCTCGCGGAGGTGGGGACCGTGAAAAAGAACAAGTCTTTTTTTTTCAGGTGACGATGGCAGGATTCGAACCCAGACCTCCGGCGTAGAAAGCACACACACGAACCACTACGCCGCGGCACCCCACTACCGGACGAACTTAGACTTAGAATTAATTTGACAAGGGCCCTATTTTTTTTTATTTTGGGTCTCAAAAAAGAGAGTGACGATCAGGGGCGAAAAACAATTCAGTTGTAAAAATCCCAATATAAAACGTATTTGTGACCGATCTATCATATGCGAACAGTTTCCATTTTCAAGACTCAAACAAAAAGGGTTTTTGCAGGTGTGCGAAAGCATAAAAGTAGCATAAAAGAGGTTTGTGAAAAGGGAGATTGAGATTTATGACGAGATTTTTTTTTTAATAACCTTCCAAGTGGATTTAAATTTGTGTGGTAAATCTTGCGATTAGTTGAAGATTTATGTTAACCGTGGCTTAGTGTTCAATAGAAACGTAATATAGGTAGCCCGCGATAAACATAAATCTTCAACTAATCTAAGTCTACTTCTAGGTAATCTAGGTAAATCTTCAATAAATCTAGTAGTTTTCTATTGGTAATTTTACAGTGGATTTTTTTCACTCCTTGGAAATTTCATAATCATTTTTTTTTTTTGAGAGCCTTAATGGCAAAAAAGAGTGCTCACGTCAAGCTATGTTTGTTCGGTGGAGACACTTGGGGATTTATTTGTAATCAACTCCTCCTAATCTGAGTTTTATGGATGGTGGAGACATAAAAGACAGTTCTTACTAAGAACTAATGACTGTTCTAACTAACGTTGCGGCGATTAGAAATAGAAAGGATCAACGTCACTGACGGCAAGTAACTATTCGTTGTTGTGCAGAGGTTAAAGTGCAGCCGTGGCTCACCTAAAAGTGTCTTTTTATAAACAGCTTTTCTAGCTGTGCCTACAAAGCAGCCAGGGAGAACAGCAAGAAAGGTTCAAATACAAAAATACTCGATTACCAGCCTATTGGCAAAAACATGTAGGCTCGTGTGAATGCTGGAGTAAAAGAAACACTTATACCTACATTACCTGCTAGTTTTAGAGTCTTATCAGAATTAAATGCAATACTTCGGGACCTTGAAAATACAACATAACGGGAACAAACCTACCGAAAATAACTAGGAAAAATTTATTTCTTCTCTATTAAGGCTGCAGCTCAAATGGGTTTATGGCTAGGCAATAAAAGCAATCTTTCTCACTTTCCGAAACGCAACTGCCTGTCGACAAATAAAAGTAGAAAGAGGCTAAGCTGGAAAAACGGACAGTTAAGTATTTGGGTAGTTGCGGTACTTAAAACCGTATACCTACATTTTGTGCCTTTAATCTCAAAAATAATATGTACTTAATGTTATAAGCTCATAAAAAGATCAAGCCGGGACCTACATAAAATAATTGAGTTTCGTAAAGCCTGAGAGACTAATTATGAATCTCTAACCTCATTTGCCAGCATTCGCGTCGTTTGTAAAAGTAATGCCGTGACTAATCAGGACCTCTTTGAAGTTGGCACGACCATTTCATTGTATCATTGGTTTCACTAATGAATAAATTGCCGTTAATTATACGTGAAATTAAAAAAATTGTCAGTATCAGCAGCAGAAACGAGACTTACGATAGCATTCAAGACTGCAAGGTCGCTGTTAATGAATGTACAGGTATCCCGAGGTTTTGAAATCATGCATCGTAAAAGGGAATAGTTAGAAGGCGATCGTCTTTTTTTATTTATCTATTTTATCGATCGTCTTTTTATCGTCTATTTTTACGGTCGTTGAAATCCTTTTTAGTTATGCCCTAAGTTATATATTCCGAGATTGTACAGGGGCGTTTAGTTCAGGTTCGCTTACATTCGATCAGGTTCGCTAACATTGTTTGCAGCTTTGACAGAATTTCTGCTCTTGTCAATCACTTTTCGGGACAGACCTTCGCACAGCACATATGACAAACAAATAAAATAAAAAACAAGCTAATAATCCGCGTGTGATCCTATATCTAAAATTATAAAAAAAAGCCTCCTTAAAAGTTATCGACAGAATGTCAATAAAAATCATTTTTTAAAGGTTTTTGAACTTTAAGTAAACGTGTCTTTCTATCCTTTTTGGAATGCCAATACCGTTAAGTTTCTTAAATTTAACTGAATAACAAAGTTTCGCCGGTATAAACACATAATTTTCCAAGAATTGCGCTCATCTACTTAATTTGATCTCTTGCTAACGCGACTAAGCGTGTCACTGCAAGGAAGATACCGATGAATAAATTAGCATAAATGTTTTACACCTTCAGAGAATTTTATATGAGACCGCAACTATCATAATGATGTCATATAGTAATTAAGCAAGCAAAAATTGTTTACGTCGCTTAGGAGTAGAATAACACCTTTTACAAATTGTATGATCTTCATTCCTGCTCGAAAGGCCGAGTAGGTGGTGGTGTCTTTTCAAGTTTAAACTGAAATTAGAATTTTTTTTCGAGGGGTTTTGTTGTTGGGTGTAGTTTTTACAGCTTTACCAAACATTTTAAAACTTAAATAACAAATGTCGGAAATCTGGAGGAGCACCAATATTAAAATTATATTTATTAGCAGCCTTTTTTGTATGATTAAACAAGCGAGTTCTGTGTATAAAAAAGTAGTTTTAGGGACCACTTACAACGTCAAACGAAAATTAAGAAATAAGCTTTAAAGTCGCGTCAAATATTCATTTATGGAGTTTCGTATATTTTTTTTTAATTTTTTTTTTTATGAAAAGGCGTTCCTATCGCATTCGCTTGTGTGCCTGGATAACATTTTTGCGGCAAATCTGTTGTAGGTGTCTACTTAGTTGATGTCATTTTACCCTAAACTCTTTTTTATCGAATGTTAAATAGAATAGTTGTCAGATGGTCTTTGACATCTCAAGCGTGGTCTGAAAACGAGTGAAGTAATTTCATGGAGGCAAGCGGGGGCATCGGTTTCAAATGAAATTACGAATTCGATTGGTCCTCGAAAACTCCTTCATGCCTGGTTTCTTAGCCCACTAAAACCGAACTCTCAGTCTTTCATTTATATGAAAGCCCAGCATGTGGAAAACCCAACTTTAATGGACGTCCTTTAAAGTCAAGACATTCGGTTTCTTGAACGACCTATCTTCGGAGCAGGGGCGAGTTTTCTTGCGTCTTATGTAGTTTTAGCATGGATCCTTTCTTGACGAAGGGGGTGAGCACCTCTTGAAAGAGCAGTCGTAGACTTCTTGTTCCTCGTTCCTTATAAGCAACTTCCATGCTTATGCGGCCGTCAGGCTTTGAAAGTATCAAGTTAGTTTTGTAGTCACCGTGATTTAGATCAAAACAGAAACGGAGGTTATAAGTCGACTTATGACTTGCAATGTACGCCGACTGAGGCAAAAGGAATGATCAGTGTTGTGTGGGTATCAAAAGCATAAGCACAATGAAAATTTCATTTCTGAAATATTTATATTGTATCGAGTTCGAATTGACTATTCCAAGCGTACACAAGATAACGTCGGACGGCAGCTAGCATAAAATCATTTTTTAAGCCCTGATTTAAACGTGTCCATCAATTTCTTATTTACATGGACAAGAATGGATAACCTCTGAATTGTTGATCATGCTAGCTCTACTTCATACTGCCGAATCCTCAATGATAGTAAGAGTCGAGGAGCAGATAGCAGGCGCAAAAAAAATATTTAACGTGGGGATGGCACAGTTTTTTTTTTTGGGATTTGATCCCTGCCAAATAGTTATGTGTTGGTTGTTTGGAAGTTTGCGGAGATAGAGTTTGAAAATGTCAATAGGCACCAATCCGAACATCAAAACATGTGTGGAACTAGGTATTTCTTCGATAAATGCAATGAATAAGATTTGGCTGATCTGCAGGAATCTTTGAAGAGAAAGGCCAACGAGAAAGGCTCGCAGCTTAGTGTGAAGAAAATCGTCAATAGCTGACTATTGTAATAGCTTGTCATTCAGCTGACTACTGCACGTTGAGTGGCTTTTGCCCTTTCCTTTGATTGTCTTTATCCTGTCAGACGACCCGGAAAATCTTCGAAGCAAAACCGCAAGGACGGTGCAGTAAAGATGGGCCGAAACTTTTATGCCGCACGGAATTGGAAAGCGACCTCAATAAACTTCGCGTGTAAAAAATGGGGACGGCTAGGTAGAAACAAAGCTGGTTGACGGAACGCTTTTTGGAACTGTAGCGCTAAGTCCAATCTGACGGAACCACCGTGCAAAGCGGGTTCGTAATTCGTATACGTTTTAAGGCCTAATTTTTGAATAATTACATAATAAGGTTTCCCTGAAAAAAGGTGTAAGTAAAGCACCAAATTCCAGAAAAAGTTTACCTCTACCTACAGGCACTAAAGATGACCATCCTACTCCTGAAGAGATTTAGGGCGGAGAATAATCCAACCGTATACCTAGATTTTCTTATTTTTTTACCTTTTGGAACACTGATCCCGATAATCCAGGGCACCCTTTGGAGCTGGGCCTAAGGCATGTCAGCGTATAAGCGCTGGTATCTTCTCAACTAGGTAGAAAGTTTCCGGAACCAAAGACTTCGCTGATGGGTGGGATCTTCTGGTCAGGCGTCCCACATGATATCACTTCACAGGCGGCTGGAGGATACTCGCAAGCCCCCGACCGTCGGAAAACTTAGTGAAGTTTATTCCGTTGGGGGGGGGGTTTGATCATAGGGCCGGTTTTTAGTGCGAGATCATCCGACTTTCCGAGTTAAACTGAGATCAACCCCAGAAATCAGTCTTTCAGTGAACTTAGATCTAAGGTTGATCTCGGCTTAACTCGCCAAATTCGGTTAGTAAATCTCGGATCAACTCTGGAGAACAGTATGAACTTCTTTTTATGTTTTTTCTATGCGGAATGGTAGGTGATTTGTGTATTTTTGTGAAAAATTACATCTGAGAATAGCTCGAACTTCTTTTCCAGTGTTTTTCTATGTGAAGTGAGAGTTGGGGAAGTCAATAATTTCGAGAGCCGAGGATTTAGACAACTTTGTTGGCGAAGTTAGCTCTGCACTGAAAAACTGCTCGCTGAGCTAACTCCAGATTCTTTTTTTACGGGATTAACAGAACAATCTTGTTTTAAGCTGGGCTTAACTCAGCACTGAAAATCCGGCCCTTAAAGGTTAGTCTTGAGCGATCGATTACGGCAGGTGTATGTACCAAATCTAAAGTCAGAGTATGCGACCTCCTTGAACGAATTTGATGCTGCGCTTGAAGATAGACTGGCGGATATGGACTTCTTTTTCCTAATGAGTGATTTCAAAGCTCATATGGGAAAGTACAACAGTACTTGGAGGAGTGTGACTGGGAGACACGGTGACCCGGATCAAAACAGGAACTGAGTGAATTGGTTAAAAAAAAATCCAACTAACCTTTTAAATGTTATAGGAAGAAAGGCAGCTGTTTTCATGGGCGCAGTCATTGCACCTGCAAGAAAAGTTTGTGGGGTGAAGCGGTTTGGTGTGGTGGCTGGTGGTGAGAAAAGATCTGAGTGGCTTAAAACACCTGCAATTACTAGCCATCAGAGAGAAGAAGAGAGCCTATATTGTCAGGTCTGATTGTGGAATCAATCAGACCTGACAAAAGTTCGGCGAGAGTTTGAAGCACAATTATTACCAATCTGCAAACAATCTGTTTTGGCAGATTAGGGTTAAATTCAGAGACGGCACAAGTCTTTTAAATGCAAACGATTTCTCACGCAGATGGAGCGAGTACTTTTCGGTGTTTGTTACTATTATTATTATTAAGTTGGGTTTTGTACTGCGACCTGTTGGTCTATTGTATCCCCTACTAAGCCTTGGAGAGGTTACTTCAAAGCTCAAAGGAGCTCCCCTCATACTATAATTCATTACTAAATTATACCGAGGCTATGTGCTCCTGTTTGGCCTTGACTGAAAGAACTCATCCTTATAGACTCTCTAGTCCAATTTAACGCAGAAATCTGAGAATGAGAAGTGGGTCCAAGGTATCAGGGTATCTCTCTGTCTGGTATCTGGTATTGGCCCAGACATTTCATTCTCTTGTGGTTCAGAGCCCCACAGGATTGCAAAATGTGTTCCGGAGTTTCGCTAGCCTCATCACAAAATCTCCAAGAGGGTTCCTGAGTTTACAATGCCCCGTTAGGAACCCTGTGAGAATGCGTAGATTATTTTTACTAAGGCCGATGCATGCTTTGAATCTTCTCTGGTTATAGTTGCCTAGAAGTTTCTTTGCTTGCCTAAGACCTTGACGCTTTCCCCCAACAAGGCGCTGAAGATAGCAATCTTACTGCTGACGAGATTAGGGCGTAGAATAGGCCAGGCCCCCAGTAGATGGAGCTATGTTGCGGTTAAATCGGTAGAAGTTAGAAAAACTGCTGGAGTTGATGAAATTCTGCCGAAAATGCTCAAGGCAATTGGTGAAGAACGTGTAAAATTGGTAAATGGTGGCCTGGGATAGCGGGATAGGACCTAGAGATTGGGAAACAGAAGTAAAAGTGCCATCTTCAAAATAAGAGGACAAGTGAGATTGCTCTTCTGAAGAGATCTCCTTCAAGTCTTACGGGAAAAGTTGTCGCGAAGGTGTCGGAAACTCGATCCAAAGCTGTGATCGAAACATTGTCACGATCACATTCAATTTTTAATCTGAAGGTTGTTATTGAGAAAAAAAACTTATGGGCATATTGCAGCTGCAGCTCAGAAGAGCTTTCCTCTTGTTTCTAGCAAATATTTATGCTGTATGCGCTACAGGTGTTCTTGCACACTTTGAGGGACCTTTATTTTGTTGCTGATTCCGAACAACGAACAGTGAGTTCTGACATTAAAAATGATGCTATCCGAGAATTTGTTATGAAAAAACTGTTATTACCACGGTCGGGATACGAACCTGAGACCTGGTGCATAGTAGTCCGACAAACTTACCACAGTGCCTACTTAAGAACTGCTTGGAATATTACCAACCAATCTATGCCGGTTTTTTTAAATTTAAAAGGGCTCGGTAGGTACCTACCTCGGTATTAACTCTGGAGGGTTTTCCATGACTATAGTGAAGACTGCTTGGGGCTCTTCAGAGATTGTTCTGTCACCTCTGCTTTTAATAGCAGAATGAACGAAGCGCAGTCTTGGCGGGGAATGTTTCAAAATGGCTGGCATAAGTGTAAGATATTTGGTTTTCGCAGAGGATTAAGTTAATGAACTTCAGCGAGCTCTAAATTGGTTTGCAACCGATGCAGCGATGTTGGGATGAAGGTGAATGTGAAAAAACGGAAGTGATGGTCGTTGGCCGAACTCCTGTGCAGTGCAACGTGCACATAAATGGTGTCGCATTAGCAGGTTAAGTAGTGAAATTATCTCGGGGTCTTATGGGTGGGGGAGAAATGATAGTGTGTTAACCTGAACGGATGTCCAAGCTATAGCAATAATAAAGAAACTACTCCGGCCGTTCATCAGGAAAGCTGTTCTTGGAGTGAAAGCAAAGATATCGGCTTTTTAATCAATGTTCGTTCCAACCCTTTTCTACGAAAGAATAAGATTGGGTGCAAGATGACGAAGATATATATTTGAAGCGCATTGCTGTTGCTAATCGCAGGGATAGAGTGAAACGGGTTGGAGTTAAAATTCTGCTTGGGTCAGGTCAATTTTGAACAACAGAATTATGAAAGCAGAATTTTTACCCGTTCCCGCTCTTAATCTTGAGCATCCTATTTCTCCGAGTTAAACGATCAATACGTCGATGGTGCACGCATGTCCCCTGACAGACTTCCGAGACAAGCCTAGAAACAAGTGATGGGACCCAGTGGATAGCGCCTGAAATTCTTGTGTTGATGCCGGAGAATCGGGAAGGATGGAAGAGCTCCTTAACCGACCTCGCTTGGTGAGTGGTGACCCTTTTAATAGATTGATCAATGGCTTAGAAAATTTATGTGTGTAAAAGTTTACCTTTTTGCTTAATTTTCAAATGTGATCTAGAAATAAGATCACAAAAAACAGATTGCCGGATGCCGTGGGTGTACAGACGACGAATTTCGTGAAGGTAGACCGACTCTTCAAAGGTGGCTCTTGTGAAGGCTGAAACTGAATAAGATCCTAGGATGACACAGAAGATGATAGCGGATGAATTGCGCTGTTTTAAGAGTTTTTATCTCGTGAAAAGTTCAAAGCAGTAAGCACAGTTGCTTCCAAAAAAGAGAGCAAAGGCTTGTGACGTTTTGTCAATAATTCCTGATTTCAAAAAAGAATTTACAGGTGAATGACCTTCGTTTTACAAAGTTGCAAATCTTTTAGTAAAAATTAAAGACAGCGACAAAAGCTTCAGTGTCGTATTACCAAAGGCGAAAAGGTCACTGCTAATATTCTTGCTGTACACCGAAACTTGCATCAGATTTTTCGTAATTAACTAGAAATACAACTAAAAGAGCTCAGAAGATTTTAAATGCAGTCAATATCGTAATTAAAAAGCTCCAAAAAAAAAAAGTCGAGGCGTTTGAAATCGCGTCCATTTATAATATCAGCCTTACTGGAGTACCCAGTTATTTATAAGCCCATTCTGTCCTGATAAACCTGTCCTAGAAATCAAGATCATGGTTAGGCAATGCTTAATGATCTTTTGTTTTTGCGGTTGCCGGCACAGATCCTTTCAAATGAATGGAAATAATGTTTCCGTGGATTTTCTAGTTCAGACCCTGGCAAAACCCAGAAAACTTGTTAAGAACACCGCAAAGCGGAAAGTGCTGAAGTTGAAGTCAAAGTAGAACCTGTTGTCTGTAAAGAAACCAACCGAAATCAAATCAAATAAATTCGACATTGGGATCATGTAATCCAAAAATTCTTCCCCCGATATTGACGACTTTTATATGGCATTCGACAAACAACGTCCCACGGTCTCTTTGCCAGTTCGCTGTGAGTACATCATTATCTTCTTTGGAGGTCACTGACTCCTCCACTTAGTTTTTGTGTTTTGCACATTCTCTCCCACTCGCACCGCAAATTGAGTTCGGTAAAATTTGGAGAAAAATTAACGCAAGTGTACCACGTACGACGTGCCTCAAGAGGCCAGGCATCATCCCATCCCAGGCAGCAAGACAAAAAGATTTTTTTTTCCTTCGCCCCCCCAATCGGGAAGTCTTTGTTTACATTCGAAATTGGCCAGAGCCAAACATTCCAGCTGTTTACGAAATTCGTATAGTATTCCAAAAGAATTAATCATAATCAAAACAAAAGACCATTGGAGCTGACATGGTCTGTCAATAGTGTTCCATGGGCAGTGAAGAGAGCATTTCGAGTGTAAACAAGGCTCCGTCAGGAATATAAAAATTAAATATACAAAGTTGCGAGGTATTACTTACCGATTCCTCCTCCTTTTCCATGCCGCTGGGCATTTGCGGGACTGCCCGGTTGATGGCTGAGTACTCGGGCAAGTCGGGCAATTCTTCGGCCAAGTAGATTGGCATTGGCTTGGCTGGATCCAGGGCTCGCGCCCGAAACGATAGTTTCGACATTTTCTATGTGTTTTGCTTGATTTGTTTCCTTGTTTTGTTTATATTCAATTCTCAGTTAAGTGGGGTTAATTCCCCGCGCCCCGCATGGGAATGGGAGCTCCCAAGGGATATTCCTTCGCACGACTCTGTTGGCGGTCGATTGGCGCAATTGTCGATGGCTCTGCTTGCGACGTATTTAATGATCTCGAACTGATGATGTCTCCTTTTCCTGCTGCTAATGTCGTTTTCCAAGAAGACTTCTAAATTAGAGAAATCAAATTCCCAATCAAAAACCTGTTTCTCTCGCTTATCATTAATTAAAAACAACAACAAAAATAAAATGAATAAAAAAGATTGACAGGTGTGTCGCCGGAAATCGCACACAACACAATTATTTTTTTATATGTGGGAGCGCGCACACAAAACAACAAAAACATAAACGTCACGCGGCGGATTCGCTATTTTCATGAAATTTCGTTTTTCGCAGTATTTTCCCCCAACATAAATTCGTCGAGCGAAAACACACGACGAAAACAGAACGAGGAGAAGAAAAGAAAAAAAAAACGTACACACGCCTTGTTCGCTTCACGCAGGGAAAATGCAGCGAATTGAGAAACCATCCATGGCGACTCGCTTTTTTTCTCCCTGGTGGATATGCAAAAATTGATTTTTTTTTCAACAAAACATAAAACTTCACTTTATTGCAATCCGCCGTTAGAAGCCACTAAAAACCACATCGAGGAACACACCATTCTTGAGCGATTTTATTGCAACTTTATGCGACCATTTGCAAGAGAAAACGCGGAACACGAATTCGTTTGGAAAAACATTTTTGCCGAATTTATCCTAAAAAGCCATAATGGCGGCATCTGTAGAGAATTCCCACATTGCCCGCGACAGAGATGCAGACAGCCGAGCGAGCGAGCAGTCTACGTTCGTCACTGTTTGTCTCTTTTGAAAGGGCGCTGCTCGAACGCACATACATACAGCCAAATTTGTGTAGGAAGGAGGAAACAAAAATATTCTGACACTCACTTTTGCCTGTCACACAACTTCGAAAACAGAGAGAACAACACACACGCCAGGCGAGATGGAACGACCAGACCAGTTTCGAGCCCGTGTTCGAATAACTTTTCGCGCGACGATATTCGAATTCGACACGATGCGGATTCGAACTAGAAGCACAACGACCAAAACGACGAGCGCGATGGCGACAACGAAGACGGGTTAAGCAATATGAACGTAACTGAAACAACAAATGCGCCACCCAGAGGGCTCTGCATTCGATGTAGCACACACATCACCAGCAGCACGCCATATTTTATTTCACCCCACACAGCAAAAAAAAAAAAAAATCAATGAACGACCGAATGGCGAATGCTTTTTTCACAGCATTTTTTTCGCATCAAACCGAGCGATTTACTGCATTTTACTTGTGTAAACGATGAAACACGATATTAAATTATCTATTTGCACTATTTTGGGGTAATTTCACGCACTAAATTGGTGGAAATTTAATCGGATTGTGCAACGACACGAGTTTTTCACAGGGACACGTTCATCACTAAACGTAATGGCGGACTATGAGATGGATGTTCCGTTTACCTGTGCGACAAATGTGCTCGACCGAAGCATTTTGTTTTCATGGTTTATTTCGACTGGTGATCGCTGCCACAGCATAATAATATTAAAAAATCATTTTTTGTAATTTTATTTCGGCTTTTGGATGCGTGAATTTAATAAATTAATGCCGTTCTATAAAATTAAAATGTTTTTATTTGACTTCGAAAGTGGAAGCGTACAGACGGACAATGGAGCGCGAACAACGCCGTGGTTTTTCGAAATGAGTGCGATCAGCAAGTGAGAATCTGTTTTGTTGAAAAGAAATAATTATGCAAAAATACAAAATTTACCACAAATATAGCGCCATTAATTCATTTAAAGCATACTACTGACGTAGTTGATTCTGTCAAATAGGAACGAATATTTTTAGACTACCAACTGACCTTAACTTGGTTGATATTCGTAATGCACTAATGAAGGGGAAACTAGTGTGTGATGTTTTTATAATCATTCCCAGGTCATTTTAATTATCATAATTTTTTGGGTCATCATGCCGTCAAATTTGAGAAAGAGATGCAACAAAATATACTGTAAATTACCTGTTAATTGTGATACCGCATACAGGTCAAATGCGTCTTAAACAGGCAAACCCTAATCCGAATGCACCTTGGGATTGGGATACGTTAATTGCGTTATAAGATGAGTTTTTAGTAGTTTTAGAAAAATTAATTAAAAGGAAAAATTTTTTAAAATAGTAACTGTCATTTTAAAATCATTAACATTAAGAACAGCAATTTTTTGATCAATTATTGTAATGTGCATTTTCGAATAATTTCAAAATTTTTCATTCGAACTGACGATCTAAAACACTTTTCGATAGAGATCGACAAGTTAGTCAAGATTTTCAGATCTTGCCGTTCCTAGAGAGATTGCAGAGTAGAACACGTCAGGTAATCTACTCGATTAACTACGCGTAGTTAATAGGATAAACTACGCGTCTGATTTGTTTCATTAAATAGCTACATTTGCTACACGTTGAATTATTGAATTTCAAAAAGAATTAAAGAATAATAACCGGGTGAGAACACTGAAGGAAATAAAAAGAACCAAATATGGTGGAGCGCAAATGAGCAAAATCAATCAGTTCGAAATGTATGGCTTTTTCGGTTGGCCGTCCGCTCTAGACTCTCCTGAAACTGTTTTCTTGACAGTTGGCACTCGTTTGATTGACAGGTGCTCTTCTAAAAAGAAGAGAAATTCGCTTTTGGCTGAGGATCCAGAATCAAAACCAGAAGCACGCACAGAATCATACAACGCATGTGTTAAGTTTATCTTTTGTTCCATGTAGAGTAGAATTTTTTTCACAAATACAACACCAGAAAAACTTCAACATCAAGAGAAACGTAATTGACTGTTCGGATCTATACAGCCCCAATCCGGGAGAAGAACGCTCTTAACGTTATTAATTAAAGACAAGTGGCGATGCGTCCTAAGGTCTCATCTTTAAAAGCTATTTGATTTGACAATTTGGTGGTTGAATTGACATTTCAAACTTTATTTTGACGCCTATTGCTACGTCTGCTACGTTAAACTATTTTAACTACATTTGACTATATTAAATATATTTTTCTAGCAGACGTACAAACCGTAGGATATAAAAAAATAAGATCGCATTTCTGCCATCTCTACTAGACCTTTTTGTAGTTTTTTGGTGCCAAGGTAGGTAGACATTTATTAAAAAACTTATACTATGTCTCCACCGGCAATTCAAAGACGATTAGCGGGAGATGATTAAAAATAATTCGCAAAGTGGCTCCACCGGACAAATATAGGATTCGTTTGACACGTAACAGCCTGTTTCAGAAAGTGGCGATGTCATTTCCCAGGAACGAATAACGATTTTCGCTGTAAAAATCACAACAGAAAAAGTAATTGCGACAGATCTGTCGTACGGGGACAGTTTCAGCTTCCTTTGTGATTCTCAAACTATTGCAAAGGTATAGAAAATAGGTTTGTGAATAGGGTAAAGCCGAGGTGTCACAAGAAACAGGAACAGAAACAGAATTTCATACATTAGCAGCACAAAAAGCATTCAGCGAATTTAGGTCTCAGTTGCTAATGTATGGGATTCTGTTTCTGTTCCTGTTCCTTGTGACACCTCGGCTTAAATAGGATTTATGAGAGGATTTATTTTTAAACGCTTGCCGAGATGATTTAAATTTATATGGTCAATCGCGTGATTTGTAGAGGATCTAATTGAGTTTTATATTTATCGCGGATTAGTATAGGAATAAGTCAGCTAAAATTTCCTACAAGACGATTCTATTTTCTGTTCTTTTGTCTGTCGTAAAACACTCAGACTAAAAAGTTTATGCCCCGTTTCACGGTAAAAGTTTAACTCGGATTCAGTTAAACTTTCAATTAGCAATGTACGTTGAACTTAAAACTGCAAGCTAATTTCAGATCGGACATTTTATTAGCAGATATTCGCACCCGAAGTTGATTTTAAGGTTTAATTCTTTGCAAATTTAATTCGAAATTCCCAAAGTAACGTGGTAATCGTGATCGTGCATTCTTGAACATATCTCAATTTTTCTCTTCCTCACGAAAGTTGGTTCAAATGCTGTTACGTTCACAGCTTTTTGAAAGAAAACTTCATTTCCGTTTTCCTAACAAGCAACGTTTCGTTTAAGTTAAACTGCTGTCGCTTTCACACCAAGCCAGAAATACGTGTGATTTGTATAGGAATTAATAAAGATTTAGATTAATCGCGGATTAGTGCCCGGTGGATTTTTTTTGTGTGAAATGGCGGTTGTTAAGCGAGTTTCTGTGAACAATGAAAATCTTAGAACAAGTCGAACTCCTTTTCCTGTGTTTTTCTGTGTGCAGTGAGAGTTGGGAGATTCAAAAATTTCGAGAGTCGAAGTTTTGACAACTTTACTGACGGAATTAACTCTGCACTGAAAACTGCTCGGGATTTACAGATCTTGGTTCAAGCAGGGCTTGACTGGGTTTAAGTGTGTACGGTGATTATTTCACTGTGTTGCAAACTAAATATTAATCTTATTAAATGTACCCTGGGTGGGGTGTTATTAGATTTAATTGTTATGCCTGTCGTCCGATTGTTGATCTCAAATATTAATTTTACCATTAAGAGATAGATGTCCTTTCAGGGAATTAAAGTTATTTATGAAAATACAACACTACACGAAGAAAAGAGTCACATAGATTTATTGCAAGAGCACTTATGTAACAAATTGTTCTACATCCCGATTTTTATTCTCGGTCCATGTTTTTTTTTTTTAGGAGAATGCATACTTGTATGCGGAACAAACCTCACTCCACTGTATCCATTTTTTGTTCATTCATTTTTTTTTTGGCAATGATTTATAAAGATTTTGTTACTAAAATTCAATTTAAAGATAAAATACCGTACAGTGTAGAATTTTGTTTTTGTGACTTATATACTGTTTCCACCGGCAATTAATAAAAGTAATTACGAATAAATATCGTTATTCAGACAGATCTGCCATAAGTGGATAGTTTCAATGTCCTTTTGCGATTCTCAAACTGTCAAATAAGTGTTCGAAAAGGGTTGAAAGTTGTTTGTGAAAAGGGTGAATGAGATTTATAAGGGGATTTATATTTAATTGCTCGCCAAAAGGATTTAAATTTGTATGCTTATAATCACGTAATTCGTAATGACGCCGATTAGTTCCTGGTGGAAACATAGTTTAAGACCAATTGAACTTTCCGCTGATGAGCAGTATGATTAAAAATCGAATCCCCTTTTGATATTTTAGGTTTAACAAGAGGCGTCAAAAAAGTTACAAAAAAAAATTACGAGAGTCTGTAAAACCAACAACAAAGACGCTTCAGATTCGGCTATGTTACGATACACCAGCTTTAAATCTGCTTTGAAATGTCTTTCCTAAAAAACCAAATTTTCTTCCCAAAAAACTATTTATTTTCTTTCTTTCGAGTAGTAATTTCGGCTGAACTCGTTGACGTCAGTTACGTTAACGTTTCTGAATCAGTACTTTATGATGTGAATCCAAAGCCTAATACCGTTTTCACGCCAAGCCAGAATCTAGATTCAGAGAAAAAAAAGTCCCAAATCTAATTAAAACCTGTTAGATTTCCCACACGTTTGTGGAATTCAGAGTCTAGATCAGAATCTAGATTCCCACAAAATCGAATACAAATGTACTAGATTTGTATTGATGACAAAAAAGCGGATGAAGTTTATTCACAAAAAAATGCAAGAATTGCAAAAATTATTTTTGTACTTATTTGAACCCATTTAACTTGTTAGAACTGTGACAAATTGGACGGCTGGTGATCAATTAACCGAAACGCCAACGAAATCTACATAGTTTTCGCAGTGTGAAAGCTCAATTCGATTTTGAAATCGAATTGCCCAGAATCTAGATTCCGGGCTCGGTTTGAAAAGTATATAATACCAGCACTAATCCTCGATTAATATAAATCTTTATTAAATCCTCTACAAATCACGCAATTTACCGTACAAATTTATATCCTCTCGGCAAGCGATTAAAAATAAATCCTCTAATAAATCCTATTCACCTTATTCACAAACCTATTTTCTACAGCTTTGTAACAGTTTGAGAATCAAAAAAGGAAACTGGAACTGTCCCTGTGCGACAGATCTGTCACAAGCACGTTTTCAATTGTGACTTTTACTGAGTAAATCGTTTTTCGCTCCTGGGAAATGACATCGCCACTCTCTTTTGAGAACTAAAATGCCAGAAACAGAGTTTTTGTGTAAATTTAATCCTATATTTGTCCGATGGAGCCACTTGAGGATTTATTTTTAATCGCCTCCCGCTAATCTTCTTTTAATTGTCGGTGGAGACGTAGTATAAAGCCGCGTTGTCACAAGGAACAGGAACAGAATTTCATACAATAGCAACGCAAAAAGCATTCAGCGAATTTAGGTTTCAGTTGCTAATGTATGGGATTATGTTTCTGTTCCTGTTTTACGTTGCTTGTGACAACGCGGTTTAAGACAGCCTAAGAAAAATTAATCCATTGTGATCTAAGTTATTTGTTTAAGCCTTTGATTTGGCATCACTGAACCAAAAAAGTGCCTTTTCCGATTTTTGAAAGGAGTGTGGCCTTGGTTATTAAAAGTCGAACTGCAGAGGTTCTTGAATGTAGCAGTTTTGCATCCACACCCGAAAGAACTGGATTTATTATTAAAAAGAAACTGGTCTGCTTAATATGTTTGTCTTCCCTCTCAAGGGTTTCCATTCCAAGATAAGAATCGATCATAAACGGATTTCAGATTTGAATTAAAAAACGGTTTGTTTGAGTTCACTTTAGAGATTCACCTCTAGCTACTTTAATTTATCAACGGGCGAAAAACTAACTCTGGTCCACTTCTCGCTCACGGACCACAGCCACTTGGCCAGGTCATCGTTTTGCGCAGCTATTGCCACTTCCTTTGGCTCGCAGTCACTGAAATAGAGCCCCGTGACCTTTTCCAAATCCGGATCGAGTGCTGCGTAAATGCTAGTTTGTGCCCCAGACCTTGCAGTCTTCACGAAAGGCCAGAAGAGAGGTTTAACGAAGATGCTTGAAAGAAAGCTATTAAAAATTCCCATATGCCGGACGATTTCTGTGTCCACGACACCAGGGTGGAGGGCATTGACTGTCACTCCGGTACCTGAAAAAAAAAACAAGCTGTAATCCTTGCTGCAGACATCGTTTTGGGTTTCATTACCTTCGAGTTTTTTGGCTAGTTCTCTGGTAAACAGGACGTTTGCTAGTTTGCTTTGGCTGTAAGCGCTTCCAGCATCGTATGACTTTTCACTATTCAGGTCTGTTACGTTTATCTCCCCTCGAGTGTGGGCTAAACTAGACACAACCACAATGCGACTGGGGGCACTTTTCTGAAAATTGAATAAAGTAAAAAACTTCGTTAATAGTGCGCCAAAAATCTACCATCAGCACATCCAGGAGTAGGTTCGTCAACAAGAAGTGACCCATATGATTGACGCCTAATTGCATTTCAAATCCTTCTTTGGTCAACGTTCGAGGACAACGCATAACGCCTGCGTTATTGATCAACACGTCCAAACGGCTTTGTTCCTTTTTGAATCTGTGAAAGAGAAATTTGTTGCTTATCTTTCTGAGCCATAAGTCAAATGTGAACTAACTCAGCAGCAAACTTTCGGATAGACTCCAAGGAAGACAAGTCACAAGTGCGGCAGTAAACGTGCTTGTTTTGTGTTTCTAGGATGATTTCATCTCTGGCCTGTACGAGGATGGAAGGACAGCTTTATGGACTTCTCTTTGGCATGAGCATTCTTACCTCTTCGCATTTCTGTATGTTGCGACAAGCCATATAGACGTGAGCACCGCGTTTGGCCAGTTCTCGGACAGTCTCCTTTCCAATGCCAGTGTTCGAACCGGTCACAATGCACACCTTGCCATCAGCTTTGGTTTTCTTGCGGTACTGTCCTCCTTGCATGGTGTCTCTGGAATAGGAAAAATTAGTTTGATTACTAATCAATCTGGATCGCAAACTCACTTCACAAAACATGATACACCGATGATGGTGCCGGTCAAACTTATGTAAAGTACGGGTTTGTTTTTAAGGAACGCAAACAGGCCTCTCATGTTGATTTTTTGTGTGAAGATTTGATGTAACAGTTGTAACAGTCACTGCATATGTTAAGGTATTTGTCACATTTAGTTATGTGAAAATATCAAATTATTTAAGGTAATATTTGACCGAAGAAGAAAAGTACGAATTTTCTTTGAGGGACTGATTAGAAATGTCACGACAAATGTCATACGGTTTGAAATGACATTTCGATTGGTTCTCTTACGTGTAAGGGTCAGATGTGGAACAAGGTTTTCTTTTTTTTTCAATGAAGTAGTGGTATACTCTTAGGCAAAGCACGATTAAGCAACAAGGTTCAATACTGCCCAGCAAACAAAAATTATGGTAAGGGGGTCCCTCTCACCAACCATTTCGTTGGTCGTACGCGGAATTGTACACTATTTAACATGGAAAAGGTTGCACTGGCGTTAGTACAGTGTACCACTGCTCCGCGTGGATTTATCTATCTCACGGTTTGATTTCATTTTACGTGCCCAAAATTCTTACTGATTTCAAGGCTTTTTTATACCATTTGCTGGTCGGTATTTACATTCTTTCCCTTGAATCTGCTACGCAAAAAAGAGAAAGCCCATTTGTTGTGCCAAATTGCTCATTTTAATGAAGTTTTATTTGGTCTTTTTAATTCTTGTCTAATATACAACTCAATATTCTTGTCCGTCAGAGAAGAATTTAGTCTCTGCTTCATTCCAATTTGCTTTTCATCATCACCATCATTTTCGGTTAACGCTTATTCTTAGAAGGGTCGCAGAGCGAGGGCGGGTTATTGGTCCTTCCATCGTTCCCGATCCTCTGCCACCAACTCTAGAAACACAGGCGCGGTCCCAGACGGGTCTCGGAGATTTTCATTACCTGATCCCACCACCTGTTTCTTGGCCTACCAGGCGAGCGACGCACTCGCATCTCGGCTTACATAACCTGTCTAGGAAGTCTGTCGGCGGCATGCGAACAAAGTGTCCAAGTCTTTGAAGAATTGATCGTTCCACTCGGAAAAGTGGAACTTTGCCACTCTATCCCCAAGAGTAACACCAACAACGCACCTCAGAAATCTCATTTCGGCAGCTTGTACCCGCATTGAATTCTTTCGGTCTTTACCCAAATTTCATGACCATAGAAGAGGGGTTGAACGAACACTGAATTAAAAACTGAGATCTTTGCTTTCACTCAGCTTTCCTGGTGACCGCCTTGCGCAGTTCCTTTACCATTGCTCCAGCTTGGGAAATCCTATATATAGTATAGCTCAGTATCAGTCCTTCCATCTTTCGTGAAAAACACCCTGAGATACTTGAACTTCTCTACCTGTTTTAACTCCATTTATGTGCAGGGTACACTGCACAGGAGTTCGGGAAACGACCATGACTTCGGATTTGCTCACGTTTACCTTCATCCCAGTCTCACCACATTTGGCCGCAAACTTATCTAGTGCTCCCATCCAAGACAGCTAAATCATCTGCGAAAAGCAGATGGGTTATACTGACGCCAGCCATTTCGAAAGATTCCTCACCAAGACTGTGGTTTACCATCCAGTCCAGTCCACATTTGCTGTGAAAAGGGGAGGCGATAGAACACAGCCCTGGCGAAGTCCAACACAGACATCAAAATGTTGGAAGTCATTGCCGAAAAGCCTGGCGAGCGAGACCGCGATCACACCGGTGTTGTGAACCACCCCATACATTGCCGTTGGTTAAAATTTATTTGACAGCTCGCCCGAGACCCTCGCTCGCTCTCTCGCTCTTTATGTGAAACAGCCATAACCTTCAGTGTAAGCTGGTCGGTTGAGCCTCTGCCAGGCCGAAAGCCGCATTGCTCTTCCCGCAACAAAGGCTCGATTACAGCTCTGGAACGCGTTTCCAACACCCTTGCGAATACTTTTACCGGAGGACTTAAGAGAGGTATACCCCTATAGTTAGAGCAATTTCTCTTAACCCTTTTGTTTAAAATGGGTACTATAACTCCTGTTTGCCAAGCGCTAGGTGCTTTCCCACTTTCTCAGGCCACCTTAATAACACGTGTTAACCATTCAACACATTCTTCACCCATGTCTTGATCATTTCTGGCCGGATTTTATCAGCTCCAGCAGACTTACTCACTTTTAGCGGTTCAATGGCGGCAGTAACTTCATCTACTGTAGGACTATTCTCCGCCCTAATCTCGTCAGCAATGGGGATAACCATCTTTAGTGCCCTGCTGGGGATTGAGCACCTACAAAAAGTGCTCGCTCCATCTGCGTAAGACGTTCGTTCTCATTTGAAATAAGTGTACCGTCTTTGGATTTAACCCCTTGAACGATATTCAACTTCCTTCCTCTGAGCCGGCGAATAGTCTACCAAAATGTCTTATTTGCAGATCTGTAATCGTGCTCCAACCATTCGCCGAAATTTTTCCATGCCTGTTCTTTGGCTGTTCTCACCGCCATATTGGAATTTCTTCGCGCCGCAATGTACCGGGCTCGAGAAATAGACCTCCTACATTGATTCCATACAATATAGGCTCTCTTCTTCTCTCTGATGGCTTCTTGAACTCCAGGAGTCTTAAACCACTAGTCACTTTTGTCACCACTAGTCGCCACACCAAGCCGCTTCACTTCACAAACATTTCTTGCAGAGGCAATGACTAAGCTTTCGAAGAAATATTCCCCTAAAAATTTCCTACGCATACGCGAAATTGCCTCACCTTCGCACAGAATGTGTGCTATATCCTCAACCGCCTGTATATCTCTGCAGAAACGACAAATATCCGTGTCAGAAAGCCTGAGCCTCTTTGCGTGTTTACGCAGGAGGCAGTGTCCTGTCAGAGTTCCTACTAAAGCCCTTAGCTTGTCCCTGCTCAGTTTTAATAGTCCCTTCGATCCTTTTTCGTCTAGTCGTGGCCAGAGAGCTCTAGATACCCCGTGTCCAGTCAGACGAGACCACCTTTGGTTGGCCATAGTTTTAATTTTCTCCTCAATAGTGCCTCTTACTACGCAGAGGGGTGGTTTGATGTTAGAAACCTCACTATTTCCGAGGATCCCTCCTCTTCTTGCAAGCTCATCAGCCTGTTCGTTTCCCTCTATACCGCAGTGTCCTGGCACCCAGCACAGTCTCACCCGGTTCTGACTGCACAATGCTTTGAGCATTGTGCGACAGCCCCTAACTATATCAGATTTGATGTTGATCGATTCCATTGCCTTGAGCGTAGCCTGGCTATCGATGTTAATGGCGATATCTCTGCCGGATATCGATCTCATCTGTATAAGCTCGGCCGCCCTAAGTACAGCTAGGACCTCTGATTGGAAGACACTGCATGTATCCGGTAGTTTTAAGGATACTTTTAGTTCCGGGTCTTTTGAGAAGATACCGGAACCTGTTACTTCCCCTGTTTTCGAACCATCTGTATAAATTGCAATTTCATTAGGTCTGACAATTGCACTATTTTCCCATTCCTCTCTCGCTGGATAAATGACTTCATATGGTGTATCGAAGTCGACCACGGAGGGAATTTCATCCGTTTGAGTTGGATTGCCTTGCATTAGCTCCGAGAGGATCGAGCCGTGTCCGTAGCTGCTGCCCTTGAAATAGTTTAAGTCCAAACCAAGGATGCGTTACCTGGCGATCAAATTTGGAATGTGTTGAGGCATGTGGGTAAACCACTGAAAGAACAAATTTTGAAAGTGTTTTATTTTGTCCTTTTTAAGGAATAGTTCATATTGTAAACTGTAGAGGGTTATGAGACCACATAGAACATTTATTTATTGTTTATTTGTTTTGCACTAATATTTTTCTCAAGGCTTATTCGTCGAGTGTTTAATCCTGTAAAGAGGCATCAGGTTCATACATCGTGTTTTCGAAGCCACCCTAAAATATTACGATCTATGAACTATCAAAGGGCCGTTGACATTGTTTGACAATACTACTTTGTTTTACCATTTATAGCAAACATTTTTTTTTTGCTTACACTAACATGGCTAGTAAATATTTATACTTTTAGAAAGTTATGAAAATTGTAACTTACGTGACCCACGACGGTTATCTAATAGGCAAGCTTACTCACACTTTACTCATCTGCTTTTTTCGCACCTGATGGAGCAAAAGACTGACTCCACACGCCATTTGGTATGCGAAAGCCACGGGGCTACTTGGAATTTTCTACGTAAACAGTCCCTTGGGCGGACGTGTGAATGAGTCTAATCATACCTATAAGTAGTTGGATCACATTCCATCGAGACGAACGATTCGCACACTTTATTTCAAACCTGTAACGCACTCGGAATAATTACAATTGAATGGAGGTGT
Organism: Neoascia interrupta; assembly: GCA_947623515.1. NCBI lineage: Eukaryota > Metazoa > Arthropoda > Insecta > Diptera > Syrphidae > Neoascia > Neoascia interrupta. Next base: position 19,262,343 of record OX392462.1, on the reverse strand, counting down.
GAAGAGGCACAAGGAAACCAATCAATATTTTTTACAGAGTTTCCAAAAAGGTCGATGACTTGCTACCAAAAAAAAAAACTAGATTGCACTAGATGACCTGTTAGATTATGGAAAATACGAAAAAGTCCAAAAGTTTTACTGTGGCACCAAACTTAATTAAATGCCAAAACAAATTTTTAAAATAGAAAAAACCAAAGAGATTTTTTGTCTGTTGGGTAAATAATTTCAAGCGAAATTCTTTCAACAACGGATTAAGTATCTAAATCTGTCTAATTGTATTTAAATTTTAAGGAAAGACGCGGATCTAAGATAATCCACCGAACCCGGACCACATTGAGACGAATAGCGAAATATTTGATGACGATTATCTCAAACACAAATAGACGAATCTATAAAAATGTTAATTTTTTTATGAATTCTGTTACCGATATCTGGGGGTAAATAAAAAATAAAAACAAAAATTAGTGTCGCCAAAGTTGTTTTGATGTCTAGGGTTTATTTTGATTCTTTTTTATGAATAGTGTGCAGAGAAGTTTTTTTGGAATTTATGGAAATCTCAAAAATGTCGATAATTAAAAACCATTTTTGCAGATCTGTGGAAAAAAAGGTTTGCAGTGATTTGGCGCCTGCTAAAGCAGTTAATCTAACCGGATATTTGAGAAATTTTTTCGTAGATGATGCAATATTAGTTTTGGTCTAGAAGAAAATTCAAACGAGTTAACAACAAATTCAGGAGTATATAAATATACCTTTTTGTTATAAGAATAGGGGGAAATTCCGGACTTAACCGCGTCACTTTTTATTTATTTCCCGACGTTTCGAGTGTGTTCCAAAGTGACCATGAACGTTGTATCAGCAAACAGTAATGTGAAATAGAGGGGGTCTCACAATGACGCCAGTGGTGGGCGTGGTCGTTGGCGGAATTAAACAATTTTTCACTTATGTCTGTGCCACAGAAGAACTAAGCCGTATCTCAAGTTTCAGCTCTCTAGCTTGATTTTGAAGACCTAAAACCTTCACACATACAGACGGACGGACATGGCTTAATCAATTCACATGTCTCCATCAGGCTTAGATTAGACTGCATGCCATTTTGGCACATTTGGCTAAGAAGAAAAATGCTGTAAATATTTTTCTCCTTTCGTTAAGCATGCCAAAATGGCATGCAGTCTAATCTAAGCTTAAGAGATCTTAAGGGTCTACAGTGAATCTTTCACTCTGTTAAAAACTATGCAATAAAATGAATATATGTACCCTGGGTCGAGTATAAAAAGAAGAAGTTTTATACTTCGGGTATAAAAAGACGTATTTTTATTTGCAGCAAAATATTCACTGACTTCGGGTTTTTTTTAGTTGGGAGTTGATAAAAACAGTCGAAACCATTCGAAACTTGGATAAAAAGGGATCTATTCAGAGGTTATTCAAGCGTATGAATTTCATCAGTCGCTATAGCAAACACCTCAATGTCAGCTGAGGCAGGCAAACTCAGTTCTAGAGCAAAATCTCGTAGGGAGGAGAAATTTTGAACTTTGGCTCTTGTTTCTTTCCTTTCTTTATAACCGACCCAGGGTATATTGATGTTGATGCATAGTGTGTAGCACAGTGAAATAATCATCGTAGACCCCTAAGACCTCGATCGAGACCGAAGCCATGTCCGTCCGTCCGTCTATATTTGTGAAGATTTTAGCTCTTCAAAATCAAGCTAGAGAGCAGGGCTTGATGCACAGAAAAAGTGTGAAAATTTGCTGAATCCGTCAACGGCCACGCCCACTACTGGCTTCAATGTGAGACAACCTCTATTTCACATTTTTTTCCAAAATGCCTTTTGGTCGAGTAAGACAGGTCGTAGGGCAATATTGCCCCAAAACCTTTAACAAGGCGAAAATTGGACCGCCCAAACTTTTTAATTTTTAATTATTTTAATTTTGGTGGGGGCTAAAACCCCCATTTATTTGGCTTAATTCAAGCTAAGACTAACTTAAATACTAACGCTTAAAAGCTAGAAGGAAGGGTGAAGAAGAATCAGTTTAAGGGTAGGAGTGCTGCGGTTAAAATCGAAGAAGGTATGATTCGAGTTAACCTTCCGCAACATACGGGAGACAGGTTCATTGGAGCCATATGATGTACGGTGGGTAGGAATATAGAAGAGGCATAGGCAGGGCACCGTAGATTACGAGGGTTAGTGTTAAAGAAAATTAAGTTATGGAGTGAGGCGCAGTCGATGGAGCCTGAGAGCAGACGATGAACGAAAAGAATGTCAGCAACATCTCTGCGTTCTTCAAGGTTGATAAGTTTGAGACGGTCGCGATAAGGAGGCAAGATGAGAGGGTCGACCCAAGCGAGACCTCGAAGAGCGAACCGAAGAAAGCGACGTTGAATGTTTTCAATTCTGGACACATGTACTTTATGATAGGGGGACCAAACTTGGCGTATTCGCGGAGGGGCGAACGAAGGTAGTGTAAAGGGATCTAGTTACGTAGGAATCAGACAATTCCTTCGACCAACGTTTAACAAAGCCAAGTAATGAGTTGGCTTTCGAAATTATCTCATCAATATGGGAGCGGAAGTTAGTTCCCTGTCGAACAAAACTCCAAGGTCCCTATGAACAATGGATATAGGCTGACCATGGAGTAGATAAGAACCGGGTGGGCGAGTTTTTTTTCTACGAGAAAATGTTATTGATAGGCATTTGGAGACATTGAGCTCTAAACAATTTTTGGAGCACCAGTACGAAAAACTGTCAAGGTCTTTTTGAAGAAGACAGTAGTCGTTTGATATCGTCCGCATAGAGAGAAGAGAAAAGAGTACTTTATAACTCTTTCAACGTCGTTAATGCTGATAATGAAAAGAAGAGGTCCAAAATGGCTACCCTGTGGCACCCCAGAGGAGGCCAAGAAAAGATCAGATCCGTCCTATATGATCTTTTCTTGGCCTCCTCTAAAGCGGACACAGTAAAAACTGTCTTTCAGGTATGAAGAAATCCATTTTAGCAATATGGGCTCGAAACCAAGGGAAGATAGTTAAAGAGGATCAGGTTATGAGAAATTTTATTAAATGCTTTACTGAAGTCGGTAGTAATAACCTCCACTTCTTTGCCGGTCTCTAAAGCTCAACATCGACCATGCCCACTTTTAACATGTTAGATCTGTAAAAACCTGTAAAAAATCTCTAAAAAATTATATGACAAATATTAAAGATATAACTATTTGCTAAGTTTGTTTTATACAAAGTTTTAAACTCCGCCTACTTGTAAGGGGCGTTTTTTTTTTGGAAAAAACGTTTTTTTTTCTGAAATAATTTTCGCTTTTACCGAATTTTCTTTTGATTCTAACGAAATTACAATTAATTGATTTCAATTTTTTACTCATGCCCACTTTTTGGGGCGTAGTCTATACAAATAATATATTAATTCGGGCCAAAAAGCTTTCAGATTTGGTGTTACACGGTAGGGTCAGCCATAAGTTTGTGACAGACGAACTCTTGCACTTACTAACTTGTTATATGATGTCGCAGTTTTATAAAGCCTATCCGTAGGACCACAATGCCCGTAGCGGTAGTATGTAGCAGTAGTACGTAGTACAGCCGCGGAGCCATGTGGCGTAGTACGGAAAAAAATTGAACACAATGGTGTAGCGCGGCTTTGTCGAACAAAAACCTTGTTTTAATAAACAATGGCCGATACTCTGAGTTAATTTGAGCTAGATTTCATATTTTTGTACAACGGATGACACAAATTGAATAAAATTTCTTTAGATTTAACCATTTCAAAAACATTTTCGACGTCCTTTTTCCTCCATTGTTTACTTTACTTGTATTGAACTGTCCACCGTTTAGCACTGTCAAACGTGTAGCGCTACGAAAGTTAAAAATTGACCAACTCTTACTACCGTCACAGCTACGCGCTACCGCCACAGACACACATTGCGTGCGCAATACACTGAATACATGTGTTTTAACTTTTGACAGCTCTTACTACCGCTACTACTAGCGCTACAGCTACATCACTGTGGTTCTACGGTATGACAGATATGAAAACAAACCTATTATTTTGCTTCAAAAAGTAGCTGTCAGAATTTTGAGAAGGCATTTTTTGTCAATAAGAAAGCTAAATCTTACTATGCAAATTTTTTTAAGCATAATAAGTAAACGCTTTTCTGTGATCTGTTTAGAGAGAAATTGAGAAAATGTTCATAATCGCATGAATTTTCAAAACATGTTGTCAAAAGTCTTCTATTCTTCTACCACACTTGAAGAGAGGATTCTATGCATGTCATCATACTGATGGACAACAGGGAAATCGACGGGAAGTTACATGCAGAGAGGCTAAAAGGATGTTGCAATCGAACTATCATATCTGATTTGTTTCCCGATCTAAATGCTTGCAGAAGAGAAACAGCAAAGGCAAAGAAACAGCAGGGTCAACTAAATTTGTCAGAGACCGAAATCTACACAATTTAAGATGGGTCAGAGCAAATAATCATGCGGGTCAATCAAAAAACAACTTCAAGAATTCAGTAGAGAAAACAATTTATTTTTATTAATTCAAGTTTTTCTTTCAATGCCACAAACCAAGTCCTTTATTTAAAGGGTCACATCCATCAGGAGGACCCAGAAGAGAAGAAAGTTCAGTTATCATGACGCCTCCACTGACACCACTGACACCACTGTCACCACTGACACTAATGGCGTATTCTTTTGAACACCGAACTGCCACACTGAGCTGTCAAATAATACTCCGAGTTCGCGACAATTCCAGCGTAGCGTACACTCGGTTTCATTGTGTACAGAACGACAAATCCTTCACCGGTGCAGTCATCACGTTAAGTGCCAAATTGCTTTGACTTTATTTTGTTTTTCGTAATACTTTTTTTCTATTTCGTAGCGTGATTTAGTTGGCGTCGGTTTTTTGTACTTTTTACTTAAAATGAATTCTGTTAGCTTTGTGTTGAAAAGAACACGCCATTAATCTTTTTATATTACGAGTAAAAAGTACTCTAAAGTAAGTAGACTTTTACTCTAGTATACTTACTCTATATCTAGAGTAAAAGTACCTACTTACTGTTTGGAGTATAATAATTAAGTTCGTGAATTATTATAATAAATCATTGAATGTGCACCCACAATCGTATTGGTTTAAAGGGCCTGTTTACTTAGCTTGCCCAGTAAATACTGTCGTAAAGTCCCTTTTATTTGGATGCTTAAGCCTTTACGACCAAAACAAGCGCAGCGTTTTTCAGCCTTTCGCAACTAAAGAACTCGGATCCAAACGGCTGGTGTATGTAGAAACTTTTTATGACATTTCCTAGGCTGTAAGAGACGATTCTTCTTTTTTAAAGTTAAAATTAAGTTAGGACTTGAACCCATACCTTCCGCGTCATAAGAAGGCACACATTGACATTAATTTTCAACATCAATGAAATCAAGCCAATATACAAATAAAAAAGTATTTGACAGAAGTGGAGTCCTGATGTCTAGAGTCTAAACTACCAAAAAATGTTTTTTTTTTTTAAATTAAAGATTTTCAAACTATTATGCATTGTTAGTGTCTAACACTTTCGTATATTTTAAGCAGGTATATTTACATTATTTTCGTATTTTATGTTATTTTGGTAAAACCTTAAAGATATTAATAAACAAATGATGACGCGCTTTAAAAACTCCCTGCAAAATTTTGGGCCAATGTTAACTTTACTGTAAACCATTGTTTCTAAGCAACAAGTTTTACCTTTGATAAAAGTAAGATCAATCTGTAAGAAAAAAATAAATATATTTCAAGACTTATCCATAGATTTGCGTATAACTTGCCTCTTTGTTTAATCTCAAGTCGCTGAAGAAGTTGCTTTTCAAAGAAAGTTCCATGATTTTCGCCTCACAAGTGTTTTTCGAATTGACCAACATGCAAGAAAGTCGTCCAATAAGGTACAAATCAAATGAATTCACCAAACAACTTGTCAAACAATAAAGAACATAGATTTCTTGGGACGGTCCGATGAGTGTTTTTATATATCCCTTATAAAAAAGTATATATTTTAGCACTTCATATAACTCATAAACATTTTCTAGTGTTCCGATATAAATCGACAGGATGATTGAAGAATAAACTATGTCCCATTCCATTTTTATGCGATGAATTCGATGCGACAGCGAAACTATTTGCCGGAAGTTAGCACCTCTAACCTTTCGCTTTCTCGACCCGTAGGTTTTTAAAATCTCATTGATTTTCATAAAAAAGCAAATAAGCACCAACTGCGAGTATGCAAAAGTTAAAGTTGATAACACAGTCATTAGTTCAATATAAGCAATGAACATCATTGTAGCAAGTATTTCAAAAGTTTCCCTCGATGTCCAACTTCGTGTCTCGCTTAGGTAAATTAAACGTTCGAAAATGAGATGAAACACTACGCAGGCAGTTGATAGGAGGACCTTTGCAAATAAATGTCCTTTAAAGCTTCGATGAAAGTACAGCGACGAATCTGTTTGGGTCTTAAGAAGCTTGAACATTTTCAACGTTTCCCTCACTGTTGTTATAATTTTTGTTCGCTGCCTTATATAGTCGGAAGATATAGTAAATGTCATCAACATTCGAGAAGAAAATAAAACAATTTTCCTGTATGGATCAACACTTTTGATCCTACTTTCACTGAATAAACAACGCGCAAAAACCATAACCAAAATGAAAAGGAATGTTCCAGACAGGCATCTTAACCCATGGTATACGATAAGCGTTAGAACTCTTCTAATCTCGGAACACTTGATTCTGCCCTTGTGGTATTTAAAATCTACAAAACCGAACAAGTAAATAAGTTTTGAAATCCATCTTAAGTGGCTGGTGAAACTGACTTTTATTGGCATTTTGCCACCGAAAGTAAATTAATCCTTAATCGAATAGTGTCGAACGGAGAATTGAAGTTTGAGGTCGCACCCGGAGAATTAATTTATCTGAAAGCAACATTTATGGTTATGGAAGTAATAAGCTCCTATTGTCGATAGATCAGAAATTATTTCATTTATTAGTTCGACTTGTTTTTCTCGAGAACGAAATATCACGTCGGTATAACTAGAGAATTGTGCACGCCCTATCTAGCATACTCTGGGCTACCGAAAAAAAGATGATGGGGATATAAAAGCTTGAGCTACCCAAAGGGACTGCGTTATCAACTTGTACAATGCAACTGTCTTTACTGCTTGACAGCCTTCCTAGATGGGGACATGCATATTTTATCAATATCTCCCCGTTTAAGGGTTTATGAAACAAGTATAGGTTGGAAGACCTGAACAACATATTGAAGACCTCGGAAAGAGACAAAAGATAGTGACACCAATTTGTCGGTGTCTTGGAGAAAAAGTTTACTAAAAGTAGTCTAGCACTAGCCTCTATACTGGGCGTTGGAAGTATTCATTTTGAAATCAGGAAGGAAGACTCAAGTCAACCGTTGTCCAAGAAACTGCTCACTCTAGCCTCGTTACTCCTTGATGAATGCTTGCGACTATCTGAGGGAGAATGTGCCATGCATCACTGTTAGCCTAATTACAGAGCAAGCAGATCCATGAAGTCTACTCTGTTTGAACCTACTGAAAGTATAAAGGTGCTTTGGGACACGCTGGACAAGTTAACAGCACAAGGGAATGTCAAGGTGTACAGCGTGTGGACATCTAAAAGGAATAGTTGTATGTCCCCTATTACCTTATTGATGATGAACTTATTGAGTATGCAACGAGCCACTACATCAACTGCCAGGCATGTGCGAACGGTGGACAAAGTTTTTGTTGCCGACCGAGGATAGAAGTCAGGTATAATACTGATACCAGTTAAAAAAGTAAACGAGCGACGACCTCAGCAAATTAGAGAAGAAAAATGGGACAAAACCAGGATTAATATCCAAGGTATGAGGCAAGCTTAGAAATGTCTGTGGTAACGTAACAATAGCCAATTCAAGGCACGTAACAGCAAGACCGAGTATCCCCGTAGTATGCTAACGAGCTTCCTATATTGGGGCACTACAAACTGAAGGAGCATTGGCAAATTTTGTGACGAAACTGCTGAAGGGTATATTCTGGGATCCTGTGGAGCACGAGCCAACAAAAGTCTCAAAAACTTGGGCAAGTACAGGAAATACTATCACTTGAGCCAACTTTTATCCTAAGATTCTCAAATGAAACTAGGGTTTATCTCTCCTAAGTCTTACGGAAAAAGTATTCACGAAGGTCTTGGAAACGCCTTTTAAAACATTTTTTCTGGATGGCGCCGGAGCCCAACCGGTCTACGCGTGAATTGTAGATTTGGAAAAGATTTATGTCTAGGTCCCTCACGATAAACTCTAAACAGTTTTGTAGTCTTGCTCTTCTGAGGGCCATTAAGTTTATTAATACGAACGAGCTACTGAAGCACAGCTTTAGGGAGAATTGTTTCGAAATTTCTGGCAAAAAGATAAGGGATCTACTTTACGTTGATCACTTATCTATCCCTACTTAATTCGTCCGAAAAGGAACTTCAGCACTAAGTAGGTTTGCGGGCCACATGGATGAGCGCCGGAAGAAAACACTTCAGGCTACTTCGAGAGGAAAATTCTTCGAGCAATTTATGTATTTATGATCCGGTCTCCATAGGCGGAGAGTAGAGGAGGAGCTAGAACATCGAACTGTGCGGGCTATACAGCGACACCGATCTAGCCAGAGGAGTCAAAATACAACGGCTACGCTAGCTGGGTCTTCTAGAGCGGATGGGCACCAACGCCCCGGCCCGGAAAATATTTGAATCCGCCCCGCAGGGACGGCGTAGTCGAGGAGCACCAGAACTCAGGTGGTACACGCAAGGGGAAGGGGACCTCAGCCAACTTCGCTGCGAAACTGGAGACGGCGAGCTGGAGACAGAGCTGGCCGACGAAGCTTGTTGGCTGAGGCCCAGGTCCACACCGGACACTGATGCGCCACCTTAAGTAAGGTTTGTGGCCGGCTGTGGTCACTTTGCGATGAAAGTGACCGTGAGAAAATTTCAAGTGATGATTGTTTTCAGAACTTCAGTGCAGTGTATCCTGCTCATAAATGGAGTCCTATTGAAACAGGTGGAGGATATCGGGTTTTAGTATAAGTATGAGTAAATCGTGTTTTTTTTAAGATGGGAAAAGCCGGAGTGCTACTGGCGTTTCATGTAGGGTTACGATAGCTCAGTTACCATCTGCTGATGAGCTGAGCTGGGAGTGTTCTTTTCAAACCAAAATTGGGTAATGATCCAACAAATTACACAAATGAGATACCTGAGGTGTGCAGCTGGAACTAATCATAGGGATAGAGTGAGAAACAGCAGAAACATTTTTACGAATAAATCCTAATGTCGAGTAGCTGATTCTCCGATTAGAATTATCAAATTCTTGATAGCTTGGATAGGCTGACCACCCGAAAGACAGGTAATGCCAGCCAAGATGCCTGGTAGGCACAGCCAGGTGGAGGGAGGGCCATGCCAAGACCCGCCTCGTGGCAGCGCCTAAAGTTCTCGAGTTGGTGGCGGAGGATTGCTAGGGAAGAAAGGACCAATTAGCTGACTCATTCTTATCATGAGTCGAGCACTTAGGTATTGAAGTGATGATGACAGAAACTTAGTGAAAAAGGCTCATTTAGAAACCCATTCCACATTCATGACCTACATTTTACCCTCCACAATTTACCCAAAGCTAGGATCTCGAGGATAAATATTAACAGCACTCGAAAAAATGCATCTTCACGGCTGATTTATTTCAGAGGCGGAATGTAGTAAGCTTAAATGTTTGAACAATCTGTTTCCTAAGAAACGAGAATCAATTTTCTATTGATTTCACGTCGATTTAAACAACCGACTTCACTGTATTACGTTTTCCTTTCCCGCTCACTATGCACTTCAGGTTCCGACCACGCAAACACAGCCAAGCCTTTGTTGCACCTGCCTAGACATAAGACTTAAGTTGCTTAAAATATCATTTAATGTCACCTGTCGGGCTATGAGAGAGGGCGCCTTGTCTATTTTTTCGAAACCATTCAAATTTGGTATTTATTTAGACCGTAAAATTATCCATCGCTCACAAAAGGAATTACACTTTCTTTTTGGTTTCACTTCCTTTTAAAAGGAATCAACGCGAGGTATATGAAAAGATTTTTTTCATTATAGATACGAAACGAAGTTTTTAAAGACATAACACTGTAAAAACGGGCATGGTCACACCATCGCCGTTTGTACAGCGGGGTTTTTAGCCGCAATTTATATACATCAAAATTTGAATTCCTTTACCTTGTTTAACTTGGTCAAAGGGTTTTTTGAAATCAAACGTAAATAAAAAGGCACATTGAAGCCTTTAGTGGGCGTGGCACATCAAACTAATTTTAACATTTTGTCTGTGCCACATAAGAACCAAGTCGTGCTCCCATTTTCAGCTTTCTAGCTTCATTTTGACGACCTAAAACTTTCACACATGCAGACGAACAAACAGAGCTGACTTAATCAATTTTCCTATCGGTCCTGATTATATCTCTTAAAGGTTTAAAGGGTCTGTGGTGATTATTTCATTTATTTCATTATTACTTCATATTATTTTCTGTGTCACAAACTATATGCATTTAAATTAATATACCCTGTCGGTCGGGTATAAAAACTGATCAAGTCACAAAAAAAGAAAAAATATAGCAAATGAATTCTAAATAAAACAAAAGCGTCTGCGCCAGCGCGATTTATTGCTGTTTCACAACAAGCGCGTCAGCGTCAAAGCGCGACTAGCAAAATCGTTTGTTAAAGCACAATGAAAGCGAGAAATCGCGACGACTGTTTTGACTGCCAAGTGACAAAACATAACATATTTGTAAAATTTTCTCGACTTTAATACAAATGTATGGTTTATTCTTCACAGCATGTTGGTATTAGCTTCCAAAAGAAATGTCTTTTTAACAGCGTGTGGTGTGACAACTCACAACAGCGAATGTTAGTTTTTGAATTTTTCGAAATGGCCAGTGTGCGAGACAGCAATAACGCCGCCGGCATTGTTTGAAATTTATTTGACAACTCATCCGAGACTCTTGCTCGCTTTTTCGCTCTTGTTGTGAAACAGCCATCAGTTTCAACCCAAAATGCCCCCTCTAGAAATTTTATGTTTGCTGTAATATCTTCATTTATTTTGAGCTCCCAGTGTAGTTAAATTAAAATATCCTAATTGGGGGAGATGTAACGATTACAGGGGGTGTATTTGCATTGTATGAAAAAACTTATGTTTGGTAAATCAGTTTTCAGATTTGTAGATATCTCGATTACGAAGAGTCTCAAATAGTAAACTTTTTGAATCTATTCTTAATTTTGCGTAAACTCAATCACACTGTTTCTTTAAGAAAACAATATCAATTAACTTTTATAATAATTTATTTTATTTATGTATTTAAATTTAAAAATCGTTTTTCATCACAATTAAAATTTACTGTTACTCTAAAACTACAAAACTAAATTTAAATAAGAATGAAACTTACATATCTAGCGATATACTTATAAATACTAACATAATGCAAAGGAAAATTAAAAAAAAAAATAAGTAAATATAACTGTAAATTCATTTATAGCAGGGTGACACGTGAAATTTTAAATTTGATACCATCAAATGACGTTTATCTTTCCTCCAAATTATCTGGAATACATTTATTGTCGAGTGCACGATGTTTCGTGCGAAAAGAAAAGCCATAAATTGAGAAATTTTATTGCTGACAAAATATGCCGTTCCACTTCCTGCTCTTTTAAGAACCGGCTTTACATTTATTTTTAACCACCAGGGTACATCAATTCGATGGAACTGATGTAATTTTGTGTGTGGATCTTAATGATGAAGTTAATTGCACCCGGTTTACATTGACATGAAGAAATAAAAAATTTGCATAAATTCGCATGCACTCAGATCATTTACCCACTGAACCACTCATTCCCAGTCACTCGGTCTTGCATTCATACCAATAACATGCACTCAGTCTGACAATGCTTAGAAAATACCGCCCATAGAGGTTTGAAGCACGCCGCCCCAGTCCGCTACAAGTCTTGAAGTCCGTGAGCTTAGATGATTGTGTGATTTGTCATCATGACAATCAGGAAGAATACAGCCAACTTGAGTGTGGGGGCTCGAGCTTAAACCTTTTCGCCAGCCTTGTTGCTTACACCTGCACTAGCCGGCGACTATAGAAGGGGCTGCTGACGAGGGTATATGGTTTATTGAAAACCTTGGATTGACGTCTTGTTCGCTGCTGTTGTGAGGGTGCTTGTTGAAGTGAGTAGTTTTGAACTGTCAAACGCTTCTGTTTGTGACTGCTGATGGTCGCCAATTTATGTTGCTTGGCGATTTGAAATGCTTCGAGATCATCATCCCGGGGGTATGGTCGGTTTTTGTCCTCCTCAATGGGAGTGCCATCAGGTCGGACGCGGAATACAAACGGGCCGCTGAGATATGTGGGTTGCTTAGACGACGGGGACGATTGCGAGTGCACCGGATACAGAACTTCGGCTGATGATGCAGGTGGGGCATAACCGTAGGCTAGGTCCATGTCCATAGCGTAGGTATGCTTACGTTCGGGCTCGTCAAAAAGTGGGTTCTTCGGATAGGATGGTTTGTTGTTCGAGCTGGCGTGCGAGAGAACAACCATTGAATTGGAGGCTTGAGGTGCCTGAGGACGGCGAGTGGGCAAGTTTGCTACAGCTGGGTGACCCCGCATTATAGTCGTCCAAACTGAAAAAGAAAACAAAGTATTGGTGTTAGGATGACTGTCGACCATTGAGTAATGATAAATATATTTTGAGATATATCATCTCCGTTAAAATATCTACAACATTGCAGCAAAACAAACAACAGCTTATCAATCAATTTGAAATTGTCACTTCCTCTGTACGCTAAAAATCGAGGCTTCAACGTAAATAACGCTGAATTATTTTTATGGAAAACGTGACAAACATTAAAATACTATGACTTAATTGAGTGCCGCGTATTTGCAAGCACCAGCTTATAATGTTTGACATACAGTGGTGAGCAAAACAATTTCCTCCATTTCATATTTTGCATGTCTTTTTCTGGATTTATATTTTTTAAGCACTTCTTAAGAGACAAGCTTCAAAGTATCCGGAAAAAACAAATTTATACCTTTTCTTCCAACTGTCCTAAAAATCCATAAAATACTGGATTTGATTCACAAATTTTCGAGATTGAACAATCAATACTTGATCGTGATTTCTGTATCTTCTTTTTTATGATTTTGATTTCCTGGTGTGTTAATGTGCCCCATAAATTTTACCATGTACCGTAAAAGACTTTTGATATGAGTTGTTCTACAGGGTGACAGAACTTCCATTTGGGTAGTAAACTTTGTGTTTTATTGGTTTATTTTTTGATGACATGTACGTAAAGTAAACAAAAATCTAAAATAAAATTTATTAAGGATCTTTAGGGAAAACCCAAAACTTGTTCACGCCATTCATTAATGAAAAATACGAGCGGCGAGACAAAAAAGACGTCAGGTAGAATCGATAGGCTGGATTGTGGAATTAGTTTCGCAATAAATTTTAGTTCTTTGCCGTTAATTTGTTTATTTATGACTGAAATTGGTTTACCTTGAATTAATTTTATAAGAAGAGAGAGAAAAATTCTTTAAACATTTCTATGTGAATTTATACCATGCAAATGTCAAAGTTCAATAGAACTGATTGGGATTTTTCAATTTCTTAAGCCTCTTAGGAAACGTAAAATTTTGCATGATTAAGAAAGCACTTAAGCTTTTTATAGGAGGTGTTTTGATTCAATGACATTTGACAGCTTATGCTAATGAGAGCGTAACACTAATGCTCAGTTAACACCAATGAGTGTGATCTGATCACGATAAACAAAAACGAAGGTGTAGGATTACGTTATGTTCCTTTTGGTCTTTTTCAAGTTTTCTTGCGTCATGAAGAACAAATAAGGAAATTGATTTGTTTTTAATTTTGTATTCTAGTATGGTGTCAAAAAAAGTTCCACATACGCCACAGTACACCACTGACTACAGAAATGAACTTGCTTGGATATTGCTGTTCACTCAAACCTCAATGCCAAGTTGAATGTCATTTGCCATTTGATGTCATGACATTAAATATCAAGCCTCAAAATATCTTGTTTTTCAATAAAAAATTTGGTAAATTTGTCACTTAGAATGAGGGTAAGTAGACGTTCTTTAGTAAGGTTCATTTGAGCATTTATGGTGTGATTGTGACGTTAGTTTTTTTTTGTTTTAACAAAAGGCGGTGTGTTTACACAACTGTCTGATGGATATGTTAATGTTTCTTTTTTGTTCTGTTTATCCAAGATCGATTGGGTCAATATTGACGTCTGGAGATACTCTTTTTTATTTGGGCTTGACTGTGACTAATATTGATCATGCACAGTTATGGATCCACAATAGGAGACGCAATGTTTGTAAAGCTAATTACTGAGCAACGTTGGATGGAAAGTGGGTCAGTTAAGAATGTAAGAAAACCTTGACGGGGAAAATAAACACAGCTAAATGTGAATCTTAAACCTTACAAAGATTTCTGGAAGTCCCGTGGGGAAGAGATGAAAGCTGATTTTAAAGCGTTTTCGAGCAGCAGATCATAGCATAGGGACCTGGAATGATACCCTATTTACCCAGTATCACAGAATCTTTAATTATTTTTTCGCCCTGAATACGTATATAAGAAGTTGAAAATTTGTGTGGGCCACGCCTCCTGAAAATGGGCATGGACTAAGAACACAGTCCTTCAATCCTATTTCGTTAGAACCGTGAAAAAACGCCTTAAAAGCGGAAACTTAAGCCAAAAAAATCAGTTTTTTTATTCTAAGGAAAGGCCGGACCTCAAATTCTTGCAAAAAAACATTTTAAAGAATGTTTTTTTCTTTAGTACTTGTCATAAAATGTTTCTTTGATTTAAACTCAATTTTCAAAGGAATCATGGTTTTAAAGATATGACGCGGTAAAAGCGGGCATTGTCGATGGTGCGGGTGGTCCAATTTTTGTTAAGTAAAAGGCTTCAAGTGGGGTGCCGTGGCGTAGTGGTTAGTGTGTGTGCTTACTACGCCGGAGGCCTGGGTTCGAATCCTGCCATCGTCACCTGAAAAAAAAGACTTGGTTCTTTTTCACGGTCCCCACCTCCGCGAGGGTCTGACAAGCCCTCCGAGAGTATCATTTGTCTTGAAAAATTTCTCAAACTGCCGTTCGGATTCGGCAAAAAAATTGTAGGTCCCCTTGTATGTAAAGTAAATTAACACACCAGCATACATTGTTGAGAAGTTGGCCCTGATTCACCTCGAGCTGTTGCGCCACTCTATTTTTTTTTTTTTTATTTTTAAAAGACTTCAAGCCAGAATTTCTATGCACCCAAATTTGAGTTCTTACGCCTTATCTAAAAGCTAATGTGAAATCGAGGTTTTCTTATATTCAATTCAATTGTGGGCGTTTTTGTGTTCTGATATTGGCGAATTTCATGTTTTGTTCATTACAAAATGATACCCTAAGCCAGCTTCAGCCTTCGCCTATTACAATCACAAATATCCATGGATGGGTGGGTGGATGGGTACTAACGTTTCGGCCTGGAAAATCTGCCAATATACCTTGGACACAATCGAGGAGAATAGAAATTAAGGTGGCACACAGAATTTGAAGATAACCTCAGGGAACTTCGTGTCCAAAACTGGGGATGGTTAGCAAGAAACAGAGCTAGCTGGGAAAGCTTATTTGTGAGTGCCACCTCACATAAGTTAAGTAAAAAGTAAGTTTGAGGAATAGCAGTCCGCTTTGTCTTTTAAATTTTATAAGGTAAGATAGCTGTCCCTGAGCAAGGGCACATCTTAGACCTTGGAACATAGACTCTGCAACTCCTGCAGTTGAAGACAGCATTAGCTTCGTTACGAAGCAAAAGCTTTAAGTAATGTGACATTAAGTAAAATTTCGTTTTTTCTTTACGATTGTCAAACGACACGTTGAAATTGAAGCGACTTTGTGTTAGAAAACTGCAAAATCATTTGACCCAACTATACAAAGATTAAAACTTTTAAGAGAAGTCAGTGTCCCTGTTTTCCTACAGACCAGCTTCGGCCAGGTTTGATAAGAAGCGAGACATTTACTCATGTTGTTTCCTGTGTGTACCTTCTTTTAAAGATATTATGACATCAAGAATTTAAGCATAAACTATGGCTTACATTGTCAAAGAAAACTTTATAAAATATCAAAAAAAAAAAAAACGCGAAAGTTCATTCTTGTGCCAGATATGGCCAATAGTCAAAATATTCAAAATTTGAGCCTCACGGAAACGTCTTCGGCTATGTTCCTGTTCTCCAAGAGCGACAAACCTCCAGAGGAATAGACTCTCGTATTGCCTTCAACGATCACAGGCAAAATATCTAATAAAAGCTCAACACTTTAGTCAAAGCTTCCAACAGAATTAGAAAAAAACAAGTAAATATTGAAAAACAGAAATTTTAAGCTAAAATCCCTTAAAAAAGTGGCCGTGGTCAATGAAAATGCCACTTTTTTTGGCTACTTCAAAGACAATTACAAGGCAATATTACGTACCAAAAATGAATGCGCTAGCACTTTATTAACATAGCTAAAATTTGGAATGTGTAGTGTCATTTTAAAATTTGACCTGAAGGACTGGATTTCCAGCCAACCCACCAAATTTCAGCACTCTACTTTAAAATTTAAGGCCTAAAAGTTGTTTCCATACGGACGGACGGACGGGCCGGGTCGACATGGCTTAATCGATTTTCCTGTCGGTCCCATTCTCATCTCTAAAAGGTTTTAGGGATCTGCGGTGATAATTTCACTGCGTTGCAAACTATACATTAAACTTAATATATCCTGGGTCGGGTAGCTCGAAATAAGACATGGAAAAATTGGTTTTTTTTCGTCGGAAAATTCTGAAAATCGCCACTACTTTGACATGTGCTAAAAGTTTTCAAAGGCCTTATTTTTTTAGCCCGTAGAAGTTTGTCTTATAGCAACAAGTATCATTGAAAGATTTTTTTAAACATCCCGAGACAAAAAAAAAAGTCGGGCTAAGTATAGGCGAAGAGTTACGCTAAGCGTACATTTTTTTGGGAATGGCTTGGTAAATGAGATGATGGTATATTTCCTAATAACACTCTTTAGATTGCAAGGGTTGCGTTTTTCGTTCAAAATTAATCGATGACATCTCGCGTTCTAGTACAATTGTGGACAATTGTTCAAACTAATATTTTGTTTAATGCTGTGAAAGGTTTGAGAATGATTTTATTTAATTCCTTAGAGCCATTAGAGCATAAAACTGGGACATTTTAGTTCTAGCTCCCGCAATATTGCAGTTTTTGCAATTGCCCCCTTTCTCAAGTTTTGCTGATAAAAAATACTTTTTGAAGCGACTCATAAACGCTCATAATAAAATTGGTGAATTGCTGATTGAGTCTTCAGAAGTTTCAACCGAAGATATAAGTTAAAATCTGATACTTTTACTTTTATTTGTAATTTGGTTTGATCTAAAATGGTGTGTCCAAAAATTTCCTTAAGCGATCCAGCACAAATGTTCCTATTTTCTAAAAAAAAATCCTTTGTCTTCATTAAAAATTTATTGAATTTAATTCACCATTTTAGGAGCTATATAAAAAGTGCACATATTCATCTTTTTCTATTAACTACGATTTGTACCTTCATTCTATTCCATGAGGTATGAATGACTAATAGACGTCTCATTCAATTAAGACCGGTTAAATTATGCAAAAACCTCTAACATGGCTTCTTGTTAGTGTTTACCTAGACAAAATTCATTGGTTTGGTGTTAGAAAAACAACTCTAATCTCTATGGTGTATACAAAAGCAAATTATCATGGCTCATAACTCATTTAAAATTCAACATTTTATTAACACTGCCACTTTGAATTTAAAAATAAAAATTAACAACTTAACAAGTTGTTAGATACTTAATGATTCATAGCATTTGATATGACGGAATTTCCCCCAAAACGCAGTTATTCTAAACATCCTTTGTTCTAAATCGTTTCTTCCTAATTTGCATTAGAAATTCCCCCCCCCCAAAAAAAAAAGCATTCAGAGTCAGTATATGTATATACTTACTCAATTCATTAGCACCTCGCTGATACGGATCTAGCGTGTCCAACTGAAGATCGGCAAAGGTTTGCAACTTCTCATAGCCATAGTTGAGGAGATCACGTTTGCAATGGTTAACTGGAACAGTTCGGCTATCTGGATTTGTTTTACAATGATCGCTCACTTGCTTGGCAAATGTTGAATACAAATAAGACATCTGCAAAAACACAAGCAAAAGAAAAACAATAGAATAAATAAAAAGATACATTTGTATTTCGTTGTGTTGGTGTGTCTTTCCGCAGGTGGATTTTGAAAAAAAAAAGAACAGATACAGTTCTTTGATCTACAAATCTACATTTTCCACACAAGGTAAATCAGTATACCTGTGTGAAAGCCATCATCCAGTGGCCAAAAGCCATGGAAAGTCTGTAATAGCGTGTGAGCAAATCGCTGATGAGGGTGATGAGTCAGGTAAAAAAGATAGATGCGCATGGAACATCCGATGACTTGATGTTGGCTCTATAAAGTGTATAGCACACAGCATGATTTATGTTAACCAACGGTTGAGTAGATATTCTAATTTAAAATTTTGTGAAATCTAAAGCTAAACTGTAGGTAGTGTGTTACGTGAGTGCGTGATATGTATCTCAAATTACATCGTGGTACAAGTGGGTGAATTAGTTCTACCGGGCTTTGGTGGGGTTTTTTTCCAATCGGCTTGTACGTGCTTGATGGATACTTTTTGTTTACATCCGTAGTTCTCATATCAATATGGGTTTTGTTTTCGAATAGTTGACGGCACACTTCGAAATGGGGAAAACCAATATTATTATTATTATTACTTTTTTTTTGACAGATGACTTTTATGTTTGTTGACTCTTACAAGTAGTGCATAGTCCAAGGTAGACGATAATAATAATCTTTCTGTGGGTTCAAATATGCCAGACGGAAATGTTTTTTTAGGCTCAAAAGAAGCACGAAATAAACTTTACCTTTTTGTTTTAACTTGGAACAGCCTTGAACTTGATTTTTACCACTGGAATTCAAAAATTCTTTGTTTATTTAAATCCTAGATGAGGCTCTATTTTTTTTTTTTTTTTTTTGAGTAAGGGCAAATTTACATAACTTGTTCTGTATTGAATAAGGCGCCGCGCCATATCGTAAAATCTAGATTAGCAAGGTAGTAAACAGTTTATGAACTTATTTTCACGTTTTTAATGCGACTGATTCGGGTTTACGTTTTAGAGCTAAAACGTGCAGTGCACATTTCGGAAATTTGTTGTTGATGGTAAACAAAAAACAGATAGAAGAGAGAGGGTGTTTTTTGAGATTGAACAGTGTGTAAACGGTATCACTGGTACGTTTGGTTAGATCTTTGCAGAGATCTTTGATATTTGGCGAGTCATTTTACGGAGATACAGTTTTTTTAAGTATAGACATTTTCTCTTGCACTCATTTCTTTAATTAATTTTGTTAAAATAGTTTCAAACAGTGACAAAATTAAATCTTTCCTTAGAAATATTCCTTATGTTGCTCTTAACTTTAAGACTTAGGTATTCCACCTGAGCTCATCTTTTATTTATAGACATTTTCAATATACATTTCTGAACTTTAGACCGTAAAATAATCGGCAAACTACTTTTTCTTCCAAAAATTTATGTGAATTTTGACTTAAAAAATAAACCTGACTCAAAATTTTGTGAGGTTATATTATTAATTGGTGGAGTGGGTGAAATGCATCTGGAGCAATTATATATCTGTGGTAGGGGCAACTGGATCATAATGTTCCATGACCAACATAAAATTTTAGATATAAGTTTTAAAAACATCGTTATTGATGTTTTCGATGACATCGGAACCATTGATGAGTCGAAAATGGTTGCCCCTTGGTAATTTTATTTAATGAACCGAGAAAGCATAGGGTTTATGCTGGTTTTATCCTCCTGATTATTTATACAGCTCCTGCAAAACAGTGGGGATACACAGAGGGTTAAATGAAACGGATTTTAAAATATGATACATTTGCTGATTGGAATGCAGTTCGTTTTCGACGTTAAAGGGATTTGAAAGAGGGAGTAAGTATTTTAGAAAAGTATTTTAAGTATTTTAGAAAAAATATCTTCATTTATCTTGAGGTATGCTTTTGAGCTGACGCGACGATGCAAGCCGGTGTAGAAATAAATTCCCTTATCTTTCAAAAAATGTTGCATCTAGCCAAAAGGATATGGTTTGGTGGGCGCGTGGTGTTGCAGTGGTGTCAGACTACCACTATGACCTGGGTTCGAATTCCGACTAGGGGAAAAAAAAGTTTTTTCGCTGTACCACCTCCGGGAAGGTCTGATAAACCCTAAGAGAGTACCATTTGTCATGAGGAACACCTCTCAATTAATTTTTCGGAATCGGAATCGGCGAAAAATTGTAGGTCTCCTCCATGTGTGTCAAAAACCCTGTAATGCACAAAGCATCAGATATGGTTGTAAGAAATCAGACGTTAGCTCTTCCAAGCATTAAGTGCCAGCTACTTTTTATACCCGACGCAGGGTATATTCATTTAAATACATAGTTTGTAGCAGAGTGAAATAATAACCATAGACCCCTAAAATCTTTAAGAGATATGACCGAGACTGACAGGTGAATTGATAAAGCCACGTCCGTCCGTCCGTAGGTATGCAGTTTTGAGGTCTTTAAAATTGAGCCTAGAAACTGAAACTCACAGTGTTGCTTGGTTCTTTGCGGATCTTCGAATTGAGAAGATCTGTTCACAATTGACTTGAATGTTAGACAACCTCAACCAACCGCATTTATTCCAAAATGCCTTTGGTCAAGTAAGATAAGGCATATTAACTCACATTTTGATACAGAGTAATAGAGGCCAGAAGTCTTTACTTAGACAAAAGTTGGGCCGCCCACACCATTGACCGTGTCCACTTTCCACATGTAATGTCCACTTTCAAAATTATATGACGAATATTGAAGATACTACCATTTGCTAAGTTTGTTACATACAAAGAATTGTGCCCCGCCCACTTTTAGGGGGCGTTTTTAGGGAAAATCTGTTTTTTAAGTATTATCATTTTCTCTTGATTCCAACAAAACTGAATTAATTGATTTTAATTTTCAGCCCACTTTTTATAGGCGTGGATTCAGGCAAATCTTTTAAATTTGGTATTGGAGTTAACGGGTAAAGAGCGTCGGGTACTTACAGACGAAGTTTTGCACTAACTTACTTGTGCTTTTAAGTTTTTTTTTCATGATAATGTGTCAGGAATTCAATTTGGTCAAAAATTGGTCAAAGTCTAACTTAAGAATCTTTCGGTTTACTTTTTTTTTGCGGTATTGATCTAAAACGAATAGCTGCTGCTAAGCCTTTTTGCTCAAAAGGAATGTTGAGCAAATAGGCTTAGCAGCGGGCCTAATCATAGCTATAATAGAATTGCATCATTGAAAATTAAATTTTTACGATTTTAGACTTTTAAGCTTTAAGACGTTGGCATTTATCGGTATAAAACAAATCTTATAAGCTACAATTTTTTTTAACTTTTTTTTTAACTGACTATAACCGTGATCATTGCAATCGATTTTTGTCAGTAAAATAATAAAACTGAGTTTAAGCAAAAGTTACCATGTCTCCACCAGGCACTAACCCTCAATTTATATAAATCTCTATTAAGTCCTCTACAAATCACGCGTTTTACCATACAAATCTAGATCCTTTCGGCAAGCGATTAAAAATAAATTCTCTCATAAATCCCATTTACCCTGTTTACAAACCAATTTTCTGCACGTTTGTAACAGTTTGAAAATCAAAAAAAGAAACTGAAACTGTCCCTCTACAACAGATCTGCCACAAGAACGTTTTCTATTGTGATTTTTTTAGCAAAAAAAGTTTTTCGCTCCTGGGAAATGACAGCGCCACGCTGTTTTGAGAGCCGAAATGACAGAAGCAGAGTGTTTGTGTCAAATTAATCCTATATTTGTCAGGTGGAGCCACTTTGGGATTTAGTTTTAATCGGCTCCCGATAGTCCCCTTTAAATAGCCGGTGGAGACATACTTACATGCTTTTTTTAAGAAAAAAAATTTGTAAGTCAAAAGCTTGCTCAGTCGCGTAAAAACTTGAAAACAAAATTTTCAATTATGCAAACTAGAGATGTCTCGAATATTCTATATACTAGTTTCAATATTCAATATTAAGGCGAATAGTTCATAATATTGAATACGAAAAAATAAAAATCACCAAAATTTAAGTCAATTTAATTGGGTTTAGTTTGGGTTAATTTAAATTTTGAGACAAAACCAAGTTGCCCGTGCTACAAAAATGTCACTTTTAACCAAAATTTGTTGTGATTTGACTCACACATTTTCTGTCAGAGTTTACGAAGTTCAAAAAATAAAGAATTGGCATAAGAAATAAGATATTTATAATAATTTGCACTAAAGCAGTATTTGCAATGCTTCACCCGCCATTATTATTGAATATATTTTAACCTTTGTCTAAAGGCAGGTCTTTTATTTACGACTTTTTTCATGCGCAATTTTTCCGGCACCATAAAGAAAAGCCATTTCTTAAAAAAACAGTGTAGGTAATCTTCTCAAAATAATTTAGAAACGACTTCGCCTTCAGTTAATAGAGTTCCCTAGGAGATGGATAGGGGACAGCTCACGAGGTATATGCCATACTTAAAGCTAAAATTACTCGATGTGGAAAACAGCCTTAAACAAATCCAGGAGTGTCTGCCTGTAACTCCCTGAAACGGTCGTAAGCTATCCAATAGCTTGGGCCAAGGTATTAGCGTGAGCCAAACTACGAGTCAGATCGTAGAGGCATGACACTTGCGGAAAGAAGTTTTGGTGTTTTAAGCTGCGTTTTTTGTTCCAGTAATGCTAAGAAAACTGTTTGATGTCGATATGAAGTTTCTTCTAAATGTTTCTGTTTCAGATGTGTTGACTTGTTTTAATGCTGGTCATAACCTTTGTATTGCAATTTCGAATAATCTTTTTTTTTTTTTATAATTGACTCGCGATCAAGGGGTTACAAACTACCCTTAAGATGCGTAGCACATCGCGAGAGGAGAAAAGATTTTGAGGAAAGATAGAAAGATAGTAGAGAAAAGTAATTCTCAATCTAGCACGCAATGATGAGCCAGTATTGAACATGAAAACTCTGCAAAGAAACACCAAAGATTACCCCCGCAAGTGTTATGCCTTTACGCAGAAAAGCAATGATATAACTAGGAGAGTATTTCTTCAAAATATCTGGCATGCACCTAATTGTTGTCCATTTTATTTGCATACTTGCATACATGGAAGAGAAAGAGGCGTTTAATATTCGGCCGACCCTAACCTGGATAACAGACGCCGACCAGAAAGCCGCTCATTTTGAGACAGACACTCCTGGATTTCTTGTTTGTTGCTGATTTTGGTCCGCCCCGGATATGTTCAATACCGGTACCCAGCATATCTGGTAGGCATCCCCCTATCCGCCACCTGGGGAGGCGCCCAATTGGGGACCAGCAACCCCAGAAGGGAAAGGGATCTTGCTTTATAGAAGTGCATTCGGAGAACTGAAGAGCAATTACCGAGAAGGAAAATTTTCGGAAGGAACAGATTTATGTGGCGGTTAAAAATTTCATCAATGTCTAAGCTTTCAGAAGCAGTTCAGAGTTTGTGAGTGAGAAACTAAAGATATCGACCCAAATAAATGTACCATTAAGAACGAAATAATTTCGTAGCCCATTTGGGTCAACCATAAGAATTTATTACCGCAATAAGCCTCAATTTTGCTTCCAGGAAAATTAACTTTTTGCTTTGTCGACACTTCTATTTTCGGCATTATTCCATTTGACACAGAGTTTGATTATTTCCGGGAGCAAAATGTCTACAAGGACCTGTTTTATAAATCATATAAGATTGGTTTCGAAATTTATTTACTTATTCGGTTTTGTGGATTTTAAATACCACAAAGGCAGAATTGAGAGTTCGGAAATGAGAAGAGTAATTTCACTTCTAGTGTACCATGCGCTAAAATTTGTATCTGCATCCATTCTTTTCATTCTAGTAGTGGTATGTGCGTTTGTTTTATTCGTTGGGAGTAGCAATAAAAGTGTTCAAATCGCAAATTACGAAGACTTTATAATCGTTTTTGGTCGAATGTTGGTGTCATTTACTATAACCTCAAACTATATAAAACAACGAACAAAGATCATATCAATTGTGAGGGAAATGTTGAAAATTGGCAAATTACTGAAGACATTAACACATTCGTCGTTATACTTTTATCGTAGCTTTAAAGGACTTTTGGTTGCAAAGATCTTTGCTTCAACTGTGTGTGTGGTAATCTATGTGATCTACAAAAACTATATTTTGATAAAACAATCACCAAATTGGACATCAAAGGACATTTTGATAAAAATTGCTACAACAATATGGGAGAGTTACCTTGAACTCATGAATTTGTTATCGACTCTAACATTTGCATACTCGCAGTTGGTGCTTATTTGCTTTTTTAAGACAATCAATGATATTTTAGAAACATATGGTTCGAGGAAACAAAAGCATGCCGCAGTGAACTTCAGACAATTACTTTCGCTATCGTATCGCATTCATCGAATTAAAATGGAAACGGACGTTGTTTTTTCTTCAATAATTCTATCGATTTATATAAGTTTGGTTGAAGATACTTACATTATGTACAAACTACTAAGGAACAATTCTATTAAAGGATATATGAGAACAATCTCAGGAGCATCCGAGAAATTCAATATTTTATATTGTTTGTTTAGCTGTTTGGTGAAAACGTATGATTTGTACCTTATCGGGCGACTGTCGGAAATGCTGATTAATTCAAGGAACAAATGTGAGACAAAAATTATGGAACTTTCTTTGAAGACCATCTTCTTCAGTGACTTTAGTTTAAACAAGGAGGCACGTTGTTTGAAAATCGGCGCTTAGCCTGTAAAATATTTATGAATACTTATATTTTCTTCTTAACAGATTGATCTGACGCTTATCAAAGGTAAAACTTGTTGCTTAGAAACCATGGCCTGCAGCAAAGTCAATATTGGTCCAACATTTTCGCTGGATTTTATTACTCGCCTCCTTTTTTGTTGTGCAATATCTTTAAAATTTGCTCAAAGTGATATGATCTTCCATCTCCAATCATCATACTCATCTTCTTAGACATTATAATATATTTTCTTAATTTAATTTTTATTTATTGTGCATTTCTGAATTATTGGCAAGAACTGGTCAACAGAAAAGTAAGTTAATCAGTTTAAGAGAAGTAAATGTTGAGTAGGCTCTCGAGGAAGAACCTTACCAGCCTCCTGTCTCCCTTCGGTTATATTTCTTCCTTGTTTATTGCTTACATCGGCTCATACCTTATTGAAGTCAGGGAACAAAAAAATCACTTAACCCAAGTATCCAATTGATCATGCAATGTACGTGCCTTTCGTAATTGGCAGGGGTTTCTTCACCAAGTCGCAGAATCTGTACAAAAAAATAAATACACAACTCATCACCATACAATTGTAAGTTTTTTGTCTCCCCAATGGAAAGGTGTCTCAGAAAAGAGACATGATTTTCAATTGTGTTTTCTTAAGCCAAGCACTTCTAGTCGTCTTCAAATACCAATTGCTTGACAGTTTGCCTTTAAGAGTTGGCCAATAGCACATATTTTGTTCACACTTTGAAGTCTTCATTACAATCTTTTGAAGAGAGAAAAAACTCCTCAAAATTGAGTAATTACCAGAAAGAAATTAGGTATGCCAGTGGGTATGTGTGTACCTACAACTACTCTATGAACCGTGATGTTTGTTCCCACGATCTAAAAGAAAACAGAGGAGGGTTGTGTCCAATAGTGACAGAGTTTAGCAATTTTGGTGACAAGCAATTCCATTATGATTTAAACTGGTAAAAGTATCAATTTTAAGCGCATCCTCAGATTTCCAGAGAGTGGAATTTCGACAGCTGGAGAATCGCTATGTACAACACTATGGTTCGTGCCATAGTCAATAGTGGTGCCGTGACATTGTGACAAGCGTCATTGAGCCAAATATTAAAATTTGGCACAATGACGCTTTTGAAAGTGACATCTTCAAGCGGCTTCACATAGTGCCCGATTCCAAAGAAATCGGTCTTCTGACTTTAAAAATAAATTCGTAATCAATTGATTTAAGTAAGGAAACATCCAGAACAGGCCTCTATAAGCTAACTCTCAACAGGTGTGATGGAATGACCACTCTTTGCCATCTTTTCGATAATCTTTTTTCCCCAATCCAAACCTAATGGATTTTCGAGATTTAATTCAATAGTTTTCCACTCTTCACGCCTAGGGCCACTCTTCTTGAGCATGTATAATTATTGAACTGTGCGCTACTTAATGCAAATTGAAGAAATATCCACGAACGGCAGACATTTTAAGGCCTACATGCGCCAAACTAATTCCCCTTATTGTTATAACTCAATATTTTTTTTGGTAAAAAATATTATTCGAGGTAAGTGTGCAGATACACTCGTCGTAGTGTTAATTGCTTCCAGCCGACGAAAGACGACTTCATTTTTTTTTCTGCTTTTGACTGACGAGTAATGTTAACGCTTTTTCTTACGAAATTTTCCCCATGAAACGTGAGGTTTTTTTTTTTTTGAATTTTGGTTCGTTTAACACATTTCTTTCCCCAAAATAATACCAAAACTAAATAAGGCGAACAAATATGCTTGATCAAATAAAAAAGATTTAACACTTACATTCGTACTCAACGTAAAAAATAAAAATACTTTTTTTCATTGTTAAAAAACGCCAGGCGGGTATAAGGGTAATGCCACGAAAAATAAAAGAGAAATAAGAATGCCAAGGACTCTTGTATTATAATAGTGGTTTCATTAGATATGACTACTTAAGCGGGTGTTTTGAAATTTTTTTTTTAAATTAATTCACGAGTCTATACGGAATCTCAATAATAACGATGGAAATTGAACGCTACTATACATTTCAATTAGTGGTTGTTTGCCTTAAGTGCGATGCAATGGTCTTATATTGTACCGTATGCTCTTGTAGCGTTGCGAATTTATTTCACATCAATGGCGGTGAATTGTGCTTAAAGCCTTCGATGGTATTTATTGGCTTATTTTTGGTGTTTAAACACACGTGCTTCTTCGATGGTTCGGGCTAGGTCTGCTGAATATTGATTTGGGTTGGGTGCCTTAGTGGATTGAAAGGTAGGTATGGCCTTTAAAGTATAGCAAATCAGAGTCAGGCATTAAAATTAATCGAAAGATGTTTGCTTTGCAGGGTTAAAAGATTTGTGCTAAAATCTGTTTTGTATAAAAGTAAAGTAAAAGAATGTAATATCACGTTCTTGCTACAATAGGTTGTTTCTTCTGCGTTATTCAATACCGTGCACATCGGTATAGTTTTTGATCATGCCTGCATAGACTTAGACATTTACTTATTTTCTGGAAGCCTTCTTGATTTATTGATAGTATTGCTTCTTGATAGTATTGCTCGCTCGGCTGGTCTCAGGATGCAATTTTCTCTCAAAGTGTTGAGATTCTTCTTATACGCTCCTACCTTTAAAGGGCTAGCGTATAAGAAGCTGGTTTTTTTTTATATCTTATGTTGTGTTCAGAGCAGCCCCTATCTTTTTGTGGGATGTTGCAGCAATATTCATACTGGGTTTGGAATCAAATGATGGGACCTACGACTTTGAAATCAGTATGAGATATAGCTAAGGGTGATCTTGAATAAAAAAGAACACTGCCTGAACTGCACTGAGGCTTCTCTTCACGACTGTTGTTTTTATACCCTATCCAGGGTATAAACCCATTAAGTTTAATGCATAGTTTGTGAAGCAGTGAAATAATCCCTGTAGACCCTTAAGACATTTCAAAGATATGAACGAGACAGGCAGGAGAATTGATTAAGCCATGGCTGTCCGTAGCTACTCTTCTCAAGCTACAGGTCGTAATTTTTGAGCTAGACAACTGAAATTACGTAGTCGCACTGAGAATCTAATTCGTGGGATCAAGGTTGGAAATCAGATAAATTCGCCCACAGAAACGCCCACTACAGGCTAATAGGCTATAGGCTTATAGGTTAATACTTAAATTTAAAAAATGCATTTAAATTATTGGCCAAAAAAGGGTCATAAACAAAAATTTTAATGGACGACCAAACCTTCTGAGAACCAACACTGACTTGAATCCCTTTTTGATTTTAGCCCGTGGCAACATTGCCAAGATGCAATCTGAGATGCTGCCTATGATGTGCTGGGCTTTACAGGACTGCCACAACGAAACCCCTGGTTTGACGATAAATGCCGCCAGGCATATGCAACTCACCAAGAGGCATATAAAGCGGCAGGGGCAAGAGATGGATTCTACGAACAGATGAAGGAAAATGAACATCGAAAATAAAGAGAGAGAGCACGAGAAGTGCGCGATATGCTAAAACAGAAATGACGTTTGAAAGTCCTGTAAATAAAGAAATAAATAGAGTGGCGCAACAGCTAGGGTTGAACCAGAGCCAACCTCTCAATAATGTATGCTGTGTGTGGTGATTTCTTTCACATACAAGGGGACCTACAATTTGTCGCCGAATCCGAACAGCATTTTAAGAAGTTTTTCAAGACAAATGATACGAAGGGCATGTCAGGCACTCGCGGAGGTGAGGACCGTAAAAAAGAACGAGTTTTTTTTTAAACATAAAGTTAACATGGTCATGGGCTGTCTTTTCGCCACTTGAGTCTTTTTTTACTCAGGTGGCGATGGCAGGATTCGAACTCAGACCCCCGGCGAAGTAAGCACACACACCAGGACGCCACGGCACCCACGAAAGTCCTATCAATGGGTTAAAATAGCCTGCCAAGAGTAGGTATAAAGTTCGAGAAAAACCATAGTGGAGTTGCAGTCGGTGCTGAGGATTTGATAAGAACATGTTCTGCTTCAGGAGCATGCACCAGATCATGTACAAGATCTGGTAAGCCGAAGCATGCCCGATGCCAACTGCAGAGGGATCATTCTCATTAAAATCTCTTCTGCTGTGCTGTGTGAACTCCTACGGCCATTTGTCAACAGTCTGCTAGATCCATATCAATGTGGCTTAACCCCGAAAAATCCACCATGTGAATAAAATATTCACAATGCAGCAGATCTCGAAAAAGAAAAAACAGCAATTCCAAAGTCGATAACCAACCGCTTACACCTATAGAAACGAGCTATAGGGCAATGAAGCTTTGAAATCCAAGGTAAGCTCCTTTTTTTGCGCAGGATTATGATGGAATCTCACGCTGTACCGTCTAGATGGGTTAAGTGCTCACCAACAGCTGTGACGCCAAAAAAGGATTTAGACAAGGTGACGCGCCATTGAGATCATTTCTCGCGCCAGAGGCACACTATGTCCAAAGACCGTGCAATAATTCGCATACGCAGACGACTTAAAAACACATTGTGATACAATTGAAGCCTCCGTGAGACTGGGGATGTAAACGGCGAATATTGGGTTATCAGTTAGAGAGGAACAAGTTCATGCTGCCACCAAGAAGAGAGACCCGACCACCGTCTTCGACAAAATATCAGCATATAAAGAGCTGAAGCTTTGAGATAGTCATGGACTTTGTTTACCTGGGTTCCGCTAAAATTAGACAATTTAGAAATTTAACTCGAATTTAACATCGATTGGCAACGATGCTCCTTTAGGCTTTGAGTAGCAAAATTGAATAGCAAAGCCCTCTTCCGAGCTGCTTAAGTGCTCATTTAAAATACCCCCATTATCCCACACCTATTTTACGGTGCAGTAGCATAGACCCTTTTCGGCCCGGCCCGAAAAATCTTGGCGCCTACCCTGCAGAGACGGCGGAGCTTAGAAGAGCGCTGAACCTCAGGTGGTGAATGTAGGTAGAAGGAGATCTCAGCCGACTTCGTATGAAAAACTGGAGACGTTTAGCCAAAAACAGAGCTGACGAAACTTGTTGGTTGAGGTCCAAGTCCACTCCGGACTAAAGCACTAGTAATTTTGCTACTCTCGGTTTTGGAAAAGCTCATCATAATTCCAGTGTTAAATTTTTAGTTCCATTGAAG
This sequence comes from Neoascia interrupta, assembly GCA_947623515.1. NCBI lineage: Eukaryota > Metazoa > Arthropoda > Insecta > Diptera > Syrphidae > Neoascia > Neoascia interrupta. The sequence continues at coordinate 19,232,198 of OX392462.1, read as the reverse complement.
TTACTTCCTTAGAAAAACATTATTTTGTAAGTTGGATGGGACTTCCATCCACTCCCAGTTGCCCGAAAACCAAAGTGCGTCCGTTGAGCAGTGCCTTTCCTTCTTCTTTATTTCTACATATTGGAAGTACATTGTAAAAAAATTAATAGCATTCGCTAATTCACCTTAATGACACAGCTTAATTTTAAGTACATTCGTCTAGACGTAAATCACTCCTGCTTCTGCTTGCATTCCAAAGCCATAAAAAATGTTAACCAAATTTTTCGAAGCGTTTAAAATAAAGTACCAACCTAATGAAGCTAATTGCTTCTCATTCGTTTCTTTTGATACACACTTAACGAAGTTTAAATATTTAAATAAATGTTTCTTTTTTCTTACAATCAATCTCTGGGTATATACGAGTGTTACTAAATCTGGCTGTCCATTAGATACTCATCACCTCTTGATGTCTGACGACTTAGAGATCAGATTTTTTTTTTTGCTGAATTCTTTAATTTTTTTTAGAAACTTTTGTCATTAGAAATCCCCAAAACAAATAAGCAAATCCTGTCTCGGTCCTTGACAAGATTTCATTAAGTTATACAGACACATTGGCATTTCACATTGAACTTGATACAAGTAAGAAACTCGTTCTGGTACCAAAAAAAAAACTTTCGTCACGGTGAGTTAGCAATATTGTCGATTTTATTTAAATTAGTTTAATGAAATCGGATTATTGCTAAAATATGCACTGAAAATTAATATTTTTACTTTGATTCTACATTTTGGTAAGAAAAGAGTATCCCATTTCAAGTCACATATTATAGTTTTTTTTTGAGCTAGCTTCATATATGTATCTAATTGCAAATCGCCATACAATTCGTATCACGTACACTTGCATAGTATCTTTGACAACAACATATGCCATATAACCTTATGAAATACTCTCTCATTACGATTTAAGTCGAAGAAAATTGTCAAATCTGAGTACGGTTCGCAATCGTTCAAGGTGCTGGTTGAACACATTTTTTACGCTCGCAGACACCGCTGTTAAACAAAATGTAAATGTTTCAAGTGACTATTAAAAAAAAAAGTTCAATCGTTTTTTTTTCTGCATTCAAAGCTAATCAAAGTGCCAATGGCTTTAAAGTAGCCAACTATCAAGATCACAAGAAGAGATCTTTGACATTTTTATTTTGGCATAAAACGTCTGGCCAAAGACATAATGCCCGATGGGGGTGCCCCAGGTTGGGACATTGAAACAGGCGTTTACTTCAAATTCGTGTCAATTGTGATTGTTTGGCTAATTTAAATGTATATCAATGGAAATTTGACAACTTGCAATGGTGGCAATTGGCTTAACTATATGGAGTGGATTGGGAAGGTTACTGATTTGGTACACAAAATTTAGATAATATTTAGGCACATATATTCTGCGATTTTTAGAAAGTTAACCCGGGAGTAAATATTTGAAGGACATAATTATTCTGCCTAATGAAGAGTTCTGGAGACGCTATTGACCTGTAGTTTTTAAGCAGAATGAGTATACTTGCCCTTTTATTCTTAAGATCATGATACGAGATTCACGTGATCTAACTCAGAGAGGTGCACCACGCCGTTAGGCTGATACAGGCTTTAGACCAAGATTGTGCATCCATCTAATTATCATTCTTTCAACAATTCAATTTAAGCTTTCTTAAGTACTTTTGAGCATGCCCTGAAAACTCATTTAATCATTTGAATAATTGTTTTTTACATCTCAGCGAGAAAGTGTACTCCACCGCACAATTGACATTTAGATAAGCGAAAATCAAGAGCAACAACAATGTAACACCCTTCTCGGCTGAGCTCATTAGCAGAGGCTGAGGCCTCTGCTGAATTGCAAAACTATTTCTTTAAATGTAAAATTAATTACGCTGCCTTAAATAAGCCCACACATAAACTTTCTTTCTTTAAGATTGATTTGTGCCAAGATGCGTGCGAAAGTGAAAGTATTATTATGCTGTTTTGGATTAACTATTCAATTTGGCTGGTAAATTGATAAGATTTGATTTCGTGACAGCTTGTCGCCCCCAGTAAGTGGATGTTAAACAAAAACACAAAAAAAAAAAAAAATAGATAAATTAAAAACAAGAAATAAACAATTTAAGTGGAATTTGCAATTATGGTAATCTTCTTCATCTATAATTAAATAGAAGAAGTAGAAAGCAAACATCGAAGAGGGCATTTTTTTAATTGTTTGATTTATTTAACTTTAGAGACAGGAGTGTTTGATTAGATTTAAAGGAGCTACTATATAACAGGGGACACAAACAACAAATGATGGCTGATGCTATAAGTGATGTGTCCCATAACATCAATTGGTTCAACGGAATTTGAGGGACATCATGTACTTGAAGACAATTTTTTTACACAATCAAAATACTCCTTAAGGACGTTGCATACAATTTTGTTTTTACACAATTCAAAAATCAGCAACTTCATTCATAAACGTTGAGACTATTAAACTATGAGAAAATCCAGGCTAAGAGCTGTGTAAAGGAAAAGTCACAGTGGTCACAGTGTTGAACAGCTCTTGTAATTTACTGAACTTTACGGTAAAATTAAATTTTCGATTTGAGAAACATTAAACATAAAATAACGTCAGAAATGCGGCTCAAAATTTTAGGCCAGGCATGAAGTAGTCATTGGATGTCAATTCACAAGAAATGGAAGTAAAGCTGTCACCACTATGACCATCAGCGGCAAGTTATTCCTCTATTTTGCATAGCTTTTTGTGCCTTCCATAATTGGAAAATACAGGTTTCCAGGGCACGTTGATTAACTATTTAGGTGATAGACGAAACTAAATTTTGCGTGCGAAAAGGGTTCTACTTCGAGCTTTTATAGAACTTGTTTGACTGACATGTCTCATTATATAATTTTTAAAACAATCTATAGGTACATATACAGCTTGACGCTGCTAAACCTTTTTTTGCGGAGCTACGTTAAACAACTGGTTGCAGGAAGTTTATGCCGCACCGTAGTTGACATTATGGTCGTCATCTTATTCTACCCAGAACGTTAAACACGTATGCTGCACTGTTTGATTGGAAGTAATGATTTAGTCTACAAACTTGTTCTTTTCGCATGAAATCAAATAACATTTTATCATCATCATTAACATGAAAACGATACTATAGATATTAGAATTGAAACATATGGCTATACTCTAATACTAGGTCTCCACCAGCGGGAGAAGATTAAAAATAAATCCCGAAGTGGCCCCACCGGGCAAAATGAGGTTTTATTTAACACGGGAACTCTTTCCTTGTCGTTTCGGTTCTCAAAAGAGAGTAGATACAGATGAGATGTAGATGCAGATTCCCAAGAGCGAGAAAAAAGACTTGTTGTACTAGACCGTTGCATAAATTTTAATAGAAAACGTTTTTGTGACAGATCTGTCACACGTGAACAGCTTCAGTTTCCTTTTTCGAATCTCAAACTGTAACAAAATTATGCAAAAAGGGCTGAATTTGGCATAACAAAAAGATTAGTGAATAGGGTAAAAAATAAATCTCCTCAAAATGAGACTTATGAGGACATTTATTTTTAATCGTTTGCCGAGAGTATTTAAATTTGAACAGTTGATCTCGAGATTTAAGGGATTTTAGCTCAGGATTTATTTTAATCGCGGATAAGTCTCCGGTGAAGACATGGTAATCAGTCGACTCCCACAACTTATAAATATAATGGAGGTTGCCAGGCGGAGATTTGATTGGTATAAGTATTTGACTTTCCATCTTTTTGACAGTTCGGCAAAGCATAGTTCCAAAAATTTCCTACACGATCAAGTGGATACTTAAGGGCATCCTTAAGGGTTCTGACACAAAAATGTCAAGCAGGAATCAACTGACAACGAGTTAAACATACACGTTCTTATGGGAAGCGGTCCGTAGAACGTGTGTATTTCACTGAGTTGTCAGTTGTGTACTTGGACGTAACGAATGCAACGGATTCATTGGGCTGAAGGCATTAAAAATTCAAAGCCATGTAGAGCTGAATCTTTCAACGAATTTTTCCCTCATGGTGATTAGCGAAGTTCTCCGTGGCGCGTCCTCCGGTGGTAAGCGAATTCGTTGAACTTTTGCAACTCTCACAACAATTCTTGCCCAGGCTGATAACATTTGTTATATATGTCCCACATAAAAATCTCTTAAAGGCAGCTTCACAAAAAGGCTTAGTCTTCGCTCCGTCACAATGCGTCGGCTTTGAATTGAAATGACATTATAATAAAATATTTTTTTCGGGAAGTAACATAGAACTAGAACTTCGCTCTGGAGTCATATTACGTAGCATTATGTATTTTCTTTACGATTGTCAAACGAATCGTTAAACCCGAAACATTTAAATCGTATGGGTATGGCTAAGCCATACGTTTTCGATATGGAATCCAATCAAGAAAAAATTCTAATCGGCCTCAACTGCCGGGAACTGGGGAACTGAAAAATAGGCATGACGCTCCAAGATCGGAATCTCAGTGATCTCTTACTTTATACCATAGATCATAATTGGTCCTTCAAAAAAACTGCTTCAATTGGATGGGCCGTGCCGGAAATTTGAAATTATGTTTTCACACCGAACTTAGGTTCGATGAGCATCAGTTCTTTTGAGCAGTATCGTGTCCTCTCTGTTTTTATTTCTTAAAAAGCCTTTGTCCGCCTTTACTAATTTGACCTGTCAATGTCCTAACTTTTTCACTCAAATCATATTTCTACAACTTAACACACATTAAGTACTCGTACTTTCCTCTTAACTTGATCACTTTTTGCGACAATTGTAAGTTTAAACTTGAATTAGGTTTATCTCATTTGCAAATTTAAACCGTTGTTAAGAAAAGTTTGATCAAGCTTTAAGACAAAAATCGGTTTGATATTTGTCGTCTATTTTGTGTGCGAATCTAAATCTATCCACCAAACTCATGCGTTTTGCAGTGTCAGTTGCAAGTTCAACTTTAAAGTCTGAAAAATAAGATGAGGCAGCAAGACATAAACTAAAGAGGGAGTCTGCTGTCATAGTAAATATGCGATTAAGCACTGCGACTGGGTGTTTCCAAAGAGAAAATAAGAAAATAAGCTTTAACTATAAGGAAAAACTTCTAAGCTCTTCTCTCTTCTTATAAGCTCTGGAAATACATGTATGCAAATTTAATGCACATCTTAGCTTTAAACAAAGTAACTAAAGTTTATAAAAATAACTTCAAATTTATTGTCTTATGCCAAAATATTACTGGATAATTACTTGGAAATCATTAACAGCTGTTTATGGTAAAAAATCCCTTAGGCTGAAGCTTTGAATGATAAGGTAGAAGCTATGCTTAAAACTTTTGAATTTTGTCATCTCTCTATCTCTCTAATTAAATAATTTTTCGATGAAGTGTGCTGCCAAGTGGAGAAGTCAAATTACAATCCTCCAGATGAGGAAGTAAAATTTGGAATATGTGAAGATCTAACAATTATTAACACTTCTGCCCAAAGCTGAGAAGCTATAAAATGTGCGAAAGTTTGATCTGCCTTAGGGCCAGTTTTTCAGTGCTGTGCTAAGCTTAGCTTAAGCCTAGGTCTGTTTATTCCGAAATAAAATGCATGTGGAGTTAATTCAGCGAGCATTTTTCAGAGCAGAATTTGATCCGTTAGTAAAGTCCGCAAAATGTTCGACTCTCGAAATTATGACTCTCTCAACTCTCACTTTACATAGAAAAACACAGGAAAAGAAGTTCGAGTTGCTCTCAAATGTCTTTTTTCATAGGAGCATGCAATGCAACAGCCATATCAAACAGATAAAAACAGACAAAGAAGTTCAAACTATTCTCCAGACTTTGATCCAGGATTAACTCACCAAATGTGTTGCATTGCCCAGATCAAAATTGACAGAAAAACTCATTTCTGGCTCAGTTTAACTCAGAAACTCGGATAAACTCGTCTTGAAAAACCAGCCCTTATAGGAATAAGTTCGCGTTTTCGTAAAACAGACTATAAGAAACAAAGTAAAATGAATGTATTTCTTCTGTTTTCCTGTTTTTTGCATCAAAAATTGTCACAGCATAAATAAAATAAGCTGACCATATCGTAGATAGGAGATGGGAAATGTCACATGTGGCTTTTTACTATTTTTATACGAAAAGGCAGAATATTTTCTTTGAATATTTCTGTAGATTTAAAATTACTTTTTATGTTTTAAAACATAAAAAAAAAAATAAAATTACTTTTTATGTTTTAAAACATAAAAACTAATATCTATTTTTTTGCATACCTACTCGGTTTGACGGAGGCTAAAACTGAAACTAAAAATAAAAATGAAAAAAAAAAACAAAAACAGACGAGTCTTTAAAGCAACATTCTGGCTAGATCGCGGCTATCTAGACTACAAGAGCATAAACCTAAAAGGGACTAGGTTTTTTAGACTTAAAAATCTCATTGTAATTATTTTTGACATCCACCGTTTATTCTTTTCCCTAACGGTCTAAGCAGTTATGTTTCTTGTAAAACAAATTAAGAGTTATTTAACTACTTTTGTAACATCTACAAAAAAAAATGCTCAATTTAGCAAAACCTCATTAAATTGCCTTAATATTTATCAGTAGTGGAGACATTTACGACTTCCTCTATCTTACTGAAGCAACGTTAAGAGTCATGAAGGTACTTAGGTATACCTGTGCATTTCTTCGAACTGAAACTTACGTGCAACAAGTGTGAAATTAAGTCTTTAGTCCGGCCTGCAATAAAAGAAACTTCATTTCATATGTCCCTTATGCATACTTGAAGTCATCCAAGTCACAACTCAGCTGATGGCTACTTCGTCATTGGGTACTTAAATTATAAATCACCAGCACATCATTATGTAAGACGGCCAACACTTGTGTCTTTTTCTTTTGCTTTTATTTGCCGCTGATGATACATTACAGCCACATATGAAGCTATGATAATCAAAGTCAATGGCCCGCACTTTCTTTCAACTTTTTCCAATGAAATTTTCGGAGTTCATTTACCCTATTCGTTGGGCCAACTGCCCATTTGCCATTCGAATTAATGGGTTAGAAAGCTTAGCAATTTGTTTACATGCGCCGAGCGCTTGCTTATGATTTTGATCGCCTTTTATTTGATGGCAAACGATTTTATTACTTCTGGAATATGAATGTTATGGTAATACCTTAGCATGATTCAGCTTGAAGTTATATGAACATAAAATCACAAGCTTTTATTAAAGATTATGACTAAGACAACCTCAAAAGTGTGCAGAAATTAATTTGGGCAAATTCATATCCGCTAAGAAAATTTATAAGTCGCAATAGTGACTGCATAACTGATTGGGTTGTAATAATATTTCAAACTTGTTGATTGAACAACAAACGTCAGCTCATGGTAAACTCTTTTTACATATAGGGCTATAGAAATTGTTATTTATGAATCGTGATTTCTCTTTTAAATGCGACGTTTTCTACTATACCAGGTCGTCCTTAAAAATTTTGTAACTTTAAGGAGTAGCTGTCAACAATGCTCAGGCTAAAATAATGTAACCCGAACGATGCCTGAAACGAAGAACTGATTTTGAAAGGAGCAGGTTCATAAAATTATGCAATCCAACGGTGAGATGATATCCGTGTGTCAACATGTCAATACTTTAATGCATGTAAAACTTACGTGTTTTGTCAAATGGCTAATCAATTAGCTTGAAAATTACCACTTTTAACAACATTTAAATGCATACAATTAAAGTGCAAATAGCCCCAGACTCAATAAACCATATATTCGCTATTGTCAAATGCCGCTGTTTACTTTTGGACAATGAATTTGAGACAGGGTGGTTATTAAATCAGTACCGGCCGACTTTTTTTTATGACACTTATCACTGTGGTGTTTTTTTCTTTCTTTTATTATAAGGCAAGATCTAACATTTGGAAACAAAGAAAATAATATCTAATTTAGGTACTTGCTGTAGATAGATAAATTTGCACAATTTGCCAAAAGCACGATTTCGGTAAATCATTTATTTTGCTTGTGTTTACAAAATACGCTAATAAAATCAATCAGAAGTTATTAAACAAAAACGATGCACAGCGCATGCACTCAATTAATTAAAAACCTATTATTACGAATTTGCAGTCTAAACAATGAAACAAACAAGAGTGTAACGTGTGTTTAAAACGAACAAAAACACAAGTAAGTGATTAAATTAATGATTATATAAACTTCACCTTCTAATATGTCTAGACTGAGGATTTTCATTAAGCGTCAATGTAACGAAGGTACCGAGTACCTCACCTACTCGTTCATGAAAATATTTTCCTTTGTTCGATCGAATTATTCAATCGACGACGATGCGATTGACATGATCATAGATATTTTTAGATGCAGAATCCCGAAGATCATAAAAACGTGAGTCGACAAAGTGTTACACGGACACCAACTTAAGGACGCGACATGTTTTTTTTTTTTATTTTGATGGACCATGTCAAAAGTTTAACGACAAATCATTGAATTTAAAACTTAAAGCTTATTATTTTAAAATAAATAAAATATTTCATTATTGTTAACCTCATACTATACTAGTGTTAACACTATAATGAATTCAGTGTTGAGATGAATACATTATGCTCTGCCTTCACCAACTCGTTGCTCGTGCAACCATTTAGAACGACTACGAGGAACTAATCGTTTAAAGTATGCCGAAGATTGGTGGAGAGGGTATGTGGATAGATGTGAGAGAAAAAGCATTCTTACTAAAAGGCAAGTCATTACAAATGCAGCGTCATGCTGCATTGACGTTGATATAGACTAAACAGGGTGTCCACATAATGAAAAAATAGAAAATTAAAACTTTAAGCCCCTTATAAAACGACATAAATTGGTCTACTTAATTTAACCCAAAGACTTCTAGGGTTGTCATTTACTTGTTTACCTCTTAACTTTGTGGGCTATATAAAGTAAGTAAACACATTATTCTTTAAACGAAACGATTATTCATATTTTAAAACAACAATGCTTTAATACCTCGTATGATGACTTGTTTATAAATTTTAGGTCTTAGAGGTTAAAACAGTTTTTATAGGTACATTATTTCAGTAATATAACACGTCGTTTGCGATATAATCTTTGGAAATTTTTCGTCGTCACCCTGTCCTTCACATAAATCAAATTGAATTTATTATAAAGATCAGAATGTATATACGAGCATGGTTAGTAGGCGATCACCATCACTGTATCCGATGACACAGTCAAACACTCATCGCACCGAAATGAACTTATCCTCACACATATGGGCACGGCTAGTGCTAATAATTTAAATAATAAGCTAGTAAACCTTGTTCTAGGAAGTTCGTACACATTAACCGGGTGGTGCATTCAGTTGCCGGCTTTGCTTATGTAAGTATCACAACTTTATGTAGTGGTATAACGAACTTGAGCGACTGTTTTTTAATTTTTAAGGTTTGCCATTGTTTTGACGTCTTTTCACGATCGCAATATAGTTTTTAATTTGTTGAGGCTCACTTGTTTGTTTTTAATATAAAAACAGTTCGATGTTGTTTTCTTAAAGATTTTCTTAATAAATAATGTCAATATAGAATCAAACCTAGTTCAGCTTTTGCGCTTTGGATATGTTTCTAGTTTTTGCTTTGAAGATTAGTGTCATAATTAAGAAAGTAGGTAGATGACGCATATTTACTTAAATTGTTAAAAACATATTTATGGGGGAAAAACTTCAGAATTGTGAAATACCGACTTAAATTATTAGGAACTTTTGCGATAAAAATATGTCAAAGTCGCCTGGTATTTATAAAGTAGCCTGCTGAACACAAGCTTGGACAAAGAGGAAAGGAAACAAATGGCCTTCATCCTACAAGTGAGATATCAGATAAAGACAGCTTTTGCGATCTTTCATCTTGTTTTTTCAAGCAAGAATTGGATTGCGCATAGATTTATACTGATTCTTTTGTAGTAGGTACACTTACATGGAATGAGACTGAAAGTTTCGTTTGCTTTTCCACTAAAAAAAAGAAATCAATAGTGGCTTCTAAAGAGGGAAATGTGCTCGGGCCTTCAGGTGAGAAAGACATGAATCAGTCCTATCAAAGCACTGACAACGAATAAAGTTTATCCTTTATAATAAAAGGATGAAACCTTTAATACGGATTATTTTTGCACGTGCTACTTTTTCGTAACGTGAATAGCAACACTATGCCGTGTCCTAATGAACATGTATTTTTTCATTGGCAAAACTAAGTGTCATTTTTAAAAAGCTTACTGAACGTATCGTTGCTTATATTGGGGAGCGCCCCTATGGCAAGGCCATACAAAATTAAATTTAATATTGAAAAAGTCAAATTATTACAATTCTGCAACATTACAATGTTGTGGTGTTATCTTAGTGTCATTTTGCTGGCATACTGTTGGCAGTAGTCCGGTTGCGGGTAAAGTTGCCAAATTGAAAAAGAACCCCTCCCTTAAAATATGAATATCTACAAAAAAGTAAAGTGCACTGAGGTGTGCACACTTCAACAGAATGTTAATTTTGATGCTGCAGGTAGATGTTGGACAAGTAGGTCTGCTATCAATTTTGTGGACTGAAATCAAAATATTTGACATTTTGCATTTATAAATTTTTGTCTGCTACCTTTCGTAGATAGTAGGTAAAACGTGGTACAAATCAAAAATAAATTTAACTATTTCCGAATCTGACAGTTGCCGTGAGTTGCTGTGAGCCAAAAAAAACAACTCACGTTTAGGAAGTGCGCAGAGGACATGACGAACAGACAGTGCCATTTTACACCACTGGATGTCAATAAGAAATGTCAAAAGTCAAAAGTGAAAGCATTCGCCAAGTTAATCTCCTTTTTTCTGGTGGATGTACTTTGGGATTAATGTTTAATTTTTTTAAGTTAATCTCCGTTTCACGTGCGGTGGAAACATCCCAGAAGTGGCTTCTTTCTGGTTTATTGTGTGCAGTAGCAGGAAGACTACTGGCATCGGGTTGACTTGTTCAATTTTAATATAACCCTCCACTTAAAGCATACTTCACAACAGGCCCTAAAAGGTGAGGGTTGCCAAAGTTTTCTCTTGGCACGGAGACCAAGTTTTTTTCATAATTCAAACAATGTGATTCTAGCACGTTAAGTAAGGTGTCCAGAGTAAAAATATCCCAAATAGGACACAAAACACTCAGATAGGAAGAGGTATTTTTGAATTGAATCTAAAATACCTCTTCCAATGCAGTTCTAGGAAGAGGTAACTGGAACAGGATCGAATTGCGATCAAACCACTGAAGAAGTATAAGGCTATATTAAACAGCTTAATGCCTTCGCCAGAGCTTTTGAACCTCTTCATCGAACTAACGTAGGTGCCAGAGCTTTCAAGAAAAAAAAACGGATGATGATAATCGTTAAGCTCCTGAAAAATTTATGGCGTATTCTTTTGAACACCGAATCGTGCAACTGGTGTCAAATAACAGGAAAAAATGTTCTTACCTCGTACACCTAAATGGAATCGTGCTCATGTAAATGTTCTATTGAACTCCGAATTTGTTCGGTGTCGAATTTCCGCCGCCGTCGTATTTGACGCTGGAGGCTGATTGTGTATGTGAAGTGACGCTTCGACTTAATTTTCATTTGTTATTTTTTGACTTAAATTATATGAAATCGATTAAAAGTTACTACGCACACTCAAACTACGTCAAAAATAAAAAAAAGCGACGCCAATAAAATCACGCAACGAAATGAAAAAAAAAGTATAAACAAAATGAAGTTAAAGCAATGTGTTACTTAACGCGATGACTGCACCGGTTCAGTATTTGTCGTTCTGTTCACAATGACACCGAGTGTACACCAAGCTGGAATTGCCGCAAACACCGACTATTATTTGACAGCTCGGTGTGACAGTTCAGTGTTCAAAAGAATACGCCATAAATCTTACTGAGTGTAGAAACTGAAGAGGCAGCTACGTGCTGCCAGCAGTAGAAAAGATTGTGACAAAAATTATTTTTATTTTGAAAATAGGCTAGTTGCAGAACAAGCAAATTTCGTGTCACTTAAACACTTAATAAATTAGTATTGAAAAGTGTTGTCATATTCAAGCGTATCAACAGTGAGTTAATTTGACATGCTCCTGTAGGAGGGGTATTCCGGAAATCTTGTATCGTCTCACTGCTGCTACTGGTGTCAAGACAAGGCTGCATCCATTTTCCAAAACCATTCATGTTGGTTATAGTACCTATACCTATATAGGTACTATAACCTACCCGCGCCGTATTATCCTCCACCAACAGAGGAATTTCGATGGATTCCGACACTTTCCTTAAAACAGACAGATGCTTTATGTTGACTGTCATATAGAATAATGGGCCTCTGACAACAAACTTTTGGGAAGAAGCAACCTCAGTTAAAATATTAAGTGTCTACTGATGGTGGAAGCGAACTTGACATTGTCAACTGGATTGCCAATGCAAATTCGGCACTTGGTATGCTCTCCAAAGGATGGAGAAACAATTTAATCAGCTTAAGCTGTGACGTAACATTTTTCTTATGTCGAGTCTACACTGTTATAGGTACAGCGCCTGAAAAGAGACCGCCACTATCACAAAAACGCTGCAAGCATTCGTTAACAGGAGCCTCCGGAATGGGCTAAGAAGCTTATGGCCGTAGCTCGAACAGTAAATGGCACTGGATCGTCCACACTCCTCGAAAAAGTGAAGGTTAAAAGTGTTATCAGATCTGATATGAAATAGAAGGCATTTACAAGATGAGCCGGTTGAACCCGAAGCTCATGGAGTAGAGCTGGGAGAGAGTAGAAATATCAGGCAATTATTGAGAAAGGGGTTTTAAGTCTCTTTTTTTGTCAAAGGAATCATGGAAACATTTTAATTTTAACAAGAACCTCATTACCGCTTAAAGGTCTGTTTTAACAAGCGACAGAAGAGTCGAAGTCGCGGAAAGTCTCTGATAAGACTCAATGTTTCCAAAAACCGTCTTGACTAAATTCTGTTTTGTTCTCACAGTTTGAAACTTTTTTTTATACTTCCTCAAAAATTTTTACAAATCAAATATTTTGTAGGTAGGTATCTACCTACAAACTAAATTAATTCCCCACATTTTAGAAATCTTTGGTTTCAAAAAGTTTAAAAAAAAGTGCAAGAGGTACCTACTCGTCCTCTTTTGTTTTGAATGATCCTTCAAAATGTTGGGAAAGGTAGCTCGAGTGGGTTTGTAAAGGAATTTAGCTTAAGGTAAACAAAATTAGGTCCACTTAGGATTATACAAGCAATTTATAAACTTTGTTATGATTCCACTCTGAATCAATTTATTGACACTAAATCAAATCATAATCCCCTCCCGCACCTAGGCATGTCACAATAAATCAATAAATTTCATCGATACATACAATTTTGACAGCTCACTAGACCCATGTCATTTAAAACTACAAATAAGCCCACCCACACGCCAAATAGGACACTAAAATAGACATGAAATAAAGTGTTAAGCTCACCTTTTCGTTACGTGTCAAAAACTCCCAGATAGGTATCGCCGAACCGGAACTCATCTCCAGAGTCACCGTCGAAATAAGTAAAATTGCAATTATTTTTATTGCCATTTTTTTAGTCTTTTTTTTTGTTCGTTTTTAATTTAAACAATAATTTTTTGTTTGAATGAGTGTACACTGTAGTTAAGAGCTAGTTTAAAACCAATTAACCGAATGAATTTATTGTTTTTAACTTGATGACCGCACCTCGCAAGCGGGCCGAAAACTCCTTCCAAACAGTGGACACAATTATATGCACCTCCAGTCAAGCGTGCGTTGAGTTAATTTCACTTTAGGTGAACTTTCTTCTCGTTATGACAAAAAACCCGCAAATTTCAATACGCACTCACTGTAGGTTGATCCAAATTAAAAGCTTAACCAGAGGTAATCACGTATAAATGTAAAAAAAAAAAATAATGAAAATGGAAATCGCAATCGAATGTATCTCACGGATGAAATGCAGCGTTTTTAATCAGGTTGCTCGCTCAGATGCAACTACGCGGTGAAAAGTTTTACTTCGTTCGTAGTCGTATGGGGTTGACCTGTTGGAAACTTTCTTTGACTTTTCTCTTCGCGGTTGTTTTTTTTTTTTTTAGTTTTGTTTTATTTATTTTTTATCTATTCGATACTGCGCACTTTGTATTTGTATAGATACGTTTCAAGCGATGAACGATACAAAAACAAGTCGGACTTGGTGTATAGAAAACGAACGAGAGACGTTAAGTCGAGTCGGCGATTCAGCGTGAAATGAGAAGAGGATCGCAACGCTCTCTCCAATTTATAAAATTTTTCACGTTTCTCGCGATCGGACTTTGACGTCACAATGCTCTGGTAGGTAATGACATCATCACTTGGGCATCATATACATAGGTACTCTGGGCGGTTTTTGTAATGATCATTATGTATGAGCCAGAAACTTGTATCGCATGCAGGTAAACAGGTAGGCGCGTCACGCACAATCAGGTGAAGTTTTAAAACGCTGCTTTGGAAGTTAGACTTTTTTTTTCAAACTAGCGCGGCGCGTTAGCTTGAACCCAGACAAATTGGATTTAAGTAATTTAGGGTCTTGGCCAAGTGCGGAATGCATATGCGAAGATCATCATAGCCAACGCTTTTGAATTGTGGTGGTTGGTGGATTAGGTGGAGTGTTGACGATCTTTACAAATTGAGATGTCTTACGTAATTTTAGGCGACGACATTAGGAAGAGACTTGATGCTTGAAATAACAAAACAGAAGTAACCGGCATCGGCGACGAGATTTGGAAGATTTATTCGATTAAGATGTTGTTTATGGTATGAGTTGGTTCTTTGATTGAAGTGTGCTTGTGATGCCTTCGAGTATCAATAATTTAGCTTTTGTTTTGAATCGCTTAACATCACGAACTGATGAGATTTGCGTGGGATGTATGAGCCGGATATCGGGTTGATCTTTAAGAGAATTGTGATCTATTGATAGAATTAAGATAAATATTTATGAAGTACCGATACACTCTTTGTTGAGCTGGAGCTAGGTAGAACGTATTGCAAGAAGGAAACGTTTTGTGATTAAATATCGTTAATAGCGCTAAGTGCCTACTGAAGTATACTGACACTGGAAAAAGCCACATGAACCATGCTTTACTCCATTCTAAACATTTACCTAAGTTTAGATTTTTCGTATGCTTATGAAAATCCTTCTAGAACTTGGATATTTCTATAAGGGACACATAAACAATTTTGTGAATTCTAAGACTTCAGAAAAGGTTTCGTCCATTTCAACCTTTTTATGAATTTATCGAGGCTGGTTTAACTTGATTGGACGCTTTAGAAGAGCGAAAAAGTTCGTAGAGGATGATGGACCCCTTTTGCAACCCATCCATCAGCTAAAGAACTCTACACGGCGGCGGCGTAAGAATGAAATGGATCATCCAAACAAGAATAGTGATCCTCCCCCACTGGGCATGACAATGGGTCTCCTCCACAGTTATAAGTGCGGTGAGGCATGGGTCATTTCGCCTTAACCCAATAATTTCACCTACAACCTTTCCAATAAATATGATTTTTTTACCAATAATTTGTAAATTTGAGTTTAACTATGTGTTCACAGCACTCTCGTGATATCGTTTGGTTCTTTCCAGGTACTGCAACCATACAGGAGTATACAGATTTCACAATTTATCCATCGATCTAGACAAAGCCATACTTCAGAGATTTTATAAACTTTCGACTCCCTCATTTAACTTAGTCCTAGATATATTTAACAATACTAAGTTAATTTTGCTAAGCCTACATTACTAAGTATTTTACAGAACACGCTTACACCAGAGGCACAAAATTTCGTCAAATTGCTCGCACACGCAGATGCCATTGAGATACGGGAAGAACACAACGCAGCGTGATCTCAGTATACCCATCGCGACGGAAGCAGTATACCGGCTTGCCAGTCAATGAAGGGAAACCCAAGTATACGATGTCATTAAGAAAGGATACCGAACTCTGATATCTTGGACAAAATATCACCATAGAGATGGATGGCCACCAACATTCCGGCCCGGAAAATCTTCGAATTAACCCCACTGGGACGGCGCAGTAAAGGAACACTGAGACTCAGGTGGCGCATACGCAAGTGGACGGGCACGGGCACCTCAGCCATTGCAACTGCTCAAGGTGAAACAGGGCGAATTTCTCAACCATGTATGTCGCGTGCTTCGCAATCTTCACATATAAAGCGGTATGTGAAGAATGCGAAGCACGACACTTTTTTGCCGAATCCAAAGGGCTCTTTCGAGAAGCTTTCGAGAAAAATGTTGCTCTTGGAGGACTGAAACTCTCTGCTTCGCGGATAAAAAGAGGATGCCAGAACCTTTATTTCGCCGGAAAAAAAAACTCTTTTTTACTGAAAACCCAAGTGATCTGGAATTCGATGCCATGTATGGCTTTGGTGCACATCTCCTTACAAAACACGGTTCCAAACCGATCAATTTTCTTTGACCTCTGGAGTTGTTTCTAATTTAAAGTGAGCAAAGATGTTTTTTTGCCTTTCGCTCGAACTTTGACTGTCTGTCCGATATCTTGTGAAGACTTACGTCTTGTTCAAGTATTGCACCTTTTAATAGTTTCATCAACATCGCATAGTTTCATCTTTTCGCGTGAGTTCTAAAACAGTAAGTTTAATCTCCTTCATCCTCTTTTCATTAAAGTAAAAGGTCAAGTTTTGGTTTCGCATTGAAAACAATATCAATAATCTTTTTTAAGTCCAGTCGTTTTTTTTTACCATGACGTAACTTTGATGACAAGGCATCGCAGAAATAGTTTCGAGGCCCCTGATGGCCATTCTGCTTGCTTCCACCTTCCAGTATTGGCAGCTGATCCACGCCTTCCGCTTGCTTTGTATGGTTTTCAAAAGTGGAGATGAATAGAGTTACCATTGGAGAAAGTACAATTTCCTACTATTTTCAAAACCAGCTTACTTCATTAAGTCTCTAAAATACTTTCCATAGACTCTTGTTCGAGTTAAAGGAGTCTGGCAGCTCAACCTGCAGTCTACAATTGTGCACAAGCAGCCGTCTTTGGTCTTTTTCATTAAATCTGAGGCAGTCTTGGACTCTTTTTCCCTTTGTTCTAGTTTCGACGAGAGCGGGTCATAATTTAGCTTCCAAAAATCAGCATTTCAAATTTTTTGATTTTACGAAAAAAAGTTCTGATTTTTTGAAGCAGTTTTTTTGAGGCAAAGTAAAAGTAAAATAAGAAAAAGGCAGGAGGTCACAGGGATGGGGCGAGGGGCACGCCCTCATGTTTGTTTCACTGTGTCGCCTTGTAAAAGTGACATTTCCAGAGTTTAGTAAAAACACAATTTTTAGTGCAGATATATTTGCGGCAGGTGTCAGTATTGCAGGTTTTTCTTGTAAGTGGATGGCCTAGACTAGAGTAAACGGTCCAAACGAAATTATTATAGTGTGGAGAGTTCTTGAGGTAGCTAGAGCTAGATCTCGGCTAAAGAGTGGTCGAAGAAAAAAAATATTTTCAACATAAAAAATAAATAAATAAATAGAGTGGCGCAACAGCTCGAGGTGAACCAGGGCCAACTTCTCAACAATGTATGCTGGTGTGTTGATTTCTTTAGATACAAGGGGACCTAGAATTTTTTGCCGAATCCGAACGGCACTTTGAGAAGTTTTTCAAGACAATTAATACTCTCGGAGGGCTTGTCAAACCCTCGCGGAGGTGGGGACGGTGAAAAAGAACAAGTCTTTTTTTTTTAGGTGACGATGGCAGGATTCGAACCCAGACCTCCGGCGTAGTAAGCACACACACTAACCACTACGCCACGGCACCCCACCCCCACCCATTTTCAACATATCTGTTGAGAATAATACGGGGATCAGCTCAGAACCCTGTGGCACACAAACGTTCATCTCATCATAGCGATGTGTAAAGTATTGAAAGATGGCTTTTACTAAGTTCCTCGGAGTTTTTGCAGTTATGTATGTTTGACTTGTCCTGCACCTAAGCTATGCATCGAAAATTTTTAAGCGTCAATCGCTGACTCATCATTCAGACTAAAAAAAATTTCATACAAAAGAATTCGCTCTCCTGTTCTATTGTACTACATTAGTATAGAGTTGTTTTCCATTTGATTAATGTGGGAAAATATTTATATTGTTTTAATTTATTCAGTTTAACTTTGCCTGAAATAATTGTTATTAGTTTTGTTAAATTTTGCTCAGTTCCGGTGAGGTAATGCCCTTCCTTAATTTATTCAAACTAATTAAGGAATTCAATTTTATTTTAACTAATGGAATTGCATTAATATTAATTTTTGTAAATAATTCTGTCTAGGTTTACAGATCTTATCTGAATGGCGCTTGAATCTCAGACCACTTGGTCATACGTATATGTTGATAGAAAAAGCTTGCAAGAATTTCCATGCTCAGTGCTTTTAGCAGATTATGAATCACATTCCCTTACAATAGTGTCAAATAGTGCAGTTATAAAAATCACGTGGATCTGCAATCTACTAGAACTATTGTTACTGCTATACTACTGAATGTTTTACTCTAATAAAGACTTTGAGATTCGTTTGATAGTCTAGGTCTAAGTATCTATACAATAACTTTCTTACCTACTGAGGATTTTGGAAACTGACTATAGATATGCTTCATAATAGTTGATTGCCTTCAGGCAAACTATTAAACTATGAATAGTTTTTTTCCTAAAAACCGACAGCGAGTTTGCTGTCTTGCAAAAGAGACGACTGCAAAAAAATTAAAATAATCCAAATATACTTTGTGCCAAAACAAAACCCTGTCTTAAGATCCAAAAACAGCTCCATAAAAAAAGTCAAACACAAGGTTCTTCCACTGAACATAAAAGCTTGGAAAGAACAGGTAAAAAAGTGAAAAACCCAAAACTCCAACTGGACGAAGATTAATGAATTAAAAACAAAAAGAAAAAAAAGAAAAGAAATGTTTTTAATGGCTTAGGGAATTTCCAAAAATTCTTTTCCTCAAATCCGTTTTATTTAAATATTGTTTAGCATATAATAAGAAAAAAAAAAATTAGTCTGTCTATACATACGTCATTGCCGGCCGGCAATTTACAATAGCTTGGCGCCATAAGCCGTATATATTCGTAGACCCTCCGCTGAGACAATTCCTCAAGTTCTCGACACTGATGGAAGAGAAACAGTTCTGCTCCAAGATTAATGGGGGCTGCGGACTTTGGAGGCTGTTCAAAGATGCCAAACATTTTGGCTGATTAACATGTTTATAGTTTGTTGCCGGCTTACACGTGACTTTTATTAGGTGTTAGAGTTCGATGCGGATTTATTTTTAACATTTCGGCGACAACATATGAATAAAAAACAAAAACGTCGCCGTTGAGATGATTTTAATGGTTTTCTTAACGAAAGGAAGAAACACGTTAATTAGATGATCTTGATGTCTTTAATTAAGTGTCTGATACAAAAGCAAATTTTTAAAAAGTCAGTTGGTTTAATGAGCTACAAGTTGAAATATGAATGAAAAAGTTGTTTTACGAGACAGCTTTGAGTGTGGATGAAATATCCCTGTTTTGTGAATAAATGAAACACTTGCGAGCCCGGAAGACGGATGTGGCTTAGTTATACGTAGCATGTAGATAAGACAGAGCTTGCTAATAAAATACTTCGATGTCAACAGGAGAGTGTTGTCATCCTAAATCAGTATTGACAGCAATTGATAAGTGGAATAATTTCAAAGCACGAGTTTGTGTTACAAATTAGATTTACGAACGCAAAAAAAATTTACATCAGGTTAATGGCAGTTCTTATAAAAACAAATGTAGATAGATCAAAATAAATAAATATAGGCACACATACTAATAAAAAAAAGTTAGTTTATGTGTTGAATTTTTGATTGTAGAATGTTCAACCCCGACCAAGAGTCTAGATGAGGACTTCCACCAAGATCACTTTTCAAAATATGATGGTTTAATGAAGGCAATAAAAGCATGAAGCTATCTTTTGAAAAGTTTCCTTGCACTGGAAGAAGGATAAACACATCATAAAGATAGACGAAGGAAGCGTTGCACGTTCTAATTGACACCGCATTCCTACATAGCAAAACACATTATTCCTTTAGTTTTTAGTAGGATGAGTCTTTAAAAAAAAAGTCCCTACGGGGTACTGCAAGTGTAGGGAGCTGTTTTAGATGATATGATAACCTATTTTAATGACTTCTGTAAGAACGGGGATAAAGATTACATCATTATTCAACTTCTGAGTACATGTCCTGCCCTTGGAAAATTGAAACTCTGGCAAATATTTCCTCGAAAATCGTAACGATCTAGCAAGACAAAAATTCGTTCGCAAACTAGGATTAGGGATTAGGTTTTGATCGGATAAGCCTTATGTATAAGGAGACGTGATAAGGGTTGCCACACAGCTTAACCTAACCTAACCTATCGCAATTATGAGTCGTTCATGATCTTCTCTGGATGATGACAGTCTCTACGACAGTCTAGAGACTGTACAGAGTGTAGACTAAAGTATAATTTTTTTCCCTCAGGTTCTTCGACTAAAACCCAATTTCACTCTTTAAATTGCACAACATCATCATCATCATTTTCGAATGCCGCTTATCTATAAAAGGGTCGCATCACTCTATATCTTCCGCCACCAACTCAAATCCCCAGGCGGGACTCAGAGAGGTTTTTTACCTGATCCCACCACCTGTTTCTTGGCCTACCTGGGGGGCAACGCGCTCGCATCTCGACTAGCATGACCTGTCTAGGAAGTCTGTCAGGGGGCATGCGAACAACGTGTCCAAACCACTCGGAGAAGTAGTTGCTCAACATTAAGATTCCCACGAATACTGACGTTTTTCACGCTATCACTCAATCCCTTAGAGTAACACCGGCAACGTACCTCAGGAATCTCATTTCGGCAGCTTGTACCCGCGATCTAATTCTTTCGGTCATTACCCAAATTTCATGACCATAGATGAGGGTCGGAACGAGCACTGAATTTAAAACTGAGCTCTTTGCTTTCACTTCAAGCTCAGCTTTCCTGATGACCATCTTTCGTGAAAAAGACCCCGAGATACTTAAACTTCTCCAACTGTTTTAATGGAACTCCATTTATGTGCAGGGTACACTGCACATTAGTTCGGGAAACAACCATCACTTCCGATTTGTTCACGTTTACTTTCATCCCAACATCACCACAGACGGTTTTAAACCTATCCAGTGCTCGTTGAAGTTCCTCTTTGGATGATGCAAGGATGGCCAAATCATCTGCGAAAAGCAGATGGCTCATCCTGATACCAGCCAATTTGAATAATTGCTCGCCAAGACTGCGCTTCACCATCCAGTCCATATACGCTATGAAAAAGAGCGGCGACAGAACACAGCCCTGGCGAAGTCCAACGACGGCATTTGACGCCATATATCCGCACACAGCTTCTGCAGTTTCCATACAAGGACTGGATGGCTCTCAGAAGAGGCCCACTCTGCGCATAGTCCTGCAAAACTCTCCACAGTGTATCCCGAGGGACTCGGTCATACGCTTTTTCCAGATCTACAAAACACGCATAGACCGGTTTCGCCTATTCCCAGGCCTTCTCAAAAATAACCTTCAGTGTAAAAAGCTGGTCGGTTGTGCCTCTGCCAGGCCGAAAGCCGCACTGTTCTTCCCGTAACAAAGGCTCGATTACAGCTCTCGAACGCGTTTCCTTCCACCTTCGCGAATACTTTTCCCGGAGGCTCAAGAGAGATATACCCCTATAGTTGGCGCAATCTCTCCTGTTCCTTTTTTTTGAAAATGGGCACTATAACTCCAGTTTGCGAATCGCTAGGTGCCTTCCCGCTATCCCAGGCCACCTTAATGACACGTGTTAACCATTTAGCACCCTCTTCACCCATTGCCTTGAGCATTTCTGGCCGGATTTCATCAACTCCAGCAGAGTTGCCAACTTTTAGCGATTTAATCGCTTCAGTGACTTCGTCTACTGTGGGACTATTCTCCGCCCTTATCTCGTCAGCAGTGGGAATGCCATCTTCAGTGCCCTGTTGGGGGTTGAGCAACTCCGAAAAGTGCTCTCTCCATCTGCGCAAGATATCGCTCACATTTGAAAGAAGTGTACCGTCCTCAGATTTAACCCCTTAAAAAATATTCAACTTCTTCCTCTGAGCGGATCTGTAATCGTGCTCCAAATTCTCGCCGAACTTTTTCCATGACTGTTCCTTGGCTGTTCTGACTGCCAGATTGGAAGTTCTTCGGTTCTTCTCATTGTACCGGGCTCGAGAAGTTGAGTTTCTACATTGGATCCACGCAATGTAGGCTCTCTTCTTCTCTCTGATGGCTTCTTGAACTCCAGGCGTTGTAAACCAAGCAGTTCTTTTCTCACCACCAGCCGCTACCCCAAGCCGCTTCACTCCACAAACATTTCCTGCAGAGGCAATGACTGCCGATAAAAACAGCTGCCATTCCTCCTCTACATTCAAAAGGTCTGTCGGAATTTGTTCAGGGTACATTTCACACTTTGTGTGAAAATTGCCTAAATCCCCCAACGGTCACGCCCACTACTACAACCCCAATTTCACATTTTCTTTCAAAATGCCTTTTGGTTAAGTTAGACGAAGCGTAGGAACTCAAATTTTGGTACTGAGCAATATTAGTCTGAGCAAAAGCCGATTCTCGGAAAGGTCACTCCAAATCTCTTTGCTAAGTTTGTCACATACAAAGTTTTGAGCTCCGCCCACTTTTAGGGGGCGTTTTTAGGAAAAAACAGTTTTTTCCGAAATAATTTTCGCTCTTGACGCATTTTTTTCATGATTGTCACGAAACCACAATTAATTGATTTTAATTTTTTGCCCATGCCCATATTTGGGGGCGTGGCTAAGACCAATAATGTATAAATTCGGGCCAAAAAGCTTTTAGTTTGGTGTTACACGGTACATAGGGTCTGCTATATAGAAGTTGGTTACAGACGAACTCTTGCACTTACTCACGTTGATTTTAATTTTTAGCCAAAACCCATTTTTGGAGGCGTGGCCAATGCAAATAATTGACATGCAGCATATGAACTCAGGCTCAAAAACTTTTAAACTTAGTGTTAAATGGTTAATATGGTCAGGTATTTAGAAGGTCGTTACAGCACTTACCCACTTGTTCATGTTCAAATTACAATTAATCTAACTTCACCACTTAGAATTTCACACTTTATTTCAATTACCTTATCTCGCGAAGTTCACTATTCAAAGGTTCAAAACAACAATATCGTTCGAGCCTGTCATCCACGTCTTTATAAAAATTCACAAAATTCCCGAAATTTCGCATTGGCCATTTTCATTGCCATTTTTCCACTTTCACAATGGAGTGGAAATTTCAATACTCGAATATCGAAAGTCATGTACTGTCGGTTGACTGAAAGGACGGTTAAGTGTGTTCGTTTAGATAGACAGAGAATAGATGGGTGAGTTCAGTTACTCCTGCATATCTT
This sequence comes from Neoascia interrupta, assembly GCA_947623515.1. Taxonomy (NCBI): domain Eukaryota; kingdom Metazoa; phylum Arthropoda; class Insecta; order Diptera; family Syrphidae; genus Neoascia; species Neoascia interrupta. The sequence goes on along the minus strand of OX392462.1, from coordinate 19,208,713 downwards.
TTTACATCTTCTCGCTGCATCACAATAGTTCTGCCTTAAAAAGATCTGCCCTTAAAAAGCCTTGAATTTCATAGAGCTGTTGTGCTTGTAAGAAATTTAAGCTCATGCCCATAAACTCCTCTTAAGCTTGTTATTAAGGGGTCAAGGCAAGTTTATTGGCGCCTCCCAATAGCTTCATGTCTACTTAAGTCACATAAGTTTAGTTTAGAATTAGCTATTCAATCCTATTAAAAAGTGCAGAAGGTTTGTGAGCTCAACTTTCTGCCAGTGCATGAAACTAGTTTTTTTCAACAAGACTTCACTTTGGCAATCCTGCGGAGTACGTACCATTTGTCTATGCATTGCGACATTCTTTTATTCATATCCGGGCTTGTCCTCTTAAAACATCGAAAAGTCTTCTCGCCATACCTACATGCGTTTTAAAAATGAGCTTATTGTAAAAATCTAATTAAAAAAAAGTCTTGTTAAACTACAAGAAGGAATTCAGCTATTTAATATTACCTCAAAAGTATCGACGAAGTAACACGATTACGTACTTAAGACTACCATTGAACTCCTGAACGCAAATGGATGTTTCTCTGACAAGTATAAAGCCTTGCACGACACAGAATCTTTCGAGATGATCAATAAATTTCTGTTAGCCGCAAGTGTTGCGAAGTGTATAAACACATTTAAATGTTACATTTAAATTTATTGCCTACACAATTTGAGACCTAGAATATACTTAAGACCTCTTAAATATGAGGCATACAAGAGGGTAAGCGTGACTCTGTACATACTCTCATTCGTCGTAATGGCATATACAGAACAGACAGTGTCTTTGTATCTTTGAGTAAAAATTCGTGGAATTTCTGCTTCAACTCTGGGCGAAGAGCATCAGATAAATTTTGCCCAAGTAGGCAGATCAACCGACTGGCCAATTGAGTTCAATTAAAAGTAGAGTTTGCTAATTTATCTAAATTGCCTTTACATAAAATAAGAAGGGGCGCTAAATCATTTGAGGGCGCTGGAGAATTGAATGACTTTTGTGAAGTGTGGATGCAATCTTCTTGTGTTGATAAGCTGATAGATAAGATTGCAGTTATTTGAATTGAGCATGCTGCTATGAATAAAGAACCAATCTGGTTTTTAAATTTATCATATTGGGATATATTTTAAAGAGATTCTGTATTTGCATGCAAATAAAATGAAATTACAGTCTTATACTATGTCTCCACCGGCAATTAAAAGAGGATTAGCGGGAGACCATTAACAAAAATCCCAAAGTGGCTTCACCGGATAGATATAGGATTAATTTGACACGAACAATCTGTCTGTCATTGTGGTTGTCAAAAGAGAGTGCCGAAATGTCTTTTCCCAAGAGCGAAAAACGATTTCCGCTGCACAAATCACAATAGAAAACGTACTTCTTACAGGATCTTTACAGGGACCAGTTTCAGTTTCCTTTTTTGATTCTCAAACTGTTACAAAGCTGCAGAAAATAGGTTTGTGAATATGGAGATGATTAAAATTTGTATGGTTAATCGCGTGATTTGTAGAAGATTTAATATTATTATATTAATCGCGGATTAGTTCCCAGTGGAGACATGGTATAAAATTCAATATAAAACGCTTGATACTAAAATCAAAAACACCTTAGGTATCTACTTTGGCCTGAAGCTAAATGCATTCAAAATCGATTGATAACTTAATTCAGAATGCCGAAAGCATAAGCAATAGAACTATTCAAATGTAAATTAAACTCGCTCCCGCTGAGATGAAAATAATGCGCCAAAACAAACAGCCGGATCGTTTTTTATTATATTAAAATAAGAAAAACAAAAATATTTTAGGTCAAGGTCACTACTGAATCCTAAACAAAGAGAAAATATTCGCTTAGCCTCAAGTTAAATACCATCCATTATAATGCTCAATAACTTCAATTACTTTGGTCAAGCTAATTCGCTAAAACACGTTCTATTCACCTGTCAAAAACAAAGGAGCTCGATTTACGATGATACAGGATGAATGGCAGTGTCAATTCGTGGAATTTTAAAAGCTTGATTGAGTAGTTGTTTTTATGAAAACGGCTAATTGAATATTTTTGTAGATTCCTGAACGAATTAAATGCAATATGATGAGTCTTATGCAAAGGATTCAAGTTTTCGAAAGTAGTTTACTTGATGATCAGGTGTCGTGGGACTTTTGAAATTTCGTTTAAGTTGCAGAACAAAAGAGAAGATTGGACTTGACGCAATATAGGCATTGTAGCAGAACAGAATCATTCAAAAAAAAAAGAACCTGGTCTTAACCCTTGTGAAATGACTGATGTGCTTCGCTTAAAACAGTCTTAGCATTGTTTTCTTACGCCATCAGTGGGCGTAGAAAACAATTCTTTTTTTTTGGATTTAGAGTTTTTTTTGGATTTAGAGACCCTCCATTAGTCGGAATTTGGAGCTCTATAAGAAGAACAATATTTTCTATTGCAACATTTTCGTACAGAAAAATAAATTAAAGTACATTCAATGCAAACAATTTAGCCGAAAATCATTTGTATTTTCTATGATTAAATGGATTTGCTACACGATTTAGCTTCAGCCCAATGAATCCGTTGCGTCCGTCACGACAAAGTACACAACTGACAACTCAGTCAAATACAAACATTCTTATGACCTACGTCAAGCACTTCTTCTATGCTCTATGGGCAGCTCCCCATAAGAACTGAGCTGTCAGTTGTGTACTTTGACGTGACGGACGCAACAGATTCATTGGGCTAAAGGCTTAAGGTGTAGGTAGATAGGTAGGTTAATATTATGTAGATGTCCTCGTGACGGTAACGGCGCGGTGGTTCAGTTTCGATCTCATCAACTTCTGCAACTTTATAATCGGTATTGAATCTTCTGACTAAAGCAATTATCGAAGTAGGTTGTCCCTGACTGGAGACTCGCCATTGAGACTCCACAGGGGTTGGTCCATACGGTCTAGAAAGTCACGTGAAATAACGCCAAATGTTCAAAATTTGGCTTTATTGCGTTTTCAAAAACGAAATAAAACCAGATTTCAATTTGGCACCATTTCGTTTTCAACTTAAACAGTAAAATGTGTATAGGCGGGTGTGCCGCCCACCTGGGGGTCCCTGCCTGTGTCTTTCTTTAACTTCCTTGATTTTTCATTACCAAGGCATATAAAAAAATTGTCCTTCTTTCCATTTTTCTTTTGTCGTGTCGTTTGTCGCTTTGACTTACGAAATAATACCAAGATTTGAGATTTGGTGTTATTTCGTTTCGCGCTGTTTCACGCTACCGGTCTAAAATACCAAGAATGCCATTTTGGCTGTCTTGGGCTGGCTGCCCTGTATGTGCAGAGGTTTGAAATTGAGACTATCTCCAATTTCGCAGTGCGTGTAATTTGGTTAGCTCAAGTAGAAAGTTAATCTTAATACTCCCTCACTGTAGCCGTTTACTGTGCAACCGCGCCAGCTGAAGTGGGTCTTGGCCTAAGTTCATAAATAAGCTGCCTGAAAAAAATCTGATAGATATTTCAAGTGAAGTCTATGAGATAATAAAAAGCTTTTATGGGAAATCCACTTCAAATTACCAACCAAATACGATCCTGACATCTCACCAGTTGCTAATCGTCTGCACACAAGAAATAATACTAAATGGTTTTTGAACAAAAATATACATATACACCGAACGCCTGTCAGTTAAAGCTGTCAAAAATGCTCTAACAAATTGCAAGTCTGCGCGATGAATTCTTGAGTACCTACGTGCCCAAAAAAAGTAACAAGAACACGGATAAGAGCCACAATCAGGCTGACAGGTCAAAAAGAACATTTCAAATAATCACACTCTCATGAGTGTGCAAATAATTTACACACTCATGATTGTCACTTCAAACCAGAAAAATAATTAAATGGACCACATGATATGATTATAAGGCACGAGTCGAATGAGAAGGTTTTTTTTTCACCATCTTCCTATTGTTTTGAAACCAATATTCATTTGCACTCCTTAAGGCAGATATAAAATTTTTGACCGTACCTTTCCATGTGTGACTTTCGTTTTAATCGATTTAAAATGACTTCGGCGTTGAGTTTAAGGATAAAAAATTTATTTGTTTATATTTTTGTTCAGTTGTTTGTTGATTCGAGTGAATTCTGTTAATTGCATTAAGTTATTATCTTGTCACAAGCATTGATTAAAGTAAGTGTTTTTTAAATGCATGGAGGTGCATCTTTTCAGTGTAGGGTTTGAGAGATGTACATAAAATGCGACCATTAAAATGCGGCCTCGTTCTTTTATGTCAATTTTTAGAAGCAAATATTTTATCTCATTGAAAATCATAATAATTTTCTTATTTTAACAAAAAAATCTCTTAAATGGAATTCAGCCCTAAAAAGAAAATACTTTTGAGGAATGTTTAGGGAACGTCGCGGCATTTAGTAAATAGGAGTTTGAATTGGTTAACAATGTTGTGACTTAGACAATGCTAAGGTCACCGTCAATAACAGAGATTAGATTTAGGAATATTTAGGAAAATAGGAAGATATTTAAAAATTATCTGAGTCTACCCACAGACACGCCCACTACAGGCCTGTATGTGCGACCATCTCTTATTTAAAAAAAATATTTTTTGCAAATTGTAGCTATGTTACAGCTGTGCTAGCCTACTCATTTTTGGTTGTAACATTGCGTTGTAATTGTCTTTGAGGTAGTAGAAAAAGTTTGGCCTTTTCATTGACCACGCCCACTTTTTTAAAGGATTTTAGCTTAGTAGTAGGAGGATTACAATCCGCTTAGGCGAATCGTTGGATACCCCATCCCAATTGACCACTGTCAAGCTCCGAATGGTGTCATAAATCTTGGTTGTTAAATTTCAGTTAAGAATCCTCTCCCTAAGAAAGGGGCGTGGCAACCACCCCTTCTCAACAACATCGTATTTTTGTTTATAATTTTTTATCATAAGTGGTATACACGTGTTGACTGCATTTTCATATTAAAAATTTGTTTTATACTTAAAAACGCTCCCAAAAGTGGGAAAATTTATTTACTTGAGTTGATAGCTTACGCACATATCTGAACATTTTATAGTGCAAGTTTTTTGGATTTAAAGCAAATATATCAAATAAAAACCGTTGAGGACCACGCCTACAAGGGGGCGGTATTCGCTTTTTTTTAAATGCCAATCACAATACACTCAAGCGTGGATATCGCATACCAAATTTCAGCTTCCTGCGACAACCTTGATTTTTCATGCTATTAAGTAAAGTGGGCATGTCAGTGGGCGGATTTCAAAAAATTTTACCCTTGTACTGCTTCGGGACCTAGAAAAAACAGATATCAAGTTTCAAATTCCTAGCTCAAAATTTAAGGCCTAAAAACTACCGGCAGACGGACGAACGGACGGACATGGCTCATTCGACTTGCAATTGAAGTCAACATCACTATTTTGTTCCATTTTAGTCAAAATGGATTAATTTTGGGACCTGTAGGATAGATGTCCTGACTGTTATTTTCGGAAAATTTTATAGGTAATTGATCTGCCTGGTTTATCTACGAGATTGAAGCTTATTGTTAAAAAAATATTGGCTTATCCAGGCTCAGTGGTTAGAGTCACCCAGCTATTTTTTCACTATCAAAAGAAGAAGACTCTTTTTGGGAAATATAATGCCCTCAAAGCGACTCTTCAGGCATTTCTGTTTGAGGTCTTTTATTAGGCACAATTTAATACATAAACCAGATAATTTTGACCTCCGTTTGAACTTTAAACCAATATCCAAAATTAAGTCACATCCATTCCATTACCCCGATAAATAAGATGCGCACAAAAAGTCAACACGTGATTTAATTTCTGTTTGCCATAATTTTGTGAATGAACCTAATTGGGCTTCAGGAAATCAAACATGATAATAAAAAAATTCTTGTTCTTTATTTTTAAGTTTAAAATTTACCACCCTTGTTTGAACTAAATGATTTCTGGGTTTTCATTTTTCAGTTCAGTAGTCTTTATCCTCATTTGTGTGCAGAATGCAGGTTTCGAGGACATTCTGAGGAATGTCGTGAATTCACGAAGGAAATAGTAAGTAAGTAAGTTCTTTAATGTATTTTTTACTCTCTCAGGAAAGGTGGACTTAAAGCGAAGATGCTTGAATTAAAAGCTATTTTAATAGCGTTAACAGCTATTTGTTAACGTAGTAATGCGGTATATATGTTAACAAATAGCTACTTTGCGTCGTGGTAGTATAAATAAGGAATCTTAGGGTATAGAAATTTGACTACGTGCTTTGAGGACGAAGGCCTGTTTGTATATGCGAAATATTGGGAGTTATTTTTTTTTATAACGTGCCAAGATAGTATACAATGATTTTTCACTTTATTGACTTTACTGGAGTCGGTACTACTTTGAAATGTTTTTTACTTTAACATAAATTAACAAGCAAACGCGTAACTAACCTGAATTTCGATACGTGTGCGCATCATCATCAGCAACCACAAGCGATGATCATCAGCAATTCAGAGCGTCTGGGTCTTTTTGAATCGGACTTTACGCCGTTCAACACTCTATTGTGAGTGCCAAGATAGTTAAGCGAAACACAAGACCAATCGACAGCAATTAACACCATCATAATCATTATTTTCTATGCCGTTTATCCTCAACAAGGGTCGCGAAGCAAGGGTGACTAAATGGTCTTTTCATCGTTCTCCGTCCTCCGCCACCAACCCAAAAGACTCGGGCGCAATCCCGAGGCTCTTTACCTGATCCCACCACCTGTTTTTTGGCCTACGTGCTCACGTCTCGGCTAGCATTACCTGTCTAGGAAGTCTGTCAGGAGGCATGCGAACAACGTGTCCAGAGCAACGAAGTCCCATTAAAATTAATTTTAATTATGTTTTTAAAAAATTTTGCAAACCGTCTGCGTAGGCGAGAAATTGAACGGACTGAAAGACTGTGCCCCTAGGCTTGGCACGGGCGTTCTGCACAATTCTCTCAAGGGCATTATGATGTTAAAGAAGTTACAAGACAGCGCGTCGCGTCGCCTTGTCTGTGGCCATTTTGAAAGCGAAGGGGACCGTGAGGTCTTTACTGATCTTAACGAAACAGCGTGAGTTTTCGCTGTTTGGCAGGGTTTCAAACAGCGGGTTCAGGGTTTCAAACAGCAATTCAGGGTTACGAGTTTGGCAGGGTTTCAACATGTTTGGCAGGGTGTCAACCTGCAAAAACCGTCAGATCGGTAAAAACCTCACCTATAAATACTAGCTCGTCTCCATAAATACTGTCATGCGAGGTCTTGAAATCAATCGGTGAAGAGGAGGTGGTCATCGATTTAAAACGGCTGGGTTTTCTCCAAGATCATTTGCCGTAGTGTGAATATTTCATCGACTGTGTACTTTCGTGGAATAAAGCCACACTCATATGGACCTATCTGATGACAAACAGGAGGAGTTTGTACACAGTACAGCACAAAAGATCCTTTATGCGATGTTAAAGATGTGATAACTCTGTAGTTGGCGCAAATCAGAGGGTCTCCTTTCTTGAAGATCGGGCAAACAATACTGAGGTTCCATTCATCATCATCGGGAATTGTTTTTTCCGTCTTGAAGATAAGCCGATGCATGTCCTAACAAGATCATCGCCAGAGGATCAGTAAAGTTCGGTAATTAGGCCGTCAGTTCCGGCTGCTTTGTTGCACGCGACCTTAGAAACAGCTACTTTCTCTTCATCCAGGCTGGGTGGGCGACATCGATCGGCTTTATCGGTGACTTCATCGCCAGGGATGAATGGTTCATTCTGCCTGACAGCGGGGCTCGTTCGTCGTCGCCGTGTGGCAGAAATGGTTTTTCCAGATCTTTAGCACCTTTTGACCCGCGCGCTGGTAAAACAAGAACTTTCGAATCAATCCTGTTGCTGTATAGCATTTATACATCATTCTCTTCAACCGCGCGATTCTCGTACTTTGGGTTATCCATGTTCAGTGGTTAAAGTGTCAGTCAAGCAGCTATTTTTTCACTATCAAAAGAAAAAGACTCTTTTTGGGCAATGCCCACAAGGCATATCTTAAGGAATTTCTGTTTGAAGTCTTTTATTACAATTTAATATAATAAACCAGCTAATCTTGAATTCCATTTAAACTTACGTTCTTTTTTTTAAGAAGCCAGTGTTGTTCCTTTCTCCTCCTCTGCTCGTAGAGCTTGTGAGCAGCTCTAGCCCTTCTGAGCAGAGCCACTCTATATGCTTCCTGCGGGTTGCTGAGGGCTTTGGAAAACCAGACCAGCTACTTCTAGATAAAAAAAATTTGACACCATTTTAAAGGTTTGGGGGTTCTGTTCTGTTCAGCTCCTTTGCACTACCACTTACAAACAAAACACATTTTTTAATAGGGGCACAAGAAACATAGGATAAAACGGAATTTCAAAACGCAAATTGTCTCGGAAAGAAAACAATGCAGTGGAAGTTGTAATACACGACCGTTGTTGGAATACAAGACCGGGTATGTCAGGCATGCCAGACACTGTTCAAAAACTTGAGTTCGTCCTCCTGCAGTAAGTATATAACGCAATATACTTACAATAGCGATTCAGAAGCTATAAAAGTTTTCCAAAGGCTTAGCATATAAGTGGTATCAGCATGGATATTATCTGAAACGGATCAAAGCCAGCACAAATAAGACAAAATTTAGTGTCATTTGCAAAACTAGCACTAAGGTCTAAAATGCATTATTCTTCGTTCTAAAGCTTATTTTAAAACATAAACCTTATTCCAACACACTCGTCTCAACATTAGCGTGATCCTGTAAAAGCCATATTACCTCCCAGAAAGCCTCTGCGGAACCTATCCATAGTACTTTTTCTTTCCGCAAAATGTTTTCGGCAGGTAAATTTGAAAGCACGCAGGACGTAGCCACCATGCATAACGTTTACGGACTAATAAATTCTGCGGTAGCTCTTATCGAATGCACCTACAGTAGCAAGCAGCTTTATAAGAATTACCTCCATTACCGTTTGGATTGCCATAATTTCCCGAAGTAGACCTCAGTCAGCTTAAACCTACAAAGTCGCTAATATGTGGGTCATCGTCATACTTCAGCTCAAAATTTAAGTATTTGCCTAGTGCCTCTTTTCTGACATGCAATTAAAAAACGATGCCTACAATAATTTTTAAAAGAAATAATAAAGATTCTGTTCAATTAAATGCAAACGTGAAAGTTAAGAACCGGTGAATTATCCAAATGGGTTTTATACACTTCCATTCAAGGATATATGGGGTAAATTTCCACTAATAAACAAAATATTATCAACACAAAGTCACAAAAACCACCTTTTAGGTTTATCAAAAAGTCGTAAACTTCGAAGTGCCGCACCTTTCAATTATAAAATAAATCAAGCTCGTGTCAAATGTAAACTGCAATTTCTTAAAATTTACATGCCTCACTCAATCGACAAACCCTTCTTCTCTTTGCCTTGTTCCTTAATTCGGTCACCATCAAATCCAACCAAGCAACTCCCCGAACTTCGATTTCCAATTCCTAAGTGGAAGCCTCAATAAATCGGACTTTATGAGGCTCCCTCTCCCATATCCAAAGACGCACATTTGTTTTCTTTCTTTCTGTGTTAGTGGTTGACCGATAAATTCCTGTTAAGTTCCATCATCATTTTTTACCATTATTGTTTGCGAATCCGAATGCAAAGACAAGACAGACTCTCTCATTGGTATTCCAGGTGAAGAGTTATAAGTGATTGCAATCGTCATCCACAACTCGGCGCATCCATCACAATGGATTTCCCTGTTGTTGACGGCGTGCATCCATTTACTTTATGGATGTCAGTTTCCAAAATTATTCAAACAAAGACTCTCGCTTATGCAAGCCGTGTCCCAGCAAAGGTTGGTTATAAGAAAGTGCCAAAAATCCACAGGATCCAGGTTCGAGCGACAGTAAAAAGGTGAATGGACTCGTGGTAAGCAAGAAATATTTTTTCAAAGAGCTTCAAAATCATGATTGTATTCTTTGAAAAAAAAATAAAAAAAAACATTGGAGATGCCGGGGATCGAACCCGGGGCCTTTCACATGCAAAGCGAACGCTCTACCACTGAGCTACATCCCCCATATCAAGGTTGTGTCAGAGCTTAAACTAGAAACAAAATTATTTTGTACTTTTAAAAGAACAACTATTAAGAGTTTGTTTATCAAATAATAATAAAGAGAAAGATAATAAGCGACAATAAATGGGTTACTAAAATATGGATCAACTATGACTTATAATAGATCTCTTATCTGCTGCATAAAACCCTACAAATGCCAATCTCAATAGTAATGAAAATGATTATCTTATCAGAAAGCAACCGAGTTAAGCAATCCGTCACTTAAGCAAAATAGGAGTAAATAAATATTGTTTTTGCTGTGTTGAGTTGAAATTTTTCTTTTATTTTTGATCACAAAGCTTTAGGAAGGCTTAACTTAAGATGCAGGCTTTTTAATTATCCTGTTGAAAATCTAGTTAAAAAAACAGGCTGAGTTCTGTTTTTGTTGTTACCGTGGGACCACAATGCCCGATAGCGGTGGTATGTAGCAGTAGTACGTAGTACAGCCACGGAGCCATGTGGCGTAGTACGGAAAAAAATTGAGCACAATGGTGTAGCGCGGCTATGTCGAACAAAAACCTCGTTTATAAACAATGGCCGATACTCTGAGTTAATTTGAACTAGATTTAATATTTTTGTACAACGGATGACACAAATTCCATAAAATTTCTTTGGATTTAACCATCTCAATAAACTTTTCGACGTCCTTTTCCTCAATTGTTTACTTAACTTGCATTGAACTGTCCACCGTGTAGCGAGCGCTGTCAACCGTGTAGCGCTACGAAAGTTAAAAGTTGGCCAACTCTTACTACCGCCACAGCTACGCACTACCGCCACAGACACACATTGTGTGCGCAATACACTGAATACGTGTGTTTTAACTTTTGACAGCTCTTACTACCGCTACTACTACCGCCACAGCTACATCACTGTATTTCTACGGTTAGTAAAAAGCACAGTTGGATGCAAAAATACTGGTGACATGACACAAGCCTTAGCACCAAAAATATCATTGAAGGTGTTAAGCGCGCTTAGTATGGAATCAGATTCATTATTATCTAATAAACCACTGATGCCTTATATAGACAATTAGGTTTTTAAGCATTATTTTAACCTTTTTTCTGTTAGAGGTTGCTTATTTTCTATAGAGAACTCAGACAGAACTACTATTAATATATATTAGTAGTATTAGTTTCATTTTTATCACAAGAGCTAGTCCATTGTACTATCATGAAGACACCTTTTATTACTCCACCTAGTTTTCCCGTATTTTTAGCGAGCATGAGAACGAAATTCAGAGAACTTAGATTTTCCGTTTGCGCTCCACAAGCAGGACAGGTGGTAGTTTTGCTGAAACCTACAAAATTTACGTGTTTATTAAAAGCATAGTGGTCCAAAAGACTCCTACAAGCAGTCTGCAGTCGATCTCCATGCAAGATAGAAGATATGAAGCGAACATTTTGCCTTTAGTCATCCGTTTGCAGTCGTTTGGTCAAATTCCACGATTCCACCAATTGTAATTGCGCCAAACTCAGCCGTAACTGACGAACGTAAATACATAATGCAGGCAGACTAGAAGTTTCTTTACTAGAAATCTCATCACAGAACTAGTTTTCCTGGATACCAGTGTGAACGGACCCACAGAAGACTCGCTGAAGTCTTCCAACAAAGTTAAATGAGACCTAAGCCTAGTTTTCGTGCTTAACATTTGACAAGATAAGGGAAGCAGAGATTTTAGTTCAGATTGCCTAATATCGGAAATGCATAAATAATTCTCGTTTAATATTTTCCTTGTTTAAATGAAAACTCTGCTCAAACAAGCGAGCGTAATGAGAGTTAACAATCAAATGAAACAGGAAATTTTATATTAAACTATAAAAATTTCTCAGAGAAATTCTCAGTGTCTGTCGTATTGGAAAAAAAAGGTATGTAATAAATTCTCATTGAAAAAAGCGAGTCCAAATCTTGTTTAATTTTTGTCAGAACTGTAAATGCTATGGCTGTCACTAACGACATATGTCATCAACAAACAAAAAAGCGTTCGTCCACCGCTTAGGACAAAACGTCACTGAGGGTAGCAGCAACTATGAGTTAAGAAGTTCTGCCTTGCGAGTGCCCAGCTCTAAACAACATTAGGCGTAGTACCCTCGGCAGTTACTTCTTCAACGAGCTTAATAATGTAGATAATTTTAAAATTTGTTAACAAATCCGTATGGCTCCAAGAGGGCGAAACTCTGAACTTCTAACAGGGGTTTATTTCTGTTTTCATTCCAGGTGTTAAGAAGGTTCCAGGACACAATGGAGCCAACTGCTGGTCTAAGTGATCTGTGACTATTGACACAAGGGCATCCATCAACCTAACCTAAGGAGTTCATCTACTGTGGAGTTAACATCAATTCCACAAACGATACTTTAGTGAAGGTTCGTCAAAGAATAACCCTAGCAAACCGCTGATATTTCGGTTTGGCAAAACCAATGGGTTCGAAACTCCTCTCGCGAACTACAAAGTGTAAGCTCTACAAAACCCTTATACTATGTTTCCAGCGGCAATAATACGAGGATTAGCGGGAGACGATTAAAAACAAATCCCAAAGCGATTCGACCAAACAAATACAGAATAAATTTGACATGAGCACTCTTTGTCATTTGTCATTTTGGCCCTCAAAAGAGAGTGGCGATGACAATTTCCACGAGCGAAAAAAGATTTCCGTTGCAAAAAGCCCAATAGAAATCGTAATTTTGAAAGATCTGTTATACGTGGACAGTTTAAGTGTCCTTTTTCGATTCTCAAACTGTTGAAAAGGTGTTCGAAAAAGGTTGAAAGTGGTTCGTGAAAAGGGTCAATGAGATAAATGAGGGAGGGGATTTATTTTTAATCGCTTGCCGAGAGGATTTAAATTTTTCATGGTTAATCGCGTAATTTGTAGAGGATTTAATGAAGATTTATATTAATCACGGATTAGTGTCCGGTGGAGACATGGTATTATTCTTCTAGTTCTGCTCTATGGCGCCGAGTGCAGGACGATAAGCAGAGAAGGCGAAATTATACTTGGCCCCTCCGAGAGAAAAATTCTACCGCGAATTTACGGCCCTGTGTGCGAGGAGGGAGAATGGAGAAAAAGATATAACCGCGAACTCTATGTGCTGTACCAAGATGTGGATGTAGTTCAAAAAGCCAAAGCACGAAGACTACATTGGCTCGGTCATTTCGAGCAAATTGACAACAACGCTCCAGCCAAGAGGGTCATCGAATCCAGCCCCCAGGGTCGAGACGACGGGAAGACCGAACCTCCGTTTTAAGGACTAAGTCATCGTGGATGCCAGAGAGCTTGGTCTGGACAATTAGAAGCAGCGTGTGCAGGATCGCAGAGGATGGAAGGCTACTGTAAGCCAGGCAGAGACCCTCCATGGGTCGGGAGCCCTATAAGTAAGTAAGTCACCAACGACATCCATTTAATGTGGCAAAAACTAGATTGAAACAATACATTTACAATATGGATCAGCTAACCACAGTCTGAGCCGTTTTACTATGTCTTCAACGGCCGGCCCGAAAGCTGCGATTAGCAAGAGACAATTAAAACTTAAATTTAAACCGACAACTAAAATTTAAATTGTGAGAATCCCAATAGAAAACGCTTTTTTGACAGATCTGACATACGTGAATACTTTTCGTTTCTTATTCGCTTGCCGAGAGGGATTAATTTTGTGTATGGTAAATTTCGGGATTTAAGGGAGATAAGCTGAAGATTTATATTAATCGAAGATTCGTATCCGCCGGAGGCATAGTATAAGAATTGTTCAATCGATCTTCCAAATGAACGATATGTGTGAACTGCTTGTTTTGAAGTTTCGGAAAAAACTGAAGAACAAACCGCTATTGGCAGAACTTGGATTCTTTTTATTATATTTTTTTTTTTATAGAAATGGAAATCATGGAAATCATTTGATATCCTTCAATATGGTAAAAATTGTCAGCCATCTTTGATTTATCAACTCATTAGTTAAATGGTCCCAATATTTCACGTTTTGTTGATGTCAACTGATCGGCTAACTGAACGTCATTGGAAATGTTTGGTTTAATTTTTTTATTAAAATTGTCTACAAAAACAAAGTTGAAGTCGAGATAACAAAGGTTGAAAAGGGATTGTCTTAAGGAATAGTACCCACCGGGGAATTATTCTCTCAAACCGAAACATCTTCGTTTGCCTTAAATAAAAGTCGATGCTTCGGCGCCATTGAGCACGCTGTGTTAGCTGACCGGAAGGTAGAGTCTTACAACTCAAGATATGTACAGAGATGACATAATAAGAGATACCTTAAAGGTTCGTTTATAAGCAGAGTTCAAGTAAGCTTTAAGCCAGATTCGACTTCATATAAAACTCGGATCGAGTTGGAGTTGAGTCGAGTCGACTCGATCGCACTCGCTCTGCGGCGGGTTGAGTCGAAATTTTGTTGATATACCTTGGTTGAAAATACAATCAGAGCATTAAGCTTCGCACAATTTCGCAATTTTTTAGGTACTTGTATCCTTTTTCGTGTTGATTTGGCATATTTGCAGCTTCGCAAAAAGAGGAACTGAATTGTTTCAGTTTTTCAGTTTTTCATTTCTGTTATTTCAACTACTCGATTCAACTGAACCCTCTCCGACATGTGCTGAAAAACCTAGGTTCAAATTTCAACTTAACTCAACTCAAACCCTCAGCTTTTGCATATAAATTAAAACTAAAATTTTAGCTTTCCATTGAGGCAGTTTCAGCAAAATGTCAGTTTATAGGGTTCCCTTTTTATGAAAACAGTTAGTTTACCCTGCTATAACCATCGGCGCGTCTTCGGATGCACAATTATGAGTTTCCGAGCGTGTTGCTAGCACAATTACAGGACTCAGCATTTCTTTGTCGAAATCCTCAAGGGATCAGAGATGTTTCTTCCGAGTTTGAAGCATTGTTATCCTGATTCTGCACAAATAGACAAGTATTGAAAGTTTAAAAGTTTTTTTAAAACGGCTTTGCGCAGATTGTCTATATAAATTCTCAGTTTTGATTTTATAAAAAACAAAAAATATTTCTTGATAGCCTTGCTGCAAACTGTACCGTCCACAGTTTGGACACCCACCCATGACAAACGGGCTCTTCATCTACTACATTTATTTTAACTCGTCTGACACATTTATCGCTTTTCTTTTTCGCACCAACGGGGTTGCTTGTCTCTTCATTCAATGGGTTGCTTTCGTATCTGCAAGGCCGACAAACAAATTTTCGCCATGTATGGGTATTTCGCACGTGCGAATTCTGCACACTATCAAACATTTTGACACATTCGCTCAACCCGTCTGATGAGTGTAGCTGTCAAAAGGTCGTCTGCCGCGAAAAGAAAAATCGGATTCGGATCACAGAGGTGTTCTTACGAAGTCAATTTATTGTTAAATGAAAAGTGTACTCAAGTAGTGAAAATTATTAAAAATTGTGTTTCATCATGTGGTTCCTTATCACGGCAAATGTGTGCAAAGTGCGCCAACTTGAAAGGATTCGCGTAGCTGCATTCAAATCGTCAGCGTACTTGCGTACTGTAGAATCCAAGCCAACAACAACGCCGATACTATGCAAAAGGGTAAGCGCCAGGGCCTGAGAATGTTTCTAATTAGCAAGCAAATGTGTCCTTGCACAAATGCGGTAAAAAATTGTGTAATAAAATGTAGAATTATTGAAGCTATGGTGCCCTTCATTGAACAGCTCTCTTTCGTTGTGCAAAATCGAAACATCAGTTGCTTGATATACGAGTCTTAGGGTCACCATACACGGTCACCATCCAATTTGGAAAATTCTAAATTATTTTTTGTTATGACCCAATTTTAAAAAAAGAATGCGGCTAAATTAAATTTTTGCCTTTTATTATAGGTTCTAGTTTAAAAATATAGAAACTTAATACTATGTCTCCACCAACAATAAATTATAGAAGATTAGCGTGAGACGATTAAAAATAAATCCTTAAGTCTCTCCATCGGACAAATATAGGATTAATTTGACACGAAAACTCTGTTTCTGTCATTTTGGCTCTCAAAAGAGAGTGGCGATGTCATTTACCAGGAGTGAAAATCGATTTCCTCAGTAAAAGTCACAATCGGAAACGTACTTGTGTCAGATCTGTCGCACAGGAACTTTTTCAGTTCCTTTTTTATTCTGAAACTGTTACAAAGGTGCAGAAAATAGGTTTGTGAATAGGGTGAATGGGATTTATGAGAGGATTTATTTGTAATCGCTTGACAAAAGGATAAAAGGATGTATGGTAAAACGCGTGATTTGTAGAGGATTTAATAAAAATTTATATTAATCGAGGATTAGTGCTCGGTGGAGACATGGTATAACGAACGAAAAAAAATCGTGCGGCAAAGAAGTCTCGCAGCTCAATTAGTTGTGGGTATATTATCCATGTCTCCACCGGGATCCGCGATTATTAGAAATCTCTATTAAAACCTCTACAAATCACGCGATTTACCATACAAATTTAAACCCTCTCGGCAAGCGATGAAAAATAAATCCTATCGTAAATCCCATTCACCCTATTCAAAAACCTATTTTCTGCACCTTGGTAACAGTTTGAGAATCAAAAAGGAACTGAAACTATCCCTGTACGACAAATCTGTCACAAGTAACTACGTTTTCTATTGTGATTTTTACACAGAAAATCGGTTTCGCTTCTGCGAACTGATATCGCCCCTCTCTTTTTTTTAGAGCCAGAATGAAGAAACAAAGTTTCAGTGTCAAATTAATCCTATATCGGTCCGGTGGAGCCACTTTGGGATTTATTTTTAATCGTCTCCCGCTAATCTTCTTTTCATTGCCGGTGGAGACATAATATTAGACAACAAATGACTGGGGCTTTTAACACTTTAAGGAAATTTCACAAACATGCTTTTTCCTCATTGAAAATCACATTTCCTAAAATTCTTTTTTTTCGGGAATTTTTAGTTTTCTTCGTATTCTGAGGGCTTATTTTGGTTTTATGTGTATTACCACTAAAAAATTTTGTGGTCAAAGGATAGACATGTGCACTCAAGAGGATACAAGCATCCACAGGTTTTCTAAACCCACCTCTGTCTATCAACTCCTACTCTCACCTCCCCGTGGTGAACACCGGGTGCCTAGTACCTCAACTGGAGATTGGGTTCCAACCCCTTTGGAAGGTTGTTGGGGGTAGCAGACGAGAGAGGGGGGGAGGAGTGTTCCCACTAAGGCACTTCTCCTTGCATCCGGACGGCAGCGGAGGAATTCCCCAGATGGAATCAACGGTGGCGTCCATAGTTCCAGTCAGGCCGAACTACTTAGTGAACACCTTATATGGGCTACTACGACGTATTCGGAGCTCAGGCCTATAAGGAGCGGGCTATCCGGCTCTCCGTCCTTAGAGCTAAGCAAAGGATCTGGTCCTCCAGGTTGGGGGTCGTGCCGTCGGGGTGACTTCCCGGCCACGTAAAGAAACACCAGTCACGAAGCGGAAACAAGCCTCGGATTCGGACGGATTTACTGTTGACGACCAATGCAAACGAGAAAAGGACAACGAGCTCCGGATCTGCACGTGGAATGTTAGGTCCCTTAACAGACCACGTGCAGCCGAGCAACTAGCGGAGGCCCTTAACGACTGCAAGGCAGACATTACTGCCATCCAAGAAATGCGGTGGGACGGGCCGGGCAAAAGAAGGATGAAAAACTGCGACATCTACTACGGCGACTGCTATCGGCATCAAAGACAGCGCCTATTTGGATGTGGTTTCGTTGTTGGAGGCAGACTTAGGCAAAAAGTCTTGAGCTTCAACCCTGTAAGCGAGCGCCTCGCGACGATCCGCATCAAGGCTAAATTCGCCAACATTAGCCTGATATGCGCACATGCCCCCACAGAGGAGAAAGATGACGAGACCAAAGATATGTTCTACGAGCTCCTGGACAAAACTTATGAGCAGTGCCCTAGCTACGACATTAAAATTGTCCTAGGCGATTTTAATGCCAAGCTAGGAAGGGAGGGCATCTTTGGTCGTACTGTCGGAAAGTATAGCCTGCACGACACGACCTCCGATAACGGATTCAGGCTGATCGACTTTGCTGCGGGGCGACACGTTGTGGTAGCTAGTACACAGTTCCCGCATCTCAATATCCACAAAGGGACATGGAGATCTCCCGATCAATCAACCGTCAACCAGATTGACCATATTGCGATCGACGCAAGGCACTCCTCCAGTATCATGGATGTCCGAACTTTCCGAGGGGCCAACATTGACTCGGATCACTACCTTGTTGTAGCCAAGGTACGGCTGCGGATATCCCGACCAGCGCCAAGTAATGGAAATACTGTGAGGAAGTTTGACGTCGGCCGACTACAATCGCAAGAGATCGCCAGATCCTTCTCCAACCGAGTCTCTCAAAACCTTCTACGAAGTCCTATGCAACCAGCATCAAGTATTGATAGCCAGTGGCAACATTGCCAAAATGCCATCAGAGACGCCGCCTCTGAAGTGCTGGGTTTCACACGGCGACCACAACGAAACCCCTGGTTTGACGATGAATGCCGGCAAGCACATGCAGCTAAACAGGAAGCATACAAAGCGGCGCTGCACAGAAGGACTAGAGCTGCTCGCGAGCTCTACGAGCAGAGGAGGAGAGAGGAGCACCGGCTTCTCCGAAGGAAAAAGAGAGAGCACGAGAAGCGCGCGGTTGAAGAGATAGAGAGATGTTACAACAGGAATGAGGTTAGAAAGTTTTACCAAAGGATCAAAAGGTCCTGCCAAGGGTATAAACTTCGAACTGAAGCCTGTAAGGACCATCAAGGGAACATCGTTGTAGAATCGCAGTCGGTGCTGAGGATTTGGAAAGACCACTTCTGCAGACTGTATAACGGCGAGGAAGAACCAAATACCGCTGTCAGGCAGAACGAACCATTCAACCCGGGCGAAGACGTTACCGACGAAGCATACGAACGATACCGCCCACCCGACCTGGAGGAGGTGAAAGTAGCTGTGTCTAAGCTCAAGTGCAACAAAGCAGCCGGAGCAGACGGCCTAGCTGCCGAACTTTTTAAATCCGCTGGCGATGAGCTGGTTAGGAGCATGCACCAGCTCATCTGCAAGATATGGTCGGAAGAAAGCATGCCCGACGAATGGAACCTCAGCATTGTTTGCCCGATCCTGAAGAAAGGAGACCCTCTGAGTTGTGCCAACTACAGAGGCATAAGTCTTCTTAACATCGCATACAAGATCTTTTCTGCTGTACTGTGTGAACGCCTGAAGCCGTTTGTCAACAATCTGATAGGCACATATCAGTGTGGCTTTAGGCCAGGAAAGTCCACCATCGATCAAATATTCACACTGCGGCAGATCTTGGAGAAAACCCAGGAATTCCAAATCGATACACACCACCTCTTCATCGATTTCAAGGCCGCGTATGACAGCATCTATAGAGACGAGCTATATAGCGCAATGTCTAGTTTTGGCATCCCTGCCAAACTCGTCAGTCTGTGCAGGATGACGATGGAAAACTCACGCTGTTCCGTCAAGGTCGGCAAAGACCTCACCGACCCCTTTGATGTCAAAAAAGGATTTAGACAAGGCGACGCGCTGTCATGCGACTTCTTTAACATCATACTTGAGAGAATTGTGCAGAACTCTCGCGCCAACACCAGAGGTACAATCTTTCAAAAGTCCGTTCAACTACTTGCATACGCAGACGACATTGACATAATCGGTAGAACAAAGCGTGATGTCAGTGAAGCCTTCGTGAGTATTGGGACGGAAGCGGCGAATATGGGTTTAGCAGTCAATGAGGGCAAAACCAAGTATATGCTGTCATCAAGAAAAGACACCCAACACCGACGTCTTGGACAAAACATCACCATCGACAGCTATAACTTTGAGGTAGTTAGGGACTTTGTCTACCTTGGTTCCGCTATCAATTCAGACAATGACACCAGCGCTGAAATCAAACGAAGGATAACTCTTGCCAATCGCTGTTTCTTTGGGCTAAGAAGGCAATTGAGTAGCAAAGCCCTCTCTCGAGCAACTAAAGTGTCCATGTATAAGACCCTCATCATCCCAGTCCTGCTTTACGGTGCAGAAGCATGGACTCTGTCAAAGGCGGATGAAAACACTTTAGGCTGCTTCGAGAGGAAAATTCTTCGGACGATTTACGGTCCCGTCTGCATAGACGGAGAGTGGAGGAGGAGATATAACATCGAACTGTACGGGCTGTACAGCTATACCGACCTAGCCAAAAGAGTCAAAACACAACGTCTACGATGGCTGGGTCATTTAGAGCGGATGGACACCAACGCCCCGGCCCGGAAAATCTTCGAATCCACACCGCAGGGACGACGCGGTAGAGGAGCACCGAGACTCAGGTGGCGCACGCAAGTGGAAGGGGACCTCAGCCAACTTCGCGTGCGAAACTGGAGACGGCTAGCTAGAGACAGAGCTGGCTGGCGAAGCTTGTTGGCCGAGGCCCAGGTCCACCCCGGACTGTAGCGCCACCTTAAACAAACACTAAAAAATTTTACGCGCATCTTTACAAAATTTGACTTTTTCTCAGCTGCTAAGCTGTGACATTAAGAAAATGTTTAGTACATTATTTGAACTGGAGCTTCGCTTTCGGGGCCCGTCACGCTTTCTCTTGTCTATCGCCAAATGAAAAACCTCGTTAAAACGATAAAATCTCATCGGTAGGTAAAGATATTGAGCTAGGTAAAGATATCGCTCAATATCTATTTGATATTGACAAATAGATATTGAGCGATAAGGACAACTACAAAATACGTATAAACAAACAATGAAAAAAGTCGCCAAAAGTGTAAACTTCGTGTGAAAATGTACCTTTTCTACATCTGTGTGGGCAATACATGTGCGAAAAATTAAAAAAATGAGGAACTGTCAAAAAAAATGAAAACTCGCACTTATTTTTTCTTCATTTTTTTATTACGTTACGTCATGTTGCTCATGTTTTCTACGTATCTGCACAATTTTCGTGACTTGCATACACACTCACTAAAGTCATTAATAATGAGAAAAAAAATGTAGTGTCATAGCACCAATAGGAAACATTGAAATCGTATGGCTGGTGCGGAATTTTTTTTCCTAAGATTGAAATAAAATGGACTTTCTGGCCCTTCATATTAACTGTCGCGTCCCGCACGAATTTTGAAATCTCAGAAAGATCGAGTTTACCATGTACATATCACACATTGGTACACATTTTCAACACCAGGAGGCAACTGGATCTAAGATTTTTTTAAAGTCCGTTTGTAGGGTTTTTCTTCCTGTTGCATCTGTTTTCTTCCTGTTGCTCTGTACGCATAATCAGTGTTTTGTCAACATAGACCAGTCTTTTCGGAGTGAACTACCAAAATTTTCTCCATTTATGTCGTGAAAGGTTGTTAAGGTCTAGCGTTGACTTATGAAGACGGAAATAAAGTCATAAATAAAGTTATTAAAATATCCACTTTGTATCAAAATAGCCAATCCGTCCACACTCAACTTAGAACTCACAGCATCTTCTGTATGCTGAGTAAAGTGTACAAATTTTCTCATACTTGAGCCTTAACAAGAAAATCCGAATTCACCCACTAAAATCTTTACTAATACTATTTGAAAATGAAGCCTGACTGATAGTTTTTCTCTTGAGCACAATATCTTCTTGTTTTGGCGAATATTTGAGTCCTTGCTCGCGAGTCACAAAAAAAAAATAGTTGGTATACTTAAGGGAAGCATCCTTAGGCCTTTACTTTTTTTTGGTAGTGTCGTCATCCACCTTTCACAGATTCCATTTTTAGGCACCGTTAAGGACCGGTAAGCCCTCCTTTAACTAGATATGTTAATCCCGTAACAAGACGAATCTGGATTTAACCCAGCGAGGAGTTTTTTTTTGCAGTGTTAACTCCGTCAACAGAGTTGTCAAAATCTCCGACTCTCGAAATTATTGACTCTCCCAACTCTTATACTACATTAACACCGACCCCTTAATTCTGAACTTAGCGAAAAAATTTCGAAATCCAATTTTACCGTTTATACTCGAGTTTCAGCGGCTCAAATGACAATCGGATTAAAAATCTGAAATGTCAAGTACTCTCCATACAGCTTAAATTGTTGTTATTACTTGCTTATTTTTTGTTTTGGAATACGGCCCAGAGCACTTTTATCGACTTATGTCAAGTTACAAGCGTTTTGTTTGAGTATTTTCTGTCAACTGCTCTGAATACTCTTAATACCATGTCTCCACCGAGCACAAATCCTCGATTAATATAAATCTTTATTAAATCCTCTACAAATCGCGCGATTTAACATACAAATTTAAATCCTCTCGGCAAGCGATTAAAAATAAATCCTCTCATAAATCCCATTCACCCTATTTACAAACCTATTTTCTACACCTTTAAACAGTTTGAGCATCAAAAAAGGAAACTGAAACTGTCTCTGTGCGACAGATCTGTCACAAGTACGTTTTCTACTTTTACTATGCAAATCGTTTGTCGCTCCTGGGAAATGACGTCGCAACTCTCTTTTGAGAGCCAAAATAACAAAAACAGAGTTTTCGTGTCAAATTAATCCTATATTTGTTCGATGGAGCCACTTTATTATTTATTTTTAATCGTCTCCCGCTGATCTTCTTTTAACTGTCGGTGGAGACATAGTATAAAAATAAGAAAATCGGAAGTTTGAGAGGCTTGTTCCATTCGACAAACTTCTAAATGCCCAGTCGAAATTCAGCATTTAACTGAAATTCAACATTTATAAATCATGAAAATATATGGCGAAATGCTGAACATTTACGGTGAAATGCTAAATTTATCTTAAATTCTGAAATTAGGCTCGGTGTAAATGTACTATTACGTCACATAGAAAAACACAGGAAAAGAAGTTCCTGTTGTTCTCAGATGTAGTTTCTCTCACAGAAACACGCAAATCAACTGGGCGCTTTCCCAGGTGGCGGCTAGAGGAGGTTCACCAGAAATAGTCGGGGCGGACCAAAACCAATAATAAGAAAACCAAGGCACGTTTGTCTTAAATTAAATGGCTTCTAAGTCGGTGCCATCCAGTGTAGGATCGGCCATACACAACCGAAGCTATTCTTTAAAAAGTGTAACTGATAGCACAGCTGTTTATACCATTGTGTTCCCTCTTAAAGGCATAACACTTACGGGTGGAGATTTCGTTGTTTTCAAGCTGAGTTTATATGTTTCTCTTTATGTTTAGCAGCCTTTTTTCTTTTCCTTTCCCCTCTTTTCCCTTTCGTTTGTTTGGGTCGGTTCACGATATGAAGACACATTTCAAGTTGTCATGACCCCTTTATCGCAAACTGCATCAAAGAGATTTTACGAAACATCAGTAACGCCTTCACCCTGACAAGGAGGCATTTCGTGCAAACTTTTAAAGAGGCAAACTTCGACTCATAATTTTCTTGTCGTTGCTTAATTCAGAGCTCGACTTTTTCTTGTTTATCTGCACAGACCCTCTGAGGTTTTTCGATTCATACGTTGTCACAAATAATTTCGTAGTGGTTTATGAATTCTGTCCGAATGCTTCATGCGAACAAAATAAAAATTTAAAGTTGATTGTGATCTTGGTAGGTTGACACATTTTTCAAATTTTAAAACAGGAGTATGCCGGAAAGCAGGCTTTAAAAACAGGTTTTATAAACGAATTGTTCTAACTAGGAAAACCCAGCTGTCAAACTTTGACCCATTCTTGTAAAAGGTTAAATGTTATCCTGTTTTAAAGTGTTTGAGAGAATGTTTGTTTTTTGCATAGACACACATACACCATGTTACCTATTTATTTAAGATTTGAGCTTTCTTTTGTTTTATGCTATTGTGAATTAGTGTATCTACATATTGCAATATTATACCTGCAGCTCTATAATATGCAACGACTTTTTATCATTGCATTTCAGTGCATCTATTTATTTAAATTCATTTCATTCGATTGTGTAAGGAACAACAGTTGACCAGCAAATCTTTTGATGACAATATTATTGAATAAAATTTATTTTTTCTAATAACTGAGTTAATGAAAACAGACGCACCCCCACTTCCTCCTCCATTAAGAGGATTCAAACAGATATCAAAGCTTCAGTTTAGTTTCAGAATTCTCTCACGAAATCGATACAGATTCGTTCGTTATGACAAATCTGTTGAATACCATTGCTGCATCACACAGCATAGTTCGCATGTTTTACAATGTAGCTTCACCAACTATGCATGCGCCGGTGCGTTGTCTCATGCATTTGAAGCCCTCAAGTGACGGTTTAAACAAGACGCGAATCTTGCCTATTGTATAAGATACAATTTTGCGCACTATTCATGATTCAATTTCAGTCTCAATCGTTGGCCATGAACAAAGTGATACAATGAGCAAACACCATTGACTTTGAGAAACACGTTTAATTATGGATGAAAAAACATCATTCCATCACACTACCCTACCCCTAGTGAGGCGAATCACAAAAACTCACCCCATGCACTATGTGAGAGACGAAAAAGTTCTCACCTTACCCCAGTACACAGACGCGAAGCATAAAGTTTATGCTTAGGTTCCACCAAAGCCCACTGGCCTGGCACTGTCACAGACGTACACCACACAGTCTCTTGATGGCTGTGCAAAGCTTCGCAACTATCGTTGGTCGCTCTCCGTTCGACGACGATATTCGTGGCGTTTTTTCTGTGCTGCTGCACCCTTGGCTGGGAAACCCATTAAATTCACATCCGCCGTGACGAAAGTGTTTTTCTTTAAATCCGCGCTTGTCTTTGCAAATCTTCCGAGGGTAATCCGTGAAACAACACAATCCTATACTCTGACACATTTTCCTGAACCAGAAATAAAAGCTTTTTCCTTGCGAAACAAAGAAGTGAATCAAAACACTCAATGCTCTCCCTCTTATCCTTGTTTTTGCCAACCAGTTTCGACAAAGAGAGAGTGCACTTTATCCTTCCCATGCCAGAAAACCCTTAATCATAACAAGACTTGTGAAATGTGAAGGAAAAGATACGTTCCCTTTGCGTTCTAAGGAAAGAAAGAAATAAATCAACTGTACACACAAGGACATTACTTCAGGATCTAGTAGGACCAGACGTTGTGTATTAATTTTTTTACAAAACAAAAAATGCTATAGTGCGAACGAATATCCTGTGAATTTGTTGATGTGTTTTCTAATGTCATTTGAATATAATTTATTTTGTTTTTGGATACCCCACCAACAACAACTACAACAACAGAACGAACAACAACAGCAACAACAGTACAACGTCCATCAGCCGGAAATAATGGGCTACAATATCGATTGGATATTCCCACGTTTAAAGCATCCGTCAAATTTATGGTACATTGCGAGTACAATTGCTGTGGCAGCTGTCGGATTATTTAGTAAAATCGTTTTAGGTACGTAAAACCAGAGACTCCTTAGTCCTTTTTCATAATTAAAATGCCTTGCTCTTTTTTTGCTTTGTTTTCTATCGCATTTCATCTTCATACTTGTGTTTTTTTTTTTTTTTAATACAACTGAATCTCACGAGCAACCCCTATTCATCTGATGGTTGGGGTGCGAGAGAAGAGTCATTCTCATCCGAGAAGAAGAAGATCAAAATTTATAAGTGTGTTATAAAAGTGCATATCATAGACAGCTTATTGCCGAGGCCAATGCCAATGACACTGTCCTTGCCAGAAACAACTAACAAAAAAAGAAAAAAAAGAAGAAAATCGCGCGATTGATGGGACGCACCAAGAGAGAATAGGCATTTTATACACTCTGGTTGGTTTCTGGTTCTGGTACTTGGCGTTGGCATGGCAGTATTCCTCTCTTGTGCAGCCTACCCTTACTCTCAGAATCTCAGAACGTGTGCGGAGGAAAGCTTTTCATTTTATTTATTTGGGGAGAAAAGATGATTTGTCAGTTGATGGGATCATCTGACTTTTGGGGCGGCTGCTAGCAGGTGAATTAATATATTTTTGGCGCGATTTTCCCCATTAGCTTATTAGGCGAACATCAGTCGTTGACGTTGATTTTTGGCGAAGACTTATTTTTTATTGTATTCTTGGTTTGGGCAATAAATTTGTTAAGGGTTCTTGAAGTGACAGAAATGAAAATTTATGTTAAATTCTGCTCAACGAAAGTTGAAAGTTATTTAACCAAATCCCTAACATGACTAGACTTAGTTCAAGTAGACACCAAGCAAAATAGCCAAGAGTTGTTTTTCCTATTGGGAAACAAAATCTTTAATAGAGCCTAAAAATGACAAGATCTTGTGTCATAGGGGACAGAATTGAAGAGTGTCGAAGGCAATCCAGGTAATACTATGTCTCCATCGGACACTAAATCCCCTCATAAATCTCATTCATCCTATTCACCAACCTTTTTTATGTGAAATTCAACCCTTTCGCGCATTTTGTGACGGTTTAAAATCGAAAAAGGAAACTCAAGGTAACCGTTTTCTATTTGGGCTTTTATTACAGAAATCTTTTTTTCTCTTTTGAGAGCCAAAACGACAGAAAAAAGAGTTCTCGTGTCAAATTTGTCCGGTGGAGCCACTTCGGTAATTAAATTTAATCGTCACCCGCTAATCGCAGTTTAAGAGTCGGTGGAGGCTTATACTATATGAGGCCCTTCAAAACTCTAACCATATTGGTGCGAATATATTAGATCTATAATTTAGAGCTAAAAATGTAAGAGATAAATTAGCTTCGTTAGTTTTTGTGGCTCGAAAAATGAGTCTGTTATTTTGAACTAGCCTAGATTCATCACGGGTCCTCATTTTTCATCCATTTCTGGAGTATTTATATTGCGACCAGACCTTTAAACTTTTAATTCATGTCACTGGCTTTCTTGTCTGTTGTGTTCCTTAATAAGAGCTCAACACCCTCTTCACATGCCGGTTCTCTTAATTTGGCTTCCGAGCAGGTATTGTAATGCATGCAAGAACCTCCTCAACCGACCAGTTAGCGTAGCTGAAAAAATTGGCCGCTGCATTTGCACTTTATCTATCACAAGCTTCGACATTATTCCTTTCGATTGACAAGGAGAAACGTGTTACATGGTGTTACCATTCGACAGGTTAATGCCTTGCCGTTTTTCACGAACCCACACTAAATGCTTCGCCACTTTTTACAAGCATAGGACCTTTGTTAAGGTTGCGGTTAGCGTTTTTTTTTTTTTTGTCTTTTTCAGTGCCGGGGCCTAAGGGTATTTTTCAAATGGGAAGAAAAACGGTGCAACTAGTGTCAGCAACCTTGTGGACGAGGTTTCGTTCGCCGTTTAGGTAATGTTAAACCGGGAGACCCAAATTTTCTTTGTGTTTTGTGCATCAGTATGCAAAGAGTACCGGCAGACTAAGCCACAAAAAACAAGAAAGGCAACAAATTGCATCCAAGGCTTTCGGTAAACCCACCCGCAGGTTATGATCCTGCCCCAAGCCCGCATTCCAGGATTCCTGTTTTAAGCTATCTGGTGATGGATTCATTCCTTGCCCAAATTATTGCTACGTTCTGTGAAAATTTGTTTTCTCCCGATCCTTTAACTCTAGCTTCTTATAATCCTGGGGTGGAATGGGAATCGGCTGGGGTTATCTGCGATTTTCACATTTTTTCACAGTAAATGTGATCAAACAAAAAAATTCGTTTGCGTAAGGTGATCACAAAAATATTGTTCCGAATTATTGCTTTTCTACACTTTTTGTTATTCATGCATGCAGAAAGTCATCCTAAGTGTAGGCAAAAAAAAAACTAACTAACCAGAAAGTTTGAAAACTGGGGACCAGTTGATTTTGACGGTGATTGATCGAGAGCTGTCACAATGTCACAAGAAAATTGTGATGATCATAGTTTGCGCAGACGAATTTTTGTGATTTGCGACATCACTTATCACAGATCACCTTAGCCGATTCCACCTCGGTTTGTTTTTATGATCCCTTATCTTATAATTCCGCCGAATGCAGTTTCCATAGTTGGATGCACAAATCACAGAACATAAGATTATGCCACATTGAGAAAAAAGCAGTACACCTACTGCGTCGCTCGTCATTGGATGCCAAGCAAAACAAACTGCTGATCTGTGATTGGCCAGTATAGATTTTTTTTACATGGGTGCAAGGTGACAGACCTAGATTTACAGCTAGGTCTGTCAAACAAAAGTCATAACAAACGCGTGTCGTAATGTTTATATTCTTTCATTCATGAGTTGGATGTATGCCGGGAGTATGCTGAATCGTGATGTTGCAAGATTGAATGTTGAATTAAAATCTAAAACGTTGTTGAACTAAGTTTGAAATTCTAAAATGAGCTTAGCGGATTTTAAAAATCGAAATTGTAATGTTTTGGGCAGATTTTCGAAAGAGCAGTAAAATAATAATAGGGCGACGATATTTCACAAAAAAATTTGTGATTTTTTTTAAAATCAGGAAACGATGAAGTTAAGTTAGGTTAAAGTTATTTCAGTTTTTCCTGAATTTTTTGTAATTGAAGGCAGATAGTCAATCAACATAAATTTATGTGAATAATCTGTAGTTAGTCAGCTATTCCGGAAAAGTTTGAAGTCAAAATATCTCCACGGGTCACTGCTACGCGATTGACATTTATCTGCAATTTCTCTAGCGCAAATCTGAAGCTTTACCATGAAAATTTAAGTCCAATCGGCATAAGATTTAAAATAAATGTCCTCCTAAATCGTATCTGACCCTATTCACAAACCTCTTTTATGCATCTTTTAACCCTTTTCTCAAACTTTTATAGTAGTTCAAGACTTGAAAGGGGAAACAGCGTATGACATCTCTGTCGAAAATATCCTTTGTATTTGGATTTTTAAAAACATCATTTTTCGCTTCTAGGAAATATCATGTCACCTGTCTCAAATATCATTTGAGAGCCGTAATGACAAGTAAACTGACAAGTTGTGCGGTACAAACACCTTTACAATTTATTCCTTTTCTTTTCTCACTTATATTAGTTTTACGACCGGTGGAAACGTAGCATACTCTGATTACTCTGAGAAGAAAAATAAACACAATTTTTTGTTTGTCTTCCCACAAAGGCATCACCAACAAATTTTGCTCAGCTCGAATTTTGAGTGGGTTCAAAATGCACCATTTTAATCTTTTCTTAATATCAGATATGCCAATTTTGGAGACTGAACAAAACATTTTAAAGCTTGTTGCTCGTTCTCAAAAAAGTGAAGCGAGATCTAGTTTTATTAGTTCACTGAAGTCAGGACTTGAATCAGCGACCGCCTGGCCTGGCACAGTAAATACTTATTTTTATCACTGCACCTGTCGTTTCGATTTCGAAATAATGGTTCTTACCTTCTTATAATCCTAAAGGGGTAACCATTAGACATCAGCTTACATATTTACCCGTTGGTGTATGCAATGATTTAGGATAAGTGCGTAACCTTGACGTGTCAGAATTCGAAACATCTGATGAACCTTAAGGCTTAACCATAAAAGCCTTAAATGGGATTAACCTAATGTCGAAATACACCGAAAATTCCACTCAAGTTCTCCCAAACGCTTGCGAAGCCAATAATAGAATTCAGTAAACGATTTGGAAATCGTGTGAAAATTGTTTGTTTCTCGCCAGCTGTCAAATTTTCGCGTCGAACATCTTACTTACTTCATTGGGACTAGCTTAAGCCAACAAAAGTTAAGGAAAACCTTACGAAATCAATCAAGTCTATTATGTTCTTGGCATATGAATTGTGTGTAACTTATGAAAGCTGACTTAAGCTCATCTAAGTCCATTATTAGGTTAGGCCTTAAGTATCCCACTTAAGTCGTTGTTGAAAAGAGTGCCTTAGTGGAACGTGTTTCTTGTTGTACCGTAAGAAAGTCTATTTCGTTATGATCATAAACCTATTTGTGCTCTTCTAAATTTAAGGGACTGTTGGAGCAAATCTTAAGATTGTTTAAATTCGTTATCTCATCTTGTTTCTTATTTTAATATGACTTGATTTAAGGTTTGTGAGTAGCCTAACACTTATTTCTTATTGAGATCTCAATCAGAAGCTTTTAATTAAATCTTCATTCGACTTGCCAAAATCTTTCATTCCGTCATAAGCCCAATCATGTATTCAAATTTAATAATTCTTCTAGGCACTCTGTATAGATGTGAGTGAGTTTCCTCATTCCCTCGCTATTTTACGGTGTTGTTTATCTATTTATTTATTTTTTTTCGCTCTCAAATAATTCGCTTCAATTAGGCGGGTTATTCTATTCTACTTGACCGCACTGTGAGCTCTGGTGATGCTGTAGTCCGCATGTTTCTTTGGAATATAGAGCGCACAATACCAGCGATGATGACCGGAGCATCTTCCGCAGAAAAAAGGGTAGCCACAGTGGGGGTAGCATGTACAATATATTTCGCAAACGTATGTGTCCCCAAAGTGTCATGCAATTAATAAACTTTTGTACTCTGTCTGACGAATCGTTCAGCCAGCGACACGAACATTGCTGATTCTATTTATGACTGGAGAGGTCAATTTTTCGCATTGTCGCAAAATGCAGTCACAAACTGGGGCAACGAATTGTCGTAATTTGATCCTACACAATGGTTTGCATTACACTTTCCTGAAAGTGAGGGCTCAATTGCAGTTAAGGTGTTTATTGGTCTTGAATTCGGATATTTGCTTCATGCCAGAGAATGTGCGCGGTTTTATTGATGCATAATTGTTTTTCTTTGAAGGAATTTCGTTCCACTTCAGGCGTATTGCCTTGCCTCATAACAGTGCAGTCCACTTGACAAAACGCTGAGTCTCATATTACATTCGTTTGCGTCATAAAGGTAGATAGAATTAAGTGTTTTTTTTTGTAGGGAAATCTAAATGCGGAGATGGTACTGGTTATGAACAGTCTTTCAATAACCGTGCCAATTAATTCCAATAAGTTAAATCCGATTGCGTAATCCGTATCTCTTCAATGACAAATCATATATTAAACTCACTCTGAAAGACATTTCAAAGGCCATCCCCTTTCTTTTGATATCACCCTTAAAGCAATGAAAAACACCCGCAAAATAAAATAAAAAGTAATTCAACCCCTTCAAAAGCAGCATGAAAACAATTCAACTTTTGCATACTCAATCGCTTACAGAATGACCCATTACCATCTCCCATTGAGCCTCCCCTAATAAAAGTCATTTCACTTCCATTTGTACAATAGTTCATTGCTGAGTCATACTTCTACGAACGCCAGAACAATAGAACTTCCCTTACAGAGGGACGAAATTCTTTTAAAAAAAGTTCCAAACTGCACATTACAGATGATCCATTTCACTGGAATTTCCATTTGCCGTTTGCCCCCTCCTAACCCTAATATGACTCAAAAGAAAAAGTTTTAATAAAAAAGGTCCTTTATGGGTAAATCATGCCTCTGTGGAGTACCTCGGCATCCAGTAGCTTTCGAGCGTAGATATTTCAAGTCGACTTTAAGATGAGATCATTAATTTCTTGTTTTCCTTTTTTTTTTTTAGCTAGGACGAGCTTAGTAATGAAAAAGGACTCACTGGAAATGCTATTATACTGTTGCTATAGAAATTTTTAATACTTCTTTTATTTGCTCTCAACACAAAATGGGTCATTACGTACAGGAAACAAACCAACAAAAGGAGAAAGTAAACAAAAAGTGCAATCAATACTTTCTAACAGTGCCGCACCAAATGCAGGAAAATAAATTCCAGCCAACCCTCTTGGTTACGGCATTAGCCAATGTCAGCTGATGTCGCGTGACTTATGTTCCGAGACTTGCAAGAGTGGTGTGTACCTCTATTTATATAATGTACTCGTTTATTGTGGCCTCAAAGGGGTGGTAGTTACTTTGGCAGAGAACCCTCTGCGCCCAATGGGTGGTGTTTTGGGCTGCAGAAATGATTCACATAGAGACGACCTGGAGGCAACCTCCACAGTCGATGACCTATTGCAATTTGGTTTGTTTTGGCCATTACATCCAAGGTTATCATGGGCGCACATATAGTTTCGGTGAGCTGGAGAGACTTCCAACAGTGGTTCTAGGAGGGTAGTTTACCCTTTAAAGTAAGTCGTTATGCACTCAGTAGGTTATGGCCTTGATATTTTGTTGAAATATTATGTGTGTCAGGGGCTTCCTAATTGCAGTTCTTTTAAACTGTAAGGATCAATAAAAACTGTTTTGAAAGCCTAAACACGTTGAAGGAGTAAAAGGCTTAAGGGTTTGTTTTTCTTTTAGGGAAGGGATAGCAAAGAATCTTGGTAGTCGCTGTAAAAAATGCAACAGATTTAAACAGTAACACTATTATGCTAACTGAGTACTTCACGATATGTATATGTTTTCTCTTTGAGTATCAAATAACAAATCAATTCTGTTTCAATATCGTGTTCGTGTCTCGGTCTAGCCAATGCCTCAACAATCAACACTGAATTTTTTGTCACCCTCGTCGTTTATTCTGACACATTGGTTCTAAGCAAACTTCCACTGGTTTGACAGTTGCCGCGAATGCGTTGTCTTTTATATACTGACATGACGACCTTGCCACGGACTGATTGATGATTAATTTATTTAAACAAGGGCAGGCCCCTAACAAGAGTAGTTTAAAGAATTGTTTGTCGAGTCCAGAGAGTACTTGTCAAATACTTGAATCTGGATATTAGAGCCATTTTTCTGTTTTTAGACAAAACTGCGTTTCCGATAAACCAAAGAGAAGATGATAACAAAGCTGCCTTGTGCCAGTTTTTCAGAGCAGAGTGAACAACGGTTTAAACTACGCTTACCTAATTCCGTAATAAAATGAATCTAGGCTTGACCCGGAGAGCGGTTTTTCAGTGAGCGGTTTTTCAGTACCACCTTTAGCTCCGTCGATAAAGTTATCGAACTAACCGAATTTCAAAATCATCGACTCACTTTCAACTGGTTTTCCTCATAGAAAAACAAAAAATAAGTTTGAAACTGTTTTTCGGACTCTCCTCGACTGTCATTTTGCACAAGAAATATTCGAATCGACAACTGTAATTTCTCATAGAAAATCAGTAAAAAAAGCTCGAATCGTCTTCCAGAATTAATTCCAAGGTTAACCAAATTTAATAAAAAAGGTAAACCTAAAATTTCTGAGTTAAACCCAGCCTAAGCCTTGACGAAATTGACTGAAAAACCCATTTCTGCGCACTTCAACTTCTTGAAATTTGCTTGCTTTACGTCGGGTGATCTGCCACCTTGGTCGGAATCCATTCGACCTTATAGGAGCGACAGACGACTATAGTTCTAAGGTGGCCCTACGGTTTTGCGTCTATGACAGAAGATAGCATTGTTTAGAATCCTGAACTCCACACTTTAGAATCCTTAATCTTTAACTCCTTTCTGTTTAGAGATGGTGTTAACGTCGGAGTTTAATAAGAAGCTGCTGTTGCAGTTCTAAGGCCGAATCATAATTGACTTAGATGAGCGCAGGTTGAATTTTAAAAAAGTCCCATTACACGCAATTACTATGCTTTGACCATAAAAGCTTTTTGTTTCATTACGTTAACTTTCGTTAAATTTTGTTGGCTTAAAGGCTATGTCACAAAGCTGCGTTGCGCCAACGTTGATTTGACAACTTAAAATCAAACACATTAAATTCAATGGGAGTTTCCACAACGTTGCTTCGACCATTCGTCGTTACGTTTTCTTAACGTAAGAAAGTTTTAAGAACGCAGAAAAATTCAACGCAATGAATAATTGCGTGCGTTTTGACGTTTCTGTGAACCTGAAATTGTTGGGTTTCGCGGTGATTTGTGTTTTTGTTGATTTGTTGGCATTTTGTATGGTTTTTAATCGTTTTTCGAGTGGTATATTTTCAACGCGGTTGTAAAGCACGCAGCTTTGTGACATAAGCTTAAGCTAGTCCTCATCAATCAATTGGGAGGTTCGATGCGGAAATTTGACAGCTGGTGACACACAGACAAATCCAATACGATTTTCTAATCGTTCACTTTGGTTCTCTACTTCCGAAATGGGCGAGAAACCGAGAATGAACATAAAAACTGAGGTTACTGTCATCGCGAGAGAAGTGGACTAAAACTGCTTCGGTTTGGCATTTGATGGAAGAGATGTTTGCATGTTTAAATGCGTTCATATCAAACCCAAATCCCTCAAAACCGGGGAAGTGCATCTTTCGTGTTGAGATTAATAATTCTAGAGCTGCTCTTTTCAGTGAGACATGCAAAACCGAAAAAGATCAAATCTTTTTACAGGAAGAGCAAATCTTTTATTTATTTGATTAAGCATCTTTACGATATGAATCCAATAAACTTAAGTTATTGATGGTCGCCAAAACTCAATAATATATCACAGCTCCTTAAAGCAGTCTACAAATCCAGGGAATTTTTTTTAATCTTTTCTCTCGTATGACAGCCATTTGTCCTTATCTTAACACTTATATGACAACCAATGCAACGCTACTGGTACAGTGAAAGTGAGAATCTCTCTCATATTAATAGCTCACTCACATCAGGCAAAATGTAATGACATGAAAAAGACGTCTTTATGGCAAAGTGCCAAGAAGTCGATTGTAATCAATTGGCTAAATGCAATCATCTTCATCATCATCATCATCTTCGTCATCAATATTGAATTCAATTACAATGCATCAATCGCGTCTGAGTTTTATTTTTTGATTTCCTTTTTTCTCTTATTTCTACTTGCAGTATTTTTAAATAGGACAAAAGTGTATAACAAAGATAGACTGATTGAAGTGGTGTCAAAACGGCCACCAGGTGTACCCTTAGTAACAGTATCAAATCATCATTCATGCTTCGATGACCCAGGATTGTGGGGTGAGTATTCAAATTTGAAAGGTTTATTTAATTAAAATCATGTTTTCAACGAAGCAAGCTGGGAGAATAAACAAAGCGTATTCTAATATTCGTCTAGTTAAGACCGAACTCTATAAAACCCGAACCAATACAATTTTTTGCCGAGTCCGAACGGAACTTTGAGAAGTTTTTCAAGACAATTAATACTCTCGGAGGGCTTGTCAAACCCTCGCGGAGGTGGGAACCGTGAAAAAGAACAAGTCTTTTTTTCAGGTGACGATGGCAGGATTCGAACCCAGACCTCTGGCGTAGAAAGCACACACGCTAACCACTACGCCACGGCACCCCACGGAAAAGTATTAAAAACACAATCTTTTTAGTGACCTGACTTGAACTGGCTATTTTCTAACTATGGTTAAATCATGGTTGCATCTTTGAAATGTTAATAACTATGCAACTTGTACATATATTTAACATTCAAGAGGTTTTGTGAGCTCTGGTAAGAAGACCTTTTTTCAGCCCTAATAATTAATATTCTTCCCGTTTCTCCACTTCATCCAGAAATAATGAAAAGTTTTCATTCGGATTTTAAACTTTATCGATGGAAGATCTACAAGTTGGGCTGAGAAAGGATTTTGTACCCAATTCTATTTGCAGCTTCCGAATCTAGTTTTAGACAGTTTTTTAAATCAGTCTGTGCAGTGTGCCTGTAGAGGTCAGGTTACGCGCAATGCTCTATCAGACAAAAAAAAAACTTTTTGAAAACTCTGAAATTTGAAAACGAACCATTTGGCTTTTCTTCTTGGCATTGAGACAGTTTTTTCCCCTGCCCTGAAGCTTTAAATTAAAATATCTAAAATACCAGCGTGAAAAAATAAATTCAATAGCAAAGAATGGAATAATTATTCACCTTGAACTTGTTTGAATAATTTTTTTTATACTTTTACATAAACAAACAAACGCGTAACTAACCTGAAGGCATTTTTCATAAGGTGAATAATTATTTCGTAGTTTACAAATTTATCGGACTTTACGCTGTTCAACACTCTATTGTGAGCAACGCATGGTCAGGAAAATTATTGTTCTTCTTTCAGTTTAAAATAATAATTCTCAGTAAGCTTAAAACCTTTCCAGAATCTCTGAATAGCTTTCCCTCATAATCAACTCAACATCTCTCTTATAAGTTGAATTTCAATTAAGGGAGCCCATTAGTTAAACAGGCGACCAGAAAAAATGTCTTAGGGTAATAAGGCTGCTGGCTATTAACGACAGTCTAGAATTAGGAATAGACTGTCTAGAATTAGGAATAGGCTTTATTTTTTTGAGATACATAAGTAACTATATAATTATAGCACCCGAAGTATCCAGGTTGGCGATTGTCGCCAGGCAACCCTATACCAAAATATTGAGCACAACGAATACAGTACTGTGAGCTCCATCTTTTGCGGTCGCCCATACGCCTATATGTCACCCCAAAAGATTCTAAGATCTAAGATAGTCTTTGGATACCTTAGTATGTTAACGCCTTCTTTTGTGGGCGTCGATCGTTCAAAAAGTGTTTTCTTATAGCGTTTTTCATTGAAGAAAAGATTTGCTCTTTCTGTCAAAAGATTTGATCTTTTTTGATTTTCCATGTTTCATTGAAAATAAAAGAGCAATTCTAGATCAATTCTCAACACGAAAGATGCGATCTCCCGATCTTGGGAGATTTGATTTGAACTCACCTACACATGGAAATATTTCTACTGTCAAACGCCAAATCGAAGCAATTTTATTTGTTTCGAATTAATGTGCGGACGTGTTTGTTCGTTGCCAGCCCGTGTGTGTGATTTATTTTGCCACCAAACGAGGAAGCATGTTTTATTGAAACGAGCAGTTCTCGATTTTGAGAGCAATTCTTTCAAGTTTCAAAGCTGTTAAAAATTAAGGTTTTTTTGTGTGGCTGTTGTGAGATGTTCTTGAAATTTGTTTTAATTGGAATTGAGTCTCGATATTCTGTGTTTAATATATCACGCCTGACA
Organism: Neoascia interrupta; assembly: GCA_947623515.1. Lineage (NCBI taxonomy): Eukaryota > Metazoa > Arthropoda > Insecta > Diptera > Syrphidae > Neoascia > Neoascia interrupta. Next base: position 19,171,866 of record OX392462.1, on the reverse strand, counting down.
TAAAAAACTTTGGTTTTGCATGCTATGTGTAAGCTAGTTATGTTTTGGAAAACTCTGCTTTTTAACTACAAAATCTATTATATGATCGGAATATGATTGAGACCGAATGATGAGTCAAATAATCCATGCCCGTCTCTCTGCAGGTTTAATGTTTTTAAACATTCAATTTCAGCGATGATGTCGAAACTTTATATTTGGCTCCCGAAGAAAATCAAAGAAGTAAAGTTATTTGAAATCCACTACTGGAGCCGAAAATTCGACATGAATACGAAATGAAAATGTAGTCTCAAAAACGCCCCCAGTGGGCGTGTTAGCCTTACGAAAATGTCATCTGCCATGTATAATGATATCTCTTCCCCAAGGTTCTGCTTTATCTTCAATCTTTTTATCGACTTTTGTAAACCGAATTATGACTGTCATATCTAACCGAATGCACAATTTCGTAGAATATTATTATCGGCTCCTTGAAATTACGCCAAAAAGTGTTTTGGGAAAAAAAGCCAAAAAAAAATTTTGGTGTAATATTTTTTTTGAAATAGGGCCAAAAACGAAAAAGTTAAAATGGCCAGGATCAAGGAAATTAACACAAATTTTTGTGAAAAAAAAAATCTAAAAGTATAATAGAAACTACGCCAGAAAAAGTAAACTTTATGGCGTGAAAATAGGACCAAAAAGGGTATTTGACTTCATTCCTCAATAATAGCTGAAGGCTAATTTACAAGCATCGGCCTGAGTCTTGCTATGGGTTTTGACCAAAGTTTGACAAAACGCGCCGCACGCCCGAGGGTGTCCGTGCTACAGACCGAAGTGGAAATGACTCTTCCAACGAGCTGCTCCAGTCAGCTCTGTCCTTTGCTATGTTTTCGTAACAGATTGTAGCTTGTTATCACTCTTGGGGGCAGTGATAGCCTTTCCAGTGCTATAACCTTGTTGGACTTGCTGCTGTCTATGGATGGCCATGACAAAGCCATTCTTTGTACATTTTTTGGTTTTGAGATTTTTCTGCTTAGTTATAGTTGAGCCGCAGCATCAATACGTGAGTGCCTTTCTTTTACTTTAGGGGAAGAACCCCATTTTTTCCGCTATTTCGGTTGCACGTATATACAACAGAGGACGCTTTTTTAACTCCGTCTTCTAAGCTTACTGTGGGGTGCCGTGGCGTAGTGGTTAGTGTGTGTGCTTACTACGCCGGAGGCCTGGGTTCGAATCCTGCCATCGTCACCTAAAAAAAAGACTAGTTCTTTTTCACGGTCCCCACCTCCGCGAGGGTCTGACAAGCCCTCCGAGAGTATCATTTGTCTTGAAAAACTTCTCAAAGTGCCGTTCGGATTCGGCAAAAAATTGTAGGTCCCCTTGTATGTGAAGAAATTAACACACACAGCATACATTGTTGAGAAGTTGGCCCTGGTTCACCTCGAGCTGTTGCGCCACTCTTTTTATTTATATTCTAAGCTTACTGTCTAGGATGATACGAATTTTTTTGGCACTTAAGTGTTGGCAGCTCTACATTCGGAATCGACCTCCTGTTTGTGAAGATGGCAAGCTCTATTTTTGCGGGCTTAAGCGATGTATTTACGCCTATGCCGAAGCCGATAGAATAGATAAATCAAATAAAGCATTTATGTCTGGGCAGGTGCACCAAAGACGAATCTGTAGAAAACGAGGTCAGTTGTTTGCTTTTTTTCCTTAGCTTAGATTTGCCAAAATGGCGTTGCACTAGAATTCTTTGCATGGATGGCAGAACACATAAATGTTAGAACAGACATGTAGACAGGGCTTTTCCTCTTGCCCAAAAAAAAAAAGAACTCCATTTTCAGTATTAATTCTTCCGGCTTCTTTGTAAGGTAATGCTATTGATTGGGAAACAATTCTAAGAAAAACGAGGCTTATAACGTAACCTAAATATTAAATTGTTTATTGTTGTTTTTCAGGTGTTCTTCCCCTGCAACACGTCTGCTCCCGAGTAACAATACGATGGTCACTAGCAGCCCACGATATATGCTTTACGAATAAATACCATTCGCTCTTCTTTATGACCGGTGAGTTTTGTCGAATCGCCCATTTTTCCAGCTGTGGTCTAAACATTTTTTTATTTTTGCAGGAAAATGTATTCCAGTTGTTCGTGGTGCTGGTGTCTATCAGAGTGCAGTTGATGTCTGCATACAAAAGTTATCGCTGGGCGATTGGGTGCATGTCTTCCCCGAGGGTAAAGTAAACATGACTAAAGAAGTGATGCGACTAAAGTGGGGCGTCGGCCGAATGATCTACGAATCGCCGCGGATACCAATAATTCTGCCGGTGTGGCACGAAGGCATGGATGAAGTTCTTCCCAACGTCGAGCCTTACATCATAAAAATGGGCAAGAAGGTCACAATGAACGTGGGGCGACCGATCGACTTGCACGACTTTATTCAAGACATGAAAGATCGAAACGTACCCGAGCCAGAGGCCAGAAAACTAATAACCGATCGGATCCAGGACGAACTTCAAGTAAGTTTATTTTGTGCGACAACATTTCCAGTACTAATTCATATGAATATTCTATTCACAGATACTTCGCGTTGAGACCGAGAGACTACACAAACAATAGTCCAATGATTAGACCTCTATTTTTTAAATTTTAGCTTTAGACTAGTTAAAATAGTGAACAACAATTATATAGCTCACAAGTGTGTACACCGGAGAAAGACACCTACCTTCACATTCACACACCACATTATACACTATACATAGAATCGATTTAAACACTAATCGAACCACCTGACAAATTGTTTAACTATATATTTATGGAATAGTTCTTCCGTTGTAATGTTATATTAACTTATTTAGATGTGATTACAAATTTAAGCTACCGAAAACCCTATCAGACTGGGGAGTACTGGTTTCTGATCGAAGACGCAATATTATTGTAAGATACATTCGCCGGTCCTAGTCCTATTTAATAGAGTGAAGGAAAAAGTTATAAACCTATTATCTATCCATAAGCTTTGCTTTTATTTCGATGCATTTTTTGTTTCCTCTTATCATCAAGTTACCTTGTATATCATTGTTTTCATAGAAAATAACAAAAGAAGTATTATACTATCTCGTTGAGCTTGCAACTAGAACCTAAGTCAATAAATTGGAACGCGACTTTAAGATCAATAAAACAATTATGAAAAAAGAAAAATATTGTATAAAGTGTAGACTGTAGATGGAAAAAAAAGTAGACTAGTTAAGTTCTTCTTTCGATCGTTCGACTTTTTTTTATTTTCAAAATGAAATTGAAATACATACAGAGAAATATATTGTTAATACTATTAAGAAGAACAATGCTTTTGTTTAAGTCGACCTTCTTTTTATGAAAATTGTGTCACTGTCGCTGCTTAAACGTTAAAACAGAAATTGGATGCAGAAATACAAGTCGGCGTAGAAAAAACGAACATAATTGTCTTTCGCTCTAGGCAAAGTTCTTATTGTTTGGGGTCTTAACTTAAGTCGTTAGCCCAAGCATTGGTTGCCCAAGGCTCTCATCGTTGTTAGGACTTGAGAGGTTGGTGACAGATATTTTTTAAGAAAAATCGTTATTTGCTCCAAATAAATTCAAAAGATTTTCAAACCTTTATTTACAACAACGAAAAGACTGACCGTTAAATTCAGCTCAAAACTTAACAATAATAATATACAATAGTGCACATAAAGTTGAACTCTAATTCGGGGGCAAAAGTAAACTCAAAAGACTCCGCTTAAGGTCGACAGTTTTCGGTCGTGCATGGACCTCCTCGTTCCAACATGCCTTAAACATGGCTTCATATAATTCCTCATTTCCAACGATAATGTTGCCTGCTTTCTGTTGGAACATTTCCTCTAACAGGAAGCTATCACAGAGTTCTTTTTCTGGTATATCACACAAGGTTTCATCTATCAGCAGGTTTTCCTTCAAGCCAGCGAAGGTACTCTGAAAGGTTCCAATTAAACTTCGTGAAACTTGATTTCTCAGTTTTGGTGGACCTTGCCGAGTACCGGGGTTCTTTGGCTGGAATGGCGACAACGTTTTAGTTTGTTTAAGGATAGTCCGTATGTGTTCCAGGGATTTGTGAGAGATTTCAGAAGAAAAATGCTGGCATAGACAGTTCTTATGTTGGTTGCTGACGGTAAATTGGGCGTCAAGTCCAGCTGGTTTCGAGGTGGGTCGCAAATGAGTCTTAACCACTTGGTATGCAACACTTTCGTTGCACTCGATCCACGAGTATGGTAGCTGGCGGGACTTAAGCTGCCACATTGTGACTCCCAATGAGTAGACATCAGCCGCTGGCGAGAGAGTGTCTTCCCGAAGTGCCTCTGGCGACATATAGCGGACAGTTCCCTGAAATAAAACAAAGACGTTTAGATTCACAATCCAACTCAATGGCAAATTTTAGTACTTGAACCCGCTGGCAAGTGTTTCCTTGGCCAATGGAAACAGATGACCCAAAGTCGCACAGCTTGCAAATGTAGGTGCGACTGTGCGTGAACTTCCGTTTTTTTCCTGGGCGTATACGAACCGAAGCCACCATCACGTTTTGTGGTTTCACATCAAGATGTAAAGTTTGATGATTGTGGCAGTAATTCAAAGCATTTATCACATCCAAAGCTACGCTAAAAGGAAAGATTGGCAAAAAGAGAGAAAACACACCTTAGCTACTTACTAAATCCGATGAACAAGTGGCATTTCAATGGAATCCAGAACCAGCTGCAGACATTGACCGGGGAAGCGTTCCATTATGACGATACCATAGTTGGCTGTGGCTTCGATCTTTGACAAAGAAACGCACAAGTTATAAGTCGCACACCACTTGAATTCCTCAAATTTACTAACCTTAAGTAGTTGTACGATATTGCGATGTCGCCAACCAAGGATATTGCTTTCATTGCTGATGGCGTTAACCTTTTCGTTCTTCAGAATTTTGACTGCAACCTGTTTACCTGATGGACAAGCTTGGGTAAGATGCTGCCAGAAATGATCATTTATTGACATAAAAACCTCCATAGACAGCCTTGAAAACAACTCCGTATGAGCCTCGCCCAAGAATATTACATTTTGAGTTTTCCGGCGGGCCTTCCTTGAGAATTTCGTTTCGATTCGGTGTATCAAGGATTAATTCATTTTCCTCCTTAGGGAATTTAATAAAATCCATTTATGCTGCGGAAAAAAATTAATTATTTTATTTTTATTAGAAAAAGAATTCTTTGTTTATTTTTTCCTTGAGTAAATTTGAGTGACGTTTAAATAAACGGTAAAAACTTGAGTGTTTTCGGCTATACAGAAGATACAGAAGCGGACTGCAAAACAAAAATATAATGCAAAGCAGGAATTAAAACTATTGTTAAAATTAATTAGGTACTATTAAATTAAAGTACAGTCTTCCAGTGCAGAGTTAACCCTTATTTAATCCTAGATCTGTCAATCCCTTAACAAAAGGAATCTTGATTCAGCCTGGCGAGTTTTTTTTTAGTGCTGTATAAGCTCCGTCAATAACAACATTGTTTGATGAAAAATTTACAGTTAAAGCAGCTTTGCGTTCACATTCATCAAGCATGTTGTACAACTTCAATTTTTTCTTAGTGTCTTCCCTCAAAAAATTCTTCCCGAAACGCTTTATTTAATATTGCCGCCATCTTCAACACACGAAAGAATGACAAATACAGAGGAAGTTTGACCAACATCTGTTCACACCGGTTGTATGGCTTGACAAGCGAGCAGAAAAACCTAAATTTTTTGAAAACCATCAAGCACGCTTGTCAAGCGGTTGTTTCTTTCGTTCACACGTTACTACGTCGGATGTTGTCCAACATGTTGTACAGCATGTTGTCTCGTGTGAACCCCCCTAATGAAGCTATCGTGACACTCCCAAATATTTATAGAAATACAGGCAAAGATTTTGAGGCTCTTCTATCTTTTCTAGCCTCTAATTCTTTTTCCTCGCGATGTGCTACGCATATTAGGGGTAGTCATGACATGACACCTTGATACCTTGAAAATAAAGAAATTCGAGCTGTTCTCCAGCATCTGCTCAAACCTTATTATCTACCAGAAACAGAGAAGGCAACTGTCATTCGTCAACGAAATTCACGGCCTTTAAATCGATGAAAAGGTGGTGTGTACCTATTTGGAATTCCGGGGTTTTCTTCAAGATCTGCCGCAGTGTGAATATTTGATCAATAGTGGACTTTTCTGGCCTGAGGCCACACTGATATGTGCCTATCAGATTGTTGACAAACGGCTTCAGGCGTTCACACAGAACAGCAGAAAAGATCTTGTAGGTATGCGATGTTAAGAAGACTGATGCCTCTGCAGTTGGCACAACGCAGAGGGTCTCCTTTCTTCAGGATCGGGCGAATAATGCTGGGGTTCCATTCGTCGGGCATGCTTTCTTCCGACCATATCTTCCATTCCTTCTATGGAATGAATAAAAAAACACACCCTGAAGTTTCACTGCCAGTTATGACTGTGTATAACACTTCGCAATTTTAAAGCCTTATTTCCACCTGACGTCATACAAACCGTCTAGATTGAATAGACGAAAATGCAACACACTTCTTGTTTTGTTGTTTTTGTTCTCACAGACCAGGCAATGAAGACCAAAAAAAGGTCGAATATGGGAAATAATTCGTGTAGAAGCGATTTTTGGCACAGTTATAGAGAAAGGTAACTTAAGTACTGATGCGTGGTGGCATCATCATCATCATCCACCCACCCAATATACTTGAACATTGAACCTAGGGAAAATGCGGTGACAACCATTTTCCCACGCACACAACTAAAGTGCGTTGTAGTTGCCGAAACTCCGCCCTTAAAAGACAGCGACAATGGCATTCTCAGCGACAAACCAGTGAGTAAGTGCTACAGTGTGTACGCAGAAGTTACAGTCCGTAAAACGGACCGTTGAATACCCCATCCTAACCCACATTGTAAAATGCTGATGGCATAGTTATTTTTTGACATTTTATAAGTAATGCAAACTTCGAAAAGGGGCGTGGTCCAACCGCCCCTAATTACAAACTATTAATTATAAGATATTTCCACAGATATTTCCAAGTTACACCTAATTGTACGTAAAAATGCAATTTTTTGGTTTAAATTCAATATTTTTAAAAAATCGACCCCTAAAAGGGGGCGTGGCTAAGATATTTATATGAACGAAATCTGGATTGAAGTATTGTTTACCTAACCTGCTACTCTTTTTGTTTCATGCTTTCCTAATTTAGGCTCAAGGGCAGTCGAAATTAAGTTTTTCTGGAAAATTTTAGGTTTTTCTTCAATTCTGCCTCCAAATGTGGGCGGGGCCCAAAGTCTTGTATAAACAAAATGTGGAACTAAGCGTTTTCTGCATAAAATATTAAGCAAATTTTTTTCAATTTCGAGCAAAAATACTGAGTAAACTGCATTTGAAAATTTACCCTTAAAATAGATGAGGAGGTTTACCAACTAAATTTGTCTTTTTTGTGTCTTATATTCACTAGGAGATGCTAAATGTCAAATTTCAGCCTTTTAGAACGTCTTATAGGTTTGAAAAATCTGGAGGTAGTTGCATATTTAGACCGATTGTGGGCGTGTCTTTGGGCGGATTTCAAAAATTTTTACACTTGTACTGCTTCGCATGACGTGCACCTGACGTACCAAGTTTCAGCACCCTAGCTGAAAATTTAGGGCCTAAAAACATGTGACATACAGACGGACGGACGGACATGGCTCATTCGATTCAGAAGTCGGTCTCGATCATATGCCCTTAAGGTCTTGGGGGTCTACCATTATTATTTCACCATGTTACAAACTATGTGACAAATTTAATATACCTCCTATCCTATGGGATGGGGTATAAAAATAAATTTTCGTTTTAAAAAGTCTGACATGTAAGAATTTATGTAGAGCATCTATGCCTGCACCGAACTCTAATATGCGATTAAGATAAATCTTTGACAAATCTTTTATGCGGCTTACAATAATCTCATCCACTATTTAAAGACTTTCCGAAAGTAATTAGAAATGAATCGCACTCACGCTTTTCACAAACCTTTTAATGCCACTTTTAACCTTTTTCGCACACCTTTATAACAAATACGTTTTTCTATTGGAATTTTACGGTCGAAATTTTTTTCTCGCTCCTGAGAGCGAAAATGACAATAAAAATGCTTGTCTTAAATAAACCCTATGTTTGTCCAGTTGAGACACTTCGGGATTTATTTTTAATCGTCTGCCGCTAATTACTGTTTTATGGTCAAGTAAAAATTTATTGTAAGGAGTTAAACATATTTTTTTAAAAAATATACAATAAGGTGTTTCTTTCATCGAAACCAATTTACCAGTACCTCAAGGACTCCAGGTGGGATATCCAAGTGGGTCCAGAAGAGGCCCTCGACCTGGTCCAACCACTTGTTCCAAGGGCTCTTAGTGGGCAATTCGCTTTCATCTTGGCTAGCATGACTTGCCCAGAAAGTCACATTGGGGGGAAGCAATTTCCCGCCCCAACAAAATCCTCGAGGCAGTTTATTGCTGCAGTAGTATCCCACAGTACTTTCGTTGAATGCACAATGAGTTTTTATATCCGCATATATTTATATGCTCAGTGTGGAGAGCCATAAGAGCCTTCTTCAAATGAACCTATTACTTCTAATATCATGTCACAGTATCGTTCTAAACTTTTACTTCGCATTTGCTTGTATCGTTTTCATTGAAAAAAGGATCTGGTTTTTCTTTTTATAACCCAACGCATAGAATAGGAGAGATTGACATAATTATATTATGGACTGCTAGTATGTACCTACGTAACTTCATTATGCCTTCAGCCCAATGAATCCGTTGCATCCGTTACGTCGAAGTACACAACTGACAACTCAGTGAAATACACACATTCACAAAATTCTTTTATGGGCCGCTTCCCATAAGAACGTGTATATTGAACTCAGTTGTCAGTTGTGTACTTCAACGTGACGGACGCAACGGATTAATTGGGCTGAAGGCATTATGGTCCCATTCAAGCACGTAGAAACTCGCTCTGTTTGGTACCCGTGGCGAAATTTGGAAACACTTTCAAAGGGACAGTCAATGCGGAATGCTTCTGTATAGAATGGGGGCAATTTTTGTCTCAGGTTTTGTGTGAGCGGAGACAACTTACTAGATTAACATATAATCTAGTTAGGCAATAATCACCGTAGGACCGCAAGACCTTAATTAACAGCATGTGATCGGCAACGAGTTGTTAGTCGAATGTGGCATGTCCGTGCGTACTTGAATAGAAACCTAATTTTTGACACAAAAATCCACTTAACACATGCAAGTGCAAACCACATTTTTGGATAATACATTAATTTGAACAAGGACGACACTATTATTGCAAAGAGGGTTGATGCCATGCCCCCTTTTTCTGAAGAAGATTTTCAACTGATAAATACGATGTAAGTTAAAAAAAAAAAAACAAAATTTTTCACATTTGGCGATTCGGAGCTTGACAGGGGATGGAATTGATCCATCTGGTCGCTTAAAACAGATTGTAACCCACCCATCAGTTGTAAAATCAATAATTGATCTTTACCATTTTGCCGATTTTGAGTTTTGCGTCACTCTCGATTTTGGGATATAATAGTCTGCTGTGAATTGCCTGCTGTGAATTGCCTGCAAATGCAAATATTTCCGCTGTCAAATGTCAGATGACAGATTGTGAGTGGCTCTGTCAAGTTTTAATGAAAAACATGACTTGATGCGTTTATATGCAGAGGTTGAAGTAAGCTTCAAGCCAGGTTCAACCTAATTTATATCTGTTTACAGGAGGTTGAAGCTGGCTTGAAGCTCCCTTGCGACACCCTTGAAATGACATTTCCTAAAAAAAATATACCTTGTCCGGAAAATTGTTTATTTTCCGTCGTCGGAGTTCTTGTTTTGGTTTTGTGTACAACTACTAAAATGAGTTCAACACGCAATGTTGTAATATCAGACGAAGCTCAGTACATTTGAACTGGAGCTTCGCTCTGGAGCATAATTTACTAAATAAGTAGATATTCAATTCGCCCTTCTTGCAGTGCAACACTCAAGCTTTTAATTTCCGTGTCAGTGAAAACGTGTGCAAAGATGCTACAACAATTTACCTTAAGCGATCAGCTGGTGTCAAAAATGACGCTTTTGACTTTCTCTATACGGTAACGAAGCCTGAAACCGTAGACGTCAGGCCGAGGCGGAGGAGCCAGCGTTTCTTTGTGAATCCCGCATAATCCAATCCTAAGTCATCTGTTATCTGCCAATCTTGACAGACATTTCAATGCAAATCAAACGGGTCTGAAAAGTTCCATGAGAAAAACAACTTCACCTTCAGTGTTATTTAAAAAAGATCATTATCTCACTTTATTTGCTTCCTTCTTATTCGAACTAAGTAAGGACAGTAAAATTTTGATATCAATACACTTGCGATCTAACTATCCTGCGATTGTAACTCCCATTACTCTCATACAATTTAAATAACTATTGTTTGTTTTAACCCATTCATAATAATCCGTTAAACATGTTACTTTTCAAATTTTATTACTGTTTTTATTAGCTTTGTACTGGCTATTTAAAAAAATACAGATACAATATCCAATTATATATTTTTTTATATCTAGTTTTATTATGGTACACTTCAAAGTATTTTTTTTTTTTAATTTTTGTGTAGGCTGTATTGGGTTGGTTTTCTTACTTTGAATAAATATTGTTAATTTTTTTTTTACAAATAGGGAATTATTGGAATTTCTAATATAAATCGCATCTAGATATCTACTCAAATATATAAATTGTTTCTTTAAATATTTAATAAATACTACAAACTAGTTAATTTAAATTATTATTTCTTGTTCTCCTGGTTTCGTTTTGAATACGGGCTTCTAAAAAAAATGCTTAAATTTATTGTTTTATTGGACTGTGGTAACATTTTTATAGGTTTGTCTTTTTTTGTTGGATAGAAACCACTTTTAGTTATAAAAAGAAAACGCTCTGGCTTTTTTTTTATAGGAAATTGTTTATTGTTTTATTTCTAAAAGGAATCCAATACCTAAAAAATATTAGAATAATGTTTACAATGGTGTTTATTCAATTTTTTGTGTAAAGTTCTACAAGTCTTTTTTTATACATAATCATATACACAATATATATTTACTTCTCTCACTACTATACCTAAGGTGTTGATTTTGCTTATACATGTATATTTTTGTTGAGAAATTTACAAGAAACGAAGAATTGTTGGTTTGCATTTTGGAAGACCGCATTGTCGTCTTCTTATCGTTAACAGAAAAAAAAAACAAATTTTGTATAATATTCGTTTGTTATTCTTAAATATATGTATAAATTGCTACATAATTGAAATGTCCTGCATTTCGTGAGATTTTTTACATGCAACTGCCAGGATGGATACTTTTTCAACATTATCCACAAAATTTACAAAAATAAGATTGTGTGATCTTATGCGCGCGCAGGTTAATTTCAAAAACTCAGTAACAAAAACACGATAATCCCTAAAAATGTCAGACGAAAACTTATTTGATTGGTTTACATAGGTCAAAGAAATTCATATTTTTTTTACATTTTCTTAAATGTAGACAATAATATATAATAATTATTACTCATATAGAAGAAGTAAAGTAAAAAGGGAAATATATTATGCTTGTATTAGATACAAAAAAATTCACAATTTTTTTTTTCTTTTTCTTAAATTAATTTTGGAGAGAAAAAAATATTTACTTACAAAATCTTAACAACAATAAATTAAATTCAAATTCAAAAATATCCACCACACGATTTAGACCATTTGTTAAGCTTTTATCAGAGACACCAACCTAAGATGAAAGTGTTCTCAGTAATCTTATCGTGTGCACTGCCAGCCAACTGGTCTAAAGTGTGGTTGATTTCCCTGCTATAATATTTTTTCATTCTGGTTTTGGTACATAGTCAACGATTTCTGATTTTTGTTTTGTCTTTGTGTCGGCAGTGGCTTATTTGTTGTTGTCAATGTTTTTAGTAATAATAATAATTAATTTGTTTTTGTTTTTTCATCATGTATATATATCACAATAAGTCTTTTTCTTTATACAAAAAAATCCTAAGAATTTTCTCATGTATGAAGTAGTTAATGCTTTTTGGAGGAGAACGTTTTTTTTTGCTTTGTTTTCCAAATGTTTTTGTTTTGTGTGCTTTTTTGTCGAATTTATTAACTTGCATAGGAACGTCGGACTGGAACAGGAGGAGGTATTTTTGATTTTCGTATTGGCGATGATTGCTTACATGTTGGAATTCTACTTATTGGCGGAGTGGATGGTGATGAAGACGTTGGTGATGGTTTTTCGGATTTGCTTTCCTGAAAAAAAAAAACGAATTATTTAGGAAAATAAGAATTTAAGTTAATATGTATATTTTTAAGATGGTTGCTAATTGCATAGGCTTGTAGAAGCTTCAACTTATGAGGTGTTTAACCTCTGGATAACCTATGACATGTTTATTTCTTTGATTTTTTTTTACTCTGGACATAAGGAGATGAAAATTAGTCTTTTTTGCATACATTTATCTTTAAACACCGCTACATGAACTTTAAAAGGCCCTGGTAAAAAAGTGAAATTGCAGTTTTAAAAGTGTTCACACCGGGCAAACAGGTTTGACGTTTCTTAAGGCCTAACCACAATAGACTTAAATGGGCTTAAGTCGGCTTTCCGAAATGTCCCATTACAAGCGATTCGTGTGCCACGACCATAAAAGCCGTTTGCACGGTTTCGTTAGGTCTTCGTTAGATTTTGCTGTCTTAAGTTTAGTTCCACTCAGTTGAGAGGTTCAGCACGGAAATTTGACAGCTGGTTAGATACAGACAAATTTCATACGATTTCCGAAACTTTTGCTGAAATCTATTATGGGCACCGTAGACTTCAGCAAGCATTTTTGATGTATTTTGACATTAGGTTAATCCCACTCAAGTCCATTGTGGTTGGGGCTTTATTCTTTTAAAGACGAAATTGTAGCGATACTTTACAAAAGGTGTTTGGATAGCTAACCTGATTTGACAGATGACAGGCGACACCGCACCAGCTTAAAGTAAGGGCTCTAGCTAGACAGTTCAAAAAGCGAACTGCTTATTATGTATAAGGTCCCTGGACTGGAATTCAAAGCTTTACCATATTAATTGGCAAACGTGACTTGGGGCTTCAATGGTTTCTTGATTTCAGTTTAACATTTAGAAGGAAAGAACAAAAATTTACATGTTTTGCGCTGAGGAGGTGTAAAATTGAGGACCAGTAACCCTAAAAAGTGAGCCCAATACTAAGCTAGTTAGAGTTTACAGATATAACTTTCCCCAAGGCTAATTTGCTATGAACGGTTAGAATGCTAATTTGCTAGTCTTTGCAAGGCTAATTTGCTATTACGGTTAGAATGCCGATGCAGAAGGTTCTGGCTCTCGTTTAAATGCTCAACCTCAAATAAGGTTTAAACTTTGAATAATCAGCAGGAAACTGCGAACTTATTTTACACCCTTAAAGAAATAGCGTGAATTGCAATACACGTGGAAGAACGAAACCTTATAAATTCACCCTTGAGTCTCAGTTCGGACGCCCGGCATTGTACTGGAATTTCTTCTTTAAGCAACGAATGTAGAACCTTCCTAGGAGCGCGTAAGGTTTCCACTCGTGACGAATATCCTCAGGAACTCAAAACCAAAGTGCACCAGTTCCTCTCCGGTCTCTCTTGATAGATATTTACGTTCGTGTAAGGATTGAGCGCTTTTCACTTTTCGTTTACTTTTCAACAAGTGTTAAATAAGCCAAAAAACAAGTGGGCACGGTCGGCCGATGACATGGACCCCGATTCTAATCTTTGTCCAGTTTAAAGTGTACCAAATTCGTTCGAGTTCCTACGCTACGATTACTCGATCAAAAGGTCTGACGAAACAAAATTTAAGGTTGCCTTACATTCGAGTAAATCGGGAGCGTGACTTTAAGCGGATCTAAGCATGTTTCGCTCTATCTAAAAACATACGTCGAGTTACAGCTCTCTCATCTTTTTCAAAGCCCTAAAAAATTCCCGCATACGAACAGACAACTGGGAATAGCTTTATGAAGAATTCATCTGTTGATCTCGATTATGTCCTTAAATTGTCTTAGGGGACTACGGTGAGTTTTTTACTATTACCATCACTAGGCTATAAAACCACCATTTTGGAAACCAAAACTGGTTAAATTTCAGGTTAACAAGTTTTGGTCGAAATTTCCGAAAGATCCTTCTTTAATTCGCAATGGAGCAATGTTCATGGAGCTTCTCAATCTTCTGAGCAATAATCCCTCAAATCGTCTCAACTTACCTTTTTGGGAGATTCAAGCGAGGGCAAACGCTTCCAGCCATTACTCCGTCGCCACGAGGGTCCACTATTCAGCGTGGCCATCGTTGGAGATGCTGTCGTCGTTGGTGTCGTTGTCACAGCCACCACAGAGCCAGACGTTAAGTTAGTCGGCGTCGTCACTTCACTGCTGCTACCTTTTGATGAGTCGACCTCTTCCCGATGGTTATTCCTTAAAATACATATTGGCTCGTCGTAGCTACAACTGCTGACTAATTCGGGCAACTCCACTATACACCTCGTATGCTCCTCCGATTCGCTTGAGGAACAACTGGTGACTTGTGCACGGCCAGCTTCGCTGGGCGTTGGACTTGGACCCCTTGTTCGACAGTTCTCCGACGTGGTATCATCCTCATCGTCCGTCTCCGCATCCAGGTATGAATACAAACTTCGTGTACTCCCCGATGGGATATTGACTAACTTGTAAAAGTCCTTGGTGAAATCTACACACGCTCCCTCTTCGTCCTCCGAATAGACGATCTGCAAAAAGTATTCATTCATAAGAACCCGATTTGACCGACTAAAATAAAAAAATTAATGACTTTACCTTCTGCTGCAACAGTTTCGAAATACCCTCCGATTGTGACGCAATCATGGTGGAATTTAGAAACTCACTCGTGTTCCATATCCAATCGTGCTCGTGCTCACGCTCGTGCTCCTGATCGCTGACCTCCTCGTCCAGGGTAACGACACCCATCTCATCTTGCGACATGCTCCAGTCCTCCATTTCCGTGGAACACGGTTCGGCGGGCAGTAGCCACTGTTCGGGCTCCTCGGGCAAATCTTCCAGGTGTCCATTCGATGGCTGCGGCTGACCACTACTCATCGTACAGTAGCCTTCGTCCTTACCCTTTGCCGGACTCGCCGATAAGGCAGCGTTTTGTGCTTCCAACTCGTAGACACGACTTTTTAGCACAGAGACCTCTTGCCGAAGGCTGTCCTCCAGTACGATGGCGTCAACAACTTTTCGCATAACATCGTCCAGGCAGTGTTCATATTGACGGATGCGAAGTGTAAGCGCCTTGTTCTCCTGCTGCATATGGAGGAGGAGTGCCTCCTGGCGAGCAAATCGTGCCTAAAAAGAGAGTGTTGCGAAATTAGTAGGTATCGAAGGCAGGACCAAATGCTTTTTGCTAAAGCTACCAAAATTTAACAAGATTCAAAAAATTATCAAAAGCTTCTACAAGGTTAATGGCGAAGCCAGAAAATATCAAACAAGGGGCTGGCTACGTAAGAATACCAGATTCTCGTATGAACAACATCTTATATCAGAGACGAGATGAATAGAATTTTCACCACTTCACACAAAGTGGGAGAAGAAGTAGGAACACCAGCAGCTATTGTTATCTTAGAAACTTGCCTCCACGTTATTGTTGTTAAGAGACGACTCCGAAAATATGAAATTCATCAGAGTGCAACTTCAAATCGTTAACGCTTAGCCAGCACCAGAGGCGCAAGTTAGGCAAACGTTTGATGAGTTTAAAAATTGAAAAACTATAGAAAAAATTTCAGCACAATTTTTTCAGGGAAAAAGTTTACAACATCTACCTTCGCACGGAACAGACGATAAGAATATGGCCTGTAATGCTGAACGGATGTTTTTCACAAGGACCTTTCATCGATCCAAGAGCAAACTGGAGACTCCCAAAGAAACACCTTCGAATAGCAAATAAACAAATTTGCCAAATGAAAGGTTATTTATTTAAGAATTGTTCATAAGTCTTCGTTTCTTGACCCGATACCAAGATTTGATTGCGAAATTGATTGATGTTTCCAGGCAACAAGGCTGACAGCAGTCATTGCCAGATTCTCCCTTGTTTTGAGAAACTATACAAATGTTGTACACGCTCCGTGTGTGTACCGACACACTCGTACGCACATTCACAACGGCTTTCCCATTTACATTTGCAAATGTCCTTGTTCTTATTTTCTTTCTGCTGTCACTTGCTTCCCTTATTTCCATTTCAATTCAAACAGCTCCAGGCCTAAAAATAGACAAGAAATCCCTATTTGCATGGTTTTTAGGTTTCGTTACATTTTTTTTCCTGTGCTGCAAAAACAACATTTCACCCGGTCTGAACGGGCGGCGGCGGCGCGCGCTCTATTCAAAAAAGGGGCCTTCGAAGGGTTGGGGTGGAAAAAAACTAAATTGAAAAACTGCATGCAGCACAATGCATGCATAGTTGATCAAAGACGCATCAGTGTGTATCATTCTCATGTCAGCCCAAGAGCGATGGTTTATTTAGATAGTTTATCCAAACATGTCTGCCGAGGCAAACACAAGAAGCTTCAGTAAATAGAAAATCCAAAGTGTATCGAGGTAAGAGGGTGTTGCATATGAGCACAACTCGGTTCGGTTTGTATGCATATCGATGGGTGTGTAATGGTGTGCGTTCTCAAGTTGCTATATTTCATTGAGCAATTATTAAACTTTCGATAATTTTGTTCACATTTATCAATACATGCACTCGTCTAAAGACGAAGTCTTCAGCAGTTCATAGTAAGATAGTGCGGGACTTGCACCTTTCCCCCATTGTAAGGTTGCGCATATCAAGTGCAACACCACACTGCCAGGCGGGTACACTTAAGATACGCCTAGACACACCAGTTGGGAAGGCCCGAGCAAATATTTAACATTTTATGCCCATACCATGGCTTAGAGAAGACTTCAGTCGAGTTTGTCGGTTTGTCAACATGATGTTCCGTTGAATGAATAGTCAAATATGTTGGGCGGTGTACAGCATTGATTTGCTTTTTACTTTTTGTGTCTGAGCATGTCTGGGAAAGACTTTCATTGGACACGAAAGCAAGCGATCGAATGAGATTTTAAGGGCACTACCATGAATCCTTCGCGAGAAATGTTAACATGCCCAAAATGTAAATCAGTAGAAGGAACCAAATCAATTTGTGTCAAAGACAGTAAGGGATCGAAATAATCCCACAACTTCGAAATTTTAAAAGTGCTTAAGACAGTGAAGGACACCGATGTCATTTACTGTACTTTCGGACAGTTTGACAAAAATTTGATACAAAATGGTATGGTACATAGCAGGCTTCGCGGATCTAGCACAGAGAAGATCCCAAAATTTAAGTTACGAGGAGAGTCAAGCTAGAAGGTGATTTTTTAAAGAACACTTTAATCCAAGGTTATACCAACTACTTACAGTAAGCTTATAAAACCTAAGTGGAAAAAACGAGAGGTATTGATAACAATTTAGGTGTATACGCCTGATGAATACGCAACGTAAAAAAACTTTTAGCACACTCAAGAGATTTCTAGTAAATCTTAAACCGGTGTAGATTAGAGCAACATTCACAACATCTTTCTTTCTTATTCTTTGTTTTTTGATGCCTTGAAATAAATCGAAGATAAAAAACCACAGGGTTACCAGAACTCTTTTGCCAGCACACGTACTTTTGCTTAAACTCCTTAAAGCTAAAATGCTGACCATTTCTTTAAGCTCTTGATAGAGGTTTTTAACACTAAAGAAAAATCTGTAAAAAAAAAACGACCGAAAAATCCAGAAACGTCTGTCTCGAAATGAGCGGCTTTCTGGTCGGCGTCTGGTTACCCAGGTTAGGGTCGGTCGAAAACACCTTTTTCCCTACCCTTTATGCAATTAGTATGGACAACATTTAGATTCATACCAGATGCTTTTATAAAATATTCTGCTTGTTATGCTATTGCTTTTCTCCGCAAAGGCATAACACTTGCGGGGGTATGCTCGCGATGTGTTGCGCATTTACAGTCATAATCCCTTGGTCACGGGGTATTTTTTTTATAATGTCAGCATATATAAAAAAGTTTTTTTGCTTTCGAGATTTATACGATTTTTTGGATCATTCGAAATTAAAAAAAAAAAATTTATATTTTCACAATTGTTTTCAGATTTGGGATAATTTATTGGCCTTTTCGGTTTGTGGTCCAGCTCCAGAAGTATCCGAGAGCATTCGGATCTCTTTGTCTTGGCACTCGTTTTGTGGATTGACCGCGTAAAACCACTATTAAAACCAGAAGCACATGAAAAATGCAGCGCATGTGTCACGTTAGAGAAATGTTACTTGCCCTCTGTTGCAATGATTTCGTTGCGCAAATCCAACAACCGATAAACTTTAAAATCAAGACGAACGTTTTTGGCTGATCGGTTGGTTGTTTGTAACCCGGAATCAGGTAATTTTTTTTCGTTCTTCTGGTTTCCAACTGAAAAGGCCGTATGTCTCCACCGGCCATAAAACAGAAATTAGCGGGTAATCAGTAAAAATAAATCCCGAATTATCCCTGTCTCTCGGGAAAACAGAAGATAATTTGACACGAGGAAGCACTCTTTGGTTGTCGTGTTGGCTCTCAACGGAAAGTGGCGATGACATTTTCCAGAAGCGAGAAAACATTTGTAAAAATCCTAATAGAAAACGTATTTGTGACAGTTGTTTTGTCATCCGTGGACAGTTTCAGTTTCCTTGTTCTCTACCGTAACTGCTATAAGGATTTAAAAAGATATGCAAAGAGGGTTTAAAGTACCATAAAAGTGGTTTGTAAAAACGGTGAATATGAGACTTATGAGCAACTTTACTTACACTATGTCTCCAGCGGCCATAAAACTGTGATGAGCGGGAGACGATGAAAAATAAATAACGAAGTGGCTCCACGAGCACTCTATTTCCAACTTCATTTTGGTTCTATGGAAACTCACGTTTGTCGGGCTGTTTGGCACCCGTACACCATTTTTGTGGCAGATTTCGTATGAGCGGAAACACCTAACTAGAAGTCCATTTTTATTATGTCGATGCAGGGACAGTTTCCGTTTCCCCTTTTCGATTGTCAAACTTTTACAAAGGTGGGTGTGAAATGAATCGAATGTGGCATAAAAAAGGTTTGTGAATATGCTGAATAAGCTTGCCAAAAGGACTTAAATTGTTTGGTATATCTCGAGATTTACGGGCTGATAATTTATGGTAATCGCGGATTAGTGTCCGGTGGAGACACATATGTATAAGAGAAAAGAACTCGAAAAGAACACAAGGAACTGAAAAGAACAAGAAATGCTCGCTAGGTCTATGAAAAACAAAATGCGGGAAGATAGCAGGCTTTGCTTTCACAAAGAGCATAAGACGCTTGAGATAGAAGACATGAGGTGATGACATGTGTCAGGTGAAGACATGATGTCCAAAAACTTTAGATAAGTCAAGGCAAACCCTAGGTTTAATATAGAGAATGCTATACAAAGCCATGTGAAAATTTGGCATGACTCTACAAAATTTGTTCACCTGTTTAAGATTACGATGGAGAAATCTTGCCTCGTCAATAAGGTAAATATTTACTGAAATAACAAATAGATTTGTACTGTCAAAAAGAGATTCTGAGCCGACAATGTCCGAGCCGCATGAGTTTTTCAACATAAAACTTGAAAGAAATTGAAATCAAATCAACCACAGTGGCATAAATTCCTTCTCCAAGAGAGCCAGTTGGCGCTGGCTACATTATTGTCTGGCGGCGTTAACATTACCCACAATCGTCCAGCATATTGACATTGAAGCTGAAGCAAGAAAACAAGTTTCCAGTCCGGCCAAGTTAAATGCGTTGGATTCATTTGATGTTGACACAAGGTGGCGCAAAATCAATCACTCTATCCGAAGATGTTACGTTTTTTTTAGTAAATGTCATCTCACGACAATCATATTTGACACTTGTGAACTTGACAGTAGAGTGTCTTGATTGGTCTCATTTCAATTTGTCCGTACCGTAAGCTAATGCCGAAGCAAGAGCCAGCCACGCTGCTTTCAACGAAAAAGAAAGGCTCAGGCTCAAGTATCCAAAAGTTTCACCCTAGTAGAAGTATAGCCAATAATAACTAGCAAGGCCTATCTGGCTTTGAAGCATAGATTCTATAAAAGGGTTGGAAGATATTCGTGGAATTTCAAATAGATAATTCTTTGTAAGAAGAGCTTGTATAGCGGTATAAAACTAGTAAGGAGATGGCTAGGAATAGTGTGAATGCTTCGTCCTGAAGAGTTTAAGCTTCTTCTTAGATGAAGGATGGAATAGAAAATTGGCTTCAATTTATTGGAAGAAGCATGCTGGTTGAGGCTCCCTTTTAAACCGACTTCGAGCATCACTTTTATAATTACAAGCTTACATAGACACCTAAAAACGTGGTTTTTTAAAAATGTTTTCTTATACCTTAACGTTAGCACAGGTCGTCGTTTTCGAAGCGAAAAGTGGATTAAACTCATTTCCTCGAAAAAATATTAATGACTAAATATTTTATGGCGTATTCTTTTGAACACCAAACTGCCAAACCGAGCTGTCAAATAATACTCGGTGTTCGCGACAACTCCAGCGTGGTTTACACTCGGTTTCATTGTGTACAGAACGCAAATACTGCACCGGTTCAGTCATCACGTTAAGTGGTAAATTGTTTTGACTTCGGGTGCGTTTCTTTATTCGTTCATCTATTCCGACCGAAATATCTGCAGTTTTTTATTTATTCGGAATATTGCGATCATTCCGTTTTGCGTTTCCTCCCGAGGTAGTACGAATTAGAACGTTCGGAGTATTCCAAAATAGTATCCCACATTTTCCATTCCTTCTACCGAATGAATAAAAAAACGCATCCTTCATTTTGTTTACTTTTTTTCATTTCGGAGAGTTATTTTGTTCCTGTCGGTTTTTTGTACTTTTTACTAAAAATTGATTTTGATAGCTTTGAGTTCGAGATATTAAGTTGTTTTTTATTGATTTCATACAATATCAGTCGTGTTGTAAAAAATCACGAATGAAAAATCAGTCGACACGTCACTTCACACACAGAACCAAAGCTACACCCAGCCTCCACCGTCAAATACTACGGTGGCGAAATTTCGAGTTCGGTGTTGGCACCGAACTAATTCGGAGTTCAAAAAAACATTTACATGACCACGATTCCGTTCAGGTGTACATGAAAAGAACAATTTTTTTCTGTATTCGACACCAGTTTCACCATTCGGTGTTGAAAAGAATACGCCATTAGCGAATTTCGGGGTAGACTTGTGATCGCAGGGGACATCTTCACAAAAAAAATTGTTCCACAAGTCAGATTTAATAACGAAAAACGGAGGTAAAATTAATTGGGACTATTGGGATCGTCCTTTATTTTTATTGATAGTTTCGACACACTGTCAATGTCAATTAAGGACCAATTTAAGTCTTAGCTCCTAGACTAATTTGGGGTGCGAGTCATAAGAAAGCCCCGATCAAATTCGTTTCAATAGTCAAAGCATGTGAAATGTGTACTGGTCAAAAGTCAAGTGTCCCGAAAACCAAACATACAAACACCACTGCGGAACACCAATCAATTTAATTTCTCGCGTGGTACCCACATTCCAAGTCAAAGAATGTGCTCCCATTACGTGCACTGAAGTACAACTCCATGGAACTTTAATCACCTCCCAATTTGGTTGATGCATACCATCGAGACCGAATCAATTTCCCGCGAGATATGTAACTAATCTGAACACGGTAGCACTTCCATTCGATCAGGCACGCAACAAGACCCAAAGTTGGGGACAGGGTGCTTCTAACAAAAAATGAAAGCGAATGTCAATTACGTTCAGCCATTCAGCTTCGAATGAAAAGAAGTAAAAAATAAACAAAACCCTCAAAACAATTATTTCGTTCAAATGAACGAGTGCCATGTGTCCTGGGTATATTGTGCCCCTATGGCACTGTGGGCACCTTTTATAGGTAAGTGCTGTCGGCTGTGTTG
Organism: Neoascia interrupta; assembly: GCA_947623515.1. NCBI lineage: Eukaryota > Metazoa > Arthropoda > Insecta > Diptera > Syrphidae > Neoascia > Neoascia interrupta. Next base: position 19,149,767 of record OX392462.1, on the reverse strand, counting down.
TTCGACACTGGTGTTCCCTTGCGCTCTATGGGTGCGCGGCTGTGGAGTGGACCATATGATTAGGGGGCTATTTTTAAATTTCCACAATTTATGCTGTGCCATAAGTATGAATTTATTTTTTATTGCACATTTGCCATTTGCATATTCATACGTACACCATCATAAACCAGGCTACGAGCTGCAACTGCTGGTGTTATTGCCCGCCATTTCAACAACTGCAAACGTTTTTGCTTTGCGTCTATTTTATGAGGACGTTGGCGAAAATTGATTAGGAACACTGGTGAGAAGAAGTTTTATTACACTTGTAAGCTGGTATAAAAAGCCTAAGTTTGAGTTTTGCGGAAATTGAAGGATTTTATGCTCGGTTGAGTTTTTTACCCAACAACTGTAATAACGAAATAAGGACCAGAAAGCCTATTTCGCATTCTTTATCGAAATTTATTGTGCAGATTTTTTGTGCAGCGTTAAATTTGACGTTAAGCTTAACCGAGTTCGACGTTAAGTTTAATCGAGGTCTGTTAATGCCAGAACAAAACGAATCTAGAGTTATTTATAGAAGTTAATAAGCTTATAAAAATCTTCGACTCTCGAAATTATTGACTTTCTCAAATGTCACTTCATACAGAAAAACCGCCAAAGTTCAAGCTGTTGTCCAGATTTTGCTCAAATGTCAGTTTTTATAAAAACACACAAGGAAACTGTCATTCACATAGGGAAAACAGAAAAAAAAGTTTTTACTATTCTTCAGTGTCTAATCCGGGATTAACCCACCAAATTGGCTCGGATATTAAAAGCTTATTATGCGTTCGTAATGGGCAACTTAGGAAAACTCAGAAACTTAGGAAACTGACTTGGAAAAAAACCTTCGACCCATAGTGTGAACTACATATCCGGATGTGCGACCATTGCGCAATGGTGTTTATAATATGTCCTAAATCAAAAATTCAGTTTTTAGTTTTTTTTTTCTCTAAAAATAAAATCGTGTACCCGTTTCCTTTACATGTTATTGTATTATTTATGAATATTCTGTTTTATGATTTTTAAAGCTAGCGAAATCGCATGTTTATTAGTGGCTATGAATTTTTATCGCTCGTCCTCGTCTGTCGACAACGATATAGTACCACGGAAGAGAGTCCTTTTTTCAATGGGGCGGTTTGCTTGAATGCAATTTTATTTTGAGGTTTGGGTTTTTTTTGCGCTTTGGTTTTGGTAATAAAAATTTCGCTCGCGTAGGTAACAAGCTAAGGCTGCAAAATCCAATATCGAGTCCCGATAAGCTCTTGAACAATGGGCAAACAGGGTGAATCGAATCCCTATACATGACGTGTGTATAGGTAGGTCCATTATAAATTCAACCGGGAACAATGATATCGTAAATGTAGTTTATCCCATATTTAATCTTTTTTATTTTTTTTATTCTGTTGAGGGATATTTATTTTTATGTTTTAGGGATTTGTTTGGGGGTTGTTAGCGCAATCTTTAGTTGTGCACGGAGTGTTAGCACGTCAAATCAGTGCAAAATTGAAAACGGTTTTTCGAAGGTGGATAAAATGATGGAAAATAGGGACTGCAGTGGAATGGAAGGTGGGTATCTGAGGCTTCAGAACTTTGATAATGTCGAGTTTCATATAGCCTTTTACCTATGTAGATATCGGCATTTTTGCAGGATCTTGGCTTAGAAGACACTGCGAAATTCGGGAAATTTTATGAATTTTCCTATTTGTATCTTCAGAGTAAGCGCCCCCCACACCCGTAGCCATGTTCACTTTTGAGCCATAAATTTCTTCTGACAAATGTCTATGGGGTTCCCCCAAATTAATTTTTATTGCTTCTAGACAACTCACTCAGGCGTCTCAAAGTCAAAGTAAGGGGTGAAAGGCAGGTTGACTAAACTGAGTCTCAGAACACTTTTGGCAGCAGATTGAGAATAATCTTCACCTGAATGTTTTGTGTTGTTCTCGTTGCAGATATCGTGCCAATACTTGCAGCTCTATGCATCTTCGTTTTATAGAAAGTGTTGCCCTATGTATCCCTATGTATCTTCGCCCTATGTATCTTCGTCTATCATAGAAACGTTGCACGACGTACTCTTAAGTGCCTACCATCGACTGTGCCCGAAAGAGGGCACATGCACTTGTCTTTAAGAAAAAGCTCCCCTCGAAGCACCGTAATGGTAATTTTTATGAATTAAATTCTGAGGACTTTTCTAGAATATAGGGTTAAATTAGGAAAACATATCGAAATAAATGTAGAAACTTTCATGCGGTTGAGCAGACCAAGGATAGTAAAAAAAACTTGAGATACTCGTACTTCATGCTAAACAGAGAAATGAAACAATATAAGTATTTGTAATAATTGTAAAAAAATTAATGTCTGGTTTGGCAGTTTCGTGACAAGAAAGCTGGACCTCCTAGGGTTAAAAAATTATGCCAAGGTCACTGCTTTTTATAGCCGGCCCGGAGCATATTAATATTAATGCATAGTTTGTAAAACAGTGAAATAATCACCCTAAACATCTAAGAGATGTGATCGAGGACCGTCCATGTCCGTCCGTCAGTCCATATGTGTGAAGTTTTTAGGTCTTTTAGATGGAGATAGGACGCTCAAACTTAGAGTGTACCTAAATTCTGATTTTGTGCAGACAAAGTGTGAAAATTGGTTAAATCCGCCGACGGCCACGCCCACTACAACAGGCTTTAATGTAAGACAACCTCTATTGCAAATTTTCTTAGGAACTCAAATTTTGATATAAATTTTGAATATAGAAGTTTGACACAGACTCTTGCATTTACTCACTTTCTAATTTTTTTAACCTGGGTGAGAATCATAACGTAAGTAGCACCGATTACTGGCCCTTAGCCCTTGGTAGATCACGACAAAGTCACCTAATATTCAAAGCTCCTAGACTGCTAGAGTGGGTCTAGGTAAAAATCATACATGTCACTAAATTTGTTAACACAGGCTACCAATTAAAATAAAACTAGTGAGTAAGTGCAACAGCAAATATGTACGGTATTCCCCATTACTATTCCTATTCTCCTTTCCATTCCTATTCTCCTTTCCATGCCTATTCTCCTTTCCATTCTTATTCTCCCTTCCACCACCGTCCCGTTACCATTCATGCATTATTTTAAATAGGAAAAATTTTTTATTCCTTATAAGATTTTGTTTAACTTATTTTTCAAAAGAGGCGTGGCATGTCCAATTTCTTTCACCAAAAATCAATGTTAGCATAGAAATATCAAAGTTTGCGGCTGAAATGTACGCAAAAATGTAATCTTTTGGTTTAAGTAAGGTTAGGTTGGGTGGCTGTCCTCGCTGGGCAGGAACACACTTAGACCAAAGGAGGTCCATTGTGATACCACTTGTAGGACCGGTGTTACAAGCGCAAGGACCTAAATGATGACTACCCGTTTGAGTGGGAGGGGTCTAGGCCACCAGTGACGGTATAAACCTGTACCGAAGGTCACCAATCAAAGTTTGATTGGTTGAGACGTACCCGAGATAATGAAGGCTGGGGGTAACCGTTTAGGTGTGAATCGCTGTCACCAGAGTTCAGGGGGGCCAGTGAGAGACTTCCTGAAGGAAGGGTGGTTTCGTAACTGTTGGACTCCAGATGGGAATTTGCCTTGTTGATAAGGATTGGGGGGGGGGGGAGTTGCTTGAGATCGAGGAGGAGGTGTGGGGTCAGTGAGGATTAGTTCCTGTATGAGAGAAAGCCTGGCAGGGGCAACCGATTTCGGTATAAGTCCAAACCTCTTGGTTCTCTGCTAAGAATTATCAGAATTATTTTGAATACTAGGGTGGACGGAGGCTAAAACTCCAAAATCTTTCAAAGATACCAATACGCCCACTATAGCAGGTATATAATACCGAAGTAGCCGATTCCAGTAGCCGATAATACCGAAGTAGCCCGATTTCCACGTGCTAAAAAACTACCGATTTATGAGAGACAGAATTATTAAGAATTATTACATGGGCGTGGGAAGGTGCAGGGGTAACCGATTCGGTGTGAACCCTTGCAGGGAGTAATTCTCAGGCAAGAAGCTGATGTAGGGTAACACTCTAAGGGTATAAGCCCGCACTACTGGCAACTTGTGTTCGAATTGGGGGAAGGTAGGGGTAACAGAAGCAGTATAAACCCGTACCAGTGAGAATTATGTGCAGGTGATCCTGTGGGGGTGGAGAGGTGAGGACAACCGAAGCGGTTTAGGCCCACACCGATCCAGCCCTGTAAGGAAAAACACTGGGATATGGTGGGGAGGGGAGATACGAGGAGAGTGGCAGTTACTGTTGTAGGAGTACTACTAAATACGTCCCGTGTGGTGTGAGCAGCAAATAGGGTATCTTTCCCTTGCGTCGAGTTTAACTAGATTCAAATCTTTGGTTTACTATTGCCCCTAAGTGAGAGTTAGCCTAAATGATTGTAGAGCGCAGGTGGGGTAACCGTTGCCGGAGGATGATTCTTCATTAAGACGCTGAGGTAGAGTAACCGTTTCGGTGTAAACCCGTACCTCAGGTGACTCAAGTAAGAATTAACCTTGTTGAGGGGGGGTATAGGAGAGGTAGGGGTAACCGAAGCGGTATGAACCCGTACCAGGAGTTCCCATAAGAGCGGAGTGGTGAGGGCAACCGAATCGGAATGAGCCCTTACCAAGCCGGTTCTGTTTATAAAAATTTGGAATTTTTTGGTTTAAATTCAATAATTTTGTGAAATTGTCCTCTAAAGATGGGCGTGGCCAAAAACTTTGTATGAACAGGGGCGGTCTGCCGATATCCTCTTTATATCTTATAATCAATAGGAGATGCTTAATGTCAAATTTCAGTTTTTATCGACGTCTTACAGTTTCGAAAGCACTGGAGGTAGTTGCACATTTAGACCGATTGTGGGCGTGTCTGTGGGTGGATTTCAAAAATTTTAACACTTGTATTGCTTCGGGTGTCAGAGAGCCTACGTACATTTCAGCTTTCTAGCTCAATATTTAAGGCCTAAAAATTCGTGACATACGGACATACGGACGGACGGATAAACATGGCTCATTCAACTCAGATTTTGGTTTTGATCATATGCCCTTAAGGTCTTGGGGGTCTATCGTTATTATTTGTCTATGTTACATTTTCGCCTGTATCAAACTTTAGATACCTACTCCTTTCCAGTGGAATGGGCTTTCACCAAAAAACTTCCCTTGAAAGGGTCGAGTTTGATATAAGCTGGCAACGCGCTAAAGTGGAAAGCTATAGGTAAAGAGGATGCTGATCACAGCTTCGCTATAATAAAGAGGGGAGCTGTCAGCGTCAAATCAAGAAAGTTTAAACTTGAAACCGAAGCAAGCAAATGGTAGGGTAACAGTAACAACAACACGTCTCTCTCTCTCTTTTAAAGAAATTTAAGAAAATTTGAAAAAATCAGTAGACACTTTCAATGACCTGAAGGTAAGACTTACGATTTGGGTAATCTCAGACTTTAAACGAAGTTTCAACCTCTTATAAAATTATATCCTGTAAATTGGAAACAATTCGACGTAAATGGCCCATTGTTCATATCAATATTCGTCCTCGGTCATATGTCACAGGGTCTTATATTGTAGTAACATTTATATTCCCTTAGTAACAGGTACAGGGCACAAGAAACTTTTGAGCCACATCAAACATTGTAGTGATACATTTAAAATGTAATTATTTCATCATCCTCTATTTCTATGTTGCGGGCACAAAATGTAACCGACAATGTAGTCTCAAATCTCTTTTACGCCAACAGATAAAACATAACCTCCTCTACACCATTCCCGGGCGCAGCAGAAAATCCATAACTCATCTAGTGAAAAATGACAAAGTTCAAGCCCCCAGGCGCCACCTCTCCGCACACTCATTTGGTCATAAGCTGAACTCTCCTCGGTGAGCGCACTTGTTACATCAATCAGCTGTGAAGTGTGTGATTTTTGTCACCTATCAAACGTGTCAAAACTGTCCGACCATGTGCGACCGATCAAACTGAAGTCGATTGGATTTTCCCTCCAAACTCAACTCTGTTTTCGATAGAGATTAGGACCATGTACCGAGTGGCATGAATGCATGATGTAGTGCCAAAGCTAGTTCCATGTATGGACCAACTTAATGGTGGTCATTGTGTACGAGAATATGTTTAAAAAAATTTATCGCCTGCGGTCCGCTAGCAGCTCATGAATGACGTGCTCTATGACGAGATTGGTTATGCACCCGATGTCTGTGATGATGATGAACTCGGGAAGGAAAGGAACACAGGCCAAAGGGTGGTGGTGTGGTCGAGGTGCAGCCAACTTGGCACCATATGGGCGGTTCTTTGCGGTTAGTTTTCGGATGGCGTTGAGATTTTTTTTTCTCGTTTTCTGGCTTTTGTCGGCGATGCGGTAACTCGATAGTTTGTAACTTTAAATCGATTTTAGGCACAATGTAGTGCTATCCGCCAAATTGTGGATTTGGGGGTGCGCACAGTGAGGTAAGCGATTGCTACATTGAATCCGAAGGCGGCAAAGTGGGTGTGGAGATTTTATTGCTCTAATTGCTGACCGAGTTTTGCTGGGTGGAACAAAGTTATGACATGATGCGGTCTCCACAGTTAACCTTGTTTGAGCGCAGAAATGATTTTTTGAACAAATAGAAGTCGAATGGAAGGCGTGCTTGATGGAAGTCATAATGGGTGTAACAAATTTGGCTTAACATGAATTTGCATTCAGTCTAAGTCACGATAGGATTGTTGGTGGCCTGCACGCTTGCATAGATTTAAATGTCATTTGGACAGACTGTCGATTGTCCAAGAGGTGTACCCACCGACAAATCTAAGAACAGTTAAGATTTCTTATGCAAATTTATGAGTTATGTCTTTTCTTATTACCCGGAAGCCTTTCTCTACCTTCCAAAGTCTATAGCACTCGACTCAATGGCTACAATTTTCATAATTCATCGAGAATCCATTCGGACTCCTTCTAATCTATTGACACTTACATTGTCCCATCTTAACACTTAGTGGCAAACGATTATGTATGCCAATCTCTTCAACGGTAGACGTTCTGATGTTTACTCTTCCGTACACTAAAGAGCACTTTTGAAAGTACACATTCCGCTCCCCCTTCAACTAAATATTTATGAGAAAATTTCAATAACCGCGAATGACATAACACGCCCCCGCCACCGCCCATTATATCAGGAAAAAAGAAACACCTTACAGCCTAAAGCAGCCACAGGACAGAACATCCAACACACTATGCAGACACAATTTTAGAGCTACGCTGACAAAATCCATTATTACTCTGTCAGCTGGTAATGTCTTTCCATACATCAGCGTACAGTAGTGGATGGAGGAGTAGCAGCAACCAAACAGCTCCCGGGGGTCAGATTGAATTAAGGACATGTATGTTTATGGGACTCGATATACCCTTGCCATCACCGAGCCACAGCTCAAAACCTATTTCTCCTCAGTCATTAATTCCACGTCCATAGATAGATCCTCCACTTGTGGATACTTCTAGGCGTCTCCTACTACTCCTTCTTCCTTGGGTTCAAGTGCCATTGAATTTTCAACAACGTCAGTCTTTCTGCATCTCATAGCCATAAGGGGTAAAAAAGTAGTTAACCCAGAGATTACGCAAAAAACCTTCTCTACATGTACGGAGGAGCTGTGGATATTCTTGCAAATTACGGAGCACATGCGGCCGGCGCGGCGCGACGACGGTCGATGCGGTGGTGGTATAGATGGAGCAAGGAGACATGGTACAATAGTGGTGTCACCATCCAATTAAATTGAAGGAGAAGGAAAATTCCAAACTGCAAGCCAACAAACACTATGGGGCTTCGATAAAATGAAGCAGAAAAGTGCGATATTATATATGTGGGCTCACCTGAAGCGCTTTATTGTCCCTGCACGCTTGAACTGTTTTGCGATCCTTCGACTTCATTGCGCGATTCATGCTGCAAAACAAGAGTTAAGGAAATAATTAATGATTATTGTTTGTTCAATATTTATAGTAAAGTGAGGGAGAGGTTGATGTAGACAAAAACATAGTTTCTTAATGGAATAAACGAATTGAAGCCCTTAAGCTGTGTATGATTGGTCCTTTTATATTTGCTTAATGATACTGAGGTTCTATTAAACTTATGGCAAGTAGAATTATCAAGCATTTGCCCTCTTAACTGCTGTATGAAGTTATAGCTACCTACAAGTGTAAGGTTTAACAAATTTTTTTGTGTTTACAGAATTTTTCGATTTTTTGATTTTAACGACAAGTCTTAACACTTGGCTTGACTTCCATTAAACGAACAACACGCTCGGGGGACTTCGATTCAAGACTTGCGTCTAAAATTTGCATTCGCACGACTAACAGGCAGCACATAGACCAGGTGATAGGTTCAGTCCTTAAGCCTGGCTTAACACGAGCGACAAAACAGTTTTTGGGTAATTATATTGAGTCTTATGAGAGGCCTTACACGAGCGACAGCTGTTGCTCCCATAAGACCCAATGTTATCTTAGCTCTCGACTGTTTCGTCGTTTGCTTAACGAGGCTCTTTATTAGGAAAATAACTTTGTGGTTAAGGGTATGAGTAGCTGCTCCATATTATTTTTTTTTTACTTCAATAACCATTACTCTCAAAAAGATGTTTGTGGAGCGAAGGGGCTTGTGGTGGTGACTAGTGGTAAAAAGTGAAAAAGTTGCTTGAGTCCGAGTGCTTTAAAATACTCGGAGTTCAAGACCATTTATAGGGCAGAAATTAGATAAAAATACGACCATTCGACGCTGGAACTAAAGTTCTCGAGCTTCTATAAAGAAGCTTAAAAAAAGACTTGTCCATTGCATGAGCAGTCAAAGATATGTTTCGACTATAAATTCAATATGTGCAAGTCTGAAAATAAAAAGTCAGATCTTTCACAGTCTGAAAATACTTACTTTGATACGTACTGAAATACTCAGAATTTCTAAGGAGTTGAGGAACGGTGACGGAGGGTTTGAGAAGGTTTGAGATCTACTCAATCCAGAGCAGCTTTAGTGCATATGCATAAGGAAGGGTGACAGTTCCATTGCGAAATACAAAATGGAGTTGAGCCCATTAACGCAAGGTGATAGTAGAGCTACGGGGTAAAACCGTGTAGGAGGAATGCAGACAGCTAGGAATGAGTTGGAGAGAGCTAAAGCACATCGCTGAAAATCGCATACGATGGCGCGCAGGCGTGGTGTGCCATCACCATATGGGAAAACAGGAAATAATATCGGAAAACAGGAACCCAGCCACGACGTTTTGTACAAAATGTCACTAAGGACAGCTATAACCAGGAGGCAAGAGGTAGTTAGGTATAGGGATTTTGTCTACGTAGGCTCCACTATATAAATTCAGGAACCGACACACAGGCTAAAATCAAACGAAGAATAACTCTTGTCACTTGTTGCTTTTTGGGCTAAGAAGGCAATCACGTTAGCAAAGCCTTCATTTTGAGTTGTTTTCAAGTCACCCAAATAAATAGACTCCTTCGATATGATGACTTCTGTGTGTATGGAGGAAGCAAAGTCTGATGTGAATCTGAAAAACGCTGCAGCATTGTACAGCAGCAGCAACCTACGAAACCGAGACCGAGAAAAAGAAGTCTTATGTACTTATAAATGACTGTGTCTATGCTGTCTCCCAGCTGGAGAAAATTAAAGAGTTTAAGTATCCGTATACAAGGCCAGAAAAATCTGGAGAAACGACCAAGCAACTCGCTGCAGGCTTAAGATTTTGAACGTTAACTGTTCAAGATAGCGAAAGAAAACTTGAAAAATAAATAAAAATAAATAGAGTGGCGCAACAGCTCGAGGTGAACCAGGGCCAACTTCTCAACAATGTATGCTGGTGTGTTAATTTCTTCACATACAAGGGGACCTTCAATTTTTTGCCGAATCCGAACGGCACTTTTGAGAAGTTTTTCAAGACAAATGATACTCTCGGAGGGCTTGTCAAACCCTCGCGGAGGTGGGGGCCGTGAAAAAGAACAAGTCTTTTTTTTTCAGGTGACGATGGCAGGATTCGAACCCAGACCTCCGGCGTAGTAAGCACACACACTAACCACTACGCCACGGCACCCCACCCACGAAAGAAAACTAGTATCTGCTGTAAATTCAACGCGAGTGAATAAAGTACCAGCCCTGCCACCTAACATAAGGTAAGAAGTAAGATTAGCTTTAAAAAACTTAGTCTAGCTAGATGATGCTTTGGCAGAGAGCATCATAAGCCAAGTTTAGAGGCTCAGGTCTACCCCGTACTGTAACGCCACCAAAAGTAAGTAAAGTAAGGAAGCCCGCCAGCCAGATTTGAGCAGATAATATGATCGTCTGCTAAATATGCCCCATCTACAAAAAGGCGCCCCACGTCTTACAAGAACTTTCGTGACATTTCTGTAGGAGACAGATTTGTGGTTCTTTGAGATGCTGCCTTGTGGGGTGAGAATTAATTTAAACAAATCGGAAGTTATGGCTGTTCTCCCTTCTTTGTAGTTCGCCGTGCACATAAATGGGGACAGTGTCGATATTATTGTATTATATCAAGGACTTTTCCACGAAACATGGAAGGTGACAGCTCGGCATTAAAAAAAAACTTACTGGCAATTGCAGCTCAACATGCTGTGTGCGTTAGAGGTGTTTTTATACACACATAAAAAGAACCTTCAAGTTTTTGCTGATTATGAACAGCGAATTCTCAGCGAACTCTCAGAGGGTTTGTCAGACTTTCACGGAGGTGGGGAACCGTGAGCAATTTTATTGTTCCTGTCGGGAATTGAACCCGGGACCTCGTGCAGAGTGGTCCTACACACTTACCACTGCGCAGCGGCCGGCGGCGCGCGCCAAGCTCGGTATGAAATGAGTTTAAAATTTTAGTTTTTAATGAAATTTTTGCCTCAAATGGCCATGAAATTTCGGGCAATGACCGAAAGAGTTTCATCGATGGTATACAAGCTGCCAAAATGAGAATTCTGAGGTATAGTGTTGGTTCTGAGTTTTCCGAGCTAACGATATACGCTTCGAAGGTTTAGACACGTCGTTTGCATGTTTTAGAACGGCCATCCCAGAGGGGTCATGAAAGCTAAGTTAACGATTAGGTGTCCAATGGACCAAGTCAATAGCCTTTGAACCGCCTGAAGGTCGCGCTTGAATAGCGCGAGTAAGTGCTGGATGAAAAGGTAAGAGGATCTTTATGGATAATTAGTACGAAAGATTTATCGGTGCTGATGAGACAAATCCGAAAGCATTTATCATCAAGAGCTCTACTCGAAGATGCCATAAATCGGATACTCGGAAGAATTTATGCAACTCTTCTGGATAAGAATAAGGAATAAAAGCAGTGAAAAGTTCATCTTGGTCACAGCTCCTTGAAACTATATTCGGGGCCAAAAATTCATACTTCAATTCCTCTTATTACCAAGATATAGATATCACTGTTCCTGGTCTCCGTGTTGTGCTAGAAGCTAAGATTGCGGTTGTAAAATTGGCGAGTTAGGTGGTCATACCTATGTTTTAATAGCTGTCATCCGAAGTTGTGACTTTCAGAACTTTTTAAGTACTGAATGGATCTGCCTGCATTTACATAAAATGAATGGTTGATTTATTGCGAAGTGCTGAACGTTTTTACTTTTATGCTTTTGCTGAGTCCTTTCAGAAATGTGAACAATGACAACGAAATACACTAAAGATGATAACAGCGAGCTGTGACTATAAACAAGCAAAAAATGCGTGTGACTGCATTATGAGCCTGGCATGTGGAGTAGATATCTACACACATCCAGTACCAGTAGCAATTTCTTTCGAACCTCTCCGATGGTTGGTTTTTATGGGTAATGGGCTGTGATGCAGATGGTAGCACCTATGACCGACAATTGAGAGGTCCTGGGTTCAAATCCAGGTCCAACCAATCATCTCTTTTTATTTTTTTTTTTAATTTATTGCCAACATGTCTTGTTAAGTAACTTATAACAATTATGATGACAACTTAGCCGTACAGGCCCCCCTATTTTTACGTTTAGTCGTAGAGTGGAGCTGAAATGTTAGCGGACGGAAATGTCGAAAGAAAAAACCGTCTGCGGCTCACCGGCAGGGTACGATCCTGCAACCCTTACTTGTCGCGAGTAATTTTCTTCCATTTGAGCTACAGTGAACACGTTTGATTCTTAAATAAATTAAATAAGATAAATAAGATAAAAAAAAGATAAATTTAATAAATTTGACCAAGAATTCTATGCACTTTACATTATTTCCATGTTCTTGAGGGACAGGTAGATCGAGCCTATACCTTTTTTTCAGATTGAAACCCTTGTGGATGCCAGAATGCTTGCATAGAGGAGCGTCTGCCACCCTAGGTTCGTGTAGAGTGGACGGAGGCCGATGATCAATTTTAAGTGCTTGACGCAAATTTAAAAAAAAATAGTATCCGCGGTAGATCTGAGGCCTGGGGCACTCAAGGATTTATTACATGCTAATTCGTAGTTGGAAATAAGCTTTGTTCTCATCTGAAGGAAATTCAAAGTATCCTCGGGACTCTTAGAAAATGCTAAAAAGTTATGCGGTTTGCAATCCATTGAGCAAAGCCAGTAAAAATATTTTACTAAGCCGAGCTTACGACACGCTTATTCTGTGTATAGCCCCTCTAATCTATTGCTGGCTCCAGATTAGGCGCCTCCCCAGGTGGCGGATGGGGGAACGCTTACCAGATATTGTGGGCGGCTTCAAAAGTATCCGGGCAGGACAAAAACAGGAAAAACGAAAAGTCCAGGAGCTTGTATGGCAAAATGAGCGACTTCCTGATTGGCGTCTGTTATCCAGGTTAGGGTCGGCCAAATATAATAAACTTTTTTATCTAACAAGATGCAAATATAATGGACAACAGTAAGGTTTTATTGAATGCCCTGCTCGTTATTTATATAATTGGTTTTCTCTTATGCAAGAGGCATACCACTTGCGGGGGTAAGTTTTTGTGTTTCTGTGCAGAGTTTCCATGTTCCGTACGGGGTCATCAGCGTTTGTGTTGGACCTAGAACATTGCATTTCTATCTCTTCTAACCTCAAACTATTGTCGTAACTGATTCATCGCAAATTAAAAAAAATAAAAAATAATATAAATCATAAGCTCCAAGGCCATACGTATAGGTTAGCTAGGTACAAAAAATTTAGCAGCGTATGTAAACTTCAACAATATCGGAACAAGTTATCGTTAAGCTCTGCGTTCTACGACTTAAAAGGAGTCATAGACTCATATCAATTTCGATTGATACCATCCAGTGTACTTGTCGGCACCAACGACCAACTTCCAATTACTGGGTATTGTCCGTACGAATTCTCCCGCCTCAGTGGAAAATAAAAAAATCAGGAATCAATTCTGAGTTCTAAAAGTAATTTTAATGCATCCTGCTTTGCTTGTGGTTTGGAATAATTGAGACTCTCTTTCCTGTGTTTTACTCATGCTGGCCAACCAAACTCCATCCTTGCAAAAGCCTAGCCAACTTGTAATCCAGATCGTAAACGGATTCCACAAGCGCGTTCTACCTCCTCCACAAGTAGGTACTACTGCACTAACCCAGTGCAGCTGTAAAATTTAATTCCAAAGTAAATCGATGTGGTATCGTCGACTGAATTGGCGGCATTGTTAGCCGCAAAAAAAAAAAAATAGACGAAAACGGGCCGGAAAATTTCCATGAATACTCGGTACCTATGCCAGAACTTTTCTAGTCACGACCAAGGAAGAATAAAATATTCGTGTGTGTGTGAGTGTGCATATCTCACACCCTGGAGCTAACAAAAAAAATTTAAGTGGCTCATTGAATACTTTGAAAGGCAAAATAGCATGCGGCTACGGCTGTTTAAGGCTCTGCTTTTTGTTTTTTTACTAGGAACGGCTAAGTTTCACTGGTTCAGAGTTGGTCTGAAGCACGACAAAAAGACGATGACTAGGACGACGAGCATATATAGCCATCGCTCCGATGTGTGAGTGCAAATTGGATTCAGCCCTAGAGAAGTTTTGCATGCCAGCGAACCAACTGGCATCAGGTCGGGTGGCAATTAGGGTTGGAGCAGCAAAAAAAGCCCGAACGGCGAGAACTGGAGGATTCCACAATTATGGCAATTACACTACACACAGACACCATGTGATTGATGTGGAGAGCTTTCGTTCGGTACGCTCGTTGCTTCGTCTAATGTGGTTGGTTAAAGGATTTGCAGAAGGCAGCCAAAGATTAATGTGAGGGAGGAAGAACATTTGTACGAAAATGAACCTTAACAATTGCTGGCAAGTTGCCCTTTGAAAAGGGCGAGGCGAGTGCAACGTTTTTTTTCGGGAGGTGTTGAACGGAAGTATGTGCAGTTGCATAATGTTAAATGTGATTTTTGCTTCGTCCTCAGTCCTCACAAAAAATTTAAGGGTAATTGTGGCCAAAGTCTGCTTCGTTACATTACATTAAGACAGTATTGTTGCCTTGGGTGATGAAATAATTATGTGGCATGGAAATGGTAGAAGACACTTGACCTCCAGACCAAACGAATTTGAACCTCTTTATTCATACAATCATAACCTTGACACTCCTCTGCTTGATTGAAACATCTAATAATAATCCACGATTGTGACTTCCAAACACGTATACAATTGTCTATTCACAACAAACACTTCAGATTAAATTCATTCAAGTCTTATATACCTAAAAAAAGAAGCACTCACGAAACACCCAGATGAGAATCTCTGCCAATTTAGACAGCTACTCATAATTCTTTTCAACCTTCAAAAAAGACCCACACTCTTTAAAACTTTTTGAAGTATCTTTTGAGGCATTCAAAACAACTTCTATGGCTAATCTTCTTTACAAAACAACTTCAGAATCATCTTCTTTTACGGAATAGGAAAATTCTTGGGAATTTCAGAATTTTTTTTTTGTAAATTGAAACATTGGCCACATGTGTCTAGACATGTTCATTATGTCTTAAAATAACAGGCAAAACGTGAGGGAGTTTAAATTAAAAAACAAAATAAACAACAAAGAATAATTTTTGAGTGTTAGTCTTGGTAAGGTTACCGGCTCCGACTGGGTAATAGCTATGGCCCGGCCAATGCACATCCCATCTTCATAGCGTCATGGTGTTTGAAGACACGTGGAAAAAAATTTGGAGTTTATAATTTGGAGTTCAATAAATTTGATAAAGCAGGAATGCCAAGATGTTACTCTCACTTTCTTCACCGGTTTTATATTCGCGTCTGCTCTTACTGATCCTCGGACACTATCACGATTAGCAGAAGGGTCTAACCAAAGTTTTCGAATTTGTTCAGCGACGTGGTTTCCCATATGGAGTGCCTTCCTTATGACACGTCTGATGGGAGTTCTATCACGGGGTCATACAAGCAGCGTGCGTGCAAACCATTAGTAGGGGATCGAGAGAGAAAGAGCTACTGAAACTAGGAAAAACTTCTGGTACCGATACTAAGGAATTCGGTACCACATACGTGAAGCTCTGGCGTATAAAAGGATTTAGACAAGTGGGAATAAAGGTTATCGATTTTAGTCCTGTTCTGAACTTATGATCTTTATACGTGCAGTCAGATCGGAAGGTTTAAACAATTGTTTGCATAGCTGTGAAAAACCTAAGCATTTCACGAATTTGTTGCATCTAAGCATCTTAGCGACGGTTATTATTTATATGTTTGGGGTTCCCAAAGAAGGATGACATTAAAACGCATACCGAAAACCGAAAGCCTTTAATGGCTGAAGGAAGATTTCGATTTTTGTTGCCATTTAAATTCAACTCAAGTCAAGATATTCAAGTCGGAATTTAAACAAATTTGTCCCCATTGTCAAACCCCAATGACCTTTTCATTTTTTTAGGAGCACGCATGAAAAATAGAGAGTGCTGTTGTCAGTGAAAGAGGGAGAAGTGGTAGACGAAAGGTTATTGTCAAAGGCCATCGAAAGCCTTAGAAATAGAAAAAAAGGCTAGAGGTACACCGTTGATTGTTGATGGAGATCAGACTTAAAGCCGTCCAAAAGCACTTACTTATAGATTGAACAATTCGAAAAAAGATTTTTAATTCAATGATCCAAAGCCTCATGGGTCAACATCATCATCATCACGGAGCTTGATCCTCCGCCATCAATAATCAAGATATACATCAAGCGCGATCCTTAAGCGCGTTTCGAATTCTATACCTGATCCCACCACCTATTTCTCGGCCTACCAAGGGGCGACGCACTCTCAGCTGGTATGACCTGTATAGGAAGACTGTTGGGGAACATATAAACAAAGTGTCCAAACCATCAAAGGATTGATCGGTGCACGCGGAGAAGTAGCCGCCGTGGTCAGTGTGTAGGACTACTGTGCACGAAGTCCCGGGCTCGAATCACGACCGGGGCAATTACAGATTTTCCAAAGCTTCACCTCCACGAGGGTTTGACAAACCCTCCGAGATGACATTTATCATGTGAGATACTGCGACAACTGTAGTATAGCTCCCCTCTATTTGTGTAAGAACATCTAAAAAACACACGCATTACGCGTAGTAACTTGTAAAATGTAACTTGTAAAATGTAAGGCGAAGGCTCTTCTGCGCTGTGAGAGCCAATTAATTTTTGCTCAGAGAAGTAGCTGCTCAACATTACCATTCCTACGAATATACAGACGTTTCTCACTCTATCCCTAACAGTTCCACCAGCAACGCACCTCAGAAACATGACCTCGGCAGCTTTCAGTCATTGCCCATGTTTCAGGACCATAGATGAGGGTTGAAAAAATAACTGAGATCTTTCACTCCAAGCTCAGCTTTCCTGATGACCGGCCGGCGCAGTTCCTTTACTTTTTCCCACTCCTATCGAGTTTCGTAGAAAAGACCCCAGGATACTTAAGCTTCTCTGCCTGTTTCAATGGGACTCCATTTATATGCAGTGTATACTGCACAGGAGTTCCGGAAACAATCATCACTTCTGCACGCATCACAAGGACAAGATTGGACGCCATACACAGCTCCTGCAGTTCCCATACACAAAGACTAAATGACTCTCACAAAACCCACTCAGTGCATAAAACTCTCCAGAGTTTATCCCGAGGGATCCGATCATAAGCTTTTTCCAAATTTACAAAACACGCATTCAGCCTGTTTCGGCGTATTCCTATGTCTTCTCAAGAATAACCTAAAGAGTAGGTTAGGTTAGGTTAGGTTAGGTTAGGTGGCTGCCCCCACGAGGCAGGGAAACACTTAGACAAAGAGAAAGGTCCATTGTGATACCACTTGTAGAACCGGAGTTACCAGACCGAGGACTTATACAATAACGTCAAAAAGCTCGCGGCAAGTTGTAATGGCGTAAGCCTTTCCCAAAGATCTCCAATCAATGCTGGATTGGTTAGGAACTTACCGGAAGAAGGGTAATGGAGGCTGGGGGCAACCTCTTCGGCATGAACCACTGTCGACGGAGTTGAGGGTTCCAGTGAGAGGTTTTTCGGAAGAAAAGCGTCACGTGACTATTGGACTCCAGATAGGAATTCGCCTAGGGGATCGGAGGGGAGGGGTTGCTATGGATTGGAGGATTACTTAAGGTCGAGGGTAACCGTTCTCAGTGTGAACCCGCGTTAACAAGGTAGTGGGAGGTTAGTCAGGAGGAGAAACGATGTAAGGGCAACCGATTTCGGTATAAGTCCATGCCTATTGCTCCTCAAGTAAGAATTAACCTCAAGAATGGGATAGCGCAAGAAAAAAATATAAATAAATAGAGTGGCACAACAGCTCGAGGTGAACCAGGGCCAACAATGTAAGCTGTGTGTGTTAATCTCTGCACATACAAGGGGACCTACTTTTTTTGGCGAATCCGAACGGCACCTTGAGAAGTTTTTCAAGACATATGATACTCTCGGAGGGCTTGTCAGACCCTCGCGGAGGTGGGGACCGTGAAAAAGAACAAGTCATTTTTTTTAGCTGACAATAGCAGGATTTGAGCCGAGATCTCTTGCGTAGTAGGCACACACACTATAGATGTGTGGATGGATAGCGCAAGAGGGGCAACCAATTTCGGTATGAACCTCTTGTGGAGGTGAATTCTTAGGCAAGATGCTGATGCAAGGCAATCGTCTTCGGTGTAAATCCATGCTACCGACGACTTAAATAAGAATTAACTTTGGCGGAATGGGGAAGGTTAGGGTAACCAAAGCGGTATGAACTCATATCAGGGGCTGGAAGGTGAGAGTATAAGCCCATACCAGTCCAATCCTGTAAGAAAAGACCGGTATGAACTCGTACTATGGGCCAAAATGTATGCCTGTGTTCCCATGAGAGGTAAAGGCAACCGAAATGGCATGAGCCCGAAATTGGCCAGTCCTGTAAGGAAAAACCTTGGGGGTTTAGCTTGGGCATATACTATAGGCAGTTGACAGCTCAGCTCTTCTCAAAGTTTGTGTAAGTTTCATAACTCCTTTTGTCATGGGTACGTTTCATCCACTCCCTCAGATTTGTAGACTTTGAATCAGGTCGTGATGTTATGCAAGAGGCTCCAGGTTCGACTCCCAACGGGGTTGTTAAACTTTTTTCAAGGCTACACATCCGCGAGGGCGTGATTAACTCCGGAAAGTACTCCCGAAAGTACTCCGTCGCTTAAGGCAATGAAGGAAATCGGAATCGTTTAAAATCGTTTAATCGTAAAAAATTCACCCTTGAATCTACGTAACTTATTTGAATTTCTCGGTAATTTTTTAAATCATGCTGTGCAAACTATTGCTCGAAGTTGGTCTCAGAATTGCTATACAATTCACATCATATTTGAGACACATGTCTTGTTTTGGGGCTCAGTGGGAAAGGAATGGTAGTGCAAAAGTACAATCTGCACAATCAAAGGGAACCATTGGTAACCAGCTCAATCTAGCCTTAAACAGCCGGGTTTTAAGGCTGGATAGAACTGGGTCTTTGGTTTAAGCCACGCTGATACTACGAGTAGCTGTGAACGTTTTTGTGTAGCAGAAAGGTATCGGTTCTGGTCAGATCATGTGGAAAAAGTCAAACTTCAATACTGGCTTCAATCGAGGGATCGATAAGCCAGCTCAGACAATTTTTCGTTGATTAACTATGTAGGTACATGGAATGCCCCCATTAAGTCGTTCTTCATTATTAGGTTTTACACTATCTCTTCCCACCCTCTATAAAAGGTAGCGCCACTTAGGCCGGAGTAGGATTTCGCTTTCTTTTCTAAATTACTTTTCAACAGAAACCAAACTCATTTAGGAATCTGAGAAGGTTTGCGATACGTAAAATTTGTAATTGAAATTTTTTGGATTCTTTTCTATTTTTACTGAATGGATACTCACTTTTCTAGTTGCTCCCTGAGATCCCTCTCGAATGTCGGCGACCCGCATTGGCTCTGGAATAAAAAAAAAACAAAGAATGACACATAATGAATTATCGTTAATTAAAAGAAAACCAAGAAAAAAGAAGAAATATAAGTGAAAATCGTGTATGTAGTAATGGCATCTTGATAGAGTACGGATGCATGCCTTATCATCTCACATTGATCACAGAGGCATCATTATTATCTTAACCACATCAATTTCCTATTCTTATCCCTATTCAACCATCACCGCAGTAAGTGATACTAATTTAATGGAGGAGTATAGGTACAAGGAGCGACACTCTGCGTCTGGGTCTGGTATTACACGATATCTTTCCGATGCATGTGTGTGTGTAATGTGCACTTATTTCTCATTCGAGTATAATGGGAATTTTCGTACCACCAAAGTGGTTTTGTAATCGAATCCGCCGCCCTTATTCAGCTTACTTTTTTTTGGTTCTTTCTTTGACAGAAGATATTTCTGGGCGGATGCGCCCCTATATTGTATAATGTTGGCTGCTGGCTGGCGCACAATGACACTCTGGCTGGAACAATTTTTTTTCGTCGTCGGTTGCTTCCTTTATCGTTTGATGTAATAAATGATACAATTTGTTTTATAGCACTGCGACTATACATAAATCACACCATGTGTCATCACATCAACACGAGTAAAACATATTTCTTTTTTTTTGTTCCGAATTGAGTGCGGAACAGATACTAGGAGGAGGAGGAGGAGTCCTCGCTAAGACATTATCTGGTGCAGTCGCATTGAAGTAGTTACCGGGGAGAAGGACATGACTTGGTCTTGGTAGAAGTTGAGTGGACCATAGAGAGAGAATCAAACTGGCACAAGACATATCCTTAGAGTTGGGGTACCTAATGGGGAAAAATTAGTATAGGAAACATAAGGAGTTTCCTTCAAGTAAGTTTTATTTTCTTTTTATCAAAGTGGACCAATAGGCCTTGGCGTATATGACAACTCTTGTTGTGCACACTCCATATGGGTATTGGGTAACCTTTATTTGTTAGTCCGACTCAACCTCAGATTACGATAATCACAAAAAAAAATCTTCACAAGTCTTTTTAGATGTATTACCAAATAAATTGAAAAAGGATTCGAGTAGTGCTTCTTAACTAGCCTTAAAAAAAAACCAGGGTAATGTTCGTATCTTGACAAGTGTGCTCCCTTTTCTGCAAATTTATCTACACGCTTCTGTTTCCAATTATTGTGTCCACCCAAACAGAAAGCAAACACTTGTCTTCTCCTTATATCTCATCCCAGACAAAGAACTTTACTTAATCAAAGTCTCCGCACTTTGGGGGGGGACCATTACAAAAAAAAAAAAACCAAAAAATAAGAGGAGCACACAACTTGCAGACACGACGACCGAAGAAAAATAACCATTCCATCCCTAGTTTGATCCTTGTGGTTTGTTGCCGTTGGAAATTGAATAAAATGGCCAAACTCACATCATCAACATCCACACGAAACTATGGTTTGGGTATATAGAAACGATGTAAGGATCGTAGTTTTATGGACACTTTCGATGCTACTGCATAGGGGATAACCACTTGAGAATAATGCATCACTCAAGGATATTTCTATCTGCACTCCCTCAGCAGCTTGAGTGGGTAATGGGTTGTTGCTGTTTGTAATGTTCTTCCACCCGGACGACACATCCTGTCATTATTCAAATGTCAACCGGGCACAGCAATTTAACTCGCATCATTCAACATCATCACATGGTTGGCCCGGCAAGCCGGCATTCAGCCGGAAGGAAAAATTAATGAATAATAATTTCGCTTTAGTGCCAAGGATATGTACAATAGAAAATATTCAACAATGGCGGCGTTGATTTGTGTACACGCCTAAGCTTACTTGTGTCGCGTGTTTTGGCAGTCCAATATCCTTTCCTTACAAGGAAGCGAGTAAATTCAAAACTATTATATAGCTTGACGACTAATGAGAATTTTAAATGAACATTTAAAGCTCACGCGACCAATGTCCTGTTTTGTTTGTATATTTTTTCTTCTATTTTACTTCTTTTTTTCGTGGTTCCTGCTGAGTGATTTATTAGATGCCATCATTCCACCCCCGAATCGCGCTGGTATTTGTCAATCCCACACTTCTGGCAAATGAAACACAGTATTCGTAACAATAGAGGGTTGTTTCACGCTTTTTTGCAGATGTTCGGGATGTTACGTTATTCCCCTCTTGATGATGCAGTCGTCCTGAATGAATAAATAATTAAATAAGCACAGCAACAATAATCATAATAATAATCATCTTCATAATCTTTATGAAGGATTTCGTTCATTCACTTCCAGTCACATACAATTCATATCGAGGGTTAATCGCTCAAAAATCCGCGTAGCATTTCCTTTTGACAATCCACCCACCCCACACTCCAGATGTGTTTTTGAGATCCCTGCCAGACTTGAAGCTAATTTATTAATGCATAAATGCATTTGGGAACGTGTGTATAATGGGTTCTCGACAGTCGAGTCGAGCTCACTCCTTGAATTCCATTTTCGAAATATTGAATCTGTTACGTATAGGTACAACGAGGGTGGTTCCTCCCTTATTTTTTGTTCTGTTAATTATTTCTGTTTGTATGGGCACATTCGTCGTCCTTTCGGCATACGATAGGTTGTTGCTTATCACATGGAAATGAATTGAATTTGAGGATTCATTGAGTTTTTTTTTTTTTTTTAAACATCAAAGGGTTGTTGGAATCGTTTAACGATTCGAATTTCCAAGTCGATAATGGGACATGAGAGTGTGAGTGATTGAATTGCAAAGTTGGATGTTGAATGAATATGCATTTGCCCGAAAGGACGAAACACTGTGCCCAAGGGTAGAGGAGTGTTTTATTTGATTAAATTTGTTGTGTTTGGAATCTAAAATGTGGGAAGGTTCTGCGTTTGTTTGAGCTGTGAGGAGGGGGAGTCCCATAGTCAATAGAGATGAATAGGGTGGTTCATTTGTATGCGCTTTTTATTCTTTCAATTTGGATGATGTTATCAATATAGATTCTTTAACCTCTAAAATTTAAAGGATAACGTAAAAAAATAAGGTATCTTCTCATTAGAAACAAGGCGAAAATTGCAAAATGCAGTTAGGTAAACTGTAAAATTAGCTTTGAGAAATTTTATTTTTTTTCACTGATTTGAAGAGGTAATTAAATATTTAATAAATAGGTAATTTCCTATAACGGCAAGTTAAGCGTTAGCCAAAATGTGATTATTAATGTACCTATTCACACTTTGATTTATAATTTAAGTGTTATTCTCTTCTCTATTCTCTCGCCGGTAACTTATTTTCTTCGCTAAGGCATCCAACGTTCAGTTTCCACTCTTAGGCGATTTGCTTGTTCTCTTGTATAGGTAAGATCTGATTTATCGTTGGCTTCAGTATCGTCTAATATGCACTCGCTGTCGAAGGGGGACAGTGTCAAAGGCTTTTATATTTTAGGTGAGCGACGAGTCTGCTCTGGGAGTTCTGGGCCTGGTCTTCGGGAATATGAGAGCTGTCATTGACAAAAAAAAAAAATTAGGCGCGCCCTCTCCAACACCAGTCACAGACACTTGTGGCAAAAAACTGATCACTTGGTTGGACTGGACTAGTTAAAAGCTTTTATTTTCGAATACAATCATTCGGCAGGCGATTCAAGTTCGTTACGGATTGCAAGGCCATAGTAGCAATCGGCACAGTAGCAAGACTCCTGGGTGTGGACTAGCAAGACTCCTGCAGGAGTTGGACGTGTTTTGTTTCTTTTGACAGTTTATCACCCAGAAAAAAGAGCCGCTAGAAGAAGAGGATAAGTTGCAAGAGACGTCGGCGTTTATCCTATCAGCATAGCCCTAAAGCTTTTGGCTTATGACATTAAGGATCTTCGGGTTAGGTGACCTTATTTTTAAAGCCTTCAGCCTAGTTCCCTTTCTGAATAAGGCTCAATTTCAGTCAAAATCCGCATCTTTCTGGAAAATTAAAGGTTTTCCTTTAATTCAGCCTCCAAATGTGGACATGGTCCAAAACCTTGTACATAATATAATAATGTCTGGGCTGGTGCTCCTAAGCCCTAATGACTCACTTCGAGCATATAAAAATGTTTATAGAAAAATTAAGTTTTTTTGAAATATTGAAAAGTTTTTCAGGATTCTTAAACGCATTTTCGAAAGAAAATTGCAAAACCCATGAAAATGTGTCCCTTTACTCCCCTTATCTCTGGTGCTATTCGAAAAATATATTTGAAAAAAAAAAATCACGCATTGTTTTCCATCTACTCGGAAAGATACCTGAGGAGTAGGACCGATGGAAAAGCTTACACAATGGTTTTGCCAGCGTGGAAGAACACCTCTTCAGAACTATGGGGGATATTCCATCTGGACCAGCGGATTTGTGAATGTTGAGATCTCGAAGTACTCTCATGACTGTACGAGTGCGAAAATGAATTTGTCCCATTGTATATTCGACGCGCTCAAGTACAGGCGGGGACATCGCAGAATCTGGGAGCATGGAGCTAGCAGCGAAATGCGCTGCAAGTAGATTTGCTTTGGCCATAGAGGTGACAGCTGGAATGTCATTGTAAACGAGTGTTGGAATGGAAGATGAGGCACAGTTTTTAACATTTTTTACGAAAGACCAAAAGTTTTTACTACCCTTGGGACAATGTAGTATTTTCTGCCTCAGCTTTTGGTCGTATTGGAACTTAACACGGTGAATATGAGCATTACAATCATTTCTGGCTTGCTTAAACTTTTTTCGGTTTACCTGAGATGGGTTGGCCTTGTAGGACCGAAAACATAACCCCTTCAACCTAATCGCCTCTTTACAGCTCAAGTCATACCACGAGTTCACCTTAGGTTTGATACTCTTAATCCTGTGAGGGATGAAAGATGTCATACCAAGGAGAATGGTGTTGGTTATCATATCAGCAGCAGCATCTACGTTGTAATCGAGAAAGCACAAGGACCAGTTAAAACGACCGAAGAAGTTTTTAAGGCCGTCCAAGTTGATATGACGCAGTGGTCTGACGAACCTAGAGGAGATAGTACATTTACGGTGTACTTATCGGGATGGGAAGTTAGAAATTGTTAATGTCTGGTACCCGTGTAGGCTCGTTTACAAGTTGCGTCAGATTATTTAACGCAGCAAAGATCTCAACATACCTTCCTTCGGGTGTTGACTGACCAGAATGTCGAAGCCACTTAGAATTGTGAATATTGAAATCGCCCATAATCACGATTTCGTTATTAGGATGCAGGGAAACAATTCTTGTGATGGAATCTGACAGTGTATCAATCTCATTACAAGTTAATGCACTGCCAAAGTTTGGGCTTCTGTCTGAATATTGTTGTAAGTTAAAAACCTTGTGTAAGGATAAAGCGTTTATAAACCTAGCAAGCAAACGGCGTTAAAAATTTTACAAATCGACGTTTCCAAGCTAAGTTTTTTGTAAAGGCTTTTTTGGTTGGCGATCCGTCATCAGGGCGTTCTTCTTCCGGATTGAGGCTGTACATCCGAACGACCAAACACGTTTTTCTTGGTTTTGAAGTTTGTCTGGAGTTGTATTCGTGTAGAACCTATTCTACAGAGGAAAAATTACATTTGTATGTTCAATCCTACAGCAAAACTTTCACAGATAAGGTCAAATCGTTCCTACGAACTTCAAAGAGCCACTACAAACAGACCAGAGAAACATGCTGGTGGTCAGATGAGCTGAAATAAGTGAAGAGGTGCTCCTCGAACAATAGAGATGAAAGGCTTTACCTGGAATTGGAATATAGACACCGCAGCAGTCTCGCCAAGAAGACGTGCGCCCAGGTTCAAAGCAAAGAGAAATGAAGGGCCTGTATCGGAGTTTGGAGGAAGTTTCTTCTTCGACTGCTGATACACACCAAGCCACACAGGACTTTTGACAAAGAACCTTGAAAAAGGGCGCCATAATCTTCAAGATTGCCGCTCATAGGAGGAGAAATACCTAGGAGAAATCCGTTCGCCTAAGTCCATCAACAATGCTTAGGGCGAAGTTCTTTTGGATGATGACAAAATTTTCCACAGGGGGCGGCAGTATTATTAGGGACTTTTGAACGAACAGTTTCTCAGGCCTTACTTTCCAGAAGAAACCATTCGCGACTGGAAAGACGCACCAGACATCACAGTCTAAAAGGTGGGAAGGCGTTTAAGTTACGCGTTTCGTTAAAAAAAAAAACGAAAAGCGTTTGGGTCGGATCAGATACTCCAGAGTTTTGAAAAAAAAAAACAAAAAAAATGGGAGAAAGTGGGTCCTTTTTTTTTTTTGGCTCACTTCTCTTGTCTCTAAATTAATAAGAGATGATCCAAGGCCTACTCAGGGAAGGCAAAAGTTATCGATTTCCATTGTACAAAGAAAAAGGTGATACACGAAGCTGTTACAACTATCGTTCTATCAAGCTCATGTCACATACAATGAAGATCGTAGAGCGGGTACAAGATAGTCGACTGCGAAAAATATTAAGTCTAACTGAGGACCAGTGCGGGTTTGCCGCGGACAAGTCGCGGAAAAACAACGTTATGCGGATACCCTTACTGATGGTACTGGTTGATCTTGAAAAAGCTTTCGATAGACTACCATGAGATCTGATAGGGGTGTCGCTAAAAAACCAGGAATTTCAGAAAGCCTACGTGTGGATCATGGATATGTATCAGGAAGCAAAGACAAGAGTGAGATGCCTTTCCGGAGTCTTTGATGAATTCCCAATTAAAGTCGGTTTGCTTTTCATTGTAGTCCTTGATTGTCTGCTTGAAGGAAAATTGACGGACCCCAAAGCACATCAGTTGTTCTTCTTTGACGATCGGGCCATCATAAATGAAGATAACACATCCCTGATGCAGCGAGTATTTTATACCTTAGGGGTGGATATTTTAAAGAAAAAATTATTGGACAAATGCAACAAAAACAGCATTAAGTTGGGCCCAGTGATGAAGTGGTCCAAAACTGAGTAGCCTGACGGTATCCAATCGGCGTACCCCACAAGTGGACCCATTAGGAGTGCAGTAGGAGTGGGAGGGCTTGATCACTCAATTGAGATCATAGCCTCGCGCCTAAATGAAAGGAAGAAGACACATGCACTGTATAATTGTGTGCATCATTCTAGTTTTGATTCATGGATTCTCGGCCAGAAGTAAATTTCTCTTCTTTTCACGAGTGGAACTGTTTAACGAGTGTCAAGAAAGCAATTTCAGGAGATTCCAAAATGCTCCCGCACGCGTCAGTACGATATATTGAAATACGTAAGAAAAAAACAGAATCTTTGACCATTTTTTCAAAAAACCGTGCTTACAAAGTTAATAAAAATCTGCCAATCAGCTCGAGCAGGTGCTTGAAGTGTTAAAAAAAGACTTTGCGATATTTAGAAAAACTCCTTTAATATAAAAAAAGTTAAAAAGGTAAAAATAACGTGTGCCTCCCTCTCTATCTTCCAAACGGTTCTGGCAGCATTTTGAAATAACCAACGGGCGCAGTCCACCTTCTTAAGTTTGAAGAAAATCTAAACGAAGTTTCAAACAGAAACTTCTAGGCCAATAGCATTAAATTAAAAAAAGTCAACATAAAAAGCATTTGACAACATACTTTTATATACTTATAACAAGTACATATATACTTATAAGTATATTTAAATTTCGAAAAGAAAAAACTAGAAAAAAAGTTGTTTGTCACCCTGTATTTTGAAGCAAAAGAGTAACGAAACCTATGTTTCGCCCAATATAGGAAAAGCGGATTTGAAGTTGATAAAAAAGTGTACAACAGTTTGTAAAAGCAATATTTAATGACAGGTAATAAATTTAATAAAGAAAAACTGTAGGTATTTTACACAAGCTGCGTAACCAAGGCCGACAAGGACCGCTCCATGTATGATTTTATACTTGACAGTTTTGTTTTTGAGAATTGACCAAAAGTTCAGCTCTAGAAACAGGAAATCCACGGCACCACTTTTCCGATGAAAGTTAAAAATTCATGTTCGAGCAAAGGTAGGTACATGAGTTGAGTTCTTGACCGACACAAAAGACGGATCTGGCGCGTCCATTACATTTATTTGTGTTTTTAATATTTTTTTTCTTATAAAAATGTGGAGACTATTTTACGGAAACTGTAAGGAACTGAGGAACAGTGGTTACAGTTTAAATTTCAATACTTACAGGAAAAACACCTCAATTCCCAAAGCTATCAACTGCGGGCTTTATTATCGTTCTTATCACCGCATTAACAATCAACACATAATTGTATTACGAGATGGCCCATAACTGAAAATGCTCGTAATTCGAAACGTTTATGTTTCGTTTCAGTCGAAGTAAATGTAATCCCATTAGCCATCAAAAATGTGGTTTCACTGTTCGCCGAGCAACAAACAAAGCTTGTGTAACATTTAATTGGAAAGCTCAATTAACGAGCAAATGTCAATCAACTGACAGCTGCACATATTTATATGCTGTAAGGTACATTATATTATGTTGCAGTAAAAAATCAACAAAATGCAATAATGTTGAATAGTATAAAACGAATCGAATTAATTAAGCCGCTTGTTTCGTTTTTTTTTGTTAACAAAAATTTAATTAAAGCTCGGAGGGCTGGTATTACAAATGCGCAGCATCGTCACCTTTTATTAAATTCCATAACCGTATGCTCTTACCATAATTTTAATGTAATTCAATCCTGTGGTTTTTGTATACACCTTGTCATCGTCATTTGGGGTAAAATGTTAAAGCCCCAAATTATATTTAGACAACACTCAACGCCAACCACCTTAAAGAGGACGACACCAGCAATTCCTTTGAAGTCATTTCATTTTTATTCATTTCCCCAAGATCAATGTCATTTTAACCCTTAGGCTGAAACAAACTCCAGCCACAAGTTTTCGAAACCACCGGAAAACAACACATCGCCCCCCGCGCCAAACACTCAGGGATGAAAGTCACCGAACCCCGACTTGGGGTTCCGTGTGTCACACAATGCCAAACACTCTTGAAACTGCGACGAAAAACTGTCGTCAAGTTGAAACGAAAAAAAAGTGAAAGCTCAACAAACGCGCGAAGCAGCAGCACGACGACGAGGATGTGCTACAAAAAAGGCTGCCGGCGAAAAACTGAATCAGGAAAACAACCCTCGGCGGTAAGAGAGCTAAAATGTCAGAGAGTTTTCCACATTCCACCCTTAGAGTTAAATCTTGTTGCATAGTGGAATGAAAATCCATGTTTCATTGAGGAGATGCCAGGAAGTGTTTTGCGTCCCTGTGTTCCTGGTTCCACAAATAGGCATGCCACTGCTCTTCTGCAACATCCAACACGTGGTACCTTCCAGTTAAGGTGGATATAAGTGTTATTAGGGTTGGGGGTGGATGTTTTTGGTTTTGCCCGTAGCGGTGAGTTTTTGCATAGATTTTCTTGATGTAGGCTAGCTGAAGGCCTTTTTCTGGTGTCGGCCCTTATTCGGCTCGTGGAGATAAGGGTAGTTATGGTAGTTATGTTGTGATCATCAAGCTTGTAGTGGTGGTCGTTATGCCAGAGAGGTCCAAAAAAAAAAACGCAAAAGAAAAGGCGAAAAAATAATAATATTCAACCCTCGGATGTCATGCTAAATCATAATGAACAACAACCACGCCAAGGACATAGGGGTGGGAACTTTTTTTTTTTGAAGAACGAACGTGAAGGACCCTTGCGTTTCGTGGAAAAGACAAAAAATGAAAAATCGCCTTTCGAGGGTTACATTACATGGACTTTGGTTGCCATTGTGTTGGGATAGACGTTTTGAGGGTTAAGTTCCAGGAACTGGCATGGTTCTGGTATAATTTTCAACATGCGGTGAATGTGTGTAATGAAATAGGCTCGAGGATATGAAGTTTTAAAAAAAAAGTTTGATTTGATTCGGAAAGATTTGGGAACGGTTTGAGGTAGCGTGGTAGGTGACAAGAAATAAAATCTCTTAACCTTGTGAAATTTTTTATTTGTTTCAAAAACAGCGAATATAAATTAAAACTTGTACCACAATAGAAGGTATACACCGATACTACTAATCAACAAAGTTCTGGTGTTTTTTTTTAAACGCCCTGCTGCCAGGGTTGTCAAATTTTAAAACAAAAACAAACTTTATTAAAACCAAAAGGTGAAACAATATTGGTTCTTAAACGTGGAGGTGACCAATATTTTTTACATACCGGATCTTAGGACACGATCCTACGACCAAATTTTTTTGTCGACATAT
Source organism: Neoascia interrupta (assembly GCA_947623515.1). Classification (NCBI taxonomy): domain Eukaryota; kingdom Metazoa; phylum Arthropoda; class Insecta; order Diptera; family Syrphidae; genus Neoascia; species Neoascia interrupta. The sequence continues at coordinate 19,120,192 of OX392462.1, read as the reverse complement.
AACCTACATCAACGTGCTTTGAAAATTTTGATAACGACAAAGATTTAAGTCTGCAAAACCAGTATAAGTGTATTTGTCTGTTGCTCTTTAGTGCCTTCTTTGGGATAAGTAATTCGAAAGGATGACTGAAATGCAAGGACGATCATAAATTTTGATTTCGAGCCTTTCTGATAATGCTAAAATTGACTGGAAACGAGTTTTTAAGTACGTACTACTACTGAACAGTGTCTTATGGTGCGGCAACCACAGGGCTGAAAACAGCTTGTAGGATTTTAAGATAAAAGGGTTATTGCCTGACATGACGGCGGTGCGTTCATAACTTGATAGCATCCCGGCGATAGAAGCATTCCAGATTCCAGTCATCATTCCTCCCATTATCGTGTCATCCTTGCATAGGTCCGTGTACATGGATCGCAAAGCGCCACCTGCTTGGATTCAGATATACAAGTAAAAATTTGATCGCATGACAGAATGCCTCAGAACACTTTTTATTAAAGGACCTCGAAAATGTGTTCGTCATCGTCAAAAAAGTTCGTCAAAGCGTTGAATATTTATGGAGCGTAGCTTACAAATTCTGTTCACTATAAAGGTTTCCGGCAAAAGTGGGGAAAAAAATATCACGATGACCTCTTGTTCCGCCATTCAAACCACTCGAATACGGCATTTACTCTGTCAAACAAATTTATGATCCAAGGAAGCAATGCCTTAACCTTTTACAACTCATCTCTAACATCTTGACTGTTTTGAAAAAGGATGTTAACTGCCTTGGAGAGTAATAGACCAAATAATGGACCAACTTATATAACTAAATACTAAGACAAAGAGAGCAGAGCAAGCTGGGTGGTGGGCTAGGCTATGGCTGTCAGGGTTGTTGTCCTGGTCTGAATTGCTTCTGGGCGGAGTTGTCCAAGTCCACATTGTCCAGGTGTGAGTAGTTTCGGTACGAGTGGAATCGACACGACTTGGAGACAACAAGTAAGAAATGCTTAAACGTTTTCAATATTTGTCTCGCCCGATTATGCTTATATTGAACTTGTTTGGTTCCTTTGATGGAACCGTGTGGCTTTCAGCTGCAAGATCTGCAAAGGTTTTTAGATGTATTCAGGATGCATCGTAAAAAGATTCTACATAGAGCGGGAAAACGACCTCTTATAGCATCGCTATGTTGTCCGTCCGTCGAAAAACTCTTTGTTACTTACAAACGGTTAGTCGTAGAAAATTTGGTCTGTTTTTACACTGTGAAAATTGAAAGAGAACGCATACAAGCAGAATTTTTCCCAAACTTACAAAACGATTTAGTAACAGTTTGGAATTTAATGTGAAAACGGTTGAAATATTTTTTGAAATAATTTTGTGGACAAAATTGAAAGTTAGGTCAAATAAATGTGGAATTTTTGTACTAAAATTTTGTCTTTTGAAAATATTTAAAGGATTTTAAGAAATGAAGTGTTGAAAATGTGCGATTTTTTAAGTGTTTTAGCCCATAAGTTTTGAACCACCCGCTCAAGAAATCTGACATTGAAAACACTTATTGAAACCACTCAAGTTTACACAAAGTCTTAAGTTATAATTTTCCTGAAAGAGTCTTGAAATGTTTTTTTTTTTTTAAGAATTTTCAAAAACAAACATTACAAATATTAATGAAAAGCCGTGTCTCTCCGAATCGCTGCTGCTATTTGGACAAATCATTTGAAAAAAAATACACGTGTCAGAAATTTTCAAAAATTTCAAGGATAGCAGGTTTTACAATCTTGAAAAACTTTTGAGATTTGACTCGAAAACATAAAAGTATTTAAAAAAATTTATACGTTTCTAGTATATAAATCGATCTTGTTCAAAATTGAGGTAGACAAGTCTAAAGTGTTCATAGAGAAGAGAATTTTAACATTTTTCTAAATCGTCGCTTCCAACCAAGTTTCTTTTACCGTTTTCTCCAAAATCAGTGGTCACGAATTTATAAAAATCACCAGTAGGAGCGGTTGCATAGAGTATTGAAAAAAAATCTGCCAACATTTAAAAAAAAACTTGATATTGCTGTCTTCTAGATTTTAAATTTAAAAAAATTGTAAAAAAAGTGAAAAAATGTCTGACTCGCTCTTTATCTCCTAAACGGTTACAAGTTTAGTTTTGAAATAAATTATGAGCATAGTCCATCTTCTGAAATTTGGAAAAAAAAATATAATGAAAAACCTTAATTAATACTTCCGAGATTTGACTCGAAAACGTAAAACCTTTTAAAAAAAAGTGTAGCATTTAACGTTAAGAACGGCTTGGTTTAAAAAGGTTGAAGTATTAAGCGCTAGCAAGGCAAGACTTTTCAAACTAAGTTTTTCTAAGCCTATTGAAAAAATTAAGTTAGAAAACAAACAGTATGGTTTACAGTTTTCACAAAAATCTGTTCACACAAAATATCAGAAAAATTTCCAATGCTAGCGCAGTTGAAATAACTATATACAGGAAAAAATGTCTAACTAAATTTGAAAAAGAAAGAAATTGAAATAGTCGTTTTATAAATTTAAAACCGTGTACTTCCCTCTCCATTTCCCAAACGGTTATAGGCATAATTTTAAAATAAATAACGGGCTCAATCTATTTTCTAAAATTTTAAGAAAAACTTGGCGAGATTGAAATAGTTTTAAAGTAAATCGACACTGCTAGTAAAATAACTATTACTTCAGTATTTTACAAAAACTTTTTAATAAGGGTGAAGCCTAACCTTCAACAAACGCCGACGGACCGCTCCGTGTATGACTTCATATGCAACGGTCTTATTTTAAAAAGAGTTTTAGCTAATCGAAAATAACTTTCAAGAGATGTACTCGATCAGGACATGCAATAGCCTATCCGCCGAGTCTTGGAAAATCAGCTTTATTCCAAGCATTCAAAGATAAATGGACGGGCAATGGATTAGATCAATAAAAACATGTAAGTAAGTGCAAGAGTTCGTCTGTAACGAACTTCTAAATACCCGACCCTCTTTCCCCATTAACACCAAATTTAAAATTTTTTGGTCTGTTTCATATACTGAATGTCAATTATTTGTGTTGGCCACGCCCCTAAATAAGGGCGTAGGCTGAAAATTTAAATCAACTAACTCTAATTTCGTTGGAAACACGAGAAAATGGGTTAAAAGCGAATATTTATGCTTAAAAAAACAGTTTTTTCCCAAAAACGCCCCCTAAAGGTGGGCGGAGCTCAATTCTTTGTATGCAACAAACTTAGCAAATGATAATATCTTTAATATTTGTCATATAAATTTTTTCAATTTAAAATGAATTTCCCGAGAAATCAGGTTTTCAAAGATTTTAGATGTTAAAAGTGGGCATGGTCAATGGAGTGGTTGGTCCAATTTTTGCCTTATTAAAGGCTTGATATTGCTCTCCACCAAAATTTGAGTTCAGATGTTTTTTCTATCTTGACCAAAAGGTATTTTGAAATAAAATGTAAATTTGAGGTTGCTGACATTCACGCCAGTTGTGGGCGTGGCTGTGGGCGGATTTTCTCAATTTTTATACTTTGTCTGTAGAAAATAAGAACCAAGTAATGCTGCAAGTTTCAGCTTCCTAGCTCAATTTTAAAGACCTCAAAACTGCATACATACGGACAGACGGACAGTCGGACGGACGGACGGACGCACATGGCTTAATCGACTTACCTGTCGGTCTCGATCATATCTCTAAAAGGTCTTAGCGGTCTACGGTGATTATTTCACTGTGTTACAAATTATGCATTAAAATTAATATACCCTCGGTCGGGTATAAAAAGGCTTTTCTGGTGATGCTGCTGTGGGAGCCGTGGTACAGTGTTTAGTGTGTCGGACTACTGTGATTAAGATCCCGGGTTCCATTGCCTACCGGGATTATAAAAGCCTTTTCACGGTCCCACCATGGCAAAGGTCTGAAAAACGCTTTGATGTTGTCATTTGTCATGTTCCGAATCTGCAAAAAACTGTACGCCCTGGTAGTGAGAGCTCAGGTGATTGCTTTTCTGAGCTGCAAGTGCGAGTTATAAAGGGTCCACCATCTAACGTTTTTTTTTTCAACTACTGCTTATTTCGTGAATGGTAACTTTTAGCTCATGTCTGATTTGACAGATAATTAGTTTTATCCTTCCGGTGAACGAATATGGTTGTGTATACGCTTGAATAACGCTTGGAAATATTGCTACAATACTTTGAAAATCATGGTAATGTTGCAGAGTGTGTGCGAAAATTGCGTAGGGATTTTGGAAGAAGAGAAGCACCGTCAGCTCCGCATGTTCGTTATTATAAACGAGCGAAATTTTCGCATTTGGGGCACAGAAAACCCGCACGCATACATTGAAAAGCCGATACACCCAAAACGAGTCACTGTTTGGGACGAATTTTGGTCCAGAGGCATAATTGGGCCATTTTTCTTCGAAAATGAGCGAGGAGTGGCCGTTAAGTTATGGCGATTGTTATCGGGCCATGTTCAACGAATTTTTGTTCACAAAAATTGAAGAGGGAATATTGGCAATATGTGGTTTCAACAGGACGGCGCTGCGTGCCATACAGCCGAAGCTCTACACTCGATGTTTTGCGCACTGTTTTTGAAGATCGCATTATCAGCTGCAGAGCTAATGTCGTTTGACCAGCTCGGAGCTGCAATTTGACACCGTTGGACTTTTATTTGTGGGGTGCCGTAAAATGTAAGTGCTACGCCGACAAGCCAGAGATAATTGACGGTTTAAAGAACAAAAATGCTGTTAAACTGTTCTTCCATTTCTTAACACCCCACGAAATGTAAATAAACTTGTACTGTGGCATCATCACTATCAACTTATTGTTAAAAGATGTCACTATGCATTCAAGTGAGAATAAAGAAAACTGAAACTGAAAACTGAAAATAATATTCGTGAAGCCATTGGTGAAATACAGCTGCACACAAACGATAATGTGCTTAAAAATTGGACCGATCGTGTAGGCTACTGCATGGCCAGCCGAGGCAGCCATTTGAACGAAATTATTTTCCATTATTAAGCGAAAGGATTGTACTTTCAAATAAACAAAGAAATTTGAGAAAATATTCAGTGGTTTTTTTATAGCATTTAAAAAAGAAGAAGTTATTTGGCGGACCCTTTAGTTTCTTAAAGCGCTATTTGCGTTATTATGTCACACCCAACCGAAAAATGCATAGTCTAAATTATGTGACGTGACTCAGTGGCTCACTGCGAGAGTTTTCGGCCAATATGTGCGTCGGCGTCGTTGGCTCGGGTTTAGTTCGCGTCAGGGACAAAGTTTTCCTTGTTAATTGATGTGTGTAACTTTATTCCTGTCGTACGACAGACTTCTTAACTATAGTCATTCAATATTTGACTAAGGTCTTCAAATTAATCCAAACACAATTTTCAATTTCTTTAATCGAACAGCTTCGTGCCTGGCTTCTAAAAAACTTTTTTCCTGTCAATCACAGTAAAGAACCCGAAAAAACATTTTTAATTTCCATAAAAAATTAACTTTTTCCTTTGTGATTCTTCATGTCTTAAACACGGAAATTCATCCTCAGATTAGAGTCCCAGCCGCTTCCATTTAGCTTTCAATCTTCTTTTCATCATCCAGGATATCATAGCGCCTAGGTATTATACACTCCTTGAAACTGCCACTTTCCCTTGCACTGTCACCTGCTCTGCATAACAATTAGCATCTCATCCATTTTGTTTCAATAATCGCAAGTGATTCCGTGTTTTTTTTTCCTGCACCTTTTGTGTATCTGCAGGAAATAGGTCTTCGTCCCTAAGCGCAAAAAGAGAGTTCGAGAACAATAGCACATTCCATTACAGTTGATTCTGTGATCCCTCTTTTGTTTGGCGAGGAGTTTTTGTTTTTCCATCTACATTTCCTTTCAATGCCTCACAGACAAGAGGTTGCCAGTGCACTCAAGAAAAATGAAGAAACTTGGCATTATGTAACGCCACCTTTATTAGCTTTTCATTTTCGCCTCCTTGGGTGGTGTATACCCTCTACCACTACTGCTACACAATCTGTTGGCAGCTAGATGCATCCTTTCATTTCCGTTTTCGGAAGTCGTTTTCTTGTTTTTCGACTTTCCGCCAAATCAGCTCCGCGACTTGGGGTTGCCTACGTTTAATTACCAATGCCACAGGGCGGGGGAAGCCACTTGAAAGAGTGGAAGGCTCCAATATCCACTTACAGTAGGTGTACCAGAGTTTCGACTGAAAAGAACATTGCACACAAGCACCTCTTGTTGACTTGCTCAGCGCGCACTCATCTTATGCAAAATTTATTTGTTATTATCCTTTGCGATTCATTTGCAGGCACGTTGTGCTCCTGCGAAATCACACCCTGGGCTCCAGCCATAGACACTCGACACAGCACGTGCTCATTTCATTAAATATGGGGTTGGCATGCAAGGCAGGCCCTCAGCTCTGTGCGACACAGCACCCCGGCCCTTGAGGACGAATCAATTTACATTACTAAGGTGCCGCGCGCACAACACAAAATTCGTGCTAATCGCGAGATTTCACTTGGAAATCTCAAATTAGCAAGCGACAACATATTTTGTTTTTCCTCTGCCTCTATACTCGACGAGTCCTTTGAACCCCATCAATTGCAGTTTACTTGTTTTCGACCCCTTCTATACGCGACTGGTAATAATTTGCATAACCACCATTTGGGGTCTGCAATGTCACAGAGGCATTTGCCACCCACACCAGAATTCATTCGTTGGTAGTCTCGAAACTAACTGACTAATCCTCGGCACACTTGGGACTCGGCGGCGCGGCGTGGTGGTGTGTTTGTGTACGGTTTCTTGTCGTCCTCCAGGCAACACGCGTGCATATGCGATAATGATGAATTGTTTACAAATCGTCCTTCGGCGAAGACTTCCTCGAATTTTTCTTTTTTTTTTGCGAGAGGGTGGCTTTGGGCTTAAACCACTGTTCGACCGGGGACAACAGCAACACAATGGCAAAAGTCCAATGTGGAAGGGAGCGCAACAATTTTGTGTGCCTCCGTCCTTAAATCAGTTTTTTTTCCCTCGAAACTGCCGTTTGATTTGCAAGAAATGTTTTGAAATTTGTGAGTTTGTCCTTTTGAATCCGAATGGGGGAGTTTGAAAATTTATTTGCACACAAAACGCGCCCAAAAGGATCAAAATAACTCCAATGGGGAAGTGAACACGAGTCACTGGAAAAACCTGGAGTGTGTTAAGTCGCCTGGAGTGGTGGTTTTGTCCGACAAGTCGGCAGAATTTCGAAACGCTCCACCAAACAAGGGGACTGGCTTTTTTGGTAGCAATGCACGCGTGTAAATGGTCGTTAGCATGAGCGGAGTTGGTTGTAAAAGGGCGCCCGTTTCAGGGCGGCGCTGAGTAGTACGAAGACACTTACTTGATTGTAGAGAAAGTTTTTCGACTTACGCCTGTGAAGTCAAGTGAATCCTGACTAATTACCGGCACATGCATCACATAACAGTAAGTACAAGATATATTGAAGCCACTACGCCCCATTGCACATGGTTTACGATAAACATTATTCACCCGCCTCATTCCATCAGAGGCCCTCAACCGCCAGATGAAGCCTGCAATAATTTACATGTGAAACCAAATTGACCGAACACACCATTGCCAGTCACCACCACTCGCCAAATGTCCGTTTCTCACAGCATCCTTTTCGTCAGGACGATAATTACCCCATAAACAGATTGTTTCACTTACCCCACCGCTTGTAGAGGAACAAAAGCAGGAAAAAAAAACAAGGAATCCGAAACATTTATTACAGAACTCATTACCATGGTTCCACCGCATCGTCCTTCAGCTTCCATCCTCTCCGATCGTTAAGCAAATCGGTTCGTTCTGCTTGGATGTGTAGGTGTGTTCATTACGTTCTTCTCCATCGCAAACCTCCCTCATTTACCTAATGGACTCTGATACGCAATCGAAATTAAGGTTTCCTCATCCCGAAAAAACTTCCACACTGACCATAAAATATAACAACTAGGACGACGACGATGAAATCCTTAATTTAGGGTGACTGATTAAAATCCGCCCGACTCTCTTCCAGTCCCACCTGCAGCCTTGAAAGCGTATAGCTCGCTACCCGCAGGATATGTGCATATCTAGCCGACTTTATGGAGTATATTTCTGTTACGAACGGCCTTATTCACTCAGCCCGCGCGTTGCCATCATTATCGAAGACCGGCAAAGTTATGGTGTAACCATGGGCACGGCATTTGTCGATTCTACGCCAGCAGACAGGTGCTGCGTTGGGGCATTAGCGTTTAAGAGTCTTAAAAACAGCCAAAGAGGGTGTCGGAATGACTCCCCCTTATAAAAGCGCACAACCCGCACTAAGGCAACGTTTAAGTCATTTTTAAGTCGGGGGGAGGAATAGAGAAGAATTAAGAACTTCGTGAAGGGTGGCGCAGTGACAGGTATTTGTATAAGGGTTCCACAAATGTCATCCCCCAGGCGGGGTGCAGCGAAAAATATATTCTTAGCAGGGATACAATTTTTTTCTTCCCATCCTCTTCCTGATCCGATTGAAATGACGGAATTGTTATCCGAGTGTTGTGTCCCGGACTTGTTCTCGTTAAAATTGATTGGCATCTCCATGGCTCTATAGCTGCTAGGCTCATTAAAAGCTCATTAAAGAGGCAGCTCTAGCTCTTCGGGATTGAAGTAAAAATAGAAACGAAATAAAACCGGAAATGAACTTGAGTGCACTGCACATGGAGGAGAAGGTATCGTTTTTTCGGAAGTGATAGAAACCTCCAACCACAGAAGGACTACGAAAAAGGAAAACCTCAGTGGAAAGACGATTTACGATTATGATCTGACCGAAAAGTGCCGGCGTTTGTAGATTGTTTTCAGGACGACTGTGTTTTGCAGGGGGGAAGCAATAAATATACGAATATTTCGTGCGGAGTGTGCGTGCGTTTGAATGATTTAGGATGCGTTAAGAAGTGTGCTTCAAGACGAAGATTACCATAACGTATAGAGGAGGCTTAGTCCTATAGTGTCGCAGAAGCAATTCAAAAACTGCTGAACAGTCGCAGATGCCGTACACACATTACATGTGTCTACACATACACGCAAGCTGGACAATAGATCATGCGATTGACACTCGGAGGATGGGCATTCGACGGTCCCAGGATTGTGATAATTTATTGGTCAGCGAAATGGAAATTTCGTTTTTTTATGCTGAAATTCGCATAAAAAGTCGAAAGTGGAATATAAGAGTGGAGAGGACAAACGGAGATAATCCTTTGGATGGGTTTTTTTTTTTTTCAATGCTTGCATTTGGATATCAATTTATGGGTCAGTGATTTAGGAGGAATTTCCTCGGGGGTATATAATATTGTTGTGAGAATTTATGGATTCTATTGTAAGCAATGAGGTAGCAGCCTGTCAAGAATGGTGTCTTTGAAAGGGTTTTTTTTTTATCTCCTCCTGCACAGGAACTTTTTTTTAGGTTTTTAAAGGGAGATAACATCTTTTGGTGTTTCCAAATAAGTCGAAGGATGAAACCAAGGCTTTAGGGTATTCAACTTTTGCGAAGTTTCTTTGAAAGGAAAGCTGTACGCAAAGTGCGATCTGAAACGGATCCCTTTTTATCTTAATTGCGTAATCTACATTTTATTACAATGTTATGAGTAGGATCTTGTGCTATCTGAATCGAAACCTAAATTATTGAACTTCAGAAACTTTATTTATAAATCTAACAAGGTTCACAACATTGTCACCAACAAACACATGCTCCAAAATCTACAGTTCAAAAATCATTTATTGAAAAGTGTCCAAATCCCGTGTTTAATCAATCTAAGATAAGATTTCCTGGCTACTTACTCAATCATAATCACAAAATCAGATTCAGCTGTTCCAAAACTTTCTCCATTTCATTTTTTTTTTTCATTTATTTTTTAAGGTAGAAGAGTACCGCATCTTTAAGATGCTGAGAGGAATATGTACTGGTTCATTTTCCTTTTAAAAGCTTTTGATGTGGCTGCTTACCAAAATAGGAATTGCGCCATCTTTTATGTCGGTAAATAAACCTTAAATAATTTCGACACTTATAAACCGATTTACCTACACATACATTTTATTAAAACTTTAATTCAGTACAATTTTGACAAACCATAAAAAATCCCACATGACTTATATCGTCATCATCAGTGCAGCCTCCTTACGCCCCGTTGTAAAGAATTCGATTTGAATTTTGCCGAAAGAGCGACCATAGCAGATTTTTAGAAGTATATTTTTATAACTGTTAACAAATATATCAGCCTTTAAGATAACTGATAACTGACAGCTAATAGGCTCATTTCAATTTCTATTCCGCGTGAACTAGCTACGAATCGCCACATTTGAGGAATGGAAATGGAAAGTTCGGAAAAGATCATTGAAACAAAATTGCGTGACCATTATGTGACTGTTGGGCCAAAAACCAATGCCAAAAATTTTTTCTTCAATTATGGCGAAACAGATAAGGCGAAAAGAACATTTTTCATTCCTCAATGTTGGTAGGTGCTTGAAAAAGGTCTTAAAGTTTACTTGCTTTTGTCGCCGAAGAGGTTGTAGTACATCGACTTGAGATTCAATCTTTGCGTGAGAGTTCGAGTTGAAAACCGTTCGGATGATGGTGGTTCGAACGGTTTTCAACTAGCACTCTCAAGTTGAAAAGCAGAAAGAAGTCGCAGAAAGAAGCTCTTCGAGAGCTCCTCGTATAGCAAAGTTTTTCTTTGGATAAGAGCTCAAAAAGAGCCGACACAGGCATGAAATGAAAGCCTCCTGTGAAGACAATTGGTAGCCTCAGATCGGTTGGCTCCACAATCGAATCTCGGTCGAGTTTGGCCAGAATAACAATAAGCTGAGCAAGCCTTACATCCTGCCTGCGAGGGTTTTACAGCAAGTGAATTGTGCAGACACTGAACGACACATCTGGCTTGGATTTGCTTGAAGCTTGGGGATAACCAATGTTTTGATAGTCCAGAAGATCAAATCCTGGCTGGTATAGTGTTCCACAACATTTACGGGGACAAGATCAGAGTCGATTTTTGTAGAAAAAAAAAAACATAAAAAATACATTCAGAGTATCGGAAGCTTTATCCAACTTCCACTGCAATGACTAAACTGTAGAGCTGTAGGTGTTCTATGGTAAGCCCGATACACTCTGAAATTGATTGAGGCACAGTTGCGATTGTAAGGGTTCCCAGAATTGAACTGGTATAAGGTGAATATGTCCGGAGCTGTTGTCCAGCTTCGCGATTTTGTTTAGCGTTCCGTGACATAATTTGGTTTTACGTCCAGGAGCGAATGTGAACTGATGACCTTAAGCCTTGAGTGTTCCTTCCATAGGATTGGGCTGGGCTGCTAACTTTCCTAAAATTTTGGCGGGATCACCGGCCGGCCGGAGCATTTCGTTTTTAATATTAAAGACCAGTATTACTGCAGGTTTCACTCTCATATCTGTAAAAGCTCCTAGGGGAGTGGTATACCGTCTACGGTGATCATTTCTTTCAAACTATCACCTATATTCCTGAAAAATCAGTTCGAAATTGTTCATGTAGTTTTTAAGCATTGCATGTTGAAATTACCTTAAGGTTAAAAAGGTTAAAGTTACCTTCTTTACAATTGTTAAGAAATTATGCAATTTTATTGAGTAAAAATCTCCAGACATGAGGTTCAGCTTGGCACTTAAAGTGAGTATTAGAAGTTTTGTTTCGGGCAACATAAATGGGATTAAAATTCCTAGTCTTTAATAGCCTGAGTATTACATGCCGCTCAAGAAGAAGGACCATACCGAACTTCTTTTTCGCGAGATTTTTTCTGCAAGAAATGACAGGAAAAGGCAATGGTGAACCCCTTGCAAGCGGTGTACAAGCAAGAAATGGAGCCGTGAAACGGCGATTACATCGAACGAAGATCTTCAAATCTAATCTTAGTCTATGTACGATATGCCGGAAATAGTTACAAATACTCTTATCGGATTTTGTAGCTCCTTCTTGGTTTGAACAACTAGATCCGGTTTCATATGTGAAATCGATTTTTTGTTTTTGTAGAGCTTATAGAGTCTTTCGTGAGAGGAGTTTTGAAGCCATATGTTTTGTTCAACCGAAATAGCAGCGATCTCCCAGTGGTCGTGGAGACTCCTCTAAAGTATCCTTTGTGGAGTTGATGTTAGCTCCAAGATAGATAACCTTCTTAATTATACCTCAAAGTTGTAGTGACGTTTTGGTCCTAATTTGTCCTATTGATAGAATGTCCTAAGTCAGCCTCACTTTCTTCAAACGCAACTGACTTTGCCTTTCTTCAAACCGACTGACAATGATGTCGATATCGTCCCAGTTCTTCAAAATTTTCAAGGGTCTGTGAAAGATAAAGTCTTCCTTGTTAACCTTGGAACTAGATTAAAGAATGCACATGGCAATAAATCTCCTTGCCGAAATCCGGTGCTTGTTTGGAACAGTTCCTAGGAGTTGCTGAAAAGCTGACGTTGCACCCCGTATTTTCTAATTCTACCCAAGGCTCAGTTCGATCATTCTGAATTGGTCGTCGCCAGGTAGAGCTCCTGACGATGAATGCTGTCAATGCGGTTTTAAAATCAACGAAGAGATGGTGTACCCCAGGGAAGCTTTCTTGGTCCGAATCTATTCCTGCTATAGGCAAGAGTCATAACTCGGGAGGTAGAGAAAAGTAGGTAGCTATGATGTAGCCACATCAGAGACAACACTGCTATCCTGGAAGCATATGACTCCGTGGAATCATGAACTATTGGGGAAAGACTTGGTGAGAAGTTCGTTAGGAGAATAATTTAACGCTCGTTATTTTACGGACAGAATGGTAAACAATTAACAATCTTTATTAAACTCGTTACAAGTATTATATGCAAATGACTCATAATATCTCGGAAGGACTCTATGACGCCTAGCTTAAATGGAAGACTTACATGAAATCATGTTCAGGCAAATAGTAACTTATCGAACATTTTCGAAATGAAATGAGCTAGTACAACCTGTTCGCAACAGGTGTGTCTACGAGAACTAGAAAGGCCTTAAACATTTTTTAACTCTGAGATTCTACTCAAGCCATTCAACTTTATTTTAGTTACAAACTTTTCAAAACAAAGCACTGAGAGCAATTGCGAATAGCAACTTCATGGCATATTTGGAACAGTGATTCTCATATGGAATCTAGGAATGGCTACTTTAAGTGAAAAAGTCAGAAACTGTACTCAAACGCTACTCTTGAATATATAGTCCGAAATAATTTGAATATCCCTTTTGAAAATGACACTTCCATCTAATGCCGCACGTAATGACGACACTTGTTAGACACTCATTGGACAGTGCAGATGTAATTTTATTGAGTCCTCAACTATAGGTTAAAATATTTCATAAAATCTTGACCCTGTCAAAGTTTACTGATATACGCAGAAAAGGAGGAGCTAACTAGTTTTTTTGGTAAAAATCGCCCAACTTATATTTCTCTCTTTTGTTATCTTTCATAAACTGGGTTTTTCAATAAGAGCACTACAAAGGTTTTTTTAAATAAAACAAAAACGGTTTTGGATATCAATGAAATTCTTTATTCCTGTGAAAGTACGTTCGATGCCATTATGCATGGGACTCGATTTCTTTTGCACGGCCAACACGGGCACGCTTGCAGAATTCCAGACGCTGAACCCGATTTCGACGGTTTTCAAGCATAAATCGGCCGATACTACTGCATTTTTAAGTTCGATATTCGTACGAAGTTCATCAATCGTCGCTGGCTTGTTGACATAGACCATAGACTTGAAGTAGGCCCACAGGAAATAGTCTAACGGCGTCAAATCGCACGATCAAGGCGGCCAAGCGACTGGACGCTCAATTGTTGATCTGCTAGGACGATTATGACGACTTTAAATTGGACGTAGCGCTCTTAACGTTCAGGCCACTGACTCCGAATTTCGGTATTAAATTTCAATCATTTCGACTCGTTGTTGGGTCGTATATCTTTCAATCATGAAATGGCGAACCTTACTGAAGAGAAATGTCAAAAAACCGCAAGAAAAATATGGCGTCGTTTGCTGTCCCTGTCGCTCTACTTTTGTAGCGTCCCTATTGAAAAACCCTTTATTTATCATCATAAGGCCATATTTGTACTCGAAGACGAGCTAGATAATTTTATCAAGACAAAAACTTTAGCTTTTTTCAAATTTGATGCCGTGCTGAATTCCACTTCACACACTTTGCAGTTACACTATTAAAATCTTTTTCATACTTTACGGGGGTTATTAAAAACTTTCAGGTATAAACTCCAAGAGTGCCACGTAAAACTATCTATTAAAAAAAATTGCCCAATCCATTCACAACATTTTAACATTCCAAATATGATTAAGTAAACGAATTCCCTTCAAAATTACGGTCACGAAAGTTCCCTAATTTCGTGTAATAGCTCCAATTTTCATTTCAAAAATCCAATTACACCGACCAACTGGGGACAGCAATGCTTTCGAAATACCCGCACTCTATCTGTGCGAAACTTTTCCGTTTCATATGGTTCTAAACTCCCTAAGTTGAGTGGGTCCAAACCACGTTCATAGAATGTATTTCTAAACATATCTGCCTCGGTGGTGATGCACAGAAATGGGCTGCAACCGCAACGACATTATCCAAAAGAGGAGTTGGGTACGACCCCAAAAACCGCCCTTATTTTGACTCGAATATGTTTGCGCTGTTAAAATATTACATGCGGTTTTCAATTTCCTGTTCGTAAGTAGCTTCCTCGAGAGTTACGAGTTAGATATACGAGTGCGCTTGCCACCCAGCAAACACGAAGGGTAGATACATCCGGAGATACATTATCTTTCGTTTAATGCGTTAAAAGACTATGTTCGCCATTAGTGTTTGCCATGCTTAATACATTTCAACCCATACTGGCGGACAAATTAATTCACTCATGTCAAAAGAATTACCGACTAACTTCCTCATAGATACACACATGCAATAACCCAGTGAATACCGCACCAAAGTCGGAGTTACATATAGAAATTCTTAACCGATTTGTCTATTTGTTTGTTTGTTTTCATTTATGTAAGCTTATATATGCCTCTGGACACAGTGTCACTGTCTAACGTTAATCCTATACGAAAATTCTATGCTCAGGGATTACTCCACCATCCGCATAGGAACTCCAGCACGACAAAAAAGTGCTTCCATCCCCCGAGGGCAGCACACACTCACATTACTCGTTCTCATATCAATTACACTTTCAGTGGGTGGGCTCTCCTGTGTAATACGAAAGCCATCGTAACTATTTAACGATCGACATCGGCCTATAAGGCTCGAATTTCAGAAAACCCCCTTTTGGGGTGTATGGGGTGCGCTCAACATGCCTCCTCTTATGGATTTAAACGTTTCGAAAAACGCCAAAACGCCATATACCCATGTGGCTTCAGCAGACTGTGTCTAGGGCGAGGGCTTTCAAATTCCTGTAGCTATCCATCCGAAAAAAGGATATAATTGTCAGTCAGTCAGTTAGGAAAACGCACACAACTTTCTTTCCGTTTTTTTGGCAGCACAAAATATAGACTTTGGTGGGATGTTGTTTTTTCGTCGTCTCTCCTTCCCGTGATGGCAAACAGGAAATTAACAAGACAGGAATAACACACATTTTGTTTATGGTATGATGCCTGTGTATGTTGTCTACCACCCGCACCCTTCCCCTGGTGGGTTAACATTTCCTCAGCGTAATTGAATTGAATTCCAATGAAGGAGAACATGGGAATAGTGCTGGGACTAAGCAGGATAAGCACAAACCGACTCGGAAATCTTCTTCTGCATATTTCGTCGCTGCTGAAGGACGGGTGGAACGAAAAGGAGGGTGGTTGAAAGGTTTTACGGCACACACCCACTCACACACGCGCTCGAGTGAAATTTATTTGAAATTGGACCTTGTGGGGGTATCCTTGTCGGTATATCAACTCTGATTTCGCAGCAGCATAGGAAAAAAGGATACAATAGCACCCAAAGGGATTGGCAAAAGATAGGAAATCGGTGCCCTTACCATATGAGAATAAGGTCACAGATAAACACTATGAAATGGATACTTAGGTTGATGCCGATGTGCGATGTGCCATCTCATATACACGATATGACTGTGTGCGATATGGCCATGGGATGACATTTTACACACGCATAACGCAGCAGTCATTGTAATTTGATTGAACATTTCTTCCGGACATTTTGCTGTAAATAATGACACGATATCCTGTTCGATGTATAGGGATGGCTTTTTGGAGTGGTACCGGAGGGTTCTTGTGTCATAAACGACACGAATGAATGGCCAGTTTGATGGAAAGAATGGGACATCTTTATGGTCTCCTCGCTGTTGTGCTTTTAAAGTCCCTTTTTGTGCTTTAAGATGGTAAAAATTTGGTACGTACTATAAGGGACTATCTTGTTTTCATGATGAGTTGCCAAAAAAAGGATAATGGCGACTTTAGAAAATTAAAAGATCCTTTTTTGCTGATCAGCATTTACCAATTTGGATGCTCATTTTCGGGTAGCAAGGTTTATTTGTAGCCATGGTAAAAAACAATTAAATAGAACACTTTTAGCTCAAGTTTATTGGAATCAGCTTTTACATCAACCCAACAATATTTTTCGCTCTATTGATGAATAAATAAAGAAGCATCAAAAACATCAAAGAAATGAAAATACTGCAAGGAAGACCGACGGCTACAACAACCAGATCCTTCTCCTATCGAATTTCTCTAAGCGTCTTACAAAGTTCACTTCCACCATGCTAGTTTCAACATTGCCAAAATGCCATTCAAGATGCCGCTTTTAATGTGCTGCCCTGTTATTTGAAACTCCCGTTCTGGCTTTGAATACCGAGCGCTTGTAAGTAGTAGCTTAACAAGAGGCACGTAAAGCGGATGTGCATAGGAAGGACTAGAGCTGCTCGTGAGCTCTACCAGCAAAAGAGGAAGAAAGTAGATAAACTGATTTATTTTAAAAAAAAGAGGGAGAGCATATGAATTACGCAATCCAAAAAAGATAGAGATGTGCACACTACAGCTTGACAAGGCTCGAAAGTTTTGCGGAAGGTTTTAATCCTTTACTGGCGAGGATACAGAGTTTAAATCGAACCTTGTGCCTTTAGGAACGAAGTTAGTATTAGAATCGCAGACGAGACAGAGGATTTGGAAAAACCCCTTTTTATACCGAATGACCCCCTATCTGCTTAAGCTGTTTTAGACATAAAGTGGTAAGAGGTACGGATAGGTAGCAAAAACGCTTTGTAAGTCTCGAATGCCACTACAGAACTTTGTCAAGCGCTAAAGTAAAAGTCAAGTGGAGTATAGGCGACTCTGTCTTTTGCTTTCCTTTAACTTTAAACCCAGTTGCGGAAAAAGGCAAAAGCAACTGCTCCGAATTTTTAAGTATGCCAAAAAAAAAATTAAAAAAAACGAGGAATGAAAACGAGGAATGGATTAACTTCTACAAGTAAGAAGACAATGAATAAATTATTTGAGCCACTTTAAAGGGTACGTGGAGGGGCGGTGGGCTACCTGGACAGGCTAACTAAAATTTTCAACGTAGTTATAAAAGATTTTACAACGAGGTTATATTAGTCATGGATCGTAACCTAAAATAGTTTAATTCCTGTCACTCTCTTTTTACAAAATGGTTCTCCTAAACCTAGTTCACTTTTTAGGTCTTCAAGTTCTTGTTACTTGCAAAAATATACAGCAGAGCAGCAATATTCCTTAGCAGCCTCTATAAACACGGCATCTGTTAACTTCATATGCGAAATAAAACCGGACTTTATTCGTTACTAAAACGTTTGCTTTTATTGTTGAAGATTTTTTTCCCAAACTTTTGACCTTTAATAAGATCACCAGAAAATCCCGAGTCTTCTGATTTCAGCATCCTTGAATAGGAAGGTTTGCGTGGCTTGCATGGCAGTCCACGAACGGTATTCCCTACACTTCGAAGATGGTCCATTGTAATATCACATTTTGGGTTACAAAGCGGGATGCAAAGATCTGGGACCTTAATGACTTAAGTCTCTGTTTAAGCCTGTTTCAAAGGGGATATGATATAGATTTACCAGCAAGATGCAAGGCTTTCTTGAAACAGAGAGTCCGCAAGTAGGGCAAACGTGAGTATTGAAACTCAAGTAAGAATTTGCCTGGGAGGATGGGAAAGGTATGAATGGGCAGTTGCGGTATCAGAGGTATCATAGTACCAGAAGCAGAGTTGTAAGAGACTGCAATCTTTGAATTAAAAAATGAATTGACTTCCCATCTTGGACTTTTCAATCCCTAAATTCGCTTTGGAATAAAGACTTCAATATTAAAATCACAATCAAAAATGTTTGAAATCCCAAAGACTTCATCAAAAATGTTTAAGTCCCAGAGGCTTCATCAAAAATTCTCGAAGTCCCAAAGACTGCATCGAAAATGTTTGAAGTCCCAAGGACTTCAACTGAATGCGAGCGACTTCAACTGAATGCGGGTGACTTCAAGTGAATGGCAAAGACTTCAAAAGAACCTAAAAGAATGCAGTATAATTCTAAAGAATTGAATTCAATTGACTTTAGTCATAAGATTGGAAGGAATCAAAAAGAATGCCAGATTTTAATGCTGAAGTCTTAGTCGTGAATTGAAGTCAATTGAATGAATCACAAAACATGAAATACTTTCCAAAAATTCAGGGATTGCATTTAAAAAGATTGCAGTCTTTTACAACTCTGTCCAGAGGGAATAAATTAAGGGCGGGGGCATCCGTTTTCAGTGCGGATCATTCTTAAGTAAGAAGCCAAGGCAGGGTAGCCAATGAGACTCAAGGCAAAATTTACCTCCCGGATAAAAAAAGGAGGCGAAATCAATTGCCGTATATGAACCCGTGTCGGAGGGGTTATATTAAAGAAAAGAGTAAGCGTTCTCGGTGTGAGCCCCTGCCAACAAAATTATGCTGTGAAGCTGAGGAATATATCCAGAGTAAAACTAAGACAGTGTAACCGTTTTCGATGTAAGCC
This sequence comes from Neoascia interrupta, assembly GCA_947623515.1. Lineage (NCBI taxonomy): Eukaryota > Metazoa > Arthropoda > Insecta > Diptera > Syrphidae > Neoascia > Neoascia interrupta. Next base: position 19,101,185 of record OX392462.1, on the reverse strand, counting down.
CAGCCCATACCTCAGGCGACTCAAGTGAGAATTTACCTTCAGAAAAATGAGAGTAGCCAAAGGCGATATGGGAGCCCATACCAGAGGGAATTTACATCGAGAGTGGGAGTAACCGCATTCGGCATAAGCCCGTACCAGATAGTTCTGTTGGGGAAAACCATTGTGGAGGTGGGTCGAGGGGAAGGAGTGATGGAGTTCCAAAGGTTAATCCCAAAGTGTTTTTCTCCGGAATAAAGGAAATTAACTTCACGTATGCTTTCATTTTTGACATTTCTCAATGTCATCACGTCACCTGCGGATCTCCTCATGAACGTGAATTTCATTATCTCTCGTGCAACTCAGATTCCAAAACCACCAAATTTATTTTTAATTGCCACCGATTTTTCGATTTTCGAATCTACGAAAGGAAATAACCGAAAAATAATAAAATACTACGTCAAAAATGTTGCTGCGATTTCGGTCCACAAAGCCGATGGTCATAACCTTGATCAACATCAACCAGCAGTATCAAAATTAACATCCACCATTATTTTGCAGTGTGCACAGCTTATTGCACTTAACTTTTTTGACAGGAACAAACCACATCCACATCAACAGCAACATCAGACGTTCTGCGCATCCCTTTACACTACACAAGAAACACTGCTGAGTTGATGATACCCAACTGTCAATTAAAGGTGTGTTTGTTTGCTTCGCCAGGAAACGCACAGAAAACGTAAAATTCTGTGCGGTTTGATTTAAGAATTGTTTAGTATGAATAGGAAGAGATTCATTACAATTTACGATCAATTTTTAACCTCCTCGTGCAGGGATTAATATTCGTATGGTAAATCTCTTGATTTACATAGGTTTTAAGGATGATTAGTCTTAATCGCGGATTAGTGACCGGTGGAAACACCCTACAAGTTGCTGTGACGTAATAGTCAGTATGAGTGCTTATTACGCGGCAGGTCTGAGGTCTCTGTCGTCTGAAAAAAAGACTCGTTCTTTTGCACCGGTTCCGACAAACCCTTCAAGAGTATCATTTGTCCCAAAAAACTTCTCAAAGCGTCGTACGGATTCGGCTAAACAAGTAAGTCCCCTTGTATGTTTACCGAATACAATTAACACAGCACGTATTGTCGAGAAGTTAGCCCTGCTTCACTTAAAGCTGTTGCGTCACTCTTTTTTATTTATAATGCAAGCCGCAGTTGTAGTTTATAATCTTCTTTACGATCTAGTCTGACTAGATCGTTCAGATCTTCGAAGATGTTTTTATCTAGGGTTTTCCTTCGCAAGGTCGATGATAACCCATGGATGATAACCTATGGTTTTTGGCTCCTCCTTGTCTCTGCAACTTTTGCAAAAATCGTTGAAGGGAGCACCAGGTACGCCTCCTTACCGGGTAATAGCCCTCGAAGGGCCAACTGTCAACATAATCAAGAGTCTTCTAAATAATATGAGCCTTCTTGTTAAATTTTATGCCTACACCTACACGGTTTCAATTCTAGATGAATAAAATGTTCAACATATATTGCCACGTCTGACAGCAATCTCGTTGAGAGATTTACTGCATCCTTCAAGGCTTTTATTGTAGCTTGGCTGTCTATATAGAAAACAATAGAGATGTAAGTAGCTTATTGTGTCAATTGAATGGCACGCGGCGCCTTATGGAATAGTTGCGAAGTGCGAGTCTGCTTAAAATACTCTGCTGTAATCCGGTACATGTTTGGAAATGCACGTCCAATGTTAATATTTTAATATACCTTGACTTACTCCTGCCTCTTTTTGACGTGCGTCTGTGTAAATTTGTATTGTAAATTCGTTAAAGACCTCACCCAACTTCCGCAGGTATTTTTTATTTTTTAGTCCCAATTACTAAAGGTTAGTAACGTGGCTATTAAGGATGCTTGAACTGCTGATATTACTAGAGATGTGACTACAGCGCGATGACGTTAACGGGGAGGAGATGAAGCAAACGCCTAAATAATTCCAAATGAGTTTGTGGCAAATTTGTTAAAAATTCAATTTTTCTTCTCAAGTTTTTTTTTCAGTCTTCACTTACAAGTGTTTAAGATTTCTGCTTATATTCCCTGGTCTTCTACAAAACTTTAGCATGATATTGCTTGCTTTCTATCAATCATTACAAAAGTTGACCAACGAGCTCGTGCTAGAAGTCTTGATAGCTATTATAAAGCGAATCTAAGGTTGAAAATCGAAAGTCTAAGCGCAAAATTATCATGTAACATAATTTCATTTCTGAAGTGGCGTTTAGAGATTCCGTTGGTATTCAATTTCACGGCAACACAGTTTAAATTCCCTTCACTATCATAAACGCCATTGTTTGCCTTCACTGCAGCCCACCCGTTGCGGCCATACAACTCATTTAGCCTTTACGAGACAAGTTGACCAAATTTATTGAGACACTAATGTCTTGAAACCAACTTCATGTACGACCACCCATTTCATGCACTCAACGTGAATGGCGAGACCCTTTAATTCTCAATCACAGGTTGATAAAACAAGCTCTCCTGTTACTCGTCGGGCACTTACCTTCACTTCGATCTCACGAGTACCCTGGCCAGCCGTAATGGATCCCATCCGCCTAGACCTGATAATGCTTCCCTCGCCACACACCGAACATAAAATATATCCGCCAGCATAAAAGCGAAAAAATAAAACAAAGTTAAACATCCATCCATCGATTCTAATTAAGCCCAGCGTGTGCGGATCCCGCAGCTATCTGCATCTACACACCCAAGTTGTGGCATTCAGAGTGACGGTGGATTTGCTTAGCCCCTTAACTCTCGTTAATTGTGGCAAAGCAAGGAACACTCGGCTTAAGACGTCTTATCGAGTTACCTGTCCGAAAAGACTTTAGCTTAGTGTCTGCGGCCAATGCAAATGGGATTATCGTCGAAGAGCACTGCTGACAAAGCTCAAGGCGAAACCCAAGGCATCGTCGTGTCGGCCCATAGTAGTTATATGCATGTCGCCAATCGATCATTCTGCCGTTGTGGGGTAAGAAATTCCTAGTTCGCGTACTCCCATCCATCTTAGGGAAGACGACACACACAAGACACAACCGTAAGCAAAAAAAAACCCGAGAAAAATAATTGAAAATTTATGTGCATCAGCTGATAATGCTTTTCGTGCGATGATAACAAAAACGGCTATAGTCGTAAAAAAAACAGGCAAAAAAATCGTTATCCTTTAAAACAAAGCAAATTTCACGCGCGAATAAAGAAACTAAGATAAAGAGAAATAAGAAACAAAATTTTAAACAAAATAAAACTCTACTCACGTTGTTAACTTTTTCCTGCAATCGAAGGAGCGCCTCTTCAAGTTCGACAATCCGCTCTTCCAAGACCTCCTGCAGAGATAAGAAATTGCGTTTCGTTTGTATAGAGCAAATAATTTTATTGCACATTGCACATATGTATTAGTGCCGATGGCTAAGAGTGTGCTTGTTTTCAATGAATACAATAAAAAAAAAAATTTAATTAAAAGCATTAATTAACTTTAATAAACTGCTAAATGATGAGTTGGCTGGTGAAAGTTAGTGGTGGCACAAGCCCGGTGCACCGCAGGACGAATTTGCATGAAATGGGACTTCGACTTTAAGTTGCGTTTAATGGATGAGGTGCGGTTGTGAGCACAACAGGTGAAAATGGGAATTAAATTTAAATTTTATTAAAGCGGCTATTAACTATTAACTAACTAACTATTTGCATATGAAAGTGAGTTTATTTATGTTTGTGATTAAAATTGTATAAAGTGCAAGGATGTGCATATGGATGCTTAAGATGTAAAAAATCTAAAAAATAATTGCAAATTTATACAAAGCTTGGATTAAGGCAGCACCGGTTAGTGAACATTGTGTATCAAGAAACTAGAAACGGACTAATAATTTTTTCACTGGATCCCTTAGTTTTCAAAAATCGCCCAAGGGCTTAATGATTTCCTTGCTTAAAGATTTAACACTTATAGAAAAGAATAAAGAAAAGGCCTATGCATTTCAAGCTTAGGCACACTACCTTTTCATCGACTTTAAAGCCGCGAATGATAGCATTCTTCGCCAGGAATGGCGCCGCGTATGACAGCTCGACCTGGTCCCGCTCCTGCCAAGAGGGTCTTCGAATCAAAGCCCCCTGGCTCGAGACGACCCTAAGCACCATCGTCTTGGGCTTTCGTTTTGGGCCAGGTATAGAGACTTGCCATAGGTCTGGGGCTTTATGAGTAAGTAAGTAAGTAAGAGGAGAATATAATGTCATGAGAGGTAACGAAACATCTTGGTTTTGAAACAAGCATAATCGAGACATTTTCAACCCTGTGAATAGCTCTTAACAGTTTCGGCGAAAAAGTTCTGAAATTTGAATTAAGAAAAATTTTTACAGGGCCATTCATCAAGCTTAAATATTAAGCGTAGCTTGGGAAATAGTACTGGACTCGGCTTTTTCAGTAGGGCATAGCTTTTAAGAGACACATAAAAGTACAACTCTCCAACTGATCTTTGTTTTTTACGCCTTAGGAACTGCTTTTTATAATATATGAATTCCACGTCTGGGCAAGTGCTAAATACGTTATAGAAACGTCTTAGCACCACTTGCCCAGACATGTGAATATAATGTTTATTTGGGAGAAATAATGTACAATGCTTTACGGTTTAAAAAAGAAACAAGCTCTCTTATTTTTTAAAAGGTTTTAGTAACAGGGATTTTTTTCATAACCTTGTCACCAGGTTGGTGATGAAAATTTGTTGTGAGTTGATTCCAAATTATTTACTACACTTACTTGTGGCTGCACCAATAGAGTGCTTTAGGCCACAAGTAAAGCATGCAATAGAGGATTCTTGAAACAACAGATTTGGTGGACTGTCGTCTATGTCGTGTTTTGGTGACTACATCAACTCGCTACTGAGATGGTATTTCTCAGCGTCATACTGGTTAAAGAAGTCGACATTTTAATTACAAAATTTAGGCTTCTTAAGAAAGTCAGTAATTTTATATCGTATGCAGAGCTTGTTTCGTTAAAACGTTATTTGCATTGGAAATCCTTAAATTTAATGATTTTTTGTTTGAATTTCCTTAAGCTATCTAGGAGACACCATAATAGACACCTGCCTGCCTACTAGTCATAAGAAGTATAGTCGAGCCCAGTTACAGTCCCGGGCGGCACTTGCTAGGGGCGGTAAATTTGGAGCGGTATTTTTTTATTTATTATTAATAACTATATATAAAATTTACCAAACGGATTCCTTTTTAAGTCCAATGAATTTATTTACAAAGTTTATCAGCATTAGCACTGCTTCACAGCAAGTAGTAAGACATTCCTTGTGTTGCTTAAGAACAAAATCCAATGAAGCTGATCCTTAGTATGCAACTACACTACATTTCATCAGTAATGACAACCGCGGCAGCTCACACAAATCCACAGTACACAAAATCTGCATTCGGAAATACACTTTATCTTTTTGCGCCCTAGAAGTTGTGTGTATGAATACGTAAGTGTAAGCTATATATTGTATAGCTGGCTCCAGAGATTAAAACGTACCGAAAAATGTTCGTCGTAATCGAATACCCGATTGAAAACACGAGTACGATCGAACAGAGTGTGTATACCCAAAAAGCTCACGAACACTTCTGCACCGCAAACGATCATAACGAGTTTTTCCATGGAAACAAACGGATCTTCATTTTTCCAGGGAAAAACAAAACGATCACTACGATCTCACCAATATGTTCGAGCTTCAAACAAAAGTATGTACTTATTGAAAAAAAATCGATCGTTTTGACCGCGGTTCTTTTTGTAAACATTCGAATACTTTTGCGTGTGTGATTCAATCCTTTTTGGACGTGTACACAAGAGCGAGTTACTTACGATTTTACAAAACATTGACATGAAAGGCTTGTAAGCGGGTTCTACTTTTGCCACACACAAAGGGAGTATACCGAAAAATCTAACGAATACGAACAATCAAAAAAAATATTTTGATTATTTTGATATCCTGACTATATCGATCTGGCTCGTTTTAATCTCTGCAGGAGACTGAATTTCGTCTTCGTTCGAATAAGAGTTATTTTCTTTAAGGTATACTTTTGTTGCACCCAAACGAAAAAAATATTGTAAACCTAAACATAAACGTTCTTTTTGCTCTGATGAAAAGTAGGAAAATAAAATTTTAAAGAAAATTTTCTATAAAATAATAAAAAAAAGTTTTTTGTAAAAAACTAGTGGGAGGATTACAATCCACTTTGGCGAATCGTTGGATACCCCATCCCAATTGACAATCGTCAAGCTCCGCCAAGATTGCGTCATAAATGTTGGTTGTTAAATTTTAGTTTCTATTAACTTTAAGTGTATTTAGAATTTATCAGTTTCGAGGCTCCTTCCTTCAAAAAGGAGCTTGCTATCAACCCCTTTTCAATAATATCGTTTTTTTCTGTTCATATTTTTTATGAGATGTGCTATACCTGCATGAGTTGATTGCATTTTTATATAAAAAATTTGATTTATACATAAAAAAGCCCCCAACAGTGGGCGTGGCAAAATTTATTCATTTCAGTTGATAGCATACGCACATTATCTGAACATTTTATAGTGCATTTTTTGGATTTAAAACAAATATATCGAATGAAAACCGTTTATTAAAATGCAAATTAAATATGACCACGCCCCCATAGGGGTGGTTTTCGTTTTTTTAAATGTCAATCACGAAACACTTAAGCGAGGATATCGTCTACAACAACTTTGATTTTTCATGCAATTAAGTAAAATGGGCGTGTCAGTTGGTTGTGAAATTAAAGTTACTTTCATAACTTTTTTGTTTCACTAATATAATTAAATTCAAAATTTTGAACTTGATCCTTAACTTCAAAATGATTTTTTTAAGCACATTTTAGGTCTGAAATAATTTATTTTTAACATTTTTTTCTGAAGAAATTTCGTTTAGATAATTAAAGTTTCATGGGAATTAGCTTTGTTTGTTTAGTATCCTGAGGCAAGTAATTTTTATCCGCTTAGGGATTAGAAATCGGAAAGTAATTAATTAGGTAACATTTTAAATTTTGAGGCTTCATTTTTACTTCACTCGCCAGAGACTAGTACGAACAACAGTTGAAGAGAAATTTTTCCAAGTTTAGTGACAAACATATGTGTACAGGTTTAACTGTGGTTGAAACCGTAAACAAAGGTTTTTTTAGTAAGTGAAAAACTTACTTGGGGCAGCATAAATTGGTTCCGGGCGGAACCAACCCATGCTACGCCACTGCAACAGCTCGAAGTGAACCAGGGCCAACTTCTCAACCATGTATGCCGTGTCTTTTGCATTCTTTACATACAAGGGGATCTACAATTTCTTGCCGAATCCGAGCGGCACTTTGAGAAGCTTCATCTAGACAAATGTTACACTCTGAGGGCTTGTCAAACCCTCGCGGAAGTGGAGACAGTGAAAAAAAACATCGAACCCAGACCTCCAGCGTAGTAAGCACACTAACCACTACTCCACGGTACCTCACCTAATCTCGATACCCCTTGTAAATAACAATCAAATCCCATTTCAATCATTTCTCTCTCACTAATCACGAATATTACGGCTTGATACTTCCAGGCCCCATACAAGCATATTCAAGCGACTTCTGAATCCTCAAAAACTGGAGCTTGACTGCCGAAACGAGCTTAGTCGACTGGCCTAACTTTTCAGGGTTCAAGGAAACAGTAACATAGATGTGGGTGTGATCACACTGATATTCTGTAAAAATTTTACCTATAAAGGTGGTAAGCCTGACCTGCTTAATTTCATAGGAGTCATTGTCTAATTCAATCCATACAGCTGCCACTGCCATAGCTTAAGGGACAAAATTGAAGGTTGCCAACCATCCTACGACAACCTTGACAGTATTTCAGATAAGGCCAACCACGCTCTTTTTCGCCTACTTAACTCTATTAGGCTAGATCGAGGCAAAAAGTCTCAATATTTTAGACAATACTCTTATCTAAGTCGTACCGATCGTGGTAGCAAGAAGGTGCCAATGCTTATGTACCACATGTAGCTCTGTAAAATTTGCAATAGAAATGCAACTTGTCATCAAACTTTTTAGAAAGTAATAACAACATATTTTGACTGCGCCAAGTGCTTCTCGTTCGAAGTCTCAAACTCTATATCTTCACATCTAGACGAAATCTTTTGAAAATCTTCCTTTTGCATTTTGTTGGACATTAATAAAAATGATTGGAAAATTTTACGATTTGGAAACCGTTTAAACATTAATTTTTCTCGACTGCGCCATTGCTTCTCAACTGTGGATGCAGATAATAGATTTAACTAGACTAAGATTTAATAGATTAAGATTTAAGATAGACTTTAAGACTTTATTAATAACGACAAACTTCTTACTTGTTGCGCCATTGAAAACAATAACTTCTGAAACTCTTATTAACTGCGCCATTATTTACATGCTCTTTTTCGTTCCCTTTTTTTGCGATTTTTTTTTTTTTTGGTTTCTAGCTTAGTGCCCCATATAAGCTGCTTAAGACTCATCGACTTTTTGAAAGCCATTGTCATTAAATGAAAAGAATTTTATAACTACTATAAGTTAGATTAGGATTTGAACATTAGAGCCAGCATATAATAAGCAGCTTTAGGCTCGAAGTATGTTAGCAAGAAAAGAGCCAAGCCAAAGCTCATAAGCGCCTTATAAATGCCGATTTATGGATACTGGACTTAATTTTTCACTTTAGTAAATGGGTCTTAATCTTTAAATCAGTATATGCCACGATATGAAAAATCGAAAAGTCGAATTTACCGACTGCGCCATGAACATATTCCTTACATTATTCTGAGTCAAGTGTGTTTGTATTTTGTTGTTTAAGCTGAATATTACTTATATGCATTTTCAACTTTTAAATTGAACAACACTGGCACTAGAATAATTTTTTTTTTTCGAATTACAGTGAAACTAGATTTATCGATTACTGACTGCGCCAAGTTTATCAAAAACACCACTTAGCTTACCTACTATTAAGTGTGTATTTTCAAACGTCAAGAAATAGCGTAATTAAACTAAATTCTTTAAGTAGATTCTAGAAAACAAAACAAGCCTGGAAGTTTAGCACCTAGAAACTCATTTGGGATTCGATAAACGCATGCTGAGGCAAAAGCTTTCTCTACTAAATATAGTATACCACAAAGTGATGGAGAGAATCCTTATCAGCTCCATACATACGCCAGGTAACTTTCAACCACTTTAGATAGTAACATACTCGCTCCAAAGGAAGCGCACAATTAATACATTAACTTCATTACTCCACTTTGCTTGAAAGCCGACCAATTTGCCGTGTTCGCTGCACATTTCAACGCATCTTCCACAAGAGTGAAAGGTGGAAATGTCGGCTTACTTCTTGTCAGTGCGAGCACTTAAAATTCCACTTACAACGACGCGACGGCAGTAAGCCTGCCATTTTTATTAATTGAATTCGGGTACTTATCACACACCATCGTCTTCTTCGCGAAAGAAAGTCTCTTCTGCCAAAGGGTTCTTCGGACTGGTCCCATTAGTGACGACAAAGTCAAGTGAGTTATGATATCTGATGACATTACGCTCGGGCAAATTAAAAAATTATTTTCAATTTATCGGTCATACGCGAGGTTCACATCTGTATCTTCGGGCAACATTCGCATTATGTCGTCCATCGTCAGAGTCCATCGGCAGCACAATTCACTTAAGCAATCTTAAATCCTCTGGGTGCGCTGGGCACTAGAGCAGAGCCTCCCTGGGGGCGTCTTTAAGATCGCTTTATGGCAATGGCAAAGACAAATACAGAAGCCCCCTTTACAATCAATGCGAAAACCAACAAAGGGGAACGAACAGCAGCAGCACGCGGGGCAGCTTGTAAGTTGGAACATTGTCCGAGAGGGCCAGAAATCTCTCGACCATGACAGGAGGAGATTTGTGGTGCACATGATGACGATGACGATGATGATCTACGAGCACAGCACAAAGCATCCGTGCAATAAGTCTTTCGTTTCAGTTGTTGCCTCTCATAAATGAAATCCGACTCGCAATCCGATTTATTCAGCGCCTCGTTGTCCCCTCAATGTGGTTGGCTGAAGCATGCAATTCGGGATCTCTGCGCCCAAAAAGGAACGTCGTAGTACGACTCCGCGCCGTGTCGTCTTGCGGATTGGATTTCGTGTAAAATGTTGCGGTTACTTGGCCACCCTTTTGGTGCGATGTGCACTCGGTGCACTTCTACAATGAGTCCGGTCGGATGGTTTACGGACTTTATGCAACGATCAAGTTCAATGGATGCACTTGGCGACCACGAAGCAACAGAGTTGGTGCACGCGATGCACACTTTTCAAGTGTGGTGTTGAGTTAGAAGTAGTCGCTCGGGTTAGGCTTAAAGATGTTGGAATATGGATGAGCGTATTGATGTTCCGGACAAGATCATCGAGTTCAAGAAGAGTTGTTCATGGGGAATTTTCTGTCAAGATGTACTGACATCTCTCTTAAGTTTAAATTGCAGGGAGCGCTTGGACGTAGTTTTAAAAGGGAGCTTAAGATTAAACTAGAACGTAATACCTAGTGGCTATAAAATTTTTACACAAGGAAGTTAATTCCAATTAAAACATTGAAAGGCCTCTCCAACTACAGATTAATTTCTTGTCAAGCCCGTCGAGTGATGGTGAAATTGATCCTGAGAAGCGATCTATAATCTCTTGCCTAGAACACATTCCTCCGCAGCTCTAATTTGATGATGACAAGAAGCAGATTATTAAGGTTGCACTCACGAAGCAGCAGCTCATTCTGAATGGGCCCAACTTCGGTGATAACATGAGGAAATTAAATTTGTAATTCAACGTAATTGCCATCATGGATGCAGATACCTGTGTTGAAGTGTGATTCTCGTGGTCCATGGTGCCCCACCATAAAGGCGCAAAGAATCTACAGGATGCCAGCAAGCTTGTAATATCCGGAGATTACGCCACACGGATGTGCCATCATTAACGAGAAGACGTGTTCATGCACTTATATGGAAGAGTGAGTTTTGAAGAGTGAGAAAAGTTAGGTAATTGGTTTCTCACAGGTGGGTTGTGATCTGTTCATTGTGATCGGGCGCATCTAATCATGGGTGATAGGTTACCAACCCCGACATCCGTTTATGTTTGGTTGAAACCTGCTATATGTTTAGTTTTTTCTCTCTTTATGAGAACGAGCGTCATCACATGAAAAAGTAAACTAGGAAATAATTAGGGCGATGCAGGAGAGGGATGCTATGATGAACTGATAGCATATCGAGAGAAAATCTCTTTCAAGGATAGTTTGCGTGCCTGGAAATCATTTTAATTATTTATTGCTGTTTGTTTGCAACCCCAAAAAAATACGCTTTAAATAAGTTTTTTTTTGTCCAAAGAATGAAAGACAAAGAACATAGATCTCTACTGATCTCTTCCACCGCTACGCTATTGGGGCTACTAATAAGATGAGATTTCAGCCACAACTTGTCAAGACGATGGTGTAGACATAATCCATTTTCTACCAAAACTTACATAACATCAAATCGAAAACTTCATTGACTACAAATTATTACAATCGAAATCAATGTTTTTTAATACTGACTGCGCCAAGTATTGCTCTCTGTACCACTTTTCTTTTCAAACTCATAAGTCCTTTTGCTGAGTGACTGAGTGTGTTTAAGAAGTATTTTTTACATTTGATTGTAATATTCTAAATTTAACTTCCGTAAGTCGACTGCACCAGTGGCAACTCACTCAAAATCTTTTTTTTACTCATTGATTCTTTCAGATTAACCAAAGGGGTTTTGGAAGTATTTATTTCCTTTTATTCTAAATTTCATTTTGTAAGTCGACTGCGCCAGTGGGCTGTAACAGTCAAAACCTTTTTTAAATTCATAAATCCTTTTGTTGAACAACCGAGGGGGTTTTAAATTGTTTTTTTTTTATAATAAATTTTACTTTCGTAAGTCGACTGCGCTAGTGGTTTGTTTCAGCCAAAACTAAAAACCAATCAATAAAGCAAACAGTAAAGCCGTTGTGTATTTTATCAAGCAGTACCTAACTTCTTCAAAAGATTGAATGTTATTCAGTTGGATTTTCACAGCGATAAATAGCAGCAATTATAAAAAGCCAAATAAGTAGTTTATAGGTGCAAATTAATTCTTTTGATTACTACAAATCAAGTCTACTTCATTTCAACAGCGATAAAATAAGAAAAAGGTTTATATAGGTTTTTCGTATGCATTTTATTTGCTACGTTCCGAAATCTTTACCTAACACAACGACTGCTCCAATATACTTCCTCACATTAAAAAAATTGGTCAGAGTTTTTAGTAAAGAAGATTGAGTAGTTTAAGTAGCTTTTCTTAATTAGTAAAGAGTTTTTGGTTCAGTTGTTACTATTAAATTAAATAAAAAAAACATTTAAACTATGCAATCATATATGAGTACCGACTGCGCCAAAGAAAGTAAATGCAGTAGTTGTGTAGTTAAACAAGTACCAGTAAATCTTCTTTTTTTCGTTTCATTGCTTGGAGTGCACCATAGGAGGGTAATTAAACAAACAGAGGAAGGACGAAATTTGAATGTGTCCTTTACCGGAAAAATTGTGTTGGACAAGGGAGTAAGTGCAAGAGTTTGTCTGTGCCTAACGAACTTCCTTATTTCCGACCCTATTTACCAAAACACAAAATCTAAAAGTTTTTTGGCCCGAATTCATGTACCGTTTGAGAATATTTGATCTTTTTGATTTCAGTCTTCTTCTTAAGGTCAAGGTCCAATTATAACTGGAGGTCAGACTCAGGAATAGTGACCCTTAAAAAGTAGGATGTTAAAGGTAACCAAGCTTAGAGGGGATAGACTCAAGCATATTTATTATTTAATCACGTAGATCCTTTCTACGATATACTTTTACAATAACATAAAATTTTTTGCTTCTCTTCATCGCAATTAAGCCATTCGTTTAACTGCCTGCTTAAATCTTTTATAAATACCCTTTGTTCCAACACATTAACGAAAGTAATGTTCTTTTATGGGGAAAAAAGACAACACTAAGTATCCCACAAGAACCGTTGTACAGCGCGCAACATTTTATTATGTGAATATTTTTATTTGCTCCCCCGGGGAGTATAGCACCAACTATACGTATCCAGTATCTCAACACCATCTCTACGAGTTTCTACAACAGCCCAGCATCCTGAACCTAGACGACAAAGACAATGACAACGATGACTAGAGCTGGAGCAACACCACCGCCCGCCAGCATCGCTGATAGTTGTGTGCTAAGTGGAGAAGCAATAGTGAACAGACAGGTGCAGGATTCTTTTAAATAGTAGTAACAGTGGAACAGCATCGCACAACATGGGTCTACGGGCCGGACCGGCTTCCAGATGGATACCAGTAGAATTCTTGATTGCATACACGCGCATTTACAAATAAAACGAAAAGAAAACAAAAAAGTTTTGAACACAAAACCGACAGGTATAAGTGCCTACACATGGCATCATGACGACTCTACGTTCAGGTGAATAAAACGAGAAAGATATAAGAAGAGCAGCAGATAAATTGCTGGATGGAAACAAAAAGGCTGAAGTAACAATAACTGAAGGTGGTGGTGTGTTAAGGCAGGGCCGGATTGGGTATCGGGGGCGCCTTTCGACAGACTTTTCCTCAGCGAGGAGATAGATTTTGACTTAAAGAAAGAATCGTAGCGAACTTTTACCTTGACTCTATAAGCAGCGTCGATCGGACACGTATTGTTGACTCAATACCATGAAGTACCACGAGGAGGGTGGGGTTTCAAATGTGTTTTAAAAATTTCATATTCTTGATAAATCTAACGTATTTTGCTTAAAAATTAAAGCTTTAGTCTTGTAAATGTAAGACAGAGAAGTGATCAGAAGACCTTTGTCATTTTAAGAGGGTTAAAGAGGTCTTTTACAACTTCAGGCTTAGATCAGAAGTCAAAGAAGTTATTTTGTAACCAGGAGGTCGTTGTTTCTTGTTCTATTGGATTGTTTTTCAAACTTACTCAAACTTTTTCAAATTTAATTTACCCCAAGAGATCTAATGTCTGAAGGTATTTCTGTTGTTTAAAAAACAAAACTTTAGTCTTGTAAATGTAAGACAGAGAAGTAAACGGAGGCCTTTAGTAAATTAAAAGGCTAAAGAGACATTTATCAACTTCAGACTTAGATCAGTAGACATAAAGCTAATATTGTAACATTGACATCTGTGTTTCTTGTTCTTTCCGGGCCCTCAACGCCTTGGACATTCCGCCCCTGGAGCTTTTCTTTTAAAAAAAGGAAGAAAGCATTCGACTGAGCACCATCTCACTATCGTTAACATTGTCTATATTGCATCGGTGTTCTAGGTATTGTGACATTTACCTTTTTGTTTTGCTTTTTTTCTTGTCCACAATTCAATGAGAAGTTTTCTGCTTTTGTTTTGTTTAAGTATCTATGGATGCAATATACTGCAAGAAGAAGACTTGAAATCTCTGTATCTGTACGTTTGAACGAGTGTTGGAACATCTACATGGATTTCCATTTTAAGGATTTAAGAATATGTACCTTTATGGACGAGCAAAAAGAAGATTTATGGGAAAAACGTGGCAAAAGACTGGTTGTTTCCTTTGGTTACTTAACGTTTAGCCTTTTTATTTGATTTTTTTTTCTGTACACATAAAAAGAGAATAAAATTCTCGATTAAACGAGACGCATCGATTTATTTGTATTCGAATGGATTGGAGCAAAGCAATTGAATGAATGAGATCTTGAGGCGACAATAGGTGAAGTTACTTTGAAGATATGCGTAAAATGCGGAAAAGGAATTCAATACGGGATACTTGAACGGTTTTATTCAGTTAGATTGAATGGTGTTTGCGTGTACAAGTCGAAGTGGAAGCAAAATACATTTTCCGAGAATCGAATGTGTTTTGTGGGAGATTGAACCATGCAAAGGAAACCGAAACCAAGTGTTAGGGAGATGGCCAATAAGAGAGAAGTTTATCACCTCGACCTAAAAATGTTATTGGAAATTTTTCTACTCCTTTAGTCAGTTCTCAAAATTATTTGAGTTCCTCATTCGGACTGATGTAAACATCAAAAGCGCTCTTGATAATCAATTGTCATCCATGGTTAGTCTCGGTTGAACCCATTAAATTTGTTTCAAGTCAATTAATGGATTACAAAGTGAAAAACTTCAAGTCGACTTAATCGACTTCCGTTCAACAAAAAATGTCAGTACTGCTCTGATGGAAAGAGCTTTTTCGAAGAGAAGGTTGCACGCTCTTTGTCACAGCGAATGGTGTGCTATATGTGTATGAGTGTAACTTTAAGCCGTCGGTTGGACCTTAAAATTCTAAGGACAAAAAGTTGTATCGGGTACAATTTGAGAATACACTGATCTAGTGCCTCTGGAATAGTGAAGCACGTCTGATATTCTGACAAAAAGACCTATAGACAAATTTAAGATTCTAAGAATGGAACCAATTTGCTGTAGAGCCCAGGACAGAAGGATTAAATTTGTGCGCTCAGACCCCATTAGAGAGTTTTGTCAGTACGACATGCCAGCTGATTTTTTGTGATTCTTATCAAAGAGCCTTCAAAATGTTGTGGTCCCTCCAACTTTTTAGAAAAAAAATCGGTTATACTACTACAAATTTATTTAGTATGAATGAAATTTTTATCAAAGATTTATTTATCAAAAATTTATTGTTCTGTTATTTGCGACGATTGCCAAGGGGCAGTCCTAAATAGGTTTTAATGAGCGACATGTTCATGTTAAGCATTAAAGCCAGAGTAAACGTTCTATTTTCCCTGCACTGACAATTTTATTTCCTGCACTGACTATTTTTGTCGAACAGGGCATAGAGTCTTTTAACCAAGCAATACCTACCAAGGGTGTTTTAAAATTTTTCGGCCGACCCGAATATAAATTTTTACCAGATTTTCGGGTCAGTTTTACATTATGAAGACAATTTGGTCATCTGAAGCAGCAATTAAAGCGTGTTTTAATTGCCAAAACTTGATCTGTGAAGTAATTCGCTTCCTCGCCGAGCATTCAGGGTAACGCTAAATTACTCAAACAAAGTAAAATGCACAACGATTTCATTCAATGTTGGATGCCAAAGACAGGGGCGCTTTGTGCTTGTCCAGACTTATGAGTCGCGTAAAAAAATGATTAGTATAGATGGAGATAAGATAAGTTCCAAAGCAGCCAAAACTGACTTCTCATAATAATTGTTGGCATTAAAATAAAGATAGAAATCTTGACTCCGACAGCAGTACGAAATTTCCAAAAGACAGACTGAGATTTCTTTTGTTAAAGAACCGTTAGCAGTTTTCTCTCAAACGGAGAATGGAATCCTTTATGTAAGATTTAAGGTGGCGCTAGAGTCCGGGGTAGACCTGGGCCTCAGCCAACAAGCTTCGTCAGCCAGCTCTGTCTCTAGCTAGCCGTCTCCAGTTTCGCACGCGAAGTTGCCTAAGGTCCCTTTCCACTTGCGTGCGCCTCTTTATGTAAGAAACATGCTTAAAAAAATGAATTAATCAAAAGAGGAAACCAATAACGATGAGCGTAGTCAACAGAAACAATAATGCCGGAGGCGATGGCGGTTACTCTGAAAACTAAGCTTGTCAAACCCACTTCTTTCTTAAAAAACTAAATGTCGATTCGAGCAGGTTAACTGCTCATAAAGTTCAACCATTGAACGTATATAAATGCATCCAGGGCATCACATTTACCAGGATTAAACAAGTGAGTAAGTGTAAGAGTTCTTCTGTAACAAACTTCTATATACCCGACCTTATATACCGTGTAACACCAAATCTTAGAGTTTTTTTTTGTCCCTATTGTTTTTATTGGCCACGCCCCAAATATGGGCGTGATATAAAAATTCAAATCAATTAATTGTAATTTAGTGAGAGTCATGATAAATTTTGTTAAAAAAGAGAATTTTTTCGGAAGATATTTTTTTTAAGTTTCTTAAAGCGCCCCCTAAAAGTGGAGCTCAAAACTTTGTGTGTAACAAACTTAGAAAAGATTGGTTTCTTTAATCTTCTTAAACTTTCTGAGAAATCGGGTTTTTAAAGATCTAACATGTTATGAGTGGGCATGGTCGATATTGTAGGCGGCCCGACTTCCGCCTTGTTAAAGGTTTCAGGCCAGTATTGCTCAGTACCAAATTTTGAGTTCCTACGCCATGTCAAACTTGACCAAAAGGCATTTTAAAAGAAAATGTGAAATAGAGCTTGTGTCAAATCGAAGCCAGTAGAGGCCTTTCCCTTGGCGGGGAAAGGGAACAGAAGATCCAAGCCGTGTAACAAGTTTCAGCTCTCTAGCTTGATTTGTAAGACCTTAAACCTTCACACATACAGACGGGCAGACCGCCGGACATGGCTTAATCGATTCACCTGTCGGTCTGAAACATATTTCTAAAAGGTCTTAGGGGTTAGTGTTACAAAATTTGCATTAAAATTAATAAACCCTGGGTCAGGCATAAAAAATTACGCAAAAAAATAACACCACATGCCGCTGTTGCCGAGGTTGATACAGCTTTCTCCCGAGTAAAAATTGAAGCTGCATTTGGCGTAGACGGAATATTTTCGGCATTTTTAAGCCACAGCTGGTAGAAAACTGTTTGAATGTTCGATCATGACACATATATAATGTTAAAAAAAGCTGATTCGGACGAACAACCAAGTTTAAGAAAGGCCAGAAGTTCGGCCGATCAAGCCTTGACCCAAACAATCTTAATTAAAACGGTTTCCGATGGCAAACTATAGCTTCTTTGATCTTACATCGGCTCTCGAGTCACGACAACGAATGAAAATGAGAACGTTATTTAGCAGGCCCTCCAAAAAAGATCTATTGCACCCCTTTTCTTTGATCTAGGTTTTTAGGCTTTCTTTACAAATTTGACAACCTCCCGAGATGGGATGTTGTTATAGTCATTCTTTGTTAAATTGAATTTCCCAGAAATTTTAAATCTGTGCAAAGCAAGAGCGGGACAATCTACCAAAAGATGTTCCAGAGTTTCTTCTGTTTCTCCACAGTGTCTACAGGTTCCACTGCTACTGTGGTCTAGTTTAAATAGGTGGCAGTTACATGCTGCATGTCCAGTGAGAGCTCCACACAGCAGTCTTAGATCTGATCTGTTGAGTTCTACGGCTTCCTTGGCTTTTTTGGGGTTGTACCTGAGGATGTTTTTTTTTTAATTTTTGTGACCCCCTATATTATTCCATTAAAAAGAGATAATGAGATACTGCTAGTCCAGCTTTTTTTTGATGATAAATATCTGTCACAGTGCAACCAAAGAGGGAAAAGGTCCTACGAAGGAAATCTAAGCTCTCCATTAAGCTTGCGTGTCGACTTTTTTATTACCCTCATAGTTTTCATATGGCATCCAAATTAGTGTTACACTGTTTTTGCTTGCTAGAGGCTAGATCTTTGCCAAAGCTAGATTAAGAATGAGCCTTGGAGTTATAACTGAAGATACTTAGAGCTTTTTAGAACTGCTTGGTTGTCCGAGGATAGTGAGATCTTGACCCTTGTTTGAATTTCTACTATAAATGCAGTGGGCTGCTTTGTTGATCGCAACAAAAAATCAACTTGAAATTGAGCCAACTTAATTTTACTCTATAGAACTCAACACTTTGCCTGCATGAAATTTTTAACACCAGGGGCAAGTTTTAGGGAAAACTTTAAGGCAAAATGAGCCGCATACATAAGAACGTCTAACGACTCTGTGGCATGCTCATCTATCAAAGATAATTCCTGTATAAGAATCTTTTCTTACAGTTCAAAAATATCCTTTCCCGTAAACAACCCGTTTTTTTTTCCATTTGAAATTTCCCATAGGTAAATATACCAAGTGGATGGCTCACTTTCATTTGTCATCTTTTCTCATCTTCTGCAGATTTGTTTTTTCCTCTTCAAAATTAAATTCTCCTCCAGACGAATCTCGAGGAGTCTCTACAGTCGCTCCAGAGCACTATATCAATTCCAGCTGCATGTTAACATGTAGGTGCATGAACACAAGACTGCAATGGATTCATCGGCTGACAGCTCACAAGGAAAAGAAAAGCAGGCCATATCGAGTACAAAAAAACCTTGCGCCTGAAACATTATATAAATTGCTGGATGTTCAATGAACTGCAAATTCAATTTTTCTTTCTATTCTCGGCGGTCGTCATCGTCGTCGTCATCGTACAAACCTTCCCAGATACTCTAGCCGTCATCGTGGTTCTCATCATATGACTTTTCATATCAGGATCTGGAAAGAAAAATTTTTTGCGGAAAATTCTTATGCCGGAGAGCGGGCGGCGTACGAGTATACTCCATGAAACGATGCAGATTTTTCTTAGAAAATAGTCGAGATTTTCGTTTTGTAGTTTTCTTGATTAAATTATTTTCTAGTTTTTCATATAATCTCGGCTGAAAGAAAATACAAGAGAAAATGCAACTAATCAAACCTGAAGCCGTTTTCGAGTGAACCTGTCTCTTGTGAAGACAGGCTTTTCGATTGCGCCCCCAATTTCGGATAAGCTGTGGGGACATTATGACATTTGATTTACTTTCACCCACAATATCTTCTGCAGGATGTTGTCAAGGGAATTCTTAGAATTTTTTTTTTTTAAGCCTCGCTTTAATGTTATGTAGTAAGGATAGTATCCCGCTGTTCGAAATCTTCTATCGTCTTGGATGCAGGGCTCGCTTTAATGTTATGAAGTAAGGATAGCATCCCGCTGTTCGAAATCTTCTGCCGTCTTGGATTCCGGAGTCGCTCTTTTTCACCGTATTGTCTCCAGAAGCGTCTGACAACCCCCTCCGGAGTTTTATTTTCACCGCGTCATGCCCGTAAGGTCAGTCAAAAGACGGTTACAAGTCAAAGAAATATCTGTAATTTACTCCTTAGTTCCGTAGGTTGCGTACATAAGCGTCATCGATCCAAGAAAGTTAGCTTCATTTCGGCTCTGAGTTTTTGAGAAAGTTTCATGTTAAGAACACCTATAAATCAAGGCGCCTCGTTTTAATTTGTTTAAACACTTTCAAAACAGAACAAACTCATCTATTCACCTGAACTGAATTCATTTTTCATTTTCTCCATTAATTAAACCCGATGCCGATTGCCGATGACATGATGTCCGGTTTTGTTCTTCCGCCAGAGTGAACCTATACAAATTTCCCCCAGCATCCAAAACAATCTATTCGCTTAACATTTTCTTTTCTTTTTCCTACATTTCCCCCGTGCCTCAGCAGTTCGCGTGGAAAATCTCAATTTGATTGATGGGTACTGACCCATTCCAACCTGTTCAAGGCGGATGGATGAGTTCGTGCAATAATTACACGAAAATATGGGAAAACCTTTGATGAAGAATCCCTGTGCGAAAGATTGATGAAGAAATTTTCAGAACAGAATGGAACAAAGAACTTTCAAATAACACTTACAACAGTGTAAAGAAAATGCATCCCGCCGCCGCCGCGCCGTGGATGGAGCAGAGGAGCAAATGCACGCGCGTTGCGGACCGTGACTGAAGATAACAACGAAATCCCGATTCCCCGTTCATGGTGTAATTTTGTCCCTAATTTTCCGCAGCGCGGCAATGAGTCCAATTAGTCTCACTAGGAAATCCCATTCAACTCTGGGCAGCTCATCGTGTCGATCCTCCTCAAGCGCGCATGCAGACGTAGACGACGACGCGCGTGTGGACATCCAGGTCGTCGTGCATCGGACAGATTGAAACGTATCTCGTGTGCAGGCTATCGAGTGCGCCGCGCCGCGCACGGTGTCGGATTAAGATTTTCCTTTTTCTTTTCTTTTATGGAACCAGAGAGTGGAGCTTTTTCAATCGTGGGGAAAATTGATTGCATTCGGCGAGTTGTTGTAGTTTTGGAATTCCGTCGAGGCATCCACCAACACACCAAATTGGTTTCAAATTATGCATCCCACAATGGGTGTATAGAAGCTGTGGATTAGATTGGTTATTTATTAATTCGCCGGCGAAAGTGGGGAGAGATTCGAGTGCGGCCTTTAAGAGCCTAATCGAGTTTGAATTCGTTCCAGAACTAATTTCCAAATGAAATGCTATAAATTGTTGGCTTTAGCTGGAGAAAGATTAATTTTCTTTGGAGGAGCTGAGTGGTGGTTATTTATTTAAAATTTTCCAGCGAGCTTGGTTCATTTGGTTAATTTATTTGGTTTCCAATTAGGCGGCAAGTCGGTAGTCATGTTTATGTGTCAACCTGTGTTAAGAGGTTAAATGGATGCTATTAATTTTACTGCCCAACAAATTGTGACAAATTTATTCCTATAAGCTGGGAAGAGAGATTTTAGAAAAAAATGCTGTTAAGAGAGTCGTTTGATTTTGTCATTTTTTTTTTCTTTGTGCATGGGAAAATCTTCAAGTAAAGAAGCACTGAAGAATAAGAAAGAACTGATTTCAACATCTTCCTTCCCTTATAAACCAAACGGTTTTATCCAAGCATTATTTCTTTGCAGGCGCTTTCACTAACTGTTCTTTAAAACAGTTTTGATTCTCCGAAAGTCAAACATATCACTGTCCACAAGTTCACAATTATTTTATTTTAGCTCACGCGATGCTGAAAAGGCTAAAAAGCTTCTCGAGGTATTGGAACATTAAAAAACAAGTGAGCAAGTGCAAGAGTTCGTCTGTGACAAACTTCTATACACCCGACCCTATACAGCGTATAACACCAAATTTTAAAATTTTTGTCCCGAACTCATATATTATTTGTGTAGGCCACGCCCCCAAAAGTTGGCGTGGGCTAAAATTAAAATCAATTAATTGTAATTTCGTAAGAATGATGACAAAATGCGTTAAAACCAAAAATTATTTAGGAAAAAACCCGTTTTTTTCCTAAAAACGCCCCCAAATGGTGGGCGGAGCTCAAAACTTTGTATGGAGGAAACTAA
Organism: Neoascia interrupta; assembly: GCA_947623515.1. NCBI lineage: Eukaryota > Metazoa > Arthropoda > Insecta > Diptera > Syrphidae > Neoascia > Neoascia interrupta. The sequence continues at coordinate 19,079,250 of OX392462.1, read as the reverse complement.
GCAAATAGTAATATCTACAATAGTTGCCTTTTTTTGGATTTGGAGTAAAGTTTCCGAGAAATCGAGTTTTTAAAGATCCAACATGTTAAAAGCGGGCATGGTCGCTATTGTGGGCGGTCCAATTTTTGCCGTCTTAGAGGGTTGGGCCATTATTGCTCTATACCAAAATTTGAGTTCCTACGCCTTGTGTAACATGACCAACAGGCATTTTGAAAAAAATCTTTAAATAGAGGTTGTCTTACATTGAAGCCAGTAGTGGGCGTGGCCGTTGGCGGACTTAACCAATTTTCACACTTTGTCTGTACAACCAAGATACACTCCAAGCTTGAGCGTCCTAGCTCAATTTTAATGACCTAAAAACTTCACACATACGGACAGACGGACGGACATAGCTTAATCGATTCCCTTGTCGGTCTCTATCATACCTCTAAAAGGTCTTAGGGGTCTACGGTGATTATTTCACTGTGTCACAAACTAAGCATTCGAATTAATATACCCTGGGTTAGAGGTAGATAATATCTAGCGGAGGATTAATTGATACTTTTTTTTCAACATAATACCTTTTCCTATTCCAACAGACGACACTGCGTATTGACATTGTGCATTTGGTGCTCACCTGGACAAATCAGATCTTTCCTTTAGGGTTGAAACCTTCGACGAATAAGTAGTTGTAAATAAAGGTGTCTGCAAAAATAGCACTTTAAGAAATGAGAAGAGCTAACGCTTCCTCAAATATTGAAATAAGCCTACAAGATGAAGCGAAATCCTTCTGAAAGACTTCCTTGACAGGTTATACTAGCCGAGATGCGAGCGCGTCGCCAATGGTAGGCCAAGCAAAAGGTGGTGGGATTGGGTAAAAAATCTCACCTGCGGACATTGCTGTGGAATGCAATGAAATGCATTTTTATTTTAAAAACGAGCAATCGATATTTTGACATTTGAGATTTTTTTCTATTTTAACCCATTTGTGGTTTTTGAAATTGATTTTCGAAATTTTAGTGACAAACAAAATGTCTATTGTCAAAGATAGACTGTGCGAAAAGTTTTGATCGGGAAAGAAAAACTTTCTTAATGTCTCTTTTCACGAGCAAAACAAGAATTTTGTAATTATAATAAAATAATATTTGTTCTTTTTCACGGCCCCCCCCCCTCCGCGACCGAAAAACTTCTCAAACTGCCGTTCGGATTCGGCAAAAAATTGTAGGTCCCCTTTATGTGAAGAAATCAACACACACAGCAAACATTGTTGAGAAGTTGGCCCTGGTTCACATCGAGCTGTTGCGCTACTCTATTTATTTATTTATTTTAATAAAATAATACATAATAAGCCGTAAAGAAACTTTTTGTTTTTACCAAGAAATGGAATTTATTGGTCAACTTTGAGCGCTGTACGGCAAGAAAAAAACCTTGGATAAAGTGATCGATATGAATTTCGTGGGAAATTTTGTGTTATTAGCAAAATATGCGAAAGAACTGCACTAAACAAAGCAAAAAAAGAACTAACGAACTAAAAAAAAGCGAAAATGTTGAAGCTTTTGGTCAATATCTCGGAACGCACCAGGAAATTTTGTTGGAACTATTCGGTTTCGAATTCAGCGACCATAGGAAACAAAAAAAAGTCAACGTAAAGCTGATTTTCACTACGCTTTGACTGGACTTAAAAACATAATTTGAAAAAACAAATTTTGGAAAAACGAGTTTTGGAAAAACAGAATTTCGAAAAACATTATTTTGAAATACAGAATTTTGCGCAAACAGAATTTTGGTCCATTCAGAATAATGACCCCAACCTGCGGAAAATTCTAGATGCCAAGATTTCATCTTAAAAAGTCGGAAAAAGGGAATCTTTTTCTTTTTGAAAGATTCTTTAGTTCTAGCTTTCAACACTGTGTAGAAGTGAAACTAGGGAGTAAGTGCAACAGTGCTAGGTGCCAGGTCATAGAGACATCATGGGAAACTGTGAGGCTGTTAAACTCGCTAAGAACGCCACTAGACTGCCAGAAGATGAAATTTCCTGTAATATAGGTATTCCCCTAGCTACCTTCAAATTACAACTCAAAAATCACAGCATACAAGAAACTAACGCCAGATAAAGGACAGGCACCACTTGTTTAACCTCCAAGCAAATCTGGCCTTGCATCGATCCAAAAAGATCAGATAGCTTGATCTCCTTAGAGAGATCCAAAATTAGCACTGCAGTGGGAATTATCACCGGACACTGCCTATTAGGCCTTCACGCAAAAAGACTAGGTCTTTTCTCAAATGACTTCTGTAGAAGCTGCCTAGATGAGGAAGAGGAAGAAAGTGTACAACACCTTCTCTGTTGCTGCCCGGCACTCGCATCGTACAGGAAATCCATACTAGGCTCCTACTTCTACGAATACCTAAGTGACCTTAGTAAAACAGCGGTCAAAAAGCTACAAAAATTCATCGAAAAGACTGGCTGGCTGTCATAAAATTCACGCAAACCTACTCCCTTGGTAATATACCCACGTGGCGCCAATGGGCCTACTTTTTGGCCTAAGTGCATGTTAAAAGCCACTTTTCTACCTACCTTAGTGCAACAGTGTGTACGCAAAAGTTACAGTACGTAAAACGCACCGTTGAATCCCCATTCTATCCCACATTGTAAAATGCTGATGTTTTTGCTATTTAACAACAAGTAGTTCAAACTTCGAAAAGGGGCGTAGTCCAACCGTCCCTTATTACAAACTATCAATATTAACACAGATGTTTCCAAGTTTCACTTGAATGTACGTAAAAATGCATTTTTTTTGTTCAAATTCAATATTTTTGAAAAATCTACCTCTTGGGGGCGTGGCGAAAAACATAGCATGCTCAAAATCTGAAATGAAGTCTCATTTATTTTACCTGCTATTGTTTTGTTTCACGCATTTCTAAATAAGGCTTAAGACCAGTCAAATTTAAGCCTTTTGAGGCGTCTTACAGTTTTGAAAGCTCTGGAGGTAGTTGCACATTTAGACCGATTGTGGGCGTGTCTGTGGGCGGCTGTCGAATTTTTTTACAATTTTACTGCTTCGCATGACGTGGAGCTTACATGCGAAATTTCAGCGCCCTAGCTCAAAATTTAAGGCCTTAAAACATGTGACATACAGACGGACGGACACAACTTATTCGATTCAGAATTCAGTCTTAAGGCCTTGGGGGTCTACCATTATTATTTCACCGTATTACAAACTATGTGACAAACTTAATATGCCTCCTATCCTATGGGATGGGGTATAAAAAGTCAATTGATGTCAAAAGGTATGATGTTTCAATTGCACATGATCACACCGAGACAGACATAGACGTCTTGGAACTTAGGTTATAGAGAATTTCCATGTGGACAGCGAAGACTAACGATTAGTTGGAATTTTTTTGAACAGCCAAATTTGCAGCCGAAAAAGTCGACAAGTTCAAAAGTCGAAGAATATTCATCAATATTGACGGAGCAAACAATGAACAAAAATCTGCTCTCTAGGTTTAACTTAGACTCAATTTAGTCCGCGATCAAAAAATTTTGGTTTAACCCAAAGTTAGATCAGCACTTTAAAAATAGCACTCTTAGCTCTATCAAAATGTACGTGTAATTGCAAAAATTGAAAACATTATCGACCTCCAGGTTTTGATATTGTTCTTTTTTTATTATTGAACGCACACACGCTTCGACTGACTATGGTTTTAAGACTAATAAAAAAGACACAAAAAAAGCAATACCAACTACAAATTAATAATGCGAGCAACGATCATACCCATAAAGTATTATATTTTAACTACTGACTGCGCCACTGGCTGGTTTACCCTTAGCGCAGGCGGTAGTTATACAACCACTGCGTTATCGATAATTGTGTACAAGCCAAAAAGGTTGATCACCTCATCAATTATAGTTACAAACTCAACATAAGACATTCTCAATAAAAATAATGACAAGGGTTCTATTAATACGACTCCAATAAAAAAACAGCATCACAATGTCTCTTTATATCGACGCCAATCAAATTGGCTTCCAATGCAGCTTGAAGCTATTTACTTTACCTCACTTCCGTCAGCTGTACCAACAGTTTCACTTTAATTAACAACTCTTTTCGTTTTAACAAGATGCCATCAGTAACTCGCTTTGCCAGTACAGAGTATAATTATACTTTAAGGTTTTTAACCTCCCTCTTGACCCTCATAATGGTACAATAGCCGTACAAGTCTCACTTTAATAGCCATGCGGCATAGCGTAGCTAATTCAAGTTCATAACACTCTCCGGTTTATTAGCTGTTTACGATCGGCCAGTAATACAACATTGTGACTGACTTTTTATCTCACTCTCTATACGAGTGGCATTTAAGTTATACGGCAATTGACTTCGGTTCCCAATTATCATTAAGGCAAAATACGTAGACTTTGACGTATTCTCTACGCACAACATAAAATTCTATTTAATTTGCCATTAAACAAGTCTAAAGCCATTAAATATTGTCGTCCTCTAGAGAGCATAATAGCGATGAAATTAAGCACTTTATCCAGTTAGATTTAAATGCGGGACTAAGTTCGTTGCCATAAGCTGAAAGAACTGTCTAGGCCTATCCGAAGCCAAGTTTGTCAAATGAGTTCTCTGTCTCGACGATAAATTAACTGATCTTGATTGATCCGATGCTGATTTATGGGAAGAAGCTTTTTACGTAGTCGGAGTCTATTTTGCTTTTATAGCCCAACTCAACCCAAACCCAATTGTGGGAAGTGTCACAACGAGGCTAGAAATCTATTCCACTTGGCTAAGATGCATACAGTGAAAGTGGCTGCAGTCAGTGTCAGATGAGAAATGATAACAATTCTAGAATACTAGGGAAAGTTAGTCTGAAGTTAACATTGCAATCGGCCTACTTTTAACCCACTATATGAGCGGTTTCGAAGAGGCTGTTCCAAAGTCGCAGTGTGGTTTGGTATACTTTTCTGATTAGGCGACATGATAATGATGAGGGGTTTTCAAAGACAAGTGGGTTTATTCAACCTTTCATTGGGTTAACCTTAATTTTGGTTGCCTTGAAATAAAATCTTCAATTCAGACTCTCCTTGAAATAGATACCTTATTTCTCCTTGCGTTGAAACACCATGTGGCTTACGTAAAACCCCAAAAGCAAATATATAGCCCCTCTCCACCCCATCAAATGATTTAAGGATTTCCATTTCCTTATCCCTTAAACCAGAGATGTTATTTTTTTCCTTCAGGACAAAAAAAAAAAATAATTTCAATTGTAAAACATTTTGCATTCTGTCTTGCCTTCATTTTGGGAAGCAAGAAGTTGCCTTTCATTCGGCTGACACTAAAATCAAATTAAGTTTGAGACAATAGGCTGCGGGATTGTTTGAATAAACATAAATTTCGGGAAAAACAATAAGCGGACTTATTTCGCGTAAGAAAAAGCGCACAACAGCCCTGCAATAACAATAGAAAAGAAATCCAGCTTTCGTCGAAATGGAATGGAAGAAAACTTTGCTTTCGCATTCGACACAGGCAGGCAAAAAAATGTTAACCAACAACTTGGGAAATTCAATTTCACGAAGAGCTCATCTCAGGATGTGGAGGATGCCTATGCGTCTACCCTCTGTGCAGGCAAGGACGACGACGATGATGACGACGTTTCTTCATGGTCGTTCACGCGTAGCGTAAAAAAAAAAAATGCTTGCCGCGGCAATTCAATCTTTCAATTCGCCTCTGGCATGCGGTTGTATCTCTCGAATTCTGATTGACTGCTCGAGTGCCAATGTGTGTCCTTGAGGGCTGAGAAGGATGCTCCATGGCATCATGGCACACGGTTTAGGAGGACTAAATCAATTTTTGTGTTGTAGTTGTTTGTAGGGGACTTGATATCGAATATACCATTCGTTTGGATATTGATTTTGGTTTTTTTTTTTTTGTCCTTTTACACCAGAAACTCCCTGTTCGATGTTTTGATAATTTGTTCAATGAGTTCGTAATGGTTTTGTTTTTCTTTTGATGAAACTTTACTCGAATAAAAGTGTTTGTTAAATTGAATATCCTTAAGAGGGGGTTGGGGAAGAGATTAGGAGCAAGAAATCGCATGGAAATAATTTTAAAGTCACTTAGAGGATTTTGTGAAATTTGATAGTCCCTTTAAAGCTTTTAAATTTAAATAGAGAGTAAAATCCTTTAAGAGGAAGTAAAGCATCGTTTGTGCTTGCATTTCCTGTGATTAAAGGATTAAAAACGTTTATAGAAGAAAGTAATGTCAATTTGTGAAAAGTTTAGGTCCTTTCCGAAATTTGCAGGTATCATATGGTGTAAGTCGGGGGTACTCAGAATGGCCGGCGATCGATTCTGAATCGGTTCTTGAATTGAAAATTTAGTCAACTGTAAGGCTCTGGCTCACAAAATTTATTTTATGACTTCGTCTTTAACGTAGCAATTACCCGAAAGCATACCTTTATTTAGTTACTTATTTATTTATTTATTTATCAAGTCACGTTAAGCACTAACATTTAAAGTTAACAATTACAAGTTTTAAAATTTGTTGATCACCTACAAACTAGTTGCCCAGGTTGACTCAAAGAGGATGGCAATCGGCCACCGTTCACTTCAACTATGGTAAGATGAATCAGCTATAAAAAAAACTGTGCTAAACACTATATCCTGTTAAGGCCGCATAGATTTTTTTTTGTTGAGGATCTTTGATCGTAGACTAATCTTCTGGGATTCTCTTCAACAAAAATAAATCATAAATGATGATTGCTTAAGCTTTCTTGTATGAGTTCTTATCTACTCGTTCTATGGTCGGAATATGGGTTTTAAGAATATAATTTGACAGATCAGTGATAATGGAAATGGGGAATCGGTTTTTCAGTGATCATGGGGTTCAGCTTGGACCATTATTGCTGAAAGTATGTTGCCAAACTAATCTTTGACTTAATTTACACTGTTTCGAACCAAAACGATCGTAGATCAGTTAAAAACTCAGGAAAAGTAACGCCATGACTATGTGCTCAAATAATCCATAGAAAATTTTAGACACCTCGATTTCTTTTGCAAAACGACCGAAGGGCTTTTATTCCTCTTAATTTAATTTTATAGCGATCGTAGAAAGAAATACAGAACAGAGCCAATTTGATCGATGGACAAAGGAAGATGACGGGTTTTCCAATATGCCATAAGGAAATTAATTTTCGAACAGTTTTTACCATTAATCACTTCTAGAATCGACAAAAATGAGAACAAAGCGATTATCAAAAGATCTTCTATAGTAAACTTAGCTACGATCACTTCAGGAAGATACTTAAGTTAAGTACTTTTAAAATAAACTGGTCTTCAAAAGCCTTAAAAAGTGACATAGGGAAGATCAGTAGCGAATTTGAACTTGGAGGATTCATGGAGGATCGCGGTGAAGTTTAAAGGAAGTAAGTAGCTTTCTGCTTCACAGGAGAAGCTGTGATCACCAACTAAAATGTACCTGGTGAAGATCACTGATTTTGGGTTAGTGGATTCATTCCTATCATTCCTTCATCGATTTAGGAATGATAGTTCGCAAACTTTAACATAAACTTTGGTAACTTAACCTTGTAAAATTAAATGCACAACAATTTTTCTAAATCCCCAGACTGAAGAAGGCTAAAATCATAATATAAATTATGTTCGCCGGCGGGATAAACACTGTTTGAGAAACTATATTGGAATAAGATCAATTAATTATGGTGATTCCTTTAAGAATAATTGAACTAGGACCAATTGTTGCGTAGTATAGTGATCTTTGATCACTTTTGCTTATCCTCTCATCTATTGAAAATAAGTTTGATTTTTCATATCACCTAACCGGAATACTTTGTGATCATGAGAAACAATCTCAAGCCATGATATTTAAGACTTCTGAAACGATCTTCATTTCAGAATCAAATGCAGACGTCGCAGCGTTTGTAAAATCGTTTTAACGAAAGGCGTTTTAAACTGTTTACGCAAGCCTGACCGCCTGATCGTGTCAAAGATCGAGACGATCTGTATAAAGAAGTTTAATATTCAGGCAAAATTTTGGAACAATATGATGGAACAATATTTTTCAACTAAGATCCGTAGCTCAAAAGTGATCATAATCACGCAATACCGAAATGATCGTGATGACGAAAATATGACAAAGTTTTCTTTTGCAGATGGATAGACCACTAGGATAACAAATTATTTAACAAGATCAAGAAGTTTGGTAAATCAGTGAGATCCTGCTATTTTTAAGGGGCAAAATACTGAAAAATTAAGCGAAATTTACAAAGCGCGGTATGATCAACAGGTTAAAATTGCTAGGCCTAGAGAATATAAAGTGATCTCGATTTTTGGATAACCGCGTATAGAAAATTTACAAACTGCACGACATTTGAAACGATCTTGTTAAAGATCAGCGCTTCAGTCTAAATATTGGGTCAAGCTTTAATAACATTTATATCGATGACAAAGTGGTGTGTCTTTAATGAATAAAAGGAGGATCAATGAATTGAATGTGGCTAAAAACTCTGTGAGACCTGAATTGACGTTCTAAATAAAATTTTTCTGAACATATAAGCTTTAAGAAAACCATGGCGCATTTGATATCTTGTCATATCATTTTAAAGAAATTATGATTAGTAAATAAACTGCATATCATTTTAAAGAAATTATGATTAGTAAATAAACTGCATTCAAGACTTATAGTCTTGAATATATATATTGAAAGCATAGGATTACATCGCCAAGATCGTCGAAACACACATCGATCATAAAGCTGGGGTTAAGACCAAATGATCTTTAAGTTAAAATTGGAACATTATTGATTTGATGTTTGGAAAGAATTTAACAATCTTCGAATCGATCGATCAAAGATCAAACACAATCTTTTAATAATTACAAGAGAAAATTAATGTTTTTAACGAAAAAATGAGGAAAAAACCTAAAGCTGTTGATCAGTTCATACAGTCGAGATCTTTCGCAGATCACTTAAGCGAAATATTTGGATAAAGTTTGCTCGCACGTTTAAAACTTCGAAACGTAAAAAAAGTTAGTAAAAATAAACCAACAGGAAACTTCGATCAGTGATCATGAAACGAGCCTAATGACAGGTTTTTTCAGTTGAAACTTCGTATCGTGTCATATAAGAAAGCTTCACCAATATCCCATCAATTAAGCAGTCTCAATTTTCTATATAATATGGAACGTGATTTCTGATCTTCAAGCATAATTGCACGATCCAGTATTGCCAAAAACGTTAAAATAACAAACAAAGTCTAGACCTTAATTCCATATAAAAATATAACAAGAAAACAAGGTTCCAGAGTATCCAAACCTCTTTGAACGTCTTAACGAACATCTTCTTCACACCGCCAATCCGTCTAACGATTCCTTTTGCGTTTCGGGAACAAAAGGTCTTAAAAAAGCATTCACGCACTCATTAGGGCGCGTTCACAAAGTGCCATTGATATCTGTGTCCATTAAGAATTACCCGAGATTAACCCAAATGCACGTAATTGTGACCCGGATGAACTCATAAAACTTGAGAAATTATCACACCCAACGAGGAAGCAGAACCAGCAGTGTACTCTAACTGCTCATCCGATGGAGGACTTTTCCCACTCAACACACATTTCGAGTCTTCGACTAACACTCGACTCGTGTGGAACGTAAATGTGAACACTACAGCTAATTACCTTGTGAAGATAATGACCAATGTATCTGTAAGAGGAAGTCGCTTGTGACGATCAGCCGTTGGATGATGTGGTGATCATGCATGGTGTACGACGGTAAGGCTGCTTAAACGGTCTTTAAGTGGTCTTCGCCTGACGCTCTCCAGTAGTAGTACCTAGTTGTCAGTCGGACCATAAACTGTAAGTCCAAACCTGAAAATGCACTCAAGCAGACATAGAGATGCCAGGCAAATAATGGTCTTCGCCCATGCTGACGAGGGACTGTCTTGCAATGGAATGAATGTATCTCAAGGCACAATTTATGTTGACAGTAGCTGTCGGTGAACAATCGATACCACTTAGACTCAATTAAAAGTGTAATAAAGTGTAAACAACCTTTCGACAATGGATTGCGTAATATCCGATGCATCGTCGCCGTCGTCGTCTGTGTGTCGTGCCGGCTTGAAGTATGGTTGCGTGTCTCGGCCTCCTCAGCCACTGATGGAATGAAGATCGTAAAATTTGAATTTCTGATCGTAAAAATTGTGTAGCAGAATGGTTAATGTTTGTTTTGTTTGTTGTTGTTCTTCTGCCTTTGCCTTGACGTTTAGTCGTCAAGATTGTTGCCTTTTGCCTTCTTTCAGTTTCGGGAGGGGAATTCAGAGACAAATTAATGATTGCAGTTGATTGGTTTTATATGTTGTTTTGTTTAGTTATTTTTATTAGATACAACAACACGCTTGAGGGTTCGTTTTATGGCGACAAATGAAAACAAATAATTTATTGTTCAAGAAGAAGGGAATAGGAAGATGAAGTGTCAACAATATACAACGATTGACATGAGAAACAGGTTTAAGCGTTCGGCAGAATTTTGTCTGCCATTTGAGTCGGCTAAATTAATGATTTTTTTTTGCTTTTTGATTTTTTTTTGCTGATTTGTTACTGGCAATTTCGTCATTGTATCTTTTGACTTAGCAGCATGGTATCCAACAGGTTTCTGAAGCAGTGACGTTCGACCGAAACTATTTCAGTGCTCAAAGTGTTGTTCTTTAAGAAAAATCGTGTGTAAAGATAGAGATATGAGGGAAGTTGCGAAATAACTTGTTATAGGCAAATTATCTAACAAGATATTTATTAGATAACAAGTTTGGTGGTTACTTAAAATAACCAATATTAAAATTTCATTGAAAGTTAGTAAAAGAACTGTGAAATTATTTTAGCAGTATTCACAATGTATTTGTACCGTAAATGGATAAGTTTGTTAGGTAGATCTTGACTCATCATCGCATCGTAGTATTACTCATTTGGACCAGGAGAAGCTCGAAAATCAACAAGCAAGCACCACCTTAAAATGGCGCCCAACGTGTGTTTTTTGCGGTGGGAAGGAAAACTTGACAAGGAAATTGATGACGACTGTAAGACAGACGGGACAATTTGGAAGACAGTGAACCTCTTCCGCAGGAAGCAAAGGTAGGTCTAATGTGGTGAAGTCGTCTTTACAGGCCATTTCCCTAACAAACGAGTTGGACCACTCAAAATATTGGGTTCAGAGTGGTGGCGAGAGGTGGGCTATCTTTCTAAGGTGGAACCAGTGGAAGAGCCAATTGCCCAGCAGAAACAAGACAAAAACGACAACAGACTCTCCAGGCTAGACCTACCTTTTGGTGTATCCAACCCCGAGTCTTGATGGGAGAGGTACATAGTACCGAACTGTATGGGCTGTACAGCGACACCAATCTGGCCAGAAGCGTATAAGAATACAAGGACTACGATGGCCACCTCTAGAGCGGATGGACAGGACACCCTTGCCCGGAAAGTTTTCGAATCCACACCGCAGATGCACCACAGTAGATGAGCACCGAGACTCAGGTGGCGCACGCAAGTGAAAGGAGACCTCACCAAACTTTCTGAGCAATACTGGAGACTGCTGAAGCTGCTTGGCGAAGCTTTATGGTTGAGGTCCATGTCCACCCCGGGCTGTAGGTTCACCTAAAGTAAGTGAGTAACCTCGACCCTTGATAGGACTAGAAGAGACCGCGCTAGTTGCAAGACTTATAGCTCGACAACCGACTTTGATGACTCATGATCCCAGATCCAGTGAAAGAACACCTACAGTGGCGACTCTTGATCAAAGAATAAAACCAGCCCCCAGGGACAAAAAGATCCACAGGGCAAACGTGAGCCCAGAACTTCTCATTGAAGAGCACAAGTGGGCAAACGTCCAGGTATACGATGGCAAAAAGTTTGCTTTTAGAGTACCCTGCCAGAAAAGGCTCATCTCATCTAGCTAACTCCTATTTGCCGGCAGAAAATTGCTGGAAGACGGGCAGAAAGTTCCACAACTAGACTTCCCAGCCAGTTAAGCCTGGCCTTAGACTAATTTGAGACATATACACGGCAGCCGTACAACCGGCACCGGTAGATCCGTCGTTTGTATGGCCAACCAGGGACGGTTTTTTTTTTGCAGGAGTGAACTAGCACATAAGAACGTTTTCCCAATGACCGGGTTGCCGGTGCTGTTCTGCTGGCTACCGAGTATGTGTGTAATGGGTCTTAGACAAGCGACATCGTTTGCCGGGTAACATTGATTCATTTTGGAACCCTTACACGCGACACAGTGGTCTGCGTCTATAAGTCTTTGCTTTTCGGAATAGCAAAGACGAAGGGTTCTTGAAGACTCTAGGGCGTAGGGAAGTAAGAATTGGCCACACCCCTTCAAACCGATATTCGTCTCATGTTATTGGCCTGTTTTTACTGTGTTCAATGAAACCTACAAACACAAATACGAAAAGTGACAGAAAATCATCCGAGTCCAAGGCTTGATCGGAACAGCTCTGACGTATCCAAGGTCTTGAATTAAGAACTCGAAGCGAGGGACTTATACTGATAAGACTGCTTTCGCAACAAGTTATACCAGTGCAAGAAAGCAAGAGTCTAACTCTCAACCATTTCGTCAAAAGAGAGGGCTGACAACACTCTGTCAGCGGCGGATTTCTAAGTGAACACAGGGGTAATACTGCGGACGAGATAATGATGTTTAGGTAAGGTGGTTAGGTGAGCCTTACACTTCAGCGTTAAGATTCTCCCGATCCTTTGGCCAAAGCACAAGTAGGTCATTTAGTTTAGTTTAATTGGTTAGTATAATCCTAAAACTCATGTTCGAAAGGTTTCTCAGATCCTCGCGAAGGTGAGAGGGTGAAACAACTTGTCTTTCCCGATACACTAACCACTGCACCACCGTGGCCAGGCCTAGAAGAACTACACCATTTTTGGTTGCTGTACAGGCGGTGCGGTGTTTCGAAGTCAACCAACAGAACTCTTTCATTAATTAAAAAGCTAACCGAACGTATCGTTGCTTAAGTTGGGGAGCGACCCCTCTTTGAAATATGTCACATAATGTCTTCGTGGCCCTGAAGCCTGTCAAAATTACCCTTTATTTACGACCGCTTATAAGTCACCCTGTGGGCATAGGGCTCTATAATTTTGAACCCGAAAGGGCCTTAGAAAAGCCTATGAAATTTTGTAATTAGGAAGCACAAGAAATTTTTTTTTACTTATACGGTGAAATGGCGCAGTCGGCATGAAGACTGAGTGACGACTTACTTGCATAGTCTTTTTTGGATGAAAGACGTAAGGTTCGTCTTACGAATAGGTAATTCATTTCGTTTGTCTATTTTGCTCCATGCTTAATTTTTACCAGAAAGACCAAGAACTAAGACTAAGACTAAGAACTTCCTCTGAAGATGCAATTTATGTGGCCTTTTGTGATGGGCATGCCAACACGGGCTACAGTCTAAGTCATCGAGTCAACGAGTTTCCTCGTAGTCGAAAATGACGCAAGTATTTGTAAACAGTTTAATTGTTTAAACAGAAAATGGCGCAGTCGGAAAGCTAAGTCATCATCCGGGAAAGCTATAAGGAAAATGCAAATTAATGCTTTTTCTAATATCTGCGAAAGTACCCTCGGTTATAAGTTAAACTGAGAGCAAGGAACTTGACGCAAGGTTTAACGAAAAATGGCGCAGTTGATAAGGTAATTTATCAGGTAATTTATCACCTGGAATGCTATAAAATGGCACAGTCGACAAGGTAATAAGTAATGAACTGAAGTGCTATAGTTCTTAATCTGATATCCTAATAAGTTATGAATAAACCAGAATACAATTTCGGATCCTTCTACAATGCCACTGCAGGTAACGCAAAATTAAAAGCAATGAATTCGTTTCAACAGAAAATGGCGCAGTCGATAAGGTAATTAATCACCTGGAATGCTATAAAATGGTACAGTCGACAAGGTAAGTAAAGTAATCAACTGGAGTGCCAAAAATTTTTTTACAGGGGAACACATTTTCAAAACTTCGGAAACGATGCTGTTGGTAGAGTAAAAATGAAAGCTAGGAACTTGTTTAATAAGCAAATGGCGCAGTCGTTGAAGTAAATTATCACCTGCAAAACTATAATTTTGAATGCAGTAGAACGAATTTTCGGATAGTCACATCTAGGTTAGGTCAAAATGAAAGCAAGGAACATATTTAATAACGGAAAATGGCGGCGCAGTCGGTAAAGTAAAGCCAAATTATGATGTTAACTTACGAAAAATTTAATGAGTATAACTTTGTAAAAAAAAATACACCGAAAAATTGTTAGACTTATGGGCCAAACCCCATTCCAGAGCTGTGAAATTAGGAAATTTTTTTTTAATGATTAAAAGTGTTTTCTTGTATTATTTAGGAATAGCAGCGAGTTTGAAAGTTTCTCAACAGTTTACAAATGCTTTAAGACGGCAAATCACTATTTTGTTGCATCGATAAATTTGTTAGATCAGCGTCTAACATTACAGATTTAGCAGTGTTGTCTCAAAAAATATATTTTTTGTGTTGTGTCATACTAGATATCTACCCCTGTTGTTTTGCAATGCCCAAAACTACATAAGGTCTAAGCGACAAGGGATCAACTACATGTGCTACCACACCCTTAACACTACTTCGGCTGACACATTCATCCACAATTAGCAAGCTACACCGTTTTCACAAAACTAATTCAAGCGTGTTTCCAAAAATGCGGTTAACCCATATGACCCTAAACCGTATCCCATTTCTCGAACAAGTCACACAATAAAGGTTTCCATTCAAAAACAGAATGTTTTAAATAAAACTCCTCTTACCTTATCCTTTGTGACATTCTCACATGACAAAGGCTGGACAAGTGATACTTTTCCATCGGATATTCTAATAAAATTCGGTGGTGGTGCTACATCCTGTAATTCCTCCTTGTCATCCTCCTCGGCTTTCATATCAATTTGTCTGAAAGAAAAGAAAAGAAAAAAAAAGAACAATTTTTAATACGATTCATTCAAGTCATGTGGCACAACTCAGCATCAGCAAGAATGCTTGCAGAGCCTAAGAAATTTAGGTCACCGTTTTGCCGTTCTTAATCCGAAATGAAGACCAGAAAAACGACAAAGACGCGTACGTTTCAGATTCACTCGACAAGGCGCTATTCTTTTAGTGACGTTTTTTTATAATTTTTTAATGACACGGCTCATTCTCGCCAGGAACCTTGCAACTTGGCATGGCGCAAACTGAATGGAGATGGAGTTGGAGCATGGCATGGCACGGCCTCGCCCGATCCCCTCAGGCAGCAGCGAAGTAATGGAACTCATGCCAGGCATCAGGCTGTCTACCAAGCCAGCATAAATAAAGTCAACCCAAGCAGATGGAATAATAAATGAAAGTCGACGAGAAAAGAATCCAATATCTCGCGGCATAAAGGTAGACAGACGTTAATCTAAAGTCATCCAGATGGTGGAACGCCTACGTTCGAGCGACTATAGTGGCCGACTGGTGTATGTTTAAGGCCACGGAGGGAGAGAGTGCTGTGTGGCACACTCAGATTCACGATGCAGTCTAGAGAGATGTGTTTTCAACGCACCATATACCTAGAAGCAGCCTCCTACAGTCGCGGCAGGAAACTGGCCCAGAATGCATGAATGAAATTGAAATTTGGATTTTAATTGAGAATCTCGTCTCGCGTTTATGTTGAGATGTTGAAGGTGGTGACGTTTTTTTTTCTGCGTTCAATTAAAACGCATTTGCCTGGTTTAATGGCGAAAGAATGAGGAAATTCAAAAATAATTAGAGACTCAAGCTCGAGCATTAAGGACGTGATGAGGGAATTTTTGCAGTGAGAGTTGAGTTGATGGGCATGTTTTGCATTTTGTAGGCAAATGTAGCAAGGAAGGCTCATTCATGGTGTAGGTACAATGTATGCAAAAAGAGCTTATGGAACCTTGTGGTTCACGAAAATTATGGAAAAATGACTTGAGAAAAACGCAGCATTAATTGTACGAATTGTTTAGTAATTTATCGTTGCTCTTTCGTACTTAAGTTGAACGTTTAATGGGATTGCGTCATTGAAACTTGATAAATTTTAAGCGAAGATGATATGGAATTCTTTAAAAAAAAGTAGGCGCTGTTAGAACACTTGCTTTAAGGCAGCTTTTGTTTTGTAAAGTCGACTTTTAGAAGTGAAAGAATTCTTTAGCTAACAGAATCAGGAGATGGAAACGCGTTAATATTTGACAAGTATCAATTTCAAGAGCCATCCATATATCTCTTAAACAGGTGGTGGTATCAGTTAAAGAACTTCTCTAAGTCCCGCCTGGGGATTGCGCCTGATGGCCGTTTCACATTCAGCGCGAGAGCGTCAAACCAGAGCGGTAGCGACAACAAGAGACCAGAGAAATCGTTTGTTAATACACAATGAAAGCGAGACATCGCGACGACTGTTTTGACTGTACAGTGAAAAAACTAAACAAATTTCAAAAATTTTGTCGACTTTAGTGCAAATGTATGGTTTATATTTCACAATAAGTATTAACTTCGAGAAAAAAGAACGTCCTAACTCACAACAGCGAATGACAGAATAATCGTCGACCTCGGCGAGGGTTTTTCAATTTTTCGAAAAGGCCGGCGTGCGACACAGTTATAACGCCGGTATTGTGAACCACCCCATACATTGCCATTGATTGAAATTCATTTGATACCTCGCCCGAGGACCTCGCTCGCTCTCTCGCTCTTTATGTGAAACAGCCATGAGTCTCTTGAGTTGGTGGCCAGTTTAAGGACCATTTAGCCGTTCTCGCTCCGCGACCCTTGTAGAGGATAAGCGACATAATAGAAAATTATGATGATCCGGATTAAAAACGTTTGAAATACATAAATATTTTGAAACTAGAAATTACACATTTGGTCTGAGCGAATGAGAGAAGAAGGAGTCGCAACACCGAGCAAAAATACACAACGTAAAAGTACGAAACTTTGATTGTGCGTTTTGAATAATGTTTGAAAAATCGCACATTGTAAAATGCTGATGTTACTGTTATTTTTTTGACATTTTATAATTAGTGCGCAAGCGCAAATTTCGAAAAGGGCGTGGTCCAACCGCCCCTTATTACAAACTGTCAATATTAACAGATATTTCCATGTTACGCTTAAATGTACATAAAAATGATATTACATTTTTCTAGAAAATTTTAGGTTTTTCTTAAATTCTGCCTCCAAATGTGGGCGTGGCTAAATGTCTTGTATGACCAAAAAGTGTTTTTTGTATTAAATATTAAGCAACATTTTTTTTTATTTGGAGCAAAAATATTTGAAAATTATATTTGAAAAATGTAAGCCACGCCCACTCGAGGAAGTTTACCAATGAACTTCTTCTCTTTTGAATCTAACATTTATAAGGAGGTGCTAAATGTTAAATTTCAGCCTTTTAAGACGTCTTACAGTTTTGAAAGTTCTGGAGGTAGTTGCACACTTGGACCGATTATGGGCGGTCCAAATTTTTACACTTGTACTGCTTCGCATGACGTGGAGTTTAAGTACGAAATTTCACTTTCAAAATTTAAGACCTAAAAATATGTGTCATTTTGTTTTATTTTTTCATTTTTCGGAGGTTGCTACTATCCGATAGAGCACTCAGACACAACTACTGGTCCATTGTACTACCACGCAGACACAACTACTGGTCTATTGTGCTACCACGCTTCAGTGATGAAGAGCTTAGGTGTTCGGCACTTACCACGTCAGCCCCAAAGATCCGCCACCTGATGCGAGCAAAGGCAGGACAACTACATAGGAAATGTTCCGCTGTATCGTTGTCCTCTCCACAGGTAGGAAGCTTGGTAGCCCGTACAGACTCCTACAAGAATTCTGCAATCGATTCTCCTGAGGGATAGAAGAAAAGACGCTGACCCCTCGCAGATATCCGGGCCTAGTCGTTTAGTCTGCCTGCACACATAGCAGTCACGCCAACGAGCCCTGTGCTCACGAGAAACCCAAGTATCAATGGCAGACGTGACAACAGATACAGGCAGGCCTAAGGCAGGTTCGGGTCCTGAGAAAACCTTTTCTGAGCCTAGTCTGGCAAGCTCATCAGAGATCTCATTTCCCTGTATACCAGTGTGACCTGGAACCATACAAGATTCACTGCATTTAGCCTTCCGACTAAGTTCAACGAATACTTAAGTTCGCGCACTATCTCGGACGAGGTTAAGCAACGCATTTAGAGCGGCTTGGCTGTCACTGCAAACGCATATGCTTCTCACCCTGCACCCATTAGTCGCAATATAGCGTATAGCCATCAGGATAGCGAAAATCTCCGCTTGGAAGACAGACGCATATTTACCTAAGGGATAGTGGGGTCTAATGTTCTCGCTTCCCACAAAGACTCCAGCACCAGACCCCTGTCCGGTTTTGGAGCCATCCGTGAAAATACGATGGCATTCTTTCCCTGGCTCAGAGTCATTCCATTACCTGAGGAAAGTCGACTTTGTAGTTTTGTCGCAAAAGGATTTTTGGGGTCATTGCGTCAGAGCGTGTTCGTCATAACGTTCTGGCGGTTAGCACTCAAAGGTATTATAAGCATCACCAGACAGATGCCAATCAGTGCCTTGCCTACCCTATTCCTACAACATCCAACGCACAAAATAGTAAATTCACTTAAATAAGTATTCTACGTGCCATTTTTAATCATCAGCTACAAAAAATAGGAAGAAGTGTTCAAAATACGTAAAGAAAAACTATTGAGGTGACCGATAGCTTAACGTTCTTCAAAATTCCAAATACCAAAACCCACCTCTCTTTAAGCGAAAGATGGTTTTCAGCGTACACCCCCTGACAAATATATAAAGGGGGGAGGTTCATCAGATCATCTAGAGCAGAGCCCGGCGTACTAGGGAAGGCCCCTGTGCAGCCAAGACAAGCCGTTCTTTGGAGTTTGGAAAAAGAGGCAGTAACACGTTTCCGCGAAAGCCTGTTCCACCAAACAACCAATGCATATGAGAGGAGTGGTCTTACCATGGCCGTATAGATCCAGAGGACCCTTTTCAGAGATAGGCCCCTCTACACTGCCAGAAAGTAGACAGTGCTTATTCGGTTTTGGATTCAACATGCTTGGACCAAAGAAGTTTTCTATCAAGATTATTCCCAAATATTTGACTTTATCGGATATCGGTATAGTGACACATGTGGCATATAAACGGATGGACGGACGGACCGGACGTAGCTTATTCGATTCAGAATTTGGTCGCGATCATATGGCCTTAGGATCTTTGGGGTCTACCATTATTATTTCACCGTATTACAAACTATGTGACAAACTTAATATACCTCCTATCCTATGGGATGGGGTATAAAAAAAATCCAGAAGCATCTAGCTTACGGTGAGCGGCTTTCTGATCGACGTCGCTTTCACTTACTTTCTTTATTACAAGGAACTAAACCTTTTGATATTCATAAATATAGGAATCATTTCCTTAACAGTGTACCGTAAAAACACTTTTGCCCGTGTGTCCTCCCTTTCATTCCCTTTTTAAGCACAATTAAACCTCAAATGGTTGCTTGCTTTCGGTTTGCTTCAAGTATGCTGAGTTTTCTTTGGACCTCCAAGAAAATGCAGACTTGTTACGCTGAGCCTCTTTTCCCTCAAATATCCTGCTTGATACTCATAATAGCTGCTTATATGACGTTAGCGAGACATTCTCAAGCTTAAGACTTACTGGGTGCAGCTGGATTTGAATGAAGGAAAACAGCTACTTGTCAGCACATCTCATTCGATTTTATTTTACAATTTTGTAGTAGAAATTTGTTCACACTTTGCATAGACATGCAAGATTTTAATCGAATTCATAATGGGGGGGTTTTTTATGAGAACAACAAGGTCTGTTTTAGTGTTTTTTGTGTGATTCATTGTTAGATGATTGCTCATTATCTACATTAATGCAGAGCGGTTCTCAGACAGAGAAATTAATTGATGAAGTAAGTGTCATGCATGGATGCATTAGACGCAGTCAATTCTAGTGTCTTGCTTGTGTAGGTACGCTCATGTGACAAGGCTGTTCTTTAAAAATACGACGCTTTTCTAAACATTGAAATACAACAAACGTGCCGATGGCACAGCACAGTACACTCGACATATTGGCGCTGACGTAACACCAAGATGACGGTAACGGGTCATAATTCTGCTCTTTAAAATTTCGTTAAATTATATATTTACTTTCAAAATTCTACTTTCAAAATTTTGCTTTTCCAAAATTTTGCTTACCCAAAATTCTGCTTTTCAAAATTTTGCTTTTCCAAAATTTTGCTTACCCAAAATTCTGCTTTTCAAAATTCTTCTTTTCAAAATTCTACTTTTCAAAATTTTGCTTTTCCAAAATTTTGCTTACCCAAAATTCTGCTTTTCAAAATTCTTCTTTTCAAAATTCTGCTTTTTAGAATTCTGACTTACGCAATAAAATTTAGGCAAGCCTTTGACTTTTTTGAAGTAAATGAAAAGGTGAAAAAAGAAACAGGCAGGGGATTGCCAATACTCTGTCGCTTTGCTGAAAAGTTGCGTTTGCAAAATTTTGAAAACAAGAATTTTAAAAAGCAGAATTTGGACCCCTGCCCTAATATAATATGACTTTGTTTGTGGAATGGAGCAATAATAAGCTACACCGGGACATGATCATGCTTTCCCTTATTTCCTTAAACGATGTCTTATCTAATTTTCACGATGTACTCGATAGCCTAAGTTTTTTATATCTCAGTTACTCACACCTGATGCCCTTCCAAAGGTTAAGGGCGGTTTGTGTAAAGTATTTTGGCAACAAAATCTTTTCAAGGCCCGTAGATTAGCATTATATGCTGTCTTAAAAGATGAATTTACCCGTTTGAAATTTTTAAACGATGTTTCCAAACCGACACTGAAGTTAGTTGCGTCACGTACTTAAGGTTGCGTTGCAGTTCAGGGTGGACCTGGGCCTAAGTCCACAAGCTTCGCCAGGCAGCTTTTTTTCACGTTCAACGCGTAGAGTTTCCCTTCTACTTGCGCAGGCCTCCTGAGTCACGGTGCTTCTCTACTGCACCGTGTCTCCACAAGGTGGAACAATCTTTTCCCGGGTCGGGAAGTAAGCGAGTAATTATCCTATGTTTAAAAGATTGTGCCTCTGGTGTTGGCGCGGGAGTTCTGCACAATTCTGTAAGGCATCTAAGATGTCACATTACATCGCGTCGACTTGTTTGAATCCTTTTAGAGATCGAAGGGGTTGATTTTGATTCATGTTCTCGCGATCCTTTTTTTCCTTAAATAATTCCTCGATGAAAATCTTCGAATCCACCCCGCAGGGACGGCGCAGTAAAGGAGCACCGAAACTCAGGTAGCGCACGAAAGTGGAGAAGGGGACCTCAGCCAACTTCGCGTGCGAAACTGGAGACGGCTAGCTAGAGGCGAAGCTTGGCGAAGCTGGCTGGCGAAGCTTGTTGGATGAGGTCCAACCCGGACTGTAGCGCCACCTTAAGTAAGTAAGTAATTCCTCGATGTAATTTCGTTTAGGTACCTAAGTCCAATTATTCTGAGCAAGCGACCATGAACTTTAACAAATTGAACGGTACCGCTCTCATATCGCACCTATTCAAACCAAAAAACTGTAGCATTTATTTACCCACCGAAAAACTGGCATTCGTTTGTCATCAATTTAATCTAATCAAATGGCCAAATTAGTTTGCCAAAAATCACCGGACGACTAAGTTCATCGTTAATTTGCGTTTACAAACTCCCATTGTTCGTTTGACATCCGAACAACGCAACGAGATCCGTTCAGAGAAACCAACAAAGCTTATCCCGATACAGATCGTGCGCGTCAGGTGCGCTGACGGCGAAACAATCACATTTTCCATTATACAGACATTTTTTTCGTCAACTATTTTTTCTAATGTTTAATCAATTTGACAATTATTATACTCAATCACTGGCCGGCACTGAAGCGTGCGAAATTAATTTAATTACCCTTGTGGGTTTTGAAGTTCACTATAAAGCCGGCGGCGAACGTGTCAACAGCATCAGTTCGAATTTACAGCTCAAAGTGTCTGGAAAATGAATCGTTTTGGAATATTTAATGCACTGATTGCAATCGGCTTGGTAGGTTCTACCCGATGAACAGCTCGTGTTGTGAAGTTAATTCGAAGTTCTTTTCGTTATTCTACTTATTTAAGGTGGCATCTTTGTGCGTCGCCGATGATAAGCCTGAATGCCAGAACCATCCGGAAAGAATTGTAAGTATCAGTCGGGATGCCCGATCGACACATGCTCTGGGTCTTATCATGCAGTGTTTTTTTGCAGGACTTGAAGGAGTGCTGTCCCCATCAGTCATTGATTACAAAGGAAATTGAGGAAAAGTGCAAGAAGGCCGGCAATGGTGACGATGACGATAAGAAAGGAGGACGTGGACGTCACTTCTGCTTCATGGAATGCGCCTTAAATGAAACTGGCATCATGAATGGTCAAGATGTCGATAAGGCCAAATTGGAAGCCTATGTGACAACAGTCTTAAGCGAGAATGCAGATTTGGTTCCGATCGTTGTGGAAGCCTTCGAGAACTGTGTCGAAAAAGGTAAGTTGAACAAGCGACAATAGCATAAGTCAGATGACGGAGGGTTTTTACAGGCAAGGAAATGCGTGCCAAGATGGAAGCAAGTGGTTCCACACCACCACCACTCCCAGCTGGTGAATGTAAGCCATGTTCGATGATGCTCATGAAGTGCACACAAATGGAAACGATGTTCAACTGCCCTGAGGGCCTATGGAAAAATGATGAAAACTGCAACAAGAACCGAGATTTCTTCAAGGAATGCCGTCCACCACACCACCATCATCATCATCCCCATCACTGATGAGAAAACTAATATCGAAGGGAAATCAAGTCGCTGCAAATTGTGTAACGTGTTATAAGCACAAAAATTGTTCTAATTTAGGGAAGGGGTTGTATTAAAACTTTAAAGCAAATTCAATAGTGTTTTCAACTGCGGCGTAGAACAAGGGAAAACAAAGACAGCAAACAGTGAAGGGCTGATCACAATGCGTAACTGAAGCTTGGAGTGTGGAGTGCCGCTTATATCAATCGGATCAGTGAAGCTGCGCAGGAGAATACAAGTTTGACATGTGTCAAAAAAATCTAAGGATAGAGTCTTAAATCAAAGGAGGAAAAGAAAAGTAAGTATATGTTCTTCCTTGAAGCTTTTCTCACTTTTGACTAAACTCAGACAAATTTCATGCGTATGAAGTTTAGTAATTTCAACTACAGATGACGCTTATTCAGCTCCAGCTACACATTCTTCTGTGCCCTTAAGTTGCCTTCTTATTTCCAGTCATCTAATGAGTGCTTCTAGTAGTATAAGAATTCTAACTTATATCCTCTTAGGGCCTGTTTAAAAAATTCTGAACAGGATGCCATGTTTTACCATTTTTGTTTTTACTTCACTTCTTGTGCAATATTTTACTTGTTTTTGTGCTTACAACTATTTCGTTTAATGTTTTCCGGGAGAGAATAAACAACATTCCATTTCATTTTAAAAAAGTTCACTGAAGCGGGTCAAAACAGCGTGCGACAAATATAACAATTGAAAAGCGAAAATTAACGATAATTGTAATTGCTCGAACTTTTACTGATTGCTTTGCTCATTAACTTTGAACATGAACAGAGAGCTTTGTTTACTTCTAGCCTCTAGTACAGGGAGTATTAGTTTATGTTTGATTCACAGATTGTAGCACAGAGGAATATCGTGTGAACCGATAAGTTAACTTAAGAACGAGGGAGGAAAAACTATATTAAAACATGTTTTCAGCAACTAAATTTTTCATTTTTCCCAAACAAAAAAATTATTCCATACGATTCCAAATTAAAAACCTTTTTTTTTAAGTAATAAGATATTTTCTAAGCTCTTAACGATCCCTATAAACATGGTGGTGCTTGAGACGACCAAAAAAACATTTGTTTGCTTCAAGTAAATATTTTTGCATTTTCGTAAAAGAACAAAGAAAACGATTTCATATAAAAAGAGACTTAATTTTTCCGAAAATGCTCCTAAAAGAACTTTATTTATTTCCAACAAATGCCTTGATGCCTTGTTGCAAGCAAACCCCAACATTAAAATTTTACTGCAAACACCGAAATGTTTGTTTGCAAAAGCAAACTTGCATGCCTTTTCCTTCAAATAATCCCTTTTTTCTAATCTCTAAACGATCACTATTAAAAACCACCACAAACATTGTGGTGTTTGAGACGAACAAGAAAAACATTTTTTTGCTTCCAGAAAATATTTTTGCATTTTCGTAGAAAAACAGAGAAAACGATTCCATACAAAAAGAGACTTAATTTTTCCGAAAAACTCCTAAAACAACTTGATTTATTTCAAACAAATGCATTGCATTAGATAGGCATCTATACACGAACATTAAAATGTTACTGTAAACACCGAAATGTATGCAAAAATGAACTTGCAAGCCTTTTTTTCAAATAATACTCTTTTTTCTAAGCTCTAAACGATCGCTATAAACGCTGTGGTGTTTGAGACGAACAAGAAAAACATTTCGTTTGTTTCCAGGAAATATTTTTGCATCTTCGTAGAAGAAACCGTCTGAAAACTTAAGCGATAGGTTCATGTATTGCTTGCAAAGAACATCTTCATTTTATTATAGGTAAGGTAAGGTTGATGGATGCCCTTGTTACAATAGTCACGACTCACTTAGACCAGCAGTTGGGTCCATTGTGTCCATTTGGGACCCAACTGCTGGTCCTTCTAACCTCCTTAGCACCTGCAACGAAAACAGAAATGAGCCGCTGTTAGAGGAATTATTTAGATCTTCGAGCACGTTGAAGGAGTAACTGCCGAGGGTACTACGCCTGATGCTATTTAGGGCTTGGCATTCGCGAAGCAGGTGACGAAAAGAATCAATTTCTTCAACGTCCCTGCAGCTTCGCAGTAATCGTTATGCGGTATACCTAGCCGCTCAGCGTGTACACCCACAGCGAAGTACCTCGTGAGAATTCCCGTGAGTACTCGGATATCCTTGGGTCTACTCAAGGATTCTGTTTCTGTCCTGCGTGCTATAGAACTCAGCGGAATTCTTATAGATTCAAGGGCTAGAGATGGATTTATCCCTGACTCATATCTCGCAAGCTTGACTGCTTCTTCGTTTGCCGGGATATCGGTGTGACCTGGCACCCAGCACATAGCTAAATTGTTGCCAAGTGATAACTCTTCCAGAATTTACCTGCATAGTTTCACAGCCCTTGATTTCACGACATCTGATTCCATGACTTTAATTGCCGCTTGGCTGTCAGAGTATATGGTGATGGTCTTGTTAACGGGGCTGTGTTTCTTTAGCTCAGTAGCAGCTTGGCTTATGGCTGCCAGCTCCGCATGAAAAATGCTGCAATCATCAATGATCCAAAAGATTTGCTTAGTCCCAGAGCTTAAAAGAAGATGGCCTGCTCCGACTTCCATCTTAGAGCCGTCAGTACATACGGTGATCTCGGCATCTGCTGTGATGGTCTTTTCTTCGTATTTACATCTTTCAGGTATTCTGGTAGCAAATATCCTCTTACATAATCTTGACATAAGCATCTATTTCAATTCGTTTTTTATGGTTGAAGCTAAATAAAAGCGCACCAGTCCGACTTTTTACAGCAAAATGAAAAACCCAACCCATTCAATCGTAGGTAATACATTGTAGCACAAGGTCTAATTAAACTATAATCAGGAGAAATTGAACACATTAAAACCCTCCAACACATCCTTGTTTAGTGCGCCACCCGGAATAATTAGAAAATAACATTTCAAAAAAAGGCAACTAAAAAGGGATATAATCCTTACAATTCGTATCCCTTGTTCAGCGAAATAAAACCGTCATTGCAGTTGACCTTTTTTTGGCATCAGAGAAGTATGTACTTGCTTAAGTTAGGGAATAACTAAAGGATATAATTTCAAATTAAGGCGATAAAGATTTTTTGTCAAAAAAATTCTTCGTTCTTCGTACTCCTTTGGAATAATTATGATTCGCCCAGCAGCGGATACAGATAATTGAGGTGATTAATTAAAAAAGGTGATTAACTGAAAATTAGATTAATCTCAGAAAAAAAGAATTAAAAAGGATGTTAAGGATTGACAAAAGCCGTGAGGTACGCGGCACAAAGCACTCTTGTAAGTGGTGCATTAAGGTAAGCACTTTTGAAATGCAACAACTGGCGTAACCCCATACTCTTGACAACTGACGTAATACCTGCTAAAACGCTCGGGCGAGTGCATGTAACCTTGTGGGAACCCAATACCCGATCGATATCTTTTCAGAGGCCGCATAATAAACTTCACTCAAATATCTACCTGCCGGCAAATTGTTTTATCTTTTCCGAACATAAATCAACTCCACTATCCTCAAAATTCGACCAGCTGCAGGCAAAAGTCAAAAGGCTTTGCCCTGGTGTACCGCTCACTCAACAACTGTGTCATGTTTCACACGTTGTCCACCCAAGTACTCGCTGCACTCTCGCGATACCCACCTGCATTGTATGTTCTGTCCTGTTCATTAAGAGCCGAAACAAAAGTTTGATAAATTTTCGGTCGACTTCCACTGACAGATCATATCAGCAGAACTGTCAAATGGAAAAATGAGCTCGTATCAGTGAAACAAATGTCAACCGCCATAATGCAAGCATAAATCAACATTAATCCGGTAACTCAATACCGGAATGCCAAACAAAAGTCAGGCCAACAACGTAAAAAGAACATAAAGCTGGTTCCGCACTTACTCTTTGTTTGTTTTTGCGAAATCTGTCTTAACCATCAGTGGAATAGCAGCAATTCGTGTCCATGCGCTGCTGACTCACAAATGAAGATCGGTCGGAGATCACCATGCAACTGCTGGTCATGATCGCAGATGAGCCAAAGATTTCGAAAATAGTATCAAAGGGAAAACAGCTTTGCCCTCTTTTGCTACTTCGGTTTCCTTTGTATGTCAATCAGTGATTCGCGCAACGCGATGAGTAATAAATTGATCAGAGCAATCTATAGATACGGCGGCGGACGGACAAGCCGATCTAGCCTCCTGGGGTGTGGTGTAACTCGAACGCCTTGACCTTTTCAATTGGCGTTCATCACCCTCTGACGCGACTGAATGATAGATACTCGTACAGTTGGCTGGTTGTGCAGACACCATTATACACCGTGAATGCCCCTTGCAACGTTGCTGTTGAGTGGAAATTAATTGCTTCATGTTTTTTGGGATGAAGGGAGGTATAGGAACGGCTTTGGAATGGGTCAGTTTTGTATGTTTGTAAACCGGTCTGATGTGGCACAATGGTATATCTAATGGCCTGAGCTAGTCTGGTGCCCACAAATCAGATTAAGGATGCGTAGGTGGATTTTTGTTGGTCCAAAACTATTTTCCTATTGTGGACTGCTAAAAGCCAATTGTCAACAAATTTTGAATCGGCCAACACACGACGAGGTCGCTTTTAGCAAGTTGGGGCAACAAATTTGAAAGTAAAGTTGTGTTTTTTACTGCGTGGTGCATGGCGAATGGCGATGTTTTAACGCCTAAGTACACACATTCTGGGATCGTGCGAACTAGTCTGACATTTTCTAATGGACTTCGTAACACTATGTGACACAAGAAGGTTGCAAGGCGCTACAGATAAGATCGAAACAATGCTGCATGAATTGAGTCCTTTTAAAAAAATTTTATTCACTTCAATGTCATGATAAAATTAGGGTTAGAAAGGAGACTGAGGAATCGAATAGAAGATGAAATTTTCTGTGTTAATTCTTTAACTTTTTTGTCGAACTCTTTTAAAGCTACTCCTTAGTAATCTGGTTAGCACTAAGGTACATACTACCGACTGCGCCGTGAAGTAAAACTTTAATATGTGCTTTATGGCGCAGTACAACTTAAACTCAGATCTTTAACTCTTTTGCAGACTTTTTTAATTACTTTAACCGCGTTTTCATCTGTTGGTATTCGTTGGGCCTTACCTTGTTGACTGCACCATAACGTAAGATGAGAATATGGTCATTTTAACTTAATACTCCAGCCCGCTTCCACGACTTTTCCTCAACTTCACCAATTGTTCTTTTATGTTTTGGAAATTTTTTCTCTACTGACTGCGCTATAATAATGAACGCTTTACTATGACATCCTTCAACTCTAAGAGCAAATCTTTAACAATGCCAAAACAGCAGATTTTGTCATCGGTAATTGCTGGACTGGTACGACTGCGGATATCCCGACCAGCGCCAAGTAATGGAAATACTGTGAGGAAGTTTGACGTCGGCCGACTACAATCGCAAGAGATCGCCAAGTCCTTCTCCAACCGAGTCTCTCAAAACCTTCTACGAAGTCCTATGCAGCCAGCATCAAGCAACATTGCCAAAATGCCATCAGAGACGCCGCCTCTAAAGTGCTGGGTTTCACACGGCCACCACAACGAAATACCTGGTTTGACGATGAATGCCGGCAAGCACATGCAGCTAAACAGGAAGCATACAAAGCGGCGCTGCACAGAAGGACTAGAGCTGCTCGCGAGCTCTACGAGCAGAGGAGGAGAGAGGAACACCGGCTTCTCCGAAGGAAAAAGGTAGAGCACGAGAAGCGCGCGGTTGAAGAGATAGAGAGATGTTACAACAGGAATGAGGTTAGAAAGTTTTACTAAAGGATCAAAAGGTCCTGCCAAGGATATAAACTTCGAACTGAAGCCTGTAAGGACCATCAAGGGAACATCGTTGTAGAATCGCAGTCGGTGCTGAGGATTTTGGAAAGACCACTTCTGCAGACTGTATAACGGCGAGGACGATCCAAATATCGCTGTCAGGCAGAACGATCCATTCAACCCGGGCGAAGTCGTTACCGACGAAGCATACGAACGATACCGCCTACCCGACCTGGAGGAGGTGAAAGTAGCTGTGTCTAAGCTCAAGTGCAACAAAGCAGCCGGAGCAGACGGCCTAGCTGCCGAACTTTTTAAATCCGCTGGCGATGAGCTGGTTAGGAGCATGCACCAGCTCATCTGCAAGATATGGTCGGAAGAAAGCATGCCCGACGAATGGAACCTCAGCATTGTTTGCCCGATCCTGAAGAAAGGAGACCCTCTGAGTTGTGCCAACTACAGGGGCATAAGTCTTCTTAACATCGCATACAAGATCTTTTCTGCTGTACTGTGTGAACGCCTGAAGCCGTTTGTCAACAATCTGATAGGCACATATCAGTGTGGCTTTAGGCCAGGAAAGTCCACCATCGATCAAATATTCACACGTCGGTAGATCTTGGAGAAAACCCAGGAATTCCAAATCGATACACACCACCTCTTCATCGATTTCAAGGCCGCGTATGACAGCATCTATAGAGACGAGCTATATAGCGCAATGTCTAGTTTTGGCATCCCTGCCGAACTCGTCAGTTTGTGCAGGATGACGATGGAAAACTCACGCTGTTCCGTCAAGGTCGGCAAAGACCTCACCGACCCCTTTGATGTCAAAAAAGGATTTAGACAAGGGGACGCGCTGTCATGCGACTTCTTTAACATCATACTTGAAAGAATTGTGCAGAACTCTTGCGCCAACACCAGAGGTACAATCTTTCAAAAGTCCGTTCAACTACTCGCATACGCAGACGACATTGACATAATCGGTAGAACAAAGCGTGATGTCAGTGAAGCCTTCGTGAGTATTAGGACGGAAGCGGCGAATATGGGTTTAGCAGTCAATGAGGGCAAAACCAAGTATATGCTGTCATCAAGAAAAGACACCCAACATCGACGTCTTGGACAAAACATTACCATCGACAGTTATAATTTTGAGGTAGTTAGGGACTTTGTCTACCCGGGTTTCGCTATAAATTCAGACAATGACACCAGCGCTGAAATCAAACGAAGGATAACTCTTGCCAATCGCTGTTTCTTTGGGCTAAGGAGGCAATTGAGTAGCAAAGCCCTCTCTCGAGCAACTAAAGTGTCCATGTATAAGTCCCTCATTATCCCAGTCCTGCTTTACGGTGCAGAAGCATGGACCCTGTCAAAGGCGGATGAAAACACTTTAGGCTGCTTCGAGAGGAAAATTCTTCGGACGATTTACGGTCCCGTCTGCATAGACGGAGAGTGGAGGAGGAGATATAACATCGAACTGTACGGACTGTACAGCGATACCGACCTAGCCAAAAGAGTCAAAACACAACGTCTACGAAGGCTGGGTCATCTAGAGCGGATGGACACCAACGCCCCGGCCCGGAAAATCTTCGAATCCACACCGCAGGGACGGCGCAGTAGAGGAGCACCAAGACTCAGGTGGCGCACGCAAGTGGAAGGCGACCTTTGCCAACTTCGCGTGCGAAACTGGAGACGGCTAGCTCGAGACAGAGCTGGCTGGCGAAGCTTGTTGGCTGAGGCCCAGGTCCACCCCGGACTGAAGCGCCACCTTAAGTAAGTAAGTAAGTAAGTAATTGCTGGACTTAGTCTTCCAGGGCCAGGAAAACCAAACCTTTGTTTTAAGGAACGTGTCCTCACGGATGCCACAGCGCTTGGTCTGGTCAGTTGGAAGCAGCGTGCCCAAGATAGCACAGGATGGAAGGCTACTGTTAACCGGGTTGAGACCCTCCATCCTCCATGGGTCAGTAAAGGGATATCCTATAAATAAGTAGGACTCTTAACTGACTCCCCGACAATGCAAAATGAAAATTTCGTTTTAATTTTTTACTCAATTTAATTTAAAACTTTAAATTTTTGGTAAACATTGAAGTTTTCTTTACTCACTGTGGATTAATGAAAAATGAGCAAGCAATTAGGATGCTTTGACTTTGAATTTTCAGCTTCAACTTTGTCCGTTTTGCCTAAGCCAGTTGGAAATCCATGAGCCTTACTCTATCGACTGCGCCATAATGTGAGATGAAACCATTCTTTTAGTTTTAAGGCAACATTCTTTTGCTCTGTAGGTCAACTCTTCTTTCACTTCACTAATAGCGTTTTTATCAACTGGCAATCGTTATATTTTATTTCTAGCTACTGTGCCACAATCTTCACCTTTTTTCAAAAACTTTTCTTCATTTTCACCAAATATGCTTTTAATTGATGGCAACCGTTGAGCTCATTCTTTTATTCACTACGGCTTAAAGCGAAATGAGGATAAAATAGATTTTTTCAACTTTGCTTGTTGCTCCTAGATCTGTGAGGAACCTATGAGCTTTACTCTATCGACTGCGCCATTAAGTGGAATGAGTGTTTGATAATTTAATAAAGTTATTGCCTTATTTTTAAGTGAAACACTTTTAATCAACTCTTCAAGGAGCGTCTTTCACTTCTCTTGATTGTTGAAATCAACTTTACATACTGCGCCACAATACGAAACAAAAATTGAACCTCAAGTCTTGATTTTTTGTAACTTAAAGTGAAATAAGGATATAATTAGATTTTTTCTCAACTGTCAATTGCAGTTGCTCCCAAAATGTGTTGGTAATGTATGAGCTTTTCTACCGACTGCGCCATAATGTGAAATATTTGATTATTGAATAATGGAATCATTTGAATTTTAGGAGCTTCTTTTCTTTAGCTCCTCAAACAGGACTGTCTTAGGAGATAAAGAAAAGACGCTTCGTATTCGGTTTTAAAAAGGAGAAGAATTTGTTTAAGTAATTCAATCTAAGGAATAATTTTGGAATAAAAAATTGGAATAATTTTGTATTATTCCAATCTAAGGTAGATACTAAGAGTGTACGTACCTAGTTTAACAGCCCGTGCTTCGGCCCAGAAAGAAAGCGTGTTTGGTAAGATTGTCACGAATTTGCGAAACGGCGAAAGTCAGGGTCAAGGTGACATTCACTGCCAAGTGCCCCGCTGTCTCAGGTCGCATTCGTAAATAACAAGCCCCTTTCTCTTTTAGAAATTATTAAACTACACTTTACTGACTGCTCCAAAATACATGAAAATTTATTTTCGCGTCTCAAAGATGTTCTCAAACTTCAACTTTTTTCGGCATTTATTTCTTGAGATTAACCAATTTCCTTGAGCTTTCCTTTACCGACTGTGCCTCAACGTAAATTGAGACTGTAATTCTCATTACAGTCGATCAAGCCAAGAATTCGTCTACTTTTGGCTTGATCGCTTGAGCTTTTGGTCAGTAAATTGGAATGAGGTATTAAAACCGGACATCAAGCCAAAGAATTAATCTAACAGAATGCAATTTTGATCACGAGTTTTTGGTTATCGCCAGAGTACTTCGCCGGGACTACTGTCCTCCGGGTTTTCTGGCTTAAGAGTCGTGGAGAAACTGCACAGGCCTTTCTCGTAAGGTGTTCGGTATGCTGTTAAGTTGTGCTTCAAAATCCTGGATAAACTCTTATAACTCTTCAATGGGCAACGTTACAACAATCGACTGCGCCAATAAAAGAGAGAATCAATTTGGTAGTGCTTGTCTTAGACAAAATTTATTATTAAATAAAACGTTCGCTGTACAAAAAAACAGACAATCCCTTTAGTGAAGAGACCCGGGCCGAAAGCCAAGCCGAATTAAGAGATCTGCTAGCCGTCTACTCAGGATCCCAGGGTATTCAAGGCTGCAGAGACTTACAACCATAACAATTCTTGTTACGAACACATCAGGTACTGTTTTTGTTTATGTTTTGCTTCGATACATTTTTTTATCACATTACGTACAGCCAGGCAGTGAGGGATCTAATCGACTGCGCCAATAAGCCGAAATTTCATATAAGTCTGCTTAAAAAAGAATTTAATATTGGATGCATGTTTCGAGTTAATCTCTAATCGGAACTAAACCAGAGGTGACTATAGGAAGACTTAGGTCAAGAATCAAGGATACTTGTCAAGTTTAGCTGGTTATTCCGTTTTTTTGCTCCTAGACTGTGTTTTGGTTGATGTCACCAACGGCCACGTTGCACTTGAATAAAGTACACTGGCCACATGCTTGTTAAAACAAAAAACACAGAGAAACTGATAGCCATGTTTGTGGTTTTCGAAAATATAAACGACTGCGCCAGTAAGGATTAATTTCCACTTGTTGATCTTGTTAGTTAAATTAGTTTAAAAAAATGATTTATATTTAAAAATTAAACACAATTTTGCATGGATTCCCAAAATTTTAAAGGCTGTAGGTATTGCATCATCACGTATGTTTTTGGTAAGTAATTAATCGACTGCGCCAAGTAATGATCAGGTTTCATTTTAAAAGCGTTGATCTGCATTGACGAACTGTGGTAATTCCTCAAGAGATTTTATCGTTGGGCGAATCTATCTGCCAGACAAAGCAAACACCAACCAAGGAATTTACGTAACCCCAGGATGTATCCTCTAACTTGCCACACATGCTGTGTCATTCGATCGAGTTACATCGCAACACCCATGGCAGATGGAGTGTGTTTGTATATAATATTTCTGTTAGGGAAGTAAATCAACCCAGTTAACTCCAATTCATGGCAAAACTCCTCTAATCGAATTGTAAGTGGGTAGGAAATCTGAATGCCTCGGATTTATTCCGCCAGCTATGAGCACCACACCGTGGATGGTGTATACAGATGGAGAGACCATCGCCGCCGCATAGCCCCTCGGGCAACGGGAAATGAAAGGCGAAGTGAAGCGAAAATTTGTTGGTGCGACTTTTTGTCTTTCGGAATTTATACGAATTCAACCTACCTACGTGATCGGAATAGTATATAAAATCTAGATACACCAAACAGTTCCATATACTATTTTCGGAGAAGCGACTGCTCCTTTGTTCTTCTGTTGTTTTTTTCGTACAAAAATATCCTTTTCTCGTGTTGTTGGAAGTTTTCTGGATTCTTTTAGGAATTTATTCGTTTGTCGTAGTTATAGGGCCAGGCTGCTCCTATATTTGCCGTGGATGCTTCACACTTGTTGCATTTAATTCTGAGGAAGAAAAAAAGTTTGTATCTCTGATTACTTCCCAGCAGTCGGTCTGGGATAGGAGAATCCGAAATAACGTGATGATAACTTCCAGATGCCTGTGGAAAAAAAAATTCCATTGTATACTGGGAGAGGATGCTACATGTTCCTTTGTTATGTAGCGATACAGCCGTGTGGATTCCTACATGACTAGCGTGAAACAAGGATGAAATTAAGAAACACTTTAAGGGTTGGACCACCTGTTTTTTGCCTGCCTGGAGGCTGCCGGCCGGCCGGCCGGTTTTTGCGTATGCATCTCACGTATGAGGGAGCGCCTCTCGACATGATATTATTGCAAAAACTTTTGACATTAACAACTGTAATAAATTTTATTTTAATGCGTAATCAATTGTGCGGCAAGAAATCAATATATTAAAGTTTGGGACAGTGAATGGGAGGCGTGTCATGTATTTGGCAGGATAAAAAAAAACTGTCGTCTGTCTTTCATGAAAACTAAAATGTTTTTAAAACACAGAAGGATATTTTTGTTGGTATTGCCACCCTCTTCTCACCCCGACCTCGTTATCTGACCGTAGCACTTATCCTCAATAAAGCAGTCTTAATTTTTCATCTATTTCGTTTCCACACGCTTACATCATCTAAGAAATAACAGGCATCAAGGTTTTTGTGAAAAAAAAATATTCGAAAATTCGAATACACTGCCAAGGTTGCCACTTATCACATTTTAATAATGTCAACGCATTAATCCGTTACGGCCTCTAATAAACCGAAAACAAGCGTCCTGTCAAAGTTTTGACTGATGATTCCAAACACTAATCCCCCACATTTTCCACCACCCTGAAATGACAGAAGATGAAGAAGCCCAATCTTTCACGAAGCCCAAGGTTACCTCGATTATAAATATAGAAAAAAAATTTCCTCACTGATTGTTACACAATGGACGACTATAATAAGACCTCAAGTGCTTTGATACAATTATGTCCACACACAGTCTTCGCTTAGTTTGCCCATTAAATAGTGTATTTAGCTACCAGACTACTGACCGACCACTCAACTCTGTCAAGATACGCTATCGGGAGCTCCAAGTCGCACAACAATGAGTGCATAGCGCCTTTTATAGATTCTAATTCATTCCAAAAAGCAGAGACGCTATACGAGGAAGTTTGCTCTGTCTGCGCTCTCGAATTGATTTATGCAAATCGCTTTCTATCGGTGTGTGTGCGTGAGCGTTTACAAAAACTGACTCAGTTGACATAAATTTGTTGAACAATTAGTTTGTTAATCTTTTAGATCACTGCGCAGTGGACAGAATTTGTGGACACATTTGTCAACACCTACGAACAAACTATACACGTGATCGAGCCAAGTTGGGGGCACCCAGTCCAGTCACATTAGTCTTGAGAAAATGGAAATTTAACTCGAAAACTCAACAAACAGCCCGAAAAAAAAATCTTGAATAAATTTTGACAACCGAATGGATTTTAAAATTGGAATTATGTAGATTTCCGGATTTCTTTTCTCAACTTTGGTCATCAATTCAGATTCGTTGATTGGCTTGTTTGATTGGGAGCATTGTTACTTTCTGTTGGATTAAATTTTCGAACAATATGCCAAACCCGTTTGTTAGCTCATAAATTGTCAAAAACTCATCTAAAAATGTCTAAGTGTCTAATGATTAGCCGCACACACACATCCCTTACTCCGGTATAAATCACTCTCAAACGAGCTCGGTGCTCAAAGTGATCACTCATCGGGTAATTCGTTTCGCAGCTCCCTCGACATAATTCAACTCATTTCCTGGGTACTTGTGCTTGAAGGAAGAAAAAAACTTATTACCCTATCCCTGTGGGCTTCCGGGATCGCATTTGCAATTTGAAATGCCTCAAATCTAGCAGCGCAGCGACTACGCGTTTCGAATTCGATTAAGATGCCTTCATTATACCAAAAGTCCAGAAATAAAACACTCCCATCCCACGGCCATACTCACACGAGTGATGCATAAAATTCTCAATTACCATCAGGACCCAGAGTTGTACTCACAGTGGCACAATGCAACCAGAGCCGAATGGCAGTATGTGTGTGCGCTGCTCCAAAGCCTCCATCCCACCTTTCAGCGTGAAGTTCTATACTTTGTTAACCAGATCAAAGAACGAAAGTGACAGAAAAACAATTTATGGGAGTCCTCTCGGGGGAGCAATTTATAGAACTCAGTCAGTGCTCCATTCAGAGGAAAACCGAACAGTGCCAGACACACACTGATGCGGTGACGCGAGTGGGAGGATTTGCTTTCGCCGCCTGGTGTGTACCTGATTCATTCCATCTGCAAGGAGACAGTCTAGCCCTCGAATTCGTCGTCTTTAAAAGTTACGGAATCCATCGAGGCGAATCGGGAATATTATGAAAATCCTTAATTTCCTGTCGCGCGTACAAGGACTGCAAGGAAAATCAACTCCGCCTCTGTAGTTTTATTCAGGGCCGGCACAATGCGAGGAGGTGACGCAACGAATTTCGCTTTTATCTTGATTTGGTTGTGACAGGAACCACGGTGCATGCGGGAGTTCAGTGAACTGTGTTGTGGGTACAATGCAGTGCCTTAAAACTTCAATGAGTTTGTAGCGCTGATTGACATGTCATTATGGGCACACCAGTTACAACAGGCGCGTTGAGGGATGGTGCCAATGCCAGTGTGCATATACAACATTGACTGACGTCGTCGGGCGGTGTCAATAATTTGTTGTCGGGCGCTGGTGTTTGATGCTGTTATGTTAGTGGCGTGAACTATTTGAATGTAATTTTAGACACCCTTCGTGCAGTCACCAAAAGAGTCCTTTAATTGACAGTTTTCTTTCTCGTTAACGACACGAATGGTGTTTGTCAAGTAGGTGTCAAAATTTTGATTTTGTTCTTAAATGGGTCTAGGGTACGCATGCTGCGTGAAGAGGAGATCTTTCAAGATGTTTTTCGATTTTCAAAATTTTGTCGATGAACATTTTTCTTTTTGTATCTCTTGTACGGAATATTTCGTGGAATTGTGCCCAATTAAAGAACATGGGAAAAAGTGGCAATTTGGGAATTAGAGCCTCTAGTCTCTAGTGTGTGTTTGGCAAGTTTCTTATACCCGACCCAGGGTATATTAAGTTTGATGTATAGTTTGTAACACAGTGAAATTATCACCGTAGAGCCCTAAGACCTTTTACAGATATGAATGGGACTGGCAGGAGAATCGATTAAGCCATGTCCGTCCGTCGGTATGTAAACAACTTTTAGGCCTTAAATTTTAAGGTAGACAACTGAGGTTTGGTGGGTTGGCTGGAAGTCCAGTCCTTCAGATCGCGTTTGAAAATTAGCTAAATCCGCCTACAGGCACGCTCACTACAGGCCTGTATGTGCGACTCTTATTTAAAAAAATACTTTTTGCTATGTTACAAATACTTATAGCTTTGCTACAATGGCGCTAGCGCATTCATTTTTGGTATGCAACATTGCCTTGTAATTGTTTTTGAAGAAGTCAAAAAATTTTTGCCTTTTCATTGATCACGCCCACTTTTTAAGGGAGTTTAGCTCAAAATGACTGTTTTTCAATAAATATCTATGAAATTTGACTAAAAATTCCATGACAAAAGTTGTAGATATAAGCATTTTCTAACTTTCATGCATATTTAGTATGTGCCTCCGCCCACTTTTGTAGGCGTGGCGTTAAAAAAGTGATGTTTTTAATCAAAAAGGCGGGGTTTTAGGCCGAAATGTAGGCAACCACCTAGTATAAATCATTCAACAGTTATATTTTTATATCCCGCCCACATTTTGGAGGCGTGGCAGTTTTCTTTTTGGTATGGTCGGGTGTTTTGCAATCCGTAGTAGATGAACTGAAGCTTTTGCATACGCACTGTTGTTTTTAGCCACGCCCACAGTTGGAGGCAGAATTAAAGAAATATCTTGAATTTTTCAGATAAACGCAATTCCGACTGACCCTAAACCTAAATAAGCACATAAAGTAAGCCAGACTTCATTCAAGATATCGTACGTGCAAAGTTTTTAGTCGCGTTTCCTTTGGGGTCGAAGTTTTTAGTCACCCTTTAGTTTAGGGGTCGAATTTAGTAAAAGATTGAATTTGAACTAAAAAAAAATGTGTGCTTGTTTTAAGCCTAACTTGGATGAATCTGTGATAGTTTGTAATAAAGGCGGTTAAACCCTAAAGTAGCACGCTCTGGAACCATAAGAATTGGTTTCTGAATATTGGACTTAAGTGCTTAAATATCAACACTTTCAAAGAATAAAAAAGGAATATATGTATAATCAAGTCAAAGAAAAACCACACCATGAAAGTGGGTGTACCTATAGCTTCCTTTAAAAATCTATTGAATGTCAAATAAGTTCTATAACAGCCCGAAGTCGAACCCCTTTTGTACCCAAAAAAAAGTTCTATAAAATGTCAAGTCGTCCTTATAGGGGTTTTTTAAGGGGCCCATTACTTGTATTAAACCAATGCTCGTCAGTGTCACTAACGGTTTTGAAAGGTTTTGTTATCGTACCATCGATGTGAAGCTTAGTTACTAATAAAATTTTTCATAGAAACGTTGACAGCACCATAATTATAAAACTAAAAGTGCTAGCAACATAAATTTCGTAAACGTGGTGCTTAAAACCGTTCTAGCACTGAAGTTATAAGGTAATAAGTGCTGAGGGGTTAGGTTCTACAGCGCAGGTTCTGTAGGCCTTTCTAGCAACTGCTTTCTAACACTATAGGTTTTACACATCCGACCGAAGTACTACTTTCCAGTCTTATATTGTGTTTGAGGGTTGCCAGCTGCTGTTATATAATAGAAAACAATTTAATTGACAGAACTTGTTGTGATACCATTTCAAGCAAAACATATCAAAATGATATGAATTTTAACTACATAAAATTTTTTGGCTGGAAGAATGTATCACAGAAAAATTTGGACTTCTAGAGAATATTTATCATTTTTTGCAATTTTTTCTATAAACATTAATTAAAAAGCTAACCGAACGCATCGTTGCTTATATTGGAGCCAACCATTATTATAATGTTTGAAAAATTGCTAATTGTTGTAATTTTTCACTTTTTTAGTTTTTCAATGGTCTAGTCAATAAGCTGTTTTAGGTATTCTCGGTCCAGCGGCTCAAGTATTATATCAGCTCACTGACATGCCCCCTTCTTAGGCAGATGTTTAAAAGTTGTCTACCTGGAATTTAAAACTCTTAAGGTACTGTATCCGTGGATAAGAGTAAAACATCCAGTAAAAAGTACGTGCCAGTTAACACTTGCTGTGTCAATAATTACAAATAGTCAAACCACATATTATAGGGAACATAAACCAACGTTAAGCATAATAGAAAAGAGAGTTAAGAGAGGTAGAGAGAAAAGAGGTAAGAGAGAAAAGAGATGTAGCTCGTAATAAGTTAGCGCCATGTTTGACAGAAAAGCACAGAGTCTTATAATAGTTCTACACGAAGCTAGACAGTGCTTTATAGAACCCAAAGTTTCTAAAAGGTATCGCAGAACGCCTTTAGCGTTATAATGGTGTTAACTGGCTCTATATAAAACCCTGCATTATTTATTTTATGTTGTTTTTAATATTTAAAGAAGCGCATTGTTTCTTTTTGTTTTATTTTAATAAGTGATTCGCAGAAATTACTTGTGCACCTTATTTTTTGCTTATTAAATGCATGTTTTTGCTAATTAATTTCATCACCTTATTTTATATGAACGAAGATATTTGTGCAAAAACATCCACACTTTCAAAGAATAAGATAAAAGTGTATGTATATCCAAGTAAAAGAAAAATGACATCATGAAAGTAATACGTGAACACCATGAAAGTGTGTGTACCTACTTTCCTTTAAAAAAGTATTGTGTGTGAAAAAGGTTCTATAAGAGTTCTATAAGAACCCGAAATAGAACCCTCTTTGCACCACAAATAAATTCTATAAAAAGTGAAATCCTTGTAGGGGTTTTGTAAGGGGATCCGTTACTTGTCCTTATAGGGGTTTCGTAAGGGGATTCGTTACTTGTATGAAACCAACTTCAAGAACCTAAGGTTTGATAAAGTGGTGCTGTGTGCTTCTGTGTTAATTGAGACGCCCCTTTTCCAAAAAATAACAATAACATCAGCAATTTACAATGTGGCATATTGAAAGGACTGTTTATCGGCGTGTAACATTTACGGCCTGTAGAGTGTGTAGCACTCTACAGGTGTTTATCGGCCTGAAGAGTGCTACACACTCTAGCACTTACTCACTGGTTCTTTTTGCTTTTGCAACATTCTCTTTGACGGACTCTCATCTCTCTCACCATCTTCGTTTACAAGTTAAAACCTTTCCTTTTACAGCCATTTTCACAGGCAAAATCAAACAAGCGATAGAAGCCTTTTTTCCCAACACCCGCTGATGAGCATCAGAGGCCAAGGCTGTTGAGTAGAACACACTCAATAAAAACAAGTAAGTAAGTGTTCGTATGTGAAAAACTTCTATATACCCGAGCCTTAAGCCCATTTCACACATACCCGGCTGCCGGCTTAACGGCATCGGGTACCCGGTCGTTGGGAACACATTCTTATAAGCGCGTTCACACCTGCAACCCGGTTGCCCATACAAAAAACCGGGTAGCCGGTGCCGGTTAGCCACCTGCCGGGTATGTGTGAAATGGGCCTTACCGTGTCACACCAAATCGTTAAATTTTTTGTCCCGAATTCATATACTATTTGTATAGGCCACGCCCCCAAAAGTGGCTAAAAATTTAAATCAATTAATTGTAATTTCGTTAGAATTAAGACAAAATGCGTTCAAACCGAAAATTATTTCGAAAAAAAACAGTTTTTTCCTAAAAACGCCCCCTAAAAGTGGGCGGAGTTGAAAACTTTGTATAGACTAAACTTAGCAAACAGCAATATCTTTAGTATTTGTCATATAATTTTTTTTTCGAGTGGAGTAAACTTTTTAACCGGGTTTTTAAAGATTTAAAATATTAAAAGTGGGCGTGGTCAATATTGTGGGCGGTCCAAATTTAGCTTTCTTAGAGGTTTTGGGCCATTATTGCTGTGTACCAAAATTTGAGCTCCTACGCCTTGTCTAACTTGACCAAAAGGCATTTTGAAAGGAGATTTGAAATAGCGGTTGTCTTACATTGAAGCTAGTTGTGGGCGTGGCCGTTGGCGGATTTAACCAATTTTCACACTTTGTCTGTGAAGCAGAAGAACCAAGCCTTGCATCAAGTTTCAGCTATCCAACTAAATTTTGGAGACCTTAAACCTTCACACAGACGGACGAACCGGCGGACGGACGGACGGACATGACTTAATCGATTTACATGTCGGCCTCGATCATATCTTTAAAAGGTCTTAGGGGTCAACGATGATAATTTTACTGTGTTACAAACTATGCATTAAGCAACAGGTAGGGGGGTGAGTGTGGGTGGCACGCCACCCATTTATATTTCACTGTGTCGCTTTGCCAAAGAATTTTGTAAAACAGAATTTTTATAGCAGAATTTTGAAGAAGAAATTGAATGCGACCACGAGGGGGTTTTTCACTGGGAAGGAGCGTTTTTCGCTGTTTTTGAAATACCAGTCACTCTTACGCAAGGATACTGCATACCAAAAGCTAATGACTGCGTATCAGATTTCAGTGTCCTACGACAATAATTTTGGTTTTTCATGCTAATAAGTGAAGTGGGCGTGTCAGTGGGCGGAATGCCATCATTTTTACTTTTTTATACTACTTTGGGTTGTGTTGACACAACGTCTACGATGGCTGCGTCATCTAGAGCGGATGGACACCAACGCCCCGGCCCGGAAAATCTTTGAATCTACACAGCAGAGACGGCGCGGTAGAGGAGCACCGAGACTCAGGTGGCGCACGCAAGTGGAAGGGGACCTCAGCTAAATTCAGCGTGCAAAACTGGAGACGGCTTGCTAGAGACAGAGCTGGCTTACGAAGCTTGTTGGCTGAGACCCAGGTCCACCCCGGACTGTAGCGCCACCTTAAGTATACTCTTTTGGGACCCAAAAAGCTCAAATATGAGCCTCAAAATAAAGGCCTTAAAACTACCTACAACAGACTGTCACTTCTTAAAAACAACCTATTTGGTTAGTTTAGGTAATTTGTGAGAATTGACGCGTATTGCTAGCTATTCTGCATTGGACGTCATTTCATGGGTGGGCAAA
Source organism: Neoascia interrupta (assembly GCA_947623515.1). Classification (NCBI taxonomy): domain Eukaryota; kingdom Metazoa; phylum Arthropoda; class Insecta; order Diptera; family Syrphidae; genus Neoascia; species Neoascia interrupta. Next base: position 19,037,183 of record OX392462.1, on the reverse strand, counting down.
TATAAGCATTGAAAATATTGTGTTCCTCTTGTAAAACTGTTTATTTCCTACATCATCAGTTCCGTTTTGCAATAGAATCGGAGAACAACTTGGTACCTCTAAAACAGTAAATTTATTTTTCACAGTGCATCAATTTGTTTGTACACAATCTGTTCCAATCTTATACCACACACATTGGCGAGCAAACGAATCTCCATTCTGTATCTGCAAATGTCACTCAGCCAGCCATAATCCAGTTTGTCCTACGCGCGCATCCGAAATAAATCAACCACTATCTACGGACCTTACATTGGGGAGCAGGCACGTTTTGAAGGCGTTCGCAGGCGAATTCATATGCAGATTCATGAAAAGTATTTTCCAGTTTCATAGCATCGGGCCACAACATGCAATCTGATTCACTTCTAGACTGATTGATGTCGCTGATCGAGATCAGTATCTGCGTGGCTGTACGATATTAAGGATAGACAAGACCCAAGACCAGTTGAGCAACATAAACACTCGACAAGAAGCCAAAACCACCCAACGACTCCGGGTAGAAGCTGTTATTTCTCCATATACAACATAGACGAAAGTCTCTTTGATCTTGAGACTGTCCATCCGTTTGTTGGGTTGACAAGTCATTCAATACACACACATCGCGCGCCCCATGAAGGGAAGTGAATTGTCACATTAATCCATTAATACTGTTGATATACGGTAAACGGATCCATAGTCGCGTACGTCTGCATTGAAGTGCGAACGTTGCCCGTTTTGCTGCAGCATTAAACCGACAATCTGTCATAATATTCTCACTTAACTTCGGTCGGCACTCGGCTGGCGCGAGAGGAGCTAAAAGGGCGAGTTGGCATTGTGCGACATGGCTGAAGTCCGTTGACTCCTACTGTATTTATTGTCATTGCAGAGTCGCGCAGCCGCATTTCGTCACCCAACATCAGTGGGCGATGCATCCGACCAAATTCAACAGATAGAGATATCCATCGTATGCGCGGGCAGACTTAAATAAACAAAAAGTCTCCGCATTGTGACAGCAAGCAGACGGCCTGCATAGGTTAAGGCGCGATTCTGTTGACATTTGAAGGAGTAAGGGGCCTGAATTTTGAATGGTGGGTGTAGTTGCAATATAGGGCCCGCAGAGTATTATTTCCTACAATCGCAAATAAGTTCGGTGTGATTAAACGCGCCCACTTTCTGGACCGTTTGGCAACACTTGATTGATAGTGCGGTGAATGAATCTATTCAAATTTATGATTTTTCAGCTGATGCGAAAAATTTTAACCGAGAACTTTTATCCTACGAAAGATCGGCGCTCGTGTAACGTCCTTCAATGCAACAAAGTGTGATTTGTTGTCACTTACCCTAACTGCTTGTCATGTCGAAAATGATTAAATAACTCCCACCCCTCTAACGCACGAGCTGTTTCAGATTGCTTTTGGTTTTTGCGTTATGTTTCGTTGTTAATGTAATGACTTCTACTTCCATACTCCAATGTCGACATCAATCACAATTACATCACTATAGTGTTGCATGTCAGCAAAGTTACCCAACCTAGTGCTATCAATGTTATCGCTATCATTCCGAGGCTATGCCCATATTCCTTGGTCGGGGGAAAAACCAAGGCTTTCCGTGACCAAAGATATCAATTTTCGTTCTGCCGCACACAGAGTTGACAACGCAAATACCGCCTCGACAGGAATGTCATTGAACCAAATGGATAGCGGCATAAACATAACGAAAATCACCCTTCTTCCCCCAATCATCGTCAGGGGATCAGATAAACTCATAATTAATTGACCCAAAAGAGGGATTCAAATTGACTCGACCATGTTCCCGGCTGAAAGCAAAGGCAACGCGTCCCTATCCCAGCGCCATCCATGTCCGACAATCTAATCAAAGCTAATTTGTCCAACTGAGCTGGTTTTCTTATTCGCTGTCAAATCTCAGAGGACTTCCTGTGGTCATCGAGTAAAGATTCTTGGAAGCTTGTGGAACTTCCGTTCTGAGAATTTCGCCTTGCGTGGCTCAAATATTTGCTCTTGCATCACAGCACAGTTACAACTTGTTATCTGGGGAAAAGAGGAAACCCTCCAGATTGGTTTTAATGTTAAAGCTGTTGTGTGCGTCGAACAAACAGATAAGTGTGCCAGTTCTCACAGTGAGCTTCGGTACGTACTTGATGTGTAAGAACATACCTGTCCATAGAAACAGTTAGTGGAATAAATTGCATCATTACACCGTGTTGCATGTATCTAAACGCGTGTCTCAATTGTCGTTTAAGGTTTGGGAGATTTCGAAACAAACTTTGAATTCGAAACAGGCAGAAACTCTGTTGTCTGTGTATTTGCCTTGCCCCATTTTAGGGGACCCCTTTGCGGTTATCGCAGTATAATTACCTGCGGAAATGGAGCATTCCATGTCATTAAACATGCAGGTGAGGTCGCGTCGCGCTTTATTGTGTCTGTCTGCGTTGTTGAAAGGGGCCCTTTTTATATGGTAGTTTCTCATTTTATCGCCGTCATATGGGGGTGCCTACAAAGTGGGCTGCCTCTCTTGTGTTTATTATTCTGTCAACGTGATTCCTAATTGAAAGAGAATTGAAGCCTCAAGGAACGCAGGCTAATAGTCCCAATTATCAATTTATGTCAATAAACGCGCGGGACAGTGGTTCACACAGCTGCACATTCGAACTTAATTTATGGGACAGTCTTTATTTTTACAGCCGTGTGCTATATTGATTTCATGTACCCGAGTTGGGAGAGTAAACTAATCAGGTGTCACGTTACCTGGGACAATGGGGCCATTTCACGCTCTATTACGCTCAGCACCATCAATTGATTAGCATGCGTAGCTCCTCCAAACTAAAAAAAAAAATACACCTTTTTATTGGGTGTATAAAAGTCGTAATACAATGTCTAAGCCGCCCTCAATTATGTTTTTTATGGCCATTTTATTGTCAATCTTGTTTTATTAAATCTCTTTTAGGGGCTCTAAAAATCGACTCCATTATTCACTGTGCTTACTGTTTTTGTATTGACGAAAAGTCTCTATTGTGTTGTCAGATTTAAAAGTGGTTTTGATTTCGTTGCTTAAGTTTTGCTAATAGAATTAATTTTTTCGGCGGCACAAAAGTTATGACCTAGCTTTCTTTTGAGAACTGTTTGAATGAATCAAGGAAATTTGACTTAGTTTTTAAATTTCTCTTGTATGGACTGTAAATTTTGGGCCATCTGGTTCTGATGACGATGGCACTTTAGTCCAGGTCTGAGCCTTTTGATCGCTGTGGAACTTAAGGAAGTCTTCCAAAAATGTATCCGGTTCTTATCAACTTTTTAAAAAATTATTCAAGCTTACATAAAAAAAAAACACACTTTGAAATATTTTGACACCAGTATAGGCAGGACACATTTAAGGAAATTTAAGCACCATTAAGGGCTCTTCTTCAAAACAAATACAAAAAGCCTTTAAAGACAATTGTACATACTGAAGCTTTTGATGAATATTAAGTCAACCTAGGAATAAACTCTGAACTAAAATGACTTTAACAGCTTAAGATACCTTTCACGCCTAATGATTAAACCAATCTGGGCTTGAATGCCAGTCGTAGTATCCAGTCGTGCGCCCGAGCATAATTAAGTCAATATTATTCTTTACAAAATAAAAATGAAAGGGTTTTGAAGTGGAACAGGTATGTCCCTTAGTTTTAGAAGACCAACGGGTAGACTTCCTTAATCAGACATCCAGGTGTACCTACTCAGTTGATTTTGGGAAGTAATCTCTTAAATAAAGTCTCCACTCAGCGAATGTTTCGTGGAAAGGAAGTGTGTTATTGAGGTCCCCCCTCAAAGATAGCCTTACTTCGGTTTAAAATTAATGCTTAACTTAATTACTAATCTCAACCTGATTCAAAGTAGCCTTCCATTCTCTGCGGTCTTGGACACGCTGTTTCCAATTATCCAGACCAAGCACTCTGATGGCATGATTCGAAGACCCTCTTGGCGGGAGCGGTATTGTTCATCCGTACAATTTGACCGAGTCAATGTAGGCTTCTTGGTACAGCACATAGAGTTCGCGGTTATATCTTCTCCACTACTCTTCTCCTCCACCAAAAAATTACACTCTACACCGATCACTGACCCTCAGCTGCGTGGCACGTAGTGCCGTAGTTTGGAGTAGCATATTTTACTTCCTTACACATCATTTAAATAGGTTTGAAATAACCTTGTGAACAAGTGACGTGCGTCGTTATCAAGAAATGTACTAGTATTACTTGTAACCAAGCATGTAAGGCACGTAGAACCGCCTTGTTAAAATCCCACGTCATTCAAATAGATCTCCCCTAATTTGGGGTTGAACGCTGTTATTGCATTTGATGGTGATAGCAAAACCATGTTTCAGAGAGTTTCAGTCTTTATGGCAAAACAATGTTTCACTCAGAGTCGTTCTTTGATATTTGATGGTATGTGGCACGCAGTGCCGTCTTTTTAGCACTACATGTCGTTTGAATTTATTTAATTCGACGCTGCTCAGCATAAAATGGTGCTAACTTTCTCCGTTCGTGGTTTTGATTCTGCATTCGTGCGTCGTTTCCGACAAGAGTGGCTCATATTCACTATGACATAAGCTGTGTGGCATGTAGTGCCGTCTGATTGAAATCGCACTCTGTTTACACCCTTTTTAGAGAGAGAGAGAGTTCTATTTTCGAACTTCGTTCATTGTTATCGAAGAAATGAAGAAGGCACAGAAAATATTGGTGCTTGATTGAATAGCTTAAGGCCGTAACAGTAGCCTTAGCTTATTCCGATGAGTATGATAAGGATTTCATTCGACTATACGTCAAACAAAACTTTGAAAAAAGATTCTACGTTGGTTTTTTTTTAAAGCTCACTGGAAAAAAATTTGTGGTCGATAATTGTCAGACGCTTCCGGCTTTCTTCCCTAGGAGACTTCTTCTCTGTAGGAGCCAGCAGACACCAAAGCGAGAGATGACGCCATAAGACTTCAGCCTTTAGAAGTGAGGTCTGGGAGGCATGCCTGAAGAGCCGAGAGACGATGACACTACTAGTGTTAGCCTTGAAGCTGACAGAGGTTCTTTTGCCAGAAGAGGTGCAGCAACCGAAAGACCCAATAACAGACCGGGATCAAGAAGATTGCGAAAAGTTTGCCAAAAGAGAGAGAAGGGAGGTGTCTGAGCAAACCGAACACAAACCGAGAGGACCCAATAGATACTTTGAGGTGATAAGATGCCCAACAGGCAGTATAGTGAATATGGCAGGAAGATCAAGCAGGTCCTCAGAGCAGCTATCTAGGAAAGAAATGAAAGGGTGAGAAAGATAATCAAAGAAAATTAAGAGATCAACATCTGTACTGGACGTCGATGGACGACGGAACAGGCGCAGGCGAAGGAGATCTGTAACTCTGCCTCTGGGATTATGCAAATCCCCAAGGATCCACAACGACTGCAGTGTTTTTCAGGTCGAGCTAGAGGCAGCGAAGCTGCAAGAGCTCCAAAAAAAAATCATGTGCACCATATCTCACCAAACTGAAGTCGTGTCGGGGGAATTTTAAGTAATTTCTGCCCTGAGTCCTCAAGAGAATAAATGACAAAGTCATACATCGCTGTATGACCCAAATCTGAGTAATAATATCAAAACGGCTCATCTTATCTGCGCCAACCATTTTTCTTCAGTGCAAACCACAGCCATCGGTCAAGCCTTAGATTCTCGGCCCAAATCGTTATAACGTGTGTGTCTGTCTATGGGGTACTTTAGACAAAACTACTATAAGCTATGGCTGCAGCAATAAATTGCTCTGACATATTGATGATCTAATATAACCTGTAAAAATTTCTCAACGATTATCAGCATCGATCACCGATCACTGACCTCACCCAGGCCAAGGTGCGTCATAATAACTTATTCATTTTACGTGTCGAATTTTATGCTGTTGCAATTCTAATTTTTAAAAATCGCAGCCTCCATAGGCCAAGCTTGTTTCCGATGGGAAATGATTTTCCCGTTTTTCACGGTTTTTAACATATGGGGGTCGCCATAGTCTCCACTTTGTGATTACCTCGGGCATCTTGATTTTTCTTGCAGTGTACCAGCCATTCCAAATGGAAAACAGATAAACATGTCACTGTTATGACACAACAAATGCGTGGTCAATGGCATAGCACAGGCATACTACAAACACGAGTACAAGAACAAGTCGCAGAAATAACATCCAGCAAGTCTATGCGATCGCAAGTAAAATGGAACGCATGCGCAGTTGCTGCAAACCGTGGGCTGCATATAGAGTCTGTCTGTCTTCAGAGTGCAGGTGCAGAGCTTGTTTTTTATACCTCCAATCCAACTCTGCACCGCTGCATGACGATTTGTAAAGACTCATGGCATATAAATTAATTTGACTTCAATCTTTTGTGACGAACTGTTGCAGTGGATGTGTGCAAAAAAGAAACAGGTCCGTAAATGCCATTTTGCTTGGTTTTCGTAAACAAACTATAATGCACAGAATGGCGCGGTTAGTTTCCTACTTACCCACCCAACATCCTCCTCGCTAGCGTGTCTGCCCAGCCATTAAAATGATCTCTTTACACATGCGTGATCACTTGATATGTGCATTCGTAAAATTTAATTAAAACGAAAAAAAAAAAAACGCAACCAACGTCCGTTCGCATGTGGCAAGCGACCAATAAATTTCGACTTTATTGAAAGATCACGCTCGATCGATCACTCACTTCGGCGATCGATCGATCGGTCTGATTGAAAATGTATCAATTGCCAGAAGGAGGTTTTGTTTATGCCTTTGGGGTGTGGCATTGCATTCCAATGCGCGCTACCCGGGTGCACTACTCGAATTCGATTCTAATTAATTGGCTCACTGATCGCTAGACAGCGATATGATCGTTTAGTGTTGTTGAGACTCTATTTTTTTTTCTTCCTTCTTTCGTTTCACCATCATCATGCAATTTTGTGGTACATACACGAGTAATTGAATGTACTGCATGAGGGTTAATTTAAATAATTGTCCAGCCATTGCCAATTAATAACGATCATTAGTTATGTGTTGCAAAACGTGCTGCACACGATCGTTTTTCTCTTAACCAAAAGGAAATAGAAAAAAAAACAAGAAGTTGCCTTTTGCCTATCTCTGTCAGTTGTGTAATATCGTAAATTTTACTTTCGTTCTTAAAAGAGCTTATTTATTGGGTGCTAGCACTGGTGTTGGATTTCTATTCGTGTTGATGAATTAATTACGAATTTGACGCACAAGGCACGTCTATATGAATGCACGGATGGGAAGTGTGTATCTGTGTTGACAAGTATACGATAATTGGGTATAGTAACCCATAAATAGGCTGGGTAATGAATGTTTTGAGATTTTGATACTTTCTTTCTCAAATGGCTTTTGAATGGTTACATGATGTCATATGGGTTGGGACAGTAGGCATTGAAAGTGATTTGCCACACTTGGCGCAGTCATAACGACAAAACTGGCACTAATTAGTGAACTAATATGAAAAAGTTCCTGTTTCGGTGGCTTTTTGATGTCTTTTTATGAAAGAAAAATAGTGTTTAAGCATTTAAGTATGACAAAATGATTTAATATGGAATAATGAGTTTTAAATCATGCACGAAATTTGAAAAGGTGCACAAATGTTTCATTTTGTTGTATAAGTCTGTTGGTTCTTCTCTTTAATTCAACAATTAGGACTTTTGCCAAAGTCCTTTTACAAGAATACTGACTGCAAAATACAAACCCAATGCGGGATTCTTTATAAGAGAGAATGGCTGGTGCAAGAGGTTACTGACTGATAATGTGACTTGTAGCTTACCCCTACCGACTGCGCCATTTTACCAAAAGAGCAAACGACAATATTCTGAGGAAATGTCTTAGTAAAACTGAGCAGAATATATCAATAACAGAACCCTGGTAACAAAACTTTGAGCCAGTTACATACTCTTGTATGTAACCCCTCTAAGACGGAAGTTGTGTTGTTTACAAGGAAAAGGGCAATTCCATCCTTCAGCAACCCGAGAATGGGGGGAGTGGAGTTACCGTTATCCAGATCGGTAAGATACCTGGGCGTCATATTAGACTCCAAACTCAACTGGAGGGATAATATAAAAGATCGTGTCAAGCGGGCATACGTGGCACTATACGCCTGCCGCAGAACGTTCGGAAGCATGTGGGGACTGCAACCAAACATGGTACACTGGATGTATATAGCGGTTGTAAGACCCATCTTAACTTACGGTGCAGTTGTATGGTGGAAGGCTACGGAAAGAAAGTGTCATCTCTCTAGCCTCACCAAAGTTCAAAGGGCAGCCTGCATGGGTATAACAGGGTCCCTAAGGACCACACCCACCGCGGCACTGGAGGTACTACTCAACCTCACCCCCTTGGACATATACTGCAGCAGCAAGGCAGCTAAAACAGCTGTTCGCCTAAGGGAATCCGGACTGTGGTCCTCAAGATCTTATGGACACGCCTCTGTGGAAACTCAGTGGGCTGCCTCCACAAACACCCCAGTCACAGATTAACCTACCTATGACATTCGCCTTCAACAGGAGATTCGCTACCAGAATATCTGAAAGAGGTGAATGGGAAGATAAGACCATTACAGGAGACGACGAGATCGCCGTATATACCGACGGCTCTAAGATGGACGTCGGAACCGGTGCGGGCATTTTCTGTGGAGATTTGGGTCTAGGTAAATCTTTCCGAATCAATGACGACTGCAGCATTTTTCAGGCGGAGCTGGCAGCCATAATCGAAGCTGCCTCCGAGCTGAAGAAATACGGCCCCGCAAACAAGACCATCACCATATACTCTGATAGCCAAGCGGCAATTAAAGCCTTGGAATCAGACGTGGTAAAGTCAAGGGCTGTGAAACTATGCAGGGAAATTCTGGACGAGTTATCACTTGGCAACACTGTAACTGTGTGTTGGGTGCCAGGTCACACCGATATATCGGGAAACGAAGAAGCGGACAAGCTTGCGAGATTTGGGTCTGGAATGAATGCATCTCTAGCCCTCAAATCCATAAGAGTCCCGCTGAGTTCGATAGCACGTAGGTTAGAAACTGAATCCTTGAGTAGAACCAATCTACGTTGGACAGAACTTGATACGTGCAGACACACAAGGGAGCTATGGCCAGCGGTAAACAAAAAGAGATCACTATTTTTGATCGGACTAGGCCGCAGGAACATCCGAGTACTCACGGGAATCCTCACGGGGCACTGCGCTGTGGGTCTACACGCTGAGCGGCTAGGCATACCGCATAACGATTACTGCAGAAGCTGCAGGGACGTTGAAGAAATTGAATCTGTTCGTCATCTGCTCTGCGAATGCCCAGCCCTAAACAGCATCAGGCGTAGTATCCTCGGCAGCTACTTCTTCAACGAGCTCGAAGATCTAAATAATGTAGATCTAAAGGACCTCCTAAGATTTGTATACAAATCCGGATGGGTCCAAGAGGGCGGAACTCTGAGCTTCTAACAGCGGTCTATTTCTGTTTTCGTTCCAGGTATTAAGAAGGTTCCCAATGGACACAATGGACCCAACTGCTGGTCTAAGTGAAGCCGTGACTATTGTCAAAAGGGCATCCATCAACCTAACCTAACCTAACCTACATACTCTTGTCCAATATGCTGAAGAAAAAGGGAGTTGCAAATAGTTTTCGGCAGCGATACTTACGTCACAAATAGACCCCGGAAGAACTCAAGGCTGTTAGTTGGCCAAGGCAAGACTACATGTTAGCTCCGACACTATTTTAAACAATGTCCTTGACACGTTCCGTTTCCTGGAGTGCCAACTTTTCTTGATTTCTTTGGGTGCAGCCCTTGGAAATGGTTTACTTTTTGTCTTGGAAAACGGAAATTAAGAGACTATGAGTCAATGTGTTCCCAAAACTATTTCTTCGCGTCGTATTGGGTCTCTTCCTCACAACTTCAGCCTTAAACTATCGGAGTTAACACAAAGTCTGATTTTTCCTAAAATAAACGATGAAATGAGAATTTTATTGGTGGTGCTTGGTTTTTAGCTCATCATACCGAAAAAATTCTTCGTCAAGCCGAGAAGAATCGGATGGAACTAAAAATAAAAAGACCTAAAGACTGTCACTTAAAATCAGGAACTCATGTGTGATGAAAAATTAAGAACGGATGAAAAAATAAGGTAAGAAAACAACAATACCGATTGCGCCGTTTTCAGGGTATCTTTTGCTATAGTTTTTTTTTACCTTTTGTTTTACTATAGCAAAAAAAAAATAAATGGGGACAAAATATTGAATCCAGCTGGTGCAACTTGGAGAGTTTACTATAACAAAATTAAGAAAATTAAAGGAAGCTAAAATTTTTTAGTAAAAGGCAATTACATCGCTAGACATGACAGAACGTATAAGCCCAGGAAAATATAGAAAAAAAATTATTGAATAGTAACGCCGATTGCGCCATTTTGTTTGCAAATAAAATACTCCTCTTGGGATTGTGTTACAAGTCTTCTTATTTCAGATAACATTTCCTGAGCTTCATAAGTGCTATTTTTAGTCCTAGAAAAGAATAGAAATACAAAATATGGTCGGGGGAAAAATTAAAAGAAAGGGGCAAGAACACCGACTGCGCCATTTTCGGTTCATTTGTTGTTGTGGCAGTTAGGTGACCTTCTTCATACTCTAGCTATATACAAAAAAATAAGATTCGGGTCAAAAGATTGGATCAACATAGTGCAACATAGCGGAAGAAGGGTAGTGGAGCTATTTTACCAAATAAACAAAAATAGAGAACGTTGGAAATTATCGCCAACTACATCGCCAGACATGGTAGCGGAGCCCTGGGGAGTATAAAGGAATAAATTAACTAGAGAGTAACACATACACCGACTGCGCCATTTTGTCCACAGCTCAAATGCACCCCTTTTTGATGGGTGTAGCAAGTCTGCTTACGTCAGATAACAACTGCTGAGTCCTAGTACATAACTAGTCATGATAGAAGCAAAAAAAAAAAAAATCAGAAGTAATAAGTCAACTAAAGAATTTAACTGACTGCGCCATTTATGTAAAATTTATGATTATGTCAGATAATAATTGCTGAGTTTCCTGAAAGATATTTCAAATCCTAGGCAAGAGCATGATAAGAAAATAGTCGTGCAGAGTAATCGCCAAATGATCAACCCTTTTTGTGCTATGTTTGGATGATTGCGTAATGCACACACCTAGTGCAACATAGCGTCTAGGGAGTGTCACTCCAGATTTGAAGGAAACATAAAGAAATAAATTGACTGAAGAATTTTATCGACTGTGCCATTTTCTCCCCAAATCAATTACACTTTTCTGTGATGATGTTACACTCTGCTTTTGTCATATAACAATTCTTGAATTGCTTAAAGGCTGTTTCAAAATCTTAACAAGAGCAGAAAGACAAAATATGCTCGTGCTAAGTAAGAGTCGTAAAGTACACGTCAAAATTTTGTAGTCGTTCTTAACGTCTTATAAAACCCACACATCTTAGGAGTTAGGAGTTAGGTTTCTAACGACAAGCTTTAATGTTTTTGTCTGTATCAGATCCGCCTAATCTGGTATTCGCCTAATCTGGATTCGAAGGCGAATCTGGTGAAAAACCCATCAAGCTTGTCGCTAGAAGCCTAGAACTCGTACAACAAGATGTCTTGGTTTTGTAGGACATTACCAACGAATAAAGAAGAGAAGTAAAACAGTAAGTGAACTCGAATAGCGACTCCCTAAAGCCTTCAGCCCAATTAATCCGTTGCTTCTGTCACGTTGAAGTACACAACTGACAACTGAGTTAAATATACACATTCTAATCGGAAGCAGCCCATGGAAGAACTTCGTGACTTACGTCGCTTTCCATAAGAACGTGTGTATTTCACTGAGTTGTACTTCGACGTAACGGATGGAACGGATTCATTGGGCTGAAGGCTTAACTTCTTAATAGACTGCGCCATTTTAGGTTAATCTTTTGTTGTGGTAGTTGGGTAGCATTTTCCCGCTGTAGCTATATCCAATGAGTTCGATCCGGGTCAACAGAGTCGATTAACTTGTTTCTGCTTCGTGACTGGTGTTTCTTTACGTGGCCGGGAAGTCACCCCGACGGCACGACCCCCAACCTGGAGGACCAGATCCTTTGCTTAGCTCTAAGGACGGAGAGCCGGATATCCCGCTCCTTATAGGCCTGAGCTCCGAATACGTCGTAGTAGCCCATATAAGGTGTTCACTAAGTAGTTCGGCCTGACTGGAACTATGGACGCCACCGTTGATTCCATCTGGGGAATTCCTCCGCTGCCGTCCGGATGCAAGGAGAAGTGCCTTAGTGGGAACACTCTTCTTTAACATCATACTTGAGAGAATTGTGCAGAACTCTCGCGCCAACACCAGAGGTACAATCTTTCAAAAGTCCGTTCAACTACTCGCATACGCAGACGACATTGACATAATCGGTAGAACAAAGCGTGATGTCAGTGAAGCCTTCGTGAGTATTGGGACGGAAGCGGCGAATATGGGTTTAGCAGTCAATGAGGGCAAAACCAAGTATATGCTGTCATCAAGAAAAGACACCCAACACCGACGTCTTGGACAAAACATCACCATCGACAGCTATAACTTTGAGGTAGTTAGGGACTTTTTCTACCTGGGTTCCGCTATCAATTCAGACAATGACACCAGCGCTGAAATCAAACGAAGGATAACTCTTGCCAATCGCTGTTTCTTTGGGCTAAGAAGGCAATTGAGTAGCAAAGCCCTCTCTCGAGCAACTAAAGTGTCCATGTATAAGACCCTCATCATCCCAGTCCTGCTTTACGGTGCAGAAGCATGGACCCTGTCAAAGGCGGATGAAAACACTTTAGGCTGCTTCGAGAGGAAAATTCTTCGGACGATTTACGGTCCCGTCTGCATAGACGGAGAGTGGAGGAGGAGATATAACATCGAACTGTACGGGCTGTACAGCGATACCGACCTAGCCAAAAGAGTCAAAACACAACGTCTACGATGGCTGGGTCATCTAGAGCGGATGGACACCAACGCCCCGGCCCGGAAAATCTTCGAATCCACACCGCAGGGACGACGCGGTAGAGGAGAACCGAGACTCAGGTGGCGCACGCAAGTGGAAGGGGACCTTAGCCAACTTCGCGTGCGAAACTGGAGACGGCTAGCTAGAGACAGAGCTGGCTGGCGAAGCTTGTTGGCTGAGGCCCAGGTCCACCCCGGACTGTAGCGCCACCTTAAGTAAGTAAGAGTCGATTAACTTACTGCAAAGAATTTAAGTAAGCTTGAAATTATCGCCGCAAGAAGCCTTCTGAGTTGTTAGACATACAAGAAGCCCTAAAAATACGAAAAACAATTAGTAAACTGAAGAGTTACACCGACTGCGCCATTTTTGTTAAAAGTCGGACTATGTCTGCTGGTACTTGTTGATTTTCTTTAAAGCTGATTCTTATCCTAGAAAAGAATATTAAAACAAAATACGGCCGCATGAAGTGGTCCTCAACCAGCCTGCTACACAAGCCGGAGGTAGAGTGATAGTGTGACGATCAACCCTCGTTATGCTTTGTTAGTATGTATTTGAGAAATTTCAGAAATTTCCTTTCGTATTCCGTAGACTTTGGAAGAGTCTGAAGAACGTTGCCTAGCGAGCGCAGGTAAAACGTAAGAAATGCAATTCAACTAGAGCTCTGAGACGCTAACTTAAATATGGCGAGCGTGTAAACAGTTTCAACAACAAGTCACGACTGTTCCAGGAACGAATGTAGTATGTGATACATGGCTGCAGCACTTGTGAAAAAAGCATCAACATCTCAAAAATATTCTCCGAATCATTAAAATCAGAATGGGTCCAAAAACTTATAGACGCAATCATCATAACACAGCGGCATAAGTTCAAGTATAAATCGTTATTAATGGAAAAATGGCGCAGTCGGAATTATCGTGCCCAGCCAAAGTCAGACTTTTACTAATTGTGCACCTGAGAACTATTAAGGAAAGTAAGTGTTAAGCGCGTGTATTTACTTATTAACATTTTTTTTTTGCTTAAAATGGCGCAGTCGAAATTGACAGAATTGTTAAAGTACAGGTAGACCTCACTTAACACGGGGGTTAGTTCCTGAAAAATGTCGTGTTAAACGAAATCGTGTTAAGCGATACAAGAAGCAAGTGCAAATAGAGTAGTTACGTTCCATGATTTCAGAAAACCTTCAAAAATTTTGTTTTAATTTTTAAAAAAATTTTATTCGAGGTTGTATTATTATTAAGGATGAAAAAAATAAACAAAGCACAACAAAACATAGCTTTCTTCCTGCATAACTTAACAAAAAAATAAACAAAAACAATTTCCGTCTTAGAGCTTCCGCTTTCTACATGAAAAATGGGGAAGTCCCTTTTGCGACGTATGTTCACAAAAACACTCTATAAAAAAAGCTGGCGTACGCGTCTATTGGCCAGAAAAATATGTATACATGCGGAATGTGTGCCAACTGCAAACAAGACAGCATGCTAAGAAAATTGTGTCTCGCAGACCGTGCTAGAGCGAGGCTTTTTCCGTGTTAAACGAAAAAAATGCCGCAAAATGTGAGACGTGTTAGAACGAGGCCGTGCTTTAAGAAGTACGTGTTAAGTAAGGTCTACCTATATACAATTTATAAAAAGTAATCAAGCAGGAAATAATATTATAGCTTCTGCCGTCCTGTCCTAGTTTTGACTTTCAGGAAGGAGACCCTTTTTCAACTTTCAAGTTTTAAGACTAAAAACCATCAAAATAAAAATTTTTAACTCAGGAAGGCATCAAGTAAGAAAAATATTCTGTCTATGCAGCGTCTCAACTTTTGTGTTTTTGTTTTAATTTGTTGTCAGCGTGGGTCTATCTCGATATCTAGAAAACCAAAATCTAGGACGGCAAAACTCTAGCAAAATAAAAAATCTGGATCAAAAGAATTTAAAAAAAAAGATCCCACAATACCTCTTCTATGTGTTTCTTTTTAGTTAATACCTGTATTTCACCTGAATGTTAATACGTGGCGTGATGCTTCCCTGGCAAACCTCCTGTTTGGGCACATGATAAAGTTTGGGGTAGGCGCAAGTTCTGGCTAAATTAAACCATTTTTAATCAAATTTAAAAAAATTAAGAAGACATTGTGCCGTTTGCGATGTGGTGCATTTGAGATTTTTGAAACCAATTTCGAGATTTTGTCCAGTCTGGATATAAATTTATTGAAATGTCAAAAGTAAATATAAGCGACAGCCAAACATTTTTTGAGTCGATTTCCAAGGAGAGCTCTCCTCTGTGCTAAAGACCGTAACTCATCGTCAAGCCCCTACCCAAACCGACTCATTTTTATTGACGTGATAAGGATTTATTGCTTATTCCGGACGGTCATGAGTCCTCCATTTTTATCCACCAAAAAATTCCTTTCTTCGACCCAAATTCATTATTGCAGCAGCACCACACCCTCGCCTAGTCTGTTACCTTCTCTCGTGAAATTTAAATTTCCCAAATATTTAATGGGTCACATTCGGCCCGTCCAATCAACGTATACCCAACTCTGACGGTACTTTATCGCATCTGTGTCACACGGCCGATGCGTGTGTAATCAAACCCGTGATCCTTAACCTTCCTCCAGCAAAAGTGGTCATTGGCAAACAAAGCGTGTTAACCTTTCCTTTCCATTTCATAGCCAAGGCATGCTCATCGCTGCTAAACCCATACTCGTACACCATGACCCCGGATAATAAACTTGTCATATATGCCAGACTGTGTGTGTGTGAGTGGGTTCAGGTTGTCATGATGTGAGGAGAGGGCCTCAGGAGGGCCTCGCATGTTTTATTTGCTTATTATCGCTCATAAATTTTTATACCCGGGAACGAGCGCACGCACTGACCATCCATGGTGTCTCCATGGCGATTCTGCCCAGAAAGATAGAACGTCGGATGTGATAAGGACTTTCCGCACCAACACAAATGGACGTTGGCGGCCGGCGCGGTAGCCAAAGCGGAAGCCCAAACAAAGTATGATTCATTCATGGTTACACTTAACACGACTGTGTGGGGGTACGTGAGTGTCTGCCTTTAATGTGCTTAATGTGTGCACAGCCTTAGGCTGTAATTCAGTGGGGGATTTTGCAACAATCGTGGAGAGTTGTTGAGTCCCCCGCCCGCTTGGCAGTGGCGGCAATTCTGTGAATTCCCTGTTTAATGTTAGTTGCGTGAGTTTGTCATTGGCACTGGGGCCCAGATGGAACCAGTGTCAGGGTTTTTTTTTCAGTTTGGTCGGAAGTGGTTATAGGGGGGTTGATATGAATGTGGGGGCTATAAATCGATAAGGGAGTGACTGTAACCGAGGAGGGTTGCAGCAAATGCACAAAATTTGATTTATTTTAGAAATTGGCTCCACAGCAGTTGGTAATGAATAGACTTCTGTCTGGGCGCACAAGTGTGTCTACCTTGCTCAGCAAAATCGATGGCATGTAACGAAAAGTTGTCGAAAATTTTCAATTCCGACCAAGCCCACCACTTATTTGTCAACAGACCTACTTCAGCGTCAGGTGAACCGAATTCAATGTATACAACTCAAAGCCGTAAAGTGATTAATTTAAAATGACCCTCGACAATTGGAACTCCACCTGAACGTTTGGGGTTTCTGGATCGATTCCAAAAGCTCAATCAGCCGCATCGAATCGGATCACAATACAACACCGACGCAATCATTAGTCCGGAATAATTGGTAGCGAGGAAAATACAATTTTCCGGTGGCACACATACACCTCATCTCACTTCTGGCCATCATCAGAGATGGAGACGTCCATTGTCATACCAAACAACATCCACTTTCGGTTCAACCGTTATCAATAAATAACAACTTGAGCCACCCAAGTGCTTATGCCTCCCAAAGAGGCCATAATATCCCCAGACTGAGTACGAGTCTGCGTCCCGCATTGTCGTTTGTCGCAAAAAACCAATTTGAATGTCAATTAAAGTTCCGCCAAGGAGGACGGACACAGCACCGACACACAGTTCGAGCTCGGACTTGGTTGCTTTGATTTTGTCCAACCCGCAAACGAGAAACAATGTCAAACAGGGTGCCCCGCAGAAAAAACAAACAAAACTCCAAATCACAATCGAAATGAAAAATTATTCAGAGAAAAAAGGGATTACGGACGCATTTACATTTACGGTATCTCGATGGTCGTATCTGGGCGGCAGGGGCCACCCACAAATGCAATATCGTCCGGGATAACTTGGCAAATTTACATGAACCCTGTGCAATGTACATCCAAGGAACGTGCAGTATCTATACGTAGATACACGTCTGCCGACAGTGCATTCGGAATGCATGAAGTGACTTGTGTGTACTTTACTGTTGTATCTCCGGATACAAAAGGTATCTGGATGTCATATTAATGACTGGTTACGGACTACCGGAATGTGTGAGGTTGTCACCATCAGGATGGCGGCGGCGGGTGGGTGCGGTTGCAGCAGCACATGACGATGACGGCTCCTCCCGGTGTAAAATGGGTAGAAGCTCTAATGTACTCTGGGCACGTGAACTGACTTCCTTTAATGTGTGCAAATAAAGTGCGCGCTGCCGCTGTGTGCACACATGAAGTCGGGCGTATTATAGCACTGTCGTCGTCGTCGTCGTCGTGCTAATAGGGCCTCATAAGAGGATTGAAGTGCTTCGAGGTGAGTAATACACCTTCAAATAGTGAATGGTTGTTTGTGATTGTCACTGTTGTCTTTTCTTTTTGCCACTTTTAACATCTGACCTATGCGCTGCGCTGTCAGTGATGAGTACTTGTGGACGTTTTGTTAAGCAGGAGTCATCGCTGGCTTGATGTGAGCATGAAACGGGCCGGCAGTGTCAATCTTGGGTTGACAATGGCGCTGTCATTGTTATATTTAGAATAGCCCATAGGGTGGGAGCGATTGGATTTGTTAAAAATTACGTAGGTACCTTGTTTGCCGCGTATATTTACTAAGCCAAAGAGGTAAAAAAGTAAAGGAAGGACACCATTTTAAACAACCGAAAAAAAAAACAGTTCTGACCGATCGTTTAGGGTTAATGAGAAGACTCAATGAGCCCGTACTCGAATCAGCTAGAGCAGGGGGACTCACACTTAGGATAATTGCGATCAGTTTGGAAACGATTCTGAAATATTTACCGCTAACCGCGAACAGGTTTCCAGTTTGAGATCTTGAATAAAATAAGTGTTGTGGGTTTTGTCATTCTTGAACTCGGATCGAAGGTTCGATTGGAATTATATCCAAGCAAAACTTAATTAATTGGCGAAACAAGCCATAAATAATTTAATAAAAATGGCGCAGTCGTTTTTGGTTGAATAAAAAACAGATAAAAATGGCGCAGCCCTCTTTTTGATATAAAGAGTTTTTGTCATAAACATTCTTGAACTCTGATCGAAGCTGATTATATCAAAAAAAAATTTAATTTGTTGGCGATATAAGCGAGGTAAGGACCTTAAAGTCAAACATAAGAATAGTGCAGTCGTTTGGATTAGTTTTAAAAAACATTTTTGAATTCTGATCGAAGCTGATTAAATTAAAATAAAATCTAATTTGTTGAAAAAAATCTATACGTGGATAAATACGAAGAAAAAACGCATAAAATGGCGCAGCCGTTTTTTTTCCTAAAAATTTTTGTCACAAATCATTTTGAACTCTGATCGAAGCTAGTTGTATCAAAAATTTTATTTATTGGCGAAACCAGCCATAAGTGGATAAATAAAAAAAATAAACAAAAAATGGCGCAGTCGTTTTATGGTCATAGAAATTTTAGTTTTATAAATTCTTGAACTCTGATCGAAGCTGATTATACCAAAGCCAAATTTAATTCATTGGCGAAACGAGCCATAGATTATAAATAAATCATAAAACTGGCGCAGTCGTTTTTCTTTTTTGTCTAACGAATTTTTTTTAAGCATTCCTATGGTCTGATCGAAGCTGATTGTATCAAAATTAAACTTAATTTGTGGACGAAACAAGCCAGTAATGGGTAAATAAAAAAAAAAAACATAAAAATGGCGCAGTCGTTTTTTTTTGTCTAAAGAATTTTTGTGTTGTATTAGTGACTAGTCTACATGGCCAAAATTCTAACTTATTCATGCAATGCTGGGCATTTTTATTTATTTAATCTTTTGTGTAAAATAGCCGATCTATACAAGTTAGACTAAGTCCGGAGTTCGTCATATGGTGAAATCCTTTCGAGAACTTGCTCGGTGG
This sequence comes from Neoascia interrupta, assembly GCA_947623515.1. NCBI lineage: Eukaryota > Metazoa > Arthropoda > Insecta > Diptera > Syrphidae > Neoascia > Neoascia interrupta. The sequence goes on along the minus strand of OX392462.1, from coordinate 19,017,943 downwards.
GGTTAAACTCAATATCAGCATCGGCCAGAGAAATTCTTCAAAGAAGCTACCCACTTGAATTCATCGCCGAAGTCAAAAACTCGTATTCAAAATTTAATGATTTAAGTCTCTCTGATTTTGGGTGCCAACAGATGATAGTGATATTTGCACAGTAAAAAAGTGTGTTTAATTTTCCATGCAGATACCATGCAAAGCCAATGCAACTCCCAAACGAAACTCAAACCAATTCTGAATCAAAACATTTCACAACAAACCCAGTTCCAGCAAATCATGCCAAATAATCAAGGCATTCCCCGTAAATCAAATCAACTAACAAATTCAGTGCATTCGGAATTCCTTATCAGCGAATGCCTCGAAAGCCTTTTTGCTGAATTAGCACTTTAATTACATGCCGCTTTACACAGTTTATTAACAGAATTGTGTCGGTATTACAAATCAACATTCCAATTCAACTCAAACCCGATAAGATAATCAAAATCCACCTGGGAACCCATTCAGCAAAAGCGAAATAATTTATCGCAGAGTAATGTTTGGATTTCCGTACTCAAATTCGCTAAAATTAGGTTATCCGCATGCGGCGCTGTGGTTAGCATAAAATCAACTTGACTCTACAAAACGCTCTGCACGTGACCCGCTTTGTTCTAGATATTCCAAATCCAGTTCGGGCTTAGCGGCACATAATTCGTTTTTAATATCTCGGTTTGCGACGCGCCACCCCCTGCTCCAACCTGACACTGGTGTAGTATTTCGAACTAGAACTTGCAGAACGTTCTAAAAATACTTTCATCACCATCAGTCGGTCGTACCTGCGGGGAATTTGATAAATTAGCAATTTTAAGTACATAATCAGGCATATAACTCACCTCGGCCGATATAAATTAAACACAAACGCACACAACGGTTTTTTTTCATATTTTATGGTTTTTTATGGCAGCCATACGTGTTTAAGAGTCGTTAAAAGAACGACTAAACGAGACGCGGCTGACGGGAAGAGTGACTCTCTGAATACGTTTTCGGGTAAGAAAAAGCCCGAAACAAACAAAACAGGAGCAGTGCGGTGGATTTATTGCCTCGCAATGTTGTTCCACAAAAATGAGCGTAGGACGACGAGACGGTGTATGTGTGTGAGCGTTTACAGGGTGCAGTTCATTTAATTAATTCAGGTTTTCACTTGAGTACGCTCCATGACACCCATTACGTACCTACAATTGAACACGGTTACGTTATTCAAATACCATGTTCTCATGACCTTCATTTGGCGCAGTCGTTATTAGGTATGTTGCGTTGCGCGCACCTATACCAACACTTTTGTATTTGCATTTAGTGCTGTACGAAAAATTAATTAATCGCACAAAAAGTATACATGGTACGCAAAGAAAAAAAAAAGCGTTGAGTAAATGTTTATCAGGTGTTTAATGACCACACAAAACCTGGCCTATCTGCAGTGTTACTAATTAGTCAAATCGGCAGCGGTGATAGTGTGTACGAGTCTGTAATTTTTCATGTATAAATCCACCTTAAGTACAACGTGCAGTCGCTTTGTGCAATTAAAGTGATTTGATACGAGAAAGACCGGACAAAATAAAAAAATCTTTTCATTTGATGAAAGTCTACTATATGCTTTGAGATGAGATTCATTCGTGGGATAAAGTTTATGAGGCCTGTGATGTAAGGCCTTCTTATACTACCTCGAAAGGGATGAGAAAGTTGAAAACGTTTTATTGCACTGGGAACTTTGAGTGTAATTATAGAATTCAAGTGAAAAAGTCGGTCAATTTAACAAGAGTCCATCGAGATAAGAGCCAAAGTATGAAGCATACGATTGCATAAAGAGGAAATGAACTTTTTCAGGCCATGGTGGCTTGAAGAGAAGAAAAAATCAAAAATCTTTAAATGTGTCATGCCATAAACCTAGGTTTGAGGCTTTGAAGTTTCTCTACGCTTTTTAGAATGGTTGCAATCAGATTATGCTGTGAGATAAAATAAAGTTAGCTGTAGTAGAAAACGGGAATATTTAACGGGAAGCTGGTATGGTAGATCAGAGGCGCGCTTAACTTTTGATGATGCAAACCTCTCAGGACATTTTATTTCAACTTGCGATGTCTTTAATATAAACGATGATCAAGCCTTAAACTTCTTCTTCTTCTTTTTCATCCTTTTTCACCCTCCCCTCACTCAACTGCTTTCCTAATGGTTCGCTTGTGGTGACGCTGATTTAACCTCAGAATATACCGGCAGGCCACCCGGTTTTGGATCTCTTCGTCACTGAGGCCAAATAAATGCTGTTGTCGTTGCATTTGTGATGATCAAACCTTGTTATTCCTGCAAATAGGTCTGTTAAACACTAGGTACAAGTATGTATTGCATTTTTGGGGTGCTTGCGCGGAGGAATCTTCCGCGCAAAGTTGTGGACTTGAATTCTAGTGTAAGAAGCCGTCAAGTCTTTTTTCAGATATTTTTTCATGAAGCAAAAAATTTCAGCTAAATGAAACCGAGAAACTACGAAAACCTAATCCTAGAGCTAAGCCTTTTCTCCTGAGTTTCAGGGAACGCTCACCAGTAGTAAATTGCTACAGGAATAAAAATTATGATAAGGACATCAGGGATTTTCTCGCCGAACTTTGTCACGGACGCCGAACTTTATCCGAGGACAGGGCAGGACCTATGGACGCAATCATCTAACGACGAAAATGGAAAGGAATACATCACACCTAATGAAATGGATGCATAAACTCAAGGTGGGTGACGGAACTCGAGTGGGTGGCAGCCAGTCGAACCCGAAACACATGGTTTTGTTCTGGTTTAGAACGAGGTATGCAGACAGCTTAAAAGAAGTTGGAGAGAGCTAAAATGCATCGTTAGAAACCAGAACATGATGGCGGGCGCGCATTCGTGGAGGAGGCGCTATGCTCCATAAAGTGAAACATAAATTTATACATGAAAAATATCCCGGCCAACAAAAAAGGTAAGATCCAGTAGCGCTTGCCTCAAAATGAGCGGATTCATGGTCGTTCAAGCACCTCGCTTCATTTTCGCCGTCTTGAAATAAAAAAAGGCAACATTCAAATACAGTGCAAATGTTGGTAATGAATAACAGTAATCTGATTTTTGTCGATGCTTTCGCAAATAAGGCATAACACTTGCGGGCGTATGCTAAGGTGCCTCTGTGTAGGGTTTTCATGTTCCGTGCGGGCAGGGCTTAGTTTGTGATAAATTGCGAGAACTCCTTTCCTCGTCTTTGGTCTAAATCAGAAGTTGTAAATTCAAATTGAGCCTGCGCATAATTCGAGAACTCTGACAATTTGTTTGAAGCTCTGATACTTTCAATAATAAATGTAAAATAGTGGACTGAAAAGTTCGCCTGATGTGATGCTGCGTAGATTTCAAATTCAGCCCGTGCCTCCATCTCAGAAGAGTCCATGTACCAGACAAGAACGGGTCCTTTGGTTTTTACTTTTCGCTTTGTTTTCATTGATCTCTATGTGGCACCAGTCAAATTAGACTTTTAAAAGGGCAAAACCAAAAATTAATTCGTGAAGAAAATTAATTCCTAATTACCATAGGAAGAGGTATATATAAGGATAACAAAAACCGCAAAATCTAACAAAAAATGCATCTGCTTTTCGCGTTTTAGGCGAAAAAAGGACGAAAAAATTGGCTATTGCCTTTAATTGCGCAGGAAATATACGCCTCCAGCAAATTGTTGAGCGTAGTGGGCGTTTTTTTAATACCAACAACCTTTTTATTTAATCCACCAAAATAATGTTGGGGATAATTTTTTTTTTCTAATCAACATGTTTTGGCTGTAATTTTTCCAGGAAAAATACTCCGTTAGATTTTCATATTACTGTGGAATAAGATATACATAAGGACGAAAAACGACACAAAATCTACCCAAAAATGGTTCTGCTTTTCGTGTTTTTGACTAAAAAAGGACGAAAAATTGGTAATTGCTTTAAAATGCGCAGCAAAAATACACCTCCAGCAAATTATTGATGATTGTGTACGCTTTATTCGTACCAACACCCTTCTTATTAAATTCACCAAAAAACTGATGGGCATATTTTTTTCTAAGAAAAAACAACTTTTGGCTGTAATTTTCTAAGTGAAACTATAATGTCAACGTTATTGAAACATGTTTGAATCATCGTCCAAAATGGTTGATGACCGAACATCAATTTTTGAGGCAAAGCATTTAATATTTTCACCCTTATTTGCCGAGTTTTTACGTAGTCTATTTTGCAAACATGCCTAGTTTACATACCTACTGCTGCAACTCACATGAAATTATCTTCTTATCTACATTTTCCAAGGGGCCGTTTTAGGTCCGCTCTCAATAAAGAAATCTCACACATACCATGAACGTCAACATGCTTTTATACCAACGGGTCTGGTACCTATGATGAAGCTTTCTTTTCTTTTTAGTTTTTTTCTATCGCTGGCCTCGGGTAACTTTGAGCTTGCCTACCTGCGTAGAACATTTCCACTTTATAAACACTAACTTTGTTTTGCGCTGCACCTGGATGTTTTCTTGTGAATCAGGTAAGTAAAGAAAAAATTGTGTTAATGGCCCTCACAATTAATAGAAGACCAATCTTTGTATGTACCAGATTTCTGGACACAAGTGTCACTCAACTGAAAATACCCTCAAACCATCGTTGATGAAACCCAAAGCCTTTGGATAATATAATATAGAACTCATGTTTACAGAAAGATTGCATGAAATGCAATGAGGTTTCTTCAAATCAGGCTTTGGGAAACCTTTTTTAAAGTTAAGTCTTTTCCCAGTACGAAAACTGGGTAGATTTGATGAAAACATAATAGGACTAACGCCATTTAACGCAAATAGACAGTCTTTGTGGAAGCAGTAATTGTGCTGAGGTTTGTTATCAATTTTTCTTAGTTCTCAAGGTTGCGGTCTTAAAAAATTGTGGATTTTGCTTACTGACTTTAAAAGGTGCACCATCAAGTACATTTTCAATACAAAAAAAGAAATAGTATTTTTGCTGCAGATGATACGCACAAAAAGGATGATTTGGTCTATAAAACTTTCTTCCTATACATTTTTTGGGTGGATTTTTTGGTCTCAGTCTATTATTAGTCATCTCTGTCTGCCGAGCAGAAGAACTTTGGTGCAGGAATTGTACCGCAAAAATTATAAGCGTTTTTAAAATTTGCAAAAAAAAACTTGTTCCTAATAATTTTTTGTTTTAGATTTTTGTTCTTGTTCATTTGTCGTAATCGTATTTCGCATTTTGATCAAGTTTCAAAGTTTTCTGATTTTATGCAACCTTCAGATGCTTTATTGACTGGACTACTGCACGCAAAGTTGGCTGAGATCATCATCACCAGTATAAGGTCGCAGAACAGGGCTGCTCAGTGGTCACCAAACGCCACCAACTCTAGAACCTTTGGGGTCTCGAAGAAGTTTTCTACGCGGTGTCCTTAGAAACGGCACACACAATTTTCTCTACCATTCTGTGGGAACTGCAAATCGAAAATCTGTTAGAACCCTGTCACTGTTGCTCTGTTGCCTAAGGACAGACGAATCTTTCTCTTAGGTCAGAGGTTGAAAATGGTAGTTCTTCGCTTGGTTCTGAAAATATGTCGTAGCTAAAAGCTAATTGCGTTCGTCCGGGACGTTTAGAGTTTTTATGTGTCTAAGGACTGGTCGATGTTTTCTTCGCTTGCTGCACAGAAGGCAGGAAGCAATATCAGCTTAGTTCATCGAAACGATGAACTCCCTTCTGGGGTTTTTGGTCCCCAATTGGGCGCCTCCCTAGGTGCAGGATAGGGGATTGCTCACCAGATATGGTCGATTCCGGTAAGAAAAATATCCGGGGCGGACCAAAACCACCAACAAATGAAAAATCGAGAAGTTTCTGTCTCAAAATTAGTGGCTTTCTGGTCGGCGTCTGTTACCCAGGTTCAGGTCGGCCGGATACAAAACACCTTTTTCTCTTCCAATATGCAAATAAAATGGACAACAATTAGATCCATGACAGATGTTTTTATGAAATATTATGCTGGTTATACTATTGCTTTTCTCCGTAAGGGCATAACACTTGCGGGGGTAAGCTTTGGTGTTTCTGTGCAGAGGTTTCATATTTAGCTCATCACCGTTTGTGTTAGATCAAGAACTACTTTCTTCTTCTATGTTTTCTATCAACAAATTCTTTCCGCTCGCGATGTGCTACGCATTTGAAGGGTAATCACATCCCCTTGATCACGAGCATATTATAAAAAAAAAACGAGTAGCGGGATCCAGAATCTCCGACTCGACTTATAGGCTCGAAAGGTGAATAGTCTTGATTTTGGTTAACATGGAGCTGAATTCGGGACACTCAAATGTAATAGCAACGTGGTACCTACCTACGAGAAACATCGAAAAGCAGATCGTGGTATGAGAGCGAAACGAAAGTATTTCTCCAGACAAGGGAATATTTAAATGTGTTAACTCCAGTTCCTCTAGCGCAAGGCCATCGGAGATCTCGGGGTCGAAGTACAATGTCAGGAGTAGGTACAATGTAAACGAGCTACACGACAATGTTTACGGAAAATGTTTATTTGGCACCAATTTAGTTGGCACCATTGAACCTTCATATCAGAGGCATCTTAGCTCACTTTGGAACAACAACTTTTACCACAAGTAACCAAAACTGATTACAAACACTACTACTCCTTAATGTGTCACCATTATCCCTAATTAATCTGAAACTCTGCAATCAAATCCTAAATTGCCCAGGACGAGCTGAGCAAATTAAGTTGCCACTTCCAATTTGTATTGTAATCCTCATACCCGTCGGTCGGTCGTGTCTCCTCCACATATCCAACCGATACCAAAACAATCCCTCTCAAATCCCATTTGAAACCTAAAATTACAAATCTTACACACATTGAAATTTGTTATAATGTGGTTATTACATGCTCAGGCGCACATACAAGGTCTATAGCCAGCCCTGCCGCCATGATCTCCCGTCGAATGCGAAATGAGATTTGTTCACAATGTGCCCTTGTAGCATACGACATCCATTTGAAGGGAATGTGTGAAAATTCCTCAGATTGTCATCCTAAAACGAAGATATCGTAGCGAACTAATACCACACCAACTCACTCCAGTGTCTATACTTTGTATAACCCCCTTCCCCCCAACAAAACACTATTCAGTTGACACGATACAAAACACTACACAAAGTCACAACATAATGTCGGCTAATTATAGCCTCGGTTCGGGGTTTATACGCACAGAGCACAGATGTACATGAGGCACACATAAGTCTATGGAACACCCCGAACTATACTAGAAGGGAATGAACCCGGTTCCAACTAGTCTCCCAGTCTCTGCCAGGACTGTGTTGTGTATAGTGGTCCTCCTCCTTGAAACATTTTAATTACCAGCTACTTTCGGTTTATTGTTGTTGCATGATATATTTTTTGTTCGTACTCTTTGCATAACACCCCCTCTTTCGGGGTATCTCTCGTTTTTATCTGGACGAATTTCGGGGCTTAAGGGAATACCATGGTTTATGGGGCTGCCAAATAGATGATGGGATAGCCGTAGCTGGCTAAACAGAAGCTCTTCCCTGATCCACATAGTGTTGTTGGCCCTGATTGAATCGGGCATTTTTTTGTGTGTGACATTTATGACCCCACTTGCATGCGACTGCGGTCGCGTAACGAAGGTAGCATGGTAAACAATGTAAGGAAATTAAAAAAAAACAAGGAACGACCTTTTATTGTCGCAATAAAAACGCCCCCCTCTACCCCGCCCACATCGAATAGTTTTAGTGAGGAAAATGCAATAAAAACGCTTTTATGTGTTTTTTTTTTTTTTTTTGTTTCCTTTTTCGGTGTTTCCGTTTATTTCGTTTTTGGAATTCGGATCTTGGCATGCTGTCATTCACAGCCCGGAACGGCATAAAAACTTCTTCTGTCAAAGTGAGAGAGAAAGTGCAAAACGTCAGATTAAAAGTGTCTGGCTGACTGCGCCAATATGCCGGAGCTAGTCAAGTGAGGTTAAGGAACTGCCTTTGGCTTCTGAGAACGGAAGCTCGGCGGAACTTGTGTGTGCAACGTGGGCGTACGACACGGGCGGCGGCGGGTGTCCTATGCGATGCATGTCTGCCTAGAATGGCTGGCTTAGGTATAAGAGTCACACAAAGTGAGTAAATGAGCAATGAGCGAGTGCAGCCGACGACGACGATGACGATGACGACGACGCTATCATCGCTTGAGTTCACTCATTAACATTCGTGTTCTGTTTGCTTTGGCGGTTCGCGGTGCAGGGTAAAAATTCCATAGATAGTGTGGTCGACGCGTTTTTCTTTTGTCCTAACCAGCCGGATTACATGACAAGTTAAGCAGCTAATACAGCATAGGAATAGAAGAAGTGCGGATATGGGAGAATCAAAGTGGAATTAGTAGTTGGGGTGGTATCACTGTCAGTGAGACTACTTTGTAGGGGGCGGCAGGGGCATCACGTGACTCTTGTGCCAAGAATATTAAAACAGTTTTCTGCATTTGCCCCAGGGGCGGTGGATTTCGAAATTGCATGACCAGTGAGTTGCTCCTTGAATTCTAAGGCTAAGTTGGTTGTGATTTTTTCGCAAATGTCATCTGAGCGGCTTGGTTTTTGAAGAATTTTTTTTACTTTCAATAATCCTACGGTCACGTCTAAGGACTTTTATTGTGGAAAGAGACTGCTTAAATGAAATCGCACGGTCTCTTATTACGACAACATATTTTTACTCTATTTTGGGTGGTCATAGCAAGTGATCATATTATTAAAAATGTAAGTTCGAAATAACTGCAGAAAAGTCGTTATAGGGTGTCTCCACCGCACATATTACAGAGATTAACAAAGTAGGAAGATTAAAAAAATTAATTCCAAAGTGTTTCCACCGGAAAAGAGGAGATTAACTTGACGTATGCTTTCGTTTTGGACATTTCTCAATGACATCACGCCATCTGCACATCTCATTGTAGATGTAAATTTTTTTATCTCTCGGGCAACTAAGATTCGGAAATAATTAAATTCAATGTTAATTGCCACCAAACTTTTTAATCTACGCAACGAAATAACTCAAAATAGCTCGTCAAATCTGTTGATTAGGATTTCGGTCCGCAAAGATGGTAGAAGAACAACTTCGTCAACATCAACCAGCAGTATCAACATTAACTTTCATCATTATTTTGCAGTGTGCATACCTGATTCATTTAACTTAAGCTTGTCAATTTAAATTAAGCTGTCAATAAAAGGTGTGTTTGCTTTGTTTCGTCAGAAAACGCACACAATACGCAGAAATCCGTTCGGTTTGTTTTAAGAATCTTTGCGTGGAAGAGATTAATTACGCGATTAATTTTGAATCTCGTCGTGAAGAGAGAAGATTTAGGGATGATTTGTCTTAATCGCGGATTGGTGTCCGGTGGAAACACTTTTTTAACGTGTTATGAACAATTTTGGAATGGCTCGTCTCGCTCGTCGATTCCTCGCGATCAGGGTTAGGGTTTTCATAGTTCGGTGAAGTGAGCCTTGGCAACCTAGCATAGCTCTTCTTTGATGCGTATACGTTTAGGTTGGTTTAATGCGCATTAATCATGGCAAAAAACTAATCAGTAGGCTATAAAGGATCTCAATATGGAAGTTGGACCTTGGTGCAGATAATTGCACTTTCGACTATGGACCATCGGTAGGCCCTCGATTCAAACCATTATTATTTCTTATGTTTGTGCCAACATGTCTTGTTAAAGACTTCGATGACAATTCAGTTTTACAAACTCATGTTTTGTTGTTTAGTTGTAGAGTGGAGCTGAAATATGTACTAGCGGACGAAAAGACGAAAAGTCGGAAGATAGAATCTGATTTTGGTTTACCGGCAGGGTACGAGCCTGCTACTTTCATATATCGAGGGCACTAACCAATTGAGCTATCAGTGCAGTGACCGATTTAAACTTTTTCCAAATCAGATCAATTTTTTAGTTTTGCCCTTGCTGGGCTGAATATTCGTTATTATTTTTTGTAGCTGATTAGGAATGGCGACACTATGCGTCTGATTTGAGACTGATTTTAAATGCATGTAATTTGGTGTTTTTATACTGGGTGTTTTTAGCACTGCCTTACGTCAAATTCTCGTAAACATAATGATATGTACCCCACTTAAACAATTCATTATTGTCACATATGTGTGTGAATTCTAGAACCTGTGAGTCAGTCCAATTAACTTGTTTCGCACAATGGACTTTTTTATTTATTACCTCTCCAGTCTTTGCAATTAAAATGCAAATCAGTAAGACAACTATGTAGAACGTGTCGTTGGCAATTACGCTGTTACATTAGGTGATAGATTTAACTTGTTTTAAAACTAAAATCAAATGCGAAAAAAGCTACTAATGAATAAAAGTCATTGTGATATGGAATAATAAAAAAATCTACATACTTATAGCAGGTTATATTAGTTATTTATAGAAAGAAAAAGGTCAATGTCCACTGATTAGATTAAGAGTTAATTTTAACTGTCGCCGAGAAATAGTGCAGCTTAATCTATCAGTCAAAACGATTTTAATAAAAATAATATTCACATCACCATACGAGTACCTCAGGGCATATTTAATATCAGACTAATGTTCGGGGAGGTACAATTCCCGTAAGGCTGAAAGAACTTGTAAAAGTTGCATTGCGATAATAACTTTTAATTTTAATGTAAAAACAAAAACCAACAGGTGAATGATGACTTGAGACGATTTTCCGCAAGCGAAAATGAAAACGACACAAAATTATGCCAGCCCATAAGGCTTCGTATTTGATGCAGGGACAAAGCAGTGGGAGATCTCGTATCAGGTGGAGGTGAACCTAAGCCAGCTTGGAGTAAGACAGATATTTGAAAACGTTATAAAAAAAATAAGCCAGAACTTTTTGATAATCGTTCCTAGGAACAGATCTAAGTTTACCTTTTTCTTTTCCAACATGCGAATAATTGGGCAACATTCAAATGCATGCCAGATTTTAAGCGGTCCGTCCAAAAATGGAAAAAGGATCTCTTATGATATCACTCCTTCCAAAAATACTGGGGTGGAATCGGCTAAGGTGATCTATGACAAGTGATGTCACAAACCACAAAAATTCGTCGGCGTAAACTGTGATCATCACAATTTTCTTGTGAAAGCTCCCGATCAATCACCGTCAAAATCAGCTGGTTACCAGTTTTCAAACTTTCTGGTAAGTTGGTGTTTTTGCCTACTCTTAGGCTGACTTTCTACATGTACTAATAAAAATCAATATTCTTACATCACAAGCCTAAATAAAGCAACGATTCGAAACAATATTTTTTTGATTATACGAAGACGGATTATTTTGTTTGATCAAATTGACTGTCACAAAATGTTAAAATCAAAGTTCAACATAGCCGATTCCACTCCTGGATTTTTATAAAAAGATCAAACTTTTGCAAAATATTGAAAAATTTTTCAGAATCAAAGAATGGAAAATTGAAAGGTCATAACTTTTTTCAAATGAAAAAGGTCATACCTTTTTTATCCTTTTATTTAAAAAGCCGATATTGGGCCAACATATCAAATAGCCGCAGGCTTAGCAAAGGCTTAAATAAAATTTTTCTTAAACGGTTTAAGAATTGTAGTTTTGGCGTGTTTTCGAAAAAAAAACATCAAAAAATTTTGTCCCACACCACTATCTCCGGTATAGCATCGGCCAAATGATTTAAAAAAAATCGTGCACATCAAGAATTAGGTATATGTAGTTTTTGGGAATTTATCAGATTGAAAACTCGAAAACTCTAAAAACATTTAAAAATTTATTTCTCGAAATACTCTGATCGGTGGTACCGATCTAACGGTTGTACCGATTGTAATTAAAATTGGTTTGCATATAAAATGTATTAAGTGAATTCTAAAATTATTAAGATCTTTCAAAAATTGCGTTTCTAACCTAAAATTTTCTGAAACAGTTTAAAAAACAAATTGAAAATCTCGCTTTTATAACCGATAACTAAAAAACCCGTGATCCCGTGAGACGTTTAATGGATTTTAAATTAAAACAATGCAGAAAAAAGCTAAAAAACCGCGTGTCCCCCAACACTATCTGGATAGCGGTAACATTGTACCGTTTTTAAGGTTCGAAAGAAAATTATAGAGGGGCTGTAATGTCGCATAGTTTTTGAGATACGCTTAAAATCATTTAAGTTGATTCACTAAAATAGTAGTCCTAAGAAATGCCTACCTATAACTTCTAAGTTGTTCCTATCTTGTCTCCTAAGTTTAACCGAAGCACAAACCACTCGAGTAGAAAGCGAAATGTTTTAAAAATATCCTTGTAATTTGTTTTTAGTTTATTTTTTATCAGGAAAATTTAAAAAACATTATTTGTAACCCTGCGTTTCATTCAATAAAAGTTTTAGTACCTTAACTTAAGATTCAGGTAAAATAAGTACAGTAGACTTGTAAAAAAAATATTAACCGTACCTAGACAAACAGTAAAAAATCTCCCCTTTATTTACTACACTGCAATGGCAGAATTTAATAACTCGTAGACACAGATGTTAAAATTACACTCGAAATATTCCATAAATATTATATAAACGAAACATTTGGGTTATCGAGATGCGTTTGAAAAAATGCCGTAAAGTCCGAAATCGTCATTAAAAGATAAGAACGCAAATACACTAAACAACATTTTATGTGCAAATTAAGCAAAAATTGTATTCTAAGCCTTAAGAAAAAGGGATGGACGGTTCTGTGTATGACTTCTGGCGGTCTTTTCTTTACTAAAGACTCTGCTGGTTGTCATTGCTATTCTCCGTAAAGGCATAACACTTGCGGGAGTAAGCAAGTGTAAGTGTATGCATTGTTTTCGTGTTCCATACTGGCTCAATAGCAATTATCGTGGCTCGGGAACTTTTCACCTCTACATTCTTAATCTTTCCGCTCACGAGGTGCTACGCATTTTAAGGGTAATCAGAGCCCTTGATCGCGTGCTTGTTTTTAAAAATCAAAATAAAAATTGTTTTTATTTGACTGCGATTCCCACCCTAAAGTCCGATTTCAGACAAGCGGTATTCTCTTAGAAAACCTTTTTTAGCCAAACAACAAATATGCAAGACAGGCTTCCACAGGAGGTCTTAGATGTCCATTACAGTCCCCAACAGCTCAAAACGCAAAGAGCACCAGTTCCCCTTCTCTTTCTCCTATGATCCTTTTCACTCGCGTTATGATAACGTATATTAAAAGGGTAACGTTAAATGGTTTAAAATAAATTGCAAGATTTTAAAACCTCAATCTTGCAATTTAAACTCAAAAAGGGCATTCCAGTAAGGCTGAAAATATCGTCCTCAAAGGAAATTTTTATTTAGCCGATAGGGCCCAATTAATGTACTAATTTAAAGAATATGACACTGTCCAGAGTTAGCTTCACACTGAGGCACTAATTGGGAGGTCCAACTTTAAGCGACTATGCCACATTATTCTGACTGAGTTTGAACGACAGTAAAAAAGACGAGCTGTTTTATAAAGTTTAGGAAAAGAGGCAGGAAAAATTTTTCTCCAAAATCTGTTTCATCAAATAACTGATGCATATGCAAAGAGTGGCTTTACCATGGTCATAAGGATTCAAAAGGCTCTTTATAAGCCCCACGTTGAGCCATAAGTGATCTAAAATAAATAAATAAATAAATAGAGTGGCGCAACAGCTCGAGGTGAACCAGGGCCATCTTCTCAACAATGTATGTTGTGTGCGTTGATTTCTTCACATACAAGGGGACCTACAGCTTGTCAAACCCTCGCGGAGGTGGGGACCGTGAAAAAGAACAAGTCTTTTTTTTTTAGGTGACGATGGTAGGATTCGAACCCAGACCTCCGGCGTAGTAAGCACACACACTAACCACTACGTCACGGCACCCCACACCATAAGTGACCTACAGTGCCACAAAGTTGGCAGCGCCTTTTTTGTTTTGGATGCAAAGTGCTTGAACCATCAAAATTTTCTAACGAGGGTTACTGCTAGAAATTTGAATGCATCAGAGTTCAGGGCAGTGACACCCTTTAGCACGATTTGAGTGAGAGCAGACAATCCTTATAAGTTTGAACCCAGAGAAAGAAAGACGAAATCAGCCGCGTAGACCATCAGATTAAAGAATTAAATAAAGCAAACTTGGTTTGTTCCTGAAGGACTTTAAGAATCCTTTTAGCTTCATCACAAAAGGTTTGCAAGAGTCATTTTTCGTCCTGTCAATAAGTCTTTAAAATTCATATGTTTCGATCGATAGAGATTGCGGCATTCTACAAAATTAGTTTTTTGCCCCGATTAAGGTGATTCTTTACGACAAATTTGGCTCAACCGATTTTCTGTGGGGGTGTTTAGTGGCCGACACGTCAGTTCAAAGCAAAGGGTAAAGGCACTGTACAAATTGACAGCATATTTTTCTTTTCCTTGTTTTGACTTTATTTTAATAAAAGCATGTGGGCGGAGTTGCCAAGATCCTATCTGAACTTGGTCCAGAAAGAAAGGAGGATGTTTAGGTAATATTCGTCCTACTCTCACTTGGATAATAAACGCCGATTAGCCCCGAATTTCGAGACAAACGATCCTGGGTTACCTACATACGCGTGAATTGTAAATGTATTTTACGCTTCTTATAAATGGCTGGCATTTTGGAGCTGCTATAAAAGCTGCCAACGTATTAATTTTTCAGTCAATAATTTTTATTAATTTAAACAGTGGAAAAGACAATTTTACTAAAAACTCTTCGAGCTGTTGAACTTATTGGCATTGTCAAAAAACTTCATGTTATGTGCCTGAGGTGGCTGGGTATGTAGAGCTTTAGACCACAGAGTCTTAAATAGTAAATTAATAATTCAGACACATACATACTTAAACAAATAATTAAAAAAAATCTTATTCTTGTTTTATTTATTTTATAGTTAAAAAAATAAAAGAACTAAAAATAAGTAAATAAAGAAAATAGCAATTAAATAAAGCCGTAGTAATCAAAAAAATAATAATGCATCAATAAATCCATTATTTACTAAATCAATTGTGTAAATAAATAAGTAAAAAGAGAAATAAATAAGTCAAAAAAAGTATTTAAATAAATAAATAAATAAACAGTCACGGGTTCTCCAAAAACTTAAGCGCTAAATTTAGATGTCTTAAGAAAGTCAAACTTTGGAAGCCATACCCGACAGTATATTTTCCTTAACAAAATTTTGAATCTTATAAATTCTTATAGTAAAGTGTTTAACTTACTTCTTTCCCCAGAACCCCTTCTTCAGTACTCCAAGCATGATTCACACAGCGAAAAAATATAACAAAAAATAAACTAAAAAAATATTACAAAAGACACGACGATTTTTTTCATTCCACTTCCAGAATGTAGACCGAGGAACAATTTTTTAAATGAACCTTTCAACACTTTTTTTTTATTTTTTGATAACGCTATGCAGGAAGTGCAATTACAAAACTTTTTAGACCACAAAAAAGCGTTTTTCTGTGAGAAAGAAAAAACACGAATAGATAGATACGCTTTATCTAGCCCGCACTTCACCTTTTTTTTTGAATTTTCTTATTTTTTAATTTTTTTTTCTTGCCCTAAGTAAGATTAATGACTCTTTCCAGGGAAAATATTTATAATCGTTCACTTATTCCTTTTCGTTTTTTTATTTGTTTCTCGCGCACGTAACGTAATTAACTTTTTTTTAACACTTTTCTTCGTCGCAGATGTGTCGTAGCGTCGCGCGGTTTGACACAAAAAGTTGTATGCGACACCTCCTTTGACCGGCGGCAGTGACAATGGATCCGTCACACATTACAATTTTTATGACGCGGCGTGTCGCCCTTTTTCTTCCGCTTTCCTCCACAGAGATTCATTTATCTTCGAGAGAGTTTTCTGGTGAGTTTTCCCCGAAAATAAAAACCGCAGAGATTGCATCCGAAATTACTCTGAGATGCGCTGATAGACGGCCGGCCGGTCGGTATCTACAACACTTCAAGTATCTGCAGGGTTTCTTTACTTAGTTGTGTACTGTAGTTGGAGCTGCTGATGCATCTGTAAAGAAAGAACAAAAGAGAAATTGAAGAAAATTAAAATTTATTACGTTTTTTTATTTATTTATTTAGTTTTTTTTCCGTTTTTTAAGTTTGTGATTTTCCCTTTTTCGGGAGCCTCTTTTGAGACAAATTGAAGTAAATATCTCTCGCCGCAGACACAACAGAGATACAATTTCCTTTGGGAAAAACAAACAAATCCGGGTAAAAAAAGGGCCAAACTGTGTCTGTTGTGTGCATGTACCATGTGGGGTATACCTACTATATGCCATGGAAGTGAAAAGTTTTGCGACCCCAAAAGACGTAAACAGCATTCTAATGTTAGCCCACTTGTGAATGGGAGCTCTGCATGTGGGACTGTAAAAGGGCGTCCGGGGTTGGGGGACCTGGAAAGGGGTCTGCCCAGAGAGTTATGGTTATGATTACGATGAATTAATGTGTGACGCTCGTGCATGTGTGTACGAGTACACATCCATTATATTTTGGAGAGTTTTCCCTGCTTCGCTTTTTATTATGACGACGACGACGTCGTCGGTCGTCGGTTTCTTTTTGTGTCTGTACGAGAATGTCTGGCATAGGGCGGCGCGGACGGGCGGGCAAGCGACCGGGTCCATTGAAATGCAGCAGATACTCGGAAAAACAGAGGGAGCCCTGCAGTTGGGGTATTTCGTAGATATGAACGAGCCATGTGTAAAGATGAAATCACGAAATCAGTTGGCCGCATCTGCGAAGGGTTGGTGCTTTACTTTGTTTAGAAATGGTTTATACATGCGGAAGGAATTGGGAAAAAGTGGTCTGATGGACTCTTTTCTTAAGTGAAGATATATGGCATGTACTCAGTTCAGAGGTGTAGGAAAACAGAGACAAGTAAAAGTGGTCCTTGAGATTTCTGAAATTTTAGATAAAGTGTTTTTTGACAAAAAAGTAAAAACGAATTTTGACTCCGTCCGAATGGGTGTGTGTCTTCACACTCCATTAGAAGACTTTTCTTTTTCCTCTCAGAAAAAATAAAAACTTTCCTTTTTTTCAAACAAATTTTCTCCGCACATGAAGTTTAAACGTGCAGATGCAGACATATGTCCATGGTTTTTCCGCAAAATTTCACTGAAGTTACCTCCAAGGACTGTGGTGGTTGAAATTGGAGTCGGTTTGAAAAAAAGAGAAAAAGTTGCGGTGGCGCTAAAGTTAAAATGCTATTTGACTAGTTCAGGGAAGGATGGTTTTCTTTTTTGTCAGTTTTGCTTGAGTCAAAAAGTTTGTGCTGTCAAAAACTGAAAAATTGATAACGCGATTTCTTCTACAAAATTTAAGTAAGGAGAATTTAAAGTCCTCTTGTATGTATGAAAATCTGTTAAAACGTAACAATTTCTTAGAATATTTCAAAAAATTTAAAAAAACACAGGATAGCTGAACTACCTACCATTGCTGCCAGTCATATTTAGAAAAATTCTTAAGACAAAAGAATGCATACCTATACATACACCTCCTCGAGAGTTTTTATTTTTAAAGCTCAATTAAGAAACTTAGAGAGGTTTTGTACCTACGAATCATGCTGAGGAATCGTCCACTAACGTGCGCACATTAAATAGCTCACGTGTCATAAGCTGCTTACGGAAGTAGGTATGCACTGTGAGCCTTCAAAAAGGCATGGAAGCGAGACTGAAACCCTGATATTTTCATTGCCGCACACGCTCATGAGTGAGTCTATCAAGCGCACTTTCCATCAATTCAAGTTCTCGTCGTGAACTTGTGTAGATTGTATTTTTTTTGAGCAGAACTTAAATTAAACAAGTGAGTAAGTGCAAGAGTTTGTCTGTGTGAAACTTCTACATACCCGAACCTATATACCATGTAACACCAAATCTTATAGTTTTTTGGCCCGAATTCATATACCATTTGTATAGGCCACGCCCCCATAAGTGCGCATGGGCTTAAAACTAAAATCAATTATGTAATTGTAATTTCGTTAAAATCATGAGAAAATACGGTAAACGCGAAAATTATTTCAGAAAAAAATAGTTTTTTTCCTAAAAACGCCCCTCAAAAGTGGGCGGAGCTCAAAATTTTGTATGAAGCAAACTTAGCAAATAGTAATATCTTTAATATCTCTATTCTAATTTTTTTTTCGATTTGGAGTCAACTCTAAAAAAATGTTAAAAGTGGGCATGGTCGATAGTGTGGGTGGTCCAATTTTTGCCTTGTTAAAGGGCAAAAATTAAAGGTAAAGGTGTTGGGCCAATATTGCTCTGTTACAAAATTTAAGTTCCTATAAAAATAAAAAAAAATAAATAGAGTGGCGCAACAGCTCGATGTGAACCAGGGCCAACTTCTCAACAATGTATGCTGTGTGTGTTGATTCCTTCACATACAAGGGGACCTACAATTTTTTGCCGACTCCGAACGACAGTTTCAAAGGAAGTTTTTCAAGACAATTGATACTCTCGGAGGGCTTGTCAAACCCTCGCGGAGGTGGGGACCGTGAAAAAGAACAAGTCTTTTTTTTCAGGTGACAATGGCAGGATTAAGATTTAAGTTCTTATACTTTGTCTAACTAAATGCCTTGACCAAAAGGCATTTTGAAAGAAAATGTGAAATAGAGGTTGTACCACATTGAAGCCAGTAGTGGGCGTGGTCAGTTTGCACACTTTGTCTGTGCAACAGAAGACAAGGCCGTGTACCAAGTTTCAGCTTTCTAGCTTCATTTTGAAGACCTAAAACCTTGACACATACACACGGACGGACGGACGGACGGACATGGCTTAATCGATTCACATGTCGGTCTCGATCATATCTCTAAAAGGTCTTAAGGGTCTACGGACATTATTTCATTGTCTTACAAACTATGCATTAAAATTAATATACCCTCGGTCGGCTATCAAAAGACCGTCAAGTATGAAGACATACGCGGAGCGGTCTGTCGGCTTTTGTTGTAGGTGAAGCTAACCTTCATGCGCAGTTTCTGTAAAAATCTGCTTGTTTATTAGTTTGTTGTTTTATTTTTAAAGCTTTCAAAGTTTTGCCTGCGTCAGATTTGGTTGATGTTAAATAAGTGGCCCAGAAGCTACGATACGTCAGTAAACTAATGCGGGAACCACAAATCAGCCTGGGCTTGGCCTCGGCTTGACGTTTACAAGTTCAGCCATACGATTTCAGTGTTTCCTAACACAATGAAGCTTGACTTCAGAATGTTATTTTCAAAGAGAAAGAGTGCGCAAAGAGAAAACGTAATGCTACGTAATGAGGCTCAGAAGCCCAGCATGAGTTCAGATGTGATGAACTTTTGCTTCGTGTGAAGCAAATGGGGGTGGATTTCGATTGCACACACAAAGGCAATCAGTCTGTCTTATGGCTATATTTGCATAAGTGTGTTGGTCATGCACGGATATGACGCAGAATATATGAGTGTGTCTCTTCTTGGGCCAAACTGCGTATTATTTATTTATTAGTGGAACATAAATGTTCTACATAATTATGTACACAGCACTAGCTACCAGGGCTTTCGGCTGTGTGTGCGTATTTTTTAATTTCTCGTGGCATGCTTGGAGAACGTAGAGACTGCATAATAAAAGCTCTCTCTCAATGAGCGAAATGTCATTGCAAAGTTGGTTCAAAGCCCACGTATCGTAACGGGGCGAAGCAGAAGCCTGAGGCTGCTTTGTGGTCCCCGCTTAAATTGTTTTCAAGCACATCTAGAAAACCCTAAACTATTTCAAAAATGCTTCAATTTTTTTACCGTTTTCAATCTTTTACCGTTTGGAAAATCGAGGGAAAGACTTATATTTTCTTGGCCTTTTTTACCACTTTAAAAAATTAAAATCTATAAAACAGCAATTACCGTTAGGTTTTTTTTTTTGCAATTTTACAATCAGCTGCATTACATTAGACATTTTTCTAAAATTCTGCGGACATGGATTTCTGAGAAAACGGTAAAACATGTTCTTTTCTATTTCCTTTGTATAAATAGACACAAAAAACATAAGGTCGGAAACGGCAATATTCAAACTTTTTAAAAGCAACAAAACTGCGTTGTAAACGCTTCATACTTAAGCCAAATTAAAATTACATCGTCATTACCGTTAACAGACTAGCAACTTTGGAAAAATAGTTTTCGAAAACGTCAAACCTTCAAAGTTTCTGAATATTCAAAGTTTGATTGAGCTTAAGATGAAATCTCAGAAGATAGACTATGCCCGTTATTTATTTCGAAGTTATATTGTAAACCGTTTAGGAGTTAGAGGGGGAGACATACCTTTTTTTGACCTTTTTTATAATTTTTTAAATTTCAAATCCATGCAACAACAATTTCGATTTATTTTCAGTTCCCGTTAGACTTTTTTCCAATAGCGCAACTGCCTGTGCTAGCATTGGGTGTTATTTTAATAAATAATTCTATGGCTAGCGGGTTTTTTGCGAAAACGGTAAAACCAGCTCCATTTTTATTTCGTTTTTTAAAAAGGCTTCGAAAACCTTAGGCTAAAAACGACAATTTGAAAACTTTTTAACGCAGCTTGCCTTGAGTTTGTATGTTTTGTATACTTGAACTAAATCTTTACAAAATCGCTTTTACCGTTAAGATACTAGAAGATTTAAAAAAAAAAAAAAATAGATTTTGAAAATGCTTTTCGGTTTTTGAGTTAAATCTCAGAAGTTTTTGAAACTTTCCTTAGAATGTTGGATAGTTTTTGTTACGTGTAATTTTTTCATATGATTTGTCCAAACAAGACCGGTGATAAGGGGGGGAACAAATTTTTTCGTGAATTTTAGCAATTTTTTTTCGAAAATGCGTTAAAACGCCAGTATTAAAACTTTTTTGAAAAATATGACCCAAGCATTTGGCTAACTCTGTGTTTTTAATATTGGCTTTGTGCACTAAGCGGTTCAAAAGTTATGGCCTCAAACACTTTGAAAAACGTCATCCATTTCCAAATCTACATTTCTCAAAAATGTTCATTAAACTTTTTTATTAAAGTTCAGTATCTACTTAACTTAAATTTCGCTTTTCTTGTTCCTGCCTCCTCAAAAAAAGTAGCTCACGAGTCTGTGACGCTCACGGGTGTGCGCAAAGGGCTCACGAGATAAATACCAGTCGAACCTGGTTAAGTGGAAATGGGACATTTATTGTACCCGACCCAGGGTATATTAAGTTTGATGTATAGTTTGTAACGCTGTGAAATAATCACCGTAGACCCCTCAGACCTTTTAGAGATATGAATGGGACTGAATGGGACAGACAGAAGAATCGATTAAGCCATGTCCGTCCGTCCGTATGGAAACAACTTTTAGGCCTTAAATTTTAAGGCAGAGAGCTGAAATTTTGTGGGTTGGTTGGAAGTCCAGTCCTTCAGATCAAGTTTGAAAATAAGCTGAATCTGCCCACTACAACCCTGTATGTGCGACCATCTCTAATTTAAAAAAATACATTTTGCAAATTTTAGGTATGTTACAATGGCGCTAGCGCATCCATTTTTGGTACGTAACATTGCCTTATAATTTGCTTTAAGGTAGCCAAAAAATTTTAGCTTTTTCCTTGGTCACGCCCATTTTTTAAGGAATTTTAGCTTAAAATGACTGTTTACAATAAATATATATGAAATTTGACAAAAAATTATATGACAAAAGCTGTAGATATTAGCATTTTCTAACTTTTATGTATGTATTGTATGTGCCTCCGCCCACTTTTGTGGGCGTGGCGTTAAAAAAGGTGTTTTGTTTTAGTTAAAAAGGCGGAGTTTTAGGCCGAAATGTATTCAACAGTTATATTTTTATATCCCGCCCACTTTTTGGAGGCGTGACGTAGATGGATTGAAGCTTTTGCATACCCACTGTTGCACTTTTCCACTTGTTTTACTAGAACTTACAAGAATATTTCAGTTAACCAAGTTTCACACTTATCCAGGTAGAGCATATGTTGGTTTCACTTAAAGAGGTTCTCAAAGATATTGAAATACTTAATGCATTTTGTAGGTATGAAGCTACTGAAACAGTTTTATTTAACGAAGACAAAGCAGAAGAGTCAATTCGCAGCGTCATAACACCCTGACGTATTTAGACTGGCATGAGTTTTGCTAGGGGCTGAATGGAGTCATCCAACGAGCGAAATCACGTCAAAAAGTATTTTGGAAAAAAGGTAAAAAAATTGGTATAAATTTTTTGGAAATAACGCCAAAAGCCAAAATGAAGGAAATTATGCAGATTTTTTTTGGAAAAAATGAACCGTAAATTACGCCAGAAATAGTAGACCTTTTTGGTTCAGAATCAGTGGTGGGGGGACAGCATTTTGAACGATTTTTTTTTCGAAAATACGATAAAACTGCAGTTCAAAAAATATTTAATGAAATTTAGATTTCTGCCTTTGCTTAAATTGCGGTTGTTCCATACATTTGTCCAATATCGCCTATTTTAAAACAGAAATTAAGAAGTTATGACTTTAAACACGTTGCAAACGGGCACATACATAGTTTTAGCTCCTTATTTCAGAAAAACTTTTCATTTTTTGCTTTAAATTCGATATTAGTATGAAAACTTAATATTTGTTTAGTGTATGCTTCAATTTTCTTTTTTGTCTCTAAAACTGTTTCAGATGGGTGACAGAAAACTTTTTGTCTTTCTTACCATCAAAATTAACTGGTAAAAAAATGACCTTGCATGCGTTTTCATTTTTTTCTTGGACCTTATAAGTTTTTTTTTTGAATACTAGGGTGGACGGAGGCTTAAACTCCAAAATCTTTCAAAGTTACCAATACGCCCACTATAGCAGGTATATAATACCGAAGTAGCCGATATTAGTTATGCCCGATTTCCACGTGCTAAAAAACCACCCATTTATGAGAGACACTATGAAACTGCCAGAACGCACTTCATAGTAGTAAATGGCAGTTTCATGGTGTCTCTCATATTGAATCTAAAAGTCTCTCTGTCAAAGGGGGGACGTGTAAAATTTCCAAGTGCATCACTTGAGTTATTAATTCAAACCCGCTTTCAGGTTTCCAACCTTATAAGTGTATTAAATTTTATCTTTCTATCACCGTTCAGATGTTACAGGTGAAGACGGATGGACAACGGAGTGATGCCATTAGAGTTACTTTTTGCATTTTTGAACGGCGCGCTAAAAATATCAAATAGAAGTACCCCATGTTCAGGTCCTTTGTGAGTCAGGAGCCCGCTTGATAAGCTCGCTTTCATTATTAAGTAATTTGTACATATTTCTCTTTTCAATTGAATGGCAGTTAGGTACACTCTCAACCCCATTCCAAGAAAATATTAACAACTTAACAAGACAACTATACACTCCATCAGACTTGTCAACGCGAGACACGTACAACTTCATTCACATTGACAAGCCTTTACAATATTCCATTCAGGAAAAACAATCACATGTCGTCAAGAAATTATGTTTACTTTCCAACTTGCATGCAACCGATAGCCTCGTTCGAAGTCGCATTTGAGTGCGAAATAAAAAAAAAAAAAAAACAGAATCCGCTTCCATGTCTCTGTTAAAAAAATTCCAACATCAAGTCAGCAAACCGCAAGCGACTTTATTCCATTACAACAACTGCAGCCCGGTAGTGACCAGTTGAAATATTACTAAAAAAACCACAACGTTCAGCTGAAAAAATGTTAAAAAAAAACCCCAACAAAGCAAAAAAGTGTACTCAGCGCATTCAGTCACCTTGCAGCGGGAAAAAATCGCTTACTCCTGAGAAAATCGACCCAAAGACCCCGGGAACAAAAATTATGCAGGTACATGCCGCTCGCGAACGGATGTGGCAACAAGACTGCAGCGCGCATAACTAAATGACGGACAACAGGCAGAAGTTATGCAACATAATAACTGGTCCACATGCGAATAAAAAACCAGGTTAAGAGATTTTGGCTTCAGGCTACGGATGGCATTAGCCATCAGGAAGTAGCGCACACGGACGCCCACCAAATGCACGACTTTTTGGGATGCAACATCACATGCGACGGTTCTATGTGATTATCTATATGCAAGGTACTTGAGATGAGGTATGCCAATGGTATTTTCTGGTAAGGAAAACTTCAGGTTCGTCCCTGCGAAGAGCGTGGCCCAGATTTTAATGGTATCCTCTGGTGAGGAGATAACCGACTAAGCGGTTCATGATGGAAGTAAATTGCTCGACCTGAATTAGGCGTTTGTTTCATGCTCGACATGGCAATCAAAAGCCATTAGTGCTGAAAGAGTGCAGAGCAGTCTTGTACTTCACCGCCGGCCGCCCCAACCCTTAAGAGTATGGCAGAAGCCTCCCCACCCTAAGTGGTTGTTCGTTCTTGACTCCACTTTGCATCATTCCTGTTTTGCTACGAAAATGAGACTCGGGTCAAATGTTAGATTAAACAGTTCCCCCGCCCGCCCATTCACAGACGAACACTAAGTGGAACTAATGTATCTTTTTTCGTAATTAACATTTTTCAATCTCCTAATGAGTCAGATGCAAAAAAAAGTGGATATTTTTCTATTTTTATGCGGAACTTTTATTGATTTATCTGACAAAAATATCGTGATGGGAAGATGTAAATAGAGCGCGTAAACGATGATGCTAAGTAAATTGAATTTTAAGTTTGTGTGTTCGCTTGGTGCTTCGCCAAATCGACGGAGGATTTTTTTTTTCTCTCATTTAATTTAGAACTCTGGTTGGAGCACTCTCGTGCCGATTGTGATAATTGAATTTGAAAATATTTACGAGGACGTGGAGGTACCTGCGATTTGTTTGCGTAACTTTTGGCAAGTTTCTGTCACGCCTTGGTGCGAAGTTATGCAATATGTTCAAGGGCTCTGGCTAAGGAAGATGGGGTCAGGTGCGTGCAAAATGTTCTGGGTTGTTACTTGTGATCTCATGATTTATTCATTATCGGAATTGAGTCACTTTGTTTAGCAGTGGGTATCTACCTAAGATCCAAAAAATATTTCTCCCAAGTAAACAGTATCAGCATATCAGGGTTACAAAAAAAGGCATGAAGGGAAATTCCTGGGTGTAATTTGAGTTATTTAATTTTTTTTGAATGAAAAAATCCATTTTATGTGGGCAATGAATTTATTTAAAAATGTAAGTGTCTTTAATAGTGCAATATCTTAAGCTCAAAAAATACAGGACAAGAAATTTGACCATAAAAATTCGTCGACTGCGCCATTTAGTATTCTGGATAGACTATCCATTTTCGAAGAATTTTAACACGAAGTCAAAATGTCCGTAAAAAGAGATCGGAACCCTAATTAACTCGAAAGAGAAGTTACATTGCAAGAAGTTTTCCGACTGCGCCATTAACACGTTCAGCTTACATATGTGTCATGCGTATGTAAAAAATTGCCTGCCTGCTTTAAGTTTTAACCAAAAAGGAATGATTGGTTTAATTTAATTAACCTTCGTGTATGTTGTTAAAATTACTTAAAGCACTTTGATTTTTACCATAGCGATAAATTTTTGAACCTTTTGCTATGTCAGGAATATACAGATTCACTTCAGAAATGACATCTACAATTTAAAAATGCTAAACTAGCTATGTGTCATAAGCAAAAGGTGCAAGAGTTCGTTTTCTAAAGAACATCCAAATACTTATTTACCTAGCAACACTAAATTTTGGAGTGAATTTATTCATTGGAAGTCAATGATGCGTATGGTCCACGCTTCCAAAAATGGCGTGGACTAAGAACAAAATCTTTTAAACTTAATTCGTTGCAACTGTAAGGAAGTGTGTTAAAAACGAAAAAAAAGCTTTTATTCCTAAAAACACCCTCTAAAAGTGGGCGGAGCTCAAAAAATTGTATGGATTGAACTTAGGGAATGTTAATATGTTTAATATTTGTCAAAATTGTCACATATTTTTTTTTCGATTTAGAGTACTTTTTCAGAGAAATCAAGTAAAATATCGAACACATTAAAATGTATGGTCCAAATTTTTTATTATTAAAGGTGTCTGGCCATACTCTCAAGTTTTGAGAGAGCAATACTCTGCAAGTTTTGAATTCCTACGCCTTGTTTAACTTGGCCAAAAGGCATTTTGAAATAAAATGTTTAAAATAGAGATTTTCTCGCATTGAAGCCCATATTGGGCGTTTTCTATACACTTTGTATGTGCGACATAATGGACTTAGATGGACTTAAGTCGGCTTTCCAAAATGTCCCATTGCACGAAACTCGTATGCCACAACCATAATAGCCGTTTGCTCGGTTTCGTTAGGTCTTCGTTAACTTTTGCTCTCTTAAGTTTAGTCCCACTCCAGTGAGAGTTTCAGCACGGAAATTTAACATCTGGTTAGATACACACAAATTTCATACGATTTCCGAAACATTCGCTGAAGTCTATTGGGCACCGTAAGCATTTGACAGAACTTGAGTGGGATTTTCGATGTATTTTGACATAAGGTTAATCCCACTTAAGTCTATTATGGGTGGGGCTTAAGTTTCAGCTACAGAGCAGCACACATGCAGCCGGACGGACGGTCATGACTTAATAAATTCACCGGTCCGTCTCGATCTTATCTCTAAAAGGTTGCTGGGGTCTACGGTGATTATTTCACTGTGTTACAAACTGTGCACTAAAATTAATGAATCCTGGGAAGGGTATAAAAACAGCTTTACACGATTTGCTTGTACCAATGCAATGAACCCCGGATGTGTGAGGCGCAGTCCGTTGGAAAGTACGATTCATATGCCCATTCCGGACTAGTCAGTCGATATTTTCCCACAGAACCCTCCGCACACTCTTCAACCATTCCTCTTGCCAAACTGCGTTAGGTACTCACTACATCGCGGGGCATCGCGGGGTAGGCTAGCGATCAGGCTATTCGTCTTGTGCTTCACCTTGAGCGGGCTGGGTTGCTTCTGCTGCTCGACGTTTTTTCTAAATCCCGGGTCTTAAGTTTTATAGAAATTCGTTTTATCGATACATATTTCTGCCTAATATATAATATATTAAATTATAAAAATTATATTAAAATTATTAAATTAGAATAATAAATTTTCTAAGAGAGTTGCTCTTCTGACCCGAGCATATTGGCCAGGACTCCCAGAGCGCTAGACAGTCTGGTTCTGAATGACGCTGCGCTTTTGGTGTCTTCTTGATCTTCACGACAATCCGGGCAGTGTGCAGAATCGTCGTGTCTAAACCAATTTAGAGATTTGCGGTATCTTCTGCGGCCGGATGGAGAAGTGCTTCCGTTGTATCCCCTCATGTTTTGTTCTCAAAAGTTTATATGTCCATATATACCTTTTGTTGAATTGTCCTAGCGTCGTAGGTGTCATTTTCATTCAATATTCTACTATTTTTTATCCTGGGGATTTCGTCAAGGAGGATATCGATTAGAACCCTTCAAGCTATTTCAAAAGCGGACTCTTCTGAAATGGATCTAAAGCTGCCGATTTTCCGATTATTAGTTGACTTTGTCCACATTGCCTTTGGTCAGATTGGAGCAGCGCATAATTATAGGACAACGGTTACGGCTTCTGAACGAAGAACTTCCCTAATAAATTTAAATCCTCCGACATGTTGGGCATTATGCGGGATGGAACTCCCTGCAATTCTTATACCGTCCTCGTATTAAATTCGACCTAGGCTTTACCGACCTAAGATTACTTCAAGGTATTAAACTGACTCCGTGGGGTGCCGTGGCGTAGTGGTTAGTGTGTGTGCTTACTACGCCGGAGGTCTGGGTTCGAATCTTGCCATCGTCACCTGAAAAAAAAGACTTTTTCTTTTTCACGGTCCCCACCTCCGCGAGGGTCTGACAAGCCCCCCGAGAGTATCATTTGTATTGAAAAACTTCTCAAAGTGCCGTTCGGATTCGGCAACACACCAGCATACATTGTTGAGAAGTTGGCCCTGGTTCACCTCGAGCTGTTGCGCCACTCTATTATTTATTAAACTGACCCCTTCAACCGGGTGGTTTCATTTGCGACTAGAAATGTAATCGATTGCTGCTGTAATTGATTTTATGCTCGTACGATGCAAACAAACATGAACAAGGCTAAAAAAAAACTTATAAAACTTTTAAAACTAATTTTTACGCGTCCTAACACAAGGCATGGGCTTGTTGGTTGATGTCAACCGCAACTTGCCTATGCCACCTGCTCCTCTAATGCATGTGGCGTTCCTGCGGGGTGGATTCGACGATTTTCCGGACCAGGGCGTTGGTGTCCATCCGCTTAAATGACCCAGCCATCGCAGCCCTTGTATTTCGACTATTCTGGCTCTGTCGCTGCACAGCCCGTAACATTCGATGTTATATCTTCTCCCTCGCTCTCCGTCTATGTAGACGGGACCATTAATCGTCCGGACGATTCTTCTCTGGATGCAGCCTTCAAACCGCTTTCATCCGCCTTTGATAGGGCGCCATCCGCCTTCTGCACCGTAAGCATAAGGATTGTGAGGCTCCTATAAATGAAGTTGCTTGGAGAGAGCTTTGCTAGTAGGAAACAGATGAAGACGAGGGAGATGGTGAGGACTGTTTTCAGTAAGGCACTTCTCTTTGCATCCAGACGGCAGCGGAGGAATTTGCTTAAGGGAATAAAGGTTGGCGTCCTCGGTTCCTAGTTCCTGTCAGGTCGAACTGCCTAGTTAGCACTTTGTAGTTATGCGCTACCTTTAGGCTTCTACGACGTATTCAGGGCTTAGGTGTTTTAGGAGCGGTATATCCGGCTCTCCGTTCTTGGTCGTGCCTTCGGGCTGAATTTCTGGCCACATAAAGATACCGATAGTTATGTACCAGCAACAAGCCGCGGAAACAGACGGATTTACTGGTTTTGTTCATAGAGCTCTCTGCTATTTGATTGACAGCCAGACTTTGGATCCTCTGGTTCTGAACAACTTTGTTTCTTTTGGCGCAAAAGACCTTCTTCTATAGCGTTGAACTAAACTAGGAGAATTGCAATTCGATACTTTATACTCATGAAGGACTAAAGACACCGATTGCTTAAACTAAATTAATTAAATTAAGGTGCGGTGACCACACCAGTCAGCTCTGCGTCTATAGCTGTCACGAAGTTGGCTGAGTCACCTACTCCCTGAGTGGAAGGGACTTGAGGGCTCCTATCCATGAGTCTCTGAGTTTCTCTAATGAAAATTATACACCCTCGGTTTCGAGATCGATTCTAGGATTTTCGATTCTGGAGTATTAGTGGTTATCCGCTGTAGATGACACGCAGCCAGCGGAGGAGTTATATTTAGATTTGGACTATGTCGGTCACACTGGACAGTTTGGTATTATTTACCTAAATTCCCTCAGTTAACCATTTATTTTCATACAGACAAGACTAAAAACGAACCTAAGATTTGCCTCTTGCAGTAACTTAAACCATTCTCAAACAGTTTTGAAGTCAAAGTACACTCGTGGTGATATTTTATGCTGTCCAGGCAAAGAATAGCAACGCAAAGACCAGTTTACACAGGCCTGGTAAAGGTTCTAGCATTCTTAACCTGGCTTACGAACGATTGTAAGCTTTGCAAAAAATGGCTTTTGTGTTGATATATACAGAAATCTAATGATTTCAAAGCCACGAGCTTATCATACGATGGTGTTCCAGTATGAGGGCGTAATCAGAGTCTACCTCTTTAGAGGCCAAAAAAATATTCTTATACGGGCTCTTTACTTGTGTTGGTACTTGTGTTGGACAACAAAATTTGAACAAAAATAAGGTCCAAGTACGATGGCCTAAATAAATTACATTCACAGCATCGTTTTTAAGTTTTTTGATTTTGGTAAGGAGTTGAGTCAATTTCGAGCCAACCTTCAAAAATTGCCAAAATAGCTACTTTTCGAAATTCGACAACCCTTATGTAATTGGAAAGCGCAAGAACCTCAAAGCAAATACAAAATCGTAAGATAAAGGCTCAGAAAACTACACCCTTAGGTTCCTACCTAACTGACAAACGATAAGGTTCAGGTTCAAACACATTTCCAAGCATTGATACTGACCCTGATTATGCCATGTTAAAAATGTAGGTACGTGATTTAAAGAGCTCAAGCATCAAAATGATTTGCCGCGATCTTATCGGCTGCCCTCGATGACCACAGCTCCACCTTGAACTGAATATCTTTTGAGGTCTCGTGTGTGTAACACGAGTTGGTTACACTGACTGTCGTTAATCAAACTATTGGAACATCGATTGAACTACCGATAAGCCTCGGATATTTATTATGCTGATGTCTGATAGATGGAAGTCATTTAATGTGTACACAAGTGCCACCACATTATGTGTGTTTACACTATTAAGTTAATATGTCAAAAGTGCACTCAGTATATGACATAATTTCCAGTCATTCACCGTCAATCTATCCGTTTGCAATTAGACTCAGCTAACCATAGCTTGACAGTCCAATCAAATCACATTTGCTCCATTTAGAACGCATTCAACGATAAACGAAAACCCCAGAAAGGAAACAGAACAATCCTCGAGTTCTGATATGCCATTCCACATCGACGTCAAATCACAACAAACACCCAACAACTGGGTCAACAGAGTTCAACATGTTTATTTTTTCTCCATGGTAAATTTAATCATAAAAAAAAATATGGAATTGTATTAGATTACAAGTGGCACAATCCGAGGGTTTTGTATAGATAAGCAGCAACACACGCGTCGAATAAGCGACAACACCAACCATGTTGTGCAGCAGCTGATTTGTGGTCTCGAATGATGACGACAACACCGCGCCGCGTTAGAACGACGACCATGATCCATCCGCGCTAGAGAATCACTTAAAGTTGCCTCTCGAATGATAATAGAAATCCGATAGCACTTATGGAGTGCAGACTAGAGTGTATACCCACAACAATGGCTGGGTAAATTGATCATCTCTGATTTATACTCCTTCCGAGAGAGGAAGAGATGAATTATTTACAATCATCCACATAGTTCCAGTTCCAGAGTGTTTGCCTCCAGAGTGTCATTTAGTGCAGGAACCAGGGTAAATGTGATACTAGCTGCCGAGTATCTTGTTCTTTTGGATTGCGTTGAAATTCCCACAGAACGGGGTGGCGTTTACATTTTGTGTGGCCACACACACATCCTCTTGCCTGTGTGCTTTTGATCTAGATCTTTTTTGTTCTCTAAAGTCGACCCAAGTACGGTTTTCCTCGGTTTCGTGACATAATTGTGGTTAGAGATGTTTTCAACAAGCCCGCGATAAGATGTGGAGACGGTTCAATGTCACAATGTAACATGAAACTGGAAACATAAAAATAATTCAAAAACCACCATCAGGTAAGCGTAATTTGGTTTGTGAGCCAAAAATAGAAATATATACTAATTTGACATTGCTTGCGAGTAGAAAATAGAAAAAAATCGAGTAAAATCGAGTAGAAAATAGAAAATTTTCAAATACGAGTTTCGATGTAATGCCAAGATTTTCGAAATGTTACGGTTATGGTTGACCGACATGATGCCGACAATAACGAGTAAACACACAGAACCAGAGAATCTTTTTTTTTTTGAGGTTTTACTAGAGGAATTTTATAAAAAATAATTTAATTTTAATTTCTCAAGCCACAAAAATTGCTGGCCGATATTTGTGTGATATTTGTTCAGACGGAAAAGTTCGATTTACTCGTCCTAGATTTGTGGATACGCTGGCGACGACGGTGTATTTGGGTTTCAGTTGATTCTATAGAAGCAATAGAATCTTTGGCGGATGTTAGTTTTTATTATATCACAGCATTAAAGTCCTTTAGCAAAACTAAAAATGTACCTCCAAAATTGCGACATTTTTATTATTCTCTACATTACTAGCCTACGCTTTAAATTTGCGGGCCGATAGATCCGTAAGTAGTAAACGGATCTGCATGATATTTCAATTCAATGAATGCTGCATTTACATAGATGAGCACAATGTTTTTGATTGCTCATTTCTGGTAGGAAGTTTCAGATATGTGGACGAGTAAACAAGTGAACTTGAATTAAAAAACTTCAACAAGAACTTAAGAAATAAATGATTAAAAATTACTTGCACCAAAAGCGCTGCGACATCGAGGTATGTCTATAGGCAAGCGAAACAAACCCTATACCCTTCCTATTAAGAAGAATTTGTCACGCCTCCAAAAAAAGAGGGCGGGTGAAAATTATAACTTTTGCATGCTTAATGTCAGGTGGCAACATACCTTTTAGCCTCAAAACCCTGCTTTTAATGTTAAAAAAAATATATTTTTCTCAAAGCCACGCCTACAAAATTGGGCAGAGACATATAGTACCTCAAGACAAAATTTGGAAGACAATAATACATAAAACATTAAAAACATACATTTTTCAAAGTTTCACACAATTTTAAAAAATTAAATTTAATTTAGTTTTTTAAAGTCAAACCCAAACAAAAAGTGGACGTTGTCAATGCTAGAGCAAAACTTTTTTCCTACCTTTAACGACAATTACAAATTGGTCCTGCGATTTTAACATAATTTTAATGTGATTTCAGGTAGAAACACATTCTGTGGCCAATCTTCAGAAATGAGAATACAAGGAACTAACAGAAAGAAATTTTCGTGAACTTTATGGGCTTTGACGGAGAGTTAATGGATCTATGCAAAAACAAGTTAAGAAGTGCTTCTATATACCCGACCCTATATACCATATAACACCAAATCTTAAAGTTTCTTGGCCCGAATTCACATATTATTTGTATAGGCCACGCCCCAAAAAGTGGGCATGGGCTTAAAATTAAAATCAATTATTTGTAATTTTGTTAGAATCGTGAGAAAATACGGTAAAAGCTAAAATTATTTCAGAAAAACACAGTTTTTCCCAAAAACGCCCCCTAAAAGTGGGCGGGGAGCTCAAATTTTTGTATGGAGCAAACTTAAAAAATGGTAATATCTTTAATATTTGTCATATAACGTTTTTTTGATTTGGAGCCAACTTTCCGACAAATCGGATTTTAAAGATCTATGTTAAAAGCGGGAATGGTCGACAATGTGGGCGGTCCAATTTTTGCCCGTTAAAGGTCTTAGGCCAATATTCCTTAGTACCAAAAGTTAAGTTCCTGTGCCTTATCTAACTTGACCAAAAGGCAGTAGTGGGCGTGACCGTCTGTGCAACAAAACAACCAAGCTGTGAACCAAGTTTGAGCTCTCTATAGTTTGATTTTAAAGACTTAAGACTTTGACACATACAGATGGACGGACGGACGGACGGACATGGTTTAATCGATTCACCTGTCGGTATCGATCATATCTCTAAAAGGTCTTAAGGGTCTACGGTGATTATTTCACTGTGTTACAAACTATGTCGGGTATAAAAAAGCGCACATAAAATGCGCAGAAGCATTAGCTGCCATTTCTAGTTCCCATACGCCAGTGCGTCTCCTAAGTTCCGGAAAGAGACAGTGATCATCTGACAACATTGGTAAAATGAGCAAGTTTACCGGTTATAGCCACAACCGACCAAGTAAAGAGTGAGCCATTAGGGCGTAGCTTCTACATTTTGTTTTTTTTTTTGTTATACACCTTAGCAGACAGTAGCTGAAACCAAGGTTATTCACCTCAAGGCAAACTCTCAGTGGACCGGTAGGAAGATGGAATATATTGTGAGTATATTCTAGAACCTTCCTATAGAAAAAACTTTTGCTTGATTAAAACTTGCAGAGCTAGATCCGCTGGGGATGATCTTGGTTATATGGAAAATGTAGAAAGACACTCAACACTTATAACCAATGGATAAAAACAAGTCATGAATGAGGACGTTTTCTAAAATAGATTAACTCTAAGCCTCTCTTTCCGTCTTTCTGGTCGCTGTAGTGCTTTTTTGGGGGTAAATCAAGATGATAACGGAAGTCTTGTTCTGGTTTAAGAAGAACGTGACGTTTTCCAAGGATATGCGAATCTTTTCTGCTAGTCAGGCAGTCATTAAGCGTCTGGTGTCAGTCTTTGTAAGCTCGAAAGTAGCCCTAGACTATCGGTTATGTCGTTAGAAGTTGCCAGCTAA
The DNA here is from genome assembly GCA_947623515.1 of Neoascia interrupta. Lineage (NCBI taxonomy): Eukaryota > Metazoa > Arthropoda > Insecta > Diptera > Syrphidae > Neoascia > Neoascia interrupta. The sequence continues at coordinate 18,983,964 of OX392462.1, read as the reverse complement.
ACATTAACCTGCCCTGGGTGAGTGGGCAAGCGACATAACCGCTGAGCTCTTTAAACTTAAAACTTAAAACCTGCTTGAAAACTAGGCTCCACTAGGTTTAACTATCTAGACATGCAAATTTATCCTGGACCTTGATGCAATTGAGAGACTGATAGTGTGCTTCCACCGCACTTAAAACAAAGATTAACGTAGGACGATTAAAAGTTAATTCTAAAGTGTTTCCACCGGAAAAAAAAGATTTATTTGACGCATGCCTTTTTTGACATTTCTTAATGACGTCCTGTGGCGTAAATGGTCTGCTCGTCATGTCCTCTGCATCTGCACATTTCCTTGTAAACGTGAATTTTTTTGTTTTGGCTCCTGGGCAACTCAACTAGGACAATCTGTCAAATTCAGAAGTAACTATACAAATTTTTAATTGGTACCGCATTTTTGATTCTACGAAACGAAAAAAACATTTTCAAACGATAAAAAAAAAGTCAAATATGTTGATAACATAGCAGTCCACAAATTCATAGGCCCACTTGATCAACAACTACCAGCAGCATCAACATTAACATCCACCATTTTGTTGAAATGTGCACACATCAGTGCACATAACCTTTTTGACAAAGCGAACCACATCCACTTTAACAGCATTATCAACCGCATTGCGCGCATCCCTTTACGCTTTACACAACATAACAAGCACTGCTGAGTTGATGATGCCCAGCTGTCAATAATTGGCTTGTTAGATTAGTTTTGTCAGAAAGCAAACAAAACTTGATTTTTGTTTGCTTTGATTTTGTTTGATTTGAGAGTTCATGCGTGGAAGAAATTATAATTACGGGATTAATTTGTAATCTTTTTATGATAAGATTAAAATTCGTACCTATGATAAATCTCGTGATTTAAAGAGGTTTTAAGGATGACTTGTCTTAATCACGGATTTCTGTCCCGTGGAAACACCCTATAAGCAGGTGGCAGTGTGCTTGTCTCGCAACGAAACAGACTAAACTAAAGCTGGAAAACACTCTAGAGTTTTATCACCCTGAATAGCTCGCACATTAAAGCTGTTTAAGAGGCAAGAATGCAGCAAGGATTGATGTTCATTCTAATGGCCTTTGTAGGAACTGCATCACTGCGTAGAAGGGGAGGAGGAAGGCACCACACTTCACCTTCTATGCACATGTCCCAGTCTCTGTCAAAGACGAAATCTTTGCGATCTGATTACGTTCAACTTCTTAGAAATTGACGTGTACCACAAACCTTCTCAACTTACCCAAACCTGCAATTCTATTTCTTCGAACATTACAAAAAGTTTGAAGAGCAAAAGTAAAGCGAATTGAGGGCGACTGATTCCCTTTCCACAGGTAGACATAGACAACATAGCCTATCGCCAGAAGGCATCCAGCGCAATTGAGGAACTATTCGATTTCGATTTTATTTCTGAAACTCCTTTCAATGTGTCCCTTTTCAGATCGGCTTCTGTTTATACCAACCAATTCACACCAAGGAATTCCAGGACAAACTGAAGAAGCAGGAAGAATTCTTAAACACTTTGCATTGGATTAAATTTTCGATATGCTATTCCTTAGAAAAACTTGTCTTAATCTTTACTTTTCTCTCTTTAATGGAATTTCTTGTTCGTGTATAAAATCTGTTCCCTCTCCAGGCACTGTTTCAGCGGGAAGCCTTTCATATAGCCACCGTTTCCATTCGCTACGCTTAAAATTATAAATTCAATTGCAATATATGGTGCTACCAGAAGAAATCCAACCAACTCCTCCCAGTTTTCTATTTCCCTACGGCCACATCCGTAACTATCGCATTTCTCACACCGAGCCAGGAGGCCTTGAGGGTTACACCGCAGACAACACACAAGCTCCCTTCACTGCGGATCCGTTTATCAAACAGTCTCGCTCTCTCAAGAATCATCAATATTTGATGCGCTCAATGTAATTAAAATGATTTCGCTGGCTCATATGCATAAATCTGGCTCCTCAGCATGTTGGCATAGTGCGAGAGGCCTCATCTCTGCAAGCCAGCACATTCATTCGTTCCACATGACGCAATTCCATGAAATTAAACTCAAGTCAACCGAAACAGCCATCATCGTGTCGTAGATAGAGACTATAAGAGCGAGGTGCATCCGTCCTAGATATCCAACAGATTTGTTAAGGCAACAAAGATGCCTTGAAGGTGGCAAACGGATGGTGTGTACACTCCACATCCAACCAAACACTATGGACCATCGCTGACGAAGTATGATCCGTACCCAAGTGCATATAGAAGCCTCTATGGCTTCACCTCCTCTCTCCCGCTCTCTTGGATGCATAATTAAGTTTCACTTTGATTAATGTTTGTTTGCAATCAATTACAGCGAATTAAAATTGATTGAACGTCACTGCGGATGACTTGCTTGCACCCATCGTAAGCTTAAAAAAAAAGCGAGTTACGACTCTAAACAGAAAAGTTGGTCAATCGATTGCAGCGTTAGATGGATGACATCCATCTGTCTGTCCAGCAATCGCCGCATGGGTTCGAACACTTTGGCAGATTGGCTCCATTTCTGTTGTCGTTGCGCCCAGAAGTGAGAAAGGCAGTGGGCCGGTGCCTAATGAACGTATAGTATCGCCTTTAGTTCATCGCTTTTATTGGCATATCCATAGCGAGTGATAAGCCCAACTAGCCGGCCGCGGACGGACATCGACGAGTTGTCTTATCGAAATCGCTTAATTGAATCTAATTTGCTCGGGCTAAGTGATATCCCTGTAAAACTTTCTATCAAACTGCGGCGGCCTTTCCTGATGTCGACATGCATGTGTGTGTGTGCGTGTGTGAGTTAACATGGCTATAGTGATTGATTGACTGACTCAGTGTCAACAAATCCGGATGTACATGGACATTGAAGAGTTGCCTTTCGATGATGTACTAGTCTCGTTTGGGGCAACAGCTTAGTGCTCGGAAAATTAGAGCACTTTCGATGTTTACATTGAAAAGTGGATCCAGTTGATTGCTGAACTCGATTTTAATTTTATCACCCCGAGGAGTATGTGTTGGGAAAAGTGGGGGTGAGCGGAGCACTTTTAAATGAAGTTGATGTTAGCTGAGAACTTGAATGGACCTTTGGTGATATAATAATGATGAAAAACAACATTGCTACCCTTCCGAAGCTTGGTAAATTGCCGCTCGAAAGTAGTGATGTAGGATAATTTCGGGCAATGTGGCGCAGGGTGAATTATGGTGCACATAACAAAAACATAACTCTCCGAAAAAACGAAAAAATGCATGAAAAGACGTGCGTGGTGATTTTTGGAGAAATGAAAAAAAAAAACACACGTGTTAGAAATTATCAAAACTTTTAAGGCAAACTATAGCGAAAGTTTCCAGAAAATCTGAGACTTGACTCGAAACCATAAAAGCATATTTAATTAAAACAATTTTTTAATATCTTCTAGTACCTTAACATTAACAGCAATCTTGTTCAGATTTTGTTAAAATGCAAAACCAAAAAATATAATAAATTTGATTATTCAAAAATTTTGAAGATTTCACTCAAAGACGTAAAAGCATTTTAAAAAACGATTTTTCAATACTTCCCAGTATCTTAACGGTTTTAATGAGCTTGTTGGAGTTTTCTTATATACATGTAACGTTTACAAGGCAAGCTTTGCATTACAAACATTTCAAAATTGCCGTTTTCAACCTAATTTTTGTAATCTTAAACCACATGTTTTAACGGTTTGCTGAGAAATCCATGCCCAGAGAATTTACGAAAAATAGCCAATGCTAGAGTAGGTGGTTGTTATATTAAAAAAAAAGTAAAAAAGGCAAAGAAAACATACGTCCTTCTCTCTATCTCGGAGAGATAATTTAGCATGAGATAATTTAGCATGAAATTAGAAATTTGAAAAAAACTACAGCAGTTTTGAAATATAGTAACAACATGGTTTCTAAGATGTACTTGAAAACACTCTAGTTGACTGACCTAAATTAAGCTGCTATCATCATTTCTGGGAAACTCCATTGACTTAAACCACATAGAGTATTGAAAAAAAACTATAAACTTGTTACAGTTTAAAAAACCTTAAAACTTTTTCTCTAATTAATTTATATTCTAAATTAAACCGTGGATTTAAGCGCCCAATAGAACAGCAAATACTATACACACGAGTTAGGTTTGCTGAAAACAAAAACAGGAAACGATTTGCAATATTATGTTGAAACTTCATGAGGGCATTATGGCGCACTTTTTATGTCAAGTATGTTTTCTTTTTTTTCTAATATGGTACACAAGCTTCTGGGCTTAACTAGCGGCTATATTGTCTCTTCATCTTTTGTGCCATATAAAAAGAAAGCCACACACTAACCACTACGTGGGGTGCCGTGGCGTAGTAGTTAGTGTGTGTGCTTACCACGCCGGAGGTCTGGGTTCAAATCCTGCCACCGTTACCTGAAAAAAAAAGACTTGTTCTTTTTCACGGTCCCCACCTCCGCGAGGGTCTGACAAGCCCTCCGAGAGTATCATTTGTCTTGAAAAAACTTCTCAAAGTGCCGTTCGGATTCGGCAAAAAATTGTAGGTCCCCTTGTATGTAAAGAAATTAACAGCCATATAAAAAAATCGTCTTTTACACGCGATCCCAGGGGAGGATATTAAGTTTGCGCCTAGAGCATTTTTGCATATGTCACAAAACGTCACAATTTTTTTTTTTTATTTGAATGATTCTTGAGAAGGATTGGAAATATCCCAAAGAGGTCTACGCGTGTTTTTTAGATTTGCTTAAGGCTTTTGAATGACTCTTTATCCTTCGGGATAGGACTAAGCACTGAGTGGGTCTCTACTAAGAGTCATTGTATAGTAACTTCAGAAGTTACGTGCGGATAAATGGCGTCAAATATGTAGTGTCCTTTAAATGTGTGTGTTGGACTTTATAGGCTCGTGTTTTGCCGTCTCTCCTTTTCATAGCATAATATGAACTGGATAGGAAAGCCGCAGTCTTGGCGAGGAAGGTTTGGGTATGGCTGTTGAGTCGTCTGCTGTTCACAGCTGATTTAGTTATCCTTACATAACCCCAAAGAGGAATTTCTGGAATGCACTGGATAGATTTTAAGTAGTCAGTGATTTGGCTGGAATTAAGGTGAATGTTGACAAGTGATGGTTGCTTCACAAATTCCTTTGCAGTGAACCCTGCACATAAATGGAGCACCTTATTAAAACATATGGAGAAGTTAAAGTATCTGTGATACAGAGTTATTCTGTGCATGTTTGGCCAAGTTGGAGTAATAGTAACTGCGCCAGACAGTCATAAGGAAAGCTGAGCTTGGGGTGACAGATAAGAAGTCAAATTTTAGAAAGTATGTTGAAAACCTTAACGTTGAGCAGCTACCTCTATGAGTCGAGAGAGGTTCCTGCAGGTAGAGGGTCTAGGTAGACTCCTCTTCAACACCTATTTGGGGATCGCACCCAAACTTCTCAAGTTGGTTTGGGTTAAAAAAAAAATAAAAGTTCAACAGTGCGTATGCAAAAGCTTCAGTCCATATACGACGACCCGGCCATACCAAAAAAATGCCACGCCTCCAAAAAGTGGGCGGGATATAAAAATATAACTGGCCTAAAACTCCGCCTTTTTGACTTAAAAATCACTTTAATTTAACGCCACGCCCACAAAAGTGGGCAGAAGCTCATACAATATGTACATAAAAGTAAGAAAACGCTAATATCTACAACTTTTGTCATATATTTTTTTGTTGAATTTCATATATGTATTTTTATTGAAAAACAGTAATTTTAAGCTAAAATCCCTTAAAAAGTGGGCGAGGTTAATGGAAAGGCTAAAATTTTTTGGCCACTTCAAAGAAAATTACAACGCAATGCTACATACATGCTACTACATGTGCTAGCGCCATTGTAACATAACAGTATTTTTTAAAATTAGAGATGGTCGCACATTCAGGCTTGTAGTGGGCGTGTCTGTTGGCGGATTCAGCTAATTTTCAAACTTGATCTGGTCCAATGGACTTTCAGCCAACCCACCAAAATTCAGCTTCCTACCTTAAAATTTAAGGCCTAAAAGTTGTTTACATACGGACGGACGGACGGACGGACATAGGTTAATCGATTCTCCTGTTGGTCCCATTCATAACTCTAAAAGGTCTACGGTGATTATTTCACTGCGTTCCAAACTATACATCAAACTTAATATACCCTGGGTCGGGTATAAAAATATGCGCCAAATTGGCCGAAGTTTGTCCACACTTTTCGCGATTGAACCCCGAATATTTTGAAACAAGAAAAAACTCTTAAAACCTCATGATTTTTCAAAATACTGATAGATAAAGGCGGATCGCCCAGAGGGTAGGCCAAAGCAGGTGCGACCAGGCAGAGATCCTCTCTTCGCGACCTCCATGGAGATCGCTCCTGAAGATTTCGAGTTTTTAGCGGATTTAGCCGCCCTCGTTCCGCGGATTTTTAGAAGACCATGGAGATGGTACTTTTTCTTAAGTTTTCGTTAAAAAAAATTGTTTTTAAATTAAAAATTTTTTTAACGCATTAAAAAAAATATATGAAAATTTTAAATGTTTTAAAATTAAAATTTTAATGTTTTCATGTATGAAATATTTTAACTTATTAAAATTATTTTCAAAATCAAAAAGTAGCATGAAAACTTTCTAAACGGAAGGACCATTAGCCGCCCTCGCTCCGCGACCCTTATAAGGATAAGTCGCTGATGATGATGAAAACTTTCCTAAATCTTATTTTTTTACTTAATTCAAAATTCCTTGGATGATTTAAAATTTTGATTTTGTTTCTGTTCTTTTCTCAGCCCTTCTGTTTCGGGTTGTAATTTCAGGTATGTTCAACAGTAATGCCTAGTACTTTTTTAAGGTTATTTGTGGTTGCCCTTGCGCATTCTAGAGGAATTTAAGCGAACCAATCTCTTGGGTATTTCTCCTCTTCTGAACGGTAAACATGCGAATTGTGACTCCTTTGTCCGAGTATTTTGTCATCATTGTGGCCATTGGCATCATTGTGGCCTTCGCCACGGAGTTAACTTTTTGCCACCATGCCACAACAAGCCGCTTCACTTCACGAACATCTGCTGCTGCTATACCGAAAAACTGATACTTTAATATACATTTAATGGGGCAGTTAATATTTGTTCTAAATTCTTTGAAACGATCTCTACAAATCGTTGCTCAAGTCGGAGGAGCTGCAGCGATATTCTTACCTGTCGCTACACGTATTAGACGTACGGATAATTTTTGTCCCGAAGCGGGCCCTATAAACACAAACATATTTCTCAACTTCGAGGAAAGTTCAAAAGTTTTAAGAGTTTGATGAAAGATCAGGAGCAGTAAAGTCATGAAAATACATCACTAACAAGTTGGTTTTCAGGATAAAATAAAACTTTTTAACATGATTTTCTTAAAGCTAAATTCCCTCGCCAATGAAATAAAAATCGCTCGAAAGAATATCACTTCACTCAGTGTTGCTTGTCGACGGAAAAACCTCTCCAGACCAGTAAGTGACAATTTTCTTTTTTAATTACCGACGGTGGTGTCAGCAGTTTTCTTTTTCAATTAAAAAAAAAAACTTTATTTAATTCAATTCAACCAACGAACAAAAAGCTGGGAAAAAAAAACTTTTTCCTTTCTCCAATTTCAATTTGTTACTTCGAAAAATTGTTCTTAACCTTCCCAAGATAATCCGCAGGAAGACTGCGAGAAAAACCAAAACACCACTGTCCCGTGTCGTCACCGCGCGTTCTCTCGGAGCGCAGTGCGAAGCAATGTAATTTCTATTCTTTCCATTAAATTTTTTTTTTTCGGCTGAAATAGGATATCTGCACGCAACAAAAGAACAAAATTAAAAAGCAGCAGCTCTAGTAAACTCATTTAAATACTAAATCCACGCCCCAAAGAATTACATTTTATATAGACTCGGTGTGACAGGCGAAGCCCAACAACGTTTTGCGTATAAGGCTGTGTGCTTGGTGCGGGAGCCCCAAGCCAGCAGAGAGTAAACATCATGAATAATTAGGCAGTTAACGCAGAGTTTACTTTCGCCAAACCAGCCCCTCTGGAAAAATTGCGGGACACTTTCTTTTTGTGCCGCCCTTCGTCGTCGCAGCCCCAGAGGAGAACAAATAGGCTAAACGTTTGATCCGCGCCCTCGCACCCTCCATCGAAACCTGATGGGTGGATATCCTTTTTGCATGGCGAAGGGCAAAAAATTTGTTGGAAAAAATTAAATTAAATTTCTTCACAACACTACCGCTATTTAATTAAAGCGACACTTCATAAAAAAGAACGAGCCGACAAAACTGAGCGAAAAACTGAGCAAAGATTTAAGGAAAGCGGTACGCAAAGGCCAACTTCCATTATCCACGCTACCCGATGTCTTGGCTAATTTAACAATTTCACATCACGCCGAACGACTGCGACTACGATGATGACGACGATGATGATGATGACGGAGCTATAAATCCGCACCCCGTATCAAATTGAAAATTCAGCCTCCAGCCGCAGCCCCCGCCTCCGTAAACACCCAACTGTTTGGTCCCCTTCCTAGCGCCCGAGTGAACTATCCATGTCGGTCTATGATGGAGCTCACAGCCCCCTGTCAGGTTGATGCTGCTATTTGCTCCTTGCAATGACGACGTTGATGATGATGAACGCGGTGTAATAGATAAAAAGCGGCACGCACGGCCTTTGAGATACGATCTTGCGGCTGCGGAAAACTCATTTTTACGCAAAAAAAAACTATAATTAGAGCGGGAGTCTAAATGGGGGAGTATACACCAGCCATGTGCAGGAACTCCGCATACAATCCGACCAAAGCGATTAATAGAAATTTAGTGCATCAATTCCCCACATCCATTGACGGAATCGCCCCGAAGAAAGGGGGCGAAAGTCTTAATGAATCATCAACGGGTATAAAGCTGCAACCCCCCAGGAGAACGCACTTAATCATGGGCTTTCTTTATGGGCCCAAAAATAGATGCGCGCCGAAACGTTAGGCATATTGTTGCTACATTTGGAAGCTAATTAGTGCACCAGTCCTGTACGAGGAGGTCGATGCTGGGGCTGAAATAGAATTTCAAAGCGACACGCATGACGGCGTACCTACCAACTCTGTGATATGAGAAGTGTGTTTTGTTGAGAATTTTGGCAATGGCGCCAACAGTTACATTTTTCAAATTCTCATTCACGGACGTTAGACTTGAGCACTTGAGAATCGGTGTAGAGATAAATTGCGTGTCGGAATCGCTTAAGCACTTGCTGAAAAATTAGGCGCCTCGTATACTGCAGCGCACACGTTGAAGTGAGACAATGCTGTGATTGTGATGCAATAAAATATTCAAGTGTGAATGCAATGGTTTTTAATTTAGAAATTCGAAATGAGGTCACCGTTTCGAAACTTTTTATAAAAATTCGTCGGCCGATGAATAATTTACACTTGACTTTACCACGAAGTTTTATGACAAAATTGATTTCGGTGTCGGTGGTAAATTGAATTGAAAGTTTAACTATTTATTTCGAATCTTGTACGGAGTAAGGTCTGAAAATTAAGCGTAGTCTTTTTAAGTAGCATTTTCAATTTTAGCAATTTTCAATTTTAGCAACAACGTTGTTATGCGCAGTTTCAAAGAACTTTACGTGCTGTGTAGGCGTGTTTTACCTCCGAAAGAAAATTCGATCGAAAATCAGATGCAGCGAAAGCAGTCTACAAAGATTTATTTTTAGTAAAAAGGACGAAAGACGCATAAGCTTAAGACTTTTAGATAAGTTGCCTGTCGGACTTACTTACCAATTGTTGGTATATAAACTTTAACTACACGCCAGGAGAAGGAACATTGTGTCAGTTAAGGTCCGTCTGACGGTGAAAGTTCTTATCAACATAAACTTTAGCTGACTTAAACCCTGTTTCTGCGTATTTGTGTGAAATCCATTTTAAGCAGGAGATTTTCACTATGAAAATAATGCCAGCTTTAAACCATAGGTGTAGACTATGTGCACTCAACTGAGTCTTCAAACTGCTCTTTGAACTGCTACTTCAAACTGCTCTTGATACCAATAGGACAGTGTTTATCCATAGCTACGAAGGAGTCTACAAACTAAGCTGATCTGGTTCATTGAGTTGCTAAGAACACATTGGAAGTGGATAGCAGATATTATGCCTATATATTGCCTGGACGGGATGCCACGATAGAAAACGATGATATTGAAAAAGGTAACCTTGCTGAAGGCAACCACCCTTCCGATAATACCTAATTTTGTAGGACAATAGCTAGCTAAAGATATAATGCCGGGTGGGATCATTAAACAATGCAATCAGACGAAAAAGAAATACCAAGAGTGCAACAAGATAGGGACGCAACATGATTGACTGCATATGACGGAAACACTAAGGAAACTAAGCCTTAACGAATTGTCGGCGCCGCTGGAATAGTGTTTTGCTTAGTTTGTCTTGACTTATGTTGGTAACTGAACAAAAGGCTCTGATATCTGAACAGGGCCTACAAGAAAGGCCTAGCAGCATTATCTGCCGAAAAAAGCTCCTGATACACCCAGACACGTAAGACGCTGTACCTTCAGGAGTACCTAGGATGTCGGTCTGTTAGTTGGTCTTAATCCATCTACTATAGAAGCATGTTACTATGAACCTTGAAGTATTCGTCTTCATACTTGAAGCAGGCCGTCATTATGAAACAGGCCGTCACTGACCAAAAACCACAGTAGCGGTGACAGCTCACCACCCAGTGGGCAGCCTCTTACGGCTAAAACTGAAACCGAAATGGGTCCTGACGTAAAAGTGATCTCGTTTAGGGTATAGCTAAGCCAATGTTTCTGTGGATCATAGCATTTGATATCCATATATTATCATATTATCCTAGAAAGGCGCATAGTGCAATCTTCTTTCTACGGAAAACATTATTGATTTTTGCTATTAACTTAAGCAGAGCGCCTTAAGTGGATTTGCCTTTCTGATAAGCAAATTTACAAGGATGCAGAGAAGCGCTATCTTTTAAGCAATCTCTGATGTTTTCCATCTGGTGTTTTCAGAGCAAACGACAATACGATTCAGGTAGTTCACTGAGCTTGTTGCCTTATTTGGAGTAGTGACAGCATTGAGTTAGCAGTGAGAAGACCCTGTCGAAAGTGATTCTAAAACCAGTGAGTAAGTCCAACAGTGCGTACGCAGAAGTTACAGTCCGTAAAACGGACCGTTGCATACCCCATCCTATCAAACATTGTAAAATGCTGATGCTGTCGTTATTTTTGACATTTTATAAGAAGTGCAAACTTCCAAAAGGGGCGCGGTCCAACCGCTCCTTATTACAAACTGTCAATATTAACACAGATATTTCCATGTTAAATGTACGTAAAAATGCATTTTTCTGGTTCAAATTCAATATTTTCGAAAAATCGACCTCTTAAAGGGGGCGTGGCTAAACAATTTTGTATAAACAAAGTCTGGAATAAAATCTCGCTTTCCTAAAATTAGGATTAAGTCCCGGCAAAATTAGGTTTTTCTGGAAAATTTTAGGTTTTTCTTCAATTCTTCCCCTAAAATGTGGACGTGACCCAAAGCTTTGAATAAACAAAATGAAGAACTAAGTGTTTTCTACATAAAATATTGACCTTATTTTTTTACGATTTGGAGCAAAAATATCGAGTAAAATAGATGCCACGCCCACTGGAGGAGGTATACCAATTAAATTTTTCTTTTTTTTTGTCATACATTCATTCGTGCACTCATCACACGTCTAACATTTTTAAAAGCTCTGGAGGTACATAGTTGCCATTTAGACCGATTGCGGGCTCTGTGGGCGGCTTTCAAAATTTTTTACACTTGTACTGCTTCGCATGAAGTGGAACCTACGTACGAAACTTCAGCTCCCTAGCTTAAAATTTAAGGCCTAAAAGCATGTGTATATGTCCTATGTCCTAAGGTCTTGGGGGTCTACCAATATTATTTCACCGTGTTACAAAGGATGTGACAAACTTAGTATACCCTTTGGGATGGGGTATAAAAAGCTTTCTGGGTGGGTAGGAAGACTTTAGCCTTTTTTAAGAGGTCTGGAAAAATGCCGTCTGTACCTGCTGCCTTGTATGGTTTAAAGTTGAGTTTATAGCCCATTTAACCTTGTCCGGGCCAAATAGTTTTCACGACAAACTATAAATTCTATTGAGGCTTTCAGAGGAGAAACCTACCTGTGACCTGCTCGTGTGACTTGTCTGTGGGATGAGACCCTGGGAAATGAACCTGAAGCATGAAAAAGTAAAATTTAACCTTAAAAGATTCTAAATTCAAAAGAAAGCTTTATTAAAAAAAAAAAAATAAATCAATAAGACAAAGCTTAGAAAATAGTCCTCTGTCCAAAGTCACGTCCACAATTGCCCTGAATGTCAGAAAACCTCAAATTTACATTATATTTTAAAATGTCCTTTGGTCGAGTTACGCAAGGCATAGGAACCTAAATTTTGGTGAAGGGCAATAATGGCCAGACGCCTTTAGTTCGGCCAAAAATTGGACCGCCCACACAATGCCCATTTTTAACATGTTAGAATTTTGAAAAACCTGATTTCTCGGGAAATTCATTCATTCATTAAATTGAAATAAAAATTATTTAACAAATATTAAAGATATTTTACCATTTATAAAGCTTGTTATGTCCGCTTACCTTTAGGGGCGTTTTTAGGAAAAAAATGTTTTTTAAGCTTAAATATTTGCTTTTTACGTATTTGCTCATGATTCTAACAAAATTCGAGTTGATTGATTTAAAGTTGCAGCCCACGCCCATTTTTGGGGGCGTGAGAAACACAAATAACCATACAGTATACGGAATCAGGCCAAAAAACTTTTAAATTTGGTATTATTATTCAGAAGTTCGCTACAGACGAACTCTTGCACAAAGAGTAGGTGTAAACATGGAACTTTGAGGCTAACCAACAAAAGAACACCATTGCCATAGGCGCCGCTCCTCCATAAGCAACGATGCGTTCGGTTAGCTATTAAATTCAAAAACTATTCTTTAGACACTGTGATTCATCACCGTATGGGTTGCAGTTTCAACTTACAAGCTTGATTGTCTAGATATCAGGAAACTCCTGACACCGCAAGTAAAAGAGAGTTTTTTTGCCGCTGAAAAGTACCTTAAAAATATTGGCTTATACCTTCAAGTTTCTGGTACAGAGAAATTTCTTTAATTGATTTGTTGCCAAAATGCTCCCAAGTTTTTTTGCGAATTTTTAAAAGAGTTCAGCTCCCTGATAGGTTCACTTTGAGATTAAAAAGAAAATTTCCCTTTCAAACGAATTACTCTTCCGGCAACAGAAATCCTTTAGATAAGTTTCTTTAAACTTCTCCTAGTTTCTGAAACATCAGTATAGTTTATTCACCTATTTTCCCATATTTCCGCATCAAACACATTCATGTGCTCAAAAGAACTCGTCCATCTCTATTAACTAAGTCGATTCCTGCCACAAAGGCGACCATCAAAGTATACACAACTTTCCCTTAGTATCCATCTAAGTAAGGTATGCCTTAATCATCTTTTGAAAAAGTTTTCTAGGTTCCCCTTTAAGGTCTATTAAATTTTTAAAGAGGAAAAAACATCCTTTTCGCCGATTCAGTCGAATCGAAAAAAAAAACAGAAAAATCCTTGGCACAAACTAAACACCCTCATTAGTGTAGAAAGAACTTCAAAAACGAAAGGAAATAATTAAGGCAATTACATTTGTCTAAACCAGCGCGTTCTCGAAATAGCTCCACATACATTGACATGCGGCAAACACGAAGCTATATGTATAGTATAATCTTCAAACACCCATACATAAATTTAACTTTCACTCAGAGGGAGGAATACAGCAACAGCAAGTCGTCCATCAAAGTTTGATGAAAGTGTATGCACAGTACAGTGTGTACATAATTTCACCTATGAAAGGACTCAAAGAGGATATTACTTTCCATGCAAAAAATAAAGGAAAAAAGAAAATATGAGAAAATTGCCTGATGTCCTGAAATGCAAATATATAAAAGGAAAATTCCTCTGTTTGAGCTTTTGCTTTTTACTACCCCTTGGATCATAGGGCAAATGGAACGCTACTGTCTAGACACATTAATGGTTTCTGATATTATTAGCTTGACATTCGTTTGATGGCTGTTGGAGAATTTTTATGCACTCACAATCGATTGCATTTATGAATGTTTTATGGGGATTTCATAGCAAAATCCTGTAATAGTCATGTTAACGAGAGAACACCTAAGTGGATCTGTAGTTGTAGAGAGTTGATCAATAAATGGAGAGGCCCATCCCTATTCCTAGCCAAACTCCTTTCTGAAAGCAATTGACCTCAATAGACACAGAACTATTTTTTACATCCTCACGACCATGAGAAACGCGAAATTGTCATTGCGGCTAAGCAAAATTGATTTTTGATTGTCGAATGTCTATATTTTTCGCCTTGTCAGGACGCGAGCACAAAACACATTTACCCTGTGATTTCCCATCTCATATATCCCTCGACACAATGAGCTTTCAAAACCACACAAAATAACGCAGCCCTTTTATTGTACAGCAACATCAGCGAGCTGGCATGAATGGAATTTATGAACGACGAAAGCCAATAAAGCCCAACTGTCAGCCTTTCGGGAATAACGCCACACAGTTCCACCGCACAAGAATAAAAGAAGCCATAGGCCATAAACAACACACCCTATATACGAATTCGGGGTAAAGCTATTACCTACCACATGATGGCAGCAGTACGTCATGTGGCCTATTCCATCCGGGCAAGGTTGACAGCACACCACTCGGAGTTGTGTCCTTGCCGCGCAAAAAGCACAGCCGAAAATTATTTAAATTCAACCAAGCAACAGCGGAGAAACACGCGGAGACCCGGTGGAGCTATCTCAGATCCACTTCCACGCCCCCTGCTCCTTGCTGAAAAATAAATTTACGATACGCGCTCATATTCATAATCGTAAAAGATTTATGCATGCGTGCCAAGAGATAACATGACTAGATACTTTTCATTATATCAAATGCCAACTCGGGGGCCAGGTTGGGATTGGGATAGTTTTCGAAGGTTTTTTTTTTCTCTGCTATTTTGTTGTTGGCCCTATACGCGCCAAGTGTAGTTTGTTTAATTTATTTATCCATTTGATGTATAAAATATGAGATTGTTTGTTAAATTATTATGTGCCCAGACTATGGAGGATTGTGGATTCGACTGGGGAATAGAGAAGTTTTTTACAACTGATAACATCGCCCAGTCAAGGAGAGAAAATGTTTTATTAGCCTTCGTGTAATGATGGATATGGTTGTAAGTTTTGCAAGATAGTGACGAGTTGTTTTGTGGCACATGTTGTCACATCTCGAAATTAGCTAATAAACCAAAAGTTAAAAGGACAGTCCCTTAACGTAAACGTGTTTTGAGTTTGTGAATAGGTTTGTGGACCCCCATTTAAAAGTTTTCATAGATAAGTGGAAATCTGTGTTTCCACTGTGTTACTTTTGTCTTTGGACACTCGTTGAAATAGCTAACCATGATTTTAGTTACCTACGAGTCAGAAACTGCTGTTGTTGTGTTTAATTGTGTTTATGTCAAACATGTAGGTACCTGATCCTTTAATTGCACTGGAATCAAAATCTGGATAAGCAATTGTGTCACAAAATATTCCCAGCACTTTCAGTTCAGAACAAGCAAGAAGAGATTACCTTAAAAAAACGACTGCGCCAAAATTTAATGCGTTTGCTACTGTTTCGCCATATTTGAAAAAGCGGGTAATCCCGAACTATCCGGAACATTATTCACATAAGATGTTCTCGGATATTGCTCTCAATAATTATGAAAAGACTCTGTTCCAAGAATGTTTTTGACAAAAAAAAAATCGTTTAAAACCTAATAATCTTGCAAGACCAAAAAAATCTAGTTTGAACCGGACTGAAGAGAAAACAAGTGAGTAAGTGCAACAGTGTGTACGCGGAAGTTACAGTACGTAAAACGGACCGCTGAATACCCCATCCAACCCCACATTGTAAAATGCTGATGTTTTTGTTATTTTTTGAAATTTAATAAGTAGTGCGAACTTCGAAAAGAGGCGCAGTCCAACCACCCTTTAGTACAAAGTATCAATATTAACACAGATATTTCCAAGTTACGCTAAAATACAATTTTTTGGTTCAAATTCAATATTTTTGAAAAAACCAATCCCTAAAAGTTGGCGTGGCTAAAAACTTTATATGAACAAAATCTGGACTAAAGTCTCGTTTACCTGACGTGCTACTTTTTTTGTCTCATGCTTTCTTAAATTAGGCTCAAGGCCAGTCGAAATTACGTTTTTCTAGAAAATTTTAGGTTTTTCTTCAATTCTGCCTCCAAATGTGGGCGTGGCCCAAAGTCTTGTATGAAAAAAAAACAACACAGAACTAAGCCTTTTCTACATAAAATATTAGCGAAATTTTTTCAATTTGCAGCAAAAATATTGAGTGAACTGCAGTTGAAAATTTACCCTTAAAATAGATGCCACGCCCACTGGACGAGGTTTACCAATTACATTTTTCTTTCTGTGTCTTACATTTAAAATGAGATGCTAAATGTCGAATTTGAGCCTTCTAAGACGTCTTACAGTTTTAAAATCTCTGGAGGTAGTTGCACATTTAGACCGATTGTGGGCGTGTCTGTAGGCGGATTTCAAATATTTAAACTTCTACTGCTTTGCATGACGTGGAGCTTACGTACGAAATTTCAGCACCCTAACTCAAAATGTAAGGCCTAAAAACATGTGACATACAGACGGACAGACGGACATGGCTTATTCGATCAGAGTTGGGTCTCGATCATATGCCCTATAGGTCTTGGGGGTCTAACATTATTATTTCACCGTGTTATAAACTATGCGAAAAACTTAATTCTTTATTCTATGGGATAGGGTATAAAAATTAAACAAACAAAAAATGTTTTTCGGACCTTTGGGGTAGGTATACCTGTCGTTGATCACGACTCGAATTTGATATATCAAAAAACGACTGCGCCAAAACTCATTTGTCTGTTTTTCTTCAGGTTAATGGAGGAATGAAAATTCCGAAACTATGAATATTAAAAGTGGCCTTAAATCTGTTAAGGGGCTAAAAGATACTAACTGGAAACATTAAACAAGACTTCAGGGTCAATTACAAGCAGAGCGAAAAGCATTTTTCGCCGAAACCAGAAATATGAAATTTGAAGAACTATTGCAATAAAAACTAGTGGGAAGGTTGTAGTCTGCTTAGGCGAATCGTTGTATACTCACCCCATGTGTCATAAATCTTAGTTGTTAAATTTTATTTTCTCTATACTTTTATTGTATTTCGACTTTGTCAGTTATGAATCCTTTTAATAAAAAGGGCGTGGCATCAACCCTTTTTCAATAACTTCGCTTTTTGTGTTCATATTTTTTATGAGATGTGGTATACATGTGTTGATTGCATTTTTATCTTAAAAAAAAATTGGTTTATACTTAAAAACGCCCCCAAAAGTGGGCGTGGCAAAAATTTAATCATTTCGGTTGATAGCATACGCACATTATCCCTACATTTTATAGTGCAAAATTTTTGGATTTAAAGCAAATATATCGAATAAAAACCGTTTATTAGAATGCAAATTAAATATGACCACGCCCACATGGGGGCGGTTTTCGCTTTTTTTGTGAAATGCCTACTTTTTTGTGAAATATACTTAAGCGAGGATATCGTACACCGAATTTCAGCTTCCTACGAAAATATTTACTTTTTATGTCAATAAGTAAAGTGGGCGAGTCAGTAGGCGGATTCCAAAAATTTTTACACTTGTACTGCTTCGGGACCGAGAAAAAGATGTCAAGTTTTAAGTAACTAGCTCAAACTTTAAGGCCTTAAAACTAGCGACAGACAGACGGACAGACGGACGGACCACGGACGGGTATGGCTCATTCAACTTACAATTCGGTCTCGATTATACAAGAAAAATTCTATAAAGCTCCTATGGCGGTAAACATGCAAGAAATTAATAGCATATTGTGTTTCGTTCACTGAGCTTTAACCACACGACGAAAAAACTAAAAACAAAAAAGTGGGGAGTGTTCAAACATGCTCTGGAGTCCAAATGGACCCCGAGATGTATAGGACGGTCGAGGTTGTTGCCTTGTTGGCAAATACTGGCCGCAAGGCTGAAAGAAGTTGTACACAATCAGACCTGCGATACGACTAGGTTTTGTAGTACAGCTGCGATGCATTCGCAGACAAGACAACAGTTGGGTACCGACACAAAACTAATTCAAAACATACGTCTAGGTACGTTAATGTTAGAAAACATTGTTTCATTCAATTGTAAAGTTTCCAACTTCCAAATTAATTTCATAGGTTTTATTTAACATTTTAAATAAAAAAGTCCTTATGATCACCTATTATACATTTGGCTAGAGCCTTAATGGCTCTATCGACTTTGTAGGCTTATTGCTCCATTTAAACAGCAGTATAGGAAGGTGCCCAGACTTTGAGGTAGGCATATGGGTATAGGTAGGAATAAATCTAGCTATTGGTTCCTACTCATAAAAGCAGTTTCTCTAAGTTTTGAACATCTTATTCTCTTTTTATACCCGACAGGGTATATTAGTTTTATTGCATACTGTGAAACATAGTGGAATTATCACCGTAGGTGCCTAAGACCTTCTTGAGATATGATCGAGGCCGACAGGTGATTCAACTTAGCCATGTCCGTCCTTCCGTCTGTCCGTATGTGTGAAGTTTTTAGGTCTTTAAAATTGAGCTAGTAGGTATTCCAAAACCTGTTCAGTTCCTTTTTTTTGTTCAGACAAAATGTAAGAATTGATACGATCCGCCCACAGCCACGCCCACAAATGACATGGATTTTAGACAAGCCCAAATCAACATTTTATTTAAAATTGCCTCTTGGTCAAGTTTGACAAGGCGTAGGACCTCAAATTTTGGTGCAATTCAATAGTTGCCCGAAGCATTTAATAAGAAAAAAATTGAAGCGCCCAGCCCACCCTATCGACTATGCCCAGTTTTTAAATGTTAAAACTTCAAAAACCTAAATAAAAAAAAAAATTGTATGACAAATATTAAAGATATCGCCATTAACTTAGTTAGTTACATACAAAGTGTTGAGCTAGGCCCACTTTTAGGGGGCATTTTTCAAAAAAAAAACTGTTTTTTAAGCATAGGTATTTTCGCTTTTAACGAAATTAGAATTATTTAATTCTATTTTACAGCTTACGCACATTTTTGGGGGCGTGATAAAGTAATATGAATTCAGGCCAAAAACCTTTTTTATTTGGTATTACAAGGTAAAGAGGGTCGGGTATTTAAGAGCTCCTTACAGACGAACTCTTGCACTTACTTACTTGTTTGAATTAGCAAAATTCCTTCCTCTAAATCAAAACATAACATTTCACTAATTTAATTGAACCACGCTCACCCAAGAAGTTCAGCAAAAGCCGCCTTCAAATCAATTTAAAAGCCGTTCATCTACATAAATTATTAGATGCGCAGCAGGGGCAATATACAACATTTCAGCATCATCACTCCTAATAAATTTGAAAGACCAAAATGTTGGCCAACCCATCTTTACATCAACACAATAAAAATAATTTCACACAAAGCTAAGACCATTTCGCAAAGAACAAACCCAAAAAGCAAAAAAAAAAAAAAGTTGATTCCAACCCTCAAAGACCATTTGTCTAAATTAACCTCTAAATCCACCGACCGAGCGAGACCTGCCATCCATGAAATTTATACCTTTCCAAAGTTTTTTTTTTATTTATTTAATTCCATTTGACAGATGCCCTCTGGGGGCAAAATACCAACGAAACGATACACCTTTAATGTCATGGCCATAATGTTTATATGCCAGGTGAAACGGGTAGCGAAGAAGATACACAACCCGTCGTATCAGCAAAGATTAAACAGAAATGTCAACAGAAACGTCAAAATGCATAAAAGTCGTTTCGCAATATAAAATAATAATTATCCTAATGAGATGAGCAAATTAATTAATGAATTTGGCATAGCGGCGCTCTCAGCTGATAAGAGCAAACCGGTAGCTTCTCAAAACGTGTCACAAAATATAACAACAACAACAAAAACAACAAGTACGTACGTAATGAGCTGTCCGCTGATAGGGTCGCCCCCGGCTGAATTCATTGATATCTCCTCTGTTGACTGTTGTCATACGGCAACGGCACAAACACTCAATTGTATCAGTCACCCGATAATCATTTATAACGGCGCGACAGTTAAATTGCACATAAACCCACTCACGGAGTTTGGAAATTTGACACCAAAAATGCACTCAATTGAATCAGACGATGCACCCCTTGTTTTGGGGGGTGTTTTTCTTCTTTTTTTTTAATTATTTTTGTTATTACTCTTATTTTTCATGCACAAAAACACTAACAGCAGACGAGGAAAAAGCAAAAACACTGGTAATCCATTGCAGAGGAGGGAAAAAGCACACACTCACAGGATATCCACCTGGTCTCCTGGCACGCTACCGGAAGTCCGACAGACGGAAAATCTCCACGCAAAACAAAGCAAAAAGCAAAATAAACACCGAAAACGGGAAGAATAGCCCACAAAACAAAAATTTGATCAATCAAATGACGATTAAGACTGTTTTTAAAACGACCACGACAGAAAAGGGCAGACCGATCAAACAACGCCACCTTTTGACGAACGCTCACGTTTTGATACTGAACGACGGCGCTGTGAACGGAGAAACATGCACCGGTTTAATCAACGAAATCAGCTGAGCTGTTTGAATTGCGCTGTTCTCTTGCGTTCAATTCCCGTTCAATTCAAAACAAGTTTTATTAAGAGAAACCAGGCATGGCAACTCTTCTGTGGGGGTGAATGAACAGACAGTGAACGTGAACACTCTGTCTGAAACACTTGTTTAACAGGGTGTCTCTATAATGGTGGAACACGGAGCTGGAGCAGCAGACAACAAAGAGACTCTTTAACAGCGCACTGTTAGTTTCGTTTTGTTGTCTGTTAGAGAAGAGGATGCATTCTACTCGTAGGGGGATGATCGATGGAACGGGAGAATGTGAATGTGTTCTGGGATTATCTCCCCGCAGATAGCTTTGTTCTCATGTGCCCTGCTCCAAGCCTGAGTGCTTGTACTCCGTCCTTTTTAAAATCGAAGAGTTCTTCCTCGGGTGCGTTGGTAAGAGGTAGATAGTGCGACGGTTGATGGGAAAAAGTGAAAGTTCCTTCAACTCTGATGAGCACTCCCCATATAACAACCCCTAAGGGTGGAAGAAGTTGTAAATTAAAGAAATTAATCGATTTTTTATCTATTCCATTGGAGCCGGTTTTATTGGTGCATTATAACAGTGAAGCCTTTTAATGGAGTTCTACGTCTGGGAGCGATTATGTTACTATGCTGGGGGGGTGAACTTTAAAGACGTAATGACCTTCCTGGTTCGTTGCAGCAGATCAAAGGTTGTTCAACTTTGAACAACCTTTTCAAATTGACTTTTAGGTAAGAGCTGAGTTAGGTCACGTGGATGTGGGATGAAATAATGTCGCACTTTGAGGCACTAAGTCCATTGTGCATTTGGGGTTTTGTCTATAAGCCTTGAACCAATCTGTAGATACTACAAACGGTTCATTATCAGTCAGTCTGATACCTATGATGTCAGGTCAGAAACACATCCAGCCACAAGGAATATACCCGAGGTGACCCAGCCAACGAAGCCCAGCTTAAGTTAATACTGGAGAAAGAATCATAAGCGAACCTTTTGAAAAAACTGGAAAGAAAATCTTGAAAAAAACTTGAAAATCTTGAAAGAAAAAAAAAAACATTGCAACTCTGGATGCTGGAGTCATAAAACCAATTATCATCTCAGGGATAAAAGATTTGATGGCGCACAACAGAAATAAAATCTTATTTTTACAAAGACCCTCGCATATGAAGACAAACAGGGAGCTGTCCGTCGGCTTTTGTTGAAGGTTGGCTCATCTTTTTATACACTATTCCATATGAATGGAGAATATAAGGTAAGTTTGACACAGGCGAAAATGAAACATAGACAAATAATAACGGTAGACCACAGACCCCCAAGACCTTAAGGGGCATATGATCAAGACCAAATTCTGAGTCGAGTGAGCCATGTTAATATCTAAGAATCTTCTTTCTTAAAAAAGGGGCAT
This sequence comes from Neoascia interrupta, assembly GCA_947623515.1. Lineage (NCBI taxonomy): Eukaryota > Metazoa > Arthropoda > Insecta > Diptera > Syrphidae > Neoascia > Neoascia interrupta. Next base: position 18,961,776 of record OX392462.1, on the reverse strand, counting down.
AGCATTAACATCTTTTCAATAATGCCACGCCCATCTTAACTGACAAATTCTAAATACAATTGAAGTTGTACCCCCTTCGGGTAGGGGTTAGAATATACCCGAGGTAAGGCATGCCTGTCGTAAGAGGCGACTAAAATTCTCCCTCCGTATGCCGAGCGCGTAGCGCATACAAACTATGCAATGGACAAAACAAAAGATATTATTACCCCAGGTGGCAATCCAGTTTTACTGGCAAATCCCCCTCTTCGAAGGTAGGCTATACGGATTCTGGGGAGAGCCATTTGTTGCTTCTAAATCCCTTTTTGAAAAGATCAAGGGTACCTCGATCTCCACCAGCTGGATCGAACGTCTCCGGGAAAGGAAGTCCGCCGGTTAATCAGGACTCATCAAAAATTAAATGGTTTAAAAGGAAAACAACGAACCGTGCTAAGCTTAATGAAATGGAACGTCTCTACGATGAGCTTAAAAGCGAAGTAGATTCGTTACGTAAAGAAAACGAAGCCTTAAGGAACCCCCGTGGTACTATAGAATGCGAGGAAACGCCGAAACGTCAATATGAATACCAGACAGACGAGGGAGAGCTTGCGCGCGAAACGAATCCGGTCATTAAGAAAAGGCTTACCAAGAAAAGAAAGGCCGGTCCTTCACCCGAAGTAGAAACCGTGCAGCAAAAAGAAGAAACGCCAGTCGTGCCAAAAAAAAAAAAAACAGGAAAAAAACCGTCGGCCACCTGCAATAAGTGTCCTTGGGATCGCGGACTACGGAAAGCTGCAAAACATCCTTAAAAATACTTTTGGGACGAAATATAACTTAACATCACTTCGGAACAACGTATGGAAAGTTAACGTCGATGACTCTGATGTCTATCGGTCACTGTCACAAAAGTTGAATTTAGAGAAAATCCAATGCCTTACTTATGAAAATCACCTCGAAAAGCCATTGCGGGCTATCGCGATTGGACTACATCCATCCTGTACCAAGGATGAAATAATACAAGACGTTGAAGCTCAAGGCTTGAAAATTCTTGACGCCGTGAACATAATAAAGAAAGAGACGTACGGACGAAGGCAAAGATTCCGCTGTTACCCGACGCGGCCTGCATTACTTGCTTAAGTTTAAAGACTAAATTAAGCACTCCAAAAACGAAGAAATAGAACTTGACTCTATGCAAATAACCTCAGTCTAAGTAAAATTAAGTCACATAAATTATAACATCGCGACGAGCTATTTTCCTCCGCAGTATCGGCTGGCAGATGAAGATTTGCCCTGCTCTTTGATTCGCTTAAAAATAAATAAATAGAGTGGCACAACAGCTCGAGGTGAACCACGGCCAACTTCTCAACAATGTATGCTGGTGTGTTGATTTCTTTACATACAAAGGGACCTACAATTTTTTGCCGAATCCGAACGGCACTTTGAGAAGTTTTTCAAGACAATTAATACTCTCGGAGGGCTTGTCAAACCCTCGCGGAGGTGGGGACCGTAAAAAAGAACAAGTCTTTTTTTTTAGGTGACGATGGCAGGATTCATTGATTCACTTGGGTCAAATTATATCATCGGCGGGGACTTTAACGCGAAAAATACTTTTTGGGGCTCACGGTGCAATTCAACAAGAGGCAGAGTCCTCTTTAAAGCAACTACAAAACGCGGCGTTGTCTTCTTATCAACGGGAAAGCCAACATATTGGCCAACCGACAGAAATAAAATACCTGATCTCGTCGACTTCTTTACCGCCAAGGGGGTACCACGTTACCTTACGAACGTAGAAGAACGCTTTGATCTCTGTTCAGGTCACTCGGCAGTTCTTTTGAAAATCGGCGGAAGCCTAGCGAAAAAGAATAGAGCGCCTAGATTAACTAACAACAACACCGACTGGGGCGGCTTTAGAAAATACTGCAAAGAAAACATAGCTTTAAATTTACCGCTCAAAACGCCACTTGAAATAGAAGAAGAATTAGATAAACTCGTGAGAGTTATTCAGAGCACTGCGTGGAATAACACTTCTTTTCGGAGGTCCGAATTAACGAACAGCGGAACAATATATCCGCGAGAAATAGAAGAGCTAATATGCGAAAAGAGGAGAGGGCGCAAGAGATGGCAACGCTCGCGAGCACCCCCGGATCTTGAACCACCTTTCCAACAAACTGAAGCACGAACTTCAAGATTTTAAAAGTCGCAAGACTACTGCTTACCTCGAAAGTTTGACTGCCGATAAAGGTTCGAACTACTCTCTTTGGAAAGCAGTCAAGTCAGTTAAAAAGCCTATAGCACACTCTGCGCCATTAAGAAAAGCCAACGGCGAATGGGCAAGAGAAGACAAAGAAAAAGCGGATTTATTTGCAGATTACCTAGAAGAAACATTCAAACCGTTTGACGGGGAAACGTTGGTCGAGGAGCTCAATCCTTATGCGGTACAAGATAATTATAGAATAAAAACCGTGTCACTGGCTGAACTGTCACTGGCTCGTCAAACGATAAATAATCTCAAAAACAACAAAGCCCCTGGCTATGACTTAATTACTAGCGAAATTCTAAAGGAGCTACCGAAAACAGCTTTGGTCAAACTTCTGGATATCATGAACGCCTCCATGAGACTTTTATACGTTCCAAGGCAATGGAAAGTGGCCAAGGTCATAATGGTTCCGAAACCAGGAAAATGTCCGAACGACAAAAAGTCATACAGACCTATTTCGCTACTGCCGATAATATCCAAGGTATTCGAGAAACTGTTGCTTAAAAGGTTGCAACCAATCATTGAAGAAAGACGATTGATTCCGGATCACCAATTCGGATTTAGAAAAAAACATTCAACAATCGACCAGGTCTATCGAATAACAAACGAAATCGAAAAAGCTCTGGAAGCGAAAAAGATATGTACCAGCGCTTTTCTCGACGTATCGCAAGCCTTCGACAAGGTGCGACACGAAGGCCTGAAGTACAAATTAAGGCTTAGCTTACCAGAAAAACTCTATAGAATCTTAGAGTCTTACCTTGAAGACAGAATCTTTGGCGTAAGGTACGAAAATGAGGCCTCGGAATTCAAAGAGGTAAACGCCGGTGTCCCGCAAGAAAGCGTTCTCGGCCCAATATTATTTTTGCTTTATACAAGAGACGAGAGAGGGAACAATTTTAGCTACGTTCGTAGACGACACTGCTATTCTCGCTATTGATACGACAGTTGAATTATCAACAGGGAAACTCCAGCGCGCTTTAGACAAAATATGCGACTGGTCGAAGAGCTGGCGAGTCGTCCTTAACGAGACAAAATCAACGCATGTAAATTTTACTTATAAAAAGATAAACAACAAACCTTTATTATTCATAAACTCTGTACAAATCCCGTACTACAATCAAGCGAAATATCTGGGAATGACTTTGGGCGCAAAACTAAAAATAGAAGCCGCACGCTAACAAGAAACGCGACGAGCTCGAAATCAGGTTAAGATTTTCCGCAACGAAGCATATAAATATAAGAAACTGCTTTTGTATAAGCAAGTGCTAAAACCATCTTGGACGTACGGCTTACAACTCTGGGGTTGTACTAAGCCAAGCATTATATCTATTTCAGAAACTTTTCAAAATAGGACGAGCGAAAGAGAAGACGAGGCGATAAGATGGAGCGATCGTTAATGCTCCATGGTACATAAGAAATAGCGATCTACACCGAGATCTAGGAATCGCCACCGTGACTGCCGAGGTAACAAACTTTGCTCGCAAACTTAGTACTCGTCTTCGCGGACACTGCAACAATGAAATTATCCGAACTTTGGATCAGACAAATCTTACGCGCCGACTACAACGAATGATTTCTTTCAGTTTGTTAGAGAGGTGGTTCAAGAGGGTTTGGGGGAAACCAAGGAGGTTTTGGTGTCTGGGGGAGCCCTCGTGCCTTGCCATCTTCTACGCGCTCTTCTCTTTTCACGAATCAATTCTTCGATTTCGAGCGGATGTGTTGTGCGTACATGCCCGTCGGTGCTAACTGCGTTCTTTTGGGACGAAGTGTTGTTCCGAGCAGCGCTCTGAATTGCTTCAATAAATTTGTCAAGCAGTTTTCAATGGCACATTCAAGCCAATACCCTCCTAACAGTTCTTTCTGAAGGCGTCCCAGTTCATGTTTTTGCTAGCTAATCTGGGAGCTCTTTCTATTTTCGCCAGTCCTCCACCCATCTTCAAAATTACTCCTGAGTGGTCTAAGCAAAGATCAAAACACTCTTCGACTCGCGTAAGGTATTTGGGGTACCCTTTAGCGATGAAGTAGTCGACAGTTCAAAAGTACTGCAGTCTTTTAACTTGCAGTCAATTGACTGAATACTCGAAACAACTGGCGACTGCAATTTTGAAGTTAAAGTCTTTGAGCAAGTCAAAAGACTTATAAATTAAGACTATTAAGTCAATTGACTGCAGTCTTCAGGGCGGTACAAAATTTTACATTGTACAGGTTGGCCACGCTCCTTAATTGCGGTATCAAGTGTGTACAGTGTTGTTCTGATACAGTACAACAGTACAGTGTGCACTAGGTTGTTGTCTCCGCTTAATCCAAAGTCTTGGTCGCTGTGCAATCTTTGATGTTTCTGCGCGTGATTTTCATGTTCCTTACTGGCTCATTTAGCGTTTCCGTACTGGTTCATTAGCGTTGGCTCAAATGGTAACTCTTCTTCCATTGAAACACGTGCAAATAAGGCATGGTTTTATAACAATCAAATTTTATTTAGAAAGGTTGAGGGGGATAAAATTTTTTCTATCAAGTCATTTAATGATCTCGCTCTCATTTAATTATTTTTGTTTTCTAGTCTATAATGAACTTTGATTTTGATTTACCAGATGAATTGTCTAATTTTTGTAATACGAATGGTAATAACGTTTTTAAGAATAGTTCCTTCTGCAATGACAAATTATTTATTGTACATCAAAACATTAGAAGTTTGAGAGAAAATTTTTCTGCTCTTGTCACACATCTTCACTCTTTTGCTTGCGTTCCTGATATTGTCCTTGTTTCTGAAATCTGGATCTACGAATTTGAGAAAAATGATTATTTTTTACCCGATTTTGAATTTTTTCCTAATACTAACGAAAATTATGCCGCAGGTGGAGTTGGCTGCTTTGTGAAAGATGTCCACAAGATTATCGAAGTACTGTGTATTGATTTTAGTAGTGCCGACGTTTTAAAGGTTACCGAGGAGATTAATAATGTAATGTTTGTTTTTTTATGTGTTTATAGACTCCATATGTTTAATGTTGTTACTTTCATCAATGAATTTTCTGTTCTGTTCAATAAACTTCAAAAAATGTTTTAATTGTTGGCGATTTCAACATAAATAGTTTGGATGATAGTGAGACTGTATCTAATTATTTGTCTTTACTTGCCTCGCATGGATTTGCTTTTTTTATTAACGAGCCGACTTGGCCCTCGTCGGGCAGGTATCTGGATCACATCTTTGGACGTTTCAGTGCTGTCGATGTCGCTGATCGCGGGAAATGTGTAGTTGACCTTCAGATAACAGATCACTGTTTGACAGGACTCTTAGTTCCACTTAAATCTAAAAGGTGTGACTCATTTGGACCCCCTCAAAATAAACTGAAAATTGACTTTAATTATTTAAAAAACTTTTTATGCGTCGAGTCTTGGGAGGATGTTTATAGCTGTAGTGATCCATCTGCTGCATACACTATTTTTATTAATTCCTTACGAAAGTATATTTTTGAAAGCTCCTCAATTCTGCCTCCTATAAAAGTTGTTAAGAGACTTAAGTCGTGGATATCCATTTCATTAGCAAAGAAAGTTCAACTTAAAAACAAACTTAGATTAAAGTGTGCTAAACATCCCGATAGCCTGAATCTGAAAAGAAACTATAAGAAAATGTGTGCGAAATTAAAGAATGAAATACCTATTTGTCGCGATAACTTCTTTTGCGCTCAATTCAGTGTAGCTCAGGGCAATCTAAGAAACGAATGGCGAGTAGTTAACCGCCTAACCGATGTAGTCTACTACCGAGTTCGGTCCAGTCGATTTGTCGGAACTGCAGTTCCTTTTATAACTTAACAGAGCCAATGCATAACAGCAGTTTTGCCTTTCAGTTAAATTTTAAAAGTAATTGGTACCCTACCTAATTCTACCTCGTGCGGAGCCGATGGTGTTTCAAATTTTGTTCTCAAAAAAATTCCATGTTTCATAGTGGATGTCTTGGCTAACGTCTTTAATTGTTGCGTGTTTGAGGGGGTCTTTCCTGATGATCTTAAGTGTGCAGATGTGATTCCTCTTTATAAAAAGGGTTCCGTTGTTGAACTCGGTAACTACAGGCCTATATCACTTTTATCCGTTTTTAGCAAAATTTTTGAAAAGTTGATGAAAATTAGAATAGTGAGAGAGTGAAGTTAGATGAAACTGGAAGAGGCTAGAGTTTAGGCTTCTTTAACCTAGGTGTTCCATAGGGCTCTGTTTTGGGCCCTATTCTGTTTCTTGTTTTCATAAATTCACTCTTTTCTCTAAGGTTCACCTACTGCTTTCGTGGATGACATAGGTTTATCTTATGGCTGTTTAACTCCTCTGGACCTAATTTCTGATATAAATTGGGATCTTAGACTTTTGAGGCAATGATTTGCTGAGCATAATTTAGTTATTAGCTCCAAAACAAAGCTTATGTTGTTTAGCTTATCTCCTACGTCCAATATGGAAGCGAATGTTTATTTCCACGCACCTGAGTGCCCTAGGTACAAACTGTCTAATTGCTTCTGTTCGCCCAATTCGTCCTCTCAAACTTTTTTTAACAATCTAATTTGTAGTGATAAGTGTTTTCTGATTGAGAAAGTTAACGAATTTAAATACCTGGGACTTACTCTTGATTCTAGGATGAGCTTTGCGAATCCCACAGTTGCTTTGAAAAAGTATTTTAGATGCACTCTTCGGCTCTTTTTTTATTTGCGCAAAGTGTGCTCAACAAAGCTTTTAAAAATAATATATTATGGCATTTTCCAATCGAAACTACAATATGGAATTGCTTGCTGGGGTGGTGATTGTAGAAACAAAATACAACCTCTGTTGATTCTGCAAAAGTCTGTAATAAGAAAAATATGTCGTAAACCTAGAAGACATTCTAGCTTTCCTTTGTTCTGTGCACTAAAAATTTTTCCTGTTCGTCACTTGTATTGCCTTAAAGTGTTAAAAAATTTCTTTATGAGGTCTGGTAATGTTAATTTTCGTTTAATATCTAGTCATAATCTCCGTGGAAACCTTTCTAACTTTCTATCTGTTCCCAACTTCCGTACTACTGCTTTCCGCAATTTTTTTTCTGTTTTTTCTCATCGGTTATTTAATCAACTTCCTCAGTTAATAAGATCAGTGACAATTCCTCGAATGTTCCTAAAAAAAAGTTACGATGTGGCTCTTTAGTTTCGATCATGATGCGATAGAATCTCTATTCTGATGTTTTGATCTAATTTTTATTTTTTGTATTATTTTGTTTTCTTTAAGTCCTTAAGGGGCACGCCACCCTAAATTTAATTTTTTTTTTTGTAATCGAAAGCAAATTGAGCTGGCGGTCAACTCTATTTTTATTTTTATATAAATACTGAACGTCGTTAACTTTTCTTATTTGTTGTACGTATAAAAATTGTTAAAGTATCTGATTGTTATATGATTAATGTAATTATTGATTGTTATATTATAAATAAGAAAAAATAAATTCATTCATTTCACTCATCTCATCATTTCTGGAGTTTTCTTTAGGAAAATCTTTAAACATTTTTTTCCAACAACTTAAACTGAATGTTTTTTTCTTTTCTTTGCTGGCAATTTTAGATTTTTTGGTGGAACCGTTGATTCATTATTTGCATAACTAGGTAGATTTGTTTATTGTATCAAAAGTACTGAAATTCCATCACATTCCCCATTTAACAGTTTGACATATTTCTTCTTCGGAAAATAGATTTATAACCCTGAAACGATCTCATTCCCAAATAAATAGTATGTCATTCGATTCAATTGGTTTGAATCTCTATCAATAAAAAAGCTCGTTAAACCGCATCTATAATCTCTAAAATAATGTGTGTGAACTTATTTTATTGTTTTTTCATATGCAAATCACGTTCCAGTAACCTCTCAATGTGTGTGGCTCTATAGAAGGAGATTGAAGACCATCGATTTTATTACACTCAAAAACATTTCTCGCACTCAAGTGCACTATTGTCTATTATTTAAAGTAGGAATTGGAAATTTAAACACCATTTTACGGTTTTTATTTAATGGCATTTAAATTATCACAAGTGTCACATAAAATGCATTTCACTGATATTCTCAAGCATAAAAAAAGAATTACTATAAGCAGCTAATTAAGTTTGTTGATAACTTTTACACAATTAAAATTTATATTGATCTGGCAAGGTACCTTTAATTCAAACTTTGCATTTTGATTTCTTAATTGTGAACTTTGTCTCAATTCCTCAATCCAGGCACACACAAATATTTAATGGGTGCTTCAGTTGAGATTTTCAATTTGATAATTGATTCCCAATAGGCACACAAGCGGTCACACGGTTTTGAATTTTCTTTGAATAAATAAAACCCATTAATACATATTATTGAAAAGTAAATATTACTAAATTTTACATTATTTGCAAAATTAACATTCAATTTGTTAGTTTTCCCGAAGAATAGAATATATCCACGACATATACGCCGACAATCGCATATAAATCGCCGGAACTCGGCTCAAACACGACAGAGGTGTACTGAAAATCCCAACCAAAGACGGTTGGTATGGCCAATGTATTAGTAAGCCTCCACCTTCGTTATTCCAACAAGGTACATTATTGTTGTTTCGGAAACCTTGCGTGCAAATCTGAGTGGTCTCGTTGTACAACCCTCCGTAAACTCGCGTACACTCCTTGGGCGATAGTATTTCAAACTCGCCGTATGACAGTTCAAGTGTTCCATTCGCAATTCCAGGCATAACTGCAAAGCGATCTGTCAAATTGAGTTTCGCATTTGGCTCCACCAGCACATTTTTAATGTATTTCGAGAAGTCCAATCTCAATGGTAGTCGAATCAAGGCCACATCATCTGCAGGATGCACAAAGACAAGAGATTTGTCACCTATCTTGATTGAGAACGAGTTCGATTCGCTGTCATTCACATTTGTCCGATTGAAGATCAATTCGTAATATGCGCCATTGAAGACACATCGATTCGAAGTTAAAACCCAATTGGCGTTTAGTATTGAGCCGCTGCAATAGTGCTGATAGCCGCTGTATTCGGTGGTTTGAATAGTAACATGATGTGGAAATTGTTGTAATCCAAGCACAGGAATTCCATCGATGATGCCATCACGAGCTTCGATGGAAATAAATATGCCGAAAATGGCAGCCAGAAATAAGTTTGACTTTGACATTTTACTTGCGTTGACTGATAGCAATATTGAGACGTGGGGATGTCTTTATATAGGAATCGTTGTTGATGTTAATAATAAGTTGCTTTGAAAAACTTGTAAAGACAGAAGGGGTTTTACATTGAAGATAAGATACTGTTTCCGTTTAAAAATCACTGTCAACGAAAAATAAGAGCAAGAAACGAACAAAAACATGAAAACCACCCACTCGAATGACAACCTTAAAGGGGACCCCCGATGCATGGGTTATCGATAACGTAAATCAGGCACTCGTTCACCAATAGAGGTAGCACTGATGGTGTGACCCATATCCTCAAGTAGGTACTTTTTTAATGGTGATTTTCTTCAACGTGGATTAGTAGTAAAGAACAACGTTTTTTTAAGGTACACTCACACAAAGGCAGGCTGCAAAACTAGATGTCGCTACTTCGAATTGAATTTGACAATTCAGTGCTAAAAATCGATGAAAGCAAGAATTTGATAAAAGAAACCGTGCTTAAAAATTGTCGTTCTTACAGACAAAAATGTGTACCTACCCTAGAAGTTCTAATTGACAGCATCTGGGATTTAAAGTTCTCAAAGCAAACTTTCACAATGTCATCGAAGTCAGCTGTCTATTTAAAATTAATGCTCGATGGCAACTATATTGTCGGATCTTGTAGCATAAAATCCAATTGAGTATTGACAGACCTTTTCTACATCCATAGATAAACTCTGCATATTTCCAAATTTGTGGGTGCCGTGGCGCAGTGGTTAGTGTGTGTGCCTCTGACGCCGGAGGTCTGGGTTCGAATCCTGCCTCTGCCACCTGAAAAAAAGACTTGTTCTTTTTCACGGCTCCCACCTCCGCGAGGGTCTGCTTTGTCTTGAAAAACTTCTCAAAGTGCCGTTCGGATTCGGCAAAAAATTGTAGGTCCCCTTGTATGTGAAAAGAAGTATAGCACACACAGCATACATGGTTGAGAAGTTGGCCTTGGTTCACCTCGAGCTGTTGCGCCTCTGGTCAGTTGTTTCTTAGGCTTAGAGTTATACGCTTCGTTCGTTGACAACTTGAGGCAGCTTTAAAAAGAACTTAAGAGCAATGCAGACTAATTCTTAGAGCTTGCTCTGTTTTCACGATCTTTTTCGCAAACTTTTTTTTGCTTTCACTCAAGCCATTTCACTTCTCTAACCTTTGCCTTGAGCATATCTGAACAGGTTTAAACAGATTATGATATTCTCTCAATTCAATATTTTGAATTGCTTTTGACTCTGCTCTAAATGATTGGATTTCCATCCTCAGTGCCCTTTTGGTGATTAACGAGCTACGAGAAGTTTCGTGCTATCAGCAGCGTAAGAAATCGTTTTTATTTAAAAGAATAGAAGGTGAGTACCGTCATTGGATTAAACACTGAAATTTTTAGTTCAACCTCTCGTCTGCTCAACGAATTGTCTGTTTAGCCACCTTATTTGCAGATCTGATACAAGGTCCTTGTATAGGGGGACGAATTTCTTGGTTCGTTTTGACAATCGGCGGATGAAGGTCTGCCTTAATCTCCGTCTTTTTTATACGTGACCCAGCGTACCTATATTAATTTTATTGCATAGTTTGTAAAACAGTGAAATAGTCACCGTAGACCCCTAAGACCATTTAGAGAAATGATCGAGACTGATAGGTGAATCGATTAAGCCATGTCCGTTCGTCCGTCTGTCCGTATGTGTGAAATTTTAGGTCTTTAAAATTGAACTAGAACGCTCAAACTTGGAGTGAATTTGGGTTCTTATTTTGTACGGACAAAGTTTTAAATTTGGTAAAATCAGCCAATGGCCACGCCCACTACTGGCTTCGATGTGAGGCAACCTATAATTCACATTCTTTTCCAAAATGCCTTTTGGTCAAGTTAGACAAGACGTATAAAAATTCGAATTTCGGTATTGAGCAATATTGGCCCAAAAGCTTTAACGATGCAAAAACTGGACCGCCCACAATAACGACCATGCCCGCTTTTAACATGTTAGATCTTTAAACCCCCGATTTTTTGGAAAATTCACTCTAGTTCGAAAAAATCTATGACTGATATTAAAGATATTACTATTTTCTAAGTTTGCTTTATACAAAGTTTTGAGCACCGCCCACTTCTAAGGGGCGTTTTTATTATTTATTATTTAATTTATTAGTTATTATTTAATTAATTTCAATTTTTAGCCCATGCCCACTTTTGTGGGCGTGACCTTTATTGACCCAAATAATATATAAATTCGGGCCAAAAAACTTTCAGATTTGGTGTTACACTGTGGTCGGGTATGTGAGAAGTTTGTCACAGACGAACTCTTACTCACTTGTTACTCCCTAACTTCAGCGAATAGAATAACATGGTGACGACACTGCCGACGTCTTACTTATTTTATAACTTAAGGTGTTGCTAAATTCCGAGGTGGACCTGTGCCTCAACCAACAAGCTTCGCCAGCCAGCTTTTTCTCCAAATAGCTGTCTCCAGTTTTGCATACAAAGGTGGTAGAGCTCCCCTTCCATGGGTGGATTCGAAGATTTTCCGAGTTAGGGCGTAGCGTTGTTGGCAACCATCATAGCCATTGTATTTCGGATCTCCTGGCTAGGTCCCCCTGCACTCTCTTTCTACGAAGATGGGACCATTAGTCGCCCGGAAGTTCCTTAACTTCGTCTCGAAACAGCCTGAATGAAGTCGTCTACGGCGCCTGGCATACTGGTTTGGTATAATCTTGGTGACGAAATCGTGGCTCATTATATCTTGCTCACGAACCATGGAAACTCCTTGGATGGAAGTTGATCAAAGTAATCCTGATGGACTCATAATTGGGTACGATAAAATGCTCATCATATTACTCAGTGTGGGACAGTTCCGAACTGACTACTTATAGAGGTGAGCAAGTTTCTGTTTATATTATACAAATGTATTATACAAGTAGTCGTCTACTACTTTCCATTTTTAGGCCCTATACCTGAAATAGCAATGAGCTTGACCAGAAGGTGAGGGAATTCAAATCTCTGTAACAATCAGCACGTCAGCGTAAAACCAGAGTGATAGCGTCAACTTTAAGAATAGATAAAAGATTTGCTAACACAAACTGAAAGCGAGAAATCGCGCCAACAGTGATAGGACATATTTTATATGGAAAATCTGTCGGCTTTGTAACGCATGTCTAGTTTACTTTTATCCCTTACTTGCTGTTAGCTTTTAGTACAAAAACATTCACAGAAAACATTTCAAAACTCACAGCAGAAACTGTCAAAATAATCGTTGTGTCGTCGGCGAGGCTTTTTCAATTTTACGAAATCGTCCAGTTATTCGGAACCGTCAGCACCAGCAAAGAAACAACGGCTGCTGCTGGTATCAGCGTTACGGTTCTCAGGCGTGCAAATGCTTATCTCCATGCCTATTCACGTACAGGTAAACGGCTACTATACCTTACGCTAGTAGAGGCGTCTACGGTCTCCTTATCTCTGCCAAAGTTACTAGCCATTCCTTTCTAATTAACAGCGGCCCTACTATTTCGGTCTTAGCAGCCAAACAAGTCGATAAACTTCAACAAAAACCATATGTAATGGCCCTTTCACATTCAACGCGAGAGCGTCAAACGAGAGCGGCAACAACAACGCGAGACCAAAGAATTCGTTTGTTACTACATAATTAAAGCGAGAAACCGCGACGACTTTTTTAACTGCACAGTGACAAAACAGTGCACATGAATAGTCATACATATATGTATTTCACAAAAAATCATGAGAAAAAAACGTATATTCAACAGCGTGTCATAACTCATAACAGCGAATGACAGAATAATCATCGACCTCGGCGAGGGTTTTTCAATTTTTCGAAAAGGTCCGCATGAAACACAGTGATAAATGCCGGTATTGTGAACCACCCCAAACATTGATATTGATTGAAATTCATTTGACAGCTCGCGTTCTCGCTTTCTCTCTCGCTCTGGATGTGAAATGGGCATAATGTATCAGTATGCTGTCAACCGGACAAAAGAAAAAAATATAGGACAGTTCCTTTACAGCTAGTTCTGTTTTTACGCCGACCCCTTTGTTAGACGTTTGTCGATGCAGAACCTCTACAGTCTGTTTTAGGGGCTGATCTTCTCCAGAATTCGCGCCTCTTGGAGGACATCTATGGCCGCCGTTTCATTGGTAAATTACTAACCTTACTGCACCCACGGCGCTCATCTCCACCAACTACACGGTGTACACATATGGCGTATTCTTTTCAACACCGAATCGTGAAACTGGTGTGGAATACATAAAGAACTTGTTCTTTTCTCGTACACCTGAATGGAATCGTGTTCATGTAAATGTTCTTTTGTACTCTGAATTAGTTCGGTGTCGACACCGAACTCGAATTTTCGCCACCGTCGTATTTGACGGTGGAGGCTGGGTGTTGCTTTGATTGTGTATGTGTGACGTTTTGACTCAATTTTCATTAGCTTTTTTTACAACGCGACTCAAAATGTTGAAAATGTTGAAATTGATAAGAAGTTGCTGAATATAACAAACTCAAAGCTATCAAAATTTGTTTTATGTAAAAAGTAAAAAAAAACCGACGCCAAGAAAATCACGCTACGAAATGAAAATAAAGTTAACAAATTGAAGCGATTCGACACTTAACGTGATGACTTCACCGGTGCAGTGTTTGTCGTTCTGTACGCAATGAAATCGTATACCCAGCTGGAATTGTCGTGCACAGCGATTATTATTTGACAGCTCGGTGTGGCAGTTCGGTGTTCAAAGAATACGCCAATAGTACAGTCTATCTATTGACTACTCTCATGCGTATACGCACAGCTCCTCACACGTTATAGGACGATTACGCCTAGCGGCCTTTGCAGCCAGCGTATATCAACCCGTTCCTGACCCTATGGACCTGAAAAATTAAAAATCGCCGAAAACCCGAAACCCAAGGGAATTAAAAAAAAAAATAACAAGTACAAGCGGCCTTCAGGACTTTAACTCAATTTCATGCCAATGTGATGCCGATTCCCCTCAAATTCCACAAAAAAAGAATTAAGAAAAGATAAACGATTTATTTAGGATTTATTAAACGCGTATATAATGCTTGTTAACGGCATTATTCTAGTCGCCGAATATAATGGAACTCCCAATCAAATCGATAGTCAGGCGTGGGGTCGTCAAATAAAATTCTGTGTGGAAACCTTATCTTATCATTTTCTTTGGTTAAGACCCCCAACACAATATTTCCATTGCATCCTTTGTTTTCATGCCATGCACAATAAGAATGCAACACAGCTATCCTTTTACGAACACAGACTTTCCAACATGATACCATTGTAACTTCTACCTGTTTAAAATTCGTCAAACAAAAACACATGAATTCCTAACAATTCAATTACAGTAGTTGCTCTGTCTAGCAATAAGTCCTTTTCAATAAACATGTATAGTATAGCTAGTCCCCAACACAAGGGATTGTAACTCTACACATATCAATGGCCTTGCCTTGAGCATGAACAATAAAAGATATCCTGTCTGCGTCTCGCATATAACAATGGCAAAGAAAAATTGCATTTTGCATATTTTCCCAAACACAAATCAAAGCATACAAGGCAGCAGCGTATTTAGCCAACAAAGGACGAAGAAAATTTTCATCGCAGAACGTCAACAGAGGAGACTCCATGCGTCTGTAACGAACTTTCCAGGATATCTTCTCTCACAAAGTCATGAGAAAACTTTCAACTCGACGCGACGAGTAGAAATTTCATGCACACACACGCTTTGGTAACTTTATTTGATGTTACAAAACCAACTCCCAACACAACCGCACTATATCCCTTAAATTGTTAAATAGCAACCAGCAAATAAGTCACCTTATCCTTATGGTTCAAAGATAAAGGGATATCCTTCTGCACAAAATGTGAGTTGGTTTAAATTTTTCAAACTTTTGTTTCCTTTTAGTTTGGCAGCCGAAAGTTGTGGGAATAGGCAAATTATGATCGACATCCCTGAGACAAAAGAGGATTTATGAATTAACTTGTAAAAAGGAGGATAAGGGAAGATGTTGTTGAGAAGGAGATTATTATCCCTAGTTATTTCGTCTACCGCCCAAAACGAAACAAACAAAGGTAGGTAGATCCTGATAGGCTGAGGACAGTCTTATACGAGCATAGGCGCCCGTAGTGGGGGCAACTGAACGCAAATTCTGTGCGATTAATTTTTTGGCAAATTTTGACAAATACGACTGTTTTATTGTATTTGGTTTTTGTCTAAGTCCATTTTTAAACCCCCCTGCAAAAAATTCTGCGACCACCTATACCAATATAACCTTTCCTAAAATGTTGCCACATGTAGAAAACCTCAAGAAAAATCACGAATCAGCTTTGAAAGTACAGGAGGTTCAATTAATTTTATTTAAAAAAGTTTCTAAAAAAGCATAAACATTTTTCGAAAAACCAGGAAGATGGGGCCAGGTTGCAAACAAGCCACTTAGCGAGCCTCATGCTGCCTATTAATGTAACCCCTACACCAACAACTCAGAATGTGCAGGAAAACCTCTGGTGTATCGTGACAAAATGTCATCGCCATTGCGAAGCAAGCTTGAACTTAGTCAATTGGTCAGAGACGGAAAGTAATTTGAATAATTGCTTTAAATGCCTGCCCTGGATGTCACTTGCGGCTGAATGCTCTTCTTATATGGCTCCGTCCGCACACTTAATAGTTGGACATCACCCAACTGGCTAAATTGATTTATGGGCCCAATGGCCCAGTGCCAGAGGGGATGAAGTCGGTTAATCAATTTGCCGCGTGATTTGATTGTCGTCTTGTTATTCGCTGCTTTATCATATTTGACATTTGACCGAAGATTCACCAGTGATTGGGCGTAATATTAAGTGGCGCCACTTGATGAATCTGTAATAGTTGTGAATGGTTCTGGCATTAAGACTAAAAGCGAATATAAGGTGATTCGGTTTTGGACTGCTAGTACCCAACTTTGGTTTGATACGATCGCGCGTTCGTCGCGCTGTTTGGTACCCATTAGGAGATTTGGAAACAGCTTTCAAAGGGAAAGTCAAAAGGGGAAGCTTCTGCAACTCCCTTCTGAAAGGCAGCACTAGTAAGAGGACCATTTCTATCGCAGGTTTCGTAAGAGCGGAGACACCTGTCATCTCAAATCAGTGCGAAGAACGGTTGATGTTGCTCTTGCTGTTAATGTGGATGTTGTTGAACTTGCCAAAAAAGTTAAATGGAATGAGGTGTGCAACTAAATGGTGGATGTAAATGTTGGTGCTTGATGCTG
This sequence comes from Neoascia interrupta, assembly GCA_947623515.1. Taxonomy (NCBI): domain Eukaryota; kingdom Metazoa; phylum Arthropoda; class Insecta; order Diptera; family Syrphidae; genus Neoascia; species Neoascia interrupta. Next base: position 18,945,127 of record OX392462.1, on the reverse strand, counting down.
ATCTTCTTTTATCAACACATTTGCCTTTTGTTTTTCTATTTTTTGTGCTATTTGGTTTTGTAGATTAATTAAAACTAAATTAAGTTACATATTTCGGAATCTAGGAGATTAGCAGAGTTGCCCGGGAGTCAAAAATAACTCACAGGAGATAACTCCTTGTTTACGGTCACAGGAGATGTTGCAGGCAGAGGACGTTGTGACCAGACGTTGCCGTACCACACGATGTCATTAAGAAATATGTCAAAAATGAAACCTTACGTTTAGTAAATCTCTCTTTATTGCGGTGGAAACACATTGGGACTAACTTTTAATAAAATAGGGGTAAAAACCCTATAAGCCTAATAAACATCGTATTACTTGCAGGTTGCTGTAGTGTGCTGGAAAATTCCTATCGTCTTATTTAACTGTGTCGGAGTGTCTGAATTTGCCAATCGATAAACTTAACGAACTCACCCACTCGATTCACTAAACAAACACACCTTACTGTCATTTCAGTTAATTGACAGTGAACTGACATTCTTAATTCCTGGCGAAATTGTTCCAGTGGAAATATACCAATGGAAAATTACCAAAGGTAAGATTTCGAGAAAATTGTGAATTTGTTTGAATATAGGAACACGGAATCCAGGTTCGGATGACACAGTTCTATTTAAACCTTTGATTTGTGAACATCGAGATATAAAATAAAAAGTAGATGGCGCTACGATTTGACAAAGCACTTTTTTCTGATATCCTTGTTTCTTTTTGGCCAGAGAAGAGAATCAGATATATCGATCAAACACTTGGCTTTTTACTGCGATTAAGAGAATTTTGCTTTTTTTTATAATTTACTCCCGCTCAAGGGTTTGTGGCTACCCTTATGATGAGTTAACACAGCGCGAGAGAGAGGAGAGGTACTGGTGCACTTTGATTTTGAATTGCTGTGGACTGTAATGAGGAGGAAACACCCCGCGTGGAGGACTATTCCACATCCGTGTTGTTCTGCTAAAAAAGGAATTTCAGTACAATGCAGTACGACCAAAGCTTGGCTCAAGGGTGAATTCATGAGCATTAGTTCTAGCACGTGTGTTGCGGTTGAATTCTTTCGGAGGTAGGATACAGCTGGCGATTTCGCTAGAGAAGAAACGATAAAACAAAGTGAGACACGAAACATTACTAAAGTTTGGCCTGATGCCAAACTTTATCAAATGCCTTTGAAATATCTAGTGCGATTGCCTTTCTTCAGAGAGAAAGCAAGAGAGAAAGCAGAGAGAAGAGAATTTTGCTAAGTGAGATTTGGTCTAAGTAGTGAAAAATTTCCTACTTAATAAGAAATCTCTACTTTTCGGGCTGTAAAACTATTATATAGACCAGAAAAGATTGAAAAGCCATAACAGGGCTATGGTCTTTGGGATCCTACGAGCACAAAAGATACTGAGCTCCAAGGACGTACAAATGACGTCACATCTAAGAAATCGTCGCCCAAATCCATGATAATGTGTGTGACCGGACGATCCCCAAATGAAAATTTGTGAGCAAGCTAATACTTGCTAATCTCCACCGGCAATTGAAAAAGGATTAGCGGGAGACGATTTAAAAAAAATCGCAAAGTGGCCCACCGGACAGTGATATAGGATTAATTTCACACGAACACTCCGTTGCTGTCATTTTGGTTCTCAAAAAAGAGAGTGGCTATGTCATTTCCCTGGAGCGAAATGGTTTTTGCTGTAAAAGTCACCATAAAAACGTGCATGTGACAAATCTCTCTTACAGGGACAGTTTCAGTTTCCTTTCTTTATTCTCAAACTGTTACAAAGGTGCAGAAAATAGGTTTATGGATATTTTGATTTATGATTTATTTTTAATCGCTTACCGAGAGGATTTAAATTTGTATGGTTGATCACGTGATTTTTAGAGGAATTAATAAAGATTTATATTAAACGCGGATTAGTTCCCGGTGGAGACTTTGGTTTGAAAGATGGAAAGATTATGGAAATTTTAATATTCACATAAATATTTCGGCAGAAAAATATTTTCGGCAAGGTGGCTGCCGCGTTTTTAATGGTGGGCGAAAAACATACTCAATTAGCGGGTAACTGAATTTCCATAAATGAGAACTGACGTTTTATTGATCCTGTTATCCAGATTTGGGGCCTGATTGATGATAATTCTTCGCTTCACTATTGTATGATGGAACTGCTCAATGGAACAAGATTACTTCGATTAAAAAAATTATCGATGAAACAAATGCCTATTTTAGAGGGGTTGAAGCTAATTTTTTTTTCGGAAGGGCTAAAAAAGTTGGGGTACCCCTGATGGAAAATATGTAATGGTGCTGAAATTTGACCTACTTTCAAGAAAAAAGTAAATTTTTGACAAAAAAAAAAAAAAATCACATCAAGTCAAAGTAACTGACATATCGAACAGCCCACGTAAGGTTTAATGGACCGGTGAAAACCACTTAGTAAAAAAAAGCGGAGGAAGTCGACATCTTTTATGCACACAGGCAGACAAAAATCGTGTCGTCTCGCATGCTCGTTGTTCGTGCATATGGTATTCTTGTACACTTCCACTTAGGCCGGTTTTTCGGTTCCGATTTAAGCCCAGCTTAAACTTTCTTACTTACTTACTTAAGGTGGCGCTACAGTCCGGGGTGGACCTGGGCCTCAGCCAACAAGCTTCGCCAGCCAGCTCTGTCTCTAGCTAGCCGTCTCCAGTTTCACACGCGAAGTTGGCTGAGGTCCCCTTCCACTTGCGTGTGCCACCTGAGTCTCGGTGCTCCTCTACCGCGTCGTTCCTGCGGTGTGGATTCGAAGATTTTCCGGGCCGGGGCGTTGGTGTCCATCCGCTCTAGATGACCCAGCCATCGTAGACGTTGTGTTTTGACTCTTTTGGCTAGGTCGGTATCGCTGTAAAGCCCGTACAGTTCGATGTTATATCTCCTCCTCCACTCTCCGTCTATGCAGACGGGACCGTAAATCGTCCGAAGAATTTTCCTCTCGAAGCAGCCTAAAGTGTTTTCATCCGCCTTTGACAGGGTCCATGCTTCTGCACCGTAAAGCAGGACTGGGATGATGAGGGTCTTATACATGGACACTTTAGTTGCTCGAGAGAGGGCTTTGCTACTCAATTGCCTTCTTAGCTCAAAGAAACAGCGATTGGCAAGAGTTATCCTTCGTTTGATTTCAGCGCTGGTGTCATTGTCTGAAGCGGAACTCAGGTAGACAAAGTCCCTAACTACCTCAAAGTTATAGCTGTCGATGGTGATGTTTTGTCCAAGACGTCGGTGTTGGGTGTCTTTTGTCCCTTTTGTCCCAGCTTAAACTAAGATCTGTTAATCCCATGAGAAAATAATTCTGGAGTTAACCCAGCGAGCAGATTTTCAGTGCAGAGCTAACTCCATAAACAAAGTTGTCAAAATCTTCGACTCTGGAAATTATTGCCTCTCTCAACTCTCATTTCACATAGAAAGACACAGAAAAAAAAGTTCGACTTATTCCCAGGTGTAATTTTTCACTGAAACACGCAAACCAATTTCCAACCAACCAACATTCAAAGATTCGAGATTAACTCAGCAAATTTGGCGGGTTAAGCCGAGATTAACCCTAGATACAAGTTCACTGAAAAACTCATTTGTGGGGTTATTCTAAGTTTAACTTGGAAACTCGGCTGATCTCGGACTGAAAAACAGGCCTTTATAGGTACTCCCTTTTCCTTGTCCTTTTCTTCCTTAGAATTATGACACTTTTCGGTTTTGCCACTTCTATTTTTGATAGTGGTGTTATTTTTAAGAGCGATCTATCTTATTACAAGACGACAATAGTCTGTCAACAGAGAAAACCCCGCGTAATCTATTTTGGCTGAAGCTGACTTAAACCTCCCATCTTTTCCTTTAATTAAACATGTTGCAAGCATTGTTTACATTCCATATGGTTTCCTCGTCAATATGCAAATTTTATTCATTAGTCCGCAGGTCCTCGTGTTTAATACTAAACAACACACCCGGGCCATAACCCATTTCGTGGAGTACACAACCTCATCTTCATCCATCCCTAAAGTGCTTCATATTAATTTTCCAACTTGTCACCTCACTATTCATTGGATGTCGGTAACGTGAATTCATTGCTGACAGACAAATCCCCTTCGACACTCTACTTGGTCTTCCAAGTTCCAATTATCAAAATCCTCGCAAGTGTAAACTGAATCGCCCTTCTTTACACAAGAGAAACTACATACCACCGTGTCAGTCGCGATGCATCTACCCAAATAGTCCTGTCGCCGACAGTGTTTGCACACCATAAGTGATCGCCATTAATCCTTGAAATTTAGTTTCGGAGAAACGTATAGATGCCCTCAAACGAATCATCAAAGGACACACAGCCATATGTCAAATGCAGCAACGCCTTAAATGACGGCAGCTGCTCTCGTTTTAATGACTAATTACTTGGATTGCAGTGCAGTGTCTGGGCGGCAGTGGCAACCAACTGAATACGAATGTCAATGACAGAGGGTAAGTATGCCCTTGCAGAAAACGCATTCCTATCGAAAGGGTTTTCGAAATCATCCACTCGCCTAAGAGGGGAATGACACCGTATAAACCATCGAGTCGTTGTCGATAAAATGACGTATTATAGCTGTATCGCCAAATCCATCTGTCAAAGTATTTGCTGTCACAAAGCATGAAACTACAATTCTCTTGACATTTATGTGTGTGGCTCCCAGGTCCGTATGTCGCTCCGGGTGCTGTTTGATTAAATAACTGAACCACAAAGTGCACATAAAAACACAACTCACCCTTGACATTGTGTGTGTCCGTTATGTCTGGTGGGGAGCATTGGTCATTAATTTAATGTCCACCCTCTGGAAGAATAGATAAGGGTGGCCGTATACTAAGTATATTGTCAACTCGCATCGTATCGTCCATTCTGCTACAAATCCATTCAAATGTTCACCCAAAACTGACAGAGAAACTGCAGACCATTGCTACATGTTGTGTGTGCAAACTTTTGATCGACATTATCGTTGTTGTGTCAGCGAATATTACATTTCACAGGAACCGTTGACGTTCTCTATGTTGGTTGTGGTGGATGCGGGCGGGTGTGAACAACTTTGACAACTCGGAGTCATATTGGAAATGTTGAGTCGACTGACACACCCAACTGACAGAATATACACTATACTCTACTCTACGAGGAAGCATAAAATAAATAAAATTAAAATTACTTTACATGTCACTTTGACAGTTGACATTGGGATTATCCATGTGGTTTGTTGAGGAATATCCTGTTAATGAGATTTGGAGCATTCGGCAGCTGTCCATTGTAAATGGTATGCGAGGGAGGTGTTATTCTATTTATTCAAGGGGGTAACAAATGTCAGGAATGTTTATTTTCTTCGGGCAAATGTTGACACAAGGGAAATTAAGAGAGAGAAAATTCACGATGAAGAGAAAAGTTGAAAATTCGTGACATTTTAATGATATTGAACGTTCTCTGCAAGGTTAGGTTTTCCAAGTGCAACTAGGGAGACTGCGCCCGAAACACAGTGTCCACATTGGAAAACTGGAAACAAATTGAATTGAGACTAAACGACAAAGCATCACAGACATACGGTACTCGTTCGAATCTGTAGAGGTGATATGGTTACATGGTATGTTTGGGTACCATGTGGTTCAGATATCATGCAACCCGAGCGTTCGATGTAAAACTCGATTCCCACAAGCATCTCGTTGAACATCAGGAATGATGAAAAGGATTTGAAGATGAGGTCTGGATACTGTTGTTACGGGACTATCTCGACATGTGATTATTGATTTATGATGGATTGAAAATCTGATCATTCACCATTTAATTTTGTGTCTTGTTTAGTATCTCTACATAGACCAAACAAACAAAGCAATTATTGCCTTAAAGGCTTAGAGGGCATTAGGGTCGTTGTATAAAGGGGCACAGGATGGCAGAAAATCGTGCTGTCGCCCCGCGCCGGACGAAAAGCCCAAGCATAAGACAAAAAAATCAATCTAAAACTCTATAAGCCAGACGGCAGAAAGTTTTAAAACATTTTTTTTTTTTTAAAGAAAGAAAGTGATTTCATCAAACTTGGACCAAAATTGGCTACCACAATTCGAGCAATCGCAAGGCAAATTGGTGCTGTCGTGCCGTATGATGGAAGATTTTTTGACGTTGTGTGTTCTCCCATAAGTTGGGCATATCAAACAACGAACACTTAACAGATTGCGAAAAACTTGGTACACTGCCATAGGATAGGTCTGAAAAAGAAGTCTGCGGAAGAAGGCTAAGACGAGACTTTCTAACTACTATTTATTAATCAATTCTTCTTGATGGCTAACAATCCTGGTTGTGAAGGTTCACGGCTCACCAGCTATGTTACACACAGGCTAATATTCAAAATGTATAGCTTAAGAAAAACTCAACTGTATTTCTAATACCGATACTTCCTCTACACCGAGAGCTATGAGCATCTGCATAGCACCCATTGAGTCCAGTGTTACATCTTTGGGCTACCATAAGGTCACTATTCAAGATGTTATCAGGGAGACTTCCCACGATAAGGGTAAAAAAGACCGAAGCCAATGAACCAGCCAGCCAGTTTGGTCGCTGAAGTCAGGCAAAAAATAGGTAGGGGTAGGTACATCTTGTAATTTTTTTGCAAGATCCTTTATTTTTTTTAATTCTGCGGAATCGGGTGTTTTGAGTCCAAAAACTGCGTTAGGCATGCGACCACCTGAGGCTATTAAAAAATGAATAGAGTGGTGCAACAGCTCGAGGTGAACTAGGGCCAACTTTTCAACAATGTTTGCTGTGTGTGTTAATTTCTTCACATACGAGGGGACCTTCAATTTTTTGCCGAATCCGAACGGCACTTTGATAAGTTTTTCAAGGCGTATGATACCCTCGGAGGGCTTGTCAGACCCTCGTAGAGGTGGGGAACGTAAAAAAAGAACGATTCTCTTTTTCAGGTAACGATGTTAGGATTCGAACCCAGGCGTAGTAAGCAGTTAAGCACACACACTAACCACTACGCCACAGCACCCCACCCGAGACTATTGGACAAAGACAATATCTCCTCTTTTAACAAAGACGGACAGGGAGAGCCCGTTTTTTTTGGAGTAATGGAGGATAAAAAAAAACTATACTTACACGGTTTTGTTGAGGTCTTTCATTCCGGAAACGAATCAAGAATTTGTTTTCCCTCACCTTGTTGAGCCAGTCTACCATCACCATGTTTGACCAGAGTTATAGAAATAAAAGCTGAAAACGTGGATGGAGCCACTTAAACGCCGGCGGATTCAGCGCCCACATGAGAAATGATATAGCCTATTTGTAACAGACGCTGCTGGTTTTTATTTAAACCTTCGGGATCATCTTTTACAGTTATAACTTTACTGCCAAGGGTGGCCACTAAAGGAGTTTATACTCCTGGACAGCATCACTTATGCCTATAGATTACTTACTCCAGTGGATTTAAGTCATCTTTCACGACAGGCATACCTTTCCTCAAGGCTATTCTCAAACCCGACCTTGCAGGGCGCGTCGCCCACTGGTAGGCCAAGGAACATGTGGTGAGATCAGGTAAAGAACATCTCTGAGTCCCGCTTGGGGATTGCGCCGGAGTCTCTTGAGTTGGTGGCGGAGGATCGAGAAAAATGGAAGGACCATTTGGCCGCCCTCGCTCCACGACCCTTTTAAAGGATAAGCGGCATCCGAAAATGATGATGACGATGACCAAATTTTATCACGCCTTTGGCGTTAGCAAGAGGAGCCAGGGATATTAAGGAACCTCTCTGCTCTTCCAACTTAACGACCTTTCAATCGTGCTGAATTCCTTTTAAAAGTGCTGAATTCCAGAGTATTATGACTTATGAGTTTGAACATTCCGTATGTGGAGTTGGATTGAGATGAAGTTACGGTCGGCTAGCAATGTCCCCCTTAGCGATGATCTCGAGAAAAAACTTAAAGGCCCGTCGATCTTGTAGATGTCAAAAGGCTTATATTCTCGCACCAAACAAGTTTTAACTAGTTACCACCTTTCGGGAATAATGGTGTGGTCAAAGTCACTGCAATCAATCACAGCGACTACAATATTTTCTTTGGGGTCATCAATAAAGGCCCTGAGAGGTATGATAGGGTAGGCATTAGGAGGGGTTCTGATGTTCTGCACCTTACGGCACGCGCTTATATACCGAAACCTTTTTTTCCTCAGAACCCTATCGTCTTGCCCGCCTTTAAACATAAATCCTTCCACCTCTTTTTGTTGACCTCCAGAATATTTCCAAGGGAAATGAATTGAAGAATCTGGGTCAAATCAAAACAGGCCGTTGTTGGCAAAATATCTTTGAGGGCAGAGGTTTTACCTATATGGAGAGCGATTATCCTTTGTTTTGAGTCACTGACCCTGGAGGTACCATGAAATACCATTTTTTCAGGGCAAGGTCTTCCTAGTTATCTATATACTGAGGTTAACCCCAGAAAATATTTTTTCAGCAAAGTTCAGTTTTCAATCTCGACGGGGTTTTCAATCTCGACCTTATCCCGAGTCATACTCTAAGGCACAGCTCGTACTTTTTCGCCCTTTTTTCTATGTTGAATGGCAGTTTCTTTGCGTGCTTCTGAACAACTCGGACGTATTTGCTTGTTTCGGAGAGTTATATAATTTCAAGAGTCGAAGATGTTGGATACTTTGTTGACAGAGTAAAGTCGGGACTAACGAAACTGCTCACTGGTTTAACTCTATAGATTCATTTTCTTCCTCGATGAAAAGATCTTCGTTTAACTTGGTATTAGCTCTGCACTGAAAAACTGCCCCTAAGTTTAACAACCCCACCACTACTATAGGGGTTTTTAATTATTATTGCAATTTTTTTTTTTTTTTTTTGTAATCAACTCGCGATCAACGGGTTATGACTACCCGTTAAATGCGTAGCACATTGCGAGTGGAAATAGTTTTAGTATAGAATCGGTAGAAGAGAAATGTAATTCTCCATTCGACACGCAAATGCTGATGTGTACGAAACATGAAAACCATGCACAGAAACACCAAAACTTACACCCGCAAGTGTTATGCCTTTACGGAGAAAAAAATTTATATAACTAGCAGAGTGTTTTATAAATGCATCTGATATACATTGTTGCTCATTCTATTTGCATAATGGAAGAGAAAGAGGTGTTTAATAGTCGGCCGACCCTTACCTGGATAACAGAAGCCGACCAGGATGCTGCTCATTTTGAGACAGCGTCTGCGTTTTCCGTTTGTTGGTAATGGAAAAACATTTAATTGGCATTGATTTTTTCAACAATATTTTCGCTTCATTTATTCCTTCATTCCATTTTATGAGCTCAATTTTTTTTCCATACTCAAATTCATTCCATCTTCATTGGCATTGATAAATTCTAATGGAACTGGCATTACTTTTGAAATTTTATAAGCAAACTAATGCATTACTCCCATCTCTGTCGGCATAGGATGGATCATGAATTGCAACAGTCACACCAATGTTCGGTGAGCAGAAGCTATGACTGTAGACAGTTTGGTCCGGTCTTAAAGACAATGCGGTTTGGTTGATTTTAAGGTTGGTTAAAAATTTTAAGCCCACGATTTGTGGAGAACCAAGGCAGTCTTTCATAGCTACGCTAATAAAGGAAAAAAAAAATTGAAAAATTTCGGTCTATACATATAGATCCGCGATAAAAGCTTATCCTGAGGGCAGTACCAGTATCCACATCGGATACTCAGTGAACGAATGGAAAATTTGCTAGAAGCCGGTCACTCAGTCACGCTGACGCTCTGCAACAGGCACGATGGAGAACTGCAGATGGGCGGGAAGCAGAAGAATAGTCAGGGAGGAACGTACAGGGTTTAACCAAAAAACGTTTTTAAATTAGCCTTAGCCCCTTTAAGTTAACAACTTGCCGGTCGGTTCCCCCCTCGACGTTTCAGTCATGGTCCTCTCATGACTCTCAGGTCCAAACATGACAACCGCAATGGACCACAGCCAGCAAAAAAATCGAACCTCTTCCGGAGAGATGCTTTCTGTTCAAGGCTTTTTTTAGTACTAATACTTACAATTTTAGTACTTTTATTTTAATTCAAACTTAATAAGCCCTCTTAAGGTTTGTGCCAAGAGTTAGCTTACCATTTAGAGTCGACGAAAAATTCGGACAACAAATAAAACTTTATAAGACCTACAGTACCTACACATTTTACAATTTCAACAGATCTAAGTACCCAGTTGACGTTTTTTTGTATTCTGTACCAAACACAAAACTCGAACATTATCAAAGACAGTTTAAGTTTTTCTGGCCTACATTAGAAAGCTGCAAATAAAAATTCAAGGTCCCTTAAATTACCATCGTTAATAATAATGTTATTAATTTGACTTTCTGCATTATGTCCTTAAGGTTTCGGCAGCTTTTTTTTAACAAACAACAAATAAGTTTATGTTCTCTTATCTGTATATTAATAGGCTGCGCTTTAAATTTGTGGATCGAAATCTCCGTAAGTGCTAAACGGACCTGCATAATTTTTACATCAATTGAATAGTTAATCTATCTAAATGTGCACAATGTTACAATTTTTGCTGTTTCCTTTCAGATACATAAGCAATTACACTTTTAAACAACGAAGTACACCTTAATCGAAAAAAAATATGTGAAATTGATATTGTTAGAGAGGTAAACTTTTGTGACAAAATCAAAACAAACCTTAAAGAACCATTACAAATGGGTTTTGTTGCAAAATTTAACGGGTGGAGTGAAAGAAGAAAAGCCCAGGTTAAGCTAGATTTTTGCGAATTTTTAGGCGGCTGAAGAAGATTAGGACTAGATCATGGAACCATTGGAACCATTGGCTAACGTTAATCTGCCTGAAATCCCTGAAACCAAGAAATAAATCAGTTAGTGCACTCTACTCATCAAAACGATATTACACAAGACGAAGGTCGATGGCCCATTGCAGAGTGCAAACCGCACTACAATTGCTCGTAACACCTGCGTTAGCCTCACTAATTAGCACTGTCTCGGTGATGGCAAATTTTTCACAACACCAGATAATTTTTCATCAATCATTTTCGTGTAATTATCGCACCAGACATCCCCGCGCAGTCAGTATCGCATCTGTATCCAAAGCGATGCAAACATTTCCCCAATTGGCAAACAAGTCATTAGCTTGGGCAAATTTTATATACAGACGCGCGCTCTGGTCCCTTCATCGCCTTCAGTGGAAATAATTTTCACTTCCACCTGCCGCATCTATATCTACTCTAACCAACCGTCGTCGCGTCACGTGCCGCAAAAGGAGGATGCAAAGGAACGATTTAATTAAAGATTCCACCTTGTGCCGGTTAGGACGCCTTGTCCTGTCCCTTTTGGTACAACCGTCAACCGGTTGACGTGGTGACTTTTCAGCGCGGCTTTATCAAAGCCATATGTCATGCCCCATGCCAATTGCGCCACAACAAGAGGCGGGATTCATTAGGAGCGTTTCTCCGTCGGACATCTCTGTAATTAGTGTCCAGTGCGCTCGGGGTGTAGATTCGATGTTTGCTCTGGCTTAACGGTTCTAATGTGTCGTAATTTCCTCTTGGGCTCTCTAAGTTTCCTTGTTTTACTTAACTTCGAATGCTGCCTTGACAGGAACATGGTTTGGGAGGCGGTTTGGCGTTTACGTTAGTCTCGCATCTCTACCTGACATTATAGCACGCTGAGTTAGAGCAATCAATGTGTCTGCAGTCCACACCAGGGATGTAATAGAACGGAAATTCTTCCAAGATGCCGCATACACGACCAGAATAAAAGTTCGAAGAGATTTCCCAGAAGGACTGGGTGCGCGCATTTAATGCTATTAACCGGGTGGCTGTGGTGGGAGGGGATAAGGATTTATGTTGGTCTGCGTGCAGATTTAGAGCTTCCTTCGGGCGCTGTATACCTTGTACTGTTGCTTCCCCGAATGGGTAGATGCACCTAGACCTGACTAGCATGGAGACATTGAACTTGACTTTCACTATACACAAACCGTAATGGGGACTGTGTGTCTGACGTTGACTATGGGGATTTGTAGTTCTTCACCTGGAAAGGAGGGTATGTGCCGTACCTAGAGGTACGTGCCTTGGCATGGCTGCAGGTAAAGACGGATTAAGTGGGGGCGAAGTGTATCTCTTCTATGGGACACACAGTGGTGAAGTGTGCTTTAGCAGACATAATGGAGATAGTTAATGACGGTGATATGTTCTGCCGTAATTTAGTACTTGTCCACATTAATGGAAAATCGCACTCGTTGAGGTAAGTTAAAAGGTATGTTTAGGCCAAACGATGCAGGAAGGATGGGCATCTGTCACAAGAAAAGTGGGAATGACATGCATTACTATTAAACTCCTACTTTAACTGTTTTAAACGTAAGAAATGTGTCTGTTCCAACGGTGCCATCCTTCTTTTCTGACGCATGACAGCTGAACTAAGTAAAACATGGATGTTTTTGCAACGACAAGCGGCTATGAGCAAAAAACAGCAAAAAATAACCACTCAGCAAATTTGTGTCCATGTCATATCAGTTAAACGATTTAGTCAATCTTTCATTTGCATTTTTGAAGAGCCCTCACATTAGGCATTCCATATACGCTAATTCTACAAAATTCCAAGCATTCTTCCGTCATATGCGACTGCTGGGCAAGTGTACAAACGAAGATCTCCCGTCAGCAAGCTGCGAGTCTTATCTCCCCTTACTTTTTTTTGCCACACATTCAGATGGTTCCATTTTATGCTTATCTTAAAAAAAAAATTAATAATTAGTCCGGGGCATGGAACCATAACGCAAACATTCCATCTCCTCATACTCCTCAGTCCTCACACCGAAATCGACCGTGACCATCAAACATACAGGGAGCCAGAGTCTTTACAGAGGCTCCAGCTCCACCACAGTGTCGTAGGTATAAAAAAAAGACAAACAAAACTTATTAATAAAGTTTCGAATCCACTTAGAGTGTTGCCAAAGAATCACAGCGCATCTATATCTAGATACCACCTACACAACATAATGGAAGTACTTGACCTCACTCAACATAATGCATTAGATGCACAAACAGTGCACAACAGTGGGGTGGAATGCCAAACAAAAATAGAAACAACTTATGCATGACTCCAGTCATGAACTTCCAAAAATACTCACTCGCGCATCGAATTCCCACGAAATCAATTAACCACATTTTCCATGCCCCCATGTCTATGTCTGTAGATACACTTTTGTATAGATGCATAGAATGCAGTAGCGGTCGCAACGTGCAGTCATCAGCTGAGAGAAGTTAGATAAATTTCAATCATACAGACTCACGTGAGAAGGCTCACGTTATGACAAAGTGTACAGGGGCAGAATAGGTGCTCTGAGGCGCCCATGTGTGAAGCAATTAAGGGCGCATTGAAGTTACGGTCGAGCTCGAGATTCGAATGAATCAACACAGAGGTTTTTAACACAGTGAAATAATGACCGTAGACAAGGGCCGGTTTTTCAGTCTTGGGCCCAGCTTAAACCAAGACTAGGCCCAGCTTAAACCAATACCTGTTAGTGTCTGAAGAAAACTAATCTAGACTTCAACCAGCGAACAGTTTTTTAGAGAGAGCAGAGTTAACTTCGCCAGAAAAAATGTCAAAATTCTCGACTCTCGAAAAAATAGACACCCCCAAACACAGAAAAAGAAGTTCGAGTCATTTACAGATGCCATTTTTCACTGAAACACGGAAATCCGCTGCCATTTCACACAGAAAAATCATTCAAAGAATTCAACAACAAATATTCAAGAAATTCAAAAACATTTCGAGAGAGTTGATCCGAGATGAACTCACCGAATTTGGCGAGTTAAGCTGAGATTAATTCCCCATCAATGTTCACTGAAAAACTCATTTTTGGGATTTATTTCAGTTTAACTCCAGAATTCAGCTGATCTCTTCAAAACTGGGTGCACTACTTGATTCTTCTGCTGCACAGACAAAGTGTGAAAATTGGTTAAACCCTCCAACGGCCACGCCTACTACTGGCTTCAATGTGAGACAACCCCTATTTAACTTTTTTTATGCCCTTTTGGTCAAGTTAGACAAGGCGTAGGAACTCAAATTTTGGTATAGAGCAATATTGGCAAAAAGCTTTTATTGAGGCAAAAATTGGACCGCCCACACAATTGACCATGCCCACATTTAACGTGTTCGATTTTTAAAACCCCGATTTATTGGAAAATTTCTCCAAATCAAAAAAAAGGAAAGTGCAACAGTGCGTATGGAAAAGCTTCCAGTCCGTCTGCCACGGATAGCAAAATACCTGACCCTACCAAAAGAAGACCTGCCACGCCTCCAAAAAGTGGGCGGGATGTAAAAATATAACAGTTGAACGCTTATAGCTAGGTCGTTGCATACATTTTGGACTAAAACCCTATCATTTTAACAAAAAAGGCACTTTCTAAGCCACGCCCACAAAAGTGGGCGGAGATATATATAATATATGCAAAAATATAGAAAATGCTAATATCTATAATTTTTGTTATACAATTCATTAAATTTCATATATATTTATTGAAAAACAGTCAGTTTAAGTTAAAATTCCTTAAAAAATGGGCGTTGTGAATGTAAACGCCAAACTTTTCTGTTGCCTCAAAGACGATTACAAAGCAGTGTCCCATACTTAAAATCAGTGTGCTAGCATCATTCAAACATAGCTAAAGTGTGAAAAAAGTATCTTTTAAAATTGGAGATGGTCGCACATACAAGCCTGTAGTGGGCGTGTCTGTGGGCGGATTAAACTTATTTTCAAACTTGATCTTGTCCCCTGGACTTCCAGTCCACTTACAAATTTTCAGCTCTCTAGGCTAAAATTTAAGCCAGAAAGGTGGTTTACATACGGACGCACGGACGGACATGGCTTAAACGATTCTCCTGTCAGTCTCATTCATATCTCTTAAAGGTCCTTAGGGGTCTACGGCGATTATTTCAGTGCGTTACAAACTGTACAGCAAACTTAAAATACCCTGGGTCGGGTATAAAAATGACAAAATTAAACATATTGTTCATGTTAAACATTTGTTCACATACAAGGTTTTGAGCTCCGCCCACTTTTTTTTTTAGAAAGAAAAATTTTTAGGAGCGTCTTTTGGGAAAAATTGTGTTTTTCAGAGATATAATCTTCGGTGTTCAATCTTTTTCTCATGATTCTAAGCAAAAAACAATCAATTATTGATTTAAAATTTCAGCCTACGCCCATTTTTGGGGGTGTGATCAATACAAGTAATTTGCATACGGTACATAAATTCGGGCCAAAAAAAATCTTTAGACTTTGTGTTACATGGTAAGTTAATAGGGTCGGGTATAAAGAAGTTCGTTGGGTGGGGTGCCGTGGCGTAGAGGTTTGTGTGTGTGCTTACTACACGTGCCGGAGGTCTGAGTTCCTGAAAGTCACCTGAAAAGGAAAGGAACGGTTTTGGTAAGATTCGGGGGTAGTAGCTTGTGGTAGAGGGTTAACCAAGACAGGGAGGTGGGATGTCAGTGAGGAATGGTTTCTATGTGAGAAAAGCTCGGCAATTGCTTCTCTGCTAAGAAATGTCCTCGAGGGAAAGTGCAGGGGTAACCGATTTTGGTGTAAACCCTTGCAGGGGGAAATACTCAATTAAGATGCTGATGTAGGGAAACCGTCTTCGGTATAAACCCGTACACCAGGCGACTCACGTTAGAATTGGGGGAAAGGGGACGTGCAATTGTAAGGTAGAGGTAACCGAAACAGTATGAACCCGTACCAGTGGGAATTATGTGCTGGTGATCCCTTGGGGGTGGACGGGTGAGGGCAACCGAAGCAGTGTAGGCCTACACCGGTCCAGCCCTGTAAGGGAAGACCGTGGAATAAGGTGGGGAGAGTAAAGATGGGGAGAATGTCAATTATTGTAGGAATTCTATTAATTACGTTGACAGGTGGTATGAGGGACATATAAGGTATCTACCCTTTGAATTCGAGTCTAACTAGATCTTTAGATCTTTTTGTTTACTTTTGCCCCTTAAGCGAGAGTAAGCCTCAAAGGATTGAAGAGTGCAGGTGGGGTAATCGATTACAGTAGAACCGTTGTCGGGAAAGGTTTCTTCGTTAAGGCGCTGATGGGAGGTAACCGTTTCGGTGTGAACCCGTACCTCAGCTGACTCAAGTCAGAATTAACCTTGGCGGAGAGGGTAGATAGGAGATGTAGGGGTAACCGAAGCTTAAACCGGTGTTCCCATATGAGTGGAGAGGTAAGGGAAACCGAAATGTTGTGAGGGTTTACCAGGCCGGTCCTGTTGGGAAAAGGGGTATATTTGGCGAGGGATGGTTCTTGTGATTCACAAATTAGGCATTTAGCCAGTTTGACCCGGAGATAAAGTTTCACTTCTTAGCTCAGTGTTCGATCCAACTCTCATCTATGGACATGAAACTTGGGTAATCACCGAAAGAACTAGCATCAAGCTGATAAAATGAAATTTTTGAGGTGCGCTGCTAGTGTTACTCTTAGAGAAAGAGTGAGAAACGTCTATATTTAAGTTTGAGCAGCAACTTCTCTGAGTAAAACGATAATGTTCGCGATGTTTTGAACACGTTGTTTTCAAGCACCTCCCGACCTTCAAGCCAGGCCTCCTATGCTTACCGAGATGTGAATGAATTGCCCCCCTTGTAGGCCAAAAAACAGGTTATTCGATCAGAAAAACAATATTATCTAGGGGCCACCTAGGGATCGCGTCTATGTCTCTTGGCGGAGAATAATTGGTGGATGGAAGGACCATTTAGCCGCCCTCACTCCAAGGTACCCTTTAAGAGTAAAGCGGCACAAGAAAATGATGATGATGAGTTTTCCGGGTCATCAAAATCAACCTCCTAGTGTAATGGATAAATGATAGCTTTCTGGAAACTTGGCGGAACTACAGGTGTTTGAAAGAAGCGGTTGAATTCGGATGTGGTAACTTTTACAAATTCCGTTGAAGAGTTTTTTATACAGTTCTATGGGCAACTTTCTGGGATAGTGAGAAGATCTGTTTTGTGTTGAGGAGGTTCCTTGAAACAACGAACATGCAAAGGAAAATGTGTTCAAATAAAGCGCAGGCCCATCCTTTGCAGTGTACAAATTTTAACAAATTACCAAACAATCAGCCCACCTCCACCAATGAAATTTGGCGTCTTCGAAAATACAGAAAAGAGCAGTTTGCAATTTTGGTTGCAAATCTTTCAAGAATCTTGAAGGTACCATGTTGACCTCTCATGATATTCATCGATGTTTTGCGTGGCGTGGGTCATTACTCTTAAACAAATCGATATGTCATCCTTAACTGTTCTATTTTTGTTTATTATAGGTAACAACCGGGTCGGAGCCTCAGCATTGTTTGCCAGATGCTGAAGAAGCAAAACTCTCTTAATGGGGTCTTCTGAACGCCTAGCGATATTTCCATATCAGTGTTGCTTTAGATTAGGAAGGCCCACTATCGATCAGATATTCTCACTATGGCAGATTTTAGAGAAAACTTAATCCATTTAGGAATTCCAAATCGGTACCCACCTTAATCCGGCACTGCATGCTCTTGTAGAACCCCATTTTAGTTCCAAATATTAGAGCATAGTAAGCCCCGGATTAAACCAAGATTTGTTAATACATCATGAGTAAGTTCAGAGTGTAACTTGGGTTAACCCCAGGAACCACTTCCCAAGAAAAAGTTAACTCCGAAGATATCAAAATCTTTTAAGTCTTTGGATCTGCTCAAATAAATTTTTTTTCTAAAACACTTCGAGCAGCTGCCATTTCCGATAGAAATACAGGAAAATATGCTCCAATTGTTCTCCAGGTTTGAATCCGAGGTTGATGGTTAAGTTAACCCACATTCAACCCGGGCCAAAATTGGCTCGAAAACTAATTTCTGGTGTTAATTTTAGTTTAACTCTATAACCTCGAATAGCCTCGCACTGTAAAACCCATTGCTTAGTTAACGCGCCTTACCCTAAAATGTGTGTCTGATACGGCCATGACATCAGCCAACATCCATACACTCGCCTATAACTTCGAGGAAACATTCTGGGGACCGATGACGCAGTGCGCTGCGCCGCCCACCATATGCAGGGCAGGTCCATCAAAGGGAATCAATTCTCACCCCATTAAGAGTGCTAATGTGCCCACCAAACACAAGCATAAATAGTTCTCAACTCTTTAGATTTGTGAGCGAGTTTGTGAGTTCCTTGGTCACGTCACCATTCAAGTTGCGCACATAGCTATGACAAGAAATCACTGCTCCTCGTCCCCAAAGAGTCGGGGCTTGGTTGTTGGCGTTGTGTTTTGTTTAGTTCCGCGTTGATTAGGAGAACAGTTTCCATTGAAATTGCTGACACAAAGGATGGGTATTGTACTGTTTGTTGTTTTGACTTCATTTTCGAAGTGATTTTCGAGAGGCGATTCTCGGAATTCGTATGCTTATGTGGTAGCGGCCTGGCAATGTCGTCTGGACAGTGGCAAAACAGCGGAAAAGTGAGGGAGTGGTCCAGCTAACAAATTGAAATATGTTCCCGCCATCGACATAAATCGCGATTGCTCTGCTTCTGGTGTTTTGCTTGGCTATGGGCGATTAGTCAACACCAAGAGAGGGAGATCCAAAATTGGAAGCATTTTTTGAGTTCTGCTCATATGGGACGTTTTACCATTTGGATTGCCGAAGAAGCTATTATGTAAGGTGTGGTTGTCAAGTTATCATTTGATTAGATAAGGCGCCCTTAGGTAGGCAGGCGTACGCGCAAATGTGCAAAAAATTACCCTGAGCACTATCCACCACTTTGTGATTTGCTTCCATGATGCTGCACGATTTCGATTTGCATTTTGAATGCTTCTGGAATTGTCACAAGGATTAAAGTCTTTTCCTGAATAGTGAAATAAATATTGATGGGGTTGCGACAGAAAATGGCCAAAAGATACAAACAACAGACACTTAAACTGTAATATGGGATCAAAGGCGATTCGGTCAAACATAATTGCAACGGCATGGAAATCTTGGTATAATGGGTACCCACTACACAAACATAATTTTCCTGACAGTTTTAGTGCTGCATTAAATAGACATGCCTTACCGCAAACAGTGTAGCATAAGACACGGCAGGCACAAGGTCATTTGTAATAACCAAGCTCATAAGACTGTGCAAACAATCCGTTGGAAAAAGCAAAACTATGTAGTCAGTGGGTCAAAAATAAACTATCTAAGTGCGTTGTTAAGTGAGATTAATACATATTCATAGCTGACTACAGATGTGGAACTGACAGTTTTTTAAGAATTTTCACACCAATTTTAGGCGAAGTTTTCGCAAGCGAATTAATTTTAGTCACGATCTTGCAAGAGATATAAAAGTAGGTAGGTACATATCTAGCTAAATGCATTTCAACATCTCGGTGACGAAGATTTCCCCACACTGTAATTACGGTTCACTTTTATACAGAATAGTGAAATGTCAACTTGCAAATTAGATCTTTACGCGTGTGTGCCTTCATCATGGGCCTTGAATGCTCTTCTCTTTGAATGGTTCAACTGGAAATCTGAACGTCTGCATAGTGGTAGGTACAACTATACCTAATACCTATCTTCCGTTCGCTTCTTTTGAAGTTTGTGTAAGCCTTTCCGTCTTGGGACGACATTAGACTTTATATTGAAATACCCAACTAATCGGTAGAGTGTTGACGTGTGGCTTTAGATTGTATCTAGGCGCACCGGGTGTCGGCTGTAAGCTATCAAGCATTTTCAACGGATCTTTGACGCAGGAAATTGATTGTTGCCTTCGATTGCCCGTTGATTAATGGGTGCAGTGTGTAAAAGTGATGTATTAATGCCGATGGTGTTAAGTGGAAAGTGAAAGGATCTGTGATAATTCCTAGCACACATTTAAGTAAATAAGCAATTTATTACGATTGAGAAATAATTGATTAAATGAAGCTGGTTCTGCGCTGGTTTTCATAATTTAACACATTTTTAATTATTGTGGAAACTAAGTTTTCAACACTAGTTTTATGTTGTCAGTCTAGTTGGCAACGTCGATTCAACAGCTGTCATGGCTCTGAAGATGTTCGCTGTAGAGTCCTGAATTGTTTCTTTTACATTTTTCTAGAAAATGGGAGGAAACTTACGGAAATTTTTTTTCATAAAAATTCGATTGGTTTATGGGTTGTGTGGCACGTCACAATGCCAAAAACTAAAAGGATCATGCCAGTCTATGTATGTCTTGTCAGCAGCCCTCTTATTGTTACCTAATTTAGGGCTTGCAGGTATCTTCGTTGACCAAAAAAAGAGTTTCCAGTTTTGTAAAACGAAAGATTGGCTTCTCTTTTCACTATTACAAGATCCGCACCGAATTTAGCTACTGGCCGTCACTCTCGTCGTAGTGCGGGTTCCATTCCATGGCGCAACGCTACCATACATGGCAGCCAATGTGCTTTTTAAGCCTCTTGCGCCGGAAAAAGAGACTAAAGGGCTGATCCGAATACGAAGCTGGGGATGTAGCTGTAAAGAACTGACAAGAACTTCTGAGAAAAACAAGTGTGAAGAAAACCTAATCACAAGCATGACGGATGTATCACAACAAGCGAAAGAGTGCGAGCGAGCGAGAGTCTCGGAAGAGTTTTCGTGCTAATTTAAATCAATGGTAATGTATGGGGTGATTCACGAGTCCGGCGTTTTCACCGCCTTGCACGCTGGCCATTTAAAAAAATTAAAAAAATCTCGTCGATGTCGGCGATTATTTTGACATTCGCTGTTTTGAGGTGATATATGCTGTTTTATTGTTTAACATTTTATTTAAACCTAATCCGAACTTGCTGTTTTGAATAAATCTTTTTTTTTTAAGCAACGTCAACAAATTTAACAAGTAGCAACATAGTTTCTAGTTACTTACTTAGACTGTTACTTTACAGTCAAAACAATCGTCGCGATTTAGCGCTTTCATTCTTAAACGATTTTCCGGTTTCACATTGACGTTGCGGCTCTTGTTTGACGCGCTTATTGTGAAACAGACATGGCAAACTTGTACTTGGTTTGATCACCATCACCATTCTGAACGGTGGTGTAAGCGGCACGCAACGCTGCTAGCTTTAGCTTCAATTACGGCTACATCGCAGCTACTACCGTTACTAGAGACGTATGACATTGCCATATTGTTGCCAGGTAAATTTGAAGAGACATTTTGTGATTTTATACAAAACGGGCTCACAAAAGATAATTCGGTAACGATTCGCAAAAACCTATCTAAGCTTGAACACGCAAAAAAGACAACTGTACCCGAAAATATGAAAACTTGAACAACTGACCCCAATAACTTAGGCACTAAACTGACACCACTTATAGATGTTAAATATCTATCTAGGTCTTAGCCTAGACAGCAAACTCATGTAGAAAAAGTGAGTAAGTGCAAAAGTTCGTCTGTGACAAACTTCTATATACCCGACCCTAAATACCGTGTAACACCAAATCTTAAAAATTTTTCACCCGAATTCATATATTATTTGTATAGGCCACGCCCCCAAAAGTGGGCTTAAAACTAAAATCAATCAATTGTAATTTCGTAAGAATCATGACTAAATGCGTTAAAACCGAAAATTATTCCGAAAAAACCGTTTTTTCCTAAAAATGCCCCCTTAAAGTGGGCGGAGCTCAAAACTTTGTATGGAGAAATCGGGTTTTTAAAGATCTAACATGTTACAAGTGGGCGGTCCCACCGCTATCGTGGGCAGTCCAATTTTTGCCTTCGTAGAGGTTTTGGGCCATTATTGCTCTATGCCAAAAGCTAAGTTCCTGCGCCTTGTCTAAGTTGACCAAAAGGCATATTGAAAAAAAATTTGAACTAGATGTTGTCTTACATTGAAGCCAGTAGTGGCCGTGGCTGTTGGCGGATTTAACCAATTTTCACTGTACAAATGCATTTTTGGCTGTACAAAATAAGAACCAAGATACACTCCAAGCTTGAACGTCCTAGCTCAATTTTGAAGACCTAAAAACTTCACACATACGGACAAAGGGATGGACGGACGGACGGACGGACATAGCTTAATCTATTCACCTGTTGGTTTCGATCATTTCTCTAAAAGGGGTTAGGGGTCTACGGTGATTATTTTACTGTGTTACAAACTATGCATTAAAATAAATGTACCCTGGGTCGGGTATAAAAACCATACAGAAGAGATAACCAGAAAAGCGACACGTGAGGTCTAATGATTTAGACAGCCGAGGTTGTATTGAAACTGAATCCTCTCTCTGAAAAGAGACAGGTGCATAACATCGAAGGTTTTCAATGCACTACGTAATTAACTCCTGGCCTTTTGTAGGGATGACACCATTAGAAGGTTCGACTTACAAAATAACTTTGTTACGACTTACGAGGCTTCGTAACGAAAAGAGCTGGAGCAATGAATCCACCATTTCTGACCTAAGCATCAACAGGGTATACAGAAATGATACAGATAGATGTGCCCAAATCAATCTTGACTGAAACCTAACTAGCTTGATATAGCGATAATATAAGATAGCTAGGCTGCCAATTAGGCACTTAATTCCTATGTCATTAAATCCAAACTTGTGTGGGAATGCCTCCAAGAATTTAGTGATCTGTGTACAAGAAACTAAGTTTACCCTCTATTATGTAGGCGTAGAGGGCAACGAAATGACCGACTCTCTGAGTCCTGTCCCACTGTCGGCCTAAAGAAGGAAAATTCTAGAGTCGATGCGTCTCGCCTCTAGAATTTTCCTTGATTCTTGTTCGATTATCTAAGCAATCTAGCCTTAATATAATTCAAACAATGGAGTCAAATTCTTCCATCGCTTAAATGCCAAAGGCAGAGATTTACACCGAGTCTTGTTACCTCGGGCTCTTTATCCCAATCAGGAATTCTCATCGTATCGTAGATCGCTGATAGCCCCTTCCTATTTAGCGGTCTATTAATGGGCCGCGACATAGAGAATGATGAAATCCATTTCTCAATACTCTCAAATCGATGGCCACATTATAATAAGTCTAGGTCGGCATTATATTAACCTTAGGGTAGAATATTAGGTTTGGTATCCAAAAATTCAAGCTCACACGCTTGATGGGTGCTATTGTGTTAAAAATTCTATCATATCGCCACCTTCTTCAGAACCACATAACATAAATCATCGTATTCGCTATGACGAAAGGAAGTCTTATCCTTATGCAGCCCACCTAAAGCAAATACTTTATTAAGGCAACAAAATCCGTTGCACTTGCACCATAGGACTGAGAGATGTTGCCACATTCATACTGTTCTGAAGACACAATGGCATCCAGCTATATACTTCTTCAGCTCAATTTATGGCTGACAGAACATCAGAACAATAGCGGCTGGAAGCGATAAGCCAAAACTACTGTTCTGCGGTTCCAGCTCCTGGCAGATACCATCGACTTCCACCAGGCAGAGAACTTTTTTTCCGCCATTCTAATACCGAATCGAATTTTATTCACACCTGACTGGTTCCTTTGCTTTGCGGTTGCCTCGTATCAGGATGAGTCTGCAATACATAGCAACCATACTACAACTGTGAGGTCTAGCGTGGGAAGAAAGCCACTTTTTGCAATGTCATGCAATGCAAACTGCCATGCATCGGTACATCTGCCAGAGGAGGGCAGGGTTTCTCATACGATACGCTCTAGTTATGCGCGCTGAAGCCACTTAAGTGGAACTCTGCATCGTTTACAGGTTGACGCTGATGTTATACTCCTATCAGTTGGTACTACGCCCGTTTAAGTGGCAAGACTGTAAGTACCTTATCATGTGAACTCGATTTGAATCGGGCCTGTTTGGGAGGGTGTTTCGCGTTTACCCTGCAAGAAGTTTCACTTTGAATATTGTTATGAGGCAGAGATGTTGCACGACGGGCGAAGACATGTGTGAAGAGATGGATACATCTCCAATGGAAAACAATTGTTCCCCCAGAGTCAGTATAGGTACCATGGGATATGGTTGTGGGTAATGATGGGTCTTAAAACAATAGCTTATGAGAGGCCGCCAAAAACAGTTGAACTGATTGAAGATAAGTCAACATATTTCTTCATAGCTGTGCCCATTGTTTTTCAGCCTCTTGAGAAGCGCTTTGCATGGAATATTTGCTAACTTCAAGACAAGTTAAGATGCTATGTTGGTTTTGGATTTTTCGCAAGAAACTTTCTTTAAAAGGACTTCTTTCCAAGTCATAAATAAAAGTAAGAGTCTCATTTGTGTGGTTAAAATAGGGACCCACTTTAATTATGCAACGGAAATATGCATTTTTTAGTTGCAAACATTGTTACCAACGTGCCAACTCGATCGCATATAATCACGCAAGCCAGCTGACACAAAAGTCGATGACAGCCAGGATGGACTTCAGCCGTTTGCGATGAACACAATGACTACTCCGACTACGTTGACGGAAGATAATCTGCATCTGCGGTTGAATGATTGACTGAATGCGGTCAGCAGTTCGTCGGCATCGTAATATCTTCATTGAGACCTGAGCTCCAACACCTACGTGAGTCAGTACGCGTGAAGCATGGATATCATTAAAAGTTACGCAACCGCGTGCTCGTAAAAAGCCCTTTCTCTCGCGGAGTTTCCTTGTTTCGAAGGTGTCAAATGCAAAACAGATTTCGATGTAAGTTGAAACCCTTTGAGGCATAATGTCGATATAGTCATGCAAGTCTGGAATAATCATTGCCTTGCGGTTTAGTCTATTACACATGAGGGATAATGAGTGAATAATTCAAATAGCAAAAAGCATGGTTTGCATTTGCGGGAAGTTATTGAGAGGCTTCCAATTAACTGTTCGAACCAACATTGGGTGCGCATACTTTGTATTCGAAAACCCTGGAAGCTGGGTAGCGTGCTTATAATTGAGAAAGTATGCCACGCATGAAATGCATTGAAACCTCTACTACAAGCTTTATATAAGCTAATTCAGTTTTCTAATTCAGTGTAGTTAGTTTCTGAGCTCCTCCAACAAAAGTGTCATGGATGTTTGTAAGGTTTTTCCATATGAAAATATACCCAGCCAGGCTGTATTGACTTCTAAAGAGATTTTTTCTTCGTGGTTAGTGCTCATTCACTAAAGTGTTAGTGTTACTCACTAAAATACGAACCTATTTTCGGTCAGACAATGGCTCTCGGGCTACGACTAATTCCCCTTATCAAGCCTAGGTTTCTGTATAGTAATTGTGTTTGGCAGATATAAATGATATAAATTCTCCTTGTGACTTAAGATCCAACCGTTCTGTTCGTGGTGGTCGGCGTCATCGGAGCGCGAGGATTGTTCCGTCATTGTAATGTCCATGAAGACGAGTGCGAAGAATGTGCCAAGTCTCTTCTTCGAGCCTAGTCTCTTCTTTTGACAAGCTTCTAAAATATTGCATGGTTTGGTTTAATCCCAAAGTTGTTTATCGTAAGCGTCCAAGATAATTGTTTGACTCGCTTATACAAAATAGATTTTATTAGGCTTTCAACAAAGCCTGTGCCAAAAAAACTAACCAACAAACCACAAATCCGCAAACCGAGAAAGCTTCAAAGCGATAGAGCGACAAAGAAAATGTGACCAAGCGACATTGTGGAAAAAGCGTCAAAGTGTCTAATTTGTAAAGCTTCAAAGGGGAAAAATGACAAAGCGGATAAGCGGCAACGTTATGAAGCGTCAAAGCGGCAAAGTGTCAAAGGGGCATATCGGCAAAGCGATAAAGCGACAAAGCAGAAAATCGATAAAGCGGCAAAGAAGCAAAGGGACAAGGCTGCAAAGGGACAACACGACAAAGCAGTAGAAAGAACGGTAAAGCTTTACAATTAACCTTAGTTTTTATTTTCATTATTATTTAAAAAAAAAAAAACGGTTTAAAGTGCGTGTCACAGGGGCGTTTCTCTTGCAGAACGGGGGCAATGGGTTTTCACTAAAAGAGCAACGGGTTCTTTAGTTCCTTAAAGGGAGGCTCAATTAGTTTCTAGTAGAAATTTCTAGAAACCCGAGTTGATCGAGAAAATATTTAGTATTTGTGATCAGAGCCTAGTTTATGAGAGCAGGGCTAAAGTTTGAGATGGGTCCGACGCTGTCAAATTTCAATTGAGCTGGTGAGCGAAGCATACCTTGAAATGTGCCAGATATAGTATCAGCGAGATTAGCACCCTAATCTCGTATTTACTTTGCCAAAGGGAAATTTTTGAAGAAGATATGGATGTGGTAGCTGTAGGCAGAGGTTCCAGGTCAAGGATGGATCCAAGTAGCACTTTGACGTGCCATTTTGTTACCACTACTTGTCTGACCTAGTTAACGATTGTTGTCAAGGTTGTTAAGGTCGACGCCTATAGATTGGTTCAGTTATCGCAGAAAGATTGGTTCAGTGCCTGAAATCTGACTCTTACTAGCGCCTAAAATTTTCAGAGGAAGTGACACAATAAGAAGATAAATGGGGTCTCTACATCGTTAGATAGTCTCGAGCTCGAAACGCCAGAAGTCAAGGAACCATCTGGGGCTTAAGAGTGACTCTAAATTGGATACTTTACAAATTTTGAC
The DNA here is from genome assembly GCA_947623515.1 of Neoascia interrupta. NCBI lineage: Eukaryota > Metazoa > Arthropoda > Insecta > Diptera > Syrphidae > Neoascia > Neoascia interrupta. Next base: position 18,918,587 of record OX392462.1, on the reverse strand, counting down.
TCATGCTAACATTGTTTTGTTATTAATTTTAATGGGGAGCGGGTCATAATTGTGCTTTCAAAATTCAGGTTTTCAAAACTCTGTTTTATTGAAAAAACACTTTAAAACTTCTGACTTCGGAAATAAAGTTCACCTAATTTTGCTTTTTTTTAGCAAATTTTTGACTTTATTTTAAGGAAACCAAAAGTTTAAAAAGAAGGAGGCTAAGGGGTCGCAGTTGCGGCACGTTCCCATATCTACAGCCCAATTTTGGAAAAAAGATTTTTGTAAAAAGTATTTTGACGGCACAATTTTGACCCAAACCCATGTTAATGTGATATCTGGAACTTCTCTCCACCCAATATTTGATTCTATACTCGGAAAGACAAAAGCTATAGGTTCGTGCTTCTTTTACGGCCAGATAGGTTCGCAGTTAAAAGAAAATCAAAACGTAATTCACCTCTTTCATTATCTTCCGAGCTCCTCAAGACTGTCTACCTCATGTTAGCAGGTTGTCCTTTCCTGTTATGGCTCCACCTCCTGTGGTGGTCGCTGTGCTGGTCTCCCATTAGGCATATATCTTGGACATTAAGGTATGTTAAATGGCTTGCATACTCCAATTTAACCACTGTTTAATCGTCTGAGCTAAGACAGGCATGTAGAAAACCTTTTAAGTGCGTGAAAGAGTGAAAATATCCAAATTCTAGGTTTACCTGTGGCCTGATCTTTCTAGAATAGGTAGATTTTTTGTCTCGAAGGCCCTTTATCGACGAGCCTCTAACTCAGATTTCCTGGAAAATGCAGGTGTCCAAGTTTTTATCCCTTAGAAAAACAGGAAGATTATCGTAGGCCCACCTTAAGTGCCTTAGGTTAATCTGTATGTCTATCAGCATTAACCGAACTGTGGGTTCTCTCGCGATCAATAGGTCCTCCTCCAAAAACTTGTCCACATCGTCCTCGTACTCGTGACACCTTAAACTTGGCATGCCTTATGACAAACCTCAACTTATGATCTGCCTTCTCGAGAGCAGCCAGGCACTCGTTGTTGATCAGCAACAGGAAGGAGAGGATGTATTTGAAGGATTCCTCAGCCTTAATGACTGACCTGTCATCCATTGACACCTCCAGGTTATGGATTTTAAGATACTGGAAGAGCCTTCCTATTGCTGCCTCCATATAAGGCAGCCAAATACGGGCTCTAGGTCTCCTCTGAATGCCATTAGGCGTGTCTTTAACCTTACAAATGCACTCACTGAGGAAATTTTTTGGAGAGCCTATCGGCGCACCTGATAACCTGATATGCCGTAACAACCTGGAGGACTCAAAATCTGGAAGCGGTCGCTCATGGTTTGTCTTGCCTCACGCCTCGGCTTTAGATTTCAAATTTGTACAAAACCTCAGCTAAAGGCCCGGTTTTTCAGTGCGAGATCATCTGAGTTTCAGGGTTAAACTGAGAAAAACTCTAGAAATGAATTTTTCAGTGCATTTAGACCTGGAATTAGTCTCGGCTTAACTCAGTAAATTTAGTGAGCTAATCCCGGATCAACTGTGGAGAAGAGTATAAACTTTTTTGATTGTTTTTTTTTTTTGGAAGGGCAATTACTTTGCATGCTTCTGTGAAAAATGACATCCGAGAACAACTCGATATTATTTTCCTGTGTTTTTCTATGTGAAGTAAGAGTTGGGAGAGTCAATAGGTTCGAGAGTCGAAGCTTTTGACAACTTTACTGATGGAGTAACTCTGCACTGGAAAACTGCTCGCTGGGCTTATTCCAGATTCGTTTTGCTCTGGGATTAACAGATCCTGGGTTAAGCTGGGCTTAACGCAGCACTCTGTCCACCTACCTCCGTGAACTCTATACGCGTTTGACCCACCTGGCCAACGACATTGGTAGCCAAAACAACAACAAAACCAGGAAGGTTTAACTCCATTTTGTTGATCGTCTTGTGTTTCGCTCAGTGATCTTCACCTCTGATGCCCATCAGTGGGTTGACATTTTTGGACACATTTTTCGACTAACGTCAAAACCTTTAAACCTTTTAGTAATTACCGTAGGCACTTTAAGTTTGCCGTAGCTTTCACTGAGTTCTTCGGGATATAAAGGTCGCAGCTTCTGGTTGTCCCATAAACGTCTTTTTATCGAATCGGATATAGTTTTGTAGCAACCCTTTTTAATTTCGTGGCTCTTTAACATTCGTACAGACAGTTTTTTCTTTTATATGAATTGTGATTGGTTGGTGAAGCTATAGTTGTGAGTATATTCTTCCCTTACACATTTGGCATAGTTTTTTTTTTAAAAGAGTTTAAGTAAAAAAAGGACAAAAAAATCCGGCTATCAAGAGCTCTTGTTTCAGAAGGCTCAATTTATGTTGAAGCCGGTGTGTCTTCTTCTTCAGCTAGGAACATCACATTGGAATGCATACTTTTACCATAGGGGAAAGTTATTTTATCCGATACATCTGACAACAAGTTTACTCATCTTAAACGTGCTTCGAAAAACTAATGTTCATAAATTGATTTACTTTCAACGTGAGCCGAAGTCGACTTAAAAATTCCATCCAACCGCCTGGAAAATTAACTACACATACCAACAACTTTCATCGATGGCGCCTTGTTCCGCTTTTCTACGCATGTTCTGTGTAGTTGACATGAATATCCAAGCCCGAAAGGCATTATACTACCAGCCTTCCACGGTACCTAATACATACCCACCTCTTGAATAACTCACGGGACTATGAAATTTCTAACATTGCCTGATCGTGATGCTTGATCAGAGGAGATCATTTTATGCCGTTTGTCATAATGTGCTATGCATGATCCATCGCTGTATCACCCTCCAGCTGTTAGTGGTTCTTCGTCTATGGTTCAATTTTTCTGCCACCGATAGAATTCTTATTCCGCAGCTCTGGCTCGCCAAGCTCAAGACGAAGAAAGTCCATTTCGTGAGCTGGACAGGAATAGTGTTTAGCTTAAGATGATTGATGGTGACGACCAGGCTCGGCAGTCGTTTATAATATGTGCCACACAGAGGAGCCATGCTCGTGGTGTGCTTAATAGCTTTGCATCTCGGAATTTGTGTATTCCGTCAAAAGATCCGATTGCCGATAAACGCGGGGTAATCTCATGCTGCCCAACGACAAGCAACGAGCTAGAGTATAGGTTAGGTAACATCCGAATGTGCCCCTTGGAGTGCAATGTTGGCCAGAAATCATGCATAGGGCGTCAGTTGATGATAATATGGTCTTTGGGAAATTGATGTTGTGTCTTTCATCCCATTATAACGGGGATAGTTCTCCTGAAACATCGTGATAATATTAAAATTGAATAACAATCAGTTGCGAACAAGTTTTGCCACATAAGCGCGCCGTGTCCATGGGATGAGGTCAAGAACATGACGGAATGTGCGCAATTTGAATCCACTCTCATGACCGGAGTTAACCAACGGCCGACGACCTGTTTTGCGATTGTGACGAAGCATACTTTTGACCCAAATCCTTCCGTTACCAAATGATTACTTTGATGCAGGTCGTCGAGCTAACTGAAAACATGGGCCAAATGACAGCCAGAGACAGATGTTTATCGGTCTCTTGTTGGAACGTCATCGTGACAGTGCATACTGTGAATGCACGCTTCTTCTTAAATTATGGCCAATTTGTTCTCCTTATCGCTTGGTTTAATCGTCGTGACCACGATTCTTAACTCTTATATCAGAAGGGTGATTTGTTCCAAAAGGAAACCCATTAGTTTGGGGGCTCTTACGACAGGTGGTTGAGTATAATTTGCTGGGAGAAAAAGAAAATGACGTAAAAGCCCGGTTTGTTCGGTTTAATGGAATTTGGTCTTAACACATTTTGCAGTCTGTTCTATATAGTCAGTAAGGTACACCAAATTCCACATATCCAGGCTACTTGACGTTAATTCAAGAGGATCTTTATGTTTTGTATCCCACCGAACGTATAGAAACTAATGAAGAAGCTGAAGAAGACCGCCTACACAAGGAATGGAGGCTCCTACAACTAGATACAAAGCCTTTCATTGTCGAACAATAACTGCCAAAGGAATCAAAGAAAAACGGGACCCACCCAAAGAAACAAAAGAAACACAATCGTCCTATATATCCTGATGTCAGCAGCAGCTCCAGTTCAATTGTTCTAGTAATGGTGACATCATTCACTACAGTGAACCAGAATTCCTTCCTCTTCACAAATGATATCCATCAGGAAGAACCTCAATACACCTAAAAGCTGGCTTTGTGTGTCCTTCTTTACACATGTTCTCTTCTATTAAATAGCATGTGCTACTCAAATGGAATTATGAAATCCTTCAGAGAGCAAAAAAAAAAAAAATGGAACGAAACTGGGACAAGTTAGGGTGTACCCTATTTGAAGCACTTCGAACCGGGGGCAACATGACAGCAAAGGAGCCGAGTGACAAAGGTTTGCAAATGATGTGTCCGCCGCCACCCATCCTATAGGACCGGATATGGATGTGTGCTTCACTTGTGTGCAAATGAGATCGCCATTAGGCAAAGTGACATGACACACGGACAATTAAGTGTGCGACTACTGTGCTTGAGCGGTTTTTATTTGCTGCTAATGCGGGATACCTTTTCGTAGCCCTACGGGGCAACCATGCTTTTGGGGCGCCCCGAGCCTTAATGGTTGCATTGAGCCTAGTAATGCGTGCTTTGGAGTTTGTTTGAATGCGCTCAGATGCGAAACAAAACTGTATCCGCTAAATTTGTTCGCTGCGCTTGAATTGAACGTCAGTCAGGTGGGTGATTTAAGCGGGGGCTTTCACTATGACGCCTAACGAGGACACACCTTCCTCTCAGTGCTTTGTGTAATGGACTAAGTGCCTGTAAAATTGTTGATTGCAACAAACAAAATTTATCTGACGTTCATGTTGTGTATTTGTATGTAGTTGCAACTGCTGTTTGTCCTTTGGTATTTATTTTTCTGTAACAGGTGCGTACCACGAGTCTCATGCCATTGTTTAAAAGCGAGTCGTTTCGAGGCGGATAATTGCCACGTTAGTGCATTGCAAATGAATGGTTGCATGAATGGACATTACACCAGCCGGGGGCTGTAGAGCAAACGTACTTAGGTAACAGGTATTGGTGAGTTAATTTAGGCGACTCCATATTCGTTTGTCTTCTACGTGAAGTGCTCCTGTTGGCTGTAAAGTGAGTTGGGACATTACCTGCTTAACAATTTTGATTAATAAGTGTTTCCTTAAGAACAAGAGAAACTTTCTGCGTTTGTGCGAATTGGTCGCGTTAATTTGAAAATGAATGAATCTGGATCGACATTTCAAACGTAGTTCCACTTAGTTTAGTCATTCTGCGGAAATCCCTCTAAGGATTGATTTGCCGGCGAAAATTGTTTTTAATTTCGGAAAACCATGCCACTTGTATGAGTAGAGATGAGTTTCATGGCCCTAGTTCGCTGTGTCCGACAGCAGATCTTATAACTTGAAAGGACAAAGCTATGCAGATTCCTGGTATGCCAAAGAACGCCATAATCTACCTTAGCTTTGGTAAGAACTAAGAAAAACAAAGAAGATTGACAGAGTTATTACCTGAAAAAAACCTTCAAGACCTCAGGCAAGGCTAAAAGCGTGTAACCAGAAGAGATTCAAATCATGCATCGTTCTAGTAAAAACTGTCCATAAAATCTTAAAGCTGCTTGTTGTTTCGCCAACAGTTACGTCGGAATGAGCCAGCACACCCATGTAGGAATTAAAGGATTCCAACCGAAATATAATAAACTCAGGGGTTGAACTTTATACGGTGTTTCCACCGGGCACTAATCCGCGATTAATATAGAGCTTCATTAAATCCTCTACAAATTTCGCGATTGACCATTCAAAATAAAATCCACTCGGCTAGCAGATAAAAATAAATCTTATTTACCCTTTTCACAAACCAAACTTTTAACCCTTTACGAAGTTTTGACAGTTTGACAATCGAACAAGGCCACTGAAACTGTCCACGTATGACAGATGTGACATAATTACGAATTCTATTGGGATATTTACAACGGAAATCTTTTTCGCTCTTGAAAAAAGACATCGCCACTCTCTTTTGAGAGCCAAAATGATAGAAAAAGAGTGCTCATATCAAATTAATTTTATATTTGTCTAGTGGAACCACTTTGGGATTTATTTTTAGTTGTCTCCCGCGTATCCTTCTATTATTGTCGGTGGAAACATAAACGTAAACATATTAATCGGCTGCCGCTTATGCTCGTATAATTGCCGTTGGAAATATAGTATAAGGAAACTTTGCCTAAAGGATGAGGGTTAGTCCAAGGTTACAACAGAAGTATGCTGGCTTCTGACGTTAATTTTGGCTTAACAAGTTGAAGCCGTCAGATTAAGTAGCGGCGGAAAAGCTCCAACTTTTCGAACTTCGTTTAATGCTGCAGAGCAATATATGGAGAGCTTCTGATTCGATGTCTTATAGCAGCAGCAGCTAGAAGGAGTTAAACGACCCTAGATAGGGGCCCAGAGGTGAGGGCGTTCTAGCTATCTTCGTTACCTAGAAAAGTTACCTAGCTAAAAGGCTAGCCTATCCAGCAAACACACGATCTAACGGAATGAGGAGCGGGTTATATTCGGATTTTTGAATTCTGCTCCTGAAATTTAGCTTTTCCAAAAGTCTGTCGTAAGCAATAGAATTCTGCTTATTCAGCTTTCTTCAAATTTTTGACTTTTTTAAGGACAAATGTCAAAAAGAGACAGACATACGCATAAGGGATTGCTGGAGACTGGCCCGACATCCATACCTGACTCACTGTGTGGCTTTGTAAAATTTGCATTTCCAGAATTTTGTAAAAAAGAAATTTGTTAAAAAAAAAAATCTTGACCCTGGCAGAATTTTGACCCCAACCCGTCAAAATCGAAGGGATACCAAGGCAGGAACGAACACAGCGGCAGCTGATTAGTTGGCACTTCCCCGTGTGAATAGCCTCAGGGAGATGCTAAGCTTTGACAGCTCAATAGTCTTTAGAATGTTCTAAAGGACAAAATAGTCTTGCGATGAAGAGAAGCTTATTATTATACATATAGGTTGGATATAAAATTCTGCTTGAGCTAAAATACTTTTTATCAAAGTCTCTTTTCGAATTTCTGCTTTTCAAAATTCTTATTTTAAAAATTCTGGAAATAACACTCCAAGAAAGCGACAAGAATTTCAAAAAGCAGAATTTTGAAAACGAATTTGAACCTCAAGCGGAATTTTGAGCCGTAATCATGTGTATGCCATGCAGTCATGCGTGTTTAGGAACGGGAAAAAGCCTAACTGGGGACTCTTCGTATTTTTAAAGCTCTCGATTTAGACTGAAAACATGGAAGCGTGCCATAATTTTGCTTTCAAAATGTTGTTTTTCAAAATTCTCCTTTTTCAGCAAAAAAATAATTTGGTTTGGGGCCGAAATTCTGCCGGGGCTCAAATTCCTTTACTTTGCGAAATTCTGAAGAATTTTGAAAAGAAGAATTCTTCCATTAGAAATTCCATAAATTTTGGTGTTTTTAAAAACAAAATTTTGAAAGCAGAATTCCGTGAAAAGAATTTTGAGTCCAACCCTAGAAACACGCTGCAGGACCATAATGCCCCTATCAACCCTTGCAGATGCGTTTAAAATAATTAGCAGAAATGTAAGAAGGAGTGGAGCATTAAATCTTCAAAATTTGTTCCAAATTGAAGCAAAAAATCTGTCAAACCCTCGACCAAATACGCACAAACTGTTTAACGCAGCGAAGCTTATTGTAGACTGGTAAAGCAGCCAAATGGCTTTGACTTTATAGAAGGTATGAAAGAAAAAAAAAAAGAATTCAAAGTTATGTGAGAATACTCCTGCCAAAAAAAAGGAGGAAGGCAAATGCTTCCAAGTAAACTGGGCAAACTTCTCGACTCTTATTATTGACGTTGCTGGTAGGTAGCCTTTAAGAAGGTTACTACGCTAATACGTTTTTTTTTATTAAATCTTTAAAATCTAAAATCTTTAAGATCTTTAAAATCTTTATAATGTTTTTTTTTTTAAACGTAAAACTTTTCTTTTTAAATCTGTTAAAAGCTTCGGGTTTCTATCCGCCTACTTGGAAAACAGCATTTATCCAAAATGCAAGAAGCCGTCCGGAAAAAACGTGTTTCTTCTTTCAATTCCAACTGCCATCCCACTGCACTAACATCCTTGTTTCTAAACTCCCTCTGTTAACCTTCACAGGACAACTTAGTGCAGGTATTTCGAAGGTTTTCAGGAGGTCCCAAGTCGGGTTAATGGAGGAGAGGACCCAAAAAGTAAGGTGTATGTACATGCCGGGACCTCAGCGTGACTCAGTGGGAACTCCCAGTATCGTAAATGGGTACCTCTAGTTTTCACTTAAATTTCCCTTGTCTGTATACCGGGAGCGATTACAGATGGACTCCATCTTCCCCCTTACTTGTACTTAAATCAGCAGTAACTGGGATAGGTGAATGTGGAACCCAACTTGAAATCAACGGAGTCAAATTCTATTGAAATTCTGACGAAGGGGGAGGTAAGCGGGAGCGGGTATAGTTCAGCTTTCAAAATCCTCCATCTCGACGATCAACTCAGTCCGCAGTAGGATACAAAACCCCAAATTTATGGTTAGTCATGATACTAGAGGAACATGCTCAGCGGAATTGAACAGAGAACGCTTTGAAAACGCTCTGAGCTCCCTGGAAAGCGTGTCGATAACATTCTACCTGCGTGCCTTCTTCCTTTTTCACTGCGAGGATACATCTCATTTTTACTGTCCAGTCTAAGTCAGTTATCCTTTCAGTCTTTCAATGTGACAGTGAAGGGTCAGGTTAGCGATGTCTTGCAAAATTTAACTAATTTTCTAAACCTTCTACCTTCAAAAAGTTGCAAGAGTCCATCAAGAGCGCCTTACATTGGCAGTCTTTATGATTTTTTGTTCAGCAAATGCCTCTTGCTATGCATAAAAGTAGTTTGATGTTGCAGCCTGGCTATTTTCCAGGAGCCCTTTTCTTCTTGTTGTTGTTGTTCAAGGACCTTGACTCCGGTCATTTTTATCCAATTACTTCTCATTTTTGAAACCATAAAAATTAGGATCGTTAGCTGAAGCTTCTATTCAATTTCAAAAATGTCGTCCAATCAAAGCCAGCAGAAGAAGCAAAATGAGCTAAATTGAATGAAACGACGATTTCGGACGTAAGGCTTGAGTTCTTGAATGGCCTAATAGCGAACTCATTACATCTCTATCAAATTAAAATTTTATGTTACAACAAAAGCATGTAAAATCTCATCATACTTCCTACAAGATGTTCAACGAAAGGTCTCCGTACCCCGAAAAAATTATTTTCAAATCTATTTCTCTCTTTTCGGCAGCTATTTCTGATATAGTTTCCTCTTAACTAGCATCGTCAAGTCCTTCAAAATAAATTCAATTCGAACTTCAATTGACATCCCGACTAAAGGACTTGACAATAACTTCTTTGTGTCAAATGGAAATGATTCTCTGTCATGCGGACAGATCAGACAGTCATCGAACCTAGTTCCATTGTTATCATTCGCGTCCTCAACGAGAGCCTTATTTCCGCAACGAAACGAGAATGGCAATCAAAGGAAATTACTGTCATTAAAGAAACAAGCACTTTAAGTTGAATGAGTGCAATCTTTTTTTTCAAGGACAACTATCTGTGCCTTTGTCTTTTCGTCTCTTGGATAGGTACTCTTTATCCTTGGTTCTGCTGTTCTTCTTGTTTTACCAAACTTGCCAGACAAAATGTCGCACTTGCAATCCCAAACCAGCAGAGTAAATGGCAGGCAAGCTCTGTTAAAATGACAGCAGAACGAGGACGAGGTGGTGCGCATAAATTTGTATTCCAACCGAGAGAGCAACGATATCAGTGGCATTGGCATCCTTTGTCTTGGTGTTTGGGTGATTCCTGTTGCTCTAGCCAGCTACCCACCGCCTCCGCCGCACACTAAGGACATAACACTCTGTTCAAGTTCAATGCCTTTGCCAAGGCAGGCGAAAGTCTTTTCCCTTCTTCCCTCCGGCGACTAGTCCAGCCGTCATGCCAGATGCACACAAAAAAGCACATAAAGCACTCATTCAATGTCCTTTTCTGGTAATGGAAATAATGGCTGCATGGAGAAATCAAGAGCAAAAAAGAACAATTCGGCTAGATGAGATCAGACGGAGGAAGTAAATCTTTTGGTTTGACTATCAAGAAGTATTACAGCTCGTGGTCTTGTTTTTGCCTTGCCCTTCTCAATTTGTGGGATGTGCCGGCTAAAGGTGTGGGTAAATTTACTATAAGGACCGCCACAGATCCAGAGCAAAGCAATATGGTGTAAGATATGAATTTAGAAAAATTCAAAGGATCATGGCCATTGTTGTGGTTGCCAGAGGGTGTGGTAAGTCTTAGTGGCTTAAGGCATTGGGTAAATCCTCTGTCGAATAGCTCATCCATTTATACGGGAAATTTGAGAATAGTCAAAGTTTTAATCGCCTCAGTCAAACTTTTTCGACTTTGCTTTGAGCTGCACTTAGGTGAGATTCACATGTATAAACGTACGAGTGGAGGGTAAAAGGTTAAGGCCTTATATAAGTACGCGAGATGATGCTTAATTGAACTTTATCGGTCCGTTGGGGTTTCACACTGTAAATAATTGAGCGATGAGTTCTTTTGTTAAAAAAGCGGAAAAGGACTCGCTCGACGCTTAATTAAGTTTTTCAAAGTGTTGCTTTGGGGGAAAGATGCAGGATAAATTCTCCTTGTTTGTCAGAGAACTTGCATTCATTTTTGTTCGAACCAAAACGGATGCATGCTATTAATTATCTGAATCTGGTGGGGTATGAAAGAAGGATTTCCTTTCTCTTTGTTCAACGGGTAGAATTAACTTAAATTTTGTGTGTAAAATTTATTTTTGAATTTGGCATCGGAATATTTGTAGAGAAGAATTAAGGATATTATCCGTTTATGTACAGTACAGTTTAGTAATTCTTAGAAAGCAATTTAGATTTAATTTCCCGAATCCATGTCACAATGGTTGTGAAATCAGATACCTCGTCCTTTGAACCGCAACCATTTCTCTTAGACTATTGGTAGACGCTTTCTTTCTTCTTCGATTGCAAGTCTTCCTGTTTTCTCCTTGCACTGTTTGCTGACGGTCTTTTCGAGGGCTGTCAATTATCATTTCTTTCTCTAAAAGCTGCTTCAGGTTAATGTCGTCTGGAGTATCCTGAGGTGATCCAGATAATATGTGCGCTACGGCTCTGACCAATCATAGAAGTTATATGAAGTAGTGAGTCCCTTTTACCGCCCTTCTTTGCAGCGAGGATGCAGTTGCTGATGACGTCAACTATTTTGCGGTCCACCTGCTGAGTAAAAAAAAATTCATTGATAAGTTTAGACATTTTACTAAGGCTAAAATTACCCTACTCCTGGACTACCAGAGTAGAAGTGCCATCGATCAACTTGTATAAAGTTTCGCGTCTTAGAAAAAACTTTTTATAAAAGTCCGACTTAGTCAAAATCTCTCTGATTGCACAGCAATACTGATCCTTCAGCTGTGCATTTTTAACAGCTTTGATAGATCCGTTTTCTACAGTAAGTATTGAAGCATCTGCTGGATGGCGACTTAGTGCGTCGACGTGGTGCATTGATGCAATTTAGCAATATTGAACTTCGATCTGAAAGGCCCAGGGCGCGATGCGGCTTTTAAGGTCTCTCTAGGCCATAGTGTCCTCAAACGACTTGCAGTCGGTGAATATTTCAAGTCTCACGCCAAGCAAACAGACAAAAAACTTTTCGGAGTCCAAAATGGGGCTAGTTCTTTGGGGTCACACCTGGAATAATTCCTCTCTGCAGTCGTTTAAAGCCAAGAGAGAATACAGGATGATACAGCTTATCTTCGTGTTTTTACACCGACATGACACCGCGTACCCCTCCCTGGACGCATCGGTGTGTAGTTGAGTGGGCAGCCTGGGGTTAAAAAGCCCCAACTAGTTCCTAGCTAAACAAGTAATTCAACTGGATGAAGGCTTCTTCTTGACAAGGACCCAATGTGAGTTTGACATCTGGCTTAGTTAGATCGGACTTCGAATAAATTTTCGGAAATAGCTGGTCAGACCAAGAAACTGCACAACTGACTTGTGATTCGTAGTGCAGGGAAAGATTTAATAGCCACCGTCTTTTGCTCAGACAGCCTTATGCTGCCATTTTCGATGATGTGGCCAAGAAACTTCATTTTCTTTTGAAGGAAAACACATTTCCTTAAATTTTTCACCAGTCCGTTCTGTTGGGCTACCATAAGCACTCCCGTAAGCCTTTCAACCGCCTCCTGTTTCGAACCAGCAGAGAAAATTAGGAGGTCGATGTAGGCTCATAAGACTTCTGGCATCTAAGATTCTGTAAGACGACGCTTAAACACCTCTTGAATACAGCAGAGGAGTTACATAGTTAATTGAACTTTCTTAAATTCATATATTGGCCATCTTGGCTCACAGACGCCCTACATTTCTTTATGTACTCCTCATTGTCCATTTTTCAAATCGAGGACTGAAAAAATGATGATATCGCATAATTCCTCGATAGCTTCTTCTATAACTGGCTTTTAACTGGTTTATGTCGTGTCGGATAAGTATAAACGTAAGCCGGGCTTATACGATTGGACTAGCGAAATCTGACACGCTTTGGCGGATGATGCATCTTGCAACCACACCACGATTCCATCTCAAGATAGGCTAAGCGTCGTGCCTTTTTATAAATGGGTTTTGCTTCCTCCACAACTATTTTCATTTGTACGCGTACTTTTTCGGGGCGTTTGGAGCAGCAGCTGTGGTGATCATCTCCTATGCTAACTGGAAAAATTAGATCAAATTTGTGCGAAATGTAGGATTATCCACCTCGGTCTTTTCTTGCAAATGATCTGCTGTCCATCCTCGATCACTAGCCAGACTTCGGGTAGGAGATCTTTACCTTTTGAAAATATACAACCAATTCAAACTGAAATCAAACTGCTTACTCGCCTGAGATTTCCAAGCCAATTTTCGAAGCTCCACGTGGTATTTCCTGATTGCCCACTAAATACAATGGGCACCATCAACCTTTATTAGACCTTTTGAACTCAATTCAACCCAGGATCCAAGGATCGGTGTTCTTGTTTCGTTTGTATTGTTCGCCAGCAGTAAATCCTACCGATTCCGTAGCTTGTTGATTCTTCGCAACTTGTTTCTTTTTGTGGTGGCCGGGAGATCACCCTTCACCCCAAGGGCTCGAGTCACCCAACCTGGGGGACGAGATCCAGCATACCTCCAAGGACAGAAAGCCGGGTAACACGCTCGTTAGGCTTCAAATACGTTGTAGTAGATCATATAAGGCAGGGATGGCGATCCTTTTAAGAACCCCTTGCCATTAATAAAAAATAAATTTGGCGTGCCAACATGCAGCATTGATAATTTCTAATAGGGTATTTCCAACGCAAATAAAACAGAGATTAACGTAGGGAGCTTAATAGTTAATCCCAAAGTGTTTCCACCGGAAAAGAAGTAATTCTCTTCTTTTCCGGTGGAAACATCCTGTGGTGTAAATTGGCAATGTCTAGTCGTTGCGACCTCGGCTCCCGGGCAACTCAGAATCAAATATAATTAAACTCATTATTTTCCCTTGAATTCCCAACGGTTTCTTAAGTCTACGAAACAAAATAGTCGAAAAACAAAAAAACAAAACATGAAGTATGTTGATGGGATTTGGGTGAACAAAGCCGATAATAGACCAACTTGATCAACATCTACCAGCAGTATCAACATTAACTTCCATTATACAATTGCTGATTTTACGTTTTTGCAGGTCAACCACATCCCTATCGGCCTACCTGCCGAACTTTTTAAATCCGCTGGCGATGAGCTAGTTAGGAGCATGCACCAGCTAAGCTGCAAGATATGGTCGGAAGAAAGGATGCCCGATGAATGGAACCTCAGCATTGTTTGCCCGATCCTGAAGAAAGGAGACCCTCTGAGTTGTGCCAACTACAGAGGCATCAGTCTTCTTAACCATCGATTTCAAGGCCGCGTATGACAGCATCTATACAGACGAGCTATATAGCGCAATGTCTAGTTTTGGCATCCCTGCCAAACTCGTCCGTCTATGCAGGATGACGATGGAAAATTCACGCTGTTCCGTCAAGATCGGCGAAGACCTCACCGACCCCTTTGATGTCAAAAAAGGATTTAGACAAGGCGACGCGCTGTCATGCGACTTCCTTAACATCATACTTGAGAGAATTGTGCAGAACTCTCGCACCAACACCAGAGGTACAATCTTTCAAAAGTCCGTTCAAAACTACTCGCATACGCAGATGCAATTGACATAATCGGTAGAACAAAGCGTGATGTCAGTGAAGCCTTCGTGAGTATTGGGGGGACGGAAGCGGCGAATATGGGTTTAGCAGTCAACGAGGGCAAAACCAAGTATATGCTGTCATCAAGAAAAGACACCCAACACCGACGTCTTGGACAAAACATCACCATCGACAGCAATAACTTTGAGGTAGTTAGGGACTTTATCTACCTGGGTTCCGCTATCAATACAAACAATGACACCAGCGCTGAAATCAAACGAAGGATAACTCTTGCCAATCGCTGTTTCTTTGGGCCAAGGTGGCAATTGAGTAGCAAAGCCCTCTCTCGAGCAACTAAAGTGTCCATGTATAAGACCCTCATCATCCCAGTCCTGCTTTACGGTGCAGAAGCATGGACCCTGTCAAAGACGGATGAAAACACTTTAGGCTGCTTTGAGAGGACAATTATTCGGACGAGTTACGGTCCCGTCTGCATAGACGGAGAGTGGTGGAGGACGTATACCATCGAACTGTACGGGATGTACAGTGACACGGACCTAGCCAGAAGAGTCAAAACGTCTACCATGGCTGGGTCATCTAGAGCGGATGAACACCAACGCCCCGGCCCGGAAAATCTTCGAATCCACACCGCAGGGACGGCGTGGTAGAGGAGCACCGAGACTCAGGTGGCGCCCGCAAGTAGAAGGGGACCTCAGCCAACTTCGCGTGCGAAACTGGAGACGGCTAGCTAGAGACAGAATTGGCTGGCGAAGCTTGTTGACTGAGGCCCAGGTCCACCCCGGACTGTAGCGCCACCTTAAGTAAGTAAGTAACTAAGGTCAACCGCATCCACATCATTGAGCAAAATCAATCGTTCTACACATCCCTTTACGCAACACAACAAACTACAGCTGAGTTGAAGATACCCAGCTGTCAAAAAGAGTTTTTTTTTTTTGTTTCTTCAGAAAACGAAGAGAAAACTTATAATTCTGAATTTCAATTTAAGGCTATGTCACTAAGATGCGTTGCCGGTTGCCTTGTCCCGTTTTGCTGCCTTTCTTTTACAACCGTGTTGAAAATATACCATTCGAAAAGACGGTTAAAAACCACAGGAAATGCAAACAACTCAACAAAAACGCAAACCACCGCGAAACCACCATCTTCACAGTAATGTAAAAACGCACGCAAAAATTCACCGTGTTATTTTTTTATGCATTCTCAAAACTTTCTAACATAAAAAACGTAACGACGGATGATAAGAGCAAATGGATGATACCAATGAACTCAAGTTGTCAAATCAACGTTGACGCAACGCAGCTTTGTGACAAAAGCCTTCAAAAATTCATGCGTAGAAGAGATTGTATTACGCGATTAATGTGGAGAGATTAAAATTCGTATGGTTTATCTCACGAAGTAGAGGGTATTGAGCAAAGATATGTCTTAATCGCAGATTCGTGTCCGGTGGGAACACTTAATAACACTCGACGAAGACAGTTTATGCTGCCACTCAAAGGTGCAATCGCGTTTCTCAGTTGATGACGTGCTGACAATATTTCGTGCCAAATGGTTCGCAGCGATGGCGAATATAAGATGCTCCCTTAGTATAGTTCGACTTGACAGAGCTGTGGACGCCAGCGGTGATTCCATCTTGGGAGTTGTTCCAATGCCGTCCGGATAAGTGGAAAAGTGCCTTAGTGGCAACAATACTTCCCATGTCTCGTCTGGAACACCTTAACTAAATTCCAAAGGGATTACGATCTTCAATTGTAGTATTTTAGCCAACCATTGTTGATGCTAGCTTAGACAACCTGCGGATGCTTGTGGCCCCTTGTTCGTAGTCTCTATCCTTTGACCAAGAATACATTATTTTTATTTATTATCAACTTTTTTGCTATTTTTAACAGGTTCTTGGTTTAGGGTTCTGGACCTGAAAATTTATAATCTGGCGCTGCTGTTCCAGTCTTAAAAAAAGACTGAGTGGAATTGGACTTATCTCCCCATCAGAGGATAGGAGGCTTACAGGAATTGAAAATTGAGCTCAGTTTTAGACTTTCGATCTATTTAAATAATTTAATTAATATTTTTTTTTAATTCATTTATAAAGTTAAAGCAAACTACTAATTTTCGAATTAAATTCTTTTACAAACGCGGAAAATATATTCTTTTAGATCTGTTTGCAAACTTCCTTCAATATTCAGTTGAACCACTCAAGCATTTTTTTCCGTCCATTCGAACACGAAGTTCAAATTGAAAAGTATCCTTCTACCAGTGTAGTTGTTGCACCATTTTGTTAAACTTTGCAGACAATAGCCCATTTTATCGCTAAAACTCACTTGGGAATAAAAGAACTTTTAACCATAAGTCCACTATTTTCAAACAAAGGAAACCAATCGTCTTATCTGGTCGGGTAAAAGTGGGAAAAGAATTAATTTAAAGTTTTTCCTAAAAAGAAAAACACGAGAGAAAATAAACTTTTTCAATTTACACTTCGAATGAAGTCGTCATCTCTTGTCAGTCCATTCCGGATCGATTAAATGATGTCTAGGTCGGCTTCGAACTTCGAAGTGAAAACCATCAAATTCCATTTACGTGTGTCGCTCGCCTTATTCCTGGGTAATGGGTTCAGTGGATGTATTCAAAAGGATATGTGGTGTGCATCAGGAAGTCTCCACACGCACCTGCCATATGATGGTAGCTTACGAGTACGTCTTAACCTCCATTTCGCATTCAAGGGTAATTTCAATGTGGTCACACGACCCCATCTAAGGAGCTTTGCATTGGCCTAAGGGAGTAAAAGTTTCCGCCCAAATGGAAGATGGGTTAAGTTGGCAGGAGTTATGAGTTCGAATGCTTTTAGAAGGTGCCATATGTATTGAGGTTAGTGCCAATTTGATCCCCTTAATTTGACGTTGAATGCGACAATAATGTCGGACATAATTTTGGCTTAAGTTTTTTGCAGGCGTGTGGGGACCCTAATTCCTTTTTACGACCTTAAGTAATGCGTACGAATTCATTTCAAATACTCATGGTGGGTGGGATTTTCGCCAACTTTGCTGGATTCAAGACGTTTTTCTGATTCATCTTTTAATGGAGATAAATGTACTCCCAGCATGCTTTGTTCACATCCTTAATGGTTAAAAGTAAACTTGATCTTGGCAACTGCTATAGCCGCAGGCCAATTTTCAAGGACGACAAATTGATTAATAGTTCCCTACTTGTTTGCATATTGCATGCTAGCACGAATGCCACCCAATTGGTAGCAAGTTCACACATAGTGGCAGGCCTTTTATGCGATGCAGGGCGCTGTAAGGACCGTGTTAAGAATAATTGGAGTGGCAACACAGTGCGTCGTCGGCGGTCCAGTGCAATCTCATTATTATTCAAATTACGTGGCGTGAATTGGTTGCAAATGCGTCAATTTATTGCAAACTATGTGCGGCGTTTAGTTAATGGCTTGAGCGACTTAATTCAGGGCGTTTAATCGAGGCATAATTTATTGATTGCACCTGCATAGCTCTTAGTAGGTGATTTAACCTTGTCCTTTTTTGATCGAAAGATATCGACATGATTGCCAATAACCCATTGAGCAGGGGTATAACTTTGTGATATCGACTTTTGAAGCATCGCATCTCGTTTTCAATATCGATCGCTTAGCCTGATTGCCAGGATAAAAATTCTCCAATCTTGTTTTTACGACGCCATCTTCCTGTACATCCGCGGCATCCTTAAGCCGGGGAAGAAGTTTGCAAACTTAATAAATTAAAATTCGCTGCGTCAAGTTGTATAGGCAAGGAGGCATTGCTAAAGTTGGGGTATATCGGAGTGCTCCTTTCTCCTACTGTCAATAACAAATGCCCGCAACAAAACCACCCCCGCGCTCCTTAGACAAATCATATTTTTACGATTCTTTTTTATTACTGTTATTAAATTAAACTCACAGAAGCGGAATGATTATTCAAATTTAATAAACGGAAAAGTGGAAGACCAAGGCACACTATATCCGCATCAGTTGGTGTATGCCTGCCTGTATGGGTTTGTAAAGCCCACCCTTACGCACTTACGCACTGGTTTCATAGAAAAGCCCATTTATCTTAATTTTTTGTCGGGAAGAAACGAATCGGAAATTCCCACCTCCACATTCGTTGGATGATGTTGAGGGGAAGGGATGTTTTCATGCCTTATGGGCTTTCAAACTGTTCTGTCTACATAAAAGTTCCTACAAAGAAAGTTGAAGTCTCAAGCAAAGTCTGTCAGAATCTGACAAGGAATGGTGTAAAAGTCTGTGTGTCTATGGCATTTGGGTTTATCCACAAACATTATTTGGGGGCTGTCGTCAAAGCCAGTCAACTGGCTCATCCCCGACTTATAGGGGTGCGTGTGGGGAGATGGATGATTTGATTCCGGGATGAATATACAGAAGAGTGATGTAAAAGTGCGAAAGCCCAAACGTGTATTGTTCTCGGACAGGAAGTGTATAGAGAAGGCGGAAGTCCAGTGATGTGAGAAACTTTATTTCAATTTTTTGGTTGCTTGCTATTTTTTTAGGATGTGAATGGATTTAAGGTTACAAGGGAACTTATCGTAGTCTAACATGCTGGTAAGATGTGTATCCACAAGAGTGGTGAGTCCGAAATTTTTTAAATTTGAACATGCACACTAATGGATCGGATCATTTATTAATCCAGAAAGCTGTTCTATAGCTGGGATTAGGAAAGGGACACTCAATAATGTCGGTTATGTTCCGTGGTAACGCTTATTATTCACAGGTTTAAAGACACCAGGACTAGATTTTTGGGGTTATTGTTAAGCCCGATCGATCAAAAAAATATGAACGCAGTTTTTGAAGGGAATAAACAAATGGAGTTTTTGTAAGGCTATATGGACTTGAGGCTGGCACTGGCAGTTTGTCAACAAAAGGTGTCCTATGGAAGTGTATTGGGGAAGTGTCTAACCTAAAGGCACCTTCTACAAGGAGTAAGTGATTGAAATGGTTCTTAGCTTTTTTTTAAAAAAGACCCATCTGCTATGAAGAGACCAAAACAGGACATCTGTCTTCCGAAAAGTAGAAAACTTGTTACTGGTTTTTCTTCGAATGTTTTCGGTCATAAGAAGTGAATGTTCACTAAGTTTTCGCTTTCCTCACTTTACTTCCCTTTTTAAAGCTCCTATATTTCCTTTTTAGAATAAATCTGTCTTTAAAGTAATTTTCCCCAGTTTTTATTAATCTCCCAACTGTGTCATCCATCCACAAAGGCATCAGATGTATCGTCATCAGGACAATCAAGGCACTTCCTCTGCGGAGCTAATGAAATAGAAAATTGAGTTTCACCGCTTATCAATAGAACGCAGCTATACACAGTTGCGATATCCTGGCGCATGTCCTTCCTTGTAGTTTAACAAGCCTGCCGGATGGCTTCCCTGTAGAGTTCACTGCAATCGTTTCGTTCGACAAGTTGACATCCGGAAAAATGTCCTCATCATACAGTGAACTCGAGAAGGATTTTGAAAATTTTCTTAATTTCTGTGAAAAAAAAAATTTCACTCCCAGTGAGCTTCGGACTATTTGTAAGCCCCTAATGTCCAGTTGGCGATGCCGTTTTTGGAAAAGAGTTGGAATAGCCCTTTCGTTTATTGTTCTTCTTTGGTGGTCATATTGCAATGTGGAAGTGGTATCCTGGTCAACGAGTGCAGTTGGACGGTTGGTGCTAATCGAACTACTACCTTTTTGGAATTGGACTCCATTGTACAATGCCAAGTGTTTGGTGGACAAAAGTAAAAGTGACCCAGTGGCAGTACCAGGAATTGGAAAGTATGAAACCGATAAAGTGAACTGTGTCCTGTGTGAAAAATTTGGTAAGCTTGAAGCATAACGTTTTTTTATTGCAAAATGTCTGAGAAAATTTTTTTTCCAGAACAAGTTTCAACCCTTAGAAATGTAACCTACTCCGTGATCGAGCAAGCCTTTCTTGAAAAAGGTCTTCCAGTGATCATTAATGACTCCCAGCCTGCTCAATCATTGGACAAATTTCTAGAAGCAATGTTTGCAGATGAAGGTGACTTCCTAAATAGTGATCCCTGTGACGTTGAGACGAATCTTTTGCTTAAGAAGTTCTTTACAATCGGCGGAGCGCTCGATAAAATTGCGGAAACTGAAGGCGAATGGTTCCTTCAGATAAGAAACTGTCAGTTTAAGGCTGTGAAAGCGTCGAGGAAGTTCATTCGCAGATCATATTATTATCCGCTTCATTTCGAACCTTTCTACTCAAGCTGGGTGCTGATGTCGAACGTGTACTTTGGCATGGAGAAGGAACTTTATCTTCACGGACTCATTTTCGTGCAGCAGTTGAGTGGTGAAATTGGTGTTCATTTGATTCCCAAGTCGCCTTGTGACAAGCTGTGTCTGGAGGTCGATGTTACTTTGAAAGCTGGTGAGGGATTGGCGTTTTCGACAGATTTATGGATTTTCAACTATCAACATGTTGGAGCGTTTGAATCTGTTACGACTATTGTAGAAATTGATTGGCGCTACTAATTTCGAAAGCTTATCCCTAACTTCCCGCAAAAAACAATAAATTAAGTTCTTGACAATTTTAAAGGTTGAAGAACTTTAAAACATTTTAGTGTTTTTATTTCCGTTAGTTTTTAAGGATATGAAGGTAAATTTTGAAATGGAAAAATAAACCGGGAAAAGTCGGAGTCTGGCAAAATAATGTATTGTAACAGCTCAGAAGAGCTGAACCTGTCTAGTAACGATACAGATTTGGCCTAAGCTAGATCTTAAACGCTCTAGGAGTATGATAGCTCTTAACAGATGGAACATGGGTGCTGCAGTCGGTGTTATTACAGGACACTATCTGATATGCAAGCAGGTGACATAAGGCTTGGTGTCATTTCTAATGTCTTTTGCAGGAGCTGCATTGATGAGGAGGAAGACCACCTTTCACCTACTCTGCGCATGCCCCGCACTCTATAAGAACCGAAATCTTCACCTTGGAGCTTTCTTCTATTATGATCTTAGTGATCTTAGTACGACTGACCCAAAATGTCTCTTACGCTTCATAAATAGCTCGAAATAGTCCAACGAATAGGCAATTTTCCCGGATCCACGTACCACAATGGACCTACATTTTTTTACGTGAGTTGATTTTATCGAACCTGACAGCCACTTCAAACTGACTTCCAATTTCTTTGCCGATTCCGAATGGCAAATTGAGATGTCTCTTAACCAGAGCTTCCGGACTGCTATATTTCTATCCGAGCAGATGGTAGCTATCGTTTGCCAAGTCGTACCAAAAATAGTTTTCGCGACCTCCCTGAATTAAAATCATAGATTTCTTACCATGTTTTTCAACCCTACAATGAAAAGGATGGTAACTTGGGGAGCTACATAGTTGAAATTCCCTTAGAAAAAATCAGTACAAAAAACACTGGAATTCACGAAAATAAACTTACATAAAGACCACTTCTGCAGACGTGTAGAACGGCGAGGACGAACCAAATACCGCTGTCAGGCAGAACGAATCATTCAACCCGGGGGAAGACATGACCGACGAAGCATACGAACGATACCGCCCACCCGAGCTGGAGGAGGTGCAAGTAGCTGTGTCCAGGCTTAAGTGCAACAAAGCAGCCGGAGCAGACGCAGCCGAACTTTTTTAATCCGCTGGCGATGAGCTGGTTAGGAGCATGCATAAGCTCATCTGTAAGATATGGTCGGAAGAAAGCATTGTTTGCCCAATCCTGAAGAAAGGAGACCCTCTGGGTTGTGCCAACTACAGAGCCATCAGTCTTCTTAACATCGCATACAAAATCTTTTCTGCTGTGCTGTGTGAACACCTGAAGCCGTTTGTCAACAATCTGATAGGCACATATCAGTGTGGCTTTAGGCCAGGAAAGTCCACCATCGAGCAAATATTCACACGGCAGCAGATCTTGGAGAAAACCCAGGAACTTTTGAACCCATCGATTTCAAGGCCGCGTATGACAGCATCTATCGAGACGAGCTATACAGCGCAATGTCCAGTTTTGGCATCCCTGCCAAACTCGTCAGTCTGCGCAGGATGACGATGGAAAATTCACGCTGTTCCTTCAAGGTCGGCAAAGACCTCACCGACCCCTTTGATGTCAAAAAAGGATTTAGACAAGGTGACGCGCTGTCCAGCGACTTCTTTTACAACATTCTTGAGTGAATTGTGCAGAACTCCCGCGTCAAGGGGTACAATCTTTCAAAAGTCCGTTCAACTACTCGCATACGCAGACGACATTAACATAAACGGTAAAACAAAGCGTGATGCCAGTGAAGCCTTCGTGAGTATTGGGACGGAAGCGGCGAATATTGGTTTAGCAGTCAACAAGAGCAAAACCAAGTTTATGTTGTCATGAAGAAAAGACCCAACACCGACGTCTTGGACAAAACATCACCAACGGCAGCTATAACTTTGATGTAGTTAGGGACTTTGTCTACCTGGGTTCCGCTATCACTTTAGACAATGACACCAGCGCTGAAATCAAACGAAGGATAACTCTTGCCAATCGCTGTTTCTTTAGGCTAAGAAGGCAATTGAGTAGCAAAGCCCTCTCTCGAGCAACTAAAGTGTTCATGTAATCCCTCATCATCCCTCATCATCCCAGTCCTGCTCTACGGTGCAGAAGCATGGATCCTGCCAAAGGCCGATGAAAACACTTTAGGCTGCTTGGAGAGGAAAATTCTTTGGACGATTTACGGTCCCGTCTGCATAGACGGAGAGTGGAGGAGGAGATACAACATCGAACTGTACGGGCTGTACAACGACACCGACCTAGCCAAAAGAGTCAAAAGACAACGTCTACGATGGCTGGGTCATCTAGAGCGGATGGACACCAACGCCCCGGCCCGGAAAATCTTCGAATCCACACCGCAAGGGAGCAGTTGAGGGCACCGCGACTCAGGTGCACACGCAAGTGGAAGGGGACCTCAGCCCACTTCGCGTGCGAAACTGGAGACGGCTAGCTAGAGACATAGCTGGCTGGCCAAGCTTGTTGGCTGAGGCCAGGTCCACCCCGAACTGTAGCGCCACCTTAAGTAAGTAAAGGGCTGGGGAGTTTCGATTCATGAAGGATTTCATATATCTCCTCTTTAAGGAGATCCTTTTAGCCCTGTAATCATGGGAATTCTGCTGCAGTTGGCAAGACAAAACTCTCTGCCATGCATTAAGCATGATGGGTTGATCTCCCAATTTTAGGCGCTAGATTTTAAATGTCCTTTTGGTTAAATCGTAACTATGAATCAGCTCAAAGTAGCTGACTTTCCGATCCTTTTTTGAACTTAACCTAATCTTAATTTTAACCTTAACCACAACGAAAACCGCATAATACAAACCGCAAACAGAAAACCGCTAAACGCGAACTGCAAACCCCAAAACTTAAACAGCCACAATGTCAACCCAAAAAAGTTTTAAATATGGAATACGTGTATGGTAGCCATTTTTTTTTTTAAACTTTATTAACTAAAACTAATTTGAGAAAAAGTTTTTTTTCCAAAAAAATGGCGACTAAACTTAAAATTTGCAAAAAAAAAAAAACAATTGTAAATAAAGAAGGCTACTCAAAAAGACCATCTATAGAGGTTAATTTCTATAAGGTTCTATAGAGGTTATTTTCCCTCCCGCAAAGTGGTTTGTATAAGGCCTTAAAAAAGTCCAAGCTTTAAGCGAAACTAAGAAAGGCCTTATTGCGACATTTACTTAGTGTTAGGCTTCTTGTGGTATACTTAACCGAGGCTGTTATTTGTATAAAATTCCTCTTTTTGGTTTTGCCGAAATTGTGACTAGTATAAGGTTTCCTGTTGCATGTCTTATAGAGTATAAAACTTGTCTAAAGCTTCTGTTGCATCCTAATAGAGAATACTACTTATATAGGGCTTTCTCCTTATAAAGGCTATTAATTGTATAAGGCTTTCTGTTGCAGTGCCTCTTGCAGGCTTTACCAAATCTCTTACTTGTTTTACGCTTCATGTTGCAGGCTTTATAGAGGCTATGCCTTGTATAAGGCTACCTATTGCAGATTTTGAAGACTTGTATAAAGCTTCGTCGTTAAGGTTTTAAAAGGGGTTTACTTTAACAAGGTTTCCGGTTGCATGCATCATAGAAAATATCACTTGTATAGCGAATCCCCCTGCGGGTTTTATAAAGTCTACTTCTTGTATAAGGTTTCCTCCTGCAGGGTTTATAGAGTCTATTATTTGTATAAGACTTCTTTTTGCAGCCTTACAGAAGCAACCAGTTGTATAAGGCTTCCCCTTTATAAAGAATTTTAACTATATATTACCTTCTGCTGCAGTGCGTCTTGCAGTCTTTACCAAATCTGTTATTTGTTTTACGCTTCATGTCGCAGGCGTTAAATAGGCTATAACGCTACCTATTGCAGGTTTTGAAGAACATATTACTTGTATAAAGCTTCGTCTTTCAGGTTTTAAAAAGGTAATACTTTTATAAGGTTTCCAGTTGAATGAGGTTTCCCCTTTGTTGCGGTCAAAAATCGCACAACAAAGAAGCTCTTTGTCTGTCCTTTTGGTCCCCTCCTTCCTATTCGAACTTGGAAGAGGGCTTACCAAATCTACACATATCATTTCCCACGGACTAGAAATATCTTTCCTCTCAACCATCAAACCAGCCGGCTTATCATTCACAGGTTTCACACCCTGACATATCTTGCAGTTCCTAACATACTTGGTAATATCTGACCTCATCTTAGGCCAATAGTACCTAGTTCCTACTCTAGCAAAAGTTTTCCTTACTCCCATTTGACCTGCTAATGGATGGTCATGACATTCTGCTAAAACTTTAATTCTATCCTGTTTTCCTACTACTTCCTTCCATTCTTAATTATTGTCATGGACAATGACGTGACCTGCCTTAACAAATTTTTATGAAATTCCCTTATCGACCCTCCAAGCCGGAAAAGCTAATGGGTTCGACTCTATTTTCGTCATCATCTTCGTGATCCAAGGATCAGAAACCTGCTGTTGTATTTCCCCTATCACCGGAGCCCCTATCACCGTGAAAGCAAATCGGGCACAACGTGATCTTTCCCCTTCCGATGCACGATTTCGAAGTCGAACTGCTGCAACCTAATCGCCCACCTAGCTAGCCTACCGCACGGATCCTTGAGATTGCTCAACCAAATCAGTGAGTAATGATCCGTCACAACTTTAAAACGAACGCCGTCGATATACTGTCGTAACTTCTCAATAGCCCACAGAACCGCTAAGCACTCTTTCTCCGTGGTTGAAAAATTTCTCTCGTTCCTATCCAAAGGCCTACTCAAGTAACAAATTACTTTCTCCCCCTCCTCGAATGTCTGAGAGAGCACTGCTCCAATCCCAAAGTTCGATGCGTCGGTTTGCACGACAAGCTCCCGCTGAAAATCCGGACACGTTAATATCGGGGCAGTCACTAAGCACTCCTTTGCTTTCTGGAAACTCCCCTCGCACCCTTCAGACCAGACGAACCTACTTTCCTTCTTTAAAAGGTCAGTCAAAGGCTTTACCAAAACTGCAAAGTTTGGTATAAATTTCCTATACCAGGATACCGTTCCTATAAAACTCCTAACTTGTTTGATATTCTTCGGTGCGGGTATCTTTACCATACTCTCAACCTTTTCTGGATCCACATGCAACCCATTGTAATCCACAACATAACCTAAAAACTTTAGAGATGGCCTACAAAAATTGCATTTTTCCCTACTTACTATAAGTCCTGCAGCGCGTAACCGCTTAAAGACTTCCTGCAAAATCTCTACCTGTTTGTCGTAGGTACGATTATAATGTCGGCGAGGTACACGAAGACAAGAGTTTTAGATCGGCTCCCAGCACGTTGTCTATAAACATTTGCCAAGTCGCAGGAGCACTATGCAGACCAAATGGCATGCGCTTGAACTGGAACAGTCCCCGGTTAGGGACTGTGAAAGGCGTGTATTTCCTCGACTGTTCCTCCATAGGTATCTGCCAATAAGCAGATTTAATGTCCAAGGACGAAAGGTACTTTCGGACAAAGGTACTTACAGGAAATCCAGTTTTCTTCCCCTTCAGACGCAGATAAAAGATTGAATTGATGAAAATTAGGAACAAAATAGGACCTAATACGGAGCCCTGTGGTACACCAATTCAAATATACAGCGAATAACTATATGAGTTGCTTATCTTAAACCGTTGCATCCTGTCTCGGTCCACGGTATCAAAAGCCTTTTTTATATCTATAAAAAACTTTTTATTATTTAAGCTATCGTGAACATGACTTCAAAAATAAAGGAGAGCATCTTCGGTGCTTTTGCCAACTCTGAAGCCAAATTGACAGGAACTAAAGAAGAAGCCTTTGTCTAGATAGGAAATGACTCTTATTTTGACAACCTTTTCAAATATTTTGGAAAAAATGGCATTCCACAGTCTATCCAGGATGGCGGAAATGTACAATAAAGTGGTAGGATGCCTTTCTGTAACCTGATTTAGCTTCCTATAATCTACACAGAACCTATAAGAACCATCTTTCGTCTTAATCATTACTATGAGTGAAGCCCAAGAACTATCTGACTTTTCTATCACGCCATCCTTTAACATCTGTTCTAATTCCCTATCTATATGTTATTGAATCGCAGGCGAAACCGGATAATATCGCTGCTTAATTGGTTGAGAAGACGTCCAAATCCTATGCTCAACCAACTTAGTACAGCCTATGCCCTCTGGAATTTCCCTAAAAACTTGCTCAATTCGACCCCGAAATTGCTCTTCCTGGACCTCATCCTAATCCGTCCTCTCCCTAATGGACGAAATTGAAGCTACCGCAGCTTGATTTGAAAAACTCCACTGTCCTGATCGTATATCCGGGACGATTCCCGCACAGGCCCAAAAGTCGGCGCCCAAAATCAAGACATGAGGGAGTTTTGGAATCACAAGGCATTCCAGCAACACTGATTTATCCTGCACTACAAATGGTAGAGATATGCTACCTTCTACTCCAACTCCCGCACCGTCAGCTAAAATTACCCTACCTACTTTTGTTTGTTCTAATTTTACACCTATATCCTTTAAAACTTTCCATCCATCTCTACCGATGATCGTGCGCGAAGCTCCTGAATCTAATAAACCTGCAAGATTAATCCGTAAGCACTAACTCCTAAATATGGGCACACGTCATTCTCCTTTTCCTCAAACGTGAAACCTAACTGAACGCCCGACTGGTTGCCAGCAGGCAACCTATTTAAAACCGACGGAGCTCTTGTCCTGCTGACACAAGAGACCGAATCCCGTTTCCCGAGCACGTCCTACAATAACTACGAATAACCCCTAGCTGACCACAACAAAAACACCACCTAGGAGCGGAACATTCGCGTGAGAAGTCAACCTCTACCTCTCTATAGAAGCTTTCAACTGTACAAGACCTTCTGCTGCAGTGCCTTTTGCAGGCGTAACCGATGCTGTCACTTATGAAACGCTTCATGTTGCAGGCTTTGGGCTATTACTTGTATAAGCATTCCTCTTGTGGGTTTTATAGATGCTACTATTTGTACAAAAATTCCTCTTTACAGAAGCTTTTTTATCAGTCTTCGTGTGGCAGTGCCTCTTGTAGGCTTTACCAAAACGGTTACTTGATTATGCTTCATGCAGGCTTTATGGACGCTATTACTTGCAAAATGTTTCCTTTTCATGCTTTACAGAGGCTATTACTTGTGTAAGGCTTTCTATTGTAGGCTTTATAAAGGCTTTTTCTTCTATAAAAAATTGCAAACTAAAAAGATCATTTTTGGTCATAGCCCCAGTTTTATGATCGATATGTGTTTCGTTCAACGATTTTGGCACTCACAAAATCCAAAGATTCTGTCTTGAAAACGTGCAAAACTTCGTCTATAGGTAACGAATTTTTAATAGGCAAGCTACCCTATATTTTCTACGTAATGTCTTATAACAAAGGTTTTTAACCTGAATTTATAAATTGTGAATAAAAATTATTTGTGTAACTTTTAAGGCTTTCGCGGTTGTTTGATAACGTTTTGAATAATTTTCGGATAAGCCGCATTTTTATGAGAACAATTCTGAACTCACCCCGAACGTTTCGCTTCGAATTACATCGAGCATGGTCACCGGGAAGCTTTTTTGTTTAAGCAACGCCCCTAAAAATGGGCGTGCACTAACGCCCATTTCAGGGGCGTAAGAAGTCCCCCCTTATAAAACATAATCCTTCATGCTTCATTTCGCAAAAATTATGAAAAGCGGAAATAAATGCCAATTTAATAAAGTGGTTCACGAAAACGACGCTAGATGGCTTTCGTGTAGACCATTACAGATCTCCAACGATTTTAATTTTCCCGACTTGTGGCTTCTAGAAAAATATATTTGTTAAACGCAAAATATAAAAAGTTACGATACAATTCCGGTTTCTCCCAAATCCAATAAACCACGCCACACGAGATCCTCTTTATTGAAGTCAATTCATTGCCAACAATTTACGACTTTCGACATGTGAATGCTTATGCAATTTTTTCACCCATATGTCCTATAAGAGCCTCGGCTAACTTGCCATCGTTGCAGAACAAATTTATATTGTTAAGGGATTTCCTCCCGTAAGAAGCAAAAGAACCGACATCCGTTCAATTTTCATTTCCAATAAATTCCTTTGAATAACTCGTACAACCTGCAACAAGACTCCACACTCTATTGAGGCTCGGTCATTCACTCTTTGGGGGTTTACCAAATATTTTCTCATAGCCTTATTTCCGAGGATACTGAAAGTGGATAGTGTCGTCCGTCCGCTCCCTAACTGGCGAGACTGGGTAAATCCGGGAATCTTGGTGCAGCGCGCCTCTCCCTTGTCGTGATATATGTTGTCCTGGGAATTTTGTTGGAAAATATCCGCAAGCTACATGGTTGAGAGAATCAGAGGCTATCGAACCGACACCAGCAATGTAGCATGTTGCTGGATATGTCCGAAAATATTCTTGGACGAATTCCAAATGTGTCGCATAATAACTCCATCGATTCAATAGAGTATTTCGTATGGGTTTCGCTTGTCGAAAAGGACACTATACAAGTTCTAACATCAGTGGCAACGGCAAGTGGCGTGTCCAGCTTCGTTGAAAGGAAGCGACCTAAATGTTTTCCTATAAGGAAGCACTTAAATACAAACGGGGAGGTATAGTAACATTGAAGGGTTTTCTGAGGCGTCTGTAAGTATTCTTGCCTAAGTTCAATGGTCCCGATTCCTATGACCCATTTCGACCAAATGCCTCTCTTTCTGTAATAAAAGCGTTATCCCGCATCAAAGTATCCTCATTTTGTACTCCCTCGCGAGACTGCATAAGCTCATGCACATCAGACGCACACCCTCGAAATGCAGTAAATTAGATAAACTGTCTGCGAGACTGCACATTCAGTGTTATTCAATTTATTTCCTCCAGACGCACTTAACCGCTTAGAGCTCGTAAATATGATTCCAGAATGTGAGTCCTCTTGCGGCAGGGCATTCGCTATTATCTTATTTCTTTGGCTGATAAAGGGTTCGCATGCAAATGCAGTCAGAATGCAAGGTATAACCTCGCATGGAACCGAGTCTATACCATGAGATGCATCCGTGCTTGTGCGGTGGATCCAGTGCATATTCAAGGATACAACAAAGGCAGCATATTTTTATCGCATATTGTGTGGCAAGATGTAGATGGCACAAGAATAAAGAAGTCCAATATCGGGAGATCGACAGCGTCTCGTAGACAATGTTCGCTCCCCCACACAGGGATAGAGAGTCGACATAATTTGTGTGAAGTAACAGTGGACTGCTGTGGAAGCACACCTCGTCTTGCGAGCAAGGAACTGGTAGGTTACAGATTTGCTTTTCGATTTTATTTCTTATTTATTGAGGCGATTGCGTGGTCTGGATTGAGTGCTCAAGGGTAAGCAATTTTTGAGATTGACGCTATTATCGGAAATTGTTTCCTGCGTTTGTTGTTTGGCGGAAGATCTAAAAAATTCAAAAAGGTGAGGAGGAGGAGCATACACCAAGTGACTCCTGAAGGTGATAAATCTGATACAACTCCTGGCAGTGTGTCCTAGGCTGATTGTTGAAACTTTTTACCCTGTTACCAAAATAGAGCTTGGAGTAGTGATTACAATTCGATTTAAGGCAAATTAAAGCCGCAAAACTATAGTCGAGGCGCAAGAGTCAGTATTTTTGGGCGAAGCTTGTTTGCTCATCTGCACGTTAATTTCCTTAAATGTCATTACGCCCTGAAACCTATAGAGCAAGGCGGACCTTAAACGTTCTCCCAGTTGGACAAGTACTTTTCGGAACTCCAGCATCAGTTTTGATTATCTGGTAAGGCGTTCATGAAAAAATAGCAATGTTTTCTTTCTTCGCTGATGTCTGCAATCCTCGCTTATATATCTGCATGGAAAACGATGGCATAATCCGAAAAGTAAGATTTCTTCACTCGCCTAAAGCTAAATATACCAAGAGATCTTTTCTGCCCCAAACAACAGTTTCGGCTTGTTGGCTTTTTCACCTTGGAGGTTTGTCCTCCGAAGAATAAGTTCCGATTAAATACCATTAAGGGCCAGTTTTTCAGTGCGAGTTCATCCGACTTTAAGTTAAACTGAGACTAAACCCAGAAATGAGTTTTTCAGTGAACTAAGATCTGGGTTTAATCTCGGCTTAACTCACCAAATTTGGTAAGGTTATCTCGGATCATCTCTGGAGAACTGCAGTAACTTCTTTGAATGTTTTTTCTGCGTGGGATGTCAGTCGATTTGCGCGTTGCTGTGAAAAATGACATTTGAGAATATGTAACTCGAACTTCTTTTCATGGGTTTTTCTATGTGAAATGAGAGCTGGGAGAGTCAATAATTTCGAGATTCGAAGAACTCTGCACTGAGTTAACTCCAGATTCGTTTTGTTACGGGATTAACAGATCTTGGTTTAAGCCGGGCTTAACTCAGCACTGAAAAACCGGCCCTAAGTAGTCAGGGCATTCACATAAGTTGTGTTCAGCACTTCATTCTAGTGCTAGTCGATTATTTTTCATTTTATAGTCGATTATTTTTCATTTTAAGGGTTCTTATCTTAATTTTGATGGCATGAGAGGTAGCCCAGAAGGCTTTTAATATCATCTGCGATGGGTGCAGACACAAAAAGACTACGCCCGGGCATCTGCGGGGGGTCGGCGTTTTTCCTTTTGTCTCGCAGGAGAATCGATTGCAGACTTCTTGCAGGCATCCTTATCCGACACCAAGCATGTGTTAGGCTTGTGTGAAACCACCACCAGTCTTGCCTGTGGACAGGACGACGATACAGCGGAAAACTTCCTCTGTAGTTGTCCTGCTTTTGCTCGCATCGGGGGTGGATCTTTTTGGCTGACGTGTTGAGTGCCGAACACCTAAGCATTTCATCACGGAAGCTCCTTCTCATCTTTCTTCGAAAGACGGGTAAACTAAATATATAATTGTAAGATGTCTGCATGGTAATACAATGGACCAGTAGTTGCGTCTCAGTGCTCCGTCGGAAAGTAGCACCATCCAACAACAAAAAAAAACATATCATACTTGGCATGAGTGGCATGTTTGGCTTGTCTAAGACCTGGGGTGTCCTCCGAATAAGATATGCATCTTATATGTTCCGGGTTGCTTATTACTTCGTTAATTGCCGATTTAGGGGTAAGGAGTAAGGCTTAAGTTCCCTTGAAAGGGCTCTAGAAAGCCTTTTCTTCTAGCTTGTCGGCCATTCTCACTTCCACCAATAATTTCGTGACCAGGAACCCTTTGGTCTTACTGCTTGTACTTAGCTTCTCTAGCTCAAATTTCGTTTTAACGACAGTATTCCTTTGCCACCCGGGCGTAATCCAAGACGTGTGACCCGCATACGGTGGGAAGGGTTACAGGAGGCTAAATCTAATTACAAAAAGGGATTTGCACGGCACGTTTCGTAGAAGTTTGAACAAATTCCAACTGACCTTTAAAATGTAGAGGAAGGATGGCAGCTATTTTCATGGGCAGTCATTGCCTCTGCAAGAAATGTTTGTGAAGTGAAGCGGCTTGGTGAGAAAAGAACGGCTCGTGATGAGAAAAGAACTGCGTAATTTAAGACTTCTGGAGTTAAAGAAGCCATCAGAGAGAAGAAGAGAGCCTATATTGTGTGGAATCAATGTAGGAACTGTATTTCTCAAGCCCGGTACACTGAAGCGCGAAGAACTTTCGATATGGCGGTCAGAACATCCGAAGAACAGGCATGGAAAAACTTTGGCGAGAGGTTGGAGCACGATTTTAGATGCAGATCTAACAAGACATTTTGGCAGACTATTGGTCGGCTCAGAGGAAGGAAGTTGAATACCGTTCGAGGGGTTAAAAAAATACGGTACACTTCTTTCAAATGGATGTCTTACGTAGATGGAGCGAGCACTTCTCGGAGCTGCGCAATCCCCAACAGGGCACTGATGATGGCAATCCCATTGCTGACGAGCTTAGGGCCGCGATTAAGTCGCTGCCGCGATTAAGTCGCAAAAAGCGGGTAAGGCTGCTGGAATTGAAAAAATCGGGCCATAAATGCTTAAGGCACTGGGTGAAGAAGGTGTTAAATGCCTAACACGTGTCATTAAGGCGGCCTGGGATGGCGGGAAAGTACCTAGCGATTCGCAAAAAGGAGTTATAGTGCCTATTTTCAAGAAAGGGCACATAGGAGTATAGTCTTCCGGGAAAAGTATTCGCAAAGGTGTTACAAGCTCGTTCCAAAGCTGTAATTGAGCCTTTGTTGCGGGAAGAGCAATGCGGCTTTCGGCCTGGCAGAGGCACAACCTGTCAGCTTTTTACTCTGAAGGTTGTTCCTTAGAAGGCCTGAGAATTAGCCAAACCGGTCTACGTATGTTTTGTAGATTTGGAATAGGCCTATGACCGGGTTAAACTCGGGATACACTCTGGAGAGTTTTGCGTTACAGTGCACTTAGTGGGCCTCTTGTGAGAGCCATTCAGTCATTGCAGGAGAACTGCAGAAGCTGTGTTCGGATAAATGGCATCAAATCCCAACATTTGTGTGCGCGTTGGACTTCGCTGTGTTCTATCACCTCTCCTGTTTAAAGCATATGTGGACTGGATGGTGAACCGCAGTCTTGGTGGGAAATAATATTTCGAAATGGCTGGCGTCAGGATAAGCCGTCTGCTTTTCGCAGATGATTTAGCTATCCTAGCATCGTCCGAGGAGGAACTTCAGCGAGCACTGGTTGGCTTTGCGGCCCTATGTGGTGAAGCTTGGATGTAGGTAAACGTAAGCAAATGCGAAGTGATGGTTGTTTCCCGAGCTCGTGTGCAGTGTACCCTGCACATAAATAGAGTTCCATTGAAACAGGTGGAGAAGTTTAAGTATCTCGACGTCTTTTTCACGAAGATGGAAGGGGTAATATACTAAGTCATCCTCTAGGATTGGCCAAGCTGGAGCAATAGTAAAGGAACTGCGCCGGCCGGTCATCAGAAAAGCTGAGCTTAGAGTGAAAGCAAAGATCTCAGTTCTCAATTCAGTGTTCCTTCCGACCCTCATCTATGGTCATGAAATTTGGGTAATGACCAAAAAAACTAGATCGCGGGTACAGGCTGCCGAAATGATATTCCTGAGGTGCGTTGCTGGTGTAGCTCTTAGGGATAGAGTGAGAAACTTCCGTTTTTTTGTAGGAATCTTAATGTTGAGCAGCTACTTCTCCGAGTGGAACGATCAATTCTTCGATGGTTCGCACACGTTGTTCGCATGCCCCCGACAGACTTCCTAGACAGGTTTTGTTAGCCGAGATACGAGCGCCTCGCTCACCTCGGAAAGAAATAGGTGGTGGGATCAGGTAAAAAAACAACTTCGAGACCCGTCTGGGGATCGCGCTTGTGTGGTTTGAGTTGGTGGCGGAGAATCGGAAACGATGGAAGGACCATGAAGCCGCTCTACCTTCGCGACCCTTCTAAGGATAAGCGGTCACCGAAAGTGATGATTATGACCTCCGACTTGATTGCTCCTCAGCATTAATGATCTAACAACGTTTTGAATTTCTGTAGTCGGATACATAATATCTTTGCTATTAATTGAATTGGGAGAGATTAATGCTTTCTTTGTTCGTTTGCCTATTTGGAACAAGCCAACTCAAAATTGTATTTGAAACTGATGCCCCAATGCAGTTGCTCGAGCTCCCATTGTTTGCCACCTGTTTCTCTGAAAGCAAGAACGCCCTAGGAATCATCTATAGAACTGCACTTATTCGTCCTTTCATGTCGCCCATCAAGATTAACCTACCGGGCAAAAAAAAACTAGAAACTGAAATTCTTTTGCCTTCTTTAAAGAAATATCAGGCCATAATCCGGGCCTTCTGAAGCCGGGATTCCTTCCAATCCGTTAAAATTGGTTAAGGTTGATCATCCCATTCAAGTTTATTCCTCTCATATTCGTTAAAAGTCTTCACGTTCAAAGCAGATTTCTTTTTTATTGCTAGCCGTCAAGTCTTGTTCTGAAGAAAGATGAACGTACCTCCCCGCCAATCCACACCGAATTCAAAAAGGCATATGTACAATGATAGAACCCAAACTGCATCCCTCATAAATGCATTTAACTTTAATTGCACCACCCAAGATCTGTAAAAAATGGCGTCAAAGCCACGATTTTTTTAATTTAATTTTTTAATTTCGTCTTAAATTTTGTTCTCTACAGGTGAATGCTGCAAAAAAACCTCACCTCTTCTAACTTAAATTGAGCCTATTTTAGATTTTTTTTCAAAAGACCAATTTAGAAAAAATTTAAAAAAAAACACGAAAAAAAGTACTTGTCAATTGCCCAAATCTCCCTTAATTAAGGTTTCTTTTGATCAGGCAGCAATGCAGAAAAATTAAAACTTAAAAAAAAAAAAAAAAAAAAAAAAATTAAAAAAAAAACAAAAAGTAATTTTGTATGAAGTAGTATCTACACCTCCTCTCACTTTAATTGAGCCACCTTTAGAATTTTGAAAAAAAGCCAAATTAAAAATAAATCTAAAAGTACTTTTAGTACTATTTTGTTCAACCGACCAAATCTCCCTTATTCGAAATTTTTTTTTGATCTGGCTGCAATGCGGAAAAATTGCACTTTCTCTAACCTACATTAAGCCACCTTTATAATTTTGAAAATATCTAAATTAAAAAAAAAATCAAAAAGTACTTTAAGTACTATTTTGTTCAACCGACCAAATCTCCCTTATTTAAAAATTTTTTTGATCAGGCAGCAATGAAGAAAAATTTCACTTTCTCTAACCTAAATTGAGCCACATTTAAAAAAACCCCCTTCGGGTAGGGGTTAGAATATACCCGAGGTAAGGCATGCCTGTCGTAAGAGGCGACTAAAATCCACCCTCCGTATGCCGAGCGCGTAGCGCATACAAACTATGCAATGGACAAAACAAAAGATTTTATTACCCCAGGTGGCAATCCAGTTTCACTGGCAAATCCACCCTCTTCGGAGGTAGGCTCTACGGATTCTGGGGAGAGCCATTTATTGCTTATAAATCCCTTTTTGAAAAAATCAAGGGTGCCTCGATCTCCACCAGCTGGATCGAAGGTCTCCGGGAAAGGAAGTCCGCCGGTTAATCAGGACTCAGCGAAAATTAAATGCTTTGAAGCGGAAAACAACGAACTCCGTGCTAAGCTTAATGAAATGGAACGTCTCTACCATGAGCTTAAAAGCGAAGTAGATTCCTTACGTAAAGAAAATGAAGCCTTAAGGAACCCCCGTGGTACTATAGTATGCGAGGAAACGCCGAAACGTCAATGTGAATACCAGACGGACGAGGAAGAACTTGCACGCGAAACGAATCCGGTCTTTAGGAAAAGGCTTACCAAGAAACGAAAGGCCGGTTCTTCACCCGAAGTAGAAACCGTGCAGCAAAAAGAAGAAACACCAGTCGTATCAAACAAAGCGACAGGAATACCCCAAGAAAAAAACCGCCGACCACCTGCAATAAATGTCGTTGGGATCGCGGACTACGGAAAGTTGCGAAACATCCTTAAAAATACTCTTGGGACGAAATATAACTTAACATCTCTTCGAAACAACGTATGGAAAGTTAACGTCGATGACTCTGATGCCTATCGGTCACTGTCACAAAAGTTAAATTTAGAGAAAATCCAATGGTTTACTTATGAAAATCACCTCGAAAAGCCGCTGCGGGTTATAGCGAGGGGACTACACCCATCCTGTACCAAGGACGAAATAATACAAGACGTTCAAGCCCAAGGCTTTAAAATTCTTGACGCCGTGAACATAATAAAGAAAGAGAAGCAACGTACGGACGAAGGCAAAGATTCCGCTGTTGTCCGACGCGGCCTGCAAATTTTTATGCTTTCTTTTGATAGAACTGAAAATATTAACGAAATCTACAAAATTAAATCAATCCTTAACATCAAGGTAAAAATCGAGCCCAAGCGGAAGGGCAACAGGCTAGTTCCCCAATGTAAGCGCTGCCAGGGTTTCCGACATACGCAAGCGTACTGCCAGAAAAAGCCGCGATGCGTAAAATGCGCCGGCGAACATCTCTCGACGGATTGCAATGTCAGCAGTCAGGCCCCCGCGGTTTGTGCCAATTGTAGGGGAAGTCACCCAGCGAGCTACCGAGGTTGCGAAATTGCCATTGAGTTGCAAAAACGACATGAAGCTCCGAAGAAAAATACTGAAAATAAGGGCCCAAGCCTAAAACCTCCTAAAGTAGATAAGCCAAAAACCCCTAAGTCGACAAGGGATAAGGGTTTGATTAAAGGCAAAATTCAAAACGCACAAGAAAACGTCGCTGGTCCCAGTTCCCACCGGAGTCAAAAGGGAGAATCCACACTTGTTGGTCCAAGATCGTACGATCGGTCTCTCAATTTCTAGGCATGATTTTAGAAAAGTTTGAGCAACAGGCGAAACTTAATCAAGTTATATTCAACAAATTGAGCGAGCTCGAGTTTAAACCTCGAAAAACATTTAATAAATATCATGAATATGGGAAAGTCAATCAAAATAATTACATGGAATGCAAACGGCCTTTTGCGAAAAATTGACGAACTAGAAGTATTCCTACGGAAGAATAATGTAGACATATGCCTGATTTCGGAAACCCACTTTAAAAAGGGTTCAGCACGCAAAATAAAAGGTTACATTGACTATCACGCGCATCATCCTTCAGAAAATTCGAGAGGTGGATCCTCTCTCTACATTAAAGACTGCATAAAGCACTCCAAAAACGAAGAAATAGAACTTGACTCTATGCAAATAACCTCAGTCTCAGTAAAATTAAGTCACATAAATTACAACATCGCGACGAGCTACTTTCCTCCGCAGTATCGGCTGGCAGATGAAGATCTTGCTCTGCTCTTTGATTCACTTGGGTCAAACTTTATCATCGGCGGGGACTTTAACGCGAAAAATACTTTTTGGGGCTCACGGTGCAATTCAACAAGAGGCAGAGCCCTCTTTAAAGCAAGTACAAAACGCGGCGTGATCTTCGTATCGACGGGAAAGCCAACATATTGGCCAACCGACAGAAATAAAATACCTGATCTCGTCGACTTCTTTATCGCCAAGGGGGTACCTCGTTACCTTACGAACGTAGAAGAACGCTTTGATCTCTGTTCAGATCACTCGGCAGTTCTTTTGAAAATCGGCGGAAGCCTAGCGAAAAAGAATAGAGCGCCTAGATTAACTAACAACAAACCCGACTGGGACGGCTTCAGAAAATACTGCAAAGAAAACATAGCTTTAAATGTACCGCTCAAAACGCCACTTGAAATAGAAGAAGAATTAGATAAACTCGTGAGAGTTGTTCAGAGCGCTGCGTGGAATAACACTTCTTTTCGGAGGTCCGAATTATCGAACAGCGGAACAATATATCCGCGAGAAATAGAAGAGCTAATATGCGAAAAGAGGAGAGCGCGCAAGAGATGGCAACGTTCGCGAGCACCCCCGGATAAGAAAATCTTGAACCACCTTTCTAACAAACTGAAGCACGAACTTCAAGATTTTAAAAGTCGTGAGACTACTGCTTACCTCGAAAGTTTGACTGCCGATAAAGGTTCGAACTACTCTCTTTGGAAAGCAGTCAAGTCCGTTAAGAAGCCTATAGCACACTCTGCGCCAATAAGAAAAGCCAACGGCGAATGGGCAAGAGAAGACAAAGAAAAAGCGGATTTATTTGCAGATTACCTAGAAGAAACATTCAAACCGTTTGACGGGGAACCGTTGGTCGAGGAGCTCAATCCTTATGCGGTACAAGATAATTATAGAATAAAAACCGTGTCATTGGCTGAACTTCGTCAAACGATAAATAATCTGAAAAACAACAAAGCCCCTGGCTACGACTTAATTACTAGCGAAATTCTAAAGGAGCTACCGAAAAAAGCTTTGGTCAAGCTACTCTATATCATTAACGCTTCCATGAGAGTTTTATACGTTCCAAGGCAATGGAAAGTGGCCGAGGTCATAATGGTTCCGAAACCAGGAAAATGTCCGAACGACAAAAAGTCATACAGACCTATTTCGCTACTGCCGATAATAGCTAAGGTGTTCGAGAAACTGTTGCTTAAAAGGTTGCAACCAATCATTGAAGAAAGACGATTGATTCCGGATCACCAATTCGGATTTAGAAAAAAACATTCAACAATCGACCAGGTCTATCGTATAACACACGAAATCGAAAAAGCTCTGGAAGCGAAAAAGATATGTACTAGCGCTTTTCTCGAAGTATCGCAAGCCTTCGACAAGGTGTGGCACGAAGGCCTGAAGTACAAATTAAGGCTTTGCTTACCAGAAAAACTCTATAGAATCTTAGAGTCTTACCTTAAAGACAGAATCTTTCGCGTAAGGTACGAAAATGAGTACTCAAAATTCAAAGAGATAAATGCCGGTGTCCCGCAAGGAAGCGTTCTCGGCCCAATATTATTTTTGCTCTATACAAGAGACATACCCCACGATGAGGGAACAATTTTAGCTACGTTCGCAGACGACACTGCTATTCTCGCTATTGATACGACAGTTGAATTATCAACAGGGAAACTCCAGCGCGCTTTAGACAAAATATGCGACTGGACGAAAAGCTGGCGAGTCGTCCTTAACGAGACTAAGTCAACGCATGTTAACTTTACTTATAAAAAGATAAACAACAAACCTTTATTCATTAACTCGGTACAAATCCCGTACTCAAATGAAGCGAAATATCTAGGAATGACTCTAGACGCAAAACTAAAATGGAAGCCGCACGTTAAAAAGAAACGCGACGAGCTCGAAATCAAGTTAAGAGAAATGAATTGGCTTATCGGAAGATTTTCGAAACTAAGCATACATAACAAACTGCTTTTGTATAAGCAAGTGCTAAAACCATCTTGGACGTACGGTATACAACTCTGGGGTTGTACTAAACCAAGCAATATATCTATATTAGAAACTTTTCAAAATAAGACACTCAGAGCAATCGTCAATGCTCCATGGTATATAAGAAATAGCGATCTACACCGAGATCTAGGAATCGCAACCGTGTCTGACGAGGTAACAAACTTTGCTCGCAAACTTAGTACTCGTCTTCGCGGACACTGCAACAATGAAATTATCCGAACTTTGGATCAGACAAATCTTACGCGCCGACTACAACGAATGAGACCGTTAGATCTAGCAGCATAAGATGAAACCGCATAAATTGACGGTATTGTAGGTGCCTTCGTTGGAAGGCAGCCTGCCACACGCGATTATTACAGAAGCTTGAACTACTTGTTAAGGAAACTTAGTCGTAGTCTGACGGAAAATGGGAGGTTTTTTAGTGAGTAAGAATCTCACACTACTATGAGCACGCGCGGCCGGTCCTCGTAGTGCCTATAAAGGTTTTTCCTACCCACGGAAAAAAAAAAAAAAAAAAAAAAAAAAAAAAAAAAAAAAAAAATTAAAAAAAAAAAACGACAATTTAAAAAAAAAATCAAAAAGTACTTTTGCATGTAGTGGGTACTATTTTGTTCAACCGACAAAATCTCCCTTATTTAACAACTTTTTTATCTGCAATGTTGTATTTCACCCACTTATTTCCAAACTTTTTCCTCACCTCTAATTGCATTCTCATTCTTCACATACGACAATGTCAAAACACACACAAAAACCCAAGATATCGTCAAAAAGTTTTCACATCCTTCATGTTCCACTCCCAAGTTTTTATTGCAAGCCGAGAAAATTGATTCCACAGAAAAAACACGCAAACATCAGCGAAAAAGAAAAACAATCGCCAGACAAAAACCATAATAAAACTCAGTATACACAATGACACCACTATACACATTGACACCGGAAATGACGTAAATCTACCATTGACCCAGTGCTCCATATTATTGTGTGGTGCGGCGACGACAACAGCGAGCGGCAGAGCACTCTGCCACCCCATCTGGAATCGATTCGGGAGCACTTTGACAAACATTACCGCCGACTGAAAGAACAGCCAAGTAAAACATGGAAAAAATGTTGTTTTGTTCTCCACAATGGTGGTACCTTGAATGGCCATAAATATTCGAAGCAAACAAGGACTTTTTGGCTTCCAAAGTTGCAAAAGGATAAAGTCGCAAACGATCAAAAAAGACTCCGCTGCGATTAAAGTTAAAAATTCGATGCAATCCTGTCGGATGGTAGATTGTGTTTTTTTTTTTTTGTACATTTTCCGGTCTCTACTATAATAGATTTACTGGAACTTTTAGGATTTTCATGGCAAAACATGGATGGCGCCAGACAGTCAGGAGGCGGGCGAAATCAACCAAAAATTGGAGCAAACACTCATACATATGTGCCAGAGAGTAGCGCACATAAACCCAGGATGGATTCGAAAGGATTTCGTTGTTGGTTGGAGGCACTTTATTTGTCCTTTTGCTGCTGTGCACACTGGAACGGATAAAACTGATTGAAACATATATTCGCCAATGGATGTTGTTTAAGGATTATGCTTTTGGTTAACAGCGGCGACTGGTTATGAAAGGCTGAATGGACTTTTTGGTGCGGTTTTCTGGGCTGTTTTTATGTTTTCCTTACAAATTTTCATCAATAAATGTTTTATGTTGAGTCGTAGGGAAATTTGATGGTCCCTGTTTGGGTATTTAAAGTTTTATCATTCAAAGGATACGGCGTACATATGGAAATTTCGTTATCCTTTTTCCACAAAGTTGGGTTGGTATACCCACATTAATAATCAGAAATAAGAAGGGATCGACTGCTAGCTGGCTCAAGGCTATTCCGTTTAGCGATTGTTTGAATTGGAAAAATTTCAATATTGAAATAGTTCAGTGAGTTGGCAAACGGAAGTTGCCTTAAGGACTCGTGAGATATTTTTTCATAGCATGATGGGCCTCTGCAAAGATGAGTTGTACCGTTTCTACAATGCAGAGATAGGTACCTCCATACTTTGTACTGATCTTAAATTGTATTCTGAGTTCATACCATCGGAATAGGTACCATGGAGCTCTAGGAAGCGGACGGCATCCTCAAAGGCATTCATCATAATCATTTTTGGCCGCAAATACAAAATTACCCTCATCCTGCATAGGCATCAGCCATAGTGGGTACGTCAGCCCACAACCTGTGCATTAAACAATTACAGTGGCGAACGCCAAGAGTACGACTGATTCCGAACGAAGGTGTTTCCCCTGGCCTCTTGAAGAACTGGTCGCTCGCCTTCAATTATGCAAATTATAGATAATTTCGATTTGATCACCGTTCAGTCCGCCTGCTGCCGACACAAATCCAAGGCACATGATCTAATTCGACTGCGGTTTGTTGCGCGGATGTCTGTCGGTCAACAACGCCACAATAGTACGTCGAGAGTTCCGCCAACACTGCACAAGAACTGCAACATTGGACTCGTGATGCGGTAGTAATGAAAATAGAAATGTTTCATGTTGCAATGACTGATGGAGGTCTGTAAAGTTAAGATTTAACGGTGCAGACAATCAGAGGAAAGACACAGGACATTTAATCTGGAAACTAGTTCAGTGATACGATTTTATAGTTTCACAATGTTTAGCTTCGGCTTCAACGTTTCGTTGAGCAATCGTAAACAGAAAATGTAATGTTACGTAATGTCAGTGCAAAGCTATGCTGGCTCATCCCTTGCAAAGCTTTATCAGGCCGGTGGTGAGCAAGAGCAATCCATTTCTTGCTACATCAAACAGATTGACAAAACAGATTGAAAAAGGACAAGCTCTTCTTATGGACCCCCACTTTCCTGACAGCAAAGCAGAGACAAGGTGTGGAAGTAAACCAAAACAGGGTTCAATTTACTGTACCCGAGGAAGTTGTCACTCCTAAAAGGATGTCCAAAGTACTTTGTCCAATTAGCGAGGACAATAAAAAGGAACTTCGCTTTTCCAACCTTTGATTGCTAACTCTCCAAGTAAGTCGCCTTTGGTAATGAGATACTCAAAGTATATTTCTCCAGGCTCCGGCCTATAACAGTTTAAAAATCAACGCCCCAACGACCATTCTCCTAAACCCTATAAAGTTCGCAATAAAATGGCATTGCCCTTATTTGGCCTACATCCAGGTCTATGCACACAAGACCCAAGGCTGATGCCACTTGTTTCGAAATGAAATTGTGCAAAAGAACGATGCCCTATAAATTGCCTAATCCCCGCCATTACTTCGGGAATTACGTCGGGAAGGCTTATGTTGTCTCCCGCGGAAAAACAGAGCTCGTTGAATGTTTTCGGAGTTTTCGCGCGCCAAAATCCCCCCACTCTGTGGTAGGTACTTCGCCAGGACAATGTCAAGCAGTTCATTCCACCCGCAAGGAGTATCTACCCCGAAAAATTTGCCAGCTTCAAGTATTTTTCTTATTCCTTCTTGTTTTGGTTATTACCACCACCCAGCTATTCACAATAGGAGATGAATGCTCGAAGCGCGCATTTAGGAGCCCACACACAGCCAACAAACAATCAACCAAGTATCCTAGCAGCATCCTGGCGCGAAGAGCGCTTAATGAACACTCTGTTTTGTGCGCTCGTAATGAACATACCGGAGAGCTCTGCATTATTGCTTACGAAGAGTTCTAAAACCAGGGATTAAGGATTACTGTGCCATTTGGTTGTGTTTTATTCAAGAGGTGCCAACCATAATGCAAGCCTATACTAAGTCACAGGTTGGGGGGTGGTTGGGTTTGTGTCGGAACGAACTCTTGCCGAGTGGTTTATGGGGTATTTAAATTTTCCCCGGGCAAAAAGTTGCACCACTAGGACATTTTTGCTTAAGTCCTTCTCGCGGAATGTCTTATTAATATTGTTATTGGCAGGCGGCGCGATGGCGGGGTGGTAAAGTAAAAAGTCTCAATATCGTTGTCAGTTTTGAAGGGGAAATTTTGATGACGGCAAGCATTTCGATAAGTTTACGCTATAATCGTTAAAAGGAACTGGGACGTTCTCGAGAAGAATCTGCTTGGGAATATTATTGCTAAATATTGCTGAAACTGGGAGTATCTCCGAGGGGGATATAGCAATTAAATGAACTTCTTTGTAAGTGTTGAGTGCGGGAGGAGTGGATGGATTAGTTTTTTATTGACATGGAAATTCGACGTAAGAAAGCTAAGGAAGATATGGGTAATAAGGACATTGTCCTTCAAACTATGTCTTTGTTGCAATACAGGGTGTGATATATGTGGAAAAGACTTATACTCCAGGAAAAACATAATGAAAATCGGGCTCAAAAAATTTAAAAATGTACAAATTAAGTTTTTTTTTTTATTCCCTTGGCTTTTTTTGGGCGGTGAATTCGAATCTGAAGAGTTCCGAGAGATATTCGCCAAAAAATAAAAGAAATTGCAAATATGGAAGACATTCACCTGCAGCTGCAACTCGTTCACAGACATAGCGGTTCAGGGTTAGCTGATGTCAAGATACAGCCTGTACCTGTTGGAAATCACTTCGCACGGCATGAAGTCATTGTAACAACTTTTCCAGACTTATTATGGCTTTACAGAAAATCATAGGACTTACCTAACGTTTGGGGATGGAACGGCCTTATGGAGAAAGTAACAAGGATTTCTGCTATATGAAACAACCTTTGTAAGCTATAAGCCTTTCATTTGTGCATCACACAGTGTGCTCTGCGAGCACATTACCTTGCTCACAGAGCTTTGACTAACTTGATTAGTGAGAGATGGCCGACATTCACCTAAGTGCAGAGGAGCATCTGAGTGGAGACAGAAAAGAAGTGCCCTTCACAGACCAGACCAAACTATAGTGGAATTATGTTACATATTGAATGTCACGTTTTTGAAGTCAGATTTCTGACGCCAGATTTTTCATGTTAGATTTTTCGTGTCGGACTTTTAATGTCATATTTCCGGTGCCAGATTTTTCATGTCAAATTTTTTTTTTCTCAGATTTTTTCTGTCAATTTGCCATGTCGATTTTTTTGTTCCAAATTATTGGTTTAAAAATAAAATTAGATGCTCGCTTATGTTAAACGTGTTTTTGTTTGTATTTTAATATTTTTCATAAATATTTTGTGTTTGGTTTTTCTTGTCAATTTGTAACGTAAATTTTTTTGTGTCAGATTTTTCTTTTCTTCAGATTTTTAATGTCATATTTTTCACGTAAGATTTTTCATGTCAGGTTTCTTGTGTCTGT
This sequence comes from Neoascia interrupta, assembly GCA_947623515.1. NCBI lineage: Eukaryota > Metazoa > Arthropoda > Insecta > Diptera > Syrphidae > Neoascia > Neoascia interrupta. The sequence goes on along the minus strand of OX392462.1, from coordinate 18,873,646 downwards.
TTTTTCATGTCAGATTTTTTAAGGTCAGATCTTTCTATTTTTCATCTCTTGACAGAATTTTCATGTAAAATTTTGTATGTCAAATTTTTGTATGTCAAAGATTATTCGTGTCAGATTTTTCATTTACGATTTTTCATGTAAAATTTTTTGTGTCAGATTTTTCTTTTCAAATTGTCATGTCAAATTTTTTGTGCCTGATTTTTAATCTCACATTTTTCACGTGAGATTTTTCATGTCAGGTTTCTTGTGTCCGATTTATCATGTACGATTTTTTAAGGTCAGATTTTCTATGTCAAACTTTTCATTGCAGATTTTCTATGTCTTGTCAGACTTTTCATGTCAAATTTTGTATGAAAAATTTTTCATTTCAGACTCTATGTGGCAGATTTTTTGTGTCAGATTTTTTATGATAGAAACTTCACGTAAAACTTTTTATGTCGGATTTTTCAACTCAAATTTTTTGAGTCTGATTTTTCATGTCAGATTTTTCACGTCACATCTATTGAGTCAAATTTTTCATGTGAAATTTTTCTTTTCATCAGATTTTTAATGTCACATTTTTCACGTAAAATTTTTCATTTCAATTTGCCATGCCAGTTTTTTGGATGGATTGTGTCTGATTGGATGGATTTTTTGTGTCTGATTTTTCTTTTCAATTTGTCACGTCAAATTTTCTGTGTCAGATTTTTCATGGCACATTTTTCGTGCCAGACATTTCATGTTAGATTTTTCTCTTCGTCAGATTTTTAATGTCACTTTTTTCACGTAAGAGTTTTCGTGTCAGGTTTTTCGTGTCAGCTTTTCAGATTTCTTAAAGTCACACCTTTCGTGGCAGAATTTTCATGGCTGATTTTCCATGTCAAATTTTTCTTTGTCAGATTTTTCATTTTTTTTGTGCTACATTTTTCATGTTAAATATTTCGTGTCAGATTTTTCTTTTCGTCGAATTTTTAGTGTCACATTTTTCACGGAAAAGTTTTCGTGTCAGAATTTTCATGGCTGATTTTTCATGTCTTGTTAGACTTTTCATGTCAAATGTTGTGTGTTAAATTTTTAATTTCATATATTTTGGCCACATTTTTCATGTGAGAAATTTCGTGTCAAATTTTTCTGTCAGATTTTTCGAGTCTGATTTTTCATGTCATATTTTTCAAGTCAGATTTTTTATGTCAAACTTTTTATGTCAGATTTTTTCTTTTAGATCTTTCATGTCAGATTTCTTATGTAAGAATTTTTCATGTCAGATTTTTCGAGTCTGATTTTTCATGTAAAATTTTCCACGTAACATAATTGATGGCAGATTTTTCATGTCAGATTTATCATTGTCAGAGTTTTCATGACAGGTTTTTATGTCAGATTCTACGTGACAGATTTTTCATATATGTCAGACTTTTCATGTCAGATTTGCCAAGTCAGATTTTTCATGTCACATAATCTTATATTTATATTGATTATGTGACATGAAAAATGTTTCTTATATTTACTTAAATTTAAACGCTTGTTTATATTTACTTATACTTTATAAAGCCATTTAACTGTCTCGAAATAAACTTATCCTTCACTGTGTGCACACACTTGATGTCACATTGAAACACGAAAAAAACTACAAATGCCACGTTAAAACTGGGGTGGAATCGGCTAAGGTGATCTATGATTTTCACATTTTGTGACAGTCAATGTGATCAAACAAAAAAATCCGTCTGCGTAAGGTGATCACATAAATATTGTTCCGAATCGTTGCTTTATTGAGGCTTGTGATGTAAGAAAACCTTTTTTTCTTAATGCCGAAGAAGGAAAGCCTTAGAAAGTCAGCCTAAGTGTAGGCATAAACACTAACTAGCCAGAAAGTTTTAAAGCGGGTCCAGCTGATTTTGACGCTGATTGATCGAGAGCTGTCACAAGAAAATTGTGATGATCACAGTTTTTACGCGTTCATCTGCGTATGAGATTTGTGACACCGCTTATCGTTATCACAGATGACCTTAGCCGTTTCCACCCCTGCTTTTCTTCACAGAATTTTCAAAAAGCCAGTTTTTCTGGGATGCTTTGAGAAAATAAGGCACCCATTTAAAATTTCTCTATAGTGAGGGTCGTCACTGTCAGTGAAGAATTCTCAACTATACATGCTAAAGTGCCTGTTTTCATTTGGTTGATCCTAACCTGAAGTGTCAGAATTACTATGGTGAGGGGAAGCACCAGTGTGGTGACCACCGTTCAACCTCCATTTTATTTTGAGAAATAAAATTTGGGTTAGGTTAGGATCAACCAAATAAAAACAGGCACAAAGGCTTTCGGAATTTAAGCACACTTCCTTCTTACTGTCCAATGTTTGAGTAAGCATCAAATCCTATACATCAACCACTCATTCTGTACATAAACCATTCAGCTGTGCTGAGTTGCTGGGGCTAGAGGTTGCGGCATTTACTAAAAGCTGACCCGGTAATACAGTGTGGCGGAAGTGAAATGTTTAATTGGTAGTGTAGTACGGATCCGGTTCTGTTATGCACTAAAATTGTTGGTGGTAGACCAATTTCAGCCGTAGTTAAAAGTTCTTTTCGCCCACAATAAAAATGCATTTCGCATAACAGCTTTTCATAGCAATTAGCAGGTATTTATGCACTCATCTCTTATTAAGTGAAAGGATGACCAGCTTGTAGAATTTTATTCGTCCTGTTTAAACAATTGCTTCATCAAAAAACAAACTAATTTCTTAAAGTGATTTAATTGACTTCCTAATCGGTTCCTGGTCAGCACATCAATGTCACAAGCACTCAATGTTTAGACAAACTCTTGTGGACTTGTGGTTGATGTGGGGTCATCACATTCACTTACCAACTCTCGTCAGGAATCATGATGAGACCACAAGAAACTCACATCTCTGATGGTGTCCCATACACAACTTTCCAAACCAACCGATCCAAGTCAATCGTTTCCGGTGCAATCGACAGGAAGATAAATGGAAATTTGTCGAAATTAATTGTCCTTAAAATGCTTCGGTTTCCTGATTTCTAATAGAAAGGACTATTCAGAACCAGCATCGGATTTGGGTTATCTCCTCGCGAGAAGGATCATTACACCGCCCCCTCCCAGGTGCCCCTTATACTAACCTACATTTGTCTTCGACATCTCGAGTGTAAGTAATTAGTAACTGATATTTGACCTCAATTCCAGGAGAAATAAAAACAGGAAACGGATGCCACCACCCCGAAGCTAGGCTATAGGTGAACTCCAATCGATTTGAAAACTATTCCGAATCAGAGAGTATTGTTGGTATGTTGTACAACTATTTGGTATGTGTGTATAGGAATTTGCACACATAGATTGAATTTTGCTGATGGTCTTGTAACTGAATCAATATGAATGGAAAAAACAAGTTGCCGGGTTCATTTGGGAAAAAGGACGAACTAAAGTTTTGTGAATGAAGCGCGCTGCAATCAGAATTGGTGCTCTCGTTGAAATTCGTTATTTTTTTTCTTTTTTGTTGCTACTTAATTGGAAATTTAATTAGTTTGCGGGATGTAGAATCAGGAAAGGGGTTTTTAGCAGGAAGTCGTTTTTTTTCTTTAAGGATATCGAGTTCTATTCTGTTTGTGGATGCCGTGAGCAAATAATAGCTAAACATAACAATTAGTACTGTTGCCTTAGTGTTGCAGGTTTTTTTGTAGAGTGTTGGTTGGTTTTAATTCGGTGTTGGTTTTATTTACACAGAGGTTTTGAGGTTGACTAAAGGAACGAACCATCTCAAGTGACAGAGTGACGCAAAACTTGGCTTTAGAATCAGTGTTAAGACTGTATTCTAACAGAGTGAATGTAGGTACTAATATTTGAACCCCACATGTCGTCGGAAAAAACGAGAGGCGCAACAGAACGTTTTTTTCATTTTCAAAAGTCAGAGATAGAAATCGAACACAGATTATCGAACCCTACCCACGTCATGTCGTCGTAGGATAAATCAGATGCTGGATTTGCAGCTTTTCGTGACATCTCTTACGGTAATATAAAATTCTACTAAGTTGGGAAGACTGCCCACACTCGGTAAAAAGACGATGCAGGTGATTGAGGAGAAGTACCCCGAAGAACCAGTATTCAAGTTTCTCATTTGTTAATCATATGTGTTGTGGCACCACTGCATTCGTGTTGATGCAAACGGCGCAGAGTCATAAGTCCTTGGGCCAAAAGTCAGTTTATGGACTTTTAACCCACTCAAAGGGGCCAAAGGTTCAAAAAAAAATGTCTGTGGACTACTGACCCATCGATTCGGGTCTTATGGCTCACTACACTTTACAACACAGGAAATTATGTATGGGGGGGGGGGGGGGGGTGTGACGCCCTCTGCAACCCCCCTGCCTTTCTTTTTTTACCTTTGCTTTGCTACGAAAATATGATGTTCCCTTCAAAAATGATTCTGGACTTATGACCCATTTCCCTAAAAAGATTGTGGATTTATGACCAAAAATATTGTCGAGCTTTGTCCCACATAGGTGGGTTATAAGATCAGAAATTGTTTTCTGAACTTATAACCAACCCAAGTGGGTCACAAGTCCATTATGGATCTTAGCCCATGGACTTAAGACCCTTCGCCGACCCAAACGTCCTGGCTTCATAACAATAGCTGCTTCACCAAAAGGACAGCAACTCTGGCGAACTAGCGAACGCAGTGACTAGTGGGAATATTATTCTCGAAAGTGTTTTTGGTGGCTGATATATTTGCGACGCACGGTGGCTTCATAGGACTAAGTACCGCCCACAGACACGCCCACTACAGGCCTGTATGTGCGACCATCTCTAATTTTAAAAAATACTTTTTCCAAATTTTAGCTGCGTTACAATGGCGCTAGCGCATTCATTTTTGGTTTGTAACATTGCCTTCTAATTGTCTTTAAAGTAGCCAAAAAATTTTAGCGTTTTCATTGACCACGCCCACTTTTTAAGAGATTGACTGTTTTTCAATACTTTTGAGAAAATGACTGTTTTTTTATTAATTTATATGAAATTTGACAAAAAAATTTATTACAAAAGTTGTAGATATAAGCATTTTCTAACTTTTATTTATATATTATATGTGCTCCCGCCCACTTTTGTGGGCGTGGCGTTCGAAAAAAGTGATTTTTTTTTGTTAAAAAGGCGGAGTTTTAGACCGAAATGCATGCAACCACCTAGTATAAAGCATTCAACAGTTATATTTTTATATCCAGCCCACTTTTTGGAGGCGTGGCAGTTTTTTTTTGGTATGGTCGGGTATTTTGTAATCCTTCGTAGATGGATTGAAGATTTGGCATACGCACTGTTGCACTTTCTCACTTGTTTTTTACTAGGAAATTTTAACATATACGACTGTATACTTGAATTTTTATGTCTGAGTCTATGCTTTGCCCCTTCCCCTGGAAAATTGCGCGGGCTCCTATCTTTCGATACAAAAACTCGTCAGTATTGGAGGCGTCCGACTAGAGGAGAAATTACAACCAGGAAAGCGCTGTACGAAGAATTATGAGGGTATGTAAGTTATGGGTAAGCTAAATTGACTTGATAGCATCGAGTGTAGATGGACCACAACGCTTCAGCTAATAGAGTCTTCGAATTTAAGCTCCCGGGTTCAAGAATACCAGAAAAACTGAACTTCAACTGGGAAAAAGCTTATGCCCAGGATCTTAATGGATGAAAGGCCAAGTAACAAGTAACACACTGTGGCCCTACTAATGACCCTAATAATGAAGTAAGTAAACTAATACATGATTTCCATGTCTGAAGCATGTCACCATTCTAAAGGATATCACTCAAGTTTCTGAGAATAAGAGCATCACGAAGAGTTCTTCTCTGATAATGAGGAAGCTCTCAGTTTGATAGTGTTCTTGTTTCGGGCTCAATTGTCAGTTGTCTTTATTTTGTTTTGTTTGTTTTCCAAAGACATTGATTGAGCTGAGAAGTTTGAAACCACGTAAATGAAGTTCAAACCAAAGTTCCATGTTGTGTTTGTGACGCCCTCGGATAGATCTCTCGTACAGCGTGAAACAACCACATCTTAACGCAAGGAAGCAACCGCATCCTAATTCAAGGAACAGACGGTTTAATAAAGTGCTGTCATTTCCCGAATGCCTCCACATGCCTTCACATTTAAGAAGTCATCTCCAATGCAGTCATTAATGCAGCAAATTGACGTTGCAAATGGTGCCTGTACGCAAACGCTTGATTTAGAGAATTGTTGGAAAAATGACAGAGCTAAAACCCCAAAAACTTTCACTCTACACATGAAAAGCCAGTCTCATTCCGTTATCAAAGTTTGCCATCAAAATATTGCACAACGAACCGTTCAACTTCACGGATCCTTATAGTCCTGTTTTCCACCTATCATCGGTTGCAACAAGTAGATATAGTGAAGTGATGCGACTGCACGGCACGTGAAGCTACCGTGTGCCTCACGGAAACAGTGGAAACTTCAAAGCAAACCCAATGTTGACACAAATGTCTTACTCGTGTTCCTTAATTCAGTTCAGTGCATCTTAGCCTTATAACCTACCAACCAAACCACGAAACATCCTGGTGTGTTTCTATAAGGTTGTGTGTGTGTGCGTGTGTGTGTGCACTGTACAGCAGGCAAACCTCATTTCCGTTTTTGCCAATTAAAAACTTTTCCATCGCACTGGGGAATGCAGCGACTGTTTGTTGCACATTTCGAAGTTGCTGCAACGAATTGAATTCCCAAAGTGTGTCAACAGAATTTTTATTTTATTTATTTTTTGCCGTTGTAGTAGTGCTTGGCTCCTTCGAAGACGAACGTATGACAGCACTTGGTGTTTTCTTAATTAAATTTTATTTAATAATCACGGGAATTGGTAATGACGTTGTGCTGTGAGTGTAAGAGTTCTCAGGGCAGATATAAGGAGCGGAGGTACAATCAAAGAATGTGGTAAGGATTTGCTATGTGGCCGGAAGGACTCTTAATGTTTTGACATTAAACGCGTTTATTGCTGCGGAAAATGTTGCTATTGTTTTGTTTAGATGAAATTGTGGTTTGAAGGACCATTTTATCGAATATTTCAATGCATCTTTAAGTCACTTGATGTAATCGCTCAGCATAAGTCGATTTCAACAGCCTTAACACGTCGCCCTTAATTCAGGCGACAAATGCTTTACCATCTGCCATTGCAAGGCACGTGATTGCACTCCAGCGCACGAGTCAATTCCACGACTTTCAAACGATATCAGCCGAAATAAATGGCTCCGACGCTTCAGGACTTCGAATAGCATTGTTAAAAAAATTTGGTCACGAAATCTCACAACACAGACCTAAGTTTTTCAAGCACATAAATTGCCAAACCAAAAACGACGAAACAAGTAATTACATCCCTTCCGCATGAGTTGAAAGTCGAATAAAAATCAAAATGTTCCACATAACCTGTGACCATTTAAGGCTGACATTTTCCTGCCTCTTGCTCTGTGTCGTAGTGGTGCGCGGAGCATGAAAATGGCCCAAAGCGGAAGGTGGCAATTTATCATGCTCCCTTACTGGAGGTTTATAGATATTTTCTGCCGTGCGGGGCTCAGGTTCTCAATGTTTTTTTTTATCGAACCAAAAAGGCTATATAGGCTCATTCGCGCCGCGCTAACACAATTCGTTCCACAACGGAATCCGCGTGTTGCATGCGATTCCTCAATCTGGTTCCCCGCGCCCGATTTGGTCGAATTTCCTTTATTCCCGATTTTATTTTTCTACTCTTTTTTTTGTTTGAATTCACGTGACCAACTGGCTTACATGCTTGCCCTCCTGGTGGGTAATATAATCTAGTGGTGGGTGTCCTTTTGGATGGATTTGAATATTTCATGTTATCGCCGGGCACTATATCCTGATTTGTTTCGGTTGGAGGGCTTTTGGCATTTTACCCGATGGGATTTGATTGCTTTCGAAGCTTAATTGATATTTACAGTTCGTCGTCCTGTGGGACATTTGACTTTGCCGTTCAATTAGGAATGAGAAATGAAGTGTTTATTCACATTGCCAAAGAGTTCGAAATAAATGTGGTCGATGCCTATCCTGCCGCAAAGTCATGTGCGGTAAGGTCTTGTTTGAGAAACAAGTATCAGCCTATACATTCGGATTTCTAGCCCGGGGTAAAGGGTTATTAAGCCGCATTGCGGACAGTGTATGGCAAAGTAGAGGTTTTTTAATTTTATGATACAAGCATTATGATGAGTTTGAGAGCAAATAAAGAACCATGGAATTTCCAAGATAGCATGTCAAGGAATCGTTTAACTGCGGGAAATTCAGATTTCATTACGAAAGGACGAAAAGGCAATAAGCTAGGTGTGGAACATGGCAAGGATTGTACATTTTATTTGCAGACTTTATTGCAGACTATGTACTTGGTCAATTGATTTATGAATTAAGTTGGTAATTAATAAAGGTGGAGCAAGTTGCACGAGTTATAGTCCTTCTTGGTATACAAATGTGTTTGTGATTAGTGTTCGGATTCGGATGTAAATAATGACAATGCAGTAAAAGATAATGTTTACTTGCGTATAAGTATTACGGGTTAATTTTCCAATTATCCTAGGTAAGATAATAATATCAGGTAATAATATCAGGTTGCATATATCAAATCTGTAGCATGTGACAAGCTACAAGGACCCAGCTGGATCGAAAACAGCTTAAACGAAATAATTAAGGCTCTAAATCTTTGGGCCCAAATAAGAATTTGCGGACATCGAAGGCATGGCATGGATAGGCAGAGCTCCGGCAGAGCTCTTAACAAACTGAGTAGATTGGTTCCGCGTGAGGAATGGTATTTTAAGACATATGCTAACCGAACGCTAGCGTTCGTTGCCCCTGTTGCAAAGGCTTACAAAATTATATTAGACCAATGGTATAGTCCAACGATAGCGAACCATTGTCACGTTCCATTGGTGGGACGCGATGAAATATTGTCGATATCGGCACGTCATCAACTGAGAAACCCGATTACACCTTTGAGTGGCAGTAAAAACTGTCTTCTTCGAGATTATGAAGTGTTTCCACCGGACACTAATCCGCGATTAAGACGAATTTCGCTAAATACCCTCTAATTCACAAGATAAACCATACGAATTTTAATTTCTTCACAAAAAGATTCAAAATTAATGGCGTAATAAATCCCTTCCACGCATAAATTCTTAAAGTCTATGTCACAAAGCTGCGTTGCGTCAACGTTGATTTGACAACTTAAATTAAATAGGAGCTACAACAACGTTGCTTCTATCATCCGTCGTTGAGATTTTTCACGTAAAAAAGTTTTGAGAAAGCAAAAAAATTCAGCACGAAGAGTTTTTGCGTGCTATTTGACGTTTCTGTGAAGCGGGCATTGTTGACTTTTGCGGTGGTTTGTGTTCTTACATTTTCTGTGGTTTTCAATCGTCTTTTCGAATTGTATATACTTTCAACGCGGTTGTAAAATTAGGGCCACGTAACGGGACAAAGCAAACGGCAACGCAGATTTGTGTCATAGCCTTAAATCAAAATTCAGAATAATACGGGTTTTCTGATGTAAAAAAAATAACGCTGTTTTTGACACCTGGGTGTCATCAACTCAGCTGTGTTTGTTCTGTTGTGTAAAGCAATGTGCAGAACGGTTCACTTTGTTGTTTGTGTGATTTTGGTTGGAAATTAAAACCACTGAGGAGTGAATTTGTTTCGCAGATTTAAAAAATCGGTGAGAATTAAATATGACTTTATTTATTCTTGATTCTGAGTTGCCCGGGGGCAAAGAAACTCGCAAAGGCTGTGACGACTAGATACTGCCATTTCACACCACAGGATGTCTCCTCTTAATTAAATTTAATCTCTTCTTTTCCGGTGAAAACCCTTTGAGATTAACTTTTAATCTTCCTGCGTTAATCTTTGTTTCATGTGCGATGGAAACGGCCTATCAGAAAACATCAAGACTGCATGTTGGCACTACAAACTGCTAATTTTTTGTAAAAGGCACAATAGGCTAAAGGTTCGGCTTAATATGTTCGCCATCCCTGGTATAGTTAGTGTTCTCCGTCTCCGTGGGAATTGTGAAAATATCTTCCAAGGTTACCCGTCCCGCAATTCAAACTGAAACCTGGACAGAAGCACTTCCAGTAACCTATGCTCAGTGGAATTTCTGGTTATGCCGGAATATGACTCAATTTAACTTATTTATTTAAGGTGGGGCTTACGTTCGGGGTAGACTTGGACCTCAGCCAACAAGCTTCTCTCAAGTTTGCTGTCTCTCAGTTTTGCAAGCGAAATTGTTTGAGGTCACCCTTCATTTGCGTGCCGCACCTGAATCTTGGTGCTTCTGGCAAGGTCGATATCGCCGTACAGCTCGTACAAATTGCTTTTATAACCTCATTCACTCTCCAACTATGCAGAAACGACCATTAATCACCAAAATGAATTTCCTTGCGAAGCAGCCTAAAGCGTTTCCATTAGCTTTGCTCTGGTCTTTAAGACCTAAAAACCATAGCTGATGGGACATTGCATTAGATGGCACCTCAGCTCAGGTAGCGGCAACAAGTGGAGCCAGACCCCTCCTACATTAAAATTGTCGTGGATGGAGGGTGACTAAGGGTGACTACCATTTTTTTTTCCTATTCTCTGACACAAACTCAAGAACTTGAGACGCGGTCCCAAAATGGGTCCGCAATAAAAGGTCCTCGACGTGTACAACCAAATAATCCTTGGCCGACTCTTGCCTCTATTGCACCTCAAGCTCTGACTAGTTGTGTCTTACTGGTAAATCGATGGCAAGGCCTCTCCCAACAAACGGCGCGATTATGATGGAAGTTTACAAAAACAAAGTGTCACCTGGTCAACCTTGAAAAGGGTGATAAAAGGGCGATGTATATGGGAATAACACGGTCTCTAAGGACCGCAAATTTAGAAGCCTTCTATGAAAAAAAAAACTCTTAAAGGGATTTGAGAACCTTCCACAACTTTTACTTATCTGTGTCATTTAACATCAGCTGAAAAACTGAGAGCATATCGCTCAACCGACATGTCATAAACCCTAAACCATATGCTACGATTTTTCCTTATTCCAACTAGAACACTTCGAATAGCAATGCCTAAATATGCCGCTTCTTTTGCCACTACTGATTGCTGCCATTGAAACCGTAAATCACAAAAGAAAACCTGCCCACACATCGTCCTTGGACTGCAGAAGGCCTTAGCCTAGACACCCGAACCATATAGTCAACATCAACTACTGAAAACTCCTTGAACATTCGATTAAAGTTAAATCATTCGAAAAGTTTAAATTAAATTCCAGGAACTATGTGTTGGCAAATGAAAACATACAAAGGCCGCGCTACCATGCCCAAAAGTGCATTTAGCCTGGTTCAACTGCGCTAGTCTTTGCGAGAATACCAACCTTTCGAAAGTCACCACCCATTCAATTTCACTTAGGTTGAAAACTACTAAGAAACTTCTCCTGTTTACCTAATTCCGTTGATTTGGACGAAAGGAGCTGGCTGCATGCCAACTTTGTGTCATGTTTCGTGTTCCAAGTGTCCTTGCAAAGGCAAAGGGGCAAACGAATAATGGAGGTCAAGCCATAGGGCAAAATCATGTTATTATTCTAAGCTTTGCCCCCAGAGATCCAAAACACCCTCCACCACCCTGAAAGACGAGACGAATACAAGTGCCTTTTTAAACCGGTCGGTGGTGTCCTGTCAACACTGTATTTATGGTGAGGCATTTTTGTGGTCTACTTAGGATAAAACAGGGTCATTGGTTGCGAATTGGAAACCCAAATTTTAAAATCATCCAGTGACAAAAAAAAATTCTTAATCTTCTCCTGATCTGGAATCAACTATTGGAAAAGTTCTTTACAAGTTACTGACAAATTGCATTTTTGAAATCATGGCACAAATAATGTAAAATACCGCAAACTTCTCTACGTTCTAGGAACGCAACTTACCACAAACTACTCACAGTTTTCAGTACCCTTGTCGTAGGTTTTTTTATTCCTTGCCAAAGGGTCCTTCGAAGATGTATAACTGAAGATGAAACCTCAGAGAAGTGGATTCGTTTACACTTCTCCTTCGAACGAAAAAACTTCTCGCACAGCTTTCAACTAAAATTATGATTTTAATGCAAATGCAATATGCAAATAACTTGGGTCCTTTAATGCAAGTACCAATCGAGAAAGAGGAGGAAAACAGGTCCTTTTGCATTTACGCTTTAGCCGCCAGACCCGAACACCATCAGCGACATCGGGGTACTAGAGTGAATAAGGATGTTGGCTTGGATGCATAATCTCTGGAAATTTTCAATGAATAATTAAAGCTAGAAATTTATTCATTTAAGGTGACAAAATTTTGGGGCTGACCTAACCGCCCGCCCACAGGTCCTTCAAGTGCGCGCGATCTATTGGCGACAATATGCAAATTTAAAGCCACAACAGGGTGAGCTGTTAGAAAGTTTTATACACGAGTATGCCTAAGTACTTGAGGTGAACACAGGTACCCACTCGAAGAGGAACTTTGCATCCATCCTTGAAGCATATGGCTCAGTCTATGCGAAGGTAGTGGTGGAATCGCTTCTTTTTTTGGCCACGTTCCAGACAGCTCTAATTGATGATATAGTTTGCTCGTTTGATTGTTTGATTGTTTTGGTTTTGGTCGATATTCTACTCCCAGAAAAACTTTACCCATTAAATCCTGGTATGAACAAGTAAATACCCACAACCTGTTACGCCTTGTGTTGACTTCACTTCCGTCCCGGTATAATGGTGCGGGTTGTTTTCGAATCTGCTGAGCCGGAAGAGAGCTATGCTTTCTTTTAGATCGAGGGGAAAACTTCTCTCTCGGAAAAAGTAAACAATTCAGCAAGCTGGTCATCAACGAGCCGTTCTTAATCGACTATAGATTTAGAAAATTTTGCCAAAACTTTCTGAAAGGACAATGATCGATTGTGGGGATTGTTATTTTGTGTAGGAAATAGGTTCGCCAGGCCAATTTGTTATGTAAATAGATTCTGATGCGAAATCAACCAAGCTGGAGTACGTCGTCAGCAGGATTCACCCCTTTAGAATAACACTATGGAAATATGAGCAACTCCGTAAACATCTGGTGAACTCCAAGGCAAATAGTCATAGCTTGCCCTCTTACGTTTCCTTGGCTGTGAGTAAGAAGGTCGAGGAAAATAAATTTATTAAATAAAGATACGTGAAATGGCAATACCTTGCAGTCAGTATAATTAACTTGAAAATCAAAAGTTAAAAAGGAAAGTGAACTAAAGGACCAATAAAATTAAGTCCGCCAAGGCGGATGGAAATACTTTAGACTGCCTCGAGAGGAAAATTCTTTAGTTGGCGCACTCACATGGAGGGCAACCTCAGGCAACTTTTCGTATAAAAATCAGAGACGTCTAGCTACAGATAGATTTTTTTTGCGTAGGGACGTGGGAATCTTTTAAAGATGAAACTGAGCCCGTACTCAGTAAAAGTGTGGAATTTCAACCCACTTCACCCACTTCCAGTCCTACACCTGATGTTCGCGGCACTGCTGTCATGGCCAGGGAGGACGTAAGCCTTACCTATTCGGCTCATTCACGTTGGCGGCAACCTGCGCAGTTTTTCGTTATCGTTTTTCTCTTCGATGGTTTTTTATTATGGTAGAATATCGTGAAGTTCAGCAGGGACTCCGGCTGGGCCAAGTTCCTTCTCAAAGCTTAGGAAACTTAAACTACCTAAGTTTATATACTAACATTTCTATCCTTACAGTTTGTCCCTATAGTGTGACGATAAGGGCGCTTGTAGGTTTTTGCGAGCTGGTGTCTTTGGCTGCTAGCAACCCTCCCTAACCTAACCTTGTAGACATTGTTACCTTAAATGCTTTTCAAGCTTCCTGCGTGCTCAACATCTACATAACTAATAACGTTTTTTAGCGAGTGTATTTGCAGCTTGTGACGCCTCTTCGTGATATCGTGGAGAGTGAAAAATTATGTTTTCTACGCTTTGAACTGCTTATGTACACGTTGGGCAGTAAGGGTTGTGTGCATGCCAAAATCTGTGGAGGCCGAGGTAGGCTATGTAATATCCATAACCAGCATATACTTACTTACTTACTTAAGGTGGCGCTACAGTCCTGGGTGGACCTGGCCCTCAGCCAACAAGCTTCGCCAGCCAGCTCTGCCTCTAGCTAGCCACCTCAGGTTTCGCACGGGAAGTTGGCTAAGGTCCTCTTCAACTTGCGTGCGCCACCTGAGTCTCGGTGCTCCTCTACTGCGCCGTCCCTGCGGGGTGGATTCGAAGTTTTTCCGGGCCGGGGCGTTGGTGTCCATCCGCTCTAGATGACCCAGTCATCGTAGACGTTGTGTTTACGCTCTCCTGGCTAGATCGGTGTCGCTGTACAGCCCGAACAGTTCGATGTTATATCTTCTCCTCCACTCTCCGTCTATACAGACGGGACCGTAAATCGCCCAAAGAATTTTCCTCTCGAAGCAGCGTAAAGTGTTTTCATCCGCCTTTTACAGGGTCCATGCTTCTGCACCGTAAATCTGGACTGGGATGATGAGGGTCTTATACATGGAGAGAGGGCTTTGCTACTCAATTTCCTTCTTAGCCCAAAGAAACAGCGACTGCCAAGAATTATCCTTCGTTTGATTTCAGCGCTGGTGTCATTGTCTGAATTGATAGCGGAACCGAGGTAGACAAAGTCCTTAACTACCTCAAAGTTATAGCTGTCGATGGTGATGTTTTTTTCCAAGGCGTCGGTATTGGGTGTCTTTTCTTGATGACAGCATATACTTGGTTTTGCCCTCGTTGACTGCAAAACCCACATTCGCCGCTTCCATCCCAATATTCACGAAGGCTTCACTAACATCACGCTTTGTTCTTCCGGTTATGGCAATGGCGTCTGCGTATGCGAGTAGTTTAACGGACTTTTATTGAAAGATTGTACCTCTGGTGTTCACGCGGGAGTTCTATACAATTCTCTTAAGTATGATGTTAAAGAAGTCGCATGACAGCGCGTCGCCTTGTCTAGATCCTTTTTGAGTTAGCAAATACGTAAGGTGGAAATTCAGTTTGCCATGCTTCCTATTTATCCAAGGGTTTATTGCGATCAATCTCTGCGTCCATCTTCCTTTGTCGGAGAAGTTCTATCTATCTTCTTATTCTTCTAAGAAATCAATTATCTCTTCGGATCCTGTCCAACTCACCCGATTCTTTTTTTTCTAGCCTCCTTAAAGAGGTAGTCTTTTGGCATAATTGCAGCTATACGGATGCAGCATCGTATGGAAGGCGCTGCATACTCTAAATGCATTGATTCTGTAGACCGCCTGTTTTTCGACAGTATGGTTCCGTTTTCGTTGCAGTAGCCGCTATTGGAAGCAATGAACAGTATCGTGTAAGTCGCAAAAGTCAGTCTTGCCAACAGTAGTTCGTTCTTTTGCTTAGGTCCTCCTATATTTGGGATGAGCCGTGCCAGGACGGCTGTTGTTCTTATCGCCTTCTCTACTGCATGTTGCAAATGTTGCTTAAAGGTTAACCTCGCATCTATCGCGACGCCAAAGCAATTCAGCTGTGCTTTAGAAACTATAACATTATCTGTTCACACCAATCGTTTCCATTACTCGTCTGCTGCTGGTAAGTACGACCTCTAAATTATCCCTAGACGTAGATCCATACTTACTGGCCAATCTTGTACCTTTTAAGGCTTCACTACAATCAAGTCCTTATCCATAAAAGGAAGGCATTGTAAGGGTGGGAGTAAGCAGTATGTACAGTACAATCTCAATCATCACTATCTGCATGTCAGGAATGCTTTCAAAACCGGAGGAAAATTCTGTGAGCTTTTAAGCAAGAACAAAGCGTGATGTCAGTGAAGCCTTCGTGAGTATTGAGACGGAAGCGGCGAATATGGGTTTATCAGTCAATGAGGGCAAAACCAAGTATATGCTGTCATCAAGAAAAGACACCCAACACCGACGTCTTGGACAAAACATCACCATCGACAGCTATAACTTTGAGGTAGTTAGGGACTTTGTCTACCTGGGTTCCGCTATCAATTCAAACAATGACACCAGCGCTGAAATCAAGCGAAGGATAACTCTTGCCAATCGCTGTTTCTTTGGGCTAAGAAGGCAATTGAGTAGCAAAGCCCTCTCTCGAGCAACTAAAGTGTCCATGTATAAGACCCTCATCATCCCAGTCCTGCTCTACGGTGCAGAAGCATGGACCCTGTCAAAGGCGGATGAAAACACTTTAGGCTGCTTCGAGAGGAAAATTCTTCGGACGATTTACGGTCCCGTCTGCATAGACGGAGAGTGGAGGAGGAGATATAACATCGAACTGTACGGGCTGTACAGCGATACCGACCTAGCCAAAAGAGTCAAAACACAACGTCTACCATGGCTGGGTCATCAAGAGCGGATGGACACCAACGCCCGGCCCGGAAAATCTTCGAATCCACACCGCAGGGACGACGCTGTAGAGGAGCACCGAGACTCAGGTGGCGCACGCAAGTGGAAGGGGACCTCAGCCAACTTCGCGTGCGGTTTCGTACTGGGACCTATACTGTTCTTTTCAAACTCCAGACACCTAGGTTCTCAAAAATAGTCGGCTTCGCTGATGACACAACGGTCATTGTATGGTTAAAATTTCTTGAAGAGCTTTATTTTTCGCTGTTTTCATGACTTCGCCGATGGCATAGATAGTAAAACGTGCCTTACGTAAACCATATTGGCGATCCGCGAGAACTCCCGCTTTGTCGATCGCACTCTCAAGTCTCTCTATCGCTAATTATTCACTCTAGTACTTTACCCATTAAGTCCAGAATGCATGAGGGAGTATCCCTGGGCGGTTCATTGCCTTATGCGAAAAGAACAAGTTTTTGTTTCTTCCATTGTCTTGGGAAAACTCCGTCTTTTAGGCAAGCTTTTCCGCAAGCTTCGTCTCGGCAAGCGATATCTGCAAAAAGGTGGACTTCCTATTGGTTGCTTATTTTAATGCATAATATTTGGGATTCCTTTGGTACCAGGTGCTTTTTTCTCCTTGATGTTTTTGCAGATATTGAGAGCTACTTTACCGTCAGGGGGTAATGACATCTCGTGGCTCTCCTCTCTGCCTGTTCCTCTGTTCCCTCCTGCGGTGTAAAAGGAACAGCGACACCGTTTTCGAGAAACACTGCTGACATGGGCGGGGGTTTTCTTCCACATTTTAGCTTCGTCATAACCACTTGGTAGGCTTTCCCCCACGGATTTTGATCAACCGTTATACATAGCAGTTTTATAGTTACTTCGATCGATTCTAAATCTGTCATCGTGTTCTTCGCATTGGATCTGGTGTTTCCTGCGCTGGTACAATCGACGCGTCCTGTGGTATTCTGCGCGCAGTCTCAAGATCTCGGCATTCAACCAGAAGGCTGGTTAACGTTGGTGTATTGCTGTTTTCCATTGTATTAGCTGGAGCATGTTGATGTCCAGGTTGTGTAGTTTCCGTCACTTACTCCGAAACTGTCTTTGCTGCTCTCTTATATTTTCTATATTACCCAGGTAGGCCGTATCTGGCATTCGATTGCTCTAAGCAGCATCTCCTGCCAGATATGTCAGGGGATGCTGCGTATGATGTCGACTATTGACCTTCAGTTTTTGGTGAAGGTCAGCTCGTTTCCGGGATGCGAGAATTAAGTCAACTATGCAAATGCCTCCCATATCGTTTTTCCTCTGGTGTTTGTAGCACGTGAGCCCTATTCAACCGCCCGGCTCACGCGTTTAAGTTGCTTGTAATGACAGCGTGGAATCTTCCTCTTGCAGTGGTTGCGACATTGACTACTATTTGATCAAATTCCTCGTGTATTATGCTGGGATCAGCATAGCAACTGAAGAAGTTGATGCCATTGACTTATTGGCCCGCACGAAGCCTGTCTGATGCATCACGATCTTTTCTTCAAAGGCTCGTTGCGCATGTCCATATTGCGGCTTTACCTCTGAAGTGTCCACTGTCCATTATGATCTGGTTCAACTGCTTGTAGGGTCGATATCTGCATGTTGCTCTCGGACCATCTGTGTGAGTAGGTCCTAAGCTGCCGTGCAATGGGGGACAAAGCTGGCTGGTGAAGGTTGTTGGTGGAGGCACCGGTATAAACCCCTATCCTCCGTGCGCAGGTTTGTGTTTCCTGCCGGTCAGGCGTAACGTCTGCCTGAAAACACAGTATTGATTCTGACACAGTGCGATAGGAGCTCGTCATACTTCAAACCTCACGTTCAGAGCATGGGGCTCATGCTCTACATCCCCCATGCTCTACATCATATGTCGCATACAGAGAGGAGGATGAGTGACACGAGGAACTTTCGGGTGCTTAAAATTGAGGCTCCAATGTTTGCCATGACTCTTCTCAGGGAAGTCGTTATTATAGATGTGGTTTTTGCTGTTGATTTAATGTAGTTCCAACAGGTATGCCTGTAGTCCACAATCATGCCTAGATAACTTATTGCACTCTTGCTTCTTATGTAAAAATCAAAAAATTACTTCAAAATCAATCAGTCTCAGTCTCAAACTCAGTACCCGCATTAGATTCAGTCTAATCGTCAGTCACATTCCCAGTCCACCGCAACTCTCGTTTTCAATTTCCAAATCCCACGAGCCATACACATCTATCCGAATCATGATATTATAATTAATATTTCCCACGCTCCTTGTTTATTATCCTTTAAACAGCTGCCATTTAATCACCATTCTAAAAGCGGTTAACCTACATTTTATTTTTAACTACATCGCCTTAAGGATAATTTTCTCCAGCTTGACTTTCGCACTAAAAATAAACATCAGCAATTCCATTGCTCCGATTGGCTATGTGCTGCGCTCCGGAGCGCTTTATGATCCTTTGATTCCATCTTTTATGTTCCTGATTACTTTGCAACTAATCCAACTGACATAAATCCTAATTTCGTCCTTGATCTTGATGCTGATGTGCTATACACAGACTGATATATACACACACACAATAATAAAGAAGAACGGAGGAAGAGAAAAGTTTTCACTTTTGCCATTTTATTTATTCCACTTTGTCACTTTGGCACGTTAAAACTTTTCCAATTGTCAACTTTATTTTGCTCTGGCATGACGTAAAGGCTCTGCGTATAGCGTGTTGTACAACAGACGACCGAGTATCCCTTTACGCGCTTCGAATTCCCACAGAGGACTTAACTTTCTCCTCGTTTTGTTGTTGTTTTTTACGGTTTGTGTGGATTTCTGTTTAAACCCTTCTACTCGCAATCGGTTTCATGGTTATATAAATTGTGTATCCTATTGTGAGTTGCTCCTTGGGGTTATTACATTCGGGCTGGGTTGACAAAAGTATTTATTGGACAAAAGGACTATACGAGTGCGTTGGTGTTGTTGGGTGGCTGCTTTAACGGATTAGCGTTGATGTTTATGATAGATTGACAGGATTTCGAAGCGGAATAATGGAAATAATAAATAAGGAGTCGGCAAGTCTTTATTTGTTTTGTCTTTCGCGCGGCGAAAATGTTTATCATGGACGAGCGACGTTATTGACGTAAGTCCTGAGATGGAATTTCATTAGAAGCATCGATATAAGAAGGATAAGCTGGTTGGTGGTTTAATTTGACGAATGCAGGGGTGACAGGTTGTCACCGACATCGGTATTTGATAGGATGATGAGACTAGTTCAGATTCTTCTCACATATTACATGGCACAATGAAATCCTTTGTTGGCCTTGGCTTGCGGATATGTGTAACTATGAGAATGTTTAGATAATACCCACCACAGCACAAGAGATGTGGGTGTTTTATTTTCATTTGGAAATCTTTTGAGTAAGGACTCTCATGTTTATTCAGGAGGACTTCACAGTTCAGTAACAGATAAGGTCAAAGGTAGGATTCACTATCAAAAACTTTCTCCACTTTGATGTCGCTCATCTCTAAGACCCATATAATCGTGTGTATGTCAGTGTATGGACCAGGAATCTCATCATCCCCGGTTAAATGAAGATAAAACAACTTTGCCTGACAAGCATGGACCACACGTCCCTAATTTTATGGACCATCGAAATGATTTCCGCATGGGGGGAAATTTTGCCAATCAACGACGAACCGGTCAGATCTATACTCTACTGGCCGGCATAGCAATTAACTATCTGCTGTCAACAGATTTCATTTTGCTCGCCGAGCTCCATCCATCATTCTCGAACTCATTATCGTCGCAGTCGCCAGCAGTCGACGTTGCTTAACAATATCATCTGTCAGGGATGTCGGTTATACGTCATAATGATCCAAAGCTATTCCATTGAGTGACGGACTGAAGGCGGCGTGCAATGGAAGGAGTGCAAATTAAGTTCACACCCCTACACCACACGGAAAATATTTACTGAAACTGGAGCAATCGATGACAGCTGGGGGCTTTGCTTGAAAGAGAGTGTTATCTGTCAAAACGTTTGCATACTCTAAGCCATATCCACTACACTTGCAAGCGTCCATGTTTGTCGACGTAATTTGCGGTAAAGATTATGTCTGAGTTCATTCAAAAATGTTTAATGGAAAGAAAAAAAGGCAACCTTCAAGTGTGATAACGCAGCTCGAAATATGTGACATTGAATAAATTTCGTAGAGGCTACATTATTGCGTAGCATTGACTCCTATCAATATACAGTTGGACCAACAAGGCTGGAACTGGCTTAAGGGAATAATCGGAAGCATGCAGAAAGTGTATCTAAAGTTAAGAGGCTATCGGTTTTTGGACGAGACTTGACGCTATAGATGTGGTTCTTGCGTTAAGTCGAGTACGACACTGCACAAAATGTAACAAGGATGAAAAAAGCTTCAGCTCAATAAGCGCCAGATAAACGTGTTTAGTCAGCAAAACACTGCTACACACAAGGCCACAGAATATTACTTTCAGCCACTTGATGCACAGGTCACAGTAATAAGATAATCGAAGCTGTCAAACGAACCAAAATGCTAGCTAGTTTTGAGTCATCCACAAGTACTTATTTACCTTATTCGGGTAAAGAATTTAACTTTGAGGTTTCTGGCGACCACTTCTTTCTCTTAATCACTAATTTTTGTAGTTTGTTTTAAAATTTAAACTAAAAAACGCGGGTGTAAGACGCGGGTTCGAGTCGCGTCTGGAACTATAAATGTTTCTTGACGGTTCACTGACAAGCTATCCGCGATTACAGCGTCGCCTTTTTTCGAGACTTTTCAATTCGCGCGTCGGTTCGAATCGGCATTAAATTGTAGGCTGTACCTGTAACGTATACCAGCATGTATGGTTGTGAGAGGTCAGGCTATGGCTCTTCAGAGTCGCAGAAAATGCGAACATGCTAAGCTTACATGTAAAAATGATCGACACAAAAATTATAACTAAGCTTGTATCTATTCGACAATCTCTGGAAGAGCGAAAAAGTATGAGAACGAGGACCCCCTAAACATAACAAAAGTCACGATTTTTGAAGCTGCCTTTGATTGCTTTTAGTTGTTTGGGAGTCTGTGAGAATGTTTTGGTTTCGACTTCAAGAGCTTATCTAACTGACAAACAAAAATCCTAAAAACCATCCTAATTATCCTAAAAACTGGTTTTATTTATTGTGTGGTGAACTTTAGGAATCAACCTGAAAACAGTTGCTTTGCCTTCATTGTAGGTGCACATCGAAACGGTTGCCCCCGCCACTTTCGGGTAGAGACGACACTGCAAAAACCTCTTTGGAAAAAAGTGGTTTTCAAAAGAGGACATATTTCACCAAATCAGGAAGACGAGGAAACTTATGTCGTATTCTTTTGAACACCGAACTGTCACACCGAGCTGTCAAATAATACTCGGTGTTCGCGACAATATCAGCGTGGTGTACACTCGGTTTCAGTGCGTACAGAACGACAAATACTGCACCCGTGCAGTTATCAGGTTAAGTGTCAATTCGCTTTGACTTTATTTCGTTTACTTTATTTTCGTTTCGGAGCGTGATTTTGTTGGCGTCAATTTTTTTTTTTAATATTTACTTAAAATGTAGGGCTCTGCGATATAAGGCCCCAATGAAATAAGACCCCAAAAAAATGAAATAAGGCCCCAAAAAATTATCAGGAAACAGCAACAACGATTTTTAGTAAATTTTGGGGTGTTATTTCCTTTTTTGGGGTCTTATTTGCTTTTGAAAATTGAATTTTTTCATAATATAATAAGACCCCAAAAGCAGAAATGAAATAAGACCCCAAAACTGGTTCCCCATTTTTAAGTTTTTTTAATCTAGTAGAATTTGAGTTAAAGAATAAAAAAACGCAAACAAGGTTGTGTATATGCTAGCTTTGAATTAGTATGGGGGGCATGTTGCCCCCCTGCAACCCCCCTGCCTGCTTCTTCTTTTAGCTTCCTTATATTAGACAGTATTGGGGTCTTATTTCATTATGAAATAAAGCCCCACATTTGGGGCCTCATTTCATTATTTTTGGGGATTTATTTCATCGCAGTGGGGCCTTATTTCATATTTGAAATTGGGGTATTATTTCATTATGAAATAACACCCCAAATTCGGGGCCTTATTTCATTTTCTCTTTTGGGGTCTTATTTCATTGGGGCCTTATTTCAAACAGCCAACATGAATTCGGATAGCTTTGAATTTGTTATATATAGTAACTTTTTATCGATATCATATAATTTCAGGCGCGTTGTAAAAATAACGAATGAAAATTGAGTCGAAACGTCACTTCACATACACAATCAAAGCTACAACCAGCCTCCACCGTCAAATACGACGGTGACGAAAATTCGAGTTCGGTGTTGACACCAAACTAATTCAGAGTTCAAATAAACATTTACATGAGCACGATTCCGTTTAGGTGTACGAGAAAAGAATGATTTTTTTTCTGTATTCCACACCAGTTTTACGATTCGGTGTTGAATTGAATAGGCCACAAGAACACTTTGCATTGTGAATCCACACCATGAAATCACAATTCCGGCTGGCCTGTGTCCGACCAAGTCTCAGAGAGAGAGGACCTAGAACCATCCAAATGCCGCCATTTTGGAACACTGGTTTGGCTACTTTAGGTATTCGATACTGATTTTAGCTTTTCATAAGGTGCTGTAACTAGACCCTTGGTAATGTTACAAAACTTCATGCCAGTCCCTTTTGATAAGATTAATAAGACTAGTAGGATTACTCGCTCTCGAGACGCCTGGAAGGTCTTGGATGGCATTATAGTCTCTAGACTTTTATCTTCACCGGATGGGCGAATCTACGCCTTGAACTTTGGCCTACTTTATAATAGACTTTATTCGACCCACAGGGGAATCCGCCTGCTACTGATTCTAACAAAATGAAATCCATCCTTACGTGGTGACCTAAAATGCCTCATTAGCCTGAGTTAACTTTATTGATTGACAATCTGTTTCATACAATGATGGACGCTTCCTTAAGTCTAGGTAGAGTTTGGAAAAAATCGGTTCTGAGCTTCAATATATGAAGTTCTAAAAATCCAGACAGACTTTGGCGATGATCTTATGCCCCTACTTTTAAGACAGAAAACCGCATCTTTAAAACTCTTAGAAACTCTCTGGTTGAACTTTACTCTCGAACCGTCCAAGGCTATTAGTATCACAGGGTATAGTAATGATTAATAAGACCTTGCTTATTTGTCCCTTGCTTTGTATAAGGGAAGACGAAATCATTAACTGCCCAGAATCTGCTGCTGCATATTTTTAAGTTTTGACTTACATGAAGGTGCCGGCTTTTAATGACAGTTTTGTGATAGTCTCAAAAATACAATTTCTGAAAAAAATTTCAGAAAAAATTCGTGAGTCTTGTGTAAAATTGTGCCTCTGGTGTTGGCCTGTAAGCTTTACACACGTTTTTAAAGCTTCGTTTTGTAAGCTTTGCTTGTTTGGAGGACTGTTCTTTTTCTTAATCGTGAAGGAGAACCGTACAGTCATACTATGCGGCGTAGAAGGCAACGCCACATGAGGTAACACGATATTATAGGGACCCCTCAAAGACTTCACTCACATAGAACGACTTTGCAAAAGTTAAAGAACATTGAAAAAAATATCAATAACTTCAAATAATGTTTGTAATATTCTAAAATCCACCTATATTCAAGACAGTAGAACTTTTGGAACTCATTACAAAGTACACAAAACGTTGAGATATCCGACAGAAACTTTGTTTGGGAAAACTTTTCAACAACACAACAAAATGTCTAGCAAAATGCAAGAACTAGATGATAAAGAAGTTTCCACTTTCAATATGCCTTCTATCCAGCAATACATTTAGTTCAGCTTCATTTACTGTAATTGAGCTTTATCGAATGTCATAATGACGATGACATCGTGAAAGTTTTTCCATAAGACGAGGAAAGATTTTCCAGGATGAGGGATGTTAGTACATCCCGATTAATTACTAAAAGTTGAAACCGTAAAAGGAAGAGAAAATACAATTTTTGCATTTCATGCTCTTCGGAGGAATTTCTTTTAATTAAAAAGTTCATTTAAATTTGCAAGAAATCGATTTAAAAAAGAAAATGTAAAAGTACTGTACTGCTTTCACTACTGAAATTCGCTCCTTT
This sequence comes from Neoascia interrupta, assembly GCA_947623515.1. Taxonomy (NCBI): domain Eukaryota; kingdom Metazoa; phylum Arthropoda; class Insecta; order Diptera; family Syrphidae; genus Neoascia; species Neoascia interrupta. The sequence continues at coordinate 18,849,125 of OX392462.1, read as the reverse complement.
TGCTGTTCGTCGGTTAGGTAGTGTTTTACATTTCCAAGTAGGTATGTTTCCTTAAATGCTAAATAAAAAAAGTTTGGTGCAGTAAGTAAATAAGTCTTTAAATTCAACTCTGAGGGATAATGCAGAAAGTTACCTACAGTCTTATCGTATCACAGTAATCTTTTAAGACTGGAATCTATTGGGGCTAGCTTGGCACCTACTAAAAAACACTTCCTTCTCTTACCCCTTCTCAAGATGCCGCTTATCCTTTATAAGGGTCGCGGAGCGAGGGTGGCTAAATGGTCTTTCCATCGTTCTCGATCCTCCGCTCCAACTCAAGAGACTCAGGCGCGATCTCCAGGCGGGACTTGGAGAGGTTCTTTGCCTGATCCCACCACCTGTTTCTTGGCGTACCAGGGGGCAACGCGCTCGCATCTCGGAAGAGTTAAAATAAAAATACTCGGTATTACTTATGGAAGTATGTGCATGTGCAAGGACGTTACGAACTTTTTTAACATCTCCTGCGTGCTGACATCAAATCATAAATCCACCCGCTGGTCTCGATCATATCCGATTTTTCACATTTGTCACAAGCAAAACTGGCTATACAACATGAAAAAGAAAAATTGTATGCAACAAAATCAGCGCTGAAAAATAAAGAAGTGAAAAAGAAGAAGTAAAAGTGTCGTTGCTTATATTGAAGATACCCATACAAGATTTCATTAAATATTGTAAAGTAAAAAACTACAGAATTTCAACTTAAAATTACCAACTAAAATTGGAGAACTTGTAGAATTCTAAATTGTTGTCATTTTTAAATTTTCTCAAAAATGGTTCTCGTTTATATTCCATAACCAACCCGATCAGTGGGGTGCCGTGGCGTAGTGGTTAGTGTCTGTGCTTACTACGCCAGAGGTCTGGGTTCGAATCCTGCCATCGTCACCTGAAAAAAAAAGACTTGTTCTTTTTCACGGTCCCCACCTCCGCGAGGGTTTGACAAGCCCTCCGAGAGTATTAATTGTCTTGAAAAACTTGTCAAAGTGCCGTTCGGATTCGGCAAAAAATTGTAGGTCCCCTTGTATGTAAAGAAATTAACACACCAGCATACATTGTTGAGAAGTTGGCCCTGGTTCACCTCGAGCTGTTGCGCCACTCTATTTATATATAACCCGATCAGCTGATTTTCCTTCAGCAAAGAATTCATCGCAGCACCATCATGTGCCGAGCAATTAAGAAGCTGTGTTTGTTTTTAACGTTTGGGTATTTAGTATTAGATTTGCATTAGATTTTGTGGTAATCTAAATTCTGAATCATACAAATTTATGGGAAATAATAGATTTCGACTAGATTTGAGAGATTTCCTCTAAATCTAGTCTCTGATTTGGTGTGAAAAAGGTAAAACCCTCTGAAATTGGCATCCATTTTTACCATATTTACTATACAGCCACACAGTTCAACCGATTGACATCAAATTCTTGTTAAGTTGTAGCGGAACTTTCAATTATTAAAATTAAAAATTTAAAATTAGTAATTTTTTACATTCATATCATTATTATGCTCATCATGAAAAATCAAAATTGTTTTACTTCCTTGTCAATCAGCTTTAAGTGTGTTTGACAGATATTTGATGTGTGACAGACACATTTACACCAACCAATGCAAGTTATCGACGTCAATCAACTGACGTTGTTTGGCAGTCACATTAGGTTGACGTCAAGCATAATGTATACGTAGATTGATCTCACCCCCCCTAACAAAGTTCAATCGACTGACACAATTTTTTTAATCTTTTCTCTAGTTGTTTGAAGTTTTTGTTCACCCCAAATTTCCGCTCACTAGTTTAAAAAAATAAGTTCTATTCTATTTGTCAAAATTGTTTTGTTTACCAATCAGCTTCAATTAAATGTGTGATCCGTACACTATCGCATATATTTGTGCATGGTTGATGTCAATCGATTGACCAACCATGTACAAGTCGCGTTAAAGTTATTAGGTAATGTAAAGTTTACACGGGCAATCAATTGTATGTAAAGATTGAACTCACCCCTTACACAATTGAATCGGTCAACCACAATTTTAAGTTTTTTGTTTAGTTCCCGGAGCAACCAAACTATTCAATCAAAATTGTTTTGATTTTCGTCAATTAGATTCAATCAAATCTGTGTGACGTAATTGACTTCAATTGATTGATCTTGTAAGAGGCGCATTAGACCTATTAGATAATGCGAACTTTGCGCGGTCAATCGATTGCTGCATGTCATGTGTGGATCTTACTCCTTCAATAGATAAATTGGTTAACAAGAAATTTTAGGTTTGTGTCTAATTTCCGTTGCAACCGGATCTCCAATTTCTTTGAAGTTTTGTTGGTTTGAAGAATGCATTTTGGCTCGTTCTCGGTTAAGAAAAAAAATGTTTTTTTACGTCAATCAAATAATATATCAATCGCCATGACAATCATCATTAAAAATCAAATTCACTGTTTTCCGTCAATTACGATTGACGGCTTAAGGGCCACATAAGAGCCTCATACATACCTACTATTCTCTCTCATTTTTGTACACAAAATTGGGGTGAATTTTCTTCTGAAGTGTCACGCGAAAATTGCGATGATCAACAAGAGCGCAGACGAATACTCGCGACTTATGACTTTATAAGCCGACAGCAAGTGATTTTAACAGGTTGACGCAACGTTCCATTATATATATATTGTTCGAGCGATTTCCTAGCATGGCACCTGCTCAAAAGAGGAGCTCCTGCTTTATGCTTTAAAAAAGATCAATGAGTCTCACAATAAGCGTCTCCCAAGTCAGCATCGTTTATTTAGGTTAGGGTCGCACGGTTTGATAAACTGGCAGTAAGTGTAAAAAGTGTGGTTAGTGTGTGTGCTTACTACGCCGGAGGCCTGGGTTCGAATCCTGCCATCGTCACCTGAAAAAAAAAGACTTGTTCTTTTTCACGGTCCCCACCTCCGCGAGGGTCTGACAAGCCCTCCGAGAGTATCATTTGTCTTGAAAAACTTCTCAAAGTGCCGTTCGGATTCGGCAAAAAATTGTAGGTCCCTTTGTATGTAAAAGAAATTAACACACCGGCATACATTGTTGAGAAGTTGGCCCTGGTTCACCTCGAGCTGTTGCGCCACTCTATTTATTTTATTTATAAGTGTGAAAAGACCTTCCTTCTCTTTCTCCCTTCCGAAAAGTTAAAATTCTACGTCACCATCAACTATTTAGTCAACTTCAACTGATTATCCCTGTAGGGGCATAACACTTACGGGAGATAGATTTGGTGGTTTCCAGAACCTTGTACATCAATGTTCGTTACAGAACCAGGGTATACAGTATCTTTCCAACCATTTTTCGCTTGACAAAAGCTTTTCCCCTTCTTACCCTTTTATAGATGACAAATTTAACCACATTTTTTTATACAAATCAAAATAAATTTGTTATGATTTTAAGAACAAGCTACTGTCAAGTGATTTTACAGATGACAGCCGTTGAGACGCTTCTGCACAGGGTGGGGTGTAGCAAAATTGAATCTGTTTTTTAACTTGAAACTAGCTAAAATTCAGAAAAAAATGTAAGTTTATCAAAATCTTTGAAGAAGATTGAAAAAACTTTAGTATTGATTACTGCTTTGTTGGGCAGACTGTTTTTCCTGCCCCAAACATAGTAAGCCCTCGTAATCGCTTGCTCTCAAACCATTTCTCAGATAAGAGGACCACAAATCTCGACTAACAGAATGCGACTCCAATTGACTGCCGATAAGTTTTCAACTCATAGCGGCTACTATACAGTCGATCGCCATGAATGGGCGCGTTCAAGTCGTTTCGAAAAAATACTCGTCGCGTTTTTTAATAACAAAGTAAAAACCATAATACCTAAGCATTACCATAACAAATTGCGCAACCATAAAACGGTACGTAAATATATAAACAAAAATCTCTGATTTCGAACATCGTCAAAAAGGACTTCTGTATAAATTTTTTTCCTACGAAACTTTGTTCAATTTCGCACACAATAAATCGATTACTTAAAATCCTGCCATCACCCAAGGACACTGGTACTATCTATATACCGGGAGCGTGTATCTGTTCCATCGTAAAATGTGTTGCTGGATTTACATTATTCTATCGAATCAATCATTTGATAAATCATAAATCTCCTGTCTCCCCATAGAGTGAATATCCTGCCCTTCAATTTTGCAGGAGTAAGACCGGAAAATCATCTATTCGTAAATATACGCTTTTCGATCGTTTACTGGTGAATTGTAAACAATGTAATATTGTCATACGCCTGGGAATCGGGGTCATTGGGGGGCGGAGGAGGCGGTTTAAAGTGGATTCATGTTGTTCCTTGTGATTTTGGAGGGAGTTGTGTGAAGTCTAGTAAAACATTTTTCTTATCACCGTACGTGTTTTTGAGCCGTGTTATCTCAGTCGGAATTAATACACATAGGAGTGCGAGTAAACATTCTTGTTTGTGTTGACATGTTTTGAGATTTCTCAGAAATTCATGAGAATTTCTATGAACTTTCAATAAAAAGCCGAACGTGCTCGATTGGTCGAGGAACGAATAGACTTTTATGGATTTGCGTACATTTTTTTGCCATTGATTGATTGATTGCCAGTGGCATCTTGGATGCCTTTTTGTATACTTTGATTGATTTGGTTTTAAATATTTTCTTTGTGTATTTGCAGTTCATAGAAAAAATGTCCTTATTACGTTACTCATGCCTCCTTTTCTGGATCTCAATGGTTGCTGGCAATGCAACCGACTCCACTACATCAACTACGACAGCTGAACCACCTCCTCGAGTTGATTACGAGAGCTTAGCTCTAGATCTAGTCGAGAATGCTAACATTCACATGCAGAGCCACTGGCTGAAGCTTCGCGATCTATTCCTCACATCAAATCGCAAGTTCAACCAAGTTAACCATGCCCCGATCATTAATGAAATTCAAACGAACTTCCGACACTTCTCAAACGAGCTGGCCTACAATTTGAGTATAATTCCATTGGCCGAAATACAAAATGACGTCCTGCGGAGACAAGTGAAAATCCTGGAAAAACTACAACTCTCCGGTCTGGAGGAAGACGACTACGAAAAGGCGATGAACATTCTCAGGACCCTTAAAGGGTTCGGCTCGAGCAAGCTAGTGTGCCACTATCATACCGACGACTGCAGTTCACTGGTCGCTCAAATTCCACACATTCACGATGTCGTGTCGAAGTCGAGAAATCTTGACGAGCTCGAGTACTATTGGACCTCATGGCGCAAGGAAATCGGTGAGATGGCAAGGATATCGTTCATTGAGTATGCCTATCTGTTTCGCAAGGCAGCTGCATTCAATGGTGAGTACGAAAACGCTCTTATGAAAGTGAGTTAAAAAGTCATACGTTCTTTTTAGGTCACGTCACACCCTCGAAAACCTGGTACTTGTATTACGAAGAGGATAACTTCCTGAAGGAACTGGAAAATGCCATCTGGGATATAATGCCACTGTACAAGGAAATGCATGCATTCATGAGGAATGTACTGAGAAATAAATACGGCAGGGAACTGGTGGCTGAAGATGGGAAGATTCCGCAGCATGTGATGGAACAGTTGCTGCAACATGCTTGGAAGGCGAGAAGTATTTTCAGTCCACCGTATCCTGACAGGAAATTGCCCGATGTAAAGCAGAAAATGGATCAGGAGATCTTCACACCGCTTAAAATCAATGAAATTTCAGCAAAATTCTTTGAATCGCTGGGACTAAATCATCTGTCATCGTAAGTTGAACATGTCAAGCTGTATAACGGTCTCTTCTTAAGGCTTCCAGTGCAAATAGAATCGAAGGGGTTAGGGTTTATGCTGAAAAAAAGCTCATCAGTCATATTATCACCACATACTGTCGAGGCTTATCAAAGCCTATTATAGCTTCCCTTTGTGTTGAGATTGGAAGGGAATATAATGAAATGTTCACTGATCTTTGTGTCGTTTTACCATTGCCCCAATTGGTGGTTTCATCAAGTCTAAATTCAGAAAACGATACCAACGCTAAAACCCAACGAAGGTCAACTCTTACCAATCGCTGCTTCTTTGGGTTTAAGAAGCAACTGAGTAATAAAACACTCTACAGAGCAATTAAAGTGCCCACTTATAAGACTCTGACCACTCCATTCCTGCTTTACGGTGCAGAAGCGTAAACCCTGTCAAGAACGAATGAAAACGCTTTCGGTTGCCTGGAGAGGAAAATCCCTCGGGTGATTTTCGGTCCCGTTTGCGGAAAAGGAGAACGGCACAGTAGTGGAGCACCTGGACTCAGGACACGTAAGCTAGTAGATGGGGACCGGACGTCAGCCAACTTCGCTTGAAAAACCAAAGACGGCAAACTGAAGATAGAACTGGGTGGCGGATCTTGTTTGTTGAGTCCCAGGTCCACCACAGACTTGTGGTGGTTTGCGTGGTTTGTCAGCCTTGATTTTGGAGCTAAGTTTCGATCCGTTGGCTCCAAAATTGCCCTAGAAATTGAATGGGCTTAGGAAGTGCTACAATCAATCTTTGGGCAATTGGAGCATTGGAGGCATAAAAGACGCCTTTTTAACCACACCTTAGGTTTTGGCCAGGTTAAACGTTCCACACGGGCCCTAACTATTTTTCAAAATATTTCCAAACGTAAGAAGTCATAAACCAACTTGAAGGCTACATCACAGGGCATCACAGGCAAAGATATTAGATTGACAAAAAAAAATTTGCTCCTCAGAATTCCGGCACTCTAAGTGTCACATTTTCCATGTCGCATTTTTTATGTCCCATTTTTCACGTGACATTTTTCATGTCGCATATTTCATTGCATATTTTTAAAGTCTAAATTAGTAGGGAACGTAAGTAGGGAAAGTAAAAAAAAATTAAAGCCTTAAGTCAGGTTTTTCATGCCACATTTTTTATGTCGCATTCTACATGTCACATTTTTCATGTCGCATTTTTTATGTCACATTCTTCACTTCAAATTTTTCATGTTACATTTTTCATGTTGCATCTTATATGTCGCATTTTTCATGTTGCATTTTTCATGTTGCATTTTTTATGTAATATTTTTCATGTCGCAGTTCTTATGTCACATTTTTCGCGTGAAATTTTTCATGTCGCATATTTCATGGCAGATTTTTACAGTCAGAATTAGTAGGGAACGTTAGTAGGGAAAGTTAAAAAAATTTTAAAGCCTTAAGTCAGGTTTTTCATGCCACATTTTTTATGTCGCATTCTACATGTCACATTTTTTATGTCGCATTCTTTATGTCACATTCTTTTCTTCAAATTTTTCATGTTACATTTTTCATGTTGCATCTTATATGTCGCATTTTTCATGTTGCATTTTTGCCACTGCGAGTCATTGTAAGGGGGCTCCACCCATCATGCACAAAAGAAGACGTTGTAAAAGACGTAAAAAATAAAGGCCTTAAAATTATTGATGCCGTCAATATCATTAAAAAGGAAAAGCAACGCACGGAAGGAGAAAGAGACACTGTGATCAGACGCGGCCTTCCAATTTTTATGCTCTCCTTTGAAAGAACTGAGAGCATAAACGATATTTATAAAATGAAAATGATACTTAACATCAGGGTTAAAATCGAACCCATGCGAAAGGGCAATAGACTGATACCACAGTGTAAGCGATGCCAAGAATTCAGGCACACAAGTGCCTACTGCCAAAAAGAACCACGTTGCGTGAAAAGTGCCGGAAAACACCTGTCAACAGAGTGCAAGGTTGACATAAAGGCTCCAGCAGTTTGCGCCAATTGCCACGGAAACCACCCTGCGAACTATCGAGGATGCGAAGTAGCCATAGAGCTGCAAAAGGGACGAGAACCTCTTAAGGAAAATACTAGAGGTCAGAATCAAAGCCTAGGACGCCCAAAACCTGCTGAAACTCCTAAGCCAAAGACTCCAAAGACGCCAAAGCCGATCAAAAGTGGAAGATTGGCAAAGGAGGCGTCGACAAAAGGCGTAAAAGCTCCACAAAAGAGCGGCGCCAGTTCAAGTGCAGCGGAGAAACCACCACTGGTCGCACCGAAATCATACGCACAGGTTGCGGCAAACGAAAGCAAGGCAAGATCGCCCACAACAGATGCAGTGTCTCAGATCCTCGCTGTAATCTTGGAGAAACTTGAGGATCAGACTAAAATCAACAAAGTTATATTTGACAAACTGAGCAAGCTCGAGTTTAAGCCTCGAAAAAATTACAAGAGAACATGAATATGAAACAGTTATTTAAAATACTAACATGGAATGCAAACGGCCTTCTGAATAAAATAGACGAACTAGAAGTATTTCTACGGAAAAACAATATTGATATTTGCATGATTACGGAAACTCACCTTAAAAACGGGTCTACACCCAAACTTAAAGGTTACAATGACTATCACGCACATCACCCTTCGCAAAATTCGAGAGGAGGATCCTCCCTCTACATTAAGAACTGCATAAAGCACTTCAAGAACACAGAAGTTGAGCTAGACTCTATGCAGATCAGTTCAGTTTCTGTAAAAATTGACTGCTTAGATTATAACATTGCATCTTGTTATTTCCCGCCAGGATATAGACTGGTGGAAGACGATCTTGATCGTATGTATGACTTCATTGGGTCCAATTTTATCATTGGGGGTGACTTTAACGCGAAGCATACTTTTTGGGGCTCACGATGCAATTCAACAAGAGGCAGATTACTGTACAAAAATAGTATGAAGCGTGGGGTGGACTTTTTCTCCACGGGTAAGCCAACATATTGGCCAACCGATAGGAATAAAAAGCCTGACCTTGTCGATTTTTTCATCGCTAAAGGGTACCCCAAATACCTTACGCGAATTGAAGAGTGTTATGATCTTTGCTCAGACCACTCAGGAGTTATCTTGAAGATGGGTGGAAGACTGGCGAAAATAGAAAGAGCTCCTAGATTAGCTAGCAAAAACATGAACTGGGACGCTTTCAGAAAGGACTGTAAGGAGGGTGTTGGCTTGAATGTGCCATTGAAAACTCCTTTCGAGTTAGAAACCGCAGTTGACAAATTCATTGAAGCAATTCAGAGCGCTGCTTGGAACAACAATTCGTCCCAAAAGAACGCAGTTAGCACCGACGGGCATGTACGTAAAACATATCCGCTCGAAATCGAAGAATTGATTCGTGAAAAGAGAAGAGCGCGTAGGAGATGGCAAGGCACGAGGGCCCCCCCAGACAAAACCCTATTGAACCGCCTCTCTAACAAACTGAAAGGAATGTTGCAAGATCTTAAAAATCGTGAGACCACTGAATACCTTGAAGGCTTGTCGGCGGATAGGACCTCAAACTACTCGCTGTGGAAAGCAGTTAAGTATATCAAGAAACCTATAATCCACTCGGCACCAATAAAAAAAGCTAACGGCGAATGGGCAAGAGAAGACAAAGAGAAAGCGAATTTGTTTGCTGAACATTTAGAAGAAACATTCAAGCCTTTCGACGGTCCGCCGTTGGCTGACGTTCTAAACAACAACGGGGAACCTGGTAGCTTTAGAATGAAAAAAGTTTCGTTAGTTGAACTCCGACAGACAATTAGCAAACTTAAAAATAATAAGGCCCCGGGTTACGACCTGATCACTGGCGAAATATTAAAAGAGCTACCAAAAAAGGCATTAGTCAAGCTACTTTATATGATAAACGCTTCTCTTAGACTTCTATACGTTCCAAGACAATGGAAAGTTGCTGAAGTCATTATGGTTCCTAAACCGGGGAAATGCGCAAATGATAAAAAATCTTATAGGCCCATATCGCTTCTGCCGATAATATCGAAAGTATTTGAGAAACTTCTGCTGAAGCGATTACAACCAATAATTGCAGAAAGACGCTTGATCCCGGATCATCAATTCGGTTTCAGACCTAACCATTCCACAATAGATCAAGTCTACAGAATAACGCATGAAATTGAAAAAGCCTTAGAAGGGAAAAAAATATGTTCAAGTGCTTTCCTCGACGTATCGCAAGCATTCGACAAGGTATGGCACGAGGGCTTGAAATATAAGCTACGGCAAAATTTGCCGGAAAACATGTTTAAAATATTGGAAAATTATCTTGAAAGCAGACTCTTTCGTGTTAGGTGTAGTAGTGAATACTCGAGTTTCAAGCAAATTCGGGCTGGCGTACCCCAGGGAAGCGTCCTCGGTCCGACCCTGTTCCTGCTCTACACAAGAGACATACCTCTAGATGACGAGACAGTCGTGGCCACGTTTGCGGACGATACGGCCATCCTGGCAACAGGTGAATCAGTCGAGTCATCAACGAGAAACCTCCAACGAGCATTGGACAGAATTTGTGTCTGGATGAAGACTTGGCGAATCGCTCTTAACGAGAACAAGTCTACGCATGTGAATTTCACTTACAGAAGGGTTAACAATTTGCCTCTGTTCATAAATTCTGTACAAATACCTTATGCAAATGAAGCGAAGTATCTAGGGATGACACTGGACGCTAAACTAAGGTGGAAACCACACGTAAAGAAGAAGCGTGACGAGCTCGAGATTAGGCTCAGGGAAATGTATTGGCTTATCGGAAGATTTTCGAAATTAAGCACATATAACAAACTGCTCTTGTACAGGCAGGTGTTAAAGCCGTCCTGGACATACGGTATACAACTTTGGGGTTGCACCAAGCCGAGCAACATGTCCATGTTGCAGACTTTCCAAAACAAAACACTAAGAGCAATTGTGAATGCTCCATGGTATATTAGGAATAGCGATATTCACAGAGATTTAGGAATAGCTACCGTGGGCGAAGAAGTAACAAACTTCGCTCGAAAGCTTAATGCTCGCCTTCATGTTCATTGCAACAATGAAATGATCCGTACTCTAAACGAGACTCTTAACGATGTTAACAACGAGCGACGACTACAAAGAACAAGACCCTTCGATCTAGCGACGTAGGGTGAAGCCGCATTAATGAACGGCTTAGTAGGTGCATTCACTGGAAAGCAACCTATCCAATGCGATCAACACTATGGAAGCGTAAACTACTTGTTAAGTTAACTTAGTTGTAGTCAAGAAGTATTATGAGAGAGCGAAAATTTACTACTATGAAGTGCGTTCTGGCAGTTTCATAGTGTCTCTCATAAATGGGTGGTTTTTTAGCACGTGGAAATCGGGCATAACCAATATCGGCTACTTCGGTATTATGTACCTGCTATAGTGGGCGTATTGGTATCTTTGAAAGATTTTGGAGTTTTAGTCTCCGTCCATCCTAGTATTCAAAAAAAAAAAAAAAAAAAAAAAATGTTGCATTTTTCATGTTGCATTTTTTATGTAATATTTTTCATGTCGCAGTTCTTATGTCACATTTTCCACGTGACAGTTTTCATGTCGCATTTTTTATGACACATTTTGCATGATGCATATTTCGTCATTTTCGGACATTCATCTAAAGTTAAATGATTTTGACCCTGGCACAAAAGTTTTTTTAGCCACTACTTGTGTATTTTAAAAGAGGATTTTGGGATTTTGTGAGAAATTGTGGGAAATTGTGGGATTTAAAAGGGATTTAAAGGAGATTTTAAGGAGAGATTTAAAGGTCTCATGCCTTGATTTTATCGATAATCCAAACGATTCCAAAATAAAAATCAACAGACATATTGGTAACGCTGTCGCCCATGGGTATCTAACTCTTTCCGAGCCTACAGCAACGGTCTTTTTCTATAGTTTTGAGCTTTGAGAACCGACCATGCATGAGGTCGCTTTTTATTAGGCTTGGAATATTTGTGAACGAGGGCCATTTTTAATATTCGACGACAGGCTTCGCTAGAATCAAGCAAGGAATATTCCCCACCTAAGGGTTTGAAACGTTGGCTTGTCTTATCGTGGCTCCCGACAAATGTGGTTACCTAGAGCATTTTCTCGGCATATATACTCGGAAAGATGTTTTCCCTTAGGACTCTTTTTCTTTTTTGGAAGTTATTGGACAACTTTTCACATTGTGACTCGAAGCATTCTTTGTATAACCAAGAAAATTTTCCCTTCGTGTTTCTTTAGCAATTTCTGGAACAAATACTCCCGCAAAATGTCCGACGAGGAGGCCGGTCCCGACTGCAAGGCAGTGGTCTTTTATTTCCCACCCGATGTTGCACTTCGCTACTGTCCCAAAGTGGACTTCAAAAAGTTTCTCCAAATGCACGGACACATGAGTGAGCTGCAGTATAATCTCTACAAAACCCACCTACCGTACGGTCTCGATCGAGAAGCCTGTCCAGGATTCGGTAATGCCATTGGAGAGGCGGCAATCGTATCCGCAGGCAGTCCCAGGCATCTGGAGCGAATCGGACTAATCGAGAACTACACCCTGGACAATGAATTGGCCATGAATCGTCTATTTCGATTGGTAAGTCATCAGTACAAAACCTTGTGCGAGAAGTGTAAATTACAGAGCTATTACGTTCCGCTCCTTAGGGCGTTCACACACTCATATCGCTGCCAATGTACTTTGCTAACGAGAAATTCATTGTGGACTCAATAGACTCTCGTTTCCATCCGAACGAATTGAATTGCGCCTACTGGAAGATTCAAGACAAGTACGTAGGTGTAGCACCACCGAACAAACGAAGCGAGAAGCAATTCGACCCCAGCTATACACTGTACAAGGGACTGGATCCAAAGAAGCCAAATACGATGTGGGTACACTTTAAAGGGACCGCACCTATGTAACAGTGTGACTGACATAATATTTTCCACTTCTCTATCCTAGAAAACTCGTTTCCGAAATCCTTGGCTATCAAATCTACAAAGGACTGTGCCTTGCGACGAAACAGTACATCCCTGGCGATCCCAAGTATCCCTTGCACAATTGTGACTTTTACGAGAAGGAAAACGCTGGCAAACTTATTAAGTGAGTGACCTTTTTGCACACAGAGAAGGATATCTAGCTATATCCTAAATGTCAAATGGCAATTTGTTTTGATTCTCGAAATGACAGGGACCTGATGAAATTGGGTTCGACAAAGCACTGGCGTGAGGCCATGGAAATGATTACCAAGGAGAAGAAATTAAACGGGAAAGCCATCATGGAGTATTACGATCCTTTGTACCAGTGGTTGAAGGAGGAAAACAAGCGGAACCGAGTACGTGCTGGTTGGGAGTCGAGTTCAAAAAGTGAGTTGTTTAATTTTTTTTTTTTTTTGCTTTTTTGCTTGGAAATCGATTAATTTCCCTTCGAAATGAGGATTGACTGTTGTGGGTATTTGTTTTTTCTTTTTGCTTTCAGTGTGTCAAAGTGATAACTGATGTATGAATTAATTTGCTGCAAATTAAGATGCTGTAAGATCGAGTATATGAGATGGATTGACGGGTTGATGAATAAATTGCGTTGAGCTATTTTTTGTTTTTACTATTTTTTTCATAAGCTCTGACGTTAGCTAGACAACATGTCAAATAAAATCTACAATTTCTTTAAACCATCCGAATAATCATTCGTATTTCTTTCAACATCGACATTAAAAATACAAAATATAAAATAAAATCTCTTATAATCATTCTGCCAATTCCGACCACATCGTCGCAATAAAATGTCACTCATTCCGTTTCATTAAAATTTTATTGCAAACAAAGCACACGTCAACCGAGAAACATATGTCAACCGTATTCAGCACCTCTGCCGAAACCGAATTCATCCCCAGCTAACCGCACCCCCGCGTGCAAACAGCTCGCAGGATTTCTCTATGCGGGGGCGGCCAAGTATAACACCAATCACTCCAACGCACACAGGTAAGAATTAAGGATTCATACGCGAGCGTTGAAAGCGGCGCGAAATGTAAACAGAACGGTCCGACCGACCGTCTATGACGAGGTGGTGGGGGAAGTGTCGGAAACATGTGCTCAAAAGTCAGAATACCATCACACACAACTAATACCGCAAACAGGATACATAAATTGGTGTTTCAGTATCAGTGTGTTGCGTCGCGCGCCTTAGTTACGAGTATGCGTGTGACGCGACCCGAGTGAAATTTCTCTGCTAAAAGGAGGTCGAAAAACGTCCCGGAAAAACGTCGGGAAATTTTCCAAACAACTCAACCACCAGGGGTAATCATCAGCTTACAAGAGGAAATTTTAACTCTGCTGCAGCATTCGGGGTGACATTTTCTAGACCACATGTACATAAAGTGGGTAAGGTACCTTGTGCCATCAGATATGGGGTGGCCGGGTGGGAATTCCGCGCCCGCTTTAGTGATGGCATTTTGAGTATACATTAATGGCATCCGTGGAAATCTTTCCTAAGTCGTTTGAATTGAAATCATGGACGTTTTTCCCTTCATGGGTGGGGTAATTTTAAGCCACTGTAGATGAGCACCCGTTGTCGCATTGTGATGAGGTACATTAGGTTATTTGCACTTTATGGGCCGATCGTATAAGGGATGGCGAACAATATGCTAATTCGGGGAAGTTAATTGTCTGTAAGGTGGAATTGGGGATTTAAACGTCTTAAACAAGGTAAGTGTAATTGTGAAAACGTGTAGGTATATAGGGAGGTACTTAAATATATATTTATGAGTGTTTTCGTTTTTCTTTTATCGAGCCGGAGTGCTTAATCGAATAATAATTGTTTGCTGAGGAGCCTTAACTTTTTGAACGATGTTAAATTGTTTGGGCCGGTCGAGGAGGGGGTGTACGGGTTGGGTGTAGTATTTAAAAAAATGAAGATTAATTCCGTATGAGACAAAGATTGACTACGAAAAACAAATTTTAATTTGAGGGTGCTAATTACCGAGAGTATTTGGGAGCTTGTGCAAGACTTGATAATTAGGTCGGATTTTTTCTCACCTTTTAAAGCTTCTTATATTTTGTCGTAGAAATTTTTTCGAAATTTTTTTTAAGAAGTTAGTGATTATGATCTTATGTTATAATAACCGCGTTTTCAAAGAGGTTTTCCAAAGGTATTTTGTCCCGTTTACGTTGATAAGATATGCGGAATAAATCGGCTTTATTTTTCAACCAAAAGAGCGCTACATCATTCCCGAAGCAACAGTGTAATAGAGAACAGACTTTGTCTCAGTTGAAGAGAAGAAGAGTTGGGGTGCAAAACTGGAATTAACTGTTTAGAGACCGGGCTAAGTAGCATCCATATTAAATCTAGGTTGAAGTCAAGGTTAACCGGGATTGTAAAAGCCAGAGATGCGATATAACTTACTTAATTAAGATGGCTGGGTTGGACCTGGGCCTCAGCCAACAAGCTTCACCAGTGAGCTCTGTCTCTAGCTAGCCGTCTCCAGTTTTGCACGCGAAGTTGGCTGAGGTCCCCTTTCACTTGTGTGCGCCACCTGAGTCTCGGTGCCCCTGTAATGCGCCGTCCCCGCGGGGTGGATTCGAAGATTTTCAGGCGCCGGGGCGTTGGTGTCCATCCGCTCTAGATGACCCAGCCATCGTAGACGTTGTATTTTGACTCTTCTGGCTAGGTCGGTGTCGCTGTACAGCTCGTACAGTGCGATCTTGTATCTCCTCCTCCAGAGATGCGATATTGACAAAGTTTTTTTTATAAACAGACGATTTACGAACATATTTCAACATAATTGCTTTAAGTGCTCAGTTAATCTAACTCGTCTTAAGCTGCAATTTGCTATGCTAAAAAAAAGGGAAGCCGAGGCCTTCCTCGGGTTTTGGATGTTAATCTGTACTAACTCCAGCATCATTGTTACAATCAGGTAGATAAGCACCTTGTAAAAAGAAGCCCATCGCCACTCATAAGAACCTTGTTTAAACAAACTTCTGTGATTATGGCATCAAGTCTGAGACAGTGTGTCAAAAAATGGTAGAAGACGGAGTTTGACCTACTAACTCGGTTTCAGCATCGTTTCAGCACCAGAGTTCGGGATTACGGGATAAGAGCCGAGGGGTGGATGGCTTTCGCAGTCTCTAAATCGCCCTTTTATCTCTCTACGGCTGTAGCCACGCAGGGAGCTGCGAGTGACGAGTAGTCATTTAGCGACTTGAAAGCCAGGAAACTTTTCTTGGAACGGGCCAGAAACTGGCTTACCGTCCCTCTAGTAGACCTTCATATAAAAGGTCTCCAGCCCATAGGAGATGTAAAAACATCTTGCAGCCAAGGGTATAATAGACTCCGGGTTTAATAGTAGTGAAACCAATCGCCCGGAATCGGTTGAGTTCCTCAGACCTTTCAATCCCCTTTCAATTTCCAGATCCAGGCTCTCGGCCTGACTGTGATCTCGGCTTTCCGTACGGCCTTTAGCTTTTGCGGCCATACAGCGCCGACCTCTGAGACCGTCCACTTGATGTTGACTTGCAGATGCCCTATCAGGACCGGGGTCAAGAAGCTTGACACCCGTCTCACCCGTTCATAAAGGTCTGATTTGGCAGCGTTGGATTTGCAGGGCAGTACTGAAAAATGCTTGAAGATATCTGGGCATTCTGGTCCGTGTTCGAACCCTACCATCGTCACCTGAAAACAAACTCGTTCTTTTTCACGGTCCCCACCTACGAGAGGGTCTGACAAGCCCACAGAGTATCATTTGTCTTGAAAAACTTCTCAAAGTGGCGGTCGGATTCAGCAACAAATTTTAGGTCCCATTGTATGTGAAGGAATTAAGACACACAGCTTTCATTGTTGAGAAGTTAGGCCTGCTTCACCTCAAGCTGGTTGCGCCACTCTATATAAATGGGCCTTCAGATGTCTCCAGTTCTCCGAACCAATCCTACCCTCATCGTCGCCCTGATCCATGATCCAGGATCAGATGGTCCTTCTTTACCTCGCTGAAAGGCCTGGACACCGTTGAGACTGTCTTGGCCTTCATAGGAGTTTTTGGGGAGACGTCTTGAAACCTGGGTCTTTTGGACGTTAAATTTAAGGTTGACGTCTTAGTAGCCCCCCCCCCCCCCCCCCCCCATCCGAGTTGACTTCTCCGTCTGGTGCTGTTAGGGTGCCCTTCCGAAATGAGCTGACTTCCCTTAGAAGGTTATTGGCTGAGCCCTTATTGGATTGCTGCCCTCCTGAAACAGGTTGACATCAGGAACGAACGGCGCGCCTTAGGAAGTTTCGCAGACTCTCGGTTACTCATACTCCAATTCGCCTCGCAGGTCAAGAAGCTTCTGGAGAGCTTCAATTTATCAATGTTGCGGTTATAATCACAGCGACTTCGAAACGATCTCTCGGGCATTGTAAGAAGACCGGAAAGGTCCATCGGTGGAGAAATTAGAGGGAGATGACGCGTTGGTTTGGGAGGATAAAATAAATGGATGGAAGGAGTTGTCTTAGGGAGTTGGGTTTGTAACCCGAAAAGAAATTATGATCCGCAGGGTCGCCACTACCGTCACCTCAGCCAAGTAATCGCTCCTCTACGAGTCCAAAGACTCTAATTACTGTTCGGAGCACACTTGCTGTGACTAAATAAATCGAAAATTCAAAGACTTGGTTTTTCTGAAAACAACTGCCAAGACATATTGGCGACAAGTTTGTTGATGCCTCAGGCAGAACTTTAGACTAGGGAAACATCCGTTACTTTTTTTTTGTTTTTTTATTCACATAAAAATCATCGACTAAAAAGGCTGTTGGAAATAAGGCCCCAATGAAATAAGACCCCAAAAGAGAAAACGAAATAAGGCCCCAAATTATTTCATTATGAAATAAGACCCCAATTTCGATTATGAAATAAGGGCCCACTGCCATGAAATAAATCCCCAAAAATAATGAAATTAGGCCCCAAAAGTGGGGCCTTTTTTCAATTTTTTTTTTGGGTCTTATTTCATTGGGGCCTTATTTTGCAGAGCCGACTAAAAAAGCCTGTGCGACTATATTTAGAATTTGGAAATCTTTTCCTTTCAAACCATCAAAAGCAACATCAATCACATTCTCTGATTTTAGATTTTGATTCATTCTAATACTGCACTAGCACCAAAGTCAAGATTGTGGTAAACTCTTGACTCGTCTTAGTATCTAAATAATCAATAGCAGAACATTTTTTTCCATATTGAAAAAAAATCAGGTCCTCTTGGCCCATCTATAAGGATGAAGAAATAAGTCATAATCCTGATCCTGACAAATCAAAAGAACCTTTTCATTTCCCATGACTGCACAAACGGACTCTATGCAAATATTCACTTCCACCTTTCTTATGTTCGGAACTTACATTCACTTTAACATGTTTTTGTGGAATACATTTAGCTCGCCTGCAAACATTTACCATACCGTCGCATATGAAATTCCTAATGCTATTTGTCCCACTAAATAAAATCCCAAAACAACTTTATTCGTCCTTTGAAATATCCCAATTTCATTGCTAACCGCCAGAAAAATTTCCACGAGACTTGCGCACTGAGGGCACTTCCCCATCGCACCCCAAGAACCGTTTCAACTTTGAACTTTTCCAACAGATTGCGCTCCCAGCAACACCTTCTCAAGAACCAAGAAAATAGGGAAATTTTCACCTAGAACAAGGATTACGTCAATCCTGCCAAATGTAGGTTTTAGTAGCCGACTAACTTTTCACATGGGCTGAAGTCCCTGTAGATTCGCACGGTCTGAACGGATATATGTATACATATACAGTACATATACACTCAACAGCATATAAGTGTACATAAAAAAAAATAAAGTGTTTAAATAATTTAATCTTTCTTCAAATACGAATAGTATTGTTTGTGCAAATTAAAGCCACCAAACAGTGAAGGTGTGGAAAAAGTGAACTTTTCCCCCATAAGAAAATTAAATCATTTACGTTGAGTTTTGAAATATCCCCAAAACTAGATTTCCTGTCGAATTCAACTCAAAGTCAAAGGATAAAAGTCATTTTCAAAACAGATTTCTAAAAATCGTTGGAGTACATAAAATATTCATATGTATCCGATGGCTATATCGGTCACAGCAGCAGTTCCATGTCGAATCGTTTTGTCGGTAGTATAGTGTTGTCGCGTTTTGTCGCTTTTTAGGTCATAAAATGACACGGTATCGTGCTGCTACGTACAGCATAGAGTCGGGTCAATGCGGTATTCAGACGGCGCGCAACAATCCGCATAGCTTATTACTTTCCGGTTGCGAAGCATAAAAAAAAACAACAAAAAGAATAACGTACATCTGCCCCCGAAAAAAAACGAGATTCCTCATTCTGTGCGCCGAGAAAAAGGACGATTATTTTGTCGACTAAGCCGGAAGTGCTTTTCATATTTTCCCAGCCTCAATATGTATGCGAAGCCCAAGCAAAGACACTAGACCAAGGCAACATCCTCTGCATGCTAGCTTAGGCTTTGTGTGCTGGTGTGCATGTAAAGCTCAATCACCCCGGAAAACGAATTAATATTTAAAAAGGGATTCCATCTTGCTCCCCATTTATATTTATCCTTGCCTTGTGGCCCACCCCAAGCTCACCTCACTCATGGTGTCACATCATACCAGACTCAGTTGTACATTTATTCAGGGCATTCGTCGTAGCCTCTACCACCTGCATCGCGTTATTAAAAACAGAAACACCACCACCCAAGACCGAGAGGATAATAAAAATGCATCAACACCGTGGTGGCGGCCGACGACGTCGACGGTGTAGTGGCAGTAGGGAAAGGATCACTAAGGATGCAGGGTGGCCCAGCAACAGTGGCGGTGGTAATAGCAGCAGTGGCACCACGACCAT
The DNA here is from genome assembly GCA_947623515.1 of Neoascia interrupta. Taxonomy (NCBI): domain Eukaryota; kingdom Metazoa; phylum Arthropoda; class Insecta; order Diptera; family Syrphidae; genus Neoascia; species Neoascia interrupta. Next base: position 18,829,528 of record OX392462.1, on the reverse strand, counting down.
TACCTCGTCATCCCCCAGGAGCATTACCCGCAGCAGGAACATAACCATTACCACCTACACCATAATCAACAACAAACAAATAAAAAAGGATATTATACATCATGCGCGAAATGTTCTGCCTGTCATGTAAATAAAGTTGCTTAAAAAAAATTAATAAAAAGAAAATTCCCAGCTCATAAAAAGGAATAAGAAAAAAAAACCTCGCCCTGCCGTAAAGTAGTAGGTACTGTCTCTGTGCTTTGCTTATTTCCTGCGGATTATCCTGTCGAGAGTGTTTAGCGTGTGTAAGGCATTTCATTTTTTTTCCCACAGTCTCCTTTTTTTTCAAAACAAATATTTAAATCGTTGTTGTTGTGCCCTGTAAAGGAAATCGTTTTTAAATAAATTAGTGAATAATTCAAAATTTAATTAATGCAAATCTATAAAATAAATATTTCTTCGTTATAGTGTAATCGAATTGTATTAATAAAAATAGTGTAAATGTTAAAAAAAAAAAAAAATATATAAATATCTATAAATTATTAATCTTAAATAAAATTTCGCTGTTAATACGATCTTCCGCTTGTTAATAATTATTAAAATATATTAATCACAAAAATAATATAAATTAAAACAAATTAAAAAAAAAGTGAATAATAAAATTAGTGAATAAAATTCTTACTCAATATTAATTGTTCCATTGTGAGATTTCGTTGTGTTTTTCTGTTATAAGGAAATATAAGTGTATATTTAATAAATAAATTTACAAGTTTCAGTTAGTGATCAAATATTTAAATAATCTGTAGAAAATATTTAGAAAAAACAAAACCAACAACGACTGGATCATTAAAAGTGGATTACATCAACCAGTGCTTTGAATTGTAAGTTTAAATGATTTTTGAAATATAAAATTAGATTTCAAAACGAATTTGGTATACTTACTACGAATATCTTGAGGGTTGTTAAGGACAAATGGTACACTCGCTGGTTGTCTTAATTAAAAAAGACAAAAGACTGCTTCAAAGATTTTTAAAATTGAAAAAATTAGTTTCAAGCCCTATTTACTGATAACTGCACAGCATTTTTTTCTTTTTAAAAAAACAATTATGTTCTTTTAAGGATGTACTCGCATTCTTCAGGATATTCAATCCTTCTTCAAATCAGGATTTCAGCTATTGTAGTCAGTAAAATGCGAATGGAAAACCTGAAAAAATTGAAGTCACCGTAAATGAAGCAAAGTTCTTTTCAATAAAAAATAATTGAAAATTTTAAAACAAAATATATTTTAAATCGCCTTCAAGTTAGGAGCAAATAATCTTTCCTTAAAAAAGATAATTGAGACACGTAAATGTGAAACAATATACCATACCACTAATTTCCGCATGAATTTAAATTTTATGGTCATATACTTTTTAAATAACTTTTTAAATAAAATAATAAGAAATAAATAAATTTTCTATGCGTTTTTTGACATATACACTGAAAAGTTTTAAAAACTGAGTCCTTAAACAAAACATAAACATTTTGTCGATGTCAATTTTAATGGCAACATCTTCAGAACTTTTAAGAAGCTGAAATATTTTGCACTTTAATGTTTTTACTGACACCTTCTAACGTTTATGGTTTATCTTAGAACACGTCTCGATAGTTTCGCTTTGCTTTTTCATACCCGACCCCTGACCCCTAAGATTTTTTAGAGATATGATAGAGACCGACGGGTGAATCGATTAAGCTATCTCCGTTTGTCCGTACATCCGTCTGTCTGTCCGTCCATCCGTCTATCTGTCCGTCTGTCCGTATGTGTGAAGTTTTTAGGTCTTTTAAATTGAGCTGGGACGCTCAAACTTGGAGTGTATGTTGGTTCTTATTTTGTACAGACAAAGTGTGAAAATTGTTTTAATCCGTCAACGGCCACGCCCACTACTGGCTTCAATGTAAGACAACCTCCATTTCAAATTTTCTTTCAAAAACTTGACCTTATGGTCAAGTTAGACATAGCGTAGGAACTTAAATTTTAGTATATAGCAATAATGGCCCAAAACGTTTAAGAAGGCGAAAATTGGAACGCGCACAATATCGACCATGCCCACTTTTAACATGTAAGATCTTTAAAAACCCAATTTTCTCGGAAATTTCACTCCAAATCGAGAAAAAAATTATATGACAAAAATTGTAGATATTACTATTTGCTCCAATAAAAGTTTTAAAAATTAAGTTTGCTCCATACAATGTTTTGAGCTTCGCCTACTTTTAGGGGCGTTATTTTTAGGGAAAAACGGTATTTTTCCGAAATTATTTTCGGTCTTAAAGCATTTTGTCATGATTCTAGAGATATTGCAATTATTTGATTTTAATTTTTAGCCCAGGCCCACTTTTGGAGCGTGGCCTATACAAATAATATATGAATTCGGGCCAAAAAAAACTTTAATGCCCGGTTTCACAGTGTAAGTTTAAACTCCGTTTAGCGACATTCAAAGTTTAAACTGACATTCAGAACAAAAAAGTGTTTTTCAGTGCTAGTTTAAACCGGAACGAGAGTTTATACGCCAGCTTAATTTGAACGCCCGCCGTTGATAGTTTAAACTGCCGTTGAACGTTTAAACCGACACTTGAAACGACGTTTGATGAAATCGGGAATGAAGTATTGTTCAAAAATACTGTGAACGTCACAAGTATCACGAAGTGATACTTGCGAAGTATGTCACAACAAGTATTGCGAAGAATGTCACACTTGCCTAAACTTTGGATGCAATTATCTCTGAAACAGAATACCCGATCCGAAATCGGCTTGTAGTTTTAAGAACACCGTAAAAGTTTTGATATTTTTCTTTTTTTAACGGATTCTAAAAAACCATTTTGAAAAATATATATGGGTTGAGATATTACAATCGATGTTTAAAGTGGCCTTCAAAACTAACGAAAAACAATAGCCGGAAGTTTAGCTAAACGCTCGATCAATGTCTACTGAGAAACACCAACGGTTTAAGCACTAAGTTTAAACTTTCGTGAAAGTTTAACTGATCCTAAGTTTAAACGTTCACATTGAAACCGGGTGTGAGAGTGTGTTACACGGTATAAAGGGTTGGGTATATAGAAGTTTGTCAAATCCATCATCATCATTTTCGACCGCCGCTAATCCTTTAAAAGGGTCGCGGAGTGAGGGTGGCTAAATGGTCTTTCCATCGTTCTCGATCCTCCGCCACCAACTCAAGAGACTCCGGCGCAATCCCCAGACGGGACTCAGAGAGGTGCCTTACCTGATCCCACCACCTATTTCTTGGCCTACCAGAGGGGCGACGCGCTCGCATCTCGGCTAGCATGACCTGTCTAGGAAGTGTGTCAGGGGGCCTGCGAACAACGTGTCCAAACCATCGAAGAATCGATCCCTCCACTCGATGAAGTAGCTGCTCAAGATTAAGATTCATACGAATACTGACGTTTCTCACTCAATCCCTTAGAGTAACACCAGCAACGCACCTCAGGAATCTCATTTCGGCAGCTTGTACCCGCGATCTAATTCTTTCGGGCATTACCCATATTTCATGACCATAGATGAGGGTCGGAACGAACACTGAATTCAAAACTGAGATCTTTGCTTTCACTCCAAGCTCAGCTTTCCTGATGACCGGCCGGCGCAGTTCCTTTACTATTGCTCCAGCTTGGCCAATTCTACAGGGCAACTCAGTATCACTCCTCCCATCTTTCGTAAAAAATACCCCGAGATACTTAAACTTCTCCACCTGTTTTAATGGAACTCCATTTATGTGCAGGGTACACTGCACATGAGTTCGGGAATCAACCATCACTTCCGATTTGTTCACGTTTACTTTCATCCCAGCATCACCACAGATGGCTGCAAACCTATCCAGTGCTCGTTGAAGTTCCTCTTTGGATGATGCAAGGATGGCCAAATCATCTGCGAAAAGCAGATGGCTCGTCCTGATGCCAAGCAATTCGAAACATTGGTCGCCAAGACTGCGCTTCACCATCCAGTCCATATATGCTATGAAAAGAAGCGGCGATAGAACACAGCCCTGGCGAAGTCCAACGCGCACATCAAAAGCACGGGATTCGACGCCATTTATCCGTACATAGCTTCTGCAGCTTCCATACAAACACTGGATGGCTCTCAGAAGAGGCCCACTCAGCGCATAGTCCTGCAAAACTCTCCACAGTGTATCCCGAGGGACTCGCGTCATACGCCTTTTCCAGATCTACAAAACACGCATAGACCGGTTTGGCATATTCCCAGGCCTTCTCAAGAATAACCTTCAGAGTAAAAAGCTGGTCGGTTGTAGAGCTGTGTCAATCGTAATTGATTCGATCGCTTGGACCCGTTCCTCTTAAAGTATTGGTGATTGCAATCCCGGTTGGGCAAACCAATCCTAATGTCAATCCAATACTTTTCTCTCTCCATTATCTTTGGTCAAATGAGCGAAACGATCGAGCAAGGCTCATTTCAATCATTCACAATATTAACACGTTCCATTCCTACATCTATGAACGTAGCGAAACTGCTACGAGATTTCGAAAAATGTGTATTTGCCGCGCACACGCTGGCTGCTGCTAAAGTGCTAAGCAAATCCGCATTGAACGGAGGAACGGTTATAGACTTTGGATCGATGACTGAAAGAAGAACGAAGTCGGTTAGGAACGATGATGGTTGAAAAAGGAACGATTGAATGATTGACTGAAAAGATCGGGTCCTTTTTCAAATCAATCCTGGATCGATTCGATCCGGGAAAATGAACGATTGACACAGCTCTAGTTGGTTGTGCCTCTGCCAGGACGAAAGCCGCACTGTTCTTCCCGTAATAAAGGCTCGATTACAGCTCTAGAACGCGTTTCCAACACCTTCGCGAATACTTTTCCCGGAAGACTCAAGAGAGATATGCTCCTATAGTTGGCGCAATCTCTCCTGTTTCCTTTTTTGAAAATGGGCACTATAACTCCCGTTTGCCAATCGCTAGGTGCCTTCCCGCTATCCCAGGCCACCTTAATGACACGTGTTAGCCATTTAACACCCTCTTCACCCATTGCCTTGAGCATTTCTGGCCGGATTTCATCAACTCCAGCAAACTTTAGCGATTTAATCGCTTCAGTGACTTCGTCTACTGTGGGACTATTCTCCGCCCTTATCTCGTCAGCAGTGGGAATGCCATCTTCAGTGCCCTGTTGGGGGTTGAGCAACTCCGAAAAGTGCTCTCTCCATCTGCGCAAGACATCGCTCTCATTTGAAAGAAGTGTACCGTCCTTGGATTTAACCCCTTGAATGATATTCAACTTCCTTCCTCTGAGCCGGCAAATGGTCTGCCAAAATATCTTGTTTGCAGATCTTTAATCGTGCTCCAACTTCTCTCCGAACCTTTTCCATGACTGTTCCTTGGCTGTTCTGACTGCCAGATTGGAAGTCCGTCGCACCTCATTGTACCGGGCTCGAGTTGAGTTTCTACATTGGATCCACGCAATGTAGGCCCTCTTCTTCTCTCTGATGGCTTGTTGAAATGCAGGCGTTTTTAACCAAGCAGTTCTTTTCTCACCACCAGCCGCTACCCCAAGCCGCTTCACTCCACAAACATTTCCTGCAGAGGCAATGACTGCCGATAAAAACAGCTGCCATTCAAAAACTTGAGATATTAAACTCAAAATTTAACTCAAAAAAAAAATTTTTTTCGTGAGTAGAAAAAACCCTTATAGGCACTACGAGGACCGGTCGAAAAGTGGCAAATGACAGCGCAGGAGGTTGTAAAATTGAAAATTGAATTTTCAATTGAAAAAACGTGGGCGTGGCGTTAAAAAAAGTGATTTTTTTAGTTAAAAAGGCGCAGTTTTAGGCCGAAATGTATGCAACCACCTAGTATAAAGCATTCAACAGTTATATTTTTATATCCCACCCACTTTTTGGAGGCGTGGCAGTTTTATTTTTGGAATGGTCGGGTATTTTGCAATCCGTCGTAGATGGATTGAAGCTTTTGCATACCCATTGTTGCACTTTCCCACTTGTTTTTCTTGCATGGATTTATTCAATTCCAATATAAAGACAATGTTACTGCTGAAGTCCAATCTCTTGATAGACTTTAAGCCCGCCTATTTTTTACTCTTAAAAGAGTGACACCTTAGGCTATAAATAAAAAAAAATTAAAAAAGTAATGAATCTCATAGCAAACAAAAAACTTTGCCTACTGACATACATAATCAGTCAAAAGCAATCGTGTTGCTGTCATTAAGCACAATACTTCTCTGCAGAGTGAATTTCATCTCAAAACCTTTTTTCCATAACAATAGTTTTACCCACATTTTAACCTAAATGTAGTGACACACCCGGACTCATTCAAAACACACAAATTTACTTTTCCCCTCCGAATTAATTCAGCCCGCAGAGTGTTGCATATCAAAACGAAAACTTTCTAACAATCCTAATGGGGATAACTTTTGCATATCCTACTCGTAGCCTGTTGAGTCTAGTTTAAGCATACCCGAACCACCTAAAAAATTCAGATGACATCCTCGAAGCGGTCGCATATCGAAATATATTTTCGCAGTTATCCTCCCCATACATATGTAACCATAACGCTACTACGACTACCACCCACTCTAGCGTACACAATCTCAGTTAGGTTTATTTTTAGTTGAACAAATATTGCTCGGAAATGGAGCACTCTTAACATATAGCCGGCATAAATCGTCCTTGATGTAATTGTACTGCATGTGTGTGTTTGTGTGTTTATTCTGAAGATGGGCATGAGTTGCGGCAAAAATATTTGCATATCTTATGCAAAATAAAACTCATGATGTTCCACATGGGGAAAATAAATCCCCACTTCATATGTGCACCACAAATCCTCGCCACTAACTTTCCCCACATCAAGTTGGTGTACCGCACGAAAAGGATGAAGTCGGCCAGAAGAAATAGTACAAAAAAAAATGTATTCAATCTGTGCTTGCCCCCGGGACATCTGACATAAGGACCATGCTTTGGTTGCAAAAAAAAAATAATACCACTTTAATAAATCCAAATATGAATGTTTAAGTTGATTTTCCTATTCCAGCGTATACACGACACGTGTGTGTAGGTTCATGTGAAAAATGTCAATTCCTAGTCATTTCCGACCTTTTCCAACTGAATCCACTTCAAGGCACACACAAAAAAATATTCGTTCCTACACCAAAACACATAAGTCAATTGGAAAAAATTAACAAACTCAACACGAAAACGAAAAGAAAAGAATCCCTGAAGGTCTTCGACTGGCACAAATCAAGAAAAGCAAATTGAAACCAGGAAACACAATGAGCTCCTTGGATACCCTGAAACCACTGCCATCGATCAAATGGTCTTATTGATTGCCTTGTTCGTCGCCCGCACTAACGTGCTGCTGTTTACATGTGATTTAGATATTAAACCCTTCTGTTGATTTATTAATCGATATCATTTGACACGGATAAGGACGCAGCAGGACACACACACACACATACATACACCCAAACACAACAAATCGACTTATAAAGTCAAGGGAAAAGGAACAAAAAAAATATATTTTCGTAATTCGCCCCCAATGACATGGTGTGCCCCTGGGAATGGTGCCGACATCGACTTTGTCTCTTTTGGAATTATTTATTCAGCAACAATTTCATAGGGCGGTCGAATCGTACTCGTATTTTTTGTGGCACTTTTGTTGGCCGGCATTGTTTTCGGTTGGTGCTCTGCCTTTTGGCAGGGCCATTACGGTAATTTACATGAAAATATGAGGAGCTTCTGTTTTTGGGTCTTGGATTTGATTAGTTTTTCATTGGTTTGGGGTGGACCATTTTGAAAGGAAATATTTATGTCAGACTGACATTATTATGAGCCTGTGTCAGAAATATATGGGTTGAATGTTCTCTACTACGGTCAGGAATATTTAAGCGGTCATAAAACCTATATGGGCAGAAACTTACAGAAGGCTTTTATATAATTACAACCTTTCTGATAGCAAAGTAAAAATCAGGACACATGAAATTAGTTAAACGAAGACAAGACTCAACGGGAAAAAAGTTCTTGTATTAACTTGGGCTCTTCTAAAGTCACATCAAGTCTGCATTATGTAAGCTTTGGACCATCTCACTTTTAATAAATAGCAGTAGGTAAGGCTAAAGAAGAACGGCGTACCTCATAAGCGGACCATTAGAAAACAGTAGAGTGGGGGGGTTATGATCCATTACTTCAGATCATAACCTCGCGCCTAATGAAAAAGACGGCGTCCTCATGTTTAAGGGAAGTAAGTCCTCCATTCAACTTCTATCAATCGAAAAGCTTCTGATTCCACGTCTCAAAGTGATATTGGAATCACGGCATTTTAAGTGGGAATTAAGAAATTTTTTAAGAACTTTTTATAACACGATGAAAATTTCAAGAAGCCAAAAAGGTGTCTTAATTGGGCCCAAACAGTGTAGATGCTAATAATTTGAAATATTTCGAAACGGCATATTTAAGGAATGGAGTACAGGTGGGTCCTTAACAAAAATATCCTTTCAACTCTTTTAGCCCAAGAAAATAGGTTCAAAAAACGAAAACAAAAAATAAAGTCTAAAAGCCTGCTTGCAAAGTTGTAGCGTTTTTTTTTAAGAAAACCCACCCTAATACTTGAAATGCAGCACATTTTTCAACCTCTTTAGCATTTTGCACATTTTAAAAATATGCAAAAGTGACAAATAAAAATTTTTTTGGAAAATAGGCACGATATTCAAAAGAAAGAATCTCAAAAGAAAAACTGGCTTCTGGGTTCTGGCTCACCGGCAGGGCAGTTTTTTCTCCAAACATTTAGGCGTAGACCCTTTCATTTTGACGAATTTCTCTTTTAGGCTTTGGGCGTTTTTTCTTTAAAAGCTTGCACCAACATTTTTTAGTGGCTTCTTTTACCAGACCGAGGGTATATTAATTTTAGTGCATAGTTTGTAACACAGTGAAATAATCACCGTAGACCCTTAAGACCTTTTAGAGATATGATCGAGACCAACAAGTGAATCGATTTAGCCATGTCCGTCATTCCGTCTGTATGTGTGAAAGTTTTAGGTCTTCAAAATCAAGCTAGAGAGCTGAAATTTGGTACACGGCTTGGATCTTCTGCTGCACAGACAAAGTGTGAAACTTGGCTTAATCCGTCAACGGCCACGCCCAACGGCCACGCTTCAATGTGAGACAACCTCTATTTCACATTTTCTTTCAAAATGCCCTTTCGTCAAGCTAGAAAAGTCCTAGGAACTTCCGTCTGTATGTGTGAAAGTTTTAGGTCTTCAAAATCAAGCTAGAGAGCTGAAATTTGGTACACGGCTTGGATCTTCTGCTGCACAGACAAGGTGTGAAACTTGGCTTAATCCGTCAACGGCCACGGCCACTCCTGGCTTCAATGTGAGACAATCTCTATTTCACATTTTCTTTCAAAATGCCTTTTCGTCAAGCTAGAAAAGTCCTAGGAACTTAAATTTTGGTACTGAGCAATATTAGTCCAAGACCTTTAATAAGCCAAAAATTGGACCGCACACAATATCGACCATGCCCACTTTTAACATGTTAGATCTTTAAAAACCCGATATCTCGGAAAGTTGACTCCAAATCGAAAAAAAATTATATGACAAATATTAAAGATATTACCATTTGCAAAGTATGTTTTATGCAAAGTTTTGAGCTCCGCCCACTTTTAGGGGGCGTTTTTAGGAAAAAACTGTTTTTTTTCCGAAATAATTTTCGGTTTTAACGCATTTTGTCATGAATCTAACGAAATAACATTAATTGATTTTGATTTTTGGGCCGAACCCACTTTTGGGGGTGTGGCCTCTACAAATTATATATGAATTCGGGACAAAATTTTTTTTAAATTTGGTGTTACAAGGTATATAGGGTCGGGTACATAGAAGTTTGTCACAGACGAACTCTTGCATTTACTCACTTGTTTCAAAACACTTTTTGTTGTAATTTCACGAAACCCAAATATTTTGTCCTTTCGTCAAATCGCCTCAAGGCAGACACTTTAATGGATCAGAAACCTTTACACAAGGAACAAGCTCCCAACAGAAATGCCCAGGCTTAAAGTCTAGGTAAGTTACCTTTTGAAAACTTCTTTTGTGCCGACCATTTGGCCCAATTCAGCCAATTCAGTTTAAAACTTTCTTACCTGTCAGCGCAGGTAGTTTTTTTTCGGTTATGGAGAGGGACTTCAAGAGAACCAAAACTTTTGCTCGCTCTTTTGCTTGCAAGCTCGAATAACAATAGGTCTTATGTGAGCAACAGCCGTATACAATTGTTTGGCGTGTAAGGGTCTGATAAAAATCTTCGAACATGAACCCGAAAATGGTGACAAAACTGTTTTATTTGCTCGTTTTTCTTCCAGGCTTAAGGTAAGCCCCATAAATTCGTTTCAATATCTCCTTTTTCCAATGGATTCTCTATCGCAATCGGGCTTATGTAAGCGATAGAACTGTTCCTTGTATTAAGTAACTTATTTAAATCTATACCAGTAAATTTACTTTTCCGAACGCCAACTGTATCGTCAAGCACTCGTTTTATCGTCGCTGGTGTAAGTGGTGTAACATAGAATCCTACAAGGTTAAGGAGATTTTTTTTTATTATAAGCTCTAATATTATCGATTAAGGGATAATAACATCCCTTAAAAAGGCATTGCGCATCGCGAGCGGGAATAATTAGAACTGTTGTCGGACAGTCCGCCATTAGAAAACACTGCTCAGAAACACCAAAGCTTACTCCCGCAAGTGTTATGCCTTTACATTAAAAAGCAGTGATACAACCAACAGTGCTTTTAATAGAATCATCTGGAAATTCTTTTGAATCTTATCAATTCATATCCATTTCAAGTTGGAAGAGAAAAAACTGTTTAATATTCGCTCAAACGTCAAACCTGGCCTGGAAAGCTGCCTCTGATGAGAAAAGCGCTTATTTTCAGACAGCCGCTATTGCCTGATTGAATTAGAAACTTATGCTCGGGACAAGAAATATTCAGGCAATAATCATACCTAATTAAGCCGCTAGAGCTTGGCGCCATGATGTTCCCATACTCTGTCAAATGGTTATAGGTGAAAAATCTTCTAAAACTGTTATTATGTCTTTATTAAAAGCTAATGAAGGACGCGCAGAAGTGGAAGCAACTTGCAACTGGGCAGAACTTAGTGGACTAGCTTGTAGGTTGAGGCACAGATGCATGGGTCTAAGCTAAGATTCATACCAAGTTCTTGCAATGTGGGATTTTTCAACTCATAACTACCCACCATGAAAAAAATGCTTGATTTATGGGCATGTACAAACTTTTCACGGGCCCTAGAGTTTGAAGGCCTGTATATTTAATAAAGAAGAATACAGTTTCCTTTATAGATACACTGTAATGGCGTATTCTTTTCAACACCGAATGGTGAAACTGGTGTGGAATACAGGAAAAAGTTGTTCTTTTCTCGTACACCTGAACGGAATCGTGCTCATGTAAATGTTCTTTTGAATTCCGAATTAGTTCGGTGTCGACACCGCACTCGGATTTTCGCCACCGTGCGTCGTATTTGACGGTGGAGGCTGGGTGTAGCTTTGACTGTGTATGTGAAGTGGTGTTTCCACTCAATTTTCATTTGTTATTTCTTAACAACGCGAATTGAATTGTATGAAATCGATTAAAAGTTACTTAATATCACACACTCAAGCTAACAAAATTCATTTTATGTTAAAAGTACAAAAAACCGACGCCAACAAAATCACACTACGAAATGCAAAAAAAAAGTATAAACCAAATGAAGTCAAAGCAATTTGACACTTAACGTGATGACTGCACCGATTCAGTAATTGTCGTTCTGTTCAGAATGAAACCGAGCGTACACCACTCTGGAATTACCGCAAACACCGACTATTGTTTGACAGCTCAGTGTAGCAGTTCGGTGTTCAAAAGAATACGCCCTAAGATTAAGAGAAGTGAGGGCTGGCGTTTTAAAAACTTATTGGCGTTTACTTCTTAGAAGGAGTATGGCCTGATCTCTGATAAAGATTGAATGGCTTGAACCTTCTTACATAAATGGAGCTGCCCTACAATTATTTAATGATTCCGAAGTTTTGTGGATTAGGAAGTTTCTCATATCAAGTTGTTGATCCGCCGAATGGTTTACCAGGCCCTAGCAGGGGCCAAGGCGTGAAAGAACAACCTTTATTGTACCTGTTCAGGACTCAATGATTTTTTGCACAGTAGCTCGACACATTGAGTGCTATTAAGTTGCATTAAAAGCGTTAATTTTTTTCCTACTCCTCGAGAGAAGGCAGTGTTTGTTTAGTATTTCCAAATGTTTTAAAATTGATTTTAAGGACTTTTAGTTAATATAGGAGCCATTGTCTACAGAACCATTACTACTGACTTGTACTACAACTGACACCTATAGCTAAGAAAGATTGAAACAGACAGGGTACAGAAGAAATAGAAAATCAAAAGGTTGGTAGGAACTACGGAGCGTTTCGGGCCTTGTTTTTAAATAATCAAGACACTTTTTCCTTTAAGCATCTCCAACTGTGCACGTTCTTTGTCTCATAGCATCACGAATCAAAGTAAATGTCAGAAAAGTGACAATTTTTGTAACAACAGAAAAATAATAGTCAAAGCTTTCTCACTCGAGCTATGGCTCATAGAGAATGATGACAATATCCTGGAAGATCGTTTTGGAAACATCAAGGAAATATCCACAAGCAAAATGAGAGGACACTGTGCCTCCTACATATTTCGGAGACTACTCTATTAATTCACTTTGACAATGACTTCCACAAATCTATCTGACTTAAGTGAGCTTCCAATATAATTTCTGCAAATAGAGTCCTAAAATCAGGGAATAAAAGCAGAAAGAACTTCCCACTTAACCGCCCAAACGCCACCGATCAAATTTAATGAGAATGGAATCCCATTTTACGTCCGTCCTTCTCGAAAAAGTGTCTCATTAGTACAACTGAGCTCATTCAATTATGTGACCTTCCAAGCGTAAGTAACAAACTTAATGTCTATCGTTTACGCGTGAAACAGCTAAAATGCCACTAAATTTGACGCCATTATGACCCCTTTGTATGACAGCCTCAACTGCCATATACGACGTGTGTTATCGTGTCGGTGCCTTTGTTTTCATCGGGTTCCATCTTCCAATTCCATCAGGCCGGTTATAAGCACAAAACTGCCGCCTATAACGACCGAAACGAGGACATATTCGTCCTCACACGGCCGGGCGGCATCGTGAACAGAAGAAATCATTTTTCATTCCGCAGATAACAAAATACCAACGCATCCAATGTCCATTAATTATTCTGAATGATATCTCGAATTTCGGGTCATAACATAACCCGAAACATTTAGCGCCACCTCGCATATTATGTAGTTCACATGAACGCGCACAAAAAGGATCCGAAAATTCATCCTGCGAACGCACAATGATATGGCGGCACTTTCACATGCGTTGCGTATCCCGATGTATAATAACCGAAACAGTAGTTTCACATTTCGGTCACGAAAAGCTCAACACCCGCACCTTTCGGGATACTAAGTAAATGTGCACCTCAAAAGTGCGTATGTGTGTGTAAGGGGGTTTAGAGGGCGACTTTTTATCGGGAAAACTTGGCAGCGAAATAGGTACAGGATAATCCGATTCACGCCCCCTGCGGCATCAGGAAAAGAACCAAAAGAATTTCATAACGAAAACACAAGGAATGGGGAATAAATGAGATCCAACTACACACACACACGCTCATATTATACCATTTCATATATCAGGGTAAAGAGCGCAAACACGGTACGAAAGTGTCCTTTTGCTCGAGAAAACCGTACGAAAATCATAGAAAATACAGTTTTCCTTGAACTCTTAGCCCAACGAATGATAGGGGAGTCAGAGTGCTTAACAGCCGAGCCAAGCTTTTACCATGCCGGAGGATAGAAAAATGTATATTCAACGCGTTTATCCTTTTTCGGTCGGACGAGCTGTAGATAGAGCCAAAGGATGCGCAACGGCGGAAAATATAATTCTTCTTTTGGCCGCCTTTCCTTTGAAGCACACTGTTTGTCAAACGAAAATTGTTTCGTCCTTTTTGGCTCACATCCCGCTCAATAGGATTTAACTCATTCATTTATTTCTGTGCGGACATGACTAGTATCTATGTATATGTGTGTGCGATACAAAAAAGAAAGAAAAACAAGTTGGCGCTAGTTTACGCAAGCTAACCTTGACGTCCTCCACTTCACACTTGAATGGATCACCGACAGAAAAATCAGGACATTACATTGAGCACATAAGACTTCTTTCACTTAGATTATCCTTCGGCATCAATCGCATTAATAATTGAGGAGGACAACTTTCGCGCTGCTCCCGGGCGTGTCTGTGTGTTGCTGGTATGCGACTTTCGCACGTGCGTCATTTTTGTACGCGTTTTGGGCACACGCTGGAAGCAGATTTACGGCCACCATTTGGCAGGTAAGCTGGGTCGGGCCCACTGTTGCTCGGGGGTCACACGCCACCGTACTCGAATTGCAGAATTTAATCACGAGAGTAGGATTATCCTTAATACCCAATAGGGAGGGTGCCGCGCACGCCGCCATCGAACAGGAGGTGTTGATACAAAATTCAAGAAACAATGCAAGGTAAATGAGCTGTGGGCCAGAATATATTAATCAGGACCGCATTTAATTGCCTTCGGATGGCAGAGCTATACACTCTATACATCTAATGCGTGTGTGTGTGCGCGGGCCTACGACATCCAATTCACGTCCTCTACTCGATAAAGTGGAGCTGTCGTACTTAATTCAGAAGGAACATGCTATTGCGGCAGGCATGATTGGCAGGGATTTCATGTGTCAGCCAAATGGTTTAATGAGAATCTGAAAATGAAAGTTTTTCGACGAGGTTGGGTAGAGGTATACGGGCGGCCACAAAAAAAAGTTCCAAATATCGATTAGGCACGTGGAGTGTCGGATATCGGAAAGCTGGCTTTTATATTCAATTGGCTGAGAAACGTGACAAAGTTTTAGTGACAGCTGTGGGAGACAAGGGAATTGCCCAACTAATAGCGAGCCTTCATTACACGTGCATGAGATTATAGGGGTGTGTAGGTATGTGGTGAAAAGTCGATATCGATACTACATAGGTACCTGCCTAGTTTGTCGAGAGAAAGATTTATTTAGAGTAAAGTACTTTTGCTGAGGGCGATATATTATGTTCTCAGATAAATCTGACAAGAACGGACACCATTTACCTATTTTTTTGATGTTGGACCATAACAACTGATGACTTTTGTTTTTTGTGATAAAAATTTTCTCGGATTTTTGCCCGCAAACTTATTTTATTCTCGAAGGATAAGTCCGACCTTAGCACTCAAAATATGCTAAGCTTTTTATGACATTACATAAAACCAATGTTCCGAGCATTTCCCACGTTTGAGAATGAAACCATTGAATGAATTTAATGTTAAAAGAAGAGAAAGAAGAGTCAAACCAAAACTCAGCGCAGCCAACACAATTCCATGCCTGGAAAAGGAAATAAGGCTCAGACGTCAGCCCCCTGTGGGGCGAGACGTTTCAACGTCAATGTGTGGCGATAGCATGGGCAAGAGCGAATGGGCAAGAGGAGACAAAAAAAAGCGGATTTATTTGCTAATCTGAGCCAAGATAACGTCAATTTTCCTGTAAACTCAAACTTTTTTTTTGGAAATGTGATTTTTGCTCTCTATCGAATTTCGACAATTTCTTTGTGCGCTTTACGGAATTTTCTAATTGCGTTATCGACCTTAAAAGAGCGATTAGAGGCCAATCGGATAAAAATACAAGCTCTATGGCTGATTTAAAAAAAGATTTTGTGGAACTAGTTGTGTCAAATGATGCAAATAATGTCGCTAAAGTTCCAACTACTAATAAAGTGCACAGAACTCCTGATATTTCGTCTTCTGAAAACCCATTCGCAAAAAATATTGTAATATTTTCGGCCTGGGGTTTGTCGAATAAAACTCAATTTCACTTTAATAATTGAATGAAACACTTTGCTGAATGAAACACTTTATTTATCAAACAAACTTTTTTAAATTATACCATTTTACTACTTAGAATTCAACACTTTATTTCAATCCAATCACTCAAATCAATCAACGTTTAAAATATCACTGGTCTGAACGAGGCTGTCACCCGTGTATTAATACAAAATTAAGCACCTTTTAGTACGTTCCATACTTCCCCTTTGGTAATTTTCCATTGGTACTCTTCCGCTGAATTCTAAGGAGGGGAAATCGAAATTCGAACTTCGAATATGACAGCTGCTGTCAGATGACTGGAATGACAGTTGGGTATGTTCGTTTTGTGAATCGTTGGGTGCATTCAGCGACTCCTGCGTGTTGTTTTATTTCTTGTCGCCACATAACAGTATTCTACCTACTTAATTGATGCAGTGGAAAATTATTCGAAAAGTAAAAACAAATATAGTCCATCTCTTCCTGATCTCTCTTTACTTGGCGCAAATTCAGTGCGTGAGAACAATTATAAAACAATAATTCAAAGCTCTCTCCCATTTAATGGTATCAAGGCCTTCAAGGGCAAACCAAAGAAAGTCCTTGGCTCTGTTTTTCCCTCCATCAAGTGGCTCTACATATCGAAATTTCGTCTTGAAACTGATCCAAGTGACATTGTGCAACACATATCTAGAAAAAAGCGGCATTCCAATAACCCATAAGCAGTGCTATAGGCTTAATAAAAAAAAGACCGTCAAGTATGAAGACATACGCGGAGCGGTCCGTCGGCTTTTGTTGAAGGTCATCTATATTGCGCAGTTTGTGTAACATTCTTTTTATTTATTAAAATTTTTCTGGATATATTTTACAGTGTGTAATATACCTTTTTCGTAGTGCTGTCTACTGTTCTTATATTGGGTGATTTTATGTTGGGTTTCGTTACTATAAAAAAAAGGCTGCCAAAAAGCTTTACCGTTACGAGAATAGAGGGAAGGGCATAGTCTTTCTTGGCCTTTCTTATAATTTAAGACCCAGAAAACAGCAATTTCGATTACTTTTAATTACCGTTAAACTTTTTGATCAATTTTACAACCATCTGTGCCAGCATTTGCAACTTTTCTCAAATTCTGTGGACATGGATTTCTGAGAAAACGGTAAAAATATGCTGTTTTTTATTTCGCTTGTTTGAATGGGCTCAAAAACTTAGGGTCGCAAACGACAATTTTGAAACATTTTTGACGCAGTTCGCTTGCCTTTTAAACATTACATAAAACATTACATTCAAATTTAAACAAGGTCGTCATAACCGTTAAGGATCTAGAAACCTTTAAAAAATAGTTTTCGAAAATGTTTTCGCGTGTTTCAGTTAAATCTTCGAAGTTTTTGAATATTCGAAGTCTGCTGTAGTTTTGTATAAAATTTAAGAAGATGGACTATGCCCGGCGTTAATTTAAAAATTATACTTTATACCGTTTTGGAGATAGAGGGGGAGACATGCGTTTTTTTGATCTGTTTTATAATTTTTTAAATTTCAAATCCATAAAACAAATATTTTTAAGTTTTTCCAGCCCCCGGTAGACTTTTTTCCATTAGCACAACCAGCAGCACTAGCCTTGGATTTTTTTTTTTAATTCTGTGGCCACCGGTTTATGCCCCGACGGTAAAACAAGCTCCTTCTTTATTTCGCTTTTTAAATAGGCTTCTATAAACTAAGGTTAAAAACGGCATTTAATAAAAATTTTAACGCAGCCTTCCTTCTTTTTGTAAGTTTTGTACTTTAATCGAATCTGAAAAAGATTTCTTATACCGTTAAGCTACTAGTAGAGTTAAAAAAATTGTTTTTGAAAATGCTCTTACGTTTTTCAGTTAAATCTCAGAAGATTTCAAAATCCGCTAAAGTTTTCCTTAAAATTTTGAATTATTTCTGATACGTGTGATTTTTTTCATAGAATTCCACCAAACAGCACCGGATATAAGGGTGGAGGGGCAAACACGTTTTTTCATGAAATTTTGCAATTTTTTTTGGAGAATGCGTCAAAACTGCAGTATTGAAACTGTTTTTGAAAAATATGACCTAAGCACTTGGTTTACATTGAGTTGCTTTATACGTGTGTTCAATATTGATTTTGAGCGATCAGCCGTCGTGCATTTTCGACTCTTTATTTCTCAAAAACGTTTTGATATTTTCGAAAAGTTTTTTGATTAAAAAAAAAAACACTAAAAGACATTAAGTCAATTTTCACATGAAATTTCACACTGTAATTTAACCGTTATTTGTGCTTAAAAAAATGCCCTCTTTGGATTCTCTGACTATTTCCGCAGTTTAAACGCACACCAAATTTTGTTTTTCTACGACTTCAAATTCAGAAGTTATAAAGCAATTGGACAGACGGACGGAAAAATTACTTTTTAAACTTTAACAAATTTATTTAAAATTAAAAAAGAAGAAGAGATTTCTGTTTTTACAGAAAGTACATAGATCTTGAAAATGCCAGTGTTACCATTGTTTTTTAATACTTTTTTCCTGTTTTAAGTCATCTTTTTTAGAAGATCGCCCGTCTCGGCTAAACGGGGGGTATACACCCCCCTCTCTCCCATACAATTTTTTCCTTGTCTCGACCCAACCTATACGCCCTTTGTCGCTTTTTGTCACATCTTAACTGAAACACCCTGTAGATCAATTAGTGGTGAATATAAAATTTTATGCTGTCAATTAAGTTTTTCATATTGTGTCTTACATTCCACCAAGTAGCTCTCTTGAATTATATAAAGCTCACTTAGATAATTGTAGTTCAATATTTAAAAACCGAAATAAAAATTAAAAAGTGATAATTATTGGTGATTTTAATTTGAATGGATATTTGATCCAGACATGATTGTGAAGTTGTGAACACGTTTGCACAATTTGATCTTAGACAATTAAATCACTCTCAGAATTCATTTAGTTAGATTTAGTTTTCGTTGAAGCTGGATGGTGTGTAAGCATAAACAATGCAATTGTTTTTCTCTGTTATAAATCAATACATCATGTTGCACTCAGTTTGCATTTTGAGTTTTATTATTACTTTTCACCTGAAATCTGCAGGCTTCAAATTTTTTTATAATTTTGATAAAGCTAATGTCAATGCAATTAATGATTTTCTTACATGGTACTGATTGGCAAGCACTGTTCGTGAACTTAGATTTGAATGAGTGCTACAATATATTTTTAAAAGTTGATGATAAGGCCAATGGACTAAATTAAAAAACAAACATGTGGCTCGAAACCTGTGTGGTTCCACCCACCACCGAATCATTAATCTTTATAATAAGAAAAATAAGGTGTATAAGCATTTTCGCAAATCTAACAATGACAGAGAACTATATAAATAATATAGAGTACTGCAAAGACAATTCAATATTTTAAATTAATTTCTATACAATCAATATCTGTTTTCTATCGAGGCTAACTTAAAGGTTAATAGCAAACGTTTTTGAAAATTGCAAATAGTAGAAAGCAATCCAATGGGATTCTCAATCTTATGCGGCACGATGGCACTTCTTCGTCTGATCTCTCAGTTGTTTGTGACTTGTTTGGTAAACATTTTCAGTCCGTGTATACGGGTAGTTTTTCTGAATTACCTTATGCTCCTAGGACAAGTTCTTCAATAAGTTCTCTGAATATTGGCAACCTTAGTCTCTCTATTCCCGAAATTAAGCTTTCTTTGTCTAGGCTCAAAACCGACAAATGAACAGATGGAGATGGAATCCCCCCAAACTTTTTACAAATGTGTGCACAAGCTGTCGCTTTTCCATTATATATTATTTTTAACCGCTCACTGACTGGCGAGTTTCTTCACTCATGGAAGCGTTCTACAATAACACTTACTTACAAGTCGGGTAGCAAAGAAGAAATCTCATACTATCGTCCAATTTGTGAAATTTCTACGATTCCTAAATTATTTGAAAAGCTTGTGTATGATAAACAAGCTCCCTCTCTTAAACGTATTATTTGACCTTACCAACATGGTTTTGTAACTGGAAGATCCACTGCAACTAACCTTACTATTTTCTTTAATCTCGTTTAAAATTTACTCGAAAAGGGCTTTCAGTATGACGTTATCTACACGGATTTTTCTAAGGCCTTAGACCGAGTTAACGTTACTAATAAAGTTGTTTGATGTTGGTTTCCCTTTCGAATTTCTTAAAGTGGATAAGTTCATACTTAAGGGATTCGGTACTTATTATTATTTCGTATAAATAATACTTTTTCTTCGCCGATAAATGTTACTTTATCGCCAAGTAGCCATTTCGGCCCCCTTTTGTTTGTGCTTTGATGTATGCGATGATTTGAAAGTGTTTCGTTGCATAGCATCCGATGAGAATTTTATACGAGGTCTTAATGGTTCCGAAACCAGGAAATTGCCCGAACAACCGAACAGACCTATTTCGCTGCTGCCGATAATATCTAAGGTTTTCGACAAACTGTTGCTTAAAAGGTTCCAACCAATCATTGAAGAAAGATTTTCGGATCACCAATTCGGGTTTAGGAAAAGCATTCAACAATCGACGAGGTCTATCGAATAACAAACGAAATCGAAAAAGCTCTGAAAGCGAAAAAGAAATATTTTTCTCGACGTATCACAAGCCTTCGACAAGGTATGGCACGAAGGCCTGAAGTATAGCTTAGCTTACCAGAACCAGCTCTATAGAATCTTAGAGTGTTACCTTGAAGACAGAATCTTTTGCGTAAGGTTCGAAAATGAGTACTAGGAATTCAACGAGATATATGCCAGTGTCCCGCAAGGAAGCGTTCTCGGCCCAATATTATTTTTGCTTTATACTAGAGACATACCCCACGATAAGGGAATAATTTTAGCTACGTTTGCTGATGACACTGCTATTGTCGCTATTGGTACGACAGTATAATTATCAACATGAAAACAGATATTCAGCGCATTTTAGACAAAATATGCGACTGGATAAAGAGTTGGCGAGTCGTCCTTAACGAAACTTAGTCAACGCATGATAACTTTATTATAAAAAGATAAACAACAAACCTTTATTCATTAACTCTGTACAAATCCCGTACTACAATGAAGCGAAAAATCTAGGAATGACTCTGGACGCAAAACTAAAAATAGAAGCCGCACGCTAACAAGAAACGCAACGACCTCGAAATCAGGTTAAGATTTTCCGCAACTAAGCATATAAATATAAGAAACTGCTTTTGCATAAGCAAGTGCTAAAACCATCTTGGACGTACGGTATACAACTCTGGGGTACGTACGGTATACAACTAAACCAAGCAATATATCTATTTCAGAAACTTTTCAAAATAAGATGAGCGAAAAAGAACACGAGGCGATTAGATGGAGCGATCCTTAATGCTTGATGGTACATTAGAAAAAGCGATCTCATCATCGAGAACATGGAATCGCAATCGTCACTGACGAGGTAACAAACGTTGCTCGCAATTGCGTTACTCGACTTTGCGGACTCGCGGACATGGCATCCATGAAATAATCCGAACTTTGGATCAGACAAATACTATCCGAACTTTGGATCAGACACAGCTCCTAGAGTATGACCCTCGCATCAGGCTGGCTTGAACTTAAATGCTCCATGGTTATTTCCTCACTCTAATTCGGTAGCAACCACTTAACAGTTTTTCCGATTTAATATGTCCAGACGAAACAATCCTCGCATTCCAAAATTTCAATCAGATCACAACTTACGTCATTCTAAACAAGTATCCCGAGACTGTTGTAATGTGGCGTCAAGAAATAAAAGGACATGCAGGAATCGCCGACTGCACCCATCGATTTACTTTACGAACACACCCGCTCGAACTGTCATTCTTGTCAGCTGACAGCAAACTGATATTCCAAGTTCGACTTTCGATATCGAAAATTTCCCCTCCATGGAATTCACCGGAAGAGTACCAATGGAAAATTACCAAAGAGGAAGTATGGAACGTTCTAGAAGGTGCTTAATATTCTATAAATACACAGTTATATTTTAACGTAGACTTGTGAAAATCGGTAGTAAAGTAAAAAGTGACAAAGTTGAATTAAGTGTAATTTGAATTTAAATAAATTTTCGTTTGATAAATAAATTGTTTCATAGATTGAAAAGTGAAATTGAGTTTTATTCCACGAACCCCAGGCAACAACATTACACTATTATCCCCTTTCTGGGAATATTTCCGTATGAGAAAGAAATGCCGATGAGCAGATTAATGAACCCAGACTATCAGGATCCGGTTCAGTATTAGATCTTAAATAGTTACGGCCCCAGTGCCAGCGCATAACTTGCCACCGGCGGATCATAATAATGTTGATGCCAACATTTCTCATACATCCAGAGAAGGCGAACAATTTGAACAGTATATCCACGATATTGTGCCCGCAATTGTTGGACTACATCGCACGAAAAATCTCAGATTTATTCAAGACGCTTTCAACAAAAACCGCGTCGATATGCGTACGGAAATGACTTCGATTGTTCGTAAATACCTGCCTGCCTTGACACCAGCTGTGGTACAAGAATCAGCAAACCTTCGTGCAATATCCGCTGCGAGAACTTCCGTAGTTGGGCCAGGTACCAAACAATCCAGCAGCAACTTGGTCATTTAGGCCTTCAGCCCAATAAATCCATTGCGTCCGTCACGTTGAAGTACACACGTGACAATTGAGACAATTTAGTTAAATAACACACTTTCTTTTGGGAAGCGTTCCATAGAAGAACTATTCGTGACATACGTCGCTTCCCATAAGAACGTCTGTATTTCACTGAGTTGTAAATTGTATAATTCGACGTAACGGATGCAACGAATTCATTGGGCTGAAGGGTTGAGACTTGCACTTCTAGAATAGTACCGCAGTCTGGAAACCGATTCCGAACTGTCAAGAAAAATGATCAAGCTGATCAAGCAAAACGTTCGTCGCCACCTCCAGCTCAGCATCAAAATTAGCAAATACGTATTGTCAGCCACCTTCTGTAGAATCCGTTAATTTTCGTCGTCGAAAGAGGACAAAACTTAACTGCTGTAACTGCAAAGTGGCTGGCTGTACATTCGATGATTGTCCTGATCCCCCGCGTGCTCTTTTCTGTTACCGCTGTGAATGCGAAATCACGATGACCCCCAAAATTGACCACGAATCAATCAGGGACCGGACATCCCCTCCTTAGCTTCTGCCTAGACAGGTTGTAGTCCTAAGGGTAGGTTATCGGTGCAGGAGGGGGTTACCCAAATGTTACAAATGTTAAAATTTATAATTTAACATTTAATTTAATTCGATACGAAAAAATTTAATTTAATAAATTTAATTTTTAATTTAATACGAAAAAATTTTACGCTTTTATGTTTTCTTATTTTATGTTTTAAAAATTGTGATTTGGCGACAAGACGTGACAAGACGTGAAAAAACATGCCGAGGGCGCTGAATTCACCCATCGACTCACTCAACGAGCGCACCCGGTTAAATTGCTAAACAAACACACCTAACTGTCATGCCACAGCAAACTAATATTCGACGTTCGAATTTCGAAATTAAATTTTCCCTCCATTGAGATCAGTGGCAAAATACCAATGAAACATTACCAAGTAGGTGGAAACTTCTGGAACGCGGGGAATTCGTATCAATACACGGATAATAAGCCCGGACGACACAGTTGTATTTGAAGCGTTAAATAGTAAGAATCGAGAGTTAAAGTGCACCCGGTTGATTCACTAAACAAACAAGGCTAACTGTCATGCCATTCAGCTGACAGCAAGCTGATATTCGATGTTCGAATTTCGATATTGAATTTCCTCTCCATTCAAATAAGTGGAAAAATACCATTGAAAAATTACCAAGTTGGAAACTTCTGGAACGTGTGGAATTCGTATAAATACACGGATGACAAGCCCGGAAGACAAATTTGTATTTTAAGCGTTAAGTAGTAAGAATCGAGAGCTAAAGTAAAAAGCGATTGAATTAAAATAAAGTTTTCAATTCGAAGCCTTATTGGCGAATTTGAAATAATTCTGATTTGAACTTGAATAAGTCGTTTTTTGATAAATAAAATGTTTCGATGCGGCATTTAAAGAACATTTTTTATACCAGTTTTTTGCGCCACACCCATTTTTGTAGGCGGAATTGAAGAAATACCTCAAACTTTAAAGCAAAGAGTGCATTTTAAGCCTGATTCAAAAAAAAAAATAAGAAATAAAATTAAGCACATACAATACATACAAAATTAGGCACATTACCGAACTCTATTCTGTAGCCTGTTCATATAAAGTTTTGGACCACATCAAATTTTAGGAGTTGACTTTACAAATTAAATTTAATTTGAACCAAAAACTTACGATTTTGCTTGTTTTTTAAGTTATAAGGGCTCGTCATGCCACGCCCCTTTTATAATATAAATGATAAATGCTGATGCATGAAAGGCAAAGAGAAAGGGTAACGAAAACAAAAAGATAGCAATCGAGGAAAACAGGAATTAGAAGCAGAATAGGAAAAGGATATACCGTGGTCCATTACCGACGGATCGGTATGTTTTCTTTTTCTCTTTTCGATGTTGATATCACAATCCCACTCCAAAGGAAGTTAGCCCGCTTTTTAATTTAAAATCTGTTTGGTGCTCCCCACATGGATAAGTATGTACACTTAGTCCTGAACCTACTCTGGAAAGCTACTATGCATTTTTCCATGCTGTAGTCACACTTAAGCAAGGAAGGGGATAAATTTGTACGCTTCCAGTGCAAGATTAGACCTCAGGAATCTAGTAATCCAGGGAAATCAGATAACCTTTCCAAAGAAATTAAAAATTTCTTTGGAAATAGGCGCTTTTCTATTTTTAGAGATTTCAGAGAGTGCGGTCTTCTTCGACTACATTTATACGACTTTGCATAAACCCAAGAAACAGTACTTTCCTAGAAGCATACAAATCATGCAAAGTGTTATTCTAAAACCTCCGAGAATTGGATTTGTTTGCCTACATGATGTGTATCAGCTTAACCTTAACTCAAGCAATGTGTATCTACCCTATGGCACCTATTACGATTTCCCATTTCCCAAAAGTACTGCTCTCAATCCACAGCCCAAGAGTATAGCTGTGGAGGGGAAAGTTAAATAAAATCCCATCATTACCTCCCTCGGGAAATAGCCATACATCCGCTCATGCATTGTGTATCAGGCTTCGATCACCTTGATTCCATCATCCGACCGATTACTCCCTGGAGTAAGACGAGGGCAAAACAGAAAATCGACTCACATAAATTTTCCATCCAAGGAAATTCAATCACGCACACCCTTGCATATGTATATTTGGTGGCAGCGAAATACGTGGACGAAAATAGGATAACCGGTGAGCGAAATGGGTCAAATTAAGAAGGAAAAAATAGCTTTTTTTACCTACAGCTGGCAAGAGACAAAAGGAGTACATTTTCGAGACTTGCAGCAGTGCCGAGTGTCAACGATATACATTGGGAACCCGGCCAGAAATCGATAAATATGTTCAGGATTTTTGCGTTGGAATGCAGATACGGTCGGAAAGGGAACCCATTAAAAACTAAATACCTAGCTACCTCGAAAAAAAAATCCAGCAATATCTATCCAAAACCAGGATGAGGAATTCCTCGTCCTCGGCCGAGGGAGTTGAGCTCATAACAATGTTTTCATTTCCAACAGAGCATACAGTCGGTCACACTTTGGGAAAAACGACAAAAATAAAAACAGAAAATGTAACAATGAGTACGGAGGAAAATCCTTCTTCCTTTTAGTCGCTCCATCCATGAGGAACTAATCGATAAGAAGGTGCTTTTGCTTATATTCTTTCGTCACCCTTATTCCACCCAAAGTTGAGTGGGTATCTTGGGAACATCAATTGCTGGTGTTGGCCCATTTGATGGCGCTAAAGCAAAGTGCCCCCTATTATCCTTGTTTCTCTTTCCCATCAGCCACAGGTGGGGTATAACACGATACCAATGTAAAAGAAAGTTTGCTTGTGTATTGTATGTGTATTTGCTTCGCAAGGCATCGAACAGTTTGGGTAGGTCGTCGTAGATACAGCTACCTAACTGTTAAGGTTGTCGTTTTCATTAAGCTATAGTCCTGTAATGCCAGCCATTGTGGTGTAGGAATGCATGTGCGCCCACGAGGATATTTCCCGTGTTGGGTGATAGTTTTTAATTAGTTCCCTTGAAGGCGACGTAATGTAGTTGCTTCGAAATAAAATTAAATTGAGTTGCAGAAATGGCTGCTGCTGCTGCTAATGTGCAGTTGGATAGGAGGTCAGTAGGTCGGTAGTACATATTACAAAGGCATTAAAGTAGCTATAACATTAAGGGCTTTACAGTATGCTACAAAGGGAGCCACCATACAAAGTCTATAATGTGTTTTGCGTAAGAATTACACTACGACTGATGCCTGGGTATGTAAGTTGCGCTTTAAAGAAATATTTTAAACACCTGCCTTGATTTTCTTAAAAGAACAAACAAAATGTGATGCATTAGTGCCGGGACACTTAATTTTATAAAGTGACCCAAAGCTTACCTCAGAATGAGCCGCCTATTCTGGAGGTGGGAGCATTTCTATCAAACAGTGAAGGTAGAGTCGAATACAAGGCAGCTAAATGACTAAATGACTAAATCCAAACTATTAAAAACATTTTTTTAAATTTTCTCTTCATCGTGTCCATCTGAAAAACTGTATACGGGATCGTACAAACACATTGAAATCTTCCTATCTTTAAGCTAGAGAGAGTTGCAGATCTACAAACAAATTTTATGGACTTTATATTTTTTTTTCATTGCCTCACATTTTATGGCCAATACTTCAATATTTAACCTCCACTCATCTACTGTCATATAATCAACGTTTTATAGCTGGCTGCAGACTTTATAGACCGCACTCTTCTCCAACAAAAAAAAAATCAACATTTTGCCACGAGCTTAACCTGGAAAGGATTGGGTTATACGATGCCATTCCAACGTTGCTCAAGTATCATTTAAAGCATCATGTTCTCGGAATATTTTTTGTCTCTTACCTCGCCATAAACATACATGCCATGAGTCCTTAGAAAGGAGTATACACTACACGTTCGTAATAAAGCTGCACCAAATGACTTTATGGGGTTGAGACCTGACTCTAGTTCGGTGCATCGGTTTTGGTATTTTCGGTACAGCACGTCGTCGTCGATGGGAATTTTTTGGGGTTAATCTTGAATGGAGTGTAGGTGTATTTTGTCGGTTTGTTTGGAAACTCAGGCCAACCATAGTTAGATCTTGGTTTATAGAAGAGATTTTCAAATTCAAAAGCCTTTAGGGTAATAACGTTCGGGTTTTTTTTTCAACACATTGTCGTACTCGTTCGATGCATTCTTTTATTATTTTTCCTTGTACGTGCCACAAGGCATTGAAAACGATAGCTAAATTTCTTTCAGTTGGTACAAGTCTGTCAAAAATTTACTGGTTAAAATAGGAAACCTTTAAAATTTAAAACAAAATATTGAAATCTGTACGTGCACATAATTGTTTGCTTTTGGAACGGCTCCAAGGGAGCAACTAACACGAACGGCAAGAGTTTTGAGAGCCCGACCTTAGTTTTTTTTTAATAACGCACCGACAAGTTCAATCAAAATAAGTTTAGGAATTTACTAGGATTCTATGTCTTCAACTAAATTATCTCCTGTTTTAAATGTAAAGTGATTAATCGAGCTTCTACCAAAATAGATCCAACACGATTTGAATATTGAATGCGGAAAATTCCCCACTTTTGAAATCAAAATTTATTGAACTATTAAAGAAAAGTACCAATATCCTTATTTTAGCAAATTAAAGACTTCTAGGACATGTATGACATATATCATTGGTTTGTTCCCAAAGAAAATTGATAGCTTTTTTGTTTGCTTTTGCAAGGTTATTCCTAATAGAATCTTATATCTAGAATATAGAATTTCTTCAGTCATGAAGTGACATGATAGCGTATATATTGTATGTTGGTTAAACACACTAAATATATGACCTCATTGTATGTCCACGTAGTCTTCCTTGAAAGACAGGAACGAACACTAAACGGTAGCAAAGCACAATATGACTGCGCCCTAAGGCAAAAAATGTTGCTTATACTTTGGTAATCCAATACCTGAAGGGCTGAAAGGACGACTATTTCCTCTTGGGAATCGATAAATCAGAATGCTATTATGAATTTAAGAAGTTTCCTGCTTAGTAGTATGGCAGTCACCATAATACACAGTAGTGCAATCTATTGCTCTTCCTGTGGCACCTAATTTATTCCATAAATTATTATTGATGGGCCGTTGAAATAGTAGATGGCCAAGGCGCAGAATAGCATCAATAACGTGGTGCAGCATATGCGGTGGCTTTTTGTATGACCTTTGAAATATGTACGCAGGACTGGTGGTTTTCCTTTTTGTTGAAAGCAGCATGGTTCCTTCATTATATTCAATATGTTCCGAAAGGACCTACAAACCATTTCCCTTCAATTGCGACAAGACGTAAGAATCAAATACAGCAGCAGTTGTAAGCAAAATAGAAAGCTTCTAACACATTCTCGGTCCCCATCTTATTTCTGTTTTATAAGTTGCTACATTACTTCGCCAATTTCGATTCTTGTGTGTTTCAGTTTGGATGGAAAAATAAAGTTTTTTATTTATTTACTGGGTTGCAATAGACTTATGTATCTCTACATGTATATCTACTTTTTGTTAAAAAAAAAAAAATTAAGAAAGGAGAGCGAATTGGATTTATTTATTTCAAACCTATCTAAAGGAAAAACTGTATTTTTTAAAAAATATATGAACAAAATTCTTTGTTTTCTGCATGACCAAATTACTGTTTTCCCAATATATTGTATACAGAGGGTGATTCAAAAGTAAAAAAGATTTTCCTGAGATAAAAGTGGTTGTCGTTGTATTTAATTTTTCCAAAATGTAAAAAACATATAAGCATGCAATTTTATATTTTTACAACCAAAGTAATATGAGCATTGAATTGTGAGAAAAACTAGTGGGCGGGCAATAATCCGCTTAGGCGAATTGGTGCATCCCGAATCCCAATTGAGCACTGCGTCATAAATTTTGGATGGCAAATTTTAGTTTCTTACTTTAATTGTGTTTAAAATTTATCAATTAAGAATCTCCTCCCTGAAAAAGCGGCATCTACCCCTTTTCAATAATATTGGATTTTTTGTTTATTTTTTATTATCAATATAAACCTAAAAGTATATCACCTAAATATGACCACGCCAACATAGAGGCCGTTTTCGCTGTTTTATCGAGGATATCGCATACCAACATTCAGTTCTCTACGACAACTTTAATTTTTCATGCTAATAAGTAAAGTGGGCATGAAATAAAAGTAAAAAATTTTACTCTTGTAGTGCTTCAGGACCTAGCTCTAAATTTATCTCGAAAAAAATATCTGGATAAAGAATTATCTATTAAATAAAATACAATTTTTTTTATGGGTCTGAATTCCGGATGTGTCAAAGTTATTTTTCCAAAATTCTGCGTTCAAAACTCAGATTTGAAAAATTGTGCTTTGAAAATGTTGCTTTCCAAGCGACATATTATTATAAGGGGCATACCGCCGCCCTGCAACCCCCTGCCTGTTTCTGTTTTTATACCCCATCCCATAGGATAGGAGGTATATTAGGTTTGATTCATAGTTTGTAGCATAGAGAAATAATTACCGTAGACCCCCAAGACCTTAAGGGCACATGATCGAGACCGAATTGTTTTTACGTTTTTGTTGGAGGTTGCTACTATCCGATGGAGCACTCAGACACAACTACTGGTCCATTGTACTACCATGCAGACACCTTACATTAATGTATTTAGTTTACCCGTCTTTCGAAGAAAGATGAGAAGGAGCTTCAGTGATGAAGAGCTTAGGTGTTCTGCACTCACCACGTCAGCCCCAAAGATCTGCCACCTGATGCGAGCAAAGGCAGGACAACTACAGAGAAAGTGTTCCGCTGTATCGTCGTCCTCTCCACAGGCAAGACAGGTGGTGGTTTCGCTTAAGCCTAACACATTCAAGTGTCTAGCAAAAGCTTGGTGGATGCCTACAAGAAGTCTCCAATGGATTCTCCTAAGAGATAGAAGAAAAGACGCTGACCCCTCGCAGATGTCTGGGCGTAGTCGTTTAGTCTGTCTGCACCCATCGCAGTCACGCCAACGAGCCCTGTGCTCACGAGAAACCCAAGTATCAATGGCAGACGTGACAACAGATACAGGCAGGCCTAAAGCAGGTTCGGGTCCTGAGAAAACCTCTTCTGAGCCAAGTCTGGCAAGCTCATCAGAGATCTCATTTCCCTGGATACCAGTATGACCTGGAACCCAAACAAGATTCACTGCATTTAGCCTTCCGACTAAGTTCAACGAATTCTTGAGTTCGAGCACTATCTTGGACGAGGTAAGAGGGTTGAGCAACGCATTTAGAGCGGCTTGGCTGTCACTGCAAACGCATATGCTTCTTGCCCTCCACCTGTTAGTCACAATATAGCGCATAGCCATTAGGATAGCGAAAATCTCCGCTTGGAAGACAGACGCATATTTACCTAAGGGGTAGTGGAGTCTAATGTTCTCGCTTTCCACAAAGACTCCAGCACCAGACCCCTGTCCGGTTTTGGAGCCATCCGTGAAAATACGATGGCATTCTTTCCCTGGCTCAGAGTCTGGCCAAAGCCATTCCATTACCTGAGGAAAGTTGACTTGGTAATTTTGTCGCAAAAGGATTTCTGGGGTCATTGCGTCAGAGGGCATGTCCATAAAACAGGGGTCAAAGGACAATTCTCGAACAAGTTCTTCAAAATTCCAATGCGTGTGGTACCAAAAACCACCTCTCTTTAAGCGAAAGATGGTTTTCAGCGTACACCCCATAATAAATATATCAAGGGGGGGAGGTTCATCAAAGCATCTGGAGCAGAGCCCGGCGTGCTGGGGAAGGCCCCTGTGCAGCCAAGACAAGCCGTTCTTTGGAGTTTGGCAAAAGAGGCAGTAACACGTTTCCGTGAAAGCCTGTTCCACCAAACAACCGATGCGTATGAGAGGAGTGGTCTAACCATGGCAGTATAGATCCAGAGGACCCTTTTCGGAGATAAGCCCTATGTCTTGCCAAAAGCGCCTCTGCACTGCCAGAAGGTGGACAACGCTTTTTCGGTTTTGGATTAAACATGCTTAGACCATAGAAGTTTTCTATCAAGGATTACTCCCAGATATTTGACTTCATCGGATATCGGGATAGTGACACCTTTAAGCACTAGTTGAGTCAGACCAGTGACCTTCCTCCTTCTCGTAAAGAGAACAACCGTAGTTTTAAGAGGATTCACTGAAAGCCCATTCCTAGTGCACCAATCATCGATCAAGTCCAGGGATCTCTGCGCCTGAGAGCACACAGTCTCTAGGTTTGAGCCGACAGAAAGAACGGCGACATCATCCGCGTAGGCTTATGTGTAGGTTCCAGGAAGGTTGAGAGCCGATAGTAGAGAGTCTACAACCATGCACCATAAAAGGGGAGACAGAACACCACCTTGCGGGCAGCCCTTGTTTACCCCAGTTATGACGCACTTGCCACAATCTGCTTCGGCTATCAGCGTCCTGTTCATTAGCATTGCCCTAATCCATTGCACTAATGTTTCATCTACACCATGTTGTCTGGCTGAGTTGCACATGCTATCAAACGTCGCGTTATCAAAAGCACCCTCAATATCGACGAAAACGCCCAGCACGTACTTCTTCTGGTCAAGAGCACATTCAATCCTACCAACAAGGTTTTGAAGCGCAGTTTCGCAGGATTTTCCGCGCTGATAAGCGTGTTGCATCTCAGAAAGAGGGTGCAAACGAAGAGCAACTTTGCGCACGCGCAGCTCAACCAGTCTCTCTAAGCTTTTCAGCAGGAAGGAAGACAGACTTATGGGTCTGAAAGACCGAATTGTTAGTCGAATGAGCCATGTCCGTCCGTCCGTCCGTGTGCCGGTAGTTTATAGGCCTTAAATTTTGAGCTAGGAACTTGAAACTTAAAGAATTACAAGTGTAAACATTCGATTTCATTCGGATTTCAAAATTCGCCCACTGACACGCCCAATTTACTTCAAAATTCAAAGTTATCGCAGGAAGCTGAAAATTAGTATGAGTTATCCTCGCTTAAGTGTATTGCGGTCGGCATTTAAAAAGGGCAAGAACCGCTCCATGTGGGTGTGGTCATAATTTAATATAATTTGCATTTAATAAATTTTGCGAATAAATTTTAATTCGATATATTTTCTTTAAATCCAAAAACTTTCACTATAATATGTTCAGATACGTGTGAAAGCTATCAACTGGAATGAATAAATCTTTGCCACGCCCACTTTTGGCGGCGTTTTTAAGTATAAACCAAATTTTAAATATGAAAAAGCAATCAACATGTGTATACCATTTCTGAAAAAAAATATAAACAAAAAAACGATGTTATTGAAAAGGGGTTGATGCCACGCTCTTTTTTTTAGGGAGAAGATTCTTGACTGAGAAATTCTAAATACAATTAAAGTTAATAGAAACTGAAATTTAACAACCAAGATTTATGATACAATTCGGAGCTTGATTCGTCATAAATCTTGGTTGTTAAATTTCAGTTTCTATTAACTTCAGCTGTATTTAGAATTTCTCAGTTAAAGAATCTTCTCCCTTAAAAAGGGGCGTGGCATCCACCCCTTTTCAATTACATCGTTTCCTTTACATTTTTTATCAGAAGTGATATACACGTCTTGATTGCATTTTCACATTAAAAATTTGGTTTATACTTAAAAACGCCCCCAAAAGTGGGCGCGGAAAAAATTCATTCATTTGATTTGATAGCTTAGTTACATATCTGAAGATTTTATGGTGCAAGTTTTTTGAATTTAGAGCAAATATATCAAATAAAACCGTTTATTAGAGTGCGTATTAAATATGACCACGCCTACAAGGGGGCGGTTTTTGCTTTTTTCTTTAATGCCAGTCACAATATACGTAAGCGAGGATAACGCGTACCGAATTTCAGCTTCCTACGACAACTTTGAATTTTCATGCTATTAAGCAAAGTTAGTGGGCGGATTTTGAAATTTTTTACACTTGTACTGCTTCGGGACCTAGAAAGAACAGATATTAAGTTTCAAGTTCCTAGCTCAAAATTTAAGGCCTAAAAACTACCGACACACGAACGGACGGACGGACGCACATGGCTCATTCGACTAACAATTCGGTCTCGGTCATATGCCCTTAAGGTCTTAGGGGTCTACGGTGATTATTTCTCTATGTTACAAACTATGAATCAAACTTAATATACCTCCTATCCTATGGGATGGGGTATAAAAACGCTGCTAGTCTTTACTGCTCTTTTCCTTAATTACTCAGTGTGATCGCTGCTAGAGGAAAAAAAAACTCTTAAGCCCATCATAACTTTTGACGTAGGTACCCCATATGAAAAACTCTAGGATTTTTTAAGTCTGCAGATCTCGGTGGCCATGCAGCGACATGGGGAGGCACTTCATCTTGTTGAAATCATGTGTGTGACGAGTAGGAATGATGTGCTTTATTGGGTAAAAATAATATAGTGAACTGGAAGTCCCAAAACGGAACCCTCTTTTCTTAACTGAAATTTCGGGATTTTTACGCAAGCTTTGCGCTACATTAATTATGTTTTCGGCGGTCCTTACCTTAATGTTCTAATTGACCCTATGTGGGGTATTTAAAGTCAAAGCAACTTGTCAAACAAAAAAACTTAACACTTGGCCCGTCACTTAAACTTGGAACATAATATGGCTTAGCACAACTTCCGACGCGCGCTTATGTAAGAATCGCATTCTAAATTACGTGAGAAAGTGCTATAGTGCGGACGTAAAGTCTACGACCAATTGAAAAATATTCTACGCTACCGCAAAAAGAAATTGCCACGCGTCCGAAAATTGAGCGGGATAAAAAAAGTATTACCTTTAGACGCTTGCTGCAGTTCAGTTACATCAATTATGGACCTCAAGTCATGCCTTTTGACTAAAAATTCACATTTGTTTTTTTTTTAATTCACCCGAAAAAGTGAACGGAAAATTATAGTGTATACTATACATTATGGCAAATGCAGGAAATTTGTATTCCTACATTTTTGGTTACATAAAGTTTTTCCAAATTTTATATGTAATTGAAAAGGAAATTTAATTTTAATTTAAAACTGGTTTAAAAGTAGGGGTGGTCTATGTTGGGATAAAACTTTTTTCTATCGCCATAAAGACAGTTCTATGAAGTAAAATTAACATAGCTTAAACTTGATTTAAGTAATTTTTTAAACGGTGGTGGTCACACATGCAGGTCTGTAGTGAGCGTGTCTGTGGAGAGATTTGACTGATTTTCAAAATGAATTTGGTCCAATTGACTTCCAGCTCAGTTATCAAATTTTAACTCTGTAGCTGTAAACGTAAGGCCTAAAAGTTGTTTGCATACGGCCGGACGGACATTGTATCATTTAAAGGTCTTGGGGGTCTACGGTGAAAATTTCCTTGAGTAGGGTATAAACAAGCTTCGATAGAGAATGCCTGATGCTCTCTTTATCACTGCGACATTGAAATTTATAAATCCGATTCAACGTAGATCAAAATTTTCTCGTAAGGTTTTTGGGGTTTTTAAGCATTTTTCAAGGTACATCCTTAGTAAACTCAGATCCCAGATTAGATACGGACTAAGTCAAAAGAGCTAAAGTGCTTCATGTGTAGTTCCCACATCATCTAGGAAGGCGATGGAAATTTCTAAATAAAGTAGAATTTGTTACACTAGGAACAGAATTGGTCCCAATACTGAACCCTGTGGTACGCCCAAAAGAAGAGGTTTTACTTCGCTGCTGCTATTGCCAATCTTCAACTATTTGGTCGAATTTTTTATGCAAATTTCAATGTGAAACTATATTTGTAGGAAGTGCTCAAAATCAAATTCAGCATTTCGAGATCCATAAAACCAGCAAATAAAATGCTCCTGTATTTTTTCCCTTGAACACGAACAATACATCCTATCGAAACGAAATACATCCAAACGAAAGATTCTTTTCAAATGAACTCTCTATTGTGAATAGTCAGAAAATTTGCCGATCGAAAAAAATTAAAAACACCCTAAAAAAGTCTTAATTAAGCCCACCTTAACTTTTTGTGTTAATTTTTGTTTTGTATTAAATAAGTTTTTTTTTTTGTTCGCTGTCCAAACGAAAAAGTTTATTTTTGTACCAAACTGTTAATCTTCCTAAAAATATAGGCCACCACTAAGCGGACTGAACACTTATTTGGGCGAAAGACTGAGTGTGACATAAAAGTCACACAGAAAAATGATTTCGATGATATGATTCCAGGCAGTCTCTTGCCTTTTGCATGTCTTGTTTTCACGCGGTTGCCGGATTAGTGTCACAATATATCATGAAAAACCATTCTGTCATGAGAGTTCATAAAATGTGATACAAATCATCTTTTATCAATGTGAATTATGTAAATAAGGTATTGAATACAATTATAAGTTCTTTGTAAAAGATGTAACTGCCATGCAACGTATACCTACATATAGTATGCCCGACATGTAAATTATATCCAACAGTTTTTTTTTTTATTTAAAAAAAAAACAACATCATTGTATCAGCTCAGGATCAGTTCGGGCCTGTATTTATTCTATTTTTTAAATTTAGTTACCTATACGAAAATATTGAAATTTTGACACACTTTTTTTACTCTTTTTTCCAGGTTAACAATGTAGATATTCAAAAAAGCTACCAATATCTCTTTAAAGCAAGAAAGACAAGGAAAAATTAAAAAAAAAGTTAACTCTAACCCTAAAAATGACTTCAAGTACCATATTTTAAGACTGAAGTCAGCATTTAACCAACAAAAACTATTGCAAAAAATAAATTTCTCAAAGGACACGACTGCACCATACGTCAGCCCAAAAATCAAATAAAGCAGACCAACAAAATGTAATCAAACTGACCGTATACCAATGGATCGCTTTTTTGAACTGATGCACAGAATTTAACGAGTGAAGCTAAGTACAGCGGATACGGGCAGATATCCTTTCAAGATGACTGATGATCAAACGCCCAGCGATGACAAAGGTAAGTTTAGTCATATGTTAAAGTTTTTTTCTCCCGGTACAAATAATATTGTATTTTGCTTGGTGAATTGCATTCAATATGCAACGAGGTATATTGTCCTTGTCCCAAGAAAGGGATCAACTCAAACGAATGTCCAATCACATACGTTGTGCTTTGTCAGGCACAAAATGGAATGCATCGAAAGCGAAGCATCGCGGCTGTATTTGATGGAAGAAAGAAGGGCGCTGTTCAAAAGGAGCGTTTTTTTTTTTTGTTTTAGTTTTCGTTACTTTCTTTTCGAGAAGCTGTAGACGATGCAAAATAATACGTTGAAGGCAATAATTCCTTAAACAATTTTAATGTCAATGCTTGACGTTACCAAAAATAGGCTTTTTCTACTTCACCCTTGTATTATACTTTTTAGATTTAACTATACCAGTTCTAGTAAATCATGGATACAATAAAAGACATCGCCTGTTAGACTTAGTACGGCCCTGTTAAAAACTCTTGCCAAGCAACAAAGAAGTCCTTTTTCTGTTTCAAATAAATTCAAAGTTTTCCCCTTCTCTTCGTTTCGACATAAAAGACTGACAATGCACACGTTCACCTATTTCTGTTTCTATTTCTTAAGCAGAGACGAAGTCATCCATGCATCCCTTGAGCGATGTGTTTGTGTGGTTGTATGCATTGTAAAGACTGAGACTATAGTACGTATACCAACCTCACCGAGTTAATTATTTAACTCGAAGGAATAGTTGTCTTGTCTTTAGAGAGCTTTTTTGCCATTCTTCGATTGTCCTTCCATCGTTAAACTGAATGCAGAGAATAGGATACTTTTCACAGTTGGCGCATCGTTTCATGGCTCCTTTGCAGGAATTTTGTTCTGTTTTTTTTTTTTTCTTTTTGTGCGAAAGGATTAGGGTGGCAGCGGTTTATCATGGGCAAAAGGATTTGTTGAAACGCTGACTGAATACAATCTGCCGCTTTTGATCTTGATGAGGGAGAAATGAAAACCACGTTTGCATTGGAGCTAATCAAACGCTACAAGTGTATGGCAAACACGAACGGATTCGAGCCCTTTTAAAGGAATGCTTGCAATGTGGGAATACAGATTTTCCTCAAGTCCTTTTGATTGTATTAATGTTTATTTAAGAGCAAAACATTATTTCTTCTGTATTCACATGAATGGGACGATGTCTTGGAAAGAAAAAAATGCAAAACAATTTCGGAAATTCTTTAGAAATCATGTGCGGAATGGGATGGGTAAGACGGAGCCAGATTTTGTTGGTGATAATTTTGGAACTTCCATTTAAATTGAAGCATTGTATTACATTTCCTGTGGCAAGATAGAGATCTTTCCAGTTGCTCACTTTTCCTGTCGCAAGATTAAGATCTTCCTGGTTGCAAAAGACTGAGACTACATTTTTAGTCATCAAACTGTGACCAATTATTTTACCTAGATTAAGTTTGTGCACAATTTGTTAGCTATGGTTTTAAGTATCTGTGTGGGTTGGAACTTATATAGCCAAAGCTGATAGCCATGGTTTTTTTTTTGCACCAACCCCCTCAGATCACAGAATCTCAGGGTGATAAATGACTCTAGGGATGGCTCAACTGATAGTAATTGTTATTTACCCAAGTATTTATGTCTTTTCTCGCCAAGTGTCCTACAGCATGCTCTGTAGGTTTACTTGTCTCGTCACAGAACCTGAAGGATCTTCCTTTTTTGTGCACAATTCCCTAAGATGCTGTTGAAGATTTTTCTTGCGAAGATTTTTCTAGCTAATGGGTGCATGCTTTGAATTGGCATGTTGGCCTTGATGGTTCCTAGCCTTTCTCATACCTTAAACGTTGTTACAGATTCTTGCCCTCTTTTCCCTCTTTAGTTTACTGGGTGCGTCCTTCAGCGTATGATCCCCTATTCCGCAGAAAAATTCAGGGTCTATAAAGTCCTCAAGCGCCCCTTTTTTGCCAAGGAGTCAGCCATTTCAGTACCCTCTACCCCTTTCTTCTTCTAGTTCGTTAAATTTTTTGAGGTATTCCAACGTTTAACAGACTTAACTAAGTGTCATAATGACAGCCTGATTGCATGAACTATTGCGTAGATCTCAGACTGAAATATGTTGGTACCATACTGCCCGTGCCTTTTATTTGTCTTTAGGCCACCTGCTTCTCTTTCTCCATCAGTTCCTGACCCATTTGTATTGTGGGTGCATAGCTTCACCATTTTTTTCAACCATGCAAGTTTTCATAACCCCTCATATGTCTCATGTTATGCAGAGACAGGCCAATTTTTTTTTTATTTCCTCCTTCCAAGAGTCATGTTAGGCCCTTTAGCCCACTTATTTGTTCCGTATGTGATCATTGGTCTCATAATTGCAATATATATCCGCCTAAGAATTATCGGGCTGCATCCCCAGGATATCCCCGCTAGATCCGGTCAAACCATTCCAGCTCTCGTCGCGTTTTTGGTTATATCTTCTGTGTTGTTTTTCCGTCTAGATTCTATATCAAACTCATCGGTTGACATACTGTAAGACCTGACAGACTTAATATTTCTATTCGTTCAATTTTTTTTCTTGTAAAGGGTACAATTATAGTTCTTGCCGGGTTCAGGTTAAGCCCCGCCATCGCGAACCATTCTCGAGCTTTTCCGTGTCCCCTTTGTATTGCAATAAATTTGCCTGAGGTTCATCGAATAAAACTGATTTTCACTTACTACTGAACCCTCATTTATCAATCACGACTTTATTTAAGTTCAAATCACAATTACAACTTTATTTTAATCCAATCGATTTTTACGTTTTCTTTCGATTTTCACTATTCAAAGGTACAAATACCACTGTCCGGCCAAGCCTTTTATCCATGTATTCATATAAATTTACCACGTTCTATAAATCCATTGGGTAGTTTCGCGTTGGTAGTTTACAACACTGGAGCGATGAAAAGAAAATTTTCGGTATTTCAACTCTCGGTTGACTCAAATAACCAGCAAGTGTTTGTGTAGTAAATCGAGTGGATTTGTTCGCGAAGTGAATCGAAGGGTACCACTAGTTTTCGAAATGAGCTACTACTCCTGAATATCTTTCACACACATCACATTGTCCCCCTCCTAGAATGATGTAGGCAATCCATATGGAGAACTTTCATCTTTGCTTATCACGACGAAGACGACACCATTAATTCATGTAACTAAATGTTTGGGACCTTCCCAGTCCTGCTGCAGGTTTCGTGATTTTCCCTTTCTATGTCTCCCTCGTTGAATTCTGTTGCTGTTGCTCTTGCATCGTACCAGGATCATGCGCGCATTCGTAAATTTTATATAACTTTCGGTTGTCTGGTGAATGTAGTTAATCCTTTCTCTTAGATCCACCACGTAGTCGTCTTCTCAAGTTATGTCCTAAGTGCAAAGTCTTAATTTTAGCTCGCTGGGTAGCCTGACTGTTCATCCAAACTAAACTTCGAATGGAATCGCACTTCGGTAGGCATAAAGGTATCGCCGATCCCAATCCCTTTGATTCACGATCACGACTTTGGAAAGATGTTTCCTAATGCCCTTGTTAAAGCGTTCCACCTTTAACATAAATAGAATAAATCTTAATT
Organism: Neoascia interrupta; assembly: GCA_947623515.1. Taxonomy (NCBI): domain Eukaryota; kingdom Metazoa; phylum Arthropoda; class Insecta; order Diptera; family Syrphidae; genus Neoascia; species Neoascia interrupta. The sequence continues at coordinate 18,789,895 of OX392462.1, read as the reverse complement.
CCCCCCTTCTTCCGGACGAAAGGCCCTACCCCGAATAGCTATAACCTGGAAGAGTTACAGCTCTGAGCATCAACGTCAAAAATAAGTAAATCGAAGAATCCATTAAACATATGAAAATAAATAACCAACTATGAATGTCGAATTTTCCAAGTCCCTACTCTGACTGCATCAAAATCATATAAATTCCACAAACTGATACATTTATGCAGAAGAGGTTTCACCAATCAGACCTTAATAGAGAGGTACCGCCGGCCGCTTCGATGAGGACTGGATAACGTACTCACCGTAAACCCCACAAATGGCCTCTGCTTGTTCCTCTGCTCTGAGCCCACTTTGCTATGCCCTTTGTCATTCTACTTATAGCCGACCGTCATCAGCCCGTTCGCAATAACAATTCGTCCTCATTACCCCGAGGCAACCCCATTTTCCCTTTTAATGACAGCGAAACAATAATTAATTATGTTACAACCCCCCCAGTCCATTAAAGCTGGCGCGGTATACGTTTCCCTGATCCACAAACACGCTTCATATCCGACCACTGCCGCACCAAGTGAGTCGAATGTTGTTTGCTGATGATGACCCACTAACACATTATTTTCGCCTGGCTGACTGACTCGACAGTGTTGTATCTGGTAGGGGCAGAGGTGCCTACTGCGCGAATGCAAAATCCTTTCTGCAAGCAAACCAAAGAAAGGACCCCCACATTACTTCGTGTAACGTGTGTATACGACTCAAGTTATCACCAAGGACGAACACACCGCACTTTCGCAGGGATTCCTCAATTTCATTGTTTATTTCCCGCTCATGTGTTTAATATCGCCCGAGGATTTTCCACCCAGCAAACACATTTTGTTCCTCCGGTGATATACACTCATGTGCTTATAATTCGCTCAGGCATAAAGTTGGTAAAAATTTAATGACTATGCGAGCGCGCTCACAAGGAAACTTGAGCTTTGGAGAATCAACCATTTCCATGGCCGCGGCGTGACACACTTGTTTCCTCGTATCCGTGGACATCTTGTTCGTGAAAATTGAACGCAATGCGCGATATGGCATGTTAAACTGCTGTCGCAGGCGATACCGTGGAGCATCTGATGCAGGATATACCAATGCGAGCTACGAGGTATTCAAAAGCTCAGTAATAAAGCTCAGGTGAGGCGACATCCAATATGAAGCGAAAAACGGAATGTGTGGGCGACGAATAGAGGGACGAGTTTGTGTGCCTGTGTTGGAAGAATAATGGCATTATTATTTCAGAAAATAAATGTTCGCTTTACAAATTCGTTTCGACCGACTGCGCCAGGTGGTGCGGTACGGTGGGTGAAAACAATGTTGGGATGTGAATCGGATGAGTTTTTCTTTTCGTTTTTTTTTTCTTCGCTCCTTCATGCTATACCGACTTCCTTGTTGCCGTGGAGGATTGTTGCATTAAAAATTAATTTCTAATTTCACCAGACTACGATGGATATAAAGTAGGAATGCTGATTGGTTACGTAGTTTTGGGACTGAATAGGGAAAGAAGTCTTGTGGCTCCTCTTGCTTTGTTGTTGGCATATCTTTAGGCTTTCTTTGTGTAGGCTTGGGAAGAAGGGAATGGCTGGGGAATGGCAGTAAAGCTATGTTTGTTAAAGTAAATGGAGGGTAAGATTATACCTTAAACCTCTTTCGAAAGTTGGAAACAGGTGGAACACGATTTATTATGTCAGATACTCACATCATGAAAAATTTTAAGACAAGGCTCAGAAAGAATAGAAAAGGTTCAACAGCAAGCATGAAGTATAAAACAAGCAATCGATTTGGAGTTTACCCTAATGCAAAGTTTTTGGTTGAAAATGAGCAAATTTTTGTCGCGCGGCAAATCGCGTGTCTAAGGAAAATAACTCTTGAATGCAGGCGTATTGGTATTTGATCCTGTGAGAACTAGGCCAATTGTTAGTTTGGATTTTAATATCTTATTTGTGTCCAACGTTTCGGCCATGTTTATTGACCTCGTTATGGTCCAATGATTGCAATTTTGAACTAAAATCTCATCTTTCTGTCCAACGTTTATGCCATGCTTTTGGCCCCATGATAGTCCAATGATGGCCATAAGAATGGTTTATAATGGTCCAATGATATCCAAAATCATGGACGAAACGTTGGACAAAAAGGTGAAATTTTAGTCCAAAATTAAAATTGACCGAACGCCTTGTGCGGACTCTTTTAATTTGCTCCTAGTCAATCTAAGACTGAGCACTTAAAGCTGATATAAAATGCTTTTATAGTTTAAAAAACACACGAATATAGCTGGAACAATGATGGCCATGAATACTCTAAAACTTTTCCCACACACCTGCAGATAAAATAAAATATTGTTCCTAGAGAGGAACATCATAGAAAATGTATTTACCATACCACTTAAGGTATCCACTACCGCGCAGCACTTGACTTGCCAAGTTATGAAAAATAAACCGTCGGGAATGACCTTTTTTTAACATGTAAATATTTTCTTTGACTTCCAATAAATTTTTTTTCATCTTGTAGTGCTCCTTCCTTGTTGCTTGAATATGTCTATAAGCTTACGAAGAAGTTGTGGACCCTTTACTTTGTCAAGTGCTTTCATTTTGCAACATGAGTGTATGATGCTGCACAACCTTTCGTGACTTGATGCACCTTATCAATTTAGTACATGGATACTTGGGAAAAAGTTCGAGTAGACGTTGTATAACGCAAAGGATGTTAGTGGCTGCCTCTGGATAATTATAGATTAAACAATTAATCTTTAACTCAAGGAAGAAAAGCCATAGTTTCACATTTATATTCTATGCACTCATATGCCTCATATCTCTGGTTGATTTAAGAGCTTCTACAATGCTGTGCATCATCGTTATGTGTATGGTTTCTAGCGGCAAATCTTAGCAGCACAACTTAGTATTCTAATTCCCTCATAATTCTGTCATGGCAATACCTTCTATGGTTTAGACAGAATAAAAATAACTTAACTTTAGTGTAGTGGTTAAATTGGTTCCGTACTTAGCCAAACTTTGGACATAATTTCAAACGAAGACATTGCATCACAAGTGCAATACTGATATGTATCGGTATACTAATTATAGGGCTTCCATCTTCTGCGATCCTGGGCACGCTACTTCTTGCTTGGTCCAGGATGGCTCGCTTGGTCCTTAAAACGGAGGTTTGGTCTTCCGCTCGATACGACTCATCCTACGTACCTTCTAGGGTTAAAAAAAAAATAAATAGAGTGGCGCAACAGATCGAGGTGAATCAGGGCCAACTTCTCAACAATGTATGCTGCGTGTGTTAATTTCTTTACATACAAGGGGACCTACAATTTTTTGCCGAACCCGAACGGCAGTTTGAGAAGTTTTTCACGACAAATAATACTCTCGGACAGCTTGTCAGACTCTCGCGCAGGTGGGTACCGTGAAAAAGTACAAGTCTTTTTTTCAGGTGACGATGGCAGGACTCGAACCCAGACCTCCGGCGTAGTAAGCACACACACTCCCCCCTAGGCCACGGCACCCCACCTTCTAGGGTTGCTGGTCCCCAATTAACGCCTTCCCAGGTGGCGAATAGGGGAATGCTCACCAGATATGGTGAGTACCGGTATGGAAAACATCTGGGGCGGAGCAAAACCAGCAACAAACGATAAATCCGGGAGCATCTGTCGCAATATGAGCGGCTTCCTGGTCGACGTCTGTTATCATATTAGGGTCGCCCGAATATTCCTTTTCTCACCCAATATGCAAATAGACTGGTCAGCAATAAGATGCAGTTTCGTACTGACTCATCAGCGTTTGCTTGTTGGACCGAGAGTAACTTGTCTCTTCTATCTCTTCTATCCTCAAATTCTTTCCGCTCACTATGTGATACGCATCTTGATCACGAGTTAATTATTAAAAAACAGGTGAGTAAAGGCATGAGTTTGCCTGTGAGATGTGAAAAAATCTGTGAAAAAATCTTAAAATTTCTTGGCCCGAACTCATATCTATATTATTTTTATAGGCCACGCCCCCTAAAGTGGGCTGGGATTAAAATTTAAATAAATTAATTGTAATTTCGTTAGAATCATGAAAAAATAGGGTAAAAGCAAAAATTATTTCAGGGTTGTAACTTCTCCTCCATTCGCCCTTCTTGCCCACAAAACCATTAATTAGCCGTCGAATTTTTCTCTCCTCTAAATCTCCACTAAAGCATCGTTTATGAAGTTAAAGTTAACTCCACGGTAGATAACAGCTGCTGATGCCATCAGTGACCTTTTGTCCTAAGAGGCGGACGGACGTTTCTATGTTTGTTGAGATAACTTAATGAGGATTTAGTCCTCATTATTTTCCGAATTTCGCCTGTTCACTGGAAAAGACTCTATCACTGTATGGTTGGAGCTTGAGATAGAGGGGATTTTACAATGCCCCGTAAGAAGTTCTGTAAAGTTATTTTCACCAAGTTCACTAGAAATTTCTTGCTTCAGGCCTTAAAAGCTTTTTCAGTTCTTAGCTCGACTAACCTTCTCCTCTTCCTGAATTCTTCGCTTATTGTGTGCGAACGCTCTCAGGTCCTATCAACCTATTAATTCTCAATTAACAAGACCCGGAACGCATAAAGAGGACGATTTCACCTTCAAACAAGTGAGTAAGTGCTACAATGTCTACGCAGAAGTTACAGTCTCTAAAACGGACCGTTGAATATCTCATCCTATACCACATTGTTAAATCCTGGTGTTATTGTTATTTTTTTTTACATTTTATAAGTAGAATGAATTTCCAATGAACTCTGGTTTACCTTACCTGCTTATTTTTTTTTATTCTTTCCTAAATAAGGCTTAAGACCAGTCTAAATTACATTTTTCTGAAAATTTTCAAGTTTTTCTAAAATTCTACCTCCAGATGTGGGCGTGGCCCAAATTTTTGTATGAACAAAATGTGGAACTAAATGTTTTCTACATAGTATATTAAGAAAAAAAATTTCTATTTGGAACAAAAATATTGAATAAAATGCATTTGGAAAATTACCTTTTAAATTGATGCCACGCCCACCAGGGGAGGTAAAGCGATTAAATTTAGATTTTTGTGTTTACAATAAACAGGAAATAATAAGTATAAAATTTCGTGCTTTAAAGACATCTTACAGTTTCAAAAGCTCTGGAGGTAGTTGCACAATTGCACCGATTGTGGGCGTGTCTGTAGGTGGATTTCAAAAATTTTAACACTTGTACTGCTTCGGATGACGATGAACTTATACGCACAATTTCAGCTTCTTGGCTTAAAATAGGCCTAAGAACGTGTGACATACAGACAGACGAACGGACAGAGAGACGGACGGATGGACAAGCCTTATTCTACTCAGAATACGGTCTCGATCAAATGGCTCCAAGGTCTTGGGGGTCTGCCATTATTATTTCATCGTGTTACAAACTATGGAGGTGTCATATGTGAGGCGAAATATCAATCAAGAAACAAGAAGAAATATCAATTAAAAAGCTTACCGAGAAAAAGAAAGATGAAATATGGTTACCCGCTCGAAGGAGCACATTAGTGCCGTCAGCAAAAGCTAGCGGGAAAAATCGAACTCGGGCAATCCAAACGAACATCATTGGGTGCGCCTTGATGAGGCTAAAGTTGTGGTCGTGAGCCGCATTATATCTTTCGCTTAGTTCGGGAGGCTATTGAAATAGAACGACATAAAAATTTCAATAGGGATGACAGTTTTAAACTCTCGAAAGTTTGTCGATCTCAAATAGGCTTACAACACAATACAAAAAGTCGCCGCCCACGCACGGCTACAACCTGGCGTAGTGTTTATAGCCAATAGCAGCTTCAGGCTGGTGGCCATGCTTAATGAAACTGGAACGGAACGTTGGGGCTGAGTACATTATTAATAAAAACGCGGTAATATCCGAAAAGAATTTATAATGTCGATTACCCAATTACGAAAGCTTCAAAAATAAGGTATATCTTTTAAATTTGCCTTATAAGCCAATAGCAGATCTTATTTCCCTGGATATTGGAGAGGGAGAGACCTGTTAATAAAGGTAGCATCATACTTTGTTCTCTAGGGTTTTGTTTAGGGTTTGGCTTGATTACCAAGCCAATATCGTTCACCTTTCCCGAGCCAAAGATTCTCTGCTTTGCGCTAACTTTGAATGAACCCTGAATTTGTTCACGGTTTTTCTTTCATCTTTAGCCCTTTTGATACTTTTTTCAAGCAACGCAGCTCTTCTTAGAGTCAGTAAAGGGTTCATAGTGATTTCAAGGCGTTTGAACATTTACAACGCTTAGTTTTGAGTGAAAGATGAAGACGAGATGCATGGTTCTGTAGCTTAAGCCTCAACTACCGCATGTCGTCACTACAGCTCAAAAACTTGGGGAACATGACAAAAATAGGAGTGATATGATGATAATGGGGCTTTACAGGTATACTTGCCTCGATATGAAGCTTGATCGTACCTACTTACATTTCTCAGACAAAGATTAGTCATATCAGAAGGATAAAGATTTCGCAGCGTTTTTGGCGACAAGAAATGCATTTGCCTTACATCGAGTTTTCCTGATTAGAAACTCTAAACTTCATGATCTTATTTGAAACTTACTTTCGAAATGTCAATACCCCGTCGAGGCATAAGTCCCGCAACCAAGATAGAAAAACTACCTGTTCAACTTAACTATACGAATCCTTTAGCTAAAACAAAAACAAGAAAGATAAGCCAAGTTGAGTCTATGATGCCGCTGGCTTTTTGTGCACTCTCCTTGTAACTGACAAATTTGACTAAGCAATTGGTTAAACTTTTTTTCTTTCCATCCCATTGGAATAGGTCCCGGAAGTGAGAACTTTATCAAACTCCTCTTCGTTTTCCTCCTTGTTGCGTCTTTCCCTAAGTCAAAGTCCAGTAAAAGTTTCCCCAAACCATCACAGCGTGTCGGTTTTTGTAGAGATTACTTTATGTTCGCCTCGCTCCAGGGCATAAATGCAGATGTCCTCAGCTTGTCTTAGCAATACAGACAAACAACAAAAACTTGTTGTACCTATACACATCTAAAATTTAGAGTATTTATTCCTGAATCTCAAAAAAAAAAAATATGTGCCCACGTTCATGTATACACAGTTGTAGGGTGCCACTTGAAATTTGTCAAAATAAATCCTTGTGGTTGGCTGTGAAAGGACATGATACTTAATTTTATTTGAACTGCGAGTAGAAGATGTAAAAGAGGTGTACCAAAACATGGCAGCAGTAGTGCAGAAAGGACAAGCTTTGGGCGTCTTTGCTTCGCAGAGAGTGTGTGCTTTACTGTGTACACTCTTAATTAGAGGTAGAGGTTTTGTGTATCTTATTCTTGGAGAGAAGGACCTTTCCCTAAATCTTAAGAGATGCTATAGCCCGGCATGGTATATACCAGGGACGAAAGGGCAGTTATTTGAGGTTGGTTGTTTGAACATGTGTTTACATTGTACTTTCATCAAGTAATGGACATTAAAACATCTCCAGTGCTGTGTGATGTGAATTTAAATTAGAAAATCTATTTATAAGCTGGTTTTCATCGTCCTTGAAGCGAATTTCAAGAAAATGCTGATTGAGAGGGATTCAAATCTGAATTATTCGTCAGTTGGTCCAAGCGTGCTTGAAGCAAGTTTTAAGGAATTGCTGATTATGGGAAGACGTGACTAGGGAATATAGAATTTCAGTGGAAGCTTTTAAGGGATCTGCTTAAACCTATGCTCATTAAAATTTTTCATGCGAAATTTACTTTACGATGCCGGGCAGTGAAAAAAACACACTTCGAGGAACTCAAGGCTTATGGAAGCTCATTTCAATCCCTTGAGTCCATTACAAAGTTTTAAATTCAAAAACCGAAATTCGCTTTTTCATGCACTGCCACGTTTCGATATCCAAGAAAAGTGATCAATCTTTCCTTATGCTTTACACTACATCCCTCAAACAGGAAAATCTCGAACAAGAACTCTGTTTTTGACTCAATTGAATGCCTTAAATAAACCACCCCTCATGGCTTATGCCGGCAATAATTAATTTCCAAATTAATTTGTTGCCTCAGAAAAAATAAATTAAATGAAAAACAACCTTTTTCAATCAAGTCCTGACACAGAAAACTTCTCCACCAAACAGCAGTCCTCTCCCTGTCGGATAGCACGAATTGCAGATCTAATTGATTGCATTAGCGGTAGTTAGCTTTGCCATAATGTGCATTCCATGTGGAAAAGCCAGCACAATTTATCACCGAGTACCAATTTTTCAGGACTCTCTCTCACACCCACTCAACACCAGGGTTGGCAATGCGCCAGCAATATTTCATTTGTGAGTATTTTGCTTTTTGGAGTAGGGGGAAGGCGTTTTGGCTGCCACAAATTGCAGCGAAACTGGTTGCATTCGTCTCCCGCTAATGAATGTTGGATTTAATTGGACATCAAAGGTTAAACTCAATTTAATCCTGTTTGCTGGGGAGAAGTAAATCGATGCAGCTAAATTGGAAACAATTATAGGGTGGGTCCTGTTGCTGTGTGTTCTGTTTATTGAAAGCTGATTACTTGTTGTCAGGGTTGTCCCAGTAAAGCGTTTGTCACAAACTGACGTCTGACACTTGCTACTGTGCTTAGTCTAATGTCAGAATATTTGGGTTAAATCAATTTGGCTCTTTATCGTTCCGTGGGCATGGTAACAAGCTTAAAATGAGGGAACGCAATTCAGAAGGCAATCCTGCTTAATTGATTATTATTTTGAGACTCGTTATACAGATACTTGTATACTAAAATTAATTTAATTTGTTACTGTAAAACTGAACTAATTATATGCTTTCTTGATCATAATTGTTCCGCTTATTCCTTTTCGTCTTAGGGCATTGGATTATAAAGCACTGGAATGAGCACTAGAATACTGAGTGGTGAGAGGTCCTTCGTTTTGCCTTGTGTTTAAGAGGTATCTGTTGGGTTAGGTTGGAGGGGTTCTTTGCATTGGGTGGCCAAATTGATCCATTTTAATTGCCCTTGAAAGAAAAACAAACATGATTCAAATATTTTTAAAGAATCTTTTTAGGTCAAGCAGATTGACCACATTGCGATCGACGCAAGGAACTCCTCCAGTATCATGGATGTCCGAACTTTCCGACGGGCCAACATCGACTCGGATCACTACCTGTAGTAGCCAAGACATATAGCTGCGGATATCCTGACCAACGCCAAGTAATGGAAATACTGTGAGAAAGTTTGACGCTAGCCGACTACATCGCAAAAGATCGCCAGATCCTTCTCCAATCGAGTCTCTTAAAACCTTCTACGAAGTCCTATGCGGCCAGCATCAAGTATTCATATAGCTAGTTGCAACATTGGCAAAATGCCATCAGAGACGCTCGCCGCCTCTGAAGTGCTGGGTTTCACAAGGCCAACACAATGAAACCAATGGTTTGACGATGAATGCCGGCAAGCACATGCAACTAAACAGGAAGCATACAAAGCGGCTCTGCACAGAAGGACCAGAGCTGCTCGCGAGCACTAGGAGTAGAGGAGATAAGAGGAACACCGGCTTCTCCGAAGGAAAAAGAGAGGGCACGAGAAGCGCGCTGTTGAAGAGATAAAGACGTGTTACAACAGAAATGAGGTTAGAAAGTCTTACCAGAGGATCAAAAGGTCCTGCCAAGGGTATAAAGTTCGAACTGAAGCCTGTAAGGACCATCAAGGGAACATAGTTGTAGAATCGCAGTCGGTGCTGAGGATTTAGAAAGACCACGTATAATGGCGAAGCCGAACCAAATACCGCTATCAGGCGGAACGAACCATTCAACCCAGGCGAAGACGTTATAGCGACGAAGCATACGAACGATACCGCCCACCCGAGCTAGAGGAGGTGCAAGTAGCTGTGTCCAAGCTCAAGTGCAACAAAGAAGCCGGAGCAGACGGCCTAGCTGCCAAACTTCTTAAATCCGCTGGCGGTGAGCTGGTTAGGAGCCTGCATCAGCTCATCTGCAAGATATGGTCGGAAGAAAGCATGCCCGATCCTCAAGAAAGGAGACCCTCTCAGTTGTGCCAAATACAGAGGCATCAGTCTTCTTAACATCGCATACAAGATCTTTTCTGCTGTACTGTGTGAACGCCTGAAGCCGTTTGTCAATAATCTGATAGGCACATATCAGTGTGGTTTTAGGCCAGGAAAGTCCACCATCGATCAAATATTCACACTGTGGCAGATCTTGGAGAAAACCAAGGAATTCCAAATCGATACACACCACCTTTTTATCGATTTCAAGCCCCGTATGACAACATCTATAGAGACGAGCTATCAAGCGCAATGTCTACTTTTGGCATCCCTGCTAAACTCGTCAGTCTGTGCAGGATGGAGAATTCACGCTGTTCCGTCAAGGTTGGCAAAGACCTCACCGACCCCTTTGATGTCAAAAAAGGATTCTTTAACATCATACTTGAGAGAATTGTGCAGAACTCCCGCGCCAACACCAGAGAAACAATATTTCAACAAAAGTCCGTTCAACTACTCGCATATGCAGACGCCATTGACATAATCGGAAGAACAAAGCGTGATGTCGGAGAAGCCTTCGTGAATATTGGGATGGAAGCGGCGAATATGGGCTAAGCAGTCAACGAGGGCAAAAACAAGTATATGCCGTCATCAAGATAAAAAACCCAACACCGACGTCTTGGAAAAAAAACATCTCCATTGACTGCTTTAACTTTAAGGTAGTAAGGGACTTTGTCTCCTTGGGTTCCGCTATCAATAGAGACAATGACACCAGCGCTGATATCAAACAAGGAATAACTCTTGCCAATCGTTGTTTCTTTGGAAGGCAATGAACAAGTAAAGCCCTCTCTCAAGCAACTTAAGTGTCGATGTAAAAGACCTTCATCAACCCAGTCCTGCTTTACGGTGCAGGAGCACCCTGTCAAAGGCGGATGAAAACGCTTTAGGCTGCTTCGAGATGAAAATTCTTCGGACGATTAACGGTCCCGTCGGCATAGGCGGAGAGTGGAGGAGGAGATATAGCATCGAACTGTACGGGCTTTATAGCGACACCGACCTAGCCAGAAGAGTCAAAACCAACCTCTACGATAGCTGGGTCATCTAGAGCGGATGGACACCAAAGCCCCGCCCCGAAAAATCATCAAATCAACTCCGCACGGACGGCGCAGTAGAGCAGCACACAAAACTCAGGTGGCGCACGCAAGTGGAAGGGGACCTTCCAACTTCGCATGCGAAACAAGACACGGCTAGCTAGAGGACACGGCTACACAGAGCTGGCTGGTGAAGCTTGTTGGCTGAGGCCCAGGTCCAACCCGGACTGTAGCACTACCTTAAGTAAGTAAGTAAGTGATATTTCAGGTTGTCCAGATTATAATAGAACCTGACTCCTTAACAGATTGGTCGCCGTTCTTGGAGAGCTGGACAGTGGCAGAGAAAGTATTCTATAGATTTTTCTTCTTTTCTTCTCATTCTTTTTCATCTCATTTCTTCTTCATCTCTACAGCTTCTACAGATGTCGTTTGCAAAGATTCCCATTCGTGCAGCCACGATCACACCAACGAGTGCTATCAGTGTTCCTTTGCCACCCAGGCGAAAACCAAGACTGGTGACCCGCATACGGTGGGAAAGGTTGCAGGATGCTGACTCTGATTTCAGAGAGCGTTTTGCACAGCATGTTTCGGAGAAGTTTGAACAAATTCCAACTGACCTTTTGAATGTAGAGGAGGAATGGCAGCTGTTTTTATCGGCAGTCATTGCCTCTGCAGGAAATGTTTGTGGAGTGAAGCGGCTTGGGGTAGCGGCTGGTGGTGAGAAAAAAACTGTTTGGTTTAGAACGCCTGGAGTTCAAGAAGCCATCAGAGAGAAGAAGAGAGCCTACATTGCGTGGATCCAATGTAGAAACTCAACTTCTCGAGCCCGGTACAATGAGGCGCGAAGGACTTCCAATCTGGCAGTCAGAACAGCCAAGGAACAGTCATGGAAAAAGTTCGGCGAGAAGTTGGAGCACGATTACAGATCTGCAAACAAGATATTTTGGCAGACCATTCGCCGGCTCAGAGGAAGGAAGTTAAATATCATCCAAGGAGTTAAATCCAAGGACGGTACACTTCTTTCAAGTGAGAGCGATGTCTTGCGCAGATGGAGAGAGCACTTTTCGGAGTTGCTCAACCCCCAACAGGGCACTGAAGATGGCATTCCCACTGCTGACGAGATAAGGGCGGAGAATAGTCCCACAGTAGACGAAGTCACTGAAGCGATTAAATCGCTAAAAGTAGGCAAGTCTGCTGGAGTTGATGAAATCCGGCCAGAAATGCTCAAGGCAATGGGTGAAGAGGGTGTTAAATGGCTAACGCGTGTCATTAAGGTGGCCTGGGATAGCGGGAAGGCACCTAGCGATTGGCAAACGGGAGTTATAGTGCCCATTTTCAAAAAAGGCCTCTTCTGAGAGCCATTCAGTCTTTGTATGGAAACTGCAGAAGCTGTGTAAGGATAAATGGCGTCAAATCCCGTCCTTTTGATGTGCGCGTTGGACTTCGCCAGGGCTGTGTTTTCGTAGCATATATGGACTGGATGGTGAGGCGCAGTCTTGGCGAGCAATGTTTCGAATTGGCTGGCATCAGGATGAGCGATCTGCTTTTCGCAGATGATTTGGCCATCCTTGCATTATCCAAAGAGGAACTTCAACAAGCACTGGATAGGTTTGCAGCCATCTGTGGTGATGCTGGGATGAAAGTAAACGTGAACAAAGCGAAAGTGATGGTTGTTTCCCAAACTCCTGTGCAGTGTACCCTGCACATAAATGGAGTTCTATTAAAACAGGTGGAGAAGTTTAAGTATCTCGGGGTCTTTTTCACGAAAGATGGGAGGAGTGATACTGAGTTGTCCTGTAGAATTGGCCAAGCTGGAGCAATAGTAAAGGAACTGCGCCGGCCGGTCATCAGGAAAGCTGAGCTTGGAGTGAAAGCAAAGATCTCAGTTTTTTATGTAGTGTTCGTTCCGACCCTCAACTATGGTCATGAAATTTGGGTAATGACCGAAAGAATTAGATCGCGGGTACAAGCTGCCGAAATGAGATTCCTGAGGTGCGTTGCTGGTGTTACTCTAAGGGACAGAGTGAGAAACGTCAGTATTCGTAGGAATCTTAATGTTGAGCAGCTACTTCTCCGAGTGGAGCGATCGATTCTTCGATGGTTTGGACACGTTGTTCGCATGCCCCCTGACAGACTTCCTAGACAGGTCATGCTAGCCGAGATGCGAGCGCGTCGCCCCCCTGGTAGGCCAAGAAACAGGTGGTGGGATCAGGTAAAGAACCTCTCTGAGTCCCGCCTGGGGATTGCGCCGAAGTCTCTTGAGTTGGTGGTGGAGGATCGAGAAAGATGGAAGGACCATTTAGCCACCCTCGCTCCGCGACCCTTTTAAAGGATAGGCGGCATTCGAAAATGATGATGATGATGATGCTAAAGAATGGTTGAAGGTGTTTTTAGTATATTAGTTCGTTGGTTTTTTTGATATTTTCAGAAACTTAAACTAAATTAAAAAGACAACCGTACTTAAATTTATTTGTTCTTATTCATCAAATTCTTTGCTACCTTTTTCACCTTTTTTTATATCAGGTGTTTTGTGACATATTTTATTATTTTATTATTTTTTCATATTTTATTATTTTTTTTATTTTTTATTTATACACGACACCTGAGTCTCGTGCGCCACCTGAGTCTCGGTGCTCCTCTACCGCGCCGTCCCTGCAGTGTGGATTCGAAGATTTTCCGGGCCGAGGCGTTGGTGTCCGTCCGCTCTAGATGACGCAGCCATCGTAGACGTTGTGTTTTGACTCTTCTAGTCGGTGTCGCTGTACAGCCCGTACAGTTCGATGTTATATCTCCTCCTCCACTCTCCGTCTATGCAGACTGGACCGTAAATCGTCCGAAGAATTTTCCTCTCGAAGCAGCCTAAAGTGTTTATCATCCGCCTTTGACAGGGTCCATGCTTCTGCACCGTAAAGCACACGTGCTTCTGCGCCGTAAAGCAAAGTCTTATACACGGACACTTTAGTTGCTCGAGAGAGGGCTTTGCTACTCAATTGCCTTCTTAACCCAAAGAAACAGCGATTGGCAAGAGTTATCCTTCGTTTGATTTCAGCGCTGGTGTCATTGTCTGAATTGAAGTCTGTGCGACTTAAAAAGTATATAATTTCAAGTACAAAATAAATAAAAAGTTGCGTATACGCCCCAGTGAATAACCAAAGAAACCTGTTAAATCTCTGATAAATAATAATTGATTTCTTCTTGGGGACCAAAACTTAATGTCCTGTCGCATACCGCAACGATAATCACCTTACTTGATTCAATCGTTAATATCCTGGTAACAGCCTAAATACGTTGCGAAACAACAATACCAGAAACACCAACCACGAAAACAACATCATTAACCCATAAAAGACCACAATATATTGTGTATGGGTGTATGTGAAAAATATCCTTCGGTGAAAGTTGTTCTCAAATTATCAACCCTTTCAATTTAATTATTGTTCACATTGCCGTTTATGGTGACATAATTAAGGCAAAGGATTTCGTATAACATGCAAGAAACGCATATGTCTGTGTGTCGATCAATTTGGTCCAGCTACTGCTTGGTTTCGACAGGTAAATCATGTGTTTTTGACATTTTGAAAAAGAACAATTTTTAATATTCTTACTGGTGCATACACACCGTGAATGTTGGTTGAATTTAAGCTCAGGCCACAAAACCACATAGAACGGAACGACAAACAGTGATATTTCATATTTCTGCCTCGGGGAATCGCAGAGGGTTGACTTTTCCGCAACTGTAACAAGATTTTTACCCCCGATAGCTGATGGCTATGCGCAGAAAAGACCACAGAAATTACATATTTGTATACATAAGTCCCCTTTGCCACAATACTACACTGTACAGTGGGCATTTTATACCTACTCCCATGTGTCCTGGCAATTGTGGAATGTAACGTTCGCGGTTTATAATTGTCTTCGTCACGTCATAGTGCCTGATGGCCGGGGCCATACTAACGTACATAAATACGTTGTCGTTCCGTATGGCGCTCCATTGCAGGAGCACATTGACATACATAACGTGGAGGGCACTTGAGTGTCGAGCCACCACCACCTCAACCACTCATGAATGATTATATTTACCTTCATTATAGCAACAGGAAATTTCGGAACACAAAAACTGCCAACCAACACACCATGAGAATACTGAAATAAAGTGCCACCAAATGGCCTTTTTCGTTGCTAAGTGGTGACCGCCTCTAGTCAGGAACCCTAGCCATATCGTCGTCGTCACCCCGCTGGAGTTGGCTTTTGGTGGTAGCTTTTAATTTGCACTTTTCACGTTAGCATAGTTTGATAAGAACCCTAAGAGCGCCGGGGCCAAAGTTGGCACACCGACACACATACAAGCTGCCTTTGTACCGATTTTAATAGCCAAAAGGAGCCCCGCACTGCCGCACCAACAACAGAGCAAAGCAAAGTAAAAACAACCCACAAGTCCTGGCAAAGGCACTTTTTCTTTGGCACAAAGGTAGCGCCCCGGCCTTTTAATCCTCATCGCTTTTCTCATATCACCGCCTGAGTTGGAAGTATGCCCAACTCAAACGAAAGTGGATTCAACACTTTGTAGCCGTTCATCAGCACACACAGAGAGCAGCACGGCTCTTGTGGAGTCAGAGGACGCGGGTCAGTCGCAGGAGAGTGTGAGAGGATTTCATGGCCATTAATCAAGATGAGTAAACAATTTTGTTTTTATATAGTTTTGGGGTGCTTTTCGGGTCGGCAATGATGTTTCAGTTATGGGCGAACGGCTAAAGTGGATCCTTTTTTCGGCCAGTGAGGTGAATTAGCAGTTAGGTTGTGTGGGGTTTTTCTAAAGTTTAGCGCTGTGCGATTGCAGCACAGGCGGAACCGGGAACAATAGAGGTCATTGTTTCGCCCTATTGTCATAGATTTCGGGTGACTCCTGTCATTTCAAGTGAACAGGGTCTTTGGTTTATCATCCTTTCTAGCAAGAGGCTCATTATTGTTTTAGATTAGACCCCATCATCCTTTGTTTTTATACTCCTAACTTCGATATGGCGAAAGTCATTGTAGAGATCTGAAATGAGATAATCCCATGGATTAGATGAGAAATTTCTTTTTTTAAAGGACCATAAGCTTGACCTAAGCGATTGGTATCAGTGAGGGGGTGTTGGCCAGAGAAAATGATTGAGATTATTAGAGATTATGTCTGACATGGCATAGGGCTTAGGAAGTTTCAGGAATGTTATTTTACGGATACCGTAGACATCTGTTTGCTAAGCTGATGCGATGTTTTTAATGTACCTTAATGGAGAAATAAAAATAAAAGACCTGCGGCACAAAAGGGATGAATAATTGTCATAAGTCAGATGAAACATGATGAGGCAAAGATAATTATATGAGCTGGAGAGCGAGAGAGAGTGGTGTTGAAATAGGATTTCTTCAATTCAAATAGTTTGGCTTACACAACTTTCAATCAAATTAATGTTTCCAGGACCTCTTAGATTTTAACCTCACTCATTGCCTAGACTGATTGAAAGAACTTTTTGTTAAGATGTTTAGATTATTAAAAGAAAATGTTAAGATTATTAAGTAGAGGTCAGAATTGTTGTTTCCGAGGGATTTGACCCAGTGATGTGGTCAACGGTTAAGGCAACAACTTTCATGTCTGGGCAGCTGCACTGGGCAAGTCACTTTTCTTGACAGAATCGAGAAGCAACGGTTTTAGTTTTGGAAAAATTCTTTTTTCTTTTATCGTGTCTTAATTTCATAAGCTCCTAGAAGTAAGGCAGCCTTTGGCATTATGAAATCAAAAGTATGTCCTCAGACACTTCACAGTTTAGTTCGAAAAGACATCTTTTTGATCAATTTTCGATGAATAAAGCCTAAAAGAAAAAGAATAGATAACAGAAAAGACAATGAGCAGGAAAAATGAGCAATCCATTGAACTTCAACACGACTAAGCTCAGCCGGAGCATAAAAAGCTTGCACAGCAACATCAAAGCTTCCTCCAATCGCAATTCAATTCCGTGGCTGGGCGAAACGCTGCCTTCACAACAAAGCGTGGCACAGCCAGCTCAAGTTGTAAGGAAAGCTGACTATCTCACCGATTTTAGCCTAAACAAATAGACGCTGAGTGAAGAAGCAGCTCAGCTGAGAAGCTGGGCTTTTCTTTTCGCTGCTTTTGATCCAACCATGGATAAGACCCGTCCTGGTATTAACCATATATATTGACCGCATCTAAACCTGGCACTTGGGAGGAGGTGGGGTGCATCTTATAACAACCAATCCCAAAGGGCAAGGGTATATTTTGTTTGATCTGAGAACTATAAAATAAGCATGGCCAATTGAGTTGGTAAGTACAGTTCACAAGGAAACGCGTTACTGACTTATAAAATTTTGATCAGCTCGGAATACAGTGGAATGTATCACTAGAATTTAAGGTCTTAGAATCAATTAAGAGTAAGCAACTTAGAGCCCCCTGCATGATAATTCTTCTTCATCTTTGTTCATACATACAGCTGACAGGAGTTGCTGGCCGAAAATGTAAGCGTTCATAACTACAGCAACCTGTCAGCAGCTCAACCAGGTTACCTATGCGTGTTCTGCCAATGAGTACAACGCTTGTTAAGCTCTCTATATTTATATAACCGGGGCATTTAACATGACATTTAACTCTTGACAAAATCGCTTTCGTCGGGGTCAAAGCAGCCTAAAGCGTCCTCATCCACCTAAGTCAAAGTCTGCGCGTTCATCGTAAACCAGACTGTGATATGATGAGTTGATGGTCCTTTTAATAGACATTCAAATTACCTGAAGGAGGGCTTTGGGACTGCCCTTATTTTTTTGCCGAAAAAAGCAACAATCGAAAAGAGTTATTCTTCGTTTGGCCTCAGCCGCTGAGGGTCCTCATTTGATCGTCGCCTGTCGTCTGTCGTCTGTCGTCTGTCGTCTGTCGTCTGTCGTCTGTCGTCTGTCGTCTGTCGTCTGTCGTCTGTCGTCTGTCGTCTGTCGTCTGTCGTCTGTCGTCTGTCGTCTGTCGTCTGTCGTCTGTCGTCTGTCGTCTGTCGTCTGTCGTCTGTCGTCTGTCGTCTGTCGTCTGTCGTCTGTCGTCTGTCGTCTGTCGTCTGTCGTCTGTCGTCTGTCGTCTGTCGTCTGTCGTCTGTCGTCTGTCGTCTGTCGTCTGTCGCCTGTCGTCTGTCGTCTGTCGTCTGTCGTCTGTCGTCTGTCGTCTGTCGTCTGTCGTCTGTCGTCTGTCGTCTGTCGTCTGTCGTCTGTCGTCTGTCGTCTGTCGTCTGTCGTCTGTCGTCTGTCGTCTGTCGTCTGTCGTCTGTCGTCTGTCGTCTGTCGTCTGTCGTCTGTCGTCTGTCGTCTGTCGTCTGTCGTCTGTCGTCTGTCGTCTGTCGTCTGTCGTCTGTCATCTGTCGTCTGTCGTCTGTCGTCTGTCGTCTGTCGTCTGTCGTCTGTCGTCTGTCGTCTGTCGTCTGTCGTCTGTCGTCTGTCGTCTGTCGTCTGTCGTCTGTCGTCTGTCGTCTGTCGTCTGTCGTCTGTCGTCTGTCATCTGTCGTCTGTCGTCTGTCGTCTGTCGTCTGTCGTCTGTCGTCTGTCGTCTGTCGTCTGTCGTCTGTCGTCTGTCGCCTGTCGTCTGTCGTCTGTCGTCTGTCGTCTGTCGTCTGTCGTCTGTCGTCTGTCGTCTGTCGTCTGTCGTCTGTCGTCTGTCGCCTGTCGTCTGTCGCTTGTCGTCTGTCATCCGGGTCCGTCTAATATGCAGAGATCAAGGAATATGCAAGGCTATGACACGAAATTCAATGTTGTAATTAAGGGGCAAGCCGCTCTTTAAAGATGTTCTTTTATTTGGAAATAAATAAAATCCAAAATATATTTTCAAAGCACCGACTTTTCTGGACCTCTTGTTCTTTTTTTTTAATTTGAAAAAGGTCACTAGGACCTGTTCGTGTCCTCTAGTGGCCTCACCTCCACCTGCACACATTATTGTAGTCAAGGCCCTCCGCTGTTCCTCCGGATTTTATAGAGTACAATTTTCCGAAACTTTTCGGGCTATTTCGGAAAACGATTTCTAAAGTACTTTATGAAGCAACCTTAACGACAGTCTCGACGCTTGGAATTATCTTTATAATTAACATGCTACTTTACTTTTTCCATTAAGGATGGTAAACCAATTTCGTAATGAGATTGTCTGGAGCACCTATCTTTGCCGGCAAACCAATTCTGAAATTAAAATGTTAAAACTCTTTGTGTTCGATTCCCTGGAGGTTTCTATTTTTTTGGCAATCGAAAGGGACTATATCCCTTTTGCCCGAACTTGCAATTATATTGAAAACAAATCCCTTGACCCTCAGATCACTTTCCGATAATCTCTTTCCTCCACCATTATTTTGCAGTTATATGGACCAAATCTGGCCGTTACCCACCTGACCTCTCAACTCTTCCTTCAGCACTCGCGATGTTTCCTGTTATTTTTTATTGATTCATCGTCCCTAGAAATTCCACCCTATCCTAATGAAATATTCATTCAAAGACTTCTTCCCCATTCCCCACTTCAAGATAATGTTCCAATTTTATTTGAAGAAACAAAAAAGCACCATGAAGTGAAAAAGGATGAAAAATAAATTAGGATATCCAGGTAACATCATTGTAAAGGATAATACCCGAAACAGAGAAAACAAAATTATCTCAATGGTAAGACACCAAAAAAAAAAGTAGACTCCAAACAGATGGTCCGATGGTGCACAAAAGGCTGCCAGCATTGGGTCAGCCAGGAAGGTCGATATGCCGGTGCTCTGTGATCCTTTCAAATTTTATACTAAGGTCATGAGTAAACACATTTTGCTGCAATGGCAGTGTAGCTAACGGTAGCAGAAGGGTATATATGAATATGCGGCGAGAACAAAATGTCAGCTAATCGGATCAAAAAGTCAATATTTGGCCAGTTGCTTCCTGTTCAGCGCTCTTCTGTGGGATCTGGAATTCTTTGTATTGAATAAGCTGAGTCCTTTACCTTGTAACACACACAGACGCACACACTCGGAGTTTTGGTGCAAAGTTAGATGAGAACAAAGGTTTTCTGCCCGAACAGAGAAGCGGTACAATATGTGTCTTGTGCAACTACACGAGTATTAAGCTCACAAGGACTTTATTTCGCCCGCGTGCACACAGACACACGTACGTGGGGTTCTCTTTTCGTGTAAATTGAGTTTATGTTTAGCCAGAGATAACGACAAGGGAAACACTGCCGCTAAAGGTCAAAAGTTGAACGCATAATAAGCAGAGCTATGAGGGGATGGTGGTAATAATAAAGGATGTGAAACTATATGCACGCCCTCATTATACAAAAAGTCTCCTCCTAAGCACGCACACACTTAAGAGCTGTTAGGTGACAGAGGGTAAGACCGAGCAACCATTGAGGACTGCTTTATGTTGATGCTTAATCCTACTTTAGTCTCAATGGAAATTTACACCTCACATAGATAAATTGTGAAGGATAACACAACTCGTGCCCCGTAAAACGAGCGCCTCCGGAATATACACAACACAAATACAAGGCAGCCGAGGGCTAGTTTACAAAATTCTCTCCTTGTCGACAATTTACATTAGGGGCTTATGATGGGGATTGGATCGGGCGGCGACAACCAAGCAAAATGCAGGCGAGATAGTGTGCGTGTGTGTGTCGTCTTGAGCGAGCGCTCAGGATTTATTTAAGTTTATCGGAATTTCATGAACAGATTATGATGATTACGGGCCATGTTTTGTACATGGGGAACACTTGAATGGTTCCGGATCCATATAGCCTTTTTCAACATCAGGGATCGATGGCAAAACTGTTTTTTTGGGAAACTTGTGTAAGTTGACAGATTTCGAAGTTTGTATTAGTTTGAGATGAAAGCATTTGTTCGTTTGCAGGAGGATAACATGAGGAATATTCTGTTGTGGGCACGAATTTCTTCGAAGGACAGCGCCAATGGACAAGTATAGCAAATTGTGACATATTTTATGGTTGTCAACATTAAGATTATCGAAGTTTCGAGATTTTAACTTTGCACCTATTGTATCATGTGTATCTTTATTGTGGTAAGAATGACGTTTTTATGGTCATACGATTATTTTGACCTTTTTATGCATTTAAGTCTAAGGGATTATGACTTGTGCAGAGTTTTGGCCGAGTGTAAGTGCGGTAAAAACTCCGTTGCGCAGAATATTCCCGCTCGGTATTTGGTCAATCCTTGTTTTCCTTTTAACAACATCAATTTAGGAACAGCTCTCGCAATACTTGAGACCTTCAGACTTTTGTTTACCCTTTGAGGACCAGTTTTTGCATTCCCATCAGGTGTGCGCTTTCTAGTCTTACCATTTTGCCAACGAGGCATATCTATGCCTCATGCTACGTGCATCGTCAGTTTTGTCTACCGAACCATTTCCTGTTCATCTACTGTGTTGCTTCCGATCTTTAAGTTATTTCAAATAGCCTCAGGAATCTTTGTGTGCCCATTGTTTGAGTTCTTGAGTTTGCCATGAAGTAACGAAGGACCGGTTCTAGTGCGATCATCGGAGCCTTAAAGGGGGGGGGGGGGAGGGGGGGGGGGATACTGGGGTTTAACTCAAAACTGAAGGCTTAGTAAATTTTTGTCTGACGACAGTCTTAACCAAACTCGCCGTATTGAGCGTTTTAACCTCAGAGCAAACTCTGGAAAATAGTTCTAATTCTTTGACAGTTTTTATGTGAAATGACATTCGATGAAAATCTGCAGAATGATTTCAACTTCTTCGCCTTCGGTAAGTAACTTGGGGGTTCAATTATTTTTCAAAAGCCGAAGCCCTGAGCCGGTGCGAAAATGATTTGCACAAACTTATTGCAAGTTTCTATCATTCGCCGAGCTACCTGGTTCATTCGAAAGAATGGATCTTCGCGCTTCTGAGGCCGAAGAAACCCGCAGATGCCTTACAAAGCTACCACATTTCTTCTATCACTTTGCAGAAGACTTTTTGAACGTATGATCATCCGGAACCGCCACAAATGGGCACTGATATTGAAAAAGCTGTTACGGACGATAAGGAAGCCCCGAAAATGCACTTAAAGGCTTTATCCAAAACCATAAAACCGATCTAAACTTTAAGGTACTAACAGCAGTCGCACCGCAAAAAAAGTTTTTTGTAGGTACCCTCCCCCCATATTCAATTGCTTCCGCAATGATAAAAAGAGTTTAACAACGGACTTCCCCAAGGATCGTTGCTCTACAATTTTCAAAGTGTACACCACGCCTCTTTTGCATTGGTCGTCAACAGTAAATCCGTCCGAATCCGAGGCTTGTTTCTGCTTCGTGACTGGTGTTTCCTTACGTGGTCGGGAAGTCACCCCGACGGCTCGACCCCCAACCTGGAGGACCAGATCGTAGTAGCCCATATAAGGTGTTTACTAAGTAGTTCGGCCTGACTGGAACTATGGACGCCACCGTTGATTCCATCTGGGGAATTCCTCCGCTGCCGTCCGGATGCAAGGAGAAGTGCCTTAGTGGGGACACTCCCCCCCCCCCTCTCTCGTCTGCTACCCCCAACAACCTTCCAAAGGGGTTGAAACCCAATCTCTAGTTGAGGTACTAGGCACCCGGTGTTCACCACGGGGAGGTGAGAGTAGAAGTTGATAGACAGAGGTGGGTTTAGAAAACCTGTGGATGCTTGTATCCTCTTGAGTGCACATGTCTATCCTTTGACGGCGCGGTAGAGGAGCACCGAGACTCAGGTGGCGCACGCAAGTGGAAGGGGACCTCAGCCAACTTCGCGTGCGAAACTGGAGACGGCTAGCTAGAGACAGAGCTGGCTGGCGAAGCTTGTTGGCTGAGGCCCAGGTCCACCCCGAACTGTAGCGCCACCTTAAGTAAGTAGAACTACGCCGATGGCATGGCGATTAAAAATAGAGTGGCGCAACAGCTCGAAGTGAACCAGGGCCAACTTCTCATCAATGTATGCTGTGTGTGTTAATTTCTTCGCATACAAGGGGACCTACAATTTTTTGCCTAATCCGAACGGCTTTTTGAGAAGTTTATCAAGACAAATGATACTCTCGGAGGGCTTGTCAGACCCTCGTGGAGGTGGGGACTGTAAAAAAGAACAAGTCTTTTTTTTCAGGTGACGATGGCAGGGTTCGAACCCAGAACTCCGGCGCAATTAGCACATACACTAAGCATAACGCCACGGCACCCCACATGGCGATGGCATTCCAACATAAGTTCTCTCATAGACTGGAACTGGAAGCGTTATCAGCTAAACCCTTTATCAGCAGACCCACACCATTAAGCTAACATCTGGTAGGCATTATCAAACCCCACTTAAATGGAACCCCCGGGCATTAGAAGGAAGCCAGACTTGATCAAAGAATAAAACAAAATCCAAGGAAATATCGGAACCCCCCAGGTGCAGGCAGATATTGGGACCTACTTCAACCCTAAGGTTTCCCCCAAATACAAGTTGCAAGCAAGTCTAAAGACGAAAACGTTTCCCAAGAAAAATTCTAGTAATCTTCGTTGGCTTATTCAGACAGACAAAGCTCAATCTTCAAAAACGAGAACATAGAATTAGAATTATAGCTGCCAAGGAGAGTGTGGTGTGACTTAAAATGGATACCGTCTTTCAGTGAGTGATGTAGTGCTAGGTTAGGTTAGGTTAAACAGGGGTGTGGTGAAAAGGACCACACAGACACTAGGCACCAAAGCGGGCCCATCGCGATCCCTGGGGAGCGATGCAGTGCTAACTCAAAGAGGATACCAACTCATGAGGTCAAGCTACTGACCGGTCCTGTATTCCACGTATCCTGCTCAATTGTTCAGAGCTGTCACGTGGGAGGCCATCCTTGATTACATTAACGCGATTTCATATTTTGGGACCATTTTAAACGCTGCTGGATGAAATAAAAACTATCCGACCGTGATTCTATACTGAATAAGCTGTCGGAGTTTTTCCTAAATTTTCCATCCACTTCCGCGGCTTGTAGGCAAAGAGGGAGGAAGGAGTTAGGATCTCGTATTCCTTTGCTGATTATAAATAAATAAATAGAGTGGCGCAACAGCTCGAGGTGAACCAGGGCCAACTTCTCAACAATGTATGCTGGTGTGTTAATTTCTTTACATACAAGGGGACCTACGATTTTTTGCCGAATCCGAACGGCACTTTGAGAAGTTTTTCAAGACAATTAATCCTCTCGGAGAGCTTGTCAAACCCTCGCGGAGGTGGGGACCGTGAAGAAGAACAAGTCTTTTTTTTTCAGGTGACGATGGCAGGATTCGAGCCCAGACCTCTGGCGTAGTAAGCACACACACTAACCACTACGCCACGGCACCCCCCCCCCCCCCCCCCCCCCCTTTGCTGATTACCCGCCATTTTTTTTCTTTTTCAGCTTCCTTTTAAGGCTGTTGTAACCACATAGCAGTAACTCAAGGCCAATTTACTCGAACAATGCATCAGCTGGAAGACCATGGTGGAGACAACATATTATCCCCGATAGTAGCAGATAAGTCTTAGCACTGGTTTGCTACTGGAACTTTATACTAAAACGATAAGACAGTTATGAATTGTGGAAGCTTAGGCTCTCCTTATAACGAGGATTCCTTGTGTTGTATTTGTGTCTTTCATTGTAGTTTTTGTACTTACTTACCAAATAGTTGAGCTGCAACTCTCACACTTCGCCCTCAGAACCAATATAGAAAAGAACACGAAACGATATAACTTCTAACTTCTAACCCCTTCACCCTTCGGGTAGGGGTTAGAATATACCCGAGGTAAGGCATGCCTGTCGTAAGAGGCGACTAAAATCCACCCTCCGTATGCCGAGCGCGTAGCGCATACAAACCATGCAATGGACAAAACGAACGGAAGTAATACCCCAGGTGGTAATCCAGCATCACTGGCAAATCCACCCTCTTCGGAGGTAGGCTCTACGGATTCTGGGGAGAGCCATTTATTGCTTTCAAATCCCTTTATGAAGAAACCAAGGGTACCTCGATCACCACCACCTAGATCGATCATCTCCGGGAAAGGAAGTCCGCCGGTTAATCGGGACTCAGCGAAAACTAAATGCTTTGAAGCGGAAAACAACGAACTCCGCGCTAAGCTTAAAGATATGGAACGTCTCTACCATGAGCTCAAAAATGAAGTAGATTCGTTACGAAAAGAAAACGAGGCTCTTAGGAATCCCCGTGATACTACAAAACGTGAGGACACGCCGAAGCGTCAAAGCGAATACGTGACAGACGAAGAAGAGCTTGCACGTGAAACTAATCCGGCTCTCAAGAAAAGATCTACCAAAAAACGAAAAATTGGGTCTTCGCCAGTAGTTGAGGCCGTATATAAACACGATGAAACACCAACCGTGTCAAAAAAAGCGACAGCGAAAATTGAAGAAAAAATTCGCCGACCGCCTGCAATAAATGTCGTTGGGGTCGCAGACTACGGAAAGCTGCGAAATATCTTAAAAAATACTCTGGGGACGAAGTATAATTTAATTTCTCTTCGAAATAATGTATGGAAAGTCAATGTCGATGACTCTGATGCCTATCGCGCACTTTCGCAAAAATTAAATACCGAGAATGTACAATGGTATACTTACGAAAACAAATTCGAGAAGCCGCTTCGGGTTTTCGCTAGGGGACTTCACCCAACCTGCACGAAGGAAGAAATCGTTGAAGATGTTCAAGCCCAAGGCTTTAAAATTCTTGATGCCGTGAACATACTTAAGAAAGAAAAACAACGTACGGAAGGAGAAAAAGACACCGTGGTCAAGCGCGGTCTTCCTATTTTCATGCTGACGTTCGATAGGATTGAAAACATAAACGAAATATATAAAATAAAAACAATCCTAAATATCAGGGTAAAAATTGAGCCCAAGCGAAAGGGCAATAGACTAGTACCTCAATGTAAGCGATGCCAAGGCTTCCGACATACTCAAGCGTACTGCCAAAAAGAACCGCGATGTGTCAAATGCGCCGGTGGACATCTTTCAAAAGATTGCAACGTAAGCAGACAGGCCCCAGCGACTTGCGCCAATTGTAATGGAAGTCACCCGGCGAGCTACCGAGGTTGCGAAATCGCAATAGAGCTACAAAAACGTCACGAAACTGTTAAGCAACATATTGTAGATAGGGCCACAACCCCAAAACGTTCTAGAGCTGACAAGCCGAAAACTCCCAAATCGGTCAGAAATACGAGATTGACGAGAAAAAATATACAAACTCCGCAAGAAAACGTCGCCGGTCCAAGTACAAAGGGAAAATCATCACTCATCGGCCCAAGATCGTACGCAGAAGTCGCGTCACACAAAAGCAAACCTCCAGAACCTACCACAACAGATTCGGTATCTCAAATATTATTTATGATATTGGAAAAGCTTGAGCAACAAACTAAAGTTAATCAAGTAATATTTGACAAACTGAGCGAGCTAGAGTTTAAACCTCGCAAAACCAATAACAAATCATGAATATGAAGCTCATTAACATACTTACATGGAATGCAAATGGTCTTTTAAAGAAAATCGACGAACTAGAAGTATTTCTACGGGAAAAAAATATTGACCTATGCCTGATTTCGGAAACACACTTTAAGAAGGGATCCGGACCCAAAATTAGAGGTTACATCGACTACCACGCGCATCATCCATCAGAAAATTCGAGAGGCGGATCCTCTCTCTACATCAAAGACTGCATTAAGCATTACAAAAACGAAGAAATTGAGCTTGACTCTATGCAAATAACTTCAGTATCGGTAAAAATAGGTCACCTAGATTATAATATTGCCTCGAGTTATTTTCCTCCACAGTATAGGCTAGCGGACGACGATCTTACTCCCCTCTTTGACTTACTTGGGTCGAATTTTATCATCGGCGGGGACTTTAATGCGAAAAACACCTTTTGGGGATCACGGTGCAATTCAACAAGAGGTAGAGTACTCTTCAAAGCTAGCATGAAACGTGGCGTGGTTTTCCTTTCGACGGGAAAGCCAACGTACTGGCCAACCGACAGAAACAAAGTACCTGACCTTGTCGACTTCTTTATCGCAAAAGGGGTTCCCCGCCACCTCACAAATGTAGAAGAAGGCTATGATCTCTGTTCGGATCACTCTGCAGTCGTTTTGAAAATCGGCGGAAGTCTAGCAAAAAATGAGAGAGCGCCTAGGCTAACGAATAACAACACCGACTGGGATGGCTTTAGGAAATACTGTAAAGAAAATGTATCTCTACATGTACCACTTACAACCCCTTTAGAAATAGAAGACGAAGTCGATAAACTCGTTAGAACTATCCAAGACGCTGCTTGGAACAATACTTCTTTCCGGAAGACTGGAGTAAGGAAAAGCGGATCAATTTACCCGCGCGAAATTGAAGAGCTCATACGCGAAAAGAGAAAGGCTCGAAAGAGGTGGCATTTGTCTCGAGCTCCTCCTGATAAAACCATTCTGAATGGGCTATCTAACAAATTAAAGCACTTACTTCAAGATTTTAAAAGTCGCGAGACTACCAACTACCTCGAAAACTTGACTGCCGATAGAGGGTCAAACTATTCACTTTGGAAAGCCGTGAAGTCCATTAAAAAGCCCATAGTACACTCGGCGCCAATAAGAAAAGATAACGGTGAATGGGTAAAAGGCGACAAAGAGAAAGCAGATGTATTTGCAGAACATCTAGAAGAAACATTCAAACCGTTTGACGGGGAGCCGTTGGTTGACGATCTGTATCGCAATGCGGAATTAGACAATTATCGAATGAAAACCGTGACACTGTCTGAACTTCGTCAAACAATCCGAAATTTGAAAAATAACAAAGCTCCAGGCTATGACCTAATTACTGGGGAAATTTTGAAGGAGCTACCGAAAAGAGCGTTAGTCAAGCTTCTCTACATCATAAACGCATCAATGAGAATTTCATACGTTCCACGGCAATGGAAAGTCGCAGAGGTAATAATGGTTCCGAAACCAGGGAAATGCCCGAACGACAAAAAATCATATAGACCGATTTCGCTTCTGCCGATTATATCTAAAGTCTTCGAGAAACTTGTGCTCAAACGACTGCAACCAATAATTGAAGAAAGACGATTGATTCCGGATCACCAATTCGGCTTTAGGGTCAAACATTCAACACTTGACCAGGTCTATCGAATAACTAATGAAATTGAGAAAGCCTTAGAAGCGAAATTGATATGTTCTACCGCTTTTCTTGACGTATCCCAAGCCTTTGATAAAGTTTGGCACGAAGGCCTAAAATATAAGCTACGGAAAGTTTTGCCGGAAAAAATGTATGAACTCTTAGAGTCTTATCTTGACAACAGACTATTTCGAGTGAGATACGGGAGCGAATACTCAGAATTCAAAGAAATACAAGCCGGCGTTCCACAAGGTAGCGTCCTCGGTCCAACACTGTTTTTACTTTTTACAAGAGATGTACCTCAAGTAGAGACAACGACTATAGCCACGTTCGCTGACGACACGGCTATCCTCGCTACGGATAAGACAGTCGAACAATCAACGGGAAAACTCCAACGCGCTTTGAATAAAATATGCGAATGGACAAAGGCCTGGCGAATCCTCCTAAATGAGACAAAATCAACGCATGTAAATTTTACTTACAAGAGGGTAATCAACTTACCTCTATTTATAAACTCGGTACAAATTCCGTACGCAAACGAGGCGAAATATTTAGGCATGACCCTAGACGCAAAACTTAAGTGGAAGCCACACGTTAAAAAGAAACGCGATGAACTTGAAATCAAGCTACGAGAACTGAATTGGCTTATCGGACGTTATTCGAAACTAAGCGTATATAACAAACTGCTATTGTATAAGCAAGTGCTAAAACCATCTTGGACGTACGGTATACAACTTTGGGGTTGTACCAAACCAAGCAATATATCTATTTTAGAAACTTTTCAGAATAAGACACTAAGAGCAATCGTAAATGCTCCATGGTATATAAGAAACAGCGATTTACATCGAGATCTAGGCATCGCAACCGTGACCGACGAAGTAAGAAACTTTGCTCGCAAACTTCATACTCGCCTTCACGGCCATTGCAACCACGAAATAATCCGAACTCTGGATCAGACAAATCTTGCACGCCGACTACAACGAACAAGACCGTTGGATCTAGCGTCGTAAGAGGAAACCGCACATAATGACGGTATTGCAGGTGCTTTCGTTGGAAGGTAGCCTGCCAAACGCGATTACTATACAGAAGCATGAACTACTTGTTAAGGAAACTTAGTCGTAGTCTTACAAAGATTGGGAGGTTTTTTAGTGAGTAAGAATCTCACACTACTATGAGCACGCGCGTTCGATTCTCATAGTGCCTATGAAGGTTTTTACCTACCCACGGGAAAAAAAAAAAAAAAAAAAAAAAAAACGAAACGATATTCCAAAAAAAGAAAAACTAAATCGTTTATTGGCCACCGTGCATAAAATATTTTAATCTCTCATACACACAAAAGTACAGAGCCGTCGAAATACCCGCTTTGATCAGAGTCGGTGCCAATCCCTTGTAGAATCCCAGAACACCCTCTTCGTGCAACGTCACACAAACACACGAAATTATTCCATCACAAGTAATGTTTTTGCCAAACGTTCGTCGATGCTCGTGGAATCCCTGAACCTGTAGTCGTCTTTTAATGAAGTCCAAAGGATACACAGCCATTTTGGAAAGTGTCCCAGAAATTCCGCCCGACATGAGGATACACCATGTCGGAAGATCATGGTTCGTTCTCACTTTAAATAACTTTAAAGCAAGGTCATTGAGAAGACCATAGAAAGCAAAATTACTCCCAACTAAAGGTCCAATTTGTATCAGCGATGTACCGAGTCCCCTATAGAGTCCAGTTATGCCCTCGGTACGCAAAATACTTGGAATGGCTGATGTTGCATTGCGATATCCACTTCCAGTGTCTTGGCTCACGAGCCTAGTGCGAATGACATCGAAAGGCATTGAAACAATCGTTGCCATAGCACCCGAAGTACCACCGCTTATGAAACGAGTCACGGCGATTTGATTTTCCAACAGGTCTGTTTGGCTAAGCCTGAGCGCTATTTGCTCATACGACCAGAACTGGGATATTCCATAGACAACGCTAAGTGCTTGGCCGGCATTGTGGCCCTTCCAGAGTGCAGTCAGCCCCTCTTCTTTGTAGATAAGACGAACAGCTTGCATGAATGATTTGTACTTGGATGGCAGCTCATGATGTTCAATCAACGGTTCGATTTGCAGTTGAAAACGAATCTTTAGAACCTCGAACGGCTGGCACATGAAACGGGTTACCATCGACGAGGCTGCACCGGCGCCAGCCTGCTCCAGTTGGGATTTCAGATCGTACTTCCTTACCGGGCCATGGTGGGGGTGGTGGCGGTGGTCGTCAGCCTTAGCTGGAGGATCGAGGGTCATCTTTTAGCTGGAAGTACAAGAAAATTGAATTAAATCTTTCGATAAAGAACAGCTGTAAAATGATCTATACAATAACTCAATGTGGTCCTTTTGAACAATTCAATAAATAGAGAACGACTCAGAATCGCAAGGATAAAACACTTTAAGTATAAAGCGAGCAGCTCCATGAATCCATATATTCACGATTTAAGACTCTTTTGACAGGTTTTATATTTTTTTCTTGATTGAAAGAATTTTTTATGTCAAACTGGAATAATTAGAAAACGTTAGATCCTATGTCAGTTTGAACACATAAGGTTCTCATAACACTTAAAAGAGAGCATTGGGTAAGGCAAAGGTAACCGTAAAAAATAGCTAGACCAATCAACCAATTGGTCTTCGCATTAGGCCGAAATTGTGATCTGAACTGAAGACCAGATGTCAGCTTTAATGACATCGTTTTTCCCCTATTTAGGCGCGCTTCGGTTTTTGGTGAAAGTTACATAGTCAGTGTGCGCCATGGTTCAGTGGTTAGTGTGCCGGCATAATTTGCCCCGTTCGTGTCCGTACTGGGGCAATTAAAGTTTTTACACGGTACCACCTCCACGAGCGTCTGACAAACTCCCCAAGAGTATCATTTGTCGTAAAATACTTCTCAATTTGTCTCTCGGAATCGGCAAAAAAAAACTACATTAATGGTTATGGGCTGCAAGTACCAAGTAGTAGTAACACAGTCCTTCTGGCGCCGGCCGTCTAGACCTTCTAGTCAAGGCTGCATCAACATTCTTGCTCGACTTGGACCAGGTTAGGTTCAGTTAGGTAAATTCTGAATCTTAATCGATGTCTAACCGAACAATTTATGCCAGAAAATCCGCAAAACCCTCGAGGTCGTAGCATCCATTCCTATGCTGATGGATATGCAGAAATCAAGCCTCATTTTAAACAGCATAATTTTTCCTTAAAAAAACAAATTTATATTTATGCATCAATTTATTAATAATTCGTACGTTTCGGAAAATTCATTTCATTACCATCACCTGTAGCACTTCTAATGAAAACTGGGAATAATTTTCCATTGGATCAAATCACAGAGTTTGATGCTACAGCCCAGTTATTCTGATTAAAAATTCAGCATAAACGGGGGAGTCATTCGCATAATTCGTAGGTATTTAAATAGTATTAAAGCTGATTTGAATTATTCATTAAAAAAAAACTTAACGAAATTAAATTTCTGATTCAAATTATATATTAAAGTCGGTTTTGTGGTGATTTCTGAATTAATGAAAAATGTAGGAAAACCTTCGGTTCGAAAATTGCATTGAAAATGGAGTTACATTAATATTAACACAAATGTCCTCGAAATTTCAAAAGTCAATAAAATCTAGCATCTTTTGGTCGAAAGCTTGCAGTTGACACGATACCATATTTTTTACGTTTTTTTTTAGCAGAGTAGTAAAAATTATAACTTTAGTGGAAAACGTTATTTGATGGTCAAGGATGTACGATTAAATTTCAAATTCAACCAATCTCTTATCGATTTGTTGGCTATGTGAAATGACTTAAAACCCAAAGTTCTGGGTTCAATAAACTTCAAGTGTGGACCATCATAAATACAACGTTGCAATAGCTAATCTTCTTAGCGAAATATTTCCCATCATACAAAAACACGCTTCATAAATCTGTTTTAATTAGTTGGCACAATCTTTCTATTATTTATCGTTATGTTAATTGCTCTAATCACCAATATATAAAAAAGTTAGTCCATTCAGTGGCACCAAATAGTTTTTAACCGAATTTCAAAGTGTTTTAATTGAAACTAATTAAACGAAAAATTAAAGACCATTAAGCACATAATCATATACCCTAGAGTGTTTTCGCTTCGAGTGTTATTCTACTTTGAATAAGTTTAAATTCAAACACTTTTTGGCTTAGCGAACAACTAGTTTTGAATAATTTTATTTATGGCAACTGGGATATCTTTAATTAAGTGGTCTATGGAATCTATGGAAGTCTATGGAATCGGCTAAAGGAGGATGGGCCATTCTGGTCCGCAAGACCAACGACGATAGGGCGTATGTCATTGGATAGGTATTTCAATGCACAATAATATCTTGTATAGCGGCTAACCTGGGATCGCTTTGGGTAAAAGTTATCCACTTAAAGATGTTGCAATTGATCAAAGGTCAATGGCAACAATTTTAAACGAGTATCTTGGTAATGGTATCTTCTACAGAAAAACTTGCGGAGATAAAACTGTTACTCAGAAAATGCTACGAAAAAGATTAAAAATAGCTTTTAGTCCGAGCTCCCATAGCACTTAATAGTATTTAAACTCGCTTCATTTTTTTTTAATTTAAGAACATGGATGACACAGTCATCATCATCATCATCATTTTCGAATGCCCTTATCCTTTAAAAGGGTCGCGGAGCGAGGGTGGCTAAATGGTCCTTCCATCTTTCTCGATCCTCCGCCACCAACTCAAGAGACTCCGGTGCAATCCCCAGGCGGGACTCAGAGAGGTTCTTTACCTGATCCCTCCACCTGTTTCTTGACCTACCAGGGGGGCGACGCGCTCACATCTCGGCTAGCATGACCTGTCTAGGAAGTCTGTCAGGGGGCATGCGAACAACGTGTCCAAACCATCGAAGAATCGATCGCTCAACTCGGAGAAGTAGCTGCTCAACATTAAGATTCCCACGAATACTGACGTTTCTCACTCTATCCCTTAGAGTAACACCAGCAATGCACCTCAGGAATCTCATTTCGGCAGCTTGTACTCGCAATTTAATTCTTTCGGTCATTACTCAAATTTCATGACCATAGATGAGGGTCGGAACGAACACTGAATTAAAAACTGAGATCTTTGCTTTCACTCCAAGCTCAGCCTTCCTGATGACCGGCCGGCGCAGTTCCTTTACTATTGCTCCAGCTTGGCCAATTCTACAGGACTCAGTATCACTCCTTCCATCTTACGTGAAAAAGACCCCGAGATACTTAAACTTCTCCACCTGTTTTGATGGAACTCCATTTATGTGCAGGGTACATTGCACAGGAGTTCGGGAAACAACCATCACTTCCGATTTGTTCACGTTTACTTTCATCCCAGCATCACCACAGACGGCTGCAAACCTATCAAGTGCTCGTTGAAGTTCCTCTTTGGATGATGCAAGGATGGCCAAATCATCTGCGAAAAGCAGATAGCTCATCCTAATGCCAGCCGATTCGAAACATTGCTCGCCAAGACTGCGCTTCATCATCCAGTCCATATATGGTATGAAAAGGAGCGGCGACAGAACACAACCGTGGCGATGTCCAACGCGCACATCAAAAGGACGGGATTTGACGTCATTTATCCGTTCACAGCTTCTGCAGTTTCCATAAGACTGGATGGCTCTCAAAAGAGGCCCACTCAGCGCATAGTCCTGCAAAACTCTCCGCAGTTAATCCCGAGGGACTCGGTCATATGCCTTTTCCAGGTCTACAAAACACGCATAGACCGGTTTGGCATATTCCCAGGCCTTCTAAAGAATAACCTTCAGAGTAAAAAGCTGGTCGTTTGTGCCTCTGCCAGGCCGAAAGCCGCACTGTTCTTCCCGTAACAAAGGCTCGATTACAGCTCTGGAACGCGTTTCCAACACCTTCGCGAATACTTTTCCCGGAAGACTTAAGAGAGATATGCCCTATAACTCCTGTTTGCCAATCGCCTGGTGCCTTCCCGCTACCCTAGGCTACCTTAATGACACGTGTTAGCCATTTAACACCCTCTGCACCCATTGCCTTGAGCATTTCTGGCCGGATTTCATCAACTCCAGCAGACTTGCCAACTTTTAGCGATTTAATCGCTTCAGTGACTTCGTCTACTGTGGGACTATTCTCCGCCCTTATCTCGTCAGCAGTGGGAATGCCATCTTCAGTGCCCTGTTGGGGGTTGAGCAACTCCGAAAAGTGCTCTCTCCATCTGCGCAAGACATCGCTCTCATTTGAAAGAAGTGTACCGTCCTTGGATTTTTCCCCTTGAATGATATTTAACTTCCTTCCTCTGAGCCGGCGAATGGTCTGTGTGCCTTATTTATTTCAAAATTATGCCTACAACCATTTAGAAGTTAGAGGGGGGGCAAACGTTTTTTTTTAGCTCTTTTAACTTTTTTTAAATTACGCATCCATACGACGACTACGTACCTTATTGTTTTTAATGCCGTTAAAGCGCTAGCATTGGCTGTTTTACTTAAATTCGATAATAGATTCTTGAAAAACAGGTTGTTTTTCTTAGGAACTCAGTTTTTGGCTTTAAACTGAGCTTTAAACTCAGTTTTTGGCAAAAAGTTTATACAAAATCGTTTGGCCATTCTCATACTTCTGAACCGTAACTGGGTTTTGTTTTTTTGTTTGTCATAACTACATCAATTCTCATAATTTATGTAGTCATCACAAAGCCCATATTTATTTTCAAAGGGCTTTTAGAGATCTTTGAAAGAAGGGAATATATCGAAAATTGTAACATGATCTCAAAAATGCAAGCAGTTTTTAGATGGAGCCTTCGGTTTTCTAGATATTTGTTTCTAAAGTTTGGGCAAAAGTAACATTCTTAACAATTTTAATGTGTAATTCTCAACGGCAGCATAATAATCGTGACGTTCATGTGGTTTTGAGCAAAAATTGACAAAAAACAGGGGTTTACAAAAACATGAAATTTATAAAAAAACGTATGGGAAAACTCTTGTCTTGATGAAGATTATGCTAGCTTACGCACATACTTAGTTTAGACATGTAGTTTAGTTCACGACAAGGCTATTACATTGAAAATGACATATTTTAAAAATCTTAAATGCAGATACATATACATAACTTTAAACTTTATTAGGAGGTAGAGGTACCTAGAGTTCCTAGGGTAGAGGTCCTAGGTTTATTTAGGAGGTAGAGGTAAGAACATCCGACTTTTTTTTGCTTCTTTTCACAGCAAATTTCTTTTCAAAACAAATCCCGTGCTTAAGAAACGATCTAGCAAAAAAGGGAAAATTGATATATAAGTGGAGGTCCTACATATGTATACAAGTAGAAACGCCAATCGTGCCCAAAAAAAAAACTGATAGCGAAAACTGAAGAAAAAAATCGCAAGAAATATTGTTGGGATCGCGTCTTATGGAAAGCTGAATAATATTTTAAAAAATACTCTGGGGACAAAGTTTAATCTAATTTCGCTTCAAAATAATTTTTGTAAAGTCAAAGTCAATGGCTCTGATGCCTATTGAGCACTGTCGCAAAAAATTAAGCATACCTGGGAGATTCAATAGTGCAGCAAAATGCATTTTTTGCTTCAAATTTAATTTTATTTAAAATCGGCCTCATAAAAAAACCTTCGTATGAATGAAATTTAGAATGAAGTCTGGTCTAACTTGTATGGTAAAATTTATTTATTATTCGTTGCAAAGGTTTTCGATTCCGACATACACACGCGTACTGCCAGAAAGAACTGCCATGCGTAAAATTCGCTGATGAACATTTCTTGAAAGATTACGACGTTAGCAGCCGAGCCCCAGCGTCTTGCGTCAATTCTAATTGAAGTGACCAACCCAGTGACCGACCAACCGAGGCCGCGACATCGCAATAAAATTACCAAAACCGTTCACAAAGCAAAGAGTCACGGAACTGTTAAGCGGGGTTCACAAGGCAGCCTTAGCTGCCGCTTAACAGTGTTTCAGTGTTTGAAGCCGAACACAATGAAGCGGGGCTCATAAATAAGCATCGGCTCCGCCTCGGCCTGGCGTTTACGAGTTCAGGCATACGATTTCCATGTTCCCTAACAAAATGAAGCTCGCCTTCAAAATTTCGTTTGGCAAAGAGAAGAGTGCTTAAAGAGAAAACGTAATGCTTCGTATTGAGGTCCCAAATCCCAGCCCGAAATTCAGATGTGCTGAACTTTTGCTTCGTGTGAATTTTTAAGAGAGCTTTAATTTCTGCAGTCACTATGCCACGATGAATTAAAAAATACACCCACAGCTAGAAGCCCTGGTAGCTAGTTCTGTGCTCATAACTATGCGGAATATTCGTGTCCAACTAATAGAAAAAGCACACGAATGTCAGGAATAGGCCGACAATAATTCAAATCCTATAGTCCGAAGGGGGAAAAAAACTTGCCGAATTTTGATAGGGATGGTGTAATGGATGATCTATAGGCAATGATGTCAATTTGTGGGGAATTCCCCATACTGCGGGGAATCTCAACTCGTTTGGGGATTTTGTGGGGATCGAAGCTACGCGGGGAAAATGCGGGGATTTTTATTAATAATAATTAGCACCTTCACGCGACACAAACAAGGCACAAACAGATGAAATATTTTACGCTTTGCTCAATAAAATTCTGACGACTTGAAAGAAATGAAAGAATTTCATGTCGGCGATCAGACCTAGAGCAGCCTGTGCTTAAAAATAAATTTATAAAAACTAGCAACTAAGAAATCTATGGCAAAACCGAGCTTTCAAAGTTATTTAACTGGTTTCGAGTGGGCGGATATGCGCTCATTTTTTTACAATCCTATAACACAACAAGCCAATTATGCTGTGTGCGATAAGCCTAAAGGCCTGATCAGAAATGTAGCTGAAGCTGACGCTGTAGCTGACGCTGAGTAAAAAGTTAAATACACGTGTTCTCAGCTGACAGTTGTAACTGAAATTATTGAACTTCAAGCATGAAGTTTGTCAAATGTTGAAAATTTGTCAAAGGTGACAAAAACTTCAAGGCGGAACACGTGTTTTTATTTCCCGCCTTTGTTTTATGTGTCGGACTATAGATTTTTTTTGCTTAACTACAGTGCCCGAAATTCGCATAGACACACGCGATTTTTTGTATTTTTTCTTTGCAATCTGCATTTCTATTATATTTTTAAATGATGTGACACGAAAGATTTTGCTAAAAATTCATCAATTTAATATACTGTAAATCGCTATTAACGCTTTCAACGGCTTGCATTCGCCCTGGCAGTCCACCTTGCGGTTATGCCTTTTCGAAGCACTTTTACATAGATATGTATGATCACTTGTCAAAATTAATGACGTTCAAGCTGTCAATAGTTCTTGAGGTGTAAATGTGCGATTTGAGTTTAGATTCACTGCGGTTGTTTAACTAAATAATAAGTTTTAAACTTAAGTTTTATCACCGCAGAAAATGTAAGTACTTTAAGCTCTATAATCTAAGCCCAAGAACAAAATTTAATAAAACAAACAACCGAGCCGAAACCGTGAGTGAATAAATTAAAATACACTAACAACAATCCATGCAAAGTTCTGGAGGGGAAGACGTGAAATACGGAGACGTAAAAACTCAAACAACCCTACTGTTGAATTGGCGTCACTTAGAATAGACATGCCTTGCTTGTATCACGAGAAAGGGCATTTGATGGCCATGTTTGCTCACCTAATGAGCTTCCGGGAAATGAGGAATGGGCATTCTTTGCAGAAATGCTGAGCTTCCACAGATATTTGGCCCATTCTTACCTCATCCTAAAGAAATTTTTCATTTCAGTAAGATTGAAATCGTTCAAAAAACGATAGCCCAGCCACTATCTTCTTCTTATTTTTCTTTTTCGTTTATAACATATCCGTTATTTTTAGAAGTGACTTAAATTACATTTTTTGTATAAGTTTAAGAATTTTTGCAAACTTCATCCAAAAACATAAAAAAGTTCTAATAGAAAAGAAAAAATAAATGTTTCTTTATGAGAATTCCGCCCACTGTAGTATAATGAAAACCTATTGACAAATATGGCAAACTTGTACTCAGCTTCAGCGTCTCATTGTGATCGGTATAAGCGGCACGCTACGCGGCAAGCTTCAGCCACAGCGACAGCGTCAGCTTCAGCTACCTATTCTGATCAGGCCTTAAGCATTCACGCGCATTCAAACGAAACACAAATCATAAATAGCAACTATAGAAAAAGGGAGTAGTTTGAAGTTTGAGCTATCAAAGAAGGCGTTGAAAGCAAAACAGTAAACAATATAAAATGGTAATGGTAAAAATGGTAAACAATATTGACTGAATTAAAAAATATAAATAAAATTTTTAAATTTTTTATTAAAAACTCTATTTGGAATCAGAGCTTTGCTCTTTCCCAATTTGGGTAATTTGACATTGAATTTTGGGAAAGTGCAATCGGCAATATGTCTAAAGGTATCTTGGAACAGCAAAACTTCCTGGACGGTAGCTATTTAGCTCATTCCAAATAATTAACGTTTCAAAAGTCCCCACTTTTGGTAAACGTTCCTTTATCACCCACACGGGGTTTCCAGTTGAAGACCCATATTGTCAGAACTTGACTAACATTTACCTCAGCTTGAACTCGTTTTTGAGGCAATCTATTCTCTTTCGTCTTGTTGTGTTTTAGAAGACTTTTGACGTCTTGTGTCCACTTATTGAAAATGAATAGTATATTTAATAGCAACCAGGTGCTGGTTGTCGGATTAGTATACTTCGACTTCACTAGGGGCTTAACAAAACTTTGGCTTTGACACTTTGGCGAAACCGCAGTCATATGTATATGACGACGTGCTTTTCAAGTGTATGATCATTGATATCCTATCCATCTCAGGTCACTTTAGGATTTGATATGTGGAGCTTCTATACTTAATCACATAATTGGCTCGAAGTTTAGAGCAAAGTCAGTCACAGCTGAATACTTTTATTCCTAAAGTAAAAAATAAGAACAAGGAAAAGAACGCAACAAATATTTAAAATTAACTACATACTTTTAACTGTGATCCCAGCGTTTTTTTTTCTAGAATAGTAAATGAATTTAGCCCATAGGTTTAAGCCCACAGGGACTTGTTCGCATTCACCACAGAAACTCCCCAAAGGCAGATAAAGTAAAAATTTTTTATATAAGATCATTATTTTTTTTGTACAATTCAAAAACTGAGTGTGGCGTTCGAGGATCCCCATTAAAAGCCTAGAAATATTTTACTGTATGAGATAAAAAGGCCAAGTGCTGATTTTTCTGTGAGAACCACTAATAGTTTACCAGCCTTGTACTCGCACTAAACTCTCGTGATTTTGAAACTATGTATTAACAAAGAATTTCATAAGGAAGAAAATTATACGATATATTTTGGAGCGCTGCAAGTGCAGGATAACTCTGCCTCTATGCCTTCTACCAGTTCTTAATCATGAACATAAATATTATTTCAGACGGCAAAGCTACTCTTTTGGCATCCGAGAACCATGAAAGAACATCTCAACTAATATATGCCTTTCAGCGTGCCAGACCTCGAGCTAAATCCTCCCTCAAAGAAAGTCAGATTTAAAGGACCACTACAGATCCAAAAAAAATTTAATGAAGACAGGGTAAGCATAAGACGACTTATGCCGAATATGAAGAAGGTTCATCTTCTAAGTTAGCTTTAAGACCAAAAGGAAAACATGACATGATGGATTTCACTAGTTCCTACAGATCTTCAATCAACAAAAGCAGATCTTGCTTGTTCCCATATTCCTTTTTTCATTGGTAGTATTCTTAATCCTGTTTTGAGTGAAGGAAACAGTAAACGCGGGAGTAAAAAACGTCAATACGTTGCAGGATCTGATGGGCATAAAAAATGCTTCACTGCTACGTTTATTTCACCACATACAGACGAACATCTTTTGTTTCCCAAAGACACCTTATAATTTACTTCAGCCATTTCTTCCACAAAAATTGGAAAGAATGGGGCCGTCAGACGCCATTCAAGGGGCCGCCAGTTAAAATTTAGAGCTACGATCGAACACTCTTTTTTAAACTTTTTGTCTTTCTTTTTCACATGGAAAACTAAACATACTTAAACACACCCATTAGTTGCCAGTAAGCCAATCAAAATACAACAGTATCGGTGTCAATGACCACTTTGTTAAAAAAAAAAATAGACTTGTTGTTAAAAATATTAGCCTCTGTCAAAGAAATTAGTAAAGTGGCTCACAGAGCGAGGCGTCTCTACAAATTCGTTTATTTAATCAACCTGGCATCACTCTACTATCACCACCCAAATACTAGTTTGTCTTTTAAATTTTAATGAATAATTATTACATTACTCGAGCAACGGGTCATGCCCTAAATGTTCGCAACACGCGCAAGTTTTTCAGAGACTTCTCATTAACTCTCATTACCGGCACTGACGTATTGCTTCCTCTAGCCGCACGATACCTTTGAGTGATTCCCTAAATTGGCAGAATCGTTTCAAGCCAAACAATAAACAAAAATTGGCGGCTGATGTTCTTTAAAAGTGCTAAATACTTAGAAGCTAATGGGTTTCTCTTACAACACCTGCCCATTTCACAATAATGTTAAATTAGCCCTGTAAGCCGATCGTTTCGACATAAGCTCGCGTTGTAGAAGAGCGATCGGTGGTTCTTAGTTAAAGGTTCTAAGATGCATTTTCATATATTACTACTTGTTGCTCTGCAACTTATAGATAACGTCTTTTCCTTTCGTGACAACCCTGCCAATTTTGGTGCCAGTGTCGCTAGACAGTCTTGCAATAATTGTACGGTTTACGAAAATTCCTTAAAAAATGCCCTTTCCCGAAAGAAGCGGGCATTCGTCTTCTATAAAGGCACAGTAGTGGTGATCACAAATGTCTCAGCTAAACGTATTATATCGGTTATTCCTGCGGGTCTGGTAACATCGGCGGAATTGGATATGTTTTGGGACGTTCCGATCGCTGTCGACGGATGGAGAAAACCCTTCGATGACATTGTGCAACGCATGAGGGCCGAGAAGAAACAGGACGAGGAAGCAAACGCTGAGGAGGACAAGGTTAAAAATGTTGGTGTAGTGAATGTCAGTGCGATTCCCTCAGAGGAATATTATAAAGTGCCATATGCAAGTCCTGTCTGGAGTCAATTCCCATTGAAACATCCAAGCAACGGGCAAAGTGTTTGGATGGATAATCAAGAAAATGATAGGTGAGTTTTCAGAAAAGTGCTTGAATTTTTCGAAAACCTTATCGAAATCATCAAACAGATACGTTTTGAGATATCCAAACTCTCGTCGAAGGAACTACGTGAAGACAAGTTCGAGACGCAGAAATTATTCACCATATCGGACACGATTGTATTCTTTACCCAAACGAGGATCATTTCAAGAGCCTCCAAAGCCAACAGGCAATAAAAAGCCACCATGGCACCACCACAGGGAATACAGAGAGCGACGAGAGTTGTACGAAAAACTTGATGAATTCGGAAGGAGGTAAGGCTTGTAACCTTGCTGTGAATCGTTGTAAAAATTCTTTAAAACCACCAGGATAGGAATGGGTTTGAAAAAATGCATTTTGCGCGCCATTTGTGAGATGAGAGAACAGTTGTTGCCAGAAGGTGAATCATTTATCAATGATGTTGCACGGATACTATTTACGTAAAGATTTTTGTTCAGTTTTGTAAAGCTTAAGTTTCTTATCAGCATCATTTCGTAACTTAATAGGGTGCCAACTGATCATGATGATACAGAGGATGAATATACCCAAATGGCGCTCGAAAAAGATGTGGATTGTGCCAGGCGTTTTATGGTCACTTGTCCCCACAGTCCGATGGATTATTTTTTCAAAAACTTTAGGCCAACGGCTAAGCATCCCACCAGACAACCAACAGCGCAGGAAATAATGGATAGTATTAAATATGCCTAAGATTCGGGACATTGAGACTGAAAAATAAAGCGTTTATAGTAATGAAGACGTGAAATTTTTTTTTTTTTTTTGATGGAATGAAATCAACAGTTTAAGAATGACGTTTTACCTACTTACGCGTTCGAGTA
The DNA here is from genome assembly GCA_947623515.1 of Neoascia interrupta. Lineage (NCBI taxonomy): Eukaryota > Metazoa > Arthropoda > Insecta > Diptera > Syrphidae > Neoascia > Neoascia interrupta. Next base: position 18,747,699 of record OX392462.1, on the reverse strand, counting down.
GTAAAAGTTTGGATCGGCTGTCACCGATCGATACAAGCGTCCGATCGATACAAGGGTTCAAAACTTCGATTTCACTTGCAAGACAGTAGACAGTATTAAGTTTTGTATGCATGAAAATCGCCTCTGCTTACAACCTCCGCGTTGAAATCGGCTTTTAATCAGAATTTAGAGGATCACTTTCATTCATTTAGAGAAACTTTCATCAAGCCATTGTGTGAATTAAAAAAAAATTCGACCAGCTAAAATGAAGTATATGACAATGACACCAGTGCTGAAATCAAACGAAGGATGACTCCTGCCAATCGCTGTTTCTTTGGGCTAAGGAGGCAATTGAGTAGCAAAGCCCTCTATCGAGCAACTAAAGTGTCCATGTATAAGACCCCCTCATCTTCCTAGTCCTGCTTTACGGTGCAGAAGCATGGACCCTGTCAAAGGCGGTTGAAAACACTTTAGGCTGCCTCGAGAGGAAAATTCGTCGGACGATTTACGGTCCCGTCTGCATAGACGGAGAGTGGAGGAGGGGATATAACATCGAACTGTACGGGCTGTACAGCGATACCGACCTAGCCAAAAGAGTCAAAACACAACGTCTACGATGGCTGGGTCATCTAAAGCGGATGGACACCAACGCCCCGGCCCGGAAAATCTTCGAATCCACACCGCAGGGACGGCGCGGTAGAGGAGCACCGAGACTCAGGTGGCGCACGCAAGTGGAAGGGGACCTCAGCCAACTTCACGTGCGAAACTGGAAACGGCTAACTAGAGACAGATCTGGCTGGCGAAGCTTGTTGGCTGAGGCCCAGGTGCCAGGTCCACCCCGGACTGTAGCGCCACCTTAAGTAAGTAAGTAAGTAAATGAAGTATAATGACAAACTTAATATACCTCCTATCCTATGGGATGGGGTATAAAAATAAACAAGGCATCGGGTATCCGTATCACCCATTCCCCTGTCAACAAACACAGCTGAGTTTCAAAAAAAAAAAATATGCTAACAAAATTGTAGCCCCCGGTCAGTGGAATTTTTTATGCAATTTAATCTAAATTACTACACCACAAGGATACAAGCATTCAACTTCATCTCCAAACAAAAAAATAACAAACCCTCATCCCACATTCATTCCATTTTATTTCTCTTGAATGTCAACATTAAAAATTTTGAACGCCTCCTCTGCATTTTTACGACTGAGAAAAAAATTCCGCCCAAAAGGCAATTCGTCAGGACATCTTACCCCTGCTCCGTTATGCAGAAGGACATTTTAATCGAAAACAATTTATTTAATTGATCAATAATCGAAATTGACTACTAAAACATTTTTTTTCTTCCCTCTTTTCATACCCTCCCGGGGGTAGACATTCTCTTGTATCATTTAACACATGTAAACATTTTTCTTTTTATTACTTCAACTGCAGAGAGTAAGTGTGTTTTACTTTTCGCCTTAAACCTAAAATGGGCAATTTACCTCATTTCGCCACAGAGTATCCCCTCCCAAAAAAGAAAAAAAAAATCCCCAGGATATAAAACTCGTGTCATATTTTAGCACTAAAACCATTTTTATAGCAAAATGAATACGGGATTTTTTGTCTCTCAATGGACTGAAAATTAAGGACTGTGCCTAGGGGATCGAATGAGGTCAATTGGTAGAAGGAATGTTTATACTTTGATTACTCAACTTCAAACCTATTTAGGATCGTACATCATTTCGCAATGTCAAAAAACTACGACAAGGATTCTAATGCCAATTTTATTTTTTTGTTTTTTACAGTTGCCAAACAGCAAGTTGTTGCCTACACTCAAAAGTCTCAGATCAAGCATGAAAATCGCCACATACAGTTGGTACGTGAATACGGATTTCATCCGAGGACGAAAGCCACCGTCGAAGACGGTGATGTCCTGCCGAAGAAATTCGAGCCGTTTCCGGAGAACATGTACGGCAAACCCTTGGAGGAAATCGACAATTTCATCTATGAAGAGGTAAGTGAGAGAGTTTTATTTTTTTGGGCCTACTAAAGGTATGGAAAAATTTATATCCCACTGAATAAACCATGGACAATATGTCCTTGAAGAATCTTTTTTCTCCGTCTTTTCTGGCTTTCAAATTAAAATCAATTTTTATTACAAAGAAGACGTATCCTATTTGTTACAACACCCTCCACAGGGGTTGGCTCCCTTGAAATATATACCAGATTCCGTTCCTTATATCAATCACAGAAGAAAGAGCCACTGGAGGGTCCATGAAGAGCATCCTTAGAGCGTGGGTGTTATTGTTGTCTACGAATCGATTTCAGGACCCGGGGGTGGTAGAAGGATGTGGTTTGTGGGTAGTTATTGCAAATTGAATTTAATTTCCCACTGCCTGTTGAGTGAGAATGAGAATGATTGCTTTTTTTGGGATACTAATGGCATGTAGTCCGGAAAATGTTTTTAATTTGTTACAAGACGAAAATAATGGGTTGGGCCTGGGGTTGAGTGTTCTTAGATTGATGTGGCTGTTGACATCTGCCTGGGAGGAGATTTGTGTTTGTAATTGAACTGGGACAGGTGATGGAAAATAATATAAGATTGATACTGTGAGAACATCTGGCAATGATTGGAAGAGAACTGACTGACTACTGACAGAGACTTATAGACTTATATATCCATCACTTAGGAATACCTGTCTGTTGCTTGAGAGTTTGGTTTTATCTTCTAAGTACACTTTATTGCAGGTAAAAACAATAATTTACATCTGTTACATTCACTCAAGCTTCCATACATCGCCCATTAACCCACTTTTCTCACAACAATAATCAATCTTTGATCAAACACAACATTTCAAATACATCAATCAAAAAACGCAAAAAAAATATTTGAATATTATAAAAATTGATCCAAAAAAGAAGAAAAAAAGAGCACATCAGACAATTGCTAAATGAGATGCAAAATGAATGAATATCCTTCATATCCTGAATATTGCCATTATCGTTTTACCACTTGACATGAATATTTTGCCCCATTGCTGCTATCTGGTGGTACATCAATGAAAAATGATATACGAAAATATTTACATTTGAATATGCCACGTTGTGCTCCATTTACATGAAAGAATCATTTTCATTTGTAATAAAAAAACAAACACACACACACACAAAATCATATATAAATAAAGAAATATGAGTGCAAAAATAAAAAGGATGCTGGTTGCGTAAAAATCCATATATGTGGTTGAACTAGTTCATTTGAAAATGGGGGGGCGCACTATAACCTTCACCACTTTACCACAGAAATCCATGTTCAGACCACAAAATGCGTGCGGTTAAACGCAAACAATCGATTTATCAAAATCCTCAATATGCCTGGCGGTGTGGAAAGGATTGCAAAAATCCCATCATCGTTCCACCACAAATGCCACAAAGAATTAAAAAAAAAGTTCTTTGTTTTTTTTTTTTCAAATCCCTGAAGGATTTGTTTTCGCCTGTTTTATGAAGTAAGATTGCATGTTCCTTAAGCGGGTCGCAGTTTGAGGGTGAACCTACTTTTGGATATTAAAAAATAATAATTTTTCTTTAGCCGCAAGCGTTATAAAAAGGATTCCAAGGGCAAATGAAATAAAGCAGTCCTCCGGTGTAAAAAAAAGAAGGTTGTATTTGTTTCCTTCTTTTAAGTGCGCACCCCAATCACACATATTCTCCACCATGTGATGTCGAACAAAAAGCACTGCTTGCATGCATCCTGTAAGCGGGGCCTGGGGCTTTAAACGGATATTTTGTGTTACCTTTTGTGTTTCGAAAATTCGAAGTCCATTAAGCTATTGTTGATTCTGCCAATGCCAACATGAGCCTTTTTTGGAATAGCCAGTTTTTGGCACAATGTGCTCGTCTGTTTGTTTTATGGCTCACTTTACTTTACTTAGATCGAAGTTGTGTTGTAGCCTCAAGACACAGTTTTGAACTTGAATTTATCCCCGAGCAATGAATTTGCAAACTATGTAGTTCTCTCTTGAAGCGGCGATTTTCGCTATTCTAATGGGCTATATTGTCAATAACAGGTGGAGGGCAAGAAGTGTATGCACAGCGAAGCCGCTCTAAATGCATTGGTCAACCCTCTTACCCCGTCCAAGATAGTGCTCGAACTCAAGCATTCGTTGAACTTAGTCCGAAGGCTAAATGCAGTGAATCTTGTTTGGGTCCCAGGTCTCACTGGTATCCAAGGAAATGAGATCTCTGACGAGTTTGCCAGATGCGGCTCGGAAGAGTCTTTCTCAGGACCCGAACCTGCGTTAGGCCTGCCTGCACCGGTTGTCATGCGTGCCATTGATACTTGGGTTTCTCGTGAGCACAGGACAGACAGACTTAACAACTACGCCCGGACATCTGCGAGGGGTCATCGTCTTTCCTTCTGTCTCGCAGGAGAATTGATTGGAAACTTCTTAGGCGTCCTTACTTTCGCTAGACCACCAAGCTTGAATATGTTAGGCTTGAGTCAAACCGCCACCTGTCCAGCCTGTGGAGAGGACGACGGTACAGTGGAACACTTCCTCTGTAGTTGTTAGACCTTTGCTTACATCAGACAGCAGATCTTTATGGCTGACGTAACGTAGTGAGTGTGGAACTTCTAAGCTCTTTATCACTGAAGCTCATTCTCATCTTTCTTCGAAAGACGGGTAAACTAAATACATTAATTTAAGGTATCTGCGTGGTAGAACAGTGCACCAGTAGTTGTGTCTGAGTGCTTACAAAAAAAAACTTATTCTCTCTATAGCGAAAAGCCCTTTCTGCATTGGGCATTTGGAATCAACCTTCAAGCCCTCTGGCCTCAAAAAAAAGGTCACCGGAAGCTTGGAAGCAAAACAAAAATCCTGCCGGGACCCGTAGTTGCGCCTATCTCCTTATAGTCTGATCAGCGTTCGCAGTCTGATCAGCTGGCAGTAAAAATAATATTTTCGTTGTATGTCAAGATTTTAGGGGTTTTTATTCTTCAAGGCATACTGAGAAATCATAGATTCCCCGATTATTTTTTACGAACAATGGAGTAAACTTCAATCATACTGATACGCTAGTATAGTTCGTCGATTTTCTATGCTGATTTCTTTTTATCTTTATGCTTTTAAGCTTTATGTGCGATCCATGAATTTTTAGATCTCTTCTTTTTCAAGCTTTTCTTTACATTGAGGTTGTCTTTTTGGCTACACTCATAGGATCTCTTCCGTGAATAGACAATAGGCAGGTTATGCTCCATTTTTCTGCAGGTGGAGTTTTTTTTTTACAAGGAAACACCAGGGACCTTCTTCGGACGGATATTCGTATTCGTACTTGACCTTCAATCCAGAACTATCTGAAAGTCGATTGCGTAACTTAAATGTTGGAGCCTTATTTTCAGCTTGAGGGGCATTTCCGGGTCACATAGGATAGTGGAGTTTTCTCGCCACTTCGTCCACCCTACTCTTACGCTGTGCCGCTTTTTAATGAAACTGGCTCTGGTAGAACAGAGGCCAGTATGCTTCACAAGACAGCTCTGTCTCCAGCTAGCCGTCTCTATGTTTTGCACGCAAAGTTGGCTGAGGTCCCCCTTTGCGTGTACCACCTCAGTCTCGGTGCTCATTTACTGCGATGCCCCTGCAGTGTGGACTCCAATATTCTACAGGCCTGCTGTGGGTCCATCGGCTCTAGGTGACATCGCGCTTGTTGTATTTTTACTCTTTTCGCCAGGTCGGTGTCGCTGTACAGCCCATATAGTTTGATGTTTCATACCCTCCTCCACTCTCTTTTATGCAGACGGAACCAAAAACCATCCGAAGGATTTCCCTATCTCAAAGCAACCTAAGACTTTTAAAGCCGCCTTTGACAAGGTTCATGCTTCTGGCACCGTAGAGCAAGACTGTGCTGACGAGGGCCTTACAAACGAACACTTTAGTTGCCCGAGAGAGGGTTTTGTTACTCAATAGACTTCTTAGCACAAAGAAGCAGCGTTTGGCAAGAGTTACCTTGTTTTGAGCTGGTATCAAAGTCCCTAAATACATCAATTAGCTAAAGCTGTCCAATGCGATGTTTTGTCAAAACGTCATTGGTGGGTATCTCTTTGACTGCCCTCGTTGATTGCTAGGCCCATATTCGACCCAACACTCACGAAGACTGTTCACTGATATCACGATTCATTCTTCCGATTATATCAATGTCGTCTGCGTATGCGAGTATTAGAACGGACTTTTAGAAGATTGTGCCTCTGGTGTTGGAGCGAGAGTTCTGCACAAATTTCTCAAGTATGATTTTAAAGAAGTCACATGACAGCGACCAGCCTTGTCTAAATCCTTTTTTGACATCAAAGGGGTCGGTGAGGTCTTTACCGATCTTGACAGAACAGCGTAAGTTTTCCATCGTTATCATGCACAAACTGACGAATTTGGCAAGAATGTAGAAAATAAACATAACTCGAAAAAATATAACTCGTCTCTATAAATGCTATCATACGCGGCCTTGAAATCTATGAAAAGGTGGGGGTATCCATTGGAATTCCGTCGTTTTCTCCAAGATCTGCCATAGTGTGAATATTTGACCGGTGGAGGACATTTTCTGACCTAAAGCCACGCTATTATGGACCTTTTCAGAGTGTTTACACAAACGGCTTTGGGCGTCAACACAGTACAGCAGCAAAGATCTTGTATGCAACGTTAAGGAGACTGATGCTTCTGTAGTTGGCGCGGTTCATAGGCTCACCTTTCTTGAGGATCGGGCAAGCAATGCCGAAGTTCCATTCATGAGGTATGCTTGCCTCCGACGTGATCTTGCAAATAAGCTGATGCATGCTCCTAACCAGGCCGTTGCCAGCGGATTTGAAAAGTTCGACAGCTAGGCCGTCAGCTCCGGCTGCTTTGTTGCACTTAAGCTTGCACACAGCTACTTTCACTTTCACTATAAGACTACAGCGGTGTAGTTCGTGTGCTTTGTCGGTAACTTGTTCCCCTGTCGGTAGCTTCAGTCTGCCTGACAGCGGGACTCGGTTTGTGTCCACCGTTATACAGCCTGCAGAAATGCTTTTTCCAACACTCTTTTGTGGTTTTTCCAAATCCTCATCATCGACAGCAATTCCACTTCGATGTTCCCTTGATCGTCTTCACAGGCCTCAGTTTTATACCCTTGGCATGTACTTTTGATCCTTTGGTAAAACTTTCGAACCTCATTTCTGTTTCTAGCATCTCTCTATCTTTTTAAACGCGCACTAAAGACCCAACACATAGCTTCACAAAAACACTTATGTAACCCGTGCGGATTTCGCCTAGTTCTCACTCAAACCTTGAATTGCTGAGCTAATGGGGCTACCAACTTGTTAAGGACCAGGACTTATTGCTCTTTACGGGAATTGAAGCTTCAACCAAATTGAAAAAAATATTTCTCATGCCCTACCCTCGAGGCATGTGTCAAGGAGTTTTTGACACAATTCGATCATGTTTTGAATTTTTTTTTATAGATGCAAACAGGTCGAAAAGGACTATAGGGCCGGGTTACTACAACCGGATTTTTGTCTTTTTCACATATGTCAAGACAAGGAATTCTTCGTTTTTAATGCAGATTCTAGCCTTGAAGGGTTGAAACCTATAAAAAAAATTCAAAACATAATCGAATTGGGCCAAAAACTCATTGACACATGCCACAATAAGTCAGGAAGTAAATAAAGTTACGTGTTCCAGGAATAATGTCGAATCATAAAGAGCGTTTCATGTGCAGGCTCCGTTAAACAGAAAGTCATACTTACACATCGGCCTTGACTCAGTAATCTCAATAATGGATAAATCACTCGTCAGTTAATAAAAGTGTTTCATTATCCTAGGATTACCTTTAGTTGAGCCAGATTTATATTTGATTTCCATCAGATTTTCTATCGATTTACCCCGGCTCGTTTCAGTGTATGTGTGTAGTTCAAGTGAATAGTGGTATAAGGAGCAAAGCATTTTTTTTTTTCTTCTTTTATTTCGAATGAAGCAAAAGTATTGCCCCAGTTAAGCCAAGCACTTAGCGACTTTTTATTTTGGCCCATACCCCATGCACCCCGCGTTCAATGTATATCCATTACGCTAGGCATTATACGATGTTTGCGCGCAGATGAAACTCTCACAATTCAGCGAGTCTTGAGTTTCAATATTTCCAGTTCGATTGCTTCATACAAAAGCTTTTACCAATCATATGCATCGGAATGCTGCTGCAAAATGGATACATTCTAGCATTATGGTACGGCTCTTCTTCATCGTCCTTGATGCCTGCTGTTGTTGCCATAGTTGCAGTTTACAAAAAAAAAAAGAAGCGATGAATTTATTTTTATGCTTGTGTAGAGCACACTTTGTGTATAGGTATCCATTTGGGTGTTGTGTACTATCCCTGCGAAAAGGACGATAAGACACTTTCACTCGGATTGCTTCGTTTTCTATTGATTGCCATTCAGCAATTCCATCACAATTGTTTGGGTTTCAAAAGAGCAGATGAAACTCTCCAAATTCCATTCTCTGCAAAGGCTGTTAAGGACCATCAAAGGATTTCGTCTTTCGCATCTATTAAAACTAATTTTCTCCATCAAAGGATGTATATGGGATTCGTTTTTCTGTATGTGCCCATGGAGCCTAACGACTCAACCATTTTCGAGCGTAATGTGTCTATTACCTTACCAAGGTGCGGTGTGGCGGCGGCATTTTCGGCAAAAGGAAGCCAAAGTTATCTGGTTTAAATGGCTCCTTGGTGGTAGAACACTTAAGGGGCGAACACGGATATTAGTACATTTATTATACCATACACAAGAATACACCCATACACATATGTAGGGGTTTTGTTACAACAACGGTTTGATGCGTACAGGTTAGGAATCTCGAGATAATTCCACATCACAGGATGTGTTTTATCGGCTGCTGTTACGTTTTTATTTTTTCACTACATACAAACGGTGTTCCGTCTTGAAAGTGCGTAGTTAAAGGAGTGCGTGAAAACGTTGGCAAATAATTGACTTTCTAATCAGAAAAGCCGTCTTCGTGTGGTAATGACATGGGTGTAAGCATTTGGCAACGCCGCCGCCGTTGGCGTAATTAACATAATTTTCGAAGCAAAAATTTTGCTGGATCGTTATGCAAACGGAAGAAAATGAAATATTTCGGGTGAAATGTTCGTCCTTACCACTGTAAGTGGTTGTGCGATAACTTTACGCGATAATGAATGTTGCAAAAGGATATAACAAAAAAAGTTCGTTCAGTATAAGCGAGTGTTCGACTTCCATTTTGTGTAGTGGGGCGTATACGTAACATTTTTGTTTGCTGGGCGTTGTAATAATTTTTTGAATTTATTTTTAATCTGAGTCAATCAAATTTAGTGTCAAAAGTCTTCTGACTTATGTGAAGCTTATGTCATTCTTCCGATCGCATGGCCGATCACCTTTGAAGAACATATGACCAAAAGTGGTCTTACTACACATACTTAAACATCGACCAAAAATGCAGCTTTTGTGATCCACGCGACACAAGTAAACATAATTTGTCTTGCGTCATTAAAAGGCTTGGAGCTTTATCGTTTTCCTGGGGGCTAAATTGTGAGTGGTGATCTGTCTCTTATCACAATTCCTTTACCTTCACTTTAAGGTACTGTGGCTCTATCATTATTATTATACTGCCATTGATAATGAAAGGATGGATGAAAGTATTGGCGGCCAATATATTTCTTGTTTTTGTTTATTAAATAATTTTCCAACAAAAACTCTCAACTTAATATGAAACTCCATGGAGTAGACGCCTGGTCTTTCCTGCGTAGACTTATTACAGACATTCATTCCCAGCAGTTACGACCAATACAGTGGTGAAATAAATATTATTTGCCAAGACTAAAAAAGCGGAACCATACTACCGAAGCATGGATTATTATTGGAACCCGCATACAACAAGGGATGCTTTGTGCGCTTAGCAAAAAAGTCCTGCATAAAATATAGCCAAAACTATAAAACTAAACCCTGACTGAATATTCTGTCGGGAAGAGAAATTCTGTTATATGTTTTCTCTCCGTAAGTCTTAGTCGGTTGGAACCTTTTTTTTATTGTTTTGGTAGTTTCAAAATGGGAAAATAGAGTCATAAATTTAAGGGACACTAAAAGGGATACATTTTTATGGATATAAATGAGTTAGATGCACGTTCATGGATTTGTTCTTTTGAGAGTGGTGGATAAACTGTGAGCCCAGAAAATTTTAATTGACTAACAGAGAGCACTCCGTAGTATGGAGACTGGAGATATTTGAAAATTACTAAAGTTCAAAATCCACACGCAATAGGATTGGCTCTTTATACAAGGAATTACGATATGCACTTTTCCTTAAAATGATAGATAGAAAGTTCGTTGTTTAAACTTATTTTAACGAACTTTATTTAAATTTAAACTTATTTATTATTTAAATTAAATTGAGAGAAATATAAAACAAGTGGAACTGTGCGTATGTGAAATCTTCAGTCCGTCAGCAACGGATTGCAAAATACCCAAAAAAAGAAACTACCACGCCTCCAAAATATGGGCGGGATATAAAAATACAACTTTTGAATGCCTTATGCTAAATGGTTGCATACATTTCGGACTAAAACTCCGCGTTTAAACTAAAAAAAATAAAAATAAACTAATAAATCACTTTTTTCAAAGCCACGCCCAGAAAAGTGGGCGGAGATATGCCTCCGCCCACTTTATATACAAAAAAGTTGGGAAATGCAATATCTACAACTTTTGTTATGTAATTTTTTGTCATATTTCATAAATGTATTTATTGGAAATCTCAAAAAGTGGGTGTGGTCAATGTAAAGGCCAAACTTTTTCTTGTTATTTTTAAAGGGGTAAGGCATGTCTAGCTTCTATAACCAAAAATTAATATAAGCATAAAAATATCCAAGTCTGCGGCTAAAATGTAAGCAAAAATTTAATTTTTTAATAATTATGTAAAAACGATCCTAAAGATGCCAAAAACTTTGTATGATTAAATTCTAGAATTGAGTGCTAAATGTTATTTTTTTCCTAAATTAGGCTAAAAAGCACTGAAATCCATGTTAGTTTGGAAAATTAAAGGTTTTTCTTATTCTTTTTGCCTCTAAATGTGGGTGTGGCCCAAGACTTTGAATGAACCGAATATAGACCCAAGTATTTCCCACATAATATACCAAGAAAAAAATGTTTGCTCACAAAAGCATTGAATAAGTTGCATTTGAATGATTGATAAGTCTTTAAATCGATGCCACGCCCAAAGGGGCGCTCTGTGGTTGCACATTTAGGCCGATTGTGGGCGTGTCTGTGGGCGGATTTCAAAAATTTTAACACTTGTTTAGCTTCAGATGACAAAAAGCTTTCAAATTTTCAGCTTTCTTGCTCAAAATTATTGAGCAAGATTAATGAGCAGGCCTTAAAATTGGTCACATACGGACGAACGGACGGACATGGCTCATTCGACACAGAATTCGGTCTCGATCACATGCCTCTACATTAAGCCATCAGAGCGGGCGACCTTGTTGCTCTTAATCCTTTAAAAGCTAAGCAAACTTCTTCAATATTAGGTGATGGGACTTCGTTCTCTTCTGGTACAGGTTCTCTTTCTTGTACCTCATCCGCATTCTCTCTTCATATTGCCCGTTAAGCAACTGCTGGAAATTAAACACTTCAACTTTTCTCTGTGTTTGGTAACAGACTGTCCTTCGCTACTTCAAAGAGCCTACCGGTTCTTACGCCAGTTGCTTGGCCGTTTTATAAAACTCTCTTCACTTGTTTCCATCGTTAGACTCTTCTATCTGACTGATCTGGAAGTTTGCGCCGACTTTTTTCTTTCTACTCAGTAACCTTTTCTACTCCTTTCTCTTGGCTCCATACTCAACGCGGCCTTTGTTTTTCGCTGCAACGTCTTCGCGTATGCGTCTTCTGACACTTTTTTCCTGTTTACGAAATCCTCAACAAGGACGCTTTTTTAGGGGTGACTGAAATTTAAAGTTTATTCAGACACACTTTTAACAGTGTCACGGTACTTACTCCACTGGTTGTTGCCGACTGAAGAGAATGCAAAGCGGAGACCTTCTCATGGAAGCGGTTTTTGTAGGTTTCGGCTACTCCAGTTGTGCTGAGGCGTCCAATAATGAGTTTCATGGAAGCTTACAGCTTCTTCTTGTTGAATAGTCGAGCTCTGATTTAGCCACGAAAAGAAAATTGGCAAAACCAACGTTTTTCCCTCGTAAAAAAGACACATTTGAGATTTAAGATAAGTTAGAACGTCTGGAGACTGCTAGATTATCATGTAAATCTTGAGTGCCTTGACATCTTGTGCCTTGGAAACTTATACGAGTAGTGTAACGATCTACTGCCAAAAACTGTAGAAGGTAGGCCTTATCTGATGTTGTTTTTTGGAGTCTGCGTTAATCAACTAAGCCGCCGAAGATCTTCTTCTTTCCGACTTTTGCATTAGGGCTCCCAAGTAAAGCTTCAAGATCATACTCCTGACAGGCTTCGTATAGGCTCTATCCAGGAAGTCATCAAACTCCCCCTTGTCAGAGTCTTTAGCATCTTTGGTAAAGGCGTGTGCACATACACGGCTGATGTTTGAGAAAGTGACTTTCATGCGGATCCCAGCAAAGCGATCACTAACCGGCTTGAAGTCAATGACTTTGGACTTCAGTCCAAATTCCCCTCGACATGTCCGCATCCTTAAATGTGCAGTCTTTTATAGCAGCTTTTCATCATAACTTTGATGGAAACTTTCTCGAAGCAGAAAAGTTCTTGAGACCTCGGTAACCTTCCAATAACATTGCTTACGAACAAAGTATTTACGATAGTCCGCTAATTTTTCCAATATTTCGTGCTTTGTACACATATGCTCATACAGAGCCCCTGCTGGGGTAAAGATCACCCCAAAATAATATGTTTCCATTACAATTTATTTTTATAATTTTTAAAACAAAAAAAAGTGTGATAATATGTCTCCACCGGAAATTTAAAGAGGATTAGCGGGATAAGATTAAGAATAAATCCCAAAGTGGCTCCACCGCACAAACATAGGATTGATTTGACACGAACACTCTGTTTCTTTCATTTTGGCTCTCAAAACAGAGCGGCGATGTCATTTCCCAGGAGCGAAAAACCGGATTCGCAGTTAAAATCACAATAGAAAACGAACTTGCAACAGATCGGTCGTACAGGGACAGTTTCAGTTCCCTTTTATGATTCTCAAGCTGTAACAAAGGTGCATAAAAAGATTTGTGAATAAGGTGAATTTTATTTATTAGAAAATTTATTTTTAATGGCTTGCCGAGAGGATTCAAATTTGTATCGTAGATCACGTGATTTATAGAGGATTAAATAAAGATTTATGTAAATCGCGGATTAGTGCCCGGTGGAGACATGGTGTAACCTTTAGAGAACCTACTTTTTGCCCTACGAAAAAGTTTGACACTTGTTGTCATACTAAGGCAAGTTTTAATTTTAAATATGTAAGCCTATTACAACCATTTAAAAACAATGTTTTTCCACTAGCACTCTAAAGTGCCATCAATAAATACGATCAACCAAATCGGATTGTGCGCACCCTGTGGCGGAATCGCACTATTTCTTCGATTTTTCGCAACCACACACAAAACAGACAACGATTAATTAAAATTTATTCAATCCCAAGTTGCGCATTGCAATTATTTTGTAAAGTTTTTCCTTTCAGCTCGTCCCTCTCGTGTGCAAATGTGTATGTAAGTCGCATATCGTGGGCTCCAGTATAATTACGTTCGTATCACAAGGGTCCTTTAGTTGCATTTCCGTCGCAGGAAAAGTTATTAAATTTCCCACCCCGCATTCTTGCACATTTACCCCAAACACGCACACTCATATGTATAGGTGTGTTATGCACAAAAAGCACTTGCAATGGCATCATCTATCATTTTTCCCAGGGGGATGATGATAAATACGCGAAAGTTTTCTCTTTTTTCGTAATAGTCCGTATCCGGGCGATGCAAATAAATCTACCGTTGCAAAAGTATCCTGGATTTGTATTTATGTACTTTTCAGTTACACACTACAAGTGGCCATTTCCACGAGTCGTAAAAAAAAATGCCAAAAAATGGAACGGAAGCGAAGGGTTTTTTTTTAGATGAGCCAACAAAAAGTTAAACCAAAAATGCAAGAGAGCTTATCGTTTTTTACAAACCTCCTTGAAAATGGGCGTGTTGATTGTGGAAAGTCAGTTTTGTAAGAAAATATATACATTCCACATTATAATGTGGGTCAACGCCTAATTATCCCTCCCAGCGTGTTGAAATTTAATTGGAAAACCAACATGACTCTACTGCCTGCCAGCCATAAGGCTTGTTAAACTTGCAAATCCAATTTGCTTATTATGTCAAACAAAAACAACCTTACACGTTCAAAATGTGTGTCCTGTCGATCGAACCCCCCCTCCTCCCTTTTAAAATGCATTCCCAATTGCAATAAAGTACTAAATTTGCCTTCAAAATGGCATCATACAGTCTGCCACATTCGGAAGGCTACAATCAATAAAAATCCACCGCATTTGGCCGAAGCTACAGAGTCGAATGTGTGTTCTGTGTACGTATGCAATTAGACCATTTCGGACATGCATTTTTAAATAGGAAAACAACGTGCAAAACCGTGGATATTTAGTTCAATGAGTTTGTACCGGTAAAGCAATTGCATGCCGAGTGCGGTCCGATTGACGTAAAGTCACGAAACGCCATAAACCCATTTGCGACGTTGACCTGGGATTAGGGGGTGCTCGATAAGGATACCACAATTAACAACAGGATCCGGCTTATTTTGTATTGTCGCTGTGCTGCGGTTCTCTATTGGTGGGTTGTGGCATCTGTATATGTTTCTGATACACAATATTATTATGTAATTATAATGCGCTTAAAAGCAATTAGACTTCATAGATCCGACGAAATTGTGCAGCACTGGATCGATGTGCTTTGACATTTCTGACTTTTCACAACCGTCAGAGTTATGTTTATCATGTCAAGGTTTTATCATTGAGAGTGCGTCAGTGTCAGTAGATTGTCATTTGTGCAAAACATCACTATTTACATACATATTTTTATTCGTTTAGTATATTTGTTCGCCCAAATATCCAACGCCTAAGATTCCATTGCCTTCCTGTCGACAAATGAGATTTAACTTTCACGTATGACATGGAAAATTGGGTGACCACCTTATCGGTGAAGAACGTCGAGCGACGTCGAAGTGAATGAGTACCTACAAGAAACCAACTAAAAGTTGTCAACAGCCTGAAGCAAAAGGTAGCTGCGAAAACTTCGACGTCAGTTACGAAGTTCATCTAGCGTACAATTAACATTTACTTCGACTTCGATGCACAGTTTCACCAAAACCTTGAAACATCGGATTATTCCGCCTGGCAAAACAAATTGGATCAAAACTTTTGTCGCGGAAAATGAAGTTCATGCCCGCAAGATCCTTAGGTATACCGTATACGATACCCTATTCGGGATGATAATCAAAAGTGAAGTGCTTATAAAAGGCTTATTTTGAGAAATAAATTCTTCAACGGGCTCTTAGTTCTGGTATGTAGGCCAAAGGGAGGAGACAATTATTATACGATTATTAGTATAATTAGTATACGATTATTTTTGAATATTGGGTATTGAAGGCAAGCCCCCGCGGGGAATAGAGGAATCTACATAAAGGAATGTAGAGGTATCTACATAACCTGCAACAAAGTCAGCTTTCAAAAAATCCCTCAGTTTATCATCCGGCTTTGATTTACTTGTCAACTGGCGAAAAAATAAACAAAAACTGACCAATCAAACTAAAGCGGGAAAATTTTCAATTTGACGTTGTTGCAGGTCTCTACATATTCCTCTACTGTCCACCAGGTATCGCATAATCGACTTTTCCATACGTCAATAGAGCTTTTTACAGTTTGAAGTCTACTGGTATTATCGAGTGCGGGATGCCAAACAAAGTACCTTTTTATATGGAAAACGAACAAAAATTACACATAAACGTAAATAACTACTTAAAAAATGCAAACCTGTGTTTCGATGAACGGGAAAGTTGTAGACTTGATCAGCATTCCTAGGTAATGCTAAAAATATTTTCATTATAGAACACGGAAAGGATAAGAAAAGTGTTGTTTGTGTTGTAGAAACAGTGTATACGACCACAAAAGGGTACACGGATTCAAGGAGATCATATCTTCGGAACACTTTTTGGCAGCTCTGCATTCAGTTAAGTTATCCTGAAATCAGTGGCATTCATGAATTCATGCGATCCATTGAAATCATTTGACTTTAATGAATTCAATTTGTCAAAGTCTTTTGAAGTCTTTCAAGTCATCTAAGTATTCCTTTACTTGGATGACTTTAAAGACTACGCATTCTTTTTTTTTTTTTTTAAATTACTTGAAGTCACTTGAAATCTTTGGAGTCTTTGTAGTCACAGAATGCATTAAATGTTTTAAAGTCACTAAGTCAAGTTTTATAAGAATTCAGGTATTACATTCTTTAAATCGCCGTCGAGCGGTACTGAACCACGCTAAAGGACTTTCTTATCCGTCTGTTAGATGAATCATAGCCGTGAGCCTGAAGAACATGTGTGGTTTCAACATGATAAGAAAACGGTGCATACTGCACAGCACAACCTACAACTGAAATTTTAAGTGTTACTTTTCCGCTACAAGCCAGAAATACCAACCGGTCTAGGTTGGATAAGGTGGCTGTAATCAATGAGCCGAGAAGGGACGCACTTAGACCATAGAAGGTCCATTGTGATACCACTTTTTTATTAGAACTGAATTCTAGTCCGTGGACCTAAGGACATGATGACTCCAATATGGGCTGAAAAATTAGAGCGTCTGGTCTCGGTATAAGCATGTTCGGAAGGTTGATAAGTATTAAGGGAGGTAACCGATTTGGTATGGGCGAGTACCCGCAGAATTATGGGGGTCAGGAACTTTCTTAAAAAGAGGATCCCAAGTAGGGCAACTGCTATCGGTGATAGCCCCATGGTTTGGAACTTATGTAAGAGTTTGCCATGAAGATGGGAGAGGTGGGCTCGGAATGAATCAGTATCAGAGGGAATAAGTTAAGGGCGTACCTGTTGATACTTAAGCAAGAATTTATGTCGACGACGGGAGACAAGGGTAAGCGGTTGCGGTAAAAACCCGTGCTGGAGGGTCTTTCTTAAGGACGGAGCGCGGAGGCAACCGTTTTCGTTATGAACTCCCGCCAAAACTAAATTATTTTACGACCAGTGAAGTGAGGAGCATTCCGAGATGCTACCATCTCTACCATCTAAGTCACATTTCCATCTCGGGTTGATAAACAGACTACTTGTACTTTTGGCATAGTTAATGCAAACAAACTAACAACACAAAACCCATTATCATCTTTAAGTATTCACCTGGGGGTAACCTTCCCAAACCCGAGAGGGTGACAGATGCACACAAGATAATTAAAGGTTTCTTTATCCTCCTCATCACTACATTTTCTTCGAAAATCGTTAAAGTCAAGTCTTCAATCAAGTCTTCTGGCATGTCCCCTAAGAAAATGGCCCGTTAGGCAGCCCTAACTATCTTCCTAAGATTCAACCTATAATAAAGGAAATGAGTCTCCTTGTTTTTCTACAATCGATCTCTAATCAATCAGATTTTTTTTGAAAGAAAGACACTTTCTGATAGTGATCCACATGTTGTTTGCTATAGCGATGTCTTCGGTGTCTATATGAAACTTCGTCGCATTTAGGAGCCGCCGGTTCCGATGCAGCTGATCAGGTAAGCGTTAGAGCCCTAGCTAGCTCGTCAACTTATCAGTTGCCCTAAATAACCCTTGAACATGGAACCCAGCACAGGAATATGTAGCAATTGAGTTTCGAGAATTGAAAGTCTCGAGCAGCTGCGATTCTGCTTGAAATACACCCCAGCGATCAAGCAGTCGTTTGCAGATCCAGAGGCCAAGAGTACTACAAAAGACCCTTATACCACCGTTTCACACACAAATTTTGATCTGTGTCTATGTAATTTTTCCGTTGCAGATTCAAGAGCTCACCCGACTACCATTTCCCGACAGACAAATTTTGCTTGGAAATCTGATCTTGAGTATGACATTTAAGTCCCTACGAACGGGACAACGTTGTCCGCTTTACTAGAGATAGTTACATGACTATTTAGCTTATATTGTTAAGAGTCAATTGTAGGAATTTCCCAAACCTCTGCGCTGCTTTTACTACCATCGACATTTTTGGGACGTCAACGGGAAAAATGTGGGGCATTGTATGAAACGCAGCTGTAGGAGCTATTTTAAGAGCACCTGTGATGCAAACACAAGATAGTCTTTGAATTTTCTTTAAAATAGCAGTGTGGCTACTCTTGTCCTAGTATTGCTACTCCAGTACTAGTCTGACCTTCCTTAACAGCCCCCAAATATCTGGCGTAATCCAGAACGCGTTAATTCAACGCCTTTTAGTTTTGGTGGAGTTATAAATGGTATTTTATATCTTTTTGAAAACGGTATACATTCGTTAGTCTTAGACGTATTAGCTCCAAAACCGACGCCATTCGTCCACTTTGCTACTTTGCTAAGAGCAAATTACACCAAATCCGTAATTGTGGGGAGGAACTTGCCTGATACTTCTACCGAAATTTCGTCAGCTCGGTTGACGACTTCCCGACTTTTTTTGAAGTCCGTCCTGTCCTAGAGACCTCAAAAAAATATTCGACAGGAATGCGGGAACCTCTAGCCCGAAGTTCTAGTGAGTCTTCAGTTCAAGAGAGTTGAAGTAGTTCTCAGTAGATCGCAAGGCCCTCATTTTGAAACTAAACTGACACTGTGTGGACAATAGTGACGAAACTGCGAAACTGATTAATTGAGATTGAGTATCATTGAGTATCATTGAGATTGCGCCTTAGATTAGAATTTGTTCGACACATTTAACCGAAGCCCTATTGGCTGCACGTATTCAAAGCAAAGAGTATAAATGGCGAGAGTGGCGCAACAGCTCAAGGTGAACCAGGGCCAACTTCTCAACAATGTATGCTGTGTGTGTCAATTTTTTCACATACAAAGGGACCTAGAATTTTTCGCCGAATCCGAAAGGCATTTTGAGAAGTTTTTCGAGACAAATGGAACTCTCGGAGGGCTTGTCAGAAAAAAAGATCAAGTCTTTTTTTTCAGGTGACGATGGTAAGATTCGAAGCCAGACTTCCGGGTTCGGAAGCAAAGAGTACTCTTATCTATGACATCCGGACCATATAGTTTCTGCATCTATGGAAGACTCTCATTGCACCAGCGTGACTTAAATAAATGCACATCAGGGCCCAAGTAACAATTTTACTTCCTTATAGCAACTTCGGAATTTCAGTGTAGAATGCGAACTACCTCTTTAAGGTCTTATAGAAGTTTCGGTATCACTGTACCTGTATCAAGCATTTTGTTGCAAGATTTACCGAAGCTCATACTTGAAACTGTTGCTTGTTTAAAGTTTCCTGCTACCAGCCTTACCGAAAACTGTCGAAACTGTAGCTTGAATGTAGTATTCTGTCGCAATATTCTCTTAGCAAGCGTTACCGAAATTGTAACTTCTATAATAATTTCTGTTGCAAGTTTTACAGAGGCTGTAACTCGTATTAGACTTTCCGTTGCAAGTCTTACGGAAACTGTTACTTGTATATGGCCTCTTGTTGCAGCCATAACCGAAAATGTTGCTTGTATACAGCTTCCTGTTGCACGCTTTACCGACACTGCAGATTGAATGTAGAAATATTCCTGTTTCATAAGGCCTCCTTTTGCAGGCATTATAGAGGTTATAACTTGCATAAGGCTTCCTCCTGCAGAGTTTGTAGAAGCTATTACTTGCATAAAGCTTCCTGTTACAGGCTTTATAGAGGGTATTACTTTTATGAAGCTTCCTGTTGCAGGCTTTATAGAGGGCTTTACTTGTATAAGGCTTCTTCCTGCAGGCTTTAGAGAAGCTATTACTTGCAGAAAGCTTCCTGTTGCAGGCTTTATTACTTGCAGAAAGCTTCCTGTTGCAGGGTTTATAGAGGCTAGTACTTGCATAAGGCTTCCTGTTCCAGGCTTTATAGAGGCTATTACTTGTATGAGGCTGCTTGTTGTAGGTTTGGTAGAGGCTATTACTTGTATAAGGTTTTCTGATGTAGGCTTTATAGAGGCTATTACTTGGGTAAGGCTTCTGTTGCAAGCTTTATAGAGGCTTTTACTTGCATAAGGCTTCCTGTTGCAGGCTTTATAGAGGCTATTACTTGTATAAGGCTTCCTGTTGCAGGCTTCCTGTTGTCAAGACATTTTTTCTCTGGGTCAATGTTTGAAAAGTGGTTGCCTCGATCGGTCTCAATTATGATTCATTGATGCTTATGCGACATGAGCAGATATAAACTAGTTTTAAGTTACATAGTTTGTGGAAGGGCCCCAGAGGGATACCTATAATAAGTTCTACTTAAAGCTATTTATTTCATAACGTTTTTATGGTTGTCAAATGTGTGTCAATATAAAGCTACCCTGTCAATGCCGTGTGATCACGTAAAATTCATCAAAGTATCGACACTTAAAGCTGCGTCTCTAGGTATAACTTAGTAAAGAACGTAGCATAACCTAAGGGCGCTTCTAACCAAGAAAGGCTATCTTCTGGGACCCAATCGTCAGACGATTAACATGCGTATGACTACAACACATTCAAGGTTTTAGCATTTTAAAGCCGAAAGGTTTTTATAAAGGATTTTAATTTTTTTTTTAATTTCCTCACACTACTAAACGAAAAGTTTCGTAACATTAAAAAAGCATTAACCATTTTCGAATGTAGCTCTGCAAACGTTTTTTTATTGCATCCAATTTAGAGCTTCATTTAAATAAATATAAAAAACTTTCACCTCATTCGAAAGCCTCAAACTGTACTATGACACTACAACATTTGCTCAGGACTTGTTTCAGCTCTTAAAAGTAAAGTGAAAACAAATTTTCCATGCCACGGATTCCACGAGACTAAAAATATACACACACTTTCGACACTGACAGCAGGGAGAAAAATAAAATTTTACCCAACAAAAGTTCTTCTGCAGCGAACTTTTCCATCCTATTTAACCCTATGAGTTATTTTGCTTGTGACAATGGAATTGGAGCCCAAGTTAAAGTGGGGCATAGTAATGACTCTACATAGGGTATACCGTGCCACCCTGCAACTTGAACATGGTAGGTATAGCGGGCTTATTGTAAGACAGTACAGCGTTGTAATTTATTAGCTTCTCAAATGGAAGGACCCACAACAAAAGATTAATGCAATAAATTTTCTCTTGTGAAACTTTGCAACAGTTTTTAAAAAAAAAAAAAAAGTTACGCAAAGAAGTAGATCAACAGTAAGAGAGGGAGATGGTTAGAAACAAAAAAATGCTTCATCATCCTTTCTTGTTGCTGTATAGATAGTAGCTGTGAGCTGATTAAAATTCAGCCGAAAGAGAAGACATATACAATTTTGATGGCCTGACGAGAGTGTTGGGGAACTTTCTAACTGCTTTCTTGCGAAACCTATAACTTTTTGATTTATTCTCGAAGCGTAAGGGTTGGCTCCATAAAAAGGGAGTTTTTTTTTCGCCCCGAGAAAAAATGTAAAATGCTTTCAGCTTTAACTAAAAAGGGATATTCCAGGAAGTAAACAAAATACTAAATAATTTCAAGGTGCGAAAAACGTCCTTTAGTTTTGAGCTCTTCTTAACCTCCTTTAATTGGAAAACTGACTTCCTTTCAATCACACAAGATGAAAAAAAAACTCATGTCCCTTCTTTTTCTGACACTTTTGGGTCATTTTTTTTCTTCATTCTTGGGGCATTTACCAACCACATGCTGCACTCACAATCATCATCCATCACAACATGTCTCGGTATGTCCTGTTCTCACAATTATTGTCAAACCAAGAAGTTTTCACCCCGAAGTCCTGGCAGATAATTGAAATTCCTCGTCCATGCAACGAGATTACCAAAAGCATTCATTTCAATTTGACAATTCGAGAAGTGACACGAATATAAGCCAGCAAAAAAAAAGTACTGAAATCACCACTCGTCTATGCTGTAGAAGGGCCCAGGTGGCGGTTATGCTCCTGCAGACTGAAGACCATTATCATCAACATTCTGTGCTTGCTTCCGTTCTGCTAGGAATATTTTTTCTTCTTTGGTGAGGCGTTGCTTTATGGACAGGCGTTGCCTGTCGTTTGGGCCCTCGTGCCTTTCTCTGGCATACATTCATGTTTCGAACATCTTCTTGGAAAATCCCAATTTGTGTGCCATAGGATGATGCGGGAAAAATAAGGAGAGCTCCGCTACTTCACCTATTTCAGATCTAGGATATCCAACTGTTCGAATGTGTGGCGCAGGTATAAGTTTCCCTTGTGCAGCACACTCTTCTTGTGAATGTCTTGTGTGTGCCAACTATATAATATGAGCTTGGTATTCAATGAAGACCTATTTTAGTTTAGTGTCCTTTTTTCATGCGAATGTATGTTAGATGTCTCTCAGCTAAAAGTTGTACTTTACTTCTTCCGCAGTGAAGTTTTGCTGCAACTTTTGCGAAAACTTCAAAAAGCAAAAATGATTGCATGTGTTGCATGACTGCAATTTAAGGATGGCAAAGCCAAGACATGTTGGGCTTCAAACTAATCGAGTTAGTATGCAGTGGCAGGTAGCTGATAACCTGGTTTTAGAATTCATAGGCAAATTGTCGTCTAAAGCTGGGTGTGAATATGGATTTTTACTTAAGTCCCTTAATTTGGAGCTTTCAAGTTGCCCACGGCTACTCTGTTCTTATTTAAGCCAGAAATCTTAGTCAAGGTAATTCTCTACTTCTCCGTACTCAGCTAACATCTAACTGAGGTAAGTTGTATCCTATTGGTATTACAACTCAGGTTGAGTAGCTCGAAGTGACACGCCTACTTCGCTTATTAGCATGAAAAATCAAAGTTGTCGTAGGACACTGAAATTGGGTATGCGATATCCTTTGGATTGTAACCCGCCCACTAGTTTTTTCATAATATCATTCTGAAATATTGTAATACTGTAATGTTTCCCTCAAGCAACCTTCGACACCTGACGACAAAAAATCGCACTGCAAACAACCGCAAGATTTTCGACCGCAAGCGTTGCCAGTAAAAAAAATCAAGCTTTCTGACTTCTGCCTTTAAAGAGTCGCAGCGCAGTTTAGAAAACGATCGTATAGAAAATTAAAGTGTCGTAGCCGCAATCGACCGTTGCCTGGCATACGACCATTTGCCGCACGATTTTTTGTAGGCGTATATTCATGGTCTGCATCACGCAGCAAATTTTTCCTGAAGAATGTGAAGCTTCCCTCGTTCTTCGATATGAAAGTACATACGTATTTTCGGTCACGAAACTATTGGAATATGATCGGTTTTCCCTTCAAAAAGCAGAGGTTCGTCCTTTTTGTTGTTTCGTGCAGCTTGTGAGCAGTTCAGAGGCTAGTTCTTCCCTTGCAACACATGATCGTTGTACATAGTTTCCTTCTACTGGTGTTCCAACCCACATTTGGAAAGTTGAAATGATATTTACCCTTCCCTATGCACGAGACAAAAACTGATGAGAGGTGTAGGCGGCTTTCCATTATGTGACACAATTTAGCCAGTCTACCTCGTTTTGTTGGCCTTTTTCAAGTCATGATGATTACAGGAAAGAGTCTTGGGACCAACAGTCTCTGTCCTTGCTTAGGCACAGATCTTTGATCGATATTTGTACTGTATCCCGATAAGGTTTGCAGCGACATTCTTAAGTTCTACTGTAGAGGGCGCAGGCACTACTGTCTCAGCGAATTTATGAAGCTATTTAACTAGTTGCTATAATCGGTCAGGGACTTTCTGAAGCTTTGCCCGGCTCTGCTTCACTTTGTTCAACAGTGTGTTTAGGATCTTAGTTTCGACAAATGCTTGTGGCAAAGCTAGCAGGTCCTTTTATTTGTTTATATGGCCAATGCAAAGTTTCAGACGAGTCTAATATTATAAGAATAAGTCTGGTTGTGCTCTCTTATGCGTTTTCTTAATGCATTGAGCTGGAGCTTGCCTTAACTTAAGGTCAATATACTTACTTACTTACTTTAAGTAGCGCTACAGTACGAGGTGGGTGGGTTGTCTTGGGTTTCTTACTTAGTTTCGTATGACACCTTAGTCATCTAAGCAGTGATTGTTGTGGTTGGGCAAGGACGATCGACAACGGCTAAACTAACCTGCATATGCACGAGCAAGTAATAAAAAATTAAACATTATGAGCCCTTTAAAATCTCGTTCGTATGTGATACAAATTGTTAAAAGCTTTTGGTATAGGCGACAAAATTTTTCCAGTAATTTTCAATCAGCAGGAAGCAAGCGTGAGACGCTCCACCAATTAAAGTGCTGCTTTAACCTTGTTTAAGGAAACGTCAGTTGCAGACTGCATGTACAGTGAAAAATCTAGATAAAAGGACGACTGTTCAACTACATTGGCTTGATTACATCGAGGATAACAAAGGATAACGGATGGATAACAAAGCTCAAAAGGGTTTTGGAATTCCAGCCCACAGGTTTAAAAAAAAGACCGAGATCACTGAGCTTCTCTGGCTTAAGGACCAAGCCGCCGTGGATGCTAGAACATGGAAACCAAACAAGGCAGAGTCCCTCCACGGGTCATAATCCGTGAGAGTGTATTCTTAAATCAGAGGAGCTTTTGGCAAGACATGGGTCCTATCTCCGAAAAGAGTCCTCTGGAACTATACGCCCATGGTAAGACCATTCCTCTCATATGCATCAGTTGTTTGGAACAGGCTTTCGCGGAAACGTGTTGCTGCCTCTTTTGCCAAACTCCAAAGAACGGCTTGTCTCGGCTGCACAGGGGCCTTCCCTAGTACGCCGGGCTCTGCTTGATGAACCTCCCCCCCCCCCCTTGATTAATTTATCATGGGGTATACGCTGAAAACCATCTTTCGCTTAAAGAGAGGTGGCTTTTGGTACCACACGCATTGGAATTTTGAAGAACTTTTTCGAGAACTTCGACCCTTGTTTTATGAACATGCCCTCTGACGCAGTAACCCCAAAAATTCTTTTGCGACAAAACTACCAAGTTGACTTTCCTCAGGTAATGGAATGAGACTCTTCCAGACCAGTCACACTCTGAGCCAGGGAAAGAATGCCATCGTATTTTCACGGATGGCTCCAAAACCGGACAGGGGTCTGGTGCTGGAGTCTTTGTGGAAAGCGAGAACATTAGACTCCACTACCCCTAAGGTAAATATGCGTCTGTCTTCCAAGCGGAGATTTTCACTATCCTAATGGCTATGCGCTATATTGGTACTAACAGGTGGAGGGCGAGAAGCATATGCGTTTGCAGTGACAGCCAAGCCGCTCTAAATGCGTTGCTCAACCCTCTTACCTCGTCCAAGATAGTGCTCGAACTCAAGTATTCGCTAGACTTAGTCGGAAGGCTAAATGCAGTGAATCTTGTTTGGGTTCCAGGTCACACTGGTATCCAGTGAAATGAGATCTCTGATGACCTTGCCAGACTAGGCTCAGAAGAGGTTTTTTCAGGACCCGAACCTGCTTTAGGTCTGCCTGTATCTGTTGTCACGTCTGCCATTGATACTTGGGTTGCTCGTGAGCACAGGGCTCGTTGGCGTGACCGCGATGGGTGCACACAGACTAAACGACTACGCCCGGATATCTGCAAGAGTCAGCGTCTTTTCTTCTATCTCTCAGGAGAATCGATTGCAGACTTCTGGTAGGCGTCCTTACGGGCCACTCGCTAAGCACTTGAATGTGCTAGGCTTGAGCGAAACCACCACCTGTCCTGCCTGTGGAGAGGACGACGATAAAGCGGAACATTTCCTATGTAGTTGTCTTGCCTTTGCTCGCATCAGCTGGCGGATCTTTGGAGCTGACGTGGTGAGTGCCGAACACCTAAGCTCTTCATCATTGAAGCTTCTTCTCGTTTTTCTTCGAAAGACGGGTAAATATTAAAGTAAAGTGTCCGCGTGGTAGTACAATGGACCAGTAGTTGTGTCTGAGTGCTCCATCGGATAGTAGCAACCTCCGACAAATAAAAAAAAAAGTATGCTTAAGCCAGAGTCAAGGATCACAGAGAATAGAAAGGTTCTGTGAAGAAGTCAGGGTTTCCCAAAGTGTCATAATCCCACTGTGTACAGTCCTAAGGGCGCTTCAAACAAAAGCTCCATTGTCTTAAACCACCAAAGTTCATTTTCATACACCCAGACTTTGAAAACATATGGTCCTGTGTAGGAGATCGAACCTACGACCACTTCAACATACGTATCACTTAACGTACTCAATGTGCTTACAAGTATCTACTTATTCGACAGTGTATACGAATGCTTCTCGTTCTCATCTCCTCATCATTAAATTGATTTGCTTATTGTATTTTCCCTCGTTTGTCATTTGTTTCAAAGTAATCACATTTCCGTTACATCCCTCATGATCCCCACATGAGAGGGTGCTTAAAGCTCAAAATAACATACTGTTGCCATTTTATTTAACAATAAAAAAACACCAACATCAAAATGTTATTATGTTCTACTTTATTAGATTTAAGTTCCTGCTTTAGTTATGATGAGGATTGAGTGACTATGGAGCGAGGTAGGTCGTTACCTGACTTATTCTTTCATCCCTTTGTAGTGCGGCTTATGTGTGGGTTTATGTGTTCAAGGTATGCGAAATTGCGAACGGACAAAAGGGGAGTGTAAAACTGAAATGAAATAAATGGTACAAGTGCTAGAAAGAAGAATGAGTTTATGGGTCACAAGGAAGAGTTTTATAGCGGCCAGTGACTTTTAATGGCAGACATTATGTACTTTTGGCCTCCTTATAGCCCGGGGACTATATGATGGCCTGTTTTATGTGTTTCACTAATACAACGAAATAATTGGCAGGTTTCGTTGCTTTTTGATTAAGATTTACTTGGGTAATTTTAAATTGTAAAATATAAAGATTTTATGTGAATTTTTGAAAATAGGATTTTTTTCCTGATAATAGAGGTTCGAATTCAGTGCTTTTTATGTGTGTGTGTGAGCAAACAGGATATCTACCAACAAATACTGCGTTCTAGAGGATGATATCGGATTAGTCGTAAAATCTAACAATGAAACTTTTGCATCATAAATTCACATTGAAAATGTGGATTTTTATTATGAACAGGATAAGCGATAATCATGGAGAAATCGTTATAATAAATGCCCCGGATGAAGCCTGGCGAATAAGTACCAAGCGATAAGGGTCAGTACATTCAGTGAAAAGGCTTAGATCTATAAACTTTACTTTCGATCAATAAAGTCTGTTAAGTTGTTTTCAAGTTTTTAGTGGTCCAATCGCGTTGTAGCTTCTGAAGGTTAAGTCGTAGAAAGACGTTTTGGTGTGCTTTTGCGAAAATAGAAAAAGTAAGCATACCAGGAGCATTTTTATACACACATAACGGTATTATTACCTACAGTTTGAAGTTTCATGGGAAGATGGATTAAATATTTTTTAGTACTTATTTGGAGAAGTTTTATAGGCCAAAAAGACGAAGCTTAGGTTCAGTAAATATTGAATTTTTACAAAAAACTTTAGTATTCTGCAAACATTGAAAAATTTTTGAAAAATGAAAAGTGTTTTCGAAGTTTTTCGAAGTGTCTGAGATCACATCTTTTGAAACACAGTGCACAAAGCCAATATTAAACTCTCGATATTAAACTGCCTTACTATCATTATCAGCATTATTGGACATTTGAGTGGGGTGGGGGGCTAAGGCCCCAATTTATTTGGCTTAATTCAACCTAAGACTAACTTATTACTAAATTAATAAGAATGAGTTTGAGGCTGTATGTGCTGCTTGACATAAAAAAGGATATGGTTTAAGTTGACCTTCCGCAGCATACGGGCGATAGGTTCATTGGAGCCATATGATGTACGGTGGGTGGGAATATAGAAAAAGCGTGGGTAACGTAAGTTACAAGTAGGCAAGATCGTCGCGACAAGTAGGCAAGATGAGTGGGTCATTTCAAGGGAGACCACGAAGAGCAAACCGAAGAAATCGACGTTGAACGTTCTCAGTTCTGGACACATGTACTTTATGATGGAGGGATCAGACTTGACTGGCGTGATTCAGTAGGGGACGAACCAAGGTAATGTAAAGGGATCTTATTACTTAGAGATCACAGAATTCCTTGTACCAATGTTTGACAAAGCCAAGTGATGACTTGGATTTAAAAATCATCTCATCAAAATGGAGTTGTGTTGAGGGAAGTTGAGTTCTCTGTCGAGTAGAGTTCCGAGGTCACGATGAAATTGAACAATGTACATATATAGGCTGACTTTTGGTGTCACTTTTGGTTGGTAGCACTTTTGGTGTCGGCCGCATAGAAAGAGAGAGAGAGAGAGAGAGAGAGAGAGGAGTGTTTTAAGACTCTTTCAGCGCAATTAATGGTCATAATGAAGAAAAGAGGCCGGATATGGCTACCTCGTGGAACCCCAGAGGAGGCCAAAAAAGAATCAGATAGGACAGATCTGAAGATCTGAACAGTAGAAACGGTTTTCCAGGTATGAAGAAATCCATTTTAATAGTATAGGCTCGAAACAGAGGGCAGACAATTTAAAAAGCATCAGAATATGAGAAATTTCACCAAATACTTTACTGAAGTCTGTTGCAATAACGTCCACTTCTTTGCCTGCCTTTAAAGCTGAGAGAGCGAAAGACACAAATTCGACGAGGTTGGTAGTAGTGGATCTACTTTTCAAAAAGCCATGTTGTTAAGGGGAGATAAGAGACTTGCACTGAATAGGTTTCGCATCGTATAAAATACTCTCAAATATCTTAGGTATGTGGGAAAGCTTAGCTGTAGGGCAATAATTTGTCACTTCGGTTTTTGAGCCCTTTTTATGAATCGGAGTGATGTAAGAGGATATCTAAATTTGTGGAAATTCTACTTGAGTAAGAAAAAGACGAAAGAGGTAGGCGAGAGGGACGTTATTAAAGGAGTCTTATAGCCCCTAAGTTTTGACATCAACGCACTGTATGCCAAAAGGACTAATGTGAGCTTCGTTGATGAGATACTTAATGTACATGCCTGCTCTCTACATATTTTGAGAGAAGGCCATACTTAAACTGCGCCTGGCCAGTCTAAGAAGGGTCGGTCGTTTTTAAAATTGGCTTCTCAATTTGAGTGCTGACATTGTCAGCGATCTCGAAGGCACTTTATTCTAAAGTGGCCCATACACTTGACATGAGTGCACTTTCGTCTTTGTGTGTGGCCCTTTGTGTGCACAGATTCGAAGGTGTCAGCTTAATCTAGCTATTTTGAATTTTTGTGTCATGTCACCAAACGTCTGCGGCAGCTACGCGTACACACGTATCTATAATTTTCAGTCGCATTGAGTTTGTGGCGACAGGGATTGTTTATGTCAGTTTACTGTGTGTGGCACTTGCGTCATGTGTATGTGCACTTTAAGCTCCTTTATCTGGCCCTGTCAAAGTACTCCTGCTACAATCTACAGACATCTCCCTCTGTTGAGTAGTCAAAGCTTTACTCACCAACATTGTTCTTTTCCGCACTTTTTTTGTCTTCTTTGGCGTAGGCCATTAATCTGCAAAGTTAGTTCGCAGGGTTTCTTAATAACTTGACAACATCAATAGCAGGCCCATATTACAATGAATAGATCATTATTTTATAAGGCCCAGAAACAATAAATGCCGGATAAAACATGCATGGCTCAATGAGCATTAAAACAACTTTGCAAAAACCAGCTTAATGACGAATATAGATTTTCAGTTCAATGCAGCTTTTCTGACATTAATGGCAAGCATCTTTTCTGGTACCTGTAAAGCAAGCTCTTAAAAATAAATTTTTTAGAGCCTCTTAAACATAAACTTCTGTCTTTCAAAGTACTAAATATTTAGGTGGCGACCTAAGAGCATAATTACATCGAAAGTTTTATGTACACTTTCGATGTAAGCTACACCTTATATTTCCCGGCAACCTTTAAGGGCTCAAATCCAGCAAAGTAGCGATCTTAAATAAATTAGGCCTGTTGCATGGCCCTAACCGGAAACGTAAACAAACACTCTCACTTGGCATCCGTCACTCGATTTTGCCACAAGACTATCGATTTCAAAAACGAAACGTTTCTTGTAACCCATTGGCATGGCTTTTCGCTCAGCGCTTTGGGGATGGTGGGAAGCTAACATCACGAATGCCGCAGCCAAACTTGCCAAACGCAAAAAATTGTTTATCTCGACCACGTTCTCGACGAAGGACCCGTTGAACTCCGAGGACTTATGGTTTCCTTAAAGTCTACCAACATTTACGTTCTGCCAAAGCTATATACCGAAGCTCATTAGCATACACATACACTCGTATACATATCGTGTGTTCAAAGCCCAGCTCAAGAATTTATGTAGAAATTTGCGTGCAGCACGCATATTTATCAATAAGGATATGTTGGGGGCCCACAGCCGCCTCTGGGTGTATCGTCATAAGGCTTTGGTGCGGCGCGTTATGTCTCTCAATGAAACCCCTAAGTCCTTGAATGGCACAATAATGACGACAAACGAAGGTATACTGCAGTGTGTAGCAGTGGGAGGGTCAACCACAATGTGGAACATATGCGTATGTATGAACCATGGCTATTTCTGGCACTTAAGGACCTCACTTCCCAAGTCAGATATGACTTTTGGGTTATAAGTGTGCTGGCTGGACGTGTTATGTAAATGTCGGAGCAAAAGAGAAACGTTTGTTGGCACAGAGAAGCTATGCCATACTAACTAGGCTCGATGTAAATGTGCCTAAGGGGACTATAAAGAATTGGCACACGCAGGTTCCTTTTATCGATTCACGGCGAGCTTTGAGGAATATAATGTATTTGATTTATTTTTATTTTGCTGTCTTTGTCCTTTGGGTTGTTAATATTAATTCGATGTGAAGATATGCGGCATAATCAGGTGGTCTGCGATGAGTCTCATCGAAAGGAAATAAAATTAGGAATTAATGTTGGGACAGAAGTGGATCAAATAACATCCAGTTACTTTAGATGAAAAACGTGCGTATAGAGATATTACTTATCAGATTTCAACAACTTTATTTTTTATCCTTTAGTTAACACGCACATATTTGCACAGCCATTGGTTCTGCCATTCAGGTGTCAAAACTAGACAAACACTGCCGATGACAGTCGGTATTAAATTGTTCACAACTCATTCAAATCAATGTCAAAATCGACAGCTCAACTGACATTTCGTTTATAAACATGCGTATTATGTCCACTAGTATAGATTTTGCAGATACTCGTATATGTATAAGTTTTACACATATATACGCATAAATAATCAAGTTTACCTCGCAATTCTCGGAATCTAGACCAGATAAAACTTATAATTACTTTCGATACTTATTTGGGGTGACACCGCCTCGAGGGTCAAGCATTACCATAAAATCGTTTACGTAATTGCCATCGTTAACATGTCCTTTTGTAACCACAAACGGTCAGCACGTTCGAATATAGATACCTGTGTGTATGTGTATCGGAGGCTCGGTTATCGGATAGCAATTAACAATCAATAATGATAAAGAAGGACAAACGATAATTAACAATTGGATGGGCTGTGAAAAGTATCAGTTATAAAGCGAACTGGGGAGAAGATTAAAAGGTTCGATTTTTTGTAATTTTTTTCGTGAAAACAGCACAACAAGCACATAAAATTTAAAGTTGTAAGGATCACGACTAATTGTAATCTTATAGATTGAATAATAAAAATTCGTTTTTTTAAAAGTTTTTATGACCGAAATTGCCAAGTATTGTACTTGACAGCTGTCAAAATGATCAAACACGCTGAATTCTGTGCATGACAGTTATTATCGACATCTAAAACTAATGGCCTTTTCGGTTGGTCGTTCGGGAGCGTCCGGGAGACTTCTGGGCTCTCCTGAAACTGGTTTCTTGGACTCGTTTGACAGTTCCTCTTCTGGATAGAACAGAAATTTGCTTCTGGTTTTAATCCAGAATCAAAACCAGAAGCCAGCACACAATCATACATATGTCAATGTCAAGTTGGATAAATGTCATTTGTCCCCTGTCATTTGATTTGTGCCAACAGATGTTTTATGGCCTTTTCGGTTGCCGATCCCGCATCAGGGCGTTCTTCTCCCGGATTGGGCCTGTTCAGAGAGAAGCCAATGCCAACAGATGTTTTATGGCCTTTTCGGATGGCGATCCCGAATCAGGGCGTTCTTCTCCCATATTGGGGCTGTTCGGAGACAAAAGGCCATAAAACATCTGTTGGCTCATCTTTTACCTTTGCAATTCTACGTAAAGGCATGGAATTTTCTAGAGCTAGGTTTTATGTTTCTATGCAAAGCATTTTACCTGACCTTCTAGCTGCACTGTGCTTGCGTTACCTACCTGATCTTTTTATCCTTTTTCGTCTTACTCCCTCTTTTTTCTGCTCGCGAAATAGTCGCATACATAATGTTGTCGCATAAGCCCTAATTCGCGAGCTTATTTAAAGTAAAAAGCCGATTACCACGCAATGCAATGCACACATTTTCGACACACAGGAGAGGGCTTATCCCAAAATCTATCAAAACCTTAGCAAAAAAAGTATCGGGCATTGAAACAGGGTCGCTTTCAATAAGAATGTACAAGAAGCGTTTACGATTTCGATATTCTAAGCAATCAGATCGTCAGTAGCCAGTTGGCCCCAAAAATTGTGTATACTGTCATCATTCTGTCTGAATAATTTTTTCATGATTCGAAATATTCATAATTCTTACAGTTTGTGTATAAAAGACATTGCAACAGAAAACCAAACGAATCTTTTTGTTGACCTCTATTTGTCTGACTCTTATAGCGTTTTTCATTGAACGAAAGATTTGCTCTTTCTGTCAAAAGTTTTGATCTTTTTCGATTTTGCATGTTTCATTGAAAATAAAAGACCAATTTTAGATCAATTTTCAACACGAAAGATGCGATTTCCCGATTTTGGGAAATTTGATCTGAACTCACTTACACATGCAAACATTTCTAATGTCAAACGCCAAATCGAAGCAATTTTATTTGTTTCGAATTAATGTGCGGACATGTTTTTTGGTTGCCAGCCCGTGTGTGTGATTTATTTTGTCGCCAAACAGGGAAACATGTTTTATTGATACGAGCAGTTCTCGATTTTGAGAGTAATTCTTTCAAGTTTCAATAAAAAACGCTATTAGTTGTCAAGTTAAGGTAAACCCAACTTTGTTATCCTTAACAGTTCGAAATGAATCCAGTTTAGGTTTTGTGCAATAATGCATTCGATACCTTTACGAGCATCTATAGAAATAATATGCCGAAAATGACAGCAAGAAACGGATGATACTTTGACATTTTACGTCCACTGACTGACAGCAATATTGAGACTTGGGGTCCTCTTTACATAGGAATTGTTGTTGATGTTTAAAATTATATAAGTAGCTTTAAGATCCTTGTTAAGACGAAAGTGTTCACGTTGAAGAAAAGATAATGTATCCATGGAAAAACCGCTTGTCAATGAAAACCCATCTGATGACATACTAAAATGGAGGTCAATATTGTAAAGTTTATCGTTATGTAGACCCACTCGAAGGCAGCCTACTAGATGTCGCCACTCAGACTTTAATTTGACAGTTCATTGTAATTTATAAGATCATAAAACGAATTTGGCCTAAAAAAAAACTTTATTTGCTCGGAAATAAAAAAAAAACGCAATGACCCAACATACATAAAAACTATCCCTTTCAATTCAAGATTTGAAGACTCTCAAAGCAAACAAAACATAGTGTCGTCTAAGTCAGCTGTCTCTATTCAAAGTCAATTTTCAATGGCAATCAAATTTTCGAATTCTAGCATAAAATCGAATTGAATCTTGATGCTAACCTTTCTCTTAAAAAAAAAAAAAACAGACTAAAAGTCAAACGACAATGTGTGAACTTTTAACACCCAATCTAGGGGTGGAACACTCAAGAATCGTTTGACACTTGGTTGTATTTGCCACAAGCGGGGGATGGTCTGGCTATATAAACTGCCACTTTATACATGTGTGCACTTTGTCGCCCGCATACACTCGTTTCAAAATTTCTTTGCGGTTGCACCCAATGTGCATGTCACACGGAATTGTTTTATATTTTTATTGTTATTCCATTTGACAAAATTGATTTCCCAACACCACCTGTCCCTGCAACCGGGGTGGGAGAGTAATTTAAAAATCGATATTGCATTCAATTCACATAGAATATAAATCGAATTTGATGTTCAGGTTCGGAGTGCGTTTTTTTCTTCTGTTTTTGGCGTAGAATTAAATTGGAATGATGTTTTAATTGCTATTTTTGGATTGAATACGGGTTTGGTATTTAACCACTTCCAGGGGGATATGTCATCTGCAGATATGTTCTAAAAAAGTGATGGTAAACCTCTAGATGTCAATAATGCAGGTGTGCAAATGTCAGAAGCGTATTTTGCTAAGAATTAGTGCAAATTGACATTTGTGTATAGGTACGAACAATTTTGTTGTCTATTTTTGAAAATATTGTTGAGAGAATGAAATCGTATACACCAATTCCATCTTGACACAATTTCACCTTAATTGACACTTGCTTTCCATTTCTTTGGTTAAAGCAGGGTATAGCAACTAATTGCTCAGTAGAATGGAAACGAAAGATGTGACATCAGCAGCAGATGTGGATCGACTGTCAGACTTGGGATAAATTGAGTTGCATGAATTCAAGGAATGTGATTTGTTGTTTTTTTATTTTCGGGTCATCACCCGAGGGAACTGTCGTAAGAGTATTTTACTGATACAATCTCAACACTTTAAAGGAATTTAGGGGTAACTATTGCCCATTGGATGCCTTGGGTATCCTGGCAAGTTCATTTGACAGTGCATCTTGTGCAAGACTTAAAGGAATCCCTGCGGGTTTGAAATTTATTCGATCGATAGATAAAATGTAGGCGAAATTGAAATGGAAATTTGAAAACTTTCCGCAGGCTATGCTAATAACGTTTCTGACATTTCTGACTTAATTATGTTAAAGTAAGTGGGGAATTTTAGAGGACTTGAATGTCTTTGGTTAGGGTTTAATGAATTTTCGATAGTTGATGTCATCATAAGTTTTTGTCGTGTTGAGGTTTGAAGTAGGTAAAATGTGCATGATTTGTCAGCCGTGGGGTGCCGTGGCGTAGTGGTTAGTGTGTGTGCATACTACGCCGGAGGCCTGGGTTCGAATCCTGCCATCGTCACCTAAAAAAAAAAAAGACTTGTTCTTTTTCACGGTCCTCACCTCCGCGAGGGTCTGACAAGCCCTCCGAGAGTATCATTTGTCTTGAGAAACTTCTCAAAGTGCCGTTCGGATTCGGCAAAAATTGTAGGTCCCTTTGTATGTAAAAGAAATCAACACACCAGCATACATTGTTGAGAAGTTGGCCCTGGTTCAGCTCGAGCTGTTGCGCCACTTAATTTATTTATTTATTTATTTGTCAGCCTTGCGGGTGTTTCAAGTCTTTGGCTCGAAACTATTCTTTAATATCGGCCCACTGTCATTTGAAATCTAAATTTCCATTTCTGAATGGTTATCTTCCTACAAAGGCATGAAGTTCTGGGAAAAAAATCTATCACAAGATTAACATTCTTACATAATTCCATTCTTATATAAGTTCATGCAACCATATATGTACATGTCGTGAACAGAACTAGCGAGTCGTAGGTGGGGCTGTGACAATATGCAACACTTTGTCGGCAGGCTGTATTTATATGTCAGACGCAAAATATAGACGGGTACATAAGTTTCTAGCATCGCATTGTTTTAACAGGTAAAATACATACAACGAAAGAAAGCTCATTTGGGAAAATAGGTGGTCATCCTTAGTGCATTTAACTGAAGGACAGGAGATCTTTAAAGACAAAATTGATCGTCAATGCTGATCCTTTTCCTACGCAATTTTACAACAATAAAAAAGAACAGAAAAAATTAAGAGGCGTAAATAGTTTGACAACGATCTGACAACGTTCTGCATTCTTTCATGGGTCAAGATTCACAACAAGCGGGGAAGAGCGAACGAGAGCGTCGGGCGACTTGTCAAATAGCTTTTAATCTATAGGTTCGTTCGATGGAACTAATCCCTGCACTCGCACTTTTCAGTGCGATCAGATGATTGTCAAAAATTAGACGGAACCTTGAAAATTGCAACGTTCGTTCAACGCAAAAGTGCCCGCCGGATCCTGTCATTCGCATTTGACATTTGTTAAAAATTATTTAGGCAAAACATTCAGGCGCCAGTCGCAAAATCCAACAATGGTGATTTTTCCAAAATGCAAAAATGCCACTAAAATGAGAGAATTGTGTACAAAATCAAAAAAAAAACTTGTATTTGTCTTTAAAGAAACTGATTATCCACTGCACAGCTGTCAGGGCACTTTAGTGTTGTAATAGTGCGCCACAGTTTTTGAAGAGGAACAGCTGTCAAACGCGTGCCAAGAAAACGGTTTCAGGAGTGTTCAGAATGCTCCCGGACGCTTCCGCACGACCAACCGATAAGGCCATTAGATACTAGACGTATGGAATATGTATATTATGATGGCACACAAAGCCTTAGAAGGAAAAAGTCAAGGGATGATGCCCAAAAAAATATACAATATCTCGTTCGTATTCCATTTTTGCAAATCTGTCAACCGTATAGCGCTGTAAAAGTTAAAAGTTGGAAAACTCTTACTAACACCACAGCCACGCGATACCGCCACACATTGTGTGCGCAATATACTGAATGCGTGTGTCAACTTTTGACAGCTTTTGCTACCGCTACAGCTACGCCATGGTGGTCCTTTATAGCCATAACAAACGTCTTTTCCAGTCTCACGTTGACGCTTCCGTTTGATGCTGACGCGCTAATTATAAGCGCTGAAAGATTTTCGTCAAAAAAACCATATCAGTTTCCGAATGCAAAATTACTAAAACCTTTTTGACACAAAGGACTGAAACAGAAATAGCAAAGCTGAACCAGAATTGTTCATCTGCTGTAATATAGGCTTCTGTTTCTGGTACCGTTGGCGGTGATAAGAACAAATGGTTTCCTGTAACTGAGACAGAATGAAACAACAAAACATATCAAACATTGAGTTTGTTTCAGTTGTCAATGTTTCACATTCTGTTTTGCAAAACAGAAACAGAAAAAGAGTCACACTGAATGACACAGAAATCAACAGAATCCCACATTAAATACTGAAACATTAATTCTGTTGAAATTGCTTAGGCAATACAATGATACATAAGCACAACTGAAGCTGTGGTTGTTGCTAATGGGCCGGATTCTGTGATTCTGCTAAAGCTCTTATCGCTGATGTACTCATGTATTCCATTAGCCACAGAAACACTAGCAGAAATTCAGTTAAACTGCTACAGACCAGATTCTGTTTCCAAAGAATATCTGCTTTGTTGCAGTTGCTTAAGAACTTAGGCCATGCATTAATAAGATTCTGTTGCAGTCGTCTATGTACTTTTTCATTCATCAGCAACCGGAACACTGAGCCGGTTGAGCCTGATTCTGTTTCATCAAAAATTAAAAAAAAGAATCAAATAACCCAGGAATGTGTTATTTGACTAACTTCATCCAAGCTTGATGAAAAAAAAACCAAAAAAATTGACCCTAAATTACAGTGCCAACTTTTTAATGCAAAAACGACTTCAAAATCATAAGGTGCGCAATAAATTTAGTAATTTCCATTGGCTTTTTAATAAATTCACCATTCTTTTTCCTTGTGTAAATGGCCGTAATAAATCTTCCTTCCTGTAGTAGACAGTGCTCCAATTAAGGGACTTGTGTTTTACCCTTCCGAAATAAGGTCAACAAAAAACAGAGATTTTAATTAAAATTGCTTGCGTTCAAATCACGTCCAAGACAATAGGTAGCTAGAGAGCTGTTTGGGGGGAGATTTATCACTTAACTAATGGAACACTTTTTAGTCAGCTAAGAATTTACTTGAATCTGACATTTTATTAGCTTTTAAGAAGTCGCACGACGATCGATTTGTCTTTAGTATCTTTTTGGTTTGTAAACTCTTTTCTTTTGTTAGAATTAAAGACCATTTGGCTTGATTTTATTGAAGTTAATGTAGAATATTGATTTGAAGTGACACTTTTGATTATTTTGGACACTAATCCGCGATTAAGGCTTTCCTTCCTGAATTTTGACATTAACCACATAAATTCAAATCGCTTAACGAAGAATTCTTTACACATAAATTCATACATCAAACCGTACGTTTCTGTTGTGTTTGACGAAAAAATCAAACAAACCTTTTACTGACAGCTGAATGTCATCGACTCCGCTGTGTTTATTATATTGTTTATTATCTAATGGCCTTTGCGGTTGGTCGTTGTTGCAGTTGCTTAAGAACTTAGGCCATGCATTAGGAAGATTCTGTTGCAGTCGCCTTTTTCATTCACCAGCAACCAAAACGCTTTTGTTTTCTTAGACTCGTTTGACAGTTCCTCTTCTGAATT
Organism: Neoascia interrupta; assembly: GCA_947623515.1. NCBI lineage: Eukaryota > Metazoa > Arthropoda > Insecta > Diptera > Syrphidae > Neoascia > Neoascia interrupta. The sequence continues at coordinate 18,709,202 of OX392462.1, read as the reverse complement.
GAAGAGTAATTTGTGTTCTGGTTTTGAATCCAGAATCAAAACCAGAAGCACTCACACAATCATACAACACATGTGTCACGCTGGATAAATGTCATTTTTCCCTTTGTAGAATAGCTTTGGCTCCACAAATACAACGCTAGACAAACTTCAAACAAAAGAAAAACGTGTTTTGCTGTTCGGATGTACAGCCCAAGTCCGGGAGAAGAACGCCCTGATCTGGGATCGCCAGCCAAAAAGGCCATAATTGGACTGGATGGTTTTGTCAAAAATTAAATCTATTTAATCTTCTTTTTGCGGTGGAAACAGTTTTGGATTAATTTTTAATCTTCCTGTTCCTATATTCCAAATCACTCTATTAGTCTCACTTTTGTTGTGGATAAGTAGTTAGTCGTTACACTATTGACTGGGATTATAAAAAACGAATGGTTTTCAAAAGTGTGCCTTGCAGGTCCTTGCCATTTTTGTTCAATGCCGCTTTAGAGCGTCAAAATATTTTAGTAACACATTCACATTGAAAACTAACATTCGCATTGGCATGCAATGACTGCTAGATATATCAGCCTGCATTTGTGCACATAGCTAAAATGGGTCGGCTGAAATCTCCTCAACCAGTGCATGCCTTTGTGTGCTGCAAAAGCGTATCAATTTAGAATTATTTCGTTTAACGTTTAACCTCAAGTCGTATGTTTGTCTTCTTCAAGTCGACGTAAAACTGTGCTTTGTATTTATGTTTTTTTACTAAAATCCGTCAGCGAAAAGTGCTTCTTACATTAAATTTCCAAGATATCGGATCCTTTTGCCATACCACAAAAAGTACTCCCAGGCATCTAAGGCACTCCAACATTTCCATTCATGTGTCGATCCACTGGGGCGTATACGCAACATTTTTTTCTCCCACAAATTCTCAAGAAAAATTCAATGCCCGTACTCTAACACCGAAACGGAACAATACACACAACACCCGGAAGCGTTCAGTATTTGAAGCTCTCCAACTACCTCCGTTGAGGATTTTCAAGAAAAAATTCACATCCTGCATCCTTCTTGAAAGTTGACTGGTTTAAAACGATGCATTCGTGGCGTAACGCTCATCGGAAGCTTGAAAATAATTCATGGCAACACTTCCTGTCCTGCCATCGTGAAAACAGGTATCTGTGACATGCATGCGTTTTCGTAAATATGTCTGACACTGACACACAGTCGTATCTGAGATAGTGTCGCAGAGACGCTGTGTATACGAATAATTCAGGAGAAAATCCTTCTTAGGAGCCTGCGACTCATTCGAAATGCAGAATGTAATCGGCTTCTGCCGTTGGCACACAATTTCAAACCGACACAAAACTATGCGCACGAATCGAATAGAATTTGAGACTGTCTCGGGTGCAAGTGGTAATCCGACCATTCGTCTGCATCATTATCGTTTTCATTACCGACCTCTAACAGGATGCGGAGGCTTAAGAATATTTCTCCTTCTCGCGCCAAACACAGCAACACTTTACGACACCTGAGATCTCGTTTCCGCATAAGGATTGCGTAAACCCATGAAGGGACTTGAATCAAGTGAAAAGAAAAAAAAAAACAGAACACAAAAACTTTGCGGAAATACGTTCTGGGAAGCGTATCTTCTTTTTGCTTCCGCAGTGCCCCACAAAGCAATATCATTTAGTAAAGTTATTTTAAATGACTGTTGGAGCGGGTCCTTTGTCACGGAGAATAACTGCCGCGGCTTGTGGGACATAACGAGCAGCACGAAGGATATGCTACCCTTGAAGAGCTCACGAAAGCATTTTTTTTTTTTTTGTTTTCCGTGGATCTGAATACCTCTAATGGAACACACAAAAAATAAGTGGTTGGAAAAAAGATTGCATAGGATCCTTAATGGAGTCATAACGATTCCTTTTTGCATTGTTTCACGTCAGCTTGCAGGATGGAATTTTTAAGAGCTTTAATTTAATTTTATTCTATCGCCTCTTTTAGAGGCTTCCGAGCACTTTGCATTAGGCGCCTTTGTTAGTTTCTCTCTGGTCGTCAAATGATCAATTCCAATTGACGTCACACAAAGTGACTCCCCTTCGAAGTGTCACTCACAAAAGTTGTCCTCAATTCGTTATGGAGTCTATGTACCCAAGACTATACTTAATGAGCTACACAATTCATTTGGTTAAAATTTACTGTCGCAATTTCACGAAACTCAATTTAACATGAAATGACAGGTTGGGGGGGGGGGTGGCAGCAACAAGAGTCCTTGACCGCTTCATTTCGTCTCAGCAGTGACATTCGTAGATTTCTATGCCTTTTGTGTTCTGATATTTCAATTCATATTCCATTCACGTAAACTTTACAAGAACGGGGGAAAAAAAAAACTGAATAAACGAGAAACTCTGTCAAGCTTAATCCTAGGGAAGCCTCTGCCGGTGCCTGTAGCGTGCCAGTATCTAGCTATATCAATTCCTTGAGAGAAAAACTACCCACGAAGGGATATTTGCTTGGTTCTTTGTTGTTTTAGTTTTCTTTTAGCAATCATCCCCCTGGGCGAACAATTAGATTTTTATTAGGAAAAAATAAAATATTTTTCATCAGCGATTTAGTCCTGGAAATCGTTAATTCATCAGAATTTTTAATAGGCCCATAGAGGGGACGCAAACGGCACGAAAAGCGTAAATTCCAATCAACTAGAAATATTGGCCAATAGCCAGAGGGTCTAGTTCCAATAATTCTGGCACTTGGCAACGTGGCCAACGTCGACAAGGATTCCATAGGCTTTGCTCGGGTATTGTTAAATTAGCTTCAACCAAGTGTAAACTCGTGTTCGGTGGCAAGGAGAAGCATGTTTTTTTTTTCTGTACGCTGTGTATCTGATTGTGAAATTAAATTTTCAAGGCTGTTACACACAAGAACGCGCAGTAAAAAGGATATCGGTGCGGTGCCGCGGCGGTGGCGGCCTGGTTTGGGGGTGGTGCTGTTTTGTGTATGAAATTAATTTTGTAATGGAATGACGGTCGGTGCGGAGTTGAAAGGATGATGATCGATTGATGCGACGTTTTTACAATAGACTGGTGATACATTAAAAATTAAAAGTAAATTAGGTAGAAAATTAGGTACTAAATGTGAGGCGGCTTGGGGTGCTTTTTTGCGTCTGGTGGAGGCCTGAGTTTCCGTTTTGTGGAATTGTTTTTTGGGTTCCATTAGGGGGTGTAAAAGGTTAAGTAAACTTGGCAAAACAAAGTGTTTCTATTGTGGCGGTAGGAAATTGTTATTTATGGACTCTTTAGGCAGTCTTATCTTTTTACGGGTGCGGAAATGCAGCAATGAAAACGAAAAAAAGGAATTTTCATAAATGGGAAAGGTTTGATCGTTGGAATTAAATTTTCGCGCTAGATTTTCTGTTAAGATTAAGGCTAAATGCGTATTGGACAGTTTAATAACAACAGTTCTTCTTTGCCATCACACTTTACTATACCTATGAGAAAGGTGTCTAGCATCGTGAGCACCCGTGACTCGATACCACGGTCCAATGTTTGTGATGTGAGCATCCGTAAAGGACTTGAACTCCTCGCCCCTTTGCTGTAGATATCACTATTGAAAAATATATTCTCCCGAGTGTTTAACGGATAATAATGAAGACATTTGTAAGAACGTATTTTTTTTTTTTTTTTTTCGTGGGTAGGAAAAACCTTCATAGGCACTACGAGGACCGGCCGCGCGTGCTCATAGTAGTGTGAGATTCTTACTCACTAAAAAACCTCCCATTTTCCGTCAGACTACGACTAAGTTTCCTTAACAAGTAGTTCAAGCTTCTGTAGTAATCGCGTGTGACAGGCTGCCTTCCAACGAAGGCACCTACAATACCGTCAATTTATGCGGTCTCATCTTATGCTGCTAGATCTAACGGTCTCATTCGTTGTAGTCGGCGCGTAAGATTTGTCTGATCCAAAGTTCGGATAATTTCATTGTTGCAGTGTCCGCGAAGACGAGTACTAAGTTTGCGAGCAAAGTTTGTTACCTCGTCAGACACGGTTGCGATTCCTAGATCTCGGTGTAGATCGCTATTTCTTATATACCATGGAGCATTAACGATTGCTCTGAGTGTCTTATTTTGAAAAGTTTCTAAAATAGATATATTGCTTGGTTTAGTACAACCCCAGAGTTGTATACCGTACGTCCAAGATGGTTTTAGCACTTGCTTATACAAAAGCAGTTTGTTATATATGCTTAGTTTCGAAAATCTTCCGATAAGCCAATTCATTTCTCTTAACTTGATTTCGAGCTCGTCGCGTTTCTTTTTAACGTGCGGCTTCCATTTAAGTTTTGCGTCTAGAGTCATTCCTAGATATTTCGCTTCATTTGAGTACGGGATTTGTACCGAGTTAATGAATAAAGGTTTGTTGTTTATCTTTTTATAAGTAAAGTTAACATGCGTTGACTTAGTCTCGTTAAGGACAACTCGCCAGCTCTTCGTCCAGTCGCATATTTTGTCTAAAGCGCGCTGGAGTTTCCCTGTTGATAATTCAACTGTCGTATCAATAGCGAGAATAGCAGTGTCGTCTGCGAACGTAGCTAAAATTGTTCCCTCATCGTGGGGTATGTCTCTTGTATAGAGCAAAAATAATATTGGGCCGAGAACGCCTCCTTGCGGGACACCGGCATTTATCTCTTTGAATTCCGAGTACTCATTTTCGTACCTTACGCGAAAGATTCTGTCTTTAAGGTAAGACTCTAAGATTCTATAGAGTTTTTCTGGTAAGCAAAGCCTTAATTTGTACTTCAGGCCTTCGTGCCATACCTTGTCGAAGGCTTGCGATACGTCGAGAAAAGCGCTAGTACATATCTTTTTCGCTTCCAGAGCTTTTTCGATTTCGTTTGTTATACGATAAACCTGGTCGATTGTTGAATGTTTTTTTCTAAATCCGAATTGGTGATCCGGAATCAATCGTCTTTCTTCAATGATTGGTTGCAACCTTTTAAGCAATAGTTTCTCGAACACCTTAGCTATTATCGGCAGTAGCGAAATAGGTCTGTAAGACTTTTTGTCGTTCGGACATTTTCCTGGTTTCGGAACCATTATGACCTCGGCCACTTTCCATTGCCTTGGAACGTATAAAACTCTCATGGAAGCGTTAATGATATAGAGTAGCTTGACCAAAGCTTTTTTCGGTAGTTCCTTTAGAATTTCGCTAGTAATTAAGTCGTAGCCAGGGGCTTTGTTGTTTTTCAGATTATTTATCGTTTGACGAAGCTCAGCCAATGACACGGTTTTTATTCTATAATTATCTTGTACCGCATAAGGATTGAGCTCCTCGACCAACGGTTCCCCGTCAAACGGTTTAAATGTTTCTTCTAGGTAATCTGCAAATAAATCCGCTTTTTCTTTGTCTTCTCTTGCCCATTGGCCGTTGGCTTTTCTTAATGGCGCAGAGTGTGCTATAGGCTTCTTAACGGACTTAACTGCTTTCCAAAGAGAGTAGTTCGAACCTTTATTGGCAGTCAAACTTTCGAGGTAAGCAGTAGTCTCGCGACTTTTAAAATCTTGAAGTTCGTGCTTTAGTTTGTTAGAAAGGTGGTTCAAGATTGTCTTATCCGGGGGTGCTCGCGAACGTTGCCATCTCTTGCGCGCTCTCCTCTTTTCGCATATTAGCTCTTCTATTTCTCGCGGATATATTGTTCCGCTGTTCGATAATTCGGACCTCCGAAAAGAAGTGTTATTCCACGCAGCGCTCTGAATAACTCTCACGAGTTTATCTAATTCTTCTTCTATTTCAAGTGGCGTTTTGAGCGGTACATTTAAGGCTATGTTTTCTTTGCAGTATTTTCTAAAGCCGTCCCAGTCGGTGTTGTTGTTAGTTAATCTAGGCGCTCTATTCTTTTTCGCTAGGCTTCCGCCGATTTTCAAAAGAACTGCCGAGTGATCTGAACAGAGATCAAAGCGTTCTTCTACGTTCGTAAGGTAACGAGGTACCCCCTTGGCGATAAAGAAGTCGACGAGATCAGGTATTTTATTTCTGTCGGTTGGCCAATATGTTGGCTTTCCCGTCGATAAGAAGATCACGCCGCGTTTTGTACTTGCTTTAAAGAGGGCTCTGCCTCTTGTTGAATTGCACCGTGAGCCCCAAAAAGTATTTTTCGCGTTAAAGTCCCCGCCGATGATAAAGTTTGACCCAAGTGAATCAAAGAGCAGAGCAAGATTTTCATCTGCCAGCCGATACTGCGGAGGAAAATAGCTCGTCGCGATGTTGTAATTTATGTGACTTAATTTTACTGAGACTGAGGTTATTTGCATAGAGTCAAGTTCTATTTCTTCGTTTTTGGAGTGCTTTATGCAGTCTTTAATGTAGAGAGAGGATCCACCTCTCGAATTTTCTGAAGGATGATGCGCGTGATAGTCAATGTAACCTTTTATTTTGCGTTCTGAACCCTTTTTAAAGTGGGTTTCCGAAATCAGGCATATGTCTACATTATTCTTCCGTAGGAATACTTCTAGTTCGTCAATTTTTTGCAAAAGGCCGTTTGCATTCCATGTAATTATTTTGATTGACTTTCCCATATTCATGATTTTTTATTAAATGTTTTTCGAGGTTTAAACTCGAGCTCGCTCAATTTGTTGAATATAACTTGATTAAGTTTCGCCTGTTGCTCAAACTTTTCTAAAATCATGCCTAGAATTTGAGAGACCGAATCTGATGCGGCCGATTGTGGCTTACTTTCACGTGATGCGACTTGAGCGTACGATCTTGGACCAACAAGTGTGGATTCTCCCTTTTGACTCCGGTGGGAACTAGGACCAGCGACGTTTTCTTGCGCTATTTGAATTTTGCCTTTAATCAAACCCTTATCCCTAGTCGACTTAGGGGTTTTTGGCTTATCTACTTTAGGAGGTTTTAGGCTTGGGCCCTTATTTTCAGTATTTTTCTTCGGAGCTTCATGTCGTTTTTGCAACTCAATGGCAATTTCGCAACCTCGGTAGCTCGCTGGGTGACTTCCCCTGCAATTGGCACAAACCGCGGGGGCCTGACTGCTGACATTGCAATCCGTCGAGAGATGTTCGCCGGCGCATTTTACGCATCTCGGCTTTTTCTGGCAGTACGCTTGCGTATGTCGGAAACCCTGGCATCGCTTACATTGGGGAACTAGCCTGTTGCCCTTCCGCTTGGGCTCGATTTTTACCTTGATGTTAAGGATTGATTTAATTTTGTAGATTTCGTAAGAACGTATGAACGTATGAATTTGTAAGAACGTATACCTTTAGAGTAAAAAGGGTCATTAAATGAAGAACTCATGGATTAAATGGTCCTACGACACAAATTATTTGCTTACTGTGTCTACCAAAAACGACCTGATTTCTGTGACATGGTTTTAAGTACCAAACCCAGGTTTTGAATGCGCATTTCGGGTAAATGGAAAGTCCCGGTAATGATTTTTAAAATATGTATAAGACATGTATAAAAAGCCAATAAAAAGCCATTTGGCGAAAAGTCTTCACTGCCAAATGGGCGCCTGCATAAGAAAATTTTTCTTAATTTGTTTTTGTTTTGAAGAGGAATGTAAAAAAAAAACATACCGGATCCAAAAAAAAATAAAAGTTCTCTCAGATTAAAACAGACAAAAAGTTCAAATTCCCACTTAGAAAGGAATCCTTAAATTTGTGTTACTTCCTATTACCACAATCACACCAAAACAACATGCTCACAATGGAATGAGGTTAGATACATGCCAAGCATCCACCTAGTACCCATACGTCCTGAATTCTCAATTCAACCTCTTTCTGTTTGTGCCGTTTCATTATGCAGTGCACTCTAGTTTTCAGTAACCGCACAACGAAGGAACCCTTCAAAAATAAAAGTCTCCGTTACTTTTGCTTTCCCTCTAGCCCATTATGTGTGGAACTATGCCATCAGGCAGGATATGCGATATAAATTAATGATGGTTGGAGGAATAATGGCTGGTATGCGTTACCTTCTATGTACATCATTGCAATGGATCGCATGCACCTACAACACATTGTACTTTCTCATTAAAAATGTCCTTAGATAAAACATTTAAACGTTTCAGGTACGGGCAAGAGGAGGCCAAGCTTTCAAAGAGTGTGTCACAGCCTCTGAAGTGCCATCACAAAGTGTATATCTTTTATTTTTTAATTGAGTGTCAAAAGAAATGTACAATTAACGACGATGAGATGATTATTCTGCTTTGGTCCTTCCAAAGTCCCATCAAATTGCAAAAAGGTTTTCGAGTGATGCCGCCTACGAAAACAAACTCAAACAACCCTATGGGGAGGCTTCAATTAATTTTGCCTCCCTTTGTGCTTGAGAAAAAAAAAGATCAGACACAATATTGTAGGTATAGGAGGGCTTTTTATGATGAGTTATTGCCTTTTCTTATTATCAAAAAGGAGAAGAAAAAAAAACTGCAAAAAAAAAAGAATTTAGGATGGGAATATCCTTTCGTTTAAGGGTAATCTGCTGAGTGTGACCACTTGATCAAGAGTAGTCCTTCGTTTCGATCCACTTCACTTGCAAACAAAAGGGAGCCTGGTAACGGACAATAATAAGGAAAAATTTAAATTTAATTAATTTTTTTTAAGGACATTTGAAAGAGGGCGATGCCTTTAGTTAAGCATAAATAAACGGCTTTTGAGTTGATTTGCTCTTAGGGAAACTTAATTCTAATTGATAAAATCCACAAGATGGTTCTTAAATAGAGCGAAAATCTTTGGTGGAAAATCTTTTCTACACGATTGAATCAGCTCTAAAGCTAAACTTTTGTATGTTAAAATTAGGACAATAAAAAAAATTCTGTTACGAGTGATTTCATTTCTGCTTTGATTACGTTTTTTGCAATATTTAAAATCGACTTATTACTGCTTCTTGTTCACAATCTCCTGCGCTTTAGATTATAAGTGCCTGTTTGTTGTTTTTGAATCTTTGAATTGTGGACATCGTGGAATAAACGTTTTTCACGTTTTTTGACCCAGGGATACAAAAAAATCGCGTTTTTATGTGAAAAAATTTAATAGTTTCTGTAGAAGCGCAAGTAATTCCATAACTTGTTCTATTCGACGAAATCACAGTTTTCCGCCGACTTGTTTGTGCGCTGAGGGTGAATAAACAACAACGAAAAACTTGAGAAAAAGAATCAACAATGAAAATTATAGTTTTCGTTAAAACTGTCAAGCACCGCAGTTCTTGTGAGTGTGGCCAAATTCGCTATAATTCCCCCAAAATCGTTGGAAAAAATGGGTATAAATACCTGCTGGTGGGGGTGTTTATTTATGAGTGTGAGGGAAACATTTTCAAACATGGTTGGAACATATGAAAATTTTCTGCATGGTTGGAAAATATGAAAAAAAGTCCCTTGTCAAAAGAAAATTGAGTAAAAAATCTTTTATAGACACCCAAAAGAGACCCCTTTTAAACAGTTTTTTTTGAACTTTTGTCGATTGAACCGATTTTTTTATAGATTCATGTCAATAGCGCAGTTTTCTAATGTGTGCATTCATCAGATTCAAGATTTGCCTATTTTAACGATTGGAAGATTTAGATTACTGGAAAATTGTGTCTGTTCCTGCTTCTTGTGAAGATCCTAGGTGAGGCGAAAATTCGATGAAAGAACATTGGTTCGTGTGCTGAGTATCACTATTACTTTGTCTCCACCGACCACAAAACTACGATTAGTGGGAGATGATTGAAAATATGTAAATGATGTGGCTCCACCGGACAAACATAGAATTCATTTGACACAAGTACTCTCTTTATGTGATTAATTGGCTTTCAAAAGTTCCGTTTTAAAAATCCCCATAGAAAACGTATTTGTGACAGATACCATACAGGTACACGTAAATAAATAAATAAATAAATAGAGTGGCGCAACAGCTCGAGGTGAACCAGGGCCAACTTCTCAACAATGTATGCTGGTGTGTTAATTTCTTTACATACAAGGGGACCTACAATTTTTTGCCGAATCCGAACGGCACTTGAGAAGTTTTTTAAGACAATTAATACTCTCGGAGGGTTTGTCAAACCCTCGCGGAGGTGGGGACCGTGAAAAAGAACAAGTCTTTTTTTTTCAGGTGACGATGGCAGGATTCGAACCCAGACCTCCGGCGTAGTAAGCACACACACTAACCACTACGCCACGGCACCCCACATACAGGTACACGTACAGTTTCCGTTTCCTTCAATTCTCAAACTGTTACAAAGATATGCCAAAAGCGTTAAATGTGGCATAATAGAATGATACTATGTTTCCACCGACAATAATACGAGTATAAGCGGGAGACGATAAATAATAAATCCCAAAGTGGTTCCACTAGACAAATTTAGGATAATTAACATGAGCACTCTTTTTCTGTAATTTTGGCTCTCAGAGAGTGGCGATGTCATTTTCCAGGAGCGAAAAAAAAAATCCGTTTTAAACATCCCAAAAGAAACCATAATTCTGACAGATCTGCCATACGTGAACAGTTTTAGTGTTCTTTTTCGATTGTGTGCATGGTGGAAACACGGTATGAGATTTATAAGGGGTTTTATTTTTAATCGCTTGCTGAGATTTATGGTATATTTGTATGGTGAATGTCGAGATTTAAGCAAGATTAGTTAAGGATTTCTGTTATTCGCGGATTAGTGTCCCGTGAAGACATAGTATAATCCCCGATTAACAAAGGTCCTCAACTAATCTCCCTAATACTATGTCTCCCTATCCACCGAACGGACACTAGTCCGCAATTAACATATAATAACACAATACTATGTCTCCACCGGCAAGAGCCCAAAAGGGCTCTACCTTACAAATATCAGATTAATTTGAGAGGAGCACACTTTTACGTTTTAATCGCTTTGGTAAATCTCGAGATTTAAGGGACCTAAGTTGGGGGCTTATGTTATCTGCGGATTAGTGTCCGGTGGAGACATGGTATAAATTCTGAACTTATGTTACTTACGAGATTTACCGCACAAATTTAAATCCTTTCGGCAAGCGACTAGAAATAAATATGTACATACATACATCAATTTCTGTGACCGCTTATCCTTAGAAGGGTTGGGAGAAGGGCGGCTAAATGGTCCGCCGCCAACCGAGGCGCGATCGCCAGACGTGTCTAGGAGATGTTCTTTACCTAATTAAAGAAGAAATCCCCCCATAAATCTCATTGAATCTATTAAGAAATCTATTATTATGCCAGATTTGAGACGATGGATTTCAGTATTCTTTTTCGATGAGAATAAAAAATAAAAACTGGAATTGTTCACGTGTGGCAGATCTGACACAAAAACGACTTCTACTGAGATTTTTACATCTGAAATCTTTTTTCGCTCTTGGGAAATGACCCCTGCACTCTCTTTTGATAGCCAAAACGACAGAAAACGAGTGCTTATAGAGCTTTTAACAGTTTGACGGCTGCTGGTATTTTCTGTGCGGAATGCCAAACAAAGTCCCTTTTTATATGTGCAAAGCGAACAAAAATTACTCATAAACATAAATAACTATCAAAAAAATATGCAACCCAGTGTTTTGATGAACGAGAAAGTTATAGTCTTGATCAGCTTCCTAGGTAAGGCTAAAAATATCTAAATTAAAAATTAAATATTTAAATTGTTCGTGTTGTAGAAAGAGTGCTACGACTACAAAAGGGTACACGTATACAAGACGATAACATCTTCAAAATTCTTTTTCAATACTTTCAACATATTTTATTAAAATAATTTTCAGATCAATTCATAATAAGCACAATAACTTCTTTTCGTATCGGAACACTCTAGGTTGATTAGATTAGGTTTTCATTCGCACTTCTACAGAATCTACTGAAAATTTTCATGTAAAAACGTGATTTGCTTGGCATCCCTTGGTTGAAAAACGTGAAAGACGTCAGATTTTGACAGCCGTGTTAAAAGGACAATTTGTGTCAAATGAATGTTGTTACTTATTTTCAATCGTCTCCCGCTAAACTCAGTTGTATACTTTGTCTCCACAGGCACTTGAAAGAGGATTAGTGGGAGACAATTAAAAATAAAACCCAAAGTGGCCCCACCGGCCAAATGTAGGATTAATGTAACACGAACACTTTGTTTCTGTCATTTTGAGTCTCAAGAAACTATCGCCACGAAAAGGAAGGGAAATGCGGCGATGTCATTTCAACTCTCTTTTTTACAGTAATTTTAATTTTAGCAGTAATCTTGTCGTTTTGCGATTCAGAAGTCATCAATGTATGTATGTAGGTTAGGTATTTACGCATTTTCGTTCTGCCTTCGCTCCTTTGGAAGCAGAACTTATTTCTACCGGTTTAGCACGTGCTCAGGAGTTTGTTTAAAGTGGTAACAGAAGTTTCTAAGTTTTTTATTGTTTCGTATAATTTTGTTTTGAAATGGCGAATAAAAGGAGGAGTTATTTTCGCTAAATAAGCAATTTTTTTCCTGTTCTCGTCTTGTACTCATTAGTCCGAATTTTTCGATAATCCGAATACCCCCTTGCAATAATAGATTCGGATAAGCGAGACATTACCATATTTCTGACAGATCTGTCATACAGGGACAGTTTCAGTTTCTTTTTTGTATTCTCAAACTGTTACAGAGGTGCAGAAAATAGGTTTGTGAATAAGGTGAATGGGATTTATGAGAGAATTTACTTTGTATGGTGAATCGCGTGATTTGTAGACGATTTATACTATGTCTCCACCGATAACTTAAAGAAGATTAGCTAAGATTTAATCTTAATCTTAAGAAGATTTTAATCTAATCTTACTTAGATTAGATTAGATTAAAATAACTCCCAAAGTGGCTCCTTCGGACAAATATAGGATTAATTTGACACGAAAACTCTGTTTCTGTCATTTTGGCTCTCAAAAGAGAGTGGCAATGTCATTTTCAAGGAGCGAAAACGATTTCCTCAGTAAAAAGTCACAATAGAAAACGTACTTGTGACAGATTTTTCGTACAGGGGCAGTTTCAGTTTCCTTTTTCGATTCTCAAGCTGTTACAAAGGTGCAGAAAATAGGTTTGTGAATAGGTTGAATGGGATTTATGAGAGGATTTATTTTTTATCGCTTGCCGAGAGGATTTAAATTTGTATGGTAAACCGCGTGATTTGTAAAGGATTTAGGTAATAAAGATTTATATTAGTCACGCATTAGTGCCCGGTGGAGACATGGCATTATTGCCAGTGGAGATACTGTATAAAGTTGTTCTAAAGAAAATGTTAAAAGTCCTTAACGATCCAAGTGAATTTTTTCGAATCAAAATGATTGTTTTCCATGGACTAGTGTGTTATCTGATCCGTTAGAGTCCAACCTTAAGTAACATAAACAATTTTTATCAGCTCCCTTGTTTGTTTTCACACAATTAATTTCAAATAGAAACTGCCAACCGGATATCGAACACTACGTCAAAAGTAAACATCCCTGTGTAAAGATAAAAAAATCTACCCACGCGTGTGACTGCATAACATATCCATACGGTCTCACATAGAGTTATCATATAATATCCAAAACTGTTGACATAATCAAAATCTGATTTACAAAATTAAGAACAGCTACTGTGTACCTATAAATCCGATGCAAGTAATAAGAATAATCTCACTTACCCACTCGAAATTGTTTTCGGCGTAAATGCAGATAACACGTCGTTTAAAAACACTTTTATTTTTTATTTTAATTTTTTTTTATTTCATCAGAACAGCGCACAATATTCCACTTTCACCGGTTACGTGCATTTTTTATTCTATTCAAGCACACTCTTGTCCGTCCATAGCAGAGTACGTATTTTTGTTTGTAGGTGCGCGGATGCGTTGCTTCTGTTCCCAAACGATGCCTTTTCCAAATGTCTACGTGACGTTTTGGCGATGGATTTGTTGTTTTTATCTTTATTTTTTTTTTATTCTATTTTCGAATATAAGAAAAGAACAAATTTGTTGTCAACACTGTGCTGCTAAGTAGCAGGGTTTGTGTGTCACTGATTTGGCCCAGGTTTGGAAATGGATTTGTTGACTCTATTGCAACCGGCACAGTAACGTGCTTTAGTGAATGGGATAACTATAGGTGGAGCTTAGTTTGAGAAAAACTGTATTGGCGGGAGATTGGTTTTAAGGCGGTAAACGACGCGTTTACTTTGCAGCCAAAAGGAGGATACTGGAAAGATCATAGATGTGTAGCATAACTTTTAAGGAATTTGAAGACTCTTGCTGTCAAGTAAGAGGAAGTAGGTTCATACCTTTTGGGATACACTCAGGCTAGAGCTTACTTAAACCGTGAGGCTAAGGCAAGGGGTTCTTTCAGGCACTTTGTAGCTCAATGTCAAGTGGTGAAATTTTGCAGTCTGCAAAATAACAAGGGAAATGTCAAGGAATGCTCATTTCGAGCAAAAGAATTGCTCCTCAAAGATATCCTTGGGTGTTGAGCATTGAGCTACGCCCAACTACCATAGAGCAGACATTACCGATTAGCTACACTTCTTTTCAAAGAGGATATCTTCCCATTAAAGGATTTTGTGACAGCCACAGGGACCCTGTCTGGAGCTACCGGCCGAAAATGTTGAATTTTATGCACCCCACACCAATGTGTTGGTCTTATTTAGTAAACCGTCGGGTGACAACGATGCATAAAGGAAAAAAAGGCTCCGAACGCGGGATATCAGACTGCAATGTTGGTCACAAAAATCCTCCAAAAAACGACCCAACTTGCTTGTATTTGTTAGACGACGTATCAATTGTTATTAGAACAATTGATACGTCGTCACCACAAACTTGTTTGCACTGTCTGGTTGCTTACCTACGCAGTTGATTGAAGGTTCCTTAGCAAAACTGTTCCTAAACACCTTTTCGTCACACTTTGGTCTGCTTTTCTTTCAAGAATTGACGCCTGTGCTGTATCTATTTCTTTCAAATCTTTCCACTTACCGACTGAATTATTAGGTTCGCACATGAATACTGCCAGCAGTGTATCAATCAATAGTCCTTTATCCATGCAATAACTGTGTGTACACATATGCACTTTCCAGCGTCCTTTCTGTCAGCAACACCTTGCAACCACTTCCACACCACCTTTGACAAAACTACATCCAATTCCAACAATTCAAATGACGACGTAGATTTTTTGAAACCAAAAAGCTCATTTCCAAAATGGAGCATCTGCCACTTCCTGTGGAAAGCTTTCCCATGACGAACAAGAAAAACGTGGTCTTCGCGCCAGTCATCGAAGAGGAAAACTTTTTTCCATTTTCTAAAACAAAAAACCGGGACTACGCCCCACAATCAGCAAAAAACACATGAAATTTTCTCATCTTTTCACTCCAAGATTCTCTTGAATTTTATTGAAAAAAAATGAACTTTTAAACTAGCCTTCAAAAGAACACTCGAAGCAAATGTTTTTGTACAAGTATCGGGATGAATGGAATCCATGATCCTGCAAAGAGAAGAAATGCGGACTTTAGAGGGGTGCTCCACAGGCCATTAATTGCTGCTTGAACTTACAGAGTCGCTTGGTTTATTTGGACCTTGCACGCATCTTTCTGCGTTTACGCTTCAACCTACGCATACGCTTCTTACGCCACTGTAAAAAGAAAGAAAACCAATTTAATTACAATCTCCATCACTTGCACTTCATTAAAATAAGTTTTTTTTTTTTAATCCACTTTTGGATGCAATTGTTAAGCGAAAAATCCACCAAATCAACACTTGTATAGAAAGAACACGTGTCGTTGTGAGTGAAAAATCAATATTCAGCCGGGCGGCGTCAGTCTTTTTTCCCACGAAAAATATAAAATTTATTTATTTGAAACACTTCAATGGAATTATTCACTTAACATTTGAACTAAATCACTTGGATTCTAATTATTTCTTATTGCAATTAAGTAAAATCTCACCTTAGCTCTCATTTTCTTTTTGGAGTTCGGAAAGAATTGCGGCGCAACTCTTTACTTGTCGACAGATAGAGAACGAAAGACAGATGAACGGAAATTGTGTTGGATTTAACTTCGGTTGTCGAAAATATTTCCAACGCAGGGGCACCAACTGCGATTGCGCTAAAATGAGCAAAAGATTATAGCTATGCTGCAAGTGTTTGTCGCTAGATGGCACTAGGGAGAAAGCTGGTCGGGTAGACAGAGTTTTGTGTTAAGTATTTTGTTTTAGTTGATGAAACATAAATAATATGATTATAATAAACGTTATTGCCTTAATATAAGGTAAAAAAATTAATATTGGGCAAAATGTCTCAATAGAGCTCTTCGCCAGAATGTCAGTGTCAAAAGATTTATTTTTGTTCCTTTGACAGCTGTGGCGAAAGCATCGCATTTAGCTTTTCTGGAATACTTATTTTGAGTGACTAACAATTTTGCTGTAAAAGAAAAATAAACCAAGCAAGTTAAAAATTAAAATTTGCTTAACAAACCGAGCGACTTATACCATGTCTCCACCAGGCACTTATCCGGGATTATTAAAAATCCTGATTAAATCCTCTGCAAATCTGGCGAATTATACAAATATAAATCCTCTCGAAAAGCGATTAAAAATAAATCCTCTTATAAGCCCCATTCACAAACCTATTTTATGCACCTTTATAACAGTTTGAGAATCTAAAAGGGAAACTGGTTAAATCCTGGTAAAAAACATCGCCACTTTTTTCTAAAAGCCAAAATGACAGAAAATTAGTGCTAGTATCAAATAAATCATATATTTATCCGGTGGAGCTACTTAAGGATTAATTTTTAATCGTCTCCCACTAATCCTCTTTTTATTGCCGGTGGAGCCAGTATATATTTTTTATAGCCGGCCATAAATTGGCGATTAGTGAAAGACTACTAAAACTTAATCCCCAAGCATTTCCATCTAAAAGCATATTAATTATGTACCTGACGTTAAAACTCTCATGTTGTCGTTTTGGGTCTAAAAAATGTTCCTCGATGAAGCAATTCTGATTAAAAAGCTTCGCAGAAAACATAAGGTATTTGTTATACCCTTCAGCGTTTGGCTATTAATTGTCGAAGCTCTCCAATATGGCCGCCATTTAATGTCAGTCTTCGCATAATCTTATCGTTTATGCGAAGACTGACATTAAATTTATCATGAATCCAGGGCTTTGCAGATCGTTGGTTGTGGAATGCAAGTAAAACAATTTACTTCATCCCTTAACCGAAGTTTGGCTGATTTGCTTTCAACTGTTTCAAGGGTGAAAATTTATGTATTTAGTCTTAGTGGCGTACCAAAACCACAATACCCAAATTTTAAAATGTCATAATTTATTAACAATTTGTTGTTGTAACAAAACCGTCAATTCGGCCGATATGACATTTCATTTGGGCGTTGTGACGCTTTACATTGCCCAAAACCAAAACACCCAAATTTAAAAATGTCATAACGCCCAAAAAAATTTCTTAACAATTTGTTGTTGCCAAAAATTTGTTAATTTGGGCGACATGACATTTTATTTGGGTTTTTTGATGCTGTACCCCTTGAGATTTGGGCGAGAGGTACGTTATGACTTTATAAATTGGGCGATAGACCTAACGCGGAAAGGCGTATGGTCTAAATACGCCACTAATACGGCGCTAGGTATTACCGCCCAAGCCCATTACGCCCAAATTTGAAAATGCCATAACGCCCAAAAAAATTCTTAACAATTTTTTTTTTTTTGTAAAAATATCGTCAATTTGGGTGATATCATATTTCATTTGGGCTTTATGACACTTTACATCATGAGATTTGAGCGATATGTCGCTTATTTGGGCGTTATAATATGTGGTTTTGGGCGTATTTAGTGGCTTTGCTATTGATTTAATATATTTTATAACATTTTATACCTAGATCGAGATTCACCTGGATCGAGCGAGATCATCCGACTTTCCGAGTTAAACTGAGATTAACCCCAGAAATGAGTTTTTCAGTGAACTATGATCTGCGGTTAATCATGGCTTAACTCACCAAATTAGGTAAGTTAATCTCGGATCATCTCTGAAGAACAGTATGAACTTCTTTGAATTTTTTTCTGCGTGGAGTGTCAGTTGATTTGGGCATTGCTGTGAAAAATTACATTTGAGAATAACTCGAACTTATTTTCCTGTATTTTTCTATGTGAAGTGAAAGCTGGGAGAGTCAATAATTTTGAGAGTTGAAGATTTTGACAACTTTGTTGACGGAGTTAACTGTGCATTGAAAAACTGCTCGCTGAGTTAACTCCAGATTCGTTTTGTTACAGGATTAACAGATCTTGGTTTAAGCTTGGTTTAACTCAGCACTGAAAAATCGGCCCTTAGGGATAGAGTGAGAAATGTCAGTATTCGTAGGAATCATAGTGTTAAACAGCTCAAGCTTGGAGAAAATATTTGCACAATTTTTCTTCTAAGGTACGTCAAATATGCCAAAATGGCATGCAGTCTTATCTAAGCTTAATTCTCCGAGTGGAGCGATCGATTCTTCGATGGTTTGGACACGTTGTTTGCATGCCCCCTGACATACTTCCTAGACAGGTCATGTTAGCCTAACCCTTTCAAAATGGATTGAAAATGAAAAGGGTGAATGAAACTTATGTCATATTCTGAATCAGGACACTCAAAGCCATATATTAGGATAAAACTTGCAATAAATTCCACTTGGCCCTACGGTAAACTTATGCCAGATAAATAAAGGTATTTATTTTTAATCGCTTGCCGAGAGGATTAAAAACTCATTCATTTAATTTTTAGACGATTTAATGAAGATTTATATTAATTTGGGGATTTTTGCCCGGTAGAAACATGTTATAAAGCTGTTCACGTATGATAAGTCTTCCAGCAATACGTTTGCTATTGGGATTTTTACAAGGGAAACCTTTTTTCCCTCTTGGGAAATGTAGAATGAACAACAATTGGATCTAGGTAGGTACCTGTACTAATTATTTTTATCGAATACTCGCATTGAAAAAGACTTGCTCTTCTTCGCGGTCCCACACCAAGAGGGTCTGTAACAGAGAGTAACATTTATCTCTAAAAAGTTCTTTTCACCTTCTGGTTCTCCTCGAGCTGTTGAGCCGATGGGATGCGGGCTTAATCACTTGTTCATTTCTTTAAGGGGCCATTTTTTCAGTCCAAGCTCATCCGATTTTCCGAGTTAAACTGAAATTAACCCCAGAAATTAATTCTTCAGTGAATATAAATCCGGGATTAACCTCGACTTAACTCACCAAATTTAGTGAGTTAATCCCGGATTAACTCTGTTAAACAGTATGAACTTCACTGAATGTTTCTTCTGTGTGAAATGACAGTGGTTTCTTTTACTGTGTTTTTCCTTGTAATATGAGTGCAGGCGGGAGAGCCAATAATTTCGAGAATCGAAGATTTTGACAACTTTTCTGACGGAGTTAACTCTGCACTGAAAAACGGTTCAATATGTCAACTCTAGATTCATTTTGTTCTAGGACTAACAGATCTTAGTTTAATTTGGACTTACCTTAGCACTGAAAAACCGGCCCTTACTATAGCTGAGCTGGCGTAGCTTGTACAGCTATTATCCACACCTGAAAGTATGCATCTTTTACCAGATATTTCTCTCTAGTTAAGATCTCCAATTTTCGTCTCGTCGGGGAAAGATATGCAAATCGAATAATGCATGGGTAAACAAAATACTTAAAATTGAAAGGACGAATACAGATTGTATTTAGCAAATGGGTGTCTAGGAACTTTGTACGCGGAGAAATGCCACGTATCTTCCAGCTTATGCAAACCCTAAATTATTGTAATGTTAAAAATCCCTGATTTAAATACCTAAACGCGCTAAACTTCCATATAGTCGCTGAAGCAATTGAACCGTTAAAAACTATCTCAAACCGTGAAATGAAATGAATACCTACTGAGGCATACAATTTCCATTTTAGCTGATTGCAATTAAACTCTTACAATTAGTTTCATGTATTTTTCTTTTCCTTTTTGCAGACCTTTTGTGTGGTGTCGAAGCGATTTCGAAAAAACTACATTCATCGATTCACTGGCACAAAGAGTCTCTTCCTGTTTCATCCTTGGAGTCCGGCCCGGCGGATATGTGTCTACATAGCGACTAATCAATATTTCGATTACTGTGTAATGGCCACAATTCTATTTAACTGCATTTTTTTAGCCAAGACCGAAACGTTCGAAGAAGCTGAGTAATTAAATTCAACCGAAATTATTTGAATTTATTTTTAAAAATGTTTTTTTTTTATCCTTTTAGATATATCTTCCTCGCTATCTATTCACTCGAGATGTTTATCAAAATCATAGCAAAAGGCTTCCTACTTAACAAGTACACATATTTAAGGAATCCTTGGAATTGGCTGGACTTTGTGGTAATAACCAGCGGATATGCAACCATCGGAATGGAGGTTGGCAATTTGGCTGGTTTGAGGACATTTCGCGTACTGAGAGCATTAAAGACTGTTTCCATAATGCCGGGTGGGAATTTTTATTGTTCAAAAACTTTGAACCAATGAAAATAAAGTTTAAAACTATGTAATTCGTTTCAGGCCTGAAGACCATCATAAATGCGCTGCTGCATTCGTTTCGACAATTGGCCGAAGTTATGACACTAACAATATTTTGTTTAATGGTTTTTGCACTATTCGCTCTTCAGGTAAGGATAATTGAGGAGCTTTATTTCGTGCTGGTTAAATAACCGATTGTTAAAATTTTGAAGGTTTATATGGGCGAACTTAGAAATAAATGCGTCAAGAATCTTCCAGACGATTGGGTCAATCTAACAAGTGCTGAATGGAAAAGGTAAGTTTAAGTTCTGGAATGAATTCTAAGTCTGAAAATTCAACAGTCAGCTTAAGTTTGTTTAAGGTGTCCGTAAGGACAACACCTTTTAAAAATTTAAATTTTAACGTTTTAAGTTTATTTATTTCTGACTACAACCAAAAATGAATGACACTTCAATAAATTAGGATCAATTAACAATGGCATATCTAACGGTTAAGTGTATCTTCTTTATGTAACTCCTTCCAGCTGGGTGAATGACACAGAGAATTGGCTGTACGATGTCGAAGAACTGCCAATGCTATGTGGAAATCTAACTGGAGCCAGGCACTGCCCAAGTGGTTGGTATAACTTTTTTTTGAATTGAACATAAATTACAACCGTTTTTATTTTAGGATACACGTGCCTTTGTGTGGGTGAAAATCCCAATCATGGATACACGAATTTCGATAATTTCATGTGGTCCATGCTGACGACTTTTCAATTGATCACACTCGACTATTGGGAAAACGTCTACAATATGGTAAGTTTTAATCACACCGAGTTTCTTTTCTGGCCAACTAATAAGAAGGTTTATTTCTTTAGGTACTTGCAACATCTGGACCCATGAGTGTCTCATTTTTTACAGTGGTTGTGTTTTTTGGCTCATTTTATTTAATCAATTTGATGTTAGCCGTAGTTGCGTTAAGTTACGAGGAAGAAGCCGAAATAACAAACGAAGTAAACTGACTGAGAATCATTTATTTCCGGTCAAAAATCTCATCCTTAATAACATTTTCAGGAACGAAAAAAAGACTTATTGGATCATCGAGAAGATTCAACATTTAGCTTCGACCCGTCCATATTAAATGTTAAAAAACTAAATAAAAACTATAAAAAGAAAATCGACTCACGCAAGGGTGTGCTGTTGGCCTCCTACAGCAAAAAGAAGAATCGTCGGAAAAAGAAGGGCAAGGATGGTGCGCCAAATGAGAATGGAAATGGCCAAGTAACATAATGATCTCCATAATTCCCTGAAACAATTCTTAATTTGACCTTTTTTTAGAGCAAAAGTCGATCGGTGACACCAAGTCCGAGTCCAAGTCCGCGCCACAGTACCGATCGGCCAAGCGCGTTGAGTGCCTCAAATCAACGCACCCGGGGTATCTCATTTCAGGATGAACAAAGTAAAAATCCAAACATGTTATATCCTTCAGGTAAGTAGAATTAGATCCGAGCAAATAGTTGGAAGACATTAACCCAATATTGTCAGACTACAAAGGTCAATTAATGCCTGGCAGCCGACAGGCCAGTTCGAATGCCAGCGAAGGCGGCGGAGTGAATCGGGAGTCCTCATTGGATGATTCCGGTGTCGTGGACGATCATGAGGAACAGGACACAGGTAATGAAATGGTGAACACATCAGCGGTGGAGTTACAATCCGATTTAACTCCGGTTACACTTGCCTTATCACCGCGCGAGGTTCGTTTAATAAAGTGCAATGGAAATATTGCACGCATTAAGAAGCATAACATTTATGCTTTGCATCAAGAATTTTCCTCGGAAATTGTTGTTATAGGTACATAGTATAAATATATTAGTTTAACGAAATCAAGTACAAAAACAATAAAATTCAAAATTTATTTTTGTTAAAATTTTCTGTTTTGGTTTTTCGGTACCGGCGTTTTCACTACATGGTACTTTTTCGTTTCGTATTTTGTGTCTTTTTTTCGTTTTTTTTTTCTTCTTACTTTCTTCCTTAAAATGCTGATCTAGATGATCTTCCCGATCGAAATTGTGATAGATGTGTTCAATGTTGCGTTGACTACGAGGGTTGGCTGCAATTTCAAAATTGTTTATATAAAGTAAGTTTCGATTACATATTGTTTTTTCATTCAAAATTTCTAATGCGTAAATGTAAGCCACACAGTTTAATTTTTTTAAGAATTAACTTAGTTTTGATGTTGCTTCAAAGAGCTTCAGAGGCTCAGTATTTCAGTTCAGAGTTTACCGTGAATATGGCCACGAATTTTTGATCTTGAAAAAAACTAGCCTCCAAGTTTGGGCTATGGAGCAGCTTTTCGGTGCATAAGCCAGAAAAACAGAAAAAAGAGTTTAAGTTGTTCTCCAAAATTGTTTTCCTAAAATCTTGTGCATCGACAAGGCATGCATGACTTCATAAAACGCATTTTCAGGTACCATCCAGCTTTTCATATGAAAAGAATATAACAAATAAATAGGTACGGAATGGAAGGTAATAAGAATCTATAGAAACCGACATTTTTCGAGTGTCTCCTTTTTCACAAAAAAAAAAAACTTACTGGCAGTCGCTGCTCAGAAGAGCCCTCGCCAGACCTCTCTGCTCTCTCACAGGTGACTTACAATTTTTTCCGATTTGGGACCTCGTGCACACTAACCGCTGAACGCTGGCTCTCACCCTATAAGCTGTACCGTAAGCTCTTTCAATGCATTTGAAAATGGAAATTTAATGCATTTTAAGGCAGCTTCAAAAATAAGCTTTGGCTTCGCCCTTGTCCTGTTCCGAGTTGTCGTCCATAGAACTGTTTTGAAATGACATTTCCCAAAAAATATTTTTTTCGGGGAAAATTGATTTTCTTTGCATTCCAAACGCTTATATGGTTTCATGTGTACCAATACTAAAATAAATTGCCCTCAAAGCGCTTAAATTACACATATTGGTTTTGACTTTTTTTCGCACCTTTTGATCTGTCAGACGAAACAAATGTTTAATACTTTCGACCTATAGTCGAAATACTTTCGACCTATAGTCGTATAGCTATAGCTAATGCTACATTACGTAACATAATGTTTTCTCTACACGATTGCCAAACGAGACGTAGAAGCCGAAGCTACATTGTGTCAGGAAACATCAAAATCGGACAGCTGTACTCGTAAACGTCAGGCCGAGGTGAAGTCAAAGCCTCTTTGTGAATCCCGCCTTACTTCCAGAAGAGTGAATTGCATTGTTTTTTCTTTTTTGTTGTGAAAAACTCAATTCACCCCATAATGTTATTAACTTAAATGTTTGATAGAAAAAAATTATGAAATAAGGAATATCGGGTGAACTGTCAAAATCAGTAGGGACATCATTTTTTTTAATAGTCTAATAAGCCCCAAGTATCCTCCCAGTTTTCTTAATTCTAAATTATTTTTCTGGAAGTCATGCAGGCTCTTACAAAATAGTATACGTACGTCCGTCTTAAGAAATTGAAACGAGGACGCCTTATAGACGCACTGGAAACTTGATCCTCCTACTATAGGTCGATTAGATGACAGTTCTTGCGCATAAACTCTGTTTAATACAACGCATATAAAACTTTTAGCACGGCTGTCAAAATCTTACTTAGAAAGGCTGATAAGGTCTAAAATTTTCACATTCATTAAAATACACGGTTGTAATTTTTTGATAGTTATTTATGTAATTTTTGTTCGTTTTCTATATAAAAAAAGACTTTGTTTGGCATCCCTCGTTAAAAATACCAGAAGACGTCAAACTGGTAACACGTCTTTTGACAATTCATTTGAGGTTTTTTGCTTTCAAATGTCAAACCGTCTGACACAATAGACACTAGTTTCATTCGATTAAGCTATCTCCACCCCAGTGAGCCCTCAAACTGCACTTGCACTTTAAGTGTGGTTTTCGCAGTTTCAGTAGGGTCAGCTGATTGTCAGGCACTCAGCGCAACCCTTAAAATTCAATTTTTCATCGAAAATAAAATTCCACTGCACAACTGACAAATAGACACAAACGTCAAAATTTCCAGCACTGAGTTTTCGGTCCCGAGTGCTGCGACAGTGAGCCACAGAAGTGCTGTCATCGAATACACTTTGAGGTATCTTCAACCTGACATTTTATTCTTTTCACTGCATCGATTGCAGAACTGTAAGAACAAAGCGCTCTGTGGTGCCCTTACGGCGCAACAGGATTTGCATTGAATTGACCTTCTATTAAATTTGATTCTTTAAGGTTTACAGTGTATTTTTTGACAACCGCTGTGGAAAGAACCTATGCTTTTTTAAGGGGAAAAGTGCGCCACAATAATGCTGTCATTGAATGCAGTGTAGGCGTTAAGTGTAATATTGTTAGTAACATGTTAATAATAACACTCTTATGGCGTATTCTTTTCAACACCGAATAGTGAAACTGGTGTTGTTTTGAAAAAAAAATTGTTCTTTTCGCGTACACTTGAACGGAATCGTAATCGTGTTGATGTTCTTTTGAGCTCCGAATTAGTTTAGTGTCAACACCGAACTCGAAATTTCGCCACCGTCATAAGTGACGGTGGAGGCTGGGTGTAGCTTTAATTGTGTATGTGAAGTGACGTTTCGACTCAAATTTCATTCGTGTTTTTTTACAACACGACTGAAATTATATTAAATTGATCAAAAATACCGATAACTAAATATCTCAAACTCAAAGCTATCAAAATTAAGTTTGAAAGTAAAAAGTTAAAAAAAACCGACGGCAAACAAATCACTCTGTGACATGAAAAAAAGTAAACAAAATGAATTCAAACAAGTTTGACACTTAACGTGATGATTGCACGGGTGCAGTATTTGCCGTTCAGTACACAATGAAACCGAGTGTACACCACGCTGGAATTGTCGCAAACATCCAGTTTTTTTTTGACAGCTCGGTGGGGCAGTTCGGTGTTCAAAATAAAACGCCATTAATTAATAAGAGTGTTGCCAATTGTTGGAAATTCCCCGTGGCTGAACTTCATTTTCCGCTTTTCCTAACAAATTCCCCACAATATTTTTTTATAGTAAAAAAGTAAAAATGAAAAAAATCGGACTCGTACTTTTATGATATTCAAAATAAAATCAAACAGATTAAAGTGATTCCTATAAAAACAAAACCTGTTTGTCAATTTCAGTCCCAATTTCAGCAAAAGTAAGGGAGTTTTTGGGAACGTATAATACTGCTTTGGTGGCATAGTTTGCACATTTGATTTGATGGATTGAAACTCAAGATTTCCGAATCTCTCGTTTGTTTGAGGTTTGATCATGCCAAAGCCTTATAGCAGTTAAGAAAGATACAACCAATTAAATTAGTTCTATTTATAATTATATTTCGCTTAGTATTGGAAAATGCGCTCAGTCATTTGACAAAATTTTTCATTTTGAAAATCCTTCACTGCTTTTCCTTTTTGTAGTTGTATGTTGAATTTGAACTTCATACACATAGACTTTCCTATTCATTTTTAAACTGATTTTCCCCACGAAAAGGGATGCTCCCCATGATCTGGCAGCACTTAACTAGTGTTGATCTATCCGTTCCTACAGTTTTAAAAAATTAAGTAGGGGATACGCTCTGATTCACGCTGGAACGAAGCTGTAGTTTCTTGTTAGTTTTTATAAATTTGGTCTGTGGGGCTTACAACTACTTAATTTGTTAAGTTTATTTTAAAAACATAATTTAAGAGACTAGATCTTAACAAGAATTTATCTTATTTATTTCACAGATTGTTAGAGATCCATTATTTGAATTAGCAATAACTTTGTGTATAGTATTGAATACCATGTTTCTAGCCATGGAGCATCACGGAATGAGTGAGAGCTTTCGACAAGCATTAGATATAGGAAATAAGGTAAGGAAATTAAATTTTCTCTTCGATTTTTAAATAACGTGAAATTTTCTATAGGTTTTTACTTCAATATTTACTTTTGAGTGTATCGTTAAGCTGCTGGCGTTATCAAAAGACTTTTTTCTTTGTGGTTGGAATATTTTCGATTTAATTATAGTATCGGCCAGTTTGCTAGATATTATCTTTGAGCTGGTCGATGGTCTAAGTGTGCTTAGGGGACTGAGATTGGTAAATGCAACCGAATGAATAAAAGAAATAATAAAACTACTTTTTTACAATCTTTACTTTGGTCTAACCTGCAGTTGAGGGTGTTAAAACTTGCCCAATCATGGACAACAATGAAGGTCCTGCTGAGCATTATTATATCGACAATTGGTGCCCTGGGAAATCTTACGCTAATTTTAGTTATAGTCATTTATATATTTGCTGTGATCGGGATGCAATTATTCTCAAAGGATTATACACCAGAGAAATTCGATCCAGATCCTGTGCCAAGGTTTGTCAAGAAAGCATATGAAAGGCGAAATTTTTGAACTTTGTGTTTTTTACTTCACAGATGGAATTTTAATGATTTTTTTCACTCGTTTATGATGATTTTTCGAATTTTATGCGGCGAATGGATTGAACCTCTGTGGGATTGTATGAGAGCCGAAGAGGAGGCAAGGAATTAAAATCACTCTCAAACCAGAAACCCGAAGCAATCGCAAAGCTTTATTTTATATTTCCAGCAAGGAGCATCATCGTGCTTTGCAATCTTCCTTCCAACTCTGGTGATGGGCAATTTCATGGTGCTAAACTTGTTCTTGGCCTTGTTGCTCAATAGTTTTAATTCGGAAGAGTTGAAGTCCAAGAAAGAGGTAACTTTACGCACTGTTTTACGTATTTCATTACATTCATTTCGATGTCTTAGTGTGTGTTTTACAAAAAAAAAAATATTAACAAAAAAAACTAGACAATCATTGGATGTTCATAGAAATGTGTTACTTTTTGTTAAGATAAACTAAACTCAATTTGGCTAGATGTGAGTGTGAAAATCGCACCAAAATTTTAAATTTAATAAGAAAAATTTAACTAACAACAATAGAATTCAATAGCCTGGAAGAAAAAAAAATATAATAAAACTTTTCACTCTAAACACCACCATCTTAAATAAATCATTCATATATAAATCCGATATTTTAAATCTAACAGTGTAGCATGTATATAAAGCTACTAATAAAATTTATTTTATACATTAATAATAATAATATTAATATTTTAAATGTTGTACAAGTCGATATTTTATACTTTTCTATTATGTGTTTTTATTGATGTGCCTTAAAAATATGTGTGTATATGAAAATGCAAACTAATTCGCACTAACCAAAAAAAAAAAAACTTAAAAAAAAATACGTTTGCTACTGGTTCACCTTCTCAATGTGCACCGTGTGTCTCTCAACACTCTATCTCGAAAAGATTTTCAAGAAAAAGGTAATTTTTCAAGTAGCTTGTCATATGTGATACTCCAAATCAGTACATAGTCTTTAAGTTGTCCTTCTGGAATTGTCCTTTTTAGCGTAGCATTATGTAGTTTTTTGTTTTGATTTGTTGTATGTATGTAATTGTGCCTTGTGTTATGCTTAGAGCTTAAATTTTTTACCTCTTAAAATTCGTAGAAATTACCCTAAAATTGCTAGAAAATTTTCACATAAAATGGATTTTTTTCCTATTGGGATGATATTTGATGGAGTACATTCGGGGTCGAAATTGTTGGCTGTGCCGTGAAATTACTAAATTAAAAGTTTATGTGAACTTTAACGAAATATCTAATTGGAATAAAATCTATCTTTAAGTTTTACTAACTTCATCTTAACTGTATTCAATAGGAAGTTGGCGAAGAGTCAAAGTTGGCGCGAAGTATAGAACGGGTACGAGATTTGATACGCAGAAAACGACAGGCTCGTAAGGAGAAAAAGGAACTGAAGTATGCGACGAAGTTTGAACAAGTCGTTAGGGAGGCACAAACAGCGGCCATCAAGCAAACTGAATCGGAAACAAAATTCCATAGGTTAAGCTACCAGGTAAGAATCACACATTTTAAGAGTTACCTCATACTTCATCCGATACTCATCATAAGAAATAGGTAATCGTTTCCTTAGACCCGTACCCATTCTAATTACAGATCCTCACAGTTTTTTAAGGGATCAAAAACATTTGCCCATCAGAATAAAAGAATAGAAAAATTGATATTGTTTATGTGACTGCGAACTTAGTTGGCTGCTCCTTACCACAGGTGGAGGGTAACAGTACAAGTGCTGAGCAAAATCAAACCCTAATTTATAATTTTTAATGGTCCTAAGAGTTATGTGGGTTGTCCACTTTTTATCCCTAACATAGTAGACCTTAGAAATTTCTTTGATGAACCCTTCTTGGGAACTGAGCTGAATAGGACAATATCCCGCTTGTGGGAAATTTTCTCAGTATTTTTCGATTTTTTTTTTACTCAATGCAGAACCGGTTATATGTTAAGCATTTCATCTTTTTTAGATGTTGTATTGTTCCGGTAAGTTTATTTGTTGAGTGATGTTGAGCACTTTATCTATGTCATGTAAACATACCACAATTCGATGTTCACTAACTTTCAACGCTGTTAATGTATAATGTGAAGCAAGTCAAGTACTTTTTCAAGGTGGTAGAATAAGCCGACTATGGATGGACACGCCTGCCTTAAACTAAAATTTCAGTTAGAATTGTGACATAAACTTCCAACTATTTGCACAAGCTCTACTGAAAACCTTTCGGAAGTCCATGCTTTGTAAAATGGTCATTGTATTCCTCATTGTACATTGAATTATTTTAAAACTAAACACAGACGTATGAAAAAGAATATTTCAACAGTCTTGAAAATTTTTTTGAAACTTTTCAGGAGTCAATGAATCGTCCTGTTTCGGGGTCAGACTTCGGGTTTCAAATTCCACTCAAAGAAGGTTTGCACACAATCATCGATGGTGGCGAATACGAAGAAGAATACAATGAACACGAGGAGAATATCTGCCTAAGTGACAATAACCAAAAGTAAGAAAGGTCCCTCAAGTCTAACCCATAAGTTCGTCGAACATAATCGGGTTGGTTTCCTTTCCTTTCAGAAACGAATACACCCTTTATCCTCAAATAGAAAGAAAGTTACTACATCAAGTGTCTTCCGGTTTTGGTACTCAACAAAACGACAGTCGTGACGAGCCGACGTTCACCGAATCCATAGAGCTGCGTCTAATGGGCCAGTACAACTCAACGGATACCGATCCAGGTGATCAACAGAGTGTCATACTGCAGCGTGCCGATTCATTGCGTCAGCAT
Source organism: Neoascia interrupta (assembly GCA_947623515.1). Classification (NCBI taxonomy): domain Eukaryota; kingdom Metazoa; phylum Arthropoda; class Insecta; order Diptera; family Syrphidae; genus Neoascia; species Neoascia interrupta. The sequence goes on along the minus strand of OX392462.1, from coordinate 18,679,600 downwards.
GACGAAGCGTATTTGCAGTATCAGAAATCCCTGCTAACTAGGTCGCCGAGCTATCGCAAATCACTCGATCGGCTTTCACAATCGAGTGAGACATCACAAAGATCCCTTATCCCCTCGCGGAGTAAGTCTGAGGATGAGAACCTACAGAATTTCGATTGCATGACTCTAAAGCGAATATCGAGCGGCTACTCGCTCAATACAATCTCGATGGAACAAGATGATTACATGCATCAGGGTAACTTGCGCGACGAACTTCTCAACTGCGACCAAAGGGAGTTATTTCAGTTCCTGCAAGACGATGTCGACAATAGCAACAATTACTTCAGTGAGACTGTTGGCTATGGCAGCGCAGTGATCGAGGCCGAAACCGATAGCCTTATATTGGACGCCAAAAAGGACACGAGCATATTTTCGCCGCCGCGAAAAACCTCGTCTAGCAGTATGAGATCGAATTTGAGTTACATCTCGAATTCAATCTTGCAGCAAATTGAGCACAGGCGCAACGGTAGCATCTGTGAGTCGATTGAAAAGGTTTTCGCGAGATCGGAATCTCAGGGAATTTTCAACGGCAGTGCCAATGGTGACGATTCACACGATCAGGTGCCTCTTGTGGGCAATTCGGAATTTGACAACATCATTCAAAGCTTCGAAAAGGAGTTGGAAGAGATTAAAAAGTCAACCACATCTCTAGAACGAAGACTGTCCAATTTGTCAGAACCATCCCCGGCGGCGGATGAATGCAATAAGGACTTCCTCGATCACATCGCTGCCATAGAAGCTGATCATGCAAATTACGAAGTACCGTTTGTGAAGCGACGACATCACACCAACACGAATGTCGATCGTAATGCGGTGAAGATCAAGCGTCGCAGTCTTGAGAAGCAACGTAAAATCGACGAAGACTTTAGTGTCTCAAATGAGATTCGTAAGATCTGTGATCAGATGCATGCACCATTTACGGAGGCCGGTAATACCTCCCCCTTTCTGCGGAGGAAGAACGATCTTTTCAGTGCACAGTTTGATCGATTCAAGCGTCTTAGCTTGATCGAACGAGTGGACGAACTTCCCGAAGACGAGAAGTCCGCCATTCGTATCGAGAGTGAGAAACTTCCGCGCAAATGCCTAACGCCCGATCTTAAGGTCGACAGTCTTTCGCTCAAAAGCACCAACAGCTATGAGAATCTACTAATTCAAAAGCAACGAAATCAACAGCATCTGGAGAGCATCGAGCCAAAGGAACCCCAGAGAGTCGTGCCACCAACTCCGCCGCAATCACTGAAATCGATCACACCGCACCCAACGTTAAAAACGACCCTCCCAAAGGCTGGTGACTTCAGAATGGAAGGTTTCAAAGTGCATCCACAACCCTTCGACAAAGCCACCTCATTCAGCTTAAGCACACAATGTGACTACACCTCGGGCGCCAATGAGGAAGAGAAAACGTCTGCCATGACGGGACAAAAGTCCACCTTTACGAGACTAACAGAAAAACCATGGCATTGTTTGGTCTCCTACGTGGACGATCTTACCGTTGGTGGGAGGCGTAACTCGCAGGGAGCATACAATGATCCCATGTCTTTTCCCAGTTTTGGCCATACAAAGCCTCCGAAGGTGCCACAGGACTGTTTCCCACAGAAGTGTTACGATCAGTGAGTATTTTTTTTATAGTCTTGAAATATTTGAAAATTATTTTTTTGATAAAATCTTTTAGTTTCTACTTTCGATGTCCGTGCTTTATGTCCTGCATGGATACGAAATGGGCTAAGAGATGGACCCAGGTGAGGACGGCAGTCTTAACGGTTGTAGATACCCCAGCCTTTGAGTGGTTTGTTCTGGTGCTTATATTTGCATCGAGTATTACGTTGTGCTTCGAGGATATCTACTTGGATAGTAATAGAACTCTAAAGAGAATTCTCTATTGGACAAACTTTTCGTTTTGTATAATTTTCGTCATTGAAATGGTGTTGAAATGGTTGGCGCTGGGCTTCTCGAAGTATTTCACAAGCTTTTGGACGATACTGGATTTCATCATTGTTTTTGTGAGTAAATTGATATTTTTCTTGGATTGAATCAGATATTTCTTTTAATTTGCGGGAAAAATGAACCAACGTTTGTTTCCTTATCGGCTTCATTTATTACTTACCTGCCTTTTAAGGACATTTTGTTGGTTCGTCTTTTCAAAGTTTAAAAAAGCAAAACTATTTTTTAATTGTTAATTTTCACAACTAACGATTTAATAACTTTTCAGGTTTCGGTGTTTTCGTTACTTATTGAAGAAAATGAAAACCTTAAAGTATTACGTTCGCTTCGCACTCTCCGTGCTCTGAGGCCACTTCGAGCAATTTCGAGGTAATTTTAATTTCTCTGTTACAGTCGCTTAAACATTTATATTGTTTTAAATGTTAAATGTCTCAATATGCACAATTTTTTATATGTGAAATTTCTATTTTTTTTTTAATGAATAACATAATAATTTTCTGGGATAAATATTTTTTTCTTAAATATTTTTTATAAGAAGGTCTCCAGAGTACTGGTTCAACGTATGAAGTTGTAAAACTTTTGTCAAAAATTATAACTTTATTTTTACATTCTAATTTTTTTAATTTTGTATGAAATATAAGAATAGACAAAGTAACTTAAGTGATTAGATCCGCATACCAAATATTTTCTAACGTCCCAAAAAGTACATAATTTGTATTTTTTGTAGATCTTAAAATGTAAATAATTTAATAGCCCATTGTTAAACCCAAACTTTGGAAGGTGTTTTGTTTACTCCAGAATGCAGATTTTAATTCTGATAGTCTATCCAATACTCCATTAGAGACCCCTTCAAACTTTTATAATTTTTTTTCGAGCAAATAATATCTTAAGGTTACAACTATTGCCTTCTTTACCCCGGACCCTGGGCCTTGCTGTAAGAAATCCATCTCTTTCAAGAATCTAAGGATAAGATCAAATTTTCCTTTAGAAATCTAATGATAAGAGTTAGATGTAGTGAACGTATTCCTCAACGGATTATTAGGACTTCCCCAACTTCTAAAGTCTTATAAGGGTTAGTGTCCACCGTGATCTTGAGTTTCACTGGGTTATCATAAAATCTGAGCAGTTAAGCCTAAGATGTTTCTTGAGCTTACAGTCCCGGTAAGGATCGATGGTTCTTGTTCTTGCTAATACATGCTTTAAGCAAGCTTGTGTTGCCCTAGAAGTTTCCTAGCAGAAGGTCTTTATTGCATCATTTCAGAGCTGCTATTGACAAATGTAACACCGGCATCTTAATACCCAACTTCTGTTTTTCCCATTTACCTCAATGAACCGATCCTCAATTGCCGATCCTTAATTTCTTTTAAAAAAAATTTAAATTCACAGAAATCCCAAGGTCAGAAAGCTGCACCGGGCTCTGCAGGGACACAAAGTAGTCCATCTTGACAGCACTTTTTGTGGGACCAGAGTTACCAGCCCGAGGACCCAAATAAGGACTGCCACTTGGCAGTTCTGAGTGTTCCGATGGTAACCAATCTATCGTTGATTGGTTGGGTAAATTTTTCATGTTTTCCGTTGTCTCGGCCTCCAATGTGGTGCCAGTTCCATGGATGCCTTCAACAAGTAGAACAGCTTGAGTATGACTCCACTGGCTGCACACGACAGCAACAAATGTTTTTCCACCTTACAGGTTCCAGTAACCAGCGACTATAACGCCCTTGGCAACGTTTTCCGGCTTTACCTCAATAACAATCTCCCAGCCCTGCTCGAAGATGGGGCAAGGATAAGCCATATAATTTGTGGGTTATCCTTGCATTTTAACGACAAATGACGTCGGTTACTGTTATTCGCATCTTCGAAATAGCGAATTCCCCCTTTTCCCTCTTTAGGGCCTTGTCTACAAGCTGAGTTTTGAGGCTTGCACGATTCCATAGCTCCAATCCGCGCCCACTACTGATTTGGCACAGTTTGTTTGATGCCTCTCATGGAGATACAGAACCTATTCGGTATGAACCACTGACTTTCGCAAAGAATAGAGTCCCGTGACCGCTGGACCCCAGATAGGAATTCGCCTTGCGAATCGAGGGGAGGGTATGAGTGTTTTGGAGGACGTAACTTGAGGTAGGAGGTAACCGTTTTCGATGTGAACCCTCGTCAACAATATAATGCGAGGTCAGTAAGGAGTAGTCGGATAAGAGCAGGAAAGGCAAGGGCAACCAACATCGGTATAAGTTTCTACCCGTTTGCCCACAAGTAGAATTTGTCTCAAGGATGGGAGAGCGCAGAGGTAGAATTCTTATGCAAGACGCTGATGCAGGTTAACAGTTTTCGCTGTAAGCCCGTACTTGAGGCGACTCATGCCAGAATTATCCTTTGGGAGGAATGGGAGAGGTAGGTAACCGAAGCTGTATGAACCCGTACTAGGGGGCGAGTACATATGTACTAGTGTTTATCAAAAGGGCGGAGAGTTAAGGGCAATCGAAACCATTTTGGGGATTTGGCGTTTACTGTAGATGTCCTATGATCGATTTCCCGGTTTATACAAGGAATGGGTTGCCGTGGCATAATAAGTGTGTGTCTGTGCCTATTACGCGAGTCGTCTGGGTTCAAATCCTACTTCTACCACCTCCGCATTGACAAACCCTCCAAGGGTACCTAATATTTGTGTCGAAAAACTTCTCAAAGTACCGTTTGGACTCGGCAAAAAAAATCTAGGTGCCCTTGTATGTGACGAGTACAGCACACACAGGAAACTTGGTTTGAGAAGCTGGCCCACTCTTTTTACATAATTGTTTTAAGGGACAGGTTGTATTAATTACCATATTGGCGTTTAGCCAATTTGACCTAGAGATAAAGCTCAATATCCTTTTTAAGGCATGTTTGTTAGATCGTTTAGATCTTCGAAGAAGTTAACTTTGAGTTTTCCTTGTCAAGATAGAAAGGGCGAAACAGTTGAACAGACGGTGAAGCATGGTTTCCTCCTCCTCTTCGTTTTTGCAACTTCTGCAGGATTCGTTGAAGGGATCACTAAGTCTTCTAGCATATGTCTCCCTACCAGGCAATGGCCCGTGACGGCCCCAGTTATCTTTTTTTTTAAATTCGTCCCATTAAAAAAGATGAGTATCTTTGTTATTCAACGATCGCGCGATGACCAGATTTGTTTGGAATAGAGACATTTGCTGATGTTATCCCACGTGCTGTTGGCCATTGTGATGGCTTTGATGTTGGTTCCTTTTTAGCTTGTCAGCTCTGCAGTTGGCCTGTGGTTGCAACCCTCACCTGACAGCGATCTCGATGAAAGATTCGCGGCCTTGCTTAAGCCAACTTGGATCGTATCGTTAGTGATCGCTGGAAGTTACTCGTGGTTTAACTTTGAAATCAAATGATTTAAAATATTCCTTCTTGCCATTGGCAGTACCTTATACTTTTAAGGACGCGTATAGGATCATTTTCTCAAAAATTTATAAACGAGTTACTTATTATAAAAGTCTTCCTCTGCGTTTCACACATATTTCTTGCTTTTGTCCTCCAATTTTCCACAGCCCTCAGAAGATTATAGTTTTTTCGTTACTGAACCAGCATGTCTTCTTACCACTTTTTAACTATACATGAATGTACATATTTAAGTCACATTAAAAACGAGTCTCGTAATGCATACAGCGTGATTGGCGCCCCAAAAGGATACCTATCATTAAATTTCACAAAAATTCTTTCTAATCATCAAAATTTGTATTAAAAAAAAAAAACAAGATCCTTTTTGGGTACGGATAATCACAGAGCTATTTCGTTACACTTTGCTTTCTAACGCTTAAATGTTAACACAATGACACACTTGTTGGTGTTTTTTACTCGTACATTTTTCTTTATTTTAAAAAACAAAAGTTAAATTAATGCTTCGATGTATGTTCAAGTAATTTTTCGTATAAAATCAAAAAAAAAAAAACCGTACACGGAATGAAAATGGCGCCACCAAAACAAACTTTTAACAACTTTTCGCAAAATATATTCTTCACTCACTATATTCTTTGACATTTTCCAGGTGGCAGGGAATGCGAATTGTAGTAAATGCTCTCATGTATGCCATTCCATCAATTTTCAATGTCCTCTTAGTTTGTTTAGTTTTTTGGCTTATATTCTCCATCATGGGTGTACAGTTTTTTGGTGGTAAATTTTTCAAATGTCTCGACGATGATGGTGAGCTGCTGGAAGTATCGGTTAGTATCGGATGATCCTTAAGAAGAGACCTAAATCCTTTTTTGGCTTAAAATATTTGTAATTAATGCTAACTCTATGTAGGAGGTCAACGACAAATGGGATTGCATTGATAAAAACTACTCGTGGATCAATTCGAAGATCACCTTCGATCATGTTGGCATGGGCTATCTCGCCTTGCTCCAGGTGGCAACGTTCGAGGGTTGGATGGAAGTGATGGCAGATGCAGTGGATGCCAGAGGTGTTGATCTGCAGCCGCAACGAGAAGCGAATCTGTATGCGTACATCTACTTTGTGATCTTCATTGTGTGCGGATCGTTCTTCACGCTGAATCTGTTTATTGGAGTGATCATCGACAACTTCAATATGCTCAAAAAGAAGGTTAGTGAAAGCGATCACGCAAACTATGCTGGAAATCAATTTTTTTGTGTAAAAATAGTATGAAGGTGGTGTCCTTGAGATGTTCCTAACTGAGTCTCAGAAGCATTACTACACGGCCATGAAAAAGCTAGGCCGAAAGAAGCCGCAGAAGGTTATTAAGCGTCCAATTAATCATTTCTTGGCTATGTTCTACGACTTGTCCAACTCAAGAAGGTAAAAAAAATTGAACTCTCCTCGAAATACCATACAATTTACCATTATTCACAGATTTGAGATCGCGATCTTCGTTCTGATCTTCCTCAATATGCTTACAATGGGCATCGAGCACTACAATCAACCACATGCTGTGTTCTTCATTCTTGAGGTCAGCAACGCCTTTTTTACAACTGTCTTCGGATTGGGTAGGGCCCGCTTCAATTAATTATGATCTTCATAAATGTGAAATAAATTTTTACGCAGAGGCCATAGTGAAGATCATCGGACTGCGTTATCACTACTTCACCGTGCCGTGGAACGTGTTCGATTTCCTCCTCGTTTTAGCCTCCATATTCGGAATCCTTATGGAAGACGTCATGATCGATCTACCGATCAGTCCAACACTCCTACGTGTCGTACGAGTCTTTCGGATTGGGCGCATATTGCGCCTTATAAAGGCTGCCAAAGGTATACGTAAGTTGCTCTTTGCATTGGTTGTCTCGCTGCCGGCTCTGTTCAATATCGGCGCTCTATTGGGCCTCATCACATTCATTTATGCGATACTGGGGATGTCCCTCTTCGGGCATGTCAAACTGCAGGGTGCCCTCGATGACATGGTAAATTTCCAAACATTCGGCCGGAGTATGCAACTTTTGTTTCGCCTCATGACATCAGCTGGATGGAATGATGTCCTCGAGTCACTTATGATTCAGCCACCTGACTGTGATCCGAACTTCAATCATCAAACAAACGGAGACTGCGGCCATCCTCTGTTGGCTATTACCTACTTTACTAGCTTCATTATAATCAGTTATATGATTGTAATTAATATGTATATTGCCATTATACTGGAGAACTTCAATCAGGCGCATCAGGAAGAAGAGATTGGAATTGTTGAGGACGATCTGGAGATGTTCTATATTCGCTGGTCGAAGTTTGTATCCACGATCTTGCGGACTCTGTTGAAAAATTGTTTATTAAATTTTGATTTTGCTTTTCCAGATACGACCCTCATGCCACACAATTCATCCATTTCTCCCAGCTCTCTGATTTCATCGCCTCCTTAGATCCTCCACTGGGAATCTCAAAGCCAAACACTGTAGCATTAGTATCATTCAACTTGCCAATCTCCAAGGGTAACAAAATTCATTGCTTGGATATACTACATGCTTTGGTGAAGCATGTGCTGGGTCATGTAGAGGAGACCGATAACTTCAAGCAGCTTCAGGAGCAAATGGATGTTAAATTCAAGAAACAATTCCCCACTCGGAAGGAATTGGAAATTGTGTCGTCAACGCGAATTTGGAAGAGACAGGAGAAGGCCGCAAAGACTATTCAGAACGCATGGAAGGACTACCAGAGGTGACACTTATTTATTTATCTTCGATAGCTATATTAATATTCTTCCTAATAATTATTACAATCAGGATGAAGAAAGAAAAAGAACGTTCGGTAAATTCTGGAGACGACGATGGAACTCAGTCGTCAAGTCCTGGAGGGTGGCATGCAAAACTATCAGCGTTAAACTTCTTCCATCTGCAGGTTAGTTTCAAACTTGTCACTGCTACGTTTTAGGAAAAGGCAAGTGTTTCTAACTCTAATGCAAATACAATAACGTCCTTAAAAATCACATAACTATGACTGGAAATAGACGGACACAAAATAAGCGAGATAAGTTTAAGGGTTTAAAACGCTGAACTATTTAATTTTATTAGACCACCAATTCATCTCAAAATAAGCTTTAAATAAGCTTTTTAATTGTCATACAACAAAAAACAAATGGTATTGCTTTGATTTTTGGATTGTCCTTTGAATAAAACATTTCACTTGCAATAAGTAGCAGCAATAAACAATTCTATATGTAGAGTTAAGGCCTAGCCATAATAGACTTAGATGAGCTAATGTCGGCTATCCGAAAGGTCCCATTACGCGCAATTCGTATGCCACGACCACAATAACCATTTTCTTGCTTTCATTTTGTTTTCGTTAACTTCTGTTGGCTTAAGCTAGTCCCAATCCAGTGAGAGGTTCAACGCGGAAATTTGACAGCTGGCTTAAAATCCCAAATCCCATAGATTTCCGAATCGTTTACTTAAATCTGTTACGGGCATCGCAAGCGTTTGTCAGGAGTAGGATTTTTGAAGTATTTTGACATTAGATCAACGATCCCACTTGAGTCTATTACGGTTGGGCTTTAAATGTTGTTAGGTCAATCAGCTTCTAGCGTTCAACAGTGATTTTTTAAACCATGCAATAAATAAAATACGAACACATATCAGAAATTGACGCTAGGTATCCATCAACTCAATGGATACGTAGCGTCAATAGTTGAATACACAAGTCTTTAAAAAAAGTTTCCCACAGAAAATATGCGTGACGTAGGTCCCTTTCGACCGTGTGTATTTTACTAAGTTATTAGTTTTACACATCGACTTCATGGACCCAACGCATTCATTGGGCTTTAGTTTTTGAGGGTCCACAGATCACATGAAATATCTTTCTTTTTCTCCTACAGGTCAGTCGACGTGGCACACAATGCTCCAGCAGAGCATCTTCTAGAAAATCTTCGCGTGCATCCGATGCATCAGATTTAAGTGAATTAGCTGGGCCTTGGCTCAATCTACCACTGATGTTGGTCTCTGGTGCCGATGACGTTGTAAAGGATATCAAGCATCAAAATGACGATCTTGGAAAGCGGTACATAAATGACTAACCTATATATAAACTTATCTACTTTTGTTTTGAGTTTTTCACGAAATCTTACATTTTCCATTTAATCAAAAACAAAACAAAGTTTTTCTAGGATATCATTATCATACGAATGGTTACTTGAAGAAATGATGTCATCAATATTCGTTGAAGACCGAATTGAATTTCCAATATTTTCTACAAATCATTTTAATAATTTTTTAGATCCAGGTAAACGTAAAGGACTATAGTAGCAATAGTGTAAATAAAAAAACTAGTTCTTGGACCACGACAACGACAGTAATTAAATGCTTCTTATAAAGTCTAGAGTTTTCAGAAAGCATTAGAGGTAATTTATTAGAAAAGCATATAGACCTAGATAATTGGATTAATCTTTTTTTTAGCTCAAGCTAAACATGTCAAAATATGTTTAATGTAGCCACTAAAAATCACTCTGCACATAATAAACACAAAAAGCTTCATGTGTACCATATGTACATAACATATTCATTTGTTATGTGTTTACATATATTTTTGTTGACACAATAAAATGGGCCACTTCTAATTGAAAGTTGATCGAAATTTTATAACAAGCTTTGTAAGCACATCAAAAGACATTGAAATCAAAATTGAGCTTCAGTTAAACTTCGAGCGTGGATCTAGGCGTTCAGAGAATATTCGACAGAGCTTTGTAGACGACAGAAATATGCGCGCCGATTACATTGTAATCGACGTTATTACTAAATAATATTTAAATCATTAATTTTTTAAATCAATTAAAAGCTCATGGAAAAAACAGCCCTAGGTTGATTTTAAAAATTAAATTTTAAAAATCTTATAGGTTAAGAGTGTTAATTTTAGGTGGACTATAATACCAACGACATGTGGGACTCTCAAAGATGCTTTGCCTCCGCCTCGGCCTAAAGCGACCTTTACTAATTCAGCCATACGATTTTAATGTTTCCTAACACGATGTAGCTTGGGCTTCAACGTCTAGTTTGACAATCGTAAAGATTCAACGTAATGTTACGTAATGTGACTACAAAGCGAAGCTCAAGATCAAATCTACCAAACATTTACTTCATCTGACAGCTCAGCATCTCATCTAGAAAATTTGTAATACTCTCGCTGAAGATAACAATTTTAAGGAGTGGTGCATATGATGCACTCAAAGACTGATTTCGAAGCTGCCTTTAGGCATATTCGGTTAAATTATAGCTGGGACACAATGAGTATCTGTGTCTGTGTCTGTGGCTGTGTCTCGCAGTTCAGCTTACGGGAAGACGTATTAAGCGACACAATGCGTATCTCGCTGTCTCTGATTTGAGGTGAAAAATGAGGCGAGACACAGCGACAGACACACCCACACATTGTGCCCGGCTTGTTATGCCCATAGCCCATCGCATTGGAAAAAATGTTCTACTTCACTTATTAATGTGTTCAACACTGAATACTAGAGCTAGAGAGAAGCTCTAAAAATTGAGATTCTATCGAAAGCAAAGAGGGTATCAGGCTGCTACTCTCAGTTGTCAATCGGTCTATGTAAAAAACATTAATTCATAGCCTCTAAAGTTCGAATTCATTAGAGAACTTTTTTGTATTTTAACCTGTAAAAAAACACTTTTTACAATATGACATTACCTACTGTTTTTCAGCTGCACAATTGTGGCCCGATGCTACAAATCTACAGACGTTGCATTGGTATCTCACAGGACACAAACGAGAAACGTGTAGTGTCACAAAACCTCAAAAGCAACTCAGTCATTGACTTAACTCAGTATATGCTGGCTACATAACAGTTTTCTGAATATCCAAAAACTGATAGACACATTTTCCACAAAAGTTTTCATTTGAGAATCAAAATTCATTCGATTTCACTTTTAGGCAGGGAAAATATTTTTCGCGTGTTTTTTGTTCGGTTCTACTAGGCTCCTTCAGTTTGCGTAGGAAATCTGTTCTGGTTATCAGCTGTCAAAAGATCAACACAAAGATCGAAATAAAGCTCTCACAATCGCCAAATTTCTCCCCAAGCTGTGGCATATCTATAGAAATAGAAGGAGAAGTTAGAAATAACAAGGTTGGACACCCTTAAAGAATTGGCTTGAGCTATGTTTCCACGGGACGAAAAGCCGAGATTTTAATAAATAAAACCCTTATAGGTTCTTTGACAACTTAAAAAATGTCGTATCAACCCTGCTCAAAACTAAACGTGCTCCGCTCAAACAATACCTTTTCAAGTCTGCTTACGTTGATAGATATTTGGAAATGGATCGATTTTTCCCAATCGTTAAATTTTATGTTTCTTTGGCCTTTTTATTACTTAATCTTGTTTTTTTCGCTCCTGGATAATGTCATCGTTCTTTTAAGAACTTGCAAAAAGCGAAGCAAAAAAGAATAAGTGCGTAGAAATGTTTCTTTTCTACGGTGGAAACACTTAAGGCTTCATAAACGCTTCATAATCATTTCAATATTTAAGATTTTCATAAATAAGATCCCGAGCCATACTTTTATTTTAGTACTTCAAAGTACCTCACAGTTGTATTACACTTCAGAAGGTAAGAAAGTCCCAGTGTCTAAGCCTACTTTGGCTGTCTCCTTAAATTGACTGTCTTCTTAAACAATAAGTATTGGTACATGTGTTATGTTTAAGATTAATAATACCTTAAACTAAATGTTAATGTTTTAATGTTATAGTTGCATAACGGAATGTTGTTGTTATAAAAAAAGGAAATTGCCTATCAAATTGCAATATTTTGCCCCCATTGGTAGCCAATTTTATTTGTTGTAAGTCCCAACAGAAATGTCCCTTAACGTCCCAAAATGTTTGACCCCTGCCCGGAATGAACTTAATGTTTGGTGTGCAAAATTACTATAAAATAAATGTTTCTACATTCTAAGGTTTCGTGAAAAATTTGCAATCATTCTCAATTAATTTTGTTCACATATTTATATATGAATAATTTATATAATTATTTTGACACAAATAAAAAAAAAAGTGGTAGCATATTTGTGGAAGCACCTCGTGCTAATCGTCGCCGAAGTTTCTATAATTTCTTCTTACGCCATCAAGATGCCGTCGACGATAGTTTAACCTCACCATCCGTACATAGAAAAAGTAAATATTACAACAATTTATAGTTTCCTTTTTCCTTCTTTTCGTTTTTGTTTTCTTACTTATGCAATTTCAATTTACTTAAAGAATTTTAATTTTTAATACACAATTATTTAAAAAGTTTATCTTAAAATTTTGCAATCACGTATTTATAAAATTTCACAAAATCAAAAAAAAAAATCCAAAAAAAAAACAAAACAAACCCTAAATCACAGGCATCACACCAACAACGAGCGACGATAAAACGATCATAGCGCCAACGCCAACACGGAAACGTGCGACGAGCTTTATACGCAAAAAACCACCGTTAGAAAGAGGTTTGTCAGCACAAAGCGCTTTAAGAGTTAACAAAAATGCTTTTGTCTGTATGTGTGTCCAAACCTTTAAAATCAATTTTCTATGATTACACAATTTTCGTTTTTTTCCGTTCTCTTCCCTTTCCCTCTTCCGTGGTTTGTGTTTTCTTAACAATCGGATGCTATCAGCCGATGGGCCATCGGAAGTGAGTATTTTGGTAACAAAACCATCACCGGAAGCTCCAATTGGACCATCATTGAGACCGGACAATTCAACGTTGGTGCATGTGCTGGTCCATCGTGAGAGCGAAGAGTACAAGACAGAGACCGATGATGAGGACCAAACTACTACAATAGGTAAGATGGGGGGAGTTACATAAGTATGTCGCTTGAAGTTACTCATTTTTACAAAGAGAGCGAACTTACGTCAAGCAGATAAAACACTTATCTTGTTTTGGACTTAAAGCTTAAAACTATATTTCTACTCAGAATAGATTAAAGGTATTTTGGTGTTACCCTGAGGTTTTCTAGATATTTTCTGAAACATTTTACTTATTTTAAACTGGCATGGCTCATATTAAACGAAGCAGTCAGTTCTTATGCTGTTTTCTGAAAAGAAGAATTTTTTGAATCAAGTAGGTAATGACCAACTGTTAAAATCGGTTTGTTAATGGCCGGCAGTACGACAGTTAATGGCGCATTAAATGGTGAACCACTATCACATATTCTTGAAAGCAACGCTTATGCTTTTGAATCACTCATGTCAATTTGTTCTGGACGGCTTTAAAGCTAAAGAACGACTCCAAAGGTTTTGATCGACAACCTTGCCACTTCTAATACTTACAAGCCATTTAGGGCCCATTCACAGTCAGCGAGCATATTAACTGCAATCAGGCTAATTTTCGAGCACTATAAAAAAGTAAAAAAATGTGAAACCAAAGATTATTAAGGATCGGCTAATCTACAGTTTGACATAATTGAAACGTAATTCTTTCCCCAATCGGGCGCCTCCCCAGGTGGCCGATAGGGGAATGCTCACCAGATATGGTGGGTATTGATATGGAAAATATCCGGGGTGGACCAAAACCAGCAACAAACGAAAAATCCAGAAGCGTCTGTCTCAAACAGCTCATTTTGAGGCAGACGCTTCTGGATTTTTTGTCTGTCATTTTTGGTCAAAATGAGCAAACGCCGACCAGGAGCGTCTGTTACCCAGGTTAGGGTCGGCGCATACAAAACACATTTTTCTCTTCCAATATGCATAGAATGGACAACAATTAGATGCTTGCCAGATGTTTGAAATATCCTGCTGGCCGTACAATTGGTTTTCTCCGTAAAGGCATAACACTTGCGGGGGTAAGCTTTGGTGTTTTTGTGCAGAGGTTTCATGTTTGGCTCATCGGCGTTTGTGTTGAATCGAGAATTACTTTCTTCTTCTATCTTTTCTATCCCCAAATTCTTTCCGCTCGCGATGTGCTACTCAGTTTAACGGTAATCATAACACCTTGATCACGAGCATTATTATAAAAAATTCGAATAAGTTTTGTAAATATTATTCACAATTTGCTCGTTTTATTTCGAATATACTACGATTTTGACGAGTAAAATTTTGTAAAAAAAATAATGTAAAATTTCAGAGTAGTAAATCCTCGTCGGTTTTCTATAATGACTTTTATAGTTTTGAACTATAAATCTTCATGATTAACAGTTTCCATGGTTTTGAGATTGAGTTCGCCGGTTGTATGGACCTTGAGCTCGACTCAAAACATTAGATGTGTGGAAGATCTAATGAGAGAACAAGATTTATATTCAAACAGTTTTTTTATTCAGTTTTTTTTTTGTAGCTTAAAAAGAACACGCGTCAACTGAAATGTCAAAAAAAAGCCTTTCATTACTAAAAGTTTTTTTTTTGTTAACATCAATCTTTCAGATAAGCTCCATAAACCGCCTCAAATAAAAATCAGTCCCGGCTCAGATGACTTCTGCATGGATGAACTAGTTCCAGGCACACATCCTATGGTTCAAATCAAAGTGGAAAGTCCAAAAGATCCACCTCAAGGTGACTTCAGTACGCAGCTGTCAACGGCAATAGAAAACCAACCAACCGCATCCGACGATGTTATTATCGATGTCACCGAACCAATCGATGTCAATATACAAGGTGATACCTCGCAAATATTCTATGTCTACAAGGAAGACATTGACCAACACCAGCAAACGACTTTTCCGGAAGAGGACCTTAACGAAATACGATGTCAGAGCCCTCGCGACGATGAGATTATAACCTTAGACGATAGTGATGAAAAATCTGACAGCATCAATAGGTGACCGTCACCAAATGCTGATAGTGAAGAAACGACCCCCAATACGGCAATTGCGGATAGTGTCGAACTTAGTTGACAATCTTTAACTTGAGTATTGCTCTTTGTACTAACCAAAAGCAATACAAAACAGCTTAAGACAAATACAAACAACAAATCACCAATAATTACTGATACCAGTTTACCAATTTACACGAGTGTTTTCAAATATCTACCGTAGTGAAAGTTGTACATTTTGAAAGTATGAATATTATGTCAGTCACAGCAGACAAGACAGATGCGAAAATCATATTAAATTCGATATGAGAAAGAACATGTTAAGTGGACTTTATGGTTCGGAATATCCAAGCTCTTCAGAAACTCTGTAATTTCTTAAATCTTTAAGCTTAAAATCAAATCTTGGGAATCCTAGAAATGGTCTTAGAAGTTAGAACTTGTCGCTCCACTTCTACGCGTACTGCTCTAAAGCACCAGTCATGTAAAAAGATTTTTTTTTTCGTCCAATTAAAGCAATTAATTTTAAGTTCAAGGCTTACAGGATTATAAGCCTAATGGAATTTGTCAGCAGTTATTGAAAAATAGGTAAGACCGCGAGTCCCTACTTAAACATAAGCCGCGCAACATTTTTGAGAAACGCTAATGGCCGAAGAATCGCATGTTTTTAAACATACTTAAAAAGAAACACCGACAGTGATTCCTTTGGGCAGTTAAAACAGCTTGACAAATTTCAGATCAATTAAATCGGACTATTACTTTCAAATTAAATTCAATAACCCCTGTCGCTAAGAAAAAGATTTAAAAATTTATTTATCTTAAATCTGGGTAAAAAAAATTCTTGCATGAACCGAATGTATTCATACCTTAAAGACCAAATAACTTTCTATCATATTCTTCAATAACTTATACGTACTAATCAACGAATCCTTTTCAATACTGTGCGCCAAAGTATGCATAAATAACTGTAAATTAAACTTTTAGGTTTCCGTCAATTCTCTTCTTCCATACCAATTATTATTATTGCCACACAAACAATGTAAATAATAGACACTGAGCATTTTTTTTTTTTGTTCAAACTTCATTCTTGTAGACTTAAAATTATTAAAATATCTTCTTTTTTTAATCTCAAAGGAAATATTAAACATAATAGATTAGTAAAACAATTTAATAGCAATCGTTTAGGGCAGTAAATATTTTTTTTAATTATAAATAGTTTTAATTCAAAAAGTCAACCAGAAACAAAACTGAATTGAAAAAAATAATAGTTTATTTATAAACAAAACATAAAAAAGTGATTTATTTACTTATTTAGCAGGAAATAAAAACAGTTTGTACAGTTAAAATAAAGATTATATAAACAAAAAATTGTTTCCAGCTACGCTGTAAAAATAACGCCAAAAATGTTAGTGAACTTACAAAGAAAAACAAAATGAAGAAAACATGAAATAGAAGTGTAATAGGTTTAATAGTGTTATCAGACTTAAACTTTTTTATATAAAAAAAAATTATTTATAATAGTGTAGATAGTTTGTAGGTACAAACTTATAACTTATTTCAGTGATAATAAATTCAAAGTTTAAAATAATGTTAAATATAGAGGAAATCATACAAGTTTGTTGCTTTTTACCAACTTTTTATTTATCCTTTAAGGGGGAAACTTTTTCATTTTAATAAGTTAAATTGTTTGCTTCCATTTGTGTTTGTAAGATCGAGTTTACCGAAATACGATTATGTGATTTTAGAGTTGCGCGCTTTTCGAGTATATAGATAAGTTTTCAGTATTATTACAGAATCCGAATGACAGCTCCATTCTTCCGGAACATTTATAAGTCAGGGCTAAATAGAACAAGGGTATGAAAAATCTAATAAGAAATTAAGTTTGCGTACGAGCGTAAGGACTATAATATTTTACAGCTACGAGTAACATATACCTAGTGTAGGAGAGTCTAAGAGAAAGATCTATTTTTTTTTAAACAACTAATCTCTGAGTTCTGAGTTCTTTCCATAAGAATTCAAATAAGCGATCACTTTTGTTTGATGTTAAATAATCATTTAAGAAAAAAAAAACAACAGGAAATGGCTTTTTGAAGGCTTTGGGCATTTTACTGTATTAAAAACTATTCTGGTTGGTGTTCAGGATTCATAAAAGTACTAATATCCTATAATCAAGCCGGGTGTCTTTCCTGCTGCTAAAATACTTTAGAATTAGCTTTCAATTAATTTTTTTTCAATAATTTACTTTTAAATTCGAAATGAACATGCTTTACTCTGTCAAGGAGAGTAAGGTCAAAGTATGGTGGATAGTTCTAGTCTAATACGCGGAACAGAATGCGTGACTGTGTCTATGTTTCGCTGTTCAGCATACGAGAACACGTGTTTAGCAACACAACGTGTAACTCGCTGTGTTCCTGATTTGAGGTGAAAACTAATTGATAGAAACTGATTGTGGCGCAGGCTTTAAGCGTTCCATTTTCTCCATCGAATTGACATTTGGATAAAAAATTGGCAGCACGAATTTTTTGCTTTACTTCGGTCAAAGTTAATGACTTTGGACCTTTAAAAAAACAGACAAAAAAAAAACGCAAATACACACCAGTTTCTTTTTATTTTATACCCCATCCCATAGGATATAATGGTAGACCCCCAAGACCTTAAGAGCATATGATCGAGACCGAATTCTGAATCGAATGAGCCATGTCCGTCCGTACGTCTGTATGTCACATGTTTTTAGGCCTTAAATTTTGAGCTAGGATGCTAAAACTTCGTACCTAAGGTCCAAGTCATGCGAAGCAGTACAAGTGTAAAAACTTTTGAAATCCCCCCAAAGACACGCCCACAATCTAAATGTGCAACTACCTCCAGAGTTTCCAAAACTGTAAGACGTTCTCAAAGGCTGAAATTTGACATTTAGCATCTCTAAGTGAATCTAAGACACAAAAAAGACAAATTTAATTGGTAAACGTCCTCTAGTGGGCGTGGCATCTACTTTAAGGGTAAATTTTCAAATGCAGTTCATATTTTTGCTCGAAATTGAAAAAAATTTGCTTTTATGTAGAAAACGCTTAGTTCTACATTTTGTTAATACAAGACTTTGGGCCCCGCCCACATTTGGAGGCAGTATTTAAGAAAAAACCCAAAAAATTTCCAAAAAAACTTAATTTCGACTGGCCTTGAGCCTAATTTAGGAAAGCATGAAACAAAAAAAGTAGCAGGCTAGGTAAACGAGATTTCAGTTTGTATTTCGTTCATATAAAGTTTTAAGCCACGCCCCCTTTTAGGGGTCGATTTTTCAAAAATATTGAATTTAAACCAAAAAATTGCATTTTTACGTATATTTAAGTGTAACTTGGAAATATCTGTGGAAATATCTTATATTTAATAGTTTTTAATTAGGGACCACGCCCCTTTTTGAAGTTTGCATTACTTATAAAATCTCAAAAAATAGCTATGCCATCAGCATTTTACAATGTGGGATGGGATGGGGTATTCAACTTACTCACTGGTTAAATGCTAGATTTACCACATTTTTTTCAGATTTATGATTTTGTGATATAAACGTCATTCAAATATTCTCAGCATTCTCAGTTTTTTTTCGAGGAAACATACCTTCAATTTTATTTAATGCATTCTACAAACACTACTGATAGGCTGAACTGTCAAAAACAATTCTTGAAGGCTTGTTTCAACTGTGCTCCACCGGAAGCAGAACCTAACTTAGAACTCTGACACTGATAAATGGTATATTATCAAGGCGAACAAGGTAAAAACAAACAGACCAGAAGAATGTTAGCCTAGGTTCACTTCACTAACATCAACCAGTACCGGCCACAATTCCTCACAGTCTACAGGTATAATGAAGTAAATAAAGCTTTGTTACTAGTTCCACTAACATATTCATAAACGTTTAACCCTTTAAAGTAAATATAAGGTTCATCTAATGAAACTAGGCCCATTGCGTACTGAAATTGCACACGACCTTCCAGTGGGATCAGCTGATTGTCAAAAACTCACCGCCTGCAACCCCCTCAATTTTATATCGAACGCAAAATGGAGCACAGAATTGAAAACCTATGAAAGATGTGAAAAATTGAAAGTCAATTTTTTACAGCACTGAACTTTCTGCCGCGTCAAAATCCTTGGGACACTTCAGTGCTGCACGGCCACAGTAGTGCTTCCATCGAATACAGTATAGCGTTGTGTTGTTGTCGCTGCCATTTGCACTATGGCGAAAGGCGAAGAAGGGCTCTCTTGGAACGTGCATATGTATAATTACATATTATATGTATAAAGAACATATCCTTTTGTTAATTAATTTGCCTGGAACTTGTTATAAACCTTACTTAAGATTCAATAGCTGAACTGAAAAACAACGATTTACAATATCTTAAGGCAGAGCTTATAATAACGAGTAGGACCTTAAGCTAATAGCTCATTAGCTGTATCGCACTTAAGTCTCCTCGAAGCAAGATTTCATAGTTTTTCTGCATGGGTTTTTAGAGAGTTTCTACAAATAAGGCTAACTTGGATGCAGGTATCCGTTTTTAGAAGTAGAAAATATACCTTTCGTCTAAGCCCTTGACAGATAGTACCAAGCCAAATAAGACACATACGACATACCTGACCCACTCATGCAAATCGATTCGAGTAGTACTTCAGTTTACTTTTAACCTTATTAATCACGACATGTAGTTCATTTTTATTCTTTTTATATTTTATATATTTGACAATCATTGAAACTAATAGACGAATTTCCCTTTGGTTATCACCTCTCTTTGTAAATAACTACGTATTATTCGATAAGAAGATACCTGCTAAATAAATAAACTAATTTAAGCTTAGTTAGATAATTTATAATTCAAATTAACAACCAAATGTGAGTGATGACATATTTACGTCACACATACTTATTCACTTCAAACCTTTTCTAATACAGTTAATCATTGGATTATATTTCTTATTTAGCAGCTATACCAGTCACAAATATTTGACAAATAAACTCAATGTTAGATGATTTTTTTTTTGTCAGGACTTACCACAGGACTTAACCTTTATATAGGATCCTTTTATTTTTTATGAAATTCACATAGAGTTACCAAACTTAAAGTAAAAAATTACAAAATAAACAGATAACAACCAATATACACTCGTCAATTAAGTGATATTTTTTTCTATAGCCAGATAAATAGAGAAAATTCAAAGTAAAAATCACTTAGATAAAAATTACAAATAAGTAATACAAAAACAAGAAAATTGTTTGAAATAAAAAAAGACATATAGGAAAAATAAGCTGAAATAAGTTTTGAATTTGCTTGTTTTTGTCACACAAAAAATAAACAAAAATAAATAGAAAATTTGATGTAGAAAAAATCAAATTACAACCGACAATAATTACACTCTTATGTAGCAGACGAAATTAAATGCTTACCCGTGCTTAATGAAACAATCGATAATTTTACTATTATCTTAAATTCTCATTTTAAAACTATTTGATATTCTTTTAATCGCAAATGTATTAACGTTTGATTTTTGGCTCTTGCAAGTTTTAGTTAAGCAAGTTTTAGTGAAGAGACGTTCTTCATTACTGCAGTCCAGCGGCAACGGAAAAGTGCCTTGGTCAAAAGCATAGTTGAAGACGTCCGGAAAATTTATGGTCACAGTCACAGCGATCAAAATTAATGCTTCTTAATAAAATCACAATGCACATTGCCATCTTGCCGAAGTAACATTATTGAAAGCTTGTGACGCGTTCGCTTTATTTTCAAATACCCTTAAACGTTTAAAGTAAACCTCAACCTCAAAATAGAATTTCAAACTAACATTTTTCCAACAAATTTTCTATCATACGATTTTATCTAGAAAACAAAAACTTTCGTATACATACATATTTACATATAAAAAAACAAAAAATTCATAAATTATAAAAGCAAATACAAAACTAAACGAAATCAAATCATTACCGAAAGTCATATCAGTACAGTGTTACATAGCCTGGTGCGTAATTCAAAAGCACCAGGATCGATTCAAATTTCATAGAGGGAAACATTATGTATAGTACAAAATAAATCGTACATATGAAAAAATACGAGTATAGAAAACAAAAAGTATTCTGTTAGACAAACAAACAATTTTCAAATGAATGAAAAGTGATTCCGATTGATCATTGTTAGATTTTGCGATGTTAAATGAAATTACCAAATATAACAAGAAAAAAAAAACAGTAGGTATTATCGAAATTCTTTAAGGTTTGTAAAATATAAAAAAAAAAATCAATATAAAAAATGTTTAAATTTGTTAAAATTGTATAATCTAATAACATATACGAAAGCAAAGCATGTTGTACATAAATAATAGTGGTTATAAAATTTTCATTGTATAACAAAAGAAACATAGTTATTATAAAATATTTATTTTTTAGGATTAATTAAATGTAATTAAAGAAAAATCATAACATTATAATAGAAAAAATATTTATAAATGAAATCATCGAAAATATTTAGTATTTTCAATTCAGCTATTTACTAAAATAAAGAAAAGATTGTATATTATATTATAATTATAGTCATTATTTAAAAATTCATAATATTACATTTTAAAACAAGAAAAAAAAGAAATAAATAAAAAAATCGTTCAATAAT
Organism: Neoascia interrupta; assembly: GCA_947623515.1. NCBI lineage: Eukaryota > Metazoa > Arthropoda > Insecta > Diptera > Syrphidae > Neoascia > Neoascia interrupta. Next base: position 18,657,783 of record OX392462.1, on the reverse strand, counting down.
AAATATAAGCTGGTGTTTCATTTGGTAATAAGATAAGTATAAAATTGGAAGACTTTTAGCAACAAAAGTTGTTGCAAAACTAACAATATATCTCTATTGCACGAAATGCCCAAAAATTATCGTAAGATCGGCGCGAGATCACCAAACATTTGATGTCTTCTTTTCATCTGTTTCGATTAAATAATACGCAAGACTTAGTACCATAAAGGGTAGGTGTTCCGAAACAACCAAGTCAAATCTACTCTTCAATGATTTCTTTTTCCCATTTATTTTATTTTCTGATTTCCTTTTCCCATCTTTTCTTCCCAGCATTTTTATATATCTTGTGTGACAAAAAAAGAAACAAAACCGAAACTTAAGAATAAACTTTTGATAGAAAATTTATTTTAAAAAATTTGATAATAGAAATATCAATTTCACGGGGAAAGGCGTTGAATTTCTGAAAAAAAAATTATATTTTTGTCATTATTCAACTAAAAAGTTATAATCAAAATAAAATAAAATTAAAAATAAAATTAATTAATTAATAATTTCCTCTATTTTTCACAGTTTTGTACATTTTTATCGGGAATACTTTATGAAGTCATAAAGAAAAGCGAGAAACCGAGACTTAGTATTGTGGTCTATTGTCTCTAACACCATGTCTCCACCAGGCACTAATCCGCGATTAATATAAATCTTCGTTAAATCTTCTACAAATCACACGATTTACCATACAAATCCTCTCCGCAAGCGATTAACAATAAATCTTTTGATAAATCCAATTCGCAAAACCTATTTTCTGCTCTTTTGTGACAAAAAGGAAATTGAAACTGCCCCTGTACATTTTCTATCGTACATTTAACAGTGGAAATCATATTTTGCTCCTGGGAATGACATCACCACTCTCTTTTGAGGATCAAAATGACAAAAACAGAGTGTTCGTATCAAATTTATCCTATTTATGTCCGGTGGAGCCACTTTATGATTTATTTTTATTTGTCTACTGCTAATCCTCCTTTAATTGCCGGTCGAGACATAGTATAAAAAAAAATAAAAAAATAAAATATATATCGCATTTCCTGGCGTTTTGCGCAAACGTCGTACGATTTTTTGTTTTAATTTTCCAACTGTCTGACGCTTTTGAGGTATGCTTTGTCGAATGCTTTTTGTTTTATTTAAATATTCGCAAACTTAAAAAAGCCATGTCCTTCATGAGACACCCACTCTTAAGGAACAAACTTACAAACTCTCAATTGGTTTTAAGCCACGATTATGAAGGTCAAATTCAGCATGATGAAACTTTTTCTTCGCGGACTGTTGTTGTTGCTGACACTGCAGAGATCTTATTTGCGATGTTACCAAGCTTGTCGATAAGTTTCTACTGGCAGCAACTTTTCAAGAGCTGGGTCATGCTAAGAACTCAGGACACTGGACGGCAATGATAAGGGAATAAAGCCTTCAGCACAATGAATCCGTTGCGTCCGTCACGTTAAAGTACACAACTGACAACTGAGTTAAATTTACACGTTCTTATGGGAAGCGGCCCATAGAAGAACTTTATGACGTACGTGTCGCTTCCCACAAGAACGTCTGTATTTCATTGAGTTGTCAGTTGTGTACTTCGACGTAACGGATGCAACGGATTCATTGGGCTGAAGGCATAACTCCTCATATATGTTATGTACGTACATAGTTGCCTTCAACACAAACTTTGACTCGTGTTTTATTTGTATAATTTAATTTTTTTCTGGTAATATGGATAAATCTGGAACGGAATAGGCTAAGGCTGTCTGTGATAAGTGATGTCACGAATCACAAAAATTCGTCTGCATCTATTTGTCATAATTTTCTTGTAATAGCTCGCTTCCAAAGGCGGATGAAAACACTTTAGGCTGCTTCGAGAGGAAAATTCTTCGGACGATTTACGGTCCCGTCTGCATAGACGGAGAGTGGAGGAGGAGATATAACATCGAACTGTACGGGCTGAATAGCTGTACTGACCTAGCCAAAAGAGTCAAAACACAACGTCTACGATGGCTGGGTCATCTAGAGCGGATGGACACCAACGCCCCAGCCCGGAAAATTTTCAAATCCACACCGCAGAACGGCGCGGTAGAGGAGCACCGAGACTCAGGTGGCGCACGCAAGTGGAAGGGGACCTCAGCCAACTTCGCGTGCGAAACTGGAGACGGCTAGCTAGAGACAGAGCTGGCTGGCGAAGCTTGTTGGCTGAGGCCCAGGTCCACCCCGGACTGTAGCGCCACCTTAAGTAAGTAAGTAAGTAAGCTCGCTTCTAAATACTCGACCCTCTTTACCCCATATCACCAAATTTAAAAAAATTTTGACCTGATTCTATTCTGCATACTGTATGCCAATTTTCTGTATTGGCCATGTCCTCAGAAATGGGCGTGCCCTGCAAATTAAAATCAATCAATTATAATTTCGTTAGAATCATGTTAAAAGCAAATATTAAAGCTTAAAAAACAGCTTTTTCCTAAAAACGCCCCCTAAAAGTGGGCGGAGCTCAATGTTTTGTGTGTTACAAACCTGTAGCAAATGATAATATCTTTAATATTTGTCATATAATTTTTTTTCGATTTAGAATGAATTTTCCGATAAATCATGTTTTTAAAATTCGTTTCAAAGCATGTTAAAAGTAGGCATGGTCGACGGTTTTTGCCTAATCAAAGGCTTCTGGCCATTATTGCGGTGCATTAAAGTTTGAGTTCCTATGCCTCGCCTATCTTGACCAAAAGATATTTTGAAATACATTTTGAAATAAAATGTAAATTAGAGATTGTTTTACATTCAGGTCAATTGTGGGCGTGGCTGTGGGCGAATATTATCAATTTTCATACTTTGGCTATAGAAAATGAGAGCCAAGCAACACGCCAAGTTTTCTAGCTCGATTTCAAATACCTAAAAACTGCACACCTACAGACAGACGGATAAAAGTTTTTGATGCGATTTTTATAACCGACCCAGAGTATAAAAATTTTAATGCAATGAGGTTTGTAACACAGTGAAATAATTACCCTAGACCCCTGAAACCTTTTAGAGATATGATTGAAACCGACAGATGAATCGATTAAGTCATGTCCGTCCGTCTGTCCGTTCGCCTGTAGGTGTGGTTTTAGTTAGGCCTTCAAAATCAAGCTAGAAAGCTGAATGATAAACCTAATGGTTCGGTTAATGATTCGGGCTAAAAAAAACCTTCAGTATTTGGTGTTGCTCTGGAAGCAGGGTCGGTTTTTTAAAAGTTCGTTACAGACGTGCTCGCTAGCACTTATTCACTTGTTTGTGCAAAAAACTAAGAATTTTTTTATGTTATTATGACCCAGCTGCTCTTAATCATCCTAAGAGGAACTTCAATGGGCATTGGATATGTTTGTGGTCGTCTATGACTCTGGCTGATAGTCACAGTCATTCATATTAACAATGACATTGCACGTCAATGTGATCCTATTAAAACCGAGCATATGAAACGAGCAATATTGAGCTATCCTGTAGATTTCACAAAGCTATTTAGCTCGAGTTAAGACTCAAAATCAAGCTGTTAGAACCTGTAAGAAACTATATGCGAAATATTGCACCTTGTTCCGTGCAGAAAATCAATCAAATCAAGTTTATCACAAAAGAATTAGAGATCTTCTCGAGGTATTCCAACTGTGTATTTATGGTTTTGCTTGTCGTGTCGTTAAAGGTAGATGCAAAAATGTTTTTAAAAATGGTGCTAACTAGCTCTTATAAAAAAATATACTCGATTGGAAAATAAAGATATAAATGACTATCAACTATGACTATTCTAAATTTCTCATGCGTCCTAAATTTATCGTCGGTTGCATAAAACGCACGCTACTAAGCGTAATTTATTCTGATCTAATTGCATTTTTTTACGTATGCTTCGATTGCATATTGTACCAGCAAACAGGTCTTTAATTCTAATTGCACCTTTTAACACCAATTTGAGTTCCCTAAGCAACAGGTTTTTTAAATGCCGCATATATTGCCTTTTACCGAAAATATGGAAGATTCGAAATTCATTCTTATTTGTGCAGCATGGCAGTTATACCGTTTTTTAAATTTTCTCAGGATGTTTTCAAATTTTTCAAGCTATGGAATAAGAATGGCGATGCAAATACCTTCAAAGAAAAATTTTTCAAATATACGGTGATTTTTTATAAATTAAATGCTTGTTTTGAGAGTGTTAAAATTAACTTTGAAATTTCAGATAGTTTCGCTTATTGGGCTCTTTATACCGATTATATCGCTATCAGAAGCAATTGGAATTGCCAGAATGGGAAATATCCCCCTGTCCATTAGCAAGGCGCTCTACTGTTTAAGCTTCGTAATTTGTTTTCAAAAGCTTTATGCCGCTGCTTACTTCAGCGACGAGCTGAACTCGTGCATTCGACAATTGGAGAGGTTGTCTTTAAGATTCAATAATCCTAGAGATCTTAACAGGAGCATAAAAGTGTATAAAATTATAACAATACTTGGCACTGTGGCAATGAATCTGACTACTGGCTTTTTTTTGATCGCACCGACTGCAAACAGGGAGTTTCTCTACAATCCACATATTCCATATTTGAATTTCAGCTTAAGTCCTTACTATGAATTTATGTGGATTTTTCAGTGTATTTCACTTTTAACTGTTACTAATGTCCTACTGGCATATGACACGGTAAGAATTAACTTTCAGAAAATGTTAGTTCTCAGCTTCTGCTTGCTAATGGAAATTATTGGCGGACATTATATTAATTTTGAAATGTTTATAATGAAAGCTTTTCTGTGGACTTTTGGCACTTTTTGGGGGATTTTTATCAAGTTTAAGTCGAGAAGTAAGCGAAATCGATGCCAGCGATGAAAAAGGTGCTGACACTGCATTAAGACACATTGTTCAAAAGCTGGTGGAGGTTTTGGGGTATAATTTTTTTTTTTTTTTTCAAGTGAAAACCCGACTTATTGTGGTTTATGTTATATACATTTTCAGATTAATCAACAGAGTGTCAAGTGTTTTTGCTATTACAACAATGAGCAGCATGATAAACAACACTAGCTTGACAGCGTTGTGCCTCTTTCTAATAGCATTCATGCCATTCAGTGATTACACCACCTTTCTTATGTTATTCCTTGTTATGGCGGTTCTGTTTCAACTCTGGATCTATTGCTTTTTTGGCCAACTTGTTGCCAATGAGGTTTAATTTTTAAATCTTTCCACACTTGTAAGAAATATTCTACTAACATACTTTTCAGAAACACTTACTGCAAAACGAACTTTATTTGACCAACTGGTACAATTTATCGCAAAATTTTAAAAAGATGATAATTTTGACAATATCTGCAACACAGAATAACTGCTACATTATGGTTGGAGGAGTATTTTCACTTTCCTTAAGCACTTTTACTGAAGTTTGTATTATTTTGTACTTGTGACGTTTTTCTTAATAAAAAATAATCCTTTTTTTAGGTGCTGAAGAAGGCGTACGCATTTTATGCATTCTTAAATAAGGCCCGTTAGGAGTTGACAATATGTCATGCGAAAAAAAACGAATTTGCGTTATCAATTTATCCTCGCTGGAAATGTCACCATAATCAAAGATTATTTTGTGGTATTTAAATTATTATCAAAAAATAAATACATAGAATGTGTCAAACTGAGCAAGGGCCTCAGTTTTTCCAAAATTTAGCAGCGTTTTATTCTACTTAGAGCCGGTTTTCCAGTGCTGAGTTAAACCCAGCTTAAACCAAGATCTGTAAATCCCGTAATAAAAACGAATCTGGAGTTAACTCAGCGAGCAGTTTTTCAGTGCAAAGTTAACTCCGTCAAAAAAGTTGTCAAAATCCTCGACTCTCGAAATTATTGACTCTCACAGCTCTCATTTCACATAGAAAAACACAGGAAGAGAAGTTCAAGTCTTTCTCAAATGTCATTTTTCACAGCAACACGCAAATCAACTGACATTCTACGCAGATAAGACATTCGAAGAAGTTCTTACTGTTCTCCAGAGATGATCCGAGATTAACTCACCAAATTTGGTGAGTTAAGCGAATTTTGGTGAGTTAAGCCGAGATTATTCCAGATCTGGGGTGAATCTCAGTTTAACTCGGAAATTCGCATGATCTCGCACTGAAAAATCGGCCCTTAGTGTCTATTTCCACAAGCGGCAGAAAATTTGAGATAGCTTGAAAAACATGGGGTTTTATGGAAGCGACAGACGACGACAGCTGTCAATCGTGGAAGGCACCTGATATGACTCAATGTGCCCAAACTCGGAGAAGTTATGGCTTATTTGGTATATACTTAGGTACATTTTCCGCTCTAGGTGGTAGTCTTGTTACACCCAGTTGCACAGACCGAGCCGCAAAAATCACTAAAAAATAGCCTTGTTTTCCAAATGACAGAGTTTTAAACAGAAGCTGTCAAAGCAAAATGACTAGACCTTAGAATTACTGAAACATGGCACTCATGTCTGAGAAGGTGCATATATGTACATACTTGATTGGATTCAGAATCGAGCTCTTAGACTAATAAAGGGGACCCTTACAACTTGAAATCACTCGACTCTTTTGAGCATTGGCGTAACACATCCTGTTTTTCATTATTCAAAACTTTTTACACAGTTTTCTAAGCTATTTATTGTTTTTTCTGCAGAAAATCAGCAATGTCAAAGCAATGCCAAAGTTTTTTGGTTCAATCCTATGTTCAAAATATAAAATTGGAATTTAATCAAATTCTAACCAATACCTGTCGATTGTTATCATTGCACTTGTTGTCATGGAAAAACCATACCAACAACTTAAGTTACGAAACTATTTTGCATTATAGATGCGACCAGATGCACCTTTGTATTTTTTGTTAGCTCTCAACACACCTCCTGAAATGTTTACTTAATTACAGGTAATCAAGACACCTAGACACCTTAATTGTTGTCTAAAAAATAATTTCTGCGCTGCGTATTTGAATGTTCGTTTGGCATGTTTCTTCACAAAATTACTATTCAATATTAAATTTTATAATTGTTGTTTTTGACTCCAAATGCATGGAAACAAGTGGTTCTTATCGTCACCCTTTCCATTACTCAACTTAGTCCTTTGGCTTTATTTCATAAAAATAGAAAACCAGAAAATAAAGTTTTTTAACTTTTCCCCATGGGTTTTTAAGTTATTTTGGCTCTGGGACAGGGAAGGAACTGCCAACACACTCAAAGCAAGCTTTATGAGGATAACCGTGTGTGCTCTGACTCGTTTAAATCTTTTTTTATAAAATATTAACACCCATATTATTTTTGGCTGCATAGGTGGTGACATATGTATATCTGACACGACTTCTGCTGCTCAAACTGGAAATGTCACACTAACCATGACCAGTGCCCTATACGGACTCGCCTATCTTGTATACTTTCATAAGCTAGCTTCTGCTGCTTACTTTAGAGATGACATTTTCTCGTGCATCATCCAATTAGAGAAGATGTCATTTAAGTTTCGCGATACAAGATACTTTACCGAAAGTCTCGGCACATATAAAAAGATTTCAGTTATTGGTTTCATATCAATGAACCTCTGTGGCATAGCGTTCTTCGTTGCGCCGATCTCAAAGCGGGAGTTTCCTTACAACCGACGTTTTTCGTTTATTAATTTAACGAAAAGTCCCAACTATGAAATCATGTGGGTGTACCAAGCATTTGCTATACAAATAATCTCTAACGTTATGCTCGCTTATGATACGGTAATAAGTTTTTAGGACCTTTGGTAAACCTTGACGAGTTCATACATTTATTTTTTTATATTTTTCATACTCGTATGTCCTTATGCAATTTGTCGTAGCTATTTTGTGGACTTGTGTCCCTATGCAGAGACGTTCTTGCAAGCATAGGGCATGAAATAAGTGAGATCGATGTGAACGATACTAAAACAGCAGACGATTCATTGCAGGCGATTGTGGAAAAACTTATCGAGATTTATGGGTATACCCACTACTTTTAGCAAAAAATATAGTGGCTAGCAAAAGAATTTTAGTTTAATAAGAAAGATATCAACGGTTTTTTCCATTACAACAGCGACAAGCATTCTTTAAGCGACAAGCATTTTTATGGTTTCCGTCTTACCATATAATGATTTGACTTTCGTCGCGATGGTATTTATAATTTTGGTTGTAACATTTCAGCTCTAGATCTAGTGCTATTTTGGGCAAGCTATCGTCAATGAAGTAAATATAGTTAAATTCAATAAATAAGTACCGATGTCCCTAAGAGTCTTAAGCTTTCAGAACCAAATACTTAGAATGAAGTTGTATTGTGTTGACTGGTACCAGGCGTCAACAAATTTCAAATCGATGCTGCTCTTAACAATTCTCGAGTGTCAAAACGATATTTTTATTAAAGCGGGAAAGGTTTTGCCATTGTCTTTAAGGACTTTTGCAGAAGTAAGATTTAAATTCGATCAAGATTTGTTTAATGATTTAAGAACATGACAGGTTGTGAAAAAAGCCTATGCATTCTACACATTCTTGAATCAAGATCGTCAATCGTAATGCACCTAATGTATAGATGCTTCAGTTACAGCATCGAAAAATAAATTTATCATATTACAAAAGACATTCAAAGTTTTTTTTTTCACACCATGTCACAACACTAAAGTTAATAAGATTGTCACGTTTCACTATAGGCTCGAACCAAATAGTTTGTTGAAAACTACATTTATATTAAAAGTACCTGCCTACATGTTTGCTTTAACTTGAAAATGATTTAAAAGTTACAAAAATAAACTCAATTGTAAATGCGTAACTTTGACTGTCATTGTTGGGTGTTCTTAATTCGATCTATGGAACTCATAACAAACATGAGAAATAAGTGGATGATTGGTCATTCACGAGACACAATAATCACGAGCACTTACGCTAATTTAGCTAACTTATGCATGGCTGAAAATGAAAAGCGTCTTATAAGTAAATTTAGATGAAAGTCAAATGTTTACAATATTGTTTATACGACAGTAAAAATAAATTCTTAAGTCAAAAATAAGATGCATCTAGTGGAAAATATGAATTGTAATGCGGTTTACAAAAGGATAAATAATTTGACAAAAAATAACTATGTGTGCTTTAAAGACTGCCTCCTATCTCTTTTGGCTCTGCGCACTTAACAAATCAAACAAGCTTCTATGGTATTTTATTCATCCATTATGTGACCAATTGTTTAGGCTTACATTTTGTGCCAGAATGAATCCTAGCACAAAATGTAAGCCTACCTATACCAAATTCAAAATCATCATTTTATTCTATCAAGCACTGGAAACCAGAGAGAGGACAAATACTTAGGACTGCTGATCTGCCAACTTGAGTACGTTATACACTACATCTCACTCACAGTACCAATCAAAAACTATTTAGATCGACAGCAGCCTCTATTCGTTTTTTTAGAGCTCTGGCATGGGGATGTTGACCTTAAGCCATAGAAAAGTTTTTACGCTTCTTAATTCTTAAAAGAATTCTCTTTTTATTCAGCAATAGTGCAACCTAGGGATGTACACCTTCAATCTGATAATATACGCTAGGTGCGAGCAAACAGATAAAAATAAGTGTCTACTTGTTGATTCTCATATTTTAAAATTAATTTTGAATTAAATCACATGAATTAGATCACATTTATTATTTATTTATTTATTCTTGCAAATTTAGATTTCTTATTAATATTTATAAGTAAGCACTTACAGCGAAAGACTATCGGTTCTGGTTATTATTACTATTTTCATTAGAATCACGCATGTCAGCTTGATTCTAATGAAAATAGTGTTAAAAATTTCATTCAAAGCCCCCAACCATTTTGAACTGACAGCTAAAAAATGGAAGATACACGCTATAGCCCTCTGATTGAGGTCCTGTAAGGAATTTTATCCGCCTGTCAACTTTCCTTTAAGGGTGTGTTCGATCCAAATAATTGGTGGAGAATGTATTAGCAGCAAAAAATTATATTATATTGCGGCACATATATCAAATATCATATTACAAGATAATTTTAGTTTTTCTAAATGAATGGAAAAATTTTTGCTTGCTAATTGAACGACGTTTTCAATTTTTTACTCAACTAAGTGTGACAATTTATATGTAAGTAATGTACATACCTACCTTTAATTGATTTATTTAAAATGATTATAATTCAAATTACAATGTCTACTTAATCCAAAACAATTATATGTCTATATTTTCAAATTATATGGAAGTAGATTTACTTGTATCTACTATTACCTAGCTAAGTGGTACTTCATTTTGTACCAATGTTAGGTTAATAACATTCATATATGTCAATACAGCAACAAATTATCAAATGGAAATATGCAGTTGGAAGGACTGTCTTTTCCTGAAGCTTTCACATATTCGCCAAAAATGTTGCCAATATAAAAGCGACCACAATGAGTGTCTGTGTCTATGTCTCGCCTCATTTTTCACCTAAGACACTACTTAACAAATATTAAGGAAAAAATTTGCGACTGATGTGCTAAGAAGTCTGTGGGGGTATTTGAGGTGTCCTGACTACGAATTTGAGTTCGAAAATTTTCCATCATGTACAGATTTTGAGTTACAGAGTACATGATAAGCATGTACCTACTCGACCCAGGGTATATCATCATCATCATCATCATCATTTTCGAATGCCGCCTATCCTTTAAAAGGGTCGCGTAGCGAGGGTGGCTAAATGGTCCTTCCATCTTTCTCGATCCTCCGCCACCAACTCAAGAGAATCCGGCGCAATCCCCAGGCGGGACTCAGAGAGGTTCTTTACCTGATCCCACCACCTGTTTCTTGGCCTACCAGGGGGACGACGCGCTCGCATCTCGGCTAGCATGACCTGTCTAGGAAGTCTGTCAGGGGGCATGCGAACAACGTGTCCAAACCATCGAAGAATCGATCGCTCCACTCGGAGAAGTAGCTGCTCAACATTAAGATTCCTACGAATACTGACGTTTCTCACTCTGTCCCTTAGAGTAACACCAGCAACGCACCTCAGGAATCTCATTTCGGCAGCTTGTACCCGCGATCTATTTCTTTCGGTCATTACCCAAATTTCATGACCATAGATGAGGGTCGGAACGAACACTGAAATAAAAACTGAGATCTTTGCTTTGAGCATCACCACAGATGGCTGCAAACCTATCCAGTGCTCGTTGAAGTTCCTCTTCGGATGATGCAAGGATGGCCAAATCATCTGCGAAAAGCAGATGGCTCACCCTGATGCCAGCCAATTCGAAACATTTCTCGCCAAGACTGCGCCTCACCATCCAGTCCATATATGCTATGAAAAGGAGCGGCGACAGAACACAGCCCTGGCGAAGTCCAACGCGCACATCAAAAGGACGGGATTTGACGCCATTTATCCGTACACAGCTTCTGCAGTTTCCATACAAAGACTGAATGGCTCTCAGAAGAGGCCCACTCAGCGCATAGTCCTGCAAAACTCTCCACAGTATATCCCGAGGGACTCGGTCATACGCCTTTTCCAGATCTACAAAACACGCATAGACCGGTTTGGCATATTCCCAGGCCTTCTCAAGAATAACCTTCAGAGTAAAAAGCTGGTCGGTTGTGCCTCTGCCAGGCCGAAAGCCGCACTGTTCTTCCCGTAACAAAGGCTCGATTACAGCTCTGGAACGCGTTTCCAACACCTTCGCGAATACTTTTCCCGGAAGACTCAAGAGAGGTATGCCCCTATAGTTGGCGCAATCTCTCCTGTTCCATTTTTTTGAAAATGGGCACTATAACTCCCGTTTGCCAATCGCTAGGTGCCTTCCCGCTATCCCAGGCCACCTTAATGACACGTGTTAGCCATTTAACACCCTCTTCACCCATTGCCTTGAGCATTTCTGGCCGGATTTCATCAACTCCAGCAAACTTCAGTGACTTCGTCTACTGTGGGACTATTCTCCGCCCTTAGCTCGTCAGCAGTAGGAATGCCATCTTCAGTGCACTGTTGGGGGTTGAGCAACTCCGAAAAGTGCTCTCTCCATCTGCGCAAGACATCGCTCTCACTTGAAAGAAGTGTACCGTCCTTGGATTTAACCCCTTGGATGATATTTAACTTCCTTCCTCTGAGCCGGCGAATGGTCTGCCAAAATATCTTGTTTGCAGATCTGAAATCGTGCTCCAACTTCTCGCCGAACTTTTTCCATGACTGTTCCTTGGCTGTTCTGACTGCCAGATTGGAAGTCCTTCGCGCCTCATTGTACCGGGCTCGAGAAGTTGAGTTTCTACATTGGATCCACGCAATGTAGGCTCTCTTCTTCTCTCTGATGGCTTCTTGAACTCCAGGCGTTTTAAACCAAGCAGTTCTTATCTCACCACCAGCCGCTACCCCAAGCCGCTTCACTCCACAAACATTTCCTGCAGATGCAATGACTGCCGATAAAAACAGCTGCCATTCCTCCTCTACATTCAAAAGGTCAGTTGGAATTTGTTCAAACTTCTCCGAAACATGCTGTGCAAAACGCTCTCTGAAATCAGAGTCAGCATCCTGCAACCTTTCCCACCATATGCGGGTCACTAGTCTTGGTTTTCGCCTGGGTGGCAAAGGAATACTGTCACTGAAAAACAATTTACACAACACTAAGTGGTGATCAGTTGACAACTCAGCTCCCCTGAAAACTCGAACATCACAAATCATTCTTTGAACACACGATGGTACAACAAAGAATTAGGGTATATGATTAAATTTTAATTAAAATTTAATGCATAGTTTGTAACGCAGTGAAATAATCACCGTAGACCCCTAAGACCTTTTCGAGATATGATCGAGACGAATGATAAAGGTGAATCGACTGAGCCTAGTCCGTCTGTCCGCCATAACACCATTTGGACTAACGCAAACGCAAACCTTATCTTGCATGATGAAAAACGAAGATAGCTCCTGGTTGCGGGTTTTAAAAGTTGTCACTTTCCTTCCTGATGCCAGTAAATTAAAATTCCACTGTTAAAGTCTTGAACTAGTTTGACTAATTTTTGCGGTTATATGAACACAAGCTGCTTTGGTACATGCTGTAATCGAATATAAGTTGATTCAAAAAATTAATCATAATTCGAAAATCCAACGTGTTGGAAAATTTTTACTAGCAGATACTCTGTGGCCTCCACGTGGCAACGCCTTGTCGTGAGCGTCATCTTCAATGACGCCGGTGTGAGGGCTTAAGTTTCAACCGACTTCGGGCGGCTGATGAGTAACGAACTAAGTTTTGCCGAGCCTGATTCCAGTGGTGGTGTGAGCGTAGTGCAAACCGTGCCGAAGGATGCAAGGTTGGGGGTCAAACCAACCACGTACGAGCTCTCTCAGGCGCCTTGGCGCGGGTCTGTTATACTTAGCCCTGCCCAGGCATGGCGGCTCTGCCTGGGTCGACCTTTTATTTCCGGCCTTACTCGTGGGAACCAAATTTAAATTTAAAATGGAAAAACAAAAAAACAAACAAAAAAAAAATTACTAAAACAAGCCCTGCCCAGGAAGAAGTGAGTAAAGGTGGACTCTCGGATTCATCTATCTCTCGATAGTAGAGATGGATGAAACCATCTAGCGATAGTGAGTTCGAAAGAACACTCACTAACGATAGCGATTTCACCGGTGAGCAGGCTGGAACGCTTGCCAGTGATTTAAAGGGCAGCTCCGAACAGGCCGAAGAGATTTCTAAGACAGCTGGATCATCCGCTGTCGAAGCTATCTCCGAGGCTGAAAACGGGGGAATCGTTTCAGTGATGACAGGCGTGGACACAGCTGGCCCGTACACTGTGCCTACTGCTTTGATCACAGAGGTGGAGGGTAATAATCTGGCCGAGGGGGGTGCTAAGACAGCTTGAACATCCGCATTCGAAGCCTTCCCCCAGGCTGGAAAGTATCGGGGATCGAAGGCACTATTAAAACTGAGCAGAGACAAGCTAAGGGCTTTGGTGGGAGTTATGACGGGACATTGTCTCCTGAGGAAACACGCAAGGAAGCTCGGGCTTTCTGACACAGATATTTGTCGATTCTGCAGTGATCTGCAGGCGGTTGAATATGTAGCACACATACTGTGCGAATGCGAGGCAATTTCGCGAGTTCGCAGAAAATATTTAGGAGAATATTTCTGTGGAAGCTTGGAAGAGGTACACGACACAAACTTCAAGGGCCTTCTTGGCTTTTACAGGGAAATTGGCTGTTTCACGGTGAATGCTTAGGTTGTTTTGCCTTTTGAATGTTGATTTCAACTGGTTACCCAGGGGTTGCGCTTTGGTGCCTAGTGTCTGTGTTGTCCTTTTCACCACACCCCTGTTTAACCCAACCTAACCTAACCTACTCACTGTGGCCCCGCTAATAGATAGGGTAAGAGAGCTTCTTTAATTCATTCCTGTAGTAAGTAAAGTGAATTGCTTGTTATACTATACTTAAGTTAGGTCAGATAAGAAGCGTGTCTGCCTATGACGAAAAAGATACATTTCTCATGGCCTTCCTAAGAGACGATCGGCAGTATAGGCTCACTTTTGTTTATAAAGACACTTATTTTATGCACCTGATGGCCGTTTCATTGTCCAAAAAGATTCGTACCTTCGTTCTTAGAGAATATTATTTTATTCTTATGGAAGGACAAGACTTCCTTTATAGCCATGCCTTCCGGTTGAAAAACATTGCAATGATTAGGAAGGCGGAAGGAATAGATAAGATTTGGTCTATTTGAGAAAACGTACAAGAATGGCAAGATCATCCCAAGCGCATCTTGGTGGGTAAGAAGCCTGGAAGTTTCCATGAATTTGAAGTAAGGGTAGTGAAGTGTTTGTTGCTTGGAGTGATCCAGGATATACATATTCAGGATGGAAGAGTGGCCTTTATCGCTACAGCTCCACTGTAGGGTTGCTTTGTGGTGAAAGCCGTAGTTGCAGCTTTTTCTGTGCTGAAAAGACCCATTTCAATTTTGTGGCGGTTAAAACCCAAACAATAATTATCCGTCCATCTTGTTAGCTTGTTTAGAGCAGACTCTAGGAGTTCTTATAAGGTATTGAGTTATTTCCCAGAGACGGTTATGGCAATGTGATCATAAGTGCTCTGCAGGAACTGCTATATCGTGTATCTTAGTAAGCAATCGCTGTTTACATCCCTCCGTGTTCAGGTTATTAACAAGAATATAGGCCAATTTAAAAAAAAAAATGGGATAGAACACAGAACCTTGTGGACGCCTCTCCTCTACTAAAAGCTCTTATAAACTTGTCTACTTACGTATGCATGTGTCAGTCAGTTAAGGTATTGTGCGTTGCACCTTGAACCCTCAGCTTCTACCGGCTGAGGGTGAACATTATTACATTACCCATCTTAAGTGTAAATTAATTTGAATGACAGTATTCTAAAGTCCAAAACGCAATGTTGCGTTGCTGCGTGCGTTCGATGACAAGCAGAGTAGAAACAACGGGCGCATATGGGGCAAAACGAAATACTACCTCAAAAATTCACTTCACGTTTGACCGTAAATATCGTAGACGCCTACTTTTGCTCCGTTGAACAACCTCATGCTCATTCATTGTATGGTGAGTGAGTATAGTTCTTTTGTCATCAGTAGGTTGTGGGGACGAAAAAGGGTTGTTTCTGTTTCTTGTCAGAAGAAAAAAAAAGCAGGTTTACGTAGAGTAGAGACGTTTGAGTAGAGAATGTGATGTTTTTCGGTATTATTTCAGTTGGTCGCGATAACTTGCAAGTTGTTGGTTTTTAGCATGCACAAAGACACGAGTGCACCACCTTGGATGTAACTATTTGTGATGGAATAAACTGAAATAATTTTATTTTCGTTGCTGGGCAACTTGGTTCGTTTTTTAAAAACATCTTTTCTGCTCGTTCTTTTGCAAATATCTTTCAACAGAAATTGAATGTGTTTGAGGTGATACTTTACAATTTCCTACCCCAAACGCAAAGCGGCATTTCGTTTTGCAAATTTGCTGCGTGCGTAGTTCGACGTAAAGTATCGTAAAGTTTTGGCAACGCATGGCAAAGGCCATTAACGTACGCACGCAGCAACGCAACATTGCGATTTCAGCATAAGTTGAAGTTTAAACAATACTGTCGTAGCTCAAAATCTAGATAGAGTTTTAAACCTGGCTGAAACGGGTAGTAACTTAAACAATTTCTACTGCGGTTCTCTGTCGCCAATTGAACCCAATCATTTTACCGCAACTATCGGTTAACTTTGTGTCTGCATTCTACAGATTAACGCCCTGCCGATTAGTAAAACAAGAAGATTACTAGAAAAACAGCTGTAAAATCTTGACAATTCGAGTCTCCATTAGATTTTTCCAGTCACTTTTCAATCATGGAATTCGCCAAGGCATTAACAACTAAAGGTCTTCAAATCTTGACTAGACTACCTCTGGTAAGGCCATAAAATACCGTCAGTCGTTTCAAAATTAAGTGAGTTTTACGATAACAAGCCGTACAAACGAAATCGTTAACAACAACACAAATGGTAAGTTTTGAAGAACGGATTTAAAACAATTAAAAACAAGTGGGAACGTGCAACAGTGCGTATGCAAAAGCTTCAGTCCATCTACGACGGATTGCAAGATACCCGACCATACCAAAAAAAAAACTGCCACGCCTCTAAAAAGTGGGCGGGATATAAAAATATAACTGTTGAATGCTTTATACTAGGTGGTTGCATACATTTTGGACTAAAACTCCGCCTTTTTAACTAAAAGAATCACTCTTTTAAACGCCACGCCCACAAAAGTGGGCGGAGGCATACACAATATATACACAAAAGTTAGAAAATGCTAATATCTACAACTTTTGTTATATAATTTTTTGTCAAATTTCATATATATTATTGAAAAACAGTCATTTTAAAACAGCGCGGTCAATGAAAAGGCTAAAAATGAATGCGCTAGCGCCACTGTAACATAGTTAAAATTTGGAAAAAGTATTTCTTAAAACTAGAGATGGTCACACGTACAGGCCTGTAGTGGGCGTGTCTGTGGGCGGATTCAGCTAATTTTCAAACTTGATCTGAAGGACTGGTTGGACTTCCAGCCAACCCACCAAATTTCAGCTCTCTACCTTAAAATTTAAGGCTTAAAATTTGTTTACATACGGACGGACGGACGGACATGGCTTAATCGATTCTCCTGTCGGTCCCATTCATATCTCTAAAAGGTCTTGGGGGTCTACGGTGATTATTTCACTGCGTTACAAACTATACATCAAACTTAATATACCCTGGGTCGGGTATAATGACATCGAAGCTCTACTGCAAGCCAGAAAACAAAAATTATATTTTTAAAAAACAATTTGTTATCGCAGTGAAATTGATAAGATCGTATCGGAAAGCTGTCCACCCATTCTATCTAGCAATATGAGCAGGTACATACTTATTTCATTTAGGAAACCTGTTAATTAAAGAAGACTCTAATTAGGAAACTGCTATACGCATTTCCTGTAGACTTTTTAGTTCCAGTCGGCTGTGAAATATTTACATGCGATTTTTAATCGCTTAGTAGACTGTAGATTTGTACATCGCACCCATTCAATTATAGATAATCACTGCCAACGATGCTGTGGATAGTGGTCGCTCGGAAGAGGTGTTCCTGGTCTCGAAGCATACTAACTTAAGAAGGTGTAGCAGACGTTTCTTGATTGACGTCGCCTTTGTTCAGTGTCTGTTTCGTTTCTTAAATTAAGCAGCGCACAGCTCAACTCCAATCCGCTCCTGTGCTTCCACAAACCTATATAATGTACGCCTTGCATAGCTGAGTGGATCGTCTTCATTAGCACAGTGGATCTAATGACGTTTGTGATGTTGGCCACATCAAAAACAGTGAAAAAATATTCAACTGAGAATATGCATGAGCACATCATTGGCAGAATCTGCAAATAAAAATAAATTAACCGCGACAACCGGTTTGTACGCCGGCAGAACCGATTTTAAGTGAATGACCTAACATCGCAATAGCAAGTGGGAGAGAAAGGATGACAACGGCGAAGTAGACGCCTGTGACTGTGCTGTGACCATCTGGTTGCTAGTCTTTTCCCTGAATACATTACCATTGTCTCGTTGGCCACTGGCCTCATTACATTTCCCGTTAAAACGCACATTAAACAGAAAACAACGCACGGCTCTTTGTTTTCATAAAAAAAAGCGTTTTACTGTTTTTCTCTTAATTTAAATGCAAAAATTAATGATCTTTTAATAATTCTCCAATTTGAATTGATTCACTGGCGGATGTAGCTGTTCCCATCCGCAGTCTCTTCCTATTTATCACCTTATTCAACTGAAGGCGCTTTTTCTACGGCGAAAGCCTCAGGTACTGGAATCGATCCAGAATCGGCGATCACAACATCCTTAACTGGGCGATCACGGCCGTCGGTGGCAGAGTTCTCAATCTTGCGAACAACATCCATTCCAGAGAGGACCTAGATAAATTGAAGCATTTAAGATGTGTCCTCCACGCAAGGCACTAGTAAACAATACCTTTCCAAACACGACGTGACGTCCGTCCAACCATGAAGTTTGTTTCGTTGTGATGAAGAACTGGGATCCATTGGTGTCCTTTCCAGCGTTGGCCATGCTCAACCAACCGGCTCCGTAATGCTTCAGCTTGAAGTTCTCGTCGGCGAAACGTTCGCCATAGATTGAGCGTCCACCGGTTCCGTCACCCTTGGTGAAGTCACCTCCTTGGATCATGAAATCCTTGATAACACGATGGAATTTACTTCCCTTGTAGCTGCAAAGTGGACAAAAGTTATCACCACCACTCAAGTCTTGGGTTATTTTGCAGCTTACCCCTCTCCTTGTGCATTCTCGGCCAATTTCTTAAAGTTCTCAGCGGTTTTTGGCACGGTAGCGCCAAAAAGACCGATTTCTATACGCCCAGCGGGTTCTCCACCGATTGTGATGTCAAAGAAGACCTATATGAAGCCACACGATAAGCTTGGGAAATTCTACTGATTAAAATTCTAACCTTTTCGGTAACTTTAGGGCCTTTGGCGCTGCCGCTGCTGTCCGAAGCCAAAGCGGTTCCGGCTAGAGCCAAACACAAAACGACGAGATACTTCATCCTATTAGCTGTTCAACGGTCTAGGTTAGATTAAGAACTGACCAACAACGGCTTGATCTTTCGGTTGCGGAGCTAGAAAAATTACGCTGATGGGGACACAAAAGCGACACGTAATCACACAAAGAACAGAAATGGAAAGACAGACAACGAGTACGAGATTAAGGAAGGAGAGAACAACAGAACTCGCTTATCTTCCAGATTCTTGGTCGAGTGATAAATTGGGGCTGCTAGGTGATGATGAAGCTACCGCACCATCCCACTCAAACTAGTACTTTTGCCGACGACTTGTTTAATGTAGTAGATGCTGCAGGTGTGTTTCATTTGACATATCAGAGCAGCTGAAAAAAGTGACATTCAAATCATCGAGGGAATCATCGTGAAAATTTGAGCCCAACGAACAAAAATTACACATAAACTATAGTAAATAACTATTCAAAAAATGGGTTGCATTGTGTTTCGATGAACCAGAAAGTTGTAGACCTTATCAGCCTTCCTAGGTAATACCGTTTTCACACCGAAGCCAGAATCTAGATTCTGAGCAATTCGATTTCAAAATCGAATTGACCCTTTCACACTGCGAAAATAATCTAGATTTTGTTGACTTTTCGTTACGTTGAACACCAACTGTCCAATTTTTCACTCTTGTCACAAGTTAAACAGCTTCAAATAAGTAAAAAACAATTGTGGATAACTAAAGAAGCACTGGGAATACATGAAAATCACCGCACAATTAAATAGAATAAAAAAACGAAAATATTTCTCCTTTTTATTTTATAAACAAATTTCATCGGCTGTGATGTCTTCTTTTGATTGATTAAAAAAGTGTGTTTGCTTTTTTTTCCCATGATTCCCACAAAATCGAATACAATCTATTACATTTGTATTCGATTTTGTGGGAATCTAGATTTCGATCTAAATTCTGAATTCTACAAACGTATGGGAAATCTAATAGATTTCAATTAGATTTGGGACTTTTTTACTATGAATCTAGATTCTGGCTCGGTGTGAAAACCGTATAAAGCCGCGTTGTCACAAGGAACAGGAACAGAAACAGAAACAGAATTTCATACATTAGCAACGCAAAAAGCATTCAGCGAATTTAGGTTTCAGTTGCTAATGTATGAAATTCTGTTCCTGTTCCTGTTTTACGTTGCTTGTGACAACGCGGTTTAAGGCTGAAAATATTTTAATTATAAAACACGCAAAGAATTAGAAAAGTGTTGTTTATGTTGTAAGAGCAGTGCATACGACCACAAAAACGAAGATCACATCTTCAAAACACATTGGAAAACTTTTTTGATACTTTCCACTTATTTTATGAAAAAAATTTGAGCCAATTTAAGGAACGGAATAAGCACAATAATTTCTTTCCTTATCTGCACACTCTGGGTTGAGTAGTTTACTAATAATTCGCACTTCTACAAACACTATTGAATTTTTTCATATACGATCATAAACGATTTAGGGCTTACCCCTGGCAGTCAGTTTAGAAATATGTGAAGACCTACACACGTCTACGGCTGGCTGTGGTTGTCATCCCATTTGTCAAACGAGTACAAAAATTATTTGCACAAAAATGATATTTTCCTTCTTATTTGCCTTTTGCCACAGGAATAATTATTTTATTCACAAACAAGT
Organism: Neoascia interrupta; assembly: GCA_947623515.1. Lineage (NCBI taxonomy): Eukaryota > Metazoa > Arthropoda > Insecta > Diptera > Syrphidae > Neoascia > Neoascia interrupta. Next base: position 18,637,118 of record OX392462.1, on the reverse strand, counting down.
TGATAACTCACACGGAAAAATGCGAATTCGTTCATCGAAGGCCGATCAACTTGTCAACCTTAAGACCTGTGTTGACATAGCTATAGGTCTTCACATGTTCCAAATTTGAGCACCAGGTATCGCATTTTGACTTTTCCAATCGTCCATTGCGTTTACGTTCCGAATTGGCGCCAGATAATTAGATCACAAATTCACCCATTCATCCAGGCAATTTTTTCAGCTTGGATTGTTTTCAATAAATGGCACCTTGTTTGTTAACGTACTTATCCGAGGACGGCGATTTCCAAGGATGATTCCAAATAGCATTGCATTCTTTCTAAATTTCACAGCAACAATTTTATGTATTTTGCAACTGCCCAGTTAACTACCAAACTTAAATTGGTAATCCCTGTTTTATGTTTGGTGGAAATGCAAACATGGCAAAGCCGTTAGGATAAGGGAGGATCTGTATATGTGGTTTAATGGTGGAATTCTTTGTAATATCAGAAATAGTAATAAATAAAATATTAATATTTTCTGAAGGTGCATACACACCCAGCCGGCGAATTCGCGGACAGGCGATCTGCATCCGTTGCACGTTTTGTAAAAAAAAAAAATGTAGAAAGCAATCCCCTTTTTTCAGATACGTTCCCATTCTAAACGATCAATCAGCGGGTTGATCATTCTTTGGAAGAGACTGTCTGGCATGGGAAAAAGAGAACAAACTACTTTGGACAGATTTTTCGCTGCTCAATACAAGTTGTTTTCAGATGTCATTTTTTAGAGAAATACGCAAAGCAACTGCCATTTCACACAAAAGAAAACAACATTTAAAGAAGTTCATACTGTTTTCTTGAGTTGATCGGGATACCACAAGTGAGTCGAAGAATGGATTGTCGGTTTAATTTTTAAAACCAAATCACTAATAACTTCTGCTGATTTTGAAAAAAAGTTACCTTTATGATTCGTTTGCGAAGTGTTTTTGTTCAAACTTTACAAGGTCAAAATATCATCTTGCTTGGGACACACGGCGACAGCAAACCGCGCGGCAAAAAAAAAACAGCGCGATTTTCTGCAGCAAGCATACTCAACACACGAACAATAATTTTCCGTGCGGTTCCCGTCAGTTTTGATGAAAAATTAATATTCATCGATGAAAAAAAAGAGCTTGCAGGTTCATTAGGGCCGAAATGAGCTCATTTTGAAATTCGAGAAAAAAGTGTTTTTATTTATAAGTTCTAATTAGCTTTGGCAGCTGCTCCAGGGACGGAGCTGGAGATCCAATGCAAAAAAAAAAAATCAATGGGGCGCCAATTTTGAATTCATCAGCATGATTTATGTATTTTTTCTTTACCAAATGCTAATGAAAATGCAGTGCAGGATCTTAATTGGGGAAAAGCGTTTTGATCAATTTACAAGCGATGAATGAATTAACCGTAAAAATTAAATTCCTATAACATTTTTGTTATCTCTTATGAAGTCAGCTTTCAAACGTTCGATGCATGCCGGGCAAACAAAATTACGCCAAATCGGAAAAATTGTACTTTTACAGCCCACAAACGTCTGTGGTACTTTTAAGACACCGATTTATCACAGTTAATTGTTCGCTTATGAATTTCCGAAAAACTTATAAAAACGGGCAATTTCTTTTATAGATATAAATTGACATTCAAGGATCAGTGACATAACCAAAACGTCTAGTTCTGTCTAAACGACATTAACAACTGATATATTGCATCAGAGATAGGACAAAGCTAATTAGTTTTCATTGCCTTAATATTGAGACCAGAAGGTCGGTAGGGATAAGGTCAAAAAATTTGCTTAAGAATTTCGTGGTACAGAAGAAAGTACACCACTTCCAATGGCATTATGCTTTATATTAAAGAATTTAAAAAAAAAAGATCTAATGTCAAATTAATCCTGTATTTGTTTGGTGGAACCACTTTGGGATTTATTTTTAATCGTCTCCCGCTTATCCTCGTATTATTGCCGCTGGAAACATGGCATAACTGGCAGTCGCAAACTGCTGCGGCCAAAATTGTTGAATGCTAATGAATTGTCGAAACTTTCCAGCAATGGATAAATTCGTAGTGCACTCGCTGTGCTACTTATCTACTAGTTCTGAATTAAGAGTTCGAACAGTCCCAAACGCCTTATCTGCAGAGCTTTTGCAAAAGCTTTGCAAAGTTCACCTAATTTCTGAAAATTTGTTGATAAATACACATCTCCTTCCCACCCAACCACTAACCAAGATGATATCAAAATAAATACTGCGTAGTGCACCCGCCATATGCGACTTACCAAAAGTTCGGCAGCAGGCTGTTCGAACCTTCCAGTCGGTGTACCTGTGCCCCTCCACCACGCAAGCTCTCGTCTTGGTGGTAGTACCAGCACACCTTGAACCCAATGAATCACACTTATCACATTGTTATGGTTGATTTCAGGCACTTTTTATGCTTCTTCCCATGTCCCTTATCATGTTTCCCAGCACGGATGCTTGCGGTTCGCCCACACTTAACCAAGAGCCATGCGGAAGTCCTATTTTTAGCCATGTCTTTGGACATAATTTGTTTGACACATTTACGACGTGTTGTGGTTATGTTAAGAGACCCCATTCGGTCTAGCCGGCCCCTAGCAACAGCAGAATTCGGCCTTTGGATTGCCAAACGCCAAGAAAAGTCTGTTCGTCTCAAGTTTTCAATGCAATTTTATTAGTTTCTTCTGATCTGTGTTCCTCGTTTCGAGTTACATAATGTTATGAATCTTATCTCGATATACATTTAAATATATTTATATTTCATCCTCTGGTAAAAATAAAAACTTGAGCAGCGAAAACACAAAAAGTCATACAAGTAAAAAGTAATAAAGAGAACACCCTGCTACGGTAGAATACTCTAGAATGTTTGCTGTTCCTGCCGGTGGCTTCGCCACCGCCTCTCCCTGGCAATGCGTTTCTAGGAGTGTACGAGTTCAAGAATCCTTCGGAATATAACATTAAGAGATTGAATGTGATAGAGTAGAGAATGAACGTTAATGTGCAGCTGATATGATGAACAAATGAGCAATATGTATGTGAACCCGAATAAAATGCATCTTCAAACGAAAACCAAAATGTTTTTCTACTTTTTTTTTTAATAATTTTCTTCGTTTTGTGTTGTTAATTCTATAAAGTGTAATTTTGTTTCTCTGGTTGCTTTTGTTTTGACTATGTATAGTGTAAAACTTTCACAAACTACAATCTACTAGCCCGCGCTGCGGCTCCTCCACTTAGGCGACTGGAATTTCTTCAATTTTCTTCGGAGCGGTCGTGTCTGGGGAGCTGGTGGCGGCACTTTCAGTGTCGACGGCTGCTGCTGCGGCCACTGGTGAGGCAACAGCGGCTGGTGCCGCAGCTGCAGCAGCTCCACCGATTGCGACTTCTTCGAAGTTTTGCACCAAATCGGGGACATCATCGTCGGCGGCGGCGAATCCACCCGCCAGGGAGGCGGCGGTTGCACCCTTATTCGCGGCAAACTCACTTGCGATCTTCTTCAGTTGTGTTATGTCCTGGGGACCCAATTGGGTGAGAATTCCGGGGAGCATCTCAGAAATCGATTTATTCTCCCCGTGACCGGTGATGGCGAATGTGTTTGTGGGCAGTGATGCCTGGGCTTTGGGATTATTGAAATGGATGACTGTACCATCGTTCTTGATGATATTAACCTCCTCGATGCCGGGTATGGTGTTCACCGATAGTTTTTTCAATGATGACTGGAGCTTTTTGTCATCGGTTGCGGGCGTCGAATGGACAATCTTCTTCTTTCGGCGTGGAGTTCCCTTTCCACCGATACGCACCTGTGCTTGGAGTTTTTTCAACTTTTCGGGATTCATTTCACACTCGAATTGATTTATTTACACAATTCGATTAGAATTACAGCCGAATTAACGAATTAAAAATGTAAGATGCGTCGGAAAACACGTGCGCCAAAAGCAAATTCAACTGTCAAAAGGAATCGCCATTATGCAAAAGCAAATTATCGTAGTTTATAAAATTCTTGTAGCTCTGATGGTTGGATACTGGAAGAGTGCTAGAAAAAAGATTAAGTGATGCCAAGTCTCGAGTTTGGGTTGCTTCTACGAAATCATAGATGACTCCAGTTCGAATCGCAATGACATTTTGGTTTGATCTGTTGTTATAATGTGGTGCTACATAGTTCGGGGTAAACGAGTGCCTTATTCCACGTATATATGGGGGATGACATGCAGTGCATTCCTTTATTCGTTCCAACTATTCTGGCTGAAATATCTGCGTATTTTTATTTATCCGGAATATTCCGATCATTCCGTTTGGCGTTTCTTTATTTGTTCAGAATATTAAGAATGTATTCTTTCCATACTACCTCCCGAGGTAGTGCGAAGTAGAACGATCCGAATATTTCAACTAAGTATTCCACATTTTCCCTTCCTTCTACGGAGTGAATAAAGAAACGCACTCATAGGGCGTTTTTCTTTTTTAGTTCAGAGTAGAGCACTGCACAGAGCTCGAGCACTTTGAGCGTGCTCTGAACCGAGTGCGCTCAGAGTACTCTGTTCTGATTTTGTAACGCCCTTGAGCACATTTTTTGGTTGTCTGTCAGAATGAAAAATGAAAGAAAAGAAAACTTGAAAAAATTGGCATAATATTTGTTACGAGCCGAAATTGATGCAAAACAATAATTCATCAAACGCTTTTACTCGGCCTTAGAACAACAAACATCCCCTTTTAATTTTTTTTCAACATTCATTTGTCATTTCGCTGTGCTCAGCAATTAGCTTAGAATGCTCGGTCAAATTATTCCGAGCACATTGAGCGCGCTTCGATCATGCTCTGAGCGAAAAAAGGAATGCAAATCTTGGGCTCGGATTACTCTGAGCACAAAAAGAAACCTAAATTTTTGTTTGACAGTTCAAGCTCTGCTCTGAACTAAAAAAGGAAAACACCCGTAGTGTCCATCATCCCCCCTATGTGTCTCAAGTTAAGTCGTTGGCTGTTGCCTGAATGCACTAGACTTCAGTCTGTCTTTAATGTCCATTCCCTGTACATGTTCAAGTGAATTCAATTAGCTCAGTAAGCAGTTTTTCAGAATAAGTCAATCTTCTTAAATATCACTGACTAGATCGTAAAATTCTTTGTAAATTCAAGAATTTTTACATCCGTCCAATGCGAATGGGACCGAATATCATGAAAAGACTCCTCCAACTGCTCAACGCTTAACACGCATAAAAACCCCGCCTTATATAGGGCCTTCCAGGTCGAGATCTAAGGCTTATCGCATACATGACACATTTGATAGGCTTTTTGAACCCTATGGGCTTCTATTCGAATGCGTTCACATGCACGAGCAACACGAAACCAGTTTGAAGCAATTTTTAAATCTGTGTAGTTCAAGTGGCGCACAGGCCTTCAATCCAGTGAGTTACAAATATTTTCAATCGTTTGCGCGATCATCACCCACACTTTCAAAGAGTGAAGGGGGAATGCGAAACTTCATGCTAAGTTTCCCATATGAAAATGTTCGACGAGAAAACCATACTTTCTCGTATTGCCTACTCCTTTTCACTTCAAAGGGGTATTGCTCTGTTTTTCAGAAGGTTTAGTTGCACGTCAGTGCACATCCATAGGATTGCATATTTCTGACAAGAAAATATGTGCAATCAAAAAACTCGTGACTGGAAGTGCAATGTGGGTGATAGTCCTAGTTTATAGAAAAGAAAATTTGTTTCTTAATTTTTTTTTATATTTCATATTTCATTTGCATTTTGTTGCTCGCATTTTCGACAGATAAAAATGTCAACTTAGGAATTGAATGTAATTGAGCATAAGTGCTAATCAAAGCATTCTTGACGCAAAGCCAACAAATGGCTCAATGCTTTTTGGCGAAAAATAAACTTGGTATTCTGTTAAAAAGGACATCATCAAAAATCTCATGATGAATTTACGATTGACGAGTGAGTGTGGCGATAGAAAATATTTCGTTTATGACAAAAAATTCAGGTAGTTTACCGTAGGTCTAAATGAAATTTGTTGGATTTTTTTTTTTCAATTTTAATGTACCTAAATGGCATCCTTATTCCTTTAATAATCCAAAAAAGCAAACAAAACGTTTTCAGCCAAGAGTGAACATGTGCAAAGGCAGCGATGGACAAACGCTAATCGAAAAAGAATCCATCATTGAAAGATGGCAAGAATACTTCAAGGAACTCTGTAATGTCAACATAGAAGGAGAAGGAATGATAGCCCACAGCGATCAAATCAACAGACCAGATGAAAATCTTATAGATGAACCACTCTTTGAGGAAGTTAAAGAAGCCATTAAACAGATGAAGATTGTGGACTTCAAAGAGGCCCACTCAGCGCATAGTCCTGCAAGACTCTCCACAGTGTATCCCGGGGGACTCGGTCATACGCCTTTTCCAGATCTACAAAACACGCATAGACCGGTTTGGCATATTCCCAGGCCTTCTCAAGAATAACCTTCAGAGTAAAAAGCTGGTCGGTTGTGCCTCTGCCAGCCGCACTGCTCATCCCGTAACAAAGGCTTGATTATAGCTCTGGAACGCATTTCCCATACCTTCGCGAATACTTTTCCCGGAAGACTCAAGAGAGAAATGCCAAATAGTTGGCGCAATCTCTCCTGTTCCCTTTTTTGAAAATGGGTTCTATAACTCTCGTTTGCCAATTGCTAGGTGCCTTCCCACTATCCCAGGCCACCTTAGTGACACGTGTTAGCCATTTAACACCCTCTTCACGCATTGCCTTGAGCATTTCTGGCCGGATTTCATCAACTCCAGCAGACTTACCAACTTTTAGCGATTTAATCGCTTTAGTGACTTCGTCTACTGTGGGACTATTCTCCGCTCTTATCTCGTCAGCAGTGGGAGTACCATCTTCAGTGCCCTGTTGGGGGTTGAGTAACTCCGAAAAGTGCTCTCTCCAACTGCGCAAGACATCGCTCTCATTTGAAAGAAGTGTACCGTCCTTAGATTTAACCCCTTGAATGATCTCCAACTTCCTTCCTCTGAGCCGGCGAATGGTCTGCCAAAATATCTTGTTTGCAGATCTGTAATCGTGCTCCAACTGAATGAATGCACCTATTATAATAATTTCATTAAAGTACCAGAAAACAAGCAAGTACATACTTCAAGTGTAGGCAGGGTGTAAGGCTTTTTTCACCCAATTCTAACATGCATACTTTCAGGCTTCGACTGTGGAAATACATTTGTGTCGTTTGTCAAGTATCAGCATCCACAGTCCACAAACAGCGCAGCTGATGCACTTGACGCTGTCAACAAAAAATTTGCGATAATTTTCGCTGTGCTTCTGAATTTTCTTTAAAGAAAAAATATAATAAAATACGGTCAATATTTATCAAATTGCTACACAAATGTCAACACAAACATCAGAATAACGTTAAAACCATTTATTTAGCGATTCGCGTGTGATGGGCGAAGTAAATTCCTCAAATTATTTCATTCGAACTCGTCTGTTATGTTGAAGCAGATGGTCGATGCTTCGAGAATCAGTTTTGTTCACAGTAATTTTGTAAAAATCCAGCTAAATCAAAGTTTTTGTCATTTAGAAAACGCTTCGGTTGAACCAAGAAAAAACAATGGAAATACTTTCGTTACTACTGGCTTGTATGGTTGTCGGTTCTGCCAGAAGCGCTGATGTCACCAACAGCCTCGGCAGCCACGCTACGTTGCGTAGTGACAAAACTCCTGTAAACACCAGGAACGTACAAACGATGTGCCCAAATATGTTCCATCATGTGTTCAGCGGCTATGCACCACGTGATGGTGTGGACGCAGGAACCATGACGGACCTAAAGTTCGATGGAGAGATTGATTTACGCACCTGCGTCTTGGCATGCTGTGAGAAGAAGAACCAAACCTGCAATGTGGCGTTTGTTTACAAGCAAACTTGTTACCATGTCGTGTGCAACAGTAATGCAGCCTGTTTGCCCAAGGAGAACGTGGACGCCAAGGGGCGATTAGAGATGGTCCTGGTGAGCCCAGTTGCGGGGCAGTCTGGAGAAGAAGACGTCACATGGATGGATGTGCTCAAGGCCGAGAAAATGGGAGACACTTTGCCCGAGGAGGAAGCCGCTGCAAACCCTCTGAACTTTTGGAAGCAGGCCAGCAAATTTAGGTTTGATGCTCCACCTCCGGCATATGACGACGAATACCTGCCCGTGGAAGAAAAGCGAGTCAAACAACTTCTGCTGGACCGCAAGAACGACTTGTACGCCAACTCGGCTATGGATGAGGACGCTGATGACGGAATGTTGTTTTACAGTGGATCTGCGAAGTATATTCCTTGCGAGGTCGACATGGTTGGCGGTTGCCCTGAGAAGGAGATTTGTGTGTTCCGCAGGCCTGCTGGTCGAAAAGGTATATGCAAGTGTGTACCTGGTTACGCCAGAAATCGCCTGAGGCAATGTGTCTTGCGTAATCTGGACTTTGCTGGGGACAAATTGGTGGAAAAGATCCTTCAGAGCGAAGGACCCAGGCACATCTCACTCATGGAGTCGATGCCTGTAACCGAACGGCAGATGGAGAATGAAGCAGGGGCGGCTGCTAGCAAAGAGGAGCAACAGAAGAAGCTAATGGTTTCGGTTGTGTCCAAGGAAGTACAGCTGCCTGAGAAAGAAGTTAGCCTGTCTGCGTACACGGTTCCAGATGAGCAGTCCAGCGGCTATGCCTACAAATACCTATGGACGTTAATTACCCAGCCAAAGGGGCCAATGAATGGCACAATATCGGACCAGACGAAGTCGAAAGTGACTCTATCCAACCTTTCGGAGGGATTGTACACCTTTAAGGTTTCCGTAACGGGCAATGGAACCTACGGCGATGCGATGGCAAACGTCACTGTGTTTCCCGAAAAGCGGATCAACAGAGTGCCCCAAGTGGTGATCTCCCCGCCTTATCAAAAGATAAAATACCCCATCACCGAGGCTATTCTCGACGGAAGTGCAAGCACGGATGATGACAAGATAATTGCTTGGCACTGGGAGCTCAAATCCGGACCCATCGGCTATGAACCAAAACTGCCAGAGGTGAGCACGCTTCAGCTCAGCGACTTGAAATCCCCAGGCAACTATACGTTCCAGCTCACAGTCACAGACTCGGATCAGGCACGAAATTCTACGACCGCAAATATTACGGTCCTCAAAGCCACCGACTATCCACCGGAGGCAAACGCTGGCAGTGCGGTGATAGTGTACCTCCCGCACAATAACGTCACTCTAAATGGAACCGCCAGCACAGACGATCGCGAAATAGTCGCCTGGGAGTGGACCAAGGATGCAAGTGATGAGAGCAAAGCTGTCGACATGCAGAATACACGCACCCCGTACCTCCAACTCTCGAACCTCGAGGAGGGAATGTACACATTCGTTTTGAAAGTGACTGACGAAAGCAATCAATCAAGCACGGCCAAGGTGCACGTCTTTGTAAAACCGCCAACCAATTCGCCACCGGTCGCTGAGGCTGGTACAAACTCTACAACTAATTTGCCCAAGAACTGGGCCAAACTTGACGGAATGCAGTCCACAGATGACATCAAAATCACAAACTACCGCTGGTCACAGGTGTCCGGGCCCAACGAAGCAGTGATTGTGAACGCCAACGAATCTGTTGCGAATGCAACGAGCCTCACCATTGGCTTGTATGAGTTCCAATTGACGGTAGCTGACGAGAACAACAACACAGCCAGCGACAGCACTTGGGTGAGGGTTATCCAAGAGAAGAACTCGGCACCAGTGGCCAATGCCGGTGGTGACCAAAGTATCACTCTGCCCGTTTCAGTCATATATCTGAACGGTTCCAAGTCCTACGATGATCTGAATGTGGTAAACTACACCTGGACTCGCGATGGCATGAGCCTGGCAGCTGGAAACATCGTTGGGAACTCAGATCGTGAGGCCGTTCTCCTGCTTACCGATGTGGCGCACGGGCGATACGTGTTCAAGCTGACAGTGACCGACGATCAGGGACTCACAGGGAGTGATACGGTCAGCGTAATCGTTAGACCCGATCCAAAATTGCTGAACCTCGTCGAACTCACCTTTTCGATGGGAATTTCTGTGCTGACCCAATCCGAACTCGACTCGATGGTGCAAAAAATTGCACTGCTATTGGGGAACGTCAAGATATACGTTCGCAAGCTAAAGGTGGACGCCAAGTCCGATGAAGCCATCCTCGTGTTCTACGCCGAGGAACTGCCACCTGCCGGGGCGGCTGACGGTAAGTCCACTCCAATTCCAGGACTCAAGGTCGAACAGATCCTGAAAGAGAAGATTCTTCGCGATTCATCGATTCTGGGCGCTGCCTTTGCCGATGTCCGAACCAGTGTTTGTCAGAACAAGTGCTCCGGCCATGGATCCTGTAACACAGTCACCCGTTCCTGCATGTGTGAAACGTTCTGGATGCCGTCACTTTTTTACTTCTGGGGCGTTGAAGAAGCCAACTGTGACTGGTCCATACTGTACGTTGTTGTGGCCATCATTGTAGGATTTCTCCTGCTGTCGGGTCTGTTCTGGGGCTTCTCATGTGCCTGCCGCACATCGAAGAAGCCGCGGTTACGAACAAAAATACAAAAGTACTCCCTTATTGGCTCGCAGGAGGAGGAACTGCCATCATCGTACAGCCGACCAACTTCGCTCACCGACTCTGACACCGATTCGGATGTTGTCTTCGAGACCCGCTCGAAGCCCAATGGCATACTGCGCTCCAATGGAGCACCCCGTAATCACAACCACGGTTCAAAGTACGCCACCACCAAGATGGGGCGCAAGATCAAGACATAAGCTTATGGTTTGCGCTTAGTGTTTAGCTAGTAAGTTCTGTGTTAATCGTCATAATTTCATTCGAATGAGACGTTGAAGCGCTCCCCGGGGCACCTCAGTTGCATTCCAAACTTCGAAATGATGTTCCTTAAGAGAGTTATTTCCGAATGCGTCGCATCCGTTCGCATTTGTTTATAATTTTTCTTTTATTTTGTTTAAGTGCAGCACAAAGTATTAGTTTATGTTAAAAAAAAAGGTTAACCCGCCTACCCACGCCCACTGGATGGCGCTGGAATCGATGTACTTACGTTTAATTTGTTTGCCAAAAATTAGAAAATATATTTGTAACAAGAGGTAAAACCACTAAGCCGTATTTCTCTAGTCTTAGGGCAGGGAAACTAGAAGGATTTTTGTAGTTTCTAGAATATCGTAATCAACCACTGTACAGAGAAATGAGCAGAGAATAAAAATATGATTTATTTATTGAGAAAAACTAAAGATGGCGTTTGATTTTGGCGTTGGGTTTCGGTTTCCGGAGATTGTCTGCATTGAAAAAACTAGAGTACTGAACTAACTAGAGTAGAGGTCTCGTATTATGTTCACTATCAATGGAGCACGATGGAATAACGTCTTGAACTTCTTCTGGAATCTTTGAATTATTGAACAATTCTTGTTTTCTCCGTTTCAAGGAAGGAATTCCTACTGGTTCAAAAAGCGTGTTGCGCTTTAACCGACCCCGCATAAGAGAATGACAAACGTGTACCTGTTCGTAGGAGGTAAGCTCAAAGTTTTCTTTGTATTAACTTTACGAAGAACTTAGGGGATGACTTAAAGGGATTCTCAGGGAAATATCCTTTACCTCCTTAATCTGAAAAAGAATCGATTTTTCACGGTCCCCATATCCACGAGGGTCTGACAAACAAAGTATTTTAGGACCCCTTGTATGAGAGGAATACAACACACAGCATAAACGCAACAATCTAACCCAGAAGTTGGCCCTGGATCACTTCGTCCTGGTGCGCCACTCTATTCATTTTTCTTTCTCAGATAAATATGTGAGGATTGCCATGATTTTATTGCGGTTCGATGGTACCCATTTTAGGTTTCCATCGTTTCATCATTTCAAGATACCAGGAAAATTTGGAATCAACTTTGTGAAAAACTCATTTTCCTTCTTATCAAAGATGTCGCAATTACGGTTTCTGTAGCTAATTTTCTAGGCTATATGTAAATTTGCTTAAGACCGGTGTTTTTTTTTCGAATCGTCGAATCGTTGTCAGGTAAAATCGCAAATACATACATTATGTAGGTAGGTCACTGGAAAATAAATGTAACAATTTCGCTACATAATTTCGGGACATAAATTACTGAATAACTAGATATTCAACTTCGGAGATGTAAAAGCTTTGCCCACAAGCTGAAATTAATGAACTTACCCATTCTCCGACATTTGTTTACAAATGTGAGTAAATTCATGAATTCGTCATTTCCAGGCAATTTCGTTTTGCAGCTTTTACATCAGCTGATCGCGTAAGGTAAATTGTTGTTGTATCTTCTTACACGTATTCACCGACACGGAAATTTAAAGCTTAAAAAAAGCTTTTAAGGCTTTATAAAAAACGTAAACAAATGGGCGTTGGAGGGTAAGAGGGACGCAAGTTGAATATCTAGTTATTCAGTAATTTATGCTAGGGACTAACCTACTAATGACAGCGTCAAACATTTTGAAAGACCTAAAATACCTGAAACAAAACTTAAAAAAAAAAATGTTTTCTTTTAAAAAAATTCGTCGCGCAAATTGTTAACTTTAAAAAAGAAATGTTTTTAATTAATGGCTGTTTCGAAACAAGCGCGTCAGCGTCAAATCAGAGCGGCAGCGTCATCGCGAGACTAGAAAATTCTTATATCATATATGACTGAATAAATACCCAGCGGGAAATCGTAGCATCCTTTCTCCGAGAAGGTACTCGGAAACAGTACTTTTTTCAAAAACATTCCTTGTCATTCATAAATGTTGCATATCGGATCAATTAGTAGGGATTGCAAGAAAACATTCCTAGGAATGTAAATATGATTGCAATAGAATCCATTTCTTGGATTTCTAAAACGCATATTACAATCGCAAAATCATGAAAAACATTCTTGGGAATGTTGAGGACGGAAGCGTTTGGCAAAAAAGGGACCCTTTTTATCAGCAGTTATAAATTCTGTTCGGGTTCGTTCAAGTTCAGTTTGCTGGTTATCTTATGTTATGACAGACAAGAAGTGTGAAGTCATATTGTAAAGTGAAGTTTTTGTAAAGTCAATATAAATAAGTTGAAAATCCATTGAAATTGAATGTTTGAAAAAGTGTAGCGATTCGAAAGTAAGTTTGCCTACTATTTGTTTGTATAGACGAATGGTAAACTATTTCTATCGATCCGAACAGCTTAACTTAAAATAGGCGAGCAAGGCTTCATTTGATTGGCTCATCCTCACTTCGACTACAACGATCTTCCGATGGTTCGTTAGACAACCCTTAAGATTATAACGTTGACCTTAAAATGGCAACTTTGGTATTCTCGCTGAGAAGTTTTTAAAGGTAATTTTGAAGGCAATACCCGATCAATGACTTTCAAAATCAAACCAGCTGATTTTGACGGTGATTGATCGAGAGCTGTCACAAGAAAATTGTGTTGATCACAGTTTACGCAGCCGGATATTTGTGACATCACTTAGCATAAATCACCTTAGCCGATTCCACCCCAGACTTTGCTAGCGTTTCCCTATTGAATCTACCCAACACTAGGTACCGCCACAAAAACCCTTCAATTGGTACAATTCAACTGGTACAATTTCGCACTCAAAATAGACAGAACTCAAATTGTAAAAGAGCTGGCCACGAAGTTGTCGTCAGAGTTGTCAAAAAGAGGAAATTTTTGTTTTTGCTGCAGAAATTTCTTCATTTCCTTATATTTTCTTTAATTGATTACACACTTATCAGCCATTCAACTGTTTCTGTGTGAATTTATTGTTTCACATAATTCAAGCTACATTTCATCAATCGTTATCAACAAGCATTCGCAGGTAAATCAATCCCTAAACACATCCATATCGCTACAATTCTCCTGAGTCATTCGATTTCTCAATTCTTTGTTGGTGGAATGTGAAATGAGAAAGAAAAAAAATTTAACGCAACTAGCTATTATGAGTCCCAAATTATCATAAAACCGAAATTCATTAATCGTCTACCTTGGTCTAGTTGCATGCGTTTCATTTCTTTCGTAATCGCCAGGTCGAAGTTCAACCAGTTTACTGTTACTGCCCAGTAATTGCTCTCATCAACGAGTCACAAAAAAATCTAGACACTCGCAAATAATGGACACTGAAAAGTCTAGCAACAGCTCCTTTGAGGATCTATCCAATTTAAATGAGGCCGAAATGAAACAAATGAAAGAAGAAGCTGGTGACGAAACCGTCAAAAATGATGCAAAAGAAGAGGAGGACGGTGTAGTCGATCTGCTCGGCAACGGACAGCTGCTTAAGCGAACTCTAAAAAGTTCAGACAACCCAAATAATCCACATCGGGGCGATTTAGTTCATGTTACATATACTGGGAAGCTCAACGATGGAACTGTTGTTGAGAAGGAGGAGAACTCATCTTTTCATGTGGGCGATTACGAGGTGAGTTTTTATCCGCTTCACTGGGCCAATGGCGTGTTTTAATGGTTTTCTTCTCTTTGCTGCAGCTGGTACAAGGTCTGGATTTAGCTATTCCAATGATGAGAATTGGCGAAGTAGCTGAGGTCGTCGTTGATGCCAGGTTTGCTTATGGGCCGATTGGACTGAAAAACGAGGAAAGGCCTGAGCTCTCCATTCCACCAGATGCTAAGGTTAGTATTTAATGAGAGTAAAACATTTGAAGTTTTTCCCTTTGTTGAGTATAAAATTAAACACTTCGAGCGGTAGTAGCATTCTTAGTTTCCACAATGACGGGTGAAGACACTTCAAACATCAAATAACATTTTATTTTCTCTTTGCTCAAGTGTTGGGCCCAAGTTTCAATGAGAGTGAATTTTCCCTAAACATTTTCGAAGATTTTTGTCCTAGTAAAGGCATTTTTACCTAATAAGGCAATGAACCTCCAAGTGTGTCGGTTGCTCTTGGCCCTACTGCTTTTGGACAGTCTGCCACTTCAATCTAAAGACATCCAGCATGGAAGTTGGAATAGGTCGACAATAGGTCGCAAGAATGAATGGCACAATTGTGGACTGAGGGAAAAGTTGGTTTCTCAAATTTGAAGGTTTTTGGTACCTACATATTCCCGTCATGTACATGTAGCAGAAACGCCTTATGTGGGATTCCAAATCGTCTTAAGTGCTGTTCATTGGTAACGGTTCCAGTTAAAATATAGAACCAACGCAAAGAAAGTGACAGCAAGTCGACACATCAAGTTCCTTGAAAGCAGTTCAATAGCGTAGAACGTCGTAAGCAGTGCACTGACGAAGATTTAACCTCTCTAAAAGATGAAATTCTCCTTAATACGGAACAGTCTACACATTTAAATTTTGTTTTATCGGAAGTAGTGACTCGTGACCGTTATAGTCATCGCGTCTGTTCAAGGTAAGAGGTTTTCTTTTGCGAAGGCGGCTTTTGGATCTGTGTCTAAGCCCGATCTTGATAGGGTTGCAATGCAACGTGATGACTGAACAAACTTTTGAGTTAAGAGATGAGCGATGAACTTGAGTCATTAAAAAGGAATTCAAATTGGGATCTGTTCGACCTACCTTGCTCGTGGCAGGAAAGGATGACCAATCCATCTGGATATTTATAACAAAACAGATCGCAATCGGAAAATAATTTACCGCAAAGTCAGACTTGGAGCCGCCAAGGGATGTTGTTAAAAGAACGTTCGCGAGGGTCTGACAAACCCTCCCAGAGTAACATCTGTCTTAAAAAACTTTTTAAAGTGCCGTTCGGATTCGGCAGAAAATTGTAGGTCCCCTTGTATGTAAAGGAATCGGCACACATAGCAAACATTGTTGAAAAGTTGGCCCTGGTTCACCTCGAGCTGTTGCGCCACTCTATTTTATTCATTTTTTTAACCATTCAGGGAGTTGATCGTGACGGTCAAAAGAATTACTTTTACGTTTCAAAACGTCGGGTAATCGTTTTATATTTTAGTTCACGGTAAGTTCTAAAATGTTTTCTATTCTTTCTATAAAAGAATTACTAATGCCAAGTACTTCCGTCTATATATAAAAAATTTGCTCGTTAAATTTTAAGCTAAAGAGCGGAAATATGGTAGTTGAGCTGAAAATCGTGCTGTATTGTTTGACTCCGCCCAGACACGCCTCATACATCTCTGTATGCACCACCTTTTTTTGTGATCGCGGTTTTTAAAAAATGCTCTCTAACTTAAAAATCAGGAGCCTCATCGCGTAAATGAACGATTGAACAACGATATCGTTTTCAATAATTTTGCTCCACATAAACATAAAACTTCTCTATCGTTTAATCGAGATAGTTTTGATGATTTTATTTTTGCTTCACGGAAGCCGAAAATTTGTCAAATATTGTCGATTTGTCAATAGCGATTAAACGATATCAAAATTGATATCGTCTCCATAGTATTGAATCACATATTCACAATTTTTAAAGAAGCTAAAGGTAAAAAATATTTGGAATGTCGACAATCGTCTCAATATTTACGCGAAGAGCCAGGGTTTGCAGTCGTAAAAGTTATACTTCCCATTTTAACAGTAGCCAGCTGGTCCTAACTATTTTTCGCGAACAGTGTAGTATTTTTTTTTAATGTTCAACTAGTTTTTTTTTTGTATTTGTGTGTCAATTAAATGCGTTTTGCATATTTCAGATTACTTATGAAGTGCATTTACTTGATTGTAAGTTTGAGGAACTTACCGACCTTAAATCATTCGAAATCCGGAAGAAATACGGGTAAGTTCTAGTTATATTTTCAATTTTATGGATAATTTGACACTCGTTTTTAATACGCAGAAATCGTAAAAAGGAGCGCGCAAATTTTTGGTACAATCGCAACGAATTCAACATTGCTATTCAACTTTACCGTCGAGCACTGGAATATTTGGACGACAGGGATGGTGATCCGGAAGCAACGATTGACACAGAGGACATTGAAGTACGTTAGTTACCTGCCCAAAAGAATTAAAGTAATTAACTTTTTTTTTCTGTTTCTTGATAGCTCTCCAATAGCGACTTACAAAGCATCTTGGACGACAGACTTGTTGTTTACAATAATTTGGCAATGGCACAAATAAAGATCTCAGCCTATGATGCTGCTCTGACTTCAGTGGAACATGTGCTTAGGTGTCAGCCAAACAATCACAAGGCTCTGTACCGAAAAGGAAGGGTAAGCTCGAAAAGTTTAACATGATTTAAGAACTGCTTTGACACTTTCTCTTTGTTCAGATTTTAGAGGGAAAAGGTGACACTAAGGGCGCTATAAGTTTGCTACAACGAGCGGCAACTTTGGAACCTGATAGCAGGACAATACAGCAGGTAATTTTTTTAGTGTTTAACCTGTTAACTTTGAAGAAATCGAACTAAAACTAGAAGTTTAGGAAAATTATTTAGCCTAGACTTGTAGTATGTAGTTCAGCTATTGTTGTTAATTTAACTAACTCCTTGAACTACATAAAAAACTCTGTGTAGAATAAGTTGAAGGTAATCTGCTAAAAATATATAAAACATATTTCTTGCAGGATCTAGCTAAACTAATGATCAAAGCACGGCGTGAGGAACACAACGAAAAAGAAATGTACCAAAAGATGCTGGGTCAAGCAAAAAAATTGGAACAGAAGAGCAAGCAACCACAAAAGCGGGACACTCCCGAAAGCTCAAAGGTAAGTTTCTAAAACAAAGCCCCTCGATTACCTATACCGATTTCGATTTGCAACACTCATTTCAGCTGAAACTACTCGGATACTTGATGGGATCTATTTTGATTGGTGTTGCCGGCGTAGCCATGTACAGATATAAATACTAAAACAATCTTTGTTTTGCCCTATTATTTATTTTTAACTCCTCTTTACTTTTTGTTGCTTAGTTTACGATTTTTTTTAATGCCTTAGTGCGCACCCACAATGAAAACGTTTTACAGATTCAATACAAAACCAAACTTGAAACTGTGAAACTCTATCCGAAAACATGTCGGACCGAAATTGTAATTTTGATTGCATTATTGAAACTAAACAAATTTACTGTTGCTTTTTTATATATACCTACATTTTTTTTTTCTTTTTATAAAAGCTTTTTTTGTGTGTGCGTAATTTGGTAAATCAAAATAAGAGTGTTTATTTGAATAAGGCATTTCCTATCCCTGCCTTTCGTTGGTTAGCTGGGAACGGGACGAGAACAAAGTTTTATGTACCCCTCGCTTTTTTTTTATCATTAATCAATCGAGATATCATTCCAAAACAGATGTTGGAAACTAGCTGTATTTCTATTTTTCCAGTGGTAATGGACAGATAATAAAATAAAAAATAATTTTGTTAATATGACCAGTTTGTAGTCGTTCATAAACTATTTTTTTTTTTAAATACGTTGGAATAAGTTTGAAAATCTGCAATATCCCGACATTTTCATCGTTTTTCTTCAAGTACAAACGTTTTACTGGTTGCCGATATCAGGTATCTTCCCAGTTTTACTAAAGAACATTTTCGGTTACCAACCTTGCTTAAGGGCAGTGGCCTCTTATATTGTGAATCCTGCGTGTTCAATGTCACGAAACAACGATAAATTGCCAAACGCGACGATCTTAAACTTGAGATAGTGATTCCGCAGTTTACAGCAAAGCTATAGCAATAAGAAATTTTAATCAACTCTAGTTAGACTCATTTGCAGTAAAAGTGAATGCTGTTGCGACTCGGCGGACGAGGCTGGCTTTCTAAAAAAGCTTTTAAAAACGGTGCTGCACTAATAGATCCTTCACTTAAAAATAGAAAAAAATCTTGAAACGTCAGAAGATTTTCAGGTAACCAGTTTTATTGATTACATTCTTTTTACTTTACCTTAAGATGTTATTCCTTGCAGTTGATTTATTACTTTTTTAATTTTTTCCCTATTCAACGAACTTAGCGGTTGCGAGGTGGCCAACGTTTGTAGCTCATTTGCGTTACGTTCCAACAACTCAACTAAATTGGCTTCGTCAGTTTTGATTTTTTTGTTTATATGCACAAACGGTTCTTCAACACAGCACTCGTGAGCGCGTTTAACTTTCCAAATTGATCTTTTCTTAAGAATGGATTCGAAGACACCCTCGTTTGTCGTTGGGTTTGAAGGCTTATCAGTACTTGGGTCCATATATGCAAGTGTTTGAACCAGCGCCTCATTTTTAAGAATTCCCAGTATCTTTTCAGAATGCATTTCCAATCGATTAGTTTCTAAAACTTTCTTCAGAAATCCAACTAAAGACATTTTTGTCGGCAAGCCTTCAAATGTGTGCAGGTTTCCAGTTAACTGTGTCAGGATCTTGGATATGACACCATAGTCAATAGACTCTAATTTGGATCCGAAAAAATTCAAAATACTTTGCACGAGTAAGGTAAGTTTTTTGTTTTTCATGGCAACGTCTAAATAAGGAACCAGCATGTCTATAAGTTCATTAGCACGAAACTCGACTGGAGTCAGGACTTTTAGATTATATACCTACAAAACTTTCGAATAAATAAGTCACACGGAGAAAATAACATAGTGCACTTACCAAGGTATAAAATCCGTCAGTGGTTATTGTTTCAGAATTCTTGAGCATTCGCTCCAGCTCGTTGATAAGTGAATGTACGGTTTTATTGGAAGGCATTTCGTTCAGTCCAGTTGTTAGTATGAAACGTTCACTCCTGGGAAGTGTTGAATCCCAAATTTGACTCTTTTCCTGCTCATCGAGAAGTTTGTATAGATTTTTTAAAAGAACTTCTACATAGAGTGCAGGCAACCGATTTGAGAATCGGACAAACTTTTCGTTGATATTACTCCAGAATATAAAGTGCCTCAAACGCGAGGAATGATTGGATACTCTGAAATGGGTAATAAGGTGGGTAAGTATACTTCCTTAGATTTAAATAACGATTATTATTTACCTGAAAAAAATGCACCATATGTCAATGGCTGTCAGAGCCACAGTGATATCAGGTTGTAAGACACAACTGATGAGCGTGGTGTGGACCTGCTGCAGGGGATTGTGAATAAAAAGAGCAGCAACAACTTCAACGAATCGGTTGTAGAATAATGAACACTGAATCATGTAGAGGTCTTTGAAAAAAAAAAAAATTAGTAGGTAAGTGAATAAACTGTTTAAGTATTTGATTTAACTTGAATAGGTACCGATTTTCTTTATCAACTTGGTAAGAGTCGCGTTTGTATAAAAGCTTAGTAACTATCGCCTGGCCCTATCACAACCATGGAGGGAAGCTACAATTTTTTTTTGATTCCGAACGTCGAATTGAGAGGTCTCTCATGACAAATAATACCCTTGGAGGTATTATTGGTATTGGTATTTGTATTGGTATTTTATGGCCCCGGTCGGGGTTCGAACACGGGACATCGGGCACAGTAGCAAGAGAGATAGCCAAGAATTCTCTTTTGGCTCACAAGCTTCCACTGACGTTGTTTTATTTCTT
This sequence comes from Neoascia interrupta, assembly GCA_947623515.1. Lineage (NCBI taxonomy): Eukaryota > Metazoa > Arthropoda > Insecta > Diptera > Syrphidae > Neoascia > Neoascia interrupta. The sequence goes on along the minus strand of OX392462.1, from coordinate 18,616,696 downwards.
TTTTATAATAAATAAGCCATTTTGAACTATTAAAAATTAGGCTCAGCTAATATATTTTTTTAAATTAATACTGAATTTTTCAAACAATAAAATAAAAAAAATTCTAGTTTAAAAGCGTAATAAAACCAACTGTATAAGTTGGCTTTATTACACTTTTCAGTAGCAAAATAAGTCCCACTTTCAAAAGCAAGTCTTATTTCACGGTCCCCTTACTAGGATCTAAATCTAATTTTATGTTTAAGACGATCAAGTTTCAAGCCAATTTTCTATTTACTTCGAGCACATAGAAACAGAACTTACTTTGCACGGCTTTTTCCAACGCCACATCCAACATCTTGGGATCTAAACACGTGACTTCATTTGTCCGAAGAGCGGTCTCCAACACTTCCAAAAGAACTTGAATAAATTCCCCATGCGAAGTAAAAATGCTGGATTCTCGGCTGAGTAAGATCTTTGAATACGTTTTTAAAAAATACAATTTTTAAACAATTATTTAACTTTTTACTTACTTCAAAAGCTGCATTACTTTTGTAAGCAAACGGAATCAGTTCTCGAAATCCTTTTGTTAGGTATTCTGTCACCACTTTGTGTACTGGAGTTTGAGCGATGTACTTTGGAGGGCTTTTATCATAAGAAAACAAAGTTAAATTTAAATGTGGCTTTAGTGTACCAAACTTCAATTCAGCCTGTTTTTAGCTTTGCGTTTCAATCTAGAAAATATAACTAAACTCAAACCGTCTCAGCTAAACTTACTTCAATATGATTGCAAGTGTTTTGAAAAATTCCTCAAAAATTGGAAAGTCCACATGATCAGCAAAGCTGGTTGCGAATTTTTGCAAAAGTCGCAAATAAAAGTTTGTTACTTTGATGTAATTTTCTATTTGCCGAATTGGTTCATCGAGAGATTCCTTAAAAAAAAAAAAATTACAAGGGATTCAGATTTAAATTTCGTGACAAACCTTCCTATAAACAGTCTGAACGTTTCGGCCAATCTCATTGACCAAGAAGGACATTGAACTTCTAAGCAAAGCAATGTCGTCAGATGTGTGTTGAATGTTTTGTGACGCCAATTTCGCAATGCATTTCCACGTCTCGACAGTTGCCTTGATGTCCAATTTGGGTGTCTGCTCTCCAACGCTGGTAAGAAGTGAAAACACTGAGAATAGGGGATCAAATTAGGTTCAGGTCGTTTTTAGCGTGAAACTTACTATTTTTGAACAAATCCCCACTATCCTGACCGAAGCAGAACGTACCGGGTTGCTCTGCTACAGTGCTTAGTATAATACTGAGTAGTTCCAGCGATTTTCGGAGGAGTCTAGTGCTTGTGGCAGCGATCCCATTTTGCTTTAAACTACTATTGTAACGCAAATAAGTACTGATAGTGGACAATCCAAAACAGAGAAAAGGAGTTATTGATCTTGCAGGGATTTTAGAAGCCACTGATCGGATCCAGGTGAAGAGCTCAATAGAAAAGTCCAGAAACCCGAACACCTTTAAGTTTTGTTCTTCTGTAATGCATGCACGGCACTCGTTTAACAGCTGAAAGGATTGAATGTGCATCCATGGAAGGTCAGATGATTGTTTTTATTTACTTACCTCTTCAATTTCAGTGGTGAATAATTTCAAAATGCTAAAAAGATTTTTCTCGCTGATCTGGGATAGCTCATAGGTTTGGAAAAATGATGTAGCCCATAATTTATAGATTTCAAAGCCTGAAGCTTCGGAGCCATTGTAGCTATCGTATTAGAAAGGGAGTTAAGGAAGCACAGATTTTTTTTTTACTAGAATAACAGCTCTTGGGATTAGTATTCAAAAGGATATTATTGTCAACTGGACAGCTCGATCTGGAGGAATTGTTTTAATTAAATTTTCTGGAGAAAGCTCGGCTAAACTTTTAAAATTAACTATTAGATTTTGTGTACTCATTTCTCAAGACCATTTCTAATCACACATGTATATTTGTTTACATTTGGAGTTTCGTTTGAAAATGTTTGCTTTGCTCCCGCGCTTTCGAAATGTCACGTTGACGCTTGGGTTTATAAAAATTATCCAGTGCATACTTTTGGACAGTAGACTTTATTGGGATAACCGTGCTGCCAAATCGATTTGTGAGAGGCGGAGCGGAAAAAAACTGATGAAATATCTGCGGTATTTTATTTATTCGGAATATTCCGATCATTTCGTTTTCCGTTCAGAATATTCGGAATGCATTCTTTCCGAGAAAGTATGAATTAGAACTATCGGAATATTCCAATTTCTTATTCCACATTTTGCATTCCTTCTACGGAATGAATAAAATAACGCACCCTTTGACTCGCAAAAAACAGATCATAATAGGGTGTTTCCACTGCATATAAAATAGATTTTACCGAAAGAAGAATAAAAGTTAATCGCAAAGTGTTAACAACGAAACGAGGAGATTTACTTTAGGTGTGCTTTCATTTTTGAAATTTCTCAATGACATCCTGTAGTGTGAAATGGCTGTGTCTGGTCGTCACGTCCTCTGCGCACCTCCTTAATGAAACGAAATAACATTGTAAAAGGAAACAAAACATCAAATATGTTAAATATATAAACAAATAACGATCTTTTGTTGGCCACATCTCACCCAATTCATTCTTTCGCTGATGACAGTAGATACCCTCAATTTTTCATACTCGTTTCCATTAAGCCGTCTCAATTCTTTGTACATTGAAGTGAAACGGTAATGTAGGACAAATTCATTACATTCTAACATAAACAGCGTTTCAACCTTTGGGAACGAGAGTAGAATTTGATGCATCCAAATCACAACGCAGTGTACTGTCCCTTAAGCGAAATCGAAGCCTTCAGCCGTTGTCCATTAATGACACTTGCATCTCTGCGTCCTCGGTATGTGTGTTAATAACAACGTTTGTTGGAGTGACCATGTTTTTGAAATCGCCAAGAACGTCACGAAATGCTTAGGTTTTTTTTAAATCGGTGACAAGGAATACTTTACATTATCTGAGCAGTGAAATATATAATGAGCAGATGAACCAAAGACCTCGATAGGATCCAGAAACGAGCGGTGTCATAAATTACTGAATAACTAGATATTCAACTTGCGTCCCTCTTACCCTCCAACACCTATTTGCTTACGTTTTTTAAAAAGCTTTTATAAAGCTTTAAATTTCCGTGTCGGTGAGTACGTGTAAGGAGGATACAACAACAATTTACCTTTTGCGTTCAGCTGATGTAAAAGCTCCCAAACGAAATTGCATGGAAATGACGAATTGATGAATTTACTCACATTTGTAAAAAAAATGTGAGGCCCATCCATGTACGGCGGATGGATAAATTCCTCAATTTCAGCTTGTAGGCAAAGCCTTTACATGCCCGAAGTTGAATATCTAGTTATTCAGTAATTTATGGTATATGTATAACTTATAGGTGACCCAAACATTGCGAGCTCCATTGAGTCCTTGAAACATCATCGAAAAGTGTTATGCCTTTCATTGTTTTGTCGCTTTTTCCATGTAGAGTGCTCCATTGAACCGTACGAACCGTACCTGATACCTTTGCATTTTCTACCTTATTTCTTCTGCGTACTTAAATTCTTGCTACAAGGCAGTATCGGTGTTTCGCCTCTTTTCTCAATAACCTCCTAACAACCCCTACTGGCAGTCGTTAATGTTTGCCTTTATGTCAGGGGATCACGAGCGAGCAGGTACTCACAGTATTAAGTCAAACACAGATACATTTTTTCTATCTTTTTAACAATAAAGTGAAACGATATTATTTTAAAAATGCTTGTGTTTACGTTCTTATTATAGGAATAAATAAATTATATTTACAAATTTACTAACAGTTCATTCATTTACAATGGCAAGATTCCAGCGATCATTGTATGGTTTCTGACTTTCTGTTCAAAGAATCTCTGATAATGTCTTGCAGTTTCTTCTTCCGGTATGAGCATACCTTGAAATAAAAAATAAAATCAAAATCTAAATTTTCCTCGGAAATATTTTCAACTTACCGGCGAAGCTAGCTGAAATGAAACAAACGATGCTTCCCACAATAAACGCTCTAAATGCCACCGAAGTAATCAAATTCCGTCTCATCGGTGCCATGGCCCCCAAGGATCCAATCAAAATGCCCAACGAACTAGGATTGGCGAATCCACAAATGGCAAATGTTGCTATACCAGCACTGCGAGTCTAGAAATTACAAGAAAAATAGGAACACAAGTTGTTAAAATTAAGGTATGAACCTACAGTGATTTTCTCAGCTTTTATGTACTCCCCCAGACGTTCGTAGGCCACAAATTCATTGATTATGGTCTTTGTAGCAACCACCTTAGCTACTATATCACAGTCATCCCATTCCACACCCATACCCCATGCCAGGGGTATAAACAGTTTCGAGAAGAGCCATTCAAAGTCAACTGAATTCCATCCGATCAAATAGCAGAACCAATTCACAACAGAGTTGAGGAACGCAACGAATGCAACAAAGGCAACAATATTGGCAATGATTCCCAGGATAATAGGAATTGCTTGACTAGCACCATTTGAAGCAGCATCCAGGATAGAAGAATCCTCCCTAAATAGAAATTCGGATAAGAATGCTAACAGAGTATTGCTTCCGTAATCTTACGATTTCTCCAGTTCCATATTTTTCGAAGTGGTTTTGCTCTTTTCCGTCTCTGGCATGTATAACTTAGACATCGCCAAGGTCGCTGGTGCTGCCATCACGCTGGAGGTAATCAAATGTGCCGGCGATGCTCCAAAAGACATATAGGCGGCCAATACTGTGCCCGAGACAGTGGCGAAACCCGAAACCATAATCGAATGCATTTCAGATGCCGTCAAAAGCTTGATGTAGGGCCGAATCAACAGGGGACTCTCTGACATGCCCAAGAAAATGTTGGCAGCTGCTGTGACACTCTCGCAAACGGTCGTTCCCAGGATCTGCTGTAGAACCCAACCAAGCTTCAGCACAACCCATTGCATCGTTCCCAAGTAGTATAAAATGGAAATGAAAAAGCTAAAGAAGAAGATGACTGGCAGTATAGCGAATGCAAACACTCCATCGTTAACGATGTTATCGCCAAACACAAAACGGCTACCATCCTCAGAGAATCCCAAGAATACTGCAACTTTGTCTCCCAGGCATTGGAAGATATTCCTGCCCACCTCCCAACGGATGCAAATGACTCCCAAAATGAACTGACACAGAATACCTGTGATCACCGTCCTCCATGGGATATCTTTGCGCGATACAGAGAACACGTAGCCAGTGAAAATGAAAAATATTGGCGCTGTGATACCCGCGACTTTCTTAGGATCGTCTTTAGTCTCGAAAAATAGGAACAATCCCAGAGCTACAAGGACAATCACTATCATTCCCAGAGCGATTGGCCTGGAATAAAAAAAAAACAAAAACTGTTAAGAACCAATGCGAAAACCTCAGAAACTATGTTCTACTTACCGTCTGCGACTGAACTCTTGCCACCATTTACCGAAGGGCTTCATTGCAACCTGATGGAACTTCCGTCCAATCTTTGGCTTCAGTACAAAGTAATAGAACAGGCCAAAGTAGACAAACGACACTATCAATACAAGCATACCGTAGCCGCTGCAGAACTGCATATCGCATTGTATGTAACATCTCTCGTCATCGGGATACAAATAATCATCAGAGTAACTTCGCTCCTGTACTGTTTTAAATCGACTTGTAAGGTTTGACGCGCCCTTAAATTGGCTGTATGATAAACTTACCAACTACCGCATAGTGGTACGTGGCATATCCAAAGTAAGCACCAACAATCAGGTGGACGAGACATTGCAAAGCGATCCGAACTTGAGTCGCGTATTTAAATGGCTTCTTCAGGGATGGTGACGGCTCCCGTAACTCATAGTCAAGATCAAATTCCTTGGAATCATTTTCTGTCTAGAAGTCGTTAAGAATTACTAGATACTTGAGTGTCATGTGAAAAGTTCGGGGATAAACAAATAATGTCTTACAGAAGTGAACTCTGCTTTTTGATTAGTGTCATGATTTAAGGACGACAAATTGATTCCGATAATCTTTGCCTATTGTAAGAAGGAACATACACAAGTGAAGAAACATACACAATGAAACATTAAAACAAAAAGAGTTTAAACTTACTGGCTCGCCATCGAAGGCATCGTTTAGTTGTCCCTTCATTTGGGATTAAGTATCTCTGAAAATAATATAAGAAATAAAAGTTATCGATAATCCTTGAATTGTTTAGTTGCTGTCGCTAATGAAAAAGAATTGTTAAGGATTAATAAACCTAGTACACAGTCATCTAGCAAACAGTCAATAAAATCATTAACAAATAAAATTAAGGTTCCCATGTCTGGGCAGGTGCAACAAAGACCATAATACTCGGTGATTGCGAGTGAAGAAAGTAGCCATTCATTCCGTTTAGCTCTTGCTCATTGAATAGATCTTGCAAATGCTTCTTTGGAATAGAAGAAGCCTATTGAATAGCCCTTTCTTGCACAGGTGTGTCTTTATAAGTTCTGCTTTGATTAACGTTGCAAGACGCGGGCTCTGTCAAATATGATAAAGACGCCTTAGAATGCTTGCAGGGGAAAATCCTTCGGGTGAATTTTGACTCCGTCTATGTATAAACGGTGACTGGAAGAAGGTTTATAACAATGAACTACAGCCGGCTGTACAGCCACACTGGTGACTGGCCCCCTTTAGGTAATACGAAGTCCAATTACTAAAAGGATCATCTAGCGCGGAATAATTCGATACCAATGTTCCGATATTATCGAGGCAAAGGTTGCGCGTTCAAGTGAAAGGAAACACGCAGTTGTCTGGGAGAAGACAACCGGAAAGCGGTAATTAGCTGAGCACAGAGCTGGCTGTAGATGATTGCTGGCATAGGACCAGATAAACCCCCGCCCAACTGTAGCACCAACTAAAGCGTAATTTTGTGATCAAAGGATGAGCCCGAAGGGATCAGTGGTCCCAAAAGGCAATCATCATCATTATTTTCGAATGCCGCTTATCCTTTAAAAGGGTCGCGGAGTGAGGGTGGCTAAATGGTCCTTCCATCTTTCTCAATCCTCCGCCACCAACTCAAGAGACTTCGGCGCAATCCCCAGGGGGGTCTCAGAGAGGTTCTTTACTTGATCCCACCATCTGTTTCTTGGCCTACCAGGGGGGCGACGTGCTCGCATCTCCGCTAGCATGACCTGTCTAGGAAGTCTGTCAGGGGGCATGCGAACAACGTGTCCAAGCCTTCGAAGAATCGATCGCTCCACTCGGAGAAGTAGCTGCTCAACATTAAGATTCCCCCGAATACTGACTTTTCTCACCTCAGGAATCTCATTTCGGCAGCTTGTACCCGCGATCTATTTCTTTCGGTCATTACCCAAATTTCATGACCATAGATGAGGGTCGGAACGAACACTGAATTTTTAATTCACACTGACATCTGAGGCCAAAAATATTTCCACAAACAACAAATACCTTACAAGAAATATTATTAAAAATGTTTTCCACAACCAATTTTTTGCCTTTTTCAAACAAACTAAATATTTTCATGAGAAAACAGAAAAGTTTTTCCAACAAATTAATCTAAACATAAAATGTTTGTAAAAAATCTACTGTTTCACAAACTTTCAAAAAATGTACTGTTTCCCATAAAAACTTCATATTTTTGCTAAACTTGAAACGATCCCTGCTGGACAACGGGATGCGACAAAACGTCACTTTGGTACTTCGAAGTAGTTAAGGACATCAACTCCACAAATGACACCTTAGTCACTCCGAGATTCGTCGGAGAATAATCCTAGGACCCCGTCGCTTTTATTTTTTGGTACAACAAATGAGTTCAAGTGTACGCTAAAAAAGCCCTTAGGCAGGCGGTGCTGGACTATAAACTCGGCTCTTTTCAGAGAAAAATTCTATGGCGAATTTATAGTCCTGCTCAGGGAAGGGTGATAGCCGTTTCACATTCAGCGGGAAAGCGTCAAATCAGAACAGCAGCGACAACACGAGACCAGAGAAATCTTTTGTTACTGCACAATGAAAGCGAGAAACCCCGACGACATATTTCTAAAATTTGTCGACTTTATTGCACATAAATAGTTTATATTTCATTTTTATTTATGAAATATTAAAAATGTTGTGAAATATTTATTAGCTTCGAGAAAAAAAAATGTCTATTCAATAGCGTGTCATAACTCACAACACCGATTGACAGAAAAATCGTCAACCTCGGCGAGGGTTCTTAAATTTTTCGAAAAACCCGACGAGCGAGAGAAAAAAACCAAAACACGAAGACGACACTTTGGCCCGGTCACATCGGGTGGATGGACGCTGAAGATAGTATTGGAGTCCAAGCCCTCAGGTTCAAGACAGTCTGGAAGATGGAACCTTTATTTTCAGGATCAAGCCATCACGGATACTAGAGCGGAGCGCTCGGTCCTGACAACTCTCCCGAAGGAGACTGCTCGGGATCGCAGAAAAAGGAAGTCTACTGTGAACCAGGTGGAGCTTACTTATGTACGTGTCGAATCAAAATTGGTTTCAAAGTTATATAAGATTTCACAAAGCGAAAAGAGTTTGTGCAAGCTGTCGTTTTTAAGAAAATTATATAAATAAATAAAAAATTAATAGAGTGGCGCAACAGCTCGAGGTGAACCAGGGCCAACTTCTCAACAATGTATGCTGGTGTGTTAATTTCTTTACATACAAGGGGACCTACAATTTTTTGCCGAATCCGAACGGCACTTTGAGAAGTTTTTCAAGACAAATGATACTCTCGAAAGGCTGGAAAAAGAAGAGCAAGTCTTTTTTTTCCAGGTGACGATGGCAGGATTCGAACCCAGACCTCCGGCGTAGTAAGCACACACACTAACCATTACGCCACGACACCCCACAAGAAAATTATATAATTATATAATACGGTTTAATTCGATGCAAATCAAAATGTTTGTTGTATGCCTAAAAAGGTTGGTTTTCAACAAAATAGTCAGTTGTATAAACTCAATACTTGCAGTCAATATTTTGTTCAATATTACTTTCACTGTTATATTTATACTCGCACGAAATTTATTTATTGCCAACTCCAGAGGTACTTTTCGATTTAAACATTAAACGCGACTACCAGCCTGGTGAAAAGCCTTGCCCGATTAATTGAATTACTATCTTAAATTAAGCACTTGATCAAGTTTCTTGGCTAAGCCTTTTATCTTTTGACCGCAAGTATAGTATATTTTACCAGCATGTGAATTCAATGTACTTTCACAAAATCTTATACTACCTAACAGAGATTAGAAAAATTTTGTTCCTACTTGGGCTTTTGTCAAGTGGGCGTAACAGTTTGATAACAATCGGAACGATAACATGACAAGCTATCGTTTATCATCGATAAGAACCCAATCTTTAAGTTGTGCCTATATACGCAAATTCTAACATTGAACATTGTAATAAGATAGTAATCGAATAGGAATACGACAGCATTGAGTAGTAGTACAATGCTTATAACTTCCATTGCCAAGGTTGCACTATTGATGTGGTACCAACTGTTTCTGATAGATATGATCGAAAGATAAGTTCTGATATTTTTGACAGTGTGTAAATTTTTTGAACTCAGGAATTGTCTTAATATAAATCACTATTTGGAAGATAAGCCCAGTCGAGTTTTAAGAATATCTTTTCTTATCTTAATCTTGTTTCTTGGGGGAATTATAAGTTTTTGGCAATCGATTTCGCTGTTCAAAATACAAGCGATAACATTTAATATTTTATACATTTATAGAGGAAGAAATAATTCGATACAACTAGATATAGGTTATACTTTGTAGTTTGGTTAATCTTTAAGATAACATCGAAAGAATTCAAATTGAACAAAAAATCAGGTCAGTGGCGAGTACAACCTGTCTGAACTTGTTGAATGCCAAAAGAAGAGGTCAGTGGCGAGCACAAGAGCTAAAATAAGTCTAAAATTATCTTTAATTAAATTTGAATGGTCGATATGGAAAAGTCTACAGACATTTTAAAAAACCTTTAATCCTTAACAAATTTATTCATTGTCAATAAACCAAAAAGAAGAAGAAATTAAAAGAAACTTTATCGCCGCCGGCCGTCATCAGGAACATTATGCATGTTTTGATGTATTAGCGGTCCGCCCAGAAATGGAAAAAGGACCTCTTCGTTGTCCGTCCGTCCAATCGTGCTATTACTTCTGAACGGTAAGTCGTAGAAAGACTAAATTTGGTGTGCTTTTAAAAAGTGGAAATAGTCAGAAAACCCAATGAGGGCAATTTTTTTTTAAGCAGAAATAACGGTTTAATTACAGTTTACAATTTCAGGGGAAATTGGATTAAATGTTTTTCAATAATTTTGCTATGAACATGAAGATAAGCAGACAAGAACAAGAAAATCGAAACTTAAGTTGAAAAAATAACAAACTTAAAAAAGAAATAAATTAAATTTTTTAAAAATATTGAAAAGTTTTTGAGATATGAAGAGTTGAAAATGGGTGACGTTTTTCAAAGTGTTTGAGGCCATACTTTTGAACCGCTTAGTGCACAAAGATAATACTGAACATATGAATAAAGCAACACAAATTAAACCAAATGCTTAAGACAAATTTTTCAGAAAAAAAGTTTTAATATAACCGTTTTAACGCATTTTCGGTAAAAAAAATCGCAAAAATTCATGAAAAAACGTGTGAATTTATGGTACCCCGCCCCACCTGATCTCCGGTCTTGTTTGGACAAATCATATGAAAAAAAATCACTCGTATCAGAAATTATCCAAAATTTTGAGAACAATTATAGCGAATTTTATAGTTTCAAAACTTTCTGAGATTTAACTCAAAAACAGTTTTTTAAAATGTGATACCGTGTATCTTAACGGTAAAAGTGATCTTGGTCAGATTTATTTCAAGTACAAAACGTACAAAATGCAAGCTTCGTTCAAAAATATTTTAATTTGCCGTTTTTAACCTACGATTTTCGAAGCCTCTTTAAAAAACGAAATAAAAAAAGGAAATTGTTTTTCTGTTTTCGCAAAAACCGTTGGCCATAGAATAAGGAAAACATCTAATGCTAGCGCAGGTAGTTGCGCTATTGGAAAAAAGTCTAAAGGGAATTGAAAAAAAAAATTCAAAACAGTTGTTTTACGGATTTGAAATTCAAAAAATTATAATAAAGGTCTAAAGAAGGCATGTCTCCCCCTCTAGCTGCTAAACGGTATAAAGTATAGGTTTGAAATATATAACGGGCATAGTCCATCTTCTGAGATTTCATGTTTCATCCATCTTCTGAGATTTCATGGAATATTCAAAAACTTCGAAGATTTTTTATTTTTTTTTATAATGCACTCGCGAATATAAGGAATTGAATACCCTTTTTAATGTTACACATCTCACGAGCGGAAAGGATTAGAAGAGGAGGAAAAGGAGGAGAGGTTCAAATAAATACCGAACTTCGAAGATTTGATTCAAAAACGTAAAAATATTTTCGAAAACGAATTTTTACAGGTTGCTTGTCTGTTAACGGTAATGAGGATCTAATTAAAATTTGGCTGCAGTATGAAGCGCTTAAGGCGCAAGCTTACAGTAATTTAAAAACTTCCATACTGCCGTTTCAACCAGAGGTTTTAAATCATATTTAGACAAACGGAAAAGAAAGCAACATATTTTACCGTTTTCTCAGATATCCATGTCCGCAGAATTTATGAAAAGTGGTCAATGGAACGCAGCTGGTTGTAAAATTGAAAAAAAAAAAAACAAATTGCTGTTTTATGGATTTTAAATTTTGAAAATGGTATAAAAGGCCAAGAAAATATATGTTCTTTCCTCTATTTTCGAAACGGTAAGAGGCAAAAACTTTAAATAAATACCGAACATAGTCCATCTTTTGAAATAAAAGAAACTGAAGTAGTTTTGAAATAGTTTATAGTTTGACTAAAATGATGCTGCTAGCAAGTATGAATATAATTTATCGTATAATCTGGGCCTTGACGCAGGCACAACCACATAAACGTTAACCAACACAAGAGATTTGAAAAAAAAACAATAAGCTTATAACAGATCACTTTAAGAAAAAATAAAAAAAAATTAAAGGGAAAGTGTAATGCCACCCTTTTTTTTAAATGACAAAGCTAGAAAATCACCCAATATAAGAACAGTAGACTCCATTGCGAAAAACTATTCCACAGAATGTAAAATATTCTCAGGAATAAAACCTATAGTAAACAAATAGAATTTTACTGAAACTGACACAATAAAGGTTAGCCTCATCTACAACAAAAGCCGACTTTTTTTTTTATCTTAAACACGATTCAATAATGGCAATTAAGCTGAGGCTATTCAAATTTTCCAAACGATGACTTCATTATTTATGCAAGTGTAAAATTTGACTCACATTTAAAGACTTATGGGCGACTTGAGTCTTAGCTGACGTTAAGGTAAATTTTTAAAGTCTATGCACGTTTTCCTTGAAATTTTATTATATCCAGTAAACTGAAGTTTACAAGCACCCGTAAAATGTAGTTCCATCTCACATGTCGGTATGATAATTTATTCTAGATTTTACTTAAATACCGCAACACGTAAAGGCCTGTCATATCAAAGAATGTGTGTCGAATAACATACATCTTATCTTGTTGACTTTTGTGACAATATCCCAAGATGTTGATTACGTTTAATGTTGTTAGCATTATTATAACAAATATTTTATAAAATTATTATCCATGAAGATCTATAAGTTGTAGAGTGGACTGGTTTACGGCTCATGCAGTTGGCTGCTCAATAATACATTTTGAACAAACCACCCGATTCCAATAACCGAGTTTTTAAACAAAATTTAAAATTGTTACTTTTAAAAACTCATCACGTTGTATGAACTTTTTTTTGGTGGATAATTGGATAAATCAATGAAAAGTCAGCTGAACTTGACGTTTTTTTTAACGAATGTATATTCATGATTGTTATTTTTTTTTACTATTCTGTAAAAAAATTGGCTTTCTAAAGTTGAGTGTTTATTTACCCAATGGTGACCGTGAAGCAAAAGGAGTCTATGGAGTCATTCAAGCTCAAGCAGATCAAAGAGCCGGACAATTGAAGCAACAGAAGGTTGCAGTATTTAGAAGGAAAAACTCAAGATCTCTGAAGGTTTGGTTAGGTTGAATGGCTGTCGGGTTCGAAGAACCCAGCACACTTAGACCTTTGTAAGTCCATTGTGATACGTGGATCTGGAAAAATTGCCTACTCGTTGAACCATTTTGAAGGGTACTAACCATTTTGAAGGCTACTTATGAAGGGTAAGAGACGTTTAGGGTCAGTCATGCTAAGATCACTAAGATCATTATAGAAGAAAGCTCCAAGGTGAAGATTTCGGTTCTTAGAGAGAGCGGGGCATGTGCATAGAAGGTGGAGAGTGGTCTCTTCTTTCTCCTCGTCCATGCAGCTCCGGCAATAATCGTTATAAAAGACACCAAGCCTTGTCGCGTGCTTGCCTATCAGACGGTTCCCTATGTCAAGATCTCTGAAAAATCGGGGAAAATCTGGTCCAGATTTTATAGGTATTCTGTTAAGCTTTTTGCGCGGTGCAATGAATTCAGCCAATCATTTTCATAACACAAGCCCCTATAAAAAACGGTACAGCATGGCCTTTTCACTCTCCAAGCTCAAAAAGATCCAAGAGTCGACAGCAATTATGTCAGACTCTTGGATCAAAAAAGAGCTGTAAATAGCAAATTTAATTTAAACATTTTAAGCGGCTTTTCCATCACAAGGGAGCTAGCTACAGAGCTAGGGATTAAGGAAATCGGAAGATGAAATGAAGAAAGAATGTGAACTGGAACTTAAATAAAGATGGGGATATAAAAACAAAATTAAGACTATCGGAAACGGAAGCGTGGCAACGCTGCACGAGCACGATACACCGTTGCAACAAAATATCCACTCGAATTTTAGAGCCTGAAAAGGTGAATTGTCAGTTGGTAGCTTAGAATAGCGCTAACTTCGCTCTGCATCCCGGCAAAACCGAGCTGATAAACATTAGAAATTTTAGTCTTGGATACATAATGTAAGTATGTGCTGTGGGAACAGCTTCTGGGAATCATTCTAATATAAAATTTGCACCGCATTTTTGCAAGACATTTTGTCGTAATAAGGCTTTCATAGCGGTAGAAGCAGAAACAAAGTGGTTTGGTCTTAAGCCGAATAAGGACAGCTTGAAACGTCGCTAAAAAGGTATAACACTAAAGGATGAGGCCCTAGCTGAGAACCTAAACAAACATGTGATATGTCGGTTTGGCAAAATACGACAAATGGGTCCAAAACTTCTGCCGCGGAGGCAAAAGTGCAACCTTTATAAGACCCTAGTTGTGCTAGTCTTCCTTTATGACCCTAAATGTAGGGCGAACATTTGGGGTCATGTTAATCTTCGTTCATGCCTCTAAGGGCCGGTTTTTCAGTGCGAGATAATCCGATTTTCCGACTTAAACTGAGATTTACCCAAGAAATGAGTTTTTCAGTGAACCAAGATTCGGGGTTAATCTCGGCTTAACTCACCAAATTTGGTTAGTCAATCTCGCATCATCCCTGAAGAACAGTATGAACTTCTTTGAATGTTTTTTCTGCGTGGAATGACACTTGATTTGCGTGTCTCTGTGAAAAATGACATCTGGAAATAAGTTGAACTTTTTTTTCTGTGTTATTCTATGTGAAGTGAGAGTTGGGAGAGGCAATAATTTTGAGAGTCGAAGATTTTGACAACTTTGTCCTGAAAAACTGCTCGCTGGGTTACCTCCAGATCCGTTTTTTTACGGGATTAACAGATCTTGGTTTAAGCTGGGCTTAACTCAGCACTGAAAAACCAGTCCTAAAAAGGTCTTGGGGATCTACGGTGATTATTTCACTTTGTTAAAAACTTGGCATTCTATATTCTCCTCGGGGATTGGTTAGTTTCGACAGGTCTACGGCGAATTTTAGATCTAGTTTACTAGAAGGGTATGGTGGAGAAGTTTTGACTAGGAACTCTGTATTAATGAAAACAAAAATTTTTTTCTGGTTATTTTCAATAAATAAGCAAATGCGAAAATGTAATAACAGGACGATTGTGAACTGCGAACTTTGTATGTATTGTGAGTTACAAACATATAAGAAGCCTAACGAAAAAACCCAACGTTTACGTTGAGTTTGTGTCTATATATAGAGCAGATGAACACCAGAAATAAACACAAAAATTTGAATTTCAGGGCTCAGCTCCTATAGGTTCAATGGCCGTCTTGAAGTGCGAATTTCCGTAAGTCCAAGGTGTACGCAGCATTTCTAATTTTTTTTAAAACGATTGAATTATGGGCACTGAAGTTATCAAAGCGAAGCAATTGTGCTTAAAACTTTTAAACACGCTGCGCTGCGAGCAAATTGGACTTCTTTAAACGGTTTCGGTTTCACTGGTCATCTGCATATTAATGCAAAAGGATAATGATCTCAGGCGTACAGTAGCACCTTTTGCTGAATATATTTAATAAACGATAGCAGCAAATTATAACTCAGAAGACTTCTGACCCTTGAATGATTTTATTCAGGAGAAAACCGTCGCACAAGAAAAGTGTTATAAATAAATAGAGGGCGCAACAGCTCGAGATGAATCAGATACAAATATACAATTTTTTGCCCAATCCGAACGGCAGTTTGAGAAGTTTTTCAAGGCAAATGATACTCTCGGAAGGCTTGTCAGACCCTCGTGGAGATGGGGACCGTGAAAAGAACAAATCTCCTTTTTTAGGTGACGATGGTGGGATTAGAACCAAGACCTCTGGCGTAGTAAGAGGTCTTGGTTCTAATCACCACACACACTAACCACTGCGCCACACACTAACCACTGCGCCACGGCACTCCACCAAAAAAAATGTATACCTTTATACCTTAGAAAACCGAAAAACTATTATAAAAAAGGTATAATAATATACCTTAAGCGTAATAGCGCTTTTTTACGCATTTGAATTCTTCAACCAAAGATGGCTTGGTTGTCATCTAAAAGCCTGTATTGACACGCAATTTTTTATTTTTTATTTTTTGTTAAAAAGTAAATTCAATTGACAGAACATAATAAAGATATCATTATTCAAACACTCGCTTCATTGCTGTTCATTTTCACAATAAAATGTTTCTGTGTCACTCCAAGTAAAGATTAAATGTTCGTTTTAAAATTTTCAAAACTTACTTATGGACACTCAAATTTTCTTTTAACACAATACTCTGGCTATTAGACCATGGAAACAAATTATTGCACTCAAAAGTATTATTTAAAACTCATAACAGTCTTGTTTAAGTATGAATCACAAACTAATTAAGTATCGAAAACAAAAGTTGTAAGCCACAGCCAAATTCAAGGTGAAACCCGTCAGTGCGTTAAATGCTTTTGCAAAGCATCGTCGATCGTCGTTGGTTGAAAGTTACTGGTACACTGCCACCTCGTCGTAGCTCACTTTATGAGGTTGGTTGTTGAAATAAAAGTGTCAACAAAACGTGTATGTAGGTAAACTACACCTGTGAGTTACTGGTAAACCTTATCGAATCGAGTTCACTAAAAGAAGCGAAACCAACTCGTTTATGGGCGGAAATCTCGGATAAACCTGATGAACTTAGTGTTCGATCAACGACTTTTGGTGTGTTTATATTTGGTTTAAATCTTAAAACTAAAATAAATAAACACTTTGTCCAACACCGTTCCGGTTTTAAATCAATATGCGAGTACAATAAATTGTCAAGTGAATTTAATTGAACGTGAAGTAGAATTTTTTTTTCTCGTCATTTAGGTATAAATAGCGACTGCGCCTCACACATTTCGATGATTTTTATGACAATAAACTATAACGTGTGTTCATAGAAAAGAGACTTTTGGTACTGATATAAAGTTTTTTGATGCAGACATGTCGTTCAGCAGTTTACATTTTAGTTGTATGGTGAAGGCAGTTATATCTTACCGCAATTTTCGTGGAATGCTGCATTATTAATTCCATAATTTATTCCCCTTTTCTAAAGTATAGTAAAAAAAATCACCTCTGTGATCAGTAGAGAGTACATATTAAATAGGTACATACCTACCTACTTTTCTTGCCCTTTGACACCAAATGATAAAATTTGTTGAACTCAATTCATGCATTGTATTGACCACGCCCTCAAAATGAGTGTGGGCCGAAAACGAAATTCTTTAATTAAAATTTCATTAAAATCACGGCGAAATGCGATAAAAATGGAAATCAATGCTAAGAAACAGGGCTGGAATGGGCTAAGGGGATCTGTGATTTTCACATTTTATAACAGTCAATGTGATCAAACAAAATAATACGTCTGTGAATCGGTGCTTTATTTAAGCTTGTGATGCAAAATTTTTTTTTATGCATCTGCATGCCAGTCAGCCTAAGTGTAGGCGAAAAAACCAAGCAACAAAAAAATTTGAAAACTGGGGACCAGCTGATTTTGATGGTGATTGATCGAGAGTTGTCACAAGATAATTATAATGATCAGCCTACTCAGACGAATTTTTGTGATCTGTGACACCACTTATCGCTACCAGCCCAACTAACATTTTTCCTCCCATAATACTCTACGAGAGTCTTATGAGAGTATTCTCCAAGAGCTTGCCTCTTGGAATTTGAATCTCATAGAGTACTATGAGAGCGCTTAAAAGGGTCTTACGGGAGTTAAATGGCCCCACTTAAGGAAGTTATTTCATCCTTAAGATCCGCTTAAAAGGGTCTTACGGGAGTTAAATGACCCCACTTATGGGAGTTATTTGATCCGATAAGAATTCTTAAACTCTCCTTGCAAGAGTTATTCGGTCTCATAATAAGACAATAAGTTCTGCTTATGGGATGTGAAGAGCTAGTCTTGTTTGAAAGAGGGAGAAACATATAACAAACAATTTTCTTGCCATCTTTATCATGTTGTGTGCCAAAAATGCTTTAATTTTTCATCAGGACATGAAGTGAAAAAGAGAACAAGATATAGTTCTAAAAGAAACTGTTATTTTCAATGCGCTGTTTGATGGTACACCATTGTCATCAATATTATTGACTTTAATAATACTTTTTCTGAGGTTATTTATGCAAGCGCAAACTAAGTGCAACTGAAAATTTATCTGCTAAAGTTAACATTTTACTTCGATAAAAACAAAGCGCCTCAAAAATAATCAATTTAAAAAAGAAATTATAAAAGATAGCTCATCGCAGAAGGGTTGCCGCATTTTCTTTGTTTAAAATGTGTTTTTACCTCAATCAACAGGGTAAGGAGCAAAATAGTATGTAAGAGGATATAATCGCCGCCAAAATGTGGGTCGAAGGAGCCATGTCTGTCAGTATTTAGGTACATGGTCCATTATGTATTCGGTCTTAATCAATAAAAATGCTAAGTATGCGATTACGCGGGGATAATTTACTGTTACAAACTATACGTTTTAAAATATATTCTAGTTTTAGGGCATAATAAGAACCGAAATATAGCTTCTACCATCCTACAAAAAGAATTAATTAAAACATTTCTTCGTACATTCATTAAATCTTTTCGGTATATATATTTTTTTTAATTTTATTTATAACAAACGGATGACAATCAACTAGATGCGTTTACCTTGACGTTGGTAACTCTAAGAGGTAAGAAATTAAATGGCGGAGAAAATAGTTTTCTAATAAGAGTCATTCTCTTTTTGTATGCGATTAAGCTTTTTTAACAGAGATTAGCTCTCCTTGTGGGAGCATATTGGCTGTTTTCCAGAGTTTTGCCCTTTTAACCAGACTAAAATTGCCTTTGTCTTCCCGAATCAGAGTAAATAAACTGTTTTTAAGAATTTAGAAATGTCGTGGTTTCGTACTATTTAAAGACGTATTTCTGTTTTTACATCATTGCCGCGTGCATATTAATGAGGGAATATAAAGATTACGGCATACGCATGCTATGACATTTGCTCGCTAAAGTAAATGTAAATCTGACGTCATCGGAGTTGACCGTGAGTTTGTTTGCGTGTAAAAAAAGCCAGCCAATCCATGCTGGCCATCCAGACCATGAATATGGTTTCGATGACGATTTGTGCTGCAAAGATGCCTACACTTTTTTCTCCATAAAGAAATGCATTAAATTAATTAAAAAACTTCTGTCACCGCAAGCACACTACGTACTGGCAAAATTACTTCTGACGGATGGTGGGACGCAATTATTTTGAATTGACATGAACAGGTATTTTTATCAGCCATCCGGTCTCATAACAAGAGTGTTAGGCTGAAAAGAGTATTTTTATGAGTACTTCGATACTTTGACACTCATAATGATTCTTCTTATAATACTTTTACTCTTTGAGAGTAACATGAGAGCTTAAGTCACATAACAAGAATCAAATATTCTCTCATAATGGGAGTTTACGTCTTTTTTACTCTGGTAGCCTTTTACCCTTTTAATGAGAGTAAAATTCTATTTATTCAAAAAAGATTATGTTCTGAGAGTATTCAAGAGTCTTACGAGGGTCTTATAAGAGGTTTTTCTAGATTTGTAGAGCACATCTCTCGAGAGTATGTTTGTTGGGAGATTGCGTATTGATTCCGCCTGTACTTGAGCGCGTCGAATGCACTATGGGACAAATTCACTTTCGCACTCGTACACTCAAAGAAGTACTTAAGGATCTCAACATTCACAAATCCGCTGGTCCAGATGGTATATGCCCGATTGTTCTGAAGAGGTGTTCTTCCACGCTGTTCATGGACAAAACATCATTTGTCCAGCCCGTCCCTAAAAAAGGCGATTCTTCTTCTCCCTCTAGCTATCGTCCAATTGCATTTACTTCCCTTCTCTCTAAGGTCATGGAAACGCTGATTAACTTCCAGCTCATGAAAGATCTCGAATCACGAAAACTACTAATGACCGGCAATATGGTTTTCGTAGCAAAAGGTCCACTGGTGATCTGATGGCATATCTTACCGAAAAGTGCAACCATTCCTTGCATCTTCTTGGTGAAAGCAAGATTGTTGCGCTTGATATTTCAAAAGCATTTGACAGAGTTTGGCACGTAGCTCTTTTGTCGAAAATGCGTGCATTTGGAATCAACGAATCTCTTACTCAGTGGATTGTTAATTACCTTTCGCACCGTTCAATTCAAGTTGTTTTGGACGGATTCAAGTCTGCAGTTCAAAAAAATAAATGCTGGGGTTCCCCAGGACTCTGGTTTGTCTCCGACTCTCTTCCTCGTTTTCATAAACGGTCTCTTGTCTGCTACTACTAATCTAATCCACTCCTTTGCCGGTGACAGTAACCTCAGTTTCTCATATTCGTTCTCGGTTACTTCCCCTGCTCTTCGAACGTAGAACTGGAACGGCAGCGTATGTCAAACTCATATAACTCTGACCTTAAGAGCATTCTATCATGGGGATCTCGAAATAGAGTAGAGTTTAA
The DNA here is from genome assembly GCA_947623515.1 of Neoascia interrupta. Classification (NCBI taxonomy): domain Eukaryota; kingdom Metazoa; phylum Arthropoda; class Insecta; order Diptera; family Syrphidae; genus Neoascia; species Neoascia interrupta. The sequence goes on along the minus strand of OX392462.1, from coordinate 18,596,286 downwards.
TGCTTCTAAAACTCAATACTGTCAATTGTGTCATTGAAGCAAAACCGAAACACTCAGCCATTATCCATGAATGGCACTTGCATCCACGAAACCGAAACGCTTTCCATTCTCGGTATGTGTGTTAATAAAAACCTTAGTTGGAATGACCACATATTCGACGTCGCCAAGAACGCTGCGAAATGCCTAGGTTTCCTCAAGAGATGTAAGAAATATTTCACCCCTTCTGATTTGGCTATTTTATATAAGGCCTACGCCCGCCCCAAGCTGGAATATAAATCCCACGTCTGGGCTGGTGCTCCAAAAACAGCATTGCACCTGCTAGATAGGATACAAAAACGGGCGATAAAACTGATTGGAGACAAAAAATATTGCGCAGTCAATTGACTCATTAGAACATCGACGTAATGTCTCTTGCTTTTCACTGTTCTATCGCTTTTTCCACAAACAGTGTTCCATCGAAATAGCCAATTGCATTCCGCCCCTTAAGACTTTCAACCGTGATACTCGCCAAAGTTCGAATGCACATCAGTTTACCCCCGAGTCCACTTTCGGACGTACAGTCAAGTTTAGAAGTTCCTTCATAAGCCGCTCAACGCGAATGTGGAATGTTCTCCCACGTTCAGTCTTTCCGTCACGTTACAACCCGCAACTGTTCAAAACAAGAGTGCATCGGTACCTCTCCTCCTTTTCCTCTTTTTCTAATCCTTTCCGCTCGTGAGATGTGTAACATTAAAAGGGTAGCCAATCCCTTAATTCGTGAGTAAATTATAAAAAAAAGTCACAGATCCACCATTTCATCCGATTTTCCCTAAAAAAAAACTCCACCTAAAAAAAAAGCGGAGATCAATATTTTGTTTGCACAAAACTAAGTGAATGATAATATCTTACTGTGTAAATTTAACACAAACTTTTTAATTCGAGCAAACTTTCAGAGAAATTCCTTTTTTTTCAAAATCTTAAATGGAAACGGTCGATGATGTGGGCTGTCTATTTTTCGTCCATTTAAAGTTTCTGTCCGCCATTTTTCCACGTCTAAATTTGAATTCATATCTAATGCCTTCAGCCCAATGAATCAGTTGCATCCGTTACGTTGAAGTACGCAAGTTCAATACACACTTTCTTATGGGAAACGACGTACGTCACGAAGTTCTTCTATGGGCTGCTTCCCATAAGAACGTGTATATTTAACTCAGTTGTCAGTTGTGTACTTCAACGTGACGGACGCAACGGATTCATTGGGCTGAAGGCTTAAGCCTTGTCCAACTAGTGAAAAGATTTTTTGAAATATAAAATTTGAAATTTACAATTCTAAGTTTTACTGTACCTATTAATGGACGATATTAAATTTGAGTTCTAACAGACGCTTTTATTTCAAATTCGGGTTCCGTTTACAACCCATTTTTAACTTTTGCATGTATCCTTCATAAATGTTATACGTTTGACATCTATTTTTAGCTTAGCATACAAACAAGATATAACCTCTAATACGTCTAAGCTTATAGAGATTATCACCACATTGATTAAAATATAAAAGCAAATCGAATCTTGATACTGATAACGATACTTAATTATTGTACAAAGTTTTAACGTGATCTATACTTAATTATTATCAACAACTAAAATGGATAATAATCAATGAAATAACCTTAGATATAGATAGTACGTACAATAGAATATGAATACCCTGTGTACCTTCTCATGTGTATTGGGTATTAAAATGTTTAGGCAGTCATCGCTGTTCATATTATTAAACTTTTTAAGTATGCATTGGGTACTTGAAGATAGAAATATGTATATGTACTGTCATACCTATAAAAACCTTTTTTTTGTACATGAGTACACACTACTTGTATGGAAGCTAATCGATATTTAAAATTATCAAATTGTTATACACAATAACTTCAAAATGCACGCCCTGATGAGAGTCCTTCCGCAACTAATGTGGGTGAATTATGTTTTCCAGAATGAAAATCTGATAGGTACTTACTTGACCATATCGAAATAGGGGCCAACGAGAATGTGGCATTTTTGCTAAAGTTAACAATCTTTGCGGATGATATTGAAATCATTATTAATTATTCATAATCAACAAATTAATTTTGCAATTTTATTTATTTATTCCTTAGTATTTGAATATAATTATATAAATAATAGTAAAAATACACGCTTAACCAATCTTAAACTAAATCAATACCTCACTTAAGATAAATTTATAAAAAAAATAGTATTTTTCAAATAAAAATAATATTTACACAACCCGGATCTCGCATAGCGCATCCTATATTGATTTAACAAAATTACCTTTGTAACATAATTTAAATCTAAATAAGTTTTCTGCATTTCAAGCACCTGTACATATAAAAACCTTTTTTAATATAAAAGAGAAAAAAAAAAAAAACTTATCAAATAATATGGTTTAAACTTAAATCATAGATCATACATTATTATGTGAATAAACATATATATAACAAGTAGGATATTAACACCTTATAAACACAAACATTATCCACATTCAATATACAATAAAAGATTCTCAACCACATCTAAATCACAGTCTCCTAAAAACAATTATTTTTTTGTTTAATAATAACTTAATAATCATTGCTCTAAGAACTAATAAAAAAACCATTGGAATTGACAGTTGGATTTTGTATAACTTATTTCTCATTACTTGTAGTATTTAATGTTAGTCGTTGAATCTTGTAGAGTTCAACTTAAAGGTATATATTTTTTTAGTTCAATAAAGCTATTGAATAGTGACAGAAAAATAAATTTTTAAGATAAGCAACAGCTAATTAGAAATGTTGAAAAACTATTACAGTGGCTGTCAGATCTTGAAATAAGTAATACTTGGTATGAAATATTTAACAAATGTCATAGAGTTGGATCTTTTCCATAGACATTTACCAAAAAACTTGTGTTTTGTTTTTAACAAATTACATCAACTGTCATTGTAACTATCTTGTTCATGATTCTTTTCCCTCTTTTACACTACGAATTAAGTAATCGGCGTCTAATCTAGTAAATATACATGAAGAATGGCAAAACAAAGGATCCTTGAGATCCGTTACGATATGCCAGATATTAAGGGGTTTCCTTTTCTTAACGAAATTAAAAAGAACCATCTCCATCGATCTTGATAATATCATATATAGATTAAATAGCATCTTTTCAACTAACAATCTAACGATTGATCGTTAGGCTCTTCAGCTGACACATCGGATTTTGTACTTCCGGTGGCAGCACTACTTCCGCTAGCACTTGTATCAGCTGTTGGTGATGAACCATGTGAATGGTGATGGTGATGTCTAGCATGGCGCTGTCGATGTCGATGGACGTCTGTTGAAGCAGATGGATCGAGGAGATTGTGAGCAGGCGTAATCGATGTGGTTGATTCCTCTGAATTGCGATGAGATAAACGATAGATTTCACGATTAAGATTGAAGTTTGGACGTGCACGAGGATTGTGTGGTAATAGTGATGCGTAACCAATTAGTTTGATGTCGATCCTTGGAGATCTGCAATTAAAATCAGGAAGCAAATATTTAGAAAGAACAGATTTGGACTTTAGGTGAAAATTCTTTATTGTAGTAGATAATCGTTTCTGATTCAAACGACGCTGTCGAAAATTTGTGGTAAACGTGAATGTATTGCTTACAGATTCAACTTAATCGTTTAGCAATTTAATATCAAGTTTTCTTCTTTACTTTCTCCACTTATTTGGGCTGATGTCCTTATTTTAAGGAAATTTCGAAAAGTAGGTCAATGCTTAGTAAGCAAAAAACTGCTCACGTTTTAAGTCAACTGTCAAAAAGGGTTATACCAAGTGACTAACAAAGTTTAGATGTAGGTGGCTATTGTCAGCAACTAAATGTCAGTTGGTGCGGCCGACCAGCACTTTTCATAAAGATCGAAGAAATTTCTTGGACTAAATTTTTTAAGAGGAGAAAATTTCCAACTGTCATTGGAAATTTCTTCTTGTCCTTTTTGTCACTCTTGTTCACAAAGCTCCTGGCTTTATTTGTTTCTCGAATATTTAGTTTCTTTCTCGTTTTAAATTTTAATAATAATGAAAGATCGAAAGTTTTATGCAATAAAAATGTGAAGCAAATAATGTAACGGTTTTTGATTTAAGTTGCATACTCTTGGGTGTTTGCGTATAAGTTTTATGTCAGTATAACAACTTTTTATGTCCTATAATCGGAATAGGAAACGGAGCCATTTGACAAGCCCCTTCAACTACATACATATTTCTTTGGTTGAAAATCATGGTTGACGATCTTTTCCGTTCTATGGCAGTTTTGAGAATGATTGGATTATCTAAACAGCTGTTTGCCTCTACTTTCTGTTTCATTTGAATAACCAAATAATGCTAGGTCTTCACTGGCAATAAAACGGGGATTAGCGGAAGACGATAAAAAAAATAAGTCCCCAAGTAGCTCCAATTTCTGTCATTTTGGCATTCAAAAGAGAGTGACGATAATATTTCCAGGAGTGAAAAAAGATTTCCTTTGTAGAGATTTCAATAGAAAACGTATTTGTGACAGATCTGTCATACAGTTTCCGTTTCCTTTTTCGAGTCCCAAACTGTTACACAAGGTGTTTGAAACGGCTAAAAGTGGCATAAGAGGGTTTGTGCAAAGGGTTAATGAGATTTATGTGGAGCTTTTTTTTTAATTACTTGCAGAGAGGATTCAAATACGTGATAAGTGATAATGAAGATTAAAATGATTTATTTTAACCGCGGATTAGGGCTCGATGGAGACATAGTATAAACGGCGTTTTTCTCTTTTAGTTCAGAACAGAGCACTGAACAAAGTTCGAGCAAACTGAAGCTTGGATTAGACTGCATACAGCATACTACATGTTTTTATATTTGGGGCAGCAGAAAAATGCTGCGAAAACCCCCTTGCTTGTCAAGAGAGATCTCTTAAAAAATACATTTAATAGAGCTTTTAAAGGTTTGACGTCTACTGATATTTCCGAGTGCGGGATGCCAAACAATGTTCCTTTTTATATGGAAAACGAACAAAAATTACACATAAATGCAAATAACTATTTAAAAAATGCAACCCTGTGTTTCGATGAACAATAAAGTTGTAGACTTGATCAGCCTTCCTGGGTAAGGCTAAAAATATTTTAGTTATAAAACACGGAAAGGATTAGAAAAGTGTTGTTTGTCTTGTAAAAACAGTGCATATGACCACAAAAGGGTACACGGATTCAAAGAAATCACATCTTCGGAACACTTTTTTGGTACTTTCCACTTATTTTATTAAAATAATTTTTGGGTCAACTTAAAGAACGGAATAAGCACAATAACTTCTTTCCTTAACGGCACACTCTAGGTAGAGTAGTTTATTAATAATTTGCACTTCTACAGAAACTATTGAATTTTTTCATATAAAACCGCGATTTGCTTGGCATCCCGCGGTGCAAAAAAGTGAAAGACGTCAGATTTTGACAGCTATGGTAAAAGCTCTATGTCCAGTAACAAAATCGAAATGCCTAGGATAATTTCCCAAGAGACATTCAGGCATTTGCTGGCCTTGCTTTAAAAATATTTTAGTGTGCCTGAATGCGGGGTTACAATGCATGACTAAGTTTGCATTGTGAACTGCCAAAAATACTGACATTTTCCGACATTTTTAAAGGCTGACATTTGCAGGCTAGATCTTGACACATCGGTCTTTTTATTTTAGGTTTTTAAGAGAGAAAAAAAACAATGCGAAAACTGGTAAACACCACAGACCCATAGAGAGCCTGTAATAGTCCATCTTACACGTCGCAAATGTGAACATTTTTCCAGTAAGACTTGAGCGGGCAGTTCACAATAAGAAGATCACAGCATTATTGGTCCCATTAAAACATAAGTCTATCTTCTTTCTTGGGAGAAACTTTAGGGAGAATTAGGGCCACCATTAATCAAACCAATGAAAAAGAATCTAAGGAAGGAAATATGGCAGCACTTGAAATAGCCGTAATTGTTTGCTAGTATCTTATTCTCGGAACTTTTCAATTTACATTGTTTTCTTCAGATTTGATCTCCCAGAAATAATAGACCTTGTTCACACATAATGTTATTAAATATACTTCATGCTTACCTTGGCACTCCTTCCGTAAACGACGAAGGCAATGTAGAGTAAGACCTGTAGAAGTTCCATGGGATTGCATGACCTGTAAAATAAATTTACAAACAATTATTTACAAGTCCAATTTCAATTACGTTTTATTGTATCATAAGTTCGAGTTTTCCTTTTTTTTATGTTTTTGGTTTTTCTTTTTATAATCGATTTTTGATTTTTTTTTAATGAAAGTCGAACCTTTGAATAACAATATAAACAACAATAAAAACAATGACACGCAAGCTCAGTGATATTAAATTGCAAAGCCAAACTAAAAAAAAAACAACTGCGTTCAAATTGCTGACAATTAGCTGAGGACAGTCTTGGGGGAGCAATTTTTTTTTGCAAGACATGTCCAAAATATCACACAGATAAAATATATAAATATGAATGAAAAATAAATTTAAACACAAAACACACATGCATAACACGCTGCTGTGTCTGTTAGTATATTTTAACTCTCGAGTTAAAGTTCTCAGCTCTTAGAGGGCCTGGTTTTCTTACCCTGTAGTCATACCTACATGCAACTTGTATGTATGCAAATCTAATTCGGGTATACGTATGTATCTCTTTTTGCAACCTAATCCTTCTACGTATTAGCTGGGTATAACTCTCCTCCGAGTCATTAAAATGGATTCACAATTAAAGCGCCAAAATTATTGTCTCTCAATTATAGACGCTCGAAAGTGAAATTTAATTCAAAACAACACACAAGTCATTCGCCTGCGAAATTTGAACCCGTACCGCACCCTCCTCGCAACTCATTTCGACCAGACTGCCAAGTTTCAACCCATATCCGTTAAAATACTATCGCAGTCTTTTAGCCGGCAGGTAAGAAGAATCTGCTGAGCACGTTCGAATGTCTGTCGATGATGGGTAAAGTGATACCACAGCAGACGCTTTGGCGACTTGCCTAAGGTCTGACGATGTATGTCAAAACGACCGTGAAATTGTTACGTCAGCCAATAAGGCGTATTTCTGAATTCAAAAAAAAAAAAATAAAACCGACGGAAAAAAGTTGTGTTTGTTTGTTTAGACATCTCTATGTGGGTATGATTATATGATCAAGAACCAATCAGTAACCAATGCGGTTTCAAATGTCTGAAAACAGGAAATCCGTCGGCAAAATATTCGCCAAGAACTTAACATAAATTGATATTAACTAAGCAATTGTTGGATCACATTCGCTGGCGAGGACCGAACGAGGAGAGGAGTAACGAGAAAGAGAGAGAGGAGAGACAATCCAGAAAAACGATTTTTATGAATGAAATTCTAAAAAAGATTTTTTTCTTTTCTTGGGTCATTAGCGTGTTAGTCGGGTGGCTCACGAAACAACACACATACCTGCCTGATCGCATTTGGGCGGTCTAAAGAAAAGCCCCGGCTTAAGGGGACGCTCCTCTTCGTCATGTACTTCAATCATTAGATAGCCCACAAGTACGTTTGATAGACGACGCTCGACAGTCTCCCAGATGTTGATGGCACGCTTTATATCGATCTCAACCCAGCCAGTTTGGGTGACATTCATCATAAGGGTGTTACAGATGCGCTTCTTGCGTTCTGTATAAAAAGAGACAGGTAGTGTCAATTTAGATTCAATCACAGCAATGAATTATATTTTGCTTACCTTTGCGGTTCTTGCGGAGAATTGAAATGGTCACACGGATTTGAGAGTCAATGTTGGGCTCAGCACAAGCTTTTGGGGCTTCAATTGGTTCCGTAGATGTACGATTGGGGTTCATCTTATAAAGGCTATAAGAGACAACGAGTTTTAATAAACTTTAAGTATTTTCAATTTAATTTCTTATAATAAGTAGTCAAATCTTAGCTAAACTATAAAACCTCTCTAAATGAAGCACGCATCACTGACCAGCTAAAGCGAGAGCTAGTTACAAAAAAATGAGGAAACGTTTTCTTATTTGAGTTATAGCTTAAAGGGATCATTTTTTTCTGAAGTGCTTCCTATAGATGAAAAAAAAATCACAGAGGCATTTAATCATAAAGAATTTTCTGCTGATGGTAAGCCGCTGAAACGCTGCGTAACTGCACCATCTAGAAGCGGTGGAACCAGGATCTATACCCTTTTCATAACTGTGTAAGTACAGCGTTTATAAAACCAACCTTCCTGATCAATATTTGTTATCTAACCAGATGATAAATGCTAATCACTTGCTAGTCTCTCGCTGATCTCAAATATAGAAAATAGCTTAGCTTGGTAGTGATTTGAACCCATGACCTCCTACATTGTAGTAATGTAGGTACTGTAAGGCTTTAGTTGAGTAGATAAGTGTAGCAGTAAAGACAGTGCATGGGTGATTAAAACAGAGTTTTCTGTGCCCTTGGAAATTAGATTAATGGCAAATAAATTTTAATTTAATGGAAAACGGAATCGTTGAGAAACAAGCTTGTTAAAGTGACGTTTGGAAAAGTCGTAATGCGATAACTAGCGGTCAAATTTGGAAGACCTAAAGCTGTCAAGATATACCCTGTCGAATAATGTTTAATCTGCCTTAATGAATAAACTCTCGTTTTTGGTAAATAAAATTGTTTGTCCTTTTTTTAAACGCTAAATAAAAGAAAAACACATTTTGCAAACTAATCATTTCTGTACCTACTTGCTTGACAAATGCTATGATAGCTGTCAAAATGAAGATTATAGTAGGTTCACTGGATCAAAGCCATAGAGCGTCAAATGGAACCACACAGCGCACTTTTTTCGCAGTTCTATGTTCGATGAAGCGAAGACAAGAAACCAGTAAACATTGCACTGTGTTTTATGGCAGCACTGAGCCGCACTTTTGCAGCGCTAAAGTTCTCCGAGGGTTTTTTGGGGCAGAAAGTTTAGCACTTGAAAATTGACCTTTCAGTATTTGTGTCAGCTGTGGAATGTATTTTTCATAGTTTTACAGCGCAGTGGACACTTTCGCGTTGCATGAAAAGTTTTCGACGATTAGCTGATCGCACGCAACCTGCCACACCAAGCTGTCAAAAAACTCGGTGATTGCGACAATTCCAACGTGGTATACACTCGGTTTCATTGTGTACAGAATGGCAAATGCTGCACTCGTGCAATCATCACGTTAAATGCCAAACTGTTTTGACTTCATTTTGTTTACTTTTTTCATTTCGCAGAATGATTTTGTTGCCGTCAGTTTTTTTTTAACTTTTTACTTAAAATTATTTTTGATAGCTTTGAGTTTGAGATATTTATGTAGTTAGGTATCTTTGATCGATTTCATACAATTTCAGCCGTCTTGTAAAAAGTCACAAATGAAACTTGAGTCGAAACGTCACTTCACATACACAATTAAGGATACAGCCAGCCTCCACCGTCAAATAGTTACGACGGTGGCGAAATTTGGAGTTCGGTGTCGACACCAAACTAATTCGGAGTTCAAAAGAACATTAACACGATCACGATTCCGCTCAGGTGTAAGTGAAAAGAACAATTTTTTTCTGTATTAAACACCAGTTTCACGGTTTGGTGTTGAAAAGAATACGCCATAATATAAATTTATAATTTTGGCCGCCTGGGGTAAGCCTTCAATAGACAATTAAGCCGCAAACATAGCATGTCAAATTTATGGAAAATATTTTAGTTGGAGTTAAATGCTTCTGAATGGATTTCAGAGCAGTCAACAAAAATAGTGAGAAATTGATTCAATAAAATCAAGCTGAAAGGTCTTCCAATCTATCAATATTGAAAGATTACTGCTAAGCAGCAAAAGTGAGCCCCATGTTGTCAGCAGGAAGCCTTGCGAAAAAATAACTTAGAGTAAATGTTTCAAGGAGACTTGAGAGAATCATACAAGAGTGGATATTGTTACGAACAAAAAAATCTGGACATGCATACAAGGAAGCGCTACACAAGTTATAACTTCTGTAGGAAAAAGGACTTGTAAAAGGAAGCCTTATACAAGGAATAGAAGAAGCTTGCAGTAGGAAACTTTTTACAAGCAAAACCTTCGTTAAGCTTTGAAAAAATGTCGGATACAGGTATGGCTTGCATCTAATTCTTCTCAGTGATAGTGGAGTTTCTATATGACCTTAAAGACGTAGTTGAAATTCTTCCCCGGAAAACCGAAGCTTTATTAAAGCCTTATAGAAATTGTTTTTTGACATTCTGCACTGAAAGATCAAAGCTACTTCTTAAAACCTGTATAGAAACTATTGAAAGGGCAAAAAATCTCTACAAAACCTCTTTTTACCTCGAAAATTATCCCTACTCTAAAAGGTACCATAGAGGTTTTATCAAAGGCTCAAATTGGTCTATTATTATTAATGCTAAGGTAAATGCTACTTCTTCCAACATATGTTTTTCTTTGGAAATAAACCTAATTTAAGGTGCAAGCACATTGAAACACCACTTACCGCAACAAAGCGCTCTCCAAATGCAAAGTATTGGCCTTCGCTTCAAATAGACTGTCCGAAAAACGTATTGTAACGTTGCGATCGTCCTGCCAGGATGCTTCATTTGTTTCCGAATTGCATATTGGATATGCAGCCATCTCATGTTGTGGCTGTTCATTTTCATTAGCCACTACCGTAGGATTAATTGCCATTTCGATTTTATTCCGAATGTCACCAAGTCTGAAAGGGGGAAAAAAAGTATATTCATCATTAACTTTAGCTTGTCGTTCTCTCCGTGTCGTTGCATGAAATTTATGTTAACTGCATTAAATAAATGTCTGAAGTCGAAAAATTGCATCCAGCCAAAGGCGCACACAAAAAAATACGACCAGACGTAAATTATCTACAAAAAAAAAAAAACAAAAACAAGAACTCATCTCTAACGAGCATAAAGAAATGCCATAACACCAAATGAAAGACAGCAGACATGCATTAAATGCAGACATAAGCAAACACACAGTAATAGCCAGTGTGCATCATTAGCATCACCATTGGAATACGATTTTTGAAGTGCATCTACCGAATGCATTTCTAAGTATAATATGGAAGAAGGCAGACACAAACAAACCAAAAAAAGCTGATAGAAACTCTTTGCCCTTTTTGGAGCCCATTCAAGTATTTTTGTTTTTGTTTATTGTATACATTTCGTCTTTGACGTCTGCAAAAAAACATAAAATTTATCCTTCGTTTTGACCTTCAAATTTTGATCCTGGCAACGGATACGGAAAGGCTTTTTATTGCGTTGAGTTTAAAAGGAGATTGAATTGTGCGCCAGACAGCAGGTACAAATAATTTTGTTACTTTATGTTAACAACTCTTCTTTTTGATTCTCACAAAATGGAGTGATATGTTTGTTTTCACAAAACCAAGTTTGTGAGTAGAATTTTCTTATTGGCTTTTTAATGGAAGGTGCTCCTTTGGATCGCTGAACGAAATTTTTCCAAACCAGGAAAAGAAAACAGAATCAGTCAATATTACTGCGTGGCAAATCACTCTCGGATCAATCCCGAAATGACACTTTATTCGTCACTTTTCAGGCATCTTATTCTTCAAGATATACCTACATAAAGAATCATCGCCCAATTGTGCCGGCAATTAATTTATCTCGCGTTAGATCATGGTCTCTGACATAACCAACGATCACGTTTCTTCACTTCCAGACTTCAAGTTGGGGCATTACGTTGAGGGTGAGGGGCACACCGCACACTCTGCGCTTCGTCGCGACAGACGGCAAGATTATCAGCAGTAGCTCCTCAGTGTACAGCTGGGGGCAGATACAAATCCCACCGATCGTGTGCGCTACGATATACCTACCTACCTACCGACAACATCTATAGGTATGTAGGTATATATGAATGTTTTTATTCATTGGATTGTTTTTACTTTTTCTTCACTTCGTGTTCCGCTCCAGACTAGACAGACATCGTTGGAATTCCAGGCAATTAGTTAGTCTGGCTCGTGAAAGATTTCAACACCTCCACGGTGGAGCGTGTGCTGTGTGCTCCTTCTCCAGATGAGCAGACAGCAGATATCTACAGTGACGAGCTGATCGTACAGCTAGGTATATGGCCAATAGACTTTTATAGACGAATTAAGTGCCTAGCGAAACGGGAATCGGGTGAACAAGTGTTACAAGAGACAAGACAACCGACATTAGTTACTGACGTCGTTGATGATGGCAGTTATGATGATCATCATCATAATGAACGATAATGTAAGATTCATTAATGTCGCGTCGGTCACTGAGCTTTAGCGGCCCCAAGACAAAAATTCCAACATTGACATATAGGCATGTGGACAAAAGTGTCTAACGTTGATCGCTAGACTAGTTTTATAGAGTCTATTAATAAGTGTCGTCTGGACAGAAGATATACTCTCAGCCGGACACGCGTCCTAAAGCACATCAAGTGATGATTAGCCGCATGTGGTGATATCACCACAGCAGACGTCTGTCTGATCTGGCTCATCCACTGCAATGAAATATTTAAATTGGCTGGATGCACTGCAGTTGGCGGATCAGGTTTTTGGAGCGTATAGTACGTAGGCACGTTATTCGATATTATTATCGTGTCGGTGGTTATTAGTTCATCGTTTTTGTTTGGTACTCAATGTGATTTGTGCTTTGAGGTATTAAATTAAGCGTGAATTCTCAATTAAATGGAACAGCTTAAGAGTAGGTATCTTCATGTCATTAGAAGTTGCAATGGGTTTGAATTTGAATCACTGAATGAGTTACAAAGCGTAGTCAGGTTAGCAGGATGGTGTACATCATTACTTAAAAGGATAAAATAAGCTAACTAATGTGTTTTTATGCCTGTGTTAGTTCCTTTCTCATTTGTAAATTGAGTTGAAACTTTGGTTTAAATCAATCCAAATTAATTTTTGCTGAGGAGTCAGAATCTGCCTAGGGTGCGGTTTACTTAGTCATTATAAAATTAAAGCACGTTAGACCCTTATATGCGTTAGACCTCTATTTGCTATCAACAAATCAAATCTTTTAAAATGCTCCAACTCTTTTCTAATCACTGCCCCAGTCAGATTGAACTCAATTCATCTTCTTTGTGAACCACTTCAACATGATGCAAGGCAATATAGGCAAAGGCCGACTGGGAATCCGGGTGTACTATATCCGAAAATCAGGCGCCTTCAAAATTATTTTAATGCCTCAAGCAGTCTTAAAATAGTGTTGAATCTAGGACCCGGTAAGAAAATTATGATACTATGAAGCTCTAATCTGATGATAGCTAGTCCCAACAAAACGGATACGTTTAATTAACGAAATGCTCATTCCATGTGTAATTAGAGTACAGCTTAATTTTCAGCCTTGACGAGCTGTCAAATCATATATCATGACAGTGACATGTCATGATCAATCGCATCTAGCTTCAATGTACGATCGATTTAGGTCAACCAAACTCGTATAGATAGTTTCAGAAGCAGCTTTGGACAGAACTGTTTCGCCCACAAACAAGTAATGACATCTGTCAATCAAGGTTTGTTCATGCTATAGCATCCAACCTTATAATGAGTTTGCATTTAAAGATTGGTATACCTTAGGAGTGTTTTTCAGCCAAGATTAGAACCTCCGGATCAGTTTATTCATTACATCCGTCACGTCGAAGAACACAACTGACAGCTCAGTTTAATACATACCGAACGCAGAATGAGCTGTTTTGCCCACTATGGTAATTATGGAGCCCTTTTGCCGATATGGTCATTATGGCTTGGTATTCAAATAAAGCAGTTATCATTCTGTCTCTTATTGGTTATAGAGTGACTCTTATTGGTTGTAGAATTACATCTGCAAAGATTGCTGCTTTGGCGTGACTAATGTAGAAGGAAAATCAATTCTTTAAAGGCAAATACGAAAAGAAGACATTAGCAACATAAGACAGAAGAGGGCAAAGCTACAAAGAAACACAAGACGTTTTGGAGACTAAAAACCGCCAAGACTTAATTTGTCTTTAAATCGAACAAAATCACAGTGGCTGCTGGTTTGAATGCGCAGAGGCAGAATGTCATAAGTTCAGAATGTCAGAATGAGGCAGAATGTCATAGTTAGTAGTTTAGATAATAGACATATGGCCGAATAAAATAACGTTGTGACTATCAAGTGCAAGCAGAACTGGTGATGATAAGGTTCCTTAAATGTCTCAGTAGAGAGTAAAAATCCGCCCCTGAACTCGTTCAACAAACAAGAACTTACAGTCTCTTGAAGAAAACATCGCACAATCAGTTCAATTTTTGAGGATGCTTAACATTTAAGTATCCCATCGCTGTCACAACTCATAACCAGCTTAAGAGCGATTGGGCCATACTATACAATTTTATCCAAAGTGGGTGTTATGTTCATACACCCTGAGGTGTACATCAATGTGACCTTGATTCATAACGACAATTGCGTTCCATGAAATCCATTTGCTTATGACTATTCACACTAAGCCCACAAGCCCTTAAAATGTGTAGGTACCTACCTATTTTCATATCAAAATGCCTATAGCCCAAGACTACTTTCCCCAAAAAGAGGACCCCTTTCCTAACACATCTCTGTAAGGCGTAGCTGCTAGTCTCCCACAATAGAAGTTGTCTAGACTTGTAGACCTTAATTCTTTCAGCAGCCAGCGCACAGCACAGTTGGAGTCAAATTGCTTGAGGGCGTACCTGTGGTTAGCTGTTGTCAACATAAGGTGGCAGTCATTTGTAGAGGCAAAGTCAAGTCGTGCCCCTTATGTTTCGAGACATGAAAAAAAAAATGAAAAAATGAAAAAAAATATCCCATGCAACAGTCCGCCACAAAGTTAAGAGAACAAAGATATCTACAATTCAGAGAGTCTGATGATGATGATAATGATGATGATGATGACGACGTAGTATACGATGATGGAGCAAAAGGAGACCCAGCAAGATACAACCATACAACTGCGGCCATGCCATGGAGATACGAAATAGGTAGGTACCTCGTTGACTGTCTGGGCCATGTCTAGCGACTCCGTTAATGAACTTTTTGTAGGTCGACGTGTGTGAGAGTAAAAAAAAAACAAACAAATTACAATACCGAACAAATCCCAGGCCTCCCTGTCGAATGAGTCTTTTGCCGGTATCTACGTCGGTCGTCGGTTGGTTGGCACCTCCGCGCACAGCACCTGCCTTAGTCCAACGTACATACAAATTTTGTTTCATTCATAGAATTTTGTGGCGTGGAACCTATATCTGTATCTGCAGACTACGGATGCAGAGGAAAATGCATATTTGAGGGAGCTGCTGCCCGAGATTGTACAGACATACTGATGCATCTATACCTTGCCTCCCGTCTACGATAGTGTCTAGCCGAACTTGTCATTTGAGATGGCAAACGGCAGAGTCGTGTGCAGAAAAATAAAACAATACTCTGTGTGCACCTTAGCAGACGGCTGCTATATGGCAAACCTGAGACAATTGCGGCTGTTGTGGGTAAGTTTTTGTCCAAGGTATAGTAGTACCAGACGGCATGGCCGGCGTCTAGCCAGGAATGCATTCGGATTCTGTCTCTTCGTTCGAGTACGACGGTTGCTCTAAAATTACATCAACCCAGATGGAAGGTGGAAATCTGCTGCACCGGTTAATAGAAAGCTTAACCATGGGGCATTAAGTTTTTGGCTGATCTACGACCTTTCGAGCAACAATTAGGTACAACCGTTCCCGACCAGAAAGATAATGACGCTTAGTGTAGAGGCGAATAGGTACGTAATCATGCTGAAGTCTATGGGTGTCAAGCGGTAGCTTAAGGGATGGTTTTCTTTTGCTTTGGGGATTCTTTTTTTTTATATATTTTAACATAGAAATCTTAACATGGTCTATAATTGGAATGAATGGCTGAAGCTTAAATTATTTGGAATAAGGTTCCTCTTTTATCTGAACGTCTGCGTCAGATGTTCTACTCAGCCATTTTCATATTAAATAATATCATAGTTACGTAGGCGCGACTCAACGTTCCTGACATCGCACCGTCTTGTCTCTCATAAGATTTTCTCTTGAAAGATCACTTATATGGGACGGATATAAAGTCGGCTTATACATGCATTATTGACTTCATCTCTCAGTTATTATGGAGATGAATATTACGAAGTCCTACAATAATACTTTGTAAATTAAATCCTTAACTTTTTTTTAATTGTGCTTACAACAAAATTAAAGTTAAAGCAAATGGAATGAAAATAATCCTTCCAAATTCTGGAAAATATTATAACGCAGTAGTTATCTATGCGACTCTGTACACTTTAGGGCGCAGTGTATTGCTGCAACGTTGTTCATTCTTCGAGTATTGAAACTGGCATTTTTCTATGAATAATTTCTCACTTAAGAAGAAAATAAAATTTTTAAGCAGGCAGGTGCCTGGGCATTGATTTCAGATAAACATTTACCTTTTGGCCAAAAATGGCGCAGTCGGTAGTATCGATTCCACCCTAAAATACGATGGACGCTACACTAAAAAGCAGTATTCAAAAGAGTGTCGTGCCCCCGAAAAATTCAATCTCATCAAACGAGCACCATTTTGCTGCAGAATATGTTTTGAGTTTTATATGCCGATATTTCGATTAAAGTCAGAAAACATTTTCATAAATTTAGCTATTTGTAGAAGACCAAAGCGTCCCTGTATGGTGAGTTTTATATATTATAAATATAATATATATATTATATATATATATATTATATTATTATATATTATATTATATATATTATATAATATATATATTAAAACTTTATATATTAACGACCGAAAAAGCCGCATTCATAGAAAAGCTTACACAGAGAAAGTCTCAAGTCAGCTACTTTATGTGATTGAAGGCTGATTTCTTCTTTTTGATTCTCATACTCAAATAATTGAGTCGAATACTGCAGGATAATCCATGTTTTCATGGAATTTTCTCGTTTTCGCTTGAGGATGAAAGTTATTAAAATAGAAATAGATGTTAACCTATTTTCAGCGCTTAAATTTAGCGAGATGTATTTTTCACCTTTTATATGGAGGATCTATATAGAGGCAAAAATTTTTGTAGAGTGGATTTTATGGCAAAGCTTAACGCGTAACTGCGTTGACACAAAACCTTTATTGTTCCGTTCAATATGTAAAAGCAAATCATTGTATCATCCTTAAATTAACGCACTTTGAAAAATATTCTTCCATTAATTGTTGTTTTTAATATGTGCGTATTCACACGCACAAGTGTGTTTAATTGAGTGAAAGCTGTCAACATTTATGATATCATATTTTTTAAGCGGACGGTAATTAGAGCAGACCATCACAAGATTGCACTAATCTTGAACTTGTGACTATGTGTAGATGGCAAATGTATGATAGCATGAAAAGTGCTTAAATCAGCAGGAGGGTACTTAATTAGCAGGATTCTTAAAGTCAATCAAAATTAACGAGAAGTTAAATAACTTCACGCAGTGTGTATTAAGTTGCCAAAAATTATACGTCTCCATATTTTAAAATTGCCATGGGTAAATTTCTCTTAGGAACATGGTTTATTTTTAGCAAAAATTGCTTAGGAAAACTGTCCAATCCAATAAATCGTCATAGTAACCTTCACCTATTAACCTATTCTGGCTCATGTTTATTCCCACCTGAAGTCATAAAAATCCTACACAATCATTTCTAACGTAAATCGAATCCAAGACAAACATATCATCATAAAATGAATCCAAAATAAAATAAATAGAAAGATACGCGTGACTAAGATGTAGTTACCTCCCACCATTTTGATCCTGCTAGAAATATATAGACACACATGAATATACATATACTATTTAGATGGGCAGAAATCTTACGTGTATGACAATGTTACTTCGTCACTACGTTGAATTGTCTAAAAATTTATCTAATAAAAATTCTAAAAATACAAATTTAGTAGTTAAGTGCGCACAGGGTAATAAAATCATGAAAATCACAGATTTTTCATTAAAATTGCATTCTTGATACGTGGTGGTGAATAACATTTTTAGAAAAAAAAATAATTTATAATTTTCTTTTTGGCGATTAAAATATTGTCCTAAGCAACACGCGATTCATTTTCTTTGTTCATTCACAATTTTCGGTTTGTTTTTCAATTAAATTAAAAATCCTTTGATGTAGTATTTGGATGATTGGTTGTGTCATAAAATTATTCTGCAATCATAAAAGTCTTATTTGTGTATGCAACTGCATTTGAGCATTTTTGATTTGTGTTTTTGGCAAAAACGTTTTACGACCAGACTTGTATAGTAAAATTCAAGTTGCACGAGGCAATGGGGATAGCAATTAACGAGTTAGAGATGTGCACTTTGGATTCTTTAAGGGCAATTTATAAATGAATTAATTTTAGGCCAAGATCAAGTTATAAAGTAATGTGTACAACTTTTCTTTAAATTTGTTTTTTTTCGATTAAAAAAATTTATTTAAGGAGTTAGCTATTGTTTTTTTTTTGCGAATTATGTAAGTTTTGGTTGGTAAAGATAGCCTTTTTGTATTGCTAAGGTTAGATGCGTTTTTTTTCGCCGGAAAAAATTGTGACCCTGTGGCATGATAATGTTAATAGGCAAGAGTTAATATTATATAAAAATTAACTTATTGATAAGGAAAACATTTTATTGAATAATAATTCTGCTATCATGTGGAACCATAATAATTATCATGCAAATAGCACTGAGAATATGAAGAGTATCCTTAACTCTAAACCCCTTGTAACTTAACTCGTAATTTTCGTAAGGCGTTAATAAAAAAAGAAGGACAATTTCAAAACAAGCAAGATCCATTGCAGGATCCTAATTGCAGGATTTAAGTTAAAAACTTTTGAGTTTCACTTGATAAATTTTTAGCCAATGAATTTTCTTTGATGAAGTCGCACTGGTTGGTTTGCTAGCCTTAACTTTTGGCTTTGACTTTTGACCTTAGTTTTACTTTAAAAAATTGGAAAGCTTGCTTTAAAAGTAGAATAAGCCAAATTTTATTGCCTTAGTCAGAGTTTGGAAAAGTCAGAGTTTTGAAAGCAAACGTTTTTGGGAAAAAAACGGAATTTCTAAAAGATAAATTTTAAGAGCAGATTTATGGCCGGCTTCCAGAAACCAGGTTATAAATTTGCTTTTCAAATTAGGCGTTTTTGCAAAAACATTCTGATTTCAGAATTCTGCTATTCCAAAATTCTGACTATACTGGCGTGTTCCTTTCAACATCGAATCGCGAAACTGGTGTGGAATACAAAAAATAATTGTTCTTTTCTTATACACCGGTGTCGACACCGAACTCGAAATTTCGCCACCGTCGTATTTGACAGTGGAGTCTGGGTGTAGCTGTGAATGTATATGTGAAGTGCCGTTGCGACTCAATTTTCATTCGTGATTATTACAACACGACTGAAATTCGATTGATAATCGATAAAAGCCCAAATTTAAAGCTATCAAAATTAATTTTAAGTAAAAAGTAGAAAAAACCGACGCCAACAAAATCACGCTACGAAATGAAAAAAAGTAAACAAAGTGAGGTCAGAGCAATTTGACACTTAACGTTATGATTGCACCGGTGCAATATATGTCGTTCTGTACACAATGAAACCGAGTGTACGCCGCGCTGGAATCGTCGAAAACACCGAGTATTATTTGACAGCTCGGTGTGGCAGTTCGGTGTTCAAAAGAATACGCCATAAGAGAAAAATTTAGCTTGTTCTGCTTTTTAAGCAGTCTTTTCACTTTTTTTTTTTAACTAGGGCAAAAGTTAAAATAAGAAGCTGGTTGGGAGCTTACAGGCGTCTGTGCCGCCTCTCTGTTAGCCCTCTGCGCCTTTCTTTTTTTGTACCTACTCTCTACTTCAAAAAAGTCAAAAGTAAGGATAATCGCACACCAGCAATTTACTTAAACACAAACACAGATGATAATTTTGTACCCTTTGCTCAGTAAAGTTTCTGCGATTTTGAAGAAATAAAAGAGTTCCACGTCGGCCCTCAAAAGTATAGTGACCTGTGGTAAAAAGGGATTTTTTGACAACAAGCAACTAAAAAATCTATGGCAAAACTAAGATTTAAAAATTGTTCCAAAGTACTTCGTTTTGGTTGCTCATGTGTGCGCATTCCCACATAATGCACATAGGACTCAAAGGAGAAAGAAAAAGTTGAATTTAACTGCTTAAGTAAGAATATAAAAAAAATATGACAGACAGAATTTTTTTGCGAAAGCAGAATTTGAGCCCGCTGCGTAAATTTCTACCGAGCAAGGTAAGTAGAGGAGCACAAAATTACCAGTTGATGCTCCTCTTAAATTTTAAAACCGACTCAGCTCGGACTGAAAAAAAAATCAATTTTCCTTTAGCACTGTTGTAAGATAACGAAAAAGTCCAGATTTCGAAGAACAAACCCACAACCGATGAGCGCAGATATGTTTCTGCGTTTAACAATTCACGGAAACTAAAAAACGTAAAAAATCATAATGACTTTGCCTTTACGAGCTCGTTTGTTTGAGCTCGTAATCAGTTTAAACCTTAACGTAATTAGATGAATTTCAAATATAAGGAATGTTAAGGATTATAGTTCAAATAACAAGTTAAAAAGTATAGCAGAGTTAAGGTGCAAATTTGTTAAAATTTCTTTTCGCTTTTCCAATTTCAAAAAATCTTGAATAACAAAGTTTTCCCAAATGTCTTGAGAACGTGTATGTGACATTGGCTCATCCAATATTGCGGTTTTCGAGTGCTTAGAACCTAAAGTGCATTCACCGTATTTGCAATACGACACCCAGGGAGAACCCGTCGGCACGATTGGCGCGTGGGTCAAATAATTATCCGCACAATCGTCTGCAATTTCAGAGGAAACCCGAGAGTTCTTCTTCTCGCTGAGACAATTTGGGTTTCGAAACCGTACACTTAGTTTTCACAAAATTACATTAATTTATTTAGGTATAAAGGCTGTTTAATTTTCGATTCAGGTCTTATACGACTCTTGGCGTTTACTGCAAAAATGTCGCCTTCCTTGAATGTGTTGCTGAATATAAATTGAACAAAAAATTCATCTAGTAACAGGGCAAAATATTCGTGTTTCGCTTATATGTTTTCTCAGGAAATGGAAAATCCAGACATCGAATCGCAACGGATGGCTATCTATCACGGCATAGATATTTTTGAGTTATGTGTATTTTTTGTACGATTTTTGGTACCATTTGTAATTTAGAATAAAATACGAAAGAAAATCTAAGCTCACCTGTAATCTTTGATGCTGGCGAATCGCTGCGAATTCATGGGCTCCGCTGTTGCTCCAGCCCGTAGTGCTGCCAGCCCTTGAACCCTTTTTCGCACTTCGTCTTGGGTTATGTTGAAAATCTGAAGAATGTGTTCGTCTTTCATGTCAACAGCTATGGACTTGACAGTTTGATCTTCAAATGATGTCCTCCTCGATCGTATGCAGCTGACACTAGTCAAACAAGCCGCACTTACGACACATAAGCCGGCAATAAGTTTCAAACACCGGGACATGGTTTTTCTTTCAAACTTGTAGTTTTTTCCACTAAAATTCTGTTTATAAGATTATGTTGCTTCGAAGAAGCTGCCGGTTTGTAAAAAGTTTTTTTAGTTCGAAAGAACTGACCATAAAAGGTTCTACAAAGTTTTTTTTTTCCACTAAAATTTGAATTAATTTTTCTTTTAACACTTATTTAAGGAAAACTGATAAAAGTTAAAACAACACCACTAACATTAGGATGATATCTGTACGCAAAAGAGGATATTTTTGGTAGATGGGTCTTTACTCTAAGAACACCAAGTATAAAATGATTTGCGCGGAGCACTTTTCAAGACTTAAATAACATTTCACTTCTGATATTGCTGGTACTATATCGAACTGATGTACTGTAGATACTCTCGCACACACATGCTAATCTTCGTTCTTGTCCAATCGCGCACACCTCGCACGGTGCAAATACATTTATACAAGAGAATTTGGTTTGAAAAAGTCAGTGGAAAAAAAAAAAATGAAATAATAATAAAAAGACACAGCACTCAAATGAAATGAAACAAATCATAATGATAATGTATCTAGATACATGAATTATATCGGACTGGCCTCTCTGTCACACACCCTGGTGTGCCCGGTCTACAGACTGTGCCTGTGCTGTGCGTCTCTATGAATCCAAATGAGGAAAATTCTAATAGCTATGTGCTAGTAGTACTTTTTTTGCAGATTTTTTTTTTACTGTTTTGCTTGAAAATTCGTTTTCATATGGATCCGTTTGTTTTACAGGTGGATACGCTGTGTGGGGGCATGGGCGATGGGTGTGTTCTTGTGCGTATCTGTGCGGTTGGTGTGCATTTGCAGAAATTTCTTCTTCGTGGCAGCAGCAGTGCGTTTGCCATTTTTTTCGGTTGGGTATCTGGACATGGGATGTTGGTTGGAGTGCTTTACTTTTACTTTTTCAGGTGTAACAAAAGTTCGATTGATGCAATGCTTGCAAGGCGCAAAATGCAAGAACCACTATTTATGTTGGTTAGCAGGAGGAGACATCATGCGGCCTGAAGAAGCAAACAGCCGGTAATTGCACTGGTTCTTTTTCGATTTGGCATAATCGTCAGGAAAATTGAAGACGCCAACAGGCTGCGTCTCTTTGAGCGGGCGATTAATATCAATTTGGTTGCGTGGCTGCATATTCATTATGTGGATTCTTCACTTGGAAAAGTAGTAGGCTATAAGCCTAAGTGTAACATGATTGAATTAAAAGCTGATGAAATAATTTTAAATCGCGCGTGGAACATACATAATTTAAAGAGATAAAAAGATGCGCTGGGTTTCGACCAACAAAAGGTTGCTCCATTTGGAATATGTTTTGTATTTGTTTCAAGTAGGAACCAAAAAGCAAGAGCTCCTTTGTTCCCAGCCCAACCGGTGGGCTCAGCGAAATGTAACAAAATACGTATATTGCCATTTCTGACGTTAAAAACTTTGCCTCATCTTTTCAGGAAGAAAGTGCGACATATATTTATTAGAGGATCATGTATTTTAGTTTGACAAATAAATACCTATAGCACTTCAACTTCTCTCTACATGTGTATTTGTTTTAAACTAATCAAACCAACAAGTTCAAAATGTTGAAGCTAGGGAAGGGTGATTAGACCTTTAAACCAGCTTTAATATTGTTAACGTATAGACCGAAAACTTTGGAATTACCTCAAGTGCCAATGACTGCTAAGCAAAAGCCGTCCTCGCTACTCAGGACTTTTAAAATTTTGCGAACTCAAACTTTAAAACGGCCCAACATATATCGACGACGCATATCCCCCGTGCACGAAACGTTCTTGTCAATCGAATCATACGCATCAGTTCCCCGGGTCTGATGGCGTTCGCGTTGGCGAAAAACCCTACGGACAGCGTCACTCACGTTTGATGCCAAAAAATTTGTCTAAACTCGATTTAGGGTGTTATCATAGCATCATTGGAATGGAAAAAATCAGTGGAACAATGTCTTCGGTTTTCTGACAAGTCATTCATAGCAATCATTGAAAATTTCTGACAGTGCCAACAAACAGCTACAGGCGTTTCAGGTTGGGGTTGATCAGTGAAAGGAAAACTGACAGTTGAGAATAGAAAGAGAATAGAATGCTTATCAGTGAAACGATTTTGTCGCAAAAACACAAGCTGTTCCTTGAAATCAATTTCTGTCAGTGAAATAGTAAAAGCGAGTTTACATAAAAGTTTTAACGCAATTTAGCTTTTTGTTAATGTTACGGAAAAAATTCTGCGACTCATAAGCTTCATTTTGATACCAATAACAACCAACATGTCAGCATTGTTTGCTCAAACGTCTTAAAACATGAAAACAAATTTTTCAATGATGCAATCCGATGATAGCTATGATTATACGCTTAGGATGGAAAGGTCAATTCAAGATGGACATCCTTGTCCACCTGTGAAATCTCAAGACAAATGTGGCCTAAATATAAGTCCCTAACTAACGCGCTCATCAAGATCAACACGAAGACTCTGTCGTTACTAGTAGGTATACTTACTGGCCACAATCTTTTGAGACACCATGCTATGAAACTAAATCTCGACAATGACGACATCTGCAGAGGATGTGGCGATACGGATTGCTGCGAGGACACACCTCACTTTCTGTGCCACTGTCCGTACATCAGTTGAGGAAAAGAACTTAAGGAAGCTACTTCTTCCACGACATCTCAGAACTTTCAAACGCACCACTAACATCTCTTTCCAGGTATGTTAAATCAACAAGGTGGCTCCAGGAACTCAACACGGCGTAAGAAGGAAGCGGAACATCCACACAACTAGGATTATCCCCCATTGGGTTTCACAATGGGTCTTAATAGACCTAAGTGCGATGAGGCGCGGGTCACCTCGCTCCATCAGCCCAACAACCTAACCTAACCTAACCTAGGATGGAAAGGTAAGAACTTTCATCTTACTGCTTGTTTGTTTGTTTGTTTCTGAAGCAGCGTATTTTGGGAATTTATTTTAAAATTTCCATCGTTCCCTTTTAAGTCATTGCAAGTTGCATAAGACTGGTTTGAGCTCATAAATATCCTCACCCCCTTTTTTTCTGCATAATTGCTTGAATCTTGAACACGTTTCGGATCTTTATTATTTGGCTTTTAAGGATGTAATATTTCTCGACGTGGCAAGTGCCACTCAATTTTAAGGCACGGCGACGCCATCTCCATTGTCGAAAGCCTACAGCTTCGAGAGTGGGTCAACTTGCTAGGCTCAGCCGAATTTCACACGCTCGTGTCGAACGAGCTTACATCTGTCGGAATCTATTGGTATTTCTTATGGCTATGTATTTTGGTGGGCTATGCAAGACGGCCCATTGGCATAAGAACAATGAAGCATCAACTTCGAAAGTATAAGGCCAAGCGTCTGTTACGAACGAGCAGGTCACGATCGTTTTGGGGAAAATTAAAGTATGTGTGCTCTTTGTAAATCCAAGGCTATTTTGTCCACGCTTTGTGGGTGAAACTGAACAGGTAACTCCAGCACATTACCTTACTGCGCTATAATTTACCACTTTCACAGATCCAAGCAGGTCGGTTGCAATACCTTCAGATGTTGGTATTAGGCCTCACATCTATTAAAATTTTATGTAATTTAAAAAACTAAATAGGTGCATAACTAAACCCCATCGTAGTTCGTTCTAAATTTGGTATACCAGGATAAATTACCAGTAAGAAAGGACTTTGAACTAGACCATCATCTCTCCTATCTGCTTTGTATTTTTCCTTCACCTAGTCACAGGTGACCGGATCATAATGTGTCCGACGATTCGTGAGATTGTCTATAGTCAGGGTAAAAAACCTTATATCAGTTTCATATTATGACCGAAATGAATAGCAAATAAATTATAGAGCAATAATAATAATGTCGTTTCTTACGGATTCTATAAAATAAAAAATATACAGTAATCATATTTTCGATTTAATTTTAATAAAAATACGTTTCCGCACCTTGATACCTTCAAGATTTGCAGGAACTTTACTCTTCGACCTCCTTAAAGTAAAGAAAATTTAATTTATAGATTTTTTTAAGGATCTCAGAACTTGTCTCTGTCCATTCATATATAATAGATATATTTCCCAAAATCCCTTACGAAAAGAGAAAATTTCGTTGTCACGGTCAATTGTTGTACATCCGCAGATACAAATGTCCTTGAAAATGCCGAACAAATTCTTTTCATACACACAATGCGTAAGGTTTATACAGCTTCTATGCGTAGGTCAATCTACCCCAACAAGTGTTTTGTTTACTTAAAGAAATGGAATAAGTGGTTGGTGCTAGCTATATTTTTTTTGGCAAAACGATAAGATACATATCTATTTCATTGCTTGGTGTGGGACAATTTTCATAGGCCTAGTGCACTTTAAACAATTCTATCACAATCCGAGCTACTTAATGACATTATAGAAATGTGTCTTCGTAGGATATTCATCATTAGTTTCAATTGGAATTTTAAATTGCTTCGAATTTTGTGTCTTGTTTGGATGTATCTTAGAGTATGTGTAATGTACGGGCAACATGCCTTTCTACATGACGCACACGTGATAAGATCTATTTATTTTACCCACGCATAATTTTCGGACGGAAATGAAATTTTGTAAAAAAAAACTTATTCGTGTCACATTTAGGGGGGGTGGATATAGTTTCACACGAAAATAGACTTCTGTTTATGAATTGAAGTTTGCATATTTCAAATTTTAGTAGGTATGCATAATCAAAGGTGGATGTAGTTAGTGCATGCACCCAATGCATAGATTTACGATCTCTCGAAACGACAACTTGATGAGGTTCGGAAGATATGTGATGACTGATGAATTCAACTAAATCAGATTAGGTCGGAAAGGTCATCGCATATTTTTTACACAAGTCTTGTTGAGGAGATAGCAACACTTAAATCACAGTTCGAACAGTTGAAAGGTGGGAACCCTTGCCAATTGTCAGAAATGACATGTTTTGTGACACATAAGAAAAGGAGGTTGAAACAAACGTGGAGCCGAGAAGGTTAAGAAAATAATTGAGCGAAAAGTTTCTTTCTTTTTCGAGTTTTTCCTCTTTGCTAACAACAAGTCTTAACCAGGAATGCAATATGAGAGTCTTAATAATATCATCGACACAAAGTCAAGCTAAGCTACTTTTTGCTAATAGGCTCACTAGAATTTTCGAATTTATTAAATAATTTAAATATTGATTTAAATTACAACAAGTTATTTGTGTTATAGAAATCAATGTATACACAAATAACTAATAAAATGTTTGTGGGGTGAGGCGGCTGAGTGTTGTACTTGGTGGTAATAAACAAGCTTCGGGGTTTAAAACACTTTGAGTTCATAAGCAATCTAATATCAGAAGATAGTCTACATGGGATGGCTTAAACTCGGGGACCCAACTTTCCAAACTCGGTTAATGAAAGACCGAAAAACTTTCAAACTGGCAGTTAAAGCAGACAATTCATAGGAAAAGTTCGGTTTTGAGTTACGGTAAAAAATCTGCAAACAAAATGCTTCTCGTTTCAGAGAAAGGGGTTAGATTCCAAGGACAGTATACACTCTTTTCTTATGAGAAAGATATCTTACACGGACGAAGTTTGCACTTTTGGGTGATCCTTAATTCGACAGCTTAAACGACAGCAAAAAAAGCGCTAAGTGCCTTCTTATACTATGGTGCCTTCTTATACTACCTTCTCCACCGGCCAAATATAGGATTAATTTAACACGAATACTCTTTTCCTGTCATTTCGGCTTTCAAAGGAGAGTGACGATGACATTTCGTCGCCTGATAATTGTTTTGTTGCATATACACCACTTTTGAGGTTTTTGAGATAGGGACGATTTCTACTGCAATTTCATGCTCTATACAAACAGATCGGAATCGAGCTAGGTTTTTCCAATCCCGAGATATGCGCCTTCTGTTTTTTCCCATATTCACTGATATTAAAGTATTGCTGATTTTTTTTTATACTATAAACGATTTTTTGGCGTTTGGGACAAATTTTCTATACAAATTTCCAGATTTTTTTGTGAGGATTGTTTTGCTGCAAGTGCATATCCCGCTTTAATGGGCTTAGAAAAACCTATGCAAATCACTGATCGCGTTAAAAGTTTCTGTATTGGTCTGTACCAGCCCATTGCTAGTTGCGTTTCAATCGTATTTGATGAGAATTGTTTTGTAGCATAATCCAATTTTCTTACAGCCTACGTGGATAGAACAAAATGTTCATTAACAAAATATAGGAGGTGGAAAACAAGTAAAAAAAAGTTGACTTTTACGTTTATAAAGAGCTTGTTAGCAGTTTGGCAAAAAACAACTCCAAATAAACACTTCTCCAAATAAAACAAAATAAAATAAAAAATATTTTGTCACACAGTTTCGGAGGGCCATGTACGCAAACCTAAACCTTAATTTTTCTTGAAATAGTGCCAATTGCGTATGAAATAAACCAATTCTGCGGCGACGATTTCCAAAAAGCTGAGCCAAAAAGATTTTCATTTTGAAAGCCCGAATGGGAAACGTATATGTGACAGATCTGTCATACGTAGTTTCCCTTTTCGATTCTCAAAAGGTCACAAAGGTATGACCAAAGGGTTGAAACAGGCATAAAAGAGATTTGTGAATGTTTTTTTTTTTATTGCTTGCCAAGATGATTTAAAGTTGCATGGCAGATCTTGAGATTAGTGTCCGGTGGAGATATTGTATTACACGAGTGAAACAGCAGCTGATGAGTGTTCAGGTAGACTCGAATAACATTAGTTCATGTGGCAGCGATAGACGCAGACTACTTTTAACGGTCCCTCCAAAAATGCAAAAAGTACCTCTTATGCCATCGCTTCATTGTCCGTCCGTCCTTCGCAATGTTGTAGCTTTTGAACCGTAAGTCATGAAAAGATAAATTTTGCTATATGTACACTTATAAGTCCCGCAACAAATGAGAAAGCATAGGTACAAAGACAACTTTTTTTGATTTACGATGGGAATAACCGTAGGACCACAATGCCCGTAGCAGTGGTATGTAGCAATAGTACGTAGAAAAGCCGCGGAGCCATGTGACGTAGCACGGAAAAAAATTGAACACAATAATGTAGCGCGGCTATGTCGAACAAAAACCTCGTTTATAAGCAATGGCCGACACTCTGAGTTAATTTGAGCTAGATTTATTATTTTTGTACAACGGATGACACAAACTCCATAAAAGTTCTTTAGATTTAGACACACACCCTTTTCCTCCATTGTTTACTTTACTTGTATTGAACTGTCCACCGTGTAGCGCTGTCAACCGTGTAGCGCTACGAAAGTTAAAAGTTGGCCAACTTTTACTACCGCCACAGCTACGCGCTACCGCCACAGACACTCATTGTGTGCGCAATACACTGGAAACATGTGTTTTAACTTTTGACAGCTCTTACTACCGCTACTACTACCGCTACAGCTACATCACTGTGGTTCTTCGGTAAAGACAAAAAGGGTTTTGAGACTTAAATATTTGGTGCCCTTTTTAGAACGTGTTTTATATCATAACTTTTTAGCTGCTTTATCGAAAAAGCCGATATTGGGCACACATATAAGAAAACTATAGTCAAAGTCAAAGCTAAAGTCAAATTTTTGGAAAAATATGGCACACCTCAAGTATTTAAAAAAAAACATCATCGCAAAAAATCATAAAAAACATTGACCTATTTCTACTTCATCAACCTAATTTTACATAAGCACAAACCACTTGAATATCAAGCTAAAATGTGCTTAAATTTTGGAAACGAAAAAGGGATTATCCATTTCTTTAAATTTTTTTACTCAAATAAATTAAGAGCTGATTATTTGGTGTCACCCTGTGTTTCGAACAAAAATTGAGTAGCTAAACTTAAAATTCGTCTTAAACTAGAATAGTTAGTAGCACCAGTGCCTTAAAATAATAAAAAATATAGTAATAATAGTTTTAAGTCCGAAAATCGGGCAAATAGTCAGAGATGTCCCCCTTTATTTTCTACACTACAATGATACTGTTTCAAAACTCCATATACACAGATTTCATGTTATAAAATGCTGATGACACAGTTATTTTTTGACATTTAAAAAGTAATGTAAACTTCGAAAAGGGGCGTGGTCCAACCGCCCCTAATAAGAAATCACAGATATTTCCGAGTTACACTTAAATGTACGTAAATGCAATTTATGTACAATTAATGTAAATTGCATTTACGTACATTTAAGTAAATGCAATATTTTTGAAAAATCGACTCCTAAAAGGGGGCGTGGCTAAAAACTTTATACGAACGAAATCTGGACTAAAGTCTCTTTTACCTAACCTGCTACTTTTTTGTTTCACGCTTTCCTAAATTAGGCTCAAGGCCAGTCGAAATTTAGTTTTTCAGGAAAATTTTAAATTTTTCTTCAATTCTGCCTCCAAATGTGGGCGTGGCCCAAAGTCTCGTGTGAAAAAAATGTGGAACTAAGCGTTTTCAACATAAAATATTAAGCAATTTTTTTTCAATTTTGAGCAAAAATATTGAGTAAACTGCATTTGAAAATGTACCCTTAAAAAAGATGCCACGCCCACTAGAGGAGGTTTATCAATTAAATTTGTCTTTTTTGTGTCCTACATTTATAAGGAGATGCTAAATGTCAAATTTCAGCCTTTTATAACGTCTTACAGTTTTGAAAACTCTGGAGGTTGTTGCACATTTAGACCGATTGTGGGCGTGTCTTTGGGCGGATTTCGGAAATTTTTACACGTGCACTGCTTCGCATGACGTGTTCCTTACGTACGAAGTTTCAGCATCCTAGCTCAAAATTTAAGGCATAAAAACATGTGACATACAGACGGACGGACGGACATGGCTCATTCGATTCAGAATTCGGTATCGATCATATGCCCTTAAGGTCTTGGGGGTCTACCATTATTATTTAACCATGTTACAAACTATGTGACAAACTTAATATACCTCCTATCCAATGGAATGGGGTATAAAAATGCCATGAAGTCGGAAATTGCCAGCAATAGAAAAGAAAAACATAAAGCCTAAGCCCTTAAAAGAGCCAACGGACCGCTCCGTGTAAGACTTCATACTTGACGGTCTTTTTTTTTGTTCATGCAAGAGCTGTGATAAGACTAAATGTACAAAGACCTTGTTATAATCGTTCGCTATTGGTGCTGACGGAAGCTTATATATATATATTTTTTTTTTATTTTTCTATTTAATTTTCTATTTTATGCATTGAGTATTTTTGTTTTACAAATAAAGAATTTAATTAATTTAACTTGCTAACTTAATTTAACTTTATTGATTTTTCTCATGTCAATGTACTGGGGTACAATTGTACCCCAAAGACAGCACACAAAAATTTCTACCATGGGCGGGTGCAGGGTTTTCAGGAGCACAATTGAATTGAGCAGCTTTTAACTTTTAGGGTTGTTCTTGAGAAGGCATCGGAGTATGAGACTCAAGTCTAAATGTGTTTTCTAGATTTGAAAAAACAAATTTTCCGAGATATCTATAAAGTTTCATAAGATTTAACATGGTAAAAGTGGACATGGTCGCCCAAAAGCCCTATGGTCCTATTTTCGTCCAGTGTAACAGGCCTTATAAAAAAGTCTAAGAGTTGTCTTGAATCTTGGTGCAAGATATTGTACCGCTGCCCGTGACCGTAGCTGCAACAAAATTCTAGATGTGGTAAAACTGTCAAAAAAGTTAAAGAAATTGAAGAGATTACTCCATGCGTTTGTAATGAGATCTTGTTGAACAGAGAGAGAAACAAATTTTAATGGTGTTTGCAGAATACAACAACAATAAAAATCGCTTAACTATCTAGGTACCTACCTGTATTGACACTACGGCACTAAAGAATATACCTATTTCCAAAAATACAATATGAAAAAAATCGTTTGCAACAATCTCCCCATCGTGCATTCTCCTATGATTAAGTTTCCACTAACCAGACAACTTCTGCCATCTAATTTACCGAAGCTACTCGGGCTTCAATGCCCAATAACTGTGATTACTCACTGTCTAGCCCGATGGCGTTGATGTTTTAATGAAAGACACGACGGCGACGTCCGTCTAAATAAAAATACACCAATCGTCTCACACCCGGGGAAAAGCTCTCTCACTCCATTACGCAAAAGTACTTGAGCATAAACTATCGTCATCCCATGTGAGAATTATAGCCACTTCCCAGACTGGGGTATGGAAAGGGGACACATCGGAGGGTACTTAAGTGCAGCAAAGGTAGACACAGAGGAAGAGTTAAGCGAAGCAATCGTCTGGCCTGATGTCTGGCCCAAGTGCAGTCGTATAGCCAGTCATGGGTGCATTCGAGACGAATGCAACTTGCTCTGCATGCGGCGCGCACATTGTGGCCCACATCACACCGTCATCGTCATCAGCATGCGACTATTTAGCTCACATAGTCGAGATCAAGCAAAAGGTCTTGGAGGAATTATTAATCGGATTTTAAAGCGGCACAGTAGCAGTCATCCGAGGCGTGTTCTCCTGACGGGTATAGTCAATGGGCGAGCAACGTTGATTGCTCCACGCTCCAACATGGTTGAGATAATGGCAGAAGGAGGAATTCGCATGGAACTCCTCTTGGCCGCTGTGTGTCAGTATGTGTGCTTCTTCGTAGACAGATTAGCTCCGCAAGTTGATTCCTAGTGAGTGCGAGCTGCCTGACAGATGCACTCCTTCGATGGGTTCCCCACCTCCGCTTTGTCTGAGTGTGGCTCTGTTATCATGTTGTACCTAGTTTCCACTATTTTTTTTTTTCGTTTTCTGAAATGTTTGCTGTGTTGGCTGACACTCGGGCCTCGGCATGGAAAAGTTTTAATATTTATGCGTCTGAATGTCTGGGCTACCTCCGAGGAAGACGAATAGGAGCAAGCAAAAGAATGCCCTCAAAGGAGATAAAATGAGTGTAAAGGCCTCCTTCGCCACACATGTGGAGCTCAAAAACTCACCGTGTGCTCCCATCTCCTACATATAGCCGACGAATGCACAGATAATGAAATAGTAGTGCATGGTGATCTGAGTGCAGTGCGGGTTTTTTTTGCATCTAGAACCTCAGACAGTCGCAGACACACATTTTGTAGAGCAACGTTGGCTGGGGGTGAAGGTGGAAGGGACATCATCGTCGAGTCGATTAAATAAGCATTTTATGCACGTCTGGTGAATCTGAGATATACCTACCTACCTACTAGACGAATTAATGATGCACGCACGTAGCGTCTGTCGTCTGTAGGTTTTAGTATCATTCCCACCAGAAGTGGTTTTTATAGTTATTTACCTGTGCCTTTTTTGTAGGCTGAAATGCAGTGGCGTACAGTATTTTGTTACTAGTAAGGAGAAATTGGATCTGTTTAGAAATTGGATGGATGTTACATGCGCATCATGTTATCCATATGATATTATCTCGTAAATGCTTAACAAGATTTTAAACACAGGATGATTTTCGACTTTCTCCAAGATACAAACCATCGATTTACCTTCGTTCAAACCATAAATTACTGAAAAATCGGTAAATTACCCTCTTGCCCTCCAACACCTATACGCCCTTGCGGGTCAGATTCGGGCTCGGTATGTTTCCCAAAGTATGGAAAAAGTTAGTTAAAACACTTAATCTGCGACTTTTACGCTCAAATGTCAAGTCGGTCGAATGTAGACTGCTCTATTGGTGCACCATCTGGAAACTAGCAGGCACTATAACAAGAAACCTGCAGGCATTTCTTTAAATGATGTCAGATACAGAATATACTGAGCATTTCCTGGCCAAGCCGTATCTCGAACGCAAAACTTTGTTCAAGAACGAGTCAGCTCAGGAGTCTTCAGGTACATTCAATGACCAAAATGGGTGACAGTTGCATTGCCAAATATGCAATGGAATAGAACCCATTGACTCAAGGTGGGTAGAAGAGCTGGTCGACCTCAAAACAACACAAGCCGTAGAACTGTAGAGGAGGAGTGCAGTCAACTGGGGAAGAGTTGGAGAGAGCCTAAAAATATCGTTGGAAACTACACACGATGGCGCGCATGCATAGTGGAGGCCCAATGCCACATAAGAGAAAAAAGGAATTAGTTAGAAATTTTTTACTCTGTGGCCTTCCCATACCTACTGCTCACTCAATTTTTGAAAGGTTGAACTTTAAAAATTTGCATCTTCCAATGGTGGTAAGACATATACAAAAGAAAAATAAAGTTGTATTTTTTGGGATTTTAATAATTGGAACATTATTCAAGATATTTTCACCATTTTTTAGCTTACGCCTTTAAAGAGGTTACTACTTGTGC
Source organism: Neoascia interrupta (assembly GCA_947623515.1). Classification (NCBI taxonomy): domain Eukaryota; kingdom Metazoa; phylum Arthropoda; class Insecta; order Diptera; family Syrphidae; genus Neoascia; species Neoascia interrupta. The sequence goes on along the minus strand of OX392462.1, from coordinate 18,562,479 downwards.
AAGGTTTCCACCTGCAGGCTTTATAGGGGCTATAACTTGTGTAGGGCTTCCTTTTGCGGGCTTTTGAGGCTATAACGTGTATAAGGCTTCCTTTTGCAGGCCTTATAGAGGCTATTACTTTGGCGTTGGGCATGCTGCCTTCTGCAACCCCCGTGATTGATGTTTTTCTTTTACCTACTCCAAGGTTTCACAGCATTTTAAAATGAATGACTTGAAAATGTCCCGAAAAACATTTTTGCTTTCGAAACTTTTTCGAGATATTATTCGACATTTTTGTTTACTGAGATGTTTTTGCAGTCCATTCCTGATTTTTGCATTTGAGATTTAGAACCAGGGAGTAAGTGGTTCAGTGTGTACCCAGAAGTTACAGTCCGTAAAACGGACCGTGTAATATCCCATCCTATCCTACATTGTATAATACTGATGTTATTGTTTTTTTTGACATTTTATAAGAAGTGCAAACTTCTAAAAGGGGCATGGTCCAATCGCCCCTAATTACAAACTATCAAGTAAAACAAAGACATTTCCAAGTTACGCTTAAATGTACCTAAGAATGCAATTTTTTCGTTCAAATTCAATATTTTTGAAAAATTGACACAAAAAAGGGGGCGTGATTAAAAACTTTGTATGATCGAAATCTAGAATGAAGTCTCGTTTACTTAACCTGGGGTGGAATCGGCTGTGGTGATCTGTGATTTTCACATTTTGTGACAGTCAATGTGATCAAACAAATTAGTTCGTCTGCGTAAGGTGATCACAAAAATATTGTTGCGAATCGTTGTTTTATTTAGGCTTGTGATGTAAGAACACTGATTTGTATTCGTACCTGCAGAAACCTAAGAGTAGGCAAAAACACAAACTAACCAGAAAGTTTGAAAACTGGTGACTAGCAGATTTTGACGGTGACTGATCGGGAGCTGTCACAAGAAAATTGTGATGATCACAGTTTACGCAGACGAATTTTTGTGATTTGTGACATCACTTATCATAAATCACCTTAGCCGATTCGGCCACTGCTATTTATTTTTATTTTTTTATTCTTCCCTAAATTAGGCTACAGGCCAGTCGAAATTGCGTTTTTCTGCAAAATTTTAGGTTTTTCATCAATTCTGCCTCTAAATGTGGGCGTGGCCCAAAGTATTGAATAAACAAAAAGTAGAACTAAGTATTTTCTTCATAGCCTCTTTTTCATAGAGGCAACATTTTTTTCGATTTGGAACAAAAATATTAATTTACATATATGAAATTTTTTAAATATGCATTTAAAAAATTTCAAATTGATGCCACGCCCACTAGGGGGGTAAAGCGATTAAATTTTTAATTTGGTGTATCTTAGAATTAATAGGAGATAATAAATACTAAATTTCAGGCTTTTAAGATGTCTTACAGCTTTGAAAGCTCTGGAGATATTGCACAATTGCACCCATTGTGGGCGTGTCTGTATGCGGATTTCAAAAGTTTTGACACTTGTACTTCTTCGGATAACAATGAACTTATGCACACAATTTCAGCTCTCTAGCGTAAATAAGGCCTAAAAACGTGCGACACAGACAGACGAACGGGCGGACGGAGGGAAGGTCGTGGCTTATTCTATTCAGAACTCGGTTTCGATCATGTGCCCCGAAGGTCTTGGGGGTCTAACATTATTAAGTCCAAAACCCAAAGTTGCGTTCGATGACAAGCAGAGTAGAAACAACGGGCGCATATGGGGCAAAACGAAATGTTACTTCAAAACTTCTCCCCACGTTTGACCGTAAATATCGTAGACGCATCTACAATGCAAAGGTAGATCTACTTTCTTCTTTTGCGTCCGTTGAACAACCTCATGTTCATTCATTGTGTGGTGAGTGAGTATAGTTCTCTTGTCGTCAGTAGGTTGTGGGGACGAAAAAGGGTCGTTTCTGTTTCTTGTCAGAATAAAAAAAAAACAGGTTTACGTAGAGAGGTTTGAGTAGATATTGTGTTGTTTTTCGGTAGTTATTCAGTTTATCGCGATAACTCGCAAGTTGTTGGTTTTTAGCATGCACAAAGACACGAGTGCACCATCTTGGATATATTTGTGATGGAATAAACCGAAATAACTTTATCTTCATTGGGCAACTTGGTTCGTTTGCAAATATATTTCAACAGAAATTGAACGTACGCAGGCAGCAACGCAACATTGCGGTTCCAGCATTATTTCACCGTGTTACAAACCGTGTGACAAACATAAAATACCTCCTATCCTATGGGATGGGGTATAAAAAATATTTTTTTGAGATCTTTGGCGTTCTAGATTCCAGATTATAGATCCAATGATCCAGATATTAAATCATTGTTTGGAGGTTTTAAGAAATAACAGATAAAAATTTTATAACAAACTAAGAAAATGAAAAAAAAAAAACTTTTTACAAGGAAGTAAGTAAGTGCAAAAGTTCGTCTGCAGTAACGAACTTCTAAATACCCGATCCTCTATACCCAGTAACACCAATCTTAAAAGTTTTTGGCTTGATTCCATACAGAACCTTGTCATTTATTTGTATTGGTCACGCCTTGAAGGCCTGGACTGAAAAATAAAATCAATTAATTCTACTTTCGTTAGAATCATGAGAAAATGGGTTAAAATTAGAATTTATGCTTAAGAAAATAGATTTTTCCTAAAAAACGCCCCCTAAAAGTAGGCGGAGCTCAATACTTTGTATTTTAGTTAAGTTTTGAAAGCAAATGGTAATATCTTTAATATGTGTTACATAATTTTATTCGATTTAGAATGAAAAAGATTCGTGTAGGTTTTTATTCGGTGGGTCATTCGAGTGTTGGCTATGTTACTCAAGAGAAAATATTTTGTTGAGGTGTTTGTACAAGGTGGAAGAAACAAATAGTATAAGCCTTAAGTATGTATTATTTGAACCAAACATATTCACCCCATATAAAATGAATAACTACGCCACTGGCCACAGTCTGGGAACTGATTGTATCACCCGGACCCGGGCCGAACGTCGAAACCTCACACCACCACATTTGTTATCCATAAAATCGTCACAAAAGGGAAGATTGCGAAGTGCACGTCAAAGATTTTTATTATGCCACTCAGTCTCTTGCAACAGGTGACTTTCAACGAGATACAGCATTTAAACGCCCGTCTCTCGGGGGGACACAAACAATCCCACTCAATTTAAAGGAGACGAAAAAGACACGAAATATGAGCGAAAAAAGTAAAAAAGAAACGAAAACCTGCACATTAAAAAACGCAGATAATAATAAGGCATTCACAGAGAAAGAAAAACCATCGGTCCGCCGGTGAAAGATCTTGCGCTCTCCCTCCTCTTAGGCCGAGAATTAGGTTTGGTTGTGTGCACTGGTTTGCTGTTACAAATGAGAATACAGCCCCCGCGGTCTTACCTTTCTGGCACTTTTAAATACAAACTACAGGGCAGAAAACAAGAGACCCAATGTCGTCGTGAGCTCTCTGCTTTCTGGCGAGACACTTCTTGATTAATTCGAAGCCAGTGGATTTTTGGGTAATCTTGGGTTGCATATCAGATGTTCTGGCGATGACCATATCAAGTGCATGCAATCTGTCAAGTGCGTCTTGCATTCTGTAATTGCATTCTCTGCCCAAAAACGTCCGACCGACGCTTTCCGTGCATTTGGGTTACGAATTTAATGCACATTGCCTCCACAGCCTAAGGCCAAGACAGACAGTAGATAGACAGACAAGTCTGGTTGCTTGCAGCTTCTGTCGTGGCTGAGCACATGGCGTGTCCCGGTGATCAAAAATAATGCTAATGACTGGTTGTTTTGACTGAGATTGCACAAACCAAAATGGTCAGACGTCTCAGTAGGGGCTGCCTTGGCCGTATGCCCATGGCGCAGATGTGCATTCGCTATCGGACTCCGACATCACGACGAGGAGATTCCTCGCTATGTTGTTGTCTCCTTTTCTTGTTGGTATAGTCTGACAAACTACACGAAACGACATGGAAAAACGAGCACTCTGTAGGTACGGGAGCCAATTTGACTTAATGTCCGAGTCCGGCCCAAAGACATCAGTTGATTGCAATTGCTACCAACTTACTCGGCGGGCATTCTCTCGCCATTCTAAGCCAGTTCTCTCCAGACAGGCAAAGTGGAAACTGGATTCTTAGGGGGGCTATTAAGATTGTCATGCCGAGAGCTGGATGTTAATTTATTGACAAGACAACAGACAGAAGCCACAGTGTAAATTATTCACGCAACAGAAGCACTGCAGCTACTGCAGCGCAGTAGCCAGCCAGTGACTGGTTATGATTATAGGGCTACGCAGCGTTTATGAGGTGTTTCCAAAAATGTTCTCCAGGCTGTCAGTCGCGTCGATTGGCTGCTACTGCATTAAAGTTGGAGTGTGCACCCGCAAGCGTCCACTGAACAGTCTGTATAATTTGCGCATTTGTCATTTTGATGGAGATTGGAATGGGAAGTGATTGCCCTGCGGATGTTTTCGACTGCGATCTTGTTTGCCTTTATGAGTCAGACAGATTGTAATGTCTGGGCTTAGGCGCTGATGTTGATTGATGGCTGGCTCCAGATTGTCTCCGATGGTCGATCGTGCATTTTGTTGGTGAGAAGAGACTTGCACCTACGTTGTTTATATTCAATCATAGGTCTGCATATCTACAGCACATGCAAAATAGATGCTTTAAATAGATGCACGGTATACTATGAAGGTACATGAATACAGCTTAAATTTTGGGCCAAGATTGTGTAGATTCATACATGCCTACCTTCTTGTACATGTCGAAGGTAATTTCCACATTGTTTATTCTTTTTTGATAATTTAATTTTCTTTCTTCTGATGCAACCGACATTTCACGTAGAATGCAGCTTTCGAGTTATAAGAAAAACCTGAAAAAGTGCGGAAATGTCGATGTTTTGGTCAATCTGAAACGCACGCAGATCTTTTTATTTTCCAAGTCCCAAAAGTATTCGAGAAATGGTGCCGCCACCATTATATAGTCTGTGACAAAAAATGCGCCCATACAGGACACGGTAATTTTTATACCCGACTCAGGGTATATTAAGTTTGATGTATAGTTTGCAACGGAGTGAAATAATCACCGTAGACCCCTAAGACCTTTTAGAGATATGAATGGGACCGACAAGAGGATCGATTAAGCCATGTCCGTCCGTATGTAAACAACTTTTAGGCCTTAAAATTTAAGCTAGCTGAAATTTGGTGGGTTGGCTGAAAGTCTAGTCCTTCAGATCAAGTTTGAAAATTAGCTGAGTCCGCCCGCAGACACGCCCACTACAGGCCTGTATGTGCGACGATCGCTAATTGAAAAAAATACTTTTTCCAAATTTGAGCTATGTTACAATGGTGTAAGCGCATTAATTTTTGGTAAGTTTCATTGCCTTGTTATTGTCTTTGAAGTAGCCAAAAAAGCTTGGCCTTTTCATTGACCACGCCCACGCCCAGATAGACAAAACATATGAACTCAAATTTTGGGGGAGAGCAATATCTACCAGAAGCCATGCCCACTTTTAAGATCTGAAATCTTTGAAAACCTGATCTCTGAAAATTATATGACAAATATTAAAGATATTACCATTTGCTAAGTTTGTTGCATATAAAGCATTGAGCTCCGCCATCTTTTAGGGGGCGTTTTTGGGAAAAAACTCTTTTTTTTAGTATAAATATTTGCTTTTATCGCATTTTCTCGTGATTCCAACGAAATTAGATTTAATTGATTTTTATTTTCCTATGCCCTTTTTTGGGGGCGTGGCCAATACAAATAACTGACATTCAGTATTTGAAACAGACCAAAAAGTTTTAAATTTTGTGTTAATGGCCAAAGCACTCTTAATTACACACGCACTCTTGCACTTACTTACTTGTTTGTATATGTAGTAAGTGCCTCGTAAAAAAAAGTAATTTTTTTAGTTAAAAAGGCGGAGTCTTAGGCTAAAATGTATGCACGTAGTATAAAGCATTCAACAGTTTTATTTTTATATCGTGCCCATTTTTTGGAGGCGTGGTAATTTTGTTTTTGGTATGGTCGGGTATTTTGCAATCCGTCGCAGATGGACTGAAGCTTTTGCATACGCACTGTTGCACTTTCCCACTTGTTTTTTTATCTTTTCTCTTCTACCCTCAAATTCTTTCCGCAGTGTTGCCAACCACTTTCGATTAAAAAACGTCTAGCTTGCAAATAAAAGATACCTTTTCTTAAATAATGTCCAAAATAATTTTTTTAGGCAAAGTGGAATAATTAATCAAAAATTTAACACAAATGCAAAAAACAAACAAACAAAAACAAATGTTCGTAAGATCTTAAAGGTCTTTAGTTCCTGTTTTTTGACCATCAGTGCGTGAGCCAATATTATCCACCCAGGCACATTTTGTTTGATAAATGTCGACGATAAACTTGTAAGTTTTGCTGTAAAAATACAGCGCGAATTTTAAAGACAAAAAAAACTCAAAAACACTCAAACTAGAGTAAATCTAGTTTGAGTGTAAAAATCATCTGTTTAGTTAAAATACCTAAATATTAAAATTCAGACGTAATAATTGAATGTGTTAACATGCCTGCTTTCTTTCTATATTTAACAATAATCAGAAAATCGATTACAAAAAGGCACTGCCAAAGTAGATAAAAAAGCAGAACAACAAACAGCTTTCTCTCCTTTTTCTCTAATTTCATTCCATTTAAGTACTGGTAGTTGAATCTGAAATAATTTTTAAAGAATGACAGATAAAGTGTTCGCAAGATTGGCAGACTATGAAGGCATTGCATTATAGACTTATTGGCCAAGATTTCTTTTATGTTTAAAAAAACAAAAAAAGTAAGTATGTTAAATAAAAAAAATATATAAATAAAAAACTGCCTTTCTGAAAAATAAACAAGCCTTAAGGCGTTAAATAAAGCTTATCAAAGAATGCTTGAAAGGCATGAAAAAGCCTAAGTTAGCATCGCCGGTCGTAACTCATGACTCAATCATAACCTTGATTATGAGCTTATTATAAAAAAAATATTTTCCATAAGAGACCAAATTTTTTAAAAGCAAAAGCAGATAAATGTTGGCACCAGAACCACCGACCTCAAACTTAAGAGACAAGGAAAACATTGGCCAAAGCATTTTATGAAAAAAATATTGCTGTAGTTTTATAATTTTTCTTCTCTTTCTTCGAAACTCCAAGTCAGAGTATTTTCCCAATCTAAGAAAAGAAGGGAGAATATTAACGTAGATAGAATATAGAAGAAGCCCCTCCCCCCCCCCCCCCTTTATAATTTTTTTAGAAGAGAAGTGATGAGAGTAATATTTTTTCCGGTTAAAATTCTATGGGTTTATATAATAATTTGATTATCGTGCTTTAAAGTTGTGTTTAAAAGTCATTATATGAGAGCCATAGCTCTCGTTCGGGCTAATAGCTTAAAAATGCTTAAAAATGTCACAAATCACAAAAATTCGTCTGCGTAAACTGTGACCATCACAATTTTCTTGTGACAGCTTCCGATCAATCACCGTCAAAATCAGCTGGTCAATAGTTTTCAAACTTTCTGGTAAGTTGGTGTTTTTGCCTACTCTTAGGCTGATTTTCTGCATGTACGGATAAAAATCAGTGTTCTTACATCACAAGCCTAAATAAAGCAACGATTCGGAACAATATTTTTCTGATCACCTTACGCAGACGGATTATTTCGTTTGATCACATTGACTGTCACAAAATGTGAAAATCACAGATCACCATAGCTGATTCCACCCCTGGACACGCTCCCCTTCCGATTTCTCGTCAACGAGGAAAATTTGTTTCTCCTTTTAACATTTTTTACTGACATACCCAACAGTTTTTCAGCGCGTGATCATCCGAGTTTCGGAGTTAAACTCAGAGTAACCCCAGAAATGAGTTCTTCACTGAATCTATATCCGGGGTTTATCTCGGCTTAACTCACCGAATTTGGTGAGCTCATTCCTGATAATATCTGATGAAAACTTCTTTGAATATTTGTTCTATGCAAAATGGCAGTTGATTTGCATTTTTCTATGAAAAATTACATCTGAGAACAACTCGAACTTCTTTTCCTGTGTTTTTCTATGTGAAGTGAGAAATAAAAAATGAGAGTAAAAAATTTTGACAACTTTGCTGAAGGAGTTAACTCTGCACTGAAAAACTGTTCGCTGGGTTAACTCCAGATTCGCTTTGTTACGGGATTAACTAAATATAGAGTGGCGCAACAGCTCGAGGTGAACCAGGGCCAACTTCTCAACAATGTATGCTGGTGTGTTAATTTCTTTACATACAAGGGGACCTACAATTTTTTGCCGAATCCGAACGGCACATTGTGAAGTTTTTCAAGACAATTAATACTCTCGGAGGGCTTGTCAAACCCTCGCGGAGGTGGGGACCGTGAAAAGAACAAGTCTTTTTTTTTCAGGTGACGATGGCAGGATTCGAACCCAGACCTCCGGCGTAGTAAGCACACACACGGGATTAACAGGTCTTGGTTTAAGCTGGGCTTAACTCAGCCTTGAAAAATCGGGACTTAATAGGTTAGGATCTTTTAAAAACCACTTTAAAGGTGAGCCCAAGTTGAGTGATATAAGTTTTTGCCAAAAGTTGACAAAATTGCTAGATGTCAACCATTAGAAAAAAAAACGAAATCCCCTACTTTCCAGTGTCAGCTAAGATAAAAAGAAACAATTTCTTCCATGAGTTTATATTCCAGGAATTTAGATACATGCATTCTTGAACTACTGCAGTTGAGGAACAGAAACTTCCCAAGTCATACCCACACACTTAAGTGGCAAAATAATTCCATGCAACTTATTACTACAAGTTATTTGCATTAATCGTCGCGAAATAAACAGAGGTTGAATAAGGGACACAAAAATATCTTTCAAAATTCGAATCAATTTAAACACAGCTAAGGAAGTTACTATATTTAGGTACTCGCTTCCATTAAAAGAATACTGATTTTTATTATAAAAATCACGGACCCATCACGACACGTCGCTCTACCTTCAACAGTAGAAGACCATTCAAAAAACGCAGAATAGGCACACCAAAAACAGGTATGATAACTTCATCTCCACCTGGACCATGCATTCCGATCGTACAGCAATTAATGAATTAAATTCTTGCATTCAATGACAATTTGACCATTTCTGAGAAGCTGCTGCTAGAGACACAATCCGTAAATAGAATTAAATTTTGCCCTGGAATTCGTAAGCCCGCATGCTGAAACTATTTTTAAATGAATTGATTTGTTAACTCAACTGATGCAGCGGATGCTGGAATCCTTTTTGAACCATCCATCAGTTAAAGTACGATGTCTTGTCCATGTTTGGCTAAGGAGGATTATGTGTCCGCGTAGTTGAAGCAGACAGTATGGCACGTTTTGCAAAAATACTCTATCGAGTTGCCCAAGCTCTCCGTAGCCATGTATAAAGCAGTTTTTTTTTGCCATGCGAGGATTGTGTTGAACACCTTTTACGTGTCTGCATGCAGATTGTATGGAAGTTGAAAAATGCAATGAGCTCGTGCCATAAACATGGTTAAATAATGTCGTCCTTGAGAAACGTATGTCAAGTACGTTCTATGATAATTGAGTCAACACGTTATTATTGAGTGCACGACAAGAGGTTAATAATAGAACACGACGTATATGTACGAGAAATTCTTAATGGAAAGTCTTCAAGCCTGCTGGAAACGTTTTGCTTTTGGTCCTATATTAGGGAAAAACCGTGTTACCTGTTTTTTTTTTGCAGAAATATAGAAAAGGACCGTCTTGGTGTTTACTCTTAAAGAATAACTTAAAGCATGGCCAAGGACATGAGTGTTTTTTTCAAGCTTGCTAAAGAAACTGTTTTTTTTCGGTATGGTTCAAAGGATGGTAGAATAACCACTCTTTAGATTAGATACATGTTAAGATACCTGAACGACTTTTTGAGCTTTTCTGCTGCATTTTAATTCCCACACGTGCATGCTATAAATTTCATAGCTAGCTTCCTACCATTAAACTATTCGAAAACAAAAAAATCACCTTAATTGAACTTAATAGTCCAAAAAAGGAACAAACATTCGCAGACGCCTAATGTGCTGTTGTTCCAAATATATAAATACAAAAGTGCCCAACTCCCGCCATTTAATTTCGGTCATTTCCTGGTATTTTTTTTTGTTGGTTTCTTCTCTTATGATTCTAAACACTGATCATTTCTAACTCGATTTGCCGTCGTCAATCCGCAATCGTCTTAAGGGTGTCCGGCGCTGTACACCTTCCACGCTCCTACTATCCTCCACTTCGACCAACACACATGAGTGTGAATCGTTTGTCCCAAATGCAAGAATCAAAATAAAGAAAACAAGATGATGCAAACTAATGATGCCGCGAAGTGGACAGCCAGACTCCCCATTTCATATGCGGAAATCCATAGGCGAGACTTCAAGGACATTTTACTTCTCCAATCATCCCATCAGCTACCTAAATATACAAAACACACAAGATTTGGTGTCTGGTTTAAATTTGAATTTAGTCGGGTTTGCAATAAAATCGGTGAAAAAAAAACCTAAGCTATACCTAAATCAGCATAGAACTTGTATAGGGTGCACCCGCGCATATCAACAACAAACACAAGGAAACGGCCGGTCTAAAAGACCCATAGACTCGTAGAGGGCGCGGGGCTTAACTTTATTGCGGGAATTGCCACACAAATTGGATATAGACGACTTGGCTTGGGATCAATGTGGAATTTGTCCCAGTTAAAATAGCACCTATATAATATAGACACTTATACCAGGTTCCGTCGCATTCACGGCGCACGCCCGCCGGCCGCCCCATGTCCGACAATTTTCGATGGCGCAGAAGAGGATTACGAAAGAGCAAAATAAAATATTATAAAACAAAACAAACGAGAATCTTGTGTCTGAATCCTCAAGGCCTTAGCGTAGTCTGCATCCGATTAGCGTATACAGTCTGAGTATACCGTAGACTAAGGGGTGATAAAATATTTCACGATTCATGATTAAGATGCACGACGAAAGATTGAATCAAATTAGAACTTAGTTTGACACGTGAATCGCTTAATTGGATCCACTTTACACTGTCATTCGAATCGTAAATCAGCCGTTTAAGGACTATAGCGCTTGAAATGACAGAAAAAAAATTTTACTTGATGCATAAGACTTTGGTGCTATTACTTGATGGTGGCTGATAATTTTGGCTGTCTGCTTTTTAGCCTAACTAGAACTAATAAGATTTCGAAATTATCGTTTTTCACGATAACCAGCAAGTGGTGTCAGTGTGAAAGGGCCAGCAGAGGACAACCCATACAGTTGAGCTAAAGAAGAACTAAAGTGGGCTTTCTCGTTCGTAGATGCTTGCTCGACACGGAGCACTGGTGCCCACCGTGGGGCCAAGCCTACGACCTTGGGGTAAGGAAGCTCACCCTCTGCAAGCCGATCTAGATGGGCATGTCGACCACTAACAAGATGCTTCCGCGGCACCAGCTTGACACATTATCTTCTGGCACCTTCTGAATGCAATTGAATCGGTTATTAATCCTTGAAAGTCTGCTTGCAATAGCAGAGGATACAGATTACTATTTTCTTATTTTTTACTTTATTTCTTCAGAACAGATCCTTAAGTCCAGTCAAGGAGAATAGGTCTCATTTTCCATTGAAAATATTTCGTTTAGGGTTCGCTGTAAATGCCTATTCGGTTCAGGATCGTACGTTTAAAAAATTATCCAAGTGACAGGGGGTCTAAAAACTTAGACCCACTCGAACAGTTTGTTTGTGGTGGCTTCGTTGGAATGACCACAAATATTTGATGATGCCTAGAGTGTTGCGAAATGCCCTGGATTCTGGGAGTGATGCCAGAAATTTTTCATACGATCCAGATCAAGTAATCATATAAAAAGTGCTCATACGCCTCAAATCGAATTATAACTCCCACGTCTGGGCAGGTGCATCAAAGACCCCACTGTAATTTCTTGATAGTATCCAGAAGCCAAAATAGCGGGGTCACTTGACTTACTGAATCACCGTCATCATTGTAATGTTTCGTGCGTCTCTTAAGGTTTTTTTTTTTTAAAGGACTTCTAGTGAAACTGGCAGATGCATCCTTTCTCTGAAAGAATTGAACCCCAACACACGTGCTAAACCGAAAGCTCCTTAATTCAGCCGTAAGGCTAGCTTCGGTCGCACTGCATTGCACTGGAATTCCTTCTTTAGCAGAAGATGTGGAATGGGCTTACACACGGGGTCTTTCCTTCTCATTGCAGTCAATTTTTTTTTTAATTCAATTTTTATTGCAACAATGTCTTGTACAGAAGTTACAGAGAATTTTTAATCTACAAAATTAATTAACCAATAAAGTTCCAAAAAACAAAATAAGATTTACAGGCAGACTAAAATTAAGTCCTCACCAATTCAAAATCAAAGTGCACCAGTACCTCTCATCTTATCCCTTTAGCTCGCGCTGTATTAACTCATCACAAGGGTAGCCATTAACCCTTGAGCGGGAGTAAATTAAAAAAGACCGTCAAGATTAAAGTCATACACGTAGCGCTCCGTCGGCTTTTGTTGAAGGCTAAGTGTACAGCTATTGCTTAATTTGAAAATGGTAGTTCGGTGGTCAAAGGATAGACATGTGCACTCAAGAGGATACAAGCATCCACAGGTTTTCTAAACCCACCTCTGTCTATCAACTCCTACTCTAACCTCCCCGTGGTGAACACCGGGTACCTAGTACCTCAACTGGAGATTGCGTTCCAACCCCTTTGGAAGGTTGTTGGGAGTAGCAGACGATAGAGGGAGGGAGGAGTGTTCCCACTAAGGCACTTCTCCTTGCATCCGGACGGCAGCGGAGGAACTCCCCAGATGGAATCAACGGTGGCGTCCATAGTTCCAGTCCTGCCGAACTACTTAGTGAACACCTTATATGGGCTATTACGACGTATTCGGAGCTCAGGCCTATAAGGAGCGGGCTATCCGGCTCTCCGTCCTTAGAGCTAAGCAAAGGATCTGGTCCTCCAGGTTGGGGGTCGTGCCGTCGGGGTGACTTCCCGGCCACGTAAAGAAACACCAGTCACGAAGCAGAAACAAGCCTTGGATTCGGACGGATTTACTGTTGACGACCAATGCAAACGAGACAAATATTCACACTGCGGCAGATCTTGGAGAAAACCCAGGAATTCCAAATCGATACACACCACCTCTTCATCGATTTCAAGGCCGCGTATGACAGCATCTATAGAGACGAGCTATATAGCGCGATGTCTAGTTTTGGCATCCCTGCCAAACTCGTCAGTCTGTGCAGGATGACGATGGAAAACTCACGCTGTTCCGTCAAGGTCGGCAAAGACCTTACCGACCCCTTTGAAGTCAAAAAAGGATTAAGACAAGGCGACGCGCTGTCATGTGACTTCTTTAACATCATACTTGAGAGAATTGTGCAGAACTCTCGCGCCAACACCAGAGGTGCAATCTTGAGACGACATTGACATAATCGGTAGAACAAAGCGTGATGTCAGTGAAGCCTTCGTGAGTATTGGAACGGAAGCGGCGAATATGGGTTTAGCAGTCAATGAGGGCAAAATCAAGTGTATGCTGTCATCAAGAAAAGACACCCAACACCGACGTCTTGGACAAAACATCACCATCGACAGCTATAACTTTGAGGTAGTTAGGGACTTTGTCTACCTGGGTTCCGCTATCAATTCAGACAATGACACCAGCGCTGAAATCAAACGAAGGATAACTCTTGCCAATCGCTGTTTCTTTGGGCTAAGAAGGCAATTGAGTAGCAAAGCCCTCTCTCGAGCAACTAAAGTGTCCATGTATAAGACCCTCATCATCCCAGTCCTGCTTTACGATGCAGAAGCATGGACCCTGTCAAAGGCGGATGAAAACACTTTAGGCTGCTTCGAGAGGAAAATTCTTCGGACGATTTACGGTCCCGTCTGCATAGACGGAGAGTGGAGGAGGAGATATAACATCGAACTGTACGGGCTGTACAGCGATACCGACCTAAACAAAAGAGTCAAAACACAACGTCTACGATGGCTGGGCCATCTAGAGCGGGTGGACACCAACGCCCCGGCCTGGAAAATCTTCGAATACACACCGCAGGGACGGCGCGGTAGAGGATAACCGAGACTCAGTCAGGCGCACGCAAGTGGAAGGGGACCTCAGCCAACTTCGCGTGCGAAACTGGAGACGGCTAGCTAGAGACAGAGCTGGCTGGCGAAGCTTGTTGGCTGAGGCCCAGGTCCACCCCGGACTGTAGCGCCACCTTAAGTAAGTAAGTACGGTTTAATATTTGCTTATACTGTTTTTCTTTTCTTTTAATGACAATTTTTGATTTGCATGGTATTTTACCAACCATATCCCGTAAGCTTATTTGTTTCGCTTAAGATAATAATATTTAAAAATATAATATAAAAATTATAACCTCGCACCTAAATGAAGAAGAAGAAGAATATAATATTAAAATAAAATTAACATTTAAAATTTACTCTAATATTTCGATTACAATTTTTAGATGTGTGCATAAGGTCTGTGCTTACGAGTTTTTCAAATACTGCTGTAGTGTAAAAAATAAAGGGGGTGTAAAAATTAAATCTAACTTTAATGGCAAGTATCATCTATAGGGATCTGTTATACATAGGTCGGTGATGGCTGTTCTAAAAGAATGTTACCCCTTTGTTCTTTTCTTTGATCATTTCTATTCCAGCTTTAGTTTAGTCAATCACTGCGCTAAAATGATGTCTTCGAAACCCCCATGGGCCAGTCTAAAAAGTTTTCCAAGGCCGCATTCAACGGAAGACTTACCTCCAATCTCGCGGAGAGGAGTTACTTTATGTCGCGAAAGGTTTCACAACCGCCGACCACAGCAGAAAGTCGGGAAAATTTTATAAGTGGGGATGTGAAAAGCATACATGGTTCATCAGTCCTTGGATGATGGCTTCTTAAATCCCCTTGATCAAGCAAATAGTCGTTCGGATCAGACGGCGCCGCAGCTAAAACGACAAGACTATTTTACCTGGCTTCATATGAGCCCAAGTGCACGAAGTGGTAAAAACTGTATGGTGCTTGCCTAGGTAGTATTATAATGAGGCCCGCAGTGTTTTCGGGCAAGAGCCTGACGAGAACTCCAAAAAGATCACACGATCACATAAATCAACAAAATCGAGAACGTCTGCCAAAACTATTCCACAACTCTGGATATCATTTATTTTGTTTTGACGTTAATTTATGTCAACCTTTTCCCCGAATTGTTTCCAAATCAAACCTGATATCCATAAGGCTTATACGAGGTGCCGAATAAACGTATGTATGTGTCCCGCCCCTAATAGATTCCCTCCCAACTTTTGACGCCTCGTCGTAGTGGGTAGTATTTCGGATAAATATGGTTATTTCAACCCCCGACTCTTGAAGATCAGGCGACAACACCATTTAAAACCAATAACAAAAGTAGGATCAACAAATCAGTAGCCATAAACGATTCCCATTTAGCATTGCTAATGGTCAGCCGTCGCGACTCAATCGCTTTTCTACATACATAATTAAATGCATGTTGTCGTGTCACCAAAATATCTTTCGGGCTCCGATCATGCCTTCCCGATCTCACGTTTCGTCTGGCTCATTTTGGCCGGCTCCCCGCTTGGCTGTTTTATTTACGTTTTTTTTTTCGTCTTCGCTGAGTAAATTTATTCTAGAAAAGATCTTGTTTTTGAATTTTTTAAAACTTAGTGTGCGGAGCCGGCTAGACAGACAAGACTCTTAATAACAATTGTCGAATAATATAGGTAGACCGCCGGCAAACCGGCATACAATTACGGAACGCACCGAAACAGATCACACAACGATAGACGGTGAGGCTTGTTTTCTATTTCAATTGAAATAGATATTTTCATTCGTTTGACCTCGTCTAGGAATCGTTCTCGAACTGAGCGGCGTTTGACCCCTTCGTTGGTAGGGGTTTTGGGTTTTTTAAAGTTATATTTTGGACCTTGACTGGCAGCGATATTAAGGCGTTGGTGGGGTTCATCAGCCTTGGGGCAACACGGGTAGACATGCATCAATTTCGCATACCATGCATATTTTATGAGATTTTTTTTTTAAGTTGTAAACAAATCGTAGAATTACGATGCAGCTATAACGTTTTTACGCTTTAAAAAATGTTAACACTGGCCTTGACTTAGTCCTAAAAACGTGGACTTTCTTATCACAAAAATTATACAAGAACTACGATGAGGGATTCAAGCTCGAGTGCGTTGCATAGTAATAGGCGTTATGTTTTCAAATTCATTGTACGCCTGACTACATTAATGGACATAAGTTTGCCGTAGGTCGAAATGGAATTTGTTGAATTTTTTTTTATCTTAATGTGTGGACTTGGGTGTCCTGATTCCAAGTAGAAAATTGCCCGATGGGATTAGTATAGAATTTATAGGGAATAACCAAAACTATATAAAATATGGCGTGTCGGCAACAAGCGCATACCTAACATCTACACTTAGCGGAGCGACGAACTCGTGCGTACTACTAAATCCTGCGAAAAATAGAGTTTAAATCCTTGAAAACTGCGAAGTGGGTCACTCAAACACTGCAGTAATAAAAACCTATACCTACCTACAAGGAACAATGTCAATGCAAAAATAAAAATCAGTTCCTTGAACATTTGCATTTTATAATTCATGACAATGACATAAGCAAGGACTTGATTTTAGCACACTTTTTTCTTTACGGTCAGTTAATGGAATGCATCAGATAGGTCTAACGAACAAGTAGGGCTAAACCCTGCCAAAAAGAGTGTTAAGGCCACCCAAACGATGTTGTTCCTTGTCAAACTTGTCAAAGTTCTATCACGATAGACGTAAGGCATAGTCTTAGGCAGAAATTTAAAGTCTACGATGAATTATTGGCATAAGTTTGCCGTAGGTCCAAGTGGAATGTATTGGATTTTTTTATCTTAATGTATGGATTTGGGTGTCCTGATTCCGAATATGCTATTAAAAATTGTCGGTCTCGATTAGTTTAGAAGTTATAAGCCAAAGAAGTTCAAAAGGAGTGCAACTTTAACATATCCGTAAATTGCCACAGGCGCCTGCCAGACAACTGGCACCTACCCTTAGCGGAGCGACGAAGTCGCGTGAGCGGCTAAACCCTCCGAAAAAGGGAGTAGAAATCCTTTTAACCCGCGAAGCGGGCCACCCAAACACTGTTGTCTCCAAAAGCAAATTTATTTTACAGCGAACCTTGTCAGATTTCTATAGCATACTCTTAGGCAGAAATTAAAAGTCAAAGATGAGGTATTTTGTATGGAAAAATTGAAACTTTGAATAGCTATATCTTTTAAACAAAATTAGACCGACAATTTTTAATAAAATATATTCGTAATGAAGATACTCAAGTGCATCTATAAGAGTAAACAAAAAAAATGAATTCCACTTGGACCTACGGTTAACTTGTTCCGACAAAAGGTGCAAGGAAGAAGTTGAAACTGTTCTTCAGTGTTTGATCTTGATTCAATGCACAAAATTTGGTGAGTTCGGTAATAACCCTGGATCAAGATTGTCTGCAAAACTCAGTTTTTAGGTTAATATCAGTCAAACTAACAAACTCGCGTGATCTCGCACTGAAAAAAAAAAACCCTAAGAAGTTGGTAGGTGGGTATGATTAAAGTCGTTGTAAAAGAGCTTTCTTAATGAATTTTTGTTTAAGGAATCTTATTACTCCCAGCAAACATACTCTCGAGAGATGTGCTCTACAAATCTAGAAAAACCTTTTATAAGACCCTCGTAAGACTCTTGTATACTTTCAGAACGTAATCTTTTTTGAATAAATTGAATTTTACTCTCATAGTATTCTCATCAAAAGGGTAAAAGGCTACCAGAGTAAAAAAGACGTAAACTCC
Source organism: Neoascia interrupta (assembly GCA_947623515.1). Taxonomy (NCBI): domain Eukaryota; kingdom Metazoa; phylum Arthropoda; class Insecta; order Diptera; family Syrphidae; genus Neoascia; species Neoascia interrupta. Next base: position 18,544,597 of record OX392462.1, on the reverse strand, counting down.
CATTATGAGAGAATATTTGATTCTTGTTATGTGACTTAAACTCTCATGTTACTCTCAAAGAGTATTATAGGAAAGTATTATAAGAAGAATCATTATGAGTGTCAAAGTATCGAAGTACTCATAAAAATACTCTTTTCAGAATAACACTCTTGTTATGAGACTGGATGGCTGATAAAAATACCTATTCATTTCAATTCAAAATAATTGCGTCCCACCATCCGTCAAAAGTAATTTTGCCAGTATGTAGTGTGCTTGCGGTGACAGAAGTTTTTTAATTAATTTAATGCATTTCTTTATGGAGAAAAAAGTGTAGGTATCTTTGCAGCACAAATCGTCATCGAAAACATATTCATGGTCTGAATGGCCAGCATGGATTGGCTGGCTTTTTTTACACGCAAACAATTTCACGGTCAACTCCGATGACGTCAGATCTCATAGTACTCTATGAGAGGCAAATTCCAGGAGGCAAGCTCTTGGAGAATACTCTCATAAGACTCTCGTAGAGTATTAGTTGGGCTATTAGCTATGAAATTCCCTTAAGGGTATTTTTTTGGTTGCTTTGATTCTTTGAACATCACGACTCTTACCCAAAATGTGGAATAGCTTATTCATATCACATGGATGTCGCAGGAGATAATCTCTAAAACCCAAGTTGAGATTTTTCTTAGTTGCGATATTTTCTTTGCTAGTGGGTGGGTAACAATCCACTTAGGTGAATCGTTGGATACCCCGCATCCTAATTGACCCCTGTCAAGCTCCGATTGGGGTTACAAGTATTGGTTGTAAAAATTTAAGAAAGGATATCGCACACCAAATTTCAGCGTCCTACGAAAGCTTTGACTTTACATCTCTCTGATTAAAGTGGGCGTATCGGTGGGCAGATTTAAAAACTTTGTACACTTGTACTGTTTCGGGGCCTAGAAAGAACAGATATCAAGTTTTCAAATTTAAGGCTAAGAACTTCCTACAGACAGACGGACGGACATGGCGCATTCGATTTACAATTCGGTCTCGATATATATGCCCTTGAGGTCTTGGAGGCCTACGGTTATTATTTCTCTATGTTTCAAACTATGTATCAAACTTTATAGTAGTAAGTAGTACATAGTAAGTAAATAAGTAATTTATTTCAAATTTAATTATACATAAATCTAACAATAAATAATATAAATTAATTAATTTGGCCTTGGTTTGACATCAATCTTTATATACAGGAGGTATCCTATGGGATGGGATAGAACAAAGATTGTGAACCTCTGAATTGTAGACAACTTGTGGTTCGTGAATGGATTCTTCAAAATTACCACATTTGTCCACCCCTAATAATAGGCCTTGTTCCCAAATAAGGCAATTGTTAGAGGTAAAGCAACATTATAAAAATACGGCAACCTTATAATTTCCCATAAGAGTTAGAATCTGAAAAAAGGACACAAACGAATACAACCAGTGCACAAAATACTATTCCTTTCGTGAAATGACAAATAACAAGTGAGTAAGTGCAAGAGTTCGTCTGTACGTCTGAAGTTTTTTGGCCTGAATTCATTAATTTAAAGTCAATGTTTTTGCTTAGTCAATTCAAAGGACTAAGAAGAAAATCTGTTTCGTGAGACCCGAATTTAAGCACGTATTTAAGCCAAAAAAACGCCCTATTTTTAAAAATCATGGTAAAGAGGCTTTCGAGATGTTTTTATAGAGTTTGGTTTCGAGCTTTTTGTCACTTTATCTTGATTTTTATCTCCTTGAGTTTTTTTTATAAAATTTTATCTTCTTGATATCAAGCGTGACCTAGCCGGGTCCAACATTATCTCACTCTGGTCCTAGGAAGCTTCTCTGTTCTAATTTGTTTCACAGGATCGCACAAAAGTACTCTAACACTTATCATCACCGGTCGCACTACCTAACAGAGCTTACACAATTCAGAATTTACACAATTAGAATCGCACCTATTGAGCTGTGCCACAATGAGGTGGAGGAGAGTTAAGCTATTCTTCTGTATCCTAATCAGTTCTGCTCTCTCTTAGAAACAGAGACGTAATTTGGATGAAATCGCTGTCCTTATAAATACCAACATCAAAAATGCTTCATCAGAAGCCAAAGTTTTTTTAGGCTGATTGCACACATAGACCATTTTTATCATACTGATAGTGTCAAAACTGATCCATCTCAGATTTAAGTGAGCTAAGGCGGGAGTCAAATTTTATGGCTTAAAACGCCTGCCCAACTAAGGAAAATCAGAAAAAAAAGTACCATAGAGATTGTCCCCAATGCAGGGGTCATCTGTGGTGATCTGAAGGCCTTAGTCATCACTCATCAGCCTTATGCTGAATTTTAATGTTTTGAAAATATAAGAGAGTATTAATTTTTTATGCAATTAAAAATTAAATTACTCTTTTTAAAAATGTTCAATGCAAGCAGCTCATTAGCAGCTTAAAATGAAATTTTCTCCAAATGTCTGCGTTATAATTATATATGGCTTATCCCAGGACTCAGTTTTTTCTCAAACACTCTCTTTGAATTTCATGCAACGCAGTCCTGATGATAGTGGTCTCAGTTGGTCATGTTACTTTTCATCCGATTGCATTCTCCCTCTGTCCTCTAATTTAACCTTCTGACAAGAAACTAAGTTATCGAGGTTCGGAGCTAAAGGTTAAAAATTCAACCACAAAGAGATTTATGCATGTAAAAGTTTTTTGACGTTACGTAAAAAGATCTTAAGTCAAAAAATTTGATTTTGGGTTTTTGATTGTGTTTAAGTCAATTTTTTTTCTCTTTGGAATGGTATTAACGGCTTAAGTCTAGTCCTAAGTCTAGTATTTAGGACATAAGTCAGAAATTACTACATTTTATTTAGGTATTATCGTCTGAGTTGACTTGAGTCCTTGTCTCGGTTTAGAATGTATCGAAATATTTTTTCCCTTGAAATATTCAAGATGATACTTTGGACTTAAGTCAAGTTAAGTCTTTTATACCGAACACAAAGAGACAAAAGTCTTACAAAACTTATGCACTGCAATGATCTTAACGAGTTAAGTCAACGTAAAAATGGTAAATCCCAACAAAATTTTAAAAATGTCTAGATATACTTAAAAGTAATACATTATTAACTTTTTGCCGATCATTTAGAAAAAAATCAATCCAGATTAGCAAAAATTAAACAATCTTCAATTTCATTTTACGCAAAACTGCAATTTTTGACTTAAGCCCTTTTTACCAAAGGTCAAAGAGTTATACTGAGAGTGTTAGAGAAGAGTTATAAAGAGTGTTCAACATTACTTCGTTTTTCTGAATTCCACTATGTACAAAGTTCTTTTTTGTCTTAGCAATACGAAGGTCGGAAGAACTGAATGAAGCAAGTGAATAACCGAAAATAGCCTCCAATCCTTTGTTACCACATCATTGCCAACCCCCATTTTACGACAATTTTCTGTTGCTATAATCAGTCATAATAACTGACTTTATTCGCACATGCTAATGACACAGAAAACAATATAATTTAAGCAAAGCAGCAAGGACCTCTATAAAATGAAGGCATTAAGACAATGCCAGTCTAGTACACAGCAAACATTTCCATAATAAAATGGTTAATAAAAACGCTGACCGTTTCATGAGGCGGTTTAAAATCTATTTTCAAGTGATCGGCTTTGAATTTGAACCAACGAAACCCTGGCTTAAATTCATCTTACTCGGAGGACTCATAAATATGGGCGCAGCAATTTTGGGTCAATCTCTGTTTGTGGGACTGTCTAATGCAGACCTTCAAGTAAAGATTGCTGGGATAAGCTATCTTAATTACTTCCTAGTGTCGGTAGGAAAAATAGTCGCACTGATTTACCATCGAAGAAACATTCATGCAACACTCAAAGAATTCCGAGAAATCTATCCCTCGATGAATGAAGAAAAGTCCTTTAATCTTCAAAAATATTTGAAAACATCAGTTTTAATTGGGACCGTTTTGGAGACATTTTTTCAAAGCATCTCGTTTTTTTACAATTTTTATCCGCTTGGCGCATCCTTCATAGATCTCAATCGGAATGGTGTCTTTACCTATAGGATGGCTCTGATGGAATGGTTTCCGTTTGAGGTAGATGGCAGTTGGAGTTTGTACGCCCTTACACTTTCTCATCAAATCATCGCGGCCTACAATGTTGGGATAATTATATTGGCACTGGATATATGCCTCTTCAGTTCACTCCTTCAGTTGTGTATGCATTTTGATCTGATTAATCAGAAAATTATGCAAATTGAATATGATAAATGTGAGGATGCGGAGATGAGACTGAAGGAGCTAATCGCCCGTCATCAGAAAGTATTGAGGTATGGAAACAAATTTTTTCTTCTTCCGTGTTCTTAAGGAAAACTAATAACATTATGCTCTGCATCCATCTCTAAAAGGGAGGCAAATATCAGGAGGTTTTTTTTGGCGGTTTTCTTTGAAGTGCTGTGCGAAAAAAGTTACTCACTAAAATGTATTGGACTTGGTCAAAGATCTTCGACAACGGTTTTAAAGAAGTGTCTTCGTAGCGGTAACTTACACAGAAAAACTTTCAAGGACCAAAGTATGGCTCTAAGAATTTACTGTACAGATAATGTCAAACAATTTTTTTTCGTAACGATAGTTGAAATTTTTTACAACTTTCAACAGTGATGTTGAAAGTGAAGGCTGGACCGACGCGTCAACGATGCACGCTCGCTTCAATTTCATTGTTCCGAAATATCTCCAAAATGGTTACTCTCACGAAAAAAGTGATTTAATCTTTTTTACACGAAATTTCAAGAGCTATTTAAATGACATTGAATTCTTTCAGTGAAAATTACAGTTGCCAAGATACTTATGAAAAAACGTAGCTGAATTACTACTTTCCACAGAGTGATTTGGGAAATGCCACGGAACAAGTTTACCGTAGGTCCAAGTGGAATTTAGTTGTTTTATTTAGTTGTAATATTTTTCAGTGTCCTGTAACGAATATGTGATTAAAAATTGTCAGTCTCATTTAGTTTAAAAGTTATAGCTATTCAAAGTTTCAATTTTTCCATACAAAGTACCTCATCGTAGACTTTTAATTTCTGCCTAAGAGTATGCTATAGAAATCTGACAAGGTTCGCTGTAAAATAAATTTGCTTTTGGAGACAACAGTGTTTGGGTGGCCCGCCTCGCGGATTTCAACTCCCTTTTTCGCAGGGTTTAGCCGCTCACGCGACTTCGTCGCTCCGCTAATGGTAGGTGCCAGTTGTCTGGCAGGCGCCTATGGCCATTTACGGGTATGTTAAAGTTGCACTCTTTTTGAACTTCTTTGGCTTATAACTTCTACACTAATCGAGTCCAACAATTTTTAATAGCATATTCAGAATCAGGACACCAAAATCCATATACTAACATAAAAAATTCAATACATTCCACTTGGACCTACGGTAAACTATTGCTGTTCACAAAAATATACCTATACAATGGCATATTATTGTTATTGCTTCCACGATCAGCTCCCATACAATTTTGGCCACCCTTCTTTGTCATTAATCCTACCGGGAAGCGTTTTTTTAGCGAACAAACAGACAAATGTTAGCACTATTTTCATAACGTGATTAAGTTATTCAAATAGTTTGTATCACGGTGAAATAAAATAATGTTAGACCCCCAAGACCTTAAGAGCATATGATCAAGACCGAACCGTAAGTTGAATGAACCGTGTCTGTTGGTCCGTACCGTATGTAACATCCATACGCTCAAATGTCACAGGCAGAGACATTTGATCAGATTCTGGTTCTAAATTTTTAGTTTTTGAATATTGGGTTTTGCCTCCCTGAATTAGCCCACGTTGATGACCAGGACTCTTCTTGGTTAAAGTTTTTGGCACTTTAATTTTTTGCGGGTTCTGTTGGAGGGTGCTTCGAGCGCAGTGTCTGGTTGGTGGAGTTCCCAATATCTGCACAAAGTGGGATTCTGACATTTCCGTGGCATTATTTTATTAATGCTGGCTTTCTTTTTAGATAACCAGGGTTTATCTTACAGAGCGTAGTTGGGTGGCCAATCTTGTTTCGGTGTCAGCTGTTTAGCCAAACGGGGCTCCATATTTAGCAGTTGAGTATACCAGCAGGATATAGACGAGGTGCGTAGGCATGTTTCGAAAACACTTCATAGTCTTTATTTTTTGAGCTTTGTTTTGGTGTGCCGTATATGTAAGCTTCCGGTCTAAGGCGATACCGAGGTATTTTGGGGTGAAGTTGTGTCTAAAGTGTACATGTGCACCACCAAGTATCACTCGCAGGTCTTTTCCAGCTTTCCAAACGACTTCTCTTTGAAGGCAAGCGACATGTCAACGGCGTAGTTGAATTTTCGAGGAGACGTAGCTGGGAGGGTCGCAGGTGTAACTACACGATAAAAAGTGTAGAGGTGAGCGGTAATGGTTGAGAAAGACATTGAATATCCTGTCACTGAGCATCGAACATATTAGGCTGAAGATTTTAGTGCACGAGATGACTGAGAAGCTTATACAGGAGGACCTTTTTCCACACGGTGACGTAGGCTACTGTAAGATACACGAAGCTTACACTATTTATTATTTTTCGTCGAAACCCGTTTTCAATGATGTTTCTTTTTTATTGGACTTAGACTGCAACTTCTCGATTTCCTACCTGCTTATCCGGAATAGCTTTAGCTTTTTCGATGTCGCTGCCCATTCGGCTAAGGATAAAACGTTCAGTGATCTTTAATCACTGGAATGTTTCAGTTTAATTATCGCTGAAACATTAGGTTAAGGATTAATCACTCAGAGTTTAAGGCCAAATGACAGAAAGTCAAAAGGACGGTATAGCTTTGCAGAGCATCTGCGAATTTACTTGACTTGAAGAGCGCAATGATTTTCGATTTCTCCGGCGGCGGCGGTTGACAGCATTCTGAAATAGGCCGTCAGGTTATGTTCTTACTTTTGGACCACTCTGTGCTTTAAGAATTTCTGGTATATTCCATCTTATTTATAGGCTCGTCCGCTGATCTGCTTATAAAGCATAAGGCGGGTTTGTAGTCTCTGGCCCATCTAGCAGACAAAGTACCTTGTCTTTTGCATTAAAAATCTAACACTAAGTGAAATTCATATGAGCCCGCCTATTCCATTAATTTTTATCCGTTTTTATACGTTAAAGACTCCAACGTAGGCGCATTGATGCCAGTCGAGTTGTAGCCATTTCTTGTAGCCATTTCGAGTTGTTCCAGGCTCCAAAGCCAAGTCAATTGAAGGAGTCTAGCAAAAGACTCTTATGCAATTAAAAAACCGATAACAAATTCCCTTTTTTCAATTTATGTTGTTTAGGTCAGATATTCGCTACAGAGATTCGCTACATAAAATTGCTTTTGTAGGTATATGGTTCATCTCATGGACTCAGCCTTATCTCAAAATCTATAATTTGCGTTTTTCAATGCATTCCTAAGTTGATGACAGTGCTCTCAGTTTGATATGTTCGTTCGTTACGTTATCATTCGAGTTAACTCCGCCACCAATCTTTAACCCATAGCAGTCAAGAAACTAAATAATCGAGTTTCTGAGCTTAAGGGTGGATAACAGACAAGGTGCAAAAAATAGTTAGCTGCAATTCATACTCGTAAACATAATTTTTATATGCGTGTCAAACATTTGTTGTATATACCATGGCATATACTATATACTTTCGATGTAATTATACCAGATGTCATCATGTGCAGTGTTTTTTTCCAGCAACGAAGGTCCGAAAGAACTGAATAAAGGAAGTGATTAACCGCCTATCTGTTGTTACCACAACCTTAACACCCCTATATTTTACGGCAATTTCCTGTTGCTATAATAAGTCACGCATAATAACTAATTTAGTTCGCCAATTCTAATGATGCGGACAACGATATAATTTAAGCAAAGCAGTTAGGACCTTAGCTGAGCTATAAGTATGAAGACATTAATACAACGTCAGTCAGTACAAGACAAGCATTTCCTTCGTAAAATGGCAAATAAAAACGCAGATCGCTTCATGAGGCGAGTTAAGATCTATTTTCAAGTGATCGGTTTTGAATTTGAGAGAACGAAACCTTGGCTCAAATACGTCCTTATCGGAGGACTCATCAATATGGGCACAGGAATTTTGGGTCAATTTCTGTTTGTAGGACTGTCTAATGCAGACCTTCAAGTAAAAACTGCTGGCATAACATACCTTAACTATTTTCTAGTGTCGGTAGGAAAAATAATCGCATTGATTTACCATCAGAAGACCATTCATGCAACACTCAATGAGTTCCGAGAAATGTATCCTTCAATAAAAGAAGAAAAGACCTTTAGTCTGCAAAAATATTTGAAAACATCAGTTTTGATTGGGACCATTTTGGAGATATTTTTCCTAAGCATCTCATTCTTTTACAACTTTTATCCGCTCGGTGTATCTGTCAGAGATCTCAATCGGGATGGTGTCTTTACGTATAATATGCCATTGATGGAATGGTTTCCTTTTGAGATATATGGCAGTTGGAGTTTGTACGCCTTGACCTCATTCCATCAAATCATTGCGACCTACAATGTTGGGATAATAATATTGGGACTGGATATATGCCTCTTCAGTTCACTCCTTCAGTTGTGTATGCATTTTGATCTGATTAATCAGAAAATTATTCAAATTGAACCTGATAAATCTGAAGATGCGGAGAAGAGACTGAAGGAACTAATCGCTCGTCATCAGAAAGTATTGAGGTATGAAATCAATTTTTTTTTGTTTTTCTAAAAGCCGAAATATAATTATGAAGAAGATAATGTAGTTTAAAAAAGTCTTGAATCGTAAAAGTAAATATTAAAGCTATTTCGAATATTGCTATAACATTCTTTCATTATCCATATCAGTGATGGCTTTTGTGAAAGGTGGTGAAAGGTTATGGTGTCTCGGGGGCACTAGTCCGACAAAATAATTACTGCACTTTGGTTCTCACGATTGCATGCTTAAAAAATATATATATATCTTTAACCCTTAAATGAAGTTATTAGCAAATAACTGGTTTTAGCTTCAAAAATAAATTGGGCACTGAAGGTCTGAGGCGTTTCAAAAAAATCATTTTTTTTTTATATTTTTCTAATATTCAGTTCGTTTTTAAGTACATCAAAAAATTATTTCAAACTTTAGTAAAAGGACTGCTGACAAGGAATACCAAATTTGATTACTAAATTTTTTGTCGCAATTTTTTTTTCAAAATTTTCATCCTGCTCATATTTTCTAAATTTTGAAGACTTCAGATCTAATTTTTTTAATACAGTAAAATTTGAGTTTAAGAATAAAAAAACGCAAAGTTCACAAGAAAAAAGTGAGAATTGTTGAAGAGATAAAAAGTTTCGTGGTTGCATCTTTGATGTTACAGGGGGCATTTAAGTGTTAAGTTAACCGAACGTATCTTTGCTTATAAAGGGAGCGGCAAGGAACGCTGCCAGGTGAACATCATCAGGCGCTTTTATATTATACAAATATGACGCCAACATTTAGTTAACATTTTTTTTGATTTATGAGTTTATTTGACTGTAGATACTTAGTTTAAAAATACCATTTCTCACAGCCAGGTGCGGATCCAGGAATTATTTCAGGGGACAATCTTGATAAAGTGTTGCAAACAATCTCAAATATTTTAGTTTCCCAATCTCCATTTGGTTTTTAGTTTCCCAATCTCCATTTGTCCATCTCCATTTGGTTTTACCCCATTTTGCCAAATTCCATTTCGCAAAGGCCGTCTTCGTCAAATAGAATGAAAAACGATGTGTTTTAAGCCAAAGTGAAATGAGGTTGCAGTCTTTTTGAGCTTTTTCATACGACCCAGGGTACCTATATTAATTTGAATGCATTGTTTTAAAACAGTGAAATAATCAGTGTAGACCCCCAAGACCTTTTAGAGATAAGTTCAAGACCGTCAGGTTAAATGATTTTGGCATGTCCGTCCGCCTGTGTGTGTGAAAGTTTAAGGTCTTCAAAATTAAGCTGGAGAGCTTAAAATTAAGCTTATGTTGTACAGACAAAGTGCAAAAATTAGTTAAATCCGCCGACGGCCACGCCTACTATTGGCTTCAATGTAAGACAACCTCTAATTCACAATTTATTTCAAAAGACCTTTCGACCAAGTTAAATAACTCATAGGAACTCAAATGCGTCTAAAAGCCTTTAACACGACACACACACGTTAGTGTGTGTGCTTACTACGCCGGAGGTCTGGGTTCGAATCCTGCCATCGCCACCTGAAAAAAAGACTTGCTCTTTTTCACGGCCCCCACCCCCGCGAGGGTCTGACAAGCCCCCCGAGAGTATCATTAGTCTTGAAAAACTTCTCAAAGTGCCGTTCGGATTAGGCAAAAAAATGTTAGGTCCCCTTGTATGTAAAGAAATTAACACACCAGCATACATTGTTGAGAAGTTGGCCCTGGTTCACCTGGAGCTGTTGCACCACTCTATTTTTTTTATAAATATTGAAGATATTGGAATTCTCTAGGTTTGCTTTATACAATGTTTTGAGCACCGCTCACTTTAAGGAGCGTTTTAAGAAAACTGTTCTTTTTTGGCTAAATCTTCCTTTTTTTACGCATATATTTGTTGTTAACTTCAACAAAGTGAGATTCTATAGAAATAGAGGTTCTCGAAGGTTCTAACGAAATAAGTCTAAAAGACTTTCTTCTAAATCAAAGCCCATTTTTAAAAGCGTGGCCCATACACATGTTTGAATTTCAATGAATAAATTCTGGCCAAAAAACTTCAGGATATGGTGTTGCTGGGTAAATAGGGTCGGGTATTTAGAAGTTCGTTAGGGACGAGCTCTTGCACTAACTTACTTGTTTCCAATAACTTAGAAGCCAATTGAGTCCGACAATTTTTCGAAACATATTAAGAATCGGGACGCTCAAATACATTTGGCAAGACGGATTATAATCAAACTTAGCTGATTATTGGCTGCTTATCATTTGGCAAAGCAGGGTTTTGCGAAATAGAATAAGGCAAAACGCGAGTCAGAGCAAGAATGCTCCGGTTGTCTGTCGCAAGAAATTTAATTTAAACTTAAAATAAAAGTACTCACACCTTAAGGAGAGAACGAAAGGTTAATTACTAGCTAGGTACATGGCTAAAATTTGATACTTTAAGCTCTTGATTTTAGCTCTTTAATATTAAATTTCAATCTCTTCTTGTGGCCGGTTTTTGAAAATCTTGTGATGAATTTTTCAATGACGATAGAGATTTTGCGGTGGATGTGCATTACGACATAACAACATATGCCATTTCCAGTCGTGGCTGACCATGACATATTCACCATGAAAACCTAAACTATACGCTCACAAAATATAACTATTGTATATGCAGGCAATGAGATGCATTCATGATTTTTTGAAGGTTTCTTAGTTAAGAACACCTTTTAAATGCCCCTACTGGGCACAAGCGTCTGCCCTTAGAAGAGCGATTAAGTCACGTGAGCGGTTAAAGCCGGCAGAAAGTAGAGGTTAAACAATGGGCCACTCAAACAACGCTGTATACAACACTGTTGCTTGCGTGTTTATTTAAAAGTTTATTTATTAAAACGTACATTATAAACGAATTTTCTTTGATTGTTTTTGTTTCAATAGCAACATGTAATATTTTTATGTAATATTTCGTTGCTCAGGGGGGGCAATTGCACCCATTACCCCCCCCCCCCCCCCCTATAGATCCCCCCTAGTACAAGGGCATACTGTAACAAAGCTCAGAGCTATTATCTTCTTTTTTCCCGTCCAACATTTTGACTACCGAAGATGGTGTTAAGATAATCCAAATAACTTTTTATACCCGACCGAGGGTATATTAATTTAAATGCATAGTTTGTAACACAGTGACATAATCACCGTAGACCCCTAAGACCTCTTAGAGATATGATCGAGACCGACAGGTAAGTCGATTAAGCCATGTCCGTCCGTCCGTCTGTCCGTCTGTCCGTCTGTCCGTCTGTCCGTCTGTCCGTCTGTCCGTCTGTCCGTCTGTCCGTCTGTCCGTCTGTCCGTCTGTCCGTCTGTCCGTCTGTCCGTCTGTCCGTCTGTCCGTCTGTCCGTCTGTCCGTCTGTCCGTCTGTCCGTCTGTCCGTCTGTCCGTCTGTCCGTCTGTCCGTCTGTCCGTCTGTCCTTCTCTCCGTCTGTCCGTATGTATGCATTTTTGAGGTCTTTAAAATTGAGCTAGGAAGCTGAAACTTGCAGCGTTGCTTGGCTCTTATTTTGTACAGACAAAGTATGAAAATTGAGAAAATCCGCCCACAGCCACGCCCACAATTGGCGTGAATGTCAGACAACCTCAAATTTACATTTTACTTCAAAATACCTTTTGGTCAAAATAGACAAAACATATGAACTCAGTTTAGAGCAATATTAACCAGAAGCCTTTAATAAGGCAAAAATTGGACCGCCCACTCCATGCCCACTCCATACCCACTTTTAACATCTGAAATCTTTGAAAACCTGATTTCTCGGGAAATTCATTCTGAATTGAAAAAAAATTGTATGACAAATATTAAAGATATTACCATTTGCTAAGTTTGTTGCATACAAAACATTGAGCTCCGCCCAATTTTAGGGGGCATTTTTGGGAAAAAACTGTTTTTTTAAGCATAAATATTCGCTTTTAACCCATTTTCTCATGTTTCCAACGAAATTAAAGTTAGTTGATTTAAATTTTCAGCCTACGCCCTTATTTAGGGGCGTGGCCAACACAAATAATTGACATTCAGTATATGAAACAGGCCAAAAATTTTTAAATTTGGTGTTGATGGGTAAAGAGGGTCCGGTATTTAGAAGTTCGTTACAGACGAACTCTTGCACTCACTAACTTGTTTTTTTTTTTAATTTTGAAAACCTGTTCCGAGATCGTTTCAAACAGTTGATTTTAACAAAAGTTTCTTTCAATAGGGACTTTCAAACATTGACAGTTGATAGCGGCCACATTGTTGAAGCTAAATCTGTCATATTGGCGGATACAACGTTCAAGAACACGTGCAAACGCTCGACTTCATCTTTTTTTGAGAGTGACGAGGTTGGCCTGGTCCGTTGCTGACGAGTACTATTAGGCCGATGATTGCAAAATTATTCTTACCTGAATTGGGTAATATGGACACCAACGGCATGAAATTTCAGTAGCACGGCGATATATGTCACACAGCTCACGATTACGTTTAAAACTTTTTTTTTTAACTAAAGGGTCTTCCAATAGGGTCTTTCGAAAGTCGGAAGTAGATAGCGGTCACATTATTAAAGCTCCATTCGTCAAATTTATTGTCATCTGCTCAGTGTGTGTTTTGCCAAACCACCTCGGATTAAATAACACGTACCTTTAACCCTTTAACGGCGAATGCTCTATGCCAATGCTTAACAATTTCTTTTAAACTCAATTGCATGAATTGAATACCATCGGGGACGTGCGGCTATAACAGGATGGTGCTGCATGTCACACAGCTCAAGACACATTGGAAACTCTGGAAGCAAGTCGAGTGCATAGCGATCTCATAGAAAAGTGGCTCAAAGCACTGGTCAGTAAAACCGTGAGATTTGACCCTGTTAGGCTTCTTATAACTTTACCTCGTGGGTGGGTTACAATTCGTTTAGGCGAATCGCTGGATACCCATCCGAATCGACCCCTCTGCGTTAAGCTTCGAACAGCGCTATAAATCTTCATTGCTTAATAATTATTTATATCAACGCGTAAAGTGTGTTTATCAGTTGAGTGTCTCTTTCAATAAAAAAGGGGCGTGGCATCAGCCACTTTTCGATAATATTGTGGTTTTGGTTCAAATCTTTTATCAGATGTTGTTTACATGAGTTGATTGCATTTCTACAAAAAAAAAATTGACTTTTACTTGAAAACGCCTCCAAAAGTGGGCGTGGTGAAAAATTTTTCATATAAGCTGACGTATACATATACATCTGAACATTTTATACATTGAATCAAACAAACTAAAATTTGTCACACAATTCATTTGAGAAAATGTTTCAGACTCACCCAAACTTAAATGTAAAAAACACTTAGTTCTACATGTTGTTTACATTAAGTTTTGGGCCACGGTCAAATTTGGAGGCAGAATCAAAGGAAAGCCTTGAATTTTCAAGATTCAATCGACTGAGTATGCTGGCGGCAGAAAAACGCCAGGCCCATTCGCCGTACGCCCTTAATATTGAATCAAATGCAGAAGGCGACTAAAGCTTTTATGACTTTTGACCAACACAAAATTTACCTTTGGAAATATTTTTTTTTCCACAGACTTGCCGAGAATGTAAATCATATATTTACACCTTCAGTACTCTTTAGTCTACTGTCGTCCTCTTTCATCATCTGCTTTACGGGTTACCAACTGCTTGGGGATATATCTCTGATGATAGTGTTCCGAGCTATTATCCTTCTTGGCTATGAGATGAAACAAGTTGTTATTACTTGTGTCCTAGGTGACCGTCTGATGGAAATCGTAAGTTTTAAGTAGCCTCAACTCCCAACACAAATTACCAAATTTCAAAAATAATACTTTTTTGTAGAGTCTAAAAGTTTCGGATGTTATCTATGAGCACAAATGGTACAATGGAACACCAAAGTATAAACGTTTAGTACTTGTGGTATTGGCTCGATCACAGAAGAGTGCTGCTCTTAATATCGCTGGTATTTCAAGTGTTACACTACAAACTCTACGATCTGTACGAAATGCTTACGCATAATAATTGTTTTTCAATAACATTCAACTTATTTTCTTGTTACTTGCAGGTTATGAGTATTTCATATCAAATTTTTACCGTCCTGAAAACGTCTTAAATTTTCGTAGAAAAAAGCGGTATTGAAGGGCTTGAAAGAAAGCTTCAGCATCTAGCACACAGTTTATCTTTTACTCCGCACCTTATTTAAATGGCACTATGACACTTTTTTTTAATGTAGTGCGTTGAACAAAAAAGTTGTTAAATAAAAAGAATACTTCAAATTTTCAATCTTTTCAAATTGACATGGTTTGGATAGGTGCATGCTCTGAAATGGGATAATGCTAAAAATAAAAAACTCCAGCTACTTTGTTAAAAAAAAAATTTATCCAAAAGGCCAATTTTATACTTAGATTATGAGTAAATACAAAAAGGACAAAAACTTAGTTTTTATGGTTCAATAGACCAATTCAGGATTTTTCAAAAACTCATAAGTTTCATAGGAACTATTTTTCACATATCGAAATACACCCAATTTATTGGCCAACAATGTAAATACCGCTATATGTAGGCCGTAATACAAAACCAACACAAGGTAGTGCAAGATGACCAGCCTTTGATATTTCTTTTTTGCTTTGGGTAGGTCGTCCAGGGATTCCTGTCCAATGTAAACCTTCAAGCCATTCAGGTAGTCGTAAGTGAATGTTGACCAACTGTAACGTCTCACATCGCTGGGAAAGAATTCTCGATCTTCTGGAGACATTCTCTTAAGAAGTTGTTTCATATTTTTTGTGTCGAAACGCCAGTTTCTTTGCATAAAATATGACAGTGCTACCATAAATCGATGGACCTTTCTATAAACCGGAAGCACTCTAGACAAAAAATAAAGCGTTCAAGATATTTATACTTCTAGAAAGTGGCTTTAAATATTACCTTAAGCTCTTTCCACGAATTTTAAGAGCCAAATCAGTAAACATTGCTGGAATTACATGGTAGAATATAGTCAAGTAAGTAAACCAAAATGGATTTGTAACAGTGTTGCAGGATTCCTTCCAGAGTACCCTCTTGGCTGGGTATTTAGCAAAGCTTTTGGACATGCCTTTTGCAATTTCACCTATAAATGCCAAAAGATCTTAGTTTTAAGTCATAGCATACCGTTATAGTCAAACTAACCCCAAGTCACTGGGCGATCGGTCGAGGTGCACACATGATAGATCTCTGGATCTTTTGGCAGCAGCTCCCCAGGCTTGTCATTCTTAACTGAATCTTCATGTGTCACCCATACGGCAGCTAGTGTTGAGTTTATGACGAAATCTGCGCACACAATATCGCCAACATTATCTGGACTCAAGGGCAGCATTCTAAGGACACCGATGCCACAGGCCACAAGAATTCCATTTAGCCCGTAGATATTATTACACCACGCTGGCACTGGATCCTCATGTGTGGATATGACTATCGACGGACGAATTATGCATATTGGAAACCTGCTGCTATAACGTCGAACCAGTTCCTCAGTAACACATTTGGTGTATGTGTAGGTGTTGGGCCAGGGCCTGATTATTCGCTCTGTTATAATTTCCAGTTCATCACGTGGATTCGCACTAAACTGCTCTCCAAGTTTAATCATAACCTCAGGATCCACGGGAGCGTTGTAGAACTTCTCTTCGACATATGTTCTTACGCAATTACTGTACGCAGTGGATATAAATGTGAAGGCCTGCAGCAAAAAAGTCCTCAAATACATTATTTGTAAAATAACTTTGAACTCAAATTTACCTGAATCTTTTTCATGCGAGACGTCAGCTCTAGCATTTCACGAGTTCCGCGCAAGTTGACTAGCAACAGGGTCATTAGTTTCTCATCAAATCGCACATCAGCAGCAGCATGTAAAACTATTTCCACGTTCTCAATGAGATCCTTTTCATCGGATTGTGAAATACCAACTTTAAGTTTACCAATATCACCTTCGACGATTGAGACGCGCTTAAGGTAGTCCGGGTCCTGTTTGCACAGCTTTACAAAGTGCTACACAAAAAAGTTATTTATTAAGAAGTTGAGTAAGTTAAAGTAAGAGTTGAGTAAGTTGAGTAAATTAAGTAAGTTAAAAGCTTACTGTGCCAGTAAAGGTAGCCTTAAGGCGTTCTTCGGCAGTTTTTCCTCTCTTAGCCCGCGCCAGCAGGTAGATGTGCTTGACATCGCATCTGGAAAAGGTAAATGTATTTTTTTGTTAATATGTAGCTTCACTAAATTAGACTGAAGCTTTTGGTAAATGTCAAGTGTAACGTGGTCAACAAACCACAAGTTAGCATGACTGCATGAGCGGAACGAACCAATATGCAGAGCACCGCTGCCTAAGGCAACATTTTTAAACAGAGTTCTTATTTTTGAACAATTGACCCTTCAGTGTTTATAATACTTGCATAAGCCGCTCCGCTTTACGCAAACATTTTACGTACAGACTAATTTAACTGAGCAACAAAGCAATATTCAAATTCGGTGAAAAAAGACCGTCAAGTAAGAAGACACATACAGAGGGGTCCGTCGGATTTTGTTGAAGGTTTAGCTTACCTTGACCATGTATTTTGAGGAAAATTCTACCTGTTTTTTAAAATAATTTCTGGATATTATTAACATACAGTTGTATACTTTTTTTCGTACTATGCAATGTACTGTTCTTATATTGAGTGATTTTTGAGTTTCATTACTCTATAAATAGGACGGCATAAGGCTTTTCTTTCAATTTTTTTTAAAAAAAATATATTTTTAAAAAAAAAATTTTATAAGTTTATTTTATTTCTGTCAAAACTTTATGTGTTGGCTTAACTTTTATTCGGTTGTTCGTTGTTCTTGTGCCAAATGTTAAATAAGTGAATTGGCCTAGAAGTGACGATATATTTGCTAGTAGCATCCTTTTGGTCAGTCAACTTAAGTGTTTTCAAGCACATTTCGGAAACAGTTTATTATTTCAAAACTCTTGCTTTTTCTAGAAAATTCTAAAGATGGACTACACGCTCGCGCGTTATTTATTTCAAATTTTTAACTAGTCCCGTTTCGGAGATAGAGGAAGCCACATATCTTCGAGTTCTTGGCCTTTTTTAACCATTTTTTAAATTTCATATCCATAAAACAGTGATTTCGCAAATTTTTTAATAAGGCACTTTTAGACCTTTTTTCCGTATTCTTAAATTATGCGGATATGGATTGCTGACAAAATGGTTAAACCTGCTGTTATACCCTATTCCACAGAAATGGAGTATATGAAGTTAAGTAAAGGCGTCAATGCAGCAAATAGAAAAAATAAAAATACACCCCAAGGCCTTAAGGGCATATGACCGAATTCAAGCATGTTGTACAACTTCAGTTTTTTCTTAAGGCGTATTCTTTTCAACGCCGAATCGTGAAACTGGTGTGGTATACTGGAAAAAAAAATTTCTTTTCTCGTACATCTGAACGGAATCGTGCTTATGTAAATGTTCTTTTGGACTCCGAATCAGTTCGGTGTCGACACCGAACTCGGATTATCGCCACCGTCGTATTTGACGGTGGAGGCTGGGTGTAGATTTGGTTGTGTATGTGAAGTGACGTTTCCACTCAATTTTCATATGTGATTTCTTACAACGCGACTTTTATTGTATTAAATCGACAAAAACTTACTAAATATCACACAGTCAAGCTTACAAAATTCATTTTATGTTAAAAGTACAAAAAACCGACGTCAACAAAATCACACTAGGAAATGCAAAAAAACAAAATATAAACAAAATTAAGTCAAAGCAATTTGACATTTAACGTGATGACTGCACCGTTTCAGTACATAATTGTCGTTCTGTTCACAATAAAACCGAGTGTACACCATGCTGGAATTGCCGCAAACACCGACAATTATCTCACAGCTCAGTGTGGCAGTTCGGTGTTGAATAAAATATGCCATTAGTGTTTTTTCCCTTTGTCCGGTGCCACTTCAATATTTATTTTTAATCGTCTTCCGATAATCGCAGTTTGATGGCCGGTGGAGGCATAGTGTCTATTATATGAGTGACTTAAAGCTCTTTTAGGGCTTTAAGTGGCTCAAGTTTATTATCTTTAGCAAATAAAGTTCCAAATAAAGTTTAGCAACCAAAGATAAAATGTACAAATAAGGTTTGCAATTTAGGTGTTTGGTTTGTCTAGGTTTGGGCTAACATACATATAAAGTCGTTGTCACAAGGAACAGGAACAGAAACAGAAACAGGAACAGGAACAGAAACAGGAACACGAACAGGAACAGGAACAGGAACAGGAACAGGAACAGGAACAGGAACAGGAACAGGAACAGGAACAGGAACAGGAACAGGAACAGGAACAGGAACAGGAACAGGAACAGGAACAGGAACAGGAACAGGAACAGGAACAGGAACAGGAACAGGAACAGGAACAGGAACAGGAACAGGAACAGAAACAGAAACAGAAACAGAAACAGAAACAGAAACAGAAACAGAAACAGAATTTCATACATTAGCAACGCAAAAAGCATTCAGCGAATTTATTTTACTTGCTTATGTATGGGATTCTGTTTCAGTTCCTGTTTTACGTTGCTTGTGACAACGCGGCTTAAGTTCATTTACACAGAATTTCAGGTGTTATGTTTTCATGTTCACGGAACATAAATGATACATAGGAAATTTTCAGCAAGTTACTTCCCGGCTTTTAAAAAAAGTGATTGAAATCTTGGAAATATTTCAATGTATTTTCGTAGCCGGAAAATCAGGAGGAAATGCTAGATAATCGTCCGAAATCGGGGCATTGGGAAAAGCTCTAAAAATAGGAACAAATACGATATACCGGTGCATCTGGCAACACTGCTTTTGAAACTGTTTTCTTGGACTCGTTTGACAGTTCCTCTTCTGGATAGAAAAAAAACTTGCTTCTGGTTTTGAATCCAGAATCAAAACCCGAAGCACTCACACAATCATACAACGCATGTGTCAAGTTGGATAAAAGTCATTTGTCCCTTGTAGAATAACCAGCTCTTTACAAATACAACGCAAAACAATGACAAACTTCAAAATCAAGAAAAACGTGCTTGGCTGTTCGGGAGACAAACGCCCTGATCTGGGATCGCCAACCGAAAACGCCATTACTATACTCCATTTGTGCTGTCTTCCATTTTGTTGTCTTTATAGTTCCAAAGACCCAAAGATTGCGTTTTGGGCGCATCTCGTAAGTCTCGAACAATTAAGCTAATGTACTTTGTTACTTAAATGTCATCGAAAGTGCTAACCTAAAACCAATTGTATAAAATAAAAAAAAAAAAAGTTTGACTGCAACTTCGCTAGAGTTTGACATAGTTGCTTTTTTATGGAACTTTCGAGTAAACAAATTTTAATTTAGACAAGGGGCCTCTCAGACTCAGAGTTAAGCGAGTAAGTTTTCCATGTAGAAAGAAAAAGGCTGATGCCCTTGTAATTCTCTTGCGCTTGCTCAAATATGCAGACAACATTGCGCTTCACTAATCTGTAAAAATTAGGTAAAATAAAGTGATGTCATAAGAAGGACAGCAGGTCATAATTCTGCGAGAAAATACGGTAAAAGCGAAAATTATCTCAGAAAAAAAAGATTTTTCCTAAAAACGCCCCTTAAAAGTGGGCGGAGCCCAAGACTTTGTACGGAGCAAGCTTAGCAAATATCAATATCTTTAATATTTGACGTATAATTTTTTTTTTCGATTTAAAGTCAACTTTCCGAAAAATCGGGTTTTTAAAGATCTAACATGTTAAAAGTGGGCATGTGGGTTGATATTGCGGGCGGTCCAAGTTTTACCTTGTTAAGGGTCTTAGGTCAATATCCATCGGTACCAAAATTAAAGTTCCTGTGCCTTGTCTAACTTGACCAAAAAATGTGAAATAGAGGTTGTCTCACATTGAAGCCAGTATAGTGGGCGTGGCTGTTGATGGATTGAGACAATTTTCACACTTTTTCTGTTCAACAAAAGAACCAAGCCTTATACCAAGTTTCAGCTCTCTACCTTGATTTGGAAGACATTAAACCTTTGCTCATACTTGCGGACGGACGGACGGACATGGCTTAATCGATTCACCTTCCGGTCTCGATCATATCTCTAAAAGGTCTTAAGGGTCAATAACCGACAATAACCGTCAACAACCGAAATCTTTGGTCAACGTTGAAAATGTCGGCGTTCGAAATTATTGACTCTCCCAACGGTCATCTTTCATTGAAAAAAATTGCAAATAAATTCGAAATTCGAGCTATTCTCCAGATTCTGTTCCAGTTTCCATCAATTTAAATTTTTCATAGAAACATTTAAAGCAAATGTCATATCACATAGGGACACCAGGGAAATAAGTTTGAACTCTTCTGCAGAGTTTTACCCGGGGTTAACACACTAATTGCGGCTAATTGAATTCAGATTAATCGAAAAGGACTAAAAAACTCAAGTTTTATGCTCAGTTTAACTCCGAAATTCGGATGATCATACACTGAAAAACTGTTTTTCTTTAATCTTTAACATTTCTGCACTTTTTTGTGAAGATAAGAAAATTATTTCACCGGCGCAATCGGGTGGAAAAGATATTTTTTTTAACACACTTCATAATTTGAAAACGCACTTTATAATACAGCCTTCTACCCCCTAATGGAAAAAATGTATGACAACACATTCTTGAAAGTACTTTCTTTTTAAAAATTAGTTCTCTAACGTTAAACGATGTTTAAAATCCTTCAACTGCTTGACGTAATGCGGAATGGCATTACCTTAATAATTTCTCAACGTATAATTGTCCAAGAAATCCCAGTCCTCCAGTCAGAAATATTGTTTTTCCTTTGTAAAACGATCTCATCGGAGACAGTTCATTCTCACTTTCAAGCACAAGATTTGTATCATTTAAAAGATTCGAAGGAGTGGAGGACCCCATTTTTTTTTTTTATAAACAAAAATTAATTTTCAGCCAATATTTGACGAAACAATATACTTCCAGATAAATTATATTCGGAGACCGAAACCAACGACGACGTCAACCAGCTTGTACCGGATTACAAACTGTCGACTTTTTCAAAGTAACAAACAGGGCGAACTGAAATTTTTTACTCGACTCATCAGCCCAGGGGAAAAGTCAATATATTCTCGATGAAGAGTTTAATTAGTTTTCTCTGTTCGCACTGGGCCTTACACTTGAAATGGAATTAAATTGACTGAAATAACAAAAAGTTGCATATTTAAATTAGAATAGTAACCGAAACCGTGCGCCGGGTAGGCCCATTTTAATTCGGGTTGTTGGCTTTATTTTAAAGAAAAATTAAATCTGTATAAAATTAGATCTAGAGAAAATATAATGCCGAGGGGTGATTTAGGTAACGCATAATTGTTACGCACCTAAAGCACGACTACATTTCTCTCTGACCTTTAAGACAGAATTACAAAAGTATCAATATTATTAAGTACCTTACTGACTTTTGAAGTTTTTGGATAAGTATTGAAAGGTTGAAAAAGGTTGAAACATAACCTATTTCGATTTGCAGGAATTAAGTTTGTATAAAAGAGATATGCATTTCCGGTTTAATTTTTTTCGGTTTCTCTCGTGTGGGGCATAATATTAGGACTTTGACGTCAAGAAAAAGCTAAATCGGATTTTTAGAAAGTAAATGTAAATATAAGGATATGGTCTTATAAAGTAAAAAAAATCACACAAAGTTTTCTGGGTGAAAAACATTTGCTTCGCAGCTCAATTTGAATAAAGGCATTTAATTTCGGTGGAATATAAGGAAAGTTGACAAAACCCGCCCATCCATTAGCTCCACCCCCAAGTATCTGTACTTTCGATATGTTGTTTCAGACACCTTGCTCTATAAATGTGTCAAAAATCGCTTCTATACTTGAATTAAGAGTAGATAATGGACATTTTCGAAAAGAAGACCACCTTAGAACTTTGTTCATGCTGCAGGAAGGTAACTCTTCTATGGCCGACATTTTTTTCTGCAAACCAACGAAAGATTCATACCTTTGCCGCCTTTCATATTTTATTTATTTTATTCTTGTTGTTTGTTTATTATCATTTTTTTATACTTCAAATAAGTAATTTATAAAAAAAAAATATAACAAAAATGTTCTGTGAACCATTAAACTATCCGCGATGCGAGTGTAGGATCCACAAATTCTATTGTATTGGGACTATTACAACCCTCCTGTTAGACTGCTGGCAGCGGGAATATGACAAGAGACCTTATAAGCATTTTAAAATAAGCCGATCATTTTTCGAAGAACGAACCAAACGCCGATTTAATATATGCGACTGGAAAGTCCTAATTGAATTCCTGGGAATGCGTCAATTGACAAGTATAGAAATATCCTACCTGCCGCTTCCGAGGGATCAACTTTTGATTCAAAGTCTTGTGAAGGCTCTACTGACAGCGGAAATTGTTGAACTTAAAAGTGTATCACTCTCAATGCAGTTCCTCGAAGAATTTCGTAATCATATAACTGAGAGTAAAGTAAGGACTCTAAATTTAAGTGAAAACTCTCTAAGCCCTGACCACTTGACTATACTCCGTTGCATTCTTATCAAATCATACACTTTGACTTATATGAATGTGGCAAGATGCTCTATAAGTGACAACACGTTTCCGATCCTGGCCGACGGCGTTCACAAATCAAAGAGTATCCAAGGCCTTGACATTAGTCGTCCATGTACCATGTCTTTTGTGAGCGTAATCGAAAGCCTGAAACTTGTGACCACCATTGCGCAGCTAGTGTGGCAGAACAAACTGACTGAGCTCCATTTGGGTCAATGCAATCTGAATGCACACGACATGGAACCATTGTCAGAGTATTTGGTTTCCAATAACTCGAAACTGATTCACTTGGATCTGCAAGCAAACAATATAGTATCGTGTGGAACGGAGTACTTGTTTGAAGCACTTGCCAAAAGCAAGACTTTGAAAATTCTAAATTTAGGCTCAAACAATCTAGGCTCAAAAGGTGGGATGGTGATTTCGAGGTACCTTCCTTTTACCAACCTGAGGTCACTGGATATTTCCCACAATCAAATTGGAAGTGAGGCGATGTATGAACTTCTTAGTGCCGTAAAGAAGCCCTGTGAGTTGGTGATCCTAAAAATGTTTGGAAATGAGTTTAGGCCAGCGACCGCGGCTATACTTAAGCGATTGCTAAGGGCCAAGGTATTCGAGCAGGAAAATCTGGACGTTACCTACACCTGGGATAGCTCCCGAGATGAGCTGTGTGTGATTCCAGTTCTTCAGACGGGTCGGATTCATACCTAGGTAACGTGCTAAATCAACTTTTTTTACTCAAAATTAAAACGAAAATATTATGTGTTGTTATAAAAATAAAGACTTTTTAGAAGGAAAATTGTATTTATTAGTTTCTATGGCTGTTATCCTTGAAGCATACACAATCTCTCAAACATTATTGTTGATAGATTCTCAAACAGAAACAATAAGTTTCCATAGAGACTTGGCAAACAAGGCAGGCGCGAACGCAGGGGGGGTTTTGGGGGTTGAAACCCCTCCCGAAATATTTGGAATAAAAAAAAAAGAACTGGAAAAATGAAATTCGAAACTAAAATTCTCGGATAAACATTAACTATATTTAACATGTCCCCCAACACCCCTGGAACTACCTGATCAAAACATGGGGGCTGCTCAAGGGCAGTACCCAAAAATGTATTTCAATCATATTTTTTGAAAACCCCCCCCCCCGAAATTTTTTTCTGCGTTCGCCCCTGAAACAAGCCAAGCGAATTAAGGATGTTTCGTCAATAACATGTTAGTTACACTCCTCTTCAATTTTGTTTTTACAGCAAACATGTCAAAGGCAACAACAATTAAAGAAGCTCTAAAAAGATTCGAGGACCGAGTGCATATTAATTCAACCGAGGCCAAAGAAATTGATTTACAATTTCAATGGCCCCCAGTTGAGAAGATGGACGGATCTCTTGGGAGTTTAGTCAATTGCGAGTAAGTAAAAAAGTTCTGCATATGTCTGTTTCCTAGAAATAAATTTATTATTCCCTAAAAGAAGATTGAGTCTCTCGACAAATATGATTGAGAAAATCTATGGTTTGAATGGAATGCGCAATTTACGTGTGCTCTCACTGTCCAGAAACTACATTAAACAAATATCTGGTTTGGTAAGTTACCCTTAATTTAAGTTATATGGTCGCCTTGAAACTTTCCTTCGTTTCCAGGAAGCAGTCGCTGAAACCCTAGAGGAATTATGGCTAAGCTATAACCTCATAGAGAAACTCAAGGGATTAACTGCTCTGAAGAATCTTAAAATCTTATTTATAAGCAATAATCTTTTGAAGGACTGGAGTGAGTTTAATAGACTTCAAGAGTTGACCAGTTTGGAGGATTTGCTTTTGGTTGGGAATCCTTTGTGTGAGGGTTTCGATGAACCAACATGGAGAGCTGAATGTGTGAAAAGATTACCATTTTTAAAGAAATTAGATGGAGAACCCGTGGTCATAAATGAGGAACCTACTATTTAAACAATTTGAATCAACAAAAAAAAATTCTGGGAAAGAAGAATGTCCTTGTTGGTTGAACCAATTGCTGTTCAAAAATAAAATCCTTGTGGATTGCTGATTATGGTTAAATTGAGTGAACTAAGGTGTGGGTAGCCGCACGCAATTTTATGTAAACAAAGAAACTGTAAACACTACAACAGCCTTACGAAACACCCATCAGCTTTTCTTCTTCCAGTTTTTTTTTTAATGTTACGTATACGCCATGTGTACCCAGCCTGCTCCACTATAAGTTGCTTCGAGTATAGGTAGTAAAGTTCCAATAATAAATAACATTATATCCTACACAAAACACGCATTTTTAAGTCGAATAATTTTTAACGATTGAGGACCAATTAGTACCACGTCATTTGTCTATTTGGACCTGAATAAAGCCATATAGGTTCTTAGTAGCAATTAATTTTTTTTATTCACATGTTTAAACCTAAGGAATGGCTTTAAACGTGATGTAACTTTGTGAATTTTGTTATTTGGTTAGAAACACTAAGTAAATAGATATCCTTGTGAATTTTAGGTATAGTTTTCTTTAGGAAAGATCGATTAAAGTCGTTGTTAATGGTAATTCATCCAATTCCTTTTCAATCGCAATGCAGGTGTTCCACAGGGGTCCATATTATTTCCAACACTTTTTACACTACTTTCCACACTACTGCTTTTAATAATAAAATATTTATTAATCGTTGAGGTTGAATTTATAATGAGTCCCTGCTGACACCGCATTTGCCATTGTCGTCGGCGTCTACAGGGGAGTTGGAGCAGCCCAACCCAAGTACAATATGCTGTGAGGACGATTCCGCAGAGAAACCAAGCAAGGAGCTACCGTGAGGCCAGGAGATGCCATTGCACACCGAACAAATGCTGGACGAACATACCTTAGCCGAGAAGCAGAAACGCCAACCAGAAACGACACCGACGAAGAAGCAGACAAGGCGGAAACGCGCAAATTCTTTGATGAGTATGATGAAAAAGCCACATAGCCAGGGTCCAGCTACAGCAGCAACTCCGCTGGACATTAAAAAACTCAAAAAGGAGTAGGGGCCAACGAAGAACGGCATGTTTCTATTTCTATGGACTGGGACTTCTTACACCAGGCACCCAAAGTGCTTCAAGCATCCGATGAGGCAAAGATACTGGAGAAAAGGTCCATTGGTATTTAGACACAATAGATGAACTAAATAGCACCTAAATGCAATCTATCCCGAAACCAGTGGCACGAAAAAAAAAAATCAAAATTAAAAACAAAGTATATGTAAAATGCTTTTTTTTATTAATTCTGATCTACAAAAATAATAGATGGTCGATAGCCCATAATATAATTGGGCTATCGACCAACATAATCGATTGGGGTAGTGCAAACTTTGTCGAATTTAATGCGAAAAATACTCAAAATTCTGTGTTTTTCAAGGAAGAATTCATCGACCTTATCACCACTATTAATGAATCACAAAATCATTATCCTAAATGATAATATTGTGATGTGGCGCCAAGACGCTAAAAAGCGTGCAAGAGTTGCTGTTCTCCCATCGAAACACTGTGTTCGTGAACACATCCGCTCGGTTTACTAAAGAAACCCAACAGTCCTTTCAGTCAACTGACAGTGAATTGACATTCGAATATCGAACTTTCCCCCCCCATTGAGTTCAGTGGAAAAATTCCAATGGAAAATTACCAAGTAGGAAATTTCTGGAACATGGTGAATTTGTATAAATACAGGGATGACAGGCTCGGGCCACACAGTTGTATTTGAAGCGTTGAATTGTGAAAATCGAGAAAAAAAAAACAATCGAATGGAAATAAAGTGTTAAATTCTCAGTGGTGAAGTTGGCCCATACAAAATTAAGTTTAATATTGAAAAGTGAACAATTGGTTTGTTTGCTTTTCGGTTTATTTCTATGGTGCATGTTTTCAGAGATATTGTGCGTAAGCAGTGACGGTGACTCATATAGTTTTTATTGTAAAATTTTTCGGATATGTATTTAAATTAATTTTAGGGTAAAGTTTCATTCACGAAGTTATAAAAACAATGTTTATTGTAATTTGTAGAATTGTCTAGAAATAACACCCAGATTTCGGGGCTTAAAAGAGAATTATTGCTCCGACTCCAGGAAGGTATTACCGAGGAAGGTGAGACCCCGTCAGAATTTTAAAATAGAGCCCAAATAAGCGCACCTTTAGGCTAAGACAAAGAGAGGTGATTGGAAGATGCGTACTCATTTCGCCTATTTCGAGTCCTGCAAGTAAAGGGTCCGCCATCTAACTTTTTTTTTAGCGCATAGTAAATGGTAACACTAAGCTCCTGTCTGAACGAATACGGCTGTGTATACGCTTGAACAACGCTGGGATATATGCGTTTTCGCGTCGCTTAGTGGACCTGCGATCGACTTAGAGAAGAGGCCGCTTTTGCCAAAAAAATCATCTTTTCAGATGAAGCTCATTTTGATCAAACAAGCAAAATTGTCGCATTTGGGGCACAGAAAACCCGCACGCATACATTGAAAAGCCGATACACCCAAAACGAGTCATTGTTTGGTGCAGATTTTGGTCCAGAGGCATAATTGGGCCATTTTTCTTCGAAAATGAGCAAAGAGTGGCCGTTACAGCGATCGTTATCGGGCCATGTTGAACGAATTTTTGTTCACAAAAATTGAAGAGGAGGATATTGGCAATTCAGTTGGTTCAGCAGGTTTCAACAGGATGGCGCTAGGTGCCACACAGCCGAAGCTACTTTTGATGTTTTGCGCCCTTTTGAAGATCGCATTATCAGCCGCAGAGCTGATGTCGTTTGGCCACCTCGGAGCTGCGATTTGACACCTTTGGACTATTATTTGTGGGGTGCCGTAAAAGGTAAGTGTTACGCCGACAAGCCAGAGACAATTGACGCTTTAAAGGACAATATTCGAAAAAGCCATTGCTGAAATACAGCTGCACACAATCGATAATGTGCTTAAAAATTGGACCGATCGTGTAGGCTACTGCATGGCCAGCCAAGGCAGCCATTTGAATGAAATCATTTTCCATTATTAACCGGAAGGATCGTACTTTCAAATAAAAAAAAATATTCAGTAGCTTTTTTTATAGCATTTTTAAAAAAAAAAAAGTTATTTGGCGGACCCTTTACTTCCATAAAAATTGGCCGAATTATGTAATTCTATACTCGGGCATTGTGAGCTAAATCAGGAGCAGCATAAACTCGCGGAAAATCTTTTTGGCGAGTAAGTTGATGCGGCCGACGGCGACTATGGCCGTTCCAGGAAGCTCGGATTGCGTGATCATCCGAGCTTCGGAAACTGAGATTAACAAAAGAAACAAGTTTTCCAGAGAGTTTAGGTCCAGGGTTAATCTCGGCTTGGCTCGAAATTGGCTTAGCCAAAATTTGTGAATAAATCCCGTATCAAAGTGTCTAGTTAACAGTATGAACTTCTTTGAATGTTTTTTCTATGTGAAATGGCAGTTGCTTTGTGTGTTTCTGTGAAAAATGGCAACTGAGAACAACTCGAACTTCTTTCCCTGTGCTTTTCTATGTGAAGTGAGAGTTGGGAGTCAATAATTTCGACTTCTTCTTCGAAAGTCGAAAATTGTGACAAAATTGCTGACGGAGCTAACTCTGCACTGGAAAACTGCTCCCGATTCGTTGTGTTCGAGATAGACAAATCGTGGTTTAAGCTGGAATTAACTCAGAACTAAGAAACCGACTCTAAGTTCAATACCGAATAGACGCCGGAGAAGCTTGACCCATCCGCCAACCTTCTAGACGTCTTCCATTGGCGAAACAGGTGGAGGTCGACGAGTTGGTATCGACCATGGGAAAAGTTGTGCTATTGTACTGGTGAAAAAGAATCACGGCAGCACTCAATTCTGCGTTGATTACCGGAGGCTTATATAGATGTCAGAAAGAAGGACAGCTACTTACCGTTTGATTCGAATAGAGGATACCTCTTGGACACACCTTTTGGAACAAAATGGTCTTTCACCCTTGACCTGAAAATTGGTTACTGGCAGGTACAGATGCATCCAGAAGACTAGAAGAAGACTGCTTTTACTACGTCCAGGACTATGGCAGTCTACGTTCAGGATTATGGCAGAAGCTTCCAACATCTAAAGCTGCGACTTAATGAAGCCTCAATACTAGCTTATCCCACTTCTGACACCAATGTAATGCTTATGGAATATAGCCATGGACCCTATTAATGGCACAATTTATAGGAAATGGGAAATATTACTTTTCTCAGAATATATTTCCAGCAGACAGTTTTCTCCAATTCTTTATTTAGCTCGACGAGTTTAAACGTTACAAATTCCAGGGAAAATAAACGAAACAGCATTTCTCGTAACACATTCTTGTCCTTTATTGATGTCTCTATAGTTCATAGTATAAAAGGAAAAATCCAATAAAACTGTAAAAGATAAACCCCACCTTTCACAGCAAATACAAACTGCAGCCCCCTTAACGTCTGTCTGTTTTGCCTGTGCCTCTTTTGCCAGAGTACAAATGCTGCGGCATCTTTGTTCCGATAAACCTATCCGCCTCACCCTTGCGACAAGTTTTCGTCACCTTCTTCGCAATGTCGCGCTTGGCCATAATCAAGAGCTTCTTCTTCATAGCAACGTTCTTGACACCTTGATGATCGCGTGGAGGAGCTCGCTTAAGGGGCAGACCAGTGGATCGCACCAGCGCCGAAGACTCTTTGTCGAGCAGGACTTTCTTGCCAGGCGGGCCAACGGGAATGAGTGCTCGTCTTGTGTCGACGACGCTTTTGGTAAAGTTGGCATTTTCGGTGCCGGACATATCGACACCCAGGTTCTCCATTGTTTCGCGGAGCTTGGTGACACTGCGGTCGCGTACCTTGGGCTGCTTGTGACGTGGAATGGCAGATTTGTTCTTTTTGCTCGCCAGACGTTTATCGTCACGGAGATGGAATCGCTTGTCGCGGATTTGCTTAGCCATGTCGCGGATTTCTTTGAGCGTGTCGTCCAAGGACATGTCTGGTGGGTTGTAGACGCCGCTTTCCTCGCGAAGGCCTTCGGCGCGTTCAAGTTCCTCGAGTTTCTCGAAGATGTCGGGGTCGATGTAGTCAGCAATGTTGTGGCCCTCCCAGAACTCGGGAATGACGTCGTAGCGTTCCTCCTCTGGTATCGTCGTATAGTTCTTCTTGAGGTCGAGCGAGTAATCGTCTCCCATTTCTTCCTCGATTTCCTTCTCCAACTTTCGCTTTGCCTTCTCTGAGTTCTTTTGTAGCCGATTAAGGGCTCCTTCGGGTAGGCACGGTGGACGGGCTTTATCGTCACGCGGCGCTGGCATGGCCACATGCAGCCGGTTCAGTATGTTGTCCACCTTCTTTGTGCGCATTTTCTGATCAACTCGGAACGATAGAAGACGCTCGCAAGCCTCGATTTTCACCTCCATGACGCCCTCTTCGTTGACTGTGGACATGAACATCACGGGAATGTTCTTGTCCTCCTGCAGCTTTGAGATGATTGCCTTCTTGTTCTCGGCCAGTTCGTCGAGGGTGACGATGTCGACCTTGTTGATGGCAACGATCAGAGGTTTGTTTGTAAAGAGTGGCTTGATACTTTCGAACAGCTTGACCTGCTCCTCCAGCGAGTGTCCACACTGCTCAGAGATGTCCATGAAATACAGCACACATGCCCTCAAATGGGCCAGCGCGGTGATGGCCTGCATTTCGATGACGTTGCGCTCCTCCAAGGGATGGTCGAGAATTCCGGGCGTGTCGATGACCTGCCAGCGGAGGTACTTGTAGTCCGTGTGGCCGACGTACAGACTCTTCGTGGTGAAGGCGTAAGGCTGTACCTCAACATCTGCACGAGTGATTTTATTGATGAAGCTCGACTTACCAACGTTCGGGAAGCCACAGATGATGATGGTTCTGTTGTAGGGATCGATTGTAGGCAAACGAGACAGATGCTGACGAACCTGTTCCAGATACGTGAGGTTTGAGGCCTGACGCTTCATTATGGTGACCATTCGACCAAGAGCCGCTTTTTTCAGCTGTTTGCATCTGTACAGGGAGTCACCGTACTTCAAGAGACGAACATAGTCCTTGGCGACACTAAAACAAAGAAGAAAATAAGAAATGGATGCGTAAAAGCTCCACTGTCCCGACTTACTTGTCAACCAAATGCCTGGCCATGTTCAGCTGTCCCAGCGCCAGCTTGTAATGGTCCTTATCGTAGAGAACGTTCATCAAATCAGCATAGAAGGGATGCACATCGTCCAGTTTGGGAAAGTCCTGGATGATTTGCGAGAGTCGATCGTGGAAGTTCTGCTGCGTGTACTTGACTTTGCGAGTGTAGAAAGCACGGATTCGCGATATTTTGTATCCTTTGCAAATGACTGTAGGGGTTTTACGTTGTGTCTTCGATAGCATAATATCGATAAAGTCCTTAAAGTAAAACGAAAACATTAAAATTAAATATTTACTCACAGCTAACAGATTTTTTAGGTTAGTTTTAGTATTTTTGTCAAAATCACACGAATTTTTGCAGATATTGAATATTTACCTTGGCTGGCGGAACCACCATTATTTTTTTGAAATTATACAAACTCATTTTGTATAATTTATTTATTATTTTCCACCGAAATTAAAGGAAAATAAAACGAAACTACGGCGAAGTAAACACCACGAGGTGATGGCCGTTTCGTGAAAGAGGATGACGTTTGTTTGAGAAAAGTCACGTTGACAGCAATTACAGCAATGTGCGATGTGGTCTATGGATGACAGTTGGTAGCGCCGTCTGCTGGTGGATAGCTGTAGGCTACGAATTGATATTAATTTTTAGTACACAATAAAGGCTCTAGCCACATCTTAGAATATAAAATGTGGTCTTATCTAAAAAGTGTCAAAAATTTACAATGCATGGGAATTAATCTCGCTAAAACTACTGTGAGAATGCTAGCATTTTATGCAGAAAATCTTTGACCACAATTCACAACGAATTTGCTTCTAATACCATGTCTCCACCGAGCATTAATCCTCGATTAATATAAATTTTTATTAAATCCTCTACAAATCACGCGATTAACTATACAAATTTAAATCCTCTCGGCAAGCGATTAAAAATAAATCCTCTCATAAATCCCATTCACCCTATTCACAAACCTATTTTCTGCACCTTTGTAACAGTTTGAGAATTAAAAGGAAACTGAAGAAAGGAGAAGAAAGGAATCTGAAACTGTCCCTGTACGAAAAATATGTCACAAGTACGTTTTCTATTGTGACTTTTACTGAGGAAATCATTTTCGCTCCTTGGAAATGTCATCGCCACTGTTTTTTGAGAGCCAAAATGACAGAAACAGAGTTTTCGTGTCAAATTAATCCTTTATTTGTCCGATGGAGCCACTTTGGGATTTATTTTAATCGTTTCCCGCTAATCTTCTTCTAATTATCGGTGGGGACAAAGTATTACTCTACAATAAAGTTTCTTCATAATAAGAAACCAAACGACCTTATACCATGTCTCCACCGCTTTGGACAGAACATAACCATAGACCAAAGACTATTTCTTTGAGGTATTTACGGATTTTGTGTACCTGTGTTCCGCTATCAATTCAGGCAATGACACCAACGCTCTTGTCAATCGCTGTTTCTTTGGGCTAAGAAGGCAACTGACGGTCCCGTCTGCATAGACGGAAGTTGGAGGAGGGGATATTCTTGTGCTCATCATTGATCTTCAACCTTTTTCTGTGACAGCTCTCGATTAATCACAGTCAAAATCAGCTGGCCTGAGTTTTCAAAATTTATGTTCAGGTGGCAGTTTTTGCCTACATTTAGGCTGATTATCTGCATGCATAAATAAAAAAACAATATTCTTAGATCATAAGCCTAAAAAAGCAACGATTCGAAACAATATTTTTGTGATCACGATTACGTTAATGGATTATTTTGTTTGACAGTCAATGTGACTGTCACAAAATGTGAAAACCACCGATCCCCATAGCCGATTCCACCCCAGTTTGTGTTTATTCAATTTATTCTTCACAACAATACCGGTAGACATTTGTGTTACGATAGACGGTAGCATTTGTTATTATTTTTACCACCTCTTAAGTACCCGTAACGTTTGCCGTCCTTCCCACTACAAGACTGACACTCTTGAAATTTACAAATAACTTCTACATGCGTCTTCATATAAAGAAAGATTCAAAGATGATGTGTAGACTTCACAAATGTACGGAAGCTTTCTTTCACAGTCCACTGTCATCCAAGTCTTTTCTGTTGTTAGTGCAACACAACTTTGGTTTAAAAACAGGCCACTAATGAAAGTATATGAGAAATTAACTCGTTAGTTTTATGTTAACTAAAAGTTATTATGAGGGATTCTACCTTCTCTTAGGATGCCCAGGTGCCCAAGCTCGATACAAGAAGCACTTCAAATTCTCTTTAGATGACACCTTAAAGTTTCTTCCATGATTAAGAGTGTAGTTCAAGCCAACGTAAGCCAGTTTCAGAGTATTTTTCGCTTTCCCTGAATTTTGCAAAAGCCTTGACAGTTCATTCGTTCTAGTTTCTGACACTGTATGAGCCAGTGATCCTCTAGAAGTTAAATTGCACTGTTTAGTGGCGCCTGTGAAATCTTCTAGAGTAAGATTAAGTTGGAAAATTCCAACTTGTGGGATGCAAGTAAAGTTGGTTGAATCTATGGGGACAAATAAAATTAATGTCATTGTTACCCTTTATGGGTGTCTATCTTAATCTCTTACTGGAAGGTGGACTTCCATATAAGCTGTAGTAGTCAAATCGACTATCATTGGTCATTGTTCCAAAATCTGAGCCCTCAGGACATTGAAGTAGGTGACAGTTAAAGAATTCCTCTGGTTGTTCAAGAAAATGTCGTCTGTTTGACCGTCTTGGGAAGCTGAAAGCACTATCTAAAAAAACTTGAAAATAAAAGTGTGTTATATAAAATAAGAGCTTTCTTACTTGAGTCTCGTTCCATTGTAAATAAGTTTGATACTATGCCCTGCATAGGAGAGTAATTAAACGCTAGAGCTCTGAAATGCTTTGCTGCTTTTGAACACTCGTCTAGAGTAGCAACATTTTGCAATTCGATTGTTTGCTGCAGTGATCGTTGACAACGCTTGACAAGATGGAAAAATCTAAGAGGATTTTCTGTGCATAAGCGCGTGCCAAGCAAGACACGAGTTATGGTTAACAGAAGCAGTGCGTTTATATGCATTGCTAAAACAAGACTGAGTAGTTCCATATGTGCACAATTGCTTAGCTAAAGGTACAGTCGTGGGAATCAGAGTGCTTGACAAGAGTGACAAGACATGCATGTGTATTACCCTTAGTGTCACTCAAGCCCATCAAATTTTTGAAGTTATAGCTGTAATCAGTGTCTAATATTGTCACTGTAAACTTAGATTTTGACAGCTGCCTGTGAGGCCCATGCTTTTCATAAACAGAACCTTGTGGGAAAGTATCAAATGCACTTGATGAGTGTGACTTTAGAGCACCACAGGAAACCTACCAAATGGGAGGTCGGATCTTCAATTCAAGCTCAAAAATGGTCTTCCTTAACCTGTAGCACATCACAGTTATTTCACTCAATAATCTTGGCAGACGGAGTTTCGACTTATTAAAGTTTGTAATGTGCTTAAGACCTTGAAACAATTACCACAGAGCACATACACGCTCTGGTGCGTAAGGTCATTAAGGGAGCACCAAAATAAGGAAGGATCTCCCTTTCAATTCAGCGTAAAGCATCCTGATCCTCCTTTGACAAGGCATTTCTTTTGCATCTTAAAGCAGAACTGGAAAGAGGGTCTTACTAATGACACTTTACCTGCTCAAGTGACGGCTCGCTACTCAATTAATATCTCAGCACAAAAAAGAAATGAATGGCCAACCTTATTCGTTAATTCATCCCCACGTTGGTGTCATGATATAAATTTATAGCAGAACATAGTAAGATAATGTTCCTATGTTTCCACCGACAATTATAAGAAGATTAGCCTGAGACGATTAGAAATAAATCCTAAAGTGGCTCCATCGGACAAATACAGGATTAATTTGACACGAAAACTCTGTTTCTGTCATTTTGGCTCTCAAAAGGGAGTGGCGATGTCATTTCCCAGGAGCGAAAATCGATTTCCTCAGTAAAAGTCACAATAGAAAACGTATTGTGTCAGATCTGCCGCTGCCGCACAGGGAAAGTTTCAGTTTCCTTCTTTTATTCTCAAACTGTTACAAAGGTGCAGAAAATAGGTTTGGGAATAGGGTGAATGGGATTTATGAGAGGATTTATTTTTAATCGCTTGCCGAGAGGATTTAAATTTGTATGGTAAATCGCGTGATATGAAGAGGATTTAATAAAGATTTATATTAATCGAGTATTAGTGCTCGGTGGAGACATGGTACTGTCTCAAAGTTATAGTTTCCTATGGTGATGTGTTGTCTCTACTTAACGACGAACTGACATATACATTGTTTTCCTCTCATACTTTAATGTGAGGGTCTAATCATAGCTATCATCGTATTGCATCATTAAAAATTCGTTTTCATGTTTTTAAACGTTTGAGCAAATAATGTTGGCTGTTATTGGTATCAAAACGAAGCTTATGAGTTGCAGAATTTGTTCCGTAACAAAAGTACATTAATTGTGTTAAAACTAAAAATAGTAAAGTGGCTTCTACTATTTCACTGACAGAAATCGATTTTAAGGAACAGCTGATTTTGATTTGTGTTTTTGCGACAAAATCGTTCCACTGAAAAGCATTCCATTCTCTTTCTATTCTCAACTGTCAGTTTTTCTTTCTCTGATAAACTCCAGCCTCAAATGCCTGTAGCTGTTTGTTGACACTGACAGAAATTTTCAATGATTGCTATGAATGACTTGTCAGAAAACCGAGGACATTGTTCCACTGATTTATTCCAATGATGCTATCCGATAAAAGCTATGATTAGACCCTCAATATCGTCTGCGTATGTGAGTAATTGAAGACTTAAAAAATCGTTTTTTGGTGTTGACGCGGGAGTTCTTGCGAAATTAGATGAAGTAGTCGGTGAGCTCTTTACCGATCTTGATGAAACAGCGTGAGTTTTCGATTGTCATCCTGCACAAACGGACGAATTTGGAAGGGATGTCAAAACTAGACGTTGGCCTATTGAGCTCGTCTCTATACATTTTGTCTTACGCGGCCTTCAGTCGTTATGTTTGCTCGATGGCAGATGGATTTGCTGTAAGGCCACAGTATAATAAAGACCTATCGGGTTGTTACTAAACAGCTTTAGGCGTTTACACAGCAGAGCTTAGTGTATGCGATGTTATAGGAATTGATTGTTCTGTAGTTTACGCACAAAAAATTGGGCAATTAATGATTAGGTTTTTGAGGATCCTGCAAATCAGTGCATGATGCATGGCTCTGACAAAATCAACCCCATCCACATTGAAAGTTTCGACAGCTTTGTTACGTATACACTTAAGATTACACACAGCTAGTTTCACTTCAACCAAGTCAGGTAGGCGTTATCATTGGTATCCTTCGGAGGCATCTCTTTCGCCCAATTGAAGAATTCATCCTACGACATCGATTCATCCTACGTCTGCAAAAATGATTTTTTGGATATTCAGGATCAAATGCGAGTCCACTGCGATGTTTCTCTGATCGTCCTAACAGATTTTTGTCAGAACTTTGTCCCTTTTTAAGCTATTAAGTTAGAACGTTTGACCTCATTCGTGTTGTAGAATCTCTCTATTTCATCAATAAAGTGCCTCTAGTCCTGTTCCTTGTCAAACATTCTCACAGCATTTCGATCTCTTGGCTTTGGTCGGCGTATTTGCAGTCCAGAATCGATAGAGTGTTAATTCTTCCAACCCTATATTTGAGTGAGTTTTTTGGATGGCAGCAATTGGACAGAGGTTAAGTTTAACCTCTATCAAAACACGAGATGATTCAATACAGCTCATCTTCTCTGACATAAGCGGTCCTTAAATGACAACATATATAGAGTTTGACTCTTTTTTAGGTTTCTATCACGGACTCCATTTCTCAAAACATGGTTCGATGAAGATTGCAGAAGAGACCTGTTGGGGAAACGGAAGACTTTTTTTTCGGTGCAGTTGGTGTTCGTTCTTATTGCGAACTTATGGCACATTCCGAATTTCCGGTGATAGTTTCGGCACGGAGCTTTTTAATCATTCTTACAGCAGCTTAAACTTTTTAAGGACAAAAATGTGAGAACATATTTCATAAGAAATAATTCAACTCTATGCAAAAGTAATACCATGTCTCGACCGGATACTAATCCGTAATTGATACAATTTTTCAATAAATCCTCTACAAATCAAGTGATTTACCATACAAATTAAAATCTTCTCGGCAAACGATTACAAATAAAACCTCTCCTAAATCCCATTAACCCTACTCACAAACCTATTTTATGCACCCTTGCAACAGTTTGAGAATCAGCAAAGGAAACTAAAACTGTCCCTGTACGACAAATCTATCAAAAATACGTTTGCCATTGAAATTTTTGCAACGCAAATCTGTTTTCGCTCTTAGGAAATGACATCGCCACTCTCTTTTGAGAGTCAAAATGGAAGAAAAAGAGCGCTCGTGTCAAATTAATCCAATATTTGGCCGGTGGAGCCACTTAGCGTTTTATCTTTAAGCGTCTCCAGTTAATCCGCTTTTTTATTGCCGGTGGAAACAAAGTATAAGGAAACAAATTTTAAATTTATCGATTAATTTTATTTAAGCACCCCATCATACATAACCTCACATATTTCAGCTCATATTACAGTATCTCTCTTATTATTGCTTAATTTTTTAATCACATGGTCCGTCAAGGTGATACCTTGGCTGTAACAAGTTTAGCTCATCGATTGCAGAGCTCCAGAAATTCATTTCACTTTGAAAAAATAAAAACTCAAAAGTTTAAAAAAGAAAAATACATTTAGCAATGAAATTGGTTTTTTTTTTTTAATAAATTTTCCAAAATGAATTTGTGATGCAGTGCAATTCGATATGAGTTTGTCCTCCTGTTTTTTCCTTTTGACTTTTGTTTTTCTTTTAAACAAATGTGATTACTTAAACTACTGCGTAAATATGTTTAAACTAAATAATTATAAGGAATTTAACTTTTAATTTTCTTTTTAAGTTTTACTAAATAATAATGACTTAAGCGGACGGATATGTTTTAAGGGTTTACTTCGTGTTTTTCCTTTTTGCCGTTTAAATAATTATCTAAGAATTAAATAGTTAATAAAATTATGACAAGATTGAAAACAAAGTATCCTAAATAAAAATAAAAATTAAAAAAATTGTATAGAATTAGAATAATGGATAAACTTTGGTAAAAGAAGTATCCTAAACGTAATTAGAAATTGTTTTGATTTCTTTTATCACCTGAGTGATCGCAGTGACATCTATTGAGTGTGATGTTAACCCCAGATCAGAGGATAATAAATAAGAAGTAAGCAGACGGAAGGAGTATTGTTCTTTTCAGCGGAGGAGGGGGAGAGATTCCATCACCATTCAGTAGGTAGGTTTTATTAAATTATTGTTAATACTATGACGTCAAGATATAGTTGTTAAATGTCAGAGGTGTACTTGAGTACGTCTCTGCGATATTAGGAGGCAATGCGTTTATTGCCTAGTATTATCTGCGTTTAAACCTTAATACTATGCCGGGTTGCCTATGTTATTAATGCGTGCTTGTGTGGGTGTTTTTTTTTCTTCTTCTTCTTTACAAATTAAACTATCGACTAAGTAGTTAAAGTTAAACTTTTAAGTGTATATCCAGGACTCTGTTGTTCTTGTTGTGTTCGTTGTTTTTAGTTGAGATATAATTTTGGGACATCCCAGTTAGCTTACAGCTGTCAGGAGTGCCTGTTCTCATGCACCAATTTGCGTTCAAATTTTGACTGTAGGAATATAATTTTATAACCTAAGGTTTTTCCACTGAAAATCTCTTGTACAAGCTTTCTATCTAACTGCTATGGCTAAAGGCTGTGTTCGTATAGGGTCCACTGTAGATGGAGCTGCCCGAGTTTGAGACTGTCTTTGTGCGTCGTCGAGCCATGATGCACAGCACAGCTGCTACCACGGCCAACATAAGGACGAGACCAGCAATTGCTATTGCAATGGCGAATGTGCGCTGTGACACGCATAGAGCATCGTCGAGGGTCTGAAATGAAAAACGAGTTATTTGCTTACGTATATTGACGAATAATCAATTCTATTATTTACCTTCTCCCTAAAGACGGAATCATCATCGGTCTCGGACACATCGACATTTTCATTAACATACAGTCCTGAGTAGACTTCAATTGTCGCCGGTAGGCCTTCGTCATCTTTGCCATTAGCCTGTCGTTTCGGTCGCTTAGCATTCTCTCCACATGCCGGTGCCTGTGTTAGATACAAAATTTAATCTTCATAAAAAAAACCCTCTCTTGTCGATAACAAATATTTACCATTCGACACTCAGGATCCTCGACAGCACATAGTCTCACGTTGCACTGGTAGTACACGGATGCTGTGTATGGGAACTTATGCGCAGGGAATGTGACATTAGCCGCCAACCTGTCGTTCGAATACTTGAACTGACCCATTATCTCGTTGTCCATTGGACATCTAAGCAAAAAAAAAATACTCTATCTTATACAAACACACACAAACCTATACATCACTCTCGTGCAGGTAACTTACCCGTCCTCGCCGACCAAACGCTGCTCACCCCAACCCAAACCGTCACGTACCAGACAATCGGTTACATGCAACCCATACACATCCTGTTTGTCAATGTTTATCACTATCGTCAGAGGATCGCCGATCTTCACATTCTCTGCAATGTGCTTCTCCTCGTTATAGATCTTCATATGGCAGCCAGGCATTGGAAGTTCATTGATGGCATTGTCATCTTCGTCCTCATCGATATCTTCGATCGGTATGGATGAATCGCTGAATTTATCCAATGATCGTCCGTAATCGCGACGATCACCGCCGCGCTTGTATGTATCTGGTTCGTCCTCATCGCTGCGCAATGGTTGAGGATTTTCAGCGTATTTCGAAATCGAAGCCCCTGTACGCCATTTGTTATTGGTAGCAGCGTCACGGCTCTTGTAACGACAGCGTACGTGATAGCCACGTCCCAGATCGGTAACCAACTTCAAATGGGGTTGCAGAACGATCGTGTTGAAGAATTCGATTCCACCATCGTCCTAAAAATAAAAACGGAAAAAAATATTTTTAACTAAAAACTTGCAATTCTTAGAAAAAAAAATTATGAAATGGTCGACTAACGCGACTGTTTAATGAGATCTCAAGTCGAGTATAGTTTTGCCAGAAATGTAAACGGAAGTACTTAAACTTTATTTAATGGGTACTCAAATTATGTGGTTATGTTGTAGGTGGAGACAGTCCAAATAGCGGAGACTGGTCATTGTTTATGCATTATCTCATTTTAACCACTTCAATTTTCAAGATTTGCTTTGACACACAAACTTTTGACTATAAAAGTTACAACTGGTTGAGGCCTATATAATACTTCCTCTATTGTGGAAGCTGCTTCATGTGCATGTTTGGTCTTACTGAAGGCAAATGACGATGTGTTGTAGCTTTTGATGTTTCCAAACACGCAAGGATTGACAACAAGATTCTTACAATTAACATTATTACTAGGCCGACTCAAGCTATTTGATCTGCACTAAACTAAGATGGACATTTTCCATACAACACTTAAAATAACCTGGCAGCTTTTGCGCCATCACAGGCTCAATAAATTACATCGTACTTCTGTTAAGACTATTATGACTCCCTTTTTTGTCATAATAGTTATATAACCATTGCAATTATCTTCTCTGCAATTAAACATAACACTGAGATTTATTTTATGCAACACGAGTTTAATGTCTTATGTCTTTCCTTTGTCTCTTTGTGATGAAGAAAATTTTGCATTTTTGCGCCTAGCATTTCGGATTGCAAGTAACTCTGTGATGACGAAAGGTTTCATAATAGTTTCCACATGCGATTTAAGACTGACCCGAAGGCTATCACTCAAAGGGATCATCAAAAAGTGGTTAGAATCTATAATTTGTAGCCCACATTCAACCACTAAAGGATGTGGTGAATGTTGTTTTTAATTTACGAAAAAAACCTTAATGATTCGAATCCGTCTGCAAAATTTGATTGGATCTAGTTCATAGCCAACTTGATTTGAACTGACACACTTTCCAACGACCTTAATTTAAATTTAACTAAGTTCACCTTTGATGATCTCATCTTTAAATACTTTCCTAGCAACTTTTACCTATAAAAGTTTAGTGTTTTGAAAAATATCAGTATCTAATTTGGTGTTCCTTTCACTGCTCTCGATTCTTTTAAAATTGTTTACTGGCACCTCTGCTGAAATAAGTGATACAATAAACGATCGCCTTAGACAAAGCCTCGATTAAAGTAGTTGTATGAGCGAATGGCGAGAAGTAACAGCAGATGCGCATCGAATCTAAGTATGACACACAATGGTTAAAATAACTACTCAAGACCATCTGCCAGCAGCATAGAGTAACCGCCCATACACCAAAAGAATAATAAATTAATGAGCACTTCATTAGAAAATGTCAGCAAAGCGTCGGTAATA
Source organism: Neoascia interrupta (assembly GCA_947623515.1). NCBI lineage: Eukaryota > Metazoa > Arthropoda > Insecta > Diptera > Syrphidae > Neoascia > Neoascia interrupta. Next base: position 18,502,795 of record OX392462.1, on the reverse strand, counting down.
AAATAATTACGTCACCAATAACCGGATGTTTGTACAATGTCTAATTTGCTGCAGCAACAAACCCATTATTTAAATGCATTCGGCCTCTTCTCAATAAATCAACGACACAAGAATATCTAACGATTAAAACGTAGGTAAATCGTTGTGTTACCCCATTAATCTTCAAGTCGAACATGACGGCAATAGAAGTCGCAAAAAAGAAGAAATACTCGTTATTTTTTCGACACGCACTTCTATTGAAGACTTCGATGTATAAATACTGCATAGTCATCAATTTAGTAAATAAATTGCTTTGTTTTTACCTCGACAAAAAAAAAGAACTCAGTCAAGTTCGCACCTCAACTCTTTTGTATTCGACATCGAGTAAAAATAGAAACCCAGTAAAAGTGGCAATAAAACGATAAAATCTTTCAATTCAAAGAGTATTCTTTAAAAAAAAATCTACACAGGAAACCGTTTGATTACGAATTCACTTCCGCTTTCGTCGTAGATATCCGTTTCTTTAACGAATTTGATCATCAGAACTGGTGAATTGAAATGCAACAAAGCTTGCGTTTCTTCTAACCGTTTGTGAGTGTGTTTGCACATTTAAGTCACGTACATGCCCGGGCTTTACATTCCATGCGTAATTTAAGGCAAAAAAGTACGGTTGACTTGCGGTCTTTCTGCCACAACACACAATAAGTTTTACGCGGCGATATTTGTTTTAACGACCGCAACATAAGAAGAGAATTGAAAATAAAAAACCCAACAGCCCACGTAACGTTATTCTCATCAAAGTACAACTTGATTAATTGTAACCGATGTTGCGATTAAATTCTGTATGCTTGTTGAAGTTCTAAGGCTATCATTATCATCGGTTGCACGATTTCTAGCGCAAGAATTGAACTCATTTCTTAGACGCTTTTCGTCTTCCACCTTCAGGGGTCCGACGACGAATTGACGCAATGTGCACATTGTGTACGTGCCAACAGCTATTCGTGCTTCTTGGAAAAGAATTGCCTTGGACATGTTCATGAGATGCGATGACGGCTGAGATTAGTTTTCAAATTTTTAAATAAACTTCGGATTTCTTTCTTTTTTTGTGGGCTATAAATAGAGATTAAAAGATAAGTGAAATACAAGACGCAGAATCATTTAAGAATTTTTTTTCCTTAATGTACGAATTCCACCAGATACTTTTATGAAGGGAAGCTTCAGTGTGTTATTTATGTTTTGTTTTTATGCATTCATATTTGAGGAGATATCTTAAAATCTACCGCCTGAACGCATAAATTATTCACATAGGCAGTGATTCATGTAATTTGTCTGTTGGTAGCAAACTAATTTTGGGCTTTTATGGTCTTATTTTGTCGTTCCTCAGGCCGAATAAAAAATTCAGTAACCTTGGTTTATCGGCCCATTAAACTTAAGTTGTCTGAGCTGCTTATTTACCATATTCTAAGTGTGTGGGTTAGCATGTTGAATCATAACAAAAAATAAGAATTTATTGTACTTTCGACCTAAACTTTCAGAGATAATAGAAGAAGATTAAAATTATGTTGAATTCAGTCCAAAACTGTTGGCTTCCGGATGAGATTTAAGCGTTGTTTTATGTTGCGAATTGTTAGTCCAAAAGAGATGCATTTTGAATGAAAAAATTTAGCTCACTTAAAGGCGCATCATTCTCGTTGGTAAAAGAGAGTCTCAATCTACGTCTTAAATTTAGTCAGAAAAGTTAATAAAAATGAATTAGAAAATAGTTAACTTCCTAGAGAGGTGTCATTTATTGCAAATTTCAATCCTGCAGGTTTCCATGTTGACCATCCGTCTGGTGAACAAAGGTTTTTGCAAATGGAAGTGGTATATGCTCAGAGGGTAGGAAAGAAGGGTTCTGGAACAAGGCAAAAATTCTCTGCGTCTGAAAAACCCAGGCCTGAAAAAAACCCACGTGAAAAGTAATTTCTTTGGTTTTGTTGAATTACCCAATATTGAGCGCACAATTCAGAAAATGAAGCACAATTTTTAAGAAACTTTGTGAAACACCAGAATCATGTTTGAACTCATTCCACGACTATTTTATTTTCTCTATCCGGCCAAACCTAACATGGACAACCGAAACCGACTAAGAAGCCGCTCATCCCGAGACAGACGCTCTTGGAGTTAAGCTGTTTAAAGTTCACGTGCCCCCCTGGGATCAGACGCTGACCAGTTTGCCCCATAGGTGTACACTATGCCTTCACTTTCATCTCTCAGTTATAACTTTACTGCCAAGAGTCGCCCCTTAAGGAGTTTATACTCCTGACAGCAACACCTATAACATGCTGAAGACTACTTCTTCCAGCTTTCATCTTCTTCCAAGATCATCTGATTTATTAGCCTTCGTATAGCCTACCTTATCAAAGTGGGGCCAAGTCCTCAATTTGAAACTTGCATACATCAGCAACATTTTGATCCTTATTCCAAGACTATTTTTTGAAATTCACTCTGATTCAGGAGCAACGTATTAATCGTGCATAATATGCCGAGCTTGTAAAGGGTGATCCAACTCGTGGTTTGACTTTCATCAGCACTGTAAATTTAATGGCTGCCAGTAATTTTCCATTTTTAATGGTCAAAAATTAGTTATAAACTCTACATTTACGAAACAGGTAGGAACACTACAGCTCGCACCATTCAAATTACTCAATTGATCTTTGAAAGTAACAGTTTCATAATAACAGCGTGTTAGAGTTTAGGGGAAAATCGAACAGTTTAGAACTAGGTTAGGTGTCGTTGTGTTAATAACCCGAGATAACCCGCACTTATAGGTCTATGGAGGGAGACCCATTGTGGTGCCCAGGGGGAGAAGATCCTTGTTGTTGTTTGGACAATTAATTTTTTCTTACGACGTGTAGAGTTTCTTGAGCCACCTTGACAATTTAACACAAGAACCTCCAGCAAGAAAGATAATAAAACCTTACCGCAACAGAAATGTTACTTGGAAATTTTAAAGTTCGAGAAGAAAATTCTTCAGACGCTTTACGGTCCCGTCTGCAAAGACGGAGAGTGGTGGAGGAGATATAACATCGCGCTGTACAGGCTGTACAGCAACATCAACCTAGAAGAGACAAAATACAAAGGATACGATGGCTGGGTCATCTAGAGCAGATGGACATCAACGCCCTGGCCTGAAAAATGTTTGAATCCAAACCGCAGGGACGGCACAGTAAAGGAGCATCGAGACTCAGGTGGTGCACGCGAGTGGAAGGGGCCTCAGCCAACTTCGCATGCAAAACTGGAGACGGCTGAAGACAGAGCTTACTGGCTTAGCTTGTTGGCTGAGGCCCAGGTCCATCCCGGACTGTAGTGCCACCTTAATTAAGTAAGTGTTTTACAGTTTTGAGATGCCGTGAAAGAAGAAACTCACTAAAGTTCTATTCCTCGACTGACCTAGACTGGAACAGTGGCACAAAAAGTAAAGTGTATTTTCGTTTCAGAAGACTGCAACCAGTATGCATACCGTACCGCCTTCCTGTCACCCTTAATGAGCGTGTTAGTTTGGAACTTATTAAATAGATAAGGTAGATAAGAAGGTCAACCTTGTATTCGCCTTCATTCGGATCTTATTGTTTACTCGCCTTCTAAGCTTACAGAGTGGGGGTTCGATCGATTGAACGGCTTGTTGAGGTTCTAATTATGATCGTTGTCGCACAAGTTTGTCGGTTTGAGCTCTGCGACAGCACTGAGCAAGTTCGAAGAGCTGCGTAGCTGTTTATAAATGTTATTAATATGAGTAAAGCTACAAGCAATACTAATATGTGTCTTGTATGCTTATACTTTTCAATATTATTAATATGGTGGTACCATCTTGTGGTATTACCCTGATTGAGAGTAAGTTGGCGTCTCCCTTGACTGCAGGACCTCCACTTGAAAGACGCTGCAAGTCGGCCAATCTTATTGTTTTTCTATGTGTGAGTCTTCATAATAAAGGCCGACATCCTCCTGATCCACACTTAAGAGCCCTAAAGCGCTTTTGGCAGCAGATTCTTGCAGATAAAGGTCAATGGTAAGCAGATTGAGAATCGCCTCCAGCCTTGTGGTTGGTGTTGTTGCATGACAGATGTCGTACCAGTACATGCAGCTCCTTGTACTATTGTCATGTAGCTTAGGTTTGTTTTTTTCTAAGTGACTTGCCACCAGTCTCAACAACCAAAAATTAGTATAGGTCTAACAATTGCAGGATAATTTTGGGTTAAAGATCCCAGTCCCCCACAAATATGCAACTGCAAGTACATAGAATGCGATTGAGACATACTTTACTCTTTCCTCCATATGTTGAATCGCCAGCATAGTTTTTTTTTTAGAATCACTCCTTAGCATGCCCTATCGGAGATTTAAAGAGAAAACCTCTTTCTCTTTTTTGTGAACAGCATAAGACTCTTTTGTTTGTGAACAGCATAAGGACGATTTTGATTAGATTAACACCCAAACCTCATTGCGTTGCCACGAATTAAGAGTCCCTACTCTAGAACTTTCTCTCATAATTCACTGATAGTGAGTAGAAATATCACTTTGATCATCATAACAACGTCGTCATAGTAAGCCACCATAGGAGAGTTGTGATATCACTGATGCTCTCCTTAGGGTACCTCTGAAGGTATAGTAACGCTGTTGCCTATAGCTGCATGAATCACTGTATTGTTTAACAGATTTACAGTCAGGTGGATAAGACCATTAAGATTTCCTAAATTTCAATTGATTGTGCAGGTCTTGACATTGTTAAAAGCTCCTTCAATGTCAAGGAAGGCTGCGATGGAAAGTGGTGTTGTAAGATTGAAGTACTCTTTCAATCACACTGACTATACTTTAGCAGCGCTATTTCAACGCTTTTGCCTTAAGTTTGGTTATGTTGGGCTGTGTATATCAATTTAGTCAAATTATCAATCAAAAGTGTTTGTGGTGACAAAAAGTGATAGCCGAGAAAACCTACCAGGGTGAGAAAAAACATTTACGCATTGGTCATTGAACTCATCCATTGAACAGGCCCGGAAGCTGGCACACGGTGCTTGAATTCAGTTTTCGCAAAGTAAGCAATTAGTGAAGTAGAAAGAGGGGGAGGTAGAAATTTGCCAAAAAGCAAACTTCGAGAACTTTATCGAATTTTATTATTTGTATAAATAAGCAAATACGAGTACAATCGAATTCTATGCGGGGAATTGTAAACATCAAAAGCGATATTTTTTCTAGGCACCAGATGGCGTCACTTTAAAAGAATACACAAATCTCTGTTTTCCAATAAAATCCATTAATTCATAATCATTCAACATCCAGCAACAAACAGTCAATTGTTAAAGTCGCTAGGCTGCATTCAAGCTAAGTGTTCACCTTTTCACCTTCAAAAGAGGATGTACCTACTGCTTACCGCTGCTACTAGCCATTTTCATTAGCAACCAACCGTGGCGCACACATAATGAATGTAATTTACCTGTTGCATTTGAATTTAAAATATAAGAAGCCCCTGGTTCTTGTCTACAGTGAGATATAGCAAAATAAATAGAACCTCATCTGAGTGCCTTGTGTATGCACATTTAATTAACATTATTTCCCAGTAAGCCTTCGCAAAGAAAACACCACCAAGCACTTGAGTTCTTTTTAAAGAACAATGATAAACAAGTCTTTTCAGCGCAAAGCAAACAGTTGAACAAGGAAATGTTGAAAAGTTCTTGTGCCGACCACAAGAGCTAATTAGCGAATTCGAATTGATTCGGTGATACAGCTTACACTGCCATCGAGCTTTGTCATCGCCCCACGCATCATCGGCCGTGAAATTTCCGATAGATTCATGGAAACTTTCAAGGTTATCGGGCGGCCCACACATCGGTCGCATGTGTTGTTGTGTGCACAATACCGAATGACACATGGTTATTGGTCGTATCCATAACGGTCAATAAAAGTTGTTGTCTTGCCTTTTGTACCAAAGAATCGTCTTAAATGGCCGAAATTGATTTCTTGATTTGTCTTGGATCCGGTCCAATGAAAAAAGGGCCAAGCTGTAACGTATTATTACGTAACGCTGTTCACAATTGTATCCATTGACAGGGGGACCTTCTCTATTTCAGTTCTTCAATAAACATTGTTTATAGGTGTTATGGTTGAATGGAAGCCGCATTTATGAAGTTCAGTGCGCCCATATATGGTCGTTACAACACTATATGGATTTTGGGTCAAGTTCGATGCACAGCGGTGTTGGGACACTTGTACGTGGTATGGGAGTGTAAACATTTTATTTTTCTTGCTTTGATTTAACTATGCAAAATAAATTGATGGTCAAGTTACCGTGACAAACTACTCAACATCTGCAGGCTGTTAAGCAGAACCCCAGAACATGATGAGAATGCTGATACCTTCGGGGCTAAGTGTTACCGGTCGAGGTGCGCGTAAAATTTCAAAAGAACAACCAGCTCAGCAGCGTGCCGTCAAGCGAGAAACTTTAATTAATACCAACTCTCCGTGGGTAAAGGAGCGATGACCGTTGGATTCTTTTTTTTTTTTTTGAATGAGTTCCAGATTCCTAAGAAAGTATGGGGGAAAGAAGAAAGACCGAATAATATTCAATGTTTAGGTAGTTTGCAAATTCCTTTAGGTCAAACGTTTGACTTATCTGAAAGTTGAGATTGTAAATAAATTAGAAATTAAATGTCTCTCTAAGTCGTCTTGATTGCTGTGTCAACAACCTGGAGATTGGAGGCAGATGGTTTTTTTTTGCACATTTTATATGTGGGACTAAATCGCAAACAGTGTCTGCAGGAAGTTTTGAAACACTCATCTCTTGTAAATTTTCATTTTTTTCGAAAAGGATAATTAAATATTTTCTACAGGAGCACTGTTAGGATGTGTACTAGGTCCATTCCTAGAAAAGCTATTCCTACATTCTTGTTTGTACTTAAGTGAAGCATTTTCTCAAAATTCAAAATAAATTCTTGATATAAAAAAATTATTTGTTGCATATTATTTGTCTCCAGCGAGGGAATCTTGAAACTTCAAAGGCACATTTAAAATTGGAATTACGGACTTATCAAATTAAAACATTTACTCGATTTTTTCTTAGATAGATAATCTGCCCTTTGGTAGATAGGTAGACGATAGCTGCTTGAATAATGCACATAACCTTGACGATTTTTTATGTGGAACTAACTTCTTATAGTCTTTACCACATGGGAGTTAAACAAGAAATAGCAATTTGCTAAACTTTTTTACCTTGCATAACTGTTAATATTTTTTATTGAATTTAACTAATATTCCTTAGAACCATTATAAGTCCTTTTTCGTCTTCTGTCGTTGTGGCTTTTTTCAACTCATCGTCAGATTAATGGCAACCGTTATTTCTCGGAAAACCATGAAATTTTTTGTGGGCATACTAAAAATTTTATGTGAGTTTTAAGATATTAAGAGATTCCTTAGTTAATCATAAATGAGCTAGTCAAAGTCTACATCTTAGTCAATCGATCTTATATTATTACAGATAAAATTTAACATTTCTTATTATTTCTTGGCCATAAGACTGGTGCTACTTTTTTTTTACATTTTCTTTGTTTAAATGGGTTCATTTACTGAGCTTATCAAAACTATTTTTGAAAAGCTAAAAAATCTTTTTATACCTATTGAAAAGGTAAAGCTAGAAAACCTTTCATTAGCTTTCAACAGGCAGATTTGGTCTTGGCTGCGCAATTCAAGGATGCCTTAAATAACACACATCAGCTGCAGCATATCCCGCGTACCCTTGGAAGACTACTACCTACAGGTCATAATGTAAGCTCATTGGCACGCTCTAGACCCTATTATTCTGGCCAAAGATTTGTGTCGCAACCTGTACATAAACTATTGTTAGGGGATTAACTACCCTAAATTTCTACCAGCTGCCCGGCGCCAAAGAAGACTTTTTCTAGCTTAACTGTCAATTAGGAAACATAACAAATCTAGAATATTATTCGGCAATCAAAATGGTTCCAGGACTATTAAGGAACTCTTCTTTGTTTGGAAGCACTATGGAACGCTCCCCGTTCAAGACGAAAGAGGATAAAGAAAGTTCCTTGGCAGGGACACACTAAGACCAAAGGAGGTCCACTTTTATAATACTTTTCGTAAACTGTCTCGGTATGAACCCGCATCAACCAGGTTATGTGAGATCAGTAAGGAATTGTCCTAAATTAAAGAAGAGGGAAATCGTTTTAGCTGTAAGGCCTTGAGGCAAATGAATCCGTTGCATCCGTCACGTTGAAGTACACAACCTACAACTAAGTTAAATACACACGCTCTTATGAGATTTGGCCCATAGAAGAAATTCATGACTTGTCGCTTCCCAAAAGATCGTGCATATTTTACTGCCTTGTCAGTTGAGTACTTCCGCGGCACGGACGCAACGGATTCATTGGACTGAAGCATAAGTCCGTATCTTTGCCTTTCAAGTAAGTATTTATAAGCCTCAGGGATGGGAGAGTGCAGGGGTAACTGAAATCGGTATGAACCCTTCCCGGAGTAGAACTCTTATGCAAGACGCTGATGCAGGGTAACTTAGAGAGATTCATTCATTCTCAAGCCTTCGTGAAATAACGAATAATTGCGTTATCTCTCGAGTCTTATGAATCTTAGCATTAGTTTTTGAATACTTTGACTCAGGCCATTATTAATACTGAAGTGCAGTTGAGGATGGTAACCCTTCTTGTGGGAAAAATCATGAGATCAACAGCATTGGCTTAGAATTCATGATAGTAAGCAATAGTTTCAAGTTTTTCCGACGCAATAATGCAGAAATCATAGACTCGTCTTTGTCTCGACATAACCTTTGATTCTGCATTGAATGACATTTGCTGAAAAAGACTTTTTTACCTCGTTTAAGTACTACTTTCGGTTTTATATATGTCAACCACTACTAAAAACAATCATACAAAAAAAATAATTTTTATGTTTTTTCATTGGGCTGTCAGACGAAATGAATGCTCAGCATATTTGACCAAGAGCTTCACCTTGGAGCCCCATTACGTAAAATTACGTTTTAAGGTTATGATTGCCAACGAAACTTGGAGCCGAAGCTATTTTGTTTTGGGAAACTTAAAAATTGTGCAGCCAAACCTGTAAACGTCAGACATAGAAAAAAATTATCAAAATGAAGCTTGTTTGTGATTCCCGCATAAGCCTCGCAATGACATTTATGACTGAAACTGAAAAAAACTATTTTAATTGTGGTGAGCCACCCGTATTCTAAGTATTCAGTTTTCAAACAGTTTTGAGGTTGGCGAGAACTTAAACTCTGAGAGCAATCTTTTAATTTTAATGCAGGCCCATAGCTTTGGACTTATTAAGGGGAAATGTCCTCCGAACCAATGGCCTACTTTAAAAGAAAACTTCTAAAATATTAAAATAATTTTTTAGTGATTTTTTTTTTGAATTAGAAAAAGTTCCTCTTATTTAATTTTCCGATTTTGTTTTAAAGGGCTTTTAAGTCTGCTAAGCCAGCAAAAAATGCAAGCAGATAATTGTCAAGCTAAAACATAATGAGTGTTTTAGTCATTTGTGTTCTGTTAAGTAGTTTCAGCGGCTCCGGGAAATAACCCCCCAACGAAATATCTTCCCATAATCAAAATAAAATAACTCCCCAAAATGTGTATGGAGGTGGGGATTTACTTCATGTGAAATAAACCCCCAAAATCAGGGAGTTATTTCATGCGTTTCGGGGGGCTTATTTCATACTTCAAGTTGGATGTATTTTTCTTTATGAAAAAGTCCCTAAATTCTGCTGTGAAAAAAGTCCGACAAATTTTTGTTTTAGGAGATTATTTAATACCTTATTGGGGACTTCTTTCATTTTTGATTTGAGGAGTAATTTCATAGTGAAATTATCCCCCAATTTTGGATCGTTTTTTAATTTTAATTTTGGGAGCTTATTTCGTTGGGGGGTTATTTCCTGGAACAAGTTTTAGCAGATAAAACTTGGAGGTGAAAAATCTAATAGAGGATTATGACTTTTTCCTCGATCAAAGAAAAAGACAAGTGATTCTTCTAGGAAAAGAAAAATCATTCGCAAATTTTCAACTGCTCCTAGTTATTAGCTTAAGAGTATCCTGCATAATAAATTGTTGCAAGATACTCTAGACGTCTTTCTAGACACTTTTTTTGCTGGTAGCAAAATATTAACAAATAACTCTGTAAAATCCCATTAGAATCCACTTTGTAGCTTCAAAAAAAAAAAATTTCACTCCCAACAAAAGCAATGAAACAGGTGAATCATAGATTCAAGGGCATGTGGCACTTATTTTACATGCGCAAGCTAGTTTTTAACTTTTCAAGCATTGCAATGTTTCTACATCTAAGGTGTTTCCTTATTCTTAGCTGTCACAATAAACTTGAATGCTGAACTTAAGAATCTTTAACTTCCTTTGTCATTTTTTGTTGGAAGAAGCAAATAGACTCAACAGACAACAAGATCTTATCATTTTATTGAAATATGAAGAAACTGTTGTCAAAGGTTTTTTGACACGTTGGATAAAAATAAAAGCACCATGTCTAACAGGCACAGAGGGTTAGAGCAGAAATATAAACTTTTTGCATCTCTATGTTTGAAGGAGTTGTAATATAAGACTGATACAAAATCAAGATCAAGAACCAGAGATCAGGAAAATTTACTTCCACCCTATCTGATACCATCGATGCCTCATTTTAGTTTGAGGTCTTAGATGACTCCATGATCAATAATACTTTACCAAAAAAAAAAATTGTCGCCAAAATTGCGTACAAAGAACTTGAAAAACAGGGGTGGAATCGGCTATGGTGATCTGTGATTTTCACATTTTGTGACAGTCAATGTGATCCAACAAAATAATCCGTCTGCGTAAGGTGATCACAAAATTATTGTACCGAATCGTTGCTTTATTTAGGCTTGTGTTGTAAGAACACTGTTTCTTATTCGCATAAGCAGAAAGTCAGCCTAAGAGTAGGCAAAAACACCAACTTACCAGAAAGCTTGAAAATTGGTGACCAGCTGATTTTGACGGTGATTGATCGAGAGCTGTCACAAGAAAATTGTGATTATCACAGTTTACTAAATTTACTTAATTGACTTTTAGCTAACCGCCATTATGAACTTAAAAAGTTCAATGACTTGTCACAGCTGTCTTGGATAACAAGGTTGAATTTGGGAAAAAATACTAGAGTGTTTCAGGTTCTGGCATAAATGTCACCCACAAGTAATTTAATGGCCCATAAACGGCAACAATGGGCTAATGAATGAATTTCATTATTTTTAATGGATGTCACACATTAATGCATTTAGGTGATATTAATCCGAATTCGCTAATCAAATGATGATTGTTTTAAAATGAAATTGAAAACTCATAAAAAGATTTGCAAATCGAATAAATTTTGATGACTAAAGAAAATTTAAGGTCAAATTGGTCTGGTTTTCGGGTGGCTGTAACATGTAGGTGACCTGGTAGGTGAAATACAGTACAGGAAAAGTTATTTCACAAGCATAACAATGAAAAATGTAATTGGCAGTACGGAGTAATTAAATTGTGTTTTTATTAAATTTCCTTATTACTTTTAGAGCACTAACTATTAATTAACTTAATGGATGCAGCATCCATCACCTGTGGGTATAACAACATTGAATACATAACCTCAAATAACACAAAACAAAATCGCTAACCAAATTCAATTACTAACGTCTACACATCCACTCAAGGATAATATTACTATTTGTCACTTGAGCCATCACGGTTCATTGCTTTGACAACGTGACGAACGTTTATAAATAGTTTTTATTTCATTATCATTATAAACTTCAATGTTTGCTATCAACTGAAGGTCTCTAACATTTAACCCGCCGCCATTGAGCCAGAATTAGAAAAAAAAATCTTCTCATGACTGGTGGCTAGGTTCCCCTTGTGACTCTTGACACTGACCTTACAAACATAATTGCTACGCGAATAACGTGAGCCCCTTTGAGTAGTACCTTGCTATCGTGATGTTTACAACGTGATTACAGATTCTCAAAATGGAGGGACGAAAATAATTAACAATGCACTCGCAAGCACTTGACATTCATTCAATTTGCAAAGAAATAATAGTTCCCATCCAACCGATACTATTTGCCCATTAAAATAGCATTTGGCGTCTCTACCACAACAGATCTCATCTTCTGTCGCTGATGGAGATTTGATGTGCATACAGTCAATAAGGTATCTTTGGAATGGGTTGCTTCTTTTGGCTGAAGTCGGTCTGCTGTCCTCATCTTTTTCGTTTTCTCGGAATTTTTCGTTTTGCAAAACTTGTTACCTGACGTCAACAAGCAACAATGCACACTGAAACAGCAACTTTTTTCCATTTCAAAGAAGAACGATGATCGCACTAGTGTGTGCTTATGAATAAGTTAAAAAAAAAACTTAAGCAGATATGCAATGAACACACAGTCAGACAGTTGATGGGTAAACACTGGGTGGAGCTCGGGGGCAACGATTTGCCTAAAGGCAATAACACATATACGCCATTTTGTGAGTTTTACTTTATTGCGATTTCAAGGTTTTTGTTTTTATGAAGTTAACTCATCAGTCAGTCATTGAAGTCTTTCGATTTTCAGTTTAAGTTGAGTTTTTGTATCGACAGTGAATAATTTTTGATGTTTTGCCGATTAACAATGAAAGCTTGCTCCTTCTATGGGCAGGATGGACTATGCTTAGTATGGTAATAAACATGATTCAAGATTGGCGGCGGACAGGAGAGGGCAGCTTGTTAAATAAAAATTGCTGATCAAAGCAGCCAAGGTTGGCAATACAGCATGGAGAAGCTCATAAAAGCATGTAAATCAATCAAACAAAGCAGTAAGACAGGCAATAGTTTTAGTTCAGGGTATAAAACAAAAGAGTTGAGTAGCGAACTGTGCATGCTTTGTCAAAATTATATTTAATGAATGGCTGGTAAATTTAGTCGTAAACTAGAGTTCTAGTTAACTACCTTGTAAAAAATTACTTGCGATTGCAAATCAGCCAGTTAAGGATCACTTTCAACGTAAAAATTGACTCTATGTGTCGACATTGTTTCTTTCCTCTCATTTTGTTGTATACCAAAGATATTTACTGCCAATCTCCAAGTTAATGTTTATTCTTCACACATCTCGTGAATGTTATCGTTTTACGACTGACTGCCATCCGTGACCCTAATGACGTCCGCGCGTTATGTAAATTAGAGCATGCTCTTAAACATTTGCATTTCTTTGATGGTAAATGTCTTTAATTTTTTTTTCTTCCGCAGTATTTGCCATTTCATTCGCCTGATGGACAAATCGAAGTTCAATTACCTTTAGTAACCTTCATCTAACTAATTGTCGATAGCCATGAGCGCGATAGCGTAGTTTTATGACGAAAGAAAAAAGATATAACTCACCATCCGATGTTGTGGCTGCTAAGATTAAGCGAAGAGCCAAGACAAAGATTAATTACATCTTCTGCAGATAATAATAATGCCAACCTGTTGAAGAATCACCTGAGATACGTCAAAATAAAATGCGAGTTCTTCGTCTCCTAATAGATTTGCGCCATTGATGGGTTCGATGGTATTTTTCGCATCGCTGCACAATTTGAAACACTAGTCGAGTATTTTGGTTTCAATTTTCACAATTGATGGCAAGATAAATCCAATAAAAGTATCTTTTTCACATAGAATTACTCAATACTCTATATACATGATCCTTTGGTGTGATGCGTAACTTGATCCATTGACAGGCGTATAGAGCCACCGCCGACCGATGTAGCGGTGCCGTGCACTCGCGCTGTTTTATGTGGAGCTAGTGGAGCATAAATCATATCGGGTTTACACCTGGAATTGCCATTTCAGGGGAAGATAGTGCTTAGCTATTTGTGTGCGCAATCGTTTAAGGCAATATATGACGCGACGCGGCGGCACGGTAATGATCAACAACAGATGGCGCAACAAGGTGGTAGTCGTAATACATCAGAGATGGCTTTATCTGTGATGTGTTTTTGGTCGCGGTGAATATTGTGAAATGGAATGTGTCTATATGAGGTTTGGAAAATGTAAGGAAGAATTTAACAAGTGACTGCAAATGAATTGAGATACATTAGTAAGATTCACTAAAAAGTTTTAATTCTTGCGCCATCGTTGGTTTGGTTTGATTTCAATGTTCGAAGCTGTTTTAGCTTTGGTAATATTCACAAATGGTTGCGATGGATTGTTGTAGAGGCTTAAAGGAGTTTGTTTTGGTCACTCAATGAAAGAGCATACGAAAATATTTGAATAAAACAGTTTACTACCCCTAAATGGTTTTAAACATGATGAATGTAGTAAAAAATGACACATTCCTCTGGGTTACTTCACACTCTCGCCAAAGATTCACGTTTCACAAACAGCCGTTAAGGAATACATCCGCTTATATCTACTGCAAAACGGCAACGCAAAATGAGAGGGTTGATACCAATTGCTCATCATCAAGAAAGATTATAGCCTACTTACAAAAAAGTGTAAGAAGAGACAGTTCAATAAAACCCGCCCTGATATCGTCAGGATTGTGGAAATCGTAACGAGCCGCACGAAGACCAAGCAGCCAAACTTGGTACCATACAATCATTGTTGCAGAAATCCGCTTCCACTGCAAATGTCTGGGTACTAACAAGGACCAGGTATCATTAACTGATGACTGAAGCAACAATTCTTTGACGAAAGTAGCGATAGTTCGAGTAAAGGGACACAAGAACCCTCTATTCGTTTCAACTCTACAGGTTGGCTATATGTACCGAATACGGGTAAATCACAACAATCACCGCAAACTAGGTCACACGAGTTGCGGCAACAAAAAGGCAAATAAAAATCCTACTTGGGTTAATGCTTGAACACCGATCTGTAAACACGTATCTAATTAAGCCTTGCACAAAAATATCCTCGGTAAAGTTTGGTAAAAATTTAAAAAAAAAAATGTTTTGTGGCCACGTATTATTTTCAAGCTTAACTCAGGTTCTAATATTATATTCAGTTACTTCCAGAAGATCAAGCAGAAATCAAGAAAAATCATCAAGAAAAAAAGTCCGTTAAACGTTAGCAAAAAAATCATATGAATATCAACGTGCGGCAAATTGCCGCATGATTTACCAGCGCATGCTCTTCACAAAAACAAAAAGTGTAAGTGCGACTGCTGTCAATTTTGATGGAATCCTTAATTTTAATCGTTAAAAAAAAGTTTTTAAACCTTCCGTCGTGCTGCGTGAAAATGCCGTAGTCTGAAAAATTTACGCAAATTAAATCGTGCGGTGTTGGTGTCTGATATTTAAACACTTGAGTTTCTAGTCAGGCGACAATTAGTCGTCGTGTGGCCCCAGCACATCAGTCCCCAAGGCAATGTACGCGTCTGGCCAAGTGTGAAAAGAAAACTCGAATCGTTTCGGTCTCAAGAAGTATTTTTACGACTTGGACTAAAAGATGTTCTGTTTTTAAGGCAACACTGCATGTTTGGAGGGTTTCAAGTCTGATGTCCATCATATTAATGCTGGTGTTCCCCAGGGCTCAGTTTTATCTCCAACAGTCTTTTTGATCTTTATAAATGATCTCTTGTCTGAAACATCTGATCCAATTCATTCTTTTGCTGATGACAGTTTCTCATATTCGTTTCCTTGCAAACACCCCAGTCCTTCGGAAGCCGAAAGGGAACGGTTAAGTACGTTGAACTCCTTAAATTACGACTTAAACAGCATTAAACATGGAGGCTTTTAGGCAGAGTGGAATTTAATGCATCCAAAACGCAATGCTGTCTACTATCATCCAAGCTGAGTAGAAATCTTCAGCCGTTGTCCATGAACGGCTCTTGAATCACTGAAACCGAAAAGGTATGTGTGTTAATGACAACTAACGTTGGAATGACCACATATTTTAAGTCGCCAAGAACGCAGCGAAATGCTTAGGATTACTAAGTCGATGCAAGAAATATTTTACACCTTCTGATCCGGCTGTCAACTATAAATCGATCATACGACCAAAACTGGAGTATAACTCTCATGTCTGGGCAGGAGCTCCTAAGACAAATTTACACCTAGTCGATCGGATACGAAAAAGAGCATTGAAATTGATAGGTGACTCAAACATTGCGAAGTCAATGGACTCCTTGCAACATCGTCGCAATGTCTCTTGTCTTTCATTGTTTTTATCGTTTCTTCCATAAAGAGTGCTCCAGTGAAATAGCCAGTTGCATTCCATCCCTTAAAGAATTCAACTGCAATACTCGCGCAAGAAGGAATGCTCATCAATAGACCCTTGAGCCCAATTTCGGACGAACCGCGTTGTATTGGAGTTCTTTTTTTAGCCGAACAACACGGATGTGGAACAGGCTTCCGCAGGAGGTTTTTCCTCGACAATACAGTCCACAACAGTTCAAAACCAAAGTGCATCAGTTCCTCTCTTCTTTTTCCTCTGATCCTTTCCATTCGCGTTATGTTAACTCAGTATAAGGGTCGCCATAACCGTTTGACGCGAACGGATTATATAAAAAAAAAGTTGATCGTAAGTTAAGATAAATTTAATGAAACTTCATTGATTTTTGGCTGAACCTTTTTGGAAGGGCTCATGTTATTATTTTGGTCAAGAGGAACGATGTCTTATTGTAACGCTCTATTATTCGGATAAATCCAAACCTTTTCATCTCAAAACTGCTAGCTAAGCTATCAGCTCATAGTACGAATAAATAGTCGGCCTCAAAGTTGTCCAAAGTAGTCAGAATGAATAGATTGTAGTACAAAACCCAATTAGCATTGTAAAATATTTATGCTCCAATAAAAACAGCCAATCTTATCTTTAAATTATTATTAACCAATCACTTAATTAAAACAAAATCAAGATAGTGGCTCGTGTCATGTGCTCAATAAAACCTGTGTAACGATCCATTCTAGACAATGTTTTTTTGAAATTTTGTTTGAAAACACCTTATTGCTGACTCAGCGTCAGCCCAACCGAACAAAGTCTGATTGTTTACTTAATTTTGATTAACGCGGTAATCTGATTAAATGCTATCGTTTTGAGTGTTTCTGTAATTGAAAAATAGATGTTTTGATAGTGGAACCTTCAGAAATGGTTTGTTTAAAAGGAGTTGGCCACCAAGCATGTTCTTCATTCAAACAAAATGACTTCAAGTTTGAGGTAGGATTTATTATTATTACATTTTCGCCAACCTTCATATTGCTATTCTGTTGTAGATTATTAGCCTTCGTCGCAATAAGCGTCTTCGCTTTACTGCTCTTCACTGAAGGGCAAGTAGCATTCAACGGAACCTGTCCCGATGTTCCAGTTGTTGCGAATTTCAATGTCAGCGCTGTAAGGAAGAACTGCCTCTTTCTGTTTTTTTTTTTAAACTAATAACCTTTTTAAAAAAATAGTATACAGGACTTTGGTATGAGGTTGCAAAATATCCAACCACTTTTGAGCTTGGCGGTAAGTGTACAACAGCCAAATATGACCTTTTGGCCAGTGGCAAAGTGGGCGTATTGAATACACAATTTAATGTTTAGTAAGTTTTTTAATCTTTTGCTTTACTAAGTAAAATCTAATTCAATTTCTTTCAACAGCTTGAACAAAACCATTCAAATCAATGGAACTGCTGAAGCTGTTGACAATGCAAAGCTCTTGGTTCAATTCCCCGGAACACCAGGTAAATTCTCGAAATTTTCGACTGTTGAATACTTTTTTTATTATTCCTAATTTTAGTTGCAACTGGAAGTAATTACTGGGTTCTGGACACCGACTACACTAGCTACAGTGTTGTTTATTCCTGTTCGAACGTTTTCAGCTGTTCCAGCAACAGTAAGAATGCTTTTATAATGTAATCTTTTTTTTTACAAATTTATAATTTTTTCCAGAAATCGTTTGGATTTTAACCCGTGAAAGATTCCCATCAGTAGCCACCACTCTCAAGACTCTTGTGACACTGACCAACAATAATATTCCTTTGAACTATTTAGTTGCAACTGACCAAAATAATTGTGCATAAGAAATAAGGTTATTTTTCTTTTAAAAAAGATGTTATAACAAATTGTAAATATTTTTCATTAAAGCTCGGAACTTAAAGAAAATCTTTGTCTTAAAATAATTTGTTTTAGAAAAAAATAAATGCATACTTTTTGCTAATTAATTCTTTCTTTAAATACTTATTGAAGTTTGACGCTTCCTCTCCAAAAAAAGCTTTTGTTTCAACTTCAAGTCGAACGAAGTTTGATTTTAAGTCAGTGGTGTATAAATATTTTAACATTTTAACACCATTGATATTCAACACCGGTAATTCAAGAATAAAATATAAAAAAAAATTATTGGCTAAAGAAAGTTGGCACTAAATAATAATTTTGAAAATGTCTAAGATTGAAAGGAAAAATTTTGTCAAAAAACGGCCTACAATCAGGCCAACTAAAATTTTGACATATTTGTAAGCAAAACCTTTTCGTCTAAGCTGGGCTTGTGGCAGAATGATTCAGCTAGACACTTCGAGTTTTTTATTTATATTGATTTCCTAAAAATCGATTTGGAACCCCGTGCGGTAGCCTTTAGATGTGCAGCTAACTGTAGTCCGTAAGCTTAACCAAGAGAGGCAATGTAACTTGATTTTCTCCGGGTAGGAATTTTGAAAATTAATCTGTTAGCCCAAATAAATTAAATAAGTGATGAACTTAAAATGTAACCCGCGTCACTGAATTCACCTTGTGACTTTGAAGAACCTCTACTTTATTTTAATGTCTTATAGGTTAAACTGATTTAACTTCAGTTTATGTCTACTGAAGGTACCTTAATCTCCTAAAAACGTCTGCCAACGAATCAGCCCATCGCATCAACTCCGGTCCCGGATCAAAAAGTGTGTTTTCGAAAAAGCGCAAGAACTTCATCAAAGACATTAGTTTTCCCGTATATTTTTATGGTTTCGTAACCTCTGTTTTTATAGTAGTTTTTGAACGTCAAAACAACCACGCTTTTGGAGATTTTCAAAATAAACTTGCAAGGAATGTCAATATTGTCTTAGCTTCAGTTTCATAATAGCTAAACGGGTTTATGTAAACTTTCGCGGAAAACTAAGTGATTAAGTGGAGAACAGATTATATTTAAGGGTGAAGAGCATTTATGTCAATCGACTGAAAGTAATGAATCTACTGGCGTATTCTTTTCAACACCGAATCGTGAAACTGGTGAAAAATGAAAAAAAGTCAACAAAATGAAGTCAAAACAGTTTTGACACTTAATGTGATGATTGCACGGGTGCAGTATTTGCCGTTCTGTACACAATGAAACCGAGTGTACACCACGCTGGAATTGTCGCAAACACCGAGTTTTTTTTCGACAGCTCGGTGGGGCAGTTCCGTGTTCAAAAGAATGCGCCATACGACTACTGCGCTCTAATACGTCAAGTCTGCAATTCTGCAGAATTTGAAAAAGACTTTATTACTAGGAGAAGGCTGTAGGGCTTCGCTTCGTTAATAGGTGTTTGTAAGGTAGTTTTTGGTATTCTGTGGCCATATCTCTAACGAGGAACTTTATTTAAAAATAAATAAATAGAGTGGCGCAACAACTCGAGGTGAACCAGGGTCACCTTCTCAACAATGTATCCTGTGTGTGTTAATTTCTTCACATACAAGGGGACCTACAATTTTTTGCCGAATCCGAACGGCACTTTGAGAAGTTTTTCAAGACAAATGATCCCTCTGAGAGTGGGCTTGTCAGAATTGTGGAGCTGGGGACCGTGAAAAAGGACAATCCTTTTTTGTGTACCTACCAGTAGTTGCGTCTGAGTGCTACATGGAATAGTAGCAAACATCCGATAAAATGCTGTTTATTCTTCCTTAAACTTATGCATTTGCAGCATACTCAAGCGCATGCACTTCTTACATCATTCGTCTTGGCCTTCCTTTTTCGCAGAATGCCAATGGTGCAGAGACAAGTAAAAACGCTTAACGTAACGCACCTGCATCTTTGGCTTAATCTTACGGTGGGCAATTTACCATGCGTTTACCCGCCCCAGCCCTATCTACCACGAAATCACCGAGTGCAATATGAAGACACGTTAAAGCGTGAGCTTCCTCTTTGCTAGAGCGAGGCCTATCAATGCCTTTTCTGATATAAAGGCCCAGGAGCCCGAAGGCAGGACTTCTAAAACAGCAAATTTTCCATCGATTTCAGGCAACCATATGCACCATAAAGCTGCCACAAGGGGGCCTACTTCTTTTAGGCAGAACTGAACCAGTTCGACAGGAGACGAATCACCGCAGCATAAACCGACCTAGCTCATGAGTAGTCTACCTCCCATGGTACCAGAATATAGCTTCTGGTGAAGATTCGGAATCACGAAAGTCACAACCAGATGGACACCCTTAACTGCGCGTGACCTGGCAACCACACCTACGACCTCTCTAGAATTAAAGACCAAAAGTGGATCTGCAATTCCAATAGGATGCCGACCGATAAGCCGCACAATGTGAGGGATAGACGCTCCTCGGTTTTAACTAGGGTTCACGGGTTCGGTGAGCCCGTCACCCCACCGAAGTGAGGCGTGCGTCTTTGCGGGGTGTCAATGGTGCAATCAGTTAGGTATGTTGTCGATTTTACCATAACACGTGTTACCTGATGTTACGTTTCCAGTTTAACATATGAGTCTAGTGTCAATATATTTCTGCACTGCGCTTAAGTGCCGCACAGAAGTGTGAGTTTGATGACACTTCAATTATTGATCTTTTATTGCCATCTAGACAAAATAGCGAATTCGCTTTCAGAGCAAATTAAATGCCTCTGAAATTGAGTAAAAATCTTCAGAAAACAAACGTAGGCCATAAATTATGTGATTCATTTTTTCGGATTAGAATAATACATTAAAATTTTGTATTTATTATTTTCTATAAGAGAAAAACTCCTGGCAAACCAATCACTTGTTCAAGTCGTGAAACTACCCACTAACCATCTTCAACAGTTTCTAAGTGTTACCTGTTGCCGCACTTACCGCGCAAGTGCTTTAAACGAGGAAGTACAATCAAAAGATCCCTATCACACAGGCAATGGGTACCTAATCAAGATTAAAGAACCACTTAAACATCCTTCAAAAGCGAGGAATTTAAGATTTAATCTTTAATTAATAAATTTTGATTTAATGCGCCTAATTCCAAGACCGCGATAATGGTTTATGATTAGCATCGCCATGTGCGCTGTTTATTATGTAAGGAGCCATGAGGACTAGGTTTTCGACTATCAAAAATAACACAACTCATGTGACTCAGTATACTTTTTCGCAGAACAAAGTTTGATATTTTTCTAATTCAGTTTTGATTGCAACTCTTATCTTCGTGATATTGATCTCTTTTCAAATGTTTTTGTAATGAAAACACACCAGAATAAAGAAGATAATTACCTGTTCGTTTTATCAGATAAATTCGACAATAAGCGGTGCTAACGGATATTTTTATTTTGTTTATAAATACTCTGGGAAGGGAAAACAATTGTTTATTCAACAAAATGATTTCCAACAGAAGGTAAGTGACCAAATTTTACAAGGGTTTTTGTGTTAAGCTAATTTTAATTTGTTTTAGAATCTTTGCTTTTCTCGCATTTTGTGTGTGCACTGCGGTGCCCTTAGCAAAAGGACAAGTGGCATTTAATGGCACATGTCCCGATGTTTCCGTAGTTCCGAATTTCAACGTCACTGCTGTAAGATAGGCTTATTTTCATTCCTTAACATGTATTTTTAGATCCCTTTTTTCAACAGTATATGGGATTATGGTACCAAGTCGCAAAGTATCCAGCCTGGTTTGAAATCGCCGGCAAATGCACTACAGCCGAATATGAACTTTTGGACAATGGCACTGTTGGTGTGGTGAACACAAACTATAATATTATGTAAGTTTCAGTTTTTACGAATTGAAGATGGTGCAATGTACTAACCGAATGTTATTTAATAGTTTAAGGAAGACAGTTTCAATCAATGGAACCGCCGAGGCAGTTGACAATGGCAAACTGCTGGTTCAGTTTCCAGGAACGCCAAGTGAGTATAATTAACTTTTAATCAACTCCAAAGTCTTATAACACCAAATTTTTTGCTTTAGCTGCAACTGGAAGTAACTATTGGGTGCTAGACACTGACTACATAAACTACAGTGTTGTATACTCGTGCTCAAATCTGACAGATTCGACAAGTGCAAGTAAGTTTTACTTTCCTTTCTTAACATTTGAGAACGTTAAGCTTCAATATTTTTCTACTTAGAATTTGTATGGATTTTGTCTCGTGAGAGATTCCCATCCGTGGCAACCACAATTAAAACTGCTGTTACACTAACCAACAATAATGTGTCGCTTAACTTCTTGAATCCGACTGATCAAAATAATTGTAAATAGAACTATTTTTACGTTTTAACTCGAAGAGATGGATTGTAGAATTGTTATTGCAAAATAAGTGCTAATGCGACTTAGGGATACCACCAAATTGTTACTAGACTTTAAAAATAAAAAAAAATCTTATTTTAAATAACTTTAAATTGTTGTCTTTTGTGGGTGTAGCATCCTTCTTTTTGTTAAGTGTGTATTTTTTTAAGAGTTCGATCACCGAAATTGGGAATCTAGAAAACAATGGCTCTCTATCCCAATAAGGTACTAAAGGACTCCAACTGCCGGGAGAAGTAAGAGAGTAGACGGAAAAACTGCAGCGCGGAATTTGAATCGCTTAAGTAAAACTTTAAGGGTTTGACGGAAAATCTGGTGAAGGAAATCGAACTTGGCCAAAAATACTCAATGTTGATAGATTAAGTGCTTCCGTGCTCTTTCAATACTTTCAACTCCTAGCGCTTGTCAAAGAAGGATATATAAGGCACACATTAAAAAAGGATTAACTATTAAGAGAGATTGATTTTACTGAAAGGATTATTTTCTTGAGTTCGAGAGCGTTAATCAAAACATTGTTGGAAACAAGTACCTACCGTGGCTATTCCACAGATTGCTCTTAGGTTGGGTAAGGTTAAACAGGGGTATGGTTAAAACGGCCACACGAACACTAGCAACCAAAAAGGGCCCATCGCGATCCCTGGGGAACGAGTTGAATTTAACAATTCAAAAGGCAAAACAACCTAAACATTCTCCCTAAAGTTTATGCCGCCTATTTCCTCTAAACTTTCAAAGAAATATTCCCCTAGAAGTTTTCTACGCTTACGTGAAATTGCCTCGCACTCACACAGTTTGTGTGTCATATCCTCAACCGCTTGCATATCACAGCAGAAGCGACAGATTGCTCTTACGTATGTCTTATATTGAGAAACTTAAGCAAAATCTTAGTTAAGTGTAGAAGTTAGTACTGCAGTACTTAATTTAGTCAATCAGCAAAAGACAAAGCACTGACATAATTTTACTCAGGGGATACTTTAAATCTCCAGGAAAGACCAATGAGTAAACTACTGTATTTGTATCTAAACGCATGTTGGTTGGAAAGAAATTTGAAGTACGCCATTTCTTCCACTGCACCATATCATCCGAAAACGGTTTCAGAAAAAAAGAAAACGCCTTCAAAAACTTAAGGGTTTGGAATTGCATTTTTGCAAAAAGAAAAAAAAAGTAACCAACTTGCGTATGTTGCTTATTTTGTCAAAACGGCAAGCTGTCCATTAGTTTCTTTGACTTTCGAGACCTTCTTTGACTTTCGACAGGCAACGAAAATATTTCATTATCAACCAAATTAACTTATAAATCATGAACCATTATGAACCTAACGACATAAATTCGGTGTGGTTCTTAAATTATTCAGTACCTTTCAGATTGAACATACTTTTTGGAAGAAAGCTGAGATTTACTTTAAATTAGAGCCTGGGGAAGTTTGTAAAGATTTTTTTTTTTTTACAAAAATCGTAACTCTAAAAAAAAATACTCTTACGAAGTGTAAAGGTACTGTAACAGTGGAATAGGCACACAATATCGTAGACAAAATACGCGAATTATAAGAAACACATAAAACATGGCACGGAGTTTTGAAAAAAAAGAATGTGGGTATTTAAATAATGAAGTCTTTGACTTGGTGGTTAAATTCATCTGTATAGGTGCCATCTTTCAAAGTAAATTGTTATCTTTTTGAGTGAACGCGATTCTAGAGTTCAATATCCCTGTAAAGGCTTATTTTTACCACCCACATCTTCGGAAAGTAGCTCTATGACAAAACCATTAATCACATTACCATCGCCAATGCCCGATGTTATATATCAAAGTCTCAAAACCCCACGCACTTAAGTTGAGGTTCAGTCAACTTTGCCGTCAAACTTAGCGATAGCAAACTCCATGTGTGGCAAAAGCCTAATCTACAAAAGAATCATTAATTTTCGTTTCTTTTTTAAGAAACAAAAAAAAAAAATAAATACAGACCGGAAAGATTACACGTGCTTAACTGATTGATATCAAAATGGTGCCGATTTGAAAAAAAAAAGTGCCAAATCAATTCCACATGTTTTGCCTGGCAATTTTCAATTATGATAAGGATCGGTGAGCCAGCATTTCCAAAGTATTGTTTTATTTTTGAAAGCGCTTTGGACGGTTTATTGATAGCACATTCCAGAAATGGAACGTCGATAGTAGGCACCCCATTCTAGAAATGGGTTAGAAATGATTGACTCATGAATGTTATATGATTCATAGGGGTTTAGTTCTGGAATTAAAGGCGGCTATCTGGTAGCCTAATTTGTTTTGTTTAAACGTCCGGCATGTGCTTGGTATTTTATTTTTTTTTTGCTATGAAAAGTCTCAGATAATGTCTCTCATAGTCTATACGAAAATGTGTTCCAAAGATCTTAGATATTTTTTTAGCTTGTTGCTTGTCACGTATTTGTTTTTTCAATTTTGTCAACAAACAACAAATCAAATCGATAACAATTAAACACTTTAAGATGAAAGTACGTAAACAAGTATAGGTACATTTGTTTGCAGGACACAATGAGTCGGTGTTCAAAATAATTTAATACTAATTAGGACGACACTTTTAGGCCAAGTTCACAAGCGACAAAATAGTCACTTCTTGGTACTTTCTTGGTTAACTTCTTGGTCACTTTTGGTTCGGAGTTGATCAAAACTGTTTTGAAGGCTACGTTTTTGGTTCTACTGCAAGTAGGTAGGTTCTTATAGATTACAACCAGTAAAGTAGTTTTCATAATGGCTGTTTGCCCGAAACAAAAAATCATCCATAGACTTACTTTATAGCCTCAGAAGGAAGACTAAGGATGTTGTTAATAAGGGCTAGTTTTCTTACAGTTTGATATCTTCTAAGTTTTGGAGTTAAGCTGAGCCTAACGAATTCAATCTATGTACACACTTTCTAAAAAACTGACCTATAGTGAAGGACTTAACGCAAATTCCTTGAAGCTTTTTCTTGTCAGTACGAGGGGTTAGGTTCAAAATTCTGTCGGAATCAAAATTATTTTCACAAAATTCTGCTTTACAAAATGCTGGAAATGCGTCTTTTACAAGCGACGAGGTTAACTATAAATGTGCAACTCCCCTGCAACCACCCTTCCATTTTTTTTTTATTATTGCTCTACTTCAAAAAAGTCAAAATTTTTCGCCAGCGTGATTTACCAAGCCGCTTCACTCCACAAACATTTTTGTGAAACAATGAAAAAAACTGCTATTCTTCCTCTACTAGTTTGTTCTCTGAAACGAGCCGTGCAAATTGTTGGCTCAAACTTCTTTGAAACGTGTCATAAAAATCATTGGATTATGTCGTAGTCAGCACCCTGTAACCTTTCATGTTGACATTCTCTGTCTTTGCCTTGGTGGCAAAGGAATAGTGTCGATGATAAGTAATTTACGTAATACTATACAGCCGATGATCCCTTGTTGGCGCAACCCCTTTCAAAATAAACAAACTTTAATCCTCTCGGTATTTGATTTAAAAAAAATCTCCTCGTAATACCATGGTCTCCACCGAAAACTAATCCTCGATTTACATAAATCAATAATTAATTATCTCCCAGTTTTGGCGAAATTTACCATACACTCTTAAATCCTCTCAATTTGAAATTCGAAAAAAAAGTGATAGCTACTGTCCTTCTACGTGTGACAGATCTGCCACAAATACTGTTTTCTTTCGGGAACTCGCTCCTGGGAAATGTCATCGATTCGGAATATTTTCAAGTCGTATCTTGCTAATCCCACTTTTATGCTCGGTGGAAACGGTACCCACAAAATTCATTCAGCCTTTTCAAAAACTTTTGACACGCTTTTGACCCTTTCCTCACACCTTTTTAACACAAAACTTTGGGACTCGAAAAAGGAAACTTAAGCTATCCACGTATGACAAATCTGTCAGAAACACGATTTCTATTCGAATTTTACAACGAGCTTGTTTGCGCGCTCCTGATGGGAAATGCCATCGCCCCTCTCTTTTGAAAGCTCAAATGACAACAAAAAGTTGCAAACCGTGTCAAAATTTCATGATCTTATGTTTGTCCGGTGGAGACACTTCGGGATTTAATTTTAATCGTCTTCCGCTAATTGTAGTTTTATGGCCGGTGGACAACTACATGGTGCAAGTCCTTTCGGATTAACCTTACAGAAAAGTAGTTACCAGCCTACTTATAAGAAGGCAAGCGCTACACTGCAACTGAGTCTTCCATCACTCTTATGGCGTGATTTTCAGGCAGCCCCAGAGAGATTACAAGCTTATGGTCCCCAGGCACTCTTTTTTCGACCTATATATTTACACTTTCACAGAGCTTTCTTAATCCAGGTATGCCGGTATCTGTGGCCTATGAGGAATTTATTCTGATGCCACTCAGACATCTCTGGTAGAGTTTTTTTTTAAAATCATTTTCTTAAAATTTCATTAGGTGATATGTTGCTGGATATTGCTGGATTTAGCAATAGACTGAGGCTGACAAGGATTTAAACTTGAACCTTAATCTTTTCTAAATAGTTTTAAAGGTTATGCACATAAGTAGACATCAGCAATTATCCATCCTTCACTTTGGGTTGCAAGTAATTCTTCGTCAATTTTTTTCGACAACAGGCTTCCCTTTAATATGCACAAGATATGCGTCTATTAGACACTTATCATTGCGCAAACACTTCACGAAGAGCAAAATTGTCTGAAGCGAGAAGATTGACAGGGTGAAGTATATCTTCAAGTCGTAGTAGATACCTTAATTGGAGTTGCGAATATGTATA
Organism: Neoascia interrupta; assembly: GCA_947623515.1. NCBI lineage: Eukaryota > Metazoa > Arthropoda > Insecta > Diptera > Syrphidae > Neoascia > Neoascia interrupta. The sequence goes on along the minus strand of OX392462.1, from coordinate 18,475,636 downwards.
TCAAAGCCTAAACGTTGTTATATCTCTTTGAAAGTAACGGTTTGTGGAAAAATATTTTTTAATTTCGTTGAATTGAATTCTTCCACAAGCCATCAAGTGCGGACTAAAATCTGTTCAATTCACCTCTTCAACGCCGCATCGACAGTAGGACGCTTTTTTGACTTGTCGTATTTGAAAACATTTAAATTTCAACAAGACTAAGATTCATCATTAGTGTCATCGATGGTAGTGAGTAGCCGCATTAGAAAATTAATTATAGATACTTGCGCAACTGAGAAATAACTTTCCATGAAAGTCAGACGCGTGGTGCTCCTAATTAAAGATTTGCCTCTGGCGAATACTCATGAAGTCTTCAAATTTATTGCCCTATTCTGCATATTCGCTCTTCGTAAACTCAGTTTTCTTCAAACTCTTAACAAATGTTGGTGTTTTTTTTTCTTCCTATATTTTATCGGTGCTGGTCGTAAAAACATCTTAATTATATTTTGAAACGAATACTTCAAACACAGATTACATCACCAACTATGCTTCTTCCCATATCCAAGTGTGGGCGACACATTACGTACTCAACCGAACTCATCACGACAAAGATGAAACCCCTTGGAAGTGTATACCTCTGCCTTCTCAGACGTAAAATAAAATTAATAGTGACAATCTGTAGAAGAACACTCGACTTTTTTCATTGGAATGCTTTCTCAATTTCACCACTGTGAATCGTTGTTATGTCAGCGACGAAAATTTTTTCGAAAATTTCATAACTCTGTGCGCACTTACCGTCTCTTGTGGCATCGTATTACAACTCCTCAGCGGCAACTTATACCGCAGGGGCCCCTGATGATCTCTGCAATTAAAAAAGCAAAAAAAGAAGAGTAACCAAAAGATACTTTCAAACTGAAACAATAAATCGAAAAATGGTTTAGTGCACTTTACCGATATTCCGAAAGACAAGTGGAATTCTTCGAAAGCCCTTTGGGGTAAATCATTCCGCTAAATAGGCCATTCTCATGGTTCGGCGGCGCATCTTTTATTGTGATCAACATCGATCCGGACATGCATTGTATCCGCACGGTCGGTTCAATGCCACTGCCACCATTCTTATGCAATGAAGGTGTATCTGGAAGAAAAGAATACAAATATAAATTCGGATGGTAAATTTGCTTTTTAACACATTTGACACGGGGAATCTTAATTAATGATATTAGTTAGTGATCTGATAGCAGATGCTTGTTGTATGGACAATCGCTAAGACAGATCGATTGCGAGAGGAAGACACCTAATAACGGTAAGTGCTTCTGAACAAAGCGAACATTTTGAAAGGAAATATTCGATTTTGATAAGATTTTATCGTTTTTACAAGGTATTTTGTGCTATATAAAATGCGACGTGGTATTGGGCCAGGCTTACAGTTGAAGGCAAGACATTCGATACGAAAATTAATTTTAGTACTTAAGCGGGCATAGACTTTGGATGAGAAAAATGATCGGCAATAAGTGCGTCAAAATCTGTTTGAAGCCGGGCTTTTAAATTTATTTTTTTGTTTACATAATGTGAGCTTTTTTTCGATAGATTTGTCGTTTTTGTGACGATATGCATCGTGGGATGGGGTCAACTCTGCGAATGCCAAGTATTTTTCGGCGGAGAATGTTTGGATTTGCCTACTGTTCAAAACTTCGATGTCAAAAGGGTAAGTGGATATTGAAATAAAGCTTAATTCTGAAAGAGTGTATTTAAAAACAAATAAAAAGAGTCCTATGATCATTTTAAACGCTGCCAGGCTTTAAAGTGATCAGAAATGATCATAGGACTAGCCATTACTATAATATGTTTGTAGAATTGTAAATTGCTGTAATTTTTCACTTTTTAATATTAAATTTAATATTTTATGGCTGTGCCATAGGGCCGCTCCCCACCCAATATAAGCAACGATACGTTCGGTTAGCTATTTAATTAAGAGAAGATTTATTTATTCCGTTTTGATGCCCAGTGGGGTCTGTACTGAACAGAGCAAAAAAGATCTCGTTGTTGTGGTTGTTTGGAAAATCTTGTTAATCTTGGAAAATAACCAAAAATTTCAAACCAATATCCACCAACAAAAAAAGGTTAATATCTAGTTTTGACATCCCTACCAAAGTCGTCAGACTTTATGCAGGATGGCGGTGGAAAGCCCACGCTGTTCCGTTTAGATCAGTCAAGACATCACCGATCCGTTTGAGGTCACAAAAGGATTAACACAGGGCGACGCACAGTGGTTTGAGAGCCGAAAAAAGGTGTTTGGAGAAATATAGTCATTCCTTTTTCGGTACTATGTAGCGAACTCAAATCATAATGTTCAAAATCTACGGACTTTTTTTGAAAATGAAAGCCCCAACTTAAATTCGGTGTATGCCGCAGTTAAAAGATTAAAGTATGCCGCAGTTTTAATGAACGAAAATGAAGAATTAATGAATTGCTACGACTAAAAATGTAGTGAACCCCATCCTTGAATCCTTCAACTCACTTGTAATAGGGTGAAGGCCATAGATTTAATAAGATACGTAGATAATTAGCTACCAATACTGCCCTATTACATACAATGAAATTTCTATTGTTACTTTTATTTATATTTTTTTTAGTTTAATGTAAATAATAATGTTTTATTAAGAATTCATATATTATTTTTTACGTATTTTTTTATTTGTTAATATTTTGTAATATTTTATTGAAAATGGAAAGTTCGGATTAGGATAAAAGGTTTTATTTTTTAGTAAAACATAAGAACCCTCAAATCTTACAAAAATATCAATAATTGTTTTTCTGGCCAATTTTTCTTTATCACATTTTTACCATATACGTACAATGCTACTTTTGACATGTGTGTCAAAAATCCACTTAAAAATTTAATTAAAATCCTCTGAATAGTGCAGATTGAACATATTTTTTCCCGCCCTCATATGACTGTACGGACCTTTGAATGATTGAAATTCTGGTTCTTGGGAGTTCGGTTCAGTAATTAAATCTTCCACCCTAGTTAGTGTCTTATATACCCGGGTTCATCTATAGATTCTGACAACAAAATCGGTTTGACCAACGATGAGACCAAAAGAAGGTTAACTCCTACAAATCTCTACTTTCTTGGGAAATGACTAGGAAAGCCCCTTTATAAGATCCTCAACATTCTAGTCCTGCTTTACAGTGGGCAGAAGCATGTAGGAGATAAAAATAGAGTGGAAAAGGAGGAGATATCTGACTGTACGGGCTGCATAGGGCCCAAACTTTGAATTTTCGAAGAGTATATCGCGGGTCAGGTGGAACACGCAAGGGGACCCAAAGAAAAACTTCGCAATCAAAATGGAAGACGGCTTGCTAGAAACAGAGATGACTGGTTAAACTTATTGGCGTAGGACCGCAGTTCCCGCCGGACAATAAGTGCCCTCTACCATCAGATTTGTCGTGAAGAGATTTTATCTTGTGTGTATGGAATAACATTTGCAATTTTACGAAAGGTCGTTTTTCTTGATCTGGCTGTAACTTTTTACTGACATTGTTTTTTTCTTTGCTGTAATAGTAAAATTTGCTCCCTACTTGGTAGCCTTTTCAGCTACATAGGTCTCGTTCGTGGTGGAATTTTTGACCACTTTTGGCCATTATCCTTTCACATAGGCTTAGCTTCGTCAAAAATGTTATTGGTTTGACGTTAGCTTTCCCTTCCACTTTTAACTCTTAAATATTTGCTTTTTCGTGTTTTCTTGTTAAGTCTAAATTTGAGTTTATTGCTTTTTTGGTTTTATCCCGCTAGACCTGGAATTAGATATATCCTTAATTGTCTGTCGGAAGTTGAATTCGCATAGTATTGTTTAACAATTTTCGAGGAAAAGAATCGCTGTCTTTGACTCCCAGTTTCGATTTCCGTCTCCATCCTCCGAAACAAACAAGCAACAAAAAGCAGAAAGAACTGAGTCAAATTAGTTTTAACAACTTAACCTTTTCTTATCTCGGATCTTAAAAGGTATTAAATAATGTTAAGACCAACCAAGACAGGTTAAATTCATGTCAAATTACTCTGAGTGTAAAATGGCATATCTAAGTATAATCCCCCACCCAAATAAATGCTACACTTTCAAAAAATCTCTATTAAAACGAAGCACTTTGGGGGGCTTTGCTGTTAGTAGCCTGCAGATCCTTCGTACATTATATAGCGTCGACTATATGGAGCGCAATTTTCTGAATCCATACTAATGGCCCGACAAATCTTTTCTTTATTCAGCTTCGCCTACTGACCCAAACCCAACCCGGGTGTATTAATGTAATCCATAGTTTTTCCATAGTAAAGTAATGACCATAGACCCCTAAGACTTTCTTGACGATTAAGTCTAGCAACTTAACTGAAAACCATCTTTCGTTTAAAGAGAGGTGGTTTTTGGTACCACACGCATTGGAATTTTGAAGAACTTGTTCGAAAATTATCCTTCGACCCCTGTCTTATGGATCAGGGTTCGAACCTCTGACGCAATGACCCCAAAAATCCTTTTGCGACAAAACTACCAAGTCGACTTTCCTCAGGTAAAGGAATGGCTTCGGCCAGACTCTGAGCCAGGGAAAGAATGCCATCGTATTTTCACGGATGTCTCCAAAACCGGACAGGGGTCTGGTGCTGGAGTCTTTGTGGAAAGCGAGAACATTAGACTTAGGTAAATATGCGTCTGTCTTCCAAGCGGAGATTTTCGCTACCCTAATGGCTATGCGCTATATTGTGACTAACAGGTGGAGGGCGACTCTCTCTTACCTCGTCCAAGATAGTGCTCGAACTTAAGTATTCCTTAAACTCAGTCGGAAGGCTAAATAGAGTAAATCTTGTTTGGGTTCCAGGTCACACTGGTATCCGGGGAAATGAGATCTCTGATGAGCTTGCCAGACTAGACTCAGAAGAGGTTTTCTCAGGACCCGAACCTGCTTTAGGCCTGCCTGTATCTGTTGTCTCGTCTGCCATTGATACTTGGGTTTCTCGTGAGCACAGAGGGCTCGTTGGCGTGATTGCGATGGGTGCAGACAGACTAAACGACTACGCCCAGACATCTGCGAGGGGTCAGCGTCTTTTCTTCTATCTCTCAGGAGAATCGATTGCAGACTTCTTGTAGGCGTCCTAACGGGCCACCAAGCTGTCGCCAAGCACTTGCATGTGCTAGGCTTGAGCGAAACCACCACCTGTCTTGCCTGTGGAGAGGACGACGATACGGAGGAACATTTCCTAAGTAGTTGTTCTGCCTTTGCTCGAATCGGATGGCGGATCTTTGGGGCTGACGTGGTGAGTGCCGAACACCTAAGCTCTTCATCACTGAAGCCCCTTCTCGTTTTTCTTCGAAAGACGGGTAAACTAAATACATTAAAGTAAGGTGTAGTACAATGGACCAGTAGTTGTGTCTGAGTGCTCCATCGGATAGTAGCAACCTAAGACAAATACTAGGTTGATTAAACTGATTAAACTGATTAAGCCATGTGCCGTACGCGTCCATATGTGCTAAGTGATTGTGCCTTTTAAATTGAAGAAGAAAGCTGAAGCATTTTATGCAGACAAAAGACTTTGTTCGTAGACTTCATTCCAACGCCAATTTGGGGAATGTGAATAACACAAATAAATGACTTCCAACATATGAATTCAGGCCAACAAACTTTATGATTTTGATTGCAGGCTATGGGACAGGTTATTTAGAAGTTTGTTACAGACTAGCAATTCCAGTCACTCATTTTTAGTCATTTAAAAAACTAGCAACATTTTACTCAGGACCGTCTTCTGCTGACCCTATGAATCCCAATCGAAGACCGAAGAGTATATTGACGCATGTGTATCCACATGTTTTAAAATTTAAAGTGAGCCATTTTCCCTGCTGCGCCATATCACCCAACTTTAACTTTTAGGTTGTCGAAACAGGGAAGCTTAGGAATTCCACTTTTTAAGGTTACAATTTAAAAGTCATGGGAATGTGAGACTTTCATTAAGTTTTGTACAAATCGCAATATTAATTTTTCTTAATTTTTGGCTTTATTAGGGCTTAATCACGCAAAGACGTATACGAAGCTTCTAACTTTTTATTCTAGTCCACTCTTCAGAAGCATGCCACCTTAAATGTTCAATTGTTTTGGATTCGCGCTATAATTTTTGTTTTTTGTTTCTAGTACATGGGAGCATGGTACGAATACCAAAGTTATCCTTCTGATCTCGAAAAGGGCAGCAAGTGCAGCATGGACACCTATGAACTCAGAGATAGTGGTGATGTCACCATTTTGAAATCAAATTACAACGTCTAGTAAGTGCATCACTATCAGTTGAGCGAAACAAAATTTATTGTCATTGTAACAATCCTCCAACAGTTCAAAAAGCTATGTGGAGCGACTAGGCACTGCTGGAACCATTAACAATGGCAGGGTAATGGCTCAATTTAAGGATGCATTTGGTATGTTTTACTATTTTTTCATGTTTGTATAAAAAGATTATGAAACCGAAAAACCTTAGCGTCTGCGAGAAGTAGGTTCTGGATTTTGGATACAGATTATGACAACTACAGTGTCCTTTATGCATGCGTCTCTATTTCGGCTAATTACCACACAAGTAAGTACAAATATGGAAAATTTAAAACACAACATGGCATTTTAACACATTTTATTTCCTAATGCTTTTGACAGAAATGGTTTGGATAATGACTCGCGAGAAGAACCCAACAGCAGCGGCAGTTATGAGGGCTTATCAAGCGCTTGCCAAAAATCGTCTGCCAACATCGTATCTGAGCAAAACTGATCAAGCGGGATGTATTGGTCGATCAGGTCTTATGGACAAGATCATGGAATTCTTTTAAGTTTTTCACTTCAAAGTAATATTTTCTTATCGGAGCCATTTAACTTCTGGTTTAAATAAATGTGCAGGGGAATGTGTTAAAACAAGTATCAATCGCAGCCTTCTACAATGGAATCTTTTGAGCTTTTCTTACAACCTTGCTTCACACCTCATCATACGTGGTGCGCATGCAAAGACCAAAGACAAACCTTGTACCGTGAACTTCGTTACTTAAAAAAAGACCGTTATGAGTACTGAATCCAGGTCATTGGCGAGAAATTCTCACAAACATAATAATTGCATGCCAACTCGAAACGTTGAGATGTTTATCGTCACCGCATAAGCATATGTGTTCACCTTGCCATTCATCAAAGTTGTTATTTTCTTTCAGTCGACAGGCTTATATTCTCCTGCTTAGCAGAACTATTGAAGGTATACATACATCTTTCCAATCTCCATCATTGCCAGAGAATAGATATTGAACTTCAAGACCCATTGCTTCCGCTACATCCAATCATTTACCAAAATTGGACCCTCGAGTGCAGCACTTACACAAGCCCATATACGGCCAAACGAGGAACTTGTTTATGACAATCCAAATCCAAGCAACGACAACGACGACGATGGTGATAAATCAATTGCCATCCAAATGGTAACAAGTACAAGTTCCAAGATGCAGATCTTCACTAACCGCGAACACCAATCGCTTTGGCAATGACATTGAGTTGTTGTGCTGCACACAGAGCACAAAGAATTCGCCTTTCGAGAAGCCCAGTGTGTTCTGGCTGCGCTGCACAGCCTTCGTCTTTGATTCTTGGCGAGTTCCTTGAACCCCATAAATAGTTAGTTCGCTCCGCTCGGAACGCAATGTGATGGTGCGCTCTGGGGTCTTACAAAAAGGGGACTCTGCTGGCTGTGCAGATCGCTTGTTATGCCATTATTTCTTGGCTTCTTTGTGCAAAAGGTTCCAGGCGACCTTACAGCGAAGAAAAAACCCCAACGCAAAACCCATTACATCGAGATACCATTACGGATGTGTGCCTTGCAGATACAACCATGTCATCTTGTGGGCAAAAACAAAGTGTGCATCTTTTAAACATTTTATTCCTCCTCTTGGAGGATTTATAGGCAGTAAAGGTAGTGCCTGTGGGCACAAGTCAACTGCATGCCTCCATGCCTGCTGTGGTGTGCTGGACAAGGTGCATTGAACCTTTGGTTTCTATGGCATCTCTGCGTTCAGCACCGAGTGTATAAGGGCCATAAAATCGAATGAAGGAAAAAATTCCTGCATTAAATATTGTTCCGTGCAAGTATGTGCGGAGGTGCGGGCCTTATCGCATGCGGAATTCATCTAAAGGTCGAGAGATTATCCGAAAGAGAGGTGTTCACTCGCTTGTACGTAGTGCGTGGGCTTGGGATAATAGGCAAAGTGTGTAACGAAGTGGTGTCTCACTTCAATTAGATGAATGGTTGTGGGACATAATGTAGATGAAATCCGAGATATATGTGACTGGGCATACGGAACAGCTGGAAACTGGGGGTGGTCTTTAGGTAACTCTTGTTTTGGCTAAACAAATATTTTGTCTTTTTTAAACGAGGATCTTTGCAGGATTGGACCTAGGATTCTGTGATACCCGTCTAGTTGAATGGAAAAGTCTCGTATTCCAAGAAATTAGGATAGTTTCAACAAGATTAGTTATAGAACTTTGTATACCTTGCAGATCTTATATCATGCTTTCATAAAAGAGCTTTAAAGCAAGCTATTAATCCCATAAATAAAACCGGATCAGCCTTATGAGTAAACAGTTTCAGCTCCTGAAAAACCAGCGTATGCAGAAAGTTGGGTGATATCGCACAGGATACTTTGCTTAAACAGTGAGTGGAAAAGCCCATAGTCAAACCGTATCACCAACGGTGGTGATTGCTGGGTCATATATACTACATGAGCACCAAAGCTCCAGGCTAGAAAATCTTTGACGTCAACATTTTGGGCTTGATTAGGAGAAGAGCACTGTGAAAAGGCACTAGGTTAGGTTAGGCTGATGTATGCCCTTTTGCCAATAGTCACGTCTTCACTTAGACCAGCAGTTGGGTCCATTGTGTCCATTGGGAGCCTTCTTAATACCTGGAACGAAAACAGGAATAGACCGCTGATAGAAGCTCACAGTTCCGCCATCTTGGACCCATCCGGATTTGTATACAAATCTTAGGAGGTCCTTTAGATCTACATTATTTAGAGCTTCGAGGTCGTTAAAGAAGTAATTGCCGAGGGTACTACGCCTGATGCTGTTTAGGACTGGGCAATTTCTTCAACGTCCCTGCAGCTTTTGCATGCGGTAATCGTTATGCGGTATGCCTAGCCGCTCAGCGTGTAGACCCACAGCGCAGTGCCCCGTGAGGATTCCCGTGAGTACTCGGATATACCTGCGGGCTAGTCCAATCAAAAAAAGGGGTCTCTTTTTGCTTACCGCTGGCCATAGCTCCCTTGTATGGCTGCACGTATCAAATTCTGTCCAACGTAGGTTGGTTCTACTCCACGATTCAGTTTCTATCCTGCGTGCTATCGAACTTAGCGGGACTCATATAGGTTTGAGGGTTAGAGATGCGTTCATCCCAGACCCATATCTCCCAAGCTTCTTGGTCAAGCAACACCCAACACACAGTTTCTGTGTTGCCAAGTGATAACTCGTCCAGAATTTCCCTGCATAGTTTCACAGTCCTTGACTTTACTTAGTCTGATGCCAAGGCTTTAATTGCCGCTTGGCTATCAGAGTCTGATGGTGATGGTGTTGTTTGCGGGGCTGTGTTTCTTCAGCTCGGAGGTAGCTTGGATTATGGGTGCCAGCTCCGCCTGAAAAATGCTGCAGTCGTCATTAATCCGAAAAGATTTGCATAGTCCCAGAGCTCCACAGAAGATGGCCAAGCCGGTTCCGACGTCATCTCCTGTAATGGTCTTATCTTCCCATTTACCTCTTTCAGGTATTCTGGTAGCGAATCTTCTGTTGAAGGCGAATGTCATAGGAAGGTAATCCGTAACTGGGGTATCTGTGGAGGCAGCTCATTGAGTTTCCACAAAGGCGTGTCCATAAGAACTTGAGGACCACAGTCCTGATTCCCTTAGGCGAACAGCTGTTTTAGCTGCAGTATATGTCCAAGGGGGTAAGGTTGAGTAGTAACTCCAGCGCCGCGGTGGATGTGGTCCTTAGGGACCCTGTTATACCCATGCAGGCTCTCCTTTGAACTTTGGTGAGGTTAGAGAGATGACACTTTTTTTCAGTAGCCTTCCACCATACAACTGCACTGTAAGTTAAGATGGGTCTTACAACTGCTATATTCATCCAGTGTATCACGTTTGGTTGCAGTCCCCACATGCTTCCAAACGTTCTGCGGCAGGCGTATAATGCCACGTATACCCGCTTGACACGATCATCTATTTATCCCTCCAGCTGAGTTTGGAGTCTAATATGACGCTCAGGTATCTTACCGATTTGGATAACGATAACTCCACTCCCCCCCCCCCTTTCTTGGCTTGCTGAAGGGTGGAACTACCCTTTTCCTGGTAAATAACACAACTTTCGTCTTAGAGGGGTTTATTCCCAGTCCTCGACCCTCAACCCATTTTCCAACAATGCGGAGTGCGTAGCTGAGTTGGCCACTGAGGATTGATGGAAGTTTACCTGGAATCAGGATTGCTACATCGTCTGCGTTTGCGCTCATAATGAAGCCTTCCCTCTCCAGGGTTTTTAGCAATTCGTCCATTACCAGGGTTCATATGAGCGGAGATAGGACACCTCCCAGCCGTGTTCCTCAGCTGACGTTTCGTCTGCTGCATACTTCGCTTAACATGAGCCAGAAAAGGCACTATAAACAACTTTGCTTGCAAAACTTAATTCAGAGGCCTGAGCTTGCTAAATAAGCTCTGAGTTCATTAACGTTTTACACCTTCAGCTTTGGTTCGGTTGCGACCATCTCTGGTCCAATCACAAAAGACTGCATCTGTATAGGGTTGCCAATTGGTCAATAAATCTTCCAACATTGGTGTCGTTTTAAATTAAAATTCTATTGCGAAAAAAAAACTTTTACGTCACTTTTATTTTTTATGACTAAAAATATTTCAGATGTCATTGAAAGCGAAAGCTCCATAACAAACGTATCGTGTCTCGACAGAAACGTAGGTAGTCATCTTAAAACTATTACAAAATAGTTTTTATAAAATTATGTAACACTCGAACTAACCACCCACGCACACGGTAGATATTCGTGCCCAATGCCTAGTGTATATCTTTTCATATACCCGCCAGCCCTACTTTCTTTCTTTACCTTTTAATCGTGATCGATTTATTGACAATCTGCCAACATTGTTCATGGTGTGAACAATGAAAAATTGTCTAAATCGGCTCGACCGTCCGAATGCTAATAAAATTGTATCTGTGCCAAATCGTGTGCGTCCTATTTTGCAAACTGACCCAAATAACTATTGTTCATATCGCTATAACTTCTCTGGCACTGATAAGTTTTGTAGTGAATCATTTTCGTTACTTACTTGTGGTTGGTATCTGTGCACCGTGTGTACTTAGTGTTGCGATTGTCTGAAAGAAAGAAATAGAAAAAGATTTGTTAAATTCAGTACAGCTTTGTCCTAAAATAAAAGCCCTAATAGCACATTTGCATATAAAAAAATAAACGTCTTTTCACCCGGAAGAAAGTGGTAAAGTGAAAATTTATTACAAAATCTATTTATGGTTATGTGACCCACAGGCGAGTGATAAAAATTTGCAATTTTAAATAGTATGCAAAGTCAAATTGTAAACCAATGTGACAGGTAATCTATACAAGTCATCCGGTTTCAAGAGCCGTGTCTCGGAACGTGACGTGTGACGAGTTTTGAATTAAGTTTAGTTTATCGATATATTTTTTTTAGACATTGATAACCGAACAATAGTTTGAATTGGCATTATGTTGGCGTAGCTAGCTTTTGTCACCATTAACCTGTCAACTTCAAAGAGTCGGAACTCATGATGTATGGCAATGCTTTGAAATTGTAGTTTTAGGTTTGGTCGACTTTCATCAGGGGAAGATGACATCTTGCATAAAAGTTTCCACGGTCCAACAGAGAATGAGCATATTGTGAGATAACAAGTGAATTGTCATAATGCAAAAATGGTCAATAGCTCTTACGTTTAATACATCATTTAATGGGAAGAGTTCATTAAGACTAGAGCTCATAAGCTTTGTGTTTCAGCTTTTTACGACTTCTTATAATTTTGAAAGCCCATGAGGTATGTAGTTGCACACATAGACCGATTGTGGATGGCTCTGTGAGCGGATTTGAAAAATGTTGACATTTTTATTGTTCGGGATGTCAAACAGCTTACACACAAAATTTAAGCTTTCTAGCTCAAATAGCTAATAAAAGCTAAAAATTTGTGTCATACGAATAGACGGACGGACATGGCTCATTCGACTCAAAATACGGTTTCGACCATATGGTCTTAAAAGGTCTTGGGGTATATCGTTTCGATATTATTTCTTTGTGTTAAATTTTCGCCAGAATCAAAATTAACATACTCCATTTCTTGGATCAGTCTACAGACTATGTGAACTAAGGACAATCTACGGGTTTCATAGCTGGTTGATCCCTTCATGTCATCAATCCTTTAATCAATCCCTTCATCAATATGGATTTTTCTGGCCAAACTGATATGAATCGGATGGTTCACAAGCTGTTAACACAGTATAGCAAAAGGATCTTCTATGCAATGTTACGGATTGCCATTGCGTAGTTTGAGCATTTCGATTCCTTTCTTAAGGATAAGGCCAACAATGCTGAGGTTGAGGTTCCATTCATCGAGCTTGCTTTCCTTCGACCATTTCTTGCTCATGAGCTGCGGTGGATGCTCCTTACCATACCAACAGCGGATTTGAAAAGATAAGTAGCTATGCCGCCAGATATAAGTGGCGCTCCACAGCAAAGTCGATCAGCCTGAATCCAGTATGAACGATGCCATCACTTTTCATAACATTGGCATCAAAATCGCCGAGGACAATCTTGATGGTGTTTGCTGTAGTATTGCTCTTATGTTCTGTCTAAGATCTCACATACTTGAAGCTCAAGACTTTTTTCCTGCCTGAATGACAAAACCACATCCAAAAAAGTGTTGCTTTTGTTCTCGCCGGTAGCAGTTTTCCTTTCCTTCCTTAAGCTAATCAGTTTTCCATACTTGCCTTGCCCACTCCGCCCACCGCGCTTTTTGCTTGATGGGCCTCCGTAAGGGCCTCCGCTAATTGCCCGGCCACACGTGTGCAGATCCGAAGCAGTAAGCAAAGAGCTCATAAATTCCTTTTAAAGAAGACAAGTGCCGTTTGTAACATATTTTTGTTTGTGTGTTCTTCAAATGTTCGTTTTCATGATGTTGGTTTAAAATAGTGAGGCATGTGTCCTGATGACGTTTTTATACCCCATCCCATAGGATAGGAGGTAAATTAAGTTTGATTCATAGTTTGTAACATAAAGAAATAGTCACCGTAGACCCCCAAGACCTTCAGAACATATGATCGAGACCGAATTGTAAGTCGAATAAGCCATGTCCGTCCGTGCGTGTGTCGGTAGTTTTTAGGCCTTAAATTTTGAGCTAGGAGCTTGAAACTTAATATCTGTTCTTCCTAGGTCCCGAAGCAGTACAAGTGTAAACATTCTTAAAATCCGCCCACTGACACGCCCACTTTACTCAATAGCATGAAAATTCAAAGTTGCCGTAAGAAGCTGAAATTTGGTACGCGTTATATTCACTTAAGTGACTTATTGTGACTGACATTTCAAAAAAAGCCAAAAACCGCCCCCTTTTGGGCGTGGTCATATTTCATTTGCATTTTAATAAACGGTTTTTTTTTCGATATATTTTCTTTAAATCCAAAAAACTTGCTCTATAAAATGTTCAGATTTGTGTATAAGCTATCAACTGAAATGAACAAATTTTTGGCACGCCCACTTTTGGGGGCGTTTTTAGGTATAAACCAAATTTTTAATGTGAAAATGCAATCAACACGTGTATACCACTTCTGATCTGATAAAAGTATAAACAAAAAAAACGATATTATTGAAAAGGGGTGGGTGCCACGCCCTTATATAATAGAAAAAATTCTTTAACTGAGAAGTTCTAAATACAGTTGAAGTTAATAGAAGCTGAAATTTAACAACCAAGATTTATAACATAATTCGGAGCTTGAAAGTGGTCAATTGGGATGGGGTAAGTAACGCTTCGCCTAAGCGGATTGTAACCCTCCCACTAGTTATATCCGAATTGAAGGATCAATGGTTTCGGTTACAAAGATATAAGTATTTTTTAGAGGGAGCGAATCATAAAAAGGTGTTTAATGCGAACGCGACCGCTAATCAATAAAATTTAATCACAGAAAAATGTTAAACGGCATACAGTCCGAGAAATTCTGATACTTTTATATTATTCGGAGCTTACAAATTAAACTCAACTTTTAAAGCATTGGAAAATACTTACGAAAATCTGCAGTGCTGTGTAGATTATGGGAGGTGACGTCATTTTTCTGGAAAATAAAAAATAAAATAAATAAATTTAATGTCGAAAGATATGTGGAACAATAAACAGTTATAAAATCCAAACAGCATAAAATAAAACCTTGAAATACCGGCCAAATCGACTACCATGACATAAAAAAGATTAAACGGTGTACGTGATTGATCCGCCAAACGGACAGATATGACGATGGACCGACTTAACCCACTCTATAGTCCACGTCAAACGAATTGCTTAAATTTCATGAGAAATCGAAAAGCTGAATTTAGCGGTAATTTTTTCGCTATTTTCCCGTGACGGTGAAGCATACGCCCACTTAATAATACAAAACTCATCTTAACCGCATGATGGTAAACTGTTATGTCGATGGTGATGAGACGATTATAACACTTGAGCACGTACATATAACCCACAACATCATAGCGTGAAAAAGATACATTTTTAGATGAGCCGAGTAAACATCAGCGCTAAGTTCTCTGTAAGCTGCTTACGAAGTTGCAAAAAACTCAACGCACGTTAGTTCCGTAAAGGTATTTTTAATCTATTTTTATTTTCCTAGATCAAGCGAGTGTCATGTGTCATTGGATCATGAGAATATTTTGTGATGAATTTTCGATTGATTATTATAACTCGTGACCGATGCTCTAGTCCAATTGGTTGAAGAGATTTTTTCCTTCCAACTTCAGGCGTTAAATGTAGAAAAATCATAGGCGTACCATTTAGCATTTTCCACCTTGTCCAACGCGAAATGCAAATTTTCGCTCTAAATAAAAATTTTTTTATGGCGAAGTTTTCCTTTTGCGATTTCCGAATGTAGGAAGGTGTCACATATTTTACGCAGCGAGTAAAATAAAGAAATCTTCCTTTTTTAATGATCTTGAGAATACAATGAAAACTTTGATCGTGTTCATGAAATGAAATTGCTTAATCGGTAGAGGCTCGGCCTTCGAGTATTGGGCAAATAAAATAAACCTACAGATGTGTTAAGCTCCACGCTGAACCGCTTATAGTTTTGCCCTTTGGGATCTATCCCTGCAGATCAAAGTTTTCTTCAATAGCCCGGGACATAGATTTTCAGTCTAGTTTCTGAAATCTTAATGCAAACAATAGCATCAGTGATTCCACACAACCGGGATAACTATTGTGACAACTATCGATAAGCTTCTGTTTACTTTATTGACTATCATTGAATATTCTTAATCTGACCTTTTTAAATACCCTCATTGAATAAAAACACAATCTCTGAAGAAAAGCAAATCGAACTTTCCTTTGACCCTATTTCAATAGCTTTTTGTATCCAAAAATTACGAAGACCTATCTAGGAACATCTAAGACTTATCAAGATCCATTCCCATAGGCAATCATCACAGCCCGATCCCCAACAAGTACCTTCTGAATGGAAAATTCTCTTTACAACGATCCGCAAGAACCACATGAAATAGTGTTCAATTAACGCCCAATCAGTGGACCATTTCTTTTATGGTTTTCCTCCTGCTCACCTTTCCAATTAAGGCGGACAATACCCGTACAGAATAGAACGTCAAACAAGTCAAACAGAATTCCCGCACTCTGTCAATAGGCACCGCGAAGATCATTTTTGGGGGATCACACGACCATATATGTGTATAGGTGTGAATAGCACCCAAATTAACGATCCCAAAAGTTCGATTACACTCTGCACAGGTAGGTACTCGTACTTGGTTCCCGTTACATTCATTACCGGCTCCATTCAGCGCGACGACCAGCGGCGACTCGCTGTGTTGTTGTATTCCCGTCGTGTCATGATGATTTTTCATGTAAACAAGTGGTCTCCGGGAGGAAAAAAAATTTAAGGCCCACCATGGCACGGATACAGGTCAGAAAGAAGTTAGACTCTTACACCGCATGCTGAGTGCATACTGGTGTCTCAATGAACAAGAACGAGGTTCTAGATTCTTCACGATCCATATGGAGTATGACTCGGCAAAAAAAAATCCTTTTTTAATGCATTATGTAGGTTGTCGCGCAGCACTTTGGGATATCTTCACGACGTTGCACGATTTTGACCGTCATGCAAATAGAGTGTCATTCGCGATGGCAGCACGGATAGAAATGTCCCCTTTGTGCGGCATCTTGACATGTTTAGGTCCCTATCCACACGTGAGCCTCAGCCGATTTCTCTATGGGACCATAAGAATACGGAAGTCAGACACAGTCGCTGTATCCTACCGCGCAGCTGAAATGATGGTGTTCCACATTTGCTTGGCGAATTACAATTACTTTGTCAGAGCACAGAGCGCAGCATGGCAAATTCAAATTCGTGGCACAATGCAGATCATGCGGCTGACCCCAAAAATGGAGAGGAGATTTCTGCATCTATGTATGTAAAGGTCTGGTTTCTGGTGGGTTATCGCAAATCTCGGATGGAAAGCAGTGCAGTGAATAGGTCCACTACTAGGAGGCTTTTTTTTAACGAGTGGGCTTAAGTCATTTCTAGTGGCCCGTAAAAAAAAAAACTTTGAAGGTCTCGCATGTATGCAAATCGATGTCCAATTGAAAAGTCGTGCTCTACGGTTTGGCCACCGATTTGGTTTTGGTTCGACGTCGATTTGATCTCACACAATGGAGAAACAAAATGGGTTGGGTTGAATTTAGATGGCTTTTCCACTTCAAAGCCGTTAGATGTGAGAAATATTTGAATATAAGACGTGACTTTAGTTTCAGCTTGCCGGTGGCATAGGACAATTGGGCTAGTTTTCGGATTTGCTATGGGAAATGCATGATTTGAGATAGGCGACAGAAGTTGAGCATTTTAACAAAATCAATAGAACCCCCGAACCGTGTCTCATAGAAAAGTCAATTACCTGTGGTATCCTTACTTCAGCAGTCTATTCATGAGCATTACACCGCCTACTTTAAGCCAACAGAATCCTGAACAAGCCCAAGACTGGTTTATAGTTTTATGGTTCAGTCTAGAAAATATGTATTTGGGTATGAAAAAGGTCCCTTCCTTTGATACGAATATGTAAAGCAAACTGAAGACTTTTATGATTCAGTCAAATTTGCCTCGCTATAGAAAGCTGTTTAAACTTAAGGGGAAACAGTCGCGCATACTTTCTCATATCTTACTTTATACGTTTTTCGTAAGGAGAATTTTGTGGGGTGCCGTGGCGTAGTGGTAAGTGTGTGTGCTAACTACGCCGGAGGTCTGGGTTCGAATCCTGCCTTTGTCACCTGAAAAAAAAGACTTGTTCTTTTTCACGGTCCCCACCTCCGCGAGGGTTTGACAAGCCCTCCGAGAGTATCAATTGTCTTTAAAAACTTCTCAAAATGCCGTTCGGATTCGTCAGAAAATTGTAGGTCCCCTTGTATGTGAAGAAATCAACACACACAGCATACATTGTTGAGAAGTTGGCCCTGGTTCACCTCGAGCTGTTGCGCCACTCTATTTATTTTATTTTGTTTATTTTAAGGACTTAATCAAAGTTCGCTATCTTAAACCTTCCGGTTTGCTTGAATATTTTATATTTTAGGCTTATCCGACAGTTTTTAGTTAAGTCCTTTCTGCTTCAAGGTTCCATGTTTTCGACCACTTTCTTTCCAATCGTCCTATACTCGGGCATTAGGCTTGACTTGATTTCAGACTTGACCCGAGCTGGGGACTCTAAGCCCAGAATTTACACTGTTCTGGTGGAAGACACTGGACTAGAGGAGTAATTCAACTAAGAGAAATTTTAAAATTCCTTGTTTGAACTTTAATCACGTGCCCTCAAAGCATAACTCCTACAGTTGCTCTATAAATACGATGCTTCACCTCTTTTCACGTCGACAATGTTGGAAAGAAGTGCTTATTCTTAAGGATTCTCCGCAGATCGCTCATGACAGTTGTTGACCGCTCAGCGTTGTCCTTACCTATAGTTATACTAGGTAAGGACAACGCGGTCCTATATCAAGTCAAATTCAAGACTATGCAGAAACGACTAGGATTGGGGTAAGCTATTAAAGTAATCTGCAATATAAATTTACACAGACGGATGAAAAACATAATTAGAAAGGGGGGCAGTGGTATAATTTATTGCTTTTGACCTGTGCACCCCCACACGAATGCAGGACCTCTACAAAATATTTCAAGCAGAAGTCACAGCGGTTTGAGAAGTCGCGGCTTGGCTTTCAAGTAACTCAATAGACTCCAAACAATTGCAGCCAAGCTGTGATAAAAGCGTAAGAATGGCCAACGATACGATCCAAGTTGGTAAAGCAATGCCGCGAGTCTTTCAACGAGATGTGACATGTTCTGTGCTAGTTTCTAGGCAACTGAGAAACTTGGGATGCTAGTCCTCAATTGGGCGTCTCCCTAGGTGGCAGATAGGAGGAAGCTCACCAGATATGGTGGGTGCGTAGTATGTACCGGCATGGATATATCCGGATAGCAACAAACGAAAAATTTAGGAGCGCCTGTCATAAAATGAGCGGCTTCAGGCTTAGCGCCTGTTATCCAGGTTAGGGTCGGCCAAATACTCGACCGTTTTCCTCTTTCAACATGCAAATGCAATGACAACAATAAGACGTATACCAGATATTTTTATTAAACACTCTGCTAAAGGCATAACACTTGCAGGGCAAATGGTGTTAAAGGTGTTTCTGTGCAGGGTTTTCGTATTCCATACTGGCGCATCCGTTTTCGTGTTCGATCCAGAGCTCCTTTTCTCGGAGAGAAGCTCCTTTAAATCTTTCAGCTCGCGATGTGCTAAGCATTTTAAGGACAGTTATAACCTTTGATTACTAGACTGCAGAGCTGACGATCTAGCTAGAGAAGGTGCTAGTGCGAATCCGACAAACAGTGCAGCGGAACCAGCAGGACTCATAATATCGGTTAAAATTCAACTGGACACCGTAGCCACCGCAATGGCAAACAGCAGGTGGAACAACATCAGACAGTATCTATCTTCCTAAAAAGCCTGGCAAGAACTCGATTGTAGGAAAACAAAGAGACTCATTTCCTTAAGTATAGGTTGGATCTTGGGAAGGTAGTTGGTGCCTTCACGGACCATTGGCCCTGCCCAGTGTGTGGTAGGGATGCATGTCAAAAGACTTGGTGCTTCTTTCAACGAATTCTGCAGAAATTTCAAAGAAAAGGAAGTGAAAAAATGATAATTATGGCCCTGCCCATTGTGTGATAGGGATGCATGTCAAAAGACTTGGTGCTTCTTTCATCGATTTCTGCAGAACTTTCAAAGAAGGGGAAGTGAAAAAAAACTGGTTCATCTGCTGTGTACCTGTCATGTTGGTCTTAAGAAGGAAAAGCACAGGCGAATACTTCTTCAAACATCTAAACCGTCTAGGTAGACGCGGCTTAAAGAAGGTTATTAATTTAGTCTCCGCGACAAATTGGTGAGATTTCTAAATGGCCAGCTACACCCTCATCGACATGGTTTTTTATTTGATCCTATCCCTCGTATCCTGCCATCGTCACCGGAAAGAAGAAGACTTGTTCTTTTCACGGTCCCCACCTCCGCCAGGGTCTGACAAACCCTCTGAGAGTATCATTTGTCTTGAAAAACTTCTCAAAGTGCCGTTCGGATTCGGCAAAAAACTGTAGGTCCCCTTGTATGTGAAGGCAATCAACGCACACTGCATATATTGCTGAGAAGTTGACCGTGGTTCACCTGGAGCTGTTGCGCCAGTCTATTTATTTATTTTTTTATCCCTCTTACCGCCAAGGTTTTCCCCCCAGGACTGGTCTGATACGGGGTTATACCGAATGCGATTGCCCTCAACTTTCCATCCTTTACGGGACCGAAACCAGGTTACCCCTACCTTTCCCATTCCGATGGTAAATTCTAACCTAAGTTTCCACTTTTTGTAATTTGTAATTGACAAACGATGTATTTTTAGGTTATATTGAGAAATTGGCAAGTGAAAATAGAGTGTTTTTGAATCGACATATGAATCGGCTCACGCTTTGCCAATTGTGTCTTTAATTGACAAAAAGGAGAACTGTCAAAGTTTGTCAATAAATCAAAAAAGTGAAAAATTAGCATAAGTTACGGGCAAACACCGGAACGGGTGCCCTGCCTTGGTTTTTCGCTTGAGAATGAATATGCCTCACTGCCTCAGCACAAATTTTCTTGGCGATGGCTCACACCGAGAACGGTTACCCTGGATATACCCCCTTGGGCAGGGGTTCATATCGCAACTTGTTACCCCTGCCTTTCATATCCTCGGGTTGAATTCTGACTTGGGTCTCATTAGATGAGGGTTTACAGGGGACCGGTTGGCAGCCTTGCCAATCGCTGTTTCTTTGGGCTAAGAAGGCAATTGAGTAGCAAAGCCCTCTCTCGAGCAACTAAAGTGTCCATGTATAAGACCCTCATCATCCCAGTCCTGCTTTACGGTGCAGAAGCATGGCTGCTTCGAGAGGAAAATTCTTCGGACGATTTACGGTCCCGTCTGCATAGACGGAGAGTGGAGGAGGAGATATAACATCGAACTGTACGGGCTGTACAGCGATACCAACCTAGCCAAAAGAGTCAAAACACAACGTCTACGATGGCTGGGTCATCTAGAGCGGATGGACACCAACGCCCCGGCCCGGAAAATCTTCGAATCCACACCGCAGGGACGACGCGGTAGAGGAGCACCGAGACTCAGGTGGCGCACGCAAGTGGAAGGGGACCTCAGCCAACTTCGCGTGCGAAACTGGAGACGGCTAGCTAGAGACAGAGCTGGCTGGCGAAGCTTGTTGGCTGAGGCCCAGGTCCACCCCGGACTGTAGCGCCACCTTAAGTAAGTAAGTAAGGTTGGCAGCCTTGGCTTCTCACTTAAGAACGCTGCTCACTGGACCCATTATCTACCTCTCCTATCCGCAAGACAAAATCTTATCTCGGCTCCATTAGCCACGGGGCTTCAACATCAATTACAGACTTGGTCTTCTCTTTTAAGAAAGCCTCTCACAGATTTTGAGTATTTTGCTTGCAGTTGTTCACTACCCCCGTTGTCATTGCCCCTTGTAGGTAAATTTATCTAATTTTCTTCGGAACAGATCTATACACCGAAAATGGTTACTTCGTCCTTTTATTGCTAAAAAGTAAAGTCATCATAAAGGTTCCCGGCTCAAACCAAAAATGCGGTTTCACAATGGACCTCCTCTGGTATGTATGTCCGCTGCTAAGCTCGAATAGCCATGCAAACCTAACCTAGCCTAACCTAGCAATATGGTGAACTGCACTAAACAGTTGAACAACGATTAAAACTATACATTTGCCAGGACTGTATTGAAAAAAAATATTATATCTCAACAGAGCAAGACTTACATGAGCTCAGAAGGATTGCGTAGCTCAATTAAAGGGGCTTGTACAATGCACATGCATTGTTTGGGTGTAAGCCCAGTCAAAAAATGAAATTCCTCAACACATCGCCAAAATGTAAACGTGGACATATTAAATGTTCAACAGATTTGTAAACTTTTTTGTTGTCCAGACTAAAAAATAAAAAGATTTTGGTCGATATTTTTTATTTGAGTAATAAGATAAAACTGTGCTTTTAAGTTGGCCACCGTCAAGATATTTAACTAAAATATTTTTTCTAGATCGTCCACATTCGTCAAAAATGTAAATACACTGGATCTTTTCACGTTTATCTTTAATTGCTTGAGTGTCTGAAAATTTAGACAAACCAGACAAACGGGTGTGGAAGGACCTTAAGCCGCAATGGAAAATTAAGTACATCTACCAAGTACAATCTACACAAAAGTCGTAAGCCTTAACCATAAAAGACACTTACCTTGCTGCGAAATTGGGTTTGAATTAATCCAAACGGAAACTATTTAATCACTGGTAATTTAATTAGGCTAACAAGCTCGTCTTTTTAACGCAAATTACATTTTAAATCCTGATTTATGATCCAATAAACAGGTGAAACTCAGTCACCAAAAAACTATGTCAGCCACAATTAAAAAACTCATGTAAACTCGGTCATTCTAATTCTAATATTTGCATTTTTCCACAAATCATCCCAATCAACCCATCAATAACTCACAGCACAACACAATCCACAATGACTCACTTCCGAAAACAAGTTATACAATCTCTTATTCTTAGCCATGCATAATAGCTTTCACTACACCAGAGCTAGACAGAGGCCAATTAGAGTTACTTTACAACTTTGCCACTCCCGCGTTAGGCGAAACTTTAAACTTGACTTGCAAAAAAGCAGAAGATTTTATGAGTTAGCCATCCGATTGCATCATTAGCGTGGATTTTTTTTTTCAGATGCAAATTAGTTAAATTATATCTCTAGCGCGGCTCTCTACACGAAATGACCTCACACACATTTAGTTAGTAGGCCACTGGAACTACTAACTCTATCGCTACCAACTAAATGCAAAAAGATACAAAAATAGATGCAAACGTTTGCTTAGAGAGGCAAACAGATACACAAATGCGAAACGAATGGCATTTCCCATCAATCATTCGTTCTAATTGAATACAGGTATATCTGTTGAGGAAAACAAGAAACGCTAAATATTGTTTACAACAGAATGGGCTTAGCCATAGTCCGGCTAATTGGCCGTAGATGCACCTAGCAAAGCCAGACAGTTGAGGGATCAAAACACCTCTGAACAATATTGTTTATTAGCAAGCGATTAATCAGGTTATTCATGGGATTCACAGAGCTGTTTACGATGAATCCATCCGTTAAACTCGACTCAAGGTCATTATTGGCAAATGCAATTAGTGTCAAACGCATATGCCGGTATCATAATTGTGGTGTTGGATGCTACTCCATTAGAGTATCTCTATACCTGGGACTGTTCTCGATAGGAATTTGCTAATTTCTCCGTCATGCATGCATGTTTCTAGTATAGAGTTATTTTTTACATTCGGTTGAAAATACATGAGAAACGCAACCGAGTGCGTGATGAGCATTTTTCTGGAGCACTGCACGAGGTCAATAGTATGTTTATAAGCTTTTTGTTTACCCTGCCAAAGTAGCTAGATAGATAGTGCTATAGAGAGTATAACTCGTATTTTTTTTTTTAATTCATTGTATTTTCAACACGACGACTCACTTACAATGTGACGACGATATGTGACATGAATTTAAAAAATGTAGCTAGTGCGGTGCTGGTATTGTATTGAACTGTATTCAAGTTGCTTTTTTAGTCGAATGGACAAACAAAATTAATTTATAAGATTCATGAGGGCTAATGGAATCCGCAAACTTACTTCAACTTACATTCGTCATTGAAGTAGCTAGAAGGTGACTGACATTTAGTTGACACAGTGAGGTTTTATATGAAACAAAGATTTCTGTCACATTGTTATAGACACCTCTGATGTTGATGTATCTTTAAGACTTTTGAATGACTTTTAACATTAGTTGTTGTTTCCATGAGAAAAAGCAACACATCTTTATAAAAAGAAGACAGTTTGGGACGACATAAAGTGTATTGTTCTTGCCGAACAAAATTGCTATGGAACAAAATGCGAGCACATTGCGAACGAAACGAATTAAAAACGAGTGAGCAAGAGTTCGTCTGTGACAAACTTCTATATACCTACCGTGAAAAACCAAATCTTAAAGTTTTTTGTCGCGTATTCATATAAGTATTTTTAGCCTGGGCTAAAAATTTAAGTCAATTAATTGTAATTTCATTAGAATCATGACAAAATGCGTTAAAACCGAAAATGATTTCGTGGGAAACTGATTTTTCGTAAAAACGCCCCCTAAAAGTGGGCGGAGCACAAAATTTTGTATTGAGCAAACCTAGCAATTTGTCATAAATTTTTTTTCGATTTGGAGTGAACTTTTCGAGAAATCGGGTTTTTAAAGATCTAACATGTGGGCATGGTCGATATTGTGGGCGGTCCAATTTTTGTCTTCTTTAAGGTATTGCGTTAATTTAATGCTGTATACCAACACTTGAGTTCCAACGTCTTGTCCAACTTGACCAAAAGGCATTTTGAAAGAAAATTTGAAACAGAGGTTGTCTAAAAAATGAACCTAAAAAGTTCTGTCTGCAACTGCAAGCCTTTGGTATGTTAAATAATAAATTTTTGGGTTAAATGTACGACTGACTAGCTTTATGTAGAACTATAATATGGTTCAATATAGTTCATCAATTCAACGAAAATGCAGTTAAGCACGTTTCCCGCATGAATACCACGCACAGAAAACCCAAAGCTTATGCCCGCAAGTGTTATGCCTTTATGGAGAAAGGCAATGATATAACTAGCAGAGAGTTAAATGGAAACATCTCGCCTAAATTTGAGTGTTGTCTGTTCGATCTAACATTGCATTCTGGGAGGGAAAAAGGTGTTTAAATTTTGGCCGACGCTTACCTGGATAACAGACTCTGACCAGGGAGCTCGTTTGAGACAGCCACTCCTGAATTTTTTATTTATTTGCTTGTTTTTAGCATCCTCGTATAGTTTCCATACCGATACCCATCAGATCCGACAAGCGTTCTCTTATTTTTCACCTGGGGAAAGGGCCCAATTGGAGATTAGACACAACAGAAGGAAACTTAAATTCAGCTTGGGTTTTCACAAAATGGGCGATTTCTAGTCGGCAGGGATTAACAGGTAAGGGCTGGCCGACTGAGTGCCTGTTTTTCAGTACGCGATCATCCGCGTTTCGGATAATGAAAAAGAGTTTTTCAGTCATGTTCATCCGGGATTAATCTCGGCTTAATTCGCCAAATTTTGTGAATTAATCTAAGATCAACTCTCGTGAACAGTATGAACTTCTTTGAATATTTTTTCTGTGTGAATGACATTGGCTTTGCATGTTTCTGTGAAAAATAACATCTGAAAATGACTAGAACTTCTTTTTCCGTTAAGTTGAGTGAGAGCTGGAAGAGTTAATAATTTCGAGAGTTGAATACTAGTTGAATACTTTGGCAACTATACTGACGTAGTTAACTCTGCACTGAAAAACTGCGTTAACTCCAGATTCGTATAGTTAATCCGAGATCAACTCTGGAGAACAGTATAAACAACTTTGAATGTTTTTTCTGTGTAGAATGGCAGTTGGTTTGCGTGTTTCTATGAAAAATGACATCTGAGAACAGCTCGAACTTCTTTTTTCGTGTTTTTCTAAGTGAAGTGAGAGTTGGGAGAGTCAATAATTTCGAGATTCGAAGATTTTTACATCTCTGTTGATGGAGTTAACTTTGCACTGAAAAGCCGCTCGCTGGGTTAACTTCAGATTCGTTTTGTTACGGGATTAAAAGATCTTGGTTTAAACTGGGCTTAACTCAGCACTAAAAAAACCGGGCCTATAAGGCCAGCAGTCATAAAATGAACCCGCTTTGACATGAACAGAAAACAGAATACTACTTGCTGATGCTGATCGTCGAAGTGCGCTCCTGTAGAGCTATGTGCCGAAGGTAGATATAATTATTTTTAACTCTTTACTTTACTTTTTTACCTACTAACTTTAGATGGCTTTTAATTTTACTAACACACCTTCATGCTTTCATCTTGCTACCGAATGATAGGCACCCGTACCTTTTAACGATTCTTACCAAGCCTTCTCACCACTGGGCGTAATGAAGCTCAATTGCTCCTAACTAAATCACGATCCGACCAACTGTAACCAATTCTTCAGTCAGTCGGACATATTCTTTTACTTTACGGTACAAATCACACCACTCGCAATTAAATAATATCAAACACAACCGGGACCGCTATACTTGCCTCAATGCACCATAAAATTTAAATACCTTTGCATCTGGATGCTTAAAATTCAAATTATCTTCAATTATTCCCTCAACACAGTGTCGATCACAATTGCGGACATAAAAGACCAACCGGTCATGTTTGACAGACGGTATACAGAAGTACCTTCTTCCACATTTAATTATCTTTAATGAGTAGCTTCTGTTTTATACCAGTGATTGCTATGACATCATTACTCCACTAAGAAAATTACCTTCACTCATCGGAATCATGGATATTCCGTGAGAAGACGGAAGAAATTAGATCCAAAGACTGCAACGGAGCCTTTCCATCAATTATAAAAACGGTGAGCATAGCAGCTAAAAACTGGTGTCAGCCTCGTACAATAACCCGTAACGAGTAGGTAATAATAATAAGTGAATGGCTCGTAGAATTCCTGAAAAACTGGAACGAAATGGCCAATCGAGTAGCGCCCCCCAAAACTAATGCAAAATCATACGCGCAGGCGCAACGAGTGCCGGCGGCGGCGGCGCACGGCGCTCACCTTGAGGGCACGTTCGATTCACTTTCAATCGGCGAATACTGGACCTGATAATTGCGCGCTTTCAAGAGGTCTCGTGCATCGATTTATCATTTTGTCTATCACATTGCGGTTTACTTCTATACCTACTTTGTCCAATTGTGAACGGACCGCAAAAACCTTCATCTGCCACATATAAGTAACTCATAGTTGGCTTTCTCCTAAGTGAGATAGCTCGAATGCTATTTTGGATTTTGGATGTCAAAACGCTGACGGATCGATTTGGGTGCGATTTATTTACGCAATTGCGAAGATCTGCGGGCGGTGTGTCAGCTTCTGCGCCATAATGTCATTCAAATTGTGTGCTACTTACGGGTACGGAATTCCAATCGTTCATCCAAGAGATCAAAATGATAAATTGAATACTCTTATCCAACACGAGGTTACCTCGAGGGCTCGAGGGTCCAGCCGCCGCCCATTAATCAACTGCCACATTCTATTAGTCTGCTCAGCGCTAATGCGGGAATGTGTCTATGGGCTGGGATGTTCTGGGCTCTTTTTATTTAATTTTTTCGCTGGAAACTGGGAGGTAAAAACTATGAAAAGTGGTAATTTCCGATCAGGGATTGAGGTCAAGACAATTTGGTGGTTTCTTGTGGCCATTTGATTTGTTTGCCCATCATATTTCCATTCAGCCGCAGCCAGATTAACCTTAAGCTTAACATTTCGTTTCGGGACATTAGACTTTCTTCTGTCTCTGTGTTGATGAATAGAAAAAGGTTTTTTTTTCTCGTTTTGGGCCTTTTGTAATTAGGACAGACAATAGTGGTTGGCGTATGCGTAAGGTGGGAATCGGAATGAAAAGGAAACCTTGACACAGAAAAATTTAGAGACCTAGATTAAAGTTGAAAATAATACTTCCGGTGGTAAAAGTATAGAAGCTGTCCTAAATAGTATTTCTTCTCCTATTGATTCTTCACACCTAAATCATTCTGAAGGTTTATATTTTACGACAGCAATTAAAAGAGAATCATTCTACATCACATGCTCCAAGAGCTTCCTTCATCACAGCATTAGCCAGAGCCACAATTAACTGCGGTAATCTGATAGTTTAATTACCTTGCAAGGCTTTCTAATGCCCACTCTCACGCGTACGACCTACCCACTCTCCTTAGTTTGATTGCAATCTCTATTGCAAAACCAGAATTCAGTGTCAATCCCGTGGGATTAGAAACCATCAAATCGAAACGGGAAAATCCTTAACATTCTGCTCACATCCACGCTTTTTGTGCAAATTATGTCGAGATACTTTTCCTGATATTTAGCTCAGGTCGACATGTTCCCATAGCATCCGCACGATTCAGATTTTCACTCGAATGCGACAGCTAATAACAAATCGGACATCGATCATGGAAGCAGCAAGCGAGTCTCGGTAGACCGGTTTCCGTCATCGTGACCAAAACAAGCCTCAAAGTCCTTGTGATCTTTGTGGCCACATATAACAACTGAGTAGGCGAGCGCGCAAGCGCAACTGGTTAATAAAAGTCCATAATATTATTGTGGTGTGACAACTTTGACAGATTTTGGCCAGAACTAGGTGCTTCGATTACGACATCTTTTAGTATAATTGCTGTGTCGGAGTGCTTCATTTGGGGCGATCTGTTTTCGGGCGTCATCTGAATGATAATGCAAGAGAAATGCGATCAATTGTTTAAAAAGCGATCTCAAGGGTTGTGAAATTAGCTAAATTAGGTAATACAGTTTTGTGGGAAAATGAAATTAACGATCGAGATGACCATGCAAAGATATGGACAGTTTTGCTACCAAGGTTTGGATGACGTCTTAAGGTGAAAAATAGTGTTCAATGTTTTAATTTATTGCAACTTTTTTTGAAAATCGGCTAACGATAAGGTCGCACTGCACAAATGTTTTTGCTGGTGTATATCTCACATCCCGTCTTTAACAATTTATGGATTAGGGCACGCTTTGCCATTTACATCTTTAGTACTTAGCGAATTCGTTTAACTTACAAATCAGTAATAAATTATAAAAAGCTTAATGTACCCTTTATCCCATGAACTGATTCCTTCTTAATTTACTTCCGATAACGGGACTTTAAAAAACGATTCACGAAGTAATCGAGTAAATGCTGTAATACAAATTTAATGTATTTTTAATTGCGAGCTACATCCAAGATGCTACCGTGGCAGGAATACCTCAACCGACCCCTACCATTAATAGAGGCCATTTTATTTAAATTTGCTTTTGTTTTTTCGGGTAACTTCGATCATGCAGTTGGTCAAAAACGAACGACCCTTCTCGGTGAGTTTCCGAAAATTCGCTACTGGGGTGTGTTGTTGTGTATTGAGTTCACATGCACATGGACAGGCATCTTTTTCCCCTTGGGTACAGTCACCGTTGGCAGTTATCACTTTTGGCCACTTGGTCACTTGCCTATATCAGTTTTGAAAAAGACTCGTTCTTTTTCACGGTCGCTACCTCCGCGGGTGTCTGACAAGCTCTTCGAGACTATCATTTGTCTTGAAAAACTTCTCAAAAGTGCCGTACGCACAGCTTACATTGTTGAGAAGTTGGCCTCTGGTTCACGCCTCTTTTTCCCCAAAAAGAAGATTTCGGTGCTTCCGATTCGGACCTTGGCAGGGGTCAATTGGAATGGCGTATCCAACGATTCGCCTAAGCGGATTCTGACCCGTCCACTAGTTTTAGAAAAAATTTGCTTGGAAAACCTTAAAAAGCTAAATTTTATTTATTATTATTTTACAATTTTAAAAAATCAGAATTTTGAAAAGCTGAATTTTTTTTATCGATAAAGCAGAATTCTGACCCGCATCGCTGTGAAGTACTCGACGTTTTGTTTCGACAGTGACTTTCATAAAAATTTTGGTTTTTATTTATCCCCGATTTAACTCAAGGCTAACCCCAAGATAACTATGGAGAGCAATTATCTCGTTTTGCGTTTCTCTGAGATTTCCGCAGATATTCTACAGGGTCCAGAAAAACGTGGTTTTATTGTGGGTGCAAGAAATATTGATTAAACCCAGGGATAAGTTTGTAACTTACAAGTGAGTAAGTCCGAGAGTGAGAAATTAAAGAGCCTACCCTACTCAACCTTTAGCAGCAAATCATTAAGTTTGTTGCCCCTGAATTCATCCATTGTAAGGCAGTAAATTGTTTGGGCCATGCCCCCCAAAAATGTTCGTTGATTTAGACAAAATTTTAGCGTTAAAGGAAGTCCCGTCCTGGCTTTAGAAGAGTGTTATATCCGCCAAGGCTATACGAATACTTTCCGACAGCAAGGCGGCTATCAAGTGCCTGGAATCAGTCTCTATGAACTGGAAACTCTCTAAAGGAGATATTGGAGCAGATCAACATTCACCTGTTACCAGGGCATAGTATCTTTCCAAGCAACTAAAAGGCTGACGAACTCGCCATATTTGGAACTACTCTCTAAATCTTGCCTGGTAAAGGGCACTTAGGCATTCCAATTTCGACATGTAAACTCATGATAAAACTGGATGCAATAGGAAGAACAAATCTCAGATGGATAGGTAGGTGGAATGTGAGCCTGTCTAGTGCCTAAAAAGATTTGGCCAAAGCTAGATTTCAAAAGTCTTAGGAGTTTAGTCGCTCTTATAGACCGCATATCAGTGCTATAATCTAGTGTCATTACATGGCACTGTCTGAGAGGCAGGCATGAGACAAACTTGGTATTTATTCTAAAGACTTTTGCAGGAGCTTCAGATAGATGAGGAAGAAAAAAAGACCACTTTCCACCTCATCCGCACGTGCCTCGCTCTCCCTAAAAACCGACATATTCACACTGGAGCTTTCTTTCTATGAATTTAGCGATCATAATACAACAGACCCAAAATGTTTCTTACGTTTCATTAGTAGCATGAAATGGTTCAAGGAGTAGGCGGTACTTATTTCCAGATCCACGTGGTATCACAATGAACCTACATAGGTCTAAGTGTGTCGGTTTCTTTAGACCCGACTGCCACTCCCACTTCAACCTAACCTAATTTAGACAAAATCTTTCAATCTCATTTCGTTAGAACAATAATGGAATGAAACTAGGGACGAAAAAAATAGTACTTTTCTAAGAACGCACCCTGAAAGTAGGTGGAGTTAAAAGCATTGTACACAACACACTTAAAGAATTTCAAAGTCGATTTCGATTAAGGGCGAATTTTCAGAGACTTTAGGTATAACCTAAGTATAAAAAATAAATACCAAAAGTTTTAAAGACCAATGTAAAAGTGGGCATGGTCAATGGTGTGGGCGGTAAAATTTTTGTCTTGGCAAAGGTCCCAACCTACAACTGCTACACACCAAAATCCGTATTCCTATGCCTTGTCTTTATTGGTCCAAAGGTCTAGTAAAGACGAGGTTGGCGGATTTAATAAATTTTCTCCCATAGTGCAATATAAAACCAAACTGCGTGTCAATTTTAAGCTCTCTACCTCAATTTTAAGGACCTTAACACTGAACACATTCCGACGGCCACGGTTTAATCAATTGACCTGTACGTCGGTCCAGATCATATCGTCTCTAAAAGGTCTTACGGGATAAGGGCACCTACAAAGGTATAAAAACTGAGAAATCAAATTTTCGATAAAAATCGATAAAAAATCAGCGAGGATATTGCATACCAAATTTCAGCTTCCTAAGACAACTTTGAATTTTCATGCTAATAAGCAAAGTGGGCGTGTCAGTGGGCGGATTTCAAAAAATTTTAGACTTGTACTGCTTCGGGAGCTAGAAAGAACAGATATCAAATCTCATGTTTCTAGCTCAAAATTTAAGGCCTAAAAACAATCGACAGACGGACGGACATGGCTCATTCGACTTACAATTCGGTCTCGATCATATGCCCTTAAGGTCTTAGCGGTCTACGGTGATTATTTCTCTATGTTACAAACTATGAATCAAACTTAATATACCTCTATCCTATGGGATGGGGTATTAAAAAAAACTAAACATATCTGCTGCCTCGAAAAATATAGTTTTTTTTCGTTCCCCAAGGGTGAATGCGTTTTTCGAAATTGGGGTATGCTTTTATAGCTCAAGCACACACCAATTCTCGGTCCGGACAACTTTGCCGCTATCGGAAAGAGACCAAAAAACCAAGCCTTACTACCACTCTTCACTATACTGATGGAAAAACTCAACGTAAAATTTACTACAAAAACGTTGATCGCTGGTTCAAAGCTAAACGCGCTTATTTTGACGTTGGACAACTTTGTTTTTTAATTCAAAGTTGTCCATATAACGCAATAGCCTATTCCTATTGGATAACTTGACAGCCTGAGAGGTGCAAGGACGCATGTTCAAACCTAAAGTCAAGTAATTTGGTAAAAAAAATTTTCTCTACCATAAAATGTTCACTAATGTATATTTTATGACATAAATTTTAAAAATGCTTAAATTAGCTTAAATTTAAATTAAAAGTAAATAAATAGAGTGGCGCAACAGCTCGAGGTGAACCAGGGCCAACTTCTCAACAATGTATGCTGGTGTGTTAATTTCTTTACATACAATAAAGGGACCTACAATTTTTTGCCGAATCCGAACGGCACTTTGAGAAGTTTTTCAAGACAAATGATACTCACGGAGGGCTTGTCAGATCCTCGCGGAGGTGGGGGCCGTGAAAAAAAACAAGTCTTTTTTTTCAGGTGACGATGGCAGGATTCGATAGTAAGCACACACACTAACCACTACGCCACGGTACCCCACAAATTTAAATTACTTATCTATATTTAATTTAGTGAAAACTTACTACCATAACATAAAGTTAAACGAGGGAAGTCAAAACAAGTTAATAGAAAATGGGAGACTTGAGATTTGAAACTTTTTGATGTCTTATGACGCTGATTTATCTAAGAACGACTTGGCCTCTCCGGATGCGATGCCAAAGTTTTTTAAAGGTTAAGAAACGTCAAATTTATTATAAAACGCGGTTAAATCAAAGACTTTGAAAAGTTTTAAATTTTAAACTGTTTTTATCGCGATTTGGGTAAAAACTTTTCGGAACTAACCGCCAATTAAATAATAAAAAAAAAACGATTACCCGCCGTTTCGAAAGGGTTACACCTTTCGTGTTCACAAGAAAAAAATTAAAATTTAATTCGCAGTAAGCTCCGAAAAGAGCTTTTTAACTATGAAAAGTGTTAAATTTTAAAGTTTTTTGGAAACGAAAAAAACTTTCAATTCCTGCAAAGACGTTTCAAAAGTGAAAGCATTTTGGTTTCTTTTGGTGGTAGCAGCTGAATCAAAGTTTAAACGAAATCATTTTAAAACAACTTTGAAGTAGAGCTGCTTAGCTTTGATTACCAATTAAACGTTAAATCAACTTTGTTTCCTTTAATTTTAAGTTGTTTTTTCCTTTTTCCGTGGACGTACGAGTCCTTTTATTGTCTTGATGACAGGATTAGGGTCATCCAAATTAAATCAAAGCTTCTCAGACCTCTATTTGTCCTACAGGTGCAAACAGCTGTCGCTCAATAAGACTCATCGATAAAACTCGTCTCCCATAAAAAGGAAGGAACTAAAAAATAATCCTGATTTGATACTTCAAAATTTGACTAAAAGATTTGCCCAAATAGATTACTTCTAAGCCTTATTTCAAAGAAATCCCCCAATAAATCAACAGCCAAGCCTAACGTGCCAATATTTTGGCGGGACCATTATTGTTAATTTGTTGCGAATAACCACGCTGGCGGTTGGCCCTAATGCACATTCACTCTATAAAGCCTTTAAACCTTGTTCTGTTTACATTTTATTTCTTGTCAAGACTCTTGGTCTTGTTTTATTTTTTTATCTACTAGGCATACTTCACCCCCCGCACGTTAAGTCATAGGTTAAAAGTGAATTGTTTTTCGTTTTCATTTCACGTCTTAAGGTTATGAGAGGCGGCAGTTGGCTGCGGCTGGTTGGTCTTAAAGTGCCTTGTTAGTCATAATTAATGGAACCGGTACTACCAGTACTATTTACTGGCCGATCAACATTACATGCGGATCTTGGAAAACCATGTGGGATTAAGTCACACTGGGGGAAAAAAAAATAGTTTCCCCATCGCACAAATTTAACTACTATATTTTTTAGGTGGAGTTTTCCAGTCAGTCTATGTATTGGCAAGTAAAAAGGTGGTGAAAAAGAATTGGATATGTATTTAGTCTTTCTCACAATAGTTCTTGTTAATTAATTGTCAAACAGTAACAGTTGGACACTTTTGCAAGAGTGCGACTGGTGTAAATGTATATAGAACCGGGTTATTCAATAAGAGTATATCGTGTTTAACAATTAAATACTTCCTAGCTTGTTGGCGAACCAGAAATGGCTCAGCCTCACGAGCGAATTTGATATCGTGATTGTAGGTAGAGTCCGCTAGCTGTGCGGAGTGGGCAAGTCGTGGAAGTGGTAACTCGAAGAGTAATTGTTACGGAGACAATAAGTGCCACCGGAGAACAACAACAAAAAGTTAAAGCCCGCAACGTCACTTAAGACTTTTGTGGCTGGCGATATAATCTTTCATTTGCTTCAGTTTCGAGACTATACACGAGTTCTACGTGTACGAGGAAGAGCCGTGAGACTTTGGTCGAAATCGGGTTTGCTCTCATGCATCTGTCACTTGTTTATTTTGGGTACAAAACTCGACGGGACACACACGTCCTTGAAAGCTTATGGATTCTGTATTTGTATGATTTGCAGAATAAGCTGTGTGGGTTGTGTCCTTTCTCTTTTTTCCCTACAATTCGATCTATAGTCGTGACAAATGTGACTGAGGCAACTGGTGCCGTATATGGTGAAGGACAGGTTCCAAGTGATTTTACTAATTTTGAAAAATTATGGCTTAAACACGATTCATTAAAAAAATGGCGAAGCGGTTACGTAAGAAAACTCTGAATGTCAAAGTATTCTGTTGAACGATTTTGTCAAAACTTATTTATTTACGAGGGAATATTCTAAGGACTTCAAACTCGTTCGAATAGGTATAACATAGGATTCGAGTTGGAGCACTTTGTTTTCCCATAAAATATTTGCTTGCCAAGCTTCATTGGTGAAAAATATATCTTTAACTCGTTTGCTCCTCTGTTGTTGTGCAATAAAAATTTTCAAGGTCAACTGGTTTTATATACGCTACATACATATTTTTTTTTAAGTTTATCTCATGTTACACTTTGTTCTCCATTTTTGGTTGTCATTCGGTCGTGTATGACTGAATATAAGCGCATTACCGACCGTCACACTATCAAATGTCAAAGGCGGTTGATTTTATTATTCTTGACACTACCTTATATAAAGTTGGAATTATTAAATTGAGAAAAAGATACAGATGGGATCGAAAAAGGGCATATGCACACAATGGGCATGACTTCAAGCCTATAAGGAATTTTCAAAGTTGACTACCGTACAAGGGCATGCAGGTGTTTTTACTTGAACCATGGCCAGGGGGCTTGACAAGAAGTCAAAATATTAAGGGTAAAACACACTTTGAATGTCTTTGATGATCAAGGCAAGGTATTGAATAGAAGGTTAATCAAAAATTCTATAAGGAATCTTTCCGAAAGTCTCAACATAATTGTTAAAAGATTGCCAGGTATTCATGCACCTGACTCGTGCTTCGCACGCTACTTTTGAATTGAATTTGATGAAGGATAGACTTGTGTATGTTGGATGTTGCAAGCCTAACCTACCATCAGTCAAAGGTGAACGAACTCTTGAACAGAAGTCAAAAATTTATACCCAAGGTTATTATTCACTTTTATAGTAAACATCCGTCAACTTTTCTGTAATCTATGCATCGAACAGGTTACGTGAGATTATTATGTTTTATACTTATGACCCGGAAAAGATTTTGATTAGCATAAATGCATTTTTTGTTTGTTTAATTTTTAATGAATTTGTACCTACAGACTGGAGAGTCTTGTGTGCATATTGTTAACGAAAAATTTCGGCTTTATAATGTTATGCAACGTTGATTGGACACCGACGAAGGCGTTTTCGTCATTTTATATGGAATTAAAGATCATGGACAACATTTTGTGATGATTTCGTGGAATATGGCATTAGTCATGCCGCCAAACCCATGCGCGATGACAAATCGATTTTGGTTCCGTTTTTGAATATTGTCGATTCTAATCGGAAAGTTATTTGGAAATATCTGCATTGGGAGTAGGTCTGGGTTTGGGCACTTTATATAGGGTTGAGTGGGTCATCGAAAAGATTTGCGTTGAACTTATACGCAACGTGGTTACGCATGATTAGATAATAACTGTCGTGCATAATGACAGTTTCTGATGTGGACGTTTTCTTTGAGAAAAGTACGTGGGCGTTTGCGATGTTTTTTTTTATGTAATGACCAGAATCCACCAATTCGGTAGATGATAAACAATTTCTTCTGGTTCAAATTGGGATGTACTGGACGCCGGTGACTTTTTTTCAACACAGTTCGAACTACAATTAAAATTTTGCATAAGGTCTTTCCGCGTGATGGTGATTGACTTATTATGTAGATTTTACACTTTCTGCGTTCACAACCTAAACCTGTTTTAAAACGCAATTCGATTTCACAAAGGGAAGACCAAAATTGTGAGGTAGGACGTCTTTGATAAACTTTTGATATAGGTTTGATCAAAGAAGTCTTCAGACCAACTTCATTCAGTTTAATACTCCAGGACGAAAGCATTAAATGCAAAAGCTGACAGGAACTTGGCGATCATGAAACCTTTAACTAAATTAATCATATTGAGATCGATCGGCATAAAGCGCGCATCCAACACCTTACTTAATCGAGATTTCTTTATGTTCCTGGCAAACATCAGCATCACGAGTCAAGTTATGGAAGAGAATCGATGTCTCTCCACAAACACGAAGAGATGCTGCTAAAAGATCTCTGAGAAAAATGTCTTCTGTCCGAAAATGTTTCTATAGCTTTTGTATGGTAAACACTGAAAATGTAAGCCTGAAGTCAAAGCCGCCGGCAGAAGTGCTCTTCCTTGGTTCAACGTAGACTGCTGTCTGGCGCACAAAGTAAAGACATAAGCAGCTGCTCCTGGAATAAACAAAGAAAAGACAAGGGAAACACCGGATTCTAAACACCACACAATGCCGCAGAAGATCAGGTCTACATCTGCAGGCAGACCGAAACATTCTACTGACTTGGTCGAAATGAAAAGTACAAAAAACTGCTGTTGGACCTGATGTCTACTACCTCTGCGTTGAACCATACTCCTCAAACTTGAGTCCTGTTTCAGCTGGTATATCGGACAAACTCATCCATAGTTGGAAAGTGTTCACTGAGTTAAGAGGTTAAAAAAAGATTTTGACAAAATGATAACATGTATAATTCCCACTTGTCGTCAAAAATGCTTTTAAGAGCAGCTTCATTTTGACAAAAATTGTCACAGAACCATCTGCTCTAGATGATCTTAAGATGACCTATTCTTTATGAAAAAAGAGTCGATCCACTTCTGCATCGATGGGTGCTTTTTCTTTGACAGTCTTAATGTAGTCTCTTATTCTACCTTCCGTATAATTGTAGTCTTTGTTAAGCAGATATTAAGGCGGTAAAGGAAGTCTTGTCCTGGTTTAAGGCTATTGCGACAGTCTGCAAGGTATAGAAAAGTTCTCAGTCAGTTAGGCCTGGAGACTACTCTTTAAACTCGAGAGTAGCCCTTCTGCGGATCAATCCTAAGCTAAGGTATGGAGCAATTTAACAGTCAGAACAGTTAAACGTTCATCTGTATGAATGTCAGATGTCCTGTAATTCTACAGGAAACAGCAAGGCTGACAGCTCGTCAGCCAAACTTTGTACTGTCTCTACTTTCTTAATCTTGCCTGAAAAATCCTCCTTCGGTATACCAATCTCAAAATGCAAAATAGAAATAAGCAAGTGAGTAAGACCAAGAGTTTGTCTGTAACAAACTTCTATATACGCGACCCTATGCACTGTGTAACGTAACACCAAATCTAAAAGATTTTTAGCCCGAATTAATATACTGAACGGAATTATTTGTATTTGTCAAACCCCCCAAAATGGGCGTGGGCTAAAACTTAAAATCAATAAATTGTAATTTCGTGAGAATCATGGAAAAATGCGTTAAAAGCGAAAATTATTTCGAAAAAACCGTTTTCTCCTAAAAACGCCCCCTAAAAGTGGGCGGAGCTTAAAACTTTGTACATAACAAACTTAAGGCAAAGAGTAATGTAATTTGTTGTTTATTTTTTTTCGATTTAAAGTGAACTTTCCGAGAAATCGGGTTTTTAAAGATTTAACATGTTAAAAGTGGCCAGGTCGATATTGTAGGCGGTCCAATTTTTGCCTAGTAAAGGTTTCGGGCCAATATTGCTCAGTACTATAATTTGAGCTCCTACGCCTTGTCAAGCTTCGCCAAAAGGCATATTGAAAGAAAATGTGAAATAGAGGTTTTCTTACATTGAAGCCAGTAGTGGGCGTGGCCGTTGGCGGATTTAGCCAAGTTTCACACCTTGCTTATGCAACAGAAGAATCAAGTCGTGTATACCAAATGGTTCAAAAGTGTTGAACGTAGGCGCAATTTTCGACCCCCGTGGTAGGTCAGTCGACTTTTATAGATCTAAGTGTGGGAGTTTCTTAACATCGATACGCCTTTTCAAGCTAACCTCAACAAAGGTAGATAAAAATGCTTTAGCAGTACATGAAGGTCAAACCAACTCTAAAGCTATCTTCAAAAAGGAGCATCGAACACCATCAAAATCTTGCTCATAACTTCAGTTGGCAGTCACGCAAGTTTAAAATCAGTCGAGGATACACTCATGCTGATTTCTATTATTTGGTCACAGGAAACAACTGAGTTTAAAGTTGTTGTATCTTGTATAATAACGACCTGTTTCGATCGTGTATTTCGATCTCTGAGGTTATTCTGGATGACAACGGGCGAACTCCTGTGTACTCAGCAATCCTAAATGGTTCTGCAGACTCGAGTGATGGTAGCGAACCGAACCATGCTGGATAAGGGGGAAAAATTTTTTCAATCTTTTTGCAAAGGTATATGACGGACATTTTTAATAAACTCATCAAGCTGGCCAAGCTATAGATATGAACGCTTGTCACCTGGAATAAAGATAAGCTTCGCGTTTGTAAGATATAAGGCGTATCAAGTTCGTCCATCGCAAAACCTTGCTAAAGAAAA
This sequence comes from Neoascia interrupta, assembly GCA_947623515.1. Taxonomy (NCBI): domain Eukaryota; kingdom Metazoa; phylum Arthropoda; class Insecta; order Diptera; family Syrphidae; genus Neoascia; species Neoascia interrupta. Next base: position 18,436,904 of record OX392462.1, on the reverse strand, counting down.
AGTAAGTGCAATCAGTATTTAAGCCCTCGTCGTGTTGGGACCGGTTTTGACGTTTTCCCTATTTATGCAAGTAATGGAACTAAGTAGGCATTACACTTCATACCTAATAGAATGTGTTGAATAGCTCAAAATAGTGCTTGTTGCCTTCATTCCCATCTTATGGGATAAATATTATATCTGCTTACGTCAGATTATTCTGTCAGATTTATAAGACCAAGCGTCAATGTCTACGTAATCGAATGCCAACTTCAAAACTTCAACCCTATAATTATTATCCATACACTAAAGATGACAAGTGAAACCGCAATCTCTTATCCAATCGATGCGGCTTTTTCGAATAGTGCCTCACATCTTGAGAGCGCATGCATCATCGCAATCATAAAACGAACAGTCACAACAATTGCGAGGACGGACGCCGCCGCGCCGCCATTATGCAGTCATTTTGTTTCCTTTTACTTTACCTCCCTGGAGCAGCTATTAAAAATGTTTGCAAACTTAAAAGTCTGGTTTTTCCACAAAGTGATCTTCGTGACTTTAGATGTGAGTATGATACTAAGAGGAATGAAAAAAAAACAAAACGTCACACAAATCTACTACAAAATGCAATCGTTGAATTGCGCGAGCGGTACCTCTACCACTATACAAAGTCTGTGGCTGAACACGGACATCCGATTTATGCGGCTGCAGCTGCGCTTAGGTGAAAATAACGATGATGTCTGCCTCGAAAAGGTGAGGATTTGCGCCCAACTAGACCCACCATCACAGACCCATGGAAGGAAAGTGAATGAGGAGGATCGCACATTCGACGGCATCGAAAGACTTATAAGGTGTGCGATTGACTCTCTGTGTGGAACCACGTTATTCAATGGCAATGACAAGGTAGACAAGTCGCGCAATTTAACAGCGAAAGAAAATAAACTGGCGATCACTCATGAGGATGATGATCGCACTTAAGAGGATGCAGGCGCATCGGATCGTTTACTGTTTAATTAAACTCGCACAAAATACCCCACCGGAAATGGATAGGAAAATCGTCTTTTAATGACGTTCCTTGAATAAGTTTTCGTTTGAAGAGGTACCTACCTACCTGTGGCCTGGCCCATATGGTTGGTCAAACAATTGCATAGCTGTAATAACATTAAACTGCAACGGCATCACGTCCAAGAGAACAGCATATCTGAGGCGTGGCTATGAGATTCAATGCATTTTTGCCGTACGTATGCCTGCCAATTAACTGCTAAGTAGCCTCACACTCTACGGTTGGATGAGTTTGCATAATTATGCAACATGTAGGCAGTATCTAATCAGTGGAGCCTACAATATACTTTATGTGGCTGGTAGAATGGATTGTGGTGGTGATCTTGTTCACTATAGTTGAGATTCTCTTAGCTGGTTTCAGAAATTGGAAAAAAGCTAATAAGGAAAATGATAAGTGAGCTAAACTAAGCCGAGTAACCTGTTTTCCAAGGTTATTCAATGCCTAGGCTGACTACTGAACTATCAGTTCAAGCTTGCAAAGAGATGTGTGATTAAATTTGCTATTCCTCTCAGGGCCGGTTTTACGGTGCCCAGCTTAAACAAGGACCTGTTAATCCCGTAAAAAAATGATTCTGGAGTTAACCCAGCGAGCAGTTTTTGAGTGCAGAGTTACCTCCGTAAACAAAGTTGTCAAAAGCTATGACTCTCGACATTATAGCCTCTCCCAACTCTCTCTGACATAGAAAGACACAGGAAAAAAAGTACGACCCAGATATAATTTTTCAAATCAATTGTCATTTCACACAGAAAAAAAATTCAAAGAAGTTAATACTGTTCTCCAGAGTTGATCCGAGATTAATTCACTAAATTTGGCGAGTTAAGCCGAGACAAGTTCACTGAAGTTCACTCATTTCTGGGGTTAATCTCAGTTTAACTCGGAAACCCGGATGATCTCGCACCCTTACAGTGTTTATTTTATTGCTGTAAGATTATGGTTGGGGTGGTTTGAATTTATTTAGAAAAAAAGACGCGCACTATAATTTAGAAGGAACGTTTGTCGTTTTCAAGTTCCGTATTCCAAAGCTTAGCTATTAAGTGGATTTAGGTTTATTCCTTTTAAAAAGTATATTATACCATGGTGCTTTTTGAAAATGTACTTAACAACTACCTACTTTATCTCGTCCTTGAGTTTAATTCACAGACACGGTTTCGACGGTTAACAAAGGTCTGCCTATATTTCAAGTTTGGCTATTTGATTCAGCGATTTTGCATATTTGCATGTAAAAACCTACGTCAATCAATTTATATTTAAAACTGTTAAGTGTCTACCAGCAGCCATATTTTTATCATGCATTTCTCAATAGTTCCATTGTTCGACAACGTTCACTTCAATTACCCGGTCGCTGTATGGGGCTAAACGTGGTCAGCTCTTTGCCTCGTATTCGCAGTTTCGCACTGTCAATTCAATACTTCACTCATTAGTGTCAAATTATGATCGTCTGGTTTAGATATTCGCATTTGGCTAACGGTCATAACCTTGAGTATTGATCGGTAATTGATCATCGACACTTATTCGCAATTTTGTTTTCGAAACAAAGAAAGGAGAACGTAAGCTCGAAATCGAACATAATATTGTTCCTCTTTTTTTTTTGAAATTAACATAAGTACCATATATCGATGGGCTAGTTCTTTTAAAACCAGTTTCAAGCTTTCAATAGATCCCGTTATCATTTTGGCAGCAAATCATTCTTTTTTGTTAATTTTTTGTGTCACTAAAGTAGGGAAAAAACGTCGGACTACCACAAGACAACCATCTCGCGCTGACAAACCTTTCGAAAAGTCCCAAAAGTTCCTCATTTAATATTCACCCCGGGCGTATTTTCTCGAGATACGATCTCCATTTGAAACCCATTAAGATGTTTGTTGAATTTTTTGTTTTTGCACCTCCTCCCAGTGAGGCGAGCGCGGAGGACTTTTGTTGGTCTCGAAGGCATTAGTATGCGAACTTTTTACGGTAAAATTTAGGTTAAATGAGTTGAAAATCAAATTTAGATCTCGTTGAAAAATTCGCTGTGGAGAGCAAAATGTCGAGAGTGCGAATAGTTGACTAAGTATGGTTTTTTTTTCGTTTTGAATCCGGAGGCTTGGCCATCGGCAAAGATTACATTTTAGCGCTAAATACATTTTAGTTTCAGCTCGTGCTTGAGTTTTTTCTGTTAACACTACAGTATGTGTGAAGTTTTAGTGGTTAAAAAGTTGTGTAACAAGAGTATGAGTACCTACAGTAGGTACAATGATCACGATCCTCAAAAACAAGTCCTTAAGTAGGTACATGCCTATGCTCAAATTTAAAGTCACCACTAACCGCCGAGAATTTGTACTGAATTTAAATTAACTGAATTTTTAGTAAGTCTTATTCAAAACAGCCATCAAATCAGTATTAATGACCCTTAGTCAGTTTAATCAACTCTTAATCTATATGGGGCTCCTATTAGCATGACAGAGTCCCAACAGCTGGAGTTCACACGTGAGAACTTCAACTTTATTGCGTAAAATATGGTCCGTCTAGCATAAGGTTCTCACATGTCTCTATGATAATAGCATACCGCTTTATGCATAATTAGTTGTTGTGTATGGTCAATCGAAGTGATGATTAGTTTGAAACATAGTTGATATATTGACGGAATGTGTTCGTCATATTTTGGAGGCTGTGAAGAACTTTTGCAGTCTCCCCTTAAGCAATATGAAATATATTTTTAACCTGTAATGCAGGGATACTATGGGATTCAGGCTTTGAAAATCTACTACTAGAAAGTCCACAATCTAAAAGTCCAACTTCTTGGATTCTAAAAATTCAGCCTGCGGTTTTCAAACAAATCACGGCTTTTCTTTTTTAAGTACTGTTGAAAAGGCTAGCCTGGGTTTCGATTAATCAGTATACGTTAAGGAAATGTTGCCCAACTTTGAAATTTTCTCGCAAGATGCTCCTTTCGGCCACTTCTCGTATCGCATGATCACAGCTGATGAATATGGAAACAAGAACTGAGTCAAAAACTGTAATAATTTTTTGTACCCTAAGTTTAGTTTTAAATAACACCCGGTAAGGAAATACACGGCAGAAAACTCATATTTTGTAGCTGTTGGCGATTGAAAAAGTCAGAATGCAATACCTGCGGTGGTCGAGTTTGGAATATGTGAAGACCTATAGCTGTCAACACAGATCTCGAAGTTGAAAAGTTGGCCTGCCTTCGATGAGCGAATACGAGTTTTCTCTTGTGAGTTATCAACCTAATTTGTGAATAAAATAGTTCGTCCTTTCACAAAAACCAAATTAGAGGGAAAATATTGTTTCTAGGCAAATAATTTTCTCACTCCTTTGACAAATGGGATGACGTAACCATGTCATGCCGTTGACGTGTTAAGGTCTTCACATATTCCAAAATTGACCACCAGGGTTATAAGCATTCAATCGTCAATAGCTCCTTATGTCATTTTATCCTTCGTTGCTCTATGAACATTGATGATTATAGCCGGTGTAGCTCTCTATTCAATGTTTCTACAGCATCACCAAAAGTTTGTTCCCAAAACCCGGTTGGGCCTTGTTTGCCCTGCCAACTTTGGGTCATTTCCAGAAAACTATTTGATGGTTACAAATTTTCAAGGCTCTTCAAATATGCTGATGAATACGCCTGGAACGTTCTTCAACTTCCTCACAATGTAAAAATAAAATAAATAAATAAATAGAGTGGCGCAACAGCTCGAGGTGAACCAGGGCCAACTTCTCAACAATGTATGCTGTGTGTTAATTTCTTCACATACAAGGGGACCTACAATTTTTTGCTGAATCCAAACGGCACTTTGAGAAGTTTTTCAGGACAAATGATCGGAGGGCTTGTCAGACCCTCGCAGAGGTGGGGACCGTAAAAAAAAAGAACACGTCTTTTTTGAAAGAACAAGTCTCTTTTTTCAGGTGACAATGGCAGGATTCGAACCCAACCCTTCGACGTAGTAAGCACACATACTAACCACTACACCACGGCACCCCACTTTCTCACAATGACGATGAATAAATTCCCATATGGCGACAGTTTTGTTGATAAATTTTGAAAAAATAGTTGGAGGCCAAAGCAGCCCATCAGGCGCAAGAAAAATTAAGTCTTTGTCATGTTATTATGTCAAATCTCTGACTTGACTTGTACTAGCAATAATGGATAATTTAAAATGAATGGAAACGCACATGCCGATTATGTCACAAAAAATAGAACGAAAAGCCCATACCTCATCAGTTTTTAAATTTGATCTCTTTTCTGCTGCCACCACTTAAGCAAATTATTCTTCCTCAGTTTTCCGCCTAGATGTGAGCGTCGTCTTCGAAGCAGCGGCGTAACGGAAACGGACTGTTAGACGACAATAGCTACACTACACGACAACGGACAGGACATATGAGACCAGAAAGCTGTAGAAACAGCTCTTCAGGCAAGAAATCGACGATAATGCCTCCATCTCCCTGTCGGAAGTGGGTTGACAGCTGATCAACAGTTGTCAACCTGCTTCGGGAGGGCTATTCGAATTAATTTAGTAAACACACCGGGAAAACCTTATTCTGGGGGTAAGGCGCCTGCTAAGGGATGTTAAATCGTTTCGGCAGGGCTTAAATAGCACTAGGCGGAGGAATCATCTCGCTTCAGGGGGGCCTTCTACCAAGCCATCAACCTCAAACCCGACGTCAAAGAGACCTAGATCTCAATACGGCCACTCAAAAGCCAACGAAGGCTAAGACAGCCTGGACGGTATATTGACCTTTTAGCGAGGTTGCGAAGGATCATCTGATTCTCTGCATCATGGACCAAGATGACCAGGAGGATTGGATCAGGACGGAGAGCAAAAAACTTATGAAGCCCCAGTTATCTTTACAGATTCTTCAGTATCGACTTGCCAATCCCTTCACGGCTGCCAAGCTCCTACTATCTAATGAGACCTCACCTCAAGTCGGCGGTCTTAGAAGTTGGCACTGTATGTGCCGGTGCTTAGCTTCGCACCGGTACATGCGAAAAGCCGAGATTCCAGTTAGGCCAAGAGCCAGGTGTTTTGATCTCCTCGGGTCCTAGTGAGCTTTCTTCGAAATTCTGGGGTTAATAGAAGTACAGCCCCAATCTTCCAACCAAAAGAATTCAAAGCTTATCAAAGCTGAGGAACCCAACTGATGCCGGTCGATGAGTTTTACTACTATTTTACCCGGAGTTCATGGGCGTAAAAGAGTCCGAGCTGCAAGAGCTTTCAAGTTGTTCTATGGGCTGGAGGCCCACTTCACATAAAGGTCTTTATGAGGAGGGCGGGAAGCCAGTTTCTGGCTTAGCTGAAAAGTTGACAGGCCAAAGCTGTCTCCTTTGCTCCTCCAAAGCAAAGCTTCCTGAGGAGCAGGTAAGTCTTCTGATTCGAAATGTTGCGACACCACACCTGTAGGGGCGTAATGTATATATACATTATATAGAGTGGCGCTGTAGGGATGAAGAAGAAATAGAGTCTATAGAACACTTTCTCTGCCACTGCCCAGCTCTCCAAGAACGACGACTAACCTTTTTAGGAGTCAGGTTCTTTGATAGCCTGGACGACCTGGCAGGAATATCACTACTTGACCTAAAAAGATTTATCAAAAGATCAGGCTGGTTCAGTTAGTAAGACATATTTCCAACCATGTTTGTCTATCTCACAAGGGTAATCACAATGGGCCAATCTGGCCACTGAGTGAACTTGCACTAGTTGCAAACAACCCTTTCCAACCTAACCTAACCTAACCTAGAGTGGCGCAACAACTCGAGGTGAACTAGGGCAAACTTCTCAACAATGTATGCTGGTGTGTTAATTTCTTTACATACAAGGGGACCCACAATTTTTTGCCGAGTCCGAACGGCACTTTGAGAAGTTTTTCAAAACAAATGATACTCTCGGAGGGCTTTGTCAGACCCTCGCGGAGGTGGGGACCGTGAAAAAAAACAAGTCTTTTTTTCAGGTGACGATAGCAAGATTCGAACCCAGACCTCCGGCGTAGTAAGCACACACACTTACCACTACGCCACGGCACCCCACAGGGGCATTGTGTACAGAGATATACCAAAACTCTACAGAGATATAAAAAACCAGGTTGCACTGGTGCGATGATTGATGAATCGGTTTTCGGTCCTATTGCTGTGGTCGCTGTTTTTTGACATTGTCCGAGATATAGTAAAGAATATTAGGACTAGAACTTTTGATATCTTCTATTCCCCTTACTCTGTAAACCTTAAGATCCGAAGGCTTTATCAGCCTGTTGAAGTCAAAACACCATTGCTGAGGCCTCTATCCCGTGGAGGATGCTAGGACGGTATAGAAGGTAACCTCTAAGTTTAAGGAAATAAGGGTATTCTTTGAAAATATATGGCATCCCTTATAAACTTTATCAATTTCAGGCATAAAGCTGTGGAAGACTGCACATTTGGCTGAAAATAAAATTAAATGGCTTTGGAGATGATATTTTGTCGGTTTCGATTAGTTGCTTAAAGTTTCTTCAGCCACTACTTTAATGTGTAACAAGCTGTGGCACAAAAGTTATAGTAATCTGTGGGTGTGTTTGAATTCATCTGTATAAATGCACCTTAACGAATTCCAATCGAAACTAAAAACTCTGTCACACCCATATTAATGGCCATAATCCCAAATGAAATTGAAAATCCCAGACAAATTATTATCCCCATACTCGATAAACACTTCATTCAATCATTTAAATCCTCCTCTCACCGATTTCTGGGGGAATAGGTACACGTAACTCGGTTAAAAAAAGCAAATTTAAAAGTTTTATTCCACAAAAGCCTCAAAGAGAAACAAATTAACCCAATTGCACTACAACAACTGATTATTATTACCTAATCGAGGAATCATGAATGAGAGCAATATTGGTCGGTGCGGTGCTATGCTGGTCCACATACCCACATTTATGCTCTTTCATGTACCTACACCACCATGCATTGCATCGAATTAATTTGTCGGAGAGGTGATCTATCTGTTGGATACAAAACAACAAACAATTGCAAGTCATAATGTGGGCTCTTTCATGGCTTTTTAACTCGCATCGTTAAGGTGACGAGACGACAAGACTACACCTAAGAGGAGTGCACAGCACATAGAGTCGATCTCCGCACCATAAACGCAGTGGAACAGTGTTGATTGAACATGAAATTAATTTATGATTGATCGCTTCGTGCTGGGTGTCCGACTTATAGTTGATTTTTTTTTTAACTCTTTAATAATAATAATTACCTTGCATGCAAAAAAGACAATTTGTGTATCCTCAAAGCCGACTTATGACGAAACGAAACAGGAAAGTGTTAATTTTCCACTCCGCGATCCAGATGGTTATGCAAATCGGTTTAGAGATTCGCTAAATGATCGCATTCGTGCGTTATGGCTTTTTATCTTAAATTTTTCGCACCGCACTTTTGCCTCTTTCTTCACTTGGTGCACTGTTTTTTGGAATTTTCAAACTCTTTCTCTCTGCCAATTTTTTGTGGGCCAAAACATTCACTTAATTGCGAAACACTGTTACGCGATCGGCTGGAAAGGTATCCTTGTGGTAAAGCACTACTTTTCCAAAAACGACCCGATCCGTGTAGAAATACCGAATTAGAAATGAGCCCTCGGTTTTCGAGGGCTGCGTAATTTTTTCTTAAATCAAATTTTATATCTTTCCACGATCAGTGCGATCAGTCGACGACAAACGATGACGACGAGATACACCCGCACACACTTTCAAACACACACCTGTTGCTGGCAGTTTCGATCGCGATCGTATCCGTTGTTGACTTCGCTCGAACAATCTTAAGACTGGAGTTAAAATTTCCAGCCAAAGTCGGGCTAGCGTTGAAAAGATGACAACAGACACGATCGTGTGTACGGAACGGCTGAGTGACTTCCAGCAGCGAATACGACGAAACGAATTCAAACTGATCTTACACACAGGTAGTGAGACTGTCTTTCATACCTTCTCTGCCGCATATGACTGGCTCTATCTCTCTTAACCAGGCTTAAGCCAAAGATGGTAAGCTAACTCGAGTTAACTGGTTGCTTGCTGGAAGGTTTGGATGTATCGGTGTAGTCGGTATCTTGTGGATATATTTCGTGCTAGTGCTATCATGTCTCTTGTGTATGGTATTGACCACTTTGGTAGTATTGTTGTGTGGTGTAAAGGGGGACCCCTTTTTAGTTTTCTGAGATCATACCTGTTCGTGGTGGTGGTGACTGGTGAGGTGGTTTAGTCTACCAGTTTTTTTTTCTTATGGAATTCGTGGGATACTAGAATACCTTGAGACGCCCGGATAAGAATACTTGAATTGAACCGCTTGGGTGCTGCTGTTTCTGTTGTGCGCGGTGCAGAGAGGTAGAGGTACTGTATCGAAGGAAGACAAATTGTTGTTGGTTTATATTGTTTTGTTGTATCTTCTTGTTAGGTATATCGGTGTTATTGAGAAGAGCTGTTGAGGGTATGTGCGTACTGCATGACGGAGACAGCAGCAGCAATACCGCTGTCCAACCGACGACGCACGGTGGCCGTTGGTGATCGCACAGGAAGAAGGGGTCAGTGAGTGGTGTCTATTTATTGTTTTACGATATAGCACAAACCCTAGGGCGGCCTATGACAGTAAAGTGTGAGGTGCTAAAGGTGTGACAGGTTTATTATTTTTGAAATGTAAAGAAGAAGTGAGAAATAATGAGGGACAGTTCTGTTATGAATAATTTTTGCAGAGAACAGCTACAAATTGAGTGTTCTTATCTGTAATTAAAGCAGCAGTAAAGTTTATTGTGTCGATAAGAGTATGATTCTGCATCTTTTACTTTTTGTGGGTACTGCTCCAACCAATTAAGCAACTTTTCACCCGATTAAGCAACATTCATGGATTTATTGAAGGCAAATATGTTCCTGATACCTATGCACTAACCAAAAAAATGAAAGAAATTTTTTATACATCGACAAATGCCTTAATATTAAACTTTTGGTAAAGACCTGGTAAGACGTGGTAAACGTGGTAACTGCTTTTCTTCTTAACCACTGTCGAGAAAGCCGATTTCGATGTTGAAGCCTCGGGATTGTTTTCACCTTATGTGAACCATGTAAGAATTAACCTTGCTTTGAAGATGGGAAATGTAAAGGAGGCCAGTTCCGGTGTGAATCCGCAGGGCTTATGACATGACATGAATCAAAGGCCTATTACCACCCTTAAAATGCGTAGGACATGGCGAGCGGTAAGAATCTTAAGATAGAAGAAAAAAGAAGTTTTTGAGCCAACAAAAATGGTAATATGACCCAGTACAAAATATGAAAGCCCTGCACAGAAACACCAAAGCTAGCCCCGTAAGTGCTATGCCTTTACGGAGAAAAATAATTATATAACCAGCAGTGTAACTATTCAATAAAAACGTCTGGCTTACATCCAATTGTTGCCATTCTATTTGCATATTGGAAGAGAGAAAGGGGTTTAATTTTCGTTCAACCCTAGCCTGGATAACAGACGCCGACCAGGAAGCCGCTCATTTTGAGCCAAAGGCCCCTGGATTTTTCGTTTGGTGCTGGTTCTGGTCCACCCGGATATTTTTACTCCCACTTCCATAGCGGTACCCATCATATCTGTGGGTTCCCCTTTCCCTCTCCGCCACCTGGAGAGGCGCGTAGTTGGAGACCAGCAACCTCAGAAGAAAAAAGGCGGGAGGCTCCGCGAGGGCCCCCAGCTATCTTGGGAAGATTCTACCATCAGCTGAAGAAAATGAAAGAAAATCTTAGCTTTGGTTGGTTTGCGCCTGGCCTCGTCTTCTCAAGCAGCAGTGGCTTCGCCTTGAAAGTCGTCTAGAGACACCCAAAGACCACAAGTCAAGTGCACTAGCCTGTTTTAAACGCTGCTGCTGTTATTGATCTGTCTATGAGTATATTTCTGTTGCAGCTACATTTAAGATCTCACCCAACTCCCAGGCGTTTCTGCATTCTGCTGGAAGTTTTAGTCTTGAATGTGACATAAAAAATCTTGATTGGAGAGAGTGCAGTTTGAATTACTGGGCAAAGTTGAGTGGCCGTTTAGAATACTTGCGTGGCACATTGTTTTACTGGTCAATTGCAGGGATTTCTTAAGCCTTTTAGTGCTACTTTTGCCGCCATCAGATTTGTATCTGATGGCATACGTGTGCAAATACGCCTATCATGAACAGGCATATTTCCCACTGGAAACCAGTTTCGATGATATTTTTTGAATGCCAAATTCAAAGGGTACCTTGAAGCTCAATGTCAAGCGCAAGCGGATACCGGGTGATAGAGGAGGTTTTACCCGTACTGGGAAAATTAATGAAAAAAAAATTTAGTTTCGTTTTTTTATTTTTTCAATCGTCGAAGATTGGGTAGATTTATTTTTGACCCATGATTTAGCCGAACTTTATTTATTTTCATGAAACGAGCAACATTAACTCTTGTAAAAACTTCCGGACCTCCAAAAACCTGGCATGATCCTACGGAAGTGCCAGTTCGGCTCAGTTCAAAATCGTGATTGAGCAATTTTGCAATAGCTTTTTCAACCGATTTTTAAAATCATGATGTTGAGCGAAATCAAATAGTTTTAGGGCAAATTAAGGCAGAGTATTAGCATGGTTACTTAGTGGACCAGGAAGGATCGAAGTCAGGATGTCCCTGACTTGAAACCTTTTCGAAATCGACTCTGTTGCGGCTGTGTGATGAACTTTTGTTTTCGGCTTTGTCAAGGCTCTAGGGTCTAGGATTGTCATAAGCTCATTGCGCTATCTAGTATAAGTTTCCATTTGGACGGAAACTCTTAAAGAATTTACAGCTTCGCTATTGCCAATAGAAGGCCAGTAAATTTAGCAAACATCGAAGGTGATGTACCTAGGTATCATCCATTGACGGCATTTATGTTACTAAAAAACTGTTCTTAGCCTCTTTACTCTATATGTCATAGGGTTGAATTGTAGAAGACCTTTGATATCGTCAGTACCTATACGTAAACTTTAACGCCTTTAATTTTGAGCAATTAAGCTAAAGTTTTGCCAGTTGGGCAAAACTTTTGTTTTGGTCTTTCTAATGTTAGGTCAGCATTAAAAGAGCCAAAATTGAATTTTAACAGCTAAGATAAGACATAGGACCTAGTGATCCCTAAAACGGTCTCCCAGAACTTTTTGAACATTCATAAATTTTAAGCCACCTGATGCAAGAGATCCGATTTCATATCCAGATCCGATCATATTCAGATCCGACCATATGATGTAAATTCAGAAACAGCTAAATGAAAAAAATTCTGGATAGGAAGTGCTAACTTACTTCCTTAGGGTGGCGCTACAGTCCGGGGTAGACCTGGGCTTGAGCCAACACGCTCAGCCGTCTCGCGAAGTTGGCTGAGGTTCCACTTGCGTTCGCCACCTGAGTCTCGGTGCCCCTCCACTGTGCTGTCCCTGGGGTGGATTCGAAGATTTTCCGGGCCGGGGCGTTGGTGTCCATCCCCTCTAAATGACCCAGCCATCGTAGCCTTTGACTCTTCTGGCTAGGTCGGCGTCGCTGTACAGGTACAGGATGTTACATCTCCTCCTTCACTCTCCTTCTATGCAGGTGGGACCGTTAATCGTCCGAAGAATTTTCCTCTCAAAGCAGCTAACAAGTGTTTTCATTCGCTTTTGACAGAGTCCATGGTTTTGCGGATAGGAAATGAAATTGATTGATTTCTTCTTTTCATGCCTCTACAAAGAGGATTACCGTTTATTGATAGACATGAAAAATTTTTTGGAACTGTTGCTATATTTAAATGAAGTTATCAGAAACAACCTTTTGCGACGATCGCGTACTTTTCTAGGCAAGTCTCTATGGATGGATACTCCAGTGCCTCTAAGCTTGGCAGTTTTGCGCAGAATTGTATTCACTTCATCCAGACTGTTCGCTTGAACCATTACATTTGCCACGTTTCCGTCTCCCGCTCCGATCAGTCTGACTTGGTTGAAAACCACATTCGGGCCGTCTGCGTCCAGTAAGCCGACACGCACTGGTTTTGCTCTGGCTATGGGATCACTGTTTTCGCTCCTAGGGATATGAACAATGATGTTATTTTCCTCCTCCATGCGCTGCATCTCGCCTGCGTTCGTTCCAAGGCCATTTCCGTTTGCTGAAGCTGCTCTCTTGTTTGCGATAATTGAGCCTGTATTTTGACGTTCCGTTCCTCAATGGTTAGTTTAAGCGCTTTGAGATCATCTTTTGTAGCCAGGTTGCCAATTTTTCTGTCGAATAGATTCTCTAAGTCATTCACTGACATGCTTCCCACATCGGTGTTTATCTGGCGCGATGCCTTTGCGCTGGGGGTGGGGGTACTAGTTTCAGGTGAAGCTTCTCCAATCTTTCGCTTATCCACTTTGATGGCTAGATTAGGCATATTTGGTGGACGTATACGGGTTGTTTGTTCCCTTTTATACCATTAGAAAGGCTGCGGTGCTTTTGATTTTTTTACGCATTAACACTTAAGATTTAAGGTTACTCAGTTTAATCTGGTTTTTATGCATGCTTATGCTTTTATTGCGCTGGTTTTAAATATTCTTAAGTAGTGAATAATCACTCAAATTTAACAAAATACTGGAGCTAATTTATCAGTTTATTTACACTAGGAAACCATAGAGTTGTGATTGTCCATAAAAACTAGGACTGTTCTTCAAAGACTGGGTCAATGCATCGGACAAATACGGCCTAAACTTAAATATCAACGAACACAACCTCCCGGAATGGAGGAGATGCATCCAAAAGTATTTGTCAGATATTGAACAGGCAATGAGAAGGAAATCAATCTTAGAGGCGAAAATCTCAAACTCCCGACTTATTTACAAACACCTCAATCGCGAGAGTATTTCATACACTAAATCCATTCCCATCATCTGTAAGATATCAACGATTTTTCGAATAATACACCGCAATGACCTACCATTGCGTTGCAGTTTGTGCAACACAGGAGAGAAGGAAGACATACTGCATTTTCTAGGTACATGCCCCATTCTAAAAGAAACCCGCCGATCACACTTTGGAAAAGATCGTCTTGGACGAGAAGAGATGAACGAACTACTTAATGGTGCAAACTGGAAAACCCTCGTAGCTTATTACCATGTTGCCTTTGGATAAAGAATAAATATACTTGAAGAGCAGTTTTAACAAAATACAACACAAAACAAAGTTATAGTTCCAGAAATTTTTAATAATGCATGAGTTGTTGTCTTTCTACGGCAGACGGCAAACCCATTGCTTAAATTGTACAAAATGTAAACTTTAATGAATTATTTTAGAAAATAAAGTACCTAATTAACTAACTTAACTAACTAACTAAATGCAGTTATCTACCTATAAAAAAATGTCCGTCAACTTATTTTAACGTTTGGCATCTGAAGAACAGATACTTTCAAGAAACTTGCATCGAAAGTTGCACAAACACACAGTGGCTATATTCAAATTTCTAGAAGGCACATGGCATGCCACACTACAGTCCTTTATCTTCGAGTGGCTGACTTAATAAAATTTTGCTGCAAAGAAACAACATTCGGTTACGTCAGGGCCTTAAAGTTCAACAAGTCAAGAGAAACAAAACTAAAAACAATTAGACTTCCTTATTTTTTGGTTATTTTTCTACCACCTTCGTAGAACCTCAAACATTCATTCATTTCGTAGAATATTTTGACTTTTGTCTTTTTACCTCCTACACATCGTAGCTAAAATCTATAGGAACCAGCTGCTTACGTAAGCCCCCAAGCTTATTACCATAAATCTTGAAAAAGAAAACACCGTAGAACTCCGTTCGAAGTTTAACGGCCTTGGATTTGAAATCATGCGCCACCTACGCTACGACAGCCAGTAGTTCAATCAAATACAGTGACTAATATCATTTTTCGCCTCTGTAACCATGTGCAGAACAGAAATCAAGTTCTTCAAGAATCCTAAGACACTTTTTTTTAAGCACTTGGGGCTGAATTTGTATTCAATAATACGATAACGGGAACAATATACATATTATAACTGCTTACTTCAGACAGACAGTAGAAAATTTATTGCGGTTGATGCCGAGGCTAATTAAAAACCCCAAAACGAACGCCCAGACTTATTTCGGGACGTTTTTTTAAGATCCGCATGACCGCATAGTAGGTACGAGTGACACCTACAATCGGCCAATGTTTCCATTCTTCAAGTGATAGGTATACCAACCAGCGCTATTAAGTAATGTTTACTCCGTTGTTTTTCTTTTCATGTCTTATACTAACACAAACGCGGGATTTTTGCGAATGCTTATGGGGTAAAGCTAAGCTATTTAGTCTTGAGCCACCACACTGAAGCTCAGATTTATACACGCGCAAAAGTGAAGATACATTTGTATGTGCATCAGAATCGAGTGAAAAGATGAAGAAAATATGAGTAGGTAGTGAGTAAGATAAAGGGAGAGAATACACCTGGAAGTTGTTTTGGCCAAAATTCCAGTGGAAGTTTCAATAATGGCGCACATCCAGTCAGGTGAGTGGCGGTCTATTTTGAGTGAAAAACTGCTAAAAGACAGCGGCTTTCAAACTAAGATTTCTTACTGGGTGGTTCTTTTTTTTTAATATGTTTTATAGATCGGATTTTCAGAGATATTTTAAGCTTACATGGATGGTGTTGACTGTTGGGTAGAAAGAGTTTAAGTAAAAAAAAAAACAATTTTAAGATTTGATTTGTAAATTTTATTGACAATCAGCATAAGCCTATTATAACTTCTCGTCCTTACTGTCTTTGTACAAATCGTACAAATCAGGTTATTAAAAAACATAACCCCCGAGAACTCCCAAAATTCTGTGGTTTTTTATAAAAATAAATAGAAAAAAAAACAGTGCTAAAATGTCATTTTCACATAATCACGCTAAGAGACTGTCGTTTCCAGTGTTGCCATATTGACCGAATTCTGGTCAAAACGATTTCTGTCCGATATTTTGACCGAAACGAGAAAAATATTTAGCACCAAATTTGTTTCTTCACTAAAAAAGAATATTTTTTTCATAGAATAAAGAACTTAGAATTCATTCCAAAATCAGTTTACAAAGGCAGCGTCTATGAACATTTTTAGATTTCTAAATAACATTTTCTGGTTTGTGGTGTGTGATATGGAAAAAGACCCGCAATTCCCTTTCTAGATCTGTTTAATTTTGCCAGTCAAAAACTTTGCTGAAAACTTTTTTGTTAAAACCGATTTTTAGTAAAATAAATTGGGTCAAATTTGACCGGAATCACTTTTCCTCCGTGGCAACATTGGTCGTTTCTCCTAGAAAATGAGGAAAATAAGTTATAATTGTTCTGCAAGTAATTCTCTGGAGTAATTTTTAAAAAGGAAGAAAACTCGCCAAACGTACCAAATTCGGTTGGGTCCATTGTGTCCATTGTGTCCATTTGGGAGCGTTCTTAGCACCTGAACATAAACAAAAATAAACCGTTGTTTAAAGCTGCAAGTGTTGCCCACTTGGATCCATCCGGATTTGTATACAAATCTTAAGAGGTCCCTTAGATCCACATTGCTTACATCTTCGAGCTCATTATGACGAAGTAACTGCCGAGAGTATACTTCGCATAGCAGCCACATATCCTGTTTGGGGTTGGGCATTCACATAGCAGGTGACACACAGATCCGATTTCGACACCGTTTCCACAGCTTCTGCAGCAATCGTTGTGCAGTACGCCTAGTTGCTCTGCGTGTCGACCCTACAGCGCAATACGCTGGGGATTCCGAACACTCGAATATCCTTGCGGGGTAGTCCGATCATAAAGAGTGATCTCTTTCTGTTTACCATCCTGTCCAACGTAAGTTAGTTCTGCTCAACGATTTAGTTTCTATCTTACGTGCTAGTTCAGCGGAGTTCTTATCAAGAGCGGATTAAGATAAAGTGCCTTTCGGAATACCTTCCAAAAATGTGATTAAGAAACGTGACTAAAATTTTGTAGGAGAACCCATAAGTAAATTGTAGGACTTTCTTAGGCAGTCAAGTTATATCCACTGGGATTTTGGATTTATTTTTGTCTTGCCAAATAACGTTTTTGGCTTTGAATACTATTGACATAGTTTCAACTTCTTGCGACTATTTTTACACAATTTTTTCCTGCGAATAAATTTCAGTATCAGGAATGAAGGATGTATGTCAGAGGAGTGATACTTAATTTTAGTCTTCTTACATTGCAATTTAAAGCCTTTCAATATAATGTGGCTGTGGCTGTAATATGGCTGGTTCGACTCACAATTCCATTGATCATATTTGGAGTCTTTGGGTTCTGCCATTATTGTTACCATGCTACAAACTTCTTATTGGACCCATTTAACACAACCCACCCGAGTTAAAACAATACTCCTGTCTTGGAATTACAGAAGCGGGGGGTCCATGCTTCTGCACCGTAAAGCAGGACTGGGATGATGAGGGTCTTGTACATGGACACTTTAGTTGCTCGAGAGAGGGCTTTGCTACTCAATTGCCTTCTTAGCCCAAAGAAACAGCGATTGGCAAGAGTTATCCTTCGTTTGATTTCAGCGCTGGCATCATTGTCTGAATTGATAGCGGAACCCAGGTAGACAAAGTCCCTAACTACCTCAAAGTTATAGCTGTCGATGGTGATGTTTTGTCCAAGACGTCGGTGTTGGGTGTCTTTTCTTGATGACAGCATATACTTGGTTTTGCCCTCGTTGACTGCTAAGCCCATATTCGCCGCTTCCGTCCCAATACTTACGAAGGCTTCACTGACATCACGCTTTGTTTTACCGATTATGTCAATGTCGTCTGCGTATGCGAGTAGTTGAACGGACTTTTGAAAGATTGTACCTCTGGTGTTGGCGCAAGAGTTCTGCACAATTATCTCAAGTATGATGTTAAAGAAGTCGCATGACAGCGCGTCGCCTTGTCTAAATCCTTTTTTGACATCAAAGGGGTCGGTGAGGTCTTTGCCGACCTTGACGGAACAGCGTGAGTTTTCCATCGTCATCCTGCACAGACTGACGAGTTTGGATGCTGTCATACGCGGCCTTGAAATCGAAGAAGAGGTGGTGTGTATCGATTTGGAATTCCTGGGTTTTGAGCTACAGTATTGCCAAGATGGATTTTCTCCCAGTCCCCAACCCTAAACCCTACAACAATACGCAGTGCGTAGCTGAGTTGATCACAAAGGATTGCTGAGAATTTTCCTGGGAGCATGATTGCCGCATCGTCTGCATATAATCCCCCAATGCAACCTTCTTTCTTCAGAGCCTCGCAGCCTTTGACAGTGCGTCCATTACCATCAAGATCCTCATATGAGCGGAGATAGGACACCTTTTTGCGGTGTTCCTCTGTTGACGTTTTGTCTGGTGCATACTTCACCTAAGTAACTATTTAACCTTCTTGTGCCTATAGCATGAGCTCGATCCAGTCGGGCATAAATGCATCCAGATGAGCACTTCTTAAACTTCTCAGTATCTCGTGCTCGTCTTCAATATTTTGAAATGGAAATGGTTTCAAGTGGGTTGATATACTAGCCTGAATTCTTTCGCTTTTGCATTAGGTTCCCTTCTGCATTAGGTTCCCTTTCTGGGTTGCTTTAGGGCGTAACCCAGAAGTTCGTTGAAAATTCGAGCATAACTCTGTATCATAATTAAGTCTATACATGTATGTGCTCGGCATAACTCTGTAGCCAACTTTGCTATTGGTTGGTTGCTATTGGTTCCCTTGTCGGTCTTATGCTGTTTTTTACTGTGTAAAAATATTTGAAAAGACGATGTTTATGCCGCTATCTTTTACGTACCTTCATGTCTCTGGACAAGGCCCAAGATAAGATTACTCTATCAATTTTATCACTGCATTATCAATCAATCACTTATCGATCGCATAACAATGAGAAAAAGTGCAGTTTATCACGACACCTTGTCAGTTAAGAACATGTCAGTCAAAGTTTCAATATTAGTCTTTATAGGGTTTGCTGCGTCGACCATCGCTGTGGATTACCTTTGTACGGATGACTTTTGTTCGGTAAGGATATTTTTCTTTCCATACCTTTAAAAAAAGTTATATTAAGCATTTTGCCCCAAAACAGTACTACCTCGAAAGGCATGAATGCATGTCCACCAGTAATGCCTGCAATGTTCAAAATAAAACACTCAGTGGAGAGTTCTATCCCGGCGAAGTACCGTGTGGTTGTTGTAATGTTTGTTTGCAAAATTTACGTGAGTTGACAAAAAACTAGCATACAACTAGCAAACACTTAAAAGTACCTGCTTAGATGAAGGTGATCCCTGCACAATTGGCTCACCGGATGTAACGCCTCCAATGCTGGTCTGTGGACCAGGACTGTATTGTGATTCTTCTGTTTTGACGTGTCAAAAAAGTGAGTACAAAGTTATAAACCTTAACTTTTGTTTGACTGTGCGTTTTCAGTGCGTCATACCGAGTGCTTCAAACAACAGATCCTGTTCGACAAAATGAAGGCCGCTGGAGAAATAGGCTCATTTGTACACCGGCCGAGGTGTGATGGTGATGGGAACTTTTTATCTGCCAAATGCTCTACCGGCCAGACGTAAATTGTCCGACAAATGCTACTTCGTACACCGTTGTAACCACCAATTTATTTCAGCTGCTTCTGTGTCAACGAAAAAGGTGACCGAATCTTCGGAGAGGCTATGTACAGTGTGACCAACGAACTCACCATGAAATGTGAATGCTCTCGCATGAATGACAGATTCAATAGTGTCATGAAGTTCGAGAAGCCCATATTGACCGCCAGATGCCAGGAGGATGGAAGCTTTGATCCCTTACAGTGCATGGATGGTAAATGCGTTTGTGTTGAACCACAATCTGGATCGCCAACGAGTGATATTACAATTGTCACGGACTTAAGCTATGATCGAATGCCATGCTGTGAGTATACTAAATGTATTACCTTTGTTTTTTAGAGATTTTGTAAAAATAGGATTAAAAAATGATTCACATTATGCCGCCCTTTTATAGACGATCGCAAACTGCATTTGGACTACAAATACCCACATGATTGCGAAGAGATCCAGATAGACATGATTCAGGAAATCGAAGCCGCGGAAAGGCAACAAATTACGATATTGGGATACGACCTGCCGAAATGCCAACCAGACGGTTGGTTCGATTCGGTTTTGAGTGAGGAAAAGATCTTCTATTGCGTGGATAAATATAAGCGAAAGATTGAAAACTTCAAGGCCAGGCGGGGAACACACAGTGCGAAGAATATGAATTGTAGTAAGCTCATATGTAGAACAGAGCGTGACGAAACCTGAATTATTCAAAGTTTCTAAACTTTTTTTCATTTTTTACAGAATGTGCAAGAACTCGCTTACTTCTGCGAAAACTGAAAGCAGCGCATCTTCCCCAGTGCTCAGCGAATGGAAATTTCGAAAAGGTAAAATGCTCTGCGCAAAACTTACCATACATTTCGATGTTGGTGAAAGCAGTAAGGCCTCAAACATCCTTAACGCTAGTCTTTTTAGAGCGAATTAATCCTGAGTTAGTTCCGGATTTTATCTTTTTGATCTGAACGCGGCTAAAACGAATCTGAAAAGTAACCTTTTCCTCTTAATTTTATGTTTGATTTTAACCTAGGTTTAACGCGAAAAGCACTCCCTTCAGCCTTGAATTAAATTAATTACAAGAAAGTTTTTCAATCGTTTTGATCCGGGCTTAATCTCGGTTTAACTAACAATATTCGGGGTCTTAAATTATGAAGCGTTATTCTTTCATAACCCCCTTCTAAAAGAGGGTCGATAACTTCACTAACATCACCGTTAAAAATGCTCCATCGATTAGCTCCTTAAAAGTTAGAGCTAACTTATGGCTCTTACTAAAAGTTAAAGCTAAAGCTAACTCTTCATCGAAAACTGGTTCTTTAAAAGCTTAACTCAAAACTAAATTTTAAATTCCAGATCCAATGCAGAGACGAAGTATGTTACTGTGTCGACGACGACGGGTTACAGATTACAAAAGAAGTACCAAGAACGTCAGATCTTCAATGTTAAGCGAGAATTTCCCAGAATTTTAAGGATTTTTTAATACTTGAAATATTAATAAAATTAAAAACACTTTTAAGTTCGTCACAAGTTTTATTTTATCCTTTAAACATTGCTTCACTTCTAATAAATATTTTTATAAAAGTGGTGAAAAAGAATGTGAAATTTAACACTGGACAAAGTTAAGTTTTGGAATGCCAGTCCAAGACTTTGGTAAACTCCTTCTCACCGAAGGCTATCATTCTCGACTGCTCCATACAAAGATTCTGCCTTTTTAGATTATCAATAAGAAAGAGTTGTTTCTTGTAGGCATTCAGTAAATCACCCCTTTGTTTTCTCAATGCCTTTATTTGCTTATCACGAGTATCAGAGTCATTTCGGACCGAGTCTTTAATTTCTCTCTCGGTATTCTTCATCTGGCCCAGAATATTTCTGGTATTCTCAAGCTCTTCTGTTGCCCGATATAGACGTTTCTCCAAGTTGGCACTGTTTTGGGTCAGAACCTTCAACTCTCGCCTTGTGGCCTCTAGTTGCTTTCTTGTTTCATTGTGGTCCTCATCGCTTTCCTTCAATCTTCGCATGGCTTCCTTTTCGAGTTTTGTCATTTGGTCCGTAAGGATATTGTTTCTGGCGTAGGCTGTGTCACGTTGGCTTTCGACTTTCTTTTGCCTTTCAATGCTCTTCTCGACAAATTCCTTTTGATTTGCCATTTCATTTGTGAGGGATTCGTGTTCCTGCTGAAGGAGAGCAATCCTTGATTTTAAATATCTGCAACAATTTGACAACGAATGAGCAACAAATAGCAAAAAAATTAAATCATCTTCTCTTACTTAACCAGACCCTCTGAACTGAGATTAGCTTTAGTTCGTATCGTTGAATGACCCCCACTCGATTCTGTTGCACAGGACGTTGCGTTGCTACGCACCGAGTCAGCTCCTCCTTTTACAAGAACCTCGAGTGATGGACTTGGTATAAACGAGCTGTTTTTGTAGCGCATCACAACATTGTTTGACATTTTTTTTGTCAAAGAATTCTTCGAAGCCGCAGGAAGCGTCCTCACCGAGTGACGTGGACTACTCGATGGGGGACGTTCCACAGCAGGCTTCTTATTCTCCGAGATAGCTTGCAGTGGTCGCTCCTTATGCAACACCTTTTTACGTGCTCCATTCAAACTGAGGTTTTCCCTAGGCTCACCCAGACTAGCCAGTGAGACATCGTCGAGGGGTTTGGTCAAGCCCGATTGACGCAGGACCGTACTTGGTCCTTTTTTCGTATAGGTGGCAAATTTCGATTCAATTTTCACTGGTTGAGGCTTTTCAAGAGCATACTTAGTCATGTTGTTAAGGTGTTCGTTTATTTTATGAAATTCTTGTTCACGCGAAAGAATTCCCGTCATTCCAGTATTACAAAAAATTTTAACAAGAAAATTTCGAATTGAATATTACAATACGACACAAATTTTTGCTTTGTCGTCGTGACGTTACTGGATTGTTTGAAAATAATTGAGTGTGTAGCTAGGATATACATAGCCGGAAGGATCACTAGGCAAGTTATTATTATGGTTGTTAGTGGAGACACTCAGTAGTTGGAGCGCATAAGTGACTTCACACTACACTAGCCAAATGGAATATGTATAAATCATATGCTGGTAGGTATTGAAAAAGTATTCCTAGAAACGGCACAGTGTGTTTTCGGGGGGCGATATAATTGGCACTCTGCCGTGGTGGGTGTTTTTGGTGACGTTGTTCAATGAAAAATATTTTTAGACTAACGATTTAAGGAACACATTTTTAAGAAATAAAATTTTAGCAATATTATTTTTAGACTTGGGAGTAACCGAGAAACTCGTGGGTTTTAGGGGGAAACTGATTTTGATTAGATTTAACATCGAGTGAGCAGGTACTTACTGAAAATACCCTGGGGGTTGTTTTTCCAATCGAAAGGACACACAACAATTTTCTATAGATTTAAGAATGGATTTTAGGCATATTTGTTTTCTTGAACCCCACACTCTATAGCCTAGAAGTCCATAAAATAAATTATTATCTTAGCGTCTCAAGGGAAATAAGCCTTGAGACGCTAAGATAATACAACTAAAACCACTTACAAGTATTCGCATATTCTTCGAAATCAATTAACTCTTAATCAAACCCGATAATTGGACATATCCCTGCTGAGGGACTCAGAGTTCGCAGAGATTTTTCTATAAAACCCGCAGTCTTTCCTCAGTAAGGTATCAGTTCTCGCCTTGAGTTTACTATCATCAAAAGTTTTTTGCTGAACAGATCAAAGCATTTTGTCAAGTAAATTTAAATCAAACAAGTAAACAACTTAAAATGGCCACCATCCGTTTTGCCTCGATTCTCTTCATCGGTCTTTTGGTGGCTGCTGTACTCTTGGACTCGACTGAAGCAGCCTACAGGAAACCCCCATTCAATGGTAGTATTTTCGGAAAGCGAAATAGTGTCGGTAAGTTCGTAAAACCTACAATCTACAAACTTTTTAAGTTTTAATAAAACAAATTCAAACAGAATACGACAACGGAAAGGCAATTACCGCCATGTGTGAAATAGCTCTTGAAGCTTGCCAATCATGGTTTCCACAAGAAAGCAAGTGAATATGGCTGCTCTAGGCTAAGACACTAGGATTAAGTAACAAGTCCAGTTTTGTTATTTTGCATATATGAAATAACGCATATTATATTCATTCAAAGGCTTTAAAAATGTAAACTTTATTATTTAAATAAATGAGATAAATATTGCGCACGACTAAACATTTGTTTTTGTAAATTTTTTTTTCTTTTTAATCTTTTTAGTAGATTTTTTCTACTCGCACCATATAAAACAACAACTTTAGCAGGTACCTAAAGTTGTTGTTTTATGTGGTGCGGACGAAAACGCAGAATTTTCAACCGCAGGATAATTTTAAAACCGGTCAACTTTGTCCTGAAAGAAATTCTTTCACTTTCTGCACCCATAAAACACATTTACATTTCGATGCATACCTCTTGTTTCACCATATGTCAACAGGTCTTTCGAATAAAGGTACCCGTAAATTACTTGGGAAAGCTTAAGTTTTTATTTTTCGAGGTCAGAAACTGCCACAAAAATGCTTATTAAGGGTCCTTTTCCACGAGCGACAAAACAATCGCCGTCGACAGTTGAGATAGCATTGCATCATACGGGACTACGGGAGCGACAGCTGCCGCTCGTAGAAGGCCTCATAAATATCCATGTATTTACACAAAAACTATTTCGTCGCTCTAGAAAGGCCAAGCTAATACTGTGCGGCTTTCTGGCTGTTGTCTAATACTAGAGGGGCAGCTGAAGCTATAGCCTCAAGTTACTTATTAACATTTCATATAGACATCTTCCTTCGCCTTCGGCATAAAGGGGCAAGTAGGACTGTAACAAGTAAGCAATTTGACTCGACTCATTACTATGTTGAGGACAGTGCTATAAGCCTCTTATAAGGGAAATAAGTGGAAATGCTGCTTATTTACAAAGACATCAACTCATCTTTCACAGAAATAGAGTTGGTTAAGGTGCGAAAAAGTATCATCTTCATAATAGAGCATCTCGTCTACCAAGGTCCAGTTTTTCAGTGCGACATCATCCGAGCTTCCGAGTTAAACTGAGATTGACTCCAGAAATTAGTTTTTCAGTGAACTTATATCTGAAATTAATCTCGGCTTAGCTTGCCAAATTTGGTGAGTTAATCCCGGATTAACTCTGGGGAACAGTATGAACTTCTTTGAATGTTTTTTTTCTGTGTGAAATGTCAGTTGATTTGCGTATTTCTTTGAAAAATTGCAACTGAGAATATATCAAACTTCTTTTTCTGTGTTTTTCTACGTGTAGTGAGTGTTGGGAGTCAAAAATTTCGAGTGTCGAAGATTTTGACAACTTTGTTGACAGAGTTAACTCTGCACTGAAAAGATGCTCGCTGGGTTCACTCCAGATTCGTTTTGTTGCGGGATTGACAGATCTTGGTTTAAGCTGGGCTTAGCTTAGCACTGAAAAACCGGCCCTAAGTGGAGATAGGAATAAAAAATTATGACTCATGTACCATTCTGAATGGCAGCACAGCCCCGTCAACTTGTAAGATTGTCTTCGACTCTAGTGCAGGTGTATGTACCGAATCTTCAGTCAGCAGAGTAGGCATATGCTAAGATTAAGTTGATGATGCTCTTAGTAGAATTGCGGATATGGAGTCCCATATTTTATGGGTCCGTTCAGTGCTTATTCAGACTCGACAACTTGGAATAAATTGGGTTGGAAATTGAGGGTACATCAGTGACCCGAATCGAACGGGAATGGAAAACGATGTTGAACTTTTATTTCTATTGCGATGTGGCGACAAGACGTAAAAAGACATCCAGAAGTCACTGAATGCACCCATCTACTCACTTTACGAGCACTGCCAACTGTCATTCCAGTCAGCTGACAGCAAACTGCTGTTCGAAGTTCGAATTTCGATATCGAATTCCCCTCCAATGGAAATGTACCAGTGAAAAACTACCAAAGGGAAAATGCAGTAAGTGCCAGAAGAAGCTTAATTTCTATAAGTACACGAATTGCCTATCGACTCGTACAGGTCAGTCAGTTATATTTGAAATGTTGACTTGTGAAAATCGGCAGTTAAGTAAAAAGTGTTTGAACTGTTGATTGAAAGTTGAGTTAAGTATGATTTCAATTAAAATAAGTTTTGTTTCATAAATAAAGTGTTTCATTGTGTCAATATAAAAGTGAAATTGAGTTTTATTCAACAAACTCCAGACAAAAACATGACACTATTGAGGCAAAGGCTTAGACCTTCTTTTCGCACGAAAATATTAAAAAAAAACTTGGAACCGGTGGAACAGAAGTCATTACTGAATACTTCTCTGGTACTTTCGTGTGTTCAAAGAATGATTGATGGCTAAGCCTAAAACTGATTAGCACTAGCCACTAAGTGCTGCGCAAATTGTTTTTCATTTAAAGTTGCTCTTTCACACTAAGGGGCGAGCCAAGAATGCTGACCCATATTTGTTGAAAAAGGTCAAAGAGTGCTGACTTCGACTTCAGGCAACGATTTCCGTTTCATTTTGGAGACTCAAAATGTTTGTTCAGAATAAAAATTTATATTTTTTGGTCCAAACGGATCACACTATCCGAGTTTAGTGGAGGCTGCTCCATTCATTTTCCAAACAGAGAAAACAGTGATGTCCAAACAGGGATTTTCTGTCACAGCCAACACTCTTCTGAGAAACTCAGTGTTCTCGTTCTCACAAGCAGGAAGCTAATGGACTCTTGCAGAATTTTTGAAGCCGGAGTTTTTTTGAAGCAATACCTTATTATCGGCGCCGAAAATGCAAAGCATTGGAACTATTTATCATAAGAGGATATTACGATTTACAAGGAAAAACTTTTCGAGGCACCATCAGATAATCTCAAGAAGTACCTACACTTCAGCCGAGAGTTTTTTTTCTGGCGGTGCCGGAAAAAGAGTTGGTAAAGAGAAAACTGTGTGGTTTAAAAAAGTCATGAACAAATTAGCCGCAATTCCTGATCAGGCAGATGAATTGTCTTATAAAACTATAAAAGGCAGGACATTTACGGCGTATTCTTTTGAGCACCGAACTGCTACACCGAGCTGTCAAATAATACTCCGAGTTCGCGACAAATCCAGTGTGGTGTACACTCGGTTTTATTGTGTACAGAATGAAAAATCCTGCACCAGGGCAGTCTTCACGTTAAGTGTCAAATTGCTTTGACTTTATTTTGTTTACTTTTTTTTTTCATTTCGTAGCGTGGTTTTGTTGGCGTCGGTTTTTTTTGGACTTTTTACTTAAAATGAATTTAGTTAGCTTCGTCTTTCTGATATTTAGTATTTTTGTATCGATTTCATACAATTTCAGTCGCGTTGTAATAAATAACGAATGAAAATTGTCGAAACGTCACTTCACATACACAATCAAAGCTGCACCCAGCCTCCACCGTCAAATACGACGGTGGCGAAAATTCGATGCGGAGTTCAAAAGAACAATTACATGACGTGTTCATGACGTGTTCCGTTCAGGTGTTCGAGAAAATAACAGTTTTTTCTCTATTCCACACCAGTTTCACGATTCGGTGCTGAAAAGAATACGCCATAAGTATCATACAAGGGGTTACTTTCAAGAACGGTATGGACATGCCACATAGGATTAAATTGTCTAATCCACAACAGTCCATTGGGGAGAACGTTCCCTTCATCGTTAGTGGCATGCATATTCCACTGTTCGGTACATGGTATATGGATCTCGGGATACAGGAGGCCGATTATGAAGTGCGAAGCGAATCGCAAATGTCACTGCATCTGGATTTTGGTAGTACGATGTACGAATGGGCCCAATTACAATCGCAAGTAAATTAAAACATGTTTCATGAAATTTTACACAGTTTTATAAGTGTCTCCTCCTGATAAAACCATTCTGAATGGGCTATCTAACAAATTAAAGCACTTACTTCAAGATTTTAAAAGTCGCGAGACTACCAACTACCTCGAAAACTTGACTGCCGATAGAGGGTCAAACTATTCACTTTGGAAAGCCGTGAAGTCCATTAAAAAGCCCATAGTACACTCGGCGCCAATAAGAAAAGATAACGGTGAATGGGTAAAAGGCGACAAAGAGAAAGCAGATGTATTTGCAGAACATCTAGAAGAAACATTCAAACCGTTTGACGGGGAGCCGTTGGTTGACGATCTGTATCGCAATGCGGAATTAGACAATTATCGAATGAAAACCGTGACACTGTCTGAACTCCGTCAAACAATTCGAAATTTGAAAAATAACAAAGCTCCAGGCTATGACCTAATTACTGGGGAAATTTTGAAGGAGCTACCGAAAAGAGCGTTAGTCAAGCTTCTCTACATCATAAACGCATCAATGAAAATTTCATACGTTCCACGGCAATGGAAAGTCGCAGAGGTAATAATGGTTCCGAAACCAGGGAAATGCCCGAACGACAAAAAATCATATGGACCGATTTCGCTTCTGCCGATTA
Source organism: Neoascia interrupta (assembly GCA_947623515.1). Lineage (NCBI taxonomy): Eukaryota > Metazoa > Arthropoda > Insecta > Diptera > Syrphidae > Neoascia > Neoascia interrupta. The sequence continues at coordinate 18,408,850 of OX392462.1, read as the reverse complement.
TATCTAAAGTCTTCGAGAAACTTGTGCTCAAACGACTGCAACCAATAATTGAAGAAAGACGATTGATTCCGGATCACCAATTCGGCTTTAGGGTCAAACATTCAACACTTGACCAGGTCTATCGAATAACTAATGAAATTGAGAAAGCCTTAGAAGCGAAAATGATATGTTCTACCGCTTTTCTTGACGTATCCCAAGCCTTTGATAAAGTTTGGCACGAAGGCCTAAAATATAAGCTACGGAAAGTTTTGCCGGAAAAAATGTATGAACTCTTAGAGTCTTATCTTGACAACAGACTATTTCGAGTGAGATACGGGAGCGAATACTCAGAATTCAAAGAAATACAAGCCGGCGTTCCACAAGGTAGCGTCCTCGGTCCAACACTGTTTTTACTTTTTACAAGAGATGTACCTCAAGTAGAGACAACGACTATAGCCACGTTCGCTGACGACACGGCTATCCTCGCTACGGATAAGACAGTCGAACAATCAACGGGAAAACTCCAACGCGCTTTGAATAAAATATGCGAATGGACAAAGGCCTGGCGAATCCTCCTAAATGAGACAAAATCAACGCATGTAAATTTTACTTACAAGAGGGTAATCAACTTACCTCTATTTATAAACTCGGTACAAATTCCGTACGCAAACGAGGCGAAATATTTAGGCATGACCCTAGACGCAAAACTTAAGTGGAAGCCACACGTTAAAAAGAAACGCGATGAACTTGAAATCAAGCTACGAGAACTGAATTGGCTTATCGGACGTTATTCGAAACTAAGCGTATATAACAAACTGCTATTGTATAAGCAAGTGCTAAAACCATCTTGGACGTACGGTATACAACTTTGGGGTTGTACCAAACCAAGCAACATATCTATTTTAGAAACTTTTCAGAATAAGACACTAAGAGCAATCGTAAATGCTCCATGGTATATAAGAAATAGCGATTTACATCGAGATCTAGGCATCGCAACCGTGACCGACGAAGTAAGAAACTTTGCTCGCAAACTTCACACTCGCCTTCACGGCCATTGCAACCACGAAATAATCCGAACTCTGGATCTGGAAATCTTGCACGCCGACTACAACGAACAAGACCGTTGGATCTAGCGTCGTAAGAGGAAACCGCACATAATGACGGTATTGCAGGTGCTTTCGTTGGAAGGTAGCCTGCCAAACGCGATTACTATACAGAAGCATGAACTACTTGTTAAGGAAACTTAGTCGTAGTCTTACAAAGATTGGGAGGTTTTTTAGTGAGTAATTATCTCACACTACTATGAGCACGCGCGTTCGATTCTCATAGTGCCTATGAAGGTTTTTACCTACCCACGGGAAAAAAAAAAAAAAAAAAAAAAAAAACAGTTTTATAAGAATTTTTCTTTTTAATCAAAATGAGTGCACAACGCGCAAAAATCTAATGTTTTGGTAGATTTAATAAAGAAATTTAAACGGGAGGGCTGCAAGGGCTGGAGTAATAATTTCTTTTCATTATGTATCTGCACATTCGTTCTCACATTTAAAAAAAAGAATACGACTTCGTTGCAATTAAGAAGATCAAATTAAGTTAAAAGAGTTGAACAAATTAAAACTCAAATGATTTGTCTGATTTTTGTTTTTACTTGGAAAGCTCAGTCACTTTGGCAACTGGAAATTGAAAGGCAACGAGATGCGAATGCGATTCCCTTCGTTTTGCATAAAAACCCAATTCGAAGCGTATCGCATTTGAAAAGGCGAATTGGATGCGATGCGCTGCGCTTCGTAATCGGCCCCCTGGTTTCTGCTAATGATCTTTTTTGGGCAACATTTTTATGGAGTTTTTTTTTTTTTTACTTTTTGGCGTATGAAATTTTATTGATTGCTATTTGCCAAAAATTAAAAAAAAAATGTATAATTCTAGAATTAGAGGCTATTTACTTACTTACTTAAGGTGGCGCTACAGTCCGGAGTGGACCTGGGCCTGAGGCTAGAGGCTATTTGCAAGATTAAAAAATCGCCATTAATGATGAAAAATCGTCCAAATAGGTAAGTCTTTGCCTTTTTCCCATTAACTCTTACGATCTAACATTTTTTTTTGCGATCGTTCAGTCTGACTTTTTGGTGTTTCCGGTGTTTTTGAACAGTTCATTAAATAGCTATTGGTTCATTGAGCTATTTCCGGTTTAGGGCGATGGTGCACATAGGCGACCGATAGCTCTGATGAGAATATAGAAAGAAAGTCAACTTCAACTCTCATACACCCAGAAAAAACACACACGGGAACAGGATCTGCCATTGATTTTCTGTCTGTGTGAATCTTGTCAGCTACGACTGTATTAGTAATTTTTGGGTAAATCCTCGAGCTTACATAATGCAGTCCTTAGTCAGTGTAAGCTTGAGGGCAACAGAGAATTCTTGTGCCGAGTTGACTTTCTGCATTTAAATCCTTCCTTTGAATTGAAATACTTACTTGTAAAAAGAGCTTATAAATGGTTGCTACTCTTAATTTCCCGTTTTGACAAGAAAAATATACGTCTTAGCCTTTAAAAGCGATTCATTCATTTTAACCGTTTTAAATTATAATAACACTTTGCAATTGTTATCTTAAAATTACAAAAGAGTATAAAAAAATACTTATACAGTTGTACATTAAAAAAGAATAATATTTTCCAATCGAATTAACTATACATTTAGGCGACTTTTTTTTTTAATCCACTTTCACATGGGTAAATGGGGTAAACTATTTTTAAAATGAACACTATCCGCTCTTTTGTTGATGAAATTACGCGTTCACACAATGAACTACCTGCTATTTGATCCTACATGTAAATTTGTTTAAGTTAATAACCTACATAGTTGTTAAAAAAAAATATTAAAGTGTATCTTTAGTCATCGTCCTCGGGCGCAGTGTATCTGTGGGAGGCACTTTTCTTTCGCTTTTGGCGCAGTTCACAAACGTATTTACGCAAATGAGTCATGTAATCTGACATGAAAGTGGTATATGCCTGAGAATGGAGAGAATAAATCAAGAAAAGCTTAGTTGATTTATTTCTTAAAATACTCACATTATCCAGCACGTAGCGCGGCACATAGCCCTTCATGTCTAAACACAACAGCCACTCAAAAATGCACACATCTGACTTGCCTTCGACTTCACGCATCGCCCAACATGACACCAGATTTTCACCTCTAAAATAATTGAAACCATTGTCGTGATTAAATGGCACCACGCCGGTGGAATGAGGAAAACCTACCTTATATACTTTGGAACTGGCGGCATCGACGGATACTCAATACTTATGGCAGCGCTGACGTAGATCTTATCTTTCACCTTTGGTAACTCGCTTTTCTTTGTTTCCGAAGGAGCGGGATAGTCGCTGGCATCGTGGAAGTCCTCATCAAGTGGTGGTGGATCGGGAAAGTCTAGGTGTCCCTGGAAGTCCTTCGCACCCAGACTCTTACTAAGCGTTCGGAAAATTCCCCCCGTAGTGGGTGAGGAACGGTTTTCCGACAATCGGGCCGTACTTTTGGAGGTTTTTACGCTGGAACTACTCACACTGCTTGGCATATAGTCGTTGTCACCTGATATTGTTGAAACACTTCCCTCACAAGATCGATTCAACGTATTATCATCCTCATCGTCAGCCTCCTTGTTGTCTTCTTCGCCGTCACTATCCTCGATGACCTTGCCATCGCGACACAGTCGCCAACAGCGAAGATTAACAAAATCTCGACACTTTACAAGGCCTCCACCGCCGCCAATGGTCGCCTGGTAGCTGATGTCTGTGTAGGTGTTTACTTTCTACAAACGAAAGATCTCAACATTATAGGCTCTAAAGGATTTTAAACAATTCAACATACGCGAAGAATTTTGGACTCCAACAAAGTGGGATTCCACTTGGGTACACTTTCGATCTTATGAAACAGCTCATCGAGCAGAGCCTTGGCTGGGAATTTTATGCGCCCCTAAAGAATATTTTAAAATAACAAAAGTCCTGCAATAAGGCCTTACAACTTACCGTTAATCTGTATATTTTACCGAGTTTCTCTCTTTGAGTACTCTGAATAGTATCGCCCTTCGGTGTTACTTTCTCCACTTTCCAATCGCTGGATTGCAGAAGCTCGTAGGCTTTTCGGACGCAGTCCAATCCCATTTGTCGGTATTCTTCATCCTGCAAGTAAAATCAAATGAGAGATTGTATGGAGCTTTGTGTACTATTACTTGTGGCATGACTTGTCAGACTGTTCTGTGGATTTCAATTATTTGGGATTCTATAAATCGGCAGTTGGGTCAAAAAAAAAACAACGGATGCGAAGCGGATTCATTTACATTTTGAATATCAAGCAAGCGCAAGGCGGAATTAAATTTCAGCCCAACGAGAACAGTTTGTTGAATTTGTAACAAGTGAATCAATTACTTTGACAATGGTGTTAAGTAATGGATTTTGGTCTTAGGAAAGATTTGAATTTCGTTGGGCAAGATGATGCGATGGGCCGGAAGGGAAAATGCCAAATTAGCGTTCAAAGCACGCCCGGATTGGTAAAAAAAATCTTCCGAACTCGAAACTTTTTGTTTTCGTGTTATTTTTTATGAATAGAGAGGGAGTCTGAGTAATTAGGAGTCTTTAATTAGAGGAAGCAGCAACTCGAGTCTCAAGATATCCCCTTTCCATGTCGTAGGAGAAACGGGCAAGGTGAGGCCAAAAGCCAGATTTTCTCGACAATACATAAATGAAAGATACAGCGTTTGCTGAAAAACATTGTTCTGGACCCCTGACGAAAAGAAACAACAGGCTTCAAGGAAAACTATAGACGTCCAATGTGTCCATTTTTGTAATAAAACCTAGAAGAAATGCGCTTTTTCTTAGCATTTGCTAAGCGAATGCAAGTCACGCAAAGTAAAAAATGTTTAGCTCGAATGTTGAATCCATGCTGCTGCATAGATTCAGCACCTGAAAAATGATTAGATGACAGCACCCTTGACAAACACCGGAAAATTCTCCGAAAGATGAGTTTTGCTATAAAAAAAAAACGTGACAATGGGTTTATCAGCAAAATGTCATAAGAGCCCATCGATTGTTTCGAGACTGATAATAAACAAACTGTAGCTGTGAACACATCCTACAAAACATATAAAGCAACTATTTTTTCGTGATTAGCCGAGCCGTTTCGAAGATTATAACAATCCGCTGGGATTTTTAAGTTTTTTTTTTATTAGTCTGAGGGTTTATTGGGGGTTTATTCTGTCCGTGCGTCCGCATGAAAAAGTATTTTAGATCCGAGTGGCGAACGAATATAGCATACGAATAAGCAAAAACTAGTGAGGTGGTCGGATTTGGACAAAGAATCAAACGTGTTCACTGTAGCTCAAATGGTAGGACTCGCGACTAGCTCAAAAATGGACTCGCGACAAGTAAGGGTTGCAGGATCGTACCCTGCCGGTGAGCCAAACACGGTTTTTTCTTTCGACATTTCCGTCCGCTAACATTTCAACTCCACTCTACGACTAAACGAAAAAGTTTTACTGAAGGCCAAGATTACAACAAAAAACAGGTTTTTCTGAACCAAAAACTGATCGTATCACAACTTTCCATCAATCAGTGGTGATGCCATCAGCAAGAAAAAGGGTCGGCCACAATAACCTTCCTTGAAACTCCATGTGGTTCGGCCTTTCCCGTACCTGCTTTTTTAAGGAATAATTTTCGCTTTTAAAGCTTATTCTCATGATTCTAACGAAATTAGAATAAATTGATTTTAATTTTGAGCCCAGCCCAATTTAGGGGCGTGGCCAATACAATTGACTTAAAATATATGAATTCAGGTCAAAAAACTTTTAGATTTAGTGTTACACGGTTAATAGGGTTGGGTATATAGAAGTTCGTAGCAGACGTACTTATTGCACTTACTCAATTGTTTTTTATACACAGAAAACGGTTTACTTACAGTTTAAAATTTGATGGGAAAAAGAATTATGTTAATGGTTTCCAGTAGTAGAAGGTTCTTATTTGGAATAGTTTTGCAGGCAAGAACTAGAAAAGCGATACTTAGGGCTAGTAAGTACTGAATTTTTATGATTTGTTTTGTTCTTTTTTTAGCCGTTTTTTAAAAGTGTTTGAGGCTATAATTTTTGAATCACTAAGTGCACAAGGCCGATATTAAGCACACGTTTCAAGCAACGTGTGCTTAATAAAGGGTGATTTTATAAGAGGTTGAGAACTTTTTTTAAAAAAAAAACACAAAAAATTCGAAAAAATTAATGAAATATTTATTTGAATCGATAGTTTGAACCTTGCAATTTAATGTTTAAAGATAATTTCATGCAAATGTTGACCGCGGCTGCGTCTCAGGTAGCCCATCCGCTGAGTCCAATTTTGGCATACTCTTTCACACATATCGGCCGGTATCTCACGAATGAATGCATGGATGTTGGCTTCCAGTGCGTCAATCGAAGCGGGCTTGTCCCTATAGACATTAGCCTTGACATACCCCCACAAAAAATAATCTAATGGTGTCAAATCGCACGATCTAGGCGGCCAATTGACCGGCCCGAAACGTGAAATTAACTGTTCACCAAACTCGCCTCGCAATTGCGCCATTGTTCCGCGTGCTGTGTGGCATGTGGCACCGTCTTGTTGAAACCACATATCATGCAAGTCAAGAACTTCCATTTCGGGCAAAAAAAAGTTTGTTATCATCGCTCGGAAGCGTTCACCATTGACAGTAACGCTGCGATTCGCATCATCTTTGAAGAAATATGGCCCAATAATGCCGCCGGCCCATAAACCGCACCAAACAGTGGCTTTTTCGGGATGCATTGGTAGCTGTTGCAATGCTTCTGGCTGATCTTCACTCCAAATGCGGCAATTTTGCTTATTTACGTACCCATTCAACCAAAAATGAGCCTCATCGCTGAACACAATTTTTCGATAAAAAAGCGTATCCTCGGCCAGCTTTCCAAGAGCCCATTCACCAAAAATTCGGCGTTGTGGTAGGTCGGCTGGCTTTAGTTCTTGCACCAGCTGTATCTTAAAAGGCTTTACGCCCAAATCCTTCCGCAAAATTTTCCACGTAGTGCTGTAACAAAGGCCTAACTGCTGGGAACGGCGCCGAATCGACATTTCGCGGTCTTCTGTCACACTAGCTGATACGGCCGCAATATTTTCTTCACTACGCACAGTACGTAAACGTGTTGGTGGTTTAATGTCCAACAAAGTAAATTTGGTGCGAAATTTGGTCACAATCTTCCGAATAGACTGCTCAGAAGGTCGAGAATGCCGACCATAAAATGGAAGCAGCGCGCGATGAACATTTCGAACCGAGCACGAATTTTGATAGTAAAATTCAATGATTTGCAAGCGTTGTTCATTTGTAAGACGATCCATGGTTAAATTGCAAACCAAACTGAAGCTGTTTGACAGTGACACAAGGTACTAAACACACGTCAGCTGTCAAAACCAGTGTTGCCAAAATCAAACCAGCTAAAAAATCACCCGTTATATTTCAAGCAACGTGTAAGCTCAACTCATATTTTTTCTGAAAGAGTTCTTATACTGCCGTTTTGTATAATACCCCACATTTAACGGGTATTTACGGTAACCACGATCTTGTTTAATTTTGGCCGAAGTATAAAAAGCTTACAAATTTCTAAAATTGCCGTTTCCAACCTAATGTTTTTAAAGCCCATTTAAGAAAACAAAAAAGAACAGTGTTTTATCGTTTTCTTTGCAATCTATGTTCGTTGAAAACAAAAAAGACCGTCATGTAAGAAGTCACAGAGCGGTCCGTCGGCTTTTTGGTGTCTGGTCTGCGAGACCTTACGGTCATAGCATTATCCTTGAGTCACTGCCGATCGAATTGGCAGCGTCTACAACACCCCCATGACAAACTTCTCAAAACTGTGTGACGCACAATTTCCAATAAGGGAAGAATGGAAGAAAAGAAAATATACAGAGCTTTCGATGTAACCATTTACAGTCTACACTAACGGGTCCAATATGGACTGCGGTGTCGGTGCAGGAGTTTTCCTACAGACTGTAAATCCTACAGACTTCCAGATACAGCCAGTATATTTCAGGCGGAAGTATTGGCAGTTCGCGAAGCATGCCGCCAATTAAAAATACACCTTAATAAAACACAAAGGCAAGCAAGACGTCGCTATCTTCGTCGATAGTCAAGCAGTCATCAAAGCTATTGACTCAGTAATCACTTCCTCCAAACTTGTTAAAGAATGCCAATATGAACCGGCCTCGCTTGATGTCCACTTCAAGGTCTCCCTGGTGTGGGTGCCGGGGCACAGCGGTATTGCAGGCAATGAGCAAGCTGACGTCTTAGCGAGGCAAGGCTCACTCCTCCCTTGCTCACTCGCAGTGTCAGTAATTATTCTGTTTGGTGCAATAAAGGCCAAAATATCATCAAAATATCTCGTAATAGCCATATCTCTTGCACTATATTCAGAAAGATGTAGCCAAAATAAAACAAAGCGAAAACACATAATCTGGAAAGGTTTGGGTAGCTGCTGGTGGTGAGAAAAGAACAACTTGGTTTAAAACGCCTGGAGTTCAAGAAGCCATCAGAGAGAAGAAGAGAGTCTACATTGCGTGGATCCAATGTAGAAACTCAACTTCTCGAGCCCGGTACAATGAGGCGCGAAGGACTTCCAATCTGGCAGAACAGCCAAGGAACAGTCATGGAAAAAGTTCGGCGAGAAGTTGGAGCACGATTACAGATCTGCAAACAAGATATTTTGGCAGACCATTCGCCGGCTCAGAGGAAGGAAGTTAAATATCATTCAAGGGGTTAAATCCAAGGACGGTACACTTCTTTCAAATGAAAGCAAAGTCTTGCGCAGATGGAGAGAGCACTTTTCGGAGTTGCTCAACCCCCAACAGGGCACTGAAGATGGCATTCCCACTGCTGACGAGATAAGGGCGGAGAACAGTCCCACAGTAGACGAAGTCACTAAAGAGATGAAGTCGCTAAAAGTTGGCAAGTCTACTGGAGTTGATGAAATCCGGCCAGAAATGCTCAAGGCAATGGGTGAAGAGGGTGTTAAATGGCTAACACGTGTGATTAGGTGGCCTCCTGCAAACAGGAGGTGCTGTTCCCCGTTTTCAAAAAAGGGGGGGCATATCTCTCTTGAGTCTTCCGGGAAAAGTATTCGCGAAGTTGTTGAAGACGCGTTCCAGAGCTGTAATCGAGCCTTTGTTACGGGAAGAACAGTGCGGCTTTCGGCCTGGCAGAGGCACAACCGACCAGCTTTTTACTCTGAAGGTTATTCTAAGGCCTGGGAATATGCCAAACCGGTCTATGCGTGTTTTGTAGATCTGGAAAAGGCGTATGACCGAGTCCCTCGGGATACACTGTGGAGAGTTTTGCAAGACTATGCGCTGAGTGGGCCTATTCTGAGAGCCATCCAGTCTTTGTATGGAAACTGCAGAAGCTGTGTACGGATAAATGGCGTAAGATCCCGTCCTCTTGATGTGCGCGTTGGACTTCGCCAGGGCTGGGTTCTGTCGCCGCTCCTTTTCATAGCATATATGTACTGGATGGTGAAGCGCAGTCTTGGCGAGCAATGTTTCGAATTCGCTGGTATCAGGATGAGCTATCTGCTTTTCGCAGATGATTTGGCCATCCTTGCATCATCCAAAGAGGAACTTCAACGAGCACTGGATAGGTTTGCAGCCGTCTGTGGTGATACTGGGATGAAAGTAAACGTGAACAAATCGGAAGTGATGGTTGTTTCCCGAACTCCTGTGCAGTGGACATAATAGGAGCATGCATATAATGCTCCCTGCACATAAATGGAGTTCCATTAAAACAGGTGGAGAAGTTTAAGTATCTCGGGGTCTTTTTCACGAAAGATGGGAGGAGTGATACTGAGTTGTCCTCTAGAATTGGCCAAGCTGGAGCAATAGGAAAGGAACTGCGCCAGCCGGTCATCAGCAAAGCTGAGCTTGGAGTGAAAGCAAAGATCTCAGTTTTTAATTCAGTGTTCGTTCCGACCCTCATCTATGGTCATGAAATTTGGGTAATGACCGAAAGAATTAGATCGCGGGTACAAGCTGCCGAAAAGAGATTCCCGAGGTGCGTTGCTGGTGTTACTCTAAGGGATAGAGTGAGAAACGTCAGTATTCGTGGGAATCTTAATGTTGAGCAGCTACTTCTCCGAGTGGAGCGATCGATTCTTCGATGGTTTGGACAATTCTACACGACAACTCAGTATCACTCCTCCCATCTTTCGTGAAAAAGACCCCGAGATAACCCCTGAACTGGTTGAGGAGGCAAAAAAGTATCAGCTCGATGCAACTGGCATCTCCTCAACTAAGTGGCGTTCTGGAACCAAAGACTTCTAATGGGAAATCGCGAAACGAAATTTGTAAAACTACTTTGTGTAGAATTTTAAGAGATCGCGATAAAATTGCATCGGAGTGTAGTGAGGGTCACGGCAAACTTAAAAGAAATCGGGCTCCTGAGCAACCTAAACTGGAAGAGTGTCTTATAGTCTGGATGAAACAGTGCCTCAATAAAAGTCTTCCATTAAATGGACCTCTTATTAAAGAAAAGGCTCAACATTTCGCTTAGAGGCTAAAAATATCGCAATTCCGCGCAAGTAATGGTTGGTTTTGAAGGCTTCAAAAAAAGAAATGATTTAGTTGTAAAAAAAATGTGTGGATCAGGCAGTGCAGTTGATTTTAGTTTGTGCAACAGATGGATGGAAGATCTTCCGTAGGTTATAAGTGGTTATGGCGCTGAGAACATTTTTAATGCGGATGAGACAGCTTTGTTTTTTAAGTGCCTCCCAGATAAAACTTTTATGTTTAAAGGACAGCAATGTCATGGTGGGAAATGCAGCAAAGAACGCGTTACAGTGCATTTATGTGCCAATATGTCTGGTACTGGAAAACTTCTTATTCTTCTTATTGGTCGATCGAAGCAACAAGATGTTTCAGAGGTGTAAAAACTCTGCCTTTGGATTACAAAAGTAATAAAAAACCATTAATGACTAACAAAATTTTTACTTGCTGGCTTAAAAAAATTGAGAAGCAAATGAAAAATAAATAAAAAAACATTTTGCTGTTTGTATACAACTGTACAGCCCACATGAACTTACCAGAACTACAGTCCATAAAAAAATTGTTTTTACCCGCTAACACTAGGAGTAAACTGTTTAAAAGCCCTTAGATGAAGGCATTATAAACAGTTTTAAGACCTTTTACCGCAAGGAAGTTGTCTATTACACACTCAAGTCCATGAAAAATAATGAAAGCCCTGAAATCAATATCCTCTAGGCAATGAGATTTGCCAGGAAGGCTTGGTACAGTGTTACTGAAACCACAATAAAGAACTGCTTTAAATAATCTGGGTTAAAAAGAACTGAAATACACGAAGCAACTGAGGAGCGGGAGCATGAGGACAGTGCTCAATCGGAGGTAACAACGGATGAATGGATCAAACTTTTCAGCAATGAACAGGAAGATCGGCCAAGTTTTAATGGCTACGTTGCTGTAGACAATGAAGTTCTTATATCTGGAGAGGAGACAGAGGAAGACATTATTGAAGCATGCGTTCCATCTGACGAAGCCCAATTGTGTCTATGACCTGGGAAAAGAGCTAAAAAAAAAAACAAATCTAAAAAAGCAGAGTAAACTCACCGACTTTTTTTAAGTTTTTAAAGCGTCAATATTTTTTTAGTTCCTGGAGCCTTAACTGGCAGATTTATTTTTTAAATTTGTTTATTTTTACATGGATTAAAGTTTGCTTTGTTTTATTAAATAAAACTATTTCTGTAGCTTAATAGCTACAACATTAATTAAGTATTTCAATTTCTTTGAAGAGCGCTTTAAGTGAAATAAATTTTTGCTCTACCTGGATAAGTGAAAAACTGGGTAACTGGAATACTTCAATAAGTGAGGCTAAATTAAGTGTCTAATAAGATTCCACTTGACCAGGTTCGACTGTATATATGTTTGGCCAAATTCGGCTTTTTGAAAAAAGTAATTAAAAACTTTTGACTTTAAACACGTTGAAAACGGCCACATATTTTCAATTCCTTATTTCTCAAAAACATTTCAATTTTTTTTTTTTTTTTTTTTTTTTTATAATGAACTCGCGAACAAGGGATTGGCTACCCTTTTAATGTTTAGCATCTCACGAGCGGAAAGGATTAGAAGAAGGGGAAAGGGATGACAGGTATCGGTGCACTCTTGTTTTGAAAAGTTGTGGGTTGTATTGCGTAGGAAAGAGTTGTCGTGGTAGGACATTCCACATTCGCGTTGTACGGCTTATGAAAGAACCTCTAAACTTTACAGTACGCCCGAAAGTCGGCTCAAGGGTGAACTGATGAGCATTCGATCGTTGGCGAGTATTACGGTTGAATAATTTGAGGGGTGGTGAATAATTTACAAACACTGTTTGTAAAAAAAACGGTAAAACAGTGACAAGCAAGAGACATTGCGTCGATGTTCGAGTGAGTCGATAGACTTTGCAATATTTCTGTCACCTATGAGTTTTATCGCACGTTTCTGGATCCTATCGAGCAGGTGCAGTGTTGTTTTAGGAGCACCAGCCCAGACATGGGAGTTATATTCCATTTTAGGGCGGATATAGGCCTTATATAAAATAGCCAAATCAGAAGGGGTGAAATATTTCTTGCATCTTTTAAGGAAACCTAGGCATTTCGCAGCGTTCTTGGCGACGTCGAATATGTGGTCATTCCAACTAAGGTTGTTATTGACACACATACCGAGAATGGAAAGCGTTTCGGTTTCGTCGATGCAAGTGCCATTCATGGACAATGGCTGGGTGTTTCGGTTTTGCTTCAATGACAGAAGACAGCATTGAGTTTTAGAAGCATTAAACTCTACTCTATTTTGAGATCCCCATGATACAATGCTGTTAAGGTCAGAGTTTAATGAGTTTGACATACGCTGCCGTTCCAGTTCAACGTCCGAAGAGCAGGGACGAGGAGCTGAGAACGAATATGAAAAACTGAGGTTGCTGTCATCGGCAAAGGAATGAATTGGATTAGTAGTAGCAGACAAAAGATCATTTATGAAGATCAAAAAGAGAGTCGGAGACAAAACAGAGCCCTGGGGAACCCCAGCGTTTATTTTGTGAATTGCAGACTTGAACCCATCCAAAACAACTTGAATTGAACGGTCCGAAAGGTAATTACTAATCCATTGAATAAGAGATTCGTCGATTCCAAATGCACGCATTTTCGACAAAAGAGCTTGATGCCAAACTCTGTCAAATGCTTTTGAAATATCAAGCGCAACAATCTTGCTTTCACCATGAATATGCAAGGAATGGTTCCACTTTTCAGTGAGATATGCCATCAAATCACCAGTGGACCTTTTGCTACGAAAACCGTATTGCCGGTCATTAAGGAGTTTTCGTGATTCAAGATATTTCATAAGCTGATAATTAATCAGCGTTTCCATGACCTTAGAAAGAAGGGAAGTTAGTGCAATTGGACGATAGTTAGAGGGAGAAGAAGAATCGCCTTTTTTAGGGACGAGCTGGACAAATGCTGTTTTCCATCTACTCGGAAAGAGACCTGAGGAGTAGGACGATGGAAAAGCTTACACAATGGTTTTACCAGCGTGGAAGAACACCTCTTTAGAACTATGGGGGATATTCCATCTGGACCAGCGGATTTGTGAATGTTTAGATCTCGAAGTACTCTCATGACTGTACGAGTGCGAAAATGAATTTGTCTCATTGTATATTCGACGCGCTCAAGTACAGGCGGGGACATCGCAGAATCTGGGAGCATGGAGCTAGCAGCGGAATGCGCTGCAAGTAGATTTGCTTTGGCCATAGAGGTGACAGCTGGAATGTCATTGTAAACGAGTGTTGGGATGGAAGATGAGGCACAGTTTTTAACATTTTTTACGAAAGACCAAAAGTTTTTACTACCCTTGGGACAATGTAGTATTTTCTGCCTCAGCTTTTGGTCGTATTGGAACTTAACACGGCGAATATGAGCATTACAATCATTTCTGGCTTGCTTAAACTTTTTTCGGTTTACCTGAGATGGGTTGGCCTTGTAGGACCGAAAACATAACTCCTTCAACCTAATCGCCTCTTTACAGCTCAAGTCATACCACGAGTTCACCTTAGGTTTGATACTCTGAATCCTGTGTGGGATGAAAGATGTCATACCAAGGTTAAATTTTTTGTTTTCTGGCTGTAAAATTGCGCCAAAAGAATTTTGGTCTTTTTTATAGACTTAAAACTACGAAAAAAATATTTTTAAAAAATATGAGCTTCTTACATCTATAAAAGCTAACGAACGGCTCCGTGTATGTCTTCATACTTAGCGGTCTTTTTTTAGTTTGGGCCAAAGCCGGTACATATCAAAGTAATTAATTTAAATCGGATTGAGATTCCTCTACAGTTTCCTGTTAGCTTAATATCACCTTTTTGAGTAAGCACAGTTGAGTGATTTAAAAAAATTCGATTCGGAATTCCTACTGCTGGAAAACTTCTCGAATTTAGTACTAGAATAGACTCGTCCATTATTACGAAAGACTTCTGTAACTGTGGTAAAGCATATTGAAAAGGGTCTGTATGTGAGGCGGAACAACGGAATCTCCTGAAGGAACTGCTCGATACATCGACATTAACAGCTGCCTAGAAGTATTTTGAAATCACCCCAAAAACAATGTTTCTACAAAACAATTTGGAATCTTTTAAAGTTTCCAGGGTGTAAACGTCAGTTCTTAAACATTGCACCCGCTTCTTTTTACAAAGTTTACACACTTACAACTCTTTTAAGGGTTATAAACACCCTTAAATTGTGTAGCACATCGCCAGCGCAAAGAACTAGAGAAAATAGCAGAAAGAGTTTCCAATCCAACACAAAAGTTTTTGAGTAAAAAATATAAAAAAATTCTGCCCAGAAATGCCAAAGCTTACCCCTGCTAGTGTTATGCCTTAAAGGAAAAAAGCAAAGAAATAACCACAAGAGTGTACAATAATAACTTGCGGCAAGAGAAAAAGGTGTTTTACATTTGGTCGACCTGGATAACGACGACCCCGACGAGAAAGTTGCTCAGTTTTAGACTCCAGCTCGTGGATTTTTCGTTTGTTGCTGATTTTGGTCCAACTCCGGGTTATTTAAGAGAGAATAAAAAACGATTCAGTAGAAATGTTCACTTGAGTTTTGTGTCTTTTATCAAACCAGAATAATTAAAATATCTTTAGCTATGAATAAAATTGATCATGGCTCTAAGTCGATTGAAATTCAACTATTTTAACCTAGGCTTACGAACTTACCAGTTCTTCTTCATCATCACTGTTGTGTATGGAATCATAGGGCGAGTAAAAGTTTGCAATACTCTCTGGTGGCCTTTCGCCCTCTGATGCCAGAAATGGAGCCATAAGTGGCGATCTATCATTCGATGTGATTGCTGAAATAGAAAAACACAAACTATAACTTCAAATTTTCTTTTTTGTTACCTTTATCTTACCAGACAAATAACTACTCGCATGACGCTCCTGTGGTATGACCCTGCAATCAAAGAACCAAGCCTCACCCCATGATAACACAAAGGACGTAACAATGAGCACAACTCCGAATACCGGCTGCGGTGATGCAAGCCACTGCAAAAATAAAATAATAACCATGAAGAGACTACTTTTCATCGGCTTAAAACAACTTACATCGAAATAGAATACTTTTGAGATCAGAAACATGCAAGAGCAACTAGTGGATGCCTGGAAATTAACAAAAGACATTAACACCTCAAAATGCTTACACAATATTACACATGCGTACAGCAATTATCAGCCAGTGATTAATGTAGAAGATTGCATAAAACACCAGCAGAACGACAAACCGGCAAATCGCAGTACCCACGACATCGAACAACGATCCATAGATGGTGTAATGGACCACCTGCTTCTGTAGAGCATTGAAAATGCTGTCGCCATTTATCTGGGAAAATTTCTATCAGTGATTGCACAATTTAATAAAACAACGATTGCTTCTCACCATAATGCAAATCAGCCATAGTAGCGAGACGAAAAACAAGTCGAATGTTACAAATAGACAGAAGAACCTTCGGACAACCGACATGCGCCCATCTTGCATGTACCCACCCAGGAAGTCTTCCGAGATTAGGTTAATGGAATGTGCACGATCTATAAAAGAAAAGTAATATTGAGAGGACATCGTTTAAGTTGTAAACTAAGACGTTTATGTACTTAGGTCATATTGGGCCTGCTGCTGGTACCCTAAACGTTGACTCATTGGGCGCACATTGCCATAGATGGATTCGGCTGCGATCCTAATGTCATCTGGATCATTGCGCCGCATAGTTTAGTTGACACAGAGAATGTTCGCGACTAACATCAGAGCATTGTAAAGACGTCTGAAATAAGAGTAACATTAAACTTTAGCAAGAAGAAATAAAAGTTGAAAAGAAGATGACATGCTTACAAACAGTGCTAAGTCATGTGTGCAATGTTATGCTTGAAAGCTGAAGTCGTTTATTGACCTGGTGCCTAGCAATGAAACGCCAACCTATTTGAAGAAAAGTGAGCAGGAAAATTAAGACGGCCACTGTAAGAGCCTCATTACTTTCATCGCCACTCTTCAGAAAACATAGACAAATAAGCAACAATACCCTTAACTAGCCGTATCTAACCCATACATTTTCCAAAACTTCTCATCCAATAAAATTTTGGATTTTAATGTATCCAAACAAAATGTTTGGTTTGCAAACAAAACAAAACCCTTCCACTTCATATCAGCATTGTTTATTTGGCTGTTTTAATAATTACGACATTAGGAATGACTAATCCCTTCTAATAAACTGTTGGTCCGAAACCGATTGTCAAGCTGATAACACACTCAACCAGTTCCCGACGCACCTAAACTAAAAGCGTTTAGTAAGGTTGATGTCGTGGGCTCTAGGTAAAAGCGTTTAGCACAGGTTATGGATGGACTCTTCATGAGGTCTTCGCAGTGTCCCCAATTCCCTTAATTCATAGTGCAATCGACAGTCGACACCTACCTTGCTGCATTGATTACAAAACTGTTTCAAATTCATTTATTCCCACGAAAAGCCAAATGACTTTGTTCATAGCCTCCAGTGGGGTGATTCAGCCGAACCAAATTCAGACATTTTAGAGGGCAGTTTCCAACTTCACTAGAAACGCAATAAAATTCTGTAATATTATTTTGTTTTCATATTACGACGACGCTTGATCTATTGACTTTTAAAAAGGCCGAGACCAACACAATATTTTGCAATGATATTTTCCTGTTCATTTTCTTTGTTTAGTAAATTACAATCTTGTAGAGGAAGTATAGTACGCAACAAACCTTTTGAACTGGGAAGGACTCTCTTTTATCTTATTTCCAAATAAACACTGTAGAATAAAATGAACCAGTAATAACACCACTGCTTTTAATGTTTATTGATAACTTTACTGCAATAGTTTTAAAAAAAAAAACACTTCACTATTAAACAAGTAGGAAACCAAACTCTTTTCGGTCAACGACGACAAGTGTAGTCGGAAAATGCAAGCTGTCAAATAAAAGGTGACAGAAAAGTGACAGTTTCCGCAGTTCAGGCGAGGAGATAAATGAATTTCTCGGTTCATATGGTCTGGCTATATGTATTTTCGATATAAATTACACTATTCTAGAGCTAATGAGATCATTTCAAAATACAACCTCATTTCCCATACTGATTGTCATTACGAAATTTCCTGATTATCATCACATTAGCATTTAATTCGGTTGATAATGAGGAAAATTCAAAAACTAACAAAACTAAATTTATCGCTTTGAGCGACGTGTTTATTTTTGACAAAAGAAAAAGTCAGTGCTGCAACTGATGCTTCGCAGGGCCCACGGCGTTGGGAGTCCCAAATTTAAAGCACCCGCTCACCACACCATATAGATTATGGTGACATTAGACATAATAAAATATATAAATGTGTGCAGCTTTTTAGGAACAAGCGACATATACATTTAATGCAGGCTTCTCCATAAGATCCTTATTTTAAATTCTTGAATTAAAAGCATAATGCCATTTGCAGCGAACAATTAACTGATGATAAATCGGTGTCTTTAAAATACCACAGACGTTTGTGGGCTGTAAAAGTGCAATTTTTCCGATTTGACGTAAATTTGTTTACCCGGCATGCATCGAACGTTTGAAAGTTAACTCCATAAGAGATATCAAAAATGTTGTAAGAATTTAATTTTTACGATTCATCAAATGTAAATTGATCAAAACACTTTTCACGCAATTAAAATCATGCACTGCACTTTCATTAGCATTCGTTAAAAGAAAATACATAAGTCATCCTGATGAATTCAAAATGGGCGCCCCATTGAGTTTTTTTTGCAGTGAGTTTTCCCCAGCTCCGTCCCTGGAGCCGCTGCCAAAGCTAATTAGATATTATAAGTGAAAACACTTTTCTCGAATTTCATAATGAGCTCATTTCGGCCCCAATGAAAACGTTATATTACTGAATAACTAGATTATATTGAATTGGCCCTCCAAAACCCTTTTTTACGCTTTTTAAAAGTCTTTAAAAGGGCTTTTTCTATAAAGCTTTTCGCGTACAACATTTGCACTCCGCGTCATCAGGTTAGCGCCCCTCCTCGCGTAAAAGGTTTTGAGTCCATTCTAAGCTTAGCCCCTTAACTGAAATTGGCCGAATTTACCCATACTGCAGATTAACATTTTTTAGTTACAGTATTGCGTGCACAATTATTACACTAAGGGCAAATTTCAAGTGAAATCATCCGTACCTACTGCACCTTTGCTTTTTAAGGCAAAGATAAATAAAATAGAAAAATAGAAAAGAAGATGTCATAATTATGGCCTTAAGTTGAAGTTGTTTGTGCATACACATTTCTACTCATCAACAGATCAACGGATTAATATGATTTTAAATTTTTTGTTTAAGGCTTCTATGATTCCTCTTTTTCTTCAATTGAGGATATCAAAAAGAATTTGACAAGCAGGTAAGCACACCTATGGAGTACGCATAGAGTGACCAACATCACGGTATAATTTTTCTAAGAAGCAAGTTTTTCATTAGAGGAATGTCGCCAACAGTGAGACTTTCTAATAACATCGAAGAAACCTGTACAAACACCTCGCGCTTTTTGTCGTGCATCATGCAACACGTTGTAATGTTTTGGCCTGGGGCTCGTCGAATAAAACAATAAAACGTCAATTTCACTTTTATACCTTCACAATGAAATACTTTATTTATCAAACAAACTGTTTTTAAACTCAAATCACACTGTTATTCCACTTTACTACTCAGAATTCAACACTTTATCTCAATCCAATCACTTTTTACTTTATTACGGATCTTAACAAGTCAACGTTTAAAATATAATTGTTTCGTATGAGCCTGTCACCCGTGAACAAAATAAACACGTTCTAGTAGGTTCCATACTTCCCCTTTGGTAATTTTCCATTTGTACTTTTCCGCTGAATTTCATGGAGGGGAAATCTTCGATATCGAAACTCGAACTTTGAATATGTCAGCTGACTGGCATGACAGTTGGGTGTGTTCGTTTAATAAATCGGGTGTGTTTGTAAAGTGAGTCGATGGGTGCATTCAGCGATTCCTGGATGTCTTTTATTTCTTGTCGCCACTTTACAAAGTATTAGTTCGATTGGTTCAGTTTGTTTTTAGTTTAAATGAGGACTAGTCGTTCGCGATAGGGCACTGCAAAAAAAAACAATCAAAAGTAAACTTTAAGCGTTGCAATAAAAAATAAATAACCTTTTATCTAGGTGAGTTTTTCAATCAATGTTTTATTGCGTCGATTATTTTTTACCTTTATAGAAAACAATGAACAAAACTTTGAGGAACTTTGATGCAAAATTTTTTGGTTTTTACATTTTTCCGAGGATTTACGAACAAAGGGACAAAGTACGAGCAAGATTCCTCACGAACCTTCGGTATGCCACGCAAAAACAGGACCTATGCAAGGTCGCCATTATGCACGAAATGCATCTCGAAGAATCCCTCTCTGCGCAAGAAATTCAGCAAGTGAAAAGATGCCTTCTGACTGAGATGGACAAAGCCGACAACAAAAGTCCCCTCAAATTTGTTGCATTCACTCCAATGGATGGTTGGCTATCGACTAGCTGTTATGACGCAGAAACCAAAGAATGGTTTTACCTAATTACTTTACCTTGATATTACTTTACCTAATATCAACGGTAAACAAAACAAAGCCATGGCCGGAAGCCAAACTCCGTATAATTCAGGAAATTGAAATACCGAAACTATACACTTGTATCACCTTTCTCCCAGAAGATGAAAAAATACTCAAAGAACCTGTCGCGGATTGCCAAACAAAACCCTGGCATTTTCACAACAGGCTGGCACAACCTGAGAATCTCTAATGAAAGGAGCGGAAGAGAAACAATTACTTTTCGGTAAGGGTACAATTACCCTTCGACGAAAAATCAAAGAAATACTTGCTATACCATAGGTGCAAGCTATTTCTTAACTTCTTAAGATTAACAGATATTTAACCAGCAATACCTAATAATAACTCCAACATGGGACTAAGGTGCATTGAAGTCAATCTTCAACATGCTAAGGCCACCCCGGCAGTCCTAAGCCATATATTTAACAAGGATCACCTAGATGTCGCGCTTATCCAGAAGCCGTATGTCCTAAGGTGCCAGGTGAAGAGACTCTCAGGTGAGCTTTTATACGATTCCACTAACCCTGGAAGAGCCAGAGCACGTATGAAGAATGAATTTTATTTTAAGGTAGTATACGAATGGTTAAATAACAATTATTGTCTAAGTACAATTGAGAACAGATATGAACAACTTGCGAATTTTAAAAGTAAATACCGCTTCCCGTCGTGGTTAAAAAGGAACTCTCAGTCTATCCAGCCATCATCATCGTCATCGCCGCCGTCGTCGTTATCGTTGTTGTTTTTTGAAACAGATTCCACGCACCCACTGATAGTATCCGATACGAAGTGTAGACCTTCGATCAGAACTCCAGCGCTGCACACGGTGGCTAGTATCGAAATCATTCTGAATGCTGGTGATGACATTTTGCTTGTGCGTTGTTGGGGTGTCTGTCCGTTGCATTTTATGCAAGCAAAAAAATTGTTCAACAAGACTTCAGCACAGGAAGCCTTATCCCTATGCTGTTGACTCCCGACGACGTGACAATTACTGGAAAAAATAAACAATATACGGCATGAATATAACAATTCCAATGGCCACATTTAAAAACATGTATACACAGATCTCCACTTTTGAGTGCATGAGCAAGAGCTATCTCAGTCGCTTGCGCTTGATGTAGATTTTCAAAAATAATCAGCTGCTTCAAGGGATTGTGTTTTCAAGACTCCTTGATTATGTAACTGTGCTCAAAGACAGGGAAAATTTATTTCTTAGGACACAAAATGCTTTTGACTTCGTGTGTTTGGTCTATCCGCGCATGAGTAATTATGGTTATGTGGAAACATGGCGATACATTTCGTTCTATTTTGACAATAGCCTATGTTTACTTATGCCTCTTATGTTTAGCGCTTAATACTATGTTTTCACCGTCAATAATACTAGGATTAGCGAGAGACGATAAAAAATAAATCCCAAAGCGGTTCCACTTGACTAATACAGGATTAATTTGAAAAGAAAACTCTTTTTCTGTCATTTTTGCTCTCAAAAGATAGCGGCGATGTCATTTTCCACGAGCGAAAAAAATTTCCGTTGTAAACAAATCAACAGAAATTTTTTCTTTTTTTTTTCCGTGGGTAGGTAAAAACCTTCATAGGCACTATGAGAATCGAACGCGCGTGCTCATAGTAGTGTGAGATTCTTACTCACTAAAAAACCTCCCAATCTTTGTAAGACTACGACTAAGTTTCCTTAACAAGTAGTTCATGCTTCTATATAGTAATCGCGTTTGGCAGGCTACCTTCCAACGAAAGCACCTGCAATACCGTCATTATGTGCGGTTTCCTCTTACGACGCTAGATCCAACGGTCTTGTTCGTTGTAGTCGGCGTGCAAGATTTGTCTGATCCAGAGTTCGGATTATTTCGTGGTTGCAATGGCCGTGAAGGCGAGTGTGAAGTTTGCGAGCAAAGTTTCTTGCTTCGTCGGTCACGGTTGCGATGCCTAGATCTCGATGTAAATCGCTATTTCTTATATACCATGGAGCATTTACGATTGCTCTTAGTGTCTTATTCTCAAAAGTTTTTAAAATAGATATGTTGCTTGGTTTGGTACAACCCCAAAGTTGTATACCGTACAAGATGGTTTTAGCACTTGCTTATACAATAGCAGTTTGTTATATACGCTTAGTTTCGAATAACGTCCGATAAACCAATTCAGTTCTCGTAGCTTGATTTCAAGTTCATCGCGTTTCTTTTTAACGTGTGGCTTCCACTTAAGTTTTGCGTCTAGGGTCATGCCTAAATATTTCGCCTCGTTTGCGTACGGAATTTGTACCGAGTTTATAAATAGAGGTAAGTTAATTACCCTCTTGTAAGTAAAATTTACATGATTGATTTTGTCTCATTTAGGAGGATTCGCCAGGCCTTTGTCCATTCGCATATTATATTCAAAGCGCGTTGGAGTTTTCCCGTTGATAGTTCGACTGTCTTATCCGTAGCGAGGATAGCCGTGTCGTCAGCGAACGTGGCTAAAGTCGTTGTCTCTACTTGAGGTACATCTCTTGTAAAGAGTAAAAACAGTGTTGGACCAAGGACGCTACCTTGTGGAACGCCGGCTTGTATTTCTTTTAATTCTGAGTATTCGCTCCCGTATTTCACTCGAAATAGTCTGTTGTCAAGATAAGACTCTAAGAGTTCATACATTTTTTCCGGCAAAACTTTCCGTAGCTTATATTTTAGGCTACTATCAACAGAAATAATAATTCTTTCAGATCTGCCATACGTGGACAGTTCTAGTGTCCTTTTTCGATTCTCAAGCTGTTAAAATTGTATTTGAAACGGGTTGAAAGTGGTTCGTGAAAAGGGAGAATGAGATTAATGAGAGGATTTATTTTTAATCGCTTGCCGAGTGGATTTAAATTTGTATGGTTGATCGCGTAATTTGTAGAGGGTTTAATGAAGATTTATATTAAACGCGGACAAGTGCTCGGTGGAAACATGGTGTAAGCCTTCAACAAAAGCCAACGGACCGCTCTGTATATAACTTCATACTTGACGTTCTTGTTTGAGTGATTTTCGTGGTCGATTTTCTTTTGGTGCTGATAATGATAGGTAAATGCAACTGAGTTCATGAGGGTATATACATTTTAAAATTTTTAAAAACAACCCAACGGCAACATTTTTATTTGTCCAGTGCACAGTGATGCGCAAAAAAAAATCTTACCACTGCCATCTGCTGAGATTTTTCTTGGGATTTGTGTCTTGGCTAAATGTCGCAATCAGTTTGGTGG
Source organism: Neoascia interrupta (assembly GCA_947623515.1). Classification (NCBI taxonomy): domain Eukaryota; kingdom Metazoa; phylum Arthropoda; class Insecta; order Diptera; family Syrphidae; genus Neoascia; species Neoascia interrupta. Next base: position 18,385,437 of record OX392462.1, on the reverse strand, counting down.
ACTTTAGCTTTCGCACTTCTATTTTCTGTGACTAGATGGCGAATGCTATTGTTTAGCAGCAGTTAGAATTCAAAAAGTTTGGATACACAATAGAAAGAGAACGCCAAATTGCCTTTTAATTTGTTTAAAATTGTGAGAGTTCTTGGCTACCCTTCTAATGAGTTCAAATAATGCGAGCTTTGGTTTCCTTAAAATTTATTTTTCATTAATTTTTCTTAAACTGTAGAGAGCATAGAATCGAGAAGAAAACCTTCTAAGATGAATGGCGAATGTTTTATGCGCCGGAACCTGTGAATGAACATTCTGCACTCATATTGATTTATTTTCCCAAATAAGAGGGTTCGAATGGAAAACAGTATGGATATGGATTCCATTGCGAACACCAAAGTTTTGCCCCAGGCGGAGTCTCATCTCCCTCTACAAGCTGATTCAAGAGAACTCGATGCGAACAATTATTGATTTATGCATTGGCAGATTGATACGGCATTCGGCTCCAACTTGGACGCCAATCATATACAGCGCCCCAACGCCATATGTGTTGAGACCGATTCCGATGGCCGAATAATGGCACAGTTGAACAGATTGATTCCACCTTGTGTTGGAGCACGTACGTCTACGTATGTTAATAATAGGTGTAGGGAGATTCAAGTATATTCTTCTCAGAACTTTTTTTTTTTTGCAATAATATCATGTATATTCCACAAGGGCCTGAAGGAATCCAGAACGCTGGATGTATAAAATTCTTGTTCGAATCATTAACTTTTCTTTACCTATCGATGATTTATTTATTATGTGTGCAGACATGAATAAGAGATGAGTCGTCTTTTGTGATTTATGCGTGGACTGTGCCAAATTTTGATTGATGATCTGAAGAAAGAATTTGAAAGGAACTTTTGAAGTTCAACAAAAAAAGAAGAATTGATTTCTATGACAAATAGGAGAATAATTGTAAGCATGTCATATTTCCAGGCTAAGTAACTCAACAAGTAACTTACAAGAAGTTGAATCAAGCGTGCATTCAAACTTTTTAACTCTTGACTGCGCCAAAAAACAAAATCTAAAGATGCCTGGACATTCAATGCGATCGTTTCGTTTGTACGTATAATAAGACAATAGATTTGAATTGCGTGGCCCATAAAAAAATAAAGGTGGCTTTAGCGAGAATTTCTCAAGTTACCGAAATTTTTCGGTCGTACATGTCTTAACTTAATATTTAGTTTTATCTCTCTTATATAAAATTTCCACACATAAACAAAATATTTAATAGTAACGTCCTAGCAAGCATCGTAATAATTGTCCTTCAAACACATTATCGACTGCGCCAAAACAAAACAACAAATAAAACAATAGAAAGCCCTCCAATTCCATTAGTAATTGGACCTAACCTAATTTGCTTGAAATAAATACAACTAAAATAATTTTTTCCAGTGGTGGTGTAACCGACAGAAAGCAAACTCTGTTTAAGAGTTAAAGCACCTTCAAACTTTAACAAATGAGCCTCATTGCTATCAATTGATTGAACTGTGAGTGATGTTTTTGACAACTCCATGTCCGTCGCCCAAAACCAGAAAGAGGCACCCAAACCTCAGCATAAAATCCTTAGTCCCATAACCAAACAACGTAATATACCAGTTCAATCTTTAAGAGAATTTTCTCACAAGCTATAGGTCAAGTTCAGGATATTTAGTCAAACCATGAAATTATAATCAAGGGATAATTGCTTCCAATTTTGCAGACATGTTTTCTTGAAAGAACTACAAGAATTGCAGAGAGTTTTTTTTGCTCACATCAAAGAAAAAAGGGAAAAGGATACATCGCAGCCTCATCAGTCAGAGAGAGCGTTAGTTTTCTTTTGCAAAAGTTGCGTTAGCCTATCGCGCGCGTTAAAACTGTATTGCATTTCGACAGGATGCTCCGTGAAATGAAAATTGCATGTTATTAAGTGAAGGGTGGATTTCGTCTTCTTGTAGCCACGAATCTTGTCCGATTCCCTTGAACATGGACATGATTGCTCTTTAAAGGATTTTGGTTTTTTTGTTCTGTTAAAAAAAAAACTTCATTCAAGGATAATTACAATGTTTTGTGTGTCTAACATTTTTCATTCGTCCGCTGATTATAAACGTTTTAAAATTTACCTTGCTTTCGTGTTGCACTTTGATGGTGGAATTTAAAAAGGATAATTTTATGGTTGGAACAAGTTTGTTATGTATAGCCTATACCTAAGCCTAACACGTCCTTGAGAACGATGTTTGTCTGTCTACTTTTTGACTGACGTAGGTATGTACCTCATATGGTGTGCCGATGGAATAATTGAATGAAATATAAAGCTCGCACAGTCTCGGGCATAGGATACAAATCGATGAACTAATTTTGATGAAACAGACCCAACCATGTTAGGAATTTTAGTATCTTCATAAAAGACTTAAACATTGTCCGATCATATCATTTACGTCATGCATTTAATTAACTTGATTAAATAAATAATAAATAGAGTGGCGCAACAGCTCGAGGTGAACCAGGGCCAACTTCGCAACAATGTATGCTGTGTGTATTGATTTCTTCACATACAAGGGTACCTACAATTTTTTGCCGAATCCGAACCGCACTTTTGAGAAGTTTTTCAAGACAATTGATACTCTCTTTCATGGGGACCGTGAAAAAGAACAAGTCTTTTTTTTCAGGTGACGATGGCAGGATTCGAACCCAGACCTCCGGCGTAGTAAGCACACACACTAACCACTACGCCACGGCACAATTAACTTGATTATTAGTTGATAAAAACTCAGTTTTTGAGTCCTAAGATGGGGCACTTTTTGTTTTAGGACAAGAAGCAAGCAGGAAAAGCCTTGGAATAAGGTAAAAGAATATAACGCCTAACACAGCGTGGAAACGTGAAAATATACAAGATATTATCTCATACGTGGATACTTTCCCTTACATGGAGGAAGGTTAAACAAGTCATCATCTTAATGTAGGTAAAAGTACCCCTCATGGCAAAGTATAAGAAACCTCTGTAGTCTTTTGCCTGATAGTGGGTGGCTGTGTGTGCTGAAAAAAAGATGATCGACATCGTGCGACTTAAAATGTAACCGCACTAAACCAATTGAGAAGGCGTTCTAAGAAACGGGAGGAAGTGAATATGGAAGTGTATTTGTGGACTTCTGAAAGGCTGAGTTATAATACTTATATCTTTATACTTATACCGACAATACTTATATCGACAATATGGTCCACGAGCCCGTGGTTGAGCTGGTATGCCCTAAAGAGACTTACCGACGCTCACATCAGAACCAACAATTATCTTATATTGGTATAATATTACACCTAAACTCTATCAAAAACCTGAAAGACATTCCACCTGTCACTTGAAGAACGCGCCAGATATTTGGGGGTTATTTTGAAGAGTATTAGTCTCGAGGAAGGCCCTAGACATGAGTAGCAATACCGCGCTTCATTAGAGAAAGTTTAAAAGCTATCTTGTATTTTCATCACAGGCGCTTTTGGCTGCACTTGACACAATGCTCACCCTCTTCCCGTGGATATCTTCGGGAAATCGATGGCACGAAAAGTAGAACTTAGGCACAGGGAATCCTTACAACTGACTCGTGGCAACATGGGTCGTGGCAACATGCAAACACTCTTAATCTTGGGTAACTTAGGCTACGTTGTCCCATACTTTGATTTTAATGTCAAATTCAAGATCAAATTTCCAAGCAGAATTACCTGAGAGTCGGGTTAGGTCTTAAACGCATCTGCAATAGAAATCTACAAAGACAAATCAGAAACAGCACTTGGAGCGGGTCAGGAGTCTTTTCTAGTACTCTTTACTTATGCATCTCGAAACGCCTGACGGGTCACTGCAGTCTGTGCATTTCAAGCCTTAATGGCAGCTCTTCGAGAAGCCGTGGAGTGGCTTTCACTTAACTCAATAGTACTCATAAATACGATAAAGTTTCACCTTCTCAAGCCGTCGGCCATACAACAGGTGGAATTACATCAGCACGGCCAAAAAGCACAGCCTACATGACACAACCTCAGGTAATCGATTGAGGCTGGTCAACTTTGCTGCGGGATGACACGTTGTGTTAGTTAGAACACAGTTCCCACACAGTAAACATCCACAAAGTAACATGGAGATCTCCCAATCGACCAACCGTCAACCAGATTGCTCACATTCCTATCGCCGCAATACACACTCATAATGGTTGTCTGGACTTTCCGAGGGGTCCTCGTAACCAAAGATCCTCCTTGTAACCAAAAGCCAAGGTGCAGCTGTGGATATCCCAACCAACGCTAAGAAATTGAAAGTAGGCTACAATCGGAAAATATCGCAAGGTCCTTCTCGAACCGACTTAAAATCTTCTATAGGAGTCCTGTGAGGCCAGCATAAAGTGATACTTGATAGCCAGTGGCTACATTGCCAAAATGCATTCCAAAAAATCTGGCCAGTCAGTGGTCGATCGTAGGAAGGCAAAGAAATTTATCTGCTTTAATAGGCTGAATCTTAAAAAGATAAATGGGGTCCTCACAGGCCATTGTCTAGTAGGGAGGCATGCCAGAAGATTTGGTGTTCCCTTTCACGATTTCGGTTCAAGCTACAGAGTTGAGGAGGAGGAAGAAGCCATGGTTCCTCTTCTGTGTAACTGTCCTTCCCTATTGACTTTGAGAAGGAAAACTCTAGGGGAATATTTCTTCGAAGGTCTAAACGAACTAGCAAGAATCGAATCAAGTAGGATAATGAGCTTTTTTCCTGATCAAATCAATTAAACGACTGACTGGCGAACAACACAACCCGTCCCTTAACCACCCGAGAACTCAAACGTAGAGCAACCCTACAGTTGATACCATCATTCCGCCCGCCACCACATTTTAAGGTCAACTCTTACAGGAATGGTCTGGCACGAGCTCGTACCGTTTTGGTTGACCTATTCTATCCGCCCTTATAGGACACCGCTATATATTCTCAACTGGTACGGCTCACCGCTTCTGTTATCCCTACCTCTCCCATTTTTTTATAGTATGCTCGTGATCAAGAGGTTATGACTATGGAGGTTATGACTATTCTTATGGAAAGAATTCGGGGATAGAAAAGAAAGAAGAAGAAAGTAATTCTCGATCCAATACAAATGCTGCTAAGCCAAACATGAAACCTCTGCACAGAAACACCAAAGCCTACCCCCGCAAGTGTTATGCCTTTACGGAGAAAAGCAATAATATAGCTAGCAGAGTATTTTATAAAAACATCTGGCATGCATCTAATTGTTGTCCAATCTAGTTGCATATTGGAAGTGAAAAAGGTGTTTTTTATACGGCCGACCCTAACCTGGGTAACAGACGCCGACCAGGAAGCCACTCATTTTGAGATAGACGCTTCTGGGTTGAGAAGAGCAACTCCTTCCATTCCACCAAGGGAGAGTTAATTTTAACTTAATTCGCCTGATGTACGAGCTATTGCCGAAAACGGTAACCCTGCATCGGCGACTTGCCTAAGAATGCCCCGAAATCGCTTACACCTGCACTCTCGCATCCTTGAGGCTAATTCTTACTGCAGAGGCGCAATGGGTACGGACTTGGCTACATAAAATAAGGCACAAAAACGGATTTGGCTAATGAAATTTTAAAAATAAAAAATCAACCCAAATTAATGAAAAATAGTTCCAAAAATTTACGTGAACGGTAAAACCAACGAAAAATTGTCATATGGGCATTTTTTAAAAATAAAATTTTTCAACATATTTTGGGGCGGCCATTTTTTATTAATTTCGGGTGCTTTTTTATTTATTTTATTTTCATACCCCACATACCTCACATAGTTTGTAATACGCCGAAATAATAATGGTAGACCCCAAGACCTTAAGGGCATATGATCGAGACCGAATTCTGAATCGAATGAGCCATGTCCGTCCGTCTGTATGTCACATGTTTTTAGGCCTTAAATTTTGAGCGAGGGTGCTGAAACTTCGTACGTAAGGTCCACGTCATGCGAAGCACTACAAGTGTTAAATTTTAAATGTGCAACTACCTCCAGAGTTTTCAAAACTGTAAGACGTTCTAAAAGGCTGAAATTTGACATTTAGCATCTCCTAATGAATGTAAGACACAAAAAGGGCAAATTTAATTGGTAAACTTCCTCTAGTGGGCGTGGCATTTATTTTAAGGGTAAATTTTCAAATGCATTTTACTCAATATTTTTGCTCGAAATTCAAAAAAATTTGCCTATGTAGAAAACGCTAAGTTCCAAATTTTGTTTATACAAGACTTTGGGCCACGCTCACATTTGGAGGCAGACTTGCAGAAAAACCTAAAATTTTCCAGAAAAACTTAATTTCGACAAGCCTTGAGCCTAATTTAGGAAAGCATGAAACAAACAAAGTAGCAGGTTAGGTAAACGAGACTTTAGTTCAGATTTTGGCTATGTAAAGTTTTTAGCCACGCCCCCTTAAAGGGGTCGAATTTTTCAAAAATATTGAATTTGAACCAGAAAACTGCATTTTTACGTACATTTAAGTGTAACTTAGAAATATCTGTGGAAATATCTTATAATTAATAGTTTGTAATTAGCGGCGGTTGGACCACGCCCCGTTTTAAAGTTTGCATTACTTATAAAATGTCAAAAAATAACTATGCCATCAGCATTTTACAATGTGGAATAGGATGGGGTATTCAACGGCCCGTTTTACGGACTGTAACCTCTGCGTACACACTGAAGCATTTACTCACTGGCTTATTTTCAGTTTGGGGCCATTTTTCATTGGGGCCTAATTTCATGTAGCCTACGGTTTATACCGAAATGGATTGATCTTGCCTTGTCCGCTAATATATTTTTTTTAATTTTTGACTCGTTTATTGCAAACTATAAGGTACCTCAGCCTAAGGAGATCTTTTGTGACTTGAACGTCAGGACAGTTTATAGACTAGGAGGTTATCCACTGTACTCTCATTTAGGACAACTCCTCACTGTTTTCCTCATCTCAATTCCGTCCAATACTTACTAACCCCACTCCTCAAAACATTCTTTCTAGGAGTCCAACAGTCACGGGACATTATTCTTCAAGCTCCAATACCCCCAGCCTACAACACTCTTTACGAGTAAGTCCTTAACCATCGATTAGTGGACCGTCGGAACAGTGACATGTGACCTACGGAACAGGCTTATCGGTATGATGCCATTGTTGCTTTGAACTTCCTTACTCAAATCGGGTAGTCATCAACTCGGGCTGGTAACTGTGGTGCTATGATAAGTGGACATAACAATGGACCTCCTTTGGCCTAAGTGTGTCGCTGCCGAGCGGGAGAGCCAACTGACCTAACTTTACCTTATCTAGGTGACTTTACAAAACGAATGTTTACCATCGCAGAAAGTCCGTAAGGAAGAATGCTTATACCTCTCATACGACTTATACCTCAACTTATACCCCTGCTTATACCTCATATGACTGCTTGAAATGAACACCAATTCAATGAAGCTCAGAAGTTCAGCGGTAATATATAACGCTTATGCTGATGAGATGTCCTTGTGGCTTGTTCTCATACTTACTTACTTACTTAAGGTGGCGCTACAGTCCGGGGTGGACCTGGGCCTCAGCCAACAAGCTTCGCCAGTCAGCTCTGTCTCTAGTTAGCCGTCTCCAGTTTCGCACGCGAAGTTGGCTGAGGTCCTCTTTCACTTGCGTGCGCCACCTGAGTCTCGGTGCTCCTCTACCGCGCCGTCCCTGCGGTGTGGATTCGAAGATTTTCCGGGCCGGGGCGTTGGTGTCCATCCGCTCTAGATGACCCAGCCATCGTAGACGTTGTGTTTTGACTCTTTTGGCTAGGTCGGTATCGCTGTACAGCCTGTACAGTTCGATGTTATATCTCCTCCTCCACTCTCCGTCTATGCAGACGGGACCGTAAATCCTCCGAAGAATTTTCCTCTCGAAGCAGCCTAAAGTGTTTTCATCCGCCTTTGACAGGGTCCATGCTTCTGCACCGTAAATGATAAGGGTATGATAAGGGTCTTATACATGGACACTTTAGTTGCTCGAGAGAGGGCTTTGCTACTCAATTGCCTTCTTAGCCCAAAGAAACAGCGATTGACAAGAGTTATCCTTCGTTTGATTTCAGCGCTGGTGTCATTGTCTGAATTGATAGCGGAACCCAGGTAGACAAAGTCCCTAACTACCTCAAAGTTATAGCTGTCGATGGTGATGTTTTGTCCAAGACGTCGGTGTTGGGTGTCTTTTCTTGATGACAGCATATACTTGGTTTTGCCCTCATTGACTGCTAAACCCATGTGCTCATAGTTAACGGCAAATTTCTGCAAACGCTTGTGGACCTGCCGTAATTTGCACTATAAAAGAACTACGCGGATTAACCACATCGTGTGAACTTAGCGTAAAAAAAGAGCTTGACCTCGTTCCAGGCAAGGGCCGATTCTGGATGTGGAGCTGCTATCACCTGAGGGTGCAGCTCTTCAACTATTCAAAAGCGCTTAACATCTACCGAGTATCATCCACCACCAGTAGGCACCTAAACTAAATTGTAATTTAACATAAAAGTCAAGAAAGTGTACAAAGCTTAATATCAATTGAGTGTAACTGGGTCTGCGGAAAAAAATGGGTCCTTCTTCTAAAATAATGAACTGAGTTTACTCAGCGAACTGACATGGTTCTATCAAGTATCGATATAATCAAGCAGAAAATTTCAAAAACCTTTAATATGCAACAAAGAAACGCTAGTCCCGGAACTACAGATGCTCTGAGATCTTATGCCAAAAGATCTCTTCTTTAAGGAAGCACTGCAAAAAGCGCAATACGCATCAAGGAACAACCAGTATAGGATTTCACAAACCACAGGATATAATTTAATCCTGCACAAATTAAGTTGCTGTACCGAAAAAACATCTGAGACCGCATCTCAACTTTATTCGAGACTAGGTATGTATACATCATTCACATTCCAAGCAGAGAAGTGTTGCGGTACTAGGGGAATGTAACAACCAACTCTGAGGTACCGATTTATGCAGAAGAAGCGAGGGCACAGGAGCAATGTTGTGTTCTCTGAGAAACTCGGTATCCTAACAAGCAGAAGATACCTTTTCTGCCAGTGTCCAAGTTGAACACCGGTAAAGGAGCTTCAGACAACAACTTCAACTTTCGAGACCTGTTCTTCTTTAAGGACCTGAACGAGACTGCAAGCGTATCTATAGCGAGTTGTAAAATGCAACAGGAATTCGGGCTGATGCTTCGGCAGACTGTATTTATAATATTTTCTATGAGCTTTTATATCTTTACAGGTTTTTTTTTATAGGGTCCTGTAAAAGATCCCAAATGAGCCTTCAAAGCCTTTTGGCTTTGGCTGTTAGATTTATAAACCCTCCTCAACGTAATCTATATAATATAACCTACTTATAACCTACCTATAATATGTCCACCTGTCGGGCCATCCGTATGTGTACAAAGTGCAGTTCTTAGCCCTATAAAATTGAGTTCTTTTTCCTTAATTGTCAGATAAAGTATAAAAATTGCTTAAATGTAAGAAAACCTCAAGGCTACCTACTTTTGTTAAAAGACATTTTGATCGAGTTAGACAAAGCGTAGAAAAAGTTTTGGAGAAATATGACAAAAAATGGCGCAGTCGACATGTGCACACGCATGATTACATGCAATTAATACATGTCAGGATGATGTATTTAACCAACATTAACTTGAAGAGACTTGAACGAATGTACTTGAACATAGTGGAAAGCTCATCGCTGTCGACACTTTTAGAACCGTGAATATATATTCTTCTGCTAGTAAAAAGCATAATAAGTATGTAAACCTCGAAGATAAGGGCACTTTGTTTCAGTCAGTATGTAGTTCTGAATTTTTCTGATCTATCCCAAGCCTTTCTACGTTACACAGCCATAAGTACTGGTAAATCACTACAAAAAAAGCAAACAGCAACCGAATTTCAGCACTTCGCAAGTCATATACTATTATTGTTTTTACCCTTTTATGGGGCCTGAGGTTTTATTGTTTCAAACATCCAACACAAGTGTATGGTGTAAATAAACGACTTCCTGTGGCCCGCTAGAGGCAAAACTATTACATAATGCATCTGCAAACAGGTCCTTTGGCTTCCTGCCCGACCATAGGCATAGGCACAACCAAAGTTCTGTTGGCCCTTTTGAATGCAAATAGTACTCGCCCGCGATATATCCTCGCGATAAGAATTATGAAATACTACTGCTTTTGCAAATATCCTGTAGGCATGCAAACGCTCTATGCAAACACACCACCAGACCAGGGCAAGGGAGTCCAACCGCCAAGGCAGTCATAAACATTTGGCCTCGGAACTGTTTTTGGCACCTGCCCGACTGCTTTGAATGGAATCGTGAAATTTATTAGCCCTCATCCATGTATATGGCGTTTGAATTTATTTATGCCACGACTACCTCTTCTGAGGCCGCCGCAAATGTCAAATCTGCAATTTCGTTCTGGCAAATCCTTACTAGAGCTGACCCAGCGAAATACGAACAACTTTTTACTTATTTTCGCCTAGAGACGAAACGAACACTGCTTCCGCCCACATTCAACTGCATTCAGCAGGTTTTGTGTGCCACAGTGAGGGTCGCCTTCTGGCCATCATAACGACTTCCTGATGATGCTGATGCGCTCCTGCTAATGTTCTGCTAACACAAAGTGTGCTGCGATTGTGTATCGGGAGGAGATCTCAACAGGCGATATCCATGGAGTAATTATAAATTAAAAGCTTTTTTTTTAATTGCTCCTGTGTCGCGCGGTGCGCCACTTTGCTGGGTTCTTGTGGCCGAAAACGGGGGCACTGTTTGAGGGACTTTATAAGGTTTTTGCTTGCTGATATCGGCCCTGATCATGACCAAGATGACACCTGAGGGCCTATGCAGTTGTTGTCGGGTTTTTTGATTTAATTTCGCAGAAAGGACAACAAAAGATGTTTGCGCAAAAAAGTGAGTTTGCAATGTGTTGTCTGGTTTTTATAGCTGGAGGACACAGTTTTGTGCATATAAGAAGGAGCATTCATCAGGATGGGGAGAAAGTTGGAGCATGCTGGCTTTGCCTGCATTGGGGCTGCTTATAATGAATTAATTAGTCCTGCGCGATGTGTATTATATTTAATTTATTAAGTCAAAATGTACATTGGCTTCATTATACGCGTAAAAGAAATGTATTTTTTTTTGGAATTGAAATGAATGACTAAAGAGTCAACAAACTACCTCCCCAAATAAAGAGACGCAGAGATTAAATACCTAAGTTTTAATAAAAAAAAAAAACGGTGAGTAGGTTAAAGAGTCCGTAAAACTGACCGTTGAACACCCTATCCTATCCCACATTGTAAAATGCTGGATCATTGTATAATTTTTTTGACATTTTTTTTGTAGTGAAATCTTTGAAAAGGGGCGTGGTTCAACTCTCCTTTATTACAAACTATCAAACATGGATATTTCCAAGTTACGAGTAAACGTATTTACGTAAAAATGCAATTTTTTTGGTTCAAATTAGTTTAGTTTAGTGCCCCCAAGGGTAATTTTATTAAACTTTATACAAGCAAACTTAAAACTAGGTACAAAATCTTATACTTAACTTAAAACTAGAGGGGAAAAGTAAGAGCTGGGACCGAAATAGGTGCTGAAATTAAGAATGGTTAGAATTTAGGAGAATTTTTTTAAACAATGGTTTGGGGCAATTAAGGTCCAGAACTTTAGCGTAGTTCTTAGTTATTCGTAGCATTCTAGTGATTGGCTCGAAATGACCATAATTAGTGCGGTGGGTAACAAGGCGGAACAAAGGAACAGATCTGAGATTGCGGGTGAAAAGGAAATCAATTATAGAAGTTATGGGCTGTCAATGTTTCCGTTTAAAAGCTGTTGAATGAAGAGGATGTTGGCTACCTCTCGACGTTTTTTCAGTGATTGCATGCCAACAAGGTTTAGCCGAGACCACGAAGAGCGAAACGAAGAAACCTTCGCTGGACTGTTTCAATTCTTTGTATGCGGGTTTGCTGATATGGAGACCAAACCTGACAAGCATATTCAAGAAGAGGTCAAAAGAAACTAATGTAGAGGGCTTTGTTGACACACGGATCAGAGAACTCCTTGGACCATCTCATTACGAAACCTAGAGCAGAGTTTGCGCGGTCTATGATGTTATCAGTGTGAGAACGGAAGTTCAGTTCCTTGTCACAAATAACACCTAAATCACGGATTTCGGTTGTTGTTAATAAGTTAGATTCTTATGTGTTGGGGGGTACGTCTACGGGAGTAGGTTATTGCCTTGCATTTGCTGACGTTAAGGTCTAAATAGTTTTTTTTACACCAAACTGCAAATTGATTTAGATCGTTTTGCCAACCGTGGAAATCAGAGGATGCAGAAATGATTTTTGAGATTCGCATATCATCTGCGAAGACAGAGGTGTTGGAGGAAGTCAGGACCATATTAAAGTCGTTAATTGCAAGGATGAAAATGATGGGGCCGATATGACTGCCTTGGGGGACACCGGAAGTTGCCTTAATTGGGTCAGAAACTGAAATTCTAAAAGGCACCCTGTACTGTCGATCCTCTAAGTATGATTTTAACCAATTAAGGAAACCTGAGCGGTAACCGAGCTTTTTGAGCTTTAGGATAATAATTGGAAAGGCTAGATTTAGGATTTATTTGTGTAAGTAATAAAGAGAAAGAATAGAAGATGTAATTTAAAGGATTATGACCATGTTAACAATTCATTTGAATTAAAAATCATTAAAAACAACTGGCTAGCTTGTGCTGATGATCAAGTCATACATCTGCATTATATTCGATTGAAAATTACCAGTCCTTAACTTTATTAAGAAAAAATGCAGAATTTGCGTTTGTCCTGATGAAAGGTGGAAGCTTGTTAAACATTTTAGGGGCTGTAATGGTGTAAAAGTTTGAAGAGTGGGTTGTCTTGGCAAATGGAACGGTGGCAAAGTACATATTATTTACACGTAGGCTGTAGAGCTGGGAGTTTCTGCATGGCATGTTGCCCCTACGCTTGAAGAATTCCCTTAGAACTTTGAAGATGTAGAAGTGTCTTACTGGTAAGATGCGCAGTTCTCTAAAAAGTGGCCAGCTGGGGGTAAGACGACTACGATTACAAATAATTCTTATTAAGTGCTTTTGAGCAATTAATAATGATCCAACTGAGGAAAAATACGTACCGCCCCAACTGCTTATGCCATATTGCAATTTAGAGTGCGAAAGACCATAGTTAACTGACTTTTAAACTTGTTTGGAGCAGAATTCTTTGATAAGATACATTTTTGGGTCACCAGGAGTAAATGGGATTTAACTGTGCTAATATGAGCTCGCCAACTAAGATTATTATCAATAACCACACAGAGGTATTTAAAATTCTGTACCGACTTAATTTTAAAGCAATTAGCTGAGCACTGGGCGTTACAAGGAAAATTATATTTCCCACAACTATATGAATAGGCAAGCAAAACTTTCCAATCAATCAAGCAAGCATGAGCATGAAAATAGATATTGAATTCTTGCAAGATGTTTGCCAATATTTTGAAAGACATGAAATTTGTTTTTTCAAACCAACTTAGTTTTTCCAGATCTTCCGAAGTCTTCGGTACACATTCAAAATTTGAACTGCCTTGATAAGTGAGTGCTACGTCGTCCGCGAAGGCTGTGGAGGATATATTCAGGTTAAGTTCGAATATAGAATTAATATAAATTAAGAACAATAGAGGGCCTAAAACCGTACTCCATTTTTTATTAAACTGAATTCACTAAAAATTCCATTTACGAAGACTCTTTAATTTCGACACTTGAAGTGAGCCACTTGTAAAATAACCCCCAGAAACCAGCGCGATATAACTTCTTGAGAAGTATAAGTCATGATCAACCATGTCAAAGGCTTTGCTCACGTCCAGAAAAAAGGCCATTGTGGAATTTTTACAGTTCAGGCTCTTATGTAACTGAGAACAAACACGTAGAATGACATCCTCCGTTGACATACGCCTTCTGAAACCGAACTGATTTCCGTTCAAAAGCTTGTTTTTATCCAAAAAAGACACTATGCCTGTTTTAATCAGTTTCTCGAAGATTTTGGAGAATGTCGGTAACGGGGATATAGGCCTGTAGTAACCAATATTTCTTTTATTACCCTTTCAAAACAGTGGAATAATTTCAGCAGATTTGAGATGAGTAGGAAAACACCCGAGCTGAACACTTAAATTGAACAGATAGCATAAAGCGGGGACCACAAAGCAGCCTCAGGCTTCGGCTTCGCCCCGTAACAATACGTGGGCTTTGAACCGGCTTTGCAATGACATTTCGTTCATGGAGAGAGAGCTTTATTATGCAGTCACTATACGTTCTCCAAGCATGCCATGATAAATTAAAAAAACGCACACACAGCCGAAAGCCCTGGTAGCTAGTGCCTTGTACATAATTATGTGGAACATTCATGTCCAACTAATGAAAAAATAATACGCTATTTGGCTCAAAATGTAGAAGGCGCTCATATGTTCTGCGTCATATCCGTAAATGACCAACACACTTATACAAATATAGCCAAAGGCAGACAGATTGACTTCGTGTGTACGATCGAAATCAACCCCCATTTGCTTTACACGAAGCAAAAGTTCAGCACATCTGAACTCGTGCTGGGCTTTTGAGCCTTTTACGTATTACGCATTTCGTTTTCTCTTTGCGCACACTTTCTCTTTGAAAACAAAATTTTGAAGCCGAGCTTCATTGTGTTAGGAAACACTGAAATCGTGTGGTTGAACTTGTAAACGTCAAGCCGAGGCCAAGCCCAGGCTGCTTTGTGGTTGCGGCATAAGACGTCAACAATATTTAAGCCAATTCTTTTTAATAACGCGCTCGATATGCCATCACTGGTGCAAGATTTTCTATTATCCAAAGACAATATTTCTTTAATATTCTATAACTTAATTCACTTCATCTGAAATTTAAAAAGGGCGGTACGAGGCTACCCATTGAGCTTAAATTCAGATTCTCATTGAAAACCCATAAAGCGATGAGGATTACGTGATAGACTTAAAACTTCAAAGACGCACCCAAGGGGATCAGAACCAGAAGACCAGATTTGATGCGAGACCACAGCATTAGAGATTTGTAGAAAAGGAAAATTGAGCAAGCTGCAGCAGGACTGAGTCCATACCAAAAAGTTACACAAATTAATAATGTTGTTATCCGAACCCAATAAAGACCAAGAGTAAAAATGAAAGTTATCGAAATTGAAGTAACAATGGATGCATTGTGTTTCCACCTTAAAGCGAGTAAAGACTGAATCCACCCATTGAACAATCGTTCAACCAGCTGACAGCAAACTGCGGATTCGAAATTTCCTATGTCAGCGAAAGTTGTTTTTGAATATCTAAATCGTCAACATCGAGAGGCAAAGTGAAAATGTGGTAAAGTTGAATTAATTGTAATTTAAATGTAATTTAATTTGTAAGTTTTTGTTAAGAAAGAGTTTTGTTGCGTGATTATAAAAAAGGGACGAAGAAGGAGTTTTATTTGACAGGAAAAAAGCATGCAATATATTCCAGAAGCTGAATCCTGAAAAACAGGGGCGGATTAAGGTAAAATCCCGCCCTAGGCATTTTTGCCGCCCCTGGGAACATGCACCAAAATAAACACCTAAACAAGAGACTTACGCTAAGTTTCCCCTTGTCGATTTGTAATTTACAATCGACACATTTTTAGGTTATATTGAGAAATTGGCAAGTAGAAACAGAGTGTCTTTGAATTGACATATGAATTGGCTTACGCTTTGCCAAAGAGGAGAACTGTCAAACTTTGTCTATAAATCGACAAGTGGAGACTAAGTATAAAATTTTGTTTTATGAATTAATTCTTTGATTCTCTAAGGCCACGTCCACTGGGGGCTCGTTTTTCGCTTTGCATGCTATCGACATAGTTTCGACTTTTTGCGACTATTTTCTGGCGACTTAATTTCACCTTTATAAATGAAGGAAGCATGTCAGTGGGTGGATTTCTTCGGGACCTACAAAATCCGGATAAGTAGTTTCAGACTGTCTACTTCGCCATTTAAGGCCTCACAAAATATGAAGCACAAAAACAGGCGGACGGACGAATATGGCTTTTTCGACTCACAATTTTGTCTCTTCACTGGGTTCTACCATTAACGCTATAGTTTTACAAACTTCTTATTGGATCCATGAGACCGAATAAGGAATTTTGAGAGAAAAAAAACTACTGTCTAACATGAAAGAGGCGACGATTATGCCCAAGACCGTGCAAAAACTTTTGTCTATCTATCAGAAAAACTAAAAGGTCTTCTAGGAGTTAAAAAAGTATTGGAAATGTTTGGCGTTAACTATGTAAAATGGTACTTTTTAATTAGCAATAATTATTTTTCTTTGCTTTTTAAGACAGATTCCTAATTTGCCGCCCCTAAAATTTGCCACTCTGGGCCTAGGCCGCACTGGACCCTAGTGCTAATATGTCCCACCTGAAAAAACATAAATCTATTTTACTTCTTATAGTAAAAACTGTCACATCTTGGTTGTCACAAGGTCAAAAGCAGAGAACATTTAAGGCCCTCAATGGTCAGTGGACAAAGCAAAAGTAGACTTCATTCAGAACCTATCTATATTATTTAGGCTTCAGATTTATTAACCGTTAAGATTGCCCAGACTCATCAAATTCCATGGAAATAGTCAAAATCTAAGTCCGATGTATAGATAACCCCTTATTAAACAAAAACTTTCGCAACATCACCATGGAATGTGGGTAGGTTTTTCTTTTTTTCGCAATAGTTTTTGCAATTCCAATGGCGGCCGACAAAGAACCATCAAATACAGTTAGGTATATACCTAACCAAACCCTTTTCCGTTCCTTTGGTCTATGCACAAACATCGACCCTTTTGGCGGAGAACAGTATCATTCAAAAGCCTCACGCGAGGTTTGTGTGCTTCTCCAATTAGAACGCCTTCAGCTACCAATTATACGAGGTGGGTTTTGCCCTAAAGGCCACCAAATTTTTATACTCAGACGAGGTTTGGGTACCTACCTATACTGGGAGAGCCAAAGACGCCAACAAACTTTTCGTTGTTTTGGACTTTTATATCCGTTCACCACACCACAATGGATATCCTGCAGCCATCATACCTTTCACGTTCGGATACGTATATCGTATAGGCCAGCCAGAGCAACATTGAAACCGCAAAAAAAAAATGAAGAAACCAAAAAAAAAAACTTAATAAAACTCAGCTCGCCGCGAATGTGCTGAAAACAACCCCTCAGGGCAGAGTTTCGCTTGCGAATCTCTCCCCTTTTTCGGGCTGTGTTACCTTTTTACGGGTCTTTGTGTAGGAAACAAGAGATCATGCTACCCGCACGTTTTGATATTGAAGTACCGCCGCAGCTCATTTGAGCATCTTTGGAGCTTCTTGCAACCGTATCTGCGAGACTAAGATTTTTGGCGCGCATGAGACGCTATAATTAAAAACACACACAAAGCTCCAGCTCGACAATCAATCACCATTAAATCATGGTCCAGTATATTTGACATGGTCTGCAAGCGAGAAGGTGCCTAACTCGCGCACGGTTCGAAATTGTGGCCGAAATTAGCTCGGGCCGTGGCCAGCACGAGCCAAATAGTTTATTTATTCTCCAGATTATGATGCCTTAATGATTGGCTGTCAATAAAGCGGGAAAACAAAAAACAAGCACTCGAAAAATATGTCCCGAGCTTAACTAGACCCTAAGGTCTAACATCTATGAGATGTCCGGTTTATCTATTGCTGCCGGCCAATCTCTGTATTGAGGTAATTAAGTCGAGCTTCGTGCGGCTACTGTAATCTTCGCCTCGCCCCAGCAATTGATAATTATGTATAGTTCACGCAACTTGCACGAAACTTGACTATAGGAAGGTGTGTTTACGGTATGAAGTAATTAAAAATCAATAAATAAAAGCCGAGAACACTTGATGACGCCCAGTTTAATGCGGATAGTTTTCATTCATTAAAAAAATAGTCATTCAAATGAAGTACACTTTTTAGAACGGGAATTAGGTAGCCAATTAATGGAATCACACAAAACACTGTTGCCGTAAAAGGTATTCAACATTGCTGACAGGTATTTGACGTAACAACTAGTATGATTGTAGGTGTGCAGGGAGTTTGTATATGCTTACAACAGTTCGCTTGTTAAAAGAAGTATGCAGTCGATATGCTCCAATCGCTTTTTTTCACTCTAACGAAATCCCAAACGCAAGATTTGAAATGAGGTGAAGATCAATTGAACCTGAAAAGAATCTTATAGAATTTCTCAAGACGTAAGTTTAAGGGATAACACCAGAAATACAACTCGTGATATGCAGATTGCTAGTGTGTTGAGCTTGTGTAAGAGGTAGCGGATTTATTGTACAATTATTTTTCGAAGTAACACTTGTACCTAACAAATTCTTCATCGCTAGTTTTAATATAAGAGAAAAACTCATAAAAAGTTGTTGTACACGGAACTTTTGCGGAAACTTTTTTTAAAAGTTTGAACTATGTTAGAACTAGCTTTGGAAATGAACAACTCTACAGCTCCTCAACTTAAGGGTGATTTACAATTTTTTGTTCAAATTTGAGGAGTTGTATTTTTTTTTTTTAATAATTGCTTAAAATTTTTTATTTATAATATAACTGCCTTATTATAATCTTACCAACTGCCTAATTAAAAGTCTTTCAAGTGCTGTGCAAGTATGAGGAACAATAGAAATATGTTTGACCTATCAATTAAAAATAGAAAAAATTTCATATTGTAAAAATGAGGTGCTACCGGAAGTTACCACCTCAATTTCTTCTAATGCTATTTTCCTATCTAATCTCGCGGAACTATTTTTACTTTGTATCAGGAACTATACAACTATTTCGGGTGCCTTTCTCTTGTCAAATCTTAAAAATTTTGAAAATGAGGTGTCAAGTTCACAGACGTCCATATATGCTATAGCGTGTTAGGTTTTGTCAAAAACAAGGCCTTGATTCATCTCGAGCTTTTCGCCTGTGATTTTTTTTCACATAAAAAATGTTATTCCACTTTAAGGAAAACTCCCGACTCATTCCGAAACATTATGAATGCCTGCAGTAAAAACAACAAACGAATAGGTAGCTCAAGCTTAGTATTGAACCAAAAGGATGGTGGATGCAGAAGGAAGAAAAGGAGATGGAATTAAAGATGCTAGCGATCAATAAATGTAACATAATAAAGTTCGATAAGTTTGTCAAATAACTGACTGAAGGCTTTTACGTTGGAACTAGCCCAAGTACGAATACTAAGGCTGAGGATTTGAAATAGCCGTTTCTGCAGACTGTATAATGGCGGCGAAGACGAACCAAATACTGCTGGCAGGCAGGACGCAGCATACGAACGATACCGCCCACCGGACCTGGATGAAGTGAAAGTAGCTGTGTTTAAGCTTAAGTGCAACAAAGCAGCCGGAACAGACTGCCGAACTTTTTAAATCCGCTGGCGATGAGCTGGTTAGGAGCATTGACCAGCCCATTTGCAAGCTATGGTCGGAGGAAAACATACCCGATGGTAGAACCTCAACATTGCTTGCCCGATCATCAAGAAAGGAGACACTCTGAACTGTGCCAACTACGGAGGTGAACGCCTGAAGCCGTTCGTCAACAATCTGACAGGCACTTATCAGTGTGGCTTTACGCCAGGAAAGTCCACCTTCGATCAAGTATTCACACGGCAGATCTAGGAGAAAACCCAGGAATTCCGAATCGATACCCACCACCTTTTCATCGATTTCAAGGCCGCGCAGGGAATATAACTTCAAACTTTACGTGCTGTACAGCGACACCGGCCTAGCCAGAAAAGTAAAAATACAACGGCTACGATGGCTGGGTCATCTAGAGCGTATGGACACGAACGCTCCGGCCCGGCACAGTAGAGGAGCCAGGTGGCACACGCAAGTGGAAGGGAACCTCAGCCATCCTTGCGTGAGAAACTAGAGACGGCTAGCGGGAGACCGAGCTGGCTGGTTAAACTTGTTGATAAGTAAGTACCACCAACCTTCTATGGAACATATCTCACTCAACAAAATTCTTAATACTCTCGTTAAAAGAGGAATAAAAGTAGTCGCTTACGCAGATGACATAGTTACACTGATTACAGGAAAATTTCTTCCACTAATCAGTGAACAAATGGAGTCGGTGTTAACAGATTTATCAAGATGGGCAGAGAAGAGTAGACTTAAAGTCAACCCGTACAAGACAGATATGGTCCTGTTTACAAGGAAGCGCAAATTGCAGGGGTGGATAACTCCTAAATTAAATGGGACTTATCCTAAACTCTCCCTGGAAACCAAATATCTTGGCGTTTTGTTTGACTCCAAACTAAATTGGAAAGGGAACACGGAGGGAGAATGAAGAAAGGTCTCATTGCTCTGTACACTTGTAAGCAAGCCATTGGGAAAAAGTGGGGTCTTCAACCCAAAATAACATAGTGGCTTTATACAGCAGTTGTTAGACCTATTCTTATGGTGGTATTATTATGGTGGGAGGTGTGTAAAACAAAATCTTACCTCAATAATCTGAAGAAGGTACAAGGATTAGCTTGCTTAGGTATCACTGGTGCATTAAGATCCACACCTCAAACAGGTCTGGAAACAATGCTGCACCTCCAACCTCTGGAGTATTTCACGAGAAATGTGGTGGCAAAGGCAGCTCTCAGACTAAGAGAGAACAACCTCTGGAAATCGCAATGTCTAGGACACTCGAACATACTGAACATCTTAAATCAAAATGCGTCTGTAACCCATACGGATTATAAGAAACCTCAATTCGACTTCGATAAAAGTTTCAAAGTCATTATACCAAGTAGGCAAGACTGGGTAGAGACTAATGTTGACATCAAAGGAATAGCTATCTATACCGATGGTTCGAAAACAGAACATGGAACATGTCATATCGACTAAATGACTACAGCAGTGTTTTTCAAGCTGAGATTTATGCGGTGAAGCTGCACAGACAATTCAATCTATGGATCTTCCATCAACGGAAATCACCGTGTTGATAGTCAAGCAGCACTTAAAGCCCTGGACTCCAACCTCGTATACTCTAAGTGTGTCAAGGACTGCCTAATGGCATTAAATGAAACAAGCCTCCACACAGTTCTACTCTGCTGGGTTCCTAGGCACGTTGGCGTGGCCGGAAATGAAATGGCGGACGAACTGGCAAGGAAAGGTTCTGATATGGACATAACGATGGCTGACCGACGGGCTTATCTCCCTTTCAATACAGCCAAAAGTCTTATAGATCAATACACGATCAAACTAGCCGGTGAACGTTGGCAACTATATCCTTCCAATAGGTAACCGCAGAGAAATAAGCACTGTAGACCCCTTTTAGAGACCCCTTTTAAAGACCTAGAGACTTAGAGATACGATCGAGACCGATCAGGAGAAGTGATAAAGCCATATCCGTCCGTCTGTAGCTAAGCAATTTTAAGGCCTTAAATTTTAAGATCGAGAGCTAAAATTCAATAGCTGAGCTGAAAAAATTCATAGTTCCAGATCTAGTTTGGAAATTAGTCAAATCCTTTGACACACACGCCCACCACAGACCTGTATGTGTGATCACCTCCATTTAAAAAAAAAACTTCAATCGAATTTCGGCTATGTTACTATTGAGTCAGAATATGACATAAGGTACTGGTGACATAAGGTACTGGTTTAGAATTGTCTTCAAGGCAATAAACAAAAATTTTATCCCAGCATTGGCCACGCCCGTGCCGTGGGGTGCCGTGGCGTAGTGGTTGGTGTGTGTGCTTACTACGCCGGAGGTCTGGGTTCGAATCCTGCCATCGTCACCTGAAATAACAAAAAAAAATTGTTCTTTTTCACGGTCCCCACCTCCGCGATGGTCCGAGAGTATCATTTGTCTTGAAAAACTTCTCTAAGTGCCGTTCGGATTCGGCAAAAAATTGTGGGTCCCTTTGTATGTAAAAGAAATTAACACACCAGCATACATTGTTGAGAAGTTGGCCCTGGTTCACCTCGAGCTGTTGCGCCACTATATTTTTATTTATTTTTATTGACCACGCCCACTTTTAAACCAGTTCAAAGTTAAAATTCAACTTATTTTAAAAATATATATGAAATAAAGAGAAATATTCTACATAAGTATAAATATTTGCTGCTTTTTTTGTATATACACTATATGCCTCCGCCCACTTTTGTGGGCGTTGTTAAAAAAGTGAATTTTTTTTGTCGAAGGCCAGGGTTGTATCTAACCGCACTGTTACAACATAAGGCTACTTATGTCTATATTTTGTATCCCGCCCACTTTTTGGAGGAGGCGTGGCAAATTCTTTTTTAAAAAGTTTGCTCTATAGTGCCGCATTCTTGGAAGGACTATATACTCGATTCTTTGGAGATAAAGGTTATACCGCAAATTATTGGTCCTGTGCGTGAGAATCAATTAGAAGCTATAAAACTAGCCTGGCTACAGCCTAGTTAACGAGTTCAACATTGGTCGAGCACATTGGAGTGGCTAAATAGAGCGAATGGATATCATTGCTCTGGTCAGAAAGGTCTCCGTCCGTATTCCAGCCCTATTCTAGGTTCTAGAGGACCAGAAACATCCATCCCTCCGTTTTAAGGACCATGCCACCATGGGATTCAGAGCATCGCGCCATGCGTCTTACCCCCAGAAACTCAAAAGAAGAAGAAGTCTACGGAGCTTATACTTATCCTTGGCTTTGGATGTCGATTTTGGGCTTTAAGTTCATGAATTACTTTCATGTTTTAACCACCTTCTGTCGAAAATTATTTCAGTGTCGTTCAATATCAGAAGTTTATCTCGCGACGTATGTTGATACCACTACTTCCCGATACTCTACAAGGAACGGAGGACCCATGTCTATCTATGTGAAGTAGGAACACAATAAACGTAATACTTAGTAGCAGCAACAATATGGAATCATTCCGGACTCGATGCGTCTGATATAAATTAACAATGAATCAAAAGTAGCAGAGGCCAAAGTTCACGAAAAACTTATCTAATTATAAAGTTGATTATAGGTATTTAAATGTGTTTCCTCCTTAAAGAAAACGTATACAACAAGCATATAACCTTGATGGTTGTTTTGTTAACAGCTTACATCATTCTAACTCGTTCGTGATGATTTTTTTTTTCGATAATTTTTTTTTGGTAAATTTTGGGGTTTTTTTCTGTTGCATGTTACTCGCGATCGTGTCTACAACCAACAACAAAGTTGTTGCGGTTGCATGTTTAGATTCGGGCTAAATATTCAAACATGACAACTTCGGCTACCTGACGGTGTGATGAGTGTTCTTGGCGTCTATAACACATATCCAGCAGACTTCGACTCCATTCAAATAGGGAAGAAAGAAGTCATTTTCGGGTTCTGAATTTCAATTCTTTGGTCATCTCTTCGTCGTCGGTTGGTCGCTCCTAATTTTCACTTCCTGCCTCCAGGGCGAAATACTGGGACTGTGTGGCACAGACAAAGTTTATACCACCAAAAAGCCAAGAAGACACAGCTCCAAGAAATGCCGAAGAACAATCAAAAATTAAGTTTTTTTTTTTACTGTGTTGTATCTCTTTGGGCTTTTTAGTTTGATAGTAATTTCCTGGATTCAAATGTTTCTTTTTGAATGAAAATCTTTTTGGCGCACTGGTGTAATTATAGGTTAGGCTGTCTGACGCTGAACCGACGACGCACAGACGTAGTTCTGAGGAAAAACCCTTTTTTCAAGCACCCGAATTGGAGGTGCACCTAACCATCGTCGGACTAGCGATGCGACGTTGGGCGATGTTCCCTGTTCATGTTCATTACATTTTTGGGGCTGTAAATTGAGGAATTAAAATCAAATTTATTTATGGATTACAAGCCCTTTTCCCATCGATTTAAAACACTAAGACCAGTGGCTAGAAATTGATAGAATAATTATAGACCTAGGTATTACATACAAGCTATATTGTAGGCAGTGTGTTAAGGAAACTTGAGTAGGTATTTTGTGGACTTCCGTCGGCGGAATAATTTTTGTCTCACCGGCGGCATTAACGGGAGAAAGCTTCAATTTAATTGGTACAAACAAACTTACATTTTTATGAATGAATTTCATTTAGTGGGCAGATATCGTGAAACTTGATATTTGTCCCACTCTTTTCCAAACCGTAAGTCCTTTTGTTACAAATTGCCACCAAAATACAACCATATGCCGAATAACCCAGAGAAATACCAGCACGTTCCTTCTTTAACCCCGATTACGATAATCTTTTGTAAATCGCTTCGTAATCGTTCAATTACATGCAATTCGCACGTGTGGACCAATTTACTCTGCAATATCCACTCGAGTGTGAACTTTGTTCCCAATGGAGAGCCAAGAGGACTACAGCGCGCATACCTGCTTTGCATAGAAATAAAACTATTTCCCAATCGAACGTCGATAAAAGGCATAAACGCAGATATCGGATAATGTGCAATCGATTATAGGTTGAGATCTAAATTATGCCAATCAATTCACTGACACCGGACATGCGCACAGCTATTAAGGGTGATTACATGTACGCAGCGAAGTGGGGCTTGAGTCTGTTCTTGTGACCTAAACTTTGACACTTGACGGCTGGCGCATTTAAGTGCTCTTAAGTTCCTCAAGGTAATGCAGGGCACATAGGGATTTTGATTGCGTAGGTCAAGGGATGAGAGCTTTGCGTGAGTGCCTTGGATAAAATTTTAGTGAAGGGAATTTGAACTTGATCGTGGGAGCATTTTTTACCCATTTTCAGGACTAGTATGAGGTACAAAAATGGCGTTGGTAACACATGCAGTTCATGACCATCCTGGTGCTTGTTTAGTGTTCACCATATCGCCAGCTCACAATCCTAGGATCGCATCAGGATCAACTCGGACTTATTGTGTGCCTTGACATTTTTCTTTTGGATTTATTCGCAAGACTTAAATGGGCTCTTGATTATAGGTACACGTTTACACGTTCCTACATCCTTTTTCTGATCAATTCATTCTGCAAAATGAAAACCTATCAATGAAAAATAGTATTTTTAAACGAAACCATTTTAAATTTGACATCCATTGAACGTTCCTAAGCTTCTTGTCGAATTTAGCACCTTCAAAATCTACCTGACCAATTGATGGCGGCGTCAACAAGTTTTCTTGGAATAGAAAGCTAAAAATTCGGGTTATTTTTCTTCTGCAAATCTAATTAATTACTGAGAATTGCCCGAAGTGATCTGCAAAAGTCAGCAAGAAAAGCGTTTTGAAAAATCGTCTATAGCTTTGGGATCGCTGTCCGAGTAATTACCGATGCTCTACAGTGGGTAAAATCAATTAACTTTGGCTAATAGGCACCTGACTTAGTAGGCTTCTGAGAATAGGCATAAATTAATTACAAAACCACAAAGTCGCAACACCACAAAACCGTTAAGATTCCAGATCTTGTTGGATTCGTGGAATCGGCGAAAAGTGATTAAATATCTACATTTGACAGATGTATGTTAGCAACTAATAGCGGTTAGACTTATCTGTGCGGTGTTTCCCATTTTTTGGGTTATTTGTTTGGTTAAAAATGTCATCATCATCATCATTTTCGGTGACCGCTTATACTAATAGAAGGGTCGCGGTTTGAGGGCTGCTAAATGGTCTTTCCATCGTTCCCGATCTTTCGCCACCAGCTCAAGAGACACAGGCGCGATCCCCCGACGGGTCTCAGAGACGTTCTTTACCTGATCCCACCACCTGTTTCTTGGCCTACCAGGGGGGCGACGCGCTAACCTGCAAGTCTGTCAGGGGGCATACGCCAAACTATATGTCTTAGTTTTCACCTAAAATCAGAGGCACGCAGTGAGTTATACAACTGCAGAAAACTCCCACCTCGTAATTGAACAGTAATTTTTTTTACACAGAGCTCATGTTTTACATGAGTTTTCCACCATGATTTCGGCTCGGAGTTCACCCAAGTAAAGTAAAGCTAGATACGGGAATAAACAAACGACTTGAACCCAAGCGGATCGATTCGGACTTCGATAATGGATAGAAGAAAAGTGCAACGATACAAGTTTGTACAATGTGGTTGCAGAAATTTTCGGTGACGAAATTGATGGAGAGATCGATAGAGGTGACGAAATTGGTAGTCACTTATTGGTATAGGTAACTTATTTTTATCGAAGACAATCATCTTCTTAGTAAACCAGAACCAACCGTGCAGAAGTTCTTTAAAAAATCAATTTGGATACCATTTGATGAAGGAGCAAGTGCTGGTGAGTTTGGCTTCGAAGAAAGATGAGAAGGAGTTTTAGTGATTACTAACTTAGAGCACCAAAGATTCCACAGGCAGGCCAGGTGGTGATCTCGCTCAAGCCTAACACATTTAATCATTACCACACCGCAATGACCTACCATTGCGTTGCAGTTTGTGCAACACAGGAGAGAAGTAAGACATACTGCATTTTCTAGGTGCATGCCCCATACTAAAAGAAACCCGCGGATCACACTTTGGAAAAGATCGTCTTGGACGAGAAGAGATGAACGAACTACTAAACGGTGCAAACTGGAAATCCCTCGTAGCTTATTACCATGTTGCCTTTAGATATAGAAAAAATATACTAGAAGAGCAGTCATTCTACGGCAGACGGCAAAGCCATTGCTTAAATTGTACAAAATGTAAACTTTAATGATTTATTTTAGAAAATAAAGTACCTAATTAACTAACTAACATTTAATAATTAAGTGTTAGTCAAAAGCATATGGTGTCGTAGCGACGCCTTCAAGAAGTGTCTCTTGTGAGATAGAATTAAAAACGCTGACTACTTGTAGACGTTTGGACTTATTTAGTCCAA
Organism: Neoascia interrupta; assembly: GCA_947623515.1. Classification (NCBI taxonomy): domain Eukaryota; kingdom Metazoa; phylum Arthropoda; class Insecta; order Diptera; family Syrphidae; genus Neoascia; species Neoascia interrupta. Next base: position 18,358,586 of record OX392462.1, on the reverse strand, counting down.
TCTTTGGACTTATTTAGTCTATCCGCACTATTCGCAGTCACCCAATGAACTCTGTCTGTGAAACCCAAGCATCAATTGCAAACGTGAAGACAGATACTTTCCTACAGACAGACCTAGAGCAGGTTCGCGTCCTCAGAAAACCTTTTCTGAGCCTTGATTAGCAAGCTCATATAAGATTGCAATTCCCCGGATACCAGTGCGACCCTGGATTCAGAAAAGATTCACTGGGTGTATTTGAACTAGGTAAGAAGGTTAACCAGGGAACATAATATGTAAGCTACTCACCAAAATTGAGCTACTAACCAAAATACATAATAAGCTACTAAGCGCATACTAAAAAGTTACCAAAAGCCCACGCAAAAGAGCTTGTCCATGGTCAATTCTTTTAAAGATAGGATCATGTCCATAATCTCATGAATCTCATGTCCATAGGGTCTTTATCTGAAGCTCTATCACTACCACGCATGTTTCGTAAGCTGCTTATTTAGCCTGTGCATCGACTTCAAGTATTATTTTCGACACCATCAAGGACAGAAGAAATTTAATTTATTTTATTGGTGCTTATGCCTTGCCGTAGTCAATATTTTATGGGAAGCCTTGTATGAAAGGTCCGGTACAACTACACTGCAACTGCAGTTTGGCCCCCTAAAAGTTGGCGGAGCTCAAAATTTTGTATGGACCAAACTTAGCAAATTGTAATATTTTTAAAATTTGTCATAGATTTTTTTTTTCAAATTTGGAGTGGACCTTCCAGAGAAGAGAAGTCGGATTCTTAAAGATCTAACATATTGAAAGTGGACATGATCGGTATTGTGGACGATTCGGTTTTTGCTTTCTTAGAGGTTTTGGGCCATTATTGCTCTATAAGAAAACTTGAGTTCCTACGCCTTGCCTACTTGACAAAAACGGATTTTGAAAGAAAATTTGAAGCCTTTAGTGGGTGCAACCGTTGGCGGATTTAACCAATTTTCACACTTTGTCTGTACAAAATTAGAGCTTAGATACACTCCAGTTTAAGCGTCCTAGCTCAATTTTAAAGCCCAAAAAACTTCACACATACGAACAGACGGGCGGACGGTAAGACGGTCATAGCTTAATCGATTCACCTGACGGTCTCGATCATATCTCTAAAAGGCCTTTTTTTTTTTAATTCCTGACTCGCCTATTGCGAACTAAGGCGACTAAGCGACCTGAATAGATCTTTTGTGCCGTGAAACATCAGGATAGTTAGGCTAATAGGTCATTCACCTTCCGTGCGAATTGGATAACACTACTAGCAGAGGAGGTCTTTATGTCTTCCGAACTTAGTTGTTCTCTGAAGAAAAAGGTCCGTCTAATACCATTTAGGGCTTGACATTCACATAGGATGTGTTCAGCGCTTTCGTCTTCCTCAAAACAAAGTCGGCATTCATAGGAGTCAACTATTTTGATTTTAAAGAGGTGATACCTAAACCTGTGTTGCCCAGTTAGGTAACCTACTAGGTTTTTAAAATCATGCCTGTTTAGATTGAGGCAACTCTTGGCATTGTTTGTGAAGGGCTGAATGGCCCGTTTGGCCTGTCTTAGGCCTGGGGTGTCCACCCAATATGAGATACATCTAGTATGCTCCCAGTTTTTTATAACTTCGTTAATTGCCGATTTGGAGGTGGGGCAGAAAGGTTCAGGTCTCATAAAGGGGGGGGGGGGGGTTTCCGAGCCTTTTCTGGCTAATTCGTCGGCTTTCTCATTACCATCAATACCTTCGTGACCAGGAACCCACCACAGTTTGGTTTTGTTTCTTGAACTAAGTTTCTGTAGGGTATTGAAGCAGTGCATGACTGATTTGGAGTCAATGATGTGCGAGCTAAGGGCTTTTATAGCTGCTTGACTGTCCATGCTTACATGGATGTTTGCACCTATGGCGTGGAGTTCTGCCTGGAATACACTGGGACATTTTCCCATCGCAATAGTGTATTTCAGGTTCGGCCCGTAAACGCCGGCTCCCACTCCCGACCCCATTTTAGAACCATCCGTATATACCAGGCCGTTTTGGCTATTTGGTGAGTTATTGCTAACCCATACTTCTCTAGTAGGGATCTCCATGGAGAACTTCTGTTGAAGCATAAAGTTTTAGGTATGCAGTCTGTAACAGTGCAGTGCATTTCATGTTCCGGGAGTTCAGAGAAAAGTGAAAGCAGGTCCGGGTGGTCGCTAAGACTTAACTCATTAACTTGTAGTTGACTTGCCATTCTGCGTATTGCCATTTTTTGTACAAAAATGTGCAGGGGTGTAAGCCCAATTATAGCTTCTATAGCAGCTGTGGGGCACGTCCGCATAGCTCCTGATATACCCAGGCACGCAAGACGCTACCTTTTTGAGTTTTAGGGTGGCGGTCTGCTGGGTGGTCTTAGTCCACCATACTATGGAAGCATAAGTTATGATGGGCCTGAAAATCATAGTGTAGATCCAATGAGCAATCTTTGGAGAGATTCCCCATGTGGTGCCATACATACGTCGACAAGCCCATAAGGCGTTGCAAGCCCACGAAGCTTTAGTGATTTTGCTGTTTAGATGTGAGTTCCAGGTGAATCCCTTGTCTAGAATAATTCCCAGATACTTGACTTCATTGGAGTACTCAACGATTTTGTCGTTAATTGAAATTGAACCTAAGTTGATATTTCTTGTTTTTGTGAAAGGAACTATGACTAGGGTTTATTGAAAGGTTTTCTCTAGAGCACCAGTCAAGGACTGTCTTAAGGGCGTTTTGCATACGTGGTCATCGGCGTAACCAATTATGTTTAAGCCTAAATTACTTAATTTGTGAAGTAGGTCGTCGATGACCAGAGACCACAGGAGGGGTGACAGTACGCCTCCCTGTGGGCAGCCTCTTGCGGCTAAAACTGATACCGATGTCAGTCCTGATGTAGAAGTGATCAACCGACTTTCGAGCATCGCTTTGATCCAGTTAATTTTAGCTTGGTCAATGTTCCTGTGGATCAAGGCATTTAATATCGAATTATATCCAGTGTTGTCAAAAGCACCCTCTATGTCCAGAAATGCGCAGAGTGCAATCTCCTTCTTACTGAAAGCGTTTTTGATCTCTGCTGTTAACTTGAGCAGAGCGCCTTCAGTGGATTTGCCTTTCTGATAAGCATATTGACAGGTCTAAAAGGTCTTAGGGGTCTACAGTGATTATTTCACTGTGTTAAGAGAGTAAGTGCTACAGTGTGTACGCAGAAGTTAAAAATAAATAAAATTGACCGTTGAATACCCCATCCTATCCCACATTGTAAAATACTGATGTTATTGTTGGTTTTTGACGTTTTATAAGAAGTGCAATCTTTTAAAAGGGGCGTGGTCCAACCGCCCCTAATAACGAACTGTCTTACTATTATAACGTAGATATTTCGCTTAATTGTACGTAAAAATGCAGTTTTTTGGTTCAAATAAAATATTTTTCAAAAATCGACCCCTAAAAGGGGGCGTGGTTAAAAACTTTGTGTGAACGAAATCTGGAATAAAGTCTCGTTTATCTAGCTTGCTAATTTTTTTTATTCTTTCCTAAATTAGGCTTAAGGCCAGTCGAAATTACGTTTTTCTGGAATTTTTTAGGTTTTTCTTCAATTCTGCCTTCAAATGAGGACAGGGCCAAACTCTTGTATGAGCGAAATGTAGAACTATGTGATTTCTATATAATGTGTTAAGCAAAATGTTTTCAATTTGAAACAAGAATATTGAATAAAATGCATTTGAAAAAATTAAATTTAAATCGATGATACGCCCAATAGGGGAGGTAAAGCGATTACATTTTTATTTTGTGTATCTTACAATAAATAAATAGGAGATAATAAATACCCAATTTCAGGCTTTTAAGACGTCTTACAGCTTTGAAAGTTCTGGAGATAGTTGCACGATTGCACCGATTGTGGGCGTGTCTGTGAGCGGATTTGAAAAATGTTTACACTTGTACTGCTTCGGATAACAATGAACCTATGTACCAAATTTCCCTAGCTTAAAATTTAAGGCCTTAAAACGTATGACATACAGACAGACGGACGGACGGAATTCTATTCGATTCAGAATTCGGTCTCGATCATATGCCGTTAAGTTTTTGGGGGTCTACCATTATTATTTCACTGTGTTAAAAACTATGTGACAAACTTAACATACCTTCTATCCTATGGGATGGGATATAATGAATATTTGCTTTCTTTGACGACTTTGACAGTAGAACTTCGTTTCTTAATAGGGGGTTCGGGGCTTAGAAATTCATTCAGTCACAATTTTCCATGTTGTCAAATTGGTTCTAGTATGCCTAAGCAATAATAATGTTCAAGAGATTAACTTTTTCATATGAACATACACAAATTGAGCTTATTAAATGGTTCTTATATTATAATTCAATTTGACCGAAATTGCATGTGTAAAACGGAAGTATTGGTAACACTTTTCTTTTCACAATCGTGACCTTATAAGCCTTGTTAGCATCCCATAATTCAATTGTCCAATATGCCATAAATAATTCTCATAACCAGCATTTCATTACTGTAAACATACTCGAAAAGAACAAATAGTCATTGCGACACTTATCTAAATTACCACACGAACGCATTCCATCAGGCAAACGAAATGAAAGTGAAAGCCTCAGTTTGGACTTGCCTGATGCAATTATCCTTGAATACAAAAACTCACTTCGATATCAACACGTTTGTTGGCCAAATAATCACTCGATTACACTTGATTGCCACAGCAAACGCTCTCCCGCTCCTAGCACCAACCAAACACATAATGGCCGTGTTCCCCAAACAAGTTAATTGACATAATGCGATCCGCAATCGAATTTGTAGTGCACAGCACAAATAAACTCGTACCTACTTCCCAAAGGATAATCACACACCCCAATCAACCACCACATCAAGCCGCATGTAAATGTAGATGTCTTCATTTGGGTGGGGGATTTCCCTGAAACCAAAAGGCCGCAGCACGTGCTGGACGATTATCTCGATCGATCCTGCTGTACAGTTTTCTCACGCACCCTAAAGATGCTCCTTAGCACACATCAAAATCAATAATAGTCGTTTAAATCGATTGAATAATTAGAAAATTGTGAAAATTACTGTAATTTGGCCGCGAAATCAATTCGCTGTGCATAGGAGAGAGATTCATCATCGTCATGGCCGAGCACCATCATCGCCACCATCACCACCACCATCATCGGTTCTCATCAGTGTCGCCTCTCTATATAGAACTCCAATTGTGAGGATCATGCATGGGCATCTTTTGGGTCATGAGAACGGCTTACACACTCTACCACCTCGCATATACCAACCGAACCTGAACGAGTAATCGCGCACTGGTAATAAAATAATGAACCATAATTCCTTAATCGTCCTTCGATTCAGGTCCATGCGGTATATCCATTCCACCAGCAACACATCAGCGTTGATCCAATTTAAATGGTAATCGAGCTGAAAGGTACACATGCCTAATTAATATTCAAAATACCCGCCACCATAGCTGTCACTCATAAATTACGCGCCAAAATCTGTCTGCGAAATGTCCATCCATCATTCGATTGGAGTGCCCTCAACTCGACTTGGTAAAACAAAAAATTCGACTTCAATTTGTAATAAATCATCGAATCGGTCAGGATCGCATCACGATCACGATCCTTTATATTGTCATGATGAAGCAATGCAGAGCAACACACTAGAAGAGTGCTCCTCATGGGTGTATTGCAAGAGCACGCCTACCGCCCTCTGGTAGAAGCAAAAATAACAACAACAAAAATGTTAAAAAAAACTATACATTTTGATTGATTGATATTGGTTCGATGGAAATGCCCCGAAGGATCGATCGCTTCGTCTCGAGTGTGCAACGCCCAGATCTAGGCTCCATCAAACCCTCAAGGATCGGTACTTGGTTCTCCTTGTTTGGCACAGACATAAATCAGGCCAGGTGAGTTGTGACAGTCTACTAATTTGTTATGCGTATGCGTGCATGAAAATATGTTTTTTTTTTTGGGCGCGGGTAAATTTACGATCAACGATCGGTTGAGATTGAAAATTTTAAAACGATTTTCGTTTGAAGAAAGTTAAGGCTTGGGTGGACCATAATGGAGGAGTTTATTGAAATAAAGCAATTTGAGAGGAAATTGGCAAATTTTATTATGAGCTCAAAAATTGAGTCATTATACTGCTGTCCTTATCCAACAAGCCTTGAAGGATCCTGCTTTGTCAGCTATATACCTATTTGCATTAACTTTGTAAATTTTCAAACATGGTAGGAATATGTCTTGAAGTATCTAGACTAGATAAAGTTTGGACTGCTTTAAAGAATAATCTAATCGCACCCTTAGAATAAAAGTAACCTAACTCAAAATTTCTCGAACTTCTGATTTACCAATACCAACTGATCTTTAAATGCGTAGCCAAGGTACTCTAAAACACTGCGTTGACACGATAAACATTCGACAAAATGCCCTTTGTCTCTTACTGCTTGTTTCATCGCCATTTTGTAAGGGGTTGGGTGTGACTGGTCATATCCCAACTTGTTCCGACCCAACTTGGCCAAACCAGAGACGACTCAGCATTGAGGCAGAAAGGTGAAATACGGCCAACCTTTAACACCAAAAACACAATCCGTTATACCCATTATTCGATGTTTTCAGTTTTTTCTACAGTTCGAATCGGTTCTCTTTTTGTTGCGGCTTATTGAGTAAGCTTAGATTGCCATTTGTGCCAGCCACTTAAATTTAAACAAGAGAAAACTTCTAAAGTAGGGTGCAACAAGCAACCCTTGCTTCTTAAGGCTGTATTTTCTATACTTTGGTGCAAAGAGTTAAGCTTTCATTTTTTTCTCTCACGTCTCACCCGAGACAGCTTTATTGCGTAATAGACTGTCTGTAATAAGCTTTTTTTCAAGTACACTGAGAAAACTCTACTATGAGTTATTCAAAACAAAAAAACATATTTAGCTACATGTTCAAAAAGAACAAATAGAACTTGGTTCAATACAAATTGAAATCTATTGAAACTCTTAAGAACTATGACTTAAATGGAATCGTGTTTAAATCAAAATCATTCAAGTTTGGCTTGATTAAAAGAATGGCATCTAACAGAAATTATTATGCTCAAACTCGAATCGATTTAAAATTAACACAAACGAAAAAAGTTCAAAACTGGACAAATTCGAATAAAATTGAAGTAAACACGTACATGTTTGTCTTCAATTTGAACTAATTTAAAATATTTACAAAAGAATGAAATCAAACACAAAACTTAGATTTAAGCTCAAATCGATTTAAATCAAACCGTAAAGAAGTTAAGTACAAAAATGTGTAACTGTGAATTTCTTGCGTTGTGTTGGCGTCATTGTCGCGTCATCTCTGAAAAAGTTATTTTATGTAAATCTGTTAAGGGAAAAGGTCTTGCTTGCTAAAATTTATTGAAAATAGATTTTTTAAGTCAAGCTGTTGTGGTTTTGTTGTGTTCAAGGACAGCTCCTATTTAGAAGAAATAAAAGGTATGGATTTATACTAATATACATCTACATTTATAGAGAAATCGACCAAAATTTCTAATGTTTTTTGTGTTATTTCTAGTTCAATATCAATGGTTTCGTTTTATGGATGGACCAGCTGGCTCTTTACAAACAATTGTGAAGTCCTCAGTAGCAGTAGTCTTTCCTTGTGAAGTCAGTAGTCTTTCCTTGTGAAAATTGTCTTACTAAAAATTTAAAGTGATATAATTTTATATAAAAGTGATTATGTATTGTGTAATAAACGATTGCAAAAAAAAAAAAATTACTAGTTCAGAATGAGTTTTATTTCGAACAGGAACGTTTTTGGGTTAAACACGAAATATTTGAAAAAAAATGATCATAATTCTATTTGAAACTAAATTGAATAGGTTTAATTAAAACAAACACAAATACGTTAATGTCAAACACAAAATGAAGTAAATTTAAACAGAATCATGTTTATATCAAGTCAACGCATTATTTAATAGGTTTCGATTAAAGTTAAATAGAAACTCAATCGAAGCCAAAACGGGTGTATTCGAGTTTGATTTAAACATGAATGGATTTAATATTTTCCTCAGTGTAATATTAGCTTATTTTTAATCGAAGAAGACTACTTTAAAAATATGAAAAAAAGTGTTTCCTTTTTGATTCTCATGTTTTCGTAATCTCTTATTTTCATAAAAGTCTAGTTAGCGATACATTATCAGATCAGTGTTGTAAAACGCTAAGGACAAGATTAATCTTCAAGAGGGGAACTGCTTGGTAGAGGACTGCTAAGCAAAAATATTCTTACACAGGCTCATCACAAAGTGCTGGCTGCATTCGTGTCCTTTGATGCAGTGCATTTGCTTAGAATTTATTTTCTCTCGCAGGAGATAGTCAATGAGGCCTAGATAGTTGAGAACATTTCATATTATTTAGTAATACAAGCTTATTTCCAATCGAAAACACATTAAAAAAAAAAAAATGCAAAAGAGTGTCTACCTTTCGATTCTCATATTTTCACATAATTTTTTTTATAATTGTCTAGAAATGTAGGATATCAGATCTGTGTTGTAGAGCGCTTATATCAAGCTCAATCTACAAGTAGGGCATTTTTTACACAGTGCGGAGGTGTAAGTACATAGTTCTATAGTAAAAAAGAAAAGAAAAACAGAGGACTTACATGAAGTTATAGAAGAGCCCTCTACTAAAACCCTCCTCCGTCTACCAACTGTCCGAGATTGACTTGAAAATAGGGTGCCAGAAGTTCAACATGGTGTAAAAACTTTTAAGGGGATGTAGGTGAGAAACAAAATGAAGGCGTGACTAAGGCACTCTTTTTCTCTTTTGCATCCAAGTGAGAGCGGAAGAATACCTTATAGAGACAATCAAGCGGCCCATTTACGGTTTCAATAAAGAACCATACTGAACTACAAAGTAAGCACATGCGATGCTACGAAGTTTTTTTTCTGTCAAGGACACTCGTAAGTTTGACTTCAAGCCATCAAAGGGAGAAGATTTGGATCGAATGATTACAGAAACTACTCAAAATTGCATACTTTTTATTATACATACTAAGCTCTCATAGCAGCTTTTGCAGGATCAGGCAGAAATGGGAAACTATAAAAGAATTGTAGCGTAGTATGCGACGAGGTGGCAACGGAGTTACATAAAGATGCTACCTGTAGAAGTAGAAGATAAACCCAAAAGATTTGATACAAGTACTGTTTACAGAACCAAGAGGGAGCTAACAGATGCCCTCAGTTTTCTTCAGCATTGGGTGACAGGCTTAGATAGGTCTTTGCTTCTTTTGGCTTAAAATTTACATTATTTACAATAATTTACATTATTGGACTTTATATTAAATAGTGTCAACTGATGTGACTCCAAGCCGAAATGAGTTGTCTAAAGTTAGAATTTGAAGGAGCTGGCTGGCGCAGCTTGTTGGAAGAGGACTAGGTCAACCCCTGACTGTAGGAAGAGGTAGAATAGGGAGCTAGAATTTCGTAAATGAAGATCACAGCATCCAAAAGAAAGAGAAATTATCTGTGGTCGAATCTCTTAAGGGCCGGTTTTTTTAAGTGTAGAGTTTGGCCCAGCTAAAACAAAGATCTTTTCATCCCGGAACAAAATGCATCTGGAGTTAGTCCTGCGAGAAGTTTTTCAGTGCTGAGTTAACTCCGTTAATAAAATTGTCGAAATCTTCAACTGCTGAAATTTTGGACTCTCCAAACTGTCATTTTACATAGAAAAATCTGTAAAATCACAGTTTACAGATAGAAGGTAAAGAGGTTCGGACAACAGCAGTCCACAATATGCTCCACCAAAGGCAAGTTAAACCGAGATTAACCCCAGATGGAATTGGGGCAAAGATGGGGCTAAGATGGAATCTTTAGTCTAGATTGACTAAAAAACTCATGTCTAGGGTTAATTTTAATTTATTTAAGATTTAAGAGATTTAAGCATCTCTAACGTGCGTTGCGTGTTGAGCTTTTTTCATACCCCTCATCGGGAGAAATGTTTTCCCCGAGGAGTGGAAAAAGAGGATGATCTTCTAGCTCCTGAAAAAACGAAATCTTTCTGAATGTGAAAACTGGAAGGTTTCTGCGTAGCTAATACCCTTTGTGCTACTTTTTATTTTAAAACCCTGCGTGCTAGATGCTACCTGAGGTAGCCAATACCGAGAGCAAGAATATAGGTGCTGATGAGCTATTCGATTTCAAATCTAATTGAGGCTTTCCCACCCTTTCACATTCCACATTCATGGTAGTGTCAGTATTTTCGTTTAGCGCCATAGCTTATCGCAATTTCTACTGGGGTATAACTCATCTACTTCCATTTTTGGTCCTACGATCAGCACATGCGCTGAGGAATCAAAAAGGTGAATATTTATATATTAAGGATTTTCTGTTCAAACCGAGTCTCGATCCCCCGAAAAGTTATCTGGTCAAAAGCACCAGGAGCCTATAGAAGCCACACTCTAAGGAAGGGTGACAGTTATATATACGCAATGGAATGAAACCAATAAACCCAAGGTGTCAGAAGAGCCGATCGACTCCGAAACACAAGGACTTAAGACACATGGCTGTAAACCGCTCACCATGGCATGCTGACGTCGTAAAGTTACCCCATAAAGAGCCCCATAAGGAGAAGAAGTAATTGAAATATATTTATACACACGGTAGTCGAAACTTGACAACTTGAAAAAATCTGGTAAAAACCCTTACTTCGACTTCTCTCTTCCCTTTTTTCTCTTCCATATAGTTCTCCTGGTACTCATAGACTGTGTTGGTTGCTCTCATTCGCTCAAAATGTAACTTTGCTTTGCTTAAGCTGTCACGCCAAATAAGATATGAGGATTGGAAAATACGTCTCCAATACTTAACTAATTGCCTTTTACTAACATTGAAGTTCCAAAACCTCTAAATGCAAACTTTCATCGAATCAAACTTTCTTACTTTTTCCTCCGAAGCATCTCGCCTTGTTTACTAATATGCCTATCGACATCGAGGACGATTCTAAATAAGACAGCCTTTTTTGTGAACGTAGTTATTCCAATTTCATGTTTTTACAAACTGAAAGCCGCATTGAAGTTCCAACCCCGGAGACGCGCCTGTCATCAATAGAGGACAAACTTACTCTATCAGCGGCGACAACGGCATATAACATTATTTTCGCTTTTCAGAAAAATTCGGCCATGATCCTTACTCAAACAAAATTTGGACTGAGAAGCAGGCACTTATACACTTTTTAATTGCTTTTATCTCATAAAAACTCAGCAAAAATATAAATGTAAAAAGATTTAGCACATTGCAATAAATCAACCCATCAATTGATGCAAATGTCTTCCATATCCATTCGTTACTTAAGGAAATCTGGGGGTCACAATTTTGTGTGGCAGCTATTAATATACCTATAGATGCGTTATATGCATCCATATGTGAGGTTAGGAAGAAAATTGACAATGATTCCGCTTTATCTGAAGCAACCTATATACATAGCTTAACTCTCAAGTGAGTAAGCTCGTGATATGAATTCATAAATATCTTCACCTAAACAAAATTCTATAAAATTTCTGCAAGAAACATGGTCATTAAAATGCACTTTATCTAAACCGTGTTTTGCTGGCATAACTTTTAACCCAAAACATTTGTGTACTTACACATTCCAACACCATTAATTAGCTTAAAGTGCCTATGGGCAGCCTATCTGCAACACGCCGCAGTTGAGAACCATCAATCGAATTAATTATTGAATAGAAAATTGCTCAATACCAACACAAATGTTTGACTTTAAATGTGTTTTACTGGCTGCTGAATTTATGCCAACAATTTTCCAATGCAATCCATTTGCGGTGCGATTTAATTAACAACAACCAACTTTACAGCACACCCACTCCATAACAAAATGTTGAGGTAGACATTTTTTTTTGTTTTGTTTTTTTTTTTGTGCCTTAGCACTTCCCACGGAAGTGTGGAGGAGGCACAAGCTAACAAAACTTCTAGCGCGCCAGGTTTATTAGAAAAACGTTTGTTGGTCGCGTGTTTTTTAGCCATATGCCTCGAAATGCCTTCTAATAACACGTTTTCCTCGAAAATTGCACAAAACATAACAATAGCAAAAAAAGCAAAACGAAAAACGCAAAATGTCTGCCAAAAAGGTTTTTTGTGTCTTTTTGCACCGAGTTTTTGGTGTGGAAAATCGGTGATGATGGGTTGTAGGTGGCAAACACATATTTCCCCCGACACACCGTCGGTCGCCATCGTCGTTGGGTGCTGGTGGTGTTGCAGTGATTTATGCACCAGATAAAATTCAAAAAGCTGTTTGGATAATGGATTGCAGTTTGCACGTTTATGTAAGTATATTTATAGATCTTTTTTTAGAGCTTCCATTATAAAAGTGGATTGCAGGGACGAAGGTCTCGGGTTATCCTTTTTAAAATGAACGTGTTTTTTGTATTTACAAATAATTATTATAGCTGTACGTTTTTCTTAAATCCGTCCAGGGCGTGAGTTTAGTTTTTCAATTATGCTTACTTTTCATTTGTCTTCTAATAAGCTAAAATTCTAATCTAAGATTGAGCAAAATGTGTTGAAGATAACGATAATGTTGTAAGCCCATTCGCATAGTTTTTCCAGATCCTTAGATGCAAACGAATCTTAAAAAGTCTGTTAAGTAGATATGCGATCGAAATGATCGTTCATCTATTAAAAGTCCGAGATCGCACGCCTTTCTGCATGCAACAATCTCTAAATTGCATGATTTCTCACGATAAGGGCGACCCATATGTTTGCATTAGCTTTGTTTAATGGCCCTTTGTTGTAACGATAGCTTCATGTGACTATGAGCCCTGCAACTAACAACTCAATAACTCATCACCTCATCTAGGATGGTGTCGAATCTGAAGACGAATTGTAAAACTTTTAACATTCCAACACTTATTCTTAATTAATAATTAACACCAACACAATTGTGTTACGAGTTTGTTCTCTGTTGCTTAATAAATTAATTTCCGTGATGATGCCTGAGATTTGCATGCGCCGCTGTTTCTGGACTGTTAATTTGAGTACCTTTGAGTACCTTTAAGAAGGGCAGCTCGAATGGTGCTGCTTATATATGTATCTCGATGCTAATTGCTTGGGTATATTAAGGAGGGGATGCAATATCCCCCCACATGGGCTTCGAGGTGTCAGCTACGGCTGGCAAGTTTGTGAGAAGTGGTGATTAGCATGGCTAGCTTCAACCAAAGGTGCGGCGCTGTTCTTTGCAAACCTAATGCAAATGAGGTAATTTAAGCTACTGTCGATCGCTGGGGATACGAATTTTATTTTGATGCATATTTTTTTTCATGATTAAGTTTCACATATGCCAACGGCTTCTCTGCGAGAAATTATCGTAGAACTTGTTTGTAGCTAAGATTTTACTTGCTTCTTACACGCTATAAGATTTTGCATTTCTAATCCATAAAGTTGAGTTTTTTTTTCGTATAACGAGAGAGTAGGTTGGTGGGTTGGTTTGTTGCATGGCATTAATTAAGGCATCGACCAACCGACAGACAGTCACAACAATTGAAAAGAGAAAAACAGAGAATCAAGAAAATATGAGCTGACAGGTATGTGTCAAATAAAGCTTGTGAATTTAGGGCGGAACTCCATCACATTCACATTAAACCAAGACTAAAAACCAAATATACATTTTTAGGGTTTGAAATTACATAAGTTTTTCTAAAGCCAAAAACATTTAGAGTTAAAAATAGTATCCAGCTAACAGATAACTGATTTCTACGTTCGCCTTTTCTGGCAGTAGGATTTTAAAAAATCTTTTGGCTAAGTCGGCGTCTCCGTATACAATCCGTAGATACTCGTACGTTCATATCCTTTTGTTATGCACCTACCAGAGATTAAAACGAGCTGAAAAATGTTCGCCGTGATCGAATACTCGTTCGAAAAAACTATTACGATCAAACCGAGTATGAATACTCAAAAGGCTCGCGAACACTTCTGTACCGCAAACGGTAGAAAGCGAGTATTTTTCGAAACCAGTACAAACGAGTTCGAATAAGTGCGAGTAACTTATTTGCGAGTGTACTGATCGGCAATCAGGTTTTAGGGGAATGTTTGTTCGTTTGATTCCTTTGTTAGTTTCTGTGTGGAATGAATGCTAGAGAGTATACAATGCAATGGTGGTAGAACTTCTTTTTGTCATGCAGGTGTGAGTTGATTTATTTAATGTGTGTCGACTATTGTTTTAACTGTCAGTTTCACAAATAAGTTTTTTTTAGATAAACAGATAAACAGAATAAGCGAGGTCCATTTAAAAAAAAAGACAATTCAATAGTTTGGCATATGTATACATTAATTTGACATTTATTCTAAGTCATCATCGAAAAAGGAAACATCATTAAATTTTAAATTTGAATTGGTGACCATCAAATCGTTATCTGTTCCCGGTCCTATCCTTGTGCGTTTTTCGCAGATGATGCTTCCGATCTGCGAAAATGTGCGTTCTGATGCAGCTGAAGTTGCCGGTATACCTAATTTACACAACTGAACAATGATGCAATAAATCCACTAGGTAAATAAAGGGTGATTTTTTAGCTGGTTTGGTTTTGGCAACACTGGTTTTGACAGCTGACGTGTGTTTAGTACCTTGTGTCACTGTCAAACAGCTTCAGTTTGGTTTGCAATTTAACCATGGATCGTCTTACAAATGAACAACGCTTGCAAATTATTGAATTTTACTATCAAAACTCGTGCTCGGTTCGAAATGTTCATCGCGCGCTGCTTCCCTTTTATGGTCGGCATTCTCGACCTTCTGAGCAATTGACGTTTCGAGCCGGTCAATTGGCCGCCTAGATCGTGCGATTTGACACTATTAGATTATTTTTTGTGGGGGTATGTCAAGGCTAATGTCTATAGGGACAAGCCCGCTTCGATTGACGCACTGGAAGCCAACATCCATGCATTCATTCGTGAGATACCGGCCGATATGTGTGAAAGAGTATGCCAAAATTGGACTCAGCGGATGGGCTACCTGAGACGCAGCCGCGGTCAACATTTGCATGAAATTATCGTTAAACATTAAATTGCAAGGTTCAAACTATCGATTTAAATAAATATTTCATTAATTTTTTCGAATTTTTTGTGTTTGTTTTTTAAAAAAAGTTCTCAACCTCTTAAAAAATCACCCGTTATTATACCCCTGCGCCTTTTGGAAAATACATTTTGTCATTCAGGTATTACATAGGTAGGTCTACCACTTTCTTGACATTAAATTGGAAATACGCATCTTACACATATATTTATTCATTGTTCATTCATTCACTAATCCAAAATTTATATACCGTTGCCTACCTACCCATAATTATTACTTTTCGGGCCTTTTGCTAGGACCTATGCTACAACTAGGTATTTCAATTTAGCTATCTACCTACTTCAAAAAGCCTGCAAAGAACATGCACACACTCAGATCTCAATTTCTCAAGGAAAAAACCAAACAATCAATACGAGCATCCCATAATGTATGAACAAAAGTGCTGATCAAAAATATCGGTTCTGTTTGCAAACATTCGAATACTTTAGTGTATGTGCCACGAGCCTTTTTGAACTTCGGTACACAGAAGCGAGTTACTTGCGAGTATACGAGTCATTGGGATGTACCGCTTGCAAGCGGGTTCTACTCGTGGCACACACAAAGCGAGTATACCGAAAAATCGAACGAGTACGAACAATCAGAAAAATATTTTTTTTTGTGTTCGATCATGATCGATCAGATTCGTTTTAATGTCTGGCACCTACACTCATTATTTATTTAGAATGTCGACGTATGCGAGTAACCATAAACCACCTTTGGAAGACCATACGACTGAGTGTCGCATGGCAGCACTTGTGGCAAGCCGACATTGTCTTTTGATCCTGAGATGGAAAAAAGTCGGTGATGTCTCTACAGACTTCGTTGGTTCACCGAATACTTATTTATGGCATTCAGTAACAAACGAAGTTGGTAAAGGAATGCCAAAACTTAACATTACTCTATAAATATACATTATTTTCTATTTGAGAGGAGGAGTAACACTGTTTTGCCACGTTTTTGTCTGTGTGCCCATGGAGAGGTGCATGCTTTCACAAGAGTGCTGCTCAATGCCCAGATATAGATGAGAAAGCGAGCTCTGCCACAGTTTTTCTCCTCTCAAAAGAAGGAGCAAGAGAACATAAAAATGTATGGAATTTTAAATCTCTTTTGAGCGCGAGCAAAACTGTGGTAGAGCTCGCTTTCTCATCTAAATCTGAGGATAGGATCTGAGTGAACTTTTGAATATTTCCCCAACTAATAATTTCTTTTTGCCTAAAAGTCCTTAAACTTACACAGATTGCAGCAGATATTCTGGAAATTTGTTTGTCTCGTCGAAGAATATGCAAAGACATTCACCTATGGTTTCCTTACATCAGGGGTGTCAATCTCAAACTCCTTGAGTGCCGTATTTTATTCACAAGTATGATAGCGGGCCATTATGAACAAAATGCGAAGCTAAAGCTAAGAATAAATAAGAAGTTTTTTTTAGAAATGTTTTATCAGACATACGTAAAGTTAATTTTGTTTTCCTTTCCTAGCATAGCTCCCATCTTTAAGAGCTGTAAACTTCTTTGCAAAATTCAAGACTTTAGGGAAATTTATGTCACGCCCACTACAGGCCTGTACGTGCGACCATCTCTTATTTCAAAAAATTTCTTTTCCAAATTTTAGGTATGTTACAATGGAGCTAGCGCATTCATTTTTAGTATGTAATATTGCCATGTGATTGCCTTTGAATTAACCAAAAAAGTTTGGCCTTTTCATTGATCACGCCCACTTTTTTAAGGGATTTTAGCTTAAAATGACTGTTTTTCAATAAATATACATGAAATTTGACTAAAAATTATATGATAAAAGTTGTAGATATTAGAGTTTTCTAACTTTCATGTACATGTAATATTTGCGTGGCGTTATAAAAAGTGATTTTTTAGTTAAAAAGGCGGAGTTTTAGGCCGAAATGTATGCAACCACCTAGTGTGAAGCATTCAACAGTTATATTTTTATATTCCGCCCACTTTTTGGAGGCGTGGCAGTTTTTGCTTTGTATGGTTGGGAATTTTGCAATCCTTCGTAGATGGACTGAAGCTTTTGCATACGCACTGTTGCACTTTCCCACTTGTTTCTCTCTGTTTATACCCCATTCCATAAGATAGGAGGAAACATAGAGAAATAATCACCGTAGACCCCCAAGACCTTAAGGGCATATGGTCGAGACCGAATTGTTAGTCGAATGAGCCATGTCCGTCCGTCCGTCCGTCCGTTTGTCGGTAGTTTTTAGGCCTTAAATTTTGAGCTAGGAACTTGAAACTTGATATCTGTTCTTTTTAGGTCCCGCAGCAGTACAAGTGTAAACATTTTTGAAATACGCCCACTGACACGCCTACTTTACTTAATAGCATGAAAAATAAAGGTTGTCGCAGGAAGCTGAAACTTGGTATGTTTCACTCGCTTAAGTGTATTGTGATTGGCTTTAAAAAAAAAGCGAATACCGGCCCCTTGTAGGCGTGGTCATACTTAATATGCATTCTAATAAACGGTTTTTATTTGAAATATTTGCTATAAATCCAAAAAACTTGCACTATAAAATTATCAGATATGTGCGTAAGCTGTCAATTCAAGTGAACAAATTTTCGCCACGCCCACTTTTGGGGACTTTTTTAAGTATGAACCAAATTCTTAATATGAAAATGCAGTCAGTGCAGTGGATGCCACGCCCCTTTCTAAGGAAGAAGATTCTTAACTGAAATTTAACAACCAAGATTTATGACACAATTCGGAGCTTGACAGTGGTCAATTGGGATGGGGTATCCAACGATTCGCCTAAGCGGATTGTAACCCTCCCACTAGTTTGTGTTAAAAAGAATAATATTAAGTGAGATGTAGGATCTCCTGAAGTGTGGTCTACTTTATTCAAACCTACTATGTAGCTAATTCTAGCGCTGTTGTTAATCCATATTTCGTGTTAGCTAACTATTCATGCTCGATGTTTGAAACCCCACGGAGAGTATTATGTATTATGTATTTCGCTGAGAAATTTTTGATACTCATTTTGATTGGTTGGGGGCCACAAGCTCCCTAAGCCCCCACCCTGCGTATACCCACTGGTCACTTATATTGTTCAGCTGTGATGTGTTAGCACTTTGGTCAGTTGTTTGCTTAAACATTTTTTCTCATTTGAGTTTTCAGAACATTGAATTTTTCTTCATAGATGAATTCAGAAAATAAAAAACTGGTCATAGGTGTGGATCAATGGTCAATACATGAGGCCAGGTAAGAAACTTTCTAGGGCAATGCAACCATAAAAAACGTGAAGCTTTTGTATCAGCAAGAGGTAAAACAAACACCTTGATGGGCTCATTTAAATCAGGCATGTCAAGGAAACTTGTGGATACTGCAACTTCGGGAACATAAATTTTGCTAGCAGTCTTGGGATCGATGTATACAAGGCGCAGTTAAATTACAAGATTATTCTAAATATCAATGAACTTATAAGGCATAAAAGAAGACAATATTCGGAATCATCAAAACAATGGTCGGCTCATTTCTCTACTCAACCCGTCTCTACCTAGCCCTCATCTAGAGCACATAAAAAACCTGTACAAACATGGCATGGAGTCCTTATGGGCAAAAGGTTGTTTCTTATCAATACATAAGTCATTATAACGATGCTTACAGCTTGCTTCTAATTTTCCAAACTGTGTGTGTATGATTTGTAAACTACTCTCTAGAAGCGTATCATTTTTCGATACTACCAGGCCAGGAACTCCAATGAACCCAAGGAATTCTGGAGGAAATAGGAAGAGGATCTGCAGGGATCCTTTATAAAAGAGAAGCATATCATTTTTCGGTACTACCAG
Organism: Neoascia interrupta; assembly: GCA_947623515.1. Lineage (NCBI taxonomy): Eukaryota > Metazoa > Arthropoda > Insecta > Diptera > Syrphidae > Neoascia > Neoascia interrupta. The sequence goes on along the minus strand of OX392462.1, from coordinate 18,339,672 downwards.
GATATGAACTCTAATGAATGCAAGTGATTCTGTAATGAGCCCAAAGAATTCTGGAGGAAGTGAGCAGGAGCTGAAGAGATCCTTTATAAAGGGGAAGCATATAATTTTTCGGTTTTACCAGGCCAGGAACTTCAATGAACCCAAGCTATACTGTAATGAGCCCAAAAAATTCTGAAGGAAGTGGGCAAGAGCTGGAAGGAAAACAGGAGGGATATCATTTTTCGGTACAGCCAGGCCAGAAACTCCAATGAACCCAAGTAATACTGTAATAAACCCAAAGAATTCTGGAGGAAGTGGGCAAGAGCTGGAAGGATCTATTAAAAAGGGAAAGCAAATAATTTTTCGGTACTAACAGGTGAGGAACACTAATGAACCCAAAGAATACTGCAATGAACCCAAGGAATACTCCAATGAGCCCAAGGTATTCTGGAAGAAGTGGGCAGGAGCTGAAGGAATCCTTTAAAGGTGTAGCATTCCATTTTTCGGCACTAACATGTTAGAAACTCCAATGAACCCAAGGAAATAAAAACATTGCCTTTGCCCCTCGACGCGATTTGAACTCCGAACCAACGAAACGCGAGTCGAACACTCTACCAGTGAGCTACCGAATCACACGGCTTGGACTTGTCATTTGGCGACTGTACGTGACATACGCACATAGCGCTTTATTATCTAGGGGATTATTTTCTCCATCTTCACCTTGAATACGTGTCCGTAAAAAGTCTGTTGACCCGAATGTAGTCTGTTACACCGACTGTGTTCGATGTTGAAAAAATTTGACAGTGATTTCTGTAGGTTGAGTTCACCTACACCTCCAGGTAGACTGATGAAAACTTAAAATATACCACAACCTTCCATTTAGGTACACCATCACTCCATTTAGATTTTACTAACTAATTTTTCATAACATCAGCTTTCGAGGTAACATTTGGCGTGAATTTTAAGAATAATTTGTTTCAATAAAGTTTGTCAATCCAAAATTTATATCTAAGTAAGCGTAGTCAGCGCTCAGGAAAGTGAACCGATCGCACATCGTAATACCAAAATCGAGATTGGATGCCGATGACGATTCGCATCGCACATTGTAATCGGCCCCCAGATGTCTGGCGAGTAGCTTCGGCGAAGCTCTGCAGTGCAAAGGTGTCGCTTTAGGTGTGAAAGTTCTATCAAAGTATCAGAAAGTCCTGCCAAGGGTATAAAGTTGAAATGAAGCCATTAGGGTCGATCGAAGGTCAAGGGAACGTCGTACTGGAGTTACAAGCAGAATAGACCATTAAACCGGGGTCTTCTTGACTTATAAATTCGAAATAAAATTCAAAACACCTCCCACTACTCTGTTTCAAAATTCGTTCTTCTATAGAACAAGCACTCTTTGGAATTCACTACCTGAATACCAACATATTTCCTAACACATATAAACAGCAAACTTTTAAAAATAAAGTAAATAAATGTCTCCTCACATCTAGGGCACTGGTACAGTGTTAAAGGTTCTTCTTTCCTGTGAGAAGAATTAAAAAAAAAAATTAGTTTAAAGATAGTAATATTTAACAACCAAGATTTATGACGCAATTCAGAGTTTGACAGTGGTCAATTTGGATGGGGATATCTTACAATACGCCTGAGCGGATTGTAACCCGCCCACTAGTTTTTGAAGGCGTTATTACACTTGCTAACGTTAGGTACTTTTTAACTCATAAAAAAAAAATGAAGACCAATTCTACAATTATTGTGCACAATTATAGTGCACTTAAAGAAAACCGCCTGGTCTAGGACGCTGAGAATAAAAATCCACCCAAAATTTTCATGACCAAAAGGATATTTATACTAAAGCGCAATAGCGCAAGTCGATTGTATAAAATATTTTATTTTTAAGACCACCCGGTCCGATTAAACCACCTTGCACCAAACCAAAAATAACCTTCTTCAAGAGGCCAAAAATAACAAGACAGACATTTTCATGAATGAACTCCGTCGGCAAAAAAGCAAACCACCATCAGATACATACACAAACCAACTCGAATGAAATTGTAATTATCCTTCGAGCCTATAATTGTCTGGCAATTAATTTCAATAATTCATCCGACAGCAATTAGGGAGTCAAACCTCGCTTGCACTGCCCTGGAAATAGAAGAGACCTTCTCGTGTGGAGGGCGTGCATTCCCAGGAATCATTGAGGTCGACCGGCCGGCTTTTCATTCAAAATAAAATTTGTCGGCAATATCCAAAAAAAAAAATACATATTGATAGATACTTCCTATTTGTGTCATCTAACAAACTACCTGGCGTGTGCATTTCATGGATGCGTGGTAGCTCCTGCAAAGTACCTAGCACAAGAAAGATGCACACATAATTACAGAGCGCTGTCGCATCGCAGCCACCACCGTGTGGCACAGCATCGGCGGCGACTTATGTGTCCCCGGATGAGGATGTATCTCATGCTCGCGTACTTGTGGGATAGGCCTTTATAAATTTTATCATTTGGTATCACGAACACTGGGATTTGTGTATATACTCTTGAACCAGTCTTGATGCTCTAGCATCTTTTCTCTTGGACCCTTACCAACCACGCAAGGAAAACCGCACGGAAACTTCTTTGTTGTTTGGTTCTTCGTTCTGATGCCTCGTCCCGGACAAACGATAATTACACCTGTGTATATCGGAGTATCTTTGGTGTACAGCAACTCACATGTCTTATGGGCCGCCAAGCAGGAGAATCATTGGACATTGTCTACTATTTGGCGACTCGCATGTTTGCCACAGAAGTTCCATGCTGTATTCCCAAAGCATGGACATGTCAGAAGGCCAACAACAACAGCAGTTGTTGTGCGCCACACGAGGAGTACAAATTGGCGGATGTTGGGCGATGTGCTGGATTGCGTGCGTGTACATTTGCCCATAGTAGATACCTATTTTGCGTGAAGAAGGTCTTCAAGCCAAAGATGACATGACAGAGACAGACGCGCCATCAGACTGTGCAATAGAAAGGAAGTTGTCTCCTGGTGAGTGACTTCATTTCTCGACAAATGACGGAACACAGAACTCGCGTGTTTATATATGTTTGCACAAAGCTATACTGACAAAATGACAGCTTGGCTGAGTGACGAGTAAAATGGAAATGACATGTATATGCATTTTGGGTTGAAGTATAGGTATGGCTTGCAAGGTTAAATGAGAATGATCGGCTTTGGAATACATAATTTTTGCAATTTAATTTGTCTATCCCAGTTCCAAGAACCTGACTTAAAGGCAACGGATTTACAGAGCTTTTAACTGGGCGGGGTGGGTAAAAGCCAAATACTTTCGAAAACACCCATTTTCATTCAACGAAATACCTACACCTACGTTCCTTAAGAAATGAAAGGATGTTAAATGGCTCAAGAATTTTTTAAAAACTTCTGAGAAAAGCCAGAGTCTATTACAATCCATAATCATAACCGTAAGTATCTTCCTATAGTATCTTCCTAATCTTTTTAGATGCGTGTTGTTATCGAAGTTTTGTTATCGACGTTTTGTCATCTATTTATCTGAACTTAGGTCTAGAACAGATTTTAACCTTTTTGCAGCGAACCTTTTTACAAAATGTTATCATCTAGACGTGATGATGCTTTAGAAGGTTGTCCCCAAGCAGTCCCTTTAGCCTCATTAAAGATATACACCTTATAAGGATTAAACCTTTATTTCTCACTAAAGGGGCAGAGCAACACAAAACACTGCAAGCACCGCCATATCCATAATAACCCGATCGTGACACTCGATCTTCTAAACGATAAGGAGTGTTTTCTTTTTACCTTTTCAAACGTGACGAGATTTTAAAAGATCGAGAGTGTTTACAAGACAATAGAAGCCAATCACAGGCACGACAATGTAACCTATAACTACCTACCCCCTAAAGGGATAACCTGACATTAAAAAATCTCTTACTCTAGCGCCAAGGTCTGTAATTGATCATCGCGTAATTCTCAGTGCATTCACACAGAGAGGGCAAGTAGCTTCGGTGTATCCACAAGCCTGGAACAGCTTACCTACCGTATCTCATGACAGAGTGCTGCGGTAGACATACCCATACACAATAAATGGGGTCGTAAGAACCAAACCATATAGAGCCACAGAAAAAGATCGTGATTTAACAATTTGTCTATATTCATGAAATCGCGCGGCTAGACAGCTGATTGGTAGCTTATTGCATCAAGCTTATTCGGCTGTTTGACATGGTGCACCTCTGAATTGTGTGGGAAATGTCCTTGTGCTGACAGAATAGTTTTGTATTCCTTGCGTTCACATTGTGCCCCTCTGGGGCTTTAAAGTAAGTCGGATAGTGACTCTGACTAGGGTAAGGAAGCACAGGCAAACCGCATATGTGTATGATTTTCTAGCGGTTGTATGTGTGTCTATGTTTTGTAATTTCCTTTAAAGCATTTTTTCCAATTCAGGGATGGACTAACAACTACCTGCACAGACTGTTTTTTTGAGGCGCTAAGTAAGTGCAGTAAAAATGAGATGGGTAATAAGTCTAACTTCCATTCAAGACTATACGTAAAGTTGACGTCAAGACTTTTATTATTTACGCACAGGCATGCAATATCTAAGTAATAACCTTTCTCTGTGACAATACATGGCTCTTGGACCAAAGTTATTTGTTCATTCTTCGCTATAACTCGATAAAGACTAAGACCATGCAAGAACAGGGCCTTTTTTGAGTGTTTGAGGCTAATCTGAGAAAACTCTTTTAGCACTGTTGCTCCACAGTTTTGCTGATGTCCTCTAATTCCGTAAACAACTCAATAAGTTCCTCCTCAATTGCGCCCTGCTTAAATCAATTTTTCGTCTCCATGTCCGAAAAGAGTAAAACACAGACAGGCCTGGCTCCTGGCACCTTGGGATACGGGATCAGAGTCTCAAAGTATAGGCCGATCTTTTGCCGATTCCGAACAGCGAATCGAAGAGTATGTCGACAGACTATACTCTCGGAGGGTAAGTCAGAGCCTCGCGAAGGTGGAACCATGAAAAAAACGTGTTAATAGACTCAAAGAAATTTGATCCCAACCAAAACGTATAACACCTTTGGTTTTAGTTAGAGGCGCCAGTGATTCATGATCACAAGAATGTCTAATCTGAAGCAAACCTCTTTGCCAGTCTTAGAAATTGGAAGGTTTAACGTCTTGTAAGTATATATAAATAGCATAGCTTAAAGAGATAACAATATTTCATATTCTGCTATCCATGGTCATTGGTAGTGGGCGAGGAAATCTGATATAGAAAGTTTCAACTTGACCAATTGCCAATTTTTGGAAGAGATTGTGTCGCTGCAATCAATGACAGCGATAACAATACGACCATTTGAGGTATCAAAGAGACCTGCGAGATTTGGCGGAGAAGGCATCAGGAGGGCTGGTAGTATTCTGTTCTGCACCTTTGAGATCTGGAAATCGAAAGGGTTTCTTTTTTCGACGAAAAGTCTCGGCATTCATTGAGCATAAATTGCTTCGATTTTTTCAAATTGGTTTCCAAAAACAGCGTTGTTTGTTACATCATCGAGCCAGACATACTTCCTCGCGAACTTCCACTCTGACATAAGCCTTAAGGCAAGGTCCGACTGGTAGGGATACTGGCAGAGGCGAAGTGCGACCACAACCCCGCAACTTAGGGCCGGTTTTTCAGTGCGAGATCATCCGACTTTCGGAGTTAAACTGAGATTAACCCCAGAAATGAGTTTTTCAGTGAACTAAGGTCTGGGGTTAATCTCGGCTTAACTCACCAAATTAGGTGAGTTAATCTCGGAAGATCTCTGGAGCACAGTATAAACTTCTTTGAATGTATTTTCTGCGTGGAATATCAGTTGATTTGAGCGTTGCTGTGAAAAATGACATTTGAGAATAACTCGAACTTCTTTTCCTGTGTTTTTCTATGTGAAGTGAGAGCTGAGAGAGTCAATAATTTCGGGCGTCGAAGATTTTAACAACTTTGTTGACGGGGTTAGCTCTGCACAGAAAAACTGCTTGCTGAGTTAACTCCAGATTCGTTTCGATACGGGATTAACAGATCTTGAAAAACCTTGGATTAACTCAACACTGAAAAACCGGCCCTTAAAATAACTTAAACGATTTACTTAATCTCGAAGTAACTGCTAAAATTTCCAGCTATGTGTAAGGAATAACCACATAAATACCATTGTTAAGCGCAGCTGGAGTTATCAGCTTACTGACAAAACGGTCAAGGCCGAACTGACGAGATACTGGTCTTATAAAGATTTTATTTTGATTTGGTTTTGATTCATTTAAGACCTATAAGTAGAGGTAAGTCTATACGAAGTCTGCGATATACCTACCTAAGCCTACCCAAGCCTAGGCATTTCAGATGAAAAAGTCTGATAGTCAGATACTTCATGAACCATTTGGGCAGTTTGCTAGGAATTTCTATGTTTAATTGATGCCCAAATCGCAGCAGTATTTTGAAGCTCCTTGAAGAAGAACACTAAGGGTCAGACTTCTGCATGAGAATAAAGCGGCTAGCAGCGAATTCGTGCTCCCTGTTGTTGAGCTCCTTTTTGTTCTACAGTTGCAACTAAGTTGGTAAACCAAAATACTAACGTCTCGAGATGCGTCTCGAGTTTCTAACGTCTCGAGATCCTACGGGAAACCTTTAACTCACCAAGAAACTTTGAAAAACAGCTAACACCTCCCCTTCAAACACATTGGGGGATACACAGACTGACAAATTCGTGAGGGATATTTTTTGTAACTCCTCCACCGTCACCAGGCTAGTTTGAAAGAACTGGCTGAAGGTTTTGAGTCCTATGAGTGGTATTGTTGCCTTTAAAGCTGCCATGCTATGTAAATCAATGAGGAGCAACTAATTTACAAAAGAATACGATGTTATAAGTTATGTGAAATTTCGGCCGTAAGAGCTTCTTTGCTGTCCGAGAAGATGGATTTTGAAGATGATTGAGAAGATGATTTTTAGATGATGGATAAATTTAAGCCAAAACTGACTGAATAGTTCACTCGAGAGAATTTTCCACAAATTTTAGGTCAATAGTCCCTCCCTGTGCAGTTTTCTGAAAGTCAACTTTTAACCGTCGTTGTAGAGACTGGCAAGTCTTTCCTTAGCTCTTCTTGAACGCTTTTACAGCATTCAATGGCAGGAGGCTGGCCGTCATAGGGTATTAAGTGACGCTTTCAACTATTGACGATTTAATCTCTCAGCTCCTTGGACGAATTCAAGAAGTTTAGATATAAAATAAGTTTAGTGTTATTAAATTTGTAAAGTGTTTATTTGTAAAATTTTACCAATAATTTTCCAAAAGATTCTCCCAACTTTGTCCAATGTACTGGGCCTGGGCCCATGAGAATTACTCAGCAATTGCTAAGCCAAGTGCGGCCATGTGCTTGCAAGGAACTGCCCTAATGCTTTGCACGACTTTCGTTTCGACTCTAGTCGCCGCTAGAATGTGGTTTCTCTTGTGTAATCAAGCCTAACAAGGGGTGGAAGTTTCCCCCCTATAATAAAACTGTCATGTCACGCCATTGCATTGCATGTTGCGGTTTCCTCTGTGGTTCTATACCATACATTTTAAAGTCATCGGGCGCTCGCTAGACATAGACCCCAACTCCGTGCCTAGTATAAGAGGTGTCAGTTGTAAAGCAGCCGGCAGATAAGGTATAAACCCATTAAATGGCCAGATACTGTTGCAGGCTTCAGAAAATGGCGAACTTCGCTCCCACGCCTTCAAAGTTGTCTTTTGTAAAGAACAAAATGGCAAAATAAATCGAGAGTCTCAAAGGAGCAGAAAAAGTGTTTTATTTTTTTTTTCATGTCTGAATCACCTTTGGGGCCCGGGCGGCATTTTGTGTGCCGCGACTCATGCATAAAAACTGCGCACAGAACGTGATTCAAGATTCCAACAAACGATAGTGCACCATGGCACCTCATTGGGATTCGTACACTGCTGGACATGGATGTCGACAATGATGACGGTGGTGGCGGTGCGGTGGGACTTTGGAGCCCAAAACGCGTTTTACCTGACTCGTTGTGCTGGAGTTGTTGTATTTTTTTTTTACGTACTCGAGATGGCAAGATATGTCAGGATCAGCATCCACCAATAATACAACACGATCTCGCCGACCCACTGGCAAGGGACACAGATCTGATGGAGCGAGCGTATTGCATATAGGTACCTATGCTTACGGCACAGACGAGAACATATAGACGGCAGTCCGTAGGGATACAATTAAAAGTCCAGATCGTTGAGGCTTCTATGGTCTTATGGTGTGTTGTCTGTACTATACTCCATCATTGTTGTATGATAAAGCCTGGGCTGCGTCCGATACATATCGCCTCATGGTCCATATTGGCCCATTGTGCAGCAAAATGGTGGACTATGGTGGTTGCTGGGTGCGTTGGTAAAATATTTTGTTGGAAATTCGACCTGCTTGGACGGACGAAATATTGTGTTTTACTCGCAACTACTTATTAGCATTGGCGGCAGTTCAAGTTGATCTGAAGTTTAGGAATTTCTAAATTACAGGGTTAATGGCGGAGGTTTTTCGATAGGATTCAGTTGAGAATGAGTTTTTTTTTTTAATCGGTTAACGAATTTATTACAAAATCCAGAAACATGTCCTTATCCTTATATGTGGTTATAGAACTAAGATAGATATAGGTTAGGTACTTGGTTGAGAGGTAGGTAATTGTTAAAAAAAAAATTTAAGAGTATTGAATAGGTTCCCGCCCGCAGTTGTAAATAGATTCGTGCAATACAATATAGTTTATGAGGTATGGATGATCTCAACATTAGCAGATTTCTTTCCTTGATTTAGAATTATGTAAGAAAGAAAATTTAAAATTATGTAAGACTATATATATTTTGTCTATGAAAATGGGAAAAAATTCTGATGTTGTCTTTAATGTTGTAAGATGCATGGTTTTCAAACTTTCAATGGATTAATAAATTAATATCTTTAATATTTGTTACAATTTACATTTTAAAAGTGGACATGGACGATGGTATGCGAATTTTTTGTCTACTTAAAGGATTTGAACCACTATTGATTCGCACCAAAATTTGAGGTCCTACATTCAGGAAAAAATATACCACTGTCCATATGACGACTATTATTTCAACTCTCCATTGGTTAATAGTATTTCCTATTAATACAATAATTTTACGCTGGACAATGATTGTCAATATGGTTTCTTTGGTATTGAATTATTATCCAGCTTTAAAGGATACGACAACTCCGAGTCAAACTTCTATATTCGTGGGAGGACTGGTGCTCTTCCATAGGCTAAGCTATAGTCAACAAACTGGAAACGTATCGCTTGTTTTTCATCAACGACATGTGCAGTGTAATTGTACGCGAAGCCTTACAATTATAATTCTACAAAGCCTTGGCTAAAGACAATCACATCAAAAGAAGTTGACGTCTACCGTACTTTCACTACACCGAGCTCTGGCGGATTTGGTGCTCCTTTATATCGAACTACAATGAGCATTGAAACATTTTGGGCATTAAATCGTTTTAAACGTTTTGAAAAGCACCATATTCGACCTAGACTAATTCGAACGGAAACTGATAAACCGCACAAATCCGGGATTTTTAGCAGATGATGAAAGTTAATTCGCACAAGAACTACAAACCAACTGAGAAACTTTCCATCGATGAACACCTTTTTGCTTATAGAGACCGAACCACGTACGTCGGTCGTATATCGCATCAAAAACTTCAAAATATGGGATCAAATTATGCATGGTGGGCATATGCAACTCAAAAAGGTGTTACCCTCTTAGAGGCGAAATATTTACACCGGCAAACTTATCGATGGACCACGCAAGACTCGAGTGGGAGAAAAAGTGGTTGCGGGTGATCCGAAACTACGCAGGATCTGGAAGGAATATCACTATATTAAAACTTTTTTACATCCCTTGTGCTCGCTGACTATCTCTTGGGCAAAAACCTCACCTTGGCTAGGACATAAGAAAGCTCGAAGAGATGTTAACAAGCGAAACCCGGCCCGTACAATCAAGTATGTTTGGTTTCAAGGACAACAAGACGATCGTTTCCTATGAACCTAAAAAGTCCTTGATTCTTATCAAGTGATGCTTCAGTGAAAACAAACTTCAAGAACAGGGAAAACGACTGTGCATGCCGAGAATTCCGCAAAGATCTGGAAATGCTTTTATATGTACAATTCATATAAAAATTGCAGTTTTTGTAGCTAACATAATGTGATAAACGCGAAAAAACCTTAACACATGCGATATCAGCCTGCACAACATGTAAAAACAGACCGTCAAGTATGAAGACATACGCGGAGCTGTCCGTCGGCTTGTGCTGTACGTGAAGCTAACCTTTATTGTGCAGCTTGTGTAAAATTCTATTTGTTTACTTTTATTTCTGAAAATATTTTACATTCTGTTGTACAGTTTCTCGAAGTGGAGTCTACTGTTCTTAAATTGGGTGATTTTTTAAATTTTTAACCAAAAAAGATTTGCCGTTCGAAATCGGCAAAAGACTGTAGGTCCCTCTCATGCGTGGAAAACACCTGTAACGCACACATCATACATGATTGTAACAGAGGGCAGGCGATGGCTCTTCTGACCATCGCCTTTAATTTAAAACTTTTCCTTTAATTTTTTTTTCCATTTTTTTTTTTTAAATTAAACTGTTATATTCTTATTCTTTCTGAGAAAACGGTAAAATATTTTAAATAAAACGGTTATGTTTCGTTTAAATAGGTTTCATTTTTTTAAAAGATTGCAGTATACCTGCGTTGTAAACGCTTCATACTTCAGCTAAATTTAAATTAAATCGTCGTTGCCGTTAACAGACTAGCAACCTTAAAGAAATCGTTTTCGAAAATATTTTTGAAACTCAAAAACGTTTTGAGTCAATACTTCGAAGTTTTTGAATATTGAAAGTTTGCTTTGGCTTTTCATGAAATCTCAAAAGATGGACTATGCATGTTATTTATTTCCAAGCTATTCTTTATAGCGTTTGGGAGCTAGAGGGGGAGACATACCTACTTTTGACCTTTTTTATAATTTTACTCGGGTACCCGATGTATTGACTAAAACTGTAATTGATACGGTTGTTCAACTTATACAACTAATACTAAAGATAGCTGCAGATAACCCAGAACTTCTTGTTTCCTTTCTCAGATAAGCTTTCTTTCTGAAAAAGATTCCACACGAAAAACAAATTATGAAAAGTGTCTACTTTTTGATTCTCATATTTTACGTATACTTTATTTTTATAAAAGTAGGTAGTGTAGGCCGATGAAAATTCTCTAATAATAAAGACAGATTAGACAACAAATTGTCAAACTTCGGGAAACTTTAAAATAAAAATTTATGACCAAAATGTAACTCTGAATCCTAGAAAAAATTATAATACAACTTTTTTTTCGTGACCGGAGATATATTTTGAATGAAAGTTGTAGGTTTTGTGATTTGTTGTTGGTTTATGTGCATTAATTATACAGAGCGCAATCTGAGATGTGGAAGGTCGCATGTTCAAGCCTAAAGTAACTGACTTATAACAATGACATTTTTGTTTAACATATCACTTGTTACACTTTTTCCCGAGCTAAACTAAATATCGAATGTGCGCCGACGATGCGCTCGCGGATGTAGACAATTTATGAAAACTAAAAGTTAGCGGCGAAAAAGTGCAACAACGCAGCAAGTTGTTGCTGTGCTTCCCGACTGCTCAGCAAGGGGGTGGGTTCCGAGAACAGATGATTGATAGGCGATAAGATGCTTAATGATTTTTGTACGTGGATTTAAATGGGCGCCAGCTGTTTTATAAGAAAAATAGGTAGCTGTATAGGGTAATAGGTAACTGTAGGTAGCTGAAAATGATTAGGTCCGATCCAAAAAATAACACAATGGTTTAGGTCGTTATAAACGTTCTAAGACGAACGAAGGCGATTTATTAAAAGGAGTTAAGTTTAAGGAATTGGCCAGTGAATCACAGCAAGAATTACTCCAACAGATTGGTATCACAAACAAAGAGAAGCAACGCAAACAAGGAAATGGCCGAATGAAATAAAATGAAAAGGTAAACAATTTTATCAATATCGCCGCACGAAGAGAATGGCTCACTATATTAACACGTCCCGAATGCAAAAAGGTGACAACTAAAAGGGTCGCGCGTCCCGTCTTTTCAAAGGGATTTTCTCGAAACGAAAGTCTGCCAGGCAACAATTTTTCCTTACAAAATACAAACGCAATCATAAAACACTACTTAGCTTTTCCTCTTTCTCCTTCTCGTTCCTTTTTCCTTTTCCTTTCAATTACTGCGTCCTTTCTCCTGGATCTTTTTGTTTCCTTAGTAGGTATTTCCTCTGGATCTTTTTCCCAAAATTTCTATGTCCTATTTCTCAAAACCTCCAACTCTCTTTTCTTCAAACCTCTTCCAAACTTGCTAGGAATAAAGTGATTCACCCAAGCTTGGCTTGGCTTTTTCCCAAACAAAGCATGACTCATTCACACGCACATTCAACCAATCCTCTCATTCCGGTACAGTGGTTATCGGGCACGGTGTTTCAAGCCACGCTCAGCTCTTTGCTGGGCATGCTTGCCGTTATTGAACCCCAGCTGCATTCTGCTCACACAAGAATTCGTACCAATTCGCCCCACTGCGAAGAGTTCGAAGCCGAACCGAAAAGAGAGCATTCAGTGATCCATTATTTAACCCTATTCTCAGAAGGAGAATGTTCTTCGCTCAAGGTGGATGTATGACTTAGGTCGATCTCTCTTTATAATTTGTTGGTGGTAGTGGTGCTCAAGTGTTGGACTCTTTGGTGTTTGACCTCATTCAAATAAACTGGAGTCTCCGGATCCTCCATCTGGATTTAAGTTGACTCGCGCGGTCTTGGTCCTGACCTTCCGTCTTACTCTAAGGAACCTGTACGGAAGAAAAGAGGGAACACAAGTGGGAAAGAAAGACGGGGAAGCCCAAAAAGTGAAGTGGAGGGATGGGACCAAAAGGACAGACAAAGAGCTTCTTTGTTGCGTGCTTTTTGACCGCAACACACTTATATAATTATATGTATAAACATTTTGCAAAAAATTGCTATTAACTGTTTCAGGAACCTAGAATATTTATAACAACATCCAGTTGACAAAAGGGAAGCCAAATAGGACAAATTGGAAATTCCTTTCAAGCCAAACAGGAGGAGACTTGAATATACCGAGAAATAACTTTTTTTTCTTTAGTTTTTAAAACTCTTTTAATTATTATCTAATATGACACTTTCGGCTTGGTTTATATTATAACGATTTGGCCTTGGGAGCGTCCTTCCGCTACCATGCCGGTAACTCAGGTTCGATTTCCAGCCGAGGCAAAATGATTCTTTTTTTTTGCATAAATATGCATGACACTTTTTTCGCATTTGTAAAGTTGAGAAATGTCAAATTTGCTATGAAACGTAGTAAGATCAAAGGCTGAAAATAGTAGTTTCAAAGGTGAAAGCATTTGATATGATGGTGAAGAGTAGTTGAATTAAAGTTTAAACGATGTAATTTTTACTTTGAAACAACCTTGAAGTAACGTTGTTCAACTTTGACTTAACGTTTTTTGTAGTTATAGCCAAATCATAAACGAAAAACGTAACATCAACGTGGTTTCCTTTGATTTTACCTTGTTTTTTCCCTGGGTGAACCAACCATCTTTTTTTTGCCAACATATGTCTTGTTGTTAAGTAAATTATAACAATTATGATGACAAATAAGCCGTATTATTGTTATTATATTATATTCAACTTTAATCGCTTTTTTATCTTCAATAAGCACGCAAATTCTCTTTAGTTGAGAGCATAAGCCTCCCCCAAAGCTTTCCAAGTCTCTCTATCCCTGGCGCTTTGTTCCCATCTCGTGCTAATTTTTTGAAGATCATCTCTCCACCTCTTAAACTGCCTCCCTTATCTTCTCCTGCCATCTCGGGCATACCAGTCCGTAAGTCTCCTCGCCCATCGATTGTCACTTATAATCTTGCGACATGACCAGCCCATTGCTATTTTAATGTTTTTATTCTCGTAATTACATCGAAGAAACCTGTCATTTCAATTATCCTTCTATTTCTGAATCTTTGGCGTCTTGAAATGTACACATCTAATAGATCTTTTCATAGCCCTTTGTGTAGTTTCAAGTTAGTTTTTACTTCGTGAATTCAAGCTCCATGTTTGTGACCCGTATGTAAGCACGTGTAGGACAGCTATGTCAAATACATATTTCCTTGCTGGCCTTCGAGTGAAAGATAGTTTTATGATTTCATAATTGCTTCCATTCATTTGCGAGTTTCCTTTCTATTTTTTTTGCCATCCTGTTGTTGAATGAAAGAACCTGCCCCAGGTAAATATATTCTTCTATATACTCTAGCTTTTCACTTTCTATTTCGATGTCGTTCTTTATTCACAGTTAGTCATGACTTTTGTTTTGTCTTTGTTCATGCTCAAGCCTACACTTTTACATGCTTCCAAAAGCTTCTCGAGCATTTTTCCCATGTCATTTCATTCAGCAATGATATATAGGTTTAAGCAAAGAGTGCAATATCATCAGCAAAGCGAAGGTTTGATAGTTTTTGGCCATCAATTTTGATGCCAATATTTTCAATATTGAGCTTGCGGAAGACGTTTTCTAGAACCGCACAGAATAATGCTGGTGAGAGAGGGTCTCCTTGCCTAACCCCTCTATCAATTGGAAAAACGTTGTCGTTTATTTAAGAAGAGGTCCGTGAAGTGCTCTTTTCATAAAGAATTTTTAATATTCGTATGACCTTATGTAGTATACCATGGTCTTCCAAGGCTTGCCAAATCTTTACATGTTCAACGGAGTCAAAAGCTTTGAAAAAATCTATGAAAGCAATGTAAAGTTTCTTATTGTACTCCACACTTTTTTCAATAAGCTGGTTTATTGTTTGAAGGTGGTCTGTTGTGGAATATCCTTATCTAAGACCAGCTTGTTCTTTCGGTTGTTCCGAATCAAAAATAGTCTTGCAATAGCTGTCGTACATGTGCATGTATTGCATAATGAATAGTGGTGCGTTTTGGATTCTCGATGAATGTTTTTAGACCTGGATGCCTGGATGACCTGGAACTATCGCATTAAGCCACCACATCACATGGTCCTCCTCTAAGTTTTATTCGCCCGAACGAAGGCATAATCGCTTCCTATGTGGTGGCGATGCAAGACGCATTCATGTGAACAATCATCGTATTCGTCTTTGGCCCCCGTTGGATGCGGAAGACGGCATCATTTATTCGAGTAACTACTTGGTAAAGACCTTGCCACTTTGCAAGTCCTGCTAGGGCTTGTGAGAATTAGATTTACGATGCCTTCTATAAACCTACAGCAGATCTCCCTCATTGAACCCGGGTACTGTTGATCTCACATCAATTTTGGTTTTCTTGTGGTCACTCGGAATTCTAATATTGTTTCTAGTCCTATGGTGTATGTTTTTAATCCGTTCTTTGAGATTCACCTCTAAGTCCTTATCGCATTTTGGGTTTTGCGTATATTTTCATTTTTTCTTTAAAGGTTTATCTGATTTTTAGCTCATCTTTTAAGATCGTACAAACAGATCTTGGATGGAGTGCCACAGTGGATTGTCCACGAATTTGAAAATGTTCACTTTATGGTGTTAATGATATTGAAGCTTTTCACTGCTTCATAAATTTTCACTACTTCGTAAATTCATAAATTTTCTCAATTGTTTATCCTATTTGAATTTCATGATCCTGTTTTTGCACACAAAATATGTATAGCAAAAATTTATACTTATAAGCTTTGAAATGGGTTTAAAAATGAAGAAGCATAATAAACTGTCACTAATGACATCACACGTGACATATGTCAAAAAGCAGAGTAAATCCATGTCTTTACCGTCATGTGACATGATCCTCTGGAAAATTAATGATTCTTCAAATTTACTACACAAAAACAACATATTGCAATAATTAGCCAATGAAACTATATATCCAAATCGTTTCGTTGTCCTGATGCACACATTCGTACACACATTATATAGCTAACAGGGTTGCGTGCCCCTTTGAACATTTTCCACCATTACAAATTCAACAGGATGTCCGAGGAAAGAAAGGAACACACACCGCGTACCTACATGCCTCTTGTACAAACGCGTCAACATGACATATGGAGGTCACGTAATTTTACCTGAATGTCCTTTTTCTTTCATTCTCAATTCCCTCCCTCCATGCATTCATGCCATATATGTATGTGTCCTTAGTCGGTTCTGTGAAACTCCTTG
The DNA here is from genome assembly GCA_947623515.1 of Neoascia interrupta. NCBI lineage: Eukaryota > Metazoa > Arthropoda > Insecta > Diptera > Syrphidae > Neoascia > Neoascia interrupta. The sequence goes on along the minus strand of OX392462.1, from coordinate 18,323,404 downwards.
TCTTTTATTTACTTATTCTAAATATTTCATAGACGAATAGGCCAACCACCTCTCGCTCTGCATATACAGTTCACATCCAGGCAGGACGACTTCCTCTGTGGGTAATTGGAAGGGTCACAGCACAAACAATTCAACTCGCGTTCAAATTCTACTCCTTGATGGATGACATGCGACAATACTAGACATCTACATAACTAATTCCTGGGGCGGAATTTATACATTCACAATGTGCGCCATTGATAACAACACAACGAATATCCTTCTTTTTCGAACCATTTTTCATCCAGCCACCGCACCCCCATTATACATTCCTGTGTGGAATGTTGACTCAAACAACCCAATTTCGTCGTTTGCCAAGTGAACTGAACGACGACATCTTTGACCAGTGGACGGACACACACAACACACTCACGGACTCTTCGTATTTTCCATTCAATTATTCAGGGTAAACAAATTATCCTGTACGCCATTATGTTGGACGACGTTGCGGAGAGTCCTTGCGGTATGGTCGTCGTCGTCGTCATCCGTCACTCTCGTGAATAAGTTATTTTGCTGTGAACCCAGATCCAAAAATGACGGTGTATTCCGAGAAGAACGGATAATGCACAGGTTCACGTGTTAATTATTGCATCAGATTGAGTGCAGGCAAATCTGGAGAATCCATGTCCATGTTAATCGCAGCTCTTTTTACCTTATGATCTTTGGATTAAAATTATACATCAGGTATGGTCCGGCCCGCCGCTGATGTTTTATTCCGAAGCAGATGTGAGAACATGCGATGCATATGCCGTATGTGCTGTCCGACAAGCGCATATTCGCGATCCTCTAATAACACCTTTCAATTACTTGCCAAGATGGATGCGCCAAAATCCTCGTAAAAAAATTATTTTATGCGAACTGTTGCGCGCAGTGGAGTTGCGGCTATGGAGCAGCAGATTGCGTTTGGGTGTAGTCTCGGTGCTTGTGTTTTTTTTTCTGGACAACATGTTGGCGGAGGATTAATGTGAAGTACCATATTACTAGTGCGGTTGTGGTCTTGAGGAGTTGTTTTTTTTTCATTTGCCATTTTCTATAAAAGATCAAGCGTGTATCAGGACACATGGGATCAAGTGGAAGACTGATAGCAGATTCGAGATGAAGGTTAAAATTTCTTATTGGCGTTGCTATCCAAGTAAGCGATAAGCGATAAATCGAACACAATCTGCAAACTATGGTACAAAATTCCTCCTTAGGTCCTTTAAGCTACAGACGTTAAGAGAGTACCCTTCCGACTGCGCCAATAAGAAACCTTAATTGTGTTTAATTTATTAATTTATTTTTAATTATTTTATAATTAAAAATAAATTAATAATAAATTAATTAATAATAAATAATAAAATAATAATAAATTAATTTATTTTATAATTTATTTTTTTTGTCTTAAAATTAATTATACTTTGGAATTTGTTCAAACTTTCATTCAGACTTCTTATTTGCAGTTATTATCAACCTTCTAAAAAATTATCCATATGATTGTCAACCACCGTGATTACTCCATGTTTGTGTTGTGTTGGTCGTCTATGAGTGGATTAGGTGGACTAAATTAATCACCGAAACCAGTCGTATTTCCTTCTGTATTCCTTGTTCCTTACATTCTTGTTAATTTGAAACAAATGGAGACTTTCGATATAAAGTTTTCAACTATTGGGTTATTCGACTGCGCCAATTACTTCTTCCAACCCGTTCTTGTGTCCTCTTGATGTTTGTTTTCTATTACGTTCATCTCTTCTATGAATATTGTGAGTCGAAATGCTTTTTCTCGTACATGTAACAAAGTCGACTGCGCCATATTCATGGGACCATAATATTTTCTTTACCTTTTTTGTACTTCCTACACATTTTCGTTATAGTGATGAAATTGGCTGACTTTTAATTTGATGATAATCGATGATATCTACCAAATCGAGGGCATGAAGGTTGAAATGGGCGCTAAGTTTGAGACCCCGTAGACTGGCGATACGCAATGCATATAATGATGACTATTGATATTGAGATGTGAATCTTTTTGAAATCCTACACAAAGTCGATAATAAAGGTCATAGAAAATATTTCAGAGGGTACAGTTGTTAGGTGCTCTTAAGGAGGAAATCTTGGCCAACTTTGCGTGCAAATCTGGAAACGGCTAACTAGAAACAAAGCAGCCTAGTAAATATCTTTTCTTTACGCAAAGGTTCACCGCGGACTGTAGCGCCTTCTAAGTCCTAAAATTAGTTAAAATGTCAACCAAAACCTTACCAACATAAAGACATAAAATGTCCAGTCTCCCAGAAGGATAATGGTGATGGGGCTTCGCTCAATATAAATATACGCCAACTTTAATTTAATTACTACATAAGATCTTCTGAGAAAGTACTTGCAATCCTACATAACTTTACGGAATATACAGAGGAAAGTATCTGAAGATAGGATCGAAACATTGGTAAGGACTATATTTTTCCAACGAAGCAATTTTGGTGTGACCGAGTACTGAGAAAAAAATCTTCTAGAAATAAGCACTAAAAAAGCACCTTCATAGGCAGGGGATACAATGAACTTATTGTGGTTTGCTGTAAAAAATTCCTTTTCGTTCTAGGATCTCGCCATAAAAACTAAAACAGCATGATCGAGTGCTTGGGTTGGGCAGAAGATGTGAAACAGGCAGTTCTATACAACAGCCTTTTGATTGTTTCAATAAGATCGGTTGCAGTAGGTTAAAATTAAAAAGACAAAAAAAAAATGAAACTAAACTTATTAAATTCACAAGAAATTTTTGAAATGTGCATCACGCAGCGCACAGTCCCATATCCTTTGTGTCGTACATCATTTTCATCGTAAATTTTCATAAATATCTTAAAGTTATTTTTTTCTTCTGTCTGTTTCAGTTCACGTTCTATATCAAAGAAAAATGGCAGCAATAAAAATGATATACAACTTTATTCGCAAAAAAAGAAGGAGTATTATAAGGAACAAGGAAAAAGGAAAAGTTGAGTTGTGTTTTCACGATCGCCCATGTTTTTATGCGCCCTCAGGGTCCGACATGGATGAATCATTTTTTTTTTTTTTTTGTGTTGCATTGTTGTGGGCCGCGACCGGTGTACGGTGATGTACTTGCTCCTTAATGGCATTTTCGTTGAAGGTTGAAAGGATTTTTTTACTGTGTAAAAGACGGAGCTTTGCTCTTTCAAAGCAGAGTCCGAAGACGGCAAATGGATGGTCGTTAGGGTCAACACGAGATCGGGAAATAACATATTATTGGGAATTATTATTGAGTGAATGATGTAGACATTATAAGGCTGTGAGCTGTGGTGGCATAGAAATTAAGACTGTTATTTCTAGTTGCTCAAAGAAAGACACAATAAATTTTCTTCTTATGACAATTCTTTCTGTTTTAAAATTCCTTATAACAGCTTTTTGCGAGAGTTCCTATCATAAATCAGCATTTAAAAGTTCTTTTGAAATGTTAACATTTGTTTTTGTTAAACAATTGTTGGGTAAAATGTTTTAATTTAATATTGCTCAATTTTAAACTTAATGCGTTCCATTATACTCTTATGCTAGAGCCTGGGCGGGAGCGCTCAAATAAGTTCGATTCGATAAAGGACTTCCCTGAGCTATAATTATAGCTCAGTAAAGTTTTTGGATTAACTTTGGGGAATACGTGTATGACTACCTACCTATTTATATTATCTTGTGTTCGATTAAGAAGTTATAGAAGAATGGTGTCAGATTTTTATAGCGATATGCTATTCAGCAGGAACGCGGTTTAAAAAAGTTTTAGCAAATGATAAAAAGAGCACGTCAATGGTACAAAGTTCGAATTGAATTTTCTATGAACGATCAAAGCTACGTAGATTAAAGTTAAGGTTCAGTAAGGCAGTCAACATTTTCGGTTTAGTTAAGTACCTATATGATAGAAAATGAGCACGAACTCATTTGCAGCATATGATAGGAGAGCGTGGCCCAAAGATTGAAATGAAAACCTCAACATTATTTGACTGAGTCAGAAGCAAGGAAGAGAAAAACCTGAAACTTGAAATTACCGCTTTTAACTTCTTAATTAAATTAATTTTATAAGGTCGCACTTATGAAAATAGCCGGAGAGCCGACCTAGCAATATCTTGTTTTTGCAGGATCCATTTATGTGCAGCAAGACCTTAAAAACTCTTTCATATGAAGATCGGTAGAGACTTAAGGCTCGCGGGCCACTATAACGTGATCGTTTAAACATTAGTGATCACTTCACATATTTCAAAAATACTTGTTTGCTGGCGGTACTTTCGACGATACTCGCATAATCAGATCAAGTGATATTTTTGACAAGAAAATTCACCCAAAACCGACGTCTTGCACAAAATAGTAAGGACTTTGCCTGATTGTACTATTTGCTATTACTTTGGCACTACCTATAACACCAGCGCTAAGATCACACAAAGATACCAACTCTTGAAAATCGCGCGCTTCCTTCGCGCGCTTCAAGTTGGGCTAAGAAGGTAATTGAGAAAAGCCTTTTTACGAAAAACAGTGTAAATTGATGAGCATTCTTTCCAGCGCGGTTCAATTTTTGGAGTAAAATGCAGCCAAATGTTTCACTAGAGCATTCTTTATAGAAGCAGCGATACAGCATTGAAAGATTAAAGACATTGCTCTATGGAGTAAAATGACTTTACGATGTAAGCGTCTTCCCAGGGCCACTGAGAAAATATTGTTTAAAAGGAGAAACCGATTATAAGTTTCGAAAAAAAACACATATTTTTGAAGTGAACCAAACAGCACTTTAACTTTTCTTCGCCTTCTTCACAAAGCCGACGACGCGACGCACGTTTGACACACAACGGTCGAGTCCACTGAAGAACCAACCGCAAACCAATGATAAAATGTCATTTTCGGAGGCTTTTCCCATATTCTGTGCAGCAAAGCGCTTTGTTAAAACCATCCAAATATGGTCAAAAGAATGGCCTTAGCCACCCTTGTGGTAACTTTGAATGGCGGATGAAATGATTGCTTTAATAATGACTTCAAATTGAATGCTGATTTATTTGTTCTTAGTTGAAGTCATTATTGAAGTCATTGAATTGAAATATTTTTGACTGCGCTGTGCACTGACTGGGAATCACCTTACCTACACCTAAGTCACTAGCATTTATGAGTGCATTCCAGCTATTGAAGTCATTTAATGTCACTGAATATGAATTCAATTTGTCGGAGGCGTTCGAAGTATTTGAAGTCGTTGAAGTGAGTGAATACATCATTCAATTTTTGAAGTCATTTGAAGTTTTTGTAGTCTTTTTTTTTTTATATAATGCACTCGCGAATATAAGGGATTGGATACCCTTTTTAATGTTACACATCTCACGAGCGGAAAGGATTAAAAAAAGAGGAAAAGGAGGAGAGGAACCGATGCACTCTTGTTTTGAACAGTTGCAAGTTGTATTGCGCAGGAAAGATTGACCGTGGGAGAACATTCCACATTCGCGTTGTACGGCTTATGAAAGAACCTCTAAACTTTACTGTGCGTCCGAAGGTGGGCTCGAGGGTAAACTGATGTGCATTCGATCTTTGGCGAGTATTACGGTGGAACGTCTTTAGGGGCGGAATGCAATTGGTTATTTCGATGGAACATTGTTTGTGAAAAAAGCGATAAAACAGTGAAAGACAAGATACATTACGTCGATGTTCTAATGAGTCAAAAGACTTCGCAATGTTTTTGTCTCCAACAAGAGTCTTTTGAAGTCTTTTGAAGTCTTTTAAGTTAGGAATGCTTTCTTTAAAGTAATATGCTGATATTTTTTCTTAGTTGAAGTTGGTCATTATTAAAGTCATTGAATTGAAATATTTTTCGGACCACTCAAAAAAATTATGTTTTAAAGTTATTTTAAATTTCTAGGAGATCTTAAAAACTATATTTAAGATATTCTAGCAATTAGAAAAAGCGAAAATACCAGTGAGTATATAGTGCTAGTTATTTCTTCTGGTGGAGATTGATGAAAAAAAAACTTACTATTCAGCTGGTGCTAAAGCGAAAACGGTTGTCTGAAGACAAAATCTTCAGAGGCGAGCTTTGTTGCAATTTTTATGGGCTATAAATGAAAGTAGCTACCTATTTTCTTAAAAAAGTTAATAGTTTAGGAGTAATATGCAAAAAAGTGCATTAAAATGAATTCTTTAACATTTTTTGCATTTTTTTCAATGTCGCGCTACGAAATATTGTTGGGATATTGAATTGATTATTATTGTTCATTAATATTGAATGAAATCATAACTACCCAAAAACTTTCCAGGGAGACTGCATTCTCCCTGCATTTCTGCATTCTCATAAACTGAATTTCTAAGACTTAAGACTAGCTTAGTTAAGAGATTTCCGAGCTATGCAGTTTTTTTTGAAAAAGGCGTTTAAAGACTTTCAATCTTAACAAAGTATAGAAAATTGGAAGAAATTCACAAATAATTGACATGATTTTTTACTGAATTGGAGTGATGACAAATTATACGTCAATTTTCATCCAGCCTTTAGGCGCAAGATAATGGTTTGAAAAAAAAAACTTTAAAAGGCAAAGTTTGTTGCAAATTTTATCTGCTATAATTTTTGATACTCCTAATTTTTGATTCACAAAAAATTGATAGTTTACGAGTTATATGCAAAAAACTGCAAGAAGATAAACTTTTTTGCAGTTTTTTCAGTGTTGTGCTACGAAATTTTGTTGGGAAATGTCAGATTCGGATTAAACAGCCCACAATCGATAAATATTGAAAAAAATCAGAACTACCCCAAAAATTTCCTGGTAAAATCTTAATTTTACTGGGCTAATAGAGGCAAATAATTTGAAAAAAAAAATTATACATTAAGAATTATTTGATATTCTAGGGAAAATTAAGGGGGACTTTGAAAACTCCGCAAATTCTGAGAGTTGGCTTAAAAATTTGAAAAATTATTTTACAAAATATTCTGATATCTTAACGGTAGGTCAGTTAGATATGGTAAACCTAAACCAATTGTAGTGGTTTGGTTTAAGTATAAAGAGTGTAAAGAGAATTTAAAAAAATATTCAAAAAATTTCCTTTTCAAGTTGAGAAAGCAAGGTTAGAAACCAGCTTTTTTAATTTCGTGCTCAGAGTACTAGGAAAAAAGGTATTGCTAGCGTAAAAGGTATTGCACCTACATAAAAATCACAAAATATAAAATGTTATTAGAAAATAGATTGCTTATAGACGTTTTATAGATTCTAAGTCTTAAAAAAAAGAGGCGTGCGCCTCCTCTTTCACAGTAACGGTAATACCTATTTCAACCAATCATCGGATTTCGGAAAAAGCATTCAACTATCGACCAGGTCTATCGAATAACAAACGAAATCGAAAAAGCTCTGGAAGCGAAAAAGATATGTAATAGCGCTTTTCTCGACGTATCGCAAGCCTTCGACAAGGTGTGGCACGAAGGCCTGAAGTACAAGTTAAGGCTTAGCTTACCAGAAAAATTCTATAGAATCTTAGAGTCTTACCTTGAAGACAGAATCTTTCGCGTAAGGTACGAAAATGAGTATACTCGGTATTCAAAGAGATAAATGCCGGTGTCCCGCAAGGAAGTGTTCTCGGCCCAATATTATTTTTGCTTTATACTAGAGACAAACTTCACGATGAGGGAACAATTTTGGCTTCGTTCGCTGACGACACTGCTATTCTCGCTGTTGATACGGCAGTTGAATTATCAACAGGGAAACTTCAGCGAGCTCAAGACAAAAAAATGCGACTGTACGAAGAGCTGGCGAATCGTCCCTATCGAGACTAAGTCAACGCATGTTAACTTTACTTATAAAAAGATAAACAACAAACCTTTATTCATTAACTCGGTACAAATCCCGTACTCAAATGAAGCGAAATATCTAGGAATGACTTTAGACGCAAAACTTAAATAGAAGCCGCGCGTTAAGATGAAACGCGACGAGCTCGAAATCAGGTTAAGAGAAATGAATTGGCTTATCGCGAGATTTTCGAAATTAAGCATAAAACAAACTGCTTTTGTATAAGCAAGTGCTAAAACCATCTTGGACGTACGATATACAACTCTGGGGTTGTACTAAACCAAGCAATATATCTATTTATGAAACTTTTCAAAATAAGATACTCAGAGCAATCGTTAATGCTCCATGCTACATAAGAAATAGCGGTCTACACCGAGATCTTGGCATCGCAACTTTGCTCGCAAACTTAGTACTCGACTTCGCGGGCATTGCAACAATGAAATTATCCGAACTTTGCATCAGACAAATCTTACGCGCCGACATCAACGAATGAGACCCTTAGATCTAGCAGCATAAGATGAAACCGCATAAATTGACGGTATTGTAGGTGCTTTAGTTGGAAGGCAGCGTGCCACACGCGATAACTACAGAAGCTTGAACTACTTGTTAAGGAAACTTAGTCGTAGTCTGACGGAAAATGGGAGGTTTTTTAGTGAGAAAGAATCTCACACTACTATGAACACGCGCGGCCGGTCCTCGTAGTGCCTATGAAGGTTTTTCTTACCCCCGATAAGAAAACCTATTTTATATTACTTTGGAAAAAATGACGTAAAGAAATAGAACATTTTCTAGAGTGAGATGCGAAAAACCAAAGCGGTTCTGAAATAATTGATGATTTTCGAGGTAACCACGCTACGCTGAAAATCATTTAAGTTGGTTGGCCGAAATAGAGTGCTGAGGTGCTATAGGTAAGATAATTTCTGATCTACATGTTTCAATTTTATAAATTTTACGCAAGCACAAACAACTAGAGGATCAAGTCAAACTTGAGTGTTTGGCAGTTTTTCTAGAGCTTTTTTTTACAAAAATAAAAATAAACCAGCAACCCTTCTTACACCATGAAAATGCAATGAAATTAGGCCAAGAGATAACCAGTGTAGACCCTTTGCTACGAAAACCTCTCTGAGAGTGTAACTACCGGAACACCATAGTAATAAATCGAGGAAGCATAAGATTTTTTAATAGAATGGATGTGTAGGTCAACTTAGGAAACCCAAGAATATTCGAGTTGCCATTAGTAACGTAAATAAGGAATGAAAGGAAAGACTGATTTTAAATACGTATTTAAACAAGTATAGATAAAAATAAGAAAGGACTAGCTCGGGGCCAATGACTCAAAATAGTCTCCAGTCTTCTTAGAAAAGAGAATTAAGATCCAGTTTGTCCAGGGAATCAAGCTGAATGCTGAATCTAAACATAAACTCACCTCCTTTATCTTGGGAAGTTTATCCTTTATCTTGGGAGGCATCAGCAACATTAGGTACTAAACCAATTCAGAATATAGTCCCAGGTATCTATAACATGTTTAGCTATAAATGAATAGTCTCAGTAGAAACCCTTATATAAATATATACATTGCCATGAAAAATAATTTACATAAGTTTTCGAAAACTCTGTATACTAACCCTTGACCCGCTCTTGGTTTTTATCCCTGTGTTTTTTATATAAGTATGGGTCTTAGGTAGAAGGTAGGGCTCTGGTAGGCTCGTAACCTAATACCATTGCGAACAATCTACAATCCAAATCCTTGGGATGTAGGGCTAAGCAATAATGAAGCATGGGCTTAGCCCTACGCCTGATATAATAGACATCCCTTGACTTGTCGATAAATTCGCAAATTTAAGCAGGTTAAGTTTGCCAATTGTAGATACTAACGGCAAAACGTTTCATCCTTCATTAAGGGACTGCCTAAAAATACGTCGACTGTCAATAAGAACCAACCCACAAGTTCCAAGGAGCACAGAAACAGTTCATTTTTTGCTGTCGCAACTGTACGCACTACATTACCATTTCTTCTCCCAATACTATTATCCGCTAGATGGCCATAGTGATACCATTTGGTGAATAATGGTGGAGGTTTGTTATTTTCTTTGTGTTCCTCGAAAAAAAAACTAAAGCGGCAACAGAAAAAAGGAGGGATTAGCATGGTTTCCAGTTCAGCCAACCAACAAACATAAATAAGGCACTTGCACGAAACTTTTGTGGTTTCTTTTCGACCTCAAGACGAAAATAATAATTAAACTGTCAATGCACGAAACCTGAAAGGAAAAGAGAACTGGGAAATTCATGAATATGGAGTAGGTACCTAAAGCTATAGCTACTTGAAGGAGAAAAGAAAAACCAAAAGAATTGCAATTTGAATGAAAACAAAAGTTTATCTTTCTTTTCCATAGCTCTTTTCGTATCTGTGTCCATTCCATTGTCTTGCTTGCCACAAGTCTTTGTTTTGTTTATTGTTTCCTTTGACGCTGGCTGGCCCTTATTTGCCGGCTATCTATCCATTATCCTCGTTAATTGCAATGTATCATGGGCTTTTGAATTTTTAAATTAAAAATTAAAAAAAAAAAAAACTTAATAAACTGTCATTAACCAAGGCGCGACAAGCAACAACTTAATCGCCTGTCGGTGTGGTGGTCTGACAATGTCATCGTCGAGCGGAGAATTATGATTCTTTTACTTGCCGCCAACTATACACGAAACCACCACTTGTCACCAAGCTGTCAATTAGAAGAGTTTGATACAAATTCTTTGCGTTTAGGGGGAGCATTACCGTTAATAGGTGACATGATAACTGCGCTGATTGTTATTATTACATCATGTTAATTGCGGTCTGGTCATTATCATATGCGCCGCGAGGGGGCAGCAGTAACGATGCGGCATACCTATATGGCTGCAATTTGCGCGCGCCAAAGAACCAATTGACAGCGGCACCGATAACATAACGAAGTTAGTTGCACTTGGTACACGGAATGTTGATGATAACCTAATTAGCGGTAAATAAGTGACATTTACAGTGTGTGGTGCGATTGTTTCTGGTTTTCGTTAAGAATCCACAATCGTAGGTTAAGTATAGGTATAGGGGGATAGTATAGGAACGGCAGGATTGTATACTTACGGCAATTTGTGTGGACACTTTATGCTTCCTGTTTGCGAGTGCCGCAGTGTGAGCAATTATTATGCGAATGGTGTGGCGCGTAATGAGAGGTAGAAGTAATAAGCTAAATGACAGACCCAGGGATGTGCGCTTAATTTAATAAATTGATATTAATAAAGAGGTAAGAGAATTCAATTACAGGGATGTCATATAACTGTATCTGTCCGAGCAGGTGATGAACCTGATTGAATAAGTGCCGCCATAACAGCCGATAAAGTAATTAAGAGCCGACCATGAGAACTGCATTGACTTGAGCTGATGGTGCCAGAGGATCCCATGTCTGTATAAATTGGTAGGTAGGTACCTACTCCCATGTCTGTTGTATAATTCTAATAAAACTGTAATTTTTTAATAAAATTATTTAGATACCGGCACAAACTAAAAAACCAAGTGATACTTTAATCTTCTTGATTCTCTTGCGTGTAGCGTGTAGAAAACGGCCTAATTAATATAGACATATTGACTATAGGTATAGGTAGGCTACCATAAGCTTTTTTCATAAGAAATGTTCGATATTTTATTTAGTTAAATTGTTCAAGTGAAACTAGCTTAGAAGTGCACGCCCGCCGCCAAGGCATGTTGTCGTAAGCTTATAGTTCTCAGCAAACATTAGCGTTCTCATAGAGCATTACTTACCTACTTGCGCACATTGAGCTAAAATGGTAGGTAAGGAACCTACTTAGTGGTCCAAAACGTAGGTTAGGTATAGGTACCTACATATGGATGTTCGAACTGTCACAGGTGATTGCCGCCATAGGTTGGTATTTGGAGCAACATTTGGATCCTTAATAATTACGTCAAGAAAGTTGTAAATTGGGGCGAAGCTTGGTTTGCTTGCACATACAAAGCCATACACCGACCACGCCCACTTTTACCCCGTTATATATCAAAACTTGATTTGTCTGATAATTCACTCTAAATCGAAAAAAGTGAATTTTTAACCAAGCAAGAATCTCTAAGTTGGGTGGATTACCCCGGATTCGCAGTTTCCTAAGGGCCCCTATTTTTTCCAAGCGTCACGCCAAATTGTTTCCAACAATTCTTTTTATGCCCCATCGGCCATCCCTTAGGGAGGTATAAGTTTGTCACATAGTTTGTAACACGGTGAAATTAAAATGGTAGACCCCCAAGACCTTAAGGGCACATGATCCATACCGAATTCTGAATCGAATAAGCCATGTCCGTACATCCGTCCGTCCGTCAGTATGTCACATGGGCTTAGGCCTTTATTTTGAGCTATGGTGCTGAAATTTCGTACGTAAGTTCCACATCATGCGAAACAGTACAAGTGTAAAAAATTTTGGAATCCGCTCAAAGACACGCCACAACCGGTCTAAATGTGAAACTGCCTCCAGAGCTTTCGAAACTGGAAGACGCCTTAAAAGGCTAAAATTTGACATTAAGCATCTTCTAATTAATGTCAGACAGAAAAAAGAAAAATTTAATTGGTACACTTCCTCCACTGGGCGTGGAATCTATTTCAAGGATAAATTTTCAAATGCATTTTACTCAATATTTTTGCTCAATATTGAAAAAAAATTGCTTTCCTAAACGTTTGCAAGTCATACGGTCTTATCGTGCTTAATACCATGTTGCTCAAGGAAAGCAATCACCTGATCACTTACAGCAGCGGTATGGGGATGAGACCAAGATTGACTATCATTTGGCTCACAGTTCCCTAAAACCGCGATGTCAAAGATTGTAAAGTGATTTTAGGTGAGGCGATTACAACACAAGACCGCCCTGTGTTGACCGTCATTTTTATGGAACCGTCAAAAAAGAAAACTAAGTAAGCAAAGCTATCTGCGAGAATCAACTGGTAAAATTTAGATAAAGAAAAAGGCGAAGCATTTTTAAACATTATGCAAAACTACCTCTGTAACATCGTTGACGAAAACGAAGATGTAGAGTGCAGAGCACAAGATATGTGGAATGACCTACAGCGAACCTGCATAGAGAAGGCCAAATCACTCCTAGGGACTTCAAAAGGCCACCACAAACAGGTCAATGAAACATGGTGGTGGTCAGATGAGGTGAAACTAGTGATCAGTGAAAAGAAAGCGGCATTCAAGGCATGGAAGAAGTGCTCCTCGAACAACAGAGATGAAATGCTTCGCCTGGAATTGAAGTATAGACACCTCAAGAGTCTTGCTAAGAAGAAGTGCGCCCAGGTTCAAGCAAAGAGAATGGAGAGCCTGCATTAGGAATTGGAGGAAGTTTCCTCTTCCACTGCTAATCCACATCAGGTCACACAGGATCTTCGATAAAACAGCTTGAATAAAGGTGCTACAATCTTCAAAATTGCCGCTCAGAGGAGGAGAAACGGCCAGGAGATTCGTTCGCCAAAGTCCATCAACAATGCTCAGGGACAGCTTCTTGTGAATGACGACAAAATTCTTCAAAGGTGGCGGCAGTATTGTGAGGGACTTTTGGACGAACAGTTTCCCAGACACCACTTTCCAGAAGAGACTACTCCTAACGAGGATGGGAAGGCGGTTGAGTACTACAAAAGCGAAAATCGGTTGGGCCAGATCAGATACCCTCAGAGTTCTGGAAGAAAATAGGAGACAGGGTCCAGATGGCTCACGACCTAATAAGAGGGGATCCAATGCCTACTCAGTGGAGGGAAAGTTATCTCCTTCCTTTTTTTAAAGTAAAAGGTGATACACGAAGCTGTGACAATTACCGTTCTATCAAGCTGATGTCTCACACAATGAAGATCGTCGAGCGGGTACTTGATAGTAGACTGCGGAAAAGATTAAGACTATCTGAGGAAAAGGTAGTCTTAATATTTTCCGCAGATATTAGAGATATTAGTAGACGGCACTGTGGGGTGCCGTGGCGTAGTGGTTAGTGTATGTGCTTACTACGCCGGAGGCCTGGGTTCGAATCCTGCCATCGTCACCTGAAAAAAAAGACTTGTTCTTTTTCACGGTCCCCACCTCCGCGAGGGTCTGACAAGCCCTCCGAGAGTATCATTTGTCTTGAAAAACTTCTCAAAGTGCCGTTCGGATTCGGCAAAAAATTGTAGGTCCCCTTGTATGTAAAAGAAATTAACACACCAGCATACATTGTTGAGAAGTTGGCCCTGGTTCACCTCGAGCTGTTGCGCCACTCTATTTATATTTTTTTTATCTGAGGACCAGTGTGGGTTTGTTGCGGGCAAATAAACCACTGATGCAAACCAAAGTTTAAGGATCATAATGGAAAAATATCGGGATGCCCTTAAAGATCTGTATATGGTGCTGGTTGATTTTGAAAAAGCTTTCGATAGACTACCGCGAGATCTGATGTGGATGGCGCTAAGAAAACGAGGAGTTCCAGAAGCCTACGTGCGGATGATCATGGACATGTATGATGGAGCAAAGACAAGAGTAAGATGTCCTTCCGGAGTCGCTCGGTGTACACCAGGGAAGCGTCCATTATGTGCTTGAAGGAAAACTGACGGACCCGAAAGTTCATCAGTTATTCTTCGCTGACCATGGGGACATCCATCATAAGTGAAGATCATATATCCCTGCACCGATATGGGTGGATGTTTTAGAGGGGAGTTGGTATCGTATTAGCCAAAAGAAGACAGAGTACCTGTGCTGCCCATTCTCTGACCCATCCCAACCAATTCAAGACATTAAATTGAATAGAAAGGTGCTTCCCAAGTGTGAAAAGTTCAAGTACCTGGGATATATGATCAACAGCAAAGCAAACTGTGATGTCGACATCAACCATCGCTTAAACATGGGGTGGATGTAGTGGCGAGAAAGCTCCGCCATCTTCTGTGACCGAAAAATGCCCCCTAATCTAAAAGAAAAGCTCTACACCGCAGTTGTGCGTCCGGCGCTTACATATGGTTCACAATGTTGGACAGCGTATAAGAAATATGAGAGCAAATGAACGGCAGCTGAGATGAAGATGCTTCGCATGACAGCAGGAGTAACAAAGCGAGATAGAATAAGAAGTACGAAGACTCCATGTAAGAGAACCTATCTCCAGAAAAATGGAGCACGACCGGTTCAGTTGGTACTTCCACGTTCAAAGGAGAGATCCTACGAACCCCGTCAAAAAGGCAATGTCAATCAACATTCCAGCGCAACCGCGAAGGAGAGGAAGGCCTCAAAATTAATGGATCACACAATTGCAACGACAAAAGCGTTTATTTGGTCTCAGTGACGAAGAGATCCAAAACTGGGTGGCTTGCCGGTATATTCTGAGGTCAAATCGGCGTACCTGACCATTAGGAATGCAGTAGAGTGGGAGGGTTATAATGCATTACTTCAGATTACAACCTCGCGCCTTAATGAAAAAGAAGAAAGAATATTGAAAAAAATTTTCTTAATATTTCATGTAGAAAACACTTAAGACCGCGGTCACAAGGAACAGAAACAGAAACAGAATTTCATACATTAGCAACGCAAAAAGCATTCAGCGAACTTAGGTTTCAGTTGCTAATGTATGGGATTCTGTTTCTGTTCCTGTTTTACGTTGCTTGTGACAATGCGGCTTTAGCTCTTTATTTCGTTCATACACAATTTTAGGCCACGCTCACATTTGGAGGCAGGATTGAAGAAAAACCTAAAATTTTCCAGAAAAACCTAATTTGGACTGGCCTTAAGATTAATTTAGGAAAGCATGAAACAAAAAAATTAGCATGTGGAGTAAACGAGATTTCATTCCAGACTTCGTTCATGCAAAGTTTTTAGCCACGCCCCCTTTTTGAGGTCGATTTTTCAAAAATATTGCATTTGAATCAAAGTAATACATTTTTGCTCGTCGATCAATGGTGTCAAAAGCCGCTTTGAAATGGACAAACGTTGCATATAGTTTTTTTTACTATATTTTAGGCAGGAAACTACTAATTTTTTAAGAGAGAAAAGGTGGTCGATCGTTGAGTAACCCACACGAAACCTTGCTTGAAACTCAGTAAGTAAATTATGTTCTTCTACCCACATTTTACAGGGGTTGGCATATCTAACCCCTGAAAAAATTTTACCAATAATATTTATAAAGGAGATGCCCTTGTAGTTTTATACACTGTTTATGCCGCCTTTTTTGTAAATCGGGAAAATTAAAGAAGTCTTAAAACTTTGAGGCACTTCAGATGCATGCAGTATTTTAGAATAAACTTTCGCAAAATTTACTTAAAATATCTGAGGAGCATTTTTAAAGAACTCGTACGAGATCCCGTCGAGCGTCGACCCCTGGTGCTTTATTAGTTTTCGCGTTGTGCAACACTTCTGCTTTGCTCTATTTCATCAGGCTTGAAATCTTGTTCGACAGAGCCTAAAACAAAGAAATTTTCGGCAAAGTAAATAGATTCTGTTACAAGGGGTGGATTTAGAAGATTTTTGAAGTAATGTGCCAAAATAATTGCATCAAAGTACTTGCCCTAAATAAGAACTATGTTGGGGAAGAAAAAGCTATAAGAAAAACCTTCATGAGCTCTGTTCGCTGTATCGTACATTGCGGAGAGGGACAAAAAAACAAGATTTAAGTTTTAATGGAGCAAGACAACATTGGCTCAATATTGGCTAATAAGTGAAGCTCTCGAGTTGAAAAGTGCAAGGGTAGATTAAAAATCATTTTATGAACGTTGTTCTGAGAAACCTTAAGTTTTAGAAGGATAATTTTTGCGCAAAAACTGGAAAATAGATAAAAAATTACCCTGCCCGACCCGATTTGTCGTTGGTTTAAGTGAACTTTCCAAATTTGATTGATTTTTATTTCAGATTTCCTGAGAGATTTGATAAAAAAAAGACGCTTTGGGCACCTCACATGAGGAACTTAGTAAAAAAGCCTCCAAAAATAGGGTAAGCTTGGCATTATATCTCTTTCCAGTTAATTTTCCCAACTAGTTTTTTGCAAGATTAGAGCCGAATCCTTTAGGGACTTCACTTTGAACCTTCTTCTTATACCAACTGACAGTCCAGTCTAGTTATTTCCATACAAATCTAAAAAAGTTTTTCATTTCTCACTTATTTTAAATTGACACATTTTTCCTTAGATAAAAGCTGCCACAACTGTCTTTATGGCCACAGAAAAGTGATACAACAATTGTCGCCAATCGATACGCTTAATTCGGTGCATTCGCGTCATTTGTCATATCGTATGTGTCCATCTCCTCCCTTGGTTACATGCACAAATGTTTTGGAAAAAAAACCACCCCACCATAGAACTAGAGCCTAATGCGTGCTGCATTTCCTATCTTCAAAGAAGATCGCCATTCGACCTTCTTTCCTTGAGCCATTCGTTTCGTCCTTGCACACATGGTACAACACTATCTCTTTCTATCTCTCAGCCATCAATAACCAACACATTGTTGGGTAATTACATTCATTATCCTCAATGAGTGAGCAAATGGTCATGCAGATGAATGGAATTTCGTTTATACATAGGTATATAGGCTTGATGCGCATATGGGAGGTGTGTCATACACCCCCGTCTCTATATAGCTGGGCTTCAAATGTGACTTTCTTCTGACACTAATTACGGTTCCAGGATTCGCCCATAATATCCATGTTAAGAGGCGGTGGCGTGGCAGGAACTAGACGAACATAGCAAGTTCCTATGCGAGCCTTTGCACAATTTTGGGCAAACGACCCATCAATTTTGAGAGCTCTCCCTCTCCCTCTCTCTATGTTTCCAGTCATAAGAAGGCTATTGTCGCCGCTCAGTTGACCAAGTTAATTATTGGTTAGCGGTTAGGTATGCAATGTCTTCCTTTATGGTCTGCAGGATACCAGCAAAGAATTTTTGGTTTGAAAATTAATTGTATCGGGTGGATTGGATTGGATAATAATTTGGGACAGATGGATGGTTTCAGGATCTAGAAGACGCATCCGTTTTTCATTTTGTCACCTCCAGCTTGGAAGAAATATGGCAGGTGGCTATGGCTAGCGTTGCTACAACTTTCCTTGGCATTCGCCTCAGCTTTTTCTTCGATTGGTATCCTTTCGTAGGTATACTCAAGGAATGCATCGGGCAGAGCGCGAGCGCGCGCTCCATCTACAGGAACACCGGTGGAATTCTTATCATAGCACCGCAGACAGTGACGGATCTCTTTGATGTAATGCCGCCGAAGTGCTGTTCTGCCAAGTGACCGCAGCGCATCACTTGTGTGTATCGGGGGAGACACGACCAGATATGCCGATGCGACTTCGTTTGACATAGCAAATATTTCTCCATTTCCGACCACGTCTTCTGGACTCAAACAACCGACGACGACGAAGTCTTTACGACAAGGCGGATTAAGAGAAAAGGAAATTCCCACATTTTCCCCATACATACATTCACAATGTGTGACGGCACAGTGCGCACTCGGGGCATATTTACGCGAAAGTTCCTCCAAGCCTGCACTTCAATCCCGCTTTTGAACTCGTTGTGCTTTGTGTCTTCTATCATTCAGTTGCAACCCACCGGACAGACAGATGAAATTAGTGGATGGACGGCGGATGAATAGACGCCAATTTTTGTTACACAGATACTTTTCCTAAGAAAATCGAAGAGGGACTATGCTCTTGCATTAGGCATGTGCGAACGGGTGAAATTTACCGCTGAGCTCAGTTGACAAGCACTGATGCAATGGCGGCAGCTGCATTGCTCTACTGACAGCAATCGAGCGGAGAGTAAATCAATGGGACAAGGTGAGCCTGCCAACTTTGGGATTTTAGCCGATGAGAGACGTACAGGTCAGGTAGATAAACGAAGCGCATTCTCAAGTTGGCATGCAAAATATTTTCTTTAGGCTTTGTCTAAATGCGTTTAATGAGCCTGGAACGAGAGGGATGACTTTGTTAGTTGAAATCCATTGACCTTAACGAATGGGCTGAAATCTTGTCTTCCATTTTTAGAATGGCTCTGCTCTGGTCCAGAGTATGTAAATGGAGAGTATGGGTAGTCTTGATTATAGATAGTCTTGTAGATGAACAATCAGACTAAATTCGGGTTCGAAAAATAACAAGAAAGTTTATTAAGACAGAAGTACAGAAGTATCTTCCTTCATTCTTTATTAAGACACGTCTTAAGTTGGTCAGTCTTTTGCGCTCTTGAAAGATCTAGGTTTCCCTGATTTTAGAAGACTTTTCCGGTGGCTATATCGAATTGGTCATGGTTTAAAAAAGGGAAGCATAAGAGTTGTTCAACTGCGCCCTTTTATTAACGTGGTGCTGTACATTATGTGTTGTGCATGATTAAAACTTAATGAATCTATGAATGCACAACTTGGTTACTTTCCCAGCAAGCTTACCCATTTGTTAAACAAAAACAATGAGCTTACCTACGTACTTTTTGACTGCGCCATGTTCTTGACATTCCTCGCAGCCAAAGCTCAGACTATGGCATAGGTACACACTTGATATTACGTTTCTTCAATTTCTTATTATGTTGAAATACTCAACACTGCAGCTGTTACTTCGGCGAAGTATTATGATACAAGAAATTTAATGCCAAAAATGGCGCCCAACGTGTTTTAAACTAGCCTTCGCAAAACAAGTCTATGTAGAGTATCCACCGAACTTAGGCCAGCTGCTAGACTGCCAAAACGCCAACATGATCTCGAGCATTTGTACACAATTTAGGTATTACCAGGTCCTGCACAGGATAAGGGCTCTGGCTGTTTGGAGAAAACTATAGGGAATAAGCTACATCACTGCCCTTGGAGTCAAATTGGTAAAGCTTCTTGCTCCAACCAGAGAACCCCAATCGATGGTCGTGGGGGCGCACGGCACTTTTAAAAATCTTTTTAAGTAATCTAGAAGAATTTCCTGACAGCAAATCAGAGACAATATACTCTGAAATAAGCCACGATAGAGTTCAATACACTGTACCCGAAGATGTTGTCACACCCAAGAAGATACAGTGGGCAGTGCACAGCTTCCTTCCATACAAATCACTTGGACTCAATGGCATACTACCAGTGGAACGCCAACAAGATCTCGGACTACTAAGTCCTTGGCTCCACACTATTTTCAGGAGTTGCCTAAGCCTTGGCTATACATCCAAATCCTGGAGGAAGGCCTAGGTGGTGTTCATACCAAAAGCTGGTAAGATCTCCCATGCAACTCCTAAAGGTTTTCCCCCAATCAGCCTTTCTTCTTTCTAATTAAAAACCCTAGAGAGGCTGGTCGACGCCCACATCAGAACCAACGTAGACAGCAGTCTTCTCTCGTGCTCCCAACATGCGTACTGCAAGGGAAAATCGGTAGAGACGACCCTACACTCGTTGGTTAGCATCATTGAGAAATCCTTTGAGAGCAGGGATTTCACTCTAGTATCATTCCTTGACACTGAAGGAGCCTTAGCCTAAAAGCAGGCTCGTCCATGCCGAGTTGGGGAGTTGCCTAGCTGTCAGGTCCGTGTGCAGAGGAACCCCACAGGGCGGGGTATTATCTATGTAGTACTATGGTATTACTATGGCTCCTCGTAGTTAACGAACTACTCTTGATCCTAGAGGAAAACGGCTTCAAAGTTATAGCTTATGCTGACGATATTTCGATAGCGGTAACAGGCAAAGTTCCTCCCCACTATTAGGGACATAATGCAATTTGCCCTTAACAAATTAGCTAGGTGGACAGATAGTGTCGGTCTCGGAGTAAACCCGACAAAGACTGAACTAGTACTGTTCACAAGAAAGTATAAAATAACTCCCATAATTCCACCATCACTGAAAGGTCACTGAACTGTCACTTGCAGATCACGCTAGATACCTGGGAGTTATTTTAGATAAGAAACTCAGTTGGAAACTGAATATACAAGACCGTGCAAGGAAGGCCTCTATTGCCCTGAATTCCTGCAGGAAAATCCTAGCCCCAAACTGGGGACTCCAACCCAGGATTGTTAGGCCCATACTTATGTACGGAGTATTAGTCTGGTGGAGGGCACTAGACAATAGTAGCAACATTGCTATATTATCTGTATTTACATCACAGGTGCTCTTAGAACAACTCCCTCGGCTGCGCTCGACACAATGCTCCATCTTCTTCCCGTTGACATCTTCGGTAAAGGGATGGCAGCGAAAGCAGCACTTAGGCTTAGGGAATCCTCGCAACTGACTCGTGACAACATGGGACATGCTAGCATCCTGAATGGCCACGACACCATCCCTCGCAACTCGGACTACGTTGTCCCATACCTCGACTTCAATGTCAAATTCAAGACCAAATTTCCAAGCAGAGCCGCCTGGGAGTCTTGTGAGGTCTTAAATGCATCTGCAATAGAAATCTACACTGACGGATCGAAAACAGCACTTGGAGTAAGATCAGGAGTCTTTTCCAGTACTCTGGAAAAGACTCCTGTCAGGTGCGACGTATCCGTGTGCTGGGTTCCTGGCCACAGGGATATTTCAGGCAACTGCAGAGCCGACGAACTAGCTAGAGAAGGTGCTAATGCCAACCCGACTCATACAACGGAACCGGCAGCACCGATAAACTCGATAAAGTTCCACCTGGACGTTGAAGCCATCATAATGGCAAACAATAGGTGGAATAACATCAGCACATGTCTCCCCTCCAAACAAATCTGGCCAGAGCTCGATCGTAGGGAAAGAAAGAGACTCATCTCCTTCAATAGGCTGAATCTTAGAAAGATAATTGGGGCCCTCACAGGCCACTGTCTGGTGGGGCGACATGCCAGAAGACTTGGTGCTCCCTTCAACGATTTCTGCAGAAGTTGCAGGGATGAAGAGGAAGAAGAGACCATGGTTCATCTCCTGTGCAACTGTCCCACCCTATCAGCACTGAGAAGGAAAACTTTAGGCGAATACTTCTTTGATGACCTAAATGATCTAGCGCGACTCGATCTTAAGAGGATAATGACGCATAAGGGTGTATCACAAAACCCATCCCTTCTACATATGGAAACTTTACAGGCGAGCAAACACCTTACAGTGGAGCGCCAAATATACCCCACTAACACATCCCCCAAGTTTTCCCCAACAGGACCGGCCTGGTAAGGGCTCATACCGATTCGGTTGTCCTCACCTCTCCGCTCTTGTGGGAACACTGGTACGTATTCCCCCTGGTACGGGTTCATACCGCTTCGGTTACCCCTTCCTCTTCTATACCCCCCCCCCCCCCAAGGTTAATTCTAGAGTCATCCGAGGTACGGGTTTACACAGAAACGGATCCCCCTTCCTCAGCGTCCTCAATGAAGACACATCCTTTGGCAACGGTTACCCCCACCTGCGCTCCCCTAATCCTTAGGACTAACTCTTACTTAGGTCAATATCAAACTAAAGATCTAAGTCTAGTAAAACTCGAAGCAAGGGAAAGATACCCTATTTGCCCATCACACCACACGGGACGTAATTAGTAGTACTCCTATAGTAATTGCCATTCTCCTCATCTCTCCCCAACACATAAATTTCACTGCTACGGGCTTATACTAATTCGGTTACCCCTACCTTCCCCAAATTCTAACGCGAGTCGCCTGTAGTACGGGCTAACACCGAAGACGGTTACTCTACATCAGCTTTTTGCGTGTGAATTCCGCCCTGCAGGGGTTCACACCGAAACGGTTACCCCTCCAGCTTTCATTGCCCTCGGGTATGTCTCAACCAATGGACCCTCGGTACAGGTTTATACCATCACTGCTTGCCTAGACCCCTCCCACCCAAACGGGTAATCATCATTTAGGTCATCGGGCTGGTAACTCCGGTCCTACAAGTGGTATCACAATGAACCTCCTTTGGTCTAAGTGAGTCCCTGCTCAGTGGGGACAGCCACCCAACCTAACCTAAGCTAATCTAGAAAAAATTGGCTTTTTATGTGTCATTTTTTCACAAAAAGCCACATCAAAAAAAGCTTTGCCATAAGCTCTAGAGACTCTTAATGAGAGAGAGTTCCCTAAGACTGTGGCCAACAATAAAAGTGCCCAAGTACAAAAGAAGTAGAGCTTGTTTGAAGTGTGTCGGAGCCTGTTCTTCAATTTGGCGGCTTAATGACGACGATGTCTGCTTAACATTCATGAAGTTTTATTAAAGAAAAACTTGACATATATACTTGAAAGGACGGTAATGATAATAGAACTCTTGTGACTGATGAATCCTGTCCCACATGTTAAAGAAAGAAAATTATTTGAAGCTTTTTGAGCATCGTTATAACGAGAAAGAAAAGACGTTGAAAGTGAATTTAATAAACGTAATATTTTCCAAAAGGAAGAACTTTAAACCTTACTCCATTTATGTAAGGAAACAAAGTCTAAAAAAGAGTAGAGACCTCAGCCTGCGTAAGCCTATTACACCTACGAGATTTTTCTGCTTTTTTAATTTTTTTTTGCGATGGCAACTTGGTAACTTTTCCAAGGCCATGAAAAATGTATGAGCAAGTTTAGTTGTCTAACGGCGCCAAATACTTTGCCTCGTTCCCTTAATGAAGATTGAAAATTGTGGCAATCTTTTGAACTGCGGTTAACCTTAATGGCCACTGTGCAAGGTAACATACAAACGACTATACCACAAGCCTAAGCAAACATATTTGCCATCATACTCTATTTTACTGCGCCAACACTTTAATCAACGTGCACTCAAGATGTATCCATCGGCTAAAACATCTCTAAATTGAGTTCAGCATCTGAATAAATTAGCCAGACACTCGTGACTGAACTCTAAATGAGATGTGTCAATAGTAGTCGGTACGATTGGTGCCATCCAATCAAAAGTGCGCATTCCTTGACACAAGACGTCAATTCAATTATAAATTCACCTGTGTTTAGTGGACGTGTTTATGCGCCAAGGTGCATATACACACATAGTTCGAGTGCCTCTCACATAGAATATCCTTTAGAGACCGAAGGATGGTTGCTAGCTCCCCTATACAATAGGTATAGCCGTAAGTTCAATTCATGGGCCGTGTCGCGTCGCATCGTCCGCAACTAATAAAGATACACGCTGCTGAACTATGCATCCACCAGGGAGAGCAGTTCAATTAAAAGCCAGTGATGATAGGTTCCATGGGCTTCCATTCAACCATCATCGATTGCGAATAGGATCTGCATCCGATGGAGCGTAGCTAATCATTTTATCCCTCAGCTAGAACCCCGTCATCACCTTTCGTCGAAAGTCAAAGCCCATACAGCCGCAGCATCACCAAAGATGAGAGAGAGAGAGAGCGTGCCCATAGCAATGAAGATGCGAGATCCTGAAGTGAGCTCCAATTAAATCGAAGGTAAATGGCTTGACATGGAAATGTTTAATCAAATACGTGACTTGATTCCTGTGCTTCGAGGAGATTGGATTGAAGCCAGGAGATGAGAGGTTGATGCCTCCATTGCGTGGTGTACACCACTCGACACATTGCAGGTTGATTGATATATTTTTTTTTTCCTCTTTTGCTCGGTGATGTGTCTAAGGGCACATTCAAAGGATGAGCCCCATTTTGTGATAAAGGATTCATCGGCATCAGTGTGGTGTTCTTTTCCTGCGCCGGTGTGCTTGGTGGCGAGGCGTAGATGCAATGTGTTATTCAAAATGGCGTGTAGAATTTCCATCTTTCCATCCGGGATAGAGGAGCATTTCAGCACATCCATGGCAAAAGAGTTTACCTCGATGGTGGACGCGTTTTATACGTCTGCCGCTGCGAGGCATGTCGAAATTATAGGTTGGAACGTGAAATGAAACGTGGAGCACAACGTACAACAGGGTTGATCCATCGTGCCAAGAGCCAAAATGTAATGTTTTTGCACTTGACAGAAGAAAAGCCATTCGCAATATTGAATATATTCTGTGGGCAAATTTATGCCTTGAAATACCGATTTGCAGAGCGTGTAAATATGTAAGTATACGAGTGTGTACAAGAGTGTAGTAGATAGGTAGTCAAAATCGATTGTTTTAATCAGTAAAGCTAAAAGCATATACCTAGCTAGGAGTTTTTGCAATTTTCCTGTCAAAAAAGGAAAAAAATGCAACGAAATTTTCAGGTTTATGGCTTTTATAAGACGAGTCCATTTGGTATCCCACTAATTTTTCTAGGGCGCAAATTACACTATAGAAACCACGGTTTTTGCTTTGTTATGACATACTATATCTGTTTTGGTGTTCTCTTATTAAAAGTGTGTATATATGCAGTCGCATTATTTCTCCACTTCTGAACTATAATGGGTCTTTCATTTGGCACTTCCTATCTTTAAATTCACATAGATCAAAGTGTATCTAAGAAACCATCGAAATTTTTCATTTGTTTGACAGGCCTATCAATGCCATTGTACATTTAAAATGTGGCATAGTTCAAATATTCACCACGGCTTCTCTCTGGATAGAGCGCCGCCGAGAAGTCAAATTTTCCGTGTGATTCTAGCGCAAAGTTCTTGAAAACAGGTTTTCAATTGCTACGTCAAGCCGGATTTCTTACGCCCCAGCTGTGACTCATAGGGTAACGTTAGGGCAATTTGGCGAACTTTTTTTGTTCTCAGAGTAATATCGTAATAATTTGTTTTTAACAAAACTTTTATCAAGTAGGAAGAAAGCTTATAGAAAAAAACAACCGCCAAGTATAAAGTTCGAAGTAGGAGATATAGTGTCTCTTAAGTGCGTCATAATGCCCGAAGTTTACCTAGTTCTAAAATTCATAGTCTTATTCTTGGGAAAAGAGCGGGGTTTAGTGTACATACTCTGCGATTACCATACTCTGCCATAATACCCGGGTGCGCCATAATACCCGAAACTGAATTCCATACTTTTAGTCTTGGGTAAAGTGAGGCATTCAGTCTCATAGGTTATATATTAATAATGCTATGGCAAGCATAAGTTGTGCTTATAATATCCTTTTTCTTTTAGTCCTAGCTCATGATCTAGTAAGTACTTGTATGTAGTTTCCATTTCCAATCTTCTATTGCCATTATGTATGGGCCATTGTTAAGTATCCTTTCTGCCACACCTACATGACTTTTCTGGTAGTATCAACCCAAACCAATACCTACAGCCGAACAGAAATGTTAACAGACTAGAGATGATTGGAACCAGAGAGACTTAAAAAGTACTTAAGAGCGATTAAAATACCTTCTTCCAAAAATTATCACCTCCCTTACTCTGTCTCATACTGAAAAAAGAATTTTTACATTGCGTGAAATTAGACAGTGTAAACTACACCTCTTTTCCAAGCCAACAAGATTGTATTGCAGAAAAAGCTCTCAAGAAAATACAAGTTTTAAGATGAAAGAACCGCGCGTATATTGTCGGCTGTTTTTTATGTTATGCGGTCACCAAAGCATAAAAACAAAAAAATTCCAAAAAAATCCCTCCAGTGAATGGTTGGTAGTCCAACACGTTTCACTGCCTGTTTCTGGGCAAAGCAATATATTTTTATACCAATGTAACACTGGAAACCTTCTTTAAGAGAGCAACGAATAAGACCAAGTTTTTTGTTGCGACTCAAGGATCACTTCTGAATCCGGATATCCGGAATTCCATTGTTCCTCCATATGACTCCCGAGTCCCGAGGCAATGTGAAGGACCATTGTTTCATATTATTCGCAATTCCAATTCGTTCGTGTATATAATGTATAGCCATCCCCACTTCAGACACTTGATTTGTTTCTTCAAATTATACGCAGGAAGATTTTTTATTTTTTTTTTTTTTTGCAAAAGAAGAAATAATTTTATTTTGCGGAAAATCAAAATATGTGAAACAATGGACTTGCACTTGACACACTTCCTCCATGGCAGGACCAACATCGCACAATAGAGAGCCAGTTCCAGGATTTCAGATGTGGTGCTCAGCTCACCGGTTTTGGCATGGTTGGACTGTTAGGTGCTCCGCACTTCAAATTCATTGTGTATATCCCCACTTGGTTGCATTGTTTAACAATAAACAAAACGTTTTCTATGCCAGGCTTGGTGCTGGTGTTTTCATTGTTTCTTGCGCTCTTCAAGGGATGAAATTCCTTACGGACGACATCCCCTACTCTTGATGAATTGGTGAAAGGTGGAAAGAAAAAATAGAATAAAGAATGTTACTACCTCCCTGTAATTATGCTCAATTAGGGGATGGAATGAGTTACACCTTTTGTCTTATAGCATGGTCTCGAGCATCCTATGTATTTTGTATGTGAAGCCTATCCTATGGGATATACTAGTACGAGTACCTCTAGCCCAGAGCTGTTCCGTGTTGTGAACACTTGAAATGGAAACTCTCGTCGTTCCTCGTGCTTCTCTTATTTGCGTGAATTGCTGATGATTATGTACTCAGGGATGTTCATATTGCCGGTGTAAACAAATGGGGTGGTCGACCTTCGTGGTAAATTATGTTGAGCCTAATGATTTGATACGTCTCAACAATACAACCAAAAATGATTCGTTTATAAGGATAATAGAATTTAAGTTATAAGGATTATAACTTATATTAGGTATAACAAATTGGCAAGCTAAAATATCAGATTGTTTGGGTATTTGAATGGGAGGCCTTTCACCTTAAACACTTTCGCAAAAGTATTCCTATATAAACTATATAACGTCTATTCCTAGAACGTCAAAGGCACATATAGATGGAGGATTTCGTTTTCTATTAGCTTTTTGTTTCTAGGTCCCAAAGAACAAAATATTTTTACAGCTTATCGATGATAAGTTGAGGCATCTGCCAAAATAATAAGATCATCGGCAAAGAGAAGCACATTTATCAAAATATCTCCATACCCGATTTCACGGGGCAAGAAATTTATTACCCAATCGATAAACAAATCAAACAACAATGGCATCAGAATGCAACCTTGCGGTGTACCAGAGTTGGAATGGGAGACCACGAAGATATCCCCCTTCCACCTCATACTGAGGTAGAATTATTAGACAAGACATTAACATAAGAATTGTTTTATATGAGACAATATGAGAAATATTATGTCCTTATTAGCGGGATAGACCTGGACTTCAAATTTCTATTAACTGTGTCAAAAACTGCTTAAGGTTAGGTTATTTTGAAGTGGCTGTCGGGTTTGAAGACCCAACTCACTTAGACCTTTGTATGTCCATTTTGTTACCACGTGGATCTGGAAAAATGTGTTGAACCATTTCGAGCTACTAATAAAGCGTAAGGGACATTTTGGGTCAGTCGTACTAAGATCACTAAAATCATTATAAGAAGAAAGCTCCAAGGTGAAGATTTCAGTTCGTAGAGAGAGCGGGGCATGTACAGAGAAGGTGGAGAGTGGTCTCCTCTTCCTCCTCATCCATGCAGCTCCTGCAAAAATCCAATCTCTATGCCCTGGCACCCAGCACATGAGAAAGTTGAACTGCTCTGGCATCTCCTTTAGAGACGAATGATTCCAGGCACTTTTGATGGCCGCCTGGCTGTCAAAAAATATAAATATATCCTTGGCGGATACAACTTTATTCTTAAGCCAGGATAACGCTTCATTAATTGCCATGATTTCAGCTTGGAAAACAATATAATGTTCCAGAAGACGGAAAGAGGGAAGATTTATGACGTATTCTTTTGAACACTGAACTGTGCCACACTGAGCTGTCAAATAATACTCGGTGTTCGCGATTATTCCAGCGTGGTGTATACTTGGTTTCATTGTGTACAGAACGACAAATACTGCACCGGTGCAATTATCACGTAACGTGTCAACTTGCTTTGACTTTATTTTGTTTAGTGTTTTTTTTTTTTCATTTCGTAGCATGATTTTGTTTTCGTCGGGTTTTTGTACTTTTTACTTTTTAAATTAATTTTGATAGCTTTCAATTTGAGTTTTTATCGATTTCATACTATTTCAGTCGTGTTGTCTGAAAAAATCACGAATGAAAATTGAGTCAAAACGTCACTTCACATAGGTACGCAATCAAAGCTACACCCAGCCTCCACCGTCTAATACGACGGTGGCGAAATTTCAAGTTCGGTGTCGACACCGAACTAATTCGGAGCTTAAAAGAACA
This sequence comes from Neoascia interrupta, assembly GCA_947623515.1. NCBI lineage: Eukaryota > Metazoa > Arthropoda > Insecta > Diptera > Syrphidae > Neoascia > Neoascia interrupta. Next base: position 18,294,585 of record OX392462.1, on the reverse strand, counting down.
TTTCCATGAGCACGATTCCGTCCAGGTGCATGAGAAAAGAACATTTTTTTACTGTATTCCACACCAGTTTCACGATTCGGTGTTGAAAAGAATACGCCATTAGTTTTTCTGAGAATACACCACTACCTACCTCATCATTTGTGGGTGAATCGATTCACATTCTAGAGGCATACAGTCAACCCAAGAAGACCTTGGGGGGATAGTTAGCTGGAAGTTCTTGTCGAATTGTAAATGGGCTGTAGTGAAATGTTTCTAAAAGGGGATCTGAATGTTTTCAGATCAGTGACCTATCTCACTATCGGTCCGTTCAGTGGTTGCTTTCAGGAGAGTAGCCGTGATAGCAGCTGTTCGTGTGCTGCAAATATCAAGGGGAATTAGATGGAACAGGGTGTCTAGTGTTGCTGAGGCCAGTGGTGCGAAAAGCTCCGCTTATACATAAGCAAGCTGACCTTTGCACCTTGCTTAGCTTGTCGCGGTTTACCGCTTTGTTCAAAGCGGTCCACCAGACAGCTGTTCCATACGTCAGAATCGTTCTGACGGCCGATATATATTAGCCAGTGAGTGCTTCGGGGTTTAAGTCCCCACTTGTTGCCGATGGCTTTTTGGAGGAAAATAGTGCTATCGTAGCTTTCCGGACTCTTTCCTGTATATAAGAATGCCAGCTGAGCTTTCTATCGAGGATAAGACTCAGATATTTGGCTTCTTCGGAGAAATTTAGGCTAATGCCCTTGATTGAAGGAGGGTCGACATGTGGGATTTTGTATTAGCTGGTGAAGAGGACAAGTTCAGTTTTGTAGGTGTTCACCCAACGCACAACTGTCAGTCCATGTGGTAAGCTTGTTTAGAACGTTCTGTAGGAGCTCTCTAAGGGTATTTAGGTGCTTCCCCGAAACGGCAAAGGCAACGTCATCTGCATAAGCGATCACTCTGCAACCCTCCCTTTCCAGGATAATTAGCAGTTCGTTCACCGCTAGATTCCAAAAAAAGGGGATAGGACTCCGCCTTGCGGGGTTCCTCTGCTGGAAAAAAACTGCTTTAAGATAAGCGGAAAAGGAGTAAAGTTACCAATATAATGACTCGCTAGAGTCATTGCGGTGAAATTTCGATCAATCGTTGACAGACCTTCTGGGGTTGCTGGTACCCAATTGGGCGCCTCTTCAGGTGGCGGATAGGCGAATGATCACCAGATGTGGTATGTGGTATGTTAAATATCCGGGGTGGACAAAAACCAGCAACAAACGAAAAATCCAGGAGCGTCTGTCTCAAAATGAGCGGCTTCTTGGTCGGCGGCGTCGGCTATCCAGGTTAGGGTCGGCCAAATATTACCGACCACTTTTTTCTCATCCAATACACAATTAGAATGGAATACAATAAGATTCATGCCAATGCCAGATGTATTTAAGAAAAACTCTTGTATTATTGCTTTTCTCCGTAAAGGCATAACACTTGCATCGCCTTGGTGTTTGTGTGCAAAGTTTTCATGTTCCGTTCTGGTTCATCAGCTTTTTCGTCTTGGATGGAGAATTACTTTTCGATCCTTAAATTCTTTCCACTTGCGATGTTCTACGCATCTTAAGGGCAGTCATAACCCCTTGATCGCGAATTAATTATAAAAAAAAATCGTTGACAGATCTGGACGAAAGCCTGCTGGGAAAGCACTTAATACTTATCTGACTACACCCAGCCTTCAAGCCTGTCGTATAGCATGTATAAATCCTGTTTAAATAATTTACTGAGTAAGCTAAAAGGACTGAAATGCCCCTGTAATTTTCTGGTGAGTTGCGATCACCTATTTTAAAATACCAAAAATATTTCAGCACAAAAAGCTTCTGGGAACTATGTCATCCTTAAATCTTGTAAGACTCTTGTTTTTCATCTTTTTTAACGCTAAATTTTAAAGAAGCATTTGAGTTTGCATTGAATTTGCATTCAACCTGAACAGCTCTATCATGATGCGTGTATCTACATGATGCGTGCCACTTGAACAATTTTGCGTTTTTTCGCACGATTTTCGGGCGAAAGAAGTTTCGGGGGTATGTAAATTAAGGGTTCGACTTCCAAGAATCATTGCTTGTTTTATTTCATTTCTCTGTAAAAGGCTTTTGGAGTCCGCAAAACTTTAACCTTACCTTTAACTTTAACCAGATAGGTTAAAGCAGATGGTAAATTGCTTGGCAAAAATATTATTTAACTGGTGGCAGGCCTTGAGATTGACCTAGTAACTCTACAATTGTTTTGCTGATTTAGAAAGCTGTTTTCCTTTACACCAAACAATAAGTCCTTAAAATGTATCCCTACATAGAACCTATCTGCCTTTCAATCTTTCTTGTAGAGGTATACCATTTTTAAGCAACGGATCCTAGATTCCAGCTTTGTTACCTGCTTACCGCAAAAACTATAATTTGCTGCCTTAAGTTTTAAGCTGTGTATACTTAAACATCAAATCCTTCCCGCAACCAACTAAATACGATGCTAACAACAACCGCACAATCAATTCCATTCAATTTGTTGAATCCTTCAACTTCAAATCACAACAATCAGCTCTAATTTGATATACGTCTCCCCTCGTTCGCTTTTCGGATTCCAGCGCTAGCCACCCCTGGCTGTATGTTTTATGATGTCCTGCTGCGTAAGTTAGGTACACAATACCGGATCCCCACACTCCATCTATGGCAGTCTTGACACAGTGTCAATCCATATCCCAATTGACTGCGTTGAATGAATAGGTGCAGTGGCAGCGAAATTTTGTCACTTCACAGCATCAACACAAAAGCTTACATTTGGTCCTTTGCCCATATAGCTTAGCGCATCCTAATCTAAAGTAGATACGTATATAGCTAAGGTCTCTCTGCTACTCGCAGTCTACGTTCCCAGTTCGACATCGATTGGCGCGTGACTTTTGACGACGTGTGCCGTTTCCCGCAAATACACGGCACAAATTCCAAATTCCCCGCTTCCTCCCGCAACGAGGTGGCGGGCGCATTTGTACAATCGAGAGCAGCACCACACCACATCAAGGAAGAAGAAGAGCACACGTAATTCCAGAGAAATCGACTCATTCAACTGGATGTGAACGCAGCTCGTTTTCCAGTCGAGTAATTTGGGAATACATAATGGGCTTTTGATGATTCCATAATGAGATTACACGACTGTGTCGTTGTGAAGGGTCAGTCACATCCTGAACTCGGTTGGTAGACCTGAAATATTCCGAGGAGCTTTATGGCTCCGTTTTCGGCACTTCCCAGATTATAGGCATAAAATTCGAGTCCACTCGATTTGCATTCAAAGAAACTGATGTATCACCTACATTCGAGTCCTCGCTCGTTGAGGAACGACGACGAGCGCACGTGTTCTTCCATAGATTACACGTTTCAATGGATCCTCAATTTAATGCCATTGTCAATTAATTAAGCCCTCACACAATTGCATGTAGACACGATGTTGCACATTAAACAAAAAAAAATAACAAAAAAAAAACTCTCACGATGAATGGTCGTTAGAGCATGTCTAGGTACATTGTCGTCTTTGGCCGTGGTGGCGTCACCATATCCTTAGTATATCGTCTTCTCATCTCATCCCCTTTCATTAGAAGAATAATCCTGCATCATTGTGCGGCGTTGACTATTGATTGTGGGTTGTTATGTCTAGGAGGGTTGAACCTGCTTTCGGTGTGGGAATAGTAGCCTTGGTGTGCGCCCTTTTCAACCCGCTGTGATGTTTTGATTGCCTTATGACATTAATGTCCTATTCAACATATTGTGACTGTTATCCTTTTATACTTTGGTGATTGACACAGGATTTGTGTTTCGAGATTTGATTGAATGACGAGCGATTAAAGGTGGCCTAATCAAGTAGTTTGTCCTCTTGTATATGGAGTGGTATGCGGTTCTTGATGCAAGGGTGATGTGTAGTCTAGTCAGTGGGGAGGAGGCATGAAGTGAGATTTGCCAAAGTTGGGGGCGTTTTTAATTTTTGATTTCTAGATTTTTTCATGTTCTATATTTTTCCTTTCTTGATTTACATTTACCCATTCAATTACGGGAACTTACATCGAATTATTTAATAGGCCTTTTGAACGCTTCAGTAGGCCTTATAGAAGTTTAAATTTGCTCGCTTTGCGTAACAGTCCGTCCAATTAAATTGGTCCCAACAGTTGCACTCCCATTAATTACCTTAAGCTTAACGTACTGCACAAACCTTTTGCCTTTTCCTGATTCGCTTGGTAGGTTAACTAACTTGGTCGTCCACTGAAATTCGAATTGGCAGTGGATACTTGAATTTGGTATGAAGCATGAACAAGGGATGAATCGCCCTACCTCACCCTAAAATAGTTTTGCTCCCCTGAATAGTTTACGCGCTACACGAATGTACCTTAATAGTGTATACACACATTTTCTTTATATATAAAGTCCTCTGTGCTTGGCTAAATTCCACATATAGATGGATAGAAAGGATCTGCCATTAAACTAATTGCGAGAAAATGGAAAAGTTCTTGGAACACCACAAAACACACCGACATTCCACCATATGCAGACATTTTACTTCTTCTCGACAAAGTTTTCTTTATACCAGCGTATAGGGACACTCATGTGTATCCTTTTTCTTTTTCAAATATTCATAAGAAACTTTCATTTTGACAGAGTCCTTTGTTGGTGGAACCACCCACCAAAACATACATATGCGAGAGCTGTATATGCGGTTATGGCGCAATACCCACCTATGAAATTGTCCTCCTGGTGAAAGCGGTCGGGTGGGTTTATATAGGAACTTGTCAGCATTACAAAGTTTTCCTTCTGTAGTTGAGTTTCTCAGAAAAAAGTTTTCAGTCAACTATACTGTATAAAGTTTCTCCAACTATACTGTGTCCTGCAAACCATTTTTGGAACTTTGATTTGATGTCTTCGTTTTGCTTTGCCTTACTTGCAGGGTAAACCTCAGGCCTCGCAAGTAAATGAGAAATACGCTCTTTTGTGTGAGTTCCATTCTTCGAAGGACAAATGGGCGGGTGTATGGCGCAGTGGGTATTGGCTTGTCAAGTGGAAAATCGTTAATTTGAGGGCAATTTCGAGGATTTGGTTGCGGAACTTTTAGAATTGCTTTCGATTTTATTGTCGATTCCTTATTTTCGAGGTTGTTTTTGGTTGAATGAGTTTGAAAAACCTGAAGAAGCTAAAAGAAGTTAATTTTTTTTTATATCTTAAGGAAATTTTGCTATAAGTCTTTTTAATATAAGAGGATAAGGATATTCGAAGAATTCAAATTTAAAACTCAAAACAACATAACACATTAATCAGGATTCTACTGAGACATCGTTTAGCAATGGGACATCATAGCAATTCTATTATTCTAAAATTTCGAGTTTCTTTTACCTTTTTATCGACATAATCTCTATCGAATAAATAGAGCAATCGGTATATATAAAAACTGGATAAGATGTGCCTCTGGTGCTGGCTATTTTGTTCACATAGGTTTCTTAAGCGCTATGTTTAAGAACTAGTATTACAGACTACTCTTATCGTTGCTTATATTGGAGAGCGCGCCTTATGGCAAAGCCGTATACAAAATAATATTAAATGGGGTGTGGCCCACTCCAACCGAAAGGTTCCTGTCCATTAAAATGGGCTTCTGGTTATTCCTTCGTGACCAAAAACCCACCAAAGTTTGGTTTTGTTCCTTGAGCTTAGCTTCTGTAGAGTATGGAAGCAGTGCTTGACTGATTTGGAGTCAATGATTTGACAAGCCAAGGGCTTTTATAGCTGCTTGACTGTCCGTGGATAAATGGAAGTTCGCAATATTGATACCAGAGACGTATAGTCTAAGAGCTGGTGAACGTTTTGGTCACGTCATTTCGGCACATGAAATCCATATATTTTTTTGTTTAAGACGTAGGTACTAGTGGTCAAGGGTAAGAACTCTGCATTTTACTCAAGCCGCTTTTATTTTCTACAAGTCGCACATCTTTTGCAATTAATTTTGTCCAACCTTGTAAATACTATTCAACTTTGAAAAAAAGAAGATTTATTTTTACTCACTCTGCATGGTTTTTGGGGTGTGGAATCCGAATTTCAACTTTGCTACTTCCCACAGATACGACTTCATGCCGAAAATCTCCAATCTTAAGAATGTCTGCCTTTTTTTTTAGTTTTTGGACAAAAAGTAAGGAAAATGTGCACTTTTCGAGGAAGACCATTATACACGATGCAAAGAAAATAAAATTTTCTATACGACCGTATCTTAGATGTGTTTTTCGGCCAATAAGTTGGGCCGTTAGAGCGCACTCAACAATGACGAACTTCTAAATTTCAAAAATCCTGTTTTTTGTTACTTTATCGCTGGCAACTGAAAAAACTATGTATGATATAAAAAAAAATACATTTGTATTTCAATGTCAATCAATTTCAACACATTTTCGACTACCTTGACTCTATACACCAGGGTGTAGATTTATTTTAATTCAAAATTTTATAAATCATAAAAAAACACAAGTTAGTGTGACATTTCGACTGAGGTACACATGGCAAACTGGGACCCTGGAGTGTAAGCACACAACTTGAAACATCGCATTTATCCCTCTTTTTATACCCCACCCCGCCAGGGTAGCGACTGGTGGAGACGATCTTGATCGTATGTATGACATCATTGGGTCCAATTTCATCATTGGGGGTGACTTTAACGCGAAGCATACTCTTTGGGGTTCACGATGCAATTCAACAAGAGGCAGATTACTGTACAAAAACAGTATGAAAAGTGGGTTGGACTTTTTCTCCACGGGTAAGCCAACATATTGGCCAACCGACAGGAACAAAAAGCCTGACCTTGTCGACTTTTTCATCGCTAAGGGGTACCCCAAATACCTTAGGCGAATCGAAGAGTGTTATGATCTTTTCCAATCTTAAAGATGGGTAGAAGACTGGCGAAAATAGAAAGAGCTCCCAGATTAGCTAGCAAAAACAGGAACTGGGACGCCTTCAGAAATAACTGTTAGGAGGGTATTGGCTTGAATGTGCCATTGAGAACTCTTTCGAGTTAGAAACCGCAGTTGAAAAATTCATTAAAGCAATTCAGGGCGCTGCTTGGAACAACACTTCGTCCCAAAAGAAAGCAGTTAGCACCGACGGGCATGTACGCACAACATATCCGCTCGAAATCGGAGAATTGATTCGTGAAAAGAGAAGAGCGCGTAGAAGATGGCAAGGCACGAGGGCTCCCCCAGACAAAACCCTCTTGAACCACCACTCTAACAAACTGAAAGAAATGTTGCAAAATTTTAAAAATCGTGAGACCACTGAACACCTTGAAGGCTTGTCGGCGGATAGGAGCTCAAACTACTCGCTGTGGAAAGCAGTTAAGTCTATCAAGAAACCTATAATCCACTCAGCACCAATAAGAAAAGCTAACGGCGAATGGACAAGAGAAGACAAAGAGAAAGCGAATTTGTTTGCTGAACATTTAGAAGAAACATTCAAGCCTTTCGACGGTCCACCGTTGGCTGACGTTCAAAACAACAACAACGCGAGACCTGATAGCTTACGAATGAACTCCGACAGACAATAAGCAAACTTAAAAATAATAAGGCCCCGGGTCATGACCTGATCACTGGCGAAATATTGAAAGAACCACCAAAAAAAGCACTAGTCAAGCTTCTTTATATGATAAACTCTTCTCTAAGACTTCTATACGTTCCAAGGCAATGGAAAGTTGCTGAAGTCATTATGGTTCCAAAACCGTGGAAATGTGCAAATGATAAAAAATCTTATAGGCCCATATCGCTTCTGCCGATAATATCGAAAGTATTGGAGAAACTTCTGCTGAAGCGATTACAACCAATAATTGCAGAAAGACCTTGCAGTGGCAACCAATAATTGCGAAGGCACGTGGAAATCGGGCATAACCAATATCGGCTACTTCGGTATTATATACCTGCTAAAGTGGGCGTATCGGTATGAAGTTTTAGCCTCCGTCCGTGAATCCTAGTATATTAAAAAAAAAAGGAAGTTGAAACTTGACTGTCTGTTTTTTCTAGGACCCGATGCAGTGCAAGTGTAAAATTTTTTTAACAATTTGCCTAAGCGGATTGTAAGAGTCCTTTGTTGGACATCCTGATCCATTCTGAGCCGAATCAGAGCATTTCACATAAATGGCTCTCGTAGTTTTGGATTGGAGCCCCTAAAAAATATTTATTTTCCCTCTTTGTGCCAAAATGTCGAATGTCTCTCAGAATCCGAACTTTTTTGGATTGTACCAAACTGGAACGCAAGGACGCTCGCCGAGCTCTTGCAAAAACTTTGTTTGTCGCCTTGTCGTTTTACGGGTACTGTGAGCATAACCCAATTTTTCCACCAAAAACTTTTCCATTTGTCGAGGCTTTGAATTCGGCCTGAATGCAGCTTTGTAAAGAGTTTCTTAGATGCATGCAGGACAGACAAAGTCCAGGCGAGTTTTGCAACATGGTAACAAATTAAAATTGCTTGTCTTCTTTATCCTCTTGATTCATCTAAAGAGCGTAAAATAAAAAAAAAAATAAAAAAAAAAACACCAGTGGGAAAGTGCAACAGTGCCGTAAAGTAAAACGTGACGGATTGCAAAATACTCTACCCTAACAAAAAAAGAAACTGCCACGCCTCCAAAACTTGGGCGGGTTATAAAAATATAACTGTTAAATGCCTTATACTAGGTGGTTGCATACATTTCGGCCTAAAACTCCGAGTTTTTAACTCAAAAAATGACTGTTCTAACGCCACGCCTACAAGAGTGGGCGGACACATATACTATACACATATACAAAAAGCTTAGAAAAAGCTAATATCTACAACTTTTGTCATAAAATTTTTAGTCGAAATTCATATATATTTCTTGAAGCTAAAATCCCTTAAAAAAGTGGGCGTGGTCAATTAAAAGGCCAAACTTTTTCTGTTACCTCAAAGACAATTGTAAGGCAATGTTACGTATAAAATGTGGATGTGTTTGTGTCGGTGGGCGTATTCAGCTAATTTTCAAACTTTTTCTGAAGGAATGGACTTTTAGCGAACTCACCAACTTTCAGCTGTCTAGCCTAAAATTTAAAAAGGTTATCATATCATATCTTATCTTAAATATCATATCTTAAAAAGGTTTTTGCTCTTAGGGGTCTACGGTGATAATTTCCCTGCGTTACAAACAATACAACAAACTTAATATAGCTATCCTGGCTAGGGTATAAACATACGCAGCAGACTGTGTTCGATAGGCGCTTTCTGTTAAATAAGGTAGCCTTATTGTGACCTCAAACTTGTTTGAAATTTCTTCGTATTTAAAACTTGATTCTTAGCCATAAGCTGTCAACATAAGCTGTATATATACAATCACGGCGTGCGTAGCTAGGAGTCCTTCAACCATGCCAATTTCTTAGAGCACGATAGGTGCAACCGTATAGGAAGATAGAAAAAGCGTTCTTTCTAATGATGGGTTAGAAACGTAGTGCAGTAGGTATACTTTGCTAACACAAATTAAAGGTGTTATACCTACCTCCGATGAGCCGAATAGGTATCACTTTATTTACCTTCGAATTAAGACACACTAAGTGTTAAAGATTCTGCCGTTATCGATTACGGACGCACTTAAATAAAACGACATCGCAATGCCGGAAATGCATTATAAGAAACCAGGATTCGAATCAGATTTTCGTAAAGTGCACCACCGCATCTCTCGGCAATTTGGCATGTCTTACTCTTCGCCTTTCTGTTGGGAATACATATAGAGCTCATCGGTTGTTGCAGCGCACTATCTGAGATATTAGTTTCCATGAAACTGTGCAATTTCGTGTCCCGCAAACCTATAATTTTCGCACATTTCTATGGAAATACAATGACGGAGGGCAGGAATGTTGCACCTAAGCTTCGTGTTTGGACACAACTTGGACTCGCTTCATGTATTCAATTAGCATTAGGTATAGTGCCGCCCTGCTACCGTCACGTAAAAGTGATTCATTTTCATCATCACCCAGCCTGGTGTATTAATGTACAAGCGTATATAGTCACCTTTAAGATCAGGTGCTTTGCCAGAGAACATTCAATAAGATCGCTGGATACGTATAAATATGTATAGGTATACGCTTATACCGCTCCCGATGCCTGTGCCTGAGCTCCTTTTCAAGCTAAAAGCGCTTATATGTAATTATTTCTCAAGTCATGTGCGGTGTGTGCATGCATTCGTGTGCTTAAGCATTGCAGCGAGTGGCATAGGTCGGTAAGAGTGATATCTGCAAAAGTAATCACAAAGGTTCCACAGCAAGACCACAATCGCAGTATACAGGATAGAGTATCGTATATGCAAAAAAAAACACCACCAAGAAACTTCAGCACCACCCATCGCTGACCAACCCCAGCAAAACGACAGGACCAGGACCCAACTCCCCGTCTGTTACACGTCAGGTTTGTTTGTTTGATTTTGGTGTGTCATGCGCATGATCCTTCATCATCCCCATATCGTAGAGAAGATGAAGCAAGGCAGTCATGCGAGAATAAGGAACGTGGATGAAATTTCATGATGGCGTTCGTCAACCATAGGTTATATGCCCTGATGCAAGAGGTGGTGGAACAAATGGGAAAAAAGAAATTTTAATCCAAGACCCAGGCACGTATAAAAAGCCTTCCATCGTGAACCATGAAAATGAAGTAAAAAGTTGGCAACTGGTTCCTGGTTCATTACGGATGCAGGTTTTTGTTCTTTTTGCATTTTTTTTTTACTCCTTGCAGCATCAACGTGACTGGGGAATGTAATTTTTTTTAAGCAGCTCCGCGCTTGGGTACCTACCTCTGTCATGATTGTGTCTTGGGTTGCTAAGCTTTTGTATGTAAATCCGATAAAAATTTCAAAGATTAAAGCGATATCGACTTTGGCCAGGTGAAACGTTTAATAATTCTAATTTCAATACCTTTTCGATCGTAATCGAGAGTCACAATAAAGTCAATAATTTTAAAAACATGCACGTATCTATACCAGTTTAAGGTATATAAAGTACCTACGCAAAAATTTACTTGAATGAAGAATAAAATCAAAGAGGATAACAATTTGGTCTCCAACAAGAAAAGGTTTGTCAAAAACACAAGTGCTGCCATCGCTGATCGCTGAGGACATACAAAACCTTTTGACCTTGAGCTCTATTATTATTAAAATTTGCATAAATAAAAATATCCACATTTGAAAAGCACACCACCCAGCACACCACTCAAAAAATGGAGGCGTAACCTGAAATTTTTGTAAGAATCATGAGAAAAAAAATATTAAAACTTAAAAAAAAGTTACAATTTTTTCCCAAAAAGGCCCCCAAAGGTGGGTTGAGCAAACACGTTAAAAGTAGGCATGCTCAATGGTGTGGGCTTGTCTAATTAAAGACTTCTGGCTGTTTCTACACTGTACCAAAATGTGAGCTCATATGCGTTGTCTAACTTGACCAAAACGCATTTCGAAATAATTTTTGCCTGACATTCAAGTGCATTGTGGCCTGATGGATGCAGGCGAATCTTTTCAATTTTCATACTTTGTCTTTAAAAGATAAAAACCAAGCAATGCAGCAAGTTTCAGTTTCCTAGCTGAATTTTAAGGACCGCAAAACTGCATACATACGGACAGACGGATAGACGGTCCTATGGACTGACGGACATGGCTTAATCAATTCATCTGTCGGGCTCGTTCATATCTCCAAAAAGTCTTAGGGGTCTACGGTGACTACATTTCAAGTGTTACAGACTATGGATAAAAGTCAATACACCCTGCCCAAGCCCAACTAACATAGCCTTGAGAGTAACACTCTAAAAACGTAAAAATAGCTCTTGTTAGACTCTTAAAATGCTCTTGATACTCTTCGAGCATAAAAAATGATCTTGCAGCACTCCTGTCAAAGGAGTATTACTCCTATAGAGCCTTACCCAAGTAACACAGAAGCTCTTGCTTTGGCCACCGTTACGTTTTCAGCACCACATCATAAAACCTTAGGTTCTTGAAGTTGGTTTTATATAAGTAACGGGGCCCCTTACAAAACCCCTATAATGATGATTTGACACTTTATAGAACTTAATTTTGGGTGCAGAAAGGGCTCTTATTCGGGCTCTTATAAAACTTTTTTGACAGTCAATACATTTTAGGCACACACACTTCGAGGTGTTTACCTTTTACTGTCATGGTGTGGTTTTTATTGTAGTAAGTGTAAGGTATACACACATTTCTATCTTATTCTTTAAAAGTGTTGATGTTTTTGCACAAAAAACTTTGTTCATATTAAATGGTGATGAAATTAATGAGCAAACCGATTGCATATTAATTAGCAGAAAACAAGGTGCGCATCTCGTTTCTTCGAATGATTTATTAAAATAGGACGAAAAGAAACAATGCTCTTCCTGAAATATTAAATATAACATAAAATAAAGAGTGCAAGGTTTTATGTAGAGGCCACATAGCACCGTTGTAACACTTAAGGTGTTCTGTGTTGCCTTTTAGAAACTTTGGGTTCTATGTAGCACTGTCGAGCTTCATGTAGAACTATTATAAGGTTTTGTGTTTTCTGTCAAACATGGCGCTAATTTATTTAGGGTTACCATCACTCTCTTTTCTTTTAGGATATACGTTATTTTGACTACTTGAAATTATTGACATTGCAGACGTTAATTGAAATATATATTTTACAGGCTGCTTTTATCTTATCCATGAATGTAGTTTATACCTTAACAGTTTTAAGCCCCAAGGAGGATACCTGTTAAACTTCTACCTTAAAAGTTAGCATGTCAATGAGCTGATAAAATACTTGAAGTGCTGAACCAAGAATGCCTAGACCTAACTTATTTGACCAGCTAGAGCATAGAAAAGTGAAAAATTTGAACAATTTACAATTCTACAAGCATTTTAGTCATGACTGGCTCCAATATAAGCAACGATGACACGGCGTGTTTTTGATGAATGTTCATAGAAAAAACAGCATAAAAGCATGAATTATCTCTTGAAATCAAATTTTTATGTATGATATACTTCTCCAGCCTAATTTGTAATCTAGTTAAAATTCATATCATTCCATATCATTCTATAAAAAATGTAAATTTCTTATATTTAGATGTTTGCTTGAAATGTTCTCACAACAATTTCTGTCAATTACATTGTTTTCTATTGTATGACTTATTGCAACCCCCAAGTGCTTTATAAGAGTGCAAAGTAGTACTTGCGATGTGTCAAACCTATAGTGTTAGAAAACAGGTGCTAGAAAGGTCTACAGAACTTGCGCTATAGAACTTAACCCCTCAGCACTTATTTTCTTATAACTTGAGTGCTAGGAACGCTTACAGCACCACGTTTACGGAACCTTTGGTGCTAGCACTTATAGTTTTATAATTTTGGTACTGTTTACGTTTCTATGACCAATTTTAAAAGTAAATAAGCTGCGCACCAATGGTACGATAACGAAACCTTGCAAAACCATTAGTGCTACTGAAGAGCATTTTGAGTGACTTATAAGAACAATATTCAAAAACCAATGCTTATGGTTCCAGAGTGTGCTACTTGGGTAGTCTTATTACAAGAGTTTATTTAGCTGTTATAAGACTCTTGTTAAAAGATTTCAACTCCGTAAAGTTTTAGATCTTAAATTTTGTAATAAGTGTGCAACTCTTGTAAGCGGAGAGATTAACTTTGATAATAAAATCTTTAGTCTTATAAAAAAACTTCATTACTTTGACTATTGCCTGTAAAAAATTCCAACTTTTTCTTTCCAAAGGGTTCTCAAATACCTTTCACCTCTTAACCGACCGAACAGAAGTATGAGAATTGCCTTTTTTTGATAGACACATTATATTTTTCCAAAAAATTACATTAAATGCAACTAATTGCTAGTGGCATGGAAAACAATGTTTGGGGGTCCTTTGAATAATATCAAATATTTTTGATGCCCTTTATTAATTTGTAGTAGCAAAAAGTTGACTCTAGCTTATATATTTTCAACCGCACCAGGTTTTAGTGCATGATAATGTTAGAAAAATCTTTTTGAAAAATAAACAATACAGTGATGTCATAATGAGATATATAACGCCATCGTACAAATTGATTTTCTTCTTTTTTTAAGTACATATCTGGTTCTCTTTTCGTCTTCATGTTCTTATAAAAATATACAAAATTTGTTCTTGTTCTTGTAGCATTATGTCTTTCTCTCTTTTTGGCAGAGTTAGTAATTAGAATACAGTTTTTTAAACAAGAGTTTAAGTTTACTTATAAGAGTTTAATAACTCTTATAACTTGGCCATTAAACGCTTGTAAGGCTCTTATAAGACTGTTATTACACTCTACAAGAGTGCAATTCTAAGAGCTTTAGTTTTGGACATTACTCTTTCAAGACTCTTGTAGAGTCCTATACGAGCTAGAATGTTAGTTGGGTGGGTAGGGAAATTAAATAAATAGTTTTCACTTCCTTCTGAAACGTGCCAAAAATTGGTAAGATCCATGCCACGTCGAATCCAACAAGTCTTGAAATATTGGAGGATACTTAAGTAGTAACAAAAATCATAGAAATAACATAAAAAACGGCTATAAAATTAACTAAAAAGCTAACCGAACGTATCGTTGCTTATATTGGGGTGCAAACTAAATTTCATATTGAAAAGTAAAAAAAACAATTTACAATTATACAAACATCTTTATAGTTATTATACATTATGCAACTATTTTTTTGGCCAAGCGGAAAACAGCACTCTTAAGTTTTCGTTAGGTTTTCATAGATTATTCAAAAAAAAGGGTAACTATTTGCCATGTTTTTTAAATAAAATAACTTTTATTAACATAAATGTATAACAAACAACACGTTATACATCATCATGAACACCTTTTTTCCACACAAAGACATTCACAAATACACATGGTACAAGCACAGTTTAAATCAGAAGTCACTGATTGATTTCTGTGTTGTACCATCGTATGTTCAAAGAATGATTTGTGGTGCTCGAGTTTTCAGGGGAGCTGAGTTGTCAACTGATCACCACTTAGTGCTGTGTAAATTGTTCTTCAGTGACAGTATGCCTTTGCCACCCAGGCGAAAACCAAGACTGGTGACCCGCATACGGCGGGAAAGGTTGCAGGATGCTGACTCTGATTTCAGAGAGCGCTTTGCACAGCATATTTCGGAGAAGTTTGAACAAATTCCAACTGACCTTTTGAATGTAGGGGGATGGCAGCTGTTTTTATCGACAGTCATTGCCTCTGCAGGAAATGTTTGTGGAGTGAAGAGGCTTCGGGTAGCGGCTGGTGGTAAGAAAAGAACTGCTTGGTTTAAAACGCCTGGAGTTCAACAAGTCATCAGAGAGAAGAAGAGAGCCTACATTGCGTGGATCCAATGTAGAAACTCAACTTCTCGAGCGCGGTATAATGAGGCGCGAAGGACTTCCAATCTGGCAGTTAGAACAGCCAAGGAACAGTCATGGAAAAAGTTTGGCGAGAAGTTGGAGCACGATTACAGATCTGCAAACAAGATATTTTGGCAGACCATTCGCCGGCTCAGAGGAAGGAAGTTGAATATCATTCAAGGAGTTAAAGCCAAGGACAGTACACTTCTTTCAAATGAGAGCGATGTCTTGCGCAGATGGAGAGAGCACTTTTCTGAGTTGCTCAACCGCCAACAGGGCACTGAAGATGGCATACCCACTGCTGACGAGATATGGGCGGAGAATAGTCCCACAGTAGACGAAGTCACTAAAGCGATTAAATCACTAAAATTTGGCAAGTCTGCTGGAGTTGATGAAATCCGGGCAGAAATGCTCAAGGCAATGGGTGAAGAGGGTGTTAAATGGCTAACGCGTGTCATTAAGGTGGCCTGGGATAGCGGGAAGGCACCTAGCGATTGGCAAACGGTAGTTATCGTGCCCATTTTCAAAAAAGGGAACAAGAGAGATTGCGCCAACTATAGGGGCATATCTCTCTTGAGTCTTCCGGGAAAAGTATCCGCGAAGGTGTTGGAAACGCGTTTCAGAGCTGTAATCGAGCCTTTGTTACGGGAAGAGCAGTGCGACCTTCGGCCTGGCAGAGGCACAACCGACCAGCTTTTTACTCTGAGGGTTATTCTTGAGAAGGCCTGGGAATATTCCAAACCGGTCTATGCGTGTTTTGCAGACCTGGAGAAGGCGTATGACCGAGTCCCTCGGGATACACTGTGGAGAGTTTTGCAGGCTTATGCGCTGAGTGGGCCTCTTCTGAGAGCCATCCAGTCATTGTAGGGAAACTGCAGAAGCTGTGTACGGATAAATGGCGTCAAATCCCGTCCTTTTGTTGTGCGCGTTGGACTTCGCCAGGGCTTTGTTCTGTCGCTGCTCCTTTTCATAGCATATATGGACTGGATGGTGAAGCGCAGTCTTGGCGAGCAATATTTCGAATTGGCTGGCATCAGAATGAGCCATCAGCTTTTCGCAGATGATTTGGCCATCCTTGCATCATCCAAAGAGGAACTTCAACGAGGTCTGGATAGGTTTGCAGTCGTCTTTGGTGATGCTGGGATGAAAGTAAACGTGAACAATTCGGAAGTGATGGATGTTTCCCGAACTCCTATGCAATGTACCCTGCACAAAATTAAAACAGGTGGAGAAGTTTAAGTATCTCGGGGTCTTTTTCACGAAAGATGGGAGGAGTGATACTGAGTTGTCCTGTGGAATTGGCCAAGCTGGAGCAATAGTAAAGGAACTGCACCGGCCGGTCATCAGGAAAGCTGAGCTTGGAGTGAAAGCAAAGATCTCAGTTTTTAATTCAGTGTTCGTTCCGACCCTCATCTATGGTCATGCAATTTGGGTAACGACCGAAAGAATTAGATCGCGGGTACAAGCTGCCGAAATGAGCTTCCTGAGGTGCGTTGCTGGTGTTACTCTAAGGGATAGAGTGAGAAACGTCAGTATTCGTAGGAATCCTAAAGTTGAGCAGCTACTTCTCCGAGTGGAGCGATCGATTCTTCGATGGTTTGGACACGTTGTTCGCATGCCCCCTGACAGACTTCCTAGTCAGGTCGTGCTAGCCGAGATGCGAGCGCGTCGCCCCCCTGGTAAGCCAAGGAACAGTTGGTGGGATCAGGTAAAGAACCTCTCCGAGTCCCGCCTGGGGATTGCGCCGGAGTCTCTTGAGTTGGTGGCGGAGAATTGAGAAAGATGGAAGGACCATGTAGCCACCCTCGCTCCGCGACCCTTTTAAAGGATAAGCGGCATCCGAAAATGATAATGATGATGATGAAACAACACGTTAAGAAAAATATGAAAAATATTAGTTCATACAAAAAGTCTTCTGAACATATTTTTTTAGCCGTTTTTATTATGATATTTAGATGTGATTCATCGAAATATTTATTTAAAATCTATTTAACTTATTTCTATTTTATTCTTAGCTTTTTGAGACGAAGATAAACTGTAAAATTAAATAAAAACTAATATTTAATAAACATAAATAAATAAATTAATAAATATTTAAAACAATAACAAACTAATAACTAAATGAAAAAATAAAAAAGTGAATAAATAAATAAATGAAAAATATATAAAAATTGAAAAATATAAAAAAATATATAAAAATCAGAAGGTTAGAAAAGAATAAAAAAAAAATACTCAACAATCAAAATCCGGGATTGAGTATTTTTTTTTATTCTTTTCTAACCTTCTCTTACTTCTGAGCTATCAGTTCCTGGCTTACTGAATATGACTACACGTAAGCTCTTCTACCGTAGTGGTAAATCTGGATCCCATCCCGGCATGCTTTGATTTCCTGAGAACTCCACACTCTGGCCTTAATTGAAATTAATCTTTTCCTCACATGCAAATTCTCTTCGCGACCAGTTTTTTGTGTTGAGACTTCCGTCAAAGGCCCATCATTGAAGCTTATTAGAGTTATCACACCCATTTGTAACTTGTCCAACATCTTGTAAACTTGATTACACCAATCTCGATAGTTATCTATCCATTCAGGAACGCTGCGTAGGTATACACACGACTCCGCATTGGCATTGAGACCGTATACAATGCAAAACATGTTGAAGCCTCTCTGGGTATATCCAACCCAACCCATGCGACCAGTCTGGAGGCATGCAATTTTCATAAATTTCCCATTTAGACGAAAAGCCTGCGCCAAAGGTTTTTCCATGAAACATCATCCATGCCTCGATATACGTAGGCAGGTACGTGAGTTCAGCAGCTCTTGCGGGACAAACAAAGATTTACAGATTTGCATGTGTTCCTCTTAACTTAAAAGAAGTCGCCCCAATCCATGAAGTGGAAAAGGCGGCCAGAGCAAAGGCAAAAATAACCGCACGACAAAGCCATGGTAAAAAGGAAAAAAACAAGGTAGAAACAGGAACGACTCCAACGCAGCCATATTTAATGACAGAGCTTCGGTTGCTTTACATACCTCGGCGTAGGTATAGCCAACACTATTCTTGAGTCTTGACGCAGTGCTGAGGAGCGGTTGGCCGCTTTTGGGTCTCCTGCTGGTCGGTGGTTAGGTTCTTTCTTTTCATTTTTATTTTTCTGTTTTTACCCTCGTATTCATCCACATCCAATATGGCGAAGGTGAGGAGAATGTGTTTGTGGGGGAGCCCGATCAAAGCACTCGCCACACAGCGCGTGTATCCCCCTGCAGAATGTGTAGTTATGAATACCTTGGCAGGGCGAACATTTTTGTGCTACGTGTGGAGCACACGGCTATACTACCTGCTACTCCATGTATAAGGAACTTTATATAAATATGCTCACAGGTAGGTTAGGCCCTGTGTTGTTGCATGATGAAATATTCATAACGTTGCCATTGGATTGGGTACCGTGGACCCCATGAATACATATTTATTCGATTTGGGGGGCACGTTGCATGCATACAAAGTGGCGTGCGGGCGGGATGGTGGCTTTTTCAGAGAACCAAACAATGTCATGTCGCCATATGCATGTGTATCTACATGGTGTAGGTTGAACGTACCTACGTTGTGGCTTGTGGGATACAGAGCTCCAGATAGGTATACCTAGGTACTCATCGCACAACCTGTAACGTATCGAAATGACATGCATCCACACCAAGACGAATGAGTTGCTTTGCTGGTGTATCTGCCGATAGCAGGAGGCGTTATGGGAGTTGAAAAACGAAGAAAAAAACGCTTCTTTAATGGGAATTCGATTATAATGGGATTTTGGTCTTGAGGCTTTCTGGTTATTCGGGATTTCATAAATTTTTTTTTCTCCTTCTTTTTTCTTCCCAGGAACTTGTTGAGGTGCTGTGGACGCCAGGTATGATGGCGTCCGTCATATTTCTGCGCTGACGATTTGATAGGTAGGAAGGCCAACGAGCGCAATGGGGCCAACATGTGTGGATGATGGGGAATCGATTGGTAAATAAGTTTTTTTTTCTTCTTGTTGTTTCGTGGAGAATTTTGCACATTTCACTTTTGACCCAATCTAATGGAAAAGGATGAGAGTCCATGCCAAGTGCTGTTCATGGGAAAACACATGTGCAAACGAGGCTTTTCTTTTGATAGGTATATCGTGAGTGGCGCAGTTTCAATGGACGGATGGAGGATAATAATAAAAAGAGCAGGTAGGAAGGTTATCAATTTTTTGCATTGAATTTAAAATAAAAGATATATACATAGGTTCCGTTCCTGATCGAAACCGCCGAGAGTAAAACTGGCCTGTAAATTTCTTTGTGAGATAGCTATTTATAATACTACACATAATATTTCTTATATATCAAGGCACTCTTTGATGAACTAAAGCCATTCTGATATAAAGTCAATCTGGTATCTAACACCCAAAGATTTTTCTAAAAAGAAAGCCAAGTAGCTTGAATAGTCTGAGGACCAACAGACCTTTAAGCTTTATGGCTAACGAAAAAACTAGCGAGCTAGCTACCGCTTGGTAAAAGTCTTGACCAAGAACAGAAATCATCAGCCCTAACAACCCCATCAACCCCATCTCCCAATTACCGTCAGTTTCTATCATTAAAATGGAGGAGTACGCAACTAGAGTAGCAGTTCTTTTCGTCAATCTTTGCGTTGGTACCTTGAACTTGAAATGAATTTAATTCTATGGCAATTTTGGGTTAATGTAGACGTTCATAGCTCCATCTTGATATAGAACCTACCTTCTCTTGCTTCCTCCCTGGTATTAGTAAACTTAAACTTATATCGGGATAAATACTTTTGGTTATGTCATTGCTTTTCACTTTTAAAGGCATAACACTTTCGAGTGGAAGCTTTAGTGTTTCTAATCAGGGCTTTTCTGTTATAGTCTTAATAAGACTGTTGTTGAAAATATACTTGACCGCTGATTCGTTTTTGAAGAATGATCAACCAGACCATTCTAGAGCAAAAAACACAACTTATAAGGATCAGAGTCACGCTTTAGGTTATTTAAAGTGTAACCACAAAGAAGCATTAAAGAACTTTTCTTGACCAAATAATCAGTTGCGATACTTTTTCTTATTGGGTACTCAATATTTAAGTTAAGTCCAGGTTCCGTCTAAGACATTAACATCATCAATTTCATAAAGCATTTTCACCTAGTTCTCGTATTTTAGAGAGCTACCCAAGAGTCTTTTAGACAGATAAAAACAAAGAGGAAGCTTTAGTTCTTCAAGTGTTCATTCTAACGGAGCTCACTTAAAAAATAACAGGTTTTTGCACCGTTGACTCTGGTAAGATCCTTAGCGCGGATCAGATCGATGAGAACTTTTGACAATGTATTAAGACAAGCTTTGGCCAAAAATCAGCTTTGCTAGGTTCATCACCGAACTTAAGGACGAAAACTTATATACACACAGACAGCAAGAACGACAGACGGACGGACAGAGCTCAATCGATTCTTCTCTCAGTATTGATCGTAAAATATATTTAAGGTCAATTGAGATAAGTACATCTAGGGAAGGGCATAAAAAACCGCAAAACAAACAATTTTGCGGATAAATATATCTCGGAGAGTATAAATTTCGCGAAAAAAAAGTTAAACGATATTTTTTTAGAGCCACATTTCGGTAGGAGTAGGCAAGTTTTTCCGTAGAGGTACCCATTACCGAGATACTCATTAAAATCTGTTTTTGCTGACCTTAAACCCTCAATAAAATATTTAGCGGCGCTCGGATCAATGGGGTCTTTTGACAAGTAAAATATTACTTTTTTTAGGAAGAACATTACGAAGCTTCGTGCGAAATTTCAGCTTTCTTGTGGTTAATTCCGGAGTTTGGGTTATTTTTTGTCTAATTTCTTTGGGCTACATTGGCCGAATTCTTTAAGCATCTTCTCAAAAGACCGGAAACTTATAGTATCCTTAAAACTACCGGATACAAGCAGTGTCTTTCAATCAGATGTTCTGGCTGTACTTAGGGCGGCTGAGCTTTTGAAGATGAGATCGATATCTGAAAGTGATATCGCCATTTACATTATCGCCAGAAAGTTTAGAGGAAATTGACGGCACAAACCTAAGGGGCTTCTGCTAATATGTTTAGGTTGTTTTGCCTTTTAAATTGTTAAATCCAACTGGTTCTCCAGGTATCGCGATGGGCCCTTTAATGTATATAGTGTTGGTGTGGCCATTTTTTACCACACCCCTGTTTAACCTAACCTAACCTTGGGCTACATTGGTTTTCTATAATTTAAATTTTACTCGCGAAAAAAGGCGTTATGACTACTCTTAAGATGTGTAGCACATCGCGAGCGGAAATAATTTGAGAATGGAAAAGTTAAGAGGAGAAAAGTAATTCTCTGCTCCAACTCGCAAATGCTGATTAGCCAGTACGGAACATGAGAACTCTGCACAAAACACCGAAGCTTACCCCGCAAGTGTTGTGCCTTTACGGAGAGAAGCAATAATATAACGATTAGAGTATCTCAGAAAAACATCTGGCATACATCCAAGTGTCGTCAATATTCTATTTTGATTGAAAGAGAAAAATGTGTTTAGTATTTGGCCGGCCCTAACCTAGATAACATACGCCGAACAGGAAGCCGCTCATTTTGAGACAGAAGCTCCTGTATTTTTTGTTTGTTGCTGGTTTTGATCCCCCGGATATTTAAGAGACCGGTGCCCACCATATCTGGTGTGCATTCCCCTATACGCCACCTGGGGAGGCGCCCTATCCCAATATGATGGCTTCCAAATTTAGACGAAAAGGTTAAGGCAACGAGTTTTGGTATAAAGCTTTGATCACAATGCGTAGCTGAACCTGGCGCCGTTGCTCTTACTGTTGCCGAACCTTGCAGAGAAGCGGTTTGATTACATCGACCTGATGCCCGATGTGATGCTGTAGCTGATTACAAGTTTGCCATGTTTGTCAATAGGTTTTCATTATATTAGTCAGCTTGACAAAAAAACAAAGACCGTAAGGTTTTTTTCAAGGCATTTTAATAAATCAACTTAAATGATTTTAAACTGACTTTAAAATGACTTAAGTGATTTTAAAATACGCACTGTTCAGCCCCGCTATATTTTTCTTTCGAACCCAAAAAATTGTCTGTTACCAAGATAGTGGGAGACGAATACACGATTTTTTATACCCTACCGTATTTTAGTATTTTAAGTTTGCTGTATAGTTTGTAACGCAGTGAAAAAATCAGCGTAGAGCCCCCCTCCCTTAGACCTTTTAGAGATATGAATGGGACTGACAGGAGAATCGATTACCCCATGTCCGTCCGTCCGTATGTGAACACCTTTTATGTCTTAAATTTTAAGTAAGAGAGCTGAAGGTTTGTGAGTTGGCTGTAAGTTCAGTCCTTCAGATCAAGTTTGAAAATTAGCTGAATCCGTGCTTCATAGGCCCGTATGTGCGAACATCTCTAATTTAAAAAAAAAATACTTTTTTCAAATTTAAGCTCACTCATTTTTGGTATGTAACATTGCATTGTAATTTTCTTTGAGGTAGCAGAGAAAATTTGGCCTTTTCATTGACCACGCCCAATTTTTTGACTAAAAATTATATGACAAAAGTTGTAGATATTAGCATTTTTTAACCTTTTTTTATACAAAGAATATGCCTTCGCCCACTTTTGTGGGCTATTCATAATCTTTTTTTAATACCGTTACATATTTTTTTGAATCTCATGTTCTTTAAGCTACCAACTATGATATTTTTCCCCAATACTCCCGGCTCAGGTTTTTGGTTATGTGGATTTTTTAATTTGCTTTTTTAACAGTTTGAAAAGATTTTAAGTTAGAAACGTCATGTTTGAAAGATCTTAAAATTTTTAGACTTTACACGTTTTATATACAAAATTAAATAAAATTTGATTATACTTAGTTGGTATTAAAGTAACAGGTAAATAAGAATTTTTTAAATATTTTTGAAGTTTCCACGCTATATCTCAGAATCTGGTAAATATTGAAAAATTTCTATAGCTTTTCTGAAATAAAGAAATAATATAAGATGTAAGTAATTTATTTTAAAAAATCATTTGGCCTTATAGCATCGAAGATAGTGGACACAAACTTTTTTCACGATTTTTTTTTTCGAGAAAACGTCAAAATCGCAGTCTTAAAATGGTTTAACCAAAATTTAAATTTCGGTGTTGCTTAAACTGCGTTTTGTGTTGACGGCTTGTGTTATCGGCTTTTTGAAAGAAGTAATGACGAGTTGTTACCTTAAAAATGTTGAAAACGGGAACATATTTTCCATTCCTTATTTTTGAAAAAATTTTCATATATCCGGCAAAAATTCGATTTTATTATGAAAATTCAGTAGGTACATATTTGTAAAGTGTATAATTCAATTTTCTTTTCTCTGGTTGGTTCAAACTGTAATTGAACCGTTATGTGCATATAAAAAAAAACCCCTTTTATGCGTTCTCATTTTTTCACGGACTTTATGTAACTTTAAGTGTAGTAAATCATCTTTCTGCTACTTTCTGCTAAAAAAGTGTGTACTTTTCGATTCTCATAATTTCATATAACAAATCTTGAGATTAGATCTCTTGATTTTAATTTTGAATCATGAGTAGGTATTAGATCTAGCAAAAATCATAGGAAATATTTGACTTTTTTTTGGGGCAAGTTTGGTCTAGTTTAGTTAAAGAGTTAAAAGAAGGCTCTTAGCTCATATAAATAAGCATATGTATAAAAATGAGCATAATTTTCAACTTTTCAACCCGAAAGTCGCATAAAAAAGTATGTTCTTTTTAATTCTTATAATTTCATTACAGCAATTTGCGATAGGGTGAAAGATCTATTGAAAGTCTATAGCATAGGCGAAAAAGTACGAAAAGGAAACACAGTTATACAAGTACCTACTATAGAGATCAAGAGATAAAAAGGCTCTTAAACATTAAGAGTTGTATTTTTATTTTTAAAATTATTACTAGAATAAGTAATGTGAAAACAAATACTTAAGCAGTTTCATGATGCTTTGTCGCTATTAAACGGACCACGTTAAGGTTAAGTTATTGGAGAATTGACCATGTAACCATAAAACGATAAGTCTAGATAAGTATGCTTGACTTATATATAAGACTTGTATAGTATGACTACTCTAGTACTTTTGGCCACAATTAAGCTGTCTTTAAATTTTTATATACGCTACGTTTTGGCTTGGTTTCAGGATTTAAGTAACCCAACTTTGCTTACAAACTAGGATCCTAAGCTGTGCTGATAAGGTCAAACTATAATCACAAATAACACCAACTTGTGCGGGCGTCCAATGGACTCGTCCATTTTATATTGCCTCCACAAATCCAATAAGCTTGAAGGTTCACGTTAAAAGCAACCTTTTAGTCCGCCCCTCCATTAATCGAATCGAAATAAAACAAAAGCGCAAACATTAAATTAAGTTGTTTTATTAACACCATTGGTAAATAAAAGGATTTCCATTAAATTAACCAGAAATCACTTTATCATCGTCACAACTACCAGCAAACAAAATCGCTTTAATATAACTACCTCCTTTGAGCCCCATACCACCTTTACGCTACACAAAGTGGCCATAAAGGTAATCGATTTCCATCATTAGCACGGAATAGAGTTGTCAAACGTCAACCGTGTTCGGTCATTAAGTCCACCATCACGGCTGCCTCCACCTCCACTCCGACTATAGACAGGTGGTGCATCAAGCTCAAGTCCAACTCTTCTCTGGCGGGTCTGGTGATGTGTGCTCTGCTCAGCTATTAATCATCAATCTTCGAGCATTTTCTTTGAGCTCAACATGATAGAGTGGAGCGTATAGAGATGCAGTGCAGAGAACTCTCCCGTAAGCCACTTGGTCTTACATGTACCTATTTTAGCGGACGAAGATGCAACAGCGCTTAACCGATGAACAGTGACTAGCGTGGAGCGATCAACCAGCCTAATGAATTAAAGGTTCGCATTCGAGTGATAATCGCGAAACGTGAAACTATTTTGCCGCCATTAAATTATTTTCAAATCCAAGCGTGTCGCTCGGGTTGTGTAATTGGTTTGGCGACCAACTTTCAGCCCAAAGCCGGTTATCATATGGCAGCGAGTATATCTGGAACGATTGCCACATATCTATCGGACGGATATGGAAAATTAACTATAAAAAAAAGTAGCCGTGGTGGTGCCTACCTATACCCTCTTTGGAATACCTGCTACAAAGCACGATGGAGTCGGAGGCAAAGTTGGAAAAGTGCCACCTGATTGACCTAATGTCCTTTGATTTATTCATAGCTCGCCAGCGAAAGGGGTGCGCTAAGCCACGAGGTGGTTGTTTTCTCAAGGAACCATTGACACGCATTAGTATGCTGGTCGTCATCGCTCGAAAATAAGAAGCTTTGTATCCTTTCTTTGTACACTGAGAATTGTAATTTTAATGAAAATAATTGCAATTAAATTGTTGATGTAAGAAATTATTGGAAAATGATTGGTAAGGACTTTTATATAGGAAACATGTTGTTAAATAAGTTTTTTTTTTTTTTTTTGTAGGAGATGTGTGTATTCGGACACTTTGTAAAAAGTCAATTAGATAGGACTGGACGACAGCTAGCTGGTAATTATTGTTTTGGTAGAATGAAAAAAATTATATTTGAATTCTATTTTTTTGAGTCTATAGTTATTCGAAAGGACTGAATAGTGAATTTGCCCCTATAATGAGGTGGGTAATGACAATGGCCAGATAGTAATCAAATGACAGCTTGATGGAAACTAAAATGTAAATTAATTTTTATGTCTATGCATACATATGTGAAATGTCGTTAAGAGAATAATTTACAGGGTAATATATTAGGCAAGCGAATATTTTAATAGGACTCTGTTGGGAGAACCACATTTTTAAGGAATTTCCTGCAGTTAGTCTCTTTGGCTTGAAAACGTGGCAAAAACTATATAACGTAAACTGGGAAGAAACATAGATTACTGAGATGTCACAAATTGAATATTAGCTTCACAAGAATTAGCAACAAAAGTGAACTATATCCGCTATGCATCAGGAAGTAGTGCAAAGGAGTGGCGCGATAAACGCAGGAAAATTAGGATTACATCAATGAAATGTATTAAGGATCGTCGATTTATCCAAAATGTGTATGTTTCGAAACGAATTTTTCTCTAAGGCAAGATTCAAAAGATTAAATTGCAACAGTCCCATAAGTCTGGAGCTTTCGAAATGTGATTGAAGGAAACATTCTCGTTACCCAAAAATAAATAGAGCAATCGGCTTTGAGCATTTGTTCAGGATCATAAACGTTTTCCAAGTGGCAAATATGTCTCTAAGTTTTACTGTGGAAGATAGTCGGTGTCTTCTTTTTACGCCCTTACCCAACTTCCAAGGGCGTTACTGGATTTGCCTAAGACTGATGCAAAATGGAGGACAGGCATTACATGCCAAATATCCATGCAAATCTGGCCTAGCCTTGATCCAAAAAGATCAGATAGCTTGATGTCCATAAAAGGGTCCAAAATAATGCTGACACTGCTTATTATAGGTCTAAGAAACTTGGTCGATTATCAAACGACTTCTGTGGCCTAGATGAGAAAGAAGAGAAAAGTGTACAGCGCCTACTTTGTAGCTTCCCCGCACTCGCTTCAATTATGGATGTACATCAACTCCATAGCCCCCTTTTTCACGACTATCTAAGTGACCTTTGTGAGACACTGGTCGAAACCATACTAAAATTCGCTGACAAGACTGGCTGGCTATCATATAGATAGCCGTGATATATAAATCACGCCAACCCACACCCTTTATGGTATGCCCACGGGGCAGTACAATAGGCCTACTTTGACTTAAGTACATCTTAAAGTACTTATACCTGCCTATCTACCTATACCCACTTATCTCGGACGTACTTTTGAAATCTCTTGAGTTCTGAGAACCAACAACCCATCAGAATCTTCAAAACTAATGTGCGTAACGCCATGAAAAGTCTATATGTATGTAGCCTGTGCGCAAAAATTAGTCTTATCAAGGGGGCGCTACAGTCCTGGTGGCCAACCAGCTCTGTGTCCAGCATTCAGCTGGTCGCCTCTTGTTTGCCTGCGAAGTTTACTGAGATCCCCTTCCTCTTGCATGCGCCACCTGAGACTTATGGTGCTCCTACTGTGCCGTCCCTGCCTGCGGGATGGATTTGAAGATTTTTCGGTCCGGGGGTTGTCGTCTATCAAGTCGTCTATCAAGTACAACGACTGCAATTGCAGCCGGAACACAGCAATTGCAGTCGTTGTACTTGACTCTTTTGGCCCCCTTTATAGCCTCCATCTACGCGACCTTGAACATAAATCACCCGGAGGATTTTCCTCTCGAGCAGCCTAAAGCAGGAGTGGTATGTAGATAGTCTTAAAAATGGACACCTGTTGTTCGAGAGAGGGTTTTGCTACTCAATTGCCTCCTTAGCCCAAAGGAAAAGCGATTGGCAAGAGTTATCGCTTTGTAACTGAAATAGTTTGATTTCAGCATTGGTGTCATTGTCTGAGGTGACAGCGGAACCCATCAGGCATACAAAGCCCTACATGAAAGTTAAAGTTGCCTTTGGTGATGGTTTGCCTAAGATGTCAGTGTTGTGTGCCTTTTATTGATGCTTATACTTTGTTTTGCCCTCATTGACCCCTAATATTGACCCCCTATTCGCCCCTTTAATCCCGATACTCATATGACGGCTTCACTCATATCACGCTGTGTTTTTCCGATTCTGTCAGTGCCGTCTCCGGATGCGAGTTATTGTACGGACTTTTGAAAGCTTGTGCCTCTGATGTTGACGCGGAAGGTCTGCACTGTACCCTCAAGCCTCGAAATCTATTGAAAGGTGGTGGGCATCGATTTGGAATTCGTGTGTTTTCTCGAAAATCTGCCGCAGTGGGAATATCTGATCGATAGTGGAATTAGCTATGGCCTAATCTAAATCCACACTGATATATGCCTATCATATTGTTGAAAAATGGCCTTAGGAGTTCATATAGTACAGCAGAAAAGATTTTGTATGCAATGTTAAGAAGATTGATGCCCCTGCAGTTGGCACAATTCAGAAGGTTTCCTTTCTTGAGCATCGGGCTAACAATGCTGAAGTTGCATTCGTCGGGCGTGCTTTACTCCACCATATGCTTAACCAGCTCATCGTCAACGAATTTAAAAATTATTGCTCTGTTGCACTTAAGTTAAGACACAGCTACTTTTACTTTATTCTGGTTGGGTGACCGCTAGGAAACGTTCGGTAACACCTTCGCCCAATTTGAAAGGTTGCCTGACAGCAGGATCTGGTTCCTCTTCGCCGCCAAATCCTCGGCACGGACTGTGATGTTTCCACTACAATGTTTCCTTGACAGTTCTTATAGGCTGCGGTTGGAATCCTTGGCAGGACCATCTAATCATTTTGTAAAACTTCCGAATCCCATTTCTGTTGTTGCATCTCTCTATATCTTCAACCGCGCTCTTCTTGTACTTTCTACTTATCCTTCAGAGAAGCCGGTGTGGGTCTCTCCCCCTCTTCCAGCTCTAGTTCTTCTGTGCTGTGCAAAGCCATTTTGTATCATTTTTAATTCTACCTGTTCAATTGGCAAGTGCTTGCCGGAACTCATCGTCTAACCAGGGTTTTGTTGTGGTGGCCGTGTGAAACCCAGCACTTCAGGGGAGACGTTTTGGCAATGTTGCCACTGGCGCTATGAACATACTTGATTCCGGCTGCTAAGGATTTCGTACAAGGTTTTGAGAGATTCGGTTGAAGGAGGACCTATGGCAATCTCTTGCGATTGTAGCCTGCCGACTAAAACTTCGATTGTACCTACCGACGTTAAACTTCCACACAGCATTTCCATTTCTTGGCGTTGATCGGAATATCGGCAGCTGTGGCTACAACCGAGGCAATGCTGGGCCTCTCGAAAAGTTTGGACTTCCGATGCTGCAGGAGTGCCTGGTGCCGATCGCAATAAGGACAATCTGGTTGACTGCTGATTAATCGGGAGATCTTTATGTGTCCTTGTGGCTGTTGAAATGCGGGAACTGTGTTCCATAACGTGTTGCCCCTTCTCTTCTTCAATCTCTTCTCATAAGTGCTGTATTGACTAGTTTTTGCGAACAGAGTTTTACAAATACTTCCCGCCGGCTTTCACTAATGCCAACGGAGGCAGGAAGAGAATCAAAAGCCAGAAGCAATGAGCCTTAAGTCCCTATAAAATAAAAAATTGAAGAAAGTCCTGGTAGCAAAACTGTTTATCATTAATTTGTATTTTCTTACGTACAGTGAAGCTTGAACTACTTGTTAAGGAAACTTAGTCTTAGTCTGACGGAAAATGGGAGGTTTTTTAGTGAGTAAGAATCTCACACTACTATGAGCACTCGCGGCCGGTCCTCGTAGTGCCTATGACGGTTTTTCCTACCCACGGAGAAAAAAACGTACAGTAAACGACTTGACAACCATTTGGGAAGTCTGTCGTTCACTGTCTTCTTCCACTTTTTTTGATGCTACCGTTAAATTTTGTTTAATCTATTTTCAATACATTCCAAAGCCCTTCTTTAGTATCAGCTTCAGAGTCCTTTGACATTTTTTACGCGCCTCGAAGATATCCTAATACTCCCCCTTAGTTGAAAACAAGGGATTGAGACAATGTTGATCATCAACTAGATCATCCTTACATACAGCCTTTTCAAATATCAAAAAACTTTTGTTAAATCGGGTCCACTTAAGCCCTTTTTGCAAGCCCCTGAGTGTTTAAGGTAAGGTGTCAGCACCTAATTTCACTCATTCAGGATCTTAATAACTCCTCTCATTCTCCTCGCCAATTGATTTCTTGCCACTGACACTTCCTAATTGCAGCTGTTCCACAACTCCAAGGCGATAAGTCCCTTAAACAGTAATTTACTTATCCTAATTGATATATCGTCATGAAAATAAATATGCGTTACTGGGTGATTTGTGGCGCGTCGCACAAGCTTAGCACACACTCTTGACGGCACACACAATACCTGAACTATGTTAACAACATATATTCGTTGTTCGAACAAAGGAATCCTTTGCAAGCACCCTTCACAATAATCGCAATGAGCTACAAAGAACAAAAGCCCACAACTCCATTCGACGTCCTCATAACATTACAAAACCAATTCAAAGAGCGCACACAAAATGCGCACCCAGCATAAGATTGAAATGAAAAAACGAAACGAGTTCCTCTTCTATATTCGGTCCAAGGATTCGCGCTCCTGATGGATCAGAAAGAGAATTCCACGTCACCTTTTGCTTTGTCCTTGTAGTATGTTCATGTGTTTTTTTTTTTTGCATGCAGCACCAAAGTGGGTGTGGTGGTAGTTTTTTAAAGATTTCCGGACCTTCTTGTGTTACATCTTCCAGAGGCATTTATATACCAAAGGACAAAGAGGACTTTTATTTCAGTCATCGTTTGTTGTTTTTTTTTTTTTCTCCATACATACATTCGGATCATGCATGTGCAAGCACCTTTCACAGGACACGTTGTAGGAAAGAAGAAAGAGGAATTCCGCCTTCCGTCTTCGTTGAAGAACAATAGATATATTGCGCAACGGTCTCCTTGCTGTGCGCTGTGCAAGGAAACCCCAGAGATTCAACAAAACACTGTGTATCCTTTGGTATACGGGATTTGAATTGCAAAAGGTGTCTAATCGCGCTCGGATTTCTTGAATTTTGATAGAACCTGGGCGGGGGGAGTGTTCGAGTGCCCAGACTGCGAAAGGTGTTTAGACATTTTATTTGCGCCTATGTGAGATTCGAAAATATGCAAGAGTTTCCGTTATGAAAGGAACTTGAGAGTTTTGTTTGTCACCATCGTATGCCAGGGTGTATTGGTTGAAAGAATTGTTCTTTATTGTAAGGCGCTTAAAAAGGGGTAAGAATTATCAAATGCAGCTGGACGAGCATTTGGAATCAGTTCGAAACGTAGCAAATAAGTTGTCCACGAAATTAGAAGAAAACGAAAGAAGAAGCCCGTTCAGAAGACGAGAATCTTCAAGAATGTCTGGAAAGAGCTGAATAATGCTCTCATACAGAGATGAGAATCCTAGAGTTGAATGATTACTGTCAATGTAAAAATAATATCTTAACCTAATTTTAATATTTTTGTTGCTTCACTTTCTAGACAAATCTATTATACCTACAAAATGTCACCACATATACCGTCAGCCCTAGTGTCCAGGACCTTTTTCAAAACAACTTAAGCGTAAACACTAATTACAGGTCAATAAGGCCTGTGGTTGGCATCAAAAGTCCATTCACCTGGTCTTACTGTGTCGGTCAGGAGAGGTCCTGTGCAAATGCCTACCGATTCGACTGCAGGAAGTGTGTTTTTGGGACAAGAAAAAAACGAGGAACAGCCAAAGACTGGAGCAAAAAAAGGGAAACAAACCAACTCACAACAACGAGATCAAACTTAATGACCACTAATGACAAGGTTGACCCGGTCGACAGCGACGTCAAATTATACGTCTAGTTGCGACCCACCCCTCCCCAGCGGCCAAAGTCTACCTCGTATGCCGCCCCGACAAAAGGCAGAAGCAGCAACAACATGGCAGTCACTAAACACCAATTGAAGGTACAAGGTATCTCATGGTCAATGATTTTGATGGTCAGTCAAAGTTTTTCACTCCTCAGTATCTACGGAAGATGCTTATAGTACAAAGCAGTCGTTATATTTAGTCGTCGATGAGCAGGGCTTGTTTTCTCGGTGTTTTGTCAACCGTTTTGGAGTTTTACCGACATTGATGTTTGCTAACAATTTCTTGTTTTAAGTTGATTTTTATAAAGTTTTTACCAACATAACAATAAAATTTATCAAAATTTATGCACGTGTATTTGTGACACAGTGAAGTTAAAAAGTTTTCGCACAACTTAAACGTAATAGACATGGTACAAAACAGTGTTGTTGCATAAGTACGTTTTCTTCTTTCTTAAATCAGCAAAAGAGTCTTGACATATCATTATCATTACACAAATTAAACCACTAGTTCAAAAGCGCACTAACAATCACCTCGTTGTCATAGGAAACCATGGTGGCTGTTTCGCATTCAGCGCGAGAGCGTCAAACCAGAGCGCTAGCGACAACGCAAGACCCGAGAAATCTGTTACTACAAATTTGTTACTACACAATGAAAGCGAGAAACCGCGACGTCTTTTTTGACTGCACAGTGACAAAATATAACTTACCAATTTCTTAAATTTGTCAACTTTTTTGCACGTGAATAGTAATCTTTCACAACAAGTTTTGATTCGAGAAAAAAGCGACTATTCAACAGCATGCCATAACTTACAACAGCGATTGAAAGAATAATCGCCGACCTCGGCGAGGGTTTTTAATTTTTTTGAAAAGGTCGGTGTGCGACACAGGGACAACTGCTGGTATTGAGAACCACCCCATACATTGCCAGTGGTTGAAGTTCTTTTGACAGTTTTGCTCGAGACTCTCGCTCGCTCTCTCGCTCTTGATGTGAAGCAGCCATGAGGCTTTTAATGTCAAAATTGTCATGTCGTTTACCTACAACTAATATTTTTTCGCAGGTGGCGCCAATCAAACGCAAAATCCCTACAACAATAATACCCGACTGTAAGATTTTTTCGTAGCGCAGGAGCCGCATGTTGCATGTACAAATAACCAGCATGTAGCTTAATTGACGCGGACTATATCCGTGATGGTGTCCGATAAAGTTAGGGTTTTGGTTCCAGATGCTAAGCACCGCAAATTGAATCATTTCACTACGATGTGTCCTTTGGAAAATACCAGCAACCAAAAGAAGTTTACTTTTCCGCTTTATTTTTTTTTTTTTTTTATAAATCTTTTTATAAATCTTAAACAGTGCTTAAAAAATACACGAAGCTTCTTCGAGTCACGAGAATTAGATATCTAGATTATGCCTCAGAGCAATGGAATTTATGTTGATGTTAAGTTGTTCTTTTTTTCAGTTAAAAACTGGACATGCTCTTATTCTAATGGAATAGAGAACTTGGGAGGGAGCAAGCTTTTTATTTTGTAGGTCGTACCTTTCAACAAGATCTTTACAAAAGTCAATGTCTAAAATTTTCTTTGGCAAAACACTTAGGTTTGTACATGTTGATAGTGATAGATGATGCACTGCATGGCTTCCTTCTCTGCGTGGTTATAGCAACTACTACAGAAAAGACTGCCACAGGTGCTGCGCAATTTTCGGATGTCTACCAGAGAATTGCCCAAAAGTCTATTTGTTTCTATTCTATGCAGAGTGAAATGATCACCGTGAACCCTTAAACCTTTTAGAGAAATGATCGAGACTGACAAATGAATTGACTAAGCCATGTCCGTCCGTCCATCTGTATGTGTGATGGTTTTAGACCTTTAAAATCAAGATAGAGAGCTGAAACTTAATGCACAACTTGGTTCTTTTGTTACAAAGGCAAAATGTGAAAAATTTCTGAATTCATCAACGGCCACGCCCCCTAACTGCTTCAATGTGGGACAACCTCTACTTTACTAATTATTTCAAATGGCCTTTTGGTCAAGTCAGACAAGGCGTGGGAACTCTAATTTTGCTGCCTTTAATTAGATAAAAATTTGACCGCCCATAAGAAAAACAGATTTTTTGAAAAATTTATTATAATTATAATAAAATTCCATGGCAAATATCGAAGACATTATTAATTATCGCCCACTTTTGAGGGGCGTTTTTAAGAAAAATTTTGTTTTTTTAGAAATATTTTTCATTTTTAATGCATTTTCTCGTGACTCTAATTGGACTCAATTTAGAATTAATTGAGTCTACACAAATACAAAGAATTAACATACACATGAATTCACGACAAAAAAACTTTTAGATTTAGTATAACACGATAAATAGGGCCCACTTGTTTTGGTATCGGTTTCCTCTAATTTTCGTTACTGGCAATCAAGGAGGTATTAAAAAATAAATAAATAGAGTGGCGCAACAGCTCGATGTGAACCAGGGCCAACTTCTCAACAATGTATGCTGTGTGTGTTGATTTCTTCACATTCAAG
This sequence comes from Neoascia interrupta, assembly GCA_947623515.1. Classification (NCBI taxonomy): domain Eukaryota; kingdom Metazoa; phylum Arthropoda; class Insecta; order Diptera; family Syrphidae; genus Neoascia; species Neoascia interrupta. The sequence continues at coordinate 18,260,218 of OX392462.1, read as the reverse complement.
GGGACCTAAAGTTTTTTGCCGAATCCGAACGGCTTTTTGAGAAGTTTTTCAAGACAATTGATACTCTCGTAGGGCTTGTCAAACCCTCGCGGGGGTGGGGTTTTTTCCAGGTGACGATGGCGGGATTCGAACCTAGACCTCCGGCGTAGTAAGCACACACACTAACCACTACGCCACGGCACCCCACTATAATCAAGGAGGTATTATAACCCTTAAAATGCTTTGACACATCGTAGGCGGAAAGGATAAGATTTTTTGAAGCATAAATAACGATTTCTCCATCTACCTACTAACCTTCTTGACGCTCCCCTGGAAAATCAGTCTATCGCACTTCTTCCAAATAATTTTTTTGCGGCTTGAGTCGATAACCGATCTCTATGCCAATCGTTCAATCATTGCTCATTGTCGTCCTTACTGCTTAAACTGCGTTGAGTGCTAAAACTTCTTTTCACCTCAAAAAACACAGCGAAAAGATTACGAATCTTCACAGTGCCAAGGATCATAGCTAGGGCCCAACCTAGCTATTTTGCCGCCCAGGGCAAAAATTGTATTTGCCGCCCTTAAAAAATATAAAATTAAATAATTTTTTGTTATATTTTTTTCTATTTGATTCAGTTCATTCAAACACTTTTTCTTAAATAACACATTAGGACTGAGCTACTTCTTCATAGTAAGCCAATAAAAAAAGATCTAAATCTAGAGATTAAGGGCAACAAGGCGATCAGCCGTCTGATTTTCGCAGATGATTTGGCCATCCTTGCATCATCTAAGGAGGAGCTTCAGCGAGCACTGGCAATAGGTTTGCAGCCGTTTGTCATGATGCTGGGATGATGGTAAGCGTAGGCAAATCCGAATTGATGTTTTTTTTCCCGAATTCCTGTTCCTGTGCAGTGGTGGAGAAGTTTAAGTATCACTATGGGAGGAGTGATACTAAGCTGTCCTGTAGAATTGGCCAAGCTGGAGCAATAGTGAAGGAACTGCGCCGGCGGGTCATTAGGAAAGCTGATATTGGAGTGAAAGCAAAGATCTTAGTTCTTAATTCAGTGCTCGTTCCAACCCTCATCTAAGTCATAAGATTTGGGTTATGACTGAAAGAATTAGATCGCGGGTACAAGCTGATGAAATGAAATTTCTGAGGTGCGTTGCTGGTGTTACTCTGAAGGATAGAGTGAGAAATGTCAGCATTCGTGGGACTCCTAATGTTAAGCAGTTACTCCTCCGAGTGGAACGATCGATTCTTAGATGTTTTGGACACGTTGTTCGCAAGCCCTTTGACAGACTTCCTAGACAGGTCATGCTAGCCGAGATGCTAGCGCGTCGCCCCCCTGGTAGGCCAATAAACAGGTGTTGGGATCAGGTAAAGAACCTCTCCGAGTCCCGCCTGGGAATTGCGCTTGAGTCTCTTGAGTTGGTGGCGGAGAATCGAGAACGATGGAAGGACCCTTGTAGATGATAAGCGGAATAATAGAAAATTATGATGATGATGAAGGCAGCAGTTTATTTGGCAATTCAGCTATAGCGCATATGCCTCCTACCGCTGAGGACGAAGAAGTCGGTCTATTTCGTGGCAATAGAATTTTAAATAGGTTTTTAAAAGTTTTTCTTCCTCAAATGGGCCGATTTTTTTTAATTATTGCACATTAAATATTTTGTATAAAATGACACAGTACCTACCTAATCCCCGGTGATTGTTTGTCTAAATAGTCGCAGAAAATTACTTTTCCAACTGTCGAAAATATTTAATCTGTTATGGAGCACATGCTCCTCATAAAGTCTACTGTTTTTAATTCGTATTCATTCAGGATTCGTCAATCAATTTAAAACTTCGCTTAATAATGCTTGAATAGGTTCAAGTCGGAGTTTTAATTGTTTATGCCTAGGTGTATCTGTTTTTGGTCCATAATCGAACATACACGTAAACCTGCCATTGTGCCTGTGCCTGTCGGAAAATGGCATTTTGCGTGCACGTTTCTCCTATACAAGAACATACACTCTCGTCCATACCTAAGCCATTGCGTGTTCAGTTTGCGTATTTTGCAAAAAAAAAAACTGAAAATAATTATTTTCCAACCGCAATTCAAATCCATCCGTGAGTTAGACAACCAGAGTTAGGAGTTTGCTCTTTTCTGGTTTCGACCGTGGGGCTCTTTTACTTTGATTCGTAGACACCAGGCTGCACACCGATTCTGGCTCCTACCCTCAGCGAGAGCTCCAATTTTCCGATCCAATGTAGAGCGATGTTCAAATTATCAAAACATAATTAGGATAATCATTGATTTCGCCTGGGATATCGATGTTGGACCAATTCCGTTTTTGACCAACCACAATTAAGTGGTGAAAGGAAAACAGCACCACAACAGGGCACAAAACTAATGGTGCTATGTCCAAATGAAAACGAAAGTTTTGGCAAATGGTAGGGTTGAGGATCAGGACCAGACACAAACACGTCATGCCATGTGTATGGTATATAGACGTATGGCAGTCTATTATGAATATAGACGTATGGCAGTCTATATGGCAGATAATTACATCAACAATCAGCTCTTTTTTTTAAGGGGTTTTTGTCCAAAACGGATGTGTGCAGCAAGTATGTTTGGAATAGTTTCAAAAAGGGATACGATATAATTTGTATAATTAGATTGTTAGATATTTGCGGCAGGTTAACGGTGAACGGCATGTTTGGAAACCGCGAAACTGTATAAAAAGGATTCCGACAGGCTCATTAGGATGTTATTAATTATTTTGGTGTTTTTTTTTTGCATGGACAAGTGGTTTAAAACGAAAGCCTAAAGCTATTTAGCTTTAAATTACATCATGGAATTCGACAGCTTAAATAATTTTAAATTATCGAGAACCCAGAACATAGTTTTGTGTAAGCATAACAACTCTCAGACATAGGTTGGGTAAGGCTGAAGTGGCAGTGGGATCCCAAGAAACCGACACACTTCGACCTATATATATTGCGTCCATTGCGTTATCACGTGGATCTTGAAATTTCGCCTACTTGTTGAACTATTTTGAGCTTCTAATGAAGCGTTAGAGACATTACTCAGACATGAAATTAGTTAGCCAAGTCGGGTCTTAGAATGTTTTCAAAAGCGTTTTATAACAAAAAACATTATGAGCCTAAAGTTACGCTACGATCGACTAATGCTGCAAACCAAAATCTCACAAGAGTAAAATGTGAGACAGCCGGTCAGAAATAAGCTGCAAACATTCGCAAAAGGATGTTAATAAAAAGAATCGTTAATCAACTGCGAAGCGTTCAGGTATGAACCGTTCAGGAACCGATCGAAGGAGCCGCCTTCGAAGGACTGAAGTGATGAACTTAACAACAGTTTTGAAAAACGATTGGATAGATAAAGGAATACATAAGTCAACACAAGTGAGGTATAGTATATGGTTGAAGTTGCTCAATGAATAAACTGCTCACCGAAAGCTTAATTAGTTAAAGCAGTACCTACCCGCGATAGGTGCTGGTTGATATGAGTGTGTCCTAGAGTGAACTCTAGAAGAGAAGTAAGTCAAATGTGATTAGATTTAGAATTGAGTGGGTGGAAAACAGCTGGTGGAAACAGCATAATTGACAAGAATATTTTCAGTCATTTCCCAATTTCGGAAATCGGTAGATAAATCCTGAAGCCGACTTTTGGAGATACGCCCTTAACTGGTATCGTAGCAATGGAACGTAATTGGAGTATTGTTTTGGGTGCAGCTACTAAGGGGAGTCGTCCTCAGACCAGTGTCAATTGCGATTAGAATGCGGTTGGCATTTATCGTGCCATGGTTGGATGCTAGCCACACTGCAAGGAGGTACACTTACTATCCCCTGCGTCTTAAAATTTTAGTACCAGTACTCAAACCAGCCCAACTTTGAGCCGACCAATGTGCTGTGGAAAGAACAAGGTACTCCTGACCATAAAACTAAAGAGGCAAGGCTAAAGGCGTGTACTTCTTATACTCGGTACTGTTACAGATCTTGACCTGCTTGCACTTTATACGTTAAGGTTGTCATATGGAAATTTTGAGAAAAGCGAGCGATTACTATTTGTGCCATTATCCAGAAAACGTTTTATCAAATTCGAGTTCGGTATTCGATGATCGGTGAAACTCGGGCTTATGTTCGCGAAAATTATGCGTTGCCTATGAATTTTATGGATTTCTTTCACTCCTGGACGATCCTGGACTCCTGGAGATCGAAACATCATGAGTAGCTTAACTAACGCTCCCACGTGGCGTGAAGTGCTGCGTATCCCTAAAAGGTTTTTCAAACCGCTACGCGGAATTTCTCCTGTTCGAGAAGATTTTGCCACAGGCCCCCGGCCCTAGTGAGTTGGAATAATTCTAGAAACCAAAGCTGCTAATTGGCACTGAGCTGTTTTCTCTGCCCCAATGAAATAAGACCAATACGAGACGAGTACTTAAAAGCCATAAATTCTTTCAAGGTAGAAAGCTTACCTTGCCTATCTAAGCCTATCTAAGAATGCCTCAAAAATTTTTTTAGACGTGAAATGAATTCGTAGATAGCATTAACGGTTAAAGGTTAAAACGGCTTTTAACTTTATATCCGGTTAAAAGGATTCGTAGATTATACATTTATGGGGGCCAAAATAATATAAATTTAATGCGTAGCTTGCTAGAACAGGGGCGATTTTGGTCGAATGAATGTCGTCAACCCACGTAGGACTTGTTCGGTCCACTCCATTATGTTAATTTCTTCGCCTTTACAATCGTTTAACGATGTCTATCAGTTTTTAAAGCTCTTAAAAGGCATAGACCGATTGTGGGCTTGCCTGAGGTTGGATCTAAAAATTTAAAACTTGTATATCTTCAGGCGCCAAAGAGCTTACGCGTAAAATTTCAGCTCTCCATAATTCAAAATTTAAGGCTTTAAGAGTATGGTAACATAGAAACGGACGGAGATGGCTTATATTCGACTAACAATTCGGCCTTGACCATGGTCAAGACCATGGCGTGGTCTTGACCATGGTCAAGGATATTCTTCTTCCATAGACAAAGAAGGGCCGCGCATTCCATGACATGAGTGCCCGAACAAAAGAGGAATCACCGCTTTGAGACAAAAGGGCTAGATGGAGAGGGTCCGGTAAGAGATCTTTTTTTTTTGCAGTTTGCATGAATTCATTTAAGCTCCGTTGGCGGGGTATTAGACCTCCTGGGGATCATGGGGGAGAATTTGGGGATAATTTTTTTTAAACATGACTTTAAAGCAGACTTTTTTAAACCAGACTTTGTTGAATTCAATTCGAGCCAGATATTTAACAAATTTCTTGAAAAGACTCTAACTGACTTCCAAATTGGTTTAGACCTTTGAGGGGTGTAATAGTAGGTACTGAACTTAGGTACTGAGTCTGCTTATTCTGTGCCATCAAAGCTATGGGCTGGATGAAGAATGATCCACATGCGGGTGATTAATTTTTTCTTAGTTAGCTCATTCGATGCAATCAAATTTTCAGCCATGGCTTTAGATCGGTTATAGGGCAGGTTAGTCAAGCGCCTTGAGAGCTGCGTGACGGAGGAAGATGAAGAATATTTTTCTTGATATTGCCTGACATTGACATGGATTTATTCCAACACCCTGATAATTGTTAAATTTTTGCGAGGACTTAGGCCTGGAAAATTGATAATCTTGCCATGGGCTAGCTGAATAGTTTGCTTGACGCAGTTTTTCGTGAATTCCAGATCCTGTCCCTGCCTCCACTAGGTATTAGGCCAGACAGGGTCAAACCCAGAAGGAATTGGCTTGAATTTCTCCTATTTTTTTGGAGGCGCATTATTTTAGAGAACCTTTTTCAGAAGCCATATTCTAGTAACATAGCGTAAAGGGGTATGTTGAATGGTCTTATAGATTTCATGGCGTTAAGAATAGCGAAGTTGCGCCTTTGTAGGAATCTACAACCACTGTAGCATCTACAGCCACTATACGATATATCGTCCGGAATCTAAGTTCCCCATTGCAAGTTCATTCGACGGCAAATCCGTAAGGATCTGGTGCCTCTGTTTACGGTGCGTTTTATCTATGGATTCCATGAAAGTTTGCTGTCACGGACCAATCCAATGTATAGTTGGCGTCTCTAGTGAATTCAATTCTAACTCTACTTTACTCTACAGTGAGAATCGGAAGAGGAGATCTAGTTGCCTCTTTAAGGGCTTGCAGAGAGAGAGAGAAAGGCCATCTTTGCTGAACTATCTTTGGACACCCTCGTGGCGTTAAGGCTAAGATTTCTACATCATCGCTGCGGGATTGAATTATTCTTCCATTGACATGATCCATCTTCCTGTGGGGGATAAAAACGTGTTGCTGAGAGCTCAAGACATGTTATTTAAAAGGCTTTTTTACCTTTCAGGCATATAAGGCAGCCTTTTTTACGTTTAATGAATGAGTCAATTTGGGCTTCTATAACTCAGTGTGGGTGACGTGGTGCAGTGGTTAGTGTGTGGGACTACAGTACACTGGGATCCGTCTCAAATCAAGACTGGGGCAACATAATTTTTTTCGCGGCCATACGCCCCACCTCTACGAGGGTCTTAAAAACCCGCAGATGGTAGATTAGTCGTGAGATAGCTCTCAGTGCTCCGTTCCTGTTCTGAAGAAAATTGTAGGTCTTCTCCATGGTTGTGAGACATCAGGTGTCTTCTGAGGTGCAACCTGCAAGAGCTATAATACTATAGTCAGCAGGTGAGTAAGCGCTAGACTCTATACAATCACCCCGTTAATAAGCAAGTAAAGACTTGTTTAGTGGAAAGCCCTTGAATGCTGTGTCTTGTAAGTTTTTCTCAATCAGTTTTTGCATGCTTTTAAGGATAAAGTCTATGACGCAGATAGGATTTTTGGCATAAAAGCGAAACATTTTCTGCCTTAACAGTTGAAAAAATTGTGCAAGGTGAGTGTAAGTTTTTTTCTATAATATGCTCGTGATCAAGGGGATATGATTACCCTTAAAATGCGTAGCACATCGCCAAGCATGAAACCTCTGCACAGAAATACCAATGCTTACCCCCGCAAGTGTTATGCCTTTGCGGAGAAAAGCAATAGTATAACCAGCAGAATATTACATAAAAACATTTGGCATGCATCTAATTGTTGTCCGTTCTATTTGCATATTGAAAGAAAAAAAGGGGTTTTGTAATACTATGCTGCGAATATGCCAACCTCTCCTGCTGTTTCGAATGGCATACGAGTTGCAATCTTTTCTCGCAAGCTTCCAGGTTGCAGATTGCACCTAGATTCAAGAATATGTGGCGAAAATCGGTGCTGGTCTTATTGCAATCCAAGATATGCGCTCCTTTATTTCGATGGGGAAATCCAGTTCATTTGGTTTCGCATTTCTTAAGTTGGAAAAAGGCATGTTTGGAAGGAAATTGACACGGATAGAGTCGCATAACAATAGAACTGCAACTTAATTGTTCAGAAATGCAGTTCTATATTCTGAATTATTAAGTTTCTAAGCAAATCCGACCTTAATGATCCGTCGCATTCTTTCATCGGCAAATGGAAAGTCCAGAATACAAATCAATTAAGCGACATGTGATGAAACTTTGCATTAAAATGTTCCAGATTATAAATCAATACCGCGAATTCCTTTCGCAGTCATCTACAGCAAGCAAGAACTCATAAATTTTCAATTTTAACTTTCATCAAGCCTCCAGCAGAGTTTTGTAATTAATTCGATACGATCGAATGAGAAATCACCATCAGGCATCGAATTATCGGCAACAGCTCTACAAGGTGTTAATGAAAGCTCCAGTTGGCTACTGTAAAGGTTAGCTTTGTCGATCGGCATAAAAGGCATTACCGGTCGGGCTACTCACCCAACGGGGGGTGTAAACCATTAATCTATGCGATCGCCTGGAGAGTCGTCTTAAGAATTTGCACCTCGAAATGATGAACCTATGTATATACCCCTCGATCTGAAAAGATGCATAGCACCTACTTAAGATACACAGTATCCCGTCTAAAGGTTAAACTAATTGCATTCGGTGTTTTCTATCTGTAATGGGTCTCTTATTCAGTCCAGCACAAAGCAAACATCGACTTTTAGTCATATATCATTATCACATCGCCTGCCCTGACAGGGTACAAAATTTTTTTCTCTCTCTCGTATTTTGTCTGTCAAATGCTCTGTCAAAGTGGGATTCAGGGCAGTGATTGACTCAAATTGAACTTAATTTCTTCTTCCTCTTAAACACTTAACTTACTTATGAATATTATATCTATCTCTCGGTGCTCTGGGATTTGTGCGGAGACGCGCGATGACGACGGGACAGACGGACGCACATCTGGATCTCGGCTGGGATCGTACTATAGTTCATGGTGTGCTCTACGGTTGAAGCGGGTATGATAGAGCGATTTAGATGCACGATCGGGGCACGCAGAACACCGCAGTTGTATACGTGAGGCGTTTAAACAGCTTGAGCGACTTACGAGTATGTGCGAAGGGGTCAATTCTTCGTATAGTTTTAGGAGCAGCATGAGCAGCAGCCACCAACAGTAGTTGTCTGGGCTAATGGCAATAAGTACCGCGTTGCCAAGGGGATGATGGACATTAAGAAGTTGTGCCGCACTGTCGATTGAATTTGGATCTGCTGGTTGCCGCAGCACCATTACGATCCACCCTCATGCCGAGGTGGTGGTGCTTGCAATAATTAAATGAATTACGTTCCAGCAAGTCACTTTGATTAGAATCTATTTGGCAGAGGAGAGCGATGATTCATTGTGGCTGGCGTTGCTAAGTGGATTTATTTAGAGAGCTAAATGGTCCTAAGTGTCTTGATGTTCAAATCGGAAAGCGATTCTTTTTCTAAGGTGAAGGCATTTTTAAGGATACCGCATCCCATTTCATGCTGATCTGTAAAATTGGATAAAATTGCGCATTTCAAGTAACAAAAGGTGAAGACTCTTGTCTATATAGTCTTGTATTGTCCTCTTCACAAATTTGTGAGAGCTTTGTTCCGCCCAAATAGACAAGATTCTCACTTATATCCCTATTGTGTCCACATTTCTAAGTGCCAAGTGTCCAAAACATATTTTTCCCTAATCCTCTTTGGAATAAAATGCTCGGATATGAAACACTTTAGATAAAGTAAAAATGTGTATCCTTGAATCCTCTTTATCTTTGGTTTTGAATAAATCGCATTTTCCCACACGCCCGGCCCTTGCTGAACAACCACTCGAGGTAGGAGTGACTATTCACAATGGGGGGCTCAAATGTGTAAACACATTTCTACTCTGGATTAAGCGGATTAGGACCTATACAGATAATGTATATGCATGTCACTTCCCGTAGGGTGGCTGTATAGATTTTTGTCCTTTTTTTGCTCATATCACATAGAATAATGGAATCAACATGTTCGCTTATTGTAACAACTCCGATAAGCGATGTTATTGGGTTTATGATTTGCCACTGAGAGGGTTCCTTGGCTCTTTGTATCCTTTTGTGCCATCAAAAGGCCAATGACAGACAGGATGAATAATGAAATATAAAATATGAAAATATCATAATTGCCCGGGTCGACCTTTAGGGATAAAATCTGCTTAAGTTGGTGCGTATTAAGAGTGTTGTTATAGTGGATTTTTTCTATGTCACTTGCTCCTAATTGAGGACGCTGGTTAGGGTGAAGACCTTTTCGGGGAGTTTAAAAGGTAGGGATAAAATTATATAAATATATAAGTTCATAAGAGTTTCCACTTTCTGCGTGACAGAAAAAGGAAATTCAAAAAGTTTGTTATTTTAACTTATGCAGTCATCCTTATAAGGAGGGAGGAGGTACATAGTAGCTTTTCTATAAATGCAATGGATATTAATTAAAGTAAATGACAAAAGATATATTTTTGTTTTCACATAACTCATTCCTTTCAGATTCAACAAAGCCTTAAGATTATATTGGAAACTGCATTTGATTTTTTTTTTTGGTAAAAGTTTTGCCCTTGGGAGTTAAAGTTTTAGTTATTTTTAAGTTATTTAAGCCTTTAGTTATTTTAGCTCTTCCATAACTTACTTAAATAAGGTGGCGCTACAGTCCGGGGTGGACCTGGGCCTCAGCCAACATGCTTCGCCATCCAGCTCTGTCTCGAGCTAGCCGTCTCCAGTTTCGCACGCGAAGTTGGCTGAGGTCCCCTTCCACTTGCGTGCGCCACCTGAGTCTCGGTGCTCCTCTACCGCGTCGTCCCTGCGGTGTGGATTCGAAGATTTTCCGGGCCGGGGCGTTGGTGTCCATCCGCTCTAGATGACCCAGCCATCGTAGACGTTGTGTTTTGACTCTTTTGGCTAGGTCGGTATCGCTGTACAGCCCGTACAGTTCGATGTTATATCTCCTCCTCCACTCTCCGTCTATGCAGACGGGACCGTAAATCGTCCGAAGAATTTTCCTCTCGAAGCAGCCTAAAGTGTTTTCATCCGCCTTTGACAGGGTCCATGCTTCTGCACCGTAAAGCAGGACTGGGATGATGAGGGTCTTATACATGGACACTTTAGTTGCTCGAGAGAGGGCTTTGCTACTAAATTGCCTCCTTAGCCCAAAGGAACAGCGATTGGCAAGAGTTATCCTTGGTTTGATTTCAACGCTGGTGTCATTGTCTGAGTTTATAGCGGAACGCAGGTAGACAAAGTCCCTAACTACCTCATAATTATAGCTGTCGATGGTTTTGTCCAAGACGTCGATGTTGGGTGTCTTTTCTTGATGACAGCATATACTTGGTTTTGCCCTCGATGACTGCTAAACCCATATTCGCCGCTTCGGTCCCAATACTCCGAAGGCTTCACTGGCATCACGCTTTGTTCTACCGATTATGTCAATGTCGTCTGCGTATGCGAGTAGTTGAACGGACTTTTGAAAGATTGTACCTTTTGCTGCTGGCGCGAGAGCTCTGCACAATTCTCTCAAGTATGATATTAAAGAAGTCGCATGACAGCGCGTCGCCTTGTCTAAATCCTTTTTTGACATCAAAGGGGTCGGTGAGGTCTTTGCCGACCTTGACGGAACAGCGTGAGTTTTCCATCGTCATTCTGCACAGACTGACGAGTTTGGCAGGGATGCAAAAACTAGACATTGCGCTATATAGCTCGTCTCTATAGATGCTGTCATACGCGGCCTTGAAATCGATGAAGAGGTGGTGTGTATCGATTTGGAATTCCTGGGTTTTCTCCAAGATCTGCCGCAGTGTGAATATTTGATCGATGGTGGACTTTCCTGGCCTAAAGCAACACTGATATGTGCCTATCAGATTGTTGACAAACGGCTTCAGGCGTTCACACAGTACAGCAGAAAAGATCTTGTACGCGATGTTAAGAAGACTTATGCCCCTGTAGTTGGCACAACTCAGAGGGTCTCCTTTCTTCAGGATCGGGCAAACAATGCTGAGGTGCCATTCGTCGGGCATGCTTTCTTCCGACCATATCTTGCAAATGAGCTGGTGTATGCTCCTAACCAGCTCATCGCCAGCGGATTTAAAAAGTTCGGCAGCTAGGCCGTCTGCTCCGGCTGCTTTGTTGCACTTGAGCTTAGACACAGCTACTTTCACCTCCTCCAGGTCGGGTGGGCGGTATCGTTCGTATGCTTCGTCGGTAACGTCTTCGCCCGGGTTGAATGGTTCGTTCTGCCTGACAGCGGTATTTGGTTCGTCCTCGCCGTTATACAGTCTGCAGAAGTAGTCTTTCCAAATCCTCAGCACCGACTGCGATTCTACAATGATGTTCCCTTGATGGTCCTTACAGGCTTCAGTTCGAAGTTTATACCCTTGGCAGGACCTTTTGATCCTTTGGTAAAACTTTCTAACCTCATTCCTGTTGTAACATCCCTCTATCTCTTCAACCGCGCGCTTCTCGTGCTCTCTCTTTTTCCTTCGGAGAAGCCGGTGTTCCTCTCTCCTCCTCTGCTCGTAGAGCTCGCAAGCAGCTCTAGCCTTCTGTGCAGCGCCGCTTTGTATGCTTCCTGTTAAGCTGCATGTGCCTGCCGGCATTTATCGTCAAACCAGGGGTTTCGTTGTGGTGGCCGTATGAAACCCAGCACTTCAGAGGCGGCGTCTCTGATGGCATTTTGGCAATGTTGCCACTGGCTATCAATACTTGATGCTGGCTGCATAGGAGAAGTTCGTGGAAGGTTCTTCTTCCATAAGCTTGGCTAAAAAAATTTTATGTTAAAAAGAAGTGTTACTCGTATTTGCAATATTTCCTTGATTTATTGTGATTTTATGCTCCGTCGCTAGTTGCTGATGCGTTTTTAGATTCTCCAATTTCTCTCGCTGAGGTGCTAGACGTTATCAAGGATTCAAATGTTCGAAAATCTCCATGAGAGGAACGTACCTGTTTCGAGTTCTACAAATACTGCACAAGTGAATTCCTTTCAGCCCTAGCCCCAGAATTCAATAAAATTTTTGAGTCAGCAGATGTCCCAAGCAGATTTAAAAGTACCATTGTACAAACACCACTACCATTGTACAAAAAAGGTAGTTACGATGATCCTGGAAACAATAAGGGCATCTCGTTTTTAAATACATCGGCTAAACTGTTCGGATCTATACTTTTTAAAAGACTTATGCAATTGCTAACAGAGAGGCAAATACTTCGCGAATTTCAAGCGGGATTTAGGAAGAATTATTCAACAATTGATCAAATTTTTACGCTCATAAACATTGCTGAAATTTACAAAAGCCGGCACAAAAAGTTGTACGCTCTTTTCGTTGATTTTCGTACACCATACCAGGGAGGCGCTGTTTTACAAACTGCACTTATTGGGCGTGTCCTATAAAATCATCAATATTTTAAGGGCAATGTATGAGTGTTATTTAGCCTATGTCTGGGATGGCGAATTTATCTCGGAAGAGTTTGGGACTTTAATGGGTGTCAAGCAAGGTTGTATACTGAGTGCGGTCCTTTTCATTCTATTCGTTAACGACATTACTGACCACGTGAAGGGTGGAATTGAATTGGATCAAGTTAGGATTCCAGCGCTTAAATACGCAAATGACATCGTCTTCCTTGCTGATACAATCAACGGGATGCAGCTGATGATAAATAGGCAAGCTGAGTACTGCAAGGTATGGAACCTGAGGGTCAACCTTGAAAAGTCAAAAATAATGATGTTCAGAGCTGGAAGGGAAGATACTCGCGGAACGAAAAGTGGAACCTTGAAGGCAGCCCCATCGAAATAGTAAGAGAATATAAATACCTAGGAGTTTTGATAACGGCATACATCAGTATGAAAAAACATCTCAGCGCAAAGCCTTCTGAAGCAAAACGGGCAATATCCGCGGTTCAGAGTCGTCGTATTGCGAACAAAAATATATCACACACCTTAAAACAGAAAAATTTTCTCTGCAACAGCGAAATCTATTCTCTTATATGGAGCCCAAGCGTGGGGTTTTCAACCCTTTGAGGAAGTCGAAAGTTTTCTTCGCTACTTTTTAAAAAGCATCATTCACCTACCAAACAGCACACCTAATTACATGCTACACTTACGAGACCGGGGTCCCGCCATTATTCCTGGACACTCTGCAACTCCATTTCGACTATATTGTCAAAGTAACCGATATGGATCAAGGAAGACTACCTAAGCTGATTCTAAGACATATTGTTTCAATAAGAGGGAATTTATTCTAGAGCTGGGATCGATTAGGATCTGAGTGCAGAATTGAGCTTAATTTAACAATGATTAAATTGTTAAATTAAGCTCAAGAAAGTTAAAAATTCTACGAGCTATTGTCAGCAGTTGGACGTCATAGATACGAAAGATATGTAAACGATGCTCGGAGCTCCCAACATAGAGTAAACTACTCGCAACTTACTTACAGTCGACAAAAAATTCTTACTTCTTAAATCGCAAGTGAACGGATAAAATAAACCTGCTGTTAAAAGTTAGAGGTGAGCTGATCGCACTCAATTACATCCCGCATCGCCCAGAGCTGCCAATACTCTGTGACCTGTGTAACCTCAGTGTGAGAGAAGACGTCTTCCACTTTATTGCGATATGCCCTATTTTAAAAGAACTACGCCTAAGGCACTTTGGATCTTCAGTGTTAGATAAGGGGAGAACATTTAACATTTTAAATGGAAACTATGATTGGAGCGCCTTGTACGAATACACGTCAAATGCTTTAATGTATCGAGATGTATAAGAGAGAAAAGTTTTTTATTTTGAAATCGATTTAACCAGTTTTGCTGTATGAAATGTTAAAGTTTAAAGTCTGTATTTGAAATTTGTAAATTGATCCAAATCATATTTTATGTAGGAAATTTAAATGTTGATCTTGTAGACGGTCAATTTTGACCGAACCTAAATAGACTTGTAAATTTATTGTAATTTTTTGTATAAACCTACTTTTTATGAACTCAATAAAAGTCTAACTAACTAACTATTGCGATTTAAGTGAAAGTAATTTTAACGTATGCAGACACCCTAATAAGGAGGGAGGAGGTAAATTGATGCTTTTCTGTAAATGCTATGGACGGTAGCTGACAAATGACATTTTCCTATTTTCACAGAACTCATTCATTTCAGGCTCAACAAAGCCGTAAGATTGAATATATTGGAAACTGCATTTGATTTTTTTGTAAAAGTTTTGCTTTTAGGGGTTAAACGAAACTTTAGTAGTTCTAGCTCCTCCATAAGCTTGGCTAAAATTTTTCATGTTACGAAGAAGCGTTACTCGTCTTTGCAATATTTTTCGCGATTTTTCGAAAAACATGAAAATAGCCACCAATTTGCCTATTTTTTAAAAATCCTGATTTTGGCAGCATAATAATTTTTTTTTCTTCCTTCAAACCACGTATTCCTTGCATTAATACACAACTTCTCTCGAATTTTTATGAAAATCGGACAATATTTCCTTCATTTATGGCAATTTTAGTGACAAAATCCTTAGCATTAAGAAATTTAGAAATTTTTAGGTTAAAGATCACTCTTAAAGCACCATTATCAGTCTTGTCTTGAAGCTCTTTTCATTCCATAGAAGCCTCTATTTGTTTGGAAAAATGTTGTAAAGCCACATTTTCCGCGTCTCCCGAGCGGTACAGGATCTTTTTTACCGAATTTTAATTTTTTAGCAATAATACTAAACACGAAAAAAAAGTTTATTTTGTACTCTAAGATGCATATCCATGTTATATGACAATTTAACTCTTCTAACCACCAACCCGAACTCGAAAGTTGTATGTAATTTATTGTCAAAACCTTCTGCATGTTTCCAAAACCGAATAGGCGATAAATCTCCATAGAGACCGATATCTCTTGTACTTTCGTCAATTACCCGGTGGACAAAAATTTCCATTGTGCGTTAGGGTGAGCCATTAATCTCGTTGTCCCCATAGTTCCAGTCTGTGTATCCGCTCTATGCCACGAAAACCAATCTGCTGACATTTGTACCTAAAGCAAAACAGTGCGATAAAGAGATTCATGAGATTCTAGATCGTTTCGACTGCGGATCGCAAAGAGAGAGCACTATAGAAAGAGGTGACAACATCATGACCATCACTGTTGCTACGTGTGCAATTGCTTTGTTTAATGTTTTATTTATGTCTAGCTGGTGGTGGCACAGGAATTTTAACACAATTTCGCAGATCGCAATGCGGCTCCACATACGATCACGAGGCGACGACGATCCCATGATGAAATGCGGAACTTTTCTAAAACTTTGGTATAATTTCAATTCCAAGGACGTAATTGTGAACAAGGAGTAGAGCGCTTGTGGTAGCGCCCTAGGACACATGCGTTGCTCGGCGATCGCTCATTGATCTCTGTCCTTTTGGATGGGGAAAGGGGGAAACTAAAGTGACTTCATGTAGTACGACGAGTGCACACGCGTCCTGGTTGGTGTTTTGCTCTTTATTTAGGTGTCAACAGAGGAATCGGCATTTCGTATTTGATCTTTACCATAGTGATCGTGTAATATACGGAGGTGATTATAAAACTTTGGCTGCAACCGGTTGTAAAAATCTTACTTTAACCCGAGATGTACTCTTATAGACGGAAAAAGTTAAAACATTTTCTGTTGACGAGAACAGAGCAGTAGGGATGTTTGTTATCGTAATGCCAATTTAAGAAGAGCGTTCCTTCTCCTAGCTTTGTTTTCAAGAAATAACGATCGTTTCAACATGCCTTACCTGGACTAGATTCCAAAACACATTCGCGTGTTTAAAAATTAAAAATGTTGGCCCAATATTTATGAAAGTTTAAGATATTATCCTTTCATAAGGATATTTTAAGACCATCAATGCACAACTACAAAACTCTGAACTTCTTATTTTGAAAATTTCTATGTTCCTAGCTCTTGTGGAAATCTCAAGTGCAGATCCAATGCAGTAAGATCACCTCAACACGATCACAGTTAGCTTGGTGAACAAAAGGTCTTGAATTAACCGCATCAAACGAATTATGTTGCATCAATTACTGTCGTTTAACGCAGCCGCCCGTCTTGTCTCATTTCTCGAACCGATTCCCGCGCTTTAAAAACCGATGACAGAACTCAAGGAAGATAAATCGTACGAATGCTCAGCCAAATCGAAGACCATATAAAAGCATCGAGTTCGCCGCACATTTTGGCAAAGCTTCAGCGACACGGTGACGTTGTTGTTCCCAGCCCTTGGATTAAGTCCATCTATTGGTGGGCATGGAAACGCATTAGTGCGACAACGATCATAAATTGACTGTGGGGTCTGATTTATGACGACTACGGACGATGCATGGTACAAGCCGGCCGGCTACGGAGGCATGGGGCGATCGACAAACTCGCTTCATTTGACGTATTGGAAGGCTTCAATTGGATTTAGGATTACATAAGCAACCGCGACGTAGGATGGGTGCGTAGAGTATAGGGTGGGTAGATGTATGACATACTATGAGTAGTTTTGACCCCCAAGGGGGTCAATTCCATCTTGTGAAGCGACTCGAATTAATTTTTTGGCGGTGTGTTGCTGAAACAATTTACTTGACCCCGACGGACGTATGCCCGAACCCGAAGTGCTTTTTTATAGGGGCGCGACTTTCTGCTGTTTATATTGAAGTTTGACCTCTGAGCCTATTAAATGTATCTGGAACGGAATTAACGAAGACAATTCAATTAGGATTGCTTGATGTGTTCAGTGAAGCTTGGTGACTTGATCATTGAGTGGCTTGTATAGTACGATGAGAAATTAAAACGATTCAGATGCCGCCAAGCAATGTGCGCTGCCAAGGAGGGAGAGTTTTGATGTTTTTCGTGATGAAACTTTTTGAGACTTTTTGGCGGTGTGACTCTTTATTTCGTCTGTGAAATACAAAGAAAGTTTCGTCCTTTTTTAGACATATTCTTTAGTTTTCCTGTAACTAACTAATTTTTGTATTCTACTTATTTTTCGTAAGGCTCTATGTAACAAAAGCGTTATAGGTTCTTATGGCGATATGGATTTATGCAATTTAAGTGTGTCCGTAGCGTATGCCCCTTTCATCCATTTTTGATCTGACCACGTCGTTTTGGGAGATAAACTCACACCGATTGCAGACATAGGTGCATTCTTTGTCCTAATCGGCTGATTCAACGCTAATTTGACTGATTGACTGATACTAGTGACATGAATCAGTCTGATGGCTAGTGCCAAAATTTTCTTGAGCTAAAACTAAAAAAAAAAACTATAGCGAATTTCGACGTTTCAAAAAATTCAGATAATCAACTCGAAAACATAAAAGCATTTTCAAAAACAAACTTTTTTAATCTTCCTGTATCTTAACGGTGATAACGATCTTGTTCGGATTTAAAGCACGAAACGGGCAGAAAAAATGTAGTTGCATTTAAAAATTTCAAAGTTTTCGTTTTCAACATGAGTTTTTCTATTCCTGTTTTAAAAAAAAAGAAACGAAGCAAAAAGGATCTTGTTTTACAATACCAAAATCGGAGTCCGAAAAGAATTAAAAATAAAAAAAACTGTCAATGAGCACAGGTAGTTATTCTATTAAAAAAATCAAAGAGAAATTGAAAAAAATTCCAAAATAGTGGTTTTCTGGATTTAAAATTTAAAAAATCCAAAAAAAGGTGAAAAGAACGTATGTTCTCCACAATCTCCCAAGCAGTGTTAAGTATAATTTTGAGCTGAATAGCAGGCATAGTCCAAGTTCTGAAAATTTTTAGAAAATTATATCATAATTTCGGAAATTAAAAAACTTCTGAAATTTGGCTCAAAAACATGAATGCGTTTTCGAAAACATGTTTTTTTTTTAAATTTCTCGTATATCTTAACGGTAGAAGTGACGATGTTGTTTGAATATGGTCGAAGTATGAAATGTTCAAGGTAAGTTTACTGCCGATTTTTACAGCTTTCAAAATTGTCATATCCAACCTAAATGTTTTGAGCCTATTTAAACAAACGAAACAAGAAAACAGCGTTTTTTAACCGTTTTTTCTCCAGAAACCTGCAGAATTTGAGAAAAAAAGCCAAGGCTACCGCAGGTGTCTTGAAAATTGAAAAACAGTCTAATAGTAGTTGGAAAACGAGTTAAAATTGCCGTTTTAAGTATTTAAAATTTTTTAAAATGGTAAAAAAGGCCGACAAAACTTTTGCACTTCCCTCTATCTCCGAAGTGGTAAAAATTTGGAACTTTTCAAATTAAAAACAAAACAATAGTGGTTCGGAATTAGTAAATAGTTTCCTGGACGAGCTTGAATCACTTTAGTTGAGTATATGCTTCTGGGACTCTTATTTTACATAAGCACCAACCAAATTTTATGTAAGCACAACCAGATTAACGTTAAGCCAACTCATAAAGCTTTAAAAAAGTAAACTTCTGCGCAGCGATTTTTAAGAAGCATAAAAAAACTGTCGAAGGAAACGTTTTTTGATCCCCTTTTTTAAAGAAAAGAAGCTTAAAAATCACCTAATGTGACTAAATAAATAAATAAATAGAGTGGCGCAACAGCTCGAGGTGAACCAGGGCCAACTTCTCAACAATGTATGCTGGTGTGTTAATTTCTTCTTTTCAAAGGGACCTACAATTTTTGGCCGAATCCGAACGGCACTTTGAGAAGTTTTTCAAGACAAATGATACTCTCGGAGGGCTTGTCAGATCCTCGCGGAGGTGGGGGCCGTGAAAAAGAACAAGTCTTTTTTTTCAGGTGACGATGGCAGGATTCGAACCCAGATCTCCGGCGTAGTAAGCACACACACTAACCACTACGCCACGGCACCCCACCTAATGTGACTGCAAACTACGAATAAAGTATATACAAACAATCTAAAATGCATATTTGTATCCACAAACTATATGATAGAGAGGAGATAACCTCTTACAAAAGCCTACGGAGCGCTACGCGCATACCGGTGTTCATACTTGACGGTCTTTTTGCCTATGCTGTTTCTTTTCTTATGTCTCGGTATGCCTGCAGTACGCACCACACAGGGTAAGGCTTACTTTATCCTTGCCTTGGAAGACGCCGGATTAGGCTTCAGCACTCCAGAAGTTTGCGGTCTTTAGTAGTAGAGAACGAGTTGAATTATAACCTCGGGTAAAGGCCACCTTTTAAGATGGCTCGAAAACAGGGGAAGGAACAGGCTCCGGCATCTTCTCAATAGGCCCGGAACTTAAAGTATCCTTAAGACTACCGGACACAAGCAGTGTCTTTCAATCAGAGGTTCTGGCTGTACTTAGGGTGGCCAAGCTTTTGCAGATGAGATCGATATCCGGAAGTGATATCGCCATTTACATAGATAGCCAGGCTCAAGGCAATGGAATCGGTCAACATCAAATCTGATTTAGTCAGGGGCTGTCGCACAATGCTCAAAGCATTGCGTGCAGTCAGAATCGAGTGAGACTGTGCTGGGTGCCAGGACACTGTGATATAGAAGGAAATGAACAAGCTGTCGAGCTTGCAAGAAGAGAAGGGCTGCTCGAAAAAAGTAAGGTTTTTAACATCAAACCACCCATCTGCGTATAGCACTATTGAGTAGAAAATTATTATGACTCTGCTTACCAAAGGTGGTCCAGTCTGAATGGACAAAGGGTATCTAAGGCTCTCTGGCCACGTTTTAACTGGAAAGAATCAAAGGGACTATTAAAAATAAGCAGGGTCAAGCTTAGGGCTTTAGTGGGAGTGCTGACAGGTCACTGTCTCCCGCGAAAACACGCGAGGAGGCTTAGGTTTTCTGACACGGATATTTGGCGCTTCTGCTGCGATATGCAAGCGGTTGAGGATATGACACACATACCTAATGTGTGAGGCAATTTCACGTAAACGTAGAGCATTTCTAGGGAAATATATTTTTGAAAGTTTAGAGGAAATAGACAGCACAAACCTTAGGGGCCTTCTGTGCTATTACAGGGAAATTGGATATTTCATCAGGGAGAATGTTTAGTTTGTTTTGCCATTTGAATTGTTATATTCAACTGGTTCCCCAGGGATCGCGATGGGCCCTTTTTGGTGCCTTGTGTTTGTGTGGCCTTATTTTTTACCACACCCCTGTTTAACCTAACCTAAGGTAGCCTTAGAGAACGAAAAAGTATTTTCAGATTGGACAAAGACTGATTTTTAGTGCTAAGAAATGTTTTGACTAAGTTTTTAGAACCCTGTTTATAAGAGCTATGGAGGGGTCAGTGCGCTGGGGAAGAACAGCCCAGTGACCATATTACTGTTTGGCGCAACGCGCAAGGTGTTGTTTTTGTAAAGATCAACTAAAAGGCTTCGCCAGGCAGCTCTGGGCCAAATTAGGCTTCATTCCTATACCTACACTTGTTTTTTCTTATATTTCCGATCCTTTCGATAATATCCAGGCATCTTGTCGGTACGATAAGCATTTCTCGCGTATGTTTATGAAGATGCTTTATATTCATAACCAGATCAGGTTACCTTACCAACATCAACTCAGCGTTATGCATTTTTTGATAAAAATCACGTGTCCTTTGTAACACAAGCCCGCACACAGAATAGGCATCACTGAATGAATCCCCGTTGTTTGGCCGAGAGTGAGATGGATGGACTTAGTTTAAATGAAGATATTTTGAAGATCACTTGTGAAGGACGATTTTGATGGTTACTGGTCGACCAAGAGAGTTTCTCCTCAGAATCTTCGCTATAGTTTTTCCTGCTTGCAGTCACAATATATTTTATTGGCGTAATTCTTGATTCTAAATCTAATGTTAGTGGGATTTTGAATTTATTTATGGAATTCGCCCCTCTATAGCCTCAAATCTGTTTCTGAGTACAATTTATTTCTACTCGTTACCCGAGTCTAAAGCTTTGAATGACCTGATTGTTTGCTACAACTTCGGCTTTTCGAAATAATCCTTTCGTGTACCTATATTCAGTTTGAATGTTATATGGAGAATTCTTAAAATGCCGAAAGCTACTTAAACCGGGTTGTACTAGCGTTGTAAAACTTTATACGTTAGGGGACGAAATGAGATCAAACTGTCTTTTTGTTATACTTATATTATTTATAAAGTCATTTAAAAAATTTGATACAATACACTTGGCAAAAATGAATACAATGCAAGACCGACCACCGTAAGAAAGTTAACGCCTCTAAAATCCGTATATAGTGTCTTCTCACACTTCTATTACACCGACTTAAAATAGCCCTCGAATCCATTCTATTATTCCATTCTAAATCTAAATGGCATTGAAGATTCCAATTCGGGCGCATCCTTCCGCCTCTATTGTGTGTTCATATATGCAATAATTACTCATTCCCCTTACATATCCTCGCAGTTCCATTAGTGTTTCACAGCAGCAGTGTCTGATGCTCTCATTCTGCAACTCCTTTCGGGCGGAAGAAATCCACAGTTCCATTACGTAATGCGCACTTTGTGTGGATTTTAATTTTCACTTTGAAAAGCCACTGATGTGTGAAGTGCTGGGCTGCGGTATGTAGGTAGGTAGGTTTAGGTACTCTGATGGTGGCTGCGCACTCACTCCCGCCGTGTTGTGTACTCTAATCGCTTAAGATGATATAGGTAGACGCTCATGTCTCCTGCTGGGAGTGCGAACACACACACATATAATTTGCACAGGGAAAATCCTCGCCTAATGGAGTTGGCATTGAGTGGCCATCAAGCAGTCCAGGAGTGTCCTCGTTAAATGTGTTTAATCTCATCGTGAGATGCGCTGCGCGAGTACATATTCCCTTTTTTTGGCATTTCAGCGGATCTCATGCAAAGTGATATACCATCATCACGGACCACTTCAGATAGGCTTCCGGTATGAATGCAATCCGAAGCACTTGTAGAGTGTCTTAGCGAAGGCAGTAAGCAACCCAGTTTTACTCGCAGATGGAGTAGGTACCTTACTTCAGGTACCTGTAGCTTGAACGACTTTAATGGAATTCCACGGGGTATCCTTGAAGTGAGGTGTACACGTTTGAGAATTAAGCACTCCTGTCATCAGTGGCAAACCTAGTTTCTTTGTGAGTATCTTCAAGGTAACTAGAAAGAAGATGCATGATAGCACTCACGTCACATCCGTGATTTAAGAACAAAAAAACACTGAATCACATGTCGATTTGAAACAAAAGGAAAAAAAAAAACTTCCCAATATGTCCAGGTCAGCATTATTGCCCAGAGCCTTTCAAATCCAAGGTGCAACATCGATCCCAGCCATACTCATTGAATACCTATATCCTCTCCTGCTACTGGATAAATTCACGAAATATTTTCGAGGAAAAATATCCATGCCGGCCGCCGCGCCGTGAGATCCAAAAACCCGCAACCATCTCCATAAAGTGTATGCACACTGGCTGGCGGGCGGTGAGACCAATTCAATTTATTGTAGTGCGATGCCAAAAAGGATTCCCGCAAAGACAGGAATTCATTCTTGTAAAAAGGCCAAATTCCATCTGTGACTTTACTTTCCAATATTGTCGTCCATGCGTCCAGTTCAATTTTCAATACCATGTTGCGTATACAGCTCGCACCACATATGAGAAGAGCTGCAAAATCTAGCGAGAAAAACGAAAGAAACTTCATAAAGCCAAAAGACGACAAAGGAACAAGGGATCCACTCCACAGCGACACCACCACACATCAGGAATGATGAACGACGTGTCGTTGACGACCTGATCAAAATGGAGCATCTGCGTTTTCAGGTGCGTTGCTGGCTGCGCGATTGTATTTTGCGCAAAGAGTGAATTGTACGGCAGGGAACTTAACCTGGCAACTCAACAAGGAGAAGGGACAAGTATTGGGGAATGTTGCAAAACAACTTGTAGCATTCCGCAGTTCCTCATTTTAAACTTGCTCTCTAAGCTTTAGCAGAACAAGTAGTTTATTTTTTATAAACCTACTAGGACAAGATCCTGTTACCTACCTTTTAGAAGCTTGCTGGTTGATCAAGCCGTACAGACGTGGAACGGGTTTAACGTGAAAATTCGCTATAAGTTTACCGAATTTAACAAGGAAAAAATCAGAATTTTCGGAAAAAATTTCTGCACGCAGTTCGGGATCTGTGTTAGTTTTCAGCAGTAGACACTAAATTAGTGGGGTTCCGTGGTGTGCTGGCTACGCCGAAGGTCTGGGTTCGAATCCTTCCATCGTCATCTGAAAAAAGACGCATTTTTTTTCACGGTCCCCACCTACGTGAGGGTCTGACAAGCCCTCCGAGAGTATCATTTGTCTTGAAAAACTTCTCAAAGAGCCGTTCGGATTCGGCAAAAAATTGTAGGTTCCCTTGTATGTGAAGAAATTAAAATACACACAGCATACATTGTTGAGAAGTTGGCCCTGGTTCACCTCGAGCTGTTGCTATTTATTTAATTTATTTATAGACACTAAATAGACTAACCTTGACTACCTAATTTGCAAGACTCTAGCCAGCAGATAGACTCCTCACAGCAATATATTACTAAAGCATCAGAAAAACTATTGGAACTTACGACCTAGATCTCCTTTATCCTTAAGAACGTTCTGGATATTTCCTAGGTCTCTTATTATTCTGGGGTCATGCTTAATTAAAAGATATTTAAGGGCTTGATATGAGAGACGAGTCTCCAAGCCTCCACTACAACGCTGATAATTTTGAAGGAAAAAAATGGTTTCAAGCTTCCGAAAGTTCTAGATCTTTCCACAAACTTAAAACTGCGTCTTTTACGTATATCAATTGCATGCGTCCGGAGATGATATTCAAATTGCCAAGTTCGAGGAGTTTTGACAATTTTGGAAGCATAGATTGAAAGAAATGCCTTCAAAAAGATTTAAAAAAATTACGCTACGAGTTCTTCCAGACAAAGTCTTTCAGAGGCTTTTGAACTTATTGGGTGCTGATGAAGAGATTTCAAAGATATCAAATGTAAGCTTAATCTCAACGAGGATATGTTTTACTTACCAAGCACAAGTCGCAAGGTATTAGGTCGGTTGGTACGGACTATAGGTTAATGCACAATCAGGAATTATCGCATTTCGTATGCAGGTACATGAATCTTAAATGCGGACATAAAACTGTCCTCCACTGATGCAAAAAGTTAAAATCTTGCTTAATAAAAGCCTCTTAAACTCTTATAAATTGGGAACATCAATTTGGGAGCTGCGCTACCTACCTATACGCAGACACAACTTCTGGCCCATTGTTCACTATGCAGACCTCCTACTTTAATGTATTTACCCATATTTCGAAGAAGGATGAGAAGGAGCGTCATTGATGAAGACCTTTCCTTAGGTGTTCGACACTCCTTACGTCAGCCCCAAAAATCCGCCACCTGATATGAGAAAAGTCAATACAACGCACAGAGGAAGTGCTCTGCTGTACCGCGTCGTCTCCAGCAGGACAGGTAGTTGTTTCGCTCAAGCCTAAGACATTCAAATGTTTTGCAAAAGATTGGAGGGTTGCGAAAGATTTGCTGGTAAGGACGCTTTCCTGATTCTCGTGAGATGTACTGTCGTTTCTTGTCTGTCTGCACCTATTGCAGTCACGCCAACAAGCCCTATCACCCTCAAGAGAAATCCAACTGTCAATGGTACACGAGACAACAGATACAGATAGACCTAGCACAGGTTCGGATCCTGAGAAAGCCTGCTTTGAGTCTTGTCTATAGCAAGCTCATCAGAGATTTGTTTTGAGAATACCAGTATGACCTGGCACCCTAACAAGATTCATTGCATCTAGTCTTCCAACTAAATTTAGCAAAAGCTTCAGATCCCGCAGCTGAAATATGTTGGACTGGTAGTATTGGATGTAAGAGGGTTAAGCAGCGCTTTAAGTGCGACTTGGATGTCAGTGCAAATGCATATATGCTTTTGAAATGTCCTCATTTACCTAAGGTATAGTGCAGTCTTATGTTCTCGCTCTCCACAAAGACGGTGGCATTCTTTCCCTAGCTCAGTGTCTTACCGATTGCCTGAAGAGAGTCGACTTGTTAGTTTTGTTGCAGAAGCATTAAAACAAAAACCAACAGTAAACGTACTAAACGTTAAAAACTTGCAAAATCCTGGTGACATTATTATCCTTCTAGTTCTTATCCCTATCTGCACAAAAGACCTCTGGAGCTTTTCAAGATCCACAACAGTTTGGTCGGAAGTATGGCGAAAAATTTGGCTTGAAACTCTGTTACAAGGATTCAACACCTGAGTAGGGACCCCCATCAGAACAAGAAAGCCTACATTTTTTCGTGCAAATTTAAATTTTCGTTTGCCTTGTCTTGAACTTTGTTCGACTAAATAAACCCACAAAGATGACCAAGACTCTTTCTCAGCGATAATTTTCGGCATTCAAATTATTTTCGAGTTTTTTGTCAAGATGTCTTTTAGAAGTCTCAGGATAGTGCAGGATAATGCATTTTCAAGACACATTTCTTTGGCCCTGTTTCTTGATTAATTCAGTTGGTTTTTTCATGCAGAACAAAGAGAGCTTTAATCAACTAGGGTCCTGATGTGCCATATAAACCCCTGTTGCTAAAAATCAGCTCAGGAGTGAATGTTGTAAATGTAGCAGCTGTTTAGCCATTCTTACGCCTCAGCTAACAAGCTTCGCTAGCCAGCTTTGTCTCTAGCTAGCCGTCTTCAGTTTCGCATGCGAAGTTCACTAGGCCATATTGTACTGTCAGCGAGTATGGAGGGTGTAGGTTGCCTGCAGAAGCACCCTTTAAAGGAGTCTCTCAGATCTAAAATAATGTTTTTCCGGGGACTAAATTTTTAGAGCTTTAGTTTAAGCCTTTAAATTGATACCTAGCTACTACGCGATCAGCTCATAATATTGCTTTCAAAATTCTGCTTTTTCAAAATTTTGACTTTAGCAATAACATTCTTCTTTTTTAAGCAATTTTATTTACTTTCCTGAAGTATTAGCAAAGGTAAAAAAGACGAAGGCAGGGAGTTTGTAAAGGGACGGCACGCCCGCTACTTGTTTCACACTGATTTCGCTTTGTCAAAGTTGCATTTTCAGAATTTTGTACACCAGAATTTTGAAAATCAGAATTTTTAAAGCAGAATTTTGTATAAAGATTTTTGACACTGGCAGAGTTTTGACCCCGACCCAGCTACTATATGGGGTCGTGTCTCAGAAATATGCCTTGTTAAGCAATACCTACTCCCACGTCCCACGTTATTAACTTCTCTGGAATGAAGTGAAAATTACGGACATAAGTTTTACCTGGGCTTGGCTCTTGCAAAGGTGCCAGATTATGTGCAATATTTTGCCAGATGGTTCAGATCTTTTGGCATTACCTACTGGGGCGGGGCATTATCAATTTTTTTTTTTTTAATATATTACGTTTAAGAATGCAGAACCGTTAACTCATGCCAGCATTTTGGTTAATTTAAGGCATGGTATCCGGGCTACAACTTGAATTATTGCCGTTTAGCTTGATTGGTTCGAAAATCTAAGAGCGTGTTCGAACCAGCTTTGATATCATTAACATAACAAAATTAACAGGACAAAATTAAGTTTCCAATACCTTCAAAAAGATCTTACACCTTAGAACCTGACGAAGGGTTGTGCAATATTTTAAGGGCGATAACCTTGCTCTCACCAAGATGCACGCAGATCTTTGTCACTCACTTAAAAAACAATAAGACTAGGAGTGTTCATCCCAGAAAAGGACAAATCTGTCGCCGTTAAAAGTTTGCCTTATTTTAATCTTGGCTCTAAATTGAGACGAAAAATTACAATATCTATCAAGCTCAGACCTCACTTAAATCTTCACGGCTATACTCTTTACGCGAAATCCTTTTTACCAAATTCGATTACCTGCCATTCAACAGAACAACGAAAATAAAACATCAAGATCACTCGTCAGAGATAAAGGCAAAAACGACAAATTAAAATCGATCCCGAACGCGCGGCTACTGTGCATTTCAATTCGTGTCGCTCGCATCGTCTCTCTGGATGGACTGGATAAAAATTCTTGCATTTTCCCCCAGCCATACGCCTTGTCCAGCCAAAAACGGAGACAAAACGAAGAACCATCAGCTCCAGTATCGTTCGCACAATCTCTAGATTTATATGGGCATTGTTCAGCGGGATCCACGACACGATCTCGAATGATATATTCTGAGAGATATGTCAAAATCTAGTGTTAAAAATGAATTAATTTGTTGACAAGTCTTCGCTAGGGATTTGTATGTTTTTCTCCTTTCTGATCGGGTGCAAGATTTATGATCACCAAATGGATCCAGGTCCAGGGATGGGAGTTTTGCTCCTTTAGAGCGAGATGTGTTATCTCATTGAAGTGTAAATCGATGCGTGTACTTGAGTTGTCGAACAAATCCTGCGGAGAGAATTTTTTTTTTCGTTTCACATTATTAAAAGGTTCCGAGTCAAAAATAAAAAAATAAATCTGGGGATCGGATTTTTAAGGCACAGGCGCAGGAGCACGCGCCTTGGTAACTCGAAACTACTAATTTGCGCGCAAAGGATATGACATTTCGCTTTGTAGGCAGTTGAGCGAAGGGTAATTTTTAATGATGACCTTACAAACGAATTGCCTCGCTATTGTTAAAAAAGAAAGAAAAATTGTTACCCCGCGTTACACAAAGGTGTGCACAGCTCTAATTTGGTCACGTGGCAGTTGCAATTTTAAATTAGCCTTGCAGTACAGTTGTCAAATGAGTAATGCGAAAGGTGTGAGTTTCAATTGACTCAGGAGTTGCCGCGGCAATAGGAGTAAGTATAGCTACAAGGTTGGAATAATGTGATTTACTTTCAAATCAGGGCGCGTCACTCAAGCAAATTGAAATCGGATATCGACAAGGCATGCGATTAGGACATTGGGCCCTAAACATTTTGATTTCTTATTTTTATCCGCCTCCCGATTGGAGGAAGTCTTATTACGAAAATCATATCACAACTATTTGATCCTTATTTAACTGCATATTTAATTTTTTCTTCTCAATTACGAAAAGTTCCACTTTCCTTGCAAAACTCTGAGCATTCCCAAAAGAAACAACTTTTTCCATTCAGTCAGCATCCTTGTGTGATCCAGACTGCATCAGTTCATTTACGTTTTGGCGAAGCTGATGAGCCCCCTAAAAGCGATTTCTGCAATCCGCCACCAAAAAGGAGGAAAAAAAACTTTTTGCATTTCTGGAGCAACTCCAACCTCCAGTTGCGGCTTGTGATACCCAATTTGACGAAACAATCCTCAAACCCATTGACAGAGATAAACTGTCCGCGAGGTCCTAGTTCCACATGTTCAGGCATCAGATCTACAAGATCAGCCCGCGGCGACAAAGGAGTAACCGAACCCAGCACACAATCGCCTCCATATATATGTATGAATATGTGTGTGGGTCATGTTAAGGGCTTACAAGATCACAAGATGTTTATCTTGCAACAAAAGCGATACACTTCCAGATATACAAGATGCGATCGAGATACTCGACCTATGTGTAACAACAACAAATCGATTTCTCAGCAAATTTGGAATGCCAACGCATTAAAGGAGCCGCTCTTGCGCTCATCATCAAAAGCTCTCGACATCAGAGAGGTGTACCAAGGAGCACGGCATATATACAGAGCAATCCGTGGAAAACAATGTCAACGGGCAGCAGCAGCAGGAGCGGGAGACATACCTATCAACCGAAAGGCGAATCCTAATTTCAGAGTTACTGGATTTTGTCACTAAAACGAAACGCACGCAACGTAAGAAAGACAGAAGCAACAGAGGTGCGCACGCGCAATCGCGCGTACGCTCGCAGCACACAAACAATGGAACATTTGTCTTGGCCCAGAGACAGGGTGACAATGACCGCTTATACCGGCCACTTGGGCTGCGTTGAATGATAGTGGCTCGTCGGTCGTTCGTAGGCCATTGAGGCATGGAGAAATATTCGCTGTTCAACTTGAACAATTGCATTGCGACGAGCAGCATAATATAGAGAAGCAAACTGATTCAAGGATGTGCGGCGACACGGGGAAGGATCGCGAAATTCCCAGTGCAATTCTTTTGATGAAATTCCTTCAAATTCCATTGACTGTTTCTTTGCCAGGTCTTTGGCGGAAGACAAGAGGATTTCTGTTCTTCTTCTCTTTTTTTTATCTGCGCTGTTGGGCTTGAAATACGAGTTGAGCGCGGATTGATTGTACTTGCGCAAGGTAATTGGAGTCCTTATACTCCTTATATCTATTATTCGATTTACACTTGCAAGTTATTCTAAAAAGAAAAGAATTTTTGTTGCAATGCTGTGGAACTATATCTTTGTGCCTTCATATGATCCCATTGTCTTCCAAGCACGACCAGCGAGTGTTAAATATTGTATAGAATAATTAATACAATTGCGCTAAGGGCCTTTAATTGACGGTCTTCTTCGATTCTTGTAAGAAATCGCAAAACTTTAATACTTGCATTGCTTCGGAGGCCAAAGAGCTTCTGTAAAAATTTACCAGCGAAAAAAAATAGTAAAAAATAAGCTGGGTGAGTCTTGTAGGAACAGGGAAGGTATACTGAAAGATTTACAAAAAATTCTAAAGTTCTAAAACAAATCTTAACATATCTTGGCTTGATACTAAAATGGTTTGTCCTTGCACAAAATTTGAGTTTGTAAAATAGAAAGAAATCAAAAATTATAGGCTTTTTACTGTCATTATATACATTACATGTTTTTTTTCTGATATTTGGACCACAGAGTTTGAAGATAGCTGTTTAAAACCCGGTTTTTATTTAGCTATACTAATTCAGAAAAGCTTTAGTTAGAAACGAAGTTTTAGAAAAAGTTGGGATTTTTTACAGGTAAGGTAACTATAGGTAAGTTTCATGCAAAAATCTAATTTAATTGTAATCGGTATTACCGTTAAGATACCAGAATATTTTGACAAATCATATTTCAAATTTTTTTGAAGCTTTCGAGCAGAATCTGAGAATAGGCTGATAATTTAAAGTTCCTCCAGGAAATTTTAAATATTCATTGATATAAGGTTTTACTATTTTTTTTTTTTAAATATGTCAAAGCTGCAGATACAACTCAATTTATTAAACAATTTCGGATCCATTTCTTTCTCTTCGAAACCCAAGTCAAAGTATTTTTCCGATAAATGAAAAAAGTTGTTTCTTTTTCACTGGTGATCAAAAGATTTTGCTGAGGTC
Organism: Neoascia interrupta; assembly: GCA_947623515.1. Taxonomy (NCBI): domain Eukaryota; kingdom Metazoa; phylum Arthropoda; class Insecta; order Diptera; family Syrphidae; genus Neoascia; species Neoascia interrupta. The sequence continues at coordinate 18,229,736 of OX392462.1, read as the reverse complement.
AAAAGATCTTCCTGAGCTATTGATGAGACACCTCAACCTTTTCAAAGATTTTTCCAGCTCGTGCTCGCTTCCTAGTACTCCTTTGGCTCATTGTAGTTCTTCACCTAATAGAAGAATGAGATGCTTTGCCTTTATAAAGGATACCTCCAGCATACACCACCAAAGCCCCAAATTTAAACAGTGGTTTTGGTGGTTCTTAAAAAAAAGACTCCGGGCGCCCTTCGACCCATACATACACCGGCCAGCCTTCTGGTTCACGGTTGCTTAGGGTACAGCTTCGCGGAATGTGTCCAATTTATTGGAAAAGTGAAAATAATTTCGAAAAAGTAAATCCCGAAACAAAAAAGTCCGAAATTCAAACAGTGTTTTGGTGGTTCTAAAAATATTTTGGTTGTTCTTCTTCTTCTTTTGTTGGATGTCTCTTAACTCATATAAGGGCCGACCTTCGGCTTCACATGCAGGTGCTCAGGACACCGTTACGCGTATCATTTTTACATTGAACCTACATAGTTCATTTTTATACACGACGGATTTTATTTTTATTTTAATGCATAATTTGTAACACAAATAATCATCGTAGACCCCTAAGACCTTTTAGAAATATGATCGAGACCGACATGTGAATCGATTAAGCCATGTCCGTGCGTCCGTACGTCCGGCCGTCTGTACGTGTGAAGGTTTAAGGTCTTCAAAATCCAACTAGAGAGCCGAAACCTGATACACGGCTTGGTTCTTCTATTACACAGACAAAGTGTAAAAATTGGCTCAATCCGTTAACGGCCACGCCCACTACTGGCTTCAATGTGAGATAATCTTTATTTCACATTTTCCTTAAAAATGCCTTTTGGTCAAGTAAGACATGGAGTAGGCGCTCTAGATCCTTTAACAAGGGCCCAAAACCTTTAACAAGGCAAAAATCGGACCGCCTACAATATCGTCCATGCCCACTTTTAACATGTTAGAGCTTTAGAAACCTTTAAAAGATCTTTAGCGGTTCCCTCCAAATTGAAAAAAAAATCGAAGACAAATATTAAAGATGTTACCATTAGCTAAGTTTGCTCCATACAAACTTTAGAACTCCGCCCACTTTTAAGGGGCGTTTTAAGGAAAAAAACGTTTTTTTTTCTGATCGCTTTTACCGTCTTTTCTTATGAAACTTACTTACTTACTTAAGGTGGCGTCTCTAGCTAGCCGTCTCCAGTTTCGCACGCGAAGTTGGCTGAGGTCCCCTTCCACTTGCGTGTGCCACCTGAGTCTCGGCGCTTCTCTACCGCGCCGTCCCGGCGGTGTGGATTCGAAAATTTTCCGGGCCGGGGCGTTGGTGTCCATCCACTCTAGATGACCCAGCCATCGTAGACGTTGTGTTTTGACTCTTTTGGCTAGGTCGGTATCGCTGTACAGCCCGTACAGTTCGATGTTATATCTCCTCCTCCACTCTCCGTCTATGCAGACGGGACCGTAAATCGTCCGAAGAATTTTCCTCTCGAAGCAGCCTAAAGTGTTTTCATCCGCCTTTGACAGGGTCCATGCTTCTGCACCGTAAAGCAGGACTGGGATGATGAGGGTCTTATACATGGACACTTTAGTTGCTCGAGAGAGGGCTTTGCTACTCAATTGCCTTCTTAGCCCAAATAAACAGCGATTGGCAAGAGTTATCCTTCGTTTGATTTCAGCGCTGGTGTCATTGTCTGAATTAATAGCGGAACCCAGGTAGACAAAGTCCTTAACTACCTCAAAGTTATAGCTGTCGATGGTGATGTTTTGTCCAAGACGTCGGTGTTGGGAGTCTTTTCTTGATGACAGCATATACTTGGTTTTGCCCTCATTACCTGCTAAACCCATGAAACCGATTCTTATGAAACTAACGAAATTAAAATTAATTGATTTTAATTTTTAGTCCATGCGCACTTTTGTGGGTGTGGCCCATACAAATAATATATGAATGCGGGCCAAAAAACTTGAAGATTTGGTGTTACACGGTATGTAGGGTCGGGTATATAGAAGTTTGTCACAGAAGAACTCTTGCGCTGTCTTGTTACTCACACTCACTTGTTATTTTGGCAGTTATTGTTATTTCATGCTGGTCAAAAAAAAAATATTTTGTTCCAAAAAAATTGGGAGTTAGTTCAGTTAGGTCATAGGGCCCTTTTGTGGCTTTGTGGTGTATCCGAACCTGTGTACCTCTTGCTGGATCCGCCACTGGATACTCTCCAACTTTCCATTGAATGTTTTCTCCTGAGAAAAATATGAGAAAAGGACGAAAACGCGTTCCTAAGCTGTAATTAAGCCAACTTTACGGGACAAATAATGCAGCTTACGACCTGGTAGAAGTACAACTGGTGTGTAGTGTCTGCACATAAATAGAATTCAAAGAGGTAGACAAATTAAAAAATCTCGTTGTCCTATTTACGCTCTGGGTTTGAACAAACCTCTATCATTTACGTTTGCTCAAACTGTAGCAATATTATTTTGTGAAGTGAAAGCAAAGATTTCAATTTTTGTTCCGAACTTAATTAACTCTTGGCTTACGTCATGAAATTTGACAAATAGTTAAAAAAAAATTAAATTCCTGACGATATCCGCAGCTGATGTTACGTCGGGTCTAAAATACAAGCTATTCACCCTCTGTTAAGCAAAGAATGAGGTTGCGGGGCCGGGTCGAGGACCTCTTCTGGATACGCCTTATAATCCCGCCTTAATTTCTCGATTAGTGCCAGCGAAAAGGAGAGCCGCATACAGAATATACGGGGCCCGGGGTGACCAACCATATACCGCCCTCCATTTTTTCTTTTGAATTAGTTTCGAATATAATATCCATTATTTTCGATATTGTCCACTTCTTCATCGCGGTCTTCAAGGCGCCGAAGACTTTCGACTATTTTGACAGACATCGGTCGAGTCCGCTGAAGTTCCAACCAGATATACAGTGGCTAAATGCTCTATACCCAACCCAGGGTATATTAATTTTAATACATAGTTTCTAACACAGTGATATAATAACCGTAGAACCCTAATGACCTTTTAAATATATGATCGAGGCCGACAGGTGAATTGATGAAGCCATGTACGTCCGATTGTCCGTTAAAAAAAGCATTAACCATAACTCAGCCCACTTTTAGAGGCAAAAAGTTCTTTTTTAAAGAAAAACTGTTTTTTAAGCATTAATATTTGCTGTTATTAATATTTGCATTTTCCCATAATTCTTACGAAATTAGAATCAATTGATTTTAGCTTTCAGCCTCCGCCCATTTTTGAGGGCGTGGCCAGTATAAATATTATTGGCACATGGGGGCGTTTTTCGGTTTTTTTGAAATGCCAATTTCAATATACTTAAGCAAGGGACTGCATACCAAATTTCAGCGGCCATTTAAAAGCATTTTTAGTATGCTACTTGTAGAATAGTGGGCGTGTCAGTGGATGGATTTTAGAAAAATTTTCACTTCCGGACCTAGAAAGGCCAGATATTAAGTTTTATGGTCCTAGCTCAAAATTTAATGCCTAAAAACTATGCACGGATGGCCGGACACGTCTCATTCGACTTAAAATTCCGCCTGCCTAAAATTCTTGCGGGTCTACAATGCTTATTTCTCTGTGTTATAAACTATGATTCAAACTTTATTCACCCCCTATTTGATTGGTTATAAAAATGCTTTATATTTTTAATCCAGTGGTCTGCATCCTGTTTGTTATCCTTAAAGTAAAAAGAGCACTGTATAGGTACAGCCGACAACGACATGCAACTTCATCGGACTTTTGAGTGAAGTAGTCCTTATCGTATCCCAACGGGACAGTGATGCCAGTGTACTAAACTCTGCATAGGAATACAAAAATAAAAGCCAAAGTCCACGGATCATTGTTTCTAGACTTAGAAAATTACCACACACGGCCTACAGAATTGTGCAGAGAAGCTGTTTAACACGGCGACTCTGATGAAGTAGAAACCTATTACGGTGTCCTTAGACAGGTAAATGTACTGACGGGCCTGTAGTAAATAATAGGTCTACTCGACAAAGGCAGTATATTCCAATCTACAGTCTTGCAATTGGTAAAGGCGACTGACTGGCTGTTAATTTGGCCCATTCCGGTCATTTAAAAAAAAATTTAAAAAACCTCATCCAGTTGTGACAGTCGATGAATTTTACAAATTTGTTATATCCTGTAACTGTAGCAGTTAATACAGTCATCGCGAATTCTAGCTTTCGTGGTGCATGAACAAATCCTTTTTTCTAGTCTCACGTGGATGCGACCTCCGCGGACGCGCTTGTTGTGAAGCAACCATCAATGGGTCATTATAATCGCGCATTTACCAGAAGTGAATAGTAGCCATGCGATCGTATAAAGTTGCACGATGTATAATCTAATCGATTTATAAAATCCATTCAGACGTCAAGAATATTTGGATGCTTGTTCATAAATTTAAACGGTCTCAATCAAGACTAACCATAATTGCGTCTTTCTTGGTAGCATAATAGATCATCACTGATTGAACGCTTTCAACTCCATCAAACAGAAAAACACTCAAACATCTCATTTCAAAATTTATATTTTTCATTTTTCTTTTCATTTATTCATAATATACGACAAATATCTGTTGTTTTTTTTTTAATTTTAAAGTGTTTCCTTTTTTAATAACTATAAATGAAAAATAACTAAAAGTTAATTATAATTAATATTTATTTATATATTTTGTTTTTTTATTTTCAATACTATCAATAGTTTTCACATTTAGTTTTATTTATTTTTGTAAAACTTAAACTATCAACTAAATACCATTACGCTTATTATTTATAATTTATTAATAAAATTGTTTATTTAATTAATTTTATTTTTTACAAAAATTTACATTAAAGAAATATTTATTATCGTATGTACGTTATCCAGCTTTTAATTACTTTTTTTTGTAATATAAATAAACTACGCAATTAAGTGGCAAAAAATTTTAATTTTATAGAAAAATGTTTAAGAATTTTTTTTGTGAATATTTTGTTTTTCTTTTAGTCTGTGCATCGAGAACGCAAAGAAGGTAAAAAAAAAAATAATAAAGAAAAACATTTCGCTGGGTATTTGTAAATTCATAATATATTGCACACAATAACATAAATTTTAATTATGTTTCTACAAATATTGGACTATTTTCTTAAGGGAGTTTACTATATGTTCCTTTTTCATTTGTTATTTATTTTTATTTATCACCGTTTTGCAATATTTTTAATACATTTAATGCAATTATTTGGGGAATGTTATTTTCCTTTTGATGATGAGATCTGACTGACGGGACATGTTTTGGCGGTAAAAAAAAATCTTTACGCTTAACTTGGACTGAGATGTGACAACAAAGCAAAAAATCAACGGAATGTGCAAGGTATTAAGTTTTTTGTTTTATTTAATTGTATAATTTTTACAAATTCTCTATAAGGTTTCCTAACATTATTATTTTGTTTTTAAGTTTTCTACTATCCCAATATCTAATATATTTTATTTTCTTTATTCGATCCTGTTTGTTTTTTATGTATACGATTTGTCTATTACCTAGGCGTTTGTCTTTGTTTTTTTTTTTTTTTAATATATATTACAAGGCTCTAATAAAAATTAAAGTTGAAAAAAAAATATTTTCTGTTTTATTTAAGGAATGTTATGACGTTAAATTTTTTTATTAAATATTAATTTTTTATTCCATAAGAATTTAACTTAATACTAAGGATGTAGCCTAATAATAATTACAATTTTTATCTTTTCTTTCTTGTGTGTGATTTAATTTTTTTATTTATTTTTTTTTTATGTTTAGATTTGTAAATTTACGATTTATCTATGTAAATAGGATCGGTTTTGGTGTTAAACGGCAGGCCACACCCTATAAATGGAAAAAAAATATGGTGTTAGTGAAATTTTAAGGTGAAAACAAATTTGTCGTATAATATAGAAATAAGGGCGCAAAATTTACTACAAAGCTCGAAGATTAACTAAGACGATATTATACGGTTTCAAAGCTCCTTTTCATGTTAGTTTTTTGCATCTTAAACTGATTCCATAAGCAGACCGATCAAACATCGCAGTTTTTCTTGGCTTTTAAAAAATTTATCTTTGGCCCTTAGAGGGAAACTTGAAGTCTTTTAAGCATGGTAGCGATAATCACAATTTATGAGACTTAGGACAGGCTTAGCGTGCGTAGTTCTGCTCATGCCTCTTAATCGAATATTTTTGTCAGGCACAGGTTTTTTCCCGAATTTTCATCTACATTTTAGGAAAAGTATGTAACGCTCTCTAATTTTAAATGGCTGGGTAGGTGCTCCAAAGAGCCATATTGGCCTTCTCGATTGGGCATACAATTTAAGGAATTTCAGGGCAATGTTTTCTCGAAGGTCAGTTCCAAAAGTAGTTGGTATTATCGTACTACCTTCTTCAAATTGAGTTCTTGTTTTTTAAGCAGAGCAAAGAACCAGGCTTCCAAAGATATTCCTTTCTCGGCGCGTGGAGCTGTGACAAATTACAGCTTTTATAAAAGGAGGACTTAAAAGAGAACCTAATACTGGAATTTGTGGCCTTTTTACCTATTCGTTTGAAAGTAAGTTATAGCTACTTGGATCAAATTTTTAGCCTTCAAAAAGGTTCTTTGTGTAAATTTCTGTAAAAACCTATTCGCAAAGACTCATTTTTAAAGCCATCAGCAGACGTACGAAAAAGCCTCTAAAATTTGTTCAAAGCATGTTTGTTTTAGTTCCGATTTTAAATGCGACTTACAGGAATAATCCAGCAAGTCCAGGTTATGGTGTCACTCATTCCACCGCCACGTCTGACTATGTTCTCGATGGCAGCCATCTAAGTCAGTGATACGTCCGTTGCACGCCACTCCAGAATGGAACTTCTACAAGTCTTTCCAGTTGTTGGTTGGCCTTACCATTCGCTGGATCAAAGCTATAAAAATTGTTTATAAGGGAATCAAATAAAATATGTGTTTTCATCGTTGAATTTTAATATAGTAGTTAAGGGATCTCCTTAGTTAACCATCGAACTTTGTACAGAAATAATTTTTTTTTAATAAGTTCTTATAATATATATTTTTTTTTTTTTTTTTTTAAATAAAATCGGCAAAATTTTACCTACGTTAGTAACGACGGATTTGTTTCTGGTTGATACCAATAGCCACCCATTTGTGGTGTGGTATGGTACGTTGGCTGGTGCGTTGGATGAGGTGGTTGTGGCACCATTTGTGGCGGAGGTTTATGATCTATCCAATGTGGCTTTTGATCCCAGGGCGCTTGCGTAGGCGGACTTAGGCCAGTTGGTGGAAATTCTTTAAATGAAATAATAAAAAAAATATATTTTTTTTTATATTTTTTGTCAAATATTTTAAATGCTTTTACAGCAAACTTTTAAATGTAATAATTTTATTGGTTTTCTAATATATATTAATAAAGGAAATTGTAAATTTTGCATGGTATAAAACTGTTCTAAAACTATATATTTCGAGTTTTATTAATTGAGTATTTTTTTAATTTTTAATCGAAGTTTTTTTTTATTTGGTTAAAAAATTTAAAATCTATTTTAAAAATTTCTAAAAGTAACATTGTGCATACTAACCAGGTGATAATTCGGATACAGGCGTGCTTGATGGTGTCGGACTATGTCCAGGAGGTAGGTAATGTGAGGGAGACCCACTGTTCGATCCACCGCCGTTATTACCGCCTGAAAAAAAGAAAAAAAAAATATGTTTTTTTGTAAATTGTGAATTTCTCATGTTATTAAAAAATTATAGTTCATAAACCTGTTAAAACCTAAAACATTTTAGCTTATGTACCCTCATTTATATTTCCACAAGCATGAAATAAATTAAACAGGACCGGACTTTTGACTATTATTTACTTGTTTCTGACCTTTTCCTTTGGACTTGTAATTTCATCAAATCTTTAAAAATTTTAAGCATTTTACATCCAGTGAATGTAACAACGATTCAAATGCAACTGAGCATCGCAAATGGTTTCAGATTCAAATGGAGTTTAAGCCTCAGCTGCTCTTAATTCTTGCTTGATTCGTTGTAAATTTTTTTCTTCCAGAGGGTTTTATAACCTTTCCAGATCGAGTTTGAACAGTCTTTAAACATGAATCAAAGATTTTTGCCAATAACCTAATTTCACCAAAAGTTTTTTAAGTGCTAGTCTAAATATGACCTGTAGGTACTTGTTTCCAAAAGCACTAGGGAGCTAACTAGGCCTTTTAACTAGACAGTTTACCGAAAGATAAGCACTTGTATCTCCAAGGTTTCAAAAAACCAGGTAACAGTCCAATCAGCATTGATATTTTAGAAAGGGCTTTTCAGAATTTCGTTCTAGTTTTATCCTTAAGTGACCCGTCAATGTCTTTGATTGTGACTTTTCTTGTTCAAATAAAAAGCTAAATTGTAAACACTTAAGTGACAACGGTCTTTCCTCTACAAAGACTACCTGGGTTAGAGCTTTCTGTACCATTGATTCAGTGATTGGCTTTTTGGACTGCCGTTATTTAGAAGCTATAGTGTGCCCTCTGAAACTAGAAAAAATTTTGTTTCGCCCCGTACAAGGGAGTTAGGGTAAGGGTTGTTTTATTTCTTTCATTTAGCAGCTGTTTTATTCATATTCCTGATAAGCCGTGTTCGTTGCCTGACTACAGTAAACTACAGATGGGCAGCTTTGCGTAGGGTCTAAGACCAGTGATAGCCTTTGATATAAACGATCTTGAGTTCTAAGGACGACATAAAAAAAAACGGATGAAGATCTTAATTCCTTTTACAAAATTCTGCTTTTAAAATTACCCCCCGGAATTCTGCTTGTCAAAATTCTGTTTAACAAAATTCTGGAAATGCGACTTTAACAAAGGGACACAGGGAAATTTGCATGAGGAATTGCACCCCTGCAACTCCCCTGCATGTTTCTATTTTTACCTTTGCCTTACTTCAAAAAGGTCAAAAGTTTGCTTGGAAAAGCGTAATAAGCAGAATTTTATTGCCTTAGCCAGAATTTCGAAAAACCAAATTTTGACAGCAGAATTATGACCCGTTCCAAAAAAGAGTCGAAAATCCCCAATTTTTGTGTTTTTAGAACTCTGCTTTTCTAAAATTCTAACAAAAGCAATAAAATTCTGCTGATTCTTCTTTTTAAGCTTTCTTTTCTAGTTTTAATTTTATAAAACAGAATTTTTCGAAGTACAATTTTCAAAACACAAAGTAAAAAAAATTCGCAGCCCCTAACCACCAGAATTTTAGCCCCAATCCTAAATAGGAAATAAGATATTTTCTTTAGAAGGGGATAGACACTGAAGACGAAAGGCTGCAAGGGCTTATACCATCCCAGCTATGAAATGGCTTCTTAGGTTGGAGGCAAAATTTCGTATGGATCAAAATTCCTTTGAGAAAATTCTGCTTCTCAAAATTATGTTTTATACATACCATTTTTACAATGTGACCGAATGAGATGGGGGCGTGTTGGTTCCATTTTATTTCTTTTTTAACTTTTACTTTACATCAAAAATTGAAAAGTTAGCTTGAATAGTAGAGTTTGCTTGAAACGCAGAATTCTTTTGCCCTAGTCAGAATTTTGGAAAATCAGAATTTTTTCGTTTCCGACAAATTTATAGGGGCGAAAGCATGCTCGCTACAAGAGGTATAACAGCTCCATATGCTTAAACAAGACAATCCAAGTCCAAGTCTTGTGCCAACTTTGGACTGAAATCCTTGTTTTGACGTCGTCTACAAGATTCTGTCCAGTGTATTTTTGGACTTATTAACCAGTATTACTAATCCGTATGTAAAAGATGTGAATTTAAGTCTAGACCGATTCATTAGACCTAAACTTAAACCCAACGAGATTGAAGTCGAATTCACAGGAGCAATTTTTGTGTCGAGCTAAAGGTCTTACAAACCAGCATGCGAAAACAGCTACCCGGAAACCTGGAAAAATTGATTCCATTCCGTTGTGCTACGCCTAAAAACTCGAAATGGACTTTCTTCCTATGAACAACCTAGAATCTGCATTTAGTGTGCATCTAGTGTGCCTTCATCAGTTTTCTTTTCTTTTTTTTTAAATATTGAGGCTATGAGTTTTCAGCGCATAAAGGATTTTTTTCCGAGGGGTACAACAAAATAGAGACTTTCAACCCGAGAAAAGGCAAGACAATTCATCTTAGCCTAGCTTTCCACCAGAGACGTAACAGTTTTTGGGTATGTTGAGTCTTATACGAGGCCTTCCACGAGCGACAGCTGTCGTCGTTTGTGATCTGTCGCTCACATAATAGTCCAGTCAAATGGTTTTTTGGACGTGCAAAAAATACAGAAGTTCTTGGTTCTATAAGTTCTTCGAGAAGCTGAGTCCGATTTTCAACCTTTCTATTACCCAAGGATATAGCTTCACCGCAAAAATGTTCACAGTAATTTTTTATATTTTTGCCAAAAATTCATAGAAATGTCCACTCTTCGAGTCCAAAAAATGACAATATTTTTCGAAACCTCAGTGACTAAAATATTAAAAATTTATAAAACAGACACTTCCTGACACGATTTCACTGAACCATAAGACCTGTGGTTCTTCAAGCTTATCTCAACCGTATGCCGACGGCTGGCGCGACTTAAAACTGACGATCGACAACTTAAGGCAAATATAGGCTTCCATGAAAGTCACCCGAATATCCAACAAAGAATTAACCCTTACGAAGGCGTAAACGCAAAACTCTAGTACAGTAAAGTGCAGGAAGTACTGCCTTCGCGACATCAAGCGAATGAAAAAGCTTTAAAAGAAGGCAAAACATCCTAGCTTCAGCTCTGTTTTGGGATCAGGAAGAAAATCTCTTTTTCCTTTTCATTTGCCGCGTACTTCAAATTTGAAACAGGTACAATTCTAGGACTCTAAGTAAATGAATATATTTCTTAGTTCTTTCAGCTTATTTTTTTTTTAAATGGCATAGGCCCAAAAAAAATGTTTCATAGGAGTAAAGCAAAAAAATGTGTTAACACTGCATAAGTCGGATGTTGCCTTTAAGATTTAAGGAAGGTAGGTACTGCTGGTACCCCTTAAACTCACAACTCAACTTAGGGCTTGGTACACACGACAAAAGACAAAACGTGCGGCAAATAGTCGCATAATTTTCTGCTGCATCAGCATAGAACTGTCGTACGAGTACTCAGTTTTTAACCAAACTGTAATTTTCATCTTTTGGGTAAAAGTTTTCTAACGCTTTGCCGTTATTTCAGCACATAAACAATAATTTTACTTCGATTATGCTGATTTTGAAGAAAATCGTAGATTCCATAAAAAAAGCCTTTAAGATATTAAAAAATAAGTCTCGAAGTCTTATTTTGAAAAATGCCGCAAAAAAATCGTGCGACGAATTATCGTAGAAGCAATAGTTTGTTCTCTGCTATACAAACGCTTGAGATTCTCGTCGAGTTACAATTTGTCGCACGATTTTCAGTCAGTGTGCATCCCTGGCTTAAATGTCCCAAATCAAAATAGTATGATCGAGCCATTTAAAGGTTTTGAGGTTATAGAATTTCGTTTAAGCTTATTAAGAACAAAAGTTATAAGCTCCTTTTTTCTTATAATTGTTCTTAGTTTCTAACTGTAGAGGTAACTCACCACTATGCATATTTTGATTCGGACTGTGGGATCCAGGATTCTGACCACTGCTTAGTGGCATCCCACTGCCTGCGCCTGGACCCTGTGCAGCCTTCATCATTTTTTTGTACTTTGATCTTCGGTTTTGGAACCAAATTTTCACCTGAAACGAAAAAAATAAAAAAAATGCATTAAAAAGTCTGACAAAAAATAAACAACAAATATAAAAAAATTTGATTTTCCATGGTGAAAAATTTAAAGAAGAAAAAGTCACACAGCAAGAAGCAAAAAAAAAATAGAAAATAAAACGTTACAAGGTTGCCGTGTTTCACATCACAGCCGCGATCTATTCTGATCGTCTATCTCCATTGAAATTGCAGTTTTTTTTTCCTCTGTATAAAAAGATATACTTATATTATATTCTCTCTCTATCCAGTATCTGAAAAATCTCTTTACCCCGTTCCCAAGCCTGAGTGCTAAACTTTGCTTGTTCTAGCACAAAAAAAACCGTCAAAGCTTTGGATTCATTTGAAATTTTTCGTTACGCGAAGCACTCTATCATTCTATTCAAAAGTCAGAGAACTGGTATCTGTATCTTTGTACGAGTATCTCTATGTGCTATAGTAAAATGTGTGCGTTGTGTGTGTTTTTTTTTATATTTTATTCTTGCAATGAAGGTCGTCACATTTTATGTACAGCATGCGGTAGCAGCGCGCGAGCTATTGTTTCTTTTTTATTTTCCTATTGTAGTAAGTCAGGCCCGGTATAATATTTTTTTTATAAGCTACCAACTATAATGGTTGCAGTTTATAATGCCTTTTTGTAGATTTCTATCGAGGAACTCGTATGAAATCGCCATAAAGTAGAGTAGGTAGGTAAAATGGTTTTTTTTTTTGTTTATGATAAAGACATAAAAAATAAATTTCCAGCTACCGCAAGCCGCTTGCTTAAAAGCCTCAAGGCACAAGTACACAGCGCGCATAGGCATACCTGGTTAAGAGGAATAATTTATGAATCCTTAAGTGAATAACCATTAATTTAACAGAAAAGATACTGGTTGCATACAAAGTGCATCGACAGAATGACAATCAATTTGTCTTTTTTGTTTAGCTAAATGCGAAGAAAATTAAAATCGAATACATTTTCGTCTCAAATTGCGCGTATTATGTGCTAAGGTACCTATTTGTTATTGTTTCTTCACCTTTTTGTGGTCATTAATCATGGCGAATGTTCTGAAAGCGTTGGACAAGGCATTTCCCATAAATCGAAAGTCAAATTTGTGTGGGTTTACTTTTTAGATGATAGAGTGTTTCCAAAAGTTGATTTTATGAATAATGAATTGTATCTGACGAGAGTATCTACACTTGATACATAGGTCAAAGTTGAATCGATGGTTTCCATGGAGAGGGGTGGGGAACAGGGAATTTTCGTGGGCTGTCATGTCTTGATTATCTGCTGCGAAAATAAATAAGCAAACACGCCATGTCGTGTATTCAAATGTCAAATGATTTTTTTGTTGATGGACAGATTATATTTGCATGAGAGACGTGCACTCAAGGTCAAGGCTGACCGCGAGTGTCTAAAACTGATGGGAAGTATGAATCATTTCGACATTTTTATAATGCCTCAATTTGGATATCTGTCTGGGGAGTACACTGTTTTTTTTTTTATTGTTTTGTTTTTAATAAGACGTGGCGTTTTGGGTACACTAACTGCTTTTAACTACCATCCTGACCCTCACACGAGCAACATAATTGTTTTGCCACAGGATCCGGGTACCAACACTAAACTCCGCGGCGATCTTGCAAAGAAGCCTGGATCTAAAACGTAAAATATATGAATTAAGGAACCCCAAACTATTGTTCGTCACCAAGAGTTGAAGAGGTGCCACTTTGAAGACAAAGACTACAATTTTGTGATCTTGTTCTTTTTCACGGTCCCCACCTCCGCGAGGGTCTGACCAGCCCTCCGAGAGTATCATTTGCCTTGAAAAACTTCTCAAAGTGCCGTTCGGATTCGGCAAAAAAATTGTAGGTCCCTTTGTATGTAAAAGAAATTAACACACCAGCATACATTGTTGAGAAGTTGGCCCTGGTTCACCTCGAGCTGTTGCGCCACTGTATTTATTTATTTTTTATTTATATTTAAAAGTGATCTTCTGATGCAATAAAGCAACTTCGTCAAAAGATCGACCTTTTGCATAAATTGACAAGCTTCTTTGAACAGGGAAAAATTTTTTATTCTCCTAAGGTAATCAAAGTTCTTTTACAAAATTTTTTGACCTGATTTGCAAACCTTAAAAATTAAGTTGAAATAATTAGGTTTTGGGGATTTAGACTAAAATTAACGCAGAAATCCTAACAGAACAGAAAGGCACTCCTCCGATTGAGAGCATTGTAGGCTCGTCATACACTACGTAGAGAAGATGTCTTTATCTAGTTCTAAATTCTACACCCTTCCTTTCAAAATAAGATATTTTCCTTAGTGAAGCATGTGGACAAACCGCGCGCCGTTTAATCCTTCGAAAACAAAAAAACAGACGATCGACAGCCATTCTGACCTATTTAAGTTTTGGTCCTTAGTTTTTTATCCTTATCCTAGTTTTTTATCCTTATAGATATCAGGATCTATCTAGTTCCAAATTCTATACCCTTGCTTTCAAAATGAAACACTTACCTTAGTGAAACATGGGCAAAAACTCGCCCCTCTATCACAAAACCAGACGATCGAGAGATATGCCGACGGCTATGCTTTGCCAGTTTGAAAGACTCAGTGCTGCTCTGTGATGTCTCAAAACAGAATATGAACCTTAGCCAAGATACACGCAGTGCTAGAACATAGAAAAAAGGGACATGTGGAAGGCTTCCTGGTTGTTTTCGAAGAGGTTGGGTAGCTGGCTCGAAAAAGCTGGTTTACTTGGAAGCTCTACTGTCTGGAAAGGCAAATTGAGAAGCATCTTAAGAGAAATGGTTCTTCCGGGGGATTTGCAAGAGGTGACCCTAGAAGAGGTGAGGCTGTGACGAGAACGTAATTAAAGCGTTTTCAAGCAAATCTAGAAAACCATTAACTACTTCAAAACTTCTTCCGTCTAGGTAGGCAGTTCGTTATTTTTTTCTTTTTAATTTTTGTCTCTTACCGACACCGTTTCGAAAATAGAGGGATGGTTTATCGGCCTTTTTTACCATTTTTAAAATTTAAAATCCATAAAACAGCAATTTTTATTTTTTTCAATTACCGTTAGGCTTTTTTTCAATTTTGCATCCTGCTACGTTCTATTGGCCGCTTTTCATAAATTCTGCGGACATAGATTTCTGAGAAAACTGTAAAATATGTTGTTTTCTACATCGTTTTCTTAAATAGGCTTAGATACTGAGGTTAGAAACGAACATTTCGAAACTTTTTAAATGCAGTAAACTTGCATTGTAAACGCTTGATCCTTCAGCCAATTCAAACAAGATCGTTTCATTACCATTTACAGACTAGCAACCTAGAAAAAATTGTTTTCGAAAATATTTTTACGATTTTGAATCAAATCTACAAAGCTTTTTATATATTCGAAGTTTGCTTAAGCTTAACATGAAATCTTAGAAGATGAACTATGCCCGTTTTTTATTTCAAAGTTATACTCTATGCTGTTTAGGAACTAGACAGACCTTGTTTTGACCTTTTTTATAATTTTTTAAATTTCAAATCTGTAAAAAAACTATTTCAAGTTTTTTTCTCAGTTCCCCTTAGACCTTTTTCCAATAGCCCAACTAAAAGCGCTAACATTGGATGCTTCTGTTCCAATTATGTGGCCAACGGTTTTCGCGAAAACGGTAAAACAAGCTCCTTTTTTATGTCGATTTTTTAAATGGGCTTTGAAAAACTAAGGTCAAAAACGGCAATTTAAAAATTTTCTTTCTTTTGTATGCTTTGTACTTGAACTGAATTTGAACACAACCGCTTTTTCCGTTAAGATACTAGAAGATTTAAAAAAAAAATTTTAATATGCTTTTTTATTTTTGAGTTAAATCTCAGAGTTTTTGAAACTTTCGCTAAAATTTTCCTTAAAATTTTGGAAAATTTCTGATACGCGTGATTTTTTCCATATGATTTGTCCCAACAGAACCGGAGATAAGGGGGCTCGTTTTTTCATGAATTTTTGCGATTTGTTTTCGAAAATTCGTAAAAACGGAAGTATTAAAACTTTTTCTACAAAATAAGAGTTCCGCGTTTGGTTAACTTTGTGTTGCTTTATACGTGTGGCCAACACGTATACGTGTGGCCTACAACGTACCGATACCATAAGAGGTCCTTTTTCCATTTTTGGACGGACCGCTAAAAACACAGAGGGTAAAAATTCGACCACTTTCCTCTCGTAAAAAAGTGATACCTTTCCTGTTCCTCTTTCTTATTAAATGCACGATAAAGTGCGAAAAAAATAATGTAGTTCAAACCTACTATTTCAGCTCGCTGTTTTTTGTTCATCAATTTCTGTTTCCGCTAAGGTAAGAGTAGCGGAGCAAGGGGGGCTAAATGGTCCTTCCATCGTTCTCGATCCTCCGCCAACAACTCAAGAAACACAGGCGCGCTCCCAGGCGGGTCTCGGGGATGATCCTTACCTGTTTACACCATCTGTTTCAGAACCTACCAGGGGGACAGCGCGCTCGCATCTCGCAATGCATGACATGTTTAGGAAGTCTGTTGGGGGACATACGTACAATGTGCGAAGAATTAATTCATCGTTTCACTAGGAGAAGTAGCTGCTCAACGTTAAGATTCCTACAGATACTGGAGTTTTTCAATTAGCTCCAAGCGTAGCACCAGCAAGCAGCAAAGCGATCTAATTCTTCATAGATGATTCATAGATAAGAGTTGGAACGATCACTCAATATTGGCAAAGTATAATTTTTTCTTGTAGTTGAGTCTGATAGTCTTTTTAACTAGGTAAGCACAACTATAGGAAAGGACCACTTTCTCCTCACTTCTATATAATCAATTTGGCTCCATGCAAATTTCACATTCAGTTTGGCTGTCGAAAGACCTCGCTTTAAGCATGCTTAATTTATTTTATGTCAACAGAACTCAAATTCTAAATCACTCTTCCTTTCAGGCTTTAAATTAGACTCAGACACAACCCCCAGCCAGCCAGCCAGCGTAGCAAATCACCATCACCCATATCATTCGTTTCACTATCGCCCTCATACATTTATCTAATTTTTTTGTTTTGTTTTTATAAAAACACTCGGGCATACAATTAAAAGAAAAAAACGTTTATGCCCCCAGCTATTGGACGTAGAGCTGCTCACAAAATATTCATAAATCTAACATCAATTTACCAGTTCAGCCCACATACACAGTACACCGCACTCAACATGGATGAAGTAGTTGGCCGGTACACACTTTGTATCTAAGAGCAGAAAAAAAATTCATATGTTAGATACTTTTTGTATCTTTATGAATTATTTTTTTGTTCCTTCATCTTCTGTAGAAGTTTGTTTAGAAAATGTGTGGCGTAGAGTAAAGAAGAAAAATAAAAGCAATTATATGACTACACTTCAAGGTCACATTCTCCTTTTCTGACTATCGAGTCAATATGTGATGCAACAAAAAAAAAATCGTAACAGGAAGGCGGTGTTCACCATTCACGTAACAAATTCTCCGCAAATACTAAACGTGGAAGTCAGGAATTCAGATTAATCACAGCGTAGCTAACATGTTTCCTGTACTAAATTGCACGATCGGCGGACAATATCATCGCACAATTTCTATATCGGTGATTGATTAAGGGAGTTTGTCTACTTTTTCTTTATAAGTTGTGTCTGTATCTATATACAAAAGGAAAAGGAACAACCGAGATGATCTTGGAAGCGCATGCATCCAATTGAGCAAGGAAACTTGTTGTTAGATTAAAGTTTTTTGTCTCTATAGTCTCTGTTGTAGTAGTTTGAACACTTGACTTAGCTCTGTTCGTATACTGAACGAATTCCGGACAATTGTAGGGGTACACACAGAGGGACTCATAAATATGTTAATTAGGTCGTCAAATGAGATTTTTTATGCAATCAATCAAGTCAGTGTGATGAGGTGGGTTTTTTCTTTAGTTTTAATCAAACTTTTTTTTTTGTATAAATTTACTCACAATACAGGCTTTGTTTTGAGTAAAAAAAGCCAGTCACTGTCACCTGACAGAAGTCGCTTTTTGTCAGCATCTGCAACATGTCTCGTTTTTTTTGTCCTAGCTATTTCTTGAGGTGTTTTCTTGACTTAACTTTGCCCTCTTTGACAAAGATCAGCTCACAATCAAAGTCGATGTGTATCGTGTCGTGTCTTTGTCAAGTCTGTCTGTCAGAGTCGGATCATATAGTTGTGCGCGGCCAACTATTAAAGCAAAAAATAGATCGTGTCGCACGTTATAATCGCTTCGATTTATTTTTTGCGCTGTCATATCGAAGCTTAACAATCGCAATCGTATGCTTGTCAATAACGCTGTGCGCCAGTGCAACATTTTTAATCCGCTCAATGCACTTTCAAAGCAGATTATCATGGATCGATCAAAGTACGCATATACACTGCTTTGAGTGCTGTTTCACACGACACTATAGACTAGTGATAGAATTTCTATCATAAGTGCGTATCTGATGGGTGACAAACTACGAGTCCATGACTCTGTCTGTACAGACCCATCACATGATTATGAATGGAATTGTTCCTCCTATCTTCCAGCCTGATGTTTTTCACAGGGAAAAATGTTTATCTAAAACAATGCTAAGCTCTGTGGAGAATATCTTAAACACAATGCAAATGAAATTCCCCATAAAAGTAAAATATTTTCGTTTATTTTTATGTGAAAAGAAAAAAAAATCCAAAGAGTCATCGTCATCGTCGACATATTCACAGCCATATCTATACATCATCATCAACATCATAGAGTGCATATTTTGCGCTTGGCAGCTCTTGCGTAACGAACTTGTATTTATTTTGTAGGTATGCATGTACTTGTACATACGGATACGTATATGCATGCCGTATGGGAATGTTTATAGCCCGCATTATGACTGTACAGTAAAAACATGTAAGCCACTTTACTAGCTCTAGTCTAAGAGCTAGATGTACCGACACAGGCTTATCTAATGTACGTTCTAATAAAATGACGTAAAGATAGAAAAAAATCACGTTTGTGAAGTAGGTACCTGTATCTACTCTTCAAATATAATGAATGACTAACTTTCGTTTTTGTTTCTTCAAAAAGTAGGGGCGGCATCACAGCACGATGAAGTCTTTTCAAACCCCTTATCGAGTTTTGCATAGAATTCGAATACGAAAAGTTGCAGCTGAAGGCAAGTTGCTCAATATAGTGTTCCTCAGGGTTACATATTCTATCCCACTCTATACAAGCAACGGCCTTCTTGACCAAATATATACAAAAGAAGTTTCCTAGAAACGATATATCGGAAGCTTTGTGTAAGATACCGATTACAAGCTCATTAGGGCTAGTTTGCCAGCGCACAGAATCCCGGAACTGAACGAATCCCGAAATCGAACGGAACTGAAAAGAACACTGAAACGAGTTGTTTTTCAGTGTTCATTTTTCAAAGAAACACGTAAAGCCTCTGTTTTTTCACAAAAACAGTCAAAGAACTTTCAACTGTTCTTCAGGGTTTGATCTGCGTATTATCAGAAATTTAAAACCCTGTTCAAAATTGTCTGAAAAACACATGCCTGGGGTTAATTTTTTTCGTTAAACTCGCAGATGATCGTGCACTGAGTCTGAGTTGATCACTATGATGACCGCACTACTTTAAAATTCTAAGTTCAATTTTTTTTTTGAATTCTTCTCTCAGGAAAGGCGAACCTATAACACTGAACCACAACCAGTGCCCCGAGATGTAAGAAGATATTCAATTGAGATGGAGAAATAAAATAAGCTTTCCTAGGATCGGAAGACGAAATACATATGATCAAAGGCAACAAGATCCTCATCCTCTTGACCAAAGAACAAAAGTTTAAATGAGTTTTAAGTGAAATTACTGGAAGCAAAAATCCAAACACGAGGAAGATCAGGTGTGCATTTTAAGGATGACGTTACGATTGACATCGGAGTCAGCTGGAAACTGGTCGCCCACGATCGAAAAATGAGACAAAAGATTGCGATAGCAGATGACGAACATAAGATAAGAAATGATTTATGACAAAGATGAAAGTATACAAGTTCTGGGCAGTCTAAGAACTACCTCAATTTCAGCGCCTGGACCTAGCGACCTTCGCTCCGCAATGCTCTTTGAACGATAAGAAGTCTCAGAAATTTAAGATGGAGATGAGAATCTTGAAAGCAGAATCTTGTAAAATGGATTTTGACCCATCCGGAATTACAAGTCATCCGCAATTTTTACCCCAATCCTTCTCAGATCACCGCAGATAATTCTGATTAGTTACCGTATTTTGAAAGCAGTGAATGGTTATGTGTGAACCATAACCATAACCAGAACCAAAATGATATATATTGGATGTCTCTAAACCATCATGCACAAACGTTCACAGCAGCCAAATTGGTTTACAGCTTAAGGCCTACCCATAAAAGACTAAGCTTAAGTCAGCTTTCATAAATGTCCCACGTGCAATTCGTATAACACGACCATAAGAGCCTTTTGCTCGGTTTCGTTAGGTTTTCGTTAACTTTTGTTTTCTTAAGTTAGTCCCATACCACTCAAGTGAGAAGCTCGGCGCGGAAATTTGACAGCTGGGAACATAAACACAAATCGCATACGATTTTCGAATCGTTTAGTTAAGTCTATTAAGGGCACCGTAAGCGTTTGGAAGAAGTGGGATTTTCGATGTTGATGTTGTCGATTTTGACGTTAAATAAATTAAGTAAATTATGGTTGGGGTTTTTGACAGGGGACACGTCACTACATTTATCTTCATTATTTTCCGATCTCCACCATGGAAAAATTAATGGAAAATAACCCTAAATAGTCTTGTCAATTGGTATTTTCTCTGGATGTTTTCCAGTCACTTTTAAATCTTGGGAATCGGCAAGTCACTTGGCGACTCCATTCGACAGATTAATGCCTTGGCTATTTCCACGATTGGAATATTAGTGGACAGTTGGTGTCTAGTTTTTTCCAGTCACTGTTCAATCGTGGAAATCGGAAAAGCATTACTCTGACAAATGGCTACTCCAAGTTAAGGTAAGGTGTCTTTTTTCTTTGAATTGGAAGCTCTATTTCAAATTCGAGCAGCCCAAAAATAACTTCAGCTGTTGCCTAAAAGAAAAGTAATAAATTAAAAGCAGACCTTTAAGGTGTCTATACAACCAACACAGTTGACAAAATAAGATTCCGGAATAATATTCGACTGCACAATGCACCAACCAACCAGCCATTTGAAGCCAACTCCAGAGACTCGAATTTTGACAAGTCTGCCCGAGATATAGGCGCTTAACGAGACGTCATTAAAACGTTAGTTTTTATAGCAAGAAAGCGATACCATCGTTCATCATGGATTTTTGGGGAAAAAATATTCGTGTGATCTTGTCTCGCAAGCCTAATTGATAATCTGCATGACCTTATGAATTCTAATAAATAGTCCTTTTATGTTTATCTGAACTATACTTTGCACGATTTTGCGCCGTGGTGCAGTGGTATTGTGGTAAGTGTGTTAAACTTGTGTGTACGTGGTCCGGGGTTTAAGTCCCAACTGGGGTTTTTCAATGGTTTTGCTATAGTTTCTCCATGACTTTGGGAGGGTATCATTCGTCAAGAGATATCTGCAAGTTCACAGTTAGGCATAGGCAAAAAAAGCAAAAAACACCAGAAACGCACTCGCCATGCATGGTCGCTAGATATCTGACGATGGCTCTCCTGAGCTGCATTTGCCCAGTTAATTTTTTTTCGTTCCTGTCAAGAACGATCAGTTAAGTTGGCTAAGAAAGGCAAGAAGGTCGTTTGTTTCCTCTCCTATTTGAGGCTCCTCAAATACCATTTGATATTGAAACAACTCAGCACTAGTTGTCTGCAGACCTGTCCTCTTTGCCTGTTTTATTTTGGTGAGTTCAATTTCTACAGTTTTCGAACTTGTGCGATCTTGGCGTTATCGCATCCACGTCTTGAGATAAAGTTCTACAAGTGGCATATTACTAGACAAGCAAACGTTAAAATGCTATGAAGACTCCTTCGATAGTAGTACTATATCTTAAGTGTTGCACCAGTTACCTACTCGGAGCCACTAGGAGTGCTACAGTGTAGGGGAGGCATATGGGCATCAACCAATAGCTTTGTCAGCCAATTCTTCTTTCAACAGGCCGTCTTCAGTTTTGCATGTGAAGCTGGTTAAGTTCTCCTTCCAATTGCGCCACCTGAGTCTCGGTGGTCCTTTACTGCGCTGCTCCTGCGGGGTTAATTCGCAGATTATTCGGGCCAGGACGTTATTTTTATTGACTTTTGAGTTCATGCTTCTGCATTACAAATCCCGCTATATGAATGTCTGCTGCTTTCTGGTGCCAAAGAAGCCAGTGATTGGTGTCAAACCTCTTTTAGATTTTAGTGCTGTGTCGTGAAACATAGCTGAAGCCAAGTAGACAGAGTCCTAGCTTCCTTAAATTTTTAGCTTAATCGAAGTTGTAGATCACCATAGACGGTGTTTTGCCCAATAAATCGCGTCAATGGTAATGCTTTTGTTTGGGGTTTCAATTTGATGATAGGCCCGAGCTGTTATCGGAGTGTAAAAGTCTTAGGCGGCGTATTCAAAGTGAATTATTTTTTGACGCATGCTAGAGACACAATTACCTATTAGCCGAGCCTTCATAAGCCATCAAGCTTAAAGCCATCCTCAGTTTAAAGCAGTGACTGCAACATATATATAGAACAGGCATTCCCAGGCGTATGGGCAGTTCAACAAGGAGGTGTTAATGCAAGACTTGAAAGACACAGGAGTCCAAATAGAAACGAGGAATAGATTCAGCTTACTATGTAGGTAAGCCGGGATTATTTAATGGCATGATCCCAGTCTATGATCGTTATGATCAAATAAAATTTTTGTCCAAGCTATCAATGTTGCTCAACTTTCAAAAGGAGAAGAAAGGAAAACCTACTTGATATAGGAATTAGTGCAGACGCATGATCGCAGGCAGAAAACACGTGGTGCCTTGGCCGATTTTCCATGATCCATACCGCTTAGTTTAATCTTATCCAGAAAACCATGACAAGCTTCATCTTATATGTGGCAAGATTATGAAACCCTCAACGCACTTCAGTGTGTCAAACAGGCATTTGAAGTCTGACCATCAGTCTGACGACGATTTGTTACTTAAAACTCAGGCTGCTACTAAGAGATCAGTTTTATTCGCAAACCTCTTCTTGCCTTAGTTATCCTTTACCTTTTCCTTAAAGTCATTATTGATGTTCATACAACAAAGTACTCCATCTAAGATAACTTTTTGAACGAAAAGTGAAAGGTTATACTCTTTCCGACAAAAACTAATTTACTCCGGCTGCTATCAAATGTCAATAAATTCAAATCAATTCACTTTCTTGTCATAATTGTGCACCAACGACATGGTACCAATTAAAAAAGGTTATAATTCTTAGTAAATCATCAATTATTTGCACAAATCACAATTTACTAATGCTCTAATAGCACACTTTTACTTCGCCACTTTCCTCGATTTAAATGAGACACTCTCGGCCAGCGGGCGCTGCTGTGGAGTAGGTATTGGTACCTCCCCTCGATACGACTTTTATTCACTTATTTTTTAATCAACATGACATTAATGATTTTCTATGTGAAAATTGCTTCGCCGCATGGTAATAATTACCTAACGACATAATCCGTACGCAATCGCAAAACATAGCTCTGGACATGATAAACGGGCGATTGCAGTTGGAAATATTGCGGGGCATATTAAATACGTATAGTATCTTTTATGCATTTGTAGTGCAACCTAAGTGTATCCAAATACACCTTATGTTTACTATTTTTACTATACAAGAAGCATATCCACAGATACGACCATATTGCATATCAAATTTAATTTTAATTGACTGCCCGTTCCACGCATTATTCAAACCAGCAGTTGGTGCCGAGATGTCAGTTTCCAGCTACGAGCTATGAAGAATTGCTTTGCAAATTTGCCGTTCGAGCTACATTTGCATGTTGTTCGGTTTTTGTGCACACAAGTCAATCTAACAAATGTGGACACTAAGGCAAACTGACAGATCTTGTTGTCAGCAAGTGAGTCGAAAAGGTGGCAAAGATTGTTGGAAACATTTCACTTCACCACACTACTTCTGGTGAGGCCGTGGGAAAGTTGAGTTGAAAAAGAAAAAAAAAAAACTAATCGAATTCGAATCCCTCGATCACTAGATGATCGTTTGCGATGAATATTTGCAAAATCTATACGGCACAGCGTGGGGGAGGTAGGTTGCAAGATCTAACCACGCACATCAGATCTTTTTTTTATCTGTTTTAATAACTTAATCGTGTTGACCGCGAAATAGATACACAAAGCAAAACGATCGCTAAGATACGATCTAAAAAAAAAACATATTTCCAACCAAAACACAAAAAGATACGTGATCCATGGTGTGTGATAAAAATCTCCAACTTGCATCATTTTTGTGGCTGACAACTGTGTTACTGGTTGCCACTGTTACAAACGTGTTTCGGTACAATCTAGAGTAGGTATCATTCGGATTGACTTTCGATGAATCAAACTCAATTCAGGTAGGCATACATTCGTGTAATTTATTCATAAAAAAAAACAAATAAACAAACATAAACGTAGACATAAACATAAACCTGAAAAAAAAACAACAATGAATCAAAACGATACAAGATACTCGCTTTAGATAAACGGGACACGGAGAAAAATCATTTTTTGATTTATGATGTTGTGTTTCACTTGTCAGTTTTCATTGTGTATGATTTCGTCTCGTGCTTGTTGTACATTGAGTGTCAGACTGGCCAAGTCGCTAAACAACATAACACAGCGCACAGGATGATGGTGAAGGGTATATGACACAGATGACGTTCCGATGACGATGACATGAAATGACAGTTTAGACAGTTTTGGCTAACTGCTGCGTTGGTTGTCTGGGCAAGAGACAACAATAAAGACTGTTGTGTGTGATCAATGAGTGAAATTAGAGGGGCACCTGTTTGGAGCCAAAGACACCCTTTTTGTTGGTGGTCAAGCAAAGAGCGTCGTTAGTAATTCAAATGGGATTTTAAGTGAACTGGTTGGTAGAGTGACAATTTAATAGATGGTGGTGGGTAAAAGCTGCGTTTGTAGCGAGAGTCCGCATGACAAGAGGCATCAGGAAAAGACGTTTGAGCTGTTAAGCAACTTACGGAAACAAGGCTTTTTGAAGCATGCCTGCACTCTGCACTTGTATTCATCTATTTCAATATTTGGTGACTACGATGACTTTGGTGACCATTCGTAGATCACATATTCCTCTTGGGTTTTAGGAACAATTTTCTCATTCTGTTTATCGTCGGTGTTTTTTTGTCTAGCAAACTCTTCTAAAGTTGAATAAAATTTGTCAGTCTAACGCCATTTGCTGGGGCTTGCCATAAACCAAAAATTACTTCATAAGTAAAAGCTGCCATTTGCTGAACTCGGGCACTTTTGTGTGAAGCTTTAGCCGCGAAGGATTTGTTAGTCCACACACCACATCTCCCCAAAGAACACAAAAATTTCCCTAGATCCTTCCATCAATTAAGTTTTTGACGCTATGGCGTGATTCAAAGTATGCTTTGATTCCTTATTTCAACCAAACGCCTGTTTTATGCACCACGCATACAAAAGCTTCAAACGAAGCCTCGATAAAGACTTATAGTTATGGAGGTTCTTTCTGCAAACTTGCACATTTTTAGTAGATAGACCCTCTTGGAGGCCTTCTTCAAATCTTTAAGAGTTCTTTTGCAGGACTTCAAGTTTGTTTTTAAGATGTTCTAGAACGTCTTATAACGTGGCTTTTGACGTTGCATATAACTTATGTTTCGCTGAGAGCTGTTTTAAGCCCATCTAATGGTCTCTTCACATAACGACTACAAAGGCTTGTAGTCGGGCTATTAACCAAAGGATTAAAATCATAAATAGACCTTAGAAAGAAGAATTTTAGTATTCCAGAACCTAGATTTAATATGACAAGGAAGATCTAACCTTTTAAAATTGAACCGAGTGCCAGGGCGGTTATTTTGGCAACTGGAAAAAAAGTGGCCAGGACAGAGACGGTTAGTGTTGATGGAGTTTTTTTTTCTTCTCTCTCATTATTTTATAAGAAGGTCAATGATATATTATCCATTTGCAGGACTGACTGTGCCTCAAAATCCCAAAATAACTTTGGACTTTGAGTGATTTAAGCCCGACTGACTTTCCTGTTACCACTCACACAGGTCCCGGATACAATAAGACTCAAGTTTTAACTTGAGATACCATAAGACTCAACTTTACTCGCAACGACTCAGCTCCCTTTCATAAGTTCAAAACTCAATAGTCATTACTTAGCTTCTCTTTGAAGCAATTAGTCTATGTAAGCTCCAACGAACAGTTCTCCATCTTTGATTAAAGCACAATTTACAATCTTTTTGTTCTTTAAGTTAAACATCCAACTGGACTGCGCCATTGAATCAACCAGCGCAGTAAGGGAGTCTCTTTGAAAAAAACAGAATATCTCTTTATGTATGGTTTTGGTACATTGAGAAATACGGGAGCAATTTTTATAAGAGACACTTATATAATTTGGAAGCAGTGAAAGACCTAAAGAATTAAAATTTAAAAGATTTTGTTCACTAGTCAACTTATTTAACTGCTTAAAAATGAATTTTTCTTAAAACGCATAAATAAGTGACCCTTAAATTTCTTAGGCTATTGTCCGAGTTAAATGCTTATTCGTCAAACATTCTCCCAATCGACTGCGCCATTAAAAGAACTAGATTTCATCTACGCTCTATACTTAAGGGTTATAGCAAAACTTTAACACCCATTCATGATTCATGCCTTAATATCACCTACTTGCATTGCTTAAATTTTCAAAAGTTGATAAAGGGTTTATTCTGTTTATCCTAGCCTAGAGTCATGACAAGATTTTCATACCCAATGATGCTCTGATTGAAACCTGTATTACTCAAATCTTTAAAGGTCTTTTGGGGTGAATAACATTTAAATTATCCGAAGCCATTTACTGAGTAAAGTTCAGAATCATGCAAACTGCGCCATTTAAAAAAGTGGCTCAGTCAAACTGGTTCAGTCTGTGTTCAACCAGCGGCAGAATTTTTTAGAAGAGAGATCTACTGGAAAAACTTTAATTTCAGCAGATCTGAAGCTTAGGTCTGTACATCCCAGATTTGTCAGGAGATCTGGATTTAATTAGGCGTTGAGTGTCAAGACGGCAATGAAGGCCCCGTCTGTGGCTCCTACCTTACAACCGGGTATTTAGAAATGGTTTTGTAGAAAAATTATGGAGTGAAAGACAAGAAACGAAGATTTACTTTATATGCTAGCGTTTGGACCCAATCGAATCCGTTGTGCACCTGCTCAGATATGAAAATAGTCACGCAATTTGACCAAACGGGAGCCAGTTCAGACCCTGTACGAAATTCCTGGCACAACTTCACGGATTGCTGAAAAGTCAAGAAGTTTGAAGGCCCCTGCAAGTATAGGCGTCATCAATGAGCAGAGACATGTACCGAAATTAAGTTTATCACTTAAACTTAAATTATAGTCGAAGTAAAGGTAATACTATGTCTTCACCGAACATAAAACTAAGATTAGCGAAAGACGATTTGAAATAAATCCCGATGTGACTCCACCGGACAAATCAATTTAGATAAGTGACGCAACAGCTCGAGGTTAAACTATGCTGTGTGTGTTGTATCCTTCAAATACATCTTCTCCACCGGACAAATATAGATTTAATTTGAAATGGGCACTAGTTTCCTGTCATTTTTAATCTGAAAAGACGCACTTCTCAAGAGAAAAAAAAGATTTGCGTTGTAAAAATCCCAACAGAAAGCGTATTTGTCACAGATCTGTCATTCGTGGAGAGATTCAGTTTCCATTTTCGATTCTCGAAGTGTTACAAAGGTTCGAAAAGCGTTAAACGTGAGAGAAAAGATGTTTAAGAATAGGGCAATTGAGATTTATGAGGGGATTTATTTTTAGTCGCTGGTCGAGGGGATTTAAATTTGTATTGTAAATCTCGTATGTTTATCGCGTATTATTATACGGTGGAGACATTTAGTATAACACAGGAAGCGGCAAGTAAACCTTTTCATGTCATGCGTGTTCGTACAGAAAGTTTGAGGCCTAAATTGTCGAATAGTCAAATTTCTCAAAAGAACATGAAGGGTGTTAGCACTTAGCTGGTGGAATAAAACAAAAACATACCACCAACTTGCAGCCACAAGCGTCATTTTAATAACTTATCTAAGCTCTTGAAAATTTAACCAATTTAATTTACACATATTCGCCTAAAACAAAGTGCATTCAACAAGACATAACAACAATAGTTACACAACACCAAACGGAAGAGAAAAAATGCTCGCAATTTATATGCACATTGCGCATGGGGGCATACAAGATCATACCGGGGATCGACACAAAAATAACGATCTTGTTAGCGTTGCAACACTGATTAACACCATAGGTCCAAATGTATACATGGGGGTCCTATCTCTCGCCTCGGATAGGGGAAAAGGACGGAACTGTTTAAACACATGATATGATCAACACAGCTTTAGGTATACGAGATCATTGGACACCGATCACCTGGCATAAAAGAGCAATCAATTGCGATTAGTTGGACTTAATTTTCTGCCGGTTTTTTACTATCCGCATGTAGGTAGGCCCGCTGGCGGCCGGTTCGATTTACGCCAAGTCGAATGTCACTTGTGTTCCGAGTCATAAATGTGCGTCTAAATCGGCATTAATAATCCGTTGTGTGGATCGCATGTGCGCTTATAGTGAAAAAGTAGGTTAAAAGGATATTCCATTCGCACTGGGTGACACAGTGACATGGTGATTTCAAGCGAAATGACACATGACCGAACAAACTGACAGATCGATCTTATACGCACATATGACAGTTGCCAAAGCGAATGTGTTTCACTGTTCACATTTTATTTTTTTTTTTTTTCATATTTGTTACGATCACTTAAAAAGCAATTTGTAATTGAAGTAAATTAATTTATTGCCTGTTAACCCTTTTATTTTTTAAAAATTGTCCAGTTGCTACTGTAAGTAAAAAGTTATGAAGCGACGGTACAGGGTTAGCGCGGGAAACTCGATGGTGGGTGCTCATCAAAGCATCACGATGACGACGTTCGAATTTTTTTTTTTTTTGTCTTGATCGCGACAGTGACATACAACTGCGTTCGGTTCCGGTCGATTAAATATAGACGTAAAAAAACGAGTTAAAATTAATATATCGCCAACGTCGACGATTCGATTTCGGGACCAAAAATCGATCATGATGAACGACAACAATGCTGTGTCAGTTCGTAGCGTCGTCGTCGTCTAGTGTGTGTGATGTCATTTCTTGAGTTTTCCTTCCGATCAAGAAAGGTTGATTTGAGAGAATTTTCAGTGTCCTAGAAAAGCATTCAACGAAAACATTTCGCACGATGTCAGTTTGTTGACATTTCCTCTTTTCGTTTGGGTCAGTCAGCGAACGCCTAGCCGGATCTTAGATTGTGAGAAGAAGTGCGAATAGATCGCGTTGAGTTTTTAATGCTTCTTCGTTCTCGTTGTTTGTTTGAAAGCGAAGCAAATGCGTAGATGCCTTTTGAAGACTCGCTTATGTTGTTTTAAACTTTGTAAGCATTTTGGAACGGCATCATAATTTTTTCATGACAGGCTTAAACAAAGTGACCCGGAGGTAAAAACAAACACTAATATACCCCTTAAATTTGATCCTGAAAACTGAGTTATTGTTGTCGAGGTTAAGATTTTTCCGATAAAAATTCAGAACCAAATCGCTATCGATACCTCAGAGAATACATTTTTATATAATTTCCCCTCTTAAAGACGTGAACCACAAGCCCAACTGCGGACAAGTTAGACAGAGTCTTGTTAGGAACTAAAGAAAGAAGAACTTCGTGAGTTATAAAGAAAAAGGAACATCCTAGGAACCAAAAATGATCTTCTAAATTCTTCTTCAATCCATAAATTGTCTCAAACTCTGAGAATCGCAAGCGCACCAGCGTGCTAGTCTGTGTTTTTTTAGGAGCTGAAAAATAACGAAGAAAAAAACTTTTTCAGTTCCTGAGAAGACTTAAGATTAAGACTGACTCGTAGTTGGGCTTGCTTTTCTTAAAGTTGTTCCTCAGATCCTAAAAAGACTCAGGCTGCCTAGAGTTTTAAGTTTGCGATACCCAAGAACTGAGGAAGCTCCTCATCTAACACCATTTTCTATTCTCCGTCTCAAGATTGCGTGAAAACGTGAAGATCTGAAGATTTTGAAGAATTTAAATGTAAGGGCTTTTAAGAGGTTTCAACGCTTCCTCCATCCCCCCGTTCTTGCAGTCATCGAACACGTTATAAGAATCGACCTCGCTGTAGCTGTGTAACCTGGTCTGACCTAAATGCTTCCGAGGATTCCTATACACCACTCTCTTCTGTTGTACAACAGAGATACATTCGGTTGTGGATAATCCAACAATTCACAGTAAGGCTGCTCCTCGAGATGTACTCCAACATCAGCATACCTCTTCTTTTAACAGAAACTCCAAATATTTCCTCATTTCAATAGAAGTCAGCACCGGCCAGAGACTCTGCGCAAAGTGAACAAAAATACCAAAACTCGTTACCAATATTCCGCATCACGCAGTGAACAATGGCATAGCGGACAGATGAATGACCATCACTCACTCGGCTTGTCGTTGTCGTCAAGTCGAGTCGTCCATGTTCACACAGGTCCCTTGCGATTGTAGCACCATCTCGACCCGCCAAACTTTGGCCGCGCTGCAACATTGCGTTCACAGTGTTTCATCTTCCACCGAAAAATGTCCTCTCGCGAATTTTCCAAATCCTTGTCATATTTCCTCGTACATATCTCCTTTGGTCGGTCGTCGATGTTCGCCCTTAGTCCCCGATCGCCGTCATTCCATCGACGAGCACATACCATCTGACATTCCGCTGTATGATGGTACAACCACGTCATCTTTGGCATCTTCTGATGCTTCTTCATGGCCGGTTCGTCATCTCTCCGACGTTTTGTAATGTTGCACGCGATAGAGTGCACCCTGTACAGACACCGACGAGCCATCCATCAATATAGAATCGATCGTTTGAATGTGTTTTTAATTGCGCGCCGATATAAAATTTGAATCGATTCGGTAACTCTTCATTATTTATGGATATTACCGTGCAAGGACCACTTGTCTTGAGAACGTCGCGTCGCCCAGTGGTTATAGATGATGGGGCTACTGTGCAGAGATGGTAATGGCTTGTCGTCCTCGCGTTGATGTCGCAAGAACGATTGGACTTTTTGGATTTTAATTTGTTTTTTACGCCGGAACGGCGACGACCGTGAAGCATTTCAATGCAGATCCTTATCGGGCTCGACTGGTATGAGTTGCAGCCTTCCCAGTTATGGTGCTACCGGCACACGTGACCAAACCTTGTAATTACAACGAAAGGGCAGACGCACACTACCCGTAATGGTGTGTTTGATGGGTTTTTGTTGTTGTTGTTGTTTGTTTTTTATGCCCCCCCATCAGCGCGAGTGACAAACGACAAATGATCGATTGATTGGCATATCAGAGGACATCATATCAGGGGGAGCTGATGGCCATCCTGATCTGATTGCTTAATCGAGCCACACATGGAATATGGATATTACAAGACGCAGTCCTATTTGCCTAGCAATAGGAGGGTATATACGGACACGGAATAGGCATATCGTTCATATCTATACTCGTATGACAGGATGCTTTGTCCATACTTTGATTCAGAAACAGAACCTTGAAAATACGAATTCCTAGTGACTCGTGCTGAAGTTGCACTTCACTCTAACCACAGCCAGTAATGAGATAAAAGTGTGTTGCGGTTAATGGTGCCATTTAGATACACCCAGAGATGCCAGAGATAAGAAAAAAAATATTTTCATAAATTACCCGACAAATTGGTTCAATGTTTTTCCCATGAATTTTTCCAATGAATTTCGTTGGTCTGGTTGGCTGGTTGGTTAGGTTTGTTTGCAAATGGAATGTGCACTAGCGCACCGCACGAACAGCAGCAGCAACAGCAACGTTTTCCGTACCAAAAACAATGTCCCTCATTGAATATGGATGGTGAGGTCGCATGTGTGGTGACTTTAAGGCTGCGAAGGACAGTGGTGGCTAAAAGTTGTGATTGAGCTGCTCAGTAGTTTTTTATGGGTTTTTTAATTATGTTAACATGGGGTTCTCTAGCCTTAAAAGCCACGTCAGTCTTATACTCGTAGTATTGAGCAAAAACTTAAAACATTCAGCGATTTAAAAATTCCAGAAAAAATCTAGTATGAAATCAAGCTTAACCGGAGGATAAGGGCAAATTCAAATCCGGGGTCTTGACCAAAACCACCACTCTTAAAGCAGTCTACCTCACCTCACTTTCACAGCTGAAACCTTTGCTAACAACATGGGAATTAGATCGCGTCTCTTGACCTCGAGACTTTGACGATCAAATTCAACTGCAATCAGCCTTAAACACTAAATCAAATACTTAGTAGTAAAATTTTTGGGAGGAAAATAATCTGCGAGAAAACAGGGATATAATTTGACCTTTCGCAGAATTAGTCCTAAGAAGCCATCTGAAAGCCCTCATCAAGGCTTTATATAGTCCTCCCCATACCCTGTTCAAAGGTTGCCTTTAAAGTCCTCTCGACTAGGACACACATTCAGATTTTTGTAGTTTGAGGATGACGAAACTTCGGCAGTCTTAGAATATTTCTTCAGCCGGGATTGCTGGTCCTCAATGGGGTTCCATCACAGGTGGCCGATAGGGGAACGCTCACCCGGTATGGTACTGAGATGTAAAATACCGGGGGTGGACCAAAATCAGCAACAAACGAAAACCCAGAAGGGTCTGTAAGGGTCGGCCGAATATTAAAAACATTTTGCTCTTCAAAAATGCAAAGATAATGGATACCACCTAATGTATGCCCGATTCTTTTACCCTGCTGGTTATATCATTGCTTTTCTGCGTAAAGGCATAACACTTGCGGGGCTTAGCTGTTGTGGCTCCATGCAGGGTTTTCACGTTACACACTGTCTAAACAGCGTTTGTGTTCGATTGGATCTGTTTTTCTCCTCTCTCCTCGAAACTTATAAATTTCAGTTTTATAGGCTAAACCGTTTTATTTTTGCCCATCGCTGTGCCTAGCTTCGGTAAGTATAAGAACACATGAAAAAGGTATTTTAAAGTGCATGCGAATTGCCGAGAGGGTCAATTGGTACCCCACTCATATTGTCCTGACAAAAATGTGCGTGGGTAGAATCGTCTTTTTTCGTTGTCCTTTGCACACATATTAACTACGACGTCGAGCGCCACGATCTTACTAAAAAAAAAACAGAGCCCAAAAATGTAAGGTAAAAACCCAAAGGCAGTTCGCGCACTTTTTTATCTATTTTGTAACAAATTCATACTCAGGAATGTTTGGTGTTGAAATTTAAAAAAACCTGTACGGGATGAAAATAAATTTGAAGTGCGCCATTTCCCCCGCTTCGCCATATCACCCGACTAAGGGAAGCTTTTTCAGAGCTTAAATAAGCTCTCAAAACAAAAAGCAAGCTATTGCAACTATTACATTCTTTGCGAAATCATGTATGAAAGAGAATGTTTAAGATTCAATTTAATGTGATAATTACAGTCCTGTGAGAATATGAACGAGAAGGAGCTGTATACAACAGGAAATAACAATAAGAGTCTATAAAAAGCAAAGTTTGTAAGCTACCAGCAGCGCAGTCTAAAACCTTAAAGAATAGACAAACAATTCAACAAGCTTTAATAAACATTTAACAATGCTAAGAAATATTGCAATACCAATTTTTGAGTTGATGCTCAGCTTCTTATAGAATGAACATTTTTAAAATCGTTTTCAGTAAAAAAATGTCCTAATTGCAGCTTGAGGTAAGTTTGTTAGGAAAAGAATAAATAGCCGAATCTACCTTTGTAGGTGCCTTGCAACTTTTTCGCACCACTGTTGACCAGTCCCATTGTATTATGAAACAAATTCCACATAGCACATAAGACTGATGAAAAATTCAGAGGAAAAACCAGCAAATGTTGCATTGAATTTATTCGCGTTTTTTTTTTTTTGCTTCTCCTCAAGAGCGGTGGCTTTGCGAAAGCAACAGGTGCATTACCTTGACAATTGCATTGCTAATGTCTTACAAAGTGTTTGGCACACTACCTCCGCGTGAGGGGCGCGCTCGCCAAATATCTGTGTACAAACCCGCCGCAGAACATTGATTCGTATCTTATCGATATTCAATTCAACTCTTAGTCACATCGAGTATTTTTTCTGTCTAATGACTAAGTTGATACAATTCAAGGTTTCACCATCACGAAGTCCAGTCGCATATGAATCTCGGCAGAATCATATCTAGTCAGCTGCAGCAGCCGCGCCATCACATCAAATTGCGTGAGTGTCGGGCACATCAAAGCGGTCAAGCACAGAGAAGCGCACAGCACACTGCAGCTCTGCGCTATAAAATTTATAAATTGTTTTCTAATTGATGCGCGATCGCTATCGTTTACGGCGAAAAATTGAAAATCTATGAATTCATCGTGTTGGCTACTACGTTTAGTATAGGTACCTACGTTACGTACGGTTGCAAAACGACTGGCGAAATAGTTTACTCGTTTCGTGAACGGGATCGGTTTCCGGTGCAAAGCGATGGTCGATTTGATCAGCGATCTTGCAGTGTGAGAAAAAACGTCTCTCACGACGACACGGCCGGCGCGCGGCATGTATGTTTTGCTGGCCCGATTGAAACATCCGTTTTGCAGACAGGAAAGGTGCAGTTATTCATCCATCAACACCTCGTATTTTGTCGCCACGCAAGTTTCACGAGATACAGGAAATCGAGCCACAAATTCAAGTTCCCTTATGCGCACGAGTGTCCACCGCGCACAACTTCGATCAAAGCTGCTGAAAGACTCTCGGTCGGGCGCATCTCACGTGAACGCCATCGTCAGTTCAGTTGTTTCTATTTCAATGGAAAAATTCTGATGTGATTTTCCGGAAAATCCGATAAAATTTCTGATGCGAAATCTGCTGATCGTAAATCAAAGTCAAAGTCTAGAAGAGGCATGCAGTCGCGGAGAACAATGCGCCAGGAAGCTTTGCCCCTTGAATGCATTTTGATGCAAAAAAAAAATGGTAGATACCTACCTACCTACTATGAGGCGAGAAATGTACTCATCTGAACAGTTATAGGTTACATACCTACTTGGTCGAACGATACATCCGACTACTGGAGTTAAGAAAATTTATTAGCATTGAATGAATGCAGCAAGTAAGCATGCACCCGTGTGCGTCCATTTCGCGCAGTTTGCGGCTTTTGTGCACTTTAGAATGGGAAACTCCATCAGGTCTAAATGTAGATTCGAGTAGGTACTGAATTATGGATTATAAAGTTATTTTATGATATTTTATAATTACAATTGTCAGATTTCATCCATTATATTCAAAGTCAAAGTAATTTGGTACCTCATTTTTGTGTGTTTAACATGTAGTTCAGAAATCTCGTCCCTGTTAACAGAAAGTGCCAACTATTGACAACGAAGTGGATTTTTTTCTAAAGTTTGAACAATTAAGTAGTAGCAAAAAGAGGAAGCGAAAATCAATGCATTTGTTGAAGATGTTTGTGGAGTGAAGCGGCTTGGGCTTGGTGCAGTGAGTTACACCCGTATTGCATGAATTGAAATACGTGTAACTCAAGAACCCACCAGAGAATAGAAGACACTTTAAACTGTGTCGACTCAAAATGCTACATTTTACAAGTATACCAACCGACATTATAGACATTGGAAAGCTCGGCTTACGATGGGTTACGAATCCTTAAAGATCAGAAAAACCTAATTGTTTTCGTATGCTTGTTATTTCCGTCCTTTGCTTCACTAAACGTGCGACATACTTTGGATAATGTTATCGATGCTATTCTTAGGTAGGTACTTGGTTCGATATGCAAGAAACAAAGCTTTTTACCTTCTTTCGAAGTGAATGGCACCAGAGTTAGCTTATTTGACTCGCATCTAAGTATAACCCATAAATAAGTTCAATGGAATTAAGCTCAAGGGAGCAAATTGAAAAATATTATGAATAGCCGTTGAGCGTTTTGATGATACTCCAAAACTCTATTCGCTGCTAAGGCGAGCGTTGTCTTGCATAGGAAAGAAGTTAGAAATTGCTGCCTTTATTTTGGGCGGAGTAGTTGAAATTTGTGTCTTAGCTTTTTGCTGTTAAGGACCCACTATTTTTAACCGACTGAGTTCTATTGATGCAGTGTGCATAGCCCTCATCTGATGGCGATACATTTTACCTCGTCTGTCGTTCCGCTTTCATATAGACTCATCAGTAGAAAAAAAAACATTTGCACCCAGTCTACCCAGATACGTTTTCATAAGATCCGGAAAAACCATGTCGCGTTTGTACTCTGATGGGTCGTTCTGGTCTGTATGATCTCGATCCAGATTTAAGTATGATTTCCATTCAGACGCCAGTCCTTTTCTTATACTCTTAAAAGAAACGGGAACTTTTACAAGATCCGGAAGTTTACTTCTAACAACTTCTAACAAATCATAGATTATACCAACTGGTCAAGACACCTTTACAAGAGTTTACTTCTAACTTCAGTTAATGTTCCGGCCTGTTTTCGAAGGAAGAATTGGATCGGCGGGGTGCACTAAGAAGCTCTTTTAACAAGTAAAACATTTTACTCCCGAATCCCTAGTTGAACCCGTATACTTCTTACCACTACCTTCTCACCACTTATCACTACGCTACAGAGCCCCTTAAGCATAGATTAACTGAGCTTTCAAAAATCCTATGTTCCTTTTTGGATCTGGGATATGGGGATACGGTGCACCCTTATGAAGAAGCATATCGAATAGGTATCAGCATCGGAGACATTCAGATGGAAAGGTGAGATTCGTCCATTCGAATTTAACAATAAAGGCCAAATTTGGTCTTTATTGTCAGCATCAATTGACTTGGCTTCTTTTCTGTCGAACAAACCTTAGGCAGACCATCCTAGACATTAAAATATGGCCCGTTGTCTTTCATTACACAACCGAAACCTTGGTTTTTCGCATGAGCTGAATGCCCGAAAAATGTAGCAGTCCCATCCCAACCCGGGTTGAACGTTGAGTAAGAACCGGCAGCATTACGGATGATGGGAACCTTTTTCTCTTTTTGCGATTCATGACAATAGCCGAACCGAACGTAGATCTTTCTTATCTACCTTGCTTATCTGTACAATTACAGAAAAAAATTGGGCTTCAAATGGCTCGATTGTGAGGGTAATATGGCAGGGGTATCATTTTACCCTCCAATGAATTTTAGAGACGTAGTTTATGAAAATAATTGGTAGAGAGTGAAAAAGAGCAGAGATTCTGATACAACAGGCGCCGATCAGAACGACACTCCCTGCTTATTTTAAGACAGATGCTCCTGGAGCTTTCTTTTGTTGTTGGTTTTGATCCATCCCAGATATATTCCATGACGATACATCTGTTCAACGTTTCCCTTTCCACTACCTGGGTAGACGCCGAATCGGGGAGCAGCATCCCAGAAGGGAATATATTTTGTGCCGCTATCCGACGCTTAGGGAGGCCAAAAACAACTCCTAAAAGGCAAAACCATTTCCCATAGGATTTTAACGCTAATTTGAAGGAGGTGTTTACGCTTTCTATTTCTTGTTCGTTACAAAAGGTGGGCGCCGTAGTGAAGGGGTTAGTGTGTCGGAATCGGACTACCGTACTCGAGGTCCAAATTTTTTACGGTCCCAACTCCGCGAGGATCTGACGAAGAGCGAGGCGTACAAATCATGCCTGATGGTAGTGAGAGCTGAGGTGATGGCTCCATGAGCTGGAGATACCAGTTAGTTTTTTTAGCTCCTTCTTACCCGCTTTCATCTCACCATTGTAACTCTGGGATTTGATAGGGATCAATGAGATTAGATAAGCTTCATTATCATCTATTTACCTCATTCTAAGATATTAAAAACACGGTTCATGAGAGTTGATGTAATAATTCGCTTTATTCCTGTCGACATCGCTGCACAAAGAAACGCATCCTTCAGTTCTGACAGTAAGAATATTATTAAAGACACGGAGTCTTGTGTTATCCCTAATTGAAACATAAACTAAATTGAGTATGAAATGAATTACATACAAAAGTACGTTTAGATCCCATAAAACAACTCATTATTTATTTGCATACAAATCAACAGCACATAATATTCTAAGGAATA
This sequence comes from Neoascia interrupta, assembly GCA_947623515.1. Taxonomy (NCBI): domain Eukaryota; kingdom Metazoa; phylum Arthropoda; class Insecta; order Diptera; family Syrphidae; genus Neoascia; species Neoascia interrupta. Next base: position 18,191,709 of record OX392462.1, on the reverse strand, counting down.
TTTTTATAAATAATAAACATGAAGATGTTCAAACATAGCTCGTGCGTGTTGTCCGATTCATGGTTGATGGACTACGCATTGCACTAACAAGAGACTTAGATAAGGGCAACAATTTCAACCTGCACTCATTTTATATAAGAGAAACAAAGATCGTTAAAAGCTGTTCTCTTTTAGATCCATTTTATTCCTATTAGGTCCCGCAAAATCTTTTGAGAAGTAGGTTAGGCACTATAGTACGTAGCCTTTTGGAAGATTCTACGAACCCCCTTGACCCAATTTCAGAAGTGCCTAAGCAGATCATCAAGTTTGTGGAACCGTCGTGCAAACCCGATTTTATTTAAAATCTGCTATGATTGACCAATGAAGGTTCTTCTGCATTGTCGAAAAATGTAAACTTGCCTTCAAACCCAGTCCTATCACCAAAACTCTTAAATTGATTAGATACTTCCCTAGCATCAACGTTTCCGATATGCTGGTGCTTGCGCTTTGCCGCGTAAATGATAGATGCACACGTACGAATGTGACGCACACGCAAACTGCATTAAAATCCATCAAAACACCAACAACAACAACAACTGCTTTAAGTAGCAACAACTTGTGTATAAACATCCGAAAAGGTTAATCAAAATCATGCCACACTGCGACGAGGAGGACGAGAACACACAGCGAACGGATACGGGTTACATGTGTATCTGCGTGTATCGCAATCGCGCTACGCACGAAAAATTATGACATGAACCGCTTTTGGCTTTTGTGAGTGCGGGCTTAATGTGATTCGACATGATGGACAGGTTATATAAGCGGGTTTTCTTCATCAGTTGATGTCGTTTTTTTTTTCGTTCCAATGGAAGATCTATCTATGCATCAACAGAATGTCAATGCATGGTGTATAGTCAACCACATCAGAGATGAGTTGTGTTCTCAAGTTGATGGTCCGCTGTAAGATGTAACGACCTGAAAGATAGATAGGATGCAAGTGACGCGCTCCATTTACTCTTGCGAGTAATTAAATGCGTCCGATAGTTGACTTAGATCCAAAATGGATTGTTGAGATAGTTGGCATTGTTGGACATATGAATTGGATGACAACTATGGTGAATGGATTTGGAGAGCGCACTTGCATTGCTGAGATACTTGAAAGTTTCCTACGCATAGAGGAGTATTTTTGACATCTCTGGCGAGATTAGAATACTTCTGTAATTGAGGTATGCAATAGATTTGACAAGTCTTATTTTTACTTCGAATTCAATAGCGTGTATCCACTCGAGCAGGTTCCCAATGCTGTTGCTCAGACTCAGTTCAGACCGGTCTTTCATTCACACGCAGCTCTAGGCCGCGTGTGATCTGTGCGGCTAAGATCAAAAACTTGACAGGTATTCGAAAGTTATCAACTCTACGCCAAACCATCCAAGCGACAGCGCAAAAAAAAATACTGCGCCATAAGCGATCGGAAAAACTTGGCATTTTCCCGGCAATTCCATCGAAAGCGGGCGCATTCCACCTCCCCGGATAGTTACGCACCACCACCGCGTTTCCGCGCACCAACCTCGTGCGTTTTTCATTTGCACGCATCGCGTATCTACACCCAGTCAACTTTTATGATGTGCACACAATTTGTAAGTTGGCACCAGCAACGCCACGACTAAACCTTCGGAACCACCTCGGGTGGAGCTTGAACCGTCTTAAGTACGTGTTCGTTCCATGATCATTCTCGCGTCCGTACGTCAAAGTATTTCTCTGCCACGGGAATGCTGCATCCACAATAATTATTGTCGGTCGAATGGGTCAGTAGTGTGGAGCCGCCACAGCCGATATCTTCTCATCGAACAGTGTGAGCTTACGGATCATCTATTAATCTCAGGCCCGATCCCGATTGATTTTTTGTTTGCATCTTCTTCGTGCTTGGCTGCGTCGATCTACGATCCTAGGAAAAAAACTGAGAGCCCTCTTGGGGCTGCGCGAATCAATATGGTAGTTTAATGTGGTTTGCACGAAGATCAATTGACGTGTTAATGAAGATTCATTGGTTATGGATTGTGAACTTGTGATCTAAGGGCGGCAGTTGAGTGCAATAAAGATCATCTCGAAAGGGGGTACAACATGTGAGGTTCTGATGGGTTGGAGACTTTCAAGTTTTGCAAAGAGGATCACCTTGAAATGGAGTACAGCATCCATAAGGTTGTGATCGGTTGAAATTGTCAACCTTTATGCTGCAATAGTGTAAGGATCACGCCAAAATAGGGTATAAATCCATGACTTAAGATCATCACTTGACTCGACTAGAAGATTGACGATGAGAGATGAGGATCATAACGAAATTTGGTGCAAAGCCAAATAGTTTGAGGTTAAGCAAGTTTTTCAAAATGGAGCACAGCATCCGTAAGATTGTGATCGGTTGAAATCGTCAAACTTTATGTTGGAATAGTGTAAGGATCACGCCGAAATGAGGTATAAATCATGAGAGATCATGACTTAAGATCATCACTTGATAGCTTGACACCACTTGAAGATTGACGATGAGGAATGAAAGCCAAAAAGTTTGAGATTCGGCAAGTTTTTCGAAGGCATACAGTTCTCACAAATTGGGTGCATGCTGAGTGATTATACCTACTCAAGGTATAAGACTATAAAGTCTTTAAAAAAAATTACATTGATCATAACCTGGCTGCTGTTAGAATAATTTCGAGATGAGATCCACGAGGTTTCAAATTTTGATTGGTGTGGTAATTAAAATGGCCATGTTTTTAACTACCTTCACGATCATATTTGAAAAAAATGAGGATCGGTTCGAAAAAGTTTTTTTATTAGCACCTATGGAAGTAAGGATCGTTTAGTTTGGTGCTTTATTATAGCATAGGTATAAAGGGCTTTCGAGTTTTTATATAGAATAGAAAGAAAATCGTTTGGTAGGGCGAGGATCACTTTAAGTGTTCCTAGCAATATAACTTGACAGTCGTCACTTGATCATGATGAGGATCATCCCAAAATAAGATACAGTATTGGTCGTTCTGATCTGGCAGTTTGGTATTTGGATGATCACCACTAGACTGGGATAATGAGAATCACTTCGAAATGGGCTACAACATGCGAAGGATTGAGAGTTCAGGGGTGGATCTGTAATTTTCACATTTTGTGACAGTTAATGTAAGAAAAACAAATTTATCCGTAAGCGTAAAGTGATCGCAAAAATATTGTTCCGAATCGTTGCTTTATTTAGGCTTGTAATGTAAGACACTTATTTTCATTCATACATGCAGAAAGTCAGCCGAAACTCAGCTACTCTTAAGTAGGCAAAAACACCAACTAATCAAAAAGTTTGATAATTGGGGATCAGCTTTATTTTGACGGTGATTGATCGAGAGCTGTCCAAAGAAAATTGTGATGATCGCAGCTTACGCAGACGAATTTTTGTTACTTGTGACATCACTTATCATAGATCACCTTAGCCGATTCCACTGAGTCTTTTCAAACAATGATTAACTTTAAACCCTATGTCTGGAATTATAGTTAACTTAAAATATTGTCTCTCAAGAAAGCATTGGGAGAATTCCGTCATTAGGTAATCTTATCGCCAAAGGTTTTGATGTACCGAGATTGAAGTGTTTCTCCAAGAACATTGATGATCCTCATCAGCCAAATTTGCCATAAATGTTGGTGAACATCACGTGACTAACATGATCATCTCCGTTTTAAAATCGGAAAACTGAAAATTTTTAAGATTTTTCATGAATTTAACGATCATAAATAACTTTACAACAAGAGGATCATAGTAGGTAGATGAAATTGATAGATATTCCAAAGACTTTTGTAATTTTAATCAAGGACAACTAAACGATGATTACTTGGCTGTCATCTTTAGGTTGGATGGAGAAAAATTGATGCTTCAACTTATGTTTGGAATTGTGAAAGCGTTTAATCCAAATGAACTAGCTTACTGGTCGAGGCAATGCGAGCCTTAACTGGTTATTACTTAAAGCTACAAATCAGAATTTGACCAAAATGAGGATCGTATCGAAAAAAAGCGCCGATCAGTGAATCTTATGATACCAAATTAGACGATCATTAGCCTCATGCTGCTGCTAGTGAGGATCATCGCATAATACGTTTCAATATGTTTATTTTACTTATATTGAGACTGCTTAAGATTTTTCCAGGACTTCTTCAGTTTTTTTTTCAATGAATTTGATGATGATCACAATGAGCTGCACTTTAAAAGATCTTTTGTCTTGAGTAAGGGTACTACACAAAACACTTTTATGTGCTGTGACTGATAAGCCTTGCATCAGAATGGAATGCAAGACGATCGGTTGGGTTTCTAGGCAATCAGATTTTTTGTAAAAAAAAATGTGGTAATTCTTGCGGCTAAGTTGCGATCCCACACTTGGAGCAAGGAACTTTGAAAAGAAATCATTGGCCATAACTTAATTATAATGAGAATCATTTCGACATTTGACAAAACCTAAAAACCTGTGGCAATGATCACTTTCTTGCAAGGAGGATCAGTTTGAAGTGGAGTCGGGTTAACACTGTCTTCTAAGCATTGCACTTGACTGCATTTTACAGGTGACTTGAGGGCAATATTGCGTTTTATTTTTTCAATAACTCTAGCACCCTGATAGGCTACCTACATCACAATGCATCAACAAAACATCAATTGACAGTGCCACGAGGTTCCTGACCTAGATGAACTCTTAACAACATTATCCGCTCACTTATTCTTTCAACAACAACATTTTAGCCGAACAATCTCGACTATCCCGCACGATATTTACGGCATTTTATGCAAATGACTGCACATGGCAATGACAGCGCGGTAGCAACCTCTACCTCATTACCAATCATATTACAACGAGAAACGCATAAAAATTGTTCTATGGTAATTTGGGTTCGCATATAGTAAAATGATTTTCCACTGTGCACGCCGAGCCGGTACCGAAAACCTACAATTTCATAAGCCCGACTCACTATGGGCGAAATATTTATGCAAACTCGAAGATTTATTGCCTTGGCCCGAACCAAGACTTGAATGAATGAAAGTACGAGTCGTGTGCGCCAGTGTGTTGACTATACGGAGTATCTGTGCGATGTGAGGATGGAGAACACTTGTTTACAAAAGAATCTCAATTAGGAAATATTTAGTGTTGCCTCTGTTATGCACCAGAGCTAGCGAAATAGAGATGAATACTGTTCCGGTCTTCAGCCAACTGGGGAAGATGTACTCACACCGAATGACTTTCTGAGCTCACGTCTGATTTATGGCCATAGGTTTCTACTTTGCCAGAGTGGTCATAAACAATTAGCAAAAAAATCTCTTTTCGACAGGATGTGTGCTAAAAAATTGATGGCGCTGAAACGAAAATCGTCCCTCACGTTTCAACGCCGTCAAGGGTATTTAAAAATAGCGATTAAGTTTGGCACTTATGGGTAAATATTTTAACGTCTCCCTTAAGCGCCAGCAAGTCCCACTTTATAGGTAGAAAACTTGGAAAAGCAATTTTCGAAACTAGCCGTCGTCAGGCACTTGGGAGCTTTCGTCGGACATGAAAAGACGGTTGGTATTTTCATGGATTTAGCCGGACTTTTTTCGGGATGCTTCTCTGATCGTTTGTTCCCTCTCCTCCTAAATTGCTTCCTCGTATGCCAAATCATCATGCACGGGCAATAAATCCCAGAACATTTAACGCCGAGCGAGGCAGAAAACAAATGGAAATTCATTAAAGCATTCCCCGTCGATGTAAATCAAGTCGAACATTAGCGCCCCAGTGTTGCACGATCGCTTGACTTTGAGGATCGTGCGCGCACAATCTTTTCAATTCTTTTTTTTGTCGTTTTTGAACAAAGAATATTGAGCCAATTTAATTTATTTAAATGACAGCGCTTGTGTGTTTGCGAGCAATAATTCACACAAAAACCGGGTTGTGCTCACAACAGTTGAACTAATAAATTTATTTGGACGGCCGATTTCCCTTGTAACAGGTGTTAAACGGTGGCACCGCGGACATGCAAACGAAAAGCGCTATCGACGCAGGCGCAACGCATTGATATGGTAATTTTTTTAAACGACACTTGTGACACTGTACGGTTTGGTAGGAGTGTAAGTTTGTTGAATCAAATTTATGTGAATTGCTGAAGCCATTCATTAAGTAATGATTTTAAGACACCTAGTGGACTAAATCGGAGTTATTGCCTTTTCGTGTTTGTATAGGGGCAGTGACTGGTTCCTAAAAAAAAAAACTCTCGACTAGCGAGGATATGAAATATCTCCGATCTTAAGACGTTTTTCAAACACATGAAATAGTGTGAAATAAAAAATCTGCCAAAAAAAGTTATGGGTTGTAAGCGCACCTCAATTGTCTTCGGCTTAATTGTAAAACTCGAGTTTGAATCAAGGAAATAGAATCAAATGTTAAGGATCCTACACTCTATATATATCTCAGGGATAGACCCCTGAGGTAGATAGCCCGCTAATGAAAAGCAAGCTACATGGTTCATAGGTGGTATTGTTCCTATCACTTCGACTTTGAACGAGTTTGTCTTTGCTCTTCATAGCTTATCAAAAATGTCATCGGATCAGTAAATACTGCTCAGTATAGAGCACATCGCGTCGTAAAACTAACTCAAATTTGACTTGCCATACACTCTAAGGTCCGGTTTTTTAGTGCTGGATTAAGCTTAGCTTAAACCAATATCTGTTAATCCCCGAACAAAACGGACCTAGAGGTAACCCACGCCCAGCGGAGAGTTTTTCAGTGCAGAGTAAACTTCGTCAGTATAGTTGTCAAAATCTACGACTCTCGAAATTATTGACTCTCCCAGCTCTCCCAGCTCTCAGCTGTCATTTTGCATAGAAAACATGAAAAGCCACTGCCATTTCACAGATCAGAAAAAGCATTCAAAGAAGTTAACATACTGTTCACCAGAGTTGATCCGAGATGAACTCGCCAAATTTAGCGAGTTAAGCCGAGATTAATCGCGGATCAATATTCACTGAAATAATCAATTCTGGGGTTAATCTCAGTTTAACTCGGATATTTGTTGTAACATTGTCAAGTGCCAAAGCTAAATAGTGCTAAAACACTCTGAGTTTTTTTTTGACGAATTTTTCAGTCGCCGTGTAAGTTGAGTGATTCAAATAATTTTCACACTAGATCTGAACGACTGGATCTGAAGGACTCCCATTCACCCAATATCAGCTCTTAAATTAGTGCCTAAAAGTTGTTTACGTACGTACGATTGGAAGCCATCTCGCATGAGGACGAACATCGGACTTCCAAATCCCTAATAGGTAGGTACTACAGTCATTATTTCACTGCGTTACAAACTGTACACCAGTTTCCCTTAGTATACCCTTTAAACACGGACACATCAGCACTAGGGTCCATAGAAAAAGTTCGACGAGAGGTTGGAACACGATTACAGACCTGCAAACAAGACATTTTTTGCAGACTATTCGCCGGCTCAGAGGAAGGAAGTTGAATATCGTTCAAGGGGTTGAACACAAAGACGGTACACTTCTTTCAAATAAGAACGACGTCTTACGCAGATGCAGCGAGCACTTGTCGAAGCTGCTCAATCCGCAACAGGACACTGAAGATGACAATGCTATTGCTGCCGACATTTCCCATAGGAGAATTCATGTTACCTACAGTAGATGAAGTCACCGCAATTAAATCGCTTAAAGTTGGTAAGTCTGCTGGAGTTGATGAAATCCGGACAGATATGCTCAAGGCAATGGGTGAAGAAGGTTTTAAACGGCTAACACGTGTCATAAAGGTGACCTGGGAAAAAGGGAAAGCACCTAGCAATTGGTAAACAGGAGTTATAGTGCCCATGACAGGAGAGATTGCTCTTACTATAGGGTTATTCTCTCTTCAATCTTCCGGGAAAAGTATTCACGAAGGTTTTGGAAGCGCGTTCCAGAGCTATAATCGAGCCTTTATTGCGGGAAGAGCGATGCGGCTTTCGCCTTGGCAGAGGCACAACCGGCCAGCTTTTTACTCTGAAGGTTATTCTTGAGAAGGCCTAGCAATATGCCAAACCGGACTCGTGTTTTGTAGATTTGGATAAGGCTTATGGCCGGGTTTTAAGGGATAAACTCTGGAGAGTTTTGCAGGACTATGCAGCAAGTGGGCCTCTTCTGAGAACCATTCAGTCTTTGTATGGGAACTGCAAAAGCTGTGTTCAGATAAATGGCGTTAAATCCCAACCTTTTGATGTGTGCTTTCTATCGCCTCTCCTTTTCATAGCATATATGGACTGGATGGTGAACCGCAGTCTTGGTGAGGAGTCTTTCTAAATGGCGGCGTCAGGATAAGTTATCTGCTTTTCGCCGACGATTTAGCTATTCTGGACTGGATCGTCCGAGGAGGAACTTAAATGAGCACTGCGGATGGGTTTGCTGCTGCCATTTCTGGCGATTCTGGGATGAAGGTAAACGTGAGCAAATCAAAGGTGATGGTTGTTTCCCAAACTCCTGTGCAGTGTACCCTGCACATAAATGGAGTCCAATTGAAACAGGTAGAGAAGTTCAAGCATCTCGGTGTCTTTTGCACGAAATATAGAAGGAGGGATACTGAGTTATCCTCTAGGACTGGCCAAGCTGGAGCATTTGTAAAGGAACTGCGTCGGCCGCTCATCAGGAAAGCTCAGCTGGGAGTGAAAGCAAAGATCTCAGTTTTTATTTCAGTGTTCGTTCCAACCCTCATCTATGGTCATGAAATTTGGGTAATGACCTTAAGAATTAGATCGCGGGTACAAGCTGCCGAAATGAGATTCCTGAGGTGCGTTGCTGGTGTTACTCTAAGGGATAGAGTGAGAAACGTCAGTATTCGTGGGAATTTTAATGTTGAACAGCTACTTCTCCGAGTGGAACGATCAATTCTTCGATGATTTGGACACGTTGTTCGCATGCCCCCCGACAGACATCTTAGACAGGTTATGTTAGCCGAGATGTGCGTCGTCCGCCTGGTAGGCCAAGAAAAAGGTGGTGGAATCAGGTAAAGAATATCTCCTAAGCCCGTCTGGCGATTGCGCCCTGTGTCTCTTGAGTTTGTGGGGGAGGATCGGGAACGATGGAAGGATAATTCAATTGCCTTTGCTCCGCGACCCTTCTAAGGATAAGCTGTAACCAATGATGATGGTGATGACATTATTTGTTAGGTCCTAAAACTCCTGTTGATTTTCCTGGATTATGAAAAAGGCGAAAGACGGTGCACGATCTTGGGCTCATGAACGTCGCCCCTGTAATGTAAGACACGAAATTTATTTTAAATCTCGAAAAGCTTTATATAACCCATTTCATGGGTTCAATAAGAAGTTTGTGGCACGGTAGCGACAATGGGAAGCCCCCAAGACCGGACAGTACAAGCTTAAAGTTTTAGAAATCCACCCGGTGACATGCATTATTCATTTATAAGGGTTTAATTTTGTCGCAAGAAAAATTGGTGCAAAATAGTCGCAAAAAGTCGCATGCAAAGCCCAAAAAACTTGAGAGAATTGTGCAGAACTCTCGCGCCAACACCAGAGGTACAATCTTTCAAAAGTCCGTTCAACTACTCGCATACGCAGAAGACATAATCGGTAGAACAAAGCGTGATGTCAGTGAAGCCTTCGTGAGTATTGGGACGGAAGCGGCGAATATGGGTTTAGCAGTCAATTAGGGCAAAACCAAGTATATGCTGTCATTAAGAAAAGACACCCAACACCGACATCTTGGACAAAACATCACCATCGACAGCTATAACTTTGAGGGAGTTAGGGACTTTGTCTACCTGGGTTCCGCTATCAATTCAGACAATGACACCAGCGCTGAAATCAAACGAAGGATAACTCTTGCCAATCGCTGTTTCTTTGGGCTAAGAAGGCAATTGAGTAGCAAAGCCCTCTCTCGAGCAACTAAAGTGTCCATGTATAAGACCCTCATCATCCCAGTCCTGCTTTACGGTGCAGAAGCATGGACCCTGTCAAAGGCGGATGAAAACATTTTAGGCTACTTCGAGAGGAAAATTCTTCGGACGATTTACGGTCCCGTCTGCATAGACGGAGAGTGGAGGAGGAGATATAACATCGAACTGCACGGGCTGTACAGCGATACCGACCTAGCCAAAAGAGTCAAAACTCAACGTCTACGATGGCTGGGTCATCTGGAGCGGATGGACACCAACGCCCCGGCCCGGAAAATCTTCGAATCTACACCGCAGGGACGGCGCGGTAGAGGAGCACCGAGACTCAGGTGGCGCACGCAAGTGGAAGGGTACCTCAGCCAACTTCGCGTGCGAAACTGGAGACGGCTAGCTAGAGACAGAGCTGGCTGGCGAAGCTTGTTGGCTGAGGCCCAGGTCCACCCCGGACTGTAGCGCCACCTTAAGTAAGTGAGTAAAGCCCAAAAAAATAACAAAAAAATAAAAAAAAAATAAATCCAAAACTTTCCCCGCAGTGGACGTGGCTGTCTTACAAAAGTCCAATAATACAGGTTTTCCCTCGAAATTTAAGTCACCTTGTTTTAAGTGTATTTTTTGTTAGGGTTCCCCAGGGGCTGCAAAAATGTGAGGCCCCGGGCAGAACTTTACCTTAATCCACACCTGCCCGGGAAGAGTACGAAAATATCTTTAAATCTAGATTAATGCCTTGGCAAAAAAATCAAGGACTTACTCTATAAAATCTAAGCTCGACACTAGGATAAGTAGGTCTAGTTGTTGCAAAGTCATATATATGTTACTTGAACACTTCCCGTCGCAAGGAATTGATCCTTTTTAGTATCATCTTCAAATATTGCGACAAATGCTCGATATGATTTGAGTTGTACCCTTCTTAGGTTCAGGTTTCTGTGTGCGAGATATCCCAGTTTCGAAGTTAAACTGAGATTAATCCCAGAAAATAGTTTTTCGGACAATTTCGACCCGTGGTTAAACTCTGTTAAGCTCGCAAAATTTCAAAGGTTACTCCAAAACTGAAGAACTGTTCGAAATTCTTTGCCAATTTTTTCAATGTGAAGTGACAGTTGGGAGTCACTAATTTCGAGACTTGAACATTTCGGCAACTTAATTAACGAAGCTAACTCTACACTGAAAAACTGCTCCAGATTCACTTTGTTCTGGAATGAACAAATTGGCAGAGTTTAAATTAATGGAAGTCAAAATATCTACGAAAAACCATTTGTTGCCATCATTTTGTGTAACACTAAATGAAAGTCGAAACATCCATTAAAAACCCCCGGGCTGAATTTTAAGCCTATTTTTTTGCACTCACCGTTCGGCATACCGTTCAATGCCATCAATCATTGTTCGTGTATCTGCATGTGCTTCGCTTAAAGGTTATACGCCACACACTCGTCATGCATCCGTTCTCCAGGTTCTCACGCGTAAATATTGTAAAAAAAACAAAAAACTCCATAACTCAGCAGCACGAAACCAGGTTGGTGCCTACTTATACTGTTGCTATACTTTAACAATGTTCGTTTTATTTTCATTTTTCCACCACTGACTGTGACAGTTGAAAAAAAAAACTAACAAACTAAAATAATAACAATAATATCGTTGGCTACATACGTTTCTCATTCAAGCGACAAAATCAAGAGCGGAGACCCGGGATTCGAGGCCCCCCCTTAAGGCAAAACCTAGCCAAATGGATTTTCCATCAAAGTCACATCAACAAAGTATTACGACAAGTATCTACCCATCATGCAATGGAACATACTTTTCGTAGAAAAAAAACATACTTTCCGCACTTGTCACACGAAACTGCGCACGCAATAGTTGTAGTTACTACCTTTCCCAACACGATTCCCCGGAAGGCGATTCGTTTTCCTATGCGCCTCGTTCTTTGAGGAGAACGTCTTTTGTTGTATGTCAACATTTTTGAAGAACCGCTGTCATGTCATTCATGTCCACCCTCGCCGGAGAGCGAGACGCAACGGATGACTAAGTTTCTTCTTATTTATCGCTCAAGCGATTCGCATTTTGTTGTATCTTTTCATCTAACGCAAACGCAAGTATAGGCATCTGCGGTCAGTTGTGTTTTTTTTTTTTTAACATCAGAGGAACCCCTTCCGGTGAGGTGATGTTTGTCAAAAACATTATTTTTGAGAGACTTTCCTCTCAGAGGGTTCTTCCCCATCATAGAGTAGATAGTGGCACCTGAAAATGAAATGAGTTGACAAAATGTATCTAACAATGGAAATCTGTCACAGTTGCTTGAATCTGCGCACAAGGGGAAAAGTACTTGAAACTAAGTTTTTCGTTATGTTTCATGATTTGATGTGATTTTGGAATTTTTTGTGTTCTCCACATTTAATTCCCAAACCAAATTGGGCAATTATAATTTACCGCATCGGAGTAATGATTGTAATTTTTGGTTATGTGCGTTTTTATTATGTTTACTGCGGCGGCGGCGGCGGGGTCCTTATAATAGGCAAATTGGTTATGACAAAGTCACAGCATTTCATTGAGACTCAACAGTGCGAGAGACTATCTATCTATAGACGAGACGAGACGAGACCTCCCTTTCCACACTTTATCTATAGGTAGAGTTTGTCGTTTGTGTGTGCTGTACTTCAATTTATGGACAGTTAAGCACACTATACGGTTATGTGCATTTTCATTGTATCTAAATAGAGATGTTTAGAGATTAATGTTTGGTTAAGCGTGTTTACCTGTTGTTTAGGTTTCGCTTTTGGCGCTCAGGTGCATGTTTTCGAAACAAAGCCGTAGATGGGGCGTTTATGTTTTTATTTTCCGTGGTTCAATGCTTTGGCTTCAGACCAATTACTCAATGGACGAATAGCTTCATTATGTTATATCCGTTCCCAACACTATGGCACAACCAGGCAAAGTTGCTCGTATAATGTAGAACCAACACAGGCCGGAACTATACACCCAGAATGTTTTCTCCAAAACACATTTTCATGTGAAAAACCTGCTTGGAGATACCATTCAGCCCGAGATCTCCAGTTACAAGGATTCTGCGTAGGTATATACGCATCCACCGACTCAAACAGTATCGAATTTTCTTTGCAAGCACAATGAGTGTGTGTCTCAATGTACGACAGACACTGGGTGGTTTGAATTTGATCCTTTTTTGGTCCAATTAAAATTTATTTCATTTTGTTTCAATGGGGGGCAGGAATAGATTGCAATTTGATCGATGTTCACAGGACCAGACAGCAGAAGGGTTAAACACGAAAGGACAAGGGTTGGCTAATGAATTTGTGCAAAAAAGAAGCTTTGTTCTTTAAATGTCAAACGAGGCATCATCGACAACATGTGCGTTTCTGCTAATTAACAGCTCAAAAAGAGTTACGAATATCAAATAGATCCTTTGGTATCGTGTCTTCTAGGGACATCTGTCTGTCGATTCTATTTCGGTTCTAATAAACGTTAGCTTCGAGACGGTCAAATTAGATGAGAACTAATTAGCTTGTGTGTAGACTAATTGGGGGATTTGCAAACAGGTGATTGCAATTTAGTTTTGATTATTTTTTCATGTGTGCGAGGTATTGTGGACTTTAGGAGAAACCAAGAGACATTTGATGCCATCAGGGACAATTGCCATCTGCCTGTACCTATATCAATTTATCATTGTTATTTTTTTTTAAGTTTATGAAGCACATTTCGCCTCCCCCAAAAAAAGCTTTAGGCTTTTGTCAAGCACAAGTGTTTGCTTGTTTCAGTTTCTTAAGCAGCAAGTTTATTATGAAGCCTAAAAATATTTACCCTAAGGTTTCAATATTTAGAGAGAATATTAGACCTAAGAGCCTCAAGCTGTTTCGAATTGGCTTTTTTTCAAAGTTGCTAACTAAAATGATTGAATTTTGAATATTTTTTTGAAAAAAATTATGCGTCTTGAATTTGAGAGACACCACAACCCGAGCTGGATCAAAGACAACTTCTCAACCATAACCGTGTATGCTGTCTGCGTATGTTGCAATCTTCACCTATTAACTTTTAAGAGGACCTACATAGTATTTGTCGAATTCGACGGCGCCTTAAAAAATTTGTCGAGACAAGTGTTACTTTCGGAAGGTCACTTTTGTCAGACCCTGTTAAGTGGGGACGAAGTTATGAAAAAATGAGCAACGTTTTCAGCTGACAGAAGTAGAAATCGCCCCAGACCCCCTGTACTTTACACGTCACATCGCCACAACACCCTTCTTGCATTCAGGAGTCTTAAACCTAGAAACACACATTTGAAAAAGGTGCTGTGGTTGATGATTATCGTACGAAATTTCAGAGAAATTTCTACATGATTTTACCTTCATATCTATTTTGAAATCGGTTCAAAAGAGAGAAACGGTTCAGTAGCATAAGAGCTGCTCCGCAACACAAGCAACAAAGCGTTCAGCTTTAGCTTTTTATATGAAATAATCACCAAAAAGTGCAAATGCAAGCTATAAAATTTTACTTTACAATTCAGACCTAAAACTGATCGACTGCGCCACCTTTTAACACGCCCTCGGTGAACTATTTGGGTTCATGTTTTTTTTTAGATTTTCGAACTTAGCATTGAGTTAGGGAACTACTTTGAGGATACCTACCATTAAATGCGAAAGAAGGTATAGAAAACCGGCTGCGCCAACTTTGTTTGGTTTTTTTTACAGCAGAATTTACTTCCATTTTTAATTTTTTTGTGTTATATTCATAATCAACGTACTTATGTACTTTCATCGCCAACTTTTATAGCATATGCTTTGCTAAAATAATTTTTACCATGGCGCGGTAGCTCCCAGGATTTTGCCAAACTATTTACTATTTTTCTAATTAATTGTCATTAATTACTGATTGAAATTAAATAAATTCGAATTAAAGAATGACAAATTGGAGCAATTTAGAATTCAATAAACTGTTGTTTTTCAATATTTTAGAACTTGGTATGGTTCGATATAGGAGCTACTCTGCAACACAAGTAATGATGCGTTCGGCTAGCCTTTTCAATATGAGCTTAAATTTTATTCTACATATAATTTAAAACTGAAAACATGTACTATACAGTTTTACTCTACAATACGGACATGAAACTGATCGACTGCACCACTTTTAGGCACGTCCATATCGTTTATAAATGGTTTAGGTTCGTGTTTTTCAATTTTCAAACTTATCATCTAGTTCACCGACGTTCAACAACTGTTTCATGGAAACTTTATGTTGCCATAGATGGTAGCAAAGCGTTTACCGACTGCGCCACCAATTTCCTTTGTTTTTTTTTTTTTCTTTGCAAAGCTTGAATTATTAATTAATTCCTTACAGGATTCTCGTTTTCGCAGAGTACACTTTATTTTAGATATAGAAAACCTCTATATTCTGTCAATTTGGAGATTTTTTCGAATAAGGAGTTCACGGAGAAGGCATAAGAAATAAGGAGAATGAAAAACGGGAAGACTTTCTTCAGTCATACCTGGGCAGGTGCCTCGAAAACTGCACTGCACCTGCTAGACAGGATTCAAAAACAGGCGTTAAAACTTTTTGGTGACAGAGACATAGGAAAGTCAATTGACTCCCTGGAACACCGACGAAATGTCTCTTGACTGTCACTGTTTTATCGCTTTTTCTATTAACAGTGCTCCAGCGAAATAGCTTATTGCATTCCAGCCCTTAAGATATTCAACCGTAATACTCGCCAAAGATCGAATGCCCATCAGTTCACCCTTGAGTCCACTTTCGGACGCAACGTTAGGTTCAGAGGTTCTGTCATAAGCCGTACAACGTGTATGTGGAATGTCCTGCCGCAATCAGTCTTTCCTTCTCACTACAACATGCAGCTGTTCAAAACAAGAGTGCACCGGTACCTCTCTTCCTTTTCCTTTTCTTCTACTCCTTTCCGCTCGTGAGATGCTTAACATTAAAAGGGGAGCTTAATCCCTTATTCGCGAGTACATTATAAAAAAAAAACGTTCAAATAACGTCATAATATGGCGTTCTGTGAAGACATCTAGGCTATATCAGTGCGAAGTGGGAATGGGGGAAGACACAGGGAAAAAGTATGTAGGGCTGGGTATTTTTTTGAACTTGACCAATGTGAATTTTTTGGTTTATTTTTTGTTTTTTTTATTAGATAGTGAAACAGAAGATGTCAGGATGTTTAAAGCTGTAGAGCCGTTTTCTTTAAAGCTCATGAAACATCTAATTTGTATATGGATTTTGGAAGATTGTATTTTGGACCTCGTCGGACAAACCAAACGCCCGTTTTGGAACTGTAAAACAAGATTCCTAGGACTTCTATTCAGTTTCTGTCTTGCACTTAACTTACTTGATTTAGTTTCTGTTGCTGCTAACAACAGAAAAAATATAGTCCTGCTCATTTTTTTTACACGGGAATTATATTTTGGTGTTTTTGAGTTAATCCCGAAAAAATCTTCTAATGTTTTTCAGTTTCTGTCGAAAATATATCGGATTCAGTTTCTGTTTCATGACGCATGTTTTACCATAAAACACGATGCCGCTCTTCTAGATGGGAATCACAGTTGAGTTACTTTGGAAATAATATTCTGTTTAAAGAGTTTCTCTTAAAAAGTTATGATCAGACTTCTAGCTTAGTTTAAGTCAGTTTTATAGATTTCAGAGTCGGTACTACTAGCCCAAGAAGGAGGGTTGCGAAACAAAGGTTGGTTGACAGGTCCTTCTTTATTCCCCGATCCTCCGACATCTACTCCAAAACTTCAGGTGCGTTCCCCAGACAAGTTCAGGAAAAGTCCGTTCATCAGCCTTGCTTAAGTGGCTTCTGATTCTTACACTAACACGGGTTAGACTGCTTGTGTCTTGGCAAGCATGACCGACCTCGGAGATCTGTCGGGGGCATGCGAACGACGTGTCCAAATCATTCGAGTGTTGATCATTCCACTGGGTAAAGTAGCTGCTCAGCATTGAGATTTTGACGACTCTTAACCTTTCTCACTATATCTAAACGAGCAAGAACAGCAGGTATAGTTTATACCTGCGTTTATACTCTTTCGGGGATAAAAGACCCTAATTTAATTGTCCACACACTTGAAGTTTGCAATAGGAAATTCTCTAATAGGGCAAGTTATAATCAAATTGACAAATTTAACTATCTACCTTCTTTCGAAACGGAAAATTCACTCGTAGGTACGACTGCGCCATTTTTCTAATTTCTCTGTTTCTGATGTTAAGGCCTTTTGGAAGGAGATTTAAACCTAAATCTTGTCACAAAGCAATAAGTCAAATTCACTTTTAAGCCTCATTTCTATCGAATGTCGTAATACGATTTGATTTAAAATTCACTATTTTTGATTGTACCTTATATAAAGCTGTTTTATCGGTTAATTATATCTGTCAACACCATATCGAAGCAAAGAACCAAAGAATATCTCACGATACTCAATTATACGTTACAGCAATCAATTAGAGCGATTTCCTAATTGAATGATTACACAGTTTAGTCATAAAAAAAATTTAACTCCAAGTAGATCCGACAACAACTCAACATCAGAAACCAACATAAAATTTTTGGCATAAAATGATGTGTGAATAACGCTTAACACAGGCTCAAGGGGAATCCAGCTTTCAAGTGTTTATTAGTTTCCCAATCAAGGAGGAGTATCAAAAGATGAACCATATCTTCCCTGCCAGATAAAAGTATCTTCGCACAACCTTGCGCAACTCACGTCACGACGACGATGTTGGTCGGCATGCGGGTCAGAAAGAGCATCATTCGCGCATGCGAAAAATCTACCGAAAAAGTGGGTTGCAACCCAGTCGAAATTCCCTTTAAAAATCGTTGTTGTTTTTTACGCTTTCGCATCTTTTTTTATTTTCTTTGTTTTGTTAGCGGCGCTCGTTGTTGAAATTCATAAAACCATCATAATACATAGATACATCCACGATCCACAGGAGTAAAATAAAATTTCAAGTTTGACGCATGGTAAGGTCATGGACTTGTGAAGGTTTTTAACATTTTAACAAAAAAAAATTGAAAATAAGGGCACAGGCCAAAATAATAAATGAATAAAAAAAAATTAAAGAACTAAACCGAAGTTCAAAACCTAACTGATCTGAGTTTACGAAAAAAAAAATACGAAATCAGCTTTCAGGTGGGAATTTCTCGATAAATTTCAACTTCATAAGGCAAAACATACACAGATCCACTTCATGCTGATGATGAGGATATGATGCCGCCGATGATGATGAAATCCCTATACAACATCGTTTGGCAACAAAAACAGACAGAACGAACGGTTAGAGGCGTTTCAGCAGACTTTTAAGTCCGGTTATCAGCTCACATTGGAGAGAAATTGAAAATTATAAAAAATACAATCAAGGCAATTCTTGTCATCGGAACAACGCTAGAAAGCTTGGAGCTTAGAAGAAAATTAGACGCAAGACTTTAAATTATTTCAAATCAGGTACGTTGAGGCGATTTTAATACATCAAATAGCCAAGTCCTTTTTAGGCTTGTCGGAGTTCGCGGACTTAGGGTTGTTGTCACACAGAATGCGTGTTTTCGTTGTATTCCACAATCGAGTTTTATTTTAGCCTTAATGCACATACTGAAGCGAAGAAATGTTTTGAAGCTTAGTCAGACACTTAGAAGCGGTTTTTGACACATGATGAAATAGTGATTTTTGACTTTACTTTTACTAAAAGAAATTAAATTTATGTCATTGTACGTTCAAAGGTAATCGTCACTTATAAAAATTTCGAAACCAGTTTCACAAAAAAAAAGAACTTTTCCCAACAACCACCGTGTCCGAAATGTAAGAAAATATCCCTTTTGTTTGACTGAAATTTTATAAACAAGAAATTTTGTTCAAAAAGTGTTCATTTAGCTATGTTTCCACGTTTCGTTCACGAGCCTTAAGATCACCGGGCTATTTTATCAATACATCTTAAGATTGCCTAATGAGGAAGAAAATGAAAACGAAAAATGTATGACAAAAAAATGTTACCATGTTGCTTTGTTTTTTACATCGTCCTAAACACGTCTCCTGAAGTCCGCCCACTTTAGGAGACGTGTTTAGGAAAAAGCTGTTTTTGGCTTATTCTCTTTTAACGAATTTTCTTATGATTCTAACGAAATTAGAATTAAACGATTTTATTTTCCAGCCAACAGCCATTTTTAGAGGCGTGACAAGGGGTTGAAAATTTCGAAGTTCATTACAGACGAACTCGTTACAGACGAACTTAACTTAATTGATTTAGTTTCTGTCGCTGCTTACAACAGAAAAAAATCCTTCTGCTTCATTTTTTACACGGGAATAATATTTTCGTGTTTTTGAGTTAGTCCCGTGAAGGAACATTAGAAAATTCTAATGTTCCTTCAGTTTCTGTCGAAAATATATGGAGTTCCGTTTCTGTCTCATAATGCATTTTTTACCATAAGACTGAATGCCGCTTTTTTAGACGGAAATCACATTGGCACTCAGTTGAGTTACTTGCTGTTAACTGAGTTTGTCTTAAAAATGAATTATTAGAAACTGAATTCAGTTTTAGCTTCAGTTTTGTTCCATAAGACAAAATACAGCTTTTACAGACAGGATTTATATGAACGCTGAGTTGCGTAAGGTGCCTTCGATATCATGTTCTGATTGTTGGCTTAGTTCATTTTGAAAATGTATGGGATTCAGTTTCTGTTGCTGTTTGTAGTTCATGCGACAGAATGCAGCTTTTCCTAAAGGAAATCATTTAGCTCTGAGCTTAGTTACTTTCAAAATAGTATTCTATTGTTAATTCAGTTTCCGTTTGAAATGTGTGAAATTCAGTTTCTGTTTCAGTTTTTGTTCTTTGAAACAGAATGCAGCTGTTAATCTGATTGTATGTTAAATTTCTGTCGAAAACATAGGCGGTTTAGTATCAGGGTAGTTTTTATTTCATGAGAATGCAGCTTTTCTTGGCGAAAAAAATCGACTCTAAGTTCGGTTAAACTCGAAATTATATTGTGTTAATGTAGTTTTTGTTGAAAATGCATGAAATTCAGTTTCTGTTTCAGTTTTTGTTCCATAAAAAGAATGCAGCTTTTCTAGACTGAATTTATATTAACTCTGAGTGTTGATAAGGTAGTCGCAAGATAACTCTCTGATTGTTAGTATCGTTTCTGTTGAAAAAGTAAGAGATTCAGTTTCCGTTGCTCACAATGCAGCTTTTCCCGACGTTGTGTTTCTACAGGCTTTGAGTTTAGCTATTTTTGAAATAGTATTCTGTTGTTAATCTTGTTTCTGTTGAAAATATGTAAGACTCTGTTCTTATTTCATATTTTTTTAAATAAAAGACTCTTAGGTGTTATGGGGCTCGGTCAAAATTAGTTTTACAAAATTCTACTTTCAAAATTCTGCTTTTCAAAATTCATAGTTTTATAAATAATTTCCAATATCAACAAGTGGGAAAGTGCAACAGTGCGTGTGCAACAGCTTCAGTCCATCTAAAATACCCGACCATACCGAAAAAAAAACTGCCACGCCTCCAAGAAGTGGGCGGGATATAAGAACAGTAATTTTAAGCTAAAATCCGTTAAAATTCCCGCGATTAATGGGAAGGCTTATTAATGGGTGGGGTGCCGTGGCGTAGTGGTTAGTATGTGTGCTTACTACGCCGGAGGTCTGGGTTCGAATCCTGCCATCGTCACCTGAAAAAAAAAGACTTGTTCTTTTCACGGTCCCCACCTCCGCGAGGGTTTGACAAGCCCTCCGAGAGTATTAATTGTCTTGAAAAACTTCTCAATGTGCCGTTCGGATTCGGCAAAAAATTGTAGGTCCCCTTGTATGTAAAGAAATTAACACACCAGCATACATTGTTGAGAAGTTGGCCCTGGTTCACCTCGAGCTGTTGCGCCACTCTATTTATTTATTTTTAATGGGAAGGCTAAATTTTTTTGGGTTCTTCAAAGGCAATTACAGGGCAATGAATGCCAAAATTGAATGCGCTAGCGCCATTTTAACATAGCTAAAACTTGGAAAAAGAATTTTCTTTAAACTAGAGATGGTCGCTAATACAGGCGTGTCTGTGGACTGGACTGATCTGAAGGACTAGACTTCCAGCTAATCCACCAAATTTCAGTTCTCTACCTTAAAATTTAAGGCCTTAAAGTTGTTTACATACCGACGGACGGACACGGCTTAATCGATTCTCCTGTCGGTCCCATTCATATCTCTAAAAGGTCTTAGAGGTCTATGGTGACTTTTTCACTGCGTTACAAAGTATACAACAAACTTAATATACCCTGGGTCAGGTATAAAAAATAAAAGTGTCCGGGTATTAACGTTAATATGGGGCCCGTTTCATTGAAGTACCAGGGAGCGACCCAGAAAGACACACACAAGACTTTCAAGGCCTCGGACAAGTAAAAATGCATTTAGTGCAAAAAGTTGTTGGTTTTGTAAAGAAAAATCGCGGAATGGAAAAAGGGTTGTGTTTCTTCTCAAGAGACGCCCTTACGGCTTTTTTCAAGTTTTATCTTGTCGTTTTCTGAAAAAATCGAAAAACATTTTTTGTCCTTTGTCCATACGTGGTTTTGTCCTTTTTGTATGCGATGTGATATTACGAAATGCGGGTGGTCCCGGTAAAATATTTTTGAGGTAAAACCCCAGACCTCATGCTGAAACCTTTTGCAAACGACATAAGAGCCCATTTTATTTTTGTGCCCGGAAACATTTTGATCACCAACATTCACAGATCACAAGAGGTCTGTGGGCCAATTTGCAATCTGGCTTTACTTCAACTGAGCTCTTTTGTAATGTTTTTCCTTACAAAACACTCTATAACCATTGTTCACCAACTCTGTAGATTGAAAGCAGATGATGCTGAGGGTTGAAGATCTATTTAACCAAGAACCAAACCAAAAATTCAATCAATACCAACTTAGCACATTGTTAGCACATTCAATGCTCTACCTTTCACACAATAATCTCAACATCACTGTTTAAAATATTTAACCTCTATTCATCGTCAGCTAAGCTAATCCACACCACATATAGATTTGCGGTATCGCAGATACATCATTCCCTACGACAACTTATCGTGTAATCCTAATCAAGTTTACAACTTTGACCGACTTTGACGACATACAGTTGTTGTTCTTGTTTTCAGTTTCTTTTTATTATACCTCTTCCCGGTTTCGCATAGAACAGAACATGCATAATATTAAAATCTCAACCATGCTCAGGTCATATCCGGTTTGAATAAAAAGAAAACCATGGCAAACAGGTCTTACAGGAAACACTGTAATGTCGTGCCATAGCCAGCGCAACAAGAGCATCACAATCAGTTAAGAAACACATCAAAATCCATTTCACAGTGATATCATGATGTTGACATGATTTGATGGCTCTTCCTTGTCCTGGTTTCCTTCATAAGCTACACACCTCCTCGATCATAATCAGAGACAACGAGCACAGCCGAGGCGAGTAATCGAATCGGGACGAAGAAGATGCAACGACGCACGTCGTCGTCGTTGTAACATAACGACTTTATCTGTTTGTACCTCAAAGAAAATTGCATTTTCAGAGCACTGAGCAGAGCAACGATTCCATGGAAGGATGCACACCAGGTATCCTACGCGTCAATGGGACCACTGAAATCTCTCTCCATAGGCGCTCACTCTACTTAACCTGGTAGCAGGTAGCAACATGTGAAGCACATAAAATTTCAACTAAAACCGCATAAAAGTTGCACAAAACCCATGATGACCCGCCACCGCATCGCCCGCGTATCCAGCAGTGTAGTTACCACCAGGTGGCGGTGGTAATAACAACTTTCCCGAGCACGAGCTCCTGCGCGCCAGCTGACATCGTTGCTGGTGGTTTGCTCCTGCTGGACCCGGCCCAATATACCATGGCCAAGCTATTAACAAACTATTTAAAGTTCATTTCTTTATCAGAGCTCCATCCAGTGCGGAGTTCTTCCTGGATATGGTACCTACTCCACCGCCATCACCTTCTTCCACCCTGACGGCTGCAGGATACCTACGCGTATAGTGTTCTTTTCGAAGAGGAGGTTGGCTCACCTCGTCGTTCGGTAAAGAGATGCGAGATTTCTGTTACGCGATAATAACAATAATTATTATTTTATTATAAAAATACTCTCAACATCGTCGTCGCCGGCTCCCTCTTCATCCTGGCGTATCACGATGGAGGCGCGCAAAAAAAAATTAAGAAATCCTTTACGCGGCACGGAATTTGTGGGCGAATCTTGGAAACTCACATGCGGGCCCTGCCACACCACATCATGTCCCTGATGGCATTCATTGTTATGCGCGGCAAAGGTAGTTTTTTCTGTCTGTTTCATGTTGCCCACGGTTGGCGTTGTTGATATTCAAAAATCGCGCAACACCGACGTAAGGCTGCACATGCGCGCACTCTCTCCTGCGAGATCGATATAGAGACGCTTGTAAAGCGTGCACCAGATTGCGTCCGAAGCGCGGATTTCATGGATGATACGGATGAAAACAAAACCAACATGAGTTCGATGTGAAACGTGAAGTGTAAGAATACGCGAATTCATAAGTCTCATTCTGTGGAGGCGTGGCAGAGACAGTCAGGGGAAAAAAACATCCAAAAAAAGAAGACACCAAGAGATCTTCTTAAAATCGTACGGAGAATCCCTCAACAAAAGGTCGTCGAGGTAGAAAAAAAATCTTGCAAAAGATACAAAATTTTCAATCAGATACAGGCGATTTGTATGTCTGCTGAAAAACGTGTTGAAAATGAAATGACTATGGGCTTTTACCGGTTACGGATTCTTCTTTGATTTTTTATTTGCAAAATTTTTATGAGAGCTTTTTAGAAAAAATGTTTACTTTACGATATAATTTAAATAAATGTCACAATCGATTAGGCTGCGCGATGAATGAGTGGCAGTAGGCAATCGTGTCTGACACATGTGGTGGTCAGTCAGACTGTTTAGGTGACGCAAGTAGTGTGGATTGCGTGGTTGTGGCACTTTCATTGAACGCACTTGTGAGAATTGGTAATTTTTTTTGCTGTCATCCCACATTAGTTAAGTAGAAATAAATTTGAAATGAAGTCAGCTGTGAGAATTTACATGATAGAAAAGATTTCTCACTGGTGCGACAAGAATGCCATCGGAATGTCGGAGTAGGGGAGAGCGGGGTTAGTAGACTCAAAAAATATATTTCTATTTTCCTTTTTTTAACTAGGTACGACAAAAGTTAAAGCTTACGTCGAAGAAGTGTCTTTATATTTCTGCCAACACGTGCACTACAGACTTGAGACTAAGGAAGGCTAAGCAGGTAGCCTAAGCAGGAAACCTTTTAAATACTAATACTTTTTAAATACTAATACTACCCTGCACCCAACTAGCCCCGCTTTCCCCTGCAATGATTGATAAAATGTTGTTTATAAGTTTTTGGACTGACGAGCCTAAAATTTTTGATTAGAAAAACTTATTTTAAAATTGTTCTTGATACCCTGAAGCAGGCCAAGTTATCTAAGAGGCACAGATGCTTCGTAGGCACAGATGCTTCGTTCATTCATAAGGATTTGTTCGCACGAGGACATTTAAGTCGCCGCCCAATTCGAACTCGAAGCCTTGCTTATAACTGTCGCAAACGAGTTTGATCATTTAATTGAGTTCTAGTTAAGTAAATTAAGGCTTGTTAGGACCATAAAACAATAACGAATTCCGACCTTGAATAATGTCCTTCATAATGTCCAATGCTCACCACAGCCACCTTGGTGTTCCATTTCATTGAACGTCTAGAAATCAAACTATCACATTACCGGTTTTGCACAAGAAAATCTTAGATTTTTTTCGGAAGAAGGACCTCTGAGTCTCATTCCTCGTCGGGAAAGGGCTTATTCTTCAGTATCAACCCAGACAACTTAAAGCACTTAAACTCTGACTTGACGATGCAAAAATATTAGAACTTTTCTGCATAAAGGCACACCTTGTTTTTGCCCTTATCTGGATCTTCTTTATGCCACCCGCTTCACAGAGGAGTTCTTTAAAGAGCTTGCCGAGGGACGAATGCTGAGGGGACGTGTCTAAGGGGACGTGCATAGTTATTAGCTTCATCATTGGCTTGAACGATCCTGTATACAGAAACCGAGGGCTTGCAACGTGCTTAGAGCAAAGAATCATGAGCTCGTAGCTAATACTTAATAAGTTCGAATTTGATTTCGATGGCAGATATCGTCTATAGCCTTGTCCTTCTGCCTATAAATATGATGATATTATCCCCTGGTATTGTTCTGATTGGCAAAAGGCCTCCTTGAGTGCTCGAGCTACTGACTTGGATGACACTGCAAGAGTCGAGCAATTTTATAATATGTGGGTCGTCGGAGCTTAGCAACATGCTCGTGTGTCTTCTTATTTTTGACTCATATTGTATGGAATTGACAGTTTTCTTAGTGCGACCTCAGATCCGCACGGCTCAACCCCGATAACTAAAAAGCACAAATTTAATTTGTCGTAGAGTTAAAAGATTATCGGACAAAATGTGGAAAGACAAAACCGTTTTTGGCTCACTAGCAGGTAGCAGGGCACAGGGCACGATCCTTCTAGCTTCACCTATTGCGGGTACATCCTTAGCCAATTAAGCTATCCATGACCAACTTATTCTTTGTCTAACTTGAATCGCCTAACTATAGTTTTGCCTTACGTATGCTTGATATCCGTTGCTTTTTTTGTAGCTGCCGGTTCGAGGTGTTTCCATTTTGTATGGGTACAACAAAAGTCTGACAAAGAAATCTCGAACAGCTCTTCTTTGTGATTTAGTGAAAAATCGTTTTATTTTGCCCAGAGCAATAAGTTTGGGCGGTTTGCTTCCCTCCTGCAAACTCCCACCATATATTGCGAAACCGATATACCTAAGAACCTCTCTGCACTCTGCCCTAGGTATGTTTGAGTTTGTGTGTACTAAACTTTCTTTAAAATAAATTTCTTTTTTCGAAATTTAGTTCTGTGAGATTCTAGTTTTTCTATATTTAGCCCCAATCGAGAATCCCCGAGGAATATTAGGCGTCTTGAAATCGAGATAAAGGAGGTGCTAGTTCCAAGCTATTCATATACGTCCAAATGAGATTTTTTGAATAAATTCAGGTAATTGGTAGACCCTCAAAATGCTTCTAGCAGCAGATTGCGTGTATAGGTTTGTTATAAAATGCATTCCCTTAGCGAAGTTCAACGCCCAAATTTCCAAGATTAAAGCAGCTTCTGTAATTTTAGTACAAAGACGGAATTTTAATCTTCCGGATCCCTTTTAATAGCAACGGATCCGGTCGTAGGCCCTATTGAAAGCAGACGCGACGCTGGCCAAGTCAAGTCCCACAAAGACTCCTTTAACGCAATATTGGTACTTTGTGAAAAACTAAAAAAAGAAGTTGGTGAGTTCACCTGATTCGACTCTAAAGAGTAACTTAAGGTAACTCTTTAGAGTCGAATTAGTAACTAAATTAATTAAGTATTTAGAAGTAACTAAATTTTATAAGCCCAAAAAACAGTGGTTCTTAAGAAAACGACAGACGACGACAGCTGTCGGTCATGAAAAGCCTTTGATAAGACTCAATGTACCCAACAACTGCTTCGTCGACGCCTAGGCTAAGGACAAGCACTTGGGAGTAAAACTACTGCGAGCTGCTCTCAGGGCAATCTCGAGAGTCCCGAGCCGAGAGTAATAGCAGAAAGTTGATTTTCTATATTAACAGTCTTAGCTTCCCCAACTCCAATCCCCACTGCTTGAAAGTCTCTCCCTGCGAGCTACTCTGCGTGACTCTCGAGAGCGGCCTGAGATCTACTTAATCGCAGTAGTTTTCATCTCAAGTGGACACGCACCTTAAGACTTCTGGCAAAGGTACCTACCCAAAGCTTTATTTTTGAATACATTTTTATCTGGAAGAAAACTCCTCGCCATTAATTCGAAACGCACCATCTGCACGTAACTAATTGGCATTTTCAGATGAGAAAAGGCATCAGGTGTTCTAACACAGATGGAAAGGAGATACGATTTTTTGCCGATTCTGAATGGCGAATTAAGAGGTCTCTCATGACAAATAATACTCTGAGAATACTCTCCGCAGATCCTCGCAAAAGTGGGGCTGTAAACAATAAAATGTTGCCCCAGTCGGAATTCGAACCCTGAACCTCATTCTCATTAATCAGACAAAAAAGCTCCAGTACCACGGCCGGCGCGGCGTCAACATCTCATGTCTGATAAGTTTTTGCAAAAAGCAATTTGTCACTTTGTGTTATTTTACGGGTTTTTTGACGATTAAAAAACCTTCTTCGAAGTGAAAGTCTGCTTCAGCCTTTTCTTCAATATTGACTCTCTTTTTTCATTTCACCACCCTTACATAGTTTGAAGTTAACTTAACAAAAGCTTAACTTATTTTTTAAGTAATTTTATTTTTTTGTGATATAAGAAAAAGCAAAATTTTTTTGAGAGGACATGAAAAGAAGGGTAAGTACTAAAATGAACATATTTTTTTTTTTTTTGTTTTACCCACTTTAAAAAATAATTGCTGCGTCCAACCTCATGAGCAGGACTGTATTTAAAATTTAAGAGCTTAAGTAAAAGTTGCATCATGACAGCAATGCTGACACTGACACTATGCGAAGCCTCAATTGACACTTTCCTTTTCACTTTGAATTGAATAGCTTTTGCTAATCTTAAAGATTGAGAAAGACAACAAAACTTTTTTCTTAATTTTTCTGTGTTATCATAACATCCCTGACCCTGTGCTAGAATCTGGAAGACGACAATTTGATTTATGCTTGGTGAGATTGTTTGTTTTAATAATAACTTTCCGAGAACAGAGTTATGAAAATCTGAGCTCTTTAATAGAAGTGTTCCCAATAGCAGACATTTTTATTACTAAATTTTATAACCCTAGCCTCTGAGCTTCAAAATTGTTCATCATGCATCTTTTTGTAAAACGCAAACATGGTCGGCATCCTTCCTACAAGTCTGCCATAAATCTACACTTTTTAAAACACTTATGTGCAGCTCTTTAACTGTCTGAGAAATTCATTTTCTGTCCAGTTGACCGTCTCTGAACCTTATTCCAAAGTGTTTTCCCCACAAGTTTTTACACGCTTTCAGTTTATTTGTTCAACACATACCTACTACCAAAAAAAGGAAAAGACTTCGGGTAGTTACCACAAACATTTTTGAGCTCTTTACGGTTCCTTAGGCTTCAAAGTCAAATACATATTAACTTTGCCTCATAACACCTCCACCTAAATCACTCACCTTATCGATTAGCTGCTTAACTTCTTCACCTGGACCCTGCTTATCGACACGTCTCGCAAGAAAAAAACGTTCCAACTCCAGACTTTTTAAAATAATTTTTCATCTCTCTATTGACTCGTAGAAGACTCGCAACCAATCCATATCCAATAAAGTTCGAACGTTAAGCCTTCACAGCGAATCGCTGGCGCTGATGCCGCATGAAACCGTCAACAGCCCTGCCACATGGTCGGGTTGGATCGGTGGTGGCGCGGCACGACCGACACGACGCGTTCATGGATTGACGATGGTGGCGCATAATACCGAAGCCATATAAGTTGCGCTTGCAGTTTGTGGAACGAGAGTCACACAACAACTCGCAAGTAAGTCTTGTTTTTCTAAATTTATTGATAGTGGGCGTGGGTTTCCTAATTGAATTATGCCATACTCACAGCGGGCTCCATAATCTACAATGTGTCGGTGTGGGCTTATTAAGGCTGGTTTTCTCTTCCATTTGGCTTTCAGTTGTTTTGTTGTGTCCCTGTTTCTTGTTTGCCAAAGTGTTAACCCCTGAGAGGAAATTTTTGTGCAGAACTGGGGTAAAACTATTTTCAAACAAAGCAAATGCACTTCTAGGTCGTGTGCGGTGCGGTATCGACTGTGGTGGCTCCAAGTCTTTATTCCAGGTGAGTCGGGAAAAAGAGTTGAGAAATCAACCCTCCTCGTAAGGGTTTCGGGGAAGCCGCAAGCACTATAGGCAAACGGAATCGGAAACATGTCTCAATCGAAATGATTCATTGCGATTACATTGCTGATGCATAGGGAGCACAGAAAACCAAACTGGACGGCTTTGGCTTTGTCGAGAGGGTATCACCATACAGGGTGGCGCAAAGAAAATTAATTTATGAAAGGGTAGGTCCGGTAAACACACGTGCTGCAATAATTTGAACATAGTGAGGGAATATTTACGCAATGAATTTTGTGCAGTGTGAAAAAAACCATTAGGGGTGAGTCGAGTGTAAAGATAATAAATTCAAGTGGTTTGTCTGGATACTCGAATTCAAACGTCAAGATATTATGAGAGACAGAAGAAGTGGAAAGGTCAAAAGTTTATCGGCTGCAACAGATACGTATGCACTAAGAATTTGTTTGATTTCATTTTATTTTGAAGGGATAATAATTAATTGTAGCTTGGCACTAATGAGATAAGGTTCGCTTATAGACAAAATTGTAACTTTTTGATTCATAAATCTTAAAAAAAGCCCCATTTTGGTGAGACACTGCAAATGTTTGCAACTATCTTTACTTCCCCATAAATATTGTCTAGTTAGCTAAGTAAGCTTCAAGATTCAGCTTACTTAAGTAACCTTTAAGTAATTATATTGTTGTTATTATTTTTGCTTAAATTTGAATTGTGCGACTGCGCCAAAATCTTTTGCATCATTTCTAGATAGTTTCTTTCTTATTGTAAGTTGCACCCATCATAAGAACACTCCGATCCTTTTTAAATTCAGAGCTCACCGATATTTTTAAATTTACGTCTGCTAAAAGATCGCGATTTATGAGGCAACATTAAATTGTGTGATTGCACCAATTTTCGATGGGCTATTTCGGAAATATCTGCCTTTCTTCTATATTTTTCCTGGATGCTGCAACGATTTGCCTATCCGCATCCATTACAACAAAAGTGAACACAAGGGGCAAAGCTGACTGAAAATGGCGCAGTCGCGAATTTCAATGTACACGTTCAAGCAATTGCTGCTTTTCAAATAGATATCAGTTTTTTTCATTTATAGTTTAAAACGTGGTTAACAGTTCAAGGATACTTAAGAGAGCGGCAGGCGAATTCATTAAATTAAACAAGAGAGCTGAAATTTGGGTTATGGCTTTTGCTGCGGAGACAATGTATGAAAGTAACCTTAGGCCCCCGCAGTAAACCCCACTATAAGCCTGAATTTACAACAGATTCAAACAAGCTTTTAAAAGACTTTTCACCAAGTAAGACACGGCATAAGAACTCAAATTCTGGTTTCAATCAGATGAAAATTACATAGATTGACCACAATACACACATCGTCGGGTCTATAAAAACTTAATCCCTCTAAAATCTTGTCTTAAACAACGCAAAAAAAGGCATGCTAAGTTTTTTGCACTAAGTTTTTTCACTAAGTCCCCTTAGTTTTTTGCATACACAGTTAAGCTTAGCCAAATTTAAGGGGGTGTTAAAAATCTGTTTTTAAGTACCAATTACGCCTTCTTCATGATTCTAAAGAAATGAGAATTTTAAGACTTTATTCCCAGCCTATTTTTATGAGCGTTATTAAGTCTAATAATTGGCATACAATATAAAAACTCGGGCCAAAACACATTATGAAATGGTGTAACAGTGTAAAACCGTGTTTACAAAAGATTTGGTATTTCTTTTAAATATTTTTGATCTTAAATTACTCAAACTCAGTTACCAGTTCATTGTCTTTTGAAAAAGAAACTTAAAAATTTTAAAGTGTGCGACTGCGCCAATTATTTTGAGTTCTTAGAAAAGACTTGACTTATTTAATTGACGGCAGAACCTTTAAACAATGAGAAACAAAGAAAGGCAGATTAGACTCCGGCACTACTTTTTTAGCAACACCTAGTTCCCCACCATCGCTTTTAAAAAACGGCAAATAAAAGAAAACCGTATCAGTTTTAAGCCATTGTTTGTTTTTATCTGACCGAGGCAGCCGTCGAACGTATGTTTAAAAGCCCTAAAGACTCAACGATTTGCCTAAACCTCAATATTGCATTGTCCGACTGCGCCAGTTTTTGTTGAACTTGTGTTCATTCTTGTTGTACTGGATGCTGTGGCCATCGGTTGTTTATACTCAAGTATGTTGGAGATTTAAATGATTAGAGACACTTTGCTGTGTTTTCTTCTTTTCAATGCATAAACAATATCAAGGCCGAATAAAACAAGGGCTACTCGTGGTTTTAGTCTTTTTGCGTTCGGTCTGTTTAATTGACGGATTTGTAATTTTCTGACTAACCGAGAAATTACGGCTTCAATACCTGTCCTCTCAGCTGTGATCTCCACTGACATTTTTTTTAGAGATCACATTTTCCCGTTTCAAAGAATCAGATCGGTGTTAGTTTTGAGATACCTGCGTTTTTTTTTATTCAATATTTAAATCCTTAAAAGAAATTAAAGTTAATTACAAGTCTATTCCCTGGCTTAAAAACTTGATTTAAACTTCAATACAATATTGTGCGACTGCGCCATTAATTTTTCCCGCGTTTTCTTGTTTAAGTCGGTATGTACCTACCTATCGGAATTCCCATTAATAGTTGACAAAATTGACCCATTAATAATTGACAAAATATCTTCGAGTCGAAGGTGCGGTTTTTGAACTTTTTTCCAACGGGGGATCTAAAGTCGTCGCACTCGAAGGAGATGATCGTGGAGTGAAGCAACTTTGTAAAAAAAAAACCGAGACCCTAATAGATAGAATTTTGAGTGATTTCGCGTTTTTTTTTGTATTGCTGCTAAAAAACCTAACTCTAGCTTAAAAACACCAATAAGGCATTAATTGTAGATTCTGCGACTGCGCCATTTACTTCATCTTGAGCTCAGCAAAATAGAATTGCAGAACTTGTGTTCTTTTTTATTGCTACTGAAAGGCAGGATTATTGTACAGAGTAGATAAAAGAGGACTCTGCCACTAATCTTTCCTTTCGTGCGCCTAGCTCTCCATGTTCTCTCCTCAAAAATGTGAAGCCCCATAAAAATCAGTTAGTTACACCTTCCTTTTTTATATGTTTAAGCCTGCCAAGGAATCTATTGAATCTTTTGAGACTCAACTATATATATCTTTATCCACAGGTAAGTACCTCACGACATCATCGACATTGAATTATGCGACTGCGCCAGTTGTTATCAGTTTTTTGGCTTGCGCTCATTTTAATTGTGCTAGAATTATGTATTACTGATTTCATTTGTTGCTATAGCAGCTTTTTGTTGGGCTTCTTTTCTTTCACGGTAAAAGAAGTCGAAAGACGCGGGAAGTTCCAATTTTGAACGGATTTTTTTATTTATGTCTTAAGGAAAGAAAATGCCTTACCAGAGCCTGTGAATTTCACTAAAAATCTTCCATTCTTGCCCAGCCTTTGTTTTCAGAAAACTTATAGTCTTGGTTGTTCAGTCTTAAACACCTTTGTACCTACCTTATAAATCAGGTGCATTAACACAGTTCTCAATTGATTTAATTTCCTTTAATTTTATTCAAATAATTGAAGAACAAGACATTCAAACTTCGCCATGTTTTGATTAAGCAACATTACGCTGCACTTTTCTTTTATTTATCTGCCAGGACATGACTCAGTTCTTCTGTTAATTGCATCTATAGATACAAATTTAATCTATTCATTAAAACCGACAATTAAAATCCAATCGATCTGCACTGCAACATGGCAATCCCTCAGAAAACATAATATTAAAAAATGTAAGTAAGTAAGTACTACCTAATCCAGTTCATCGTAAAATCAGATAGCGAATCTTGTAGCTAATTTTTTTTTCTCTTTTAGTTTACTGTATAATTTCCATTCATTCAGCAACATTTTATCCGGCATTTATGATCGTTCAACAAACAAACCATAAAAGCCACCGCTACATGGCGTACTTAAATCATATAAATTCACTCGCGCGGGGTCATAAAGCCGACACAGTTTTCAGCGACATACACGGACACACACAGTCCGTCCAGAAAATTATGAATCCACGAAAAAAGCTTGTCGGGTTTTTGAAAAAAAAAAAAGAAATAGTAAACCTGCTTCCCATCCATCTATTTCACAACCACATGCGAGTGACGTAATAATTTTGATTTGGCATCACGTTTTTTTTTTTTTTTTGTTAGATTCTGCAACTTTTATAGAGATAGACCAGACAAACAGGTAAATTTTATAGTGCTCTCACTTATTTCGCACGGCCAAGCGATCGTTGCACACTCGGATAGTTCTTCGTTTTTCTGATGCCGATGTAAATCCAAAGTATCTGCGGCACTGCATCTATGCATCTATTGGGCTCCATTAATCGGCACCAATCCGAAAGTGTATCCGGTGAGTGAGTTCATGTACGTTTGCTTTGATCCGCGTCAAATAAATTGATTAGATGACGTTAACAAGTGTAACTAACAAGTGTTTCTACTATATTCAATATGCGACCACAGCTGACTTTAATTGTAGTGACACCAGCACCAGCACCAGCATATCATGAGAATAATATTCTCATCTTAATTCGCAGTTCCTGTGTGCGGTCGTAGCGCAGTCGTACTAAAGCTAGTTGTCAGATTTATTTCACTTTGATTGTCGAAACACACAGGCTTGTATTTGAGTGAGCAAAAAGTATAGCAAGTGTAGTATTCATGCTGGCTGGCCTGACCCATAATACCGCATTGACACATGCGACTTACGTAAGTCATAAAGTCACAAGAGAGGATTGTTGTGTTGAGTGTGCAAATGAATAATGCAGAGCAAAACAACTTCAAAAAAAAAAAAAACAAACACATACATAAAAAAAGAAGAAACAAACAACCGAAGACGGGGAAAAGATTGAAGATTTAATTGGATTTAATTACCTTTAACCTCATGCAGATAATTGCAAGTTTGCTACAGATCAGAATCGTTGGATAAGAAAAGTAGAATTTTTCCTCAAGACTTTGGAACAGAAAACAGAAATACTTGTTGAAACACCAGCTAAACTGCGATGAAGAAAATATCGCATTATTGTGTGCAATCTAAGCGTGGATTGTGTCAAGGATGAAATGTTTTTTTATTATTCTTTTTTTTTCATACAAGAAGCCTTCGCAGCTAAATCAGACTTTGAGTTATTCATGTATTTTTTTATGAAGCGTTTTTCCAATGAGCGTTTCAAAAGCGTTTTTGTATGACGAATGATTTAGTCTATGAAGATATGAATTAGCTAGAAATAATAGACTTTCGTCTGCCATCGAAAGGTGGATATACTTCATCCCTTTAACCAGTTTCTTTTTTACCCTAGGGATATCAACTTACGGTCAAATCAGTCAAATGCTTTTAAGTCGTTGCAAAAAGCAAAAATCTGTCTTCTACTATGTCTCCACCAACTATTAAAAGAAGATTACCGGGAGACGATTAGAAATAAATCCTAAAGTGGCTCCATCGGACAAATATATAGGATTAATTTGACACGAAAATTCTGTTTATGTCATTTTGGCCCTCAAAAAAAAGTGGCGATGTCATTTCCCAGGAGCGAAAAACGATTTCCTCAGCAAAAGTCACAATTGAAAACGTACTTCGAATTTGAATCATACAAAATACTAGCAACTTCACTCACAGATCTTAAAATTGGGTTTTCATGAGTAATCTTTCACACGAGCATTTTTTTTTTCTGTTCAAGTCATTGCTAAGGACTAGATTTCCATCATCGAAGCTTAATGACTACCCACTTGACATCAGTGATGGCAAACATTTGATTCACCGAGTTCGATAGAAAATCTTCGAGTCAAAGGTACTGATGGTTTTTGAACTTTTTTGCAATTGATATCCATAAGATAATCTCATCCGAAGGAGATGTTTGTGGAGTTTTTGGAGGATTTCTAGAAATTCTAGCTTTGTAGGAATACCGAGATGAAATATCCGAATGGAGCCAAATAAGTGGCAATGGCCGAGTCCCGGATCCCAACAAAACTGATCAAATTGTGTCGTCTAATGTGAGAAAATATACGCAGTCCAATGTATGAATTATTAGTTTGTCGGCACTGTTCTAAACATGCACCGGATTTAAGCAAGGAGATTCACTCTCAAGAGCATTTTTCAATAATATGTTTCTGTAGAGTAGAAGACACTATCTTCGACAGATTCTTGTAAATACTGGGAAACGCGGATGATATAAGCATCGTCGTCCACTCCAATTGTGCCGTGATGATTGCAGAACAGAAGAAATTGTTCCTGAAGTAAAGAGATGCTAAAGTAAACGAGGACATGACTTAGTACTAGGTATCAGCAAACATCCGCCCACAACTTTTGGGACATAAAACGTCACTCTTGAGAGTGCAACAGTGCGTAGGTATGTTCGTTGCAGACGGTGCGTTGCAGGCGGTATACCCTATTCCTATTCCTATTCTCCTTTCCATTCCTGTTCTCCTTTCCATTCCTGTTCTTCTTTCCATTCCTGTTCTCCTTTCCATTCCTATTCTCCTTTCCATGCCTATTCTCCTTTCCATTCATTTATTTTCTTGTTTTCCATTCCCGTCCCGTTCCCATTGATGCATTATTTTAAATAGGAAAAAAAATTGTTATTCCTTAAAAGTATTTGTTTGATTTATTTTTTAAAATGGGCGTGGCATAACCAACTCCTTAAACCAAAAATCAATATTAGCACAGGAACATCCAAGTTTGCGGCTAAAATGTACGCAAAAATGTAATTTTTTGGTTGAAATTCAATAATTTTGTGAAATTGGCCTCTTAAGATCGGCGTGGCCAAAAAATTTTTATAAACCAAATCTAAAATAGTGTCCGGCGAACTTTGTGTGCTCAATTTTATTTCTTATTCTATCCTAACTAAAGCTAAAAAGAAGTCGAAACCCATTTTTTTCTGGAAATTCATAAATTTTTATGGAACTCAGCCTCTAAATGTGGGCGTGGCCCAAAACTTTGTATAAACCAAATGTAGAGCCAAGTATTTTCTATAATTCGAAATAAAAATATTGTTTAGACTACATATGAGGGTTCACTCTTTAAATTGATGCCACGCCCACTAAGGGCGATTTCATTTTTACTTTCTATGTCTTATTAGGGGATACTAAATGTCAAATTTCAGCTTGTAACAACGTCTTACAGTTTTGAAAGCACTGCAGGTAGTTGCACATTTAGACCGATTGTGGGCATGTCTGTGGGCAGATTTAAAAAATTTTAAAACTTGTATTGCTTCGGATGACAGGGAGCTTGCGTAAAAAATTGCAGCTTTCTAGCTCAAAATTTATGGCCTTAAAATTGGTGACATATGGATGGACGGACGGACATGGCTCATTCAAGTCAGAATTTGGTCTCGATCATAATGCTCTTAAGGTCTTGGCATATGACCCTATGTTACATTTTCACCTGTATGAACATTCCTGTCAAATAGGGTATAAAAAGGAAGATGTTGGTATTTGGGTTTGGTAATATAAATTGGTTCCAAAACTCCCGTCATGAAAGACGAATTGTAAACTTTCTTGGCGCCTATGCTTGCAGTTTTGCTTTCATAATAAAAGAAGAAGAAATTTACTTGGTTCTTTTGAGAGAATCATTTACGGTGAATTTATCATCGTGGAAGGCTACAGCGACGATTACTAAGGCTGAACGAAGAAGCTCTCTAAATTAGAGCAACGCATATTTGCATAAGACATCAACTTTTGTCTCGGAATTTCGAATTTAGCTGCTGTGTAAACGTGCTGTTTAGACAAAAACATAGTTGCGCTACTGGGAGCAATCACAACGTTGCTTCAACCATCCATCGTTACGTTTTTATACGCGACCCCGGGTATATTAAGTTTGATGTATAGTTTGTAACGCAGTGAAATAATCACCGTAGACCCCTAAGATCTTTTAGAGATATGAATGGCACCGACAGGAGAATCGATTAAGCCATGTCCGTCCGTCTGTCCGTATGTAAACAACTTTTAGGCCCCAAATTTTGAGGTTGAGCGCTGAACTTTGATGGATTGACTGGAAGTCCAGTCCTTCAGATCAAGATTGAAAATTAGATTAATCCGCCCACAGACACGCCCACTACAGGCCTGTATGTGCGACCATTTCTAATTTTAAAAAATACTTTTTCCAATTTATTTCAATTTTTCCAAATACAATCGCGGTGACCACGCTCAATGAAACTTGAGCGAAACTTTCGGGGTGAGTACGTAAAAGCTCATTTTAATTAATACGCGGTAATATCCGAAAAACAATTAAAATGTCTATTAGCCACGGCGAAAACCTCAAAAGTTATACTTTTTCCAAATTTTAGCTAGGATACAATGACGCTAGAGCATTCATTTTATGTAACATTGCCTTGTAACTGTCTTTGAAGTAGTTAAAAAATGTTAGCCTTTTTATTAACCACGCCCACTTTTTCAGGGATGTTAGCTTAAAATGACAAAAGTTGTAGATATTAGCATTTTCTAACTTTTATGTATTTATTGTATGTGCTTCCGCCCACTTTTGTGGGCGTGGCGTTAGAAAAAGTGTTTTTTTTAAGTTAAAAATGCGGGGTTTTAGGCCGAAATGTATGCAATCACCAAGTTTCAACAGTTATTTTTTTACATCCCGCCCACTTTTTGGAGGTATGGCAGTTTTTATTTGGAATGTTCGGGTATTTTTCGGACTGACTTTCCCACTTGTTTTGCGTAAGAAAGTTTTGCGAAAGCAAAAAAATTCAACAAGATAAATTTTCGCGTGCGTTTTGAAGTTTTTGTGAAGCGGAATTGTTGGCTTTCGCGCTAGTTGGTTTTTGGCATTTTCTATGCTTTTTAATCGTTTTTCGAACGTTATGTTAGAATGACAAAATTTGTTAGAATGACAAAATGCGTTAAAGCCAAAAATTATTTCGGAAAAAAAAGTTTTTTCCTAAAAACGCCCTCTAAAAATAGGCGGAGATTTAAACTTTGTATGGACTAAACCTAGAAAATAGTAATATCTTGTGATTTGGAGGGAGCTTTTCGAGTAATCGGGTTTTTAAAGATCTAACATCTTAAAAGTGGGCATGGTCAATATTGTTGGCGGTCCAACTTTTGTCTTCTTAGAGGTTCTGGGTCATTATTGCTTTACTTCTAAATACTAATACCGAAATTTGAGTTCCTATGCCTTGTCTAACTTGACCAAAAGGCACTTTGACAGGTAATTTGAAATACAGGTTGTCTTACATTGAAGTCAGTAGTTAGCGTGGCCGTTGGCGGCTTTAACCAATTTTTACACTTTGTCTGTACAAAATAAAAACCGAGATACGGACCAAGTTTGAGCGTCCTACCTTACTTTTAAGGACCTAAAAACTTCACACATACGGACAGACGGACATTAAACGGGTTAAAAAAGGTTGAAAAACACTGTTCCAGATATTTCAAGTGAAGTCTGACTATAGTCGCTTCATTCAGAAAATTGTGGGAATATGACATGAATGCTAAAAACTTTAAATTTATGGAAAAATTTCAACAAAGTAAAAGTTGTAACCTCAGTATGATAAGACTTTATATCCCAGTATTCAAATAAAAGCTCTTCCCAGCTGTAACTAAATTTCTCGGGTTAAATTTTTTTACAAACATGAAAAAAATGTTTGCTCGACAATATAGATTGCCTCTTTTAATTTTATTATTGTAACATAATTATTTCACCTAATTATATGTTCCAAAACGATAATGTTTCACCTAAATAGGGGAAAAAAATTAATTACATTAAACTTACTTGTGTTTGCGTTAATCCTAAACTAGCGGCTAATTCTGCTCGCTCGGGCAGTGCTAAATATTGTGTCCGTTGAAACCGTCGATTTAATTGTTGCAATTGCAGCGAACTATAAATTGTTCTAGGTTTTCGCATTTTCTTCCCCTTTCCATTCACCCGTAGTCCTGTGTCTTCACATTTATCTAAAATGAAAAGAAGTAAAACAAAATTAAGGTAAAAAAATTTTAAACAAAAATCCTGCATCATTAGCATATCCTGGTGAAACTTTTTTTATGTTAGAGATGGGCAAAAAAGAACATCAACCAGTGATGTGTCACTCTTCATTTAGTCTTCGATAAAAAAAAAAAAAACTTTTTTCTCAGCGAATTCAAGGCACAAGGCATAAATGTAACAAAGGCTGATCTAATCAAACATAATAAAAAAGTTGATAAATATTTAGCGCATTCGCTCAAGTGATTTCCATGAAAAATCAAAAAAAAAACTCAAACTTCAACAATTCCACATATCAAAACTAATAGCGCTGCCATTGTCAACTAATCATAATATACGACTACAAAACCTTTCTGCATTTAATTGCAAAATAAAATCTGCGATGCAAAATGCCATGCACTTTAAGCTACAGCGATACAAGTGTATAGGGAATAATAAAAATGAAGTTTTTTTTATTATTATTTGTTACTCATGAGATAGATAAATAAAACTGTTTTGTTCACATTTTTGACTAGGCTACCTTGATGATATTTTATTGTGGCTACTGGAATTCCCCCTCGGGTTAGGTGCACTTCAAAGTGATGCCAGTGAACCGTCTAAACAATGGAAAAATGATTTGTTTTAATGATGGTAGCTGCTGGGGCCCGTTTTTGTGCTGAATTTAATTGCAATACTTTAAAGGGAAATGATTCATGAGTGTTCGTTTTTGTTTTGTATATTATAGCTATGAGAAGTGTTGAAAATTATGGCAATAAAATTTAATGAAACGTCAATGAGAGTTTTTCTCTATGAACTTTTTGAGTTATGAGTACCCATAAAAATGCCCTCAAAGTTTTTCTTGACATTTTTATTGTGCTAGACGCCAATATGTCAAGTAAGTTGCTGATAACTGTCAAAACTCTAGCGAATCAAAGATACTGGCGTTCGGAAGCGCGCTAAGAGCAGTTCCGACAGACATTAGGCAGCAAAAATATATTTGATCGAAAAAAAAGAAGCATGCGTAGAACGCCAGCAAGCATTTTATACAAGGCAAGGATAAGTGCGTTTTTTAACAACTCTCAAGGGGGGCGTACTTATGCCACTGAAACTGTGCCCGTGATGTTAAGAAATGTATGTCTTTGTCTTATTCTGTTTTTAAATACTTTGTACTTAAAAGTGTCAGGAAAAATGTTATTGGATAGTGAATTTAAAAGAATAATTGTTCTGTAAATGCAAAAGTTTTCAAGTAGTGTACAGTATGGTGTTGCAAGGTTGAAAACCATTATTGTCTGGAATTACAAGAAATTATTCGCGTTTGAAAGTTCATTTCAAAAATCCATTCTTTTTAATTGATGGCCACGCAGCTCATTTGTTTCCATCTATAAACATTTCGTCTCAAAAGTTTTACACCGTTCTATACAAACTTTTTTGTTTATTTCTAGAGTAGATTAAGCAAAAAATATTTTATTGGTTTTAATTACTCGCCTATAACCTACATTACCCGTTGCCTATTTAAGTGTAGTCTTTACTTTTAATTAAATAAAAAAAATACAGCTATACAGCATAATAAAATGCGTCTTAAAAGTAATTTAAGCAACAAATAGTCGTGCATTTAATAATACTTAAACGGTTTTATGCATCCCAGATTAGTTGTTATATTCAAATCGTAATGGAAGTAATTTTTTATAAAATTAATTTAATTTTTATGTGGAGTGTTCATTATCTTTGTTTACGGTGTGGTAGTTCTCTTAAGCTCTTTTGGCTGCAGTCTGAGTTCAACAATATTGTTTTTAATGCAAAAGGAGCTAGTCATGAAAACACGAGGAATACACTCGGTTTCTTTTGTTTCCCATTTTAAAAGCTCTCTGTTCAACCAAATGTCTTTATTATATTAGGTAGATACATGATCCGATCTGATCTTTAAAATATCACTGAGTGAGTGACTAATTGAGTGAGTGACTAATTGAGTGACTTTTTTTTTAAGTGATGCAAGTTTGACAACATGCTTTCCGACTCTATTGGCGTATTATTTTGAACACCGCACTGCCACACCGAGCTGTCAAATAATACTCGGTGTTCGCGATAATTCCAGCGTTGTGTATCTACACTCGTTTTCATTGTGTACAGAACGACAAATACTGCACCGGTGCAATCATCACGTTAAGTATCAAATTGCTTCGACTTCATTTTGTTTACTTTTTTTTCATTTCGTAGCGTGATTTTGTTGGCGTCGGTTTTTTCTACTTTTTACTTAAAATGAATTCTGATAGCTTTACATTTGGGTTTTTATCGATTTCATACAATTTTAGTCGATTTGTAAATAGTTAAGAATGAAAATTAAGTCGAAACGTCACATCACATACACAATCAAAGCTACACCCAGCCTCCACCGTCAAATAAGACGGTGGCAAAATTTCGAGTTCGGTGTCCACACCGAACTGATTCGGAGTTCAAAAGAACATTTATATGAGCACGATTCCGTTCATGTGCGATAAAAGAACAATTTTTTTTGTATTCCACACCAGTTTCATGATTCGGTGTTGAAAAGAATACGCCATATATACAACCTAAGATGATGTATACAGGTACCCTGAGAAACTTGCATTTGCCAAAAGCGTCATCAAAACTTATCCATCATTTAAGAACAGTACTGAAGAACAGAACAGAACAGAAAAAAGAAAGAGAAGAACAGAATAGAACAGAAGAATTAATGCCAGAATTTACGAAAACAAAGCGCTGTAGTGTTAAACCAAAAATTCCACAACAACATTCCGATATTCATCGTTTATCGAGTCATGGACATATCGAGAGTCACCATCTATCGATGTAATATATATGGCAATGACATATCGAAAGTCATCGTCAATCGACGATTCTCGATAAGTCCAGCTGAAGCAATGAATAAAGAGACAAGGAAGTGGTGTTTTGGCAGAAAAATGAAGCATCTTTTTAAGTTGTGTGAGTGGGGACTACCAATGTGTTCCACCAGGCATGTCATGAGAGACGGCCCGAGGTTCATACGTTTCTAGGAACTGGCTATACTTTTGTTTAACATTCCTGAGTTAAAGTGACATTAGTAGCCCGATTCGTGACGCACAACTCACATGGAGATACCCGATTCCAGGGGACTAATGTCAATATAAATGCTTCACTCACACGCACTGTATATGTAAAAAAGAGCTATTCCTTGTCTCTTTATTCAATGAACTGAAGCCAATAAAGACAGTAATGGTTGTAAAGGCGTCAACAAGTTCTAAAATGGCATCTTTTTAGCATCTTTTCAGCATAGCTTTTGTTTTACAAATGCAATGGCAGATAAATTTCGACATCTAGAAGAGCGTGCTTGAGTGTTCGGTTACAATCCGGAATCAGGGTGCTCTTGGCCGCTCTCCCGGATTGCCAAACGAAAAGGCACTCAGATTCAATAGTTCGCAACACACATGTTTTTAGTATTTCTATAAATTGTTGACTTTTTGGACTTTTTCATTTTCATGTTTTTCAAATCCTCTCTCTTCCTCTTATTCATCTTTCACTTGTTTCAAAGAGGTTTTAAGGCGGCTGTCCAGATATGTTAAAAGTAAACTTTTTGAGAAAAAAATTAAAAAACAATGAATAAATTAAAACAAAAGAAACAACAAAATTTCGTAACATTTTCGTTGTTTGACAGTTTGATATTGGCTGTCATTTGAAATGTAGAATTTTTATTGAGTTTGAAATGTTGAATTTAATTTTTTTAATCTTTTATCATAATATCAACTTTTGTCGTTTGCATTGGTCGTCAACAGTAAATCGGTCCCAAACCGAGGCTTGTTTCTGCTTCGTAACTTGTGTTTCTTTACGTGGCCGGGAAGTCACCCCGACGGCACAGCCCCCAACCAGGAGGACCAGATTCCTTGTTTAGCTCTAA
Organism: Neoascia interrupta; assembly: GCA_947623515.1. Classification (NCBI taxonomy): domain Eukaryota; kingdom Metazoa; phylum Arthropoda; class Insecta; order Diptera; family Syrphidae; genus Neoascia; species Neoascia interrupta. The sequence continues at coordinate 18,149,048 of OX392462.1, read as the reverse complement.
GGACGGAGAACCGGATAGACCCCGCTCCTTATAGGCCTGAGCTCCAAATCATAATAACAGTAATACATAATATCAACTAAAGCATGTTTTAATAAGCTTAAAAAGAGAATTCAGTAAAATCAGTTGATCAAAAAAGGTGTTTTTTTTTGTAGGTCATGGCATTCAGTGCTGCCAATTTACTAGATTAAAATAGAAAGAGTTTGGGAACTTAAAAACATATCAGAATTAGAATGAATTTTTAATTCAAATATATATTGAGAACATTTATATTATATTGTCAAGTTAAAATTTAAAAAAAGAAAATCTCCTCATAGTTACCTACCTAAGTGATAAGTTTGATATCAACAAAAATGCGAATCAAAAATTTTTACCTCAAAAAGGCTCCCATTTGAAGGGTTCTCGCCATTGCTGGAATTGGTATCGACTTCTATTCTAATTTGTTCAACAAAAATAAGACATTACAGTCGTGTCGTTGACACGTGCGATTAGTTATGACATCACTCCTGGTACACCGTGTGACCCAACGCCTATAACTAGATCCTATTATATGTACTTTTCAAAAAGTTGACACCTACCCTATATCATATAATGACAATTTCCCAGTTTCACGGAAATACCACTCAATAAATTTAAAATATTCGTGTCTTGTTTAAGAGTAGGTGCCCCCGCCCCAGTGGTGCCACCTCTCCCGCGATATAACTTTGCAGACAAACATCACTTTGCTACACCATCGATTTAAATACGTGTAACTATAAACCGGGCGAAATAACATATGATTAGCACCTCATTTATAAGAGAATTATAACAATTTAACTTGTGTAGATACACCCCCCATTCACCAGGCACCACATAAGTATATCCAATAGATACAATTCATTCATTTAGTTACAATCAAGCGCACACAGTGCTGATTGCCCCATCAGAGTGGAAGGTTTCGAGGGGGTATACCTACCTACACTGTAAGGTACGTGTGCGGGTGCGCGATAATTAACAAAATTTATTGCATTCGATTTATCGTTTCATTTGCTGGAGCCAGAGGGAGAGAAAGATATAGGTACGTTATACAGGTATGTTGGCCCCCTCCCTCTCTCGCCATCGACACAGCTTTGTGGCTTAATTTAGCCCCAAGGTGCTATACAAAACCAAGCCGGTATCTGCATTTGATGTTGTAGGTATAGACAAGCGAACAGCAGCAGCTGATGACTACAGCCGTTGCGCATGTACCTCAAGGTGGTCCACATGTTTGTCAGTATATGCAACACAAGGGGGCATATCCTGCACACGCACAAAGCCAGAAAAAACGAACACAACAACAAGTGCATGCTCCACCACAAAGAGAGACGCATTTACGAAAAAGATACTGATCCAGCTTTTATGCGGCGGCGGAAGGCAGCAGCGTTGTGGTGCTCTGGCTGTGTGCATACTTTCGCGCCAATAAAATGCACACAACCTCATCCATGAACGTAAAATTTTGCTGGCTACTGTATAATTATTATTACGGTAATTACACTTTCGTTTGGCGTAATTAATTATTTACTAGCTACTGATACGAAAAATGTTTTCCAGTCGACGCCGGTTTTGATATAAAACAAAAAATAAAGAAGTCTAAGTACTCCGAGCGAACCGCAACAGACAGTACATTGACTCCGAATGGATAATGGTAGTTAAGTATATCTAGATACCGATGGATTAAAAGCTTCTCTTGTACAAGTTTTCTTATTTTGATTGATTAATACTAATTTGAATGAACATGGGTACGTGCCGGACTGACGTAAAAGAAGATTTCGATTATGGCATCACGAAGGCTGCGCACGATTGCAATAGGTACTCGATCCTATGAATTCTGAGATCGCCAAGATCGATTCCTGCATTGGAAAAGTTTTTAATTTTAAGTCTCTCATCAAGTAATTAATAAATAAATCGTTCGCAAACCGCTTTTATGCACCTTTTTCACACACCTTTGAGATTCGAAAATGAAAATTAAAACTGCCCTCGTATGACAGATCTATCACAAATACGTTTTCTATTGGGATTTTTACAACGAAATTGTTTTCTGTTCTGTTATTAAAGTCATTCGCTTTTAAGAGCCAAAAATACAGCAAAAACTGCACGTGTCAAATCTATTTTATATTTGTCCAGTGGAGACGCTTTGGGTTTTATTTTTAATCGTCTCCGGCTGATCGCCGATGAAGACATAGTATAAGTGGTGACGACGATGCTTTCCAGTTTTAAAGTCGTTTTTTTGAAAGACTCCGAGAGTGATTCTCCCCTCAAAGAGATCATTCAAATGTATATTGGACTTTCCCAGAGAAGACAATGATTCCTGATTTATAACAGCAGTCCATATCTGATGAAACTTTTCTTCCAGCATACAGACTTTCTAGGCATTGGTCTAAGGTGGGTGGGTGATTGAAAAGTTGTTTGACTATAGGAGAGTTTCAAGTGCGCAGGGGTTTTATTGGGGGGTTGTTCAAGTGCTGCAATTCTTGCTGGGAAAAATTGTGCGGTTCTTTGCCGCATGTTTTTTTACACATTTTTTTTGTCAGTTTACAAAAATATTATATTCAAAAAGCAAATGTTTGATATATTGTTTTTTTTTTTAGGCCGTAATTAAGGTTATTTCTGTTTCTTAATTTAATAAAGCTCAAATTAGCTGTTTCTTAATTTAATAAAAAAAAATTATGTTAAAAGAAGTTACATAGATTTTCCATTGATGGATTTAAAAAAAATGTATCCATCCGTTTAGGTAACTTAAACAATTTCTGACATCATTCATTTAGAACTTGTTTTCAAAAGCTGGCAACTTCATTGTTTAATGCCATAAACACAATTTCAGCTCCAGCAAGCATACTGACAGATGTCAGGTGCATGTTAAATTCTTTTTTTCTTCAGTTTCTAAAAGCAAACGGATATGTTGCAAATTTCAAAATTTGCCCATTCTCACAATTTGTATCGTTCATGGTGCTCTTACACCTCAAGGTTAATAGCGTCTCAATTGGGGAAGAAGAAGACTCACTCTATAGTAGAGACACTAAAGAGACTCTCCTCTGTGGATATACAGACGAAGCAATACAGCGCACACCAAACCGACAGATAGACAGACACACGAACAACACTATAAGACGAATAAGAAACCGAAGGTACTTCCGTCATTTATTCGTGAATAATCCGCGCACCTCTATTCGGATCGTGTTCGTTGGTTTTTTTTTTGTACTCAATCTACAACATGAGTTGTTGTTGTGTGCTGCAAGTACCCACTTGAGTATCACTTAACAACATATTCTTCAGATTCAACAGCGACACAACACAAAAGCGAGTACCACGTTTTTGTATTTTTATTTTTTTGACTCACTCCGTATAGATACTCGGATACACACCAGTCGTTTGTCCCATCATAATCATAATAATATTCTGAAGTATAGAAAAAATTTGGCAATCGAAGACGAAGACAGACAAAATATGCTCGTGGCAACGCTTGAGTGTACCCACTCGGAGAGTAGTAGGTACTCTACTACCCGGGTTCACATTGTAAATAAAGTTATTTGCATCAATTTCATTTTCATTGAGATTCATAAAAATAATAATTTACACACTTACCATCTTTTGGCGGACTCGCACAGGGTGGCGCATAACTGCCTAAATGATAGCCGGTCGCATATGAATTCTGATGCATGGGCGGGAATGGATAACCTAGAGCGCTACGAGGACTTGGAAAACCGGAATCTTGTCCACCTTGGGGTCCAAAGTGTTGATAGCCACTTCGGATAGCACCGTAGCTGAAAATAAAAGAAAGTATACAGCTTAAAAAAATTTTCTAAGTTAAAAAAAAAAGATAATTTAATTTGTTTTGACATATCCTTAAAAACCCTTCAATACCCTTCTACAACTGAATTTTTTGATAAGCAGGAGCGGGCCTTTAACTCGTTTGTTTATTGCAACATTGGTGTAATAAGAGTCTCGGAAAGATTTTTTCGGAAAAACCTTATCCTTCGTCTTTGACTGTTCAAGGGAAGCCCTAACATCATGAAAGCATTTGCAACATTATCCAGCTTTATAATTACATATTTTGGCAAAAGCCTTATCTACCAGTCGTTATTTTTGAATGCGAAAAAAGTTATTTGTGGAATTTTTTCCTAAGACGTTTCGTCGAATATTTCCCTCCTTCTTCAGAGGGTCTAAAGAAAATAATATTTTGTCTATAATCTAGGACCGCTCTTCAATTTAGTTTTCAGATGTCGTAGATGGTTAAAATCCTACCATCGTCACCTAAAAAAAAAAGACTCGTTCTTTTTCACGACCCCAACCTCCGCGAGAGCCTGGGAAACCCTCCGAGAGTAACAATTGTCTTGAAAAACTTCTCAAAGTGCCGTTCGGATTCAGTAAAAAATTTAGGTCCCTTTGTATGTGAAGAAATTAACACACACAGCATACATTGTTGAGAAGTTGGCCCTGGTTCGCCTCGAGCTGTTGCGCCACTCTCTATCTATGTCTTAGTACCCTACAGTACAGACGTTTTGTACTCAATCAAGCCGAGAGTGAGATGACTGGACCAACTTTAAAATCTATGTTAAACCTTCCCGGGGATTGCAATGCACTGGAAGTACTAGAATGAAGTAGTCGCGCGGAATTGAAAATATGAAACGTCCTCTTAGAAATCATTTCTTCTGCGCCCTCTTACGGAAAAAACAATAAGATTAAACTTTAAAATAATGCATGCAGCAGGTGCATTTTTAAGAGGTAGATAACTTTCCAAATTGGCAAAACGACACGCATTATTTATGCAATCTCTTTTCTGTCACTTAGTTTCCTAATTGAAATTTTCTTTTAAAAGGTAAATTTTATGTTAATGTTTATATCGACCGCGGCATTTATTATAGGTCATTCTTTCCATAATATCGGCCACTATACTTTTCTTAGCTACGACAGTTTGAATATGGCTTTCCTTAAATTGTAGCTGGCTTATCGCTGTAGACGATAGACTTCAAGGAGTCAAAAACAAAATGGTCTAAAAGACAAATTGTTTATATTATATCGTCTAGAAGGCCAACTCATCATCATCATCATCATTTTCGAATGCCGCCTATCCTTTAAAAGGGTCGCGGAGCGAGGGTGGCTAAATGCTTCCATCTTTCTCGATCCTCCGCCACCAACTCAAGAGACTCCGGCGCAATCCCCAGGCGGGACTCAGAGAGGTTCTTTACCTGATCCCACCACCTGTTTCTTGGCCTACCAGGGGGGCGACGCGCTCGCATCTCGGCTAGCATGACCTGTCTAGGAAGTTTGTCAGGGGGCATGCAAACAACGTGTCCAAACCATCGAAGAATCGATCGCTCCACTCGGAGGAGTAGCTGCTCAACATTGAGATTCCTACGAATACTGACGTTTCTCACTCTGTCCCTTAGAGTAACACCAGCAACGCACCTCAGGAATCTCATTTCGGCAGCTTGTACCCGCGATCTAATTCTTTCGGTCATGACCCAAATTTCATGACCATAGATGAGAGTCGGAACGAACACTGAATTAAAAACTGAGATCTTTGCTTTCACTCCAAGCTCAGCTTTCCTGATGACCGGCCGGCGCAGTTCCTTTACTATTGCTCCAGCTTGGTCAATTCTACAGGAGAACTCAGTATCACTCCTCCCATCTTTCGTGAAAAAGACCCCGAGATACTTAAACTTCTCCACCTGTTTTAATGGAACTCCATTTATGTGCAGGGTACACTGCACAGGAGTTCGGGAAACAACCATCACTTCCGATTTGTTCACGTTTACTTTCATCCCAGCATCACCACAGATGGCTGCAAACCTATCCAGTGCTCGTTGAAGTTCCTCTATGGATGATGCAAGGATGGCCAAATCATCTGCGAAAAGCAAATGGCTCATCCTGATGCCAGCCAATTCGAAACATTGCTCGCCAAGACTGCGCCTCACCATCCAGTCCATATATGCTATGAAAAGGAGCGGCGACAGAACACAGCCCTGGCGAAGTCCAACGCGCACATCAAAAGGACGGGATTTGACGCCATTTATCCGTACACAGCTTCTGCAGTTTCCATACAAAGACTGAATGGCTCTCAGAAGAGGCCCACTCAGCGCATAGTCCTGCAAAACTCTCCACAGTGTATCCCGAGAAACTCGGTCATACGCCTTTTCCAGATCTACAAAACACGCATAGACCGGTTTGGCATATTCCCAGGCCTTCTCAAGAATAACCTTCAGAGTAAAAAGCTGGTCGGTTGTGCCTCTGCCAGGCCGAAAGCCGCACTGTTCTTCCCGTAACAAAGGCTCGATTATAGCTCTGGAACGCGTTTCCAACACCTTCGCGAATACTTTTCCCGGAAGACTCAAGAGAGATATGCCCCTATAGTTGGCGCAATCGGGGAAGGCCAATTCACTGCTCCAAATCTCGAAATAAAATGTTTACCAAATTCAGCCCGTATAATTGAACCATTTTCACTCACAATTAGTAGTATAGCGCGTTCTAGTTGGACCCACATGTCCTTCAGAAAATTTTCCTGCACTTCTGGTAAGCAAAAGTCGCGAATCTTCTATTTAGCCGCCCTCGCTCAGCGACCCTTCTAAGAATAAGCGGTCACCGAAAATGATTTGATTTTGATTTTGATTATCATCGATTGGTGTCGACGGAAGTGAAGCTTCCAGTGCCTAATCGATAATTTACTATCTTCGTACACTGTCCGCTATGGCCGCAATGTAAGCTAACTACGCAAAAGTGTTTCATATCTTGTGTCTAAACAAAGATGAAATCGGTCTCAAAAATTTGGTTTAAATTTTAAAAATCTATGTCTAGTCTAACACCATGCGTAGCGTTATTGTACGATTTGTTTTTATTGAGCGTTGTGAACTTGCAAGTCCACCCCCTATGAAATGTCAATCAATATTGAGGATTTTCAATGATTTCCTAACTATTGACCATGTTTCTTCAATTTAAGTGTTAGGTAAAGAAATTATTCTTTTTAAATAAATTTTCTTTTTGCGTAAATCAGTTTCTTTATTTTTAAAAAAAAATACAAATGATCATCGATTTCGTAAGTCTTTTGTTAAACTTTGACTTAAACTTCTAGTACATTTTGCTCCTAATAATTGGTTCATGTTGTCAAGTTGTGTTTATTGTTAACTTTTAACGAAAATAAGCAAAACAGACAACAAAAACTGAACAACAACTATCAGGCAACACATGTGTGTCAATATCTCTAGTGAAAAAGGTAACACCTTGAAAATCACCCATCAGACGTGCCCTGACAAAAATATTTGCAGCACTGCTTGCAACAAACAAAAGTTGTGTGAGTTTTCTGCACACAACTCACAAGCCGCATGTTGGTGACACTCGAAACGCACCCACTGATTGGTTGCATGGAAGTTTAAAATTCGCATTTAAAATACATGCGATTGCCCGCATGTGTCCGACATGCATGGTACAATGAATACGCAAAGTAATGTTCAGACAAAAGACTAATATTATTACATGAAATCATAACAACTTCAGTTCTTATATGACTTAATTGAACATTTTCAATAGTTTTTTTTAACACATCGCCTTAACTTGAACGTAGAAAACATGTAAAAGGACAGTCGTGAAAAACCACTACCAACAAACTACCAACAATTTATTTTTCTTATAATTTATTCCCGCTCAAGGCTTTATGGCTAACCCTTATGATGAGTAAACATAGTGCGAGTGGAAAGTATAAGGGGAGAGAGAGGAGAGGTACTGGTGCACTTTGATTTTAAATTGCTGTGAACTGTAATGAGGAGGAAAGTCCCCACGTGGAAGTTTTTTCCACATCCGCGTTGTTCTACTAAAGAAGGAATTCCAGTACAATGCAGTACGACTAAAGCCAGACTCAAGGGTGAATTCACGAGCATTTGTTCTAGTGTTGCCATTGAATTCCTTCAGAGGTAGGATACAGCTGAAAATTTCGCTAGAAAAGTTCTCATAAAAGAAGCGATAAAACAAAGTGCGAAAGACGAAACATTACGACGGTCATCCAAGGAGCCCTGTGACCTCGCTACGTTAGCGTACCCTATAAGTTTTAAGTTTTGTTTCGAAGTCCTTTTACATTTTACATTGCTACAAGAAAAAACCAGCTGTGAGGTAAATTTTTTTTAAAATGCTATTCATGTCTGTTAAAAAAATATGTAGACATTAACTAAGCCATGTAGGTATAGATTTTTCAATATAAAATGAAAACATTGGTGTACTGCTTTTAAAAACATTATTTTATAATAATGTTTATTGCACTTTTTTACTACATACTTTATTTTTTATTATTTTATTTGTTTTTATTTTATTTTGTTTTGTTTTTAATTATTTTTCTATTTGTTTAATTGTAGAGTAATAAAACTTTTTTGAAGAAATATTATTTTAAATGACTGCCTATTTTTAACTATTCAAATGCTGATCACTTTATTGATTGCAATTTTTCTTATAATTTTGTCGTTTTCTTTTTATCGGCCTCACTGTTGACCTTAAAATGTCTCACAGACCGGTACCGCTCGCGAACAGTGACAGTGTTCTTTAGCTCAAACTTCTTTTCCAAAATGTAGGTCGATTCTTCCTTAAAATGTGATCAAAGTTTAAGAAGGACAAGTTTGTATTTGTTTTAGACATAAAAATTTGGCGGAGTGTCTCACTTTTCCGTACATAATAAAACAAAGCAAAAATTGGCTTTGATACAATGATTTTGCAATTTTATATTACACTTCAATTTCATATATAAAACATAATATTGTATAATATTATATACATAAACAAAACATAGAACTAAGTACTACTTTTCTAGTAAATTTTTTTCGATTTGGAAAAAAAATATTGAAAACTAGTGGGAGGGTTACAATCCGCTTAGGCAAATCGTTGGATACCACATCCCAATTGACCACTTTCAAGCTCCGAATTGTCTCATAAATCTTGGTTGTTAAATTTCAGTTTCTATTAACTTAAAAAGGGGCGTGGCATCCACCCCTTTTCAATTACATCGTTATTTTGTTTACATTTTTTATCAGAAGTAATATAGTCTTGATTGAATTTTCACATTAAAAATTTGGTTTATACTTAAAAACGCCCCCAAAAGTGGGCGTGGCAAAAATTTATTCATTTGAGTTGATGGCTTACGTACATATCTGAAGATTTAATGGTCCAAGTTTTTTGAATTTAAAGCAAATACATCAAATAAAAACCGTTTATTAGAATGCGTATTAAATTTGACCACGCCTACAAGGGGGAGGTTTTCGCTTTTTTCTTAAATGCCAGTCACAATATACTTAAGCGAGGATAACGCGTACCAAATTTCAACTTCCTACAACAACTTTGAATTTTCATGCTATTAAGTAAAGTGGGCGTGTCAGTGGGCGGATTTTGAAATTTTTTACACTTGTACTGCTTCGGGACCTAGAAAGAACGGATATTAAGTTTCAAGTTCCTAGCTCAAAATTTAAGGTCTAAAAACAAACTTAATCATATCATCATCAAACTTAATATACCTCCTATCCTATGGGATGGGGTAAAAAAAAACCCTTTAAGTCGATGCCACACCCAAAAGGGGAGGTAAGGTGAATACATTTTTATTTTTTGTATCTTTAAATAAACAGGAGATAATAAATACCAAATTTCAGGCTTTTAAGACGTCTTACAGTTCTGAAAACTTTGGAAATAGTTGCACCATTGCACCGATTGTGGGCGTGTCTGTGGGCGGATTTTAAAAATGTTTACACTTGTACTACAACTTAAAACGTGTGATATACAGACAGACTGACGGACGGACATGGCTAATTCGATTCAGCAAAAGGAACAGTTTTAGCTGCAAAACGAAATAAAAGATTTTCGATTTTTTTTTTTTTTTTGTTTATTAGGACTCTTTTCAGCTTTATATCCCGGGTTGGACTAAGTGTGGATTGTTGAAAGTTGATTAATAAGATTGTGTTGGATATATTGATTAATAGGATTGTTTAGATAAATTGATTAATAAGCATGTGAACTCCATGATGTTCTATCAAACTAAAACAGCACTTGTTGGAATTAATTTGGGACTTCTGACATTTTCTTTAGATGGACAATTTGAGCTGCACACTAAAATTAAGAGAAACTAAGTTATGCAAAATAGATTTTGAATTCAAACTAATGCGAAAGGACTGGGCTCATGTGCTTTTCGCTTGACACTGAAAATAACACGCAGGAAAATAAGAATTGAAGTATTCACTTCAAAGTATTCACATAAACCACCGACGGGGTTTAATTGTTATTTCCATTGATAGCTGCAGGACTATTTCAAAAATGTCCAGGTAAAATAGGGGACTCTCTTAAGCTTAACAGGCGATAGATTTTGTTTTATATAAGGAAGCATTTTTGTTGAAAAAAAATATGTGTCTTCAAATAATTATAACGTGATTTGATTTCTTTGGAAGCGTTATGAGCTGCGAAAACGTAAGGCACTCTTGCAAAATATGAGCTTTTTATGAAGAAAGCGATATGATTTTCGGAAGTCAACCGAGTTAAGCAACTAAGCATTTGAAACTTTAACTATTGTTCCTTAGTACCATATTTATTAATGTAGCAACTCCCATTTTTATCGCAACCCATTTTATGTTAGTTCACAATAACATTACCAATTTATACAGTGAAACGAGCTGAAAGATTGAGAGCTTCCAATAGTTTTTAAGGAAGTAAGTAAAAGACTAGGATTAAAAATCTATATGCACTATCACTTAAGGCATTTTTGAATTTCACAACAGTAACTAGTTGGATACGTAAAATATGTACCTTAATAGCTTCTACAGCCTGCATTAAACATAAAAAGTTTTGAGTTTGCATAAAAACCTAGAAGGCGGCAAATGAAGGACACAACGTAATATTTTCAATCGATTTAGAATCGATGCTTAAATGGTTATTTTCCTCCTAAAAGTTCAAGCGCAACTTCAGCAGTAAGTACCAACCTACACGCCCTCCACATTTGAATGTATCTATACTTGAATTTGATAAGCCACGGGAAGAGTGATGGTATAGTAATAGCTGTTTAAAATTTGTCCAATATTTCTGCAGGATAAATGGTGACTGTTAATTAAACTACATTTTTAATGGCGTAAGGGTGACAATCCACAAAGGAATTAATGGCTTCCTTTGAGAGATGGTCTTGGTAAAGGAAGATTTCTTACCTAGAACATTGCTATGGCAATTTGACATAAATGTTTCATATCTTTATAGGGTTCATGTCAATCAAGATATAGAAGTCCATCCGAAAGTAAAAAAGATGGTTCCTATAACACATGACTGCTTCATTCAAAAGGGTGACTATTTCTTTTTTTTCTGAACATCTATCATATCCTGAGAAGGCTATATCTACACATAATACCTGCCTACCCTAATGTGTTTTCGATTGAAATAAAAAACCCCCTATACCTACAGCTAATGGCGCAATAAACAAATTCCTTCTTGCAGATACCGCATCTACCACTCCCACATTTCGTAAAATTTTATTTGTCACCAAAGGCAAATGTTCTTCTGGACTTCGCACTGTTCCCAGTGTCACCAATAAAACGGTCCTACTGTTTCGTGTTCTGCCAGACATCCTACCGATGAACACTGTGGATAAAAAGGACACATTCTGGTCAATGATTGCGTGTGTTGTAGCCGATGTGTTGTGTTTCAGGAGGGAAACATGCTAGCCTAACACTCTATACCCAACTACTGGTGTTCGGCCATGATATGAGCCACAGGAAAACACGGAAAAGCTGTTGGTCGACGCGCGGTGGTTTTCTATTTTCCGTTTTTTTTTTTTCTTTTTTTTTATAACTTTATCCAAGAAAATCGATGGACAAAAGGTGGGAAACTTTCACCCCTGAGGTCGTGTTTTATTTTCTAATAAATCTTTATAAACCAACAGCCGATAGGTAGGTAGGTATAGTACGAGCTAGCACTGTCTACTTTAGTATTCCAGTAGCGCGATGGATATTGGTACGAGGAGTCATATATACGTAAAGGCGAGTATGTCCAGAGGACACGAACAAACGATATCTTAGACTTTATAACTTATTTCACTTGTACGTCCGTCCGGCTGGGTTAATAAATTATTTTCACTTTTTAATTTTCCTATAAGGTTAGATAGACATGTATTGGATATATGTGTGCGAGAATTCTAGAGTCAGCTAGAAAAGTTGTCTTATTTTCCTACCGCTGTGTTCTGGGCAGAAGGATATTTATGGTGCCACAAAGCAGAGAGGGAATAACAAATGAAAATTTCCTCTTTTTTAACGAAACTATAGGTGCGATAGATGTAGAGGAGAAAACTTTGCGTGGTTAACATTAAAATGTCAGAGTTTTCCGTAACTTTATTCCATTTTCATCAAGTCCTATAAAAAAAGAAGAAGGAAAAAAAAAACTTTCAAAGCTCGATTGAAATACAATGGGTCGAAGATAGCACCATTATGGTGTCGTGTATATATGTGGGCAGGGAAGCAACGACTAGTGCTACAATAGGTATTGGCGGATGTGAACTTTTAGATTCTTATTGTATTTTCTATTTTATCGCTAGCTGGAGATCGAAATGCATGGAAGAGGACTTTTCTATATGCAATGCGGTGGCGTTTTAGATACTTGCATAATCATTTTTAATACTTTTGTGGGCGAAAAGAAAGAGCAAGCGAGTTTTTTATTAAATAAAAATGTGTGCATAAAGTTTGATTTGTTTTAAGCCGTTTTAATTATATGCCCCATCGCATAGGATAGAAGGTATACAAAGTTTGTCACATAGTTTGTAACACGATAAAATAATAATGGTAGACTCCCAAGACTTAGGGGTATATGATCGAGACCGAATTCTGAATCGAATAAGCCATGTCTGTCCGTCCGCCTGTCTGTATGTCACACCTTTTTAGGCCTTAAATTTTAAGCTAGGAAGCTGAAACTTGGTACATCAGTTCATTGTTATCCGAAGCAGTACAAGTGTATAAATTTTTCAAATCCGCCCACAGACACGCCTACAATCGATGCAATTGTGCAACTACATCCTGATTTTTCAAAGCTGTAAGACGTCTTAAAAGCCTGAAATTTGGGTTTTATTATCTCCTGTTTATTGTTAGATACGAAAAATTAAAATTTAATCACTTTACCTCCCCTATTGGGCGTGGTATCGATTTAAAGGCTAATTTTTCAAATGCATTTTATTCAATATTTTTGTTCTAAATCGACTTTGACTTTGGGACACGCCCACATTTGGAGGCAGAATTATTCAGATTTTTCAGAAAAACATAAAATTTTTACAGAAAAACGTAATTTCGACTGGCCTTATCTAAGCCTAATTTAGGAAAGAATAAGAAACAAAAATTAGCGGGTTAGATAAACGAGATTTTATTCCAGACTTCGTTCATGCAAAGTTTTTAGCCAACCCCCCTTGAAAAGGGGTCGACTTTTCAAAAATATTGAATTTGAACTAAAAATTGCACTTTTACGTACATTTAAGCAAAACTTGGAAATATCTGTGTTGAAATTGATAGTTTGTAATTAGGGGCGGTTGGACCACGCCCGTCAAAAAATACCAAGAACATCAGCATTTTACAATATGGAATAGGACGGAGTTTTCAATGATTCGTTTTACGGACTATAACTTCTGCGTAAGCACTTACTCACTGATTTTATAGGCTCATTGACGTGAATATGTCAAAGCGACACCATCCTTAGGCCCACCTAAAGAGGAGTTCCAGTCAGAGCTCTGATGGCTGTTGGAGGGCAATATTTTTCTTCTTTTTCATACACATAGCCTTACAAGTTTTTCCACTTATGCCCTTCTGGACAGTGGATTGTTATCACTACGTTAAGTTGTGTTGGGTGGCTGTCAAGGACTGCCTCATGGCATTAAAGGATATAAGCTTCCAAACAGTTCTACTCTGCTGGGTTCCTGGGCACGTTTGCGTGGCCGTAAATGAATTGGCGGACGAACTGGCAAGGAAAGGTTCTGATATGTACATAACGATGGCTGACCGACGGGTTTATCTCCCTTTCAACACAGCCAAAAGTCTTATAGATCAATACACGATCAAACTAGCCGGTGAACGTTGGCAACAGTCTAAAGATTGTATCATAACTCACAGCTTGTATCATGGCCAGTACTCGACCTAAAAAGAACAACGACCCTTCTATCTCTCAATAGAAATTTCATAAGAACACTCGTTGGTGTAGTCACGGGACCCTGCACCATTGGTGTCATGGCTACACGAATGGGAATCTTTGCCAACGACTTCTGCAGAAGCTGTAGGGATGAAGAAGAAATAGAGTCTAGAAATAGAACACTTTCTCTGCCACTGCCCAGCTCTCCAAGAACGACGACTATCTTTTTAGGAGTCAAAGTTCTTTGATAGCCTGGACGACCTGGCAGGAATATACTTGACCTAAAAAGATTTATCACAAGATCAGGCTGGTTCAGTTAGTAAGACATATTTCCAAAAATGTTTGACTACCTCGCAAGGGTAATCACAATGGGCCAATTTGGCCACAGAGTGAACTTGCACTAGTTGCAAACAACTCTTTCCAACCTATCCTAACCCAACCTAGGTTGGGTGGCTGCTCGCTAGGCAGGACGCACTTAGACCAAAGGAGTGATGGAGGAGGTCTAGCTGATCACTAGTTTCGTCAAAGTTCTTTAGAAGCAATTAAATTAGGGCCTAATTTTTACATTTCAAACTAAATTTTGCGTTGAAAGCCGTAGTACAACCAAGCAAAAAACGTTAAAAGGACAATTAAAGTCAGTTCGGTTAAAGGTTTTTGGTTATAGATATTGTAGGTGGCGGCGAGTTAAGTGCTTTTCCGAAAATTTCCAGTTTTCAACAAGGGATGGTAAAAAAAATACCCTCAAGTATGCAGTCATATACGGTGCGGTTCGCCGGCTTTTGTTGATGTGTAAAATTATTGCAATTTGTGACAAATATCGTTCAAGGTATTTTTGAACTTCATGTTTTTTTTTCTTTACAATTTTCCACTTTCATAGCAGATTTTCAAACGCGTCTCGATTGCTCAATTGTTTCGCTTAACTTTTCCAATATCTTAAGTTAAATTTTAAGAAGATTTGCATAAGAAGATTTATTTATTTCAATTTTTTGCCTGATTTTTAGATTTCAAATTATTAAAACAATTTTTCGAATAATTTTGAAGTAACATTTTTTTTTAAAAGTTTTTCGGACTTAACGCGACCAATATTAAAATTTTTATTATATTATGAAAACACCCGACGTTTCGACAAGGTTACACTTGTCGTTATCACAAGCTGACTGAAACGTCGGGTGTTTTCATAATATAATGAAAATTTTAATCTTCGTCGCGGTAAGTCCGAAAAACTTTAAAAAAAATATACAATTTCCCACAACCGCGAAAACCATAGTTTGAAATATAAAATTTTGAAGTAGCTATAATATATTAATTTTTAATTTTAAGCCATTTAACTGTCTTGAATTAGAATTAAGCTTAATTAGAATTAAGCTTTTTTTCATTTTAAAAAAAGCTTAAAAAAACTAGCCTAAATCATTTTAAGTGTATTTCAAAACCACTTTATATTTCAGACACGCTATAGTTTGCCTTTAAAGTTAAGAAAATTTAGAGAATCTTTTAGATAAGCGGCACATTCTTTTGGCCTTTTTATTAATTTTTTAGATTGAAAATCCAGAAAAAAAAACTTTTTCTCTTGTGATTCTCAATTAGGTACTTCGCATTATTGCCTATTTTCTATATTTTTTCCTAATGATTTGAACACAGGATTTAAGAAAAAAAAACGGTCAAAATATTTTCATTTCATAGAAATCGAAGATAGAAACCACATATCCTTTATGTTGTACTTAAATGTAATTTCATTGCAATCGGTATTACCGTTGAAATGCAAGAGTATATAGTGAAAAAACGTTTTTAAAATGCTATTAAAGTTTTTGAGCTGAATCTCAGAATTGGCCGACAATATAAAGCTCGTTATTTTCCCGCAAATTTCAAATAATTCTTCACAGGCGTTAATTTTTTCACATCATTTGTTCTTAAAAATCGGGGCGAAAATTACTTTTAATGCCTTTTTTCGAAAATACGTCAAAGCCGCAGGCTTAGAAGCGTTTTACAAAAATTTTATTTTAGCCTTTGCTTATACGTGAATCTTATAACATTTTTTTAAACAAAGATGTTATAAAAAGTTAAGACTTTAAACACGTTGTCAACGGGCACATATTTTTCATTCCTTATTTCTTTAAAATTTTTAATACTTTTCTTTTTTTTTTAATTTTATCTTATTTTAAAAGTTCTAAACCAGCTTAGTGTATTTTTAATTTTCCTACCTTTTTATTGGTAATCTTTTCAGTCAAGTGTCTTTTTACCATCCAAATTTAATTTGCGATTTAACCTTTATCCGTAAAAAAATTTTAACTTTTCTCATATTTTTTCAAAAGTTCATTTTTCTACAGCGTGTATACCGTGCGGACGGTGCAATAGATAAGATGTCCTTTTCCCATTTTAAGACGGCTTGCAAAAAAAGTTGAGTAAATTTAAATGAAGCTTGATAATCCTCATTTTGAGGCAGCAGAGAGAGCCCTCCTCTCAAAGGTTAGATCGAACTCGCATAAATTCTCAAAGAAATAATTTCTACACAACGGTATCTTTTCGATGAAGTTAAAGTAAAGGAACAACTAAAAATCAACAAGCATTGTTTAAAGAGCAAAACAAGCTAAGAACGAAAGCATTAAATGCCTTAAAACCGAAGGAGGCAGTCATCAGAAAAAGGCAAGAAGTTTTTTTTTAGTTCTACAAAGCAGAAAAAATTCATTACAACACTGCTAGCTTATTTGTCCATAGTGGTTGCTTCTTTTCGATTCTCACAATATTATTTATTTTACAAAAAATATCTTGGATGGTAAAAAAAAACTCGAGTCCAATCAAGTAGGTAGGTACCTACAATAAAAAATTCCAACCGAATGTGTTTTTTACTAATAGGCTCAGGCAGGTGACAACTAAGCCACGTTTGCAGTGGAGCAATTTGATAATGTCAAGCATTTTTTCAGATGTAATGAAAAATGCGGAATCAGATTAAATAAGATTTTCAGCAGTACGAAAGCTTAGTTATTTGTTATGATTAATAATTATTATTTATTGTTATTAATCAGCTTTAAAGTTATTAGGATTCTAATTAAAAAAAAAAAAGCTTAGAAACAAGGAGTCCAATATAAATTTTTCCATCCTTTTTCCTGACGACAAACGAAATAAGCAGAAAATTTACAAGTTGGAATTGAAAAAATAGTAAAAAGGAAAATCAAAGTAATGAAATTAGGTCCAAGAAAATTCATCATTTTTGTTCATCCATTTGTTTAGGAACTCCTCAATTCGCTCTTTAAGTTTGTAGGTACAATGTGTTCGGGTATAACCTCAGAAATTCAAGTCAAAAATTAAAATATTTGTTTCTGTCTTGCGCGTTTTATTAACTATTTATTAGTTTAACTAAACGTCAGAGAATCGAGAGTTTATGACATATACTTGTGCAATATGCTCATAATGCGCAAAAGAAACGCCATTAGAATTTTTTTTAGTTTATATAAGAGAAATAGTAGTTTATCTATACTAAAAAACTAGACCATTAGAAGGAATAATAACAGCAAAAGACAAAAAGAGAATGAGAGAAATTCCACTGTGACTTGAAATAATCCGGAAGTAAGAAGGCTTATCATTCGGTCAAATGCGATGCCTAATTAAATTGTTTATACTATACCATCTGTAATTCGTTATAATTACAATATATGTATATAGTTGCAAAAAACACACTTAAGACTAAGACACTGCACAGCAGACATCAAGAGCAGATCAAGGACCTTAACAGTGAAGAACAAGGAGCATTCAAGTAAATGAAACCTTTTCCCATGTTCTTTGTAAGTCTTTATGGTTTCTTAAAAATTATTATTTTTGCCAGTCTTAAAGGAAATGTTAACCCACCACACAACGACTATTTCCTCCAAATAAAAGGAGAAGTAAGCAAAATTGAGAGGCATGATCTTGTACCAACCTGGGTATGTTACCTTCCTATAAGGCGTTTTATAAAACAAACAGAGTATAATCCCTTTTTTTCACATTTCTTATGATGCTGCTTTTACAATCAAAACTAGAATTTTTTTTTGTATTTTAAATTTTTTTTGGCGGGATTTTAAAAAGCGGGATGTGGATACACCCCGTTCTGTGTTATATGCACTAATAAAATTGAAGTCTCAAGTGTAGTTGAGTAAATTTTGAATGGTCAAATCTTTTTTCGAAATCCTTGTTCACCTGTTTTTACATGGTTTGATAAACACCATCCATTTGATAAACACCTAGGTCATAAAAAAATAAAAGGTAGGTCGTGGCGCTATCACCTAAACCTTAACCTGATTTCAAATCGGATTTAAAGTGCCACAATTGAATTTTACAGCTCATATAAATGCTTAGATCTATTTCAATATTCTCATGTTGGAGGACCATAAACTTTTTGTCGAGTCCGAAAGACACTTCGAGACAGATTTTCATACAGATTTTAGAGTCGGAGGGTTTGTCAGCCCCTTATGAAGATGTAAATCGTCAAAAAGAACAAGTTTTATCATCAAATCAATCAAATGCAAACCGTTTTTTGTGCATAAAGATTAAACAGTGAAGTTGATGTTATTTGCGAGAGCGGTTATTCGAGAGAGCTGCGAAATGCATATATAGGATTCCTAGCGGTCTAAAATAAGTACTTTTTTTGCTTATAGGTGACCCTATCATAGAAAAGTTACCTGACCCGTTAAACAGTGTCTGAGTACGTTGTAGTATTAGAACAATATCTCCACTCTTTTAGTATTGTATCGCTTCTTCTCCGACAATTGTTCAATTGAAATAGCAAGTTGTAGGTATCCAGCTTCTCAAAGAATTCAAACCCAATCCATGTACAAGAACGAAGGCTCATGAATTCAGCCTTGAGATCAGCTTTGGACGTACGGCATTATGCGGTTATTCTTTCTTCCGCAGTCGTAACTTCTTTAATACATGGTTTTTCCTTGTTGTTACAGTCCTCAACAGTTCAAAACCAAATTGCACCATCACCTTCTTTATTTTCCCTCATCCTTTCCACTCGCGTTGTGTTAAGCCCATTGTTAGTATAGTCAAAAGGCTTTAAGGGTAGTAAATTATTGTAAAAAAATAGTTCAATTTAAACCCCTTTTGTAAGTGACCCTACAAAAACTTAACGTCCTTATTATGGCCCGTGGATTATCAAAAATTTTAGTGAATCAAATTCAAATTTGACGTTCAACGTGCAACAGCTAAACTTAATCCATTTTTTAAGGTTCTTACAACATACATGAAGAAGAGGATGATTGAGAAGTCTTTTCTGACTTCTCAATTGTCCGCCTGAGGGTTTTCTAGGCCTACGCGATGTCTTAACACTGTTTTATTTAAATACCGAAAAAAGTCTGCTTTCAAATTTCTGCTTTTCAAAATTTTGCTTTTTCTAAATTGTTCAAAACAAAATAGTTCGAAAATCTCATGAAAAACAACTGTTTTCTAAGCAGTAATGATGCCAACGACGAGGAGATCTTAATTAAATTATGGTTTTAATATCTATAATCCTAAAATTAGGGGCACACTCGGGATAAACGCAAGGTTAAATGGTGATAATCCGTGGAAAATGCATTCCGACTTCAGGAAGCAGTTCTCTAAATCATACGTTGCGGCACTGAATATTTTTTCCTTTTAAAGTTTTGCATTAAATACTGAATAACGCTATAAAACTTAAACTTAATGAAGTTATGATGAACAATTGTTTGTCTGGCGATCACATAAGCCTGGCCTTCCACGAGCTATTAAACAGTTTCAGGGTTTTTTATTAAGTCTTTTGTTTGGTAATGTCGTCGTCCGCCGCTCCCATAAGACCCACTGGTTTTCGTTCTTATCTCAACTGCTGTCAACGGCAATTGTTCTGTCGATCGTAGTAAGAGACCCTTAGTAGGGTCCCAATCTAGTTTGGATGAACTTGCCACTGTTGCAGTTCTGTCGCTTGTGGAAAAGAGTTTTCATCGTATTCATACAAAAAAATGCGTCTAAGGACAATATTTGGTATTGCGGTTACTAATAGGAGCCAAAGCTCAAGCTCAAAGAACGAACTATTATGGAGCAAGTTATCAGGCATGAGGATACACTTTTTCAATTTCGGATTCAAGTTTCAATGCCTGCATAATCTACTGTTCTTATTTGACCTGATCAGAATATTGTAGAAAAAGACCATAGACGATAAGGTTAATATTTAAGACTTTAAAAGTCAAAAACTGGTACCGACTTATACAAAAGCATATAATGGAAAAGACAGTACCTGACGACGGAGTTTGTATTTTTGGAAAATACTGAGGGTTGAATTCAGGTTGAATTCCTAAAGAAAAAGTCCTCAAAAGTTTTAATCGGAGCTTGAAGTTATTCGGTCAGATCCTGATTATTTAATATAGCTGTGACATTTCTCGAAAACTGAATGTCTAACAGTTAATATTATGAACTCAATATTAAAACATTAGAGTTTGGAATACTCTGGAAGGTTCAAGTATGACTATCCCAATCCCAATTACCATCGTACCCAAAAGGGTTAAAATTATATTATTATGGCCTTTTTCACGAGTTACAGAACTGTTCTTCCGTCTAGTCTGGAAGACCGGCAGCTTTGGGTCTTTGGACTGCCCTATTATAAACGCAAGGCGACACGGCCCAGTAAGCTTTCAAAAAGAGGCTTTTGTGAAGAACAGTTACGGAAAAGGCTTCGAAGATTTTAGGACTGTTAAAACTTTCCTTTCACCTACACACGAACACTAAATTTGTCGAAACGTTTCGCAGCACGATACCCGCACTTCTGACACTGACACTCACCCATGTTGCTGCAGCTCAACGAACGCCGATTTACCGGGTATGTTGGCCGTTGTTGTACCCCCGTCCATATACTTTGGGGTATGCGGTGCGTCGGGTGCATCCATACCCGATTGCGGTGTACTAGGGGGGCCCTCGTAGGGGCTCCCCAAATCCGTAAAGTTAAGCGTGTTGGCGCCTATTGAGGCCACTTTATCTAGAATTTTGACGGCTGTTTATTAATCCAACGAGGATCAAAAAAAGGAATATTCGAGAGCTTCAATCTCAACGGTTTTCAAACAACAAAGAAGCTCTTTGTGTTTATTTTTTTAAACACGTTATCACAAAATCTTTATAATATTAAGAATTAAAACTATTCACCAAAACTTAAAACCGAAAAAAAACTTTGTCAACTTGATTTCGTTTAACACCTTTTTTTAATTAAAAAAAAAATTTATATCTCACAAATTGTTTGATGTTGTTTTTTTTTATCCAAGGTCGGTAAAAGAAATTTTCTTCATAAAAATAAACTGTAATCCTTAATTATGGCAGACAACCGGACAGAGATAGACAAAAAGGCGCGAACGGGAAAGCACAGTGCTGTAATTATAGATGTTTCCGGTAGGCAGGTTCAATATTTGATTTTTTTTTCCTTTCCTCTTTGCAAACCGAAAAAGGGTTGCCAGACCAGTGTTGTAGATAAACGATTTATCGCGCGGCGGTAATATCCAATTATTGATGCTGATACTTTATGGTATCACTGGCACTAATTAAACTCAAACTGTGTGTGCAATCCAAATAATAATGCAATGGGATCAGGTGTAGCTGTACCGCGATTGCATGACGGGCGAGTGGCGTAGCGTACAATGTATCGCCTCTAATGACGCAAAATTGCAGGGTGTCCCAAAACGAATTTTTAACTAATTACAATAATTTGGAGCCGATTTGATTTTTGCGATTTTCACGGGCTTTTCCTTTTACGGGAATCACAGCGATAACGACGACGAAAAAACGTGTGCAGAGGCGACGGATAATTCGAGAGTAGAGATGTTGTTGTTATTTTTTTTTTCGAACGTGCGACGACGGCAGAACGACGACGAAAAACGCTGCGCGACCAACCACGAACAAAGTGCGTGAACGACTAGGTACGAGGTGATTATGGGATCGTTTGCCGATTTGAAAATTGGCGGCTTGGTGGAAAACAAACTGTGCAACGCACACAGTTACAGCGAAAAGACCAGTTAGACGGGTATGCACACGATGACAGAAATGTATCTAGATACATTTGGGTACGGCCCACTGACGGTTGTTGAAGAGAGATACCTCACGAGTGAGACGGCTGTGCGCTAGTGTGGTAGTGTTTGTTTTTTGTGGTCCCAGCAGGGAAGTAGAGAAACTGGTTTTCTAGTCAACGGAGAATCTTATGCTGGTGACAGGGATGGTCGGTTTTAGCCCGGGGTGCTGCGATGGCGCATGCTTTTGTGTGGTTTCACAGGGGGTTCCTGTTGGAAAAGAGAATAGAGCAAAGTGTTGTGTCTTTGCGAGGGAGAATCGACAGGGATTGGCTATTTAAGCAAAATAAAGGAGTGGTGTGCGAGGTGTCAAAGAGAAGAAAGCTATTTCTGCAGTGGCGTCGATGATAGGGATCGTCTAGGGGCAAATACCACCCTGGTTTAAAGTCGTGTAAATAATAGAAAAGCGTCGATATGAAGCACAGTCAAATTGAATATTGGATGTTGCCCAGTAATACCCAGTCAGTACAGAGCTTATGGCAGCTCTAAAAGTACTCTAAAGAGAAACGAGTTGATGCAATGTATGTATTTAGCCCAGATTAGAAAGCAAACGTCCTATCTTCACTTGCTGACAATTATAGCGAGCTGGGATGGCATAGGGATGGCCTTTCTGTGATATTCTCGTTTCTTTTTAGCAATAAACAAAGAAAAAACCAGTGAGATCTGTCAAACACTTGACTTTTTAGTGTAATCCAAAGAACTGTGGTTGGCTAGATATTATCGAAATGGGGAAAAAATAGTTTCGTGTCTTAAGCAAGCTCTGTTTTTAGTATTTAAAACCTTAAAATGGGCCAAAGAAAGACTTGAAAAACATGACAGGGGCTCTGTTCTCTGGAGCGCTAAGGGTTTACCTACTGCTGTCGTATCGCGTCAAAATCGTGACCCTGATTTCTACCTTTTGTTTGAATCAAAGAAAGCTAAGATCGTAGCAGTTTCAAAAGAATACGTAATTGAATCCTTGGGAAAATAAACGATTGGCAATGTTTCCGTCGCGCTTTTCGATGGTGGACTAAAAACGGATTCAGATAAAAATTTGGCGCACGAAATCGAAGTAAATTAAGTGTTTTGAAACAACGGATGAATCTTGAAGAGACAACTTGGATAGACAAATCACAATGTAGGAATGAGCAACAGGGCGCTTACGAAGGCAAATATGCTTAAGAACAGGCTAAATTGTTCCGTCAGTCGGAAAAGTAAAAGCAACTTTTTTTGTGATTCCAACAGCATAATTTGTCTTGATTTTTTTGAAAAGTGTAAAACAATCACCGCAGAACTGTGAATTTAATTATGCCATAGAAAAGTCCATAATAGACTTGTGGCGCACTTGGGTGGGCCTAAAGTTCAGAAAACAATACTTGTGTACTTATAACCAACCATTATGGACTTTTTGCCATGGACTTATGACCCTGCGCCATTATTTTCTGTTTCTTTAAGTAAAGAATTTTCTCGGTGGAAAATAATTTTCAACAGTTGAAGAAAATATCGCTGAGACAAAGGCCTATTTCCCAGAGTTTGAAATTTTTTGAAGGGTTAACAACGTTGGAGCATTGAAAATGTGTATCGCGATGAAGTTCACATACAGCCACTTTGAAGACTAAATTGAATTTCAAGCAAAAAAGCGCATCACTCCGAAGCTACTGAATTATCAAAGTACCTTAGATTTTGGATATATGTACTATAATCGACACTGCGACGCTAACGAAAAATTCTTTTTTGCAGGTCAGTCATGACGCAAGGAACAGAATGTAAGCCCCGATCTTCGTGGAAAGAATGCAATGTTTTGACATAAAAATTTTCGGAAATGCTGCCTGAGTGCACTCTGGTTTTTATGTTTATGACTTCAGTTTCAGACCATTTACCATTGATAGGATTGCCAAAGTATTTCTTGAACCTTTGCCATATGCCCAAAAAAAAACCCTAAACCGAAAATCCGATCTATGAAGAGCAGACGCCCGCGAACTGTATGACCCTACGAAATGTTGGGCATGTAGGTATAACCTACCTGTAATTAAAAAAAAATAAAACCTTAACTTAAGTGTACAAATTTTCCCTTTTCCACATTCCACCTCCCGCTCCGCACTCACTCTTTAATTATTTTAAGAAGTGCTTTGTCGGTTTATCTTTGAAAACTAAACAATACTCACTTGCGCCCAGCAGAATTTTTGGGACCAGTGAGGTATTTTGCTGAGGAACCACCGCCAACAAGCCCCTACTACAGGCGAACTTCGCATTTGAATTAACCTCGTAGGAATGGGAGAGGTAAGGGAAGCCGAAGCACTTTCATTACATTGCTTAAATTTGACACAAACTCAACCGTCCAAGCATCAAGTTTGTAAGACTTTAAAAACAGAAAATATTTTATATGAGACAAAAACTTAAGAAATAGGTTCAGGAATAAAAACTTGAGACTTTTTTTTACTCCCTTTGTAGCACGTTCTTCAATTAAGCATAAAAAATTAATAAAACTCAGTTTACTAAATTTAAATCTCAGTAAAATTGTAAAATTAACCATTGAAACTAGTAAAAGCAAAAAAAAAATTACCAAGACAATTTTTTTTCATAATTTTTACTATAATTTTTCTACTCAGAAAAAATTTGTAACTCTCTTTTACACAAATCTTTTAGTGAATTATTTTTGCAGAAAGTTATCCTCAGAATAATCCTTGCCGGAGGGGATATTCTGAGGGTGGGGGTGATATTCTCGGTGTGGTTCACACCGCCAACAATTCTTGGTAACCATTTTTGGTGTAAGCACATACTTCGGGCGAAACAAGTGAGAATTAACCTCGTAGGAACGGGAGGGGTAAGGGTAGCTGAAGCACTTTTATTACAGTGACTATATTTGACACAACCTCAACCGTCTCAGCATCAAGTTTAAAAAGTAAGACTTTAAAAAAGAAAAATTTCTTATAAAAGACAAAAACTTAAGAGATAAATTCAAGAATAAAAATTTGAAAAAGACGTTTTTTGCTCCCTGTGTTTCAGCACGTCCTTCAATTAAGTATATAAAATCAATAAAAATCAGTTAATAAAATTTAAATCTCAACAAAATTGTAAAATTAGCCATTGAAATAAATAAATGGAAAAAAATGTACCAAGACAATTTTTTTCAAAATTCTTACTATAGTTTTTTTACTCAGAAAAAGTTTGTTACTTTATTTTATTTAAATCTTTTAGTGATTTATTTTTGCTTCCGGATAGCAATGCTTTTCTATTATGTTTAACGGACGGCCTATACCAAAATGCAGCTGTGGATCAACAATCTTTTCCAAAACCTTGTACATATGTACTTAATTTTTGTATGGATATACTACTTTAAAAATCGACACATATAGTCGGGTACCTAATGTAAACCTTTTAAAAAACGTTTTTTGGTTTAAACTGAAGACATGGTGATTTGTTAAAAAAAAAAACTATAAGTTTCAAGCGTAGTGATGCAATAAGGAGAAAAAATGAGTCTTTATTATTATAATAATAGTTGTGGATACCCTAGTATACCTATATGAAGAAGTAATAAGTAGTATAGTACGCAATAGTGTTATTTAAAACAAGTAGGAATGTTATAACTAAAATATAATAAGCCGAAGAGTATAAATAACGCAGTTTAAACTCTAGCTAAAAACTTAAAACTTCTTTAATTTTGCTTAGTTTTTCTTTTTTACCAAATTGGAAAACTATACTTACCTAGCCGACTTCGCCTTATGTATGAAGCCCACAATAAAATAAAGCACCCTCTAAATGTCAACCGCTAAGCTTACCTCCACCACTGGTAAGTTCTCTCTCTGGACTCTCAACCAAGGCGGCTATGTTCCATGGAACCACCCATATACTGGAACGATGTTGCGCACTCTGCTACCTTTTCATAGCCATTCCGAAACCAATCACAACGCCGACACCACCACTAACACCATTGTAGTAAAAAACCTTTTTTTGCAGCTATTCCCTTTCGCACTTGCACCTTGGAGCTCATAGTCAGACAAAAATGGCGTCTTTTGACGCAAGGTGCGAGAATTTCATTCACCGTCACTGTGTACCTCAACTCTCCGCCACTCTCACCTTTTTGTTTTTGTTTTTTTTGTTTTTTTTTTTTGGTATCTCAACATTTTGTTCCTAAAATTACAAAAAAGGAGACTTTTCGTCTGCCATCGACCACGAAACAATATCAAAGGACTATAAAGGCTCTACTACAGTTGTTGTGAATTTTTTGCTTTGCCGTTGTGTTAAAACGAATCGTGCATATCGTTGTGCTTTTCGTGATTAGGTCTCTTAAGATTTAGATCAAAGTTTAATTTAACGGTGAAGGTAAAAGCTACCAAAACAATATTGCGGATAGAGACTCACTGTGGGACCAAAAAAGACTATCCGTCGCAGTGTGCTGTGTGGTGTTTCAGAAAGTTAAAAGAAAACAAATAGGTACCAACCTACCTACTTTCCTAACAAAAATCTATAGAAAAAGCAGTGTTTAATTTGTTAATTTTTTGAGTCTCGTTGAGAAATTAAGAACCATGATGTATCAGTGAAAAAAACTTTACATTTCTAAACATGAGTAAATGTAGGCAGGAAGCTTCCTAATTTATTGTCTACATTAACAGCCAGCCGCGAACTCTAAGGCACTTTAACGCACGTGATTGAAAACAATAGAAAACTAACAAGGAACGACCAATGCCTACTTAACTTATGTATATAATTTGACACTTTGATTGACTATGTTTTGTGTTTTGACACTTATGATTTGTTATGTTTTGTTTTGTGAAAATGTTTTCAATTCGCTTAAAAATTCCAAAGTTCGCACGTTTTCTGCAACGGAACTATTGAGTAGAAATAGATATCAATCTTTGCAAAAGTTGTAAAGAATATTTTTTTTATAAATTACAGATTAGCCGGCACCCAATAACTACTGCTTTCTAAATCAATTTTTAAAATTGTTTTTCTGTAAATGCAGTAAAATTCTTTTGGACGTACCTACCTATTGTTCGCAAGTTTGCTGGCGGTGAATGGCCTTTAAGTGCTCCAAACAAAAAGTGTTAAGCGTCTATGTAAAGGGTTTACCCAACAAATAACAATGACTTGTGTTTGACACATTTTCGCATCTTAAAATACATAATTTACGCACGAATGTCCAAAAGTGTAGAAACTAGCTATGCCGATTACCAATAGCATTAACAATTTTTTAACTTTGTGATTGTGCCTTCTCGAATTGGACTTATTCCAAAAAACTTCCATAAGCGTAGTTATCGACTGACTTACTCGTAGCTTACTGGTTGGTGGACTTAGAATATTTTAGACTTTAAACCCAATCTACAAGATATACCAGCTACACCCGAAATTATATTCGCAGAACGCAGAAGTAGGTAAAAGGTAACGAGTAATGCACCTATAACTGCCTGAAAATAGACTTTCAGAGTTCGCAGAGTGTTCCGGCTCAGTGTAGAAGCAACGATATTTGAACATCGATTTTTGTCTGGCTTTTAACGCAGCTACTTCGGGAAAGTATACAATAGTTAAGGAAAATTTTATCGAACCTGATTTATTTAATTCACCAGTCAAAATCCGTAGTCAAAGTTAAATGAAAAAGTCTCCCTTATTTCCTTTTTGTTTGAGATTCTATTGCAGTAAAAGAAAATTGCCGGATTGTTTGACAAGTATTGCAACAGGTCAACGAATCCTTGAGTTGCGATTGAAAAATCAGTCAAACATGATAATTGAAAATATATTTGCGATGCTTATTGCACTTGACTCCTTTGGCACGCATAATCAAGAAAGTATTGATTTTCAGGGCCATCGAGAAGCGGGGGGTAGCGGGTGGATTGCCCCCGGGCCCGAATTACTTCTAAAGGTTACGTCAGTTAGTTAACTCATAATAATAAGGTTTGGCTGGTGGCTGTCTATACCAGATGGACAGTTTATTTAAATAAAAAATTTTATCTAAAAAGATATTGCAAGGGTCATGTGAATTACGATTGGTTCCTTTCAACAAGGATTTAAGCTAACAAATCTACTAAAACTAAATTTATCTAAATCTTCTTACGTTTTCTCCGCGGCATTGTTAGTTTTGACTCATTGTTCCTACCGAATTCCTTACTATGTAGCTGTAGCTTGACCTACAGCTACGAATAGAAATTGAAAAGTGGTAAGATGTGTAGGCATGTATTTTGACATTGGCACATCACTACCAAGCCTTCTTTCACTCAGGCGCGGATCCAGGGCGAGGGCAATGGGTGCAATAACTACGAACTATTACATAAAAAAATTTACATGTTGCTATTGAAACAAACACAATAAAAAAAAGTCGTGCAAAATTCCTCTCGAATCTCCCATCATGGTGAACATGTCATTGTCAAAAATGACTGGAAATCTCATACGTGGTCATGTTCTATAGTGCACATGCACAGCCAAATCTCTATCGTCATTGAAAAATTCATCACAAGACTTTCAAAAACCGGCTACAAAAAGAGATAAAAATTTAATATTGAAGAGCTTAAAGTATCAAGAGCTTAAAGTATCAAACTATATGTATACCTATAGCTGGTAATTAACCTTTCGTTCTCTCCTAAAGATGCGAGTGCCTTTATCTTAAGTTTAAATTTAATTTCTTACGACAGACAAACAGAGCGTTCCTGAAACATACTCGCACTTTGCCGTATCCTATTTCGCAAAACCCTGCTTTGCCAGATGATAAGGCAGCAAAAGTTCGTCCGTAACGAACTTCTAAATACCCGAACCTATTTACCAAGTAATACCAAATCTTGAAGTTTTTTAGCCTGAATGTATTCTTTGAAAGTCAAATATGTGTATTGGCCACGCTCTTAAAAGTAGGCGTAGACTAAGAAGAAAGTCTTTTAGACTTATTTCGTTATAGCCGTTGAGAACTTTCATTTCGTTAGAACCTAACTTCGTTGAAGTTAATAATAAATATATGCGTGAAAAACGAAAATTTAGCCAAAAAAAGAAACCTTTATCTAAAAACGCTCCTTAAAGTGAGCGGTGCTCAAAACCTTGTATAAAACAAACCTAGAGATTTTGAATATCTTCAATATTTGTTTTATAATATTTTTTCGATTTCGAGTGAATTTTCAGAAAAATCCTGTTTTTAAAGATATTTAAACACAGTAAAGGTGAGCATGGTCGATCGGCTGGGCGGTTCAGTTTTCATCGTATTAAAGGCTTAATTTCTATAAACCAAAATTGAGTTCCTATGGGTTATTCAAATTGGTCGAAAGGGCTTTTGAAATTAAATGTTAATTAGAGGTTGTCTCATATTGAAGTCAATAGTGGGCGTGGCCGCCGGCAGATTTAACAAATTTTAGTATACTTTGTCTGTGCAACATCAGATTAATTTTAAGCTCTCTAGCTTAATTTTGAAGACCTAAAACCTTTACACATTCAGGCGGACAGACATGATGCCTTAATCAGTTCACCTCATTCAAATTCCCATTTGTCAGGGAATTTGAATGAGGTGAAAACCAAAGAATGAGGTGCCTTTTGGCAGCGTACCTTTGGTTGCACTTGCGTACTCGCTGGCATTCTAGTTCCGGATCTCCTAGCGCGTCGAACGGGGTGGGAACTTGACCCTTGGCACGCGTTCCTGCCAGTCTTGTTAAGCGTGAGATGTTCTGCTCCTATATAACGTAACAAAGGTAGGGAATTCTGTCGAAACTCTCCCTACCTTGGTTACGTTACCCGCATCAGGAACCGCTTTATCGGCATCTTCCTCTTCCTCACCACATTCTTCCCTTTTACCGATTTCAATTTTATTAAGGTACCCTGATGGGTCGTCTAAAAAAGTTCAAAAAGACTGCAACCTGTTTTTCATCCTATTTGGCGAAGAGGGCCTTTGCGAAATGGAATTCGGCGGTATAGGGTAAAACCAAATGGAGATGGACAGGAAACTAAAATATGTATTTGAGATTTTTTTGCAACATTTAACCAAGATTTACATTTTTCCACTGCAGCCTTGAAAGGTTTGTCGTCCTGTGTGAAGACGTAGACTTTTTATTGTTTCAGCGAAATTTCCGCGACTTTAGCTTACGAAAAATACAAAATGATGCTTTAAACTTCGATTTTCTAGATTAACAACGATTTTTTTTTAAATACATTAAATTGTATATTTTTTTTATTGGCACAAAGATCGATCCTTAGCTTAGGTTAGGTTAAACAGGGGTGTGTGATGACATGCATATAGTGATGGCGTCAAAAAAAGTTTAGGTTCACATAAAATTGTAAAAACTAAGTTTAATATCAATAATTATTATAAGGGACGTCGTCATCATCATCCTTTTTGATGAAGAAGAAGCTAGTCCATAAAGATGAATGCAAGCGAGCCATCTCAAGCCATGCGGCACGATTCTCGCAGGCAAATCCAGGATATTTTTTGGTTTTGGCTTAGCCGTTCAACGTTTCGCAGCATCTCGACATTCGTGACCTCTGTTGGAGTTCATCTTAACAACTTAAGTTCATCCTTAGTT
The DNA here is from genome assembly GCA_947623515.1 of Neoascia interrupta. Lineage (NCBI taxonomy): Eukaryota > Metazoa > Arthropoda > Insecta > Diptera > Syrphidae > Neoascia > Neoascia interrupta. Next base: position 18,118,441 of record OX392462.1, on the reverse strand, counting down.
CATCCTAGAACTTAAACTTAAATACTATGGTTTACTACACAAACACTCCGCAAACGTCAATTCATCAAGGATGCTTTTTTCACCGCTGTTCCTCGGAGGAGAGTTTTTTTTGCCACTGCTACAGGCCATGGGCATGAACTCCTCATCTACTTATGCTGAATATTTGGCTTCATTCTAATTTGCGGTGATTATAATTAAAAGAATGCTGCTTGAACGTTTCTGATTTCGGAAAGGGTCTTCCAATAAAGACCTACGAAGTTTGATATTTGACAGCGGCCATATTGTGTAGTAAGCTATTTCTGTCAAATCAGCTGTCATATTTACATCCTCTTATGCCGAATTAACGCACATTAACATTATTTCCAACTGTTCAAATTGTTAAAATAAAAAAAAAATTGTTAAAATAAAATTGTTTAAAACTAAATTCAGGAAGAAAAATCATAGGTATTCAACGACGAGACCGATTTCTAGATACAAGTGGCTTCATCAAATGAAAATGAAAATTTTTTCAAGTTTGGGACGATACATACAATCTACATCGGATTTATAAGCATCCACCAATGGATACCGAAAAGTATGGGAGTTTGGCATGGATTTTGATCTGGGGTGTCATTCATTTTTCATATTTCTTTAAGGACGACGTTTGTCAGCCCGTGACGTTTTCTCTCAGGTCGGCTTTTTCCATCTTCTGTTAGCCTGAATTGGTTGATATGAACTGAACACCAACGACAGCAGAACAGCGCTTTTTGGCACACAAATCATACTTTTTTGGAAATTCTACAAGAGTGATTCGGTCATTTTGCATGAAGGTGATCGTGATGTGAACCGACCAATGAAATTAAAGTGGACCCATTCAAATTTTTTTTGCTTAAAATTTCCTCTTCAGTCATTTAGGTACTTAGATAATTTTCCTAAGATCTGGGTAATTATAGCGAAGAACAATAGAGAAAAATTTCGTCAGGACATTCACATTAAGTAGGTAAAAACGTCGAACTTAGAAGACGTCTAAACGTCTAACAGTTTAGAAGAAAAAAATTTCCAATGAAAAATTAAATTTTCCTTTTGGCCCAACTATATGAGCACCAAGTTAACTCTACGTTATTGAATAGTTAAATATGTAATAGCATAATATAAATACCTAAATATTTTTTTTAAGAACGAGAACGACCTAAACTCGTGGCTGCCACTGTTTGAATTTGTTTGCCATAATATAAGTTTAATAAAAGTTAACATTTATTTATACTGAAATTGCAATCTATGTACCTTTAATATATTCTCGGTATTCCGAAAGTATTGACTTGTACCCACTAAAGATGTAAGTAAAGATAAGATCAATCCCGCAGAAAAAAGATTGTTAACACGAAAGAGTTAACCTTTTAAATTGTATCTTCCTGTGTGTAAAATATACCTACTCATATACCTACTTGCTACAATTATTGAAATAAAAATCAATCATACTTTCAATATTTGGATCAAGTCCCAGTCAATTTATCAAATCACTGAACTGTAAGCAATGTTACACCCCTAATAACGTTAGCTATAGGTATTGCTAGGTACCTAACCTTTACCTTACAGTGTATAGCTCCATATATATACCTAAACACATTTAGCGGGAGGCTAAACAAAAAATGCAAAAGTGATCAATCAACCCCCAAATGAATTGTGTCGAATCGATTCTTTTTTTAAGGGGTCAACGTCAGCCATGAGCACAAATTGCTTTTTAATGAGTATCGCGATTCAGCAAAGGCCCATGCGCTGCGTACCATAACTAAATCCAAAGAAAAACACAAAGGACTCGACATACGGTGAGAGAAGATGTCGTCCGCTGTGTTCCCTCTTTAATGATTTGTTTATGTACACATTTTTACGTGGCACACATGGAGTTTGTGGATCAATTAATTACCGAATAACAATTGAAATAGCAACAATATGATGAGCATGAGCATCGGACAAAGGCTACTTAGGTACAAATCTATACGTGGGTATGATAACGTATGCTCTGAGCCTAGATCTTGGACCCGACCCACATCCAGAATATGCGATCTAAGAAAAAGCGCCACTGAGCGACACCGTCGAAGCAGCAATTACAGTTTGTGGCCTACATCCGCTATGAATTTACTGACTTCCGCTGTAAGGATTTGCGGGGATGTGTTAGGTGGAAACAGGTTGCGGCTGCGCTGCGGAGAGCTGTGAATCGCAAACCCCATAGGCGCCCCGTGTATCTTTTATGATTGCCGGCAATTCACGCCAGCGCGCTTGGTAGAAAGAAGATACTACCTACCTTACCTGCCTATGCTTCGAATTTTTGTTGCTGTTTATGATTGATGAAGCAGAAAGAAAATATATAATAAATGGTGCAACAGCAATGTTAATGATGACCATTTCGGAGAGGAGAGATGGTGTTGATGGCTAAATTGGAACAGCGACAGGGTAATGCGATGAATCAGTCAATAAATAAATAAAGATTCATCCACACAAGTATATTGACGGCTCCAGATTGAATAAGTTTAATTAATTTTCTTATAGAAGAAATAGATAAAGGTGTAGGCGAGTCTGGTTCTTTTTCTACTTATACTGAACGGAAAGGAAGGTAGGTAGAACTGAAGTTAACTAAGGTTCAGTATTGCAAGGTTAAGTAGTTAGTATAACTAAGGATTTATTATTCATAATAACTTTCATTCTTTTTTTCATATATGGATAGAGTTAAAGAATAGTTATAGTACACTGCCTCGCGGTTAGTAAGGTATACTTCTTACTACTATTTTATCAAAACTTTTTTAGTGCTATTCTTTTCTAGAATGAAACCAACTTACCTGGTCCTTATGACCAAACACTTGTAAAAAGTTGTGGAAAAAAGAAGCACCAATTTCAATTGATGAAAAAAACCATATTTGCTCAAGAGAGGGTTACATGGTACATCTTATTGGGTAATGTGTCGTATTTGAGTTGTTTCATACTATTATTGCCTCAGGTATGTATTATTTTACTTGTTTGCAGGTAGTCCTATATATGAGTTCATTTTTGACAGAAAACACCCTGCAAATAATGATCTTTCTTTCGCATAGGTAGTAAACAAGACCTGCTTACATGCTGAGCACCCTGCACAAATGTTTTCTTAAAAGTAAATTTTAAAGAATTTCATGCGTTAAGATTTAGCTTTTAATTGTATTGTCTTAGAGGTAGCTTTGTATACATACTTCGATTTTTTATTTTTTGGACGCAGTGCTGTCGAATTTATGCTACAAAAGTACTGACGCACTGAACACTTCCTGCAATTTTCTTTTTTGAATTTTCCTCTGGCATTAATAAATCAACAATTTAACGACACTTAAATGGTTAGAATTTGCAATTAGTGTTGTATCGTGTCGTCTTGGTTGCACTCAAGATTAACTAGGGTTTTGCCGAAATAGAGTGACAGATATGCATGGATATCTCGGATATTCGTCAGCATTGGAAACTCAGCATTGTTTGGCCGATCCTGAAGAAAGGAGAACCTCTGGGCTGTGCCAACTACAGAGGCATTAGTCTGCTCAACATCACATGCAAGATCTTTTCTGCTGTACTGTGTGAACGCCTGAAGCTGTTTGTCAACAAACTGATAGACACATATCAGTGTCGCTTTAGGCCAGGAAAGTCCATCGATATACACATCACCTTTTCATCGATTTCAAGGCGGCGTATGATACCATTTATAGAGACGAGCTAGCGCAATGAGTTTTGGCATCCCTGCTAAGCTCGTCAGTCTGTGCAGGATGACGATGGGAAATTCCCGCTGTTCCGTCAAGGTCGGCAAAGACCTCACCTTTGATGTCAAAAAAGGATTCAGACAGGTTGACGCGCTGTCATGCAACTTCTTTAAAATCATACTTGAGAGAATTGTGCAGAGCTCTCGCGCCAACACCAGAGGTACAATCTTTCAAAAGTCCGTTCAACTAGTCGCTTACGCAGACGACATTCACATAATCGGGACGTGAGTATTTCGTGAGTATTGGAACGGAAGCGTCTAATATGGGCTTAGCAGTCAACGAGGGCAAAACCAAGTATATGCTGTCATCAAGAAAAGACCACCAACACCGACCTCTTGGACAAAACATCACCATCGACAGCTATAACTTTGAGGTACTTGGGGACTTTGTCTACCTGGGTTCCGCTATCAATTCAGAGAATGACACCAGCGCTGAAATCAAACGAAGGATAACTCTTGCCAATCGCTGTTTCTTTGGGCTAAGAAGGCAATTGAGTAGCAAAGTCCTCTCTCGAGCAACTAAAGTGTCCATGTATAAGACCCTCATCATCTCAGCCCTGATTTACGGTACAGAAGCATGGACCCTGTCAAAGGCGGATGAAAACACTTTAGGCTGCTTCAAAAGGAAAATTCTTTGGCCGATTTACAGTCCCGTCTGCATAGACGGAGAGTGGAGGAGGAGATCTTATAACATCGAACTGTACGGGCTCTACAGCGACACCGACCTAGCCAGAAGAGTCAAAACAGACCTTCTACGATGGCTGGGTCAGCTAGAGCGGATGGACACCAACGCCCGGCCCGGAAAATCATCGATTCTACCCGGAAACTCAGGTGGCGCACGCAAGTGGAACGGGACCTCAGCCAACTCCGCTTTGCGAAACTGGAGACGGCTAGCTAGAGACAGAGCTGGCTGGCGAAGCTTGTTGGCTGAGGCCCAATTCCACCCCCGACTTTAGCGCCACCTTAAGTAAATAAATAAGAATGACAGATATAAAGTGAAAGAATGACTGAATTGTCGAGATGCAAACTACGGCTCGGTAATTGAGAAATCGTCTGTATTGGCAGGAAATCTTGGTATTACTCACGGATGGGCATCAGCCAAGACTGTCGAGCGAAATAGACGTGGTTACCAAACAAGGGTAAAGACCAATTTTGATCTATTTTTATTTTAAGCCTTTTTTCAGTAACTTTTCGTTACGATATGGCTCCAGACACAATGCAGTTTATTAACCTAACCAATCACAAAAAATATTATTTCAATCGAAGTTAAACTTTATCGGAGAAAAAACTTTTATTATTTTTTCGCACACGAAATATTAATAAAAAAAGGTTTTCGGAGGCAGTTTGTCTTCGATTTACATAATTTTTATACCCGACGGAGGGTATATTAATTTTTATGCATAATTTGTAACACAGATATGGTCGAGTACGACAGGTGAATCGATTAAGCTATGTCCGTCCATCCGTCCGTCTGTATGTGTGAAGGTTTTACGTCTTCAAAATCAAGCTAGAGAGTTGAAACTTTGTTCATGGCTTGGTTCTTTTGTTGCACAGATAAAGTGTGAAAATTGGCTCAATCCGTCTACGGCCACGCCCACACTTCAATGTGAGGCAACCTCTATTTCACTTATTTTCTCAAAGCGCTTTTTGGTCAAGTTAGACAAGGCAAAGGAACTCACATTTTGGTACTGAGTAATATTGGCCTAAGACCTTTAACAAGGCAAAAACTGGACCGCCCACAATATCGACCATGCCCACTTTTAATATGTTAGATCTTTAAAAATCCGATTTCTCGGAAAATTGACTCCAAATCCAAAAAAAAAAAAAATTATGACAAATATTAAAGATATTTTTATTTGATAAGCTTGCTTCATGCAAAGTTTTGAGCTCCGACCACTTTTAAGGGGCGGTTTTAGGAAAAAACAGTATTTTTCTGAAATATATTCGCTTTTACCGTATTTTCTAATGATTTTAAGGAAATTGCAAATAATTGATTTTAATTTTAACGCCATGCCCACTTTTGGGGGCATGTTATTTCTTATAACCTCGAAAGTACTAAAAGTATGATTGTTAATGGTTTTAATTTTTTTTTTTTTCATTATTATTTTTTTAAACTCCCATTTTTTACGTTCGTTCGAAATTATGCAAAAAAAAATTATTGCATTGAACTCTTCGAAAACGACAGCACTGGAATTTATGTCCTGAATCGCCAGAGTTTTTTTTTAGCAAGGGGAGAGCGAGGTTAGAAGACTGAAAATATGTTTTTCTATTTTTCTTTTTTTAACTTTGACAGTTACGAAAAAAGTTTAAGCTTACATCGAAAAAGTGTCTTTTGGCTTTCATAAAAGTGACCATTCGAATAGCAAAAAATTTTTTAAAGACAGTTTTTTTACTTTTACAAAACCATCTCTTCCTTCATTACCCCCGTTGCTGGGGTAATTCGACTCACGCTATGGGACTCAAGCCCCGTTAGACTAAACTATTTTTAAAACTTTAACAATCTGGACTAAATATAAAAGGCTATTTTATTTTCTCTGACATAAAAGTGAAAAATCGCATTTCCGACGACTGCAAACAGCAGCAGCTACTGGTATGAAAGATCCTTTAACTTCTGCTGACCCAAATTTCTTCATCATTTAGCCAATAACTAACTGATTCAGAGTTGGTTTGGACATTTGTGCACAGTTTCTGATTAGTTCAGTACTAGGTTTAATTTTTTTTTTAATTTTCTAGGTGTAAAGGTACAATTTAAAGCCTTCAAAAAAGTATAGAGTCTTAACTTACCCCAAACGGAGTTAGTCAACTAACTCCCGCCTGGCCATTTGGCGATCAACAAGTTATTTATCAAAGGAAAAACAAAAAATATCAACAAATTAACACTCATTCCAAGAAGTTCATATACCTACCTACCTATAATACCAAACTGGAAAAAAATGTAAGTCAGACGCTGGAAAAACATGGAAAAAATAAAATAAGCAGAAAACAAAAAATTACTCGTTGCAAAAAATTGTTTTCTTAAAATATTTCTGCCAACACGTGCACTACCGACTATAAACTAAGGAGGGCTAAGCAAGTACCTTTAGTCGTGTAGAATGTAAACGCAGGAAGGAGCATGCATTTCGTGTCACACTTTTGAAATAAAAGCCAGCAAGCCTACTTAGCCCTGGACCCAACTAGCCCCGATTTCCCCTACTTAAAAAAAATGCAGAGTGATGTCACTGGGTAATTGAACTCCTGTTTTTAGGGCGGAATGATACATAGAATATGGTCCCAGCCATATTGCCCTCACAGATATGCCCAATTTTCCCCTTTCGCGCTTTTTAGTCTTTCTTCAGTTCGCTGAGTGGTTTTACTGAGCAAAAATTGTAATTTATTAAAACACTGAACTCTCTTTTTTGCACCTTGGCTTATTCTCATAGACTTACCTTCTTTCGATCACTGTAGCAAGGTATAGTCTTTGACGGACCTATTTTATCTTTCTTCCTTATGACAAGAAAAAAACAGTATAGTGTCGAGACATTTGTCACTTCATTCACTTAAAACTGTCATTATTTTTCTTCATATCATATTCATACCTATATGGTGTAAGTTTACACATACTTAAGAAAGCGAGAGCACTGTAGTGTACCGAAACAGCAGACAATATGTACCCAAAATGATCCACATCAGGACATCTGCCTTGTATTGTGAGACAAAGCTGTTAAAAAACTTCAGTAAGATTTATTTGAAGTTTAGATCACAATTAGCTCTACTGGTAAGGTCCACACCTTATCTAAACCATCCACTGAATGATATCATTTCGCACAACTGCGGAATACAGGTCAGTAATGTCAATCTCGATCGCCTTGCATATTCCCCATGCAAAACAGCTCCATAATCATAATCATCATATAATGACCACAACGCAGCAGTCCATCGGAGCTAAAGAAACCGAAAGTCTCAGGCACCTCATACCATCATGACAGAGCAACAAATTGCGAAATTCATCTCTCGACAGCGCACCTACTAAAAACCAGTAGTTAATAACTCCAGGTTGCACTTGGTGCATTCTAATGAGGAGTTTACACCAGCTTCGCACTTGTGACGACAACCTTCATATAAATGTATCTGTATGCATACTTCAGCCCCAGGGGGGTTTTTCGTATACATAACCACGGAGGCGCTGCATGTGCAGCTACTGCATGCTGCACTTTCTTCAATAACCAGCAACGCGCAAAGCCGCTGCGATTCGTTTCCTCATTAGAAGATGCAGTGTGGTTCGGGTACACAGTAACAGAGCCTGCAGTAGCCTGATGTGGTGCCATGTAAATGCCATGCCTATAGGAGATCAAAACTCAGATGTTATCTTGGCTAATATCTGGCGAGAGAGTATCTTAAACCTACATGAGAGCCATTCGCCAGGAAAAATTGTGTACAGGAACCCATCCGTCCCCCGGGCGACAATTTATTACAGTTTGTTGTGGCTGATGTTTGCTATACTCGCGGTAACAGTCCGGCAGGTTCCGTTTCCTCTAGCGGTCCTCCATAGAAAGCCTCAATCAAGATAAAGATTATGAAACTCTCGTCGGGCTTTTCATGCAAATAGTACAGTAGGTAGGTACGTCGCGCGAGAAACAATCGAAAGAAATAGCAACAAACACGCAGAGATGCGGATAAGACTGTGCGGTGGACTAGAGTGGCGAAGCGACGCTTGGGGTGGAATTTTAAATTAATTTTCCCAAGCGCCTGTTGGGGAAACGCTATCGGGACTTGACTTCTCTTGGAATTGCGTGATTTGTTAAATATTTTTTTAATAGTCTTCTGGAGCAAAAAAAATTCTTCACGGAGTGTCCACTAGACCAACTTGTGGTTGTGGTTCTCAAAAGAATACGGCTATGTAGGTTGTCACACTTTTTTCGGATGCAGGTATAAGTTGTGATCTAATTACCCAAGGATATGTTAACTACTCGCTGCATGCCATGTGAGTTTCATTAGCACCCACTCATCCACTTTTGAAGTCACTCCTCGTTCATCATAGTTTTTGTTCTGCAAAATGCAAACAGTTCCCTTTTCTTGCGCTCGTGTGTAAAAATATTATCCTTACTCACCTCCATCAAGGATTCCACAGAACGGACGGAATCTGAAAGAAAAACAAAAATCCTATTTGGATGAAGGAACAACGAGAAACCCTTCCTACCTATTTGCAAAAAATATCTACTAATTCATCCTATTTCAGTCTCAAGGATATACGCAAGCAAATATCCCACTCCTACACGTAAGTACATTACACCTGATCCTATTATGTGTTGTCTCTATGCTGGACTGGCGCCACCAGACTGAAGGATTAAAGTCTCAAAACACAACCATTGTTCAAGGAAGATCAGGAAAAAAATATTTGCAAGCAAAACTGAACTTCACTTCATAGTCCGGATGATGGATCGGGCAGACCAGAATAACTTCCAGTCCAGGTAGGTAGCCAGAGAGCGAAGGATTTTGCATTTACCAAACTATCCGTGTTCTAATACTGACACAATGCGATGACCATTATCATTATCCTCCGTTACTATCAGAGTTTATACCTGTTGGGATATGTCTGATGCCATCCAACCCAGCGCCATCACTGACAAGTAGTAGATATTATATTCCTGGGCTTTGGGTTAACACCTTTTGCCGTGTGTTAGCAATTAAAACGGACCAAGTTCCATAGCTGCGGGCTCATCTGATCTACCAGATCTCAAATACGAACACGACCGATGTTAAAAGTTCCAAAAGCAAAAAAAAAAATTAACAAGAAACTGTATCACTTCGGATGTTCCTTGTGCCATGGCTGGCGGCAATCAAGACGCAACCGTCCGAGTCCGCTGCGTCCTCATCATGATCATCATATTTTCGTCCCGTCGTCGTCGTCGGCCGTCGTTGTAGCACGTGTGTGTTGTGTGATTTTAATTAATACAGACGCAGGGAATTAGATCGCCAGCTAGATTCCATGTTTCGATTGGAAATTTATCGCAAAGAAATGATCCCATTAAGTTGGGGCCTAGTTGGGACATCGAGGGCGGGCTTTGATAGCTGCGCCAGCCAACATTGTTCCACAGGGCGGACAGTATTTTATAAATTATATTTTTATATGCAAGCGCGGCAGCCCTTTTTGTGTACAGATTGCGGGGCGGTTGAGATACTGTGCTCCAAGGAATTGGCACTTGTGTTTCTATGGAAATCTAGTCTATTCGAGGGGTTATTCTGAGAAAGGACCCTTCACTGTAGGCTTGACGATTATATAAACGGAAGGTGGTTCCTAACTTAAGATCCGTGAGGATCATGATATCACACTTCGTAAAAGGTGGAGACCGGCTAAGACTTTGATCTTACCCCCAGTTGATGGTGAAGATTGTTCTTAGTACTAGAGAAATCGCCTTTATGATATGTATATAAAATAAACTTTCTAAAAAAAAGCACCCTTAAAAAATAAACACCCCAGCTTGGAAGATGCAGGTGACGGAAAATGAATTTATTTTAAAAGGAGTGTGTTAAAACTAGCATTCTGCCTTATTTCCTTGGGATGGTTTGCGGATAGATTTTACTCTCGGAGACCATAAAAAGAACAAAGTTTTAAATGAGTTTCAGATTAATCACAAAATCCAAAACTTTTCTGGCTCCAATGTTAAAACTGTTGCAAAAGCTGGATTTAAAAATGTTCCAAATTTACCTTAACAACGTTATCATCTTGAGCCGTATCTTGTCGCGCTTCTGTTCCTGTGAAATATGCAATCCAGGCTGTGAGAATAAAACGTAGTTGCCTGTCTACCAGCGTTGCCACAAAGGCCTTGGGCTCCAAAGGCCTTGGGCACTCTCTCTTATAGCACTTTTAGGTGCTTGAAGTATTGGTAAAACATCATGCGGATTTAAAAAAAAAAAATTAATTCAATTTAAAAAGTTGTGTAAAAGTAAAAAAAAAGTATGATTCCCCCTTAATATCCCGAACGGTAACAGATGTTATCTTAAAATAAGTAATGAGCATAGTCAATAGTCTAATATCCAGAGAAGAACTATAGCGAAATATGCATAAATCAAAGATTGAAAACCATCAGAAATTTTGACTTAAAAACGTAAAAGATTCAACCTGTAAACGAAACGTTTTACTTATAAACGTCAGGCCGAGGCCAAGCCCAGGCTGCTTTGTGGTCACCGCTTAATTCTTTCGGTCATTAGATCGCGGCTACAATCATTGACTTCAAGCCGGTGAATGATCCCCTGATCCACATGAAAGGCACTTTCCAAAACATCAGCCTACCTAAGATGTGCACACAACCCCACCAAAGACAATGAAGACTCCTGACGAAGTTATACTCGGGGACTAGTCAAAGTTTTACATTGTACTGTAACTCAGGGCGGTAAGGTGAACATCTTGGGCGGATTGGCTACTAAGCACAGCCTACACGAAACAACAACACATAAAATCTACGAACGAATAGATTTTGCAGCAGCTCGTAAGACAATTATAAGCAGCACTAGGTTTTCAAGGCTCAGAATCGACAAGGTAATTACGGTCTCCAGGCGGTCGAAACGAGAACGAAATAAACCAATCCATTCTCATCCACGTAAGGCACGCATCTTAACTCTTAATACAGTTTCCGGGGGGCAAACGTGATTTCTGCCCATTTACTTGTCGTGTCTAGATTCAGAGCTCGACTTATTCAACGAGAAGAAGCTGCCAGACGCCAAACAAAAAATAAGCGCAATGTTGACTGCCTCAGCAAACCTGGACTTGCCGAAGCCTACAAAGAGCGCTCATGTCAGAGACTCTCCGAATTCACTCTACCCACATTAAACCAGTGAGTAAATAATACAGTGTGTACACAGAACTTACAGTCCGTAAAACGGACCGTTGAATACCCCATCCTATCCCACATTGTAAAATGCTGATGATATTGTTATTTTTTGGCATTTTATAAGTAGTGCGAACTTATCGAAAAGGAACTTGGTATCAATATCAACACAGATATTTCCAAATTAAGCAAAAATTACGTAAAATTTACGTAAAAATTCAATTTTTTGACTTAAATTCAATATTTTTGAAAAATCAACCCCCTAAAGGGGGCGTGGCTAAAAACTTTGCAGGCACAAAATCTGAAATGAAGTCTCGTTCACTTTACTTCCTAATTTTTTTATTTTATTCTTTCTTAAACTAGGCTTAAGCCCAGTCGAAATTACGTTTTTCTGGAAAATTTTAGGTTTTTCTCCAATTCTACCACCAAATGTGGGCGTGACCCAAAGTCTTGGATAAATTTAATGTAGAATTAAGTGGAACTAACGTAATATCTTAAGTAAAATTTTTTTGATTTGGAACAAAAATATTGAGTAAAATGCATTTGAAACCCCGTATTTGAAAAATGCACCATTTAATCTATTGCACCGATCGTGGGCGTGTCTGTGGGCGAATTTAAAAAAATTTTACACTTGTACTATTTCGAATAACATTAAACTTATACACCAAACTTCAACTTCCTAGCTTAAAATTTAAGGCCTTAAAACGTGTGACATACGGACAGAACATGGCTTATTCGATTCAAAATTCGGTCTCGAACGTGGGTCTACCATTATTATTTCACCGTGTTACAAACTATGTGACAAACTTAGTATACCTCCTATCCTATAGGATGGGGTATAATGTGTGTCTGGCTCAACTTCAGGTTTTCGGCCATCCAAAAAAAGATTCCTTGGTCATACTAAGGATTGCGTGAGGATTGCGTGAACAATATAAAAAAGTGACAGAAGATGCACATGTTCGTTGCAGTGAAAAAAAGCAACGTATGAAGAGTATCGAGTAAAGAGAAAGAAGCAGAAAAGATTAGGCCTAAAGAAAGCCTATGCAATCTCCCAGCTTAAGGAGATCAAAGAGTTTAGCGATCGCAACGAGACCATGGCCACCACTGCAGTGGTGCCATATTAGCGTTACTAATACTAGATCTAGCATTATCAACGAAAGAATTGCATTCCGATATCTTTTCTAGCATTATTGTTTATTTTTTAGCATTGCTTAATCCTTTGAACAAATTCCTATTTAACACCTTTTCGCTAGGTCCAAGCCAACTTTGTCTAGCGAACTTAGAAACAGCAGATGAAACTACGCCCTAAATTACGCCTTGCCATGAACCGGCACATTTTTGACGAGGAATCGGAATACCTTGTCATGAAATAACCTAAAATGTGAAATGACATCAATTCGTGCAAAGGGTTTGACGGCTGTGTTGTGTTGTGTCTTTCCTACGCGCTTCTTGTGCAAATAAAACTAAAAATAAAATAGTTAAATAGTTAAAACTTATAAAAATAAGTAAGTTTTAATTCATAGTCTTTGTTGTTAATGTGGACTGGTAAGACAGTTTATGGGTTCGAGTACCTACATAATGGTTTCGAGCTGCCAAAAACTAAAATGTGATACTTAAGTTAAGAATTAAATATATACTTTATATTTTATAGTATTAAATTACTTTATTTTAAAATATTAAAAATAAACTTTATATAATTTAAAATTAATGCTAAAAAAGTCGAACTGAATTCTTATGTTGTTTAAGTTTTTGAGTTATTTTTTTTTTAGTTTTAGTTTTACAAGGAAATTAAAATCAATTTTTTTGTACCTTATGAAGATCACGTTCATTTTTTAATTGGTTTTTATGTTATTTTTATTTTTTTGTATAAAACCTTTATTAAGTATATTGTTAAACCTAGCATTCTGTTTTTTCAGCTTCCATACGATTTAGCATTGGAAAATTTTAAATCTAGCATTTTGAAATTTAGAATTCTGGCAACACTGAACAAGACCAGTAAGTTCTATAAAACAGCCGAATGATTGCTGTCTTTTGAACCGGAATGCAGGCTCTTCAAAATAAAGAAAACCGGTCATCGGTTATTGGAATAGTTAAGGCAGCATTTTCAGAAGCTGCTTAATGGGCATCATGTAGAGAGAGTAGAAGAGGTACAAGAGAAAGAAAAACCAAAAGAGAACAAAAGTCCAGTCGAACAAAAAGACGTTCCACCATACACATTAAAGAAGTAAGCTTAGCTTGAAAAAGGCTTAGAACCAACAAATATGCCGGCTCTGATGGCTGACCCGCGGAGCTAAGACGGAGAATATGTTCTGGTGGGGTACATGCATCGAATCATTTAGTGTGGGTGACAGAAAGTATGCCCGAAGTCTGGAAAATCTGTTCCACTCTGTTCCACAAGAGAGGCGATCCTATGTCTTGCAAGAACTGTCGACTCATCCATTAAATGCCGCACACATTGATCCTATCAAACGTACTGCGTGAGGCAACTTAAGTCGCCTGAAGCCGTTCTGCGAAAAATTAATCGGCACCGTTAGCTTCCGGCTCCGCAGATGGATCCTAGACAAGACTTTCCAGGAGATCTTCACACTAAAAAATCCTGGAAAAGACCAATGGATTCGAAGTCGATACACACCATCTTTTGAGCGGTTAAAAAAGCCGCTAAAGCATCTTTTAAAACCGCATATGACAGCATTCATCGTCAGGAGCTTGTCCTTGAGATGGCTGACCTCAAGATCCTGGCAAAACTGAACAAACTATGCCGTTTAATATTGGAAAATACGGGGTGCAAATCGACTTGCAGTTTGGGAACAGCTCCTCGGAACTGTTCCAAACATGCACCTGATTCTGGCAAAGAGATGCATTGTCAAGTGCATTCTTTGATCTTGCTCTGGAGATGATAGTGCGCAGGGCTAAAGTTAAAAAAGACGAGACTAGCTTTAACAGATCCAAATACTGGGGTATCTACGTCGACGATATCGGTGTTATCGTCTGCTCTATTCATGCCGTGATAGCGGCTTTTACGCCAATTGAAGGTGTGGAAGTAAATGAGGATAAGACCAAGTAGGTAGGTATGTTATCCAGAAAAAAAAAACCAACCGTCCATCGAGCATCTTAGAACAAAAAGTCTAGGTATTTAACAAGTTCATCTAACTTGCAGTGTCATCAACTCCATCAGTGGAGAGTCATCAAAAAATAATCCTTGGCATTTATGTGCAGGTACACTGGGTCCTCTTTCCATAGCAAAGGCTCGATTACTGCTTCTTGAGCTCCAGTTGTTTTAAGCCACGCAGCCATTTTCTTACCACAAGCTGCCACACCAATCTGCTTCACTCCAGCACCGTCTAAGAGTCAATTGCTGCCGATGAAACCAGCTATCGTTTTTCCTATACAAAAGGTCAGTTGAACTTTTCTCAAACTTGTCCTATAAGCGTGCCGTGCAAATCGTGCTCTTTTATCAGAGTCAGCATCCTGTACTCACCTCTCGCGCCTTGTGGGTTACCAGTTTTGGTTCTCACGTCTCACCTGGATAGCAAGGGACTGTCGCTGAAATGCTGACAGATGTTTAGTTAAGGGGCGGAGAGGACAGCGCAATAATGCAGGCTTAGGGGTCACTCCAGAAATCAAAAAAACTTTTCTATTACAAATAAATTCTACTCTTTTCTTAAATTCAAAATAAGCAATATTAAAAGAAGACAGTTAAAAACGGTGTCAGTGTTTCAAGAGAACGAACAGGGTTGCGATAGACTGCGACACACAATTTTGGCTGTCACTTTAGGCTTTTCCTGCTTTGGTTCGTTCCCAACTCCACAAAAAAAAATAATCTTAAACTTCTTATATAGATACAAGAATTAATGTTTTTCTCCTGGCAGCGGTCAACATCTGATGGAGCAATAAAAATAAAACTGTGTAAAAAGATGTGCACACACCATTCCTGCTGAAATTATCGTCTTTTTCCACTCTGTATATATAATAGCCTTCCGCGATATTTAGCATTTTATAATGCAGAATCCGGGTTTCTTCCCTCCACATCCACCAACCATTCATTTCGCATTAAATACTGATCGCGTGCGTTTCAGGTTCAGCCGCAACCGTGACACACGGAGGTCTTCAAAATCTCGTAAATGTCTGACAGAAGATTTTTAACTGGAAGTGGAAGCACCAAACACTGCCTCCGGTAGTTCGGAAGGCTTTAATGATTTTAAAATTAGACCGCAGCAAAAAAAAAGAAAAGAAAAACACCAAGAACCTTTCGACTGGCCGATTTCGAAGAAACTCAAACGAATCTCGCATCTCTAATTCGAAATGCCGCGCCGCTGTCTCTGGTTTTATTTGAAAGGGACATCATAACCACGCCTACTGCACCAATATGCGTTGTCTAATCCTTTTGACCATCGTTGTGCACCTATACCTACACACGTCCGTCGTATGTTTGAGTACCTACCAATCTCCCCCGCACTTTTGATCTTTATCCTTGATCGGTCGGGATTTTGGATCTGGTCAAGTTGTCATCGTCACCCATCGTCTGAGTGATGTCGGGGGATGCACTTGATTTGCCTTTCAACACGAACCGACAGATCGACAGATTTATCTTTACCATCCAGAACCATCGGTTCCCATCGGGTTTGGTTTTGTTACATGCGAAGGAGCAGCGGCAGTCCGGCCAACGACGAGTGTATGACCATTGTTCGCTTTGGGAAAACGCTGACGCGCTCCATAGCAATTAAATTGTATGACTTGTGAGGTTTTTTCTTCCTCCTCACCTTGTATCTGTGTATCTTTTGCCATTCATTCATGAGTTCCAGTCGTGTCGTCGGAGGAGGAGAACGAGAATGATTTTTTAGAGAAAAAAAAACCCGAGCATCACTACAATTTCAGATACAAATTGATCTGAGCTTCGAGATAATTTCACCAATAAATTGAATTTGACTTCCGTTGAGATGGCGCGACTGTGATAAATATTTTTTTTATTTTATTTTTACTTATGAATTTGTAGCCCCTTTTTTAACCTCCACCTTCAAGATGTATAGATACAGATCCAAATCATGGGTTTTAAACTTCTTTATCGGCTAGTTCACTTCGATTCAGGTGTACTAGCTAAGAAAGCAGGTATACCTGTATACCTACATATACGCAATCAAAATATTGTGCGGCCAAGCCTGCCAAGATGACTTTGCCTTCGACTTTGGCGGTGGCTTTTAGACGCCCAACCTGTGGCTATTATCTGGTGGCGCTGATCAGGAGGCAAGAGAGCAGATCAGAAAGAAGCCGAAGCCGGCCATTTGACGTAAGTCCAGTAGCAGGTTCGAATTGGTGTTTAATTGAAAAACTTACTTAATTGACTGAGTGAAAAGATAATGTTAAGGTGAGTGGTGTAGTTGGATGATGCCTGGTGGTATGTATAGGTACCTACCTGCCTGCCTGTTGTAAAATTTCTGCTGAGTCAAAATTTCAATAGGAAAAAAAACTTTTCCGTGGGAAAATTTTTCAGTTTAAGTATGAGGTGAGCTAACAAAATGACGGAACTAAAGTAGTTCGCGAGATGCGCTGTTTTTTTTTCATAATTGCTTTGATAAGTTTTTCTCTTTGGCATAGGGCAAGGACAAAAGTTTGACTTATTCTGCCTTTATATTCTAACAGCACCTACAGTTACTTTACTAGAAGAAAAAACACGGATTCTTGGGCAATATAAAATTGAAAAGAGAGAGTCTTTTATTGTCCCTTTTTCTAAGAGAGTGAAAAAAAACTGAAAAACAAAGGAAAGAACTCAAACGGTAGGTAAGTCTAAACAAGTCTTAGAAGGTTAAAGTCGAAGAAGATATAGTCGAAACTTTTCTGTTTTAATTAAAAAGTTACCCGAATGTATCGTTGCTCATATTGGGGAGCGGCCTTATGGCTAAGTCATACAAAAGTGAAGAATTACAACAATTTACAATTCTACAAACATTATATAAATAACTGGCTCTATGACTATTTCAAACGCTGCCAGGCAAACGTCGGCAGGAAACTCGTCTGTTTTTCTTTACTTTTCCAAAAATGAACACATATTTAAGGTTTCGGTTAAAAAAGTTAATACTAAAAACTAGTTAAACTAAAAGTGAAAATTTAAAAAAAAAACCTAGTAAAACCATATCCCCCTCAGATACGGCTAACATGGAACAGCGTACCATGAATGAAAGATCTTAAAGATTACGACACTCGTCTGTTATGACATTTGTTTGACAGACCTAACTGCAAATCTGACGTTATGGGATAAAACTGTCATTTTGTACGCGTGGAAAGAAAGCTCGTTTGTTTACACAATCTGTTTTGCTTCGAATCCAATGACGAGCCTGATTTTTGAATCAGCCATATTTTGTCCGAAGTATCGCAATCTTCTGTTCGGTGATTTCTTTAGAACGATTAGAACCTTTTCGTGTTATTGTGCTTTTACTTATTGCAGGTACAGATAGTACCTTCATGTGCCATGAGACCACTTATCGTGGAGAATTAACACCAACAAATCATTCTTCTTTCTCGTGATATTTTAGTCCTCCCCAATATGTTGAGGAATTCTTTTGAGGTTTATGGTCAGTCTTTAGCTCTTGCTCTTCGCTTTGAATACTTAATTTTCGCTTCTTCTTCTGATTTATTTTTATTCAATGAGCGCGCGATCAAGGAGATGCTTATAATTATGACTGACTAGACTACCACTAAACTGTGAGAGCAAATCACTAGCAGAAGTAAATAGATAAAAGATGAGAACATTAAAGAGTTTACAAGGTAACCAGAAAATTGAAATTGCATCAATTTACACCAACGTTAACTTCCGCAAGTGTTATGCCTTTATGGCCAAAAGTATAGGTGACCAGTATAGTGTTTAGGTGCAGCACGCTTGACATTCGAATGCTACCCGCAAAGGGAATGAAGTGGAAAACGGAAGATGCATTTTTTTATCCAACTATTAGGCTTCATAAATGGCCGACCTTAGGCTAGATAGCATGCGCCGATAAGGGCTCCACTCATTTTGAGACTGACTCGACTTTCTCGTTGTAGCTTATGACTATCTGGAGGTACTATTTTTGTGCTGCGGTAGCCATCATTTCATGGTAAGCGTTTTTCTATCGGGCACCAGAGGAGGCAATCAATTGGGGACAAGCAACTTGAAAATTGAATGTTCTCTATTTTCCACATTTTCTTGGGAAGTCAGAATTCGAATTTTTTGCTTTTTTGTATTTTTACTTTTGCAAATGGAAATCAATTATGTCCTTTCGTATTGTATTGGCCTTACATTCTTTCAACCTTTTTAAGGAATAACGTCGCTGGATATTTGATTCCCGGTTTCAATATCCATATTCCAACCTGTTAAAGCAAACAAAAAATCGCACAAAGAGAAACTTACTTTGCTAGAAAGCGGAGAAAACCTCCTTTAAATCAATTTCCAAAAAATTGATCGTTTTTATTCAATTTCAATGCAGCCTCAGATGTCTCAGTGTAACTAAAGGTCATCATCATCATCATTTTCGAAATGCCGCTTATCCTTTTAAAGGGTCGCGGAGCGAGGGTGGCTAAATGGTCCTTCCATCTTTCTCGATCCTCCGCCACCAGTTCAAAAGAGCGGGACTCACAGAGGTTCTTTAACTGATCCCACCACCTGTTTCTTGGCCTACCAGGGGGGCGACGCGCTCGCATCTGTTGATACCCTGTTGACAGATGCTCTGTCAGGGGGTATGCGAACAACGTGTCCAAACCATCGAAGAATCGATCGCTCCACTCGGGGAAGTAGCTGCTCAACATTAAGATTCCTACGAATACTGACGTTTCTCACTCTGTCCCTTAAAGTAACACCAGCAACGCACCTCAGGAATCTCATTTCGGCAGCTTGTACCTGCGATCTAATTCTTTTGGTCATTACCCAAATTTCATGACCATAGATGAGGGTCGGAACGAACACTGAATTAAAAACTGAGATCTTCGCTTTCACAAAAGACCCCGAGATACTTAAATTCTCCACCTGTTTTAATGGAACTCCATTTATGTGCAGGGTACACTGCACAGGAGTTCGGGGAACAACCATCACTTCCGATTTGTTCACGTTTACTTTCATCCCAGCATCACCACAGATGGCTGCAAACCTATCCAGTGCTCGTTGAAGTTCCTCTTTGGATGATGCAAGGATGGCCAAATCATCTGCGAAAAGCAAATGGCTCATCCTGATGCCAGCCAATTCGAAACATTGCTCGCCAAGACTGCGCCTCACCATCCAGTCCATATATGCTATGAAAAGGAGCGGCGACAGAACACAGCCCTGGCGAAGTCCAACGCGCACATCAAAAGGACGGGATTTGACACCATTTATCCGTACACAGCTTCTGCAGTTTCCATACAAAGACTGGATGGCTTTCAGAAGAGGTGAGTGGGCCTATATAGTCCTGCGCATAGTCCTGCAAAACTCTCCACAATGTATCCCGAGGGACTCGGTCATACGCCTTTTCCAGATCTACAAAACACGCATAGACCGGTTTGGCATATTCCCAGGCCTTCTCAAGAATAACCTTCAGAGTAAAAAGCTGGTCGGTTGTGCATCTGCCATGCCGAAAGCCGTTCTTCCCGTAACAAAGGCTCGATTATAGCTCTGGAACGCTTTTCCAACACCTTCGCGAATACTTTTCCCGGAAGACTCAAGAGAGATATGCCCCTATAGTTGGCGCAATCTCTCCTGTTCCCTTTTTTGAAAATGGGCGCTATAACTCCCCTTTGCCATTCGCTAGGTGCCTTCCCGCTATCCCTAACTAAAGGTATATTAGAAAAATACTTTTTAAACCGAAGAGGATGAAGTCGATCCATTGGGTTTTTTGGGTTGCCAGATATGGCATGTGACCAAACCTTAAGGCGTTTTCTTTTGCACATTTATAATTATCCAAGTAACGACTGCCAATTGGAAACATTTTCGAAAAAACGCGAAGCTATACCTACCAACTTATCTCTCTTTTTTTGGCAAAAAGGGCAAAATCGCACTCAGGGCTACGAAGTTGTTGGCCCTTTGAATGCCAATCGATAAACAAAGAGTTTATTGCTTTGCTCTAGAGGTAAGCGTATCCAAACACATATAGATTGGGGCAAAATTTAAAGTGCACTATTTCCCCTGCTATGCCATTTTACCCGACTTAGATCATGAAGATTACCTCTAGATCGCCTTTTTTGAAAAATAAAGTTCAATAGAACAAGTGAGTAAGTGCAAGAGTTCATGCTTGACCTGCTACAACGTACAGGTTCAGGA
Source organism: Neoascia interrupta (assembly GCA_947623515.1). Taxonomy (NCBI): domain Eukaryota; kingdom Metazoa; phylum Arthropoda; class Insecta; order Diptera; family Syrphidae; genus Neoascia; species Neoascia interrupta. The sequence goes on along the minus strand of OX392462.1, from coordinate 18,097,635 downwards.
TTGGGCAATTATGGAATGGATGTTTTGATAATTTTTATGTAGCTAAGTGACTCTAATGAGGTTTTTTTTCCGAAGAAGAGAAGGTAAAAATCCAAACAAACACCTTTCATAACCAATCTCTTCCTCCAATAAATGAGTAAAAAAACAGCCTTAGCTTCAAATCTCCTCATTTGTTCGTGAAAAATTGCTGTTTAAACAAGCTATTAAACCATTTTTTTCACTCGCTGTTCTCTTTTTTTATATATTTTGCAACACACAGTCCCACGGTTCTTCACTCATCTCAACTCAAACAAAACAATAACCGATAAATCATAAATGAAAAAAAGATCTCTTCACGCACTTGAACCCCTCAACCTAAAGCATCAGAGAGAATAAGAATATGGAGGCGTGTCAGCACCCAAGAAATCAAAAGACTCAACCAAACACCACACAACAAATCATTAAATTCGGTTGCTTTATTGTCTCGATATCATTTCGATGATGAAGTGGCGCAATGGACACAATCGGTGTTCTTCTATCGCTGGTTTGAAGAGGATACCGAAACTCGGGTTTGGAACCAGAAAAAAGGATGTATGAGTCCACCTAACAAAGGAAAAAAGATGAAAAATTACGAGGTCATCCATATAATACAAACGAAAGGAAATCCATCGAGTACTTCAGTCGAGTGACGCGATGACGATGACTCTTCTCCCCCATCAGAACTTTGCGCTCGCATGGACGCGGACAGGCTCCCGCCCTCTATATATACATAGGCAGCACATCAGGTCTCACCGCATACAATCTCTTCATCGTCGTTGTTCGCCTTTGGGTCGATTTGTTTCTACAAATGACCGCGCGAGACATAAAAGATGCCGCCACTGGCGCCAAAAGGATAAATCATATAATTTATTTTTATTCGTTCGTTCAACCGCACCTCAGCGCCGCCACTGTGAAGTGCGGTGGACTCATTTCGAGGACTTCGACCGGACTCTCCATTCACAAAAGCATGTTTTTTCACCTATTCCGGAGCACAATCGCTCTGACCCGCTTAGAGAGGTGGCGGCTTTCAAATCAAAACTCTGATGAAGGTCACCATAATCGCGCGATATTTCCATGCAACATGCAATCGATATAAAATGCTCTAAATCTATCATTTACTAGCGGTTTGTTGTATCTAGAAAATTTTATATTAATTTGACCCATTCACGCTATTTGCGTCTCGAGCAGGCACACACAGTTTTCCATATCACGTTTTCTTACCAAGATCGACATTGTCGAAGACCAAGCATGGGTGGGACGTCAGACTTGATATTGACATTAGTTAGAAAAAAGCATGTTTAGGTCGTTAGCCTAACAATAATTTAATGCAACACCAAGTTAAGCTGTCATTAAAGTTGCAAAATACCAAAAGCCACAAAGATTGACAGTCAACACTGACTGAAGATTTTTGGATGCAGCTGGTTAAAAGTAATGGGAAGCACTTCAGTCATATGTTTCGACCTTAGCCACCTTAAGGTTTAAGGCAGAGTGCAAATGAAAATTAAGTGAATACAGTTGTAACATTGTATTTTCTGAAAGACTTAAGGCTAAAGCAACCTACCCACTTATACAGCAACTTCTTCAAAAGTTTGGCAGATGATCAATGAAGTGAAGATGTAAGGGTGATCAAATATATTAGTTTGAGTTCGAGTCAATCTGGAGCGTAAGCCGGACCACGTCTTTAGGGTAAACATGTTTTTGAATTCTGAAGGAATTCTACTGAACCCTAGGTACATCCGGCATGAGTTAAAGGCCTGAATGGTGTTTCAGAGTAAACACAAAAACAGCGAAGATCATAGAAAGTTTAAATGAGACAAATTGGATAACAAAATATAGTCACGTAACACTGTTTACTGCTATAATGCTGTGCCGACACTAAGTGACGGTTTCCCATAAGAGAGCAACTTTGAAAAGCAGGAAAATCACAAATGAAGCCACCAAGTTACGATCCGTAAAAAAAAAGCATTTATGAAAAATGCAGCTGCAGTTTGCGAGGCGATTATTATTATATCCTTAAATAGTCCCAGTATACCTTCCTACTTCCTGCTTCCTTTTAGTGCTCTTGGTACCTATTTTAGCTCTAAGTCTATAGCCTTCCGCGAACGACGAAACAGTCTTTGGGAACATTGAGTCTCATGTCAGTGGACTTCCATGAGCGACAACTGTCATCGCTCATAAAACCCAATGTATTTCGACTTTATCTCAACGGTCTACGGCGACTATTCTGCTGTCGCTCACGGAAATGGAGCCTAACACTTCATGACTTGAACTCTAAAAATACCATTAAATGGGGGAAGTGAGTTTTCGGTCTTGTAAGACAAACCTTATCGAAGAAAACTGGAAATACGTTTAAACAAGTAAAAAATGTTTGCAGTTCTTTTAACCGTTGTGCTTAATTTTCACATGCTTCAGATTGAGGCAAAAATGTTGCCGCATTCTCAGTCCCAACACATGTTTACAATGACATCCCAGCTATCAGCTCCTAAGACTGAGCAGCTTGGAGCTCATCTTTTTGCCAGCTGTTCGCTGCTAGATTATGTCATGTCTGCACCTGCACTTAAGGGCGTTGAACATTCCACGGGGGAAAATTTACTTTCACACTCCTCCAAAAGCACGAGTCCTTAAAAATCTCAACAGTCACAAATCCTCTGGTCCTGATATGGTATTTTTTCCATAGCTCTGATGAGGTGTTCTTTCACTCTCACAAAACCCCTGTGTAGGCATTTCTAACTGTCCTACTTTTCTGCTTTTTTTCCGGGTACATATTCAGGCTGTCTCAAAAAAGGCGGCAATTACACACAGATTAATGAAATAGAGTCTCGGAAGCCCCTTATTGACCTTCATAATATCCATCCGCACTGATCGCTTTTCTCAACGAAAGCTCCTTCAATCTTCATCTTGAAAGCAACGCTGTTTCACTTGATATTCAAGTGCCTGGAACAAGTCTTTATAAATACTAAAAGAGACCTAAAATGCCAATCATCTATCTCCAAAGGAGATGTCGGAGAAGTTCAACATTAACCTGTGCTGGGTGCCCTAGAAACTGGACGCCCTATAGAGCTGGGTGAATATAAACATTCCAGGTAACTGCAAAGCTGACGAGTTCGCCAAGCTTGGAACTTATCTCTCAATCTTGCGTGACAAAGACTCCTTAGGCTTTCCAATTCTCGCATGCAAACTCATGCTTTAACTGTATGCAATAGAAAGAACAAATCTCAGGTGGACGGGCGCTAGTGACGAAACAGTACCTGTCTAGTGACGAAACAGAGCTAAATCGCGCTTAGCAGATTACACATGAGTGCTACAATCGATCATCGGTGTCATTACAGGACACTGTCTGATGCTTACGTATGCAACAAGGCTCGGTATCTATTCCAACAAATTCTGCAGGAGCTGCATGTATCAGGAAAAAGAGACGACTCTCCTCTCTCGAGACGCAAGCCCCACTCGCTCTAAGAACCGAAATCTTCGTCTTAGAGCTTTCTTCTAAGACGATCTTAGCGATCTAAACGCTATTGAGCTTAAAATGGTTCAACGAATATATGGGCGAGCCAGGTTCAAGTGTGTCAATTTCTTTGGACCCGACTGCCACTTCGACCTAACCTAACCTCACCTTTGCCTGTTATTTCAGAAGCATTTAACAGAGTTCTGGCATCAGGATCTATTTTGCTCGAAAATCCTTGTATGAATCGAGAAGACTTTTACGTATTTAATTAGGGATTCACTTTCGGACCATTTACCATTTTCAGTGTGGGTCTTCAGACTAAAGGCTCGCACCCGGGACCTATGCTCATTTTTGACCCATCCGTGTATGGTGTGTATCGTTTATGATAACTTTCTTAGCTGTTCCCCCTCATCCCTGCTATAGGAAACATGCAGTTGAAATGTGTTTCGAAATCAACTTAAGAAATAAGGAACTCAGTAGAGGTTTGGCTATTCCTGTAAGGCTGTGAAAAATCTACGCATATCCATGAGCTTGGAGTCCATTGATATGACTGACTGAGCCTTAAAACGGTTTTGGCCACAGATTATTGCACAAAAAGCCTAAGACGCCATAGGAATCCTTAAGTGATGCAAGAAATACTTTCGATATTCCAATCTGCGCCTAAATCTGCGTTCCAATAAAGCGTATACATACAACCACAATTGGAGTGGGTATAACGCTCATATCTGAGCAGGTGCGCCTAAGACCACTTTATACTACGATAGGTTCCAAAAAAAGATGATTAAAAGTAAAACTAGGTAACTTAAGCATTGTGAAGTCATAGATAAAGATTGCTGGAGTAAAATAAGTAAGCTGAAATCAACCCCTTAAAAAATTAACCATAAAGAAGGAATGATCATCTCATCAGTGAGCCTGATTTCAGACCGCGTTACATGGAGTTTTTTTTACCTTTAACAAGAACAACACATATGTATGTTCAGAAGGATGTCTGTCATCCTAACGAGAGACTCTAACAGTTGAAATCCAAAGTGCACCAGCTCGTCTCTTTTCTCTATACTCTGATCTTTCCGAACGCGTTATGTTAACTCAGTAAGGGTATAGCCATAACCCGTTGAATTATAAAAAATATCACGTCTTATAGCCGCTTTATTTCTTAGATGCCTGCATGTATCGCCTGCTTCTTGACGACTTTTGATCTTTTCTAGGTGGAAAGATAGGATTTTTTTTAACTTTTTCGGACTTGCCATAGTAAATCCAACAAGTATACTCCATTCGAAAGGGCTACTTCCTACACACGCCAGAGAAAGATGGATTTACCTTACCAGAAACCTCACAACAGTTCGCAATAATAAATATCACCAGCCCAGCTATATTTCTCGTGCGTGCAGTGCCCACAAAGAATACGTGATCCCCGCGGCTATTATATCCTTGGTACAAAAAAGGGGGTTGCAACACGCTTTTTGCATATCGCAAAACCCCCAAAAGCGGAATTCACATTTCGACGCGACGGACGATGACGACGCCGACGTCGACGCGGAGTTACCTTTCCATGCAAGAGCAATGTCCAAAGCTGTATAAGCTTCTTCGCTTGTATAAGAAACAAGAAAACCCGCAACAAAAGCTGCCCGGAGCTATGGTCACTCTTTTTTTCTAGTAGGACTCTCCTTCGCATTTGTTGGGGTTTCCATGGAAGCAGCCTGTTAATCTGCAATGAATTACTTCGAGGTACTACTGTTGTGATGCTGGATGCTGGATTCTATGGCTCCAGCGAGATGTATGCTGTTTGCCACTCCTCATCGTGCATGGCATCGTTATGGAATTAATACCGTCCTCTCGGTGTCTCTGTATATATATGCCTTCAGAACAGCAATCCTCGCATATATGTATGTGCACATAGGTGTAGCATGCTAATTTATGAAGTAGCAAAGACATGGATGCGGTAATTATAACCTATGCTCGTGGATTCGAACGTACAGGTGTGCCCCCACACACATAAGCCAAAGGTATGTGCGCGTCCGTCCGGGGTAAACATCTCGTCGATGGGTCATACAATGCGGTCGGTGGTAGGTACATGCTTAATGGCAGAAAGGTCCTCCCCCAGGGGGGCTACCATAACCGCGCGCCAGATACAAAAAGAAACAATAAACCGCATCCCAGAGAGAAAAAGTATCTGCTCGTGTAATTGAGGCCATTCCAACAAGCCACGCTCGGCGCTAGGCTATACTTAAATGGTAGCAATGAGATCCGTAGTTTGGAATTAACGTTATGAGGCTGTTTTCTGCTCGGCATGTATCATGATGCCTTGGGAAGCGAATTGGTGGTCAGTTTTAAGCAGCACCAAGATAAAGTGCACGTGATATTTTATAGGGTAGGTTAGGAGCCTTTTACTGTCCTCGGTATATGGGTGATTATTACACATAAAAGCAATGCGGAACCCAAACATGGGCTACAAAAAAAGAGAGTCGAAAAAGGCACTTCAGTCGATGTGCAAATAAGTTTGCACCGGAGCAACATACAGGAACTATAGAGGAGCTACGGCTCACGGCTGACTGGAGATATGAGAACGCATATGTTAAATTTCCGACTATCTGGTCTGGCCTATATAACGATCGTTGTTTTCCATCAATTCGGCCTTAGTGCATTAAGCATTTCCTTATTATGTTTAACAATAATTAAGAGAAACTAAGCGTGCCTTAAGGAAAAACGCAAAAAACTCGGGGTGCCACAGAATGGTTTGGCACATAAGGAATTGAAGTGGGTGGGATAGGCTTTGCCATGCTGTCGCCATGCAATTATGCTTTTCTTTGAGACCCTATTTTAACGAAAATAAAGTCAAAGCAGAAAGTGGATTTAAAAACCTTTTTACAAAATTCTACTTTTAATGCCTTTCAATGGCAAGAGATCACTGCTAATGACCTTAGCCGGCAGGGATATCCGAGTACTCACTGGAATTTTTACAGAGCATTGCGCTGTAGGGTTACACGCAGAGCGGCTAGGCATTTACTGCAGAAGCTGCAGGGACGTTGAAGAAATTGAATCTGTTCGTCACCTGCTATATACGTATGCCTAGCCCTAAATAGCATTAATTAGACGTATGCGTATACCTTAGGCAGTTACCACTTCAATGAGCTCGAAGATCGAAGATCGAAGCAAAGTCGATCTAGAGAGCGGCACTTTTAACAGGAGTTTTTGCTAAAAATGAGCTTTTAACTGTTGATCTAAGTGAGCGTATCTATGACTGTTGGCACAAGGATATCCACCAGTTTAACCTAATTTAACCTAACCAAAGTCCCCAAGCCTCCAATTTGTAGTTGGCGATGCTGATGTCTTGTCCAGGACGTCTGTATTGGATGTTTCTTCTTAATGACAGCACAAAAAAGCTGCAACAGGTATTTTCGCCACTTCCGTTACAATACTCACAGCTTCACAGATGATCTCTAGATTAATTGATCGAACCATTGAATTTGTCTTACAACTGCGTTTAAAAACTTAGCAACTGGGGTATATGGTAGTCCATCAAGCTTAAGGGTAAGCTATACTCCAGAAGAATGTCCTCGATCAAAAAGTTTTGGTCACCTCTCTTATTCTTTCATTTTCCACGACCTGGCTTTGTTAAGCATATCTATACCAGAAAGAAAATGAAAAACGCTTAACGTGAGCACCTGCCTCTTAGGCTTAATCTCACGGTGGGCAATTCCACAAAGTGATGGTAAAGAAAAGCCATTACCCGCCCCGGGATCTTTCTTGCACTCTCCAGCACAAGACGTCACCCAGTGCAATATGAAGTCACGTTTAAGGCGTACACTTCCTCCTTGCTAGAGCGAGGCCTATCAGCACCTCTTCCGGTCTAGAAGCCCGGGGCCCGAAGGCAGGACTTCTAGATCAGCAAACGTTCCCGCGATTTTGGGTAACCACAGCCACCATGATGCTCCCACAAGGGGGCCTACCTCTTTTAGCCAGAAATGAGCCAAGCCAACTGGAGACAAAGCACCAGCATAAATTGACTTAGCCCATGGACAATCTGCCTCCCATGGTACCAGAACATAGCTTCCGGTGGAGCTTGGCAACCGTGTAGGTCACTTCCAGATGGACTGCCTTAAATGTCCGTGGCCTGGCAACCGCACGCACGACCCTAACCTAGAACTGCAGAAAAGAGAAGGAACTGCAATTCCATTAGGATTGCTTCTGAAAAGTAGAAACCTACAACTTACCAATCATGCACTATTCTCCTCCTTCGAAATACCTCTTTAGAAAAACTGCGGAGGCAAACCAAACTATCCCTAGAAAACATTAGTGAACTTACATCCCATGCGTCACCAGACCACCTCACACCCATAGAAGAGAGATCCCTTATATCAGCGTAAAGCGGACAATAACACAATACATGCAGCCAGTCCTCCCTAACTGGCTCCACATGAGCATTCCTCCGTACCAGACAAGGCTCTCTTATGCAAAAATGCATTTAAAGAACCATGCCCAGTCAAAAGGAATCTTATGTAAAGTGAAAAGTCATAATCAATACGTCTAACTGCTCCTTCAACCTTGGGAAGATAGTTATAGGTAACTCTACCTGACTTGCTTTCATCCCACCTATTCTGCCAATCCCTGTGAACAGTATCAAATAACACAGCCTGCCACTCACTCCTACCCATGTCCATATCTGCTTCATTGCTTACCAGGTCTGATGATGTAAGAGGTATATGTCGCCCTAACTTGAAGGCAGTGCTAAGACGCGTTACCTCCAAGTCAAGCGGAGGAACCCCTAACAACACTTGCAAAGCATCCGTGGACACAGTGCGACAGACCGGCAAGCAGTCAAGCAGCATGACACGCTGAGTGGAGAGAACTTTCTGCCTACCCCTACCCGTATTAAGTATGTCTGCCCAGACAGGGGCAGCATACGATGCACACGATACAAATAGACCATTGTATACTATGCGTATAGCGCGTCTACTCAGGCCCCAGTCAGAACGAAGAATACGTCTAACCCGTCCTACCGAAGTAATGAGCTTCTCCCTCACCTTATCCAGGTGAGGTCAAAAGTTCAACCTATCACTAATTGTGACTTCTAGATATCTCACTTCAGCAACATATCTGAGGGTCACTCCTTCCGACCTAACTGATGGATGACGATTCGCTGATAATCTTCCCTTGAGAAGCATCATCACCGTCTTGTCGTAAGCTACTGAGACGCCTACATTTTGACCCCATTCGCTCACTATTGCCATGGCCCTATCACCCATGCGCTCGATTTCAGAACGAGTCTGCCCTCGAACCATGAGCAGAAGGTCATCGGCAAAAGCACAGCACTCACAAATTTCGTTGAGCTGTGACAACATGGAGTCCATTATGAAGTTCCAGATATCTGGACCACATATGAATCCCTGAGGGCAACCACGCTCAACATCTACACCAACACATTCATTGACACCAATTACGTGTGCTTTTCAGCCAGAGAAATAGCTCTTTCAAAGAGCTATGTTATGTTCTCGTCGGATGCAGAGAAATAGCTCTTTCAAAGAGCTAATTCTCTGCATCCGACCTCACGTAGTTGGGCAAGAATTCTATTCCATCTAATGTAATCAAAAGCGCCCTTAAAATCAATAAATATGCCAAGCACATATTTAGACTCACTACTTAGAACTCTATCCTTAACGGACATCCATGCATCTTATACACTGCGACCAGGCGTGAAGCCAAACTGAAATGGGGAACGAGAATCAGTGATGCTTTCCCGAAGTCTTTCCACCATAACCCTTTCCAGTACTTTTCCAAGCACAGGAAGAAGGCTGATGCCGCGATAAGAACGAGGATCAGACCTGATCTTGTCCGGGGACTTCAGCAAAACTATCACTTTTGCCCGTTTCCACTCAGAGGGGAAAAACCCTTGAGTAAAGGACCATCAAATATTCAGGTACTGCTTTCCAGATGGCTCTCACCATCTCTCCAGTCAGTCCGTCAATACCAGGAGACTTTTTGGACCTAATTCTAGACACTGCATATTTTATCTCAAATTGTTCTAACCTAGGAGCAACAGAATAATCTCTAGCCAGAGAATCAATCTGCTGCTCATACCTGGGGAAAAATGACCTCGCTAGCACATTCACACTCTCTTTCCATGATAGTGCCAATCTATCGCCATCACGAATCGCACTTAAATCTACTACTTTCCTCCCTTGCGCTATACGATAAAGTTGACTCCAACTTTATATGGTGATGGTCATCACGGTGACGCTCCGTGAATCTTCTCCAATCTTCCTCTTTAGTCCTTAAGAGCAGCAGCTTGTATTCAGCCAAGCACTGCTTATATGCAGTTCTCCGCCTCAGCAAGATTGCAACTCCCAAGGATCTACCTCTTTGGAAGGCCCTTCGAAGGCCACGAACCTGTCTCCGCTTATCATTAAGCTCAGCCGTCCACCAACGCACACCCCTAGAGTTAGTAAAGCGACGTCTCTGAAGGAGCTCGTCGTTGACTTTGGAAACAACCTCAGTGAGAGTGAATTCCTGGTCATCCAAACTCAAATTTTCGAACGATTCCAGCGGTACTTCCGCAACCCTTTCCCGCACTCGAGACTGATTTAATGCCCAATTGACACTGCATAGTCTCCAACACTTTTCAATCACATCGAACCGTTGGTCAGGAACAGGAGCAATGCGGGAGACAACAATCTGTATAAGAATTGTGATCACTCACACCCAAACGATCACTGAATTTCCAGGTAAATATAAAATTAGTAAGTGCCGTCTCATTGGCAAAGGTAACGTCAATATCGCTGCAGCCATTCGGGCCTGCAAATGTAATATCTACCAGAAGTCTGGGACATTTTTAGAAAATGAAAAATATACAAAGCTGGACTAACAAAATTAGTCTACAACGGTTTAATGGCGCAGCCGGAATAATGTATTATATAAATTGTCTGGTGGTATCGATTCTTGAACATCGACATTTGCATTTGAAACTAGGGAAAAAAAGGGAAATTTAAGATTTTTTGGACCACTAAAAACCTAATTAAAAATTTGTGACTTCTAAGTTTGCTCAGCGTTCCAACTAAGTCTTTTTAATTTTTAACCTTCTTAAAATATTTATAGGCAAGGTAATGGGCCGACCAAATAAACACATTTTGCGAAGTACGAGTAGGTAGGTATCCGGAGTTGAACATTTAATATTGTGCATCAAATGTATTTTTACAGGTCTCCAGCAGAAAAAAACAAAAACGTCAAGTGGGCTTACCTACTGAGTAAACGAAAACAATTACACATGCGCTGACGACTTTCAATTGCATAACTATACCCAATTCCCAATAACACTCGGAACTGACCCACAAACCATAAATAATGGCGACTTCTGTGCGAAACACACGACGTAAAGGCGTAAAGCTGAAGGCCTATCGACGACGCAAATGTGTCTTGTCTATACATTAAGACACAACTCAATCATGGGACAACTTAAATGCTGAACACCCTCGGTAAGCGTGTACCGTATGCAAAACAGCAATCGATGTTGATTGACTCAAAACACTTGAGGCTTCTACAAATCTCAAGCTGACAGCCGCTTGACAAAACCCCTCTTACGACAATCAACAATACGACAACGACGACATCCTTATTCGACAGTTACTTCATAGACACAAAAAATTCAAACAATGAAGGTTCCTACACAGTTTGGCAAAATGCGTCTAACCAAATCGATGCCTCCGATCAGTTGATTCAGCCGCTTCAGAAGCATCCCATTGTTCCGGCAATGGGCGAAGATATATCTACAACGGAAAGCGGGTATCTTTGTTTGTTCGATTCGAATCGGGCGCAATGAATGTTCAATGAAGGGGTCTACAATCCACATACCACATCGTCCGTCGCTCAATGAATGCCCAAGACATGCTACCATTCATATGACCCAATATAGACGCCTTAAAGTCGGCATCAGATGTACGTGTAACCCCCATTATGTGGTGCATGTCTGTCCGCACCACGAATCAAAGGTTCCGGGAAGGCGGTCCAGAGTCCAATGTGTCATTAACCACAATGACTTGGGGGAACGTTTGTCTATAAGGTGGATTTATCCCTAGGATGCTGCAAACAAATTTTCAATCGTACCAGTGATGGCTATCATCATCATCAGCCTCAACTGGCTAGAAAGAAGCCAGCCCAGTCAAAGCCGCAGCATATCAACATCTCCCTAAACGCACAAACCGTGAGATGAAGATGAAGCCACAAAACGCCCGTGGCCTGCATGGTCCACCCCAGCTGATGACGGTAGGTATTGCGGGAGAACTTTTGCCTCTGCAACGAGATGCAGATGTGTATCTTTGACATCGCATGGGCTCAATGGCACTGCGCATAGGGCTTTCTATGTGCGTCGGGCCACGCGAAGGACCATCTCAATAAATGATTTTTTGATTGATGGGATTTTGATTGGAAATCACGAAGCTATGCACGAAAATAGCGATGCTGCGTGTCGAAGATTACACTGTGGAGAGGAAGCCACACTTCACTTGGCCTGCAGCAACCCATGTACACACTTGACGATCGCGTCAAGGTCGCTGGAGCTTAATAGAATTTATATACACAATCTCCTCAATATAGCCTGCACCTGCAAACGCGTACTACAGCACTCTTCATAGCTATGGAGAGCCCACCCCCTCTAGATGAATCTGCTGACTCTTCAAAATGACACTATACCGCAGCAGAAATGGTTATTAAATTCGAGGTGTACACCGTACACCAACAATAAAATCGTCTTAATGCCACTTGACTTGATCACTCCGGCACTCGACTCACCACCGCACTCACTCACTCAGTCACTTATTCGGGATCGAGGATGAAAGGTGGTGCTGGAGCGGGTCGGTAACGACGCGTATTTGCTTCGTCACACTTTTCAATGGTTCTCCAGGATGATTAGGTCATTTACAAGAGATTCACTGTCGCTGTCGAGGAGGAACCTTTTCCTTATGGTTCGTCTTGCTTTATATTTTATAAAAAAAGGGGGGCTCCAATTGTTGGTATGTTGTTGTTGTTGTTGTTTGGGCCTATTGTCTTCGAATTGGAAATTAAGTCATCTTCTCTGGGGCGTCTGACGTTAGTGTCGTTTGAATTGGAATTGAAGAATGGGCATCATACGACGACGAGTCCCTCGAATCGAGATTGAATAACTTAAGTGTATTGGAGTCTTGAGTCTTGAAAAGCTGAATCTCGCTGCTATAGTTTTCTGTTCAGATTTTCAGATTGGAAGATAACTCTTTTTTTTTGTGTCATGGTTTGGATTGTGTCTTGGTTGTCGTTTGTTATTCAATCGAAGAGACAGAGTAAGTGACTCAATGGCCATAGAGAGGGTCATGCGCGCAATGCCCACGCAATTGTATTGAAGACGATACGGTACGCATTTTGTGTGGTGTTACAGAAGTATAGAATGTATGTGCGGAGGCTGCGAGTCATGGGAGAGCTGATTGTTGGTGTGGGAAAATTTTTTCGCGAGATTCCCCTCTATAGCTGGATCGAGATAAGCATCAGAGAACAAAAGTGTTGTGTATACTCGGCTTTTTTGTCAAATTATTGTCATTTAAGAATAACGGCTTTCAAATTTATTGCGTCTGCGAATCTTTTATGTAAGTGATGTGCGGAAGTCGAGAAAGGCTTGACCGCATTCGCATAGATTTCTTCTTTTTAGGCTAACAAAATATTCAGCCTAATTTTTGAAAAGCATATAGGACACGGCCCACTTAGAACGTCAAGTTTTCTAACTACGTTTTTCAGGACGTCTTTTCTAGTACGTAAGAGATTAAGTTGCGTCATGCTATTAAATAAACTTTAACGAAAAATGAAATGCATAGACAAAGTCATTAAGGTGAGTGTCCTGACTCAACTGAAATATAAATCATAATTCTCGAATGAACTGGCAATAATACGATTTCAGAAGGGCTTTACCTTAATGATTTGTCTAAAAATTGAAACAGCTCTAAGTCACAGTCTGGGCTTGGAAGCCCACGATTTATTGGTCTTAAATATCCTACAGGAAGGCTTCAAATTCATTCTAATGAAAAATAGAGCATATAGGGAGCCCTTTTAACTTTATTGGGTTCAGAGTAAATAAAAAACAAATGGCACCAATACTCCTTCCGAAGATTCTATTCAATTTATACTCATTGCAAGGGACCGGGACTATGAGTCCTTGGCTTGAATTTTAAACGTCTTTAAAAGGATATTGCGAGTAGGTTTAGGAACAAGGTCAATTCCTCCTTACTTTATACGGGATGCAATTTGTTGCTACTAAATTCATAAATTCACAAACTGAACGGATTGTGTAGGTCAATCCTCAGTCAATTAGTGAAATTAAGCTGCTCTAGACAATGCTCCACCACCTTCGCGTTTGCAATTCTGAAAGCTAAAAACAGAACTAAGGAACTACGAAAATTAAATATTGAAAAGTGAAGATTTTCACGATTTACAATTCTCCAAACAATATTATAATGGCTGAAGGACTGTGATAATTTCTCCAAACAATTATTTTATTTTTTTTTTTTTATTTTTTTTCAAATGGGTGGACAAAATCTTTTAAATAAGTTTTAAAAATCTGGATGGGACCATCCATTTGGAAAAAAAGTAAAAAACACAAAATTTCCACAAAATCTCCAAGCACTTTTTATTCGAGGTTTTTGAAATCAGGAAGATTGACTTAGAAAAAGTATTATAAAAAACAAGTAAGTAAGATTTCGTCTGTAACGAACTTCCAAATAGCCGACCCTCTTTACACTCTAATACTAACTTTAAAAGTTTTTGGCCTATTCACATTCTTTATGCCAACAATTTGTACTGGCCACGCCCCCAAAAATGGGCTTAAACTGAAAAATAATATGAAATCATTCTTATTTTGTTAGAATCATGGGAAAATTCGTTAAGAGTGAAAATTAATGCTTAAAACACCGTTTTTCAAAAAAAAACACCCCCTTAAAGTGGGCGGAGCTCGAGGCTTATGGCAATATCTTTAATATTTGTCATAAATGTTTTTTTTTGATTAAGAATGAACTCTTCGAGAAATCAGGTTTTTAAAGATTTAACATTTTAAAAGTGGGCATGGTCGATGGTGTGGGCGGTCCAATTTTTGTTTAATTAAAGGTTTTGGGCAACTATTGCCTTACATAAAAATTTGGGGTCCAATGCCTTGTCTAAATTGGTCAAAAAGCAGTTTTATATAAAATGTAAATTTGAGGTTGTCCGATATCCACGCCAATTGTGGGCGTGGCTGTAAGCGGATCGTATCAATTGTCACACTTTATCTGTACAAGATAAGAACCCAAATACACTCCAAGTTTCAGTTCCTATCCTCGCTCAATTTTAAAGCCCTAAAAACTTAACACTTATACGGACAGACGGACAGACGGACAGACGGACAGACGGACAGACGGACAGACGGACAGACGGACAGACGGACAGACGGACAGACGGACAGACGGACAGACGGACAGACGGACAGACGGACAGACGGACAGACGGACAGACGGACAGACGGACAGACGGACAGACGGACAGACGGACAGACGGACAGACGGACAGACGGACAGACGGACAGACGGACAGACGGACAGACGGACAGACGGACAGACGGACAGACGGACAGACGGACAGACGGACAGACGGACAGACGGACAGACGGACAGACGGACAGACGGACAGACGGACAGACGGACAGACGGACAGACGGACAGACGGACAGACGGACAGACGGACAGACGGACAGACGGACAGACGGACAGACGGACAGACGGACAGACGGACAGACGGACAGACGGACAGACGGACAGACGGACAGACGGACAGACGGACAGACGGACAGACGGACAGACGGACAGACGGACAGACGGACAGACGGACAGACGGACAGACGGACAGACGGACAGACGGACAGACGGACAGACGGACAGACGGACAGACGGACAGACGGACAGACGGACAGACGGACAGACGGACAGACGGACAGACGGACAGACGGACAGACGGACAGCCGGAAAGACGGACAGACGGACAGACGGACAGACGGACAGACGGACAGACGGACAAACGGACAGACGGACAGACGGACAGCCGGAAAGACGGACAGACGGACAAACGGGCAGACTGACAGACGGACAAACGGACAGACGGACAAACTATGCATAACTATGCATGAAATTAATATTCCCTGGGTCGGATATAAACATTAACTTACTCCAAATCCTTTCGTGTGTCCTAGGTTGCAGGATGTAGCCCCATCTATATTCAACTGTGGGCAATGTAATGCTTTTTTTACATTATCAGGCTAAAAAGCAAGATTTTTTTCAGGATATTCGGTCTTAGAGATTTTCGCCGTTTTAGATTTTTCTAGATTTTTGTTTTCTAGATATCGCGGTATAGTCCCTGCCCGGGATCTCCCCGTTTGCTAGAACGGCTGAAAGAAAATTATTTCGAAAATCGGTTTCATATCACGAAGAAATAAAACTTCGATTGAGAAAAAATCTCAGAGCATCGAATTTTTTTTCTAGACTTTTGCGTTCCATATTTCGGTTTTAAGAGTTTTGTCGTTCCAGAATTTTCTTTCTAAGATTTTGGTTTTTCTAGATATCGTGGGAGACCCTAAATGGACACATTCCTAGCCCCAGTAAGAACTACGTTGTCCCTCACCTCAGGTATACCTTCATGTCAAATTCAAGACCAAATTCCATAAGCAGAAACGCATGGCAAAGGGAACCGGGTGAAATCTTAAACGAATCTGTCATAGAAATTTGTAAACCATAAATAGAGTTTGAACT
Organism: Neoascia interrupta; assembly: GCA_947623515.1. Classification (NCBI taxonomy): domain Eukaryota; kingdom Metazoa; phylum Arthropoda; class Insecta; order Diptera; family Syrphidae; genus Neoascia; species Neoascia interrupta. Next base: position 18,081,393 of record OX392462.1, on the reverse strand, counting down.
AGACGCATGTGTACATCTCCCCAAAGTAGTAAATTTCAATCAGAATTCAAAGCTATATTCGAAAAGTCACGGACATTATTAATAAACTCAATGTTTGGACAGTCAAGCTACAATAAAAGCCTAAGAAGAACCAACCTTACACCATTCAAGTTGGTCGGTCAGGCAATACCGCGAACCTTTTAACGAGATTGCTGTCAGGTGTAGAGCAGACGAGCAGACGAGCTACTGTAGAGCAGACGAGCTAAGATATACAGATTGCCCATTTATGGTTGCTGACCAGCCAACTAATGAGCAGCACCTAGCACCCATAAATTCGAAAAAGTTTTGCTGGACACCAAAACCGTCACAACGGCAAACAATAGGCGGAATAACATCAGCAAGTGCGTCTCTCTTCGAAAAAATTTGGCCAGACCTGCATTGCATTAAAACCAAGGGGAATTTTAAGTTTTCTTCCTACAAATGAAATTGAAATCATCATCAGTAATTGTCCGTATGAATGGCATAATTTCATTACTGGAACTAGAAAACTCTCCGTCACCGATATAATGACAACATTCGTTGAAATGATACCATCTACCTTTTCGACGACGTCATCATTCATCAAGAATTAGGTGTTTCATTAGTTTCATTCATTAGTACTTAGGTGTTTTGAAACGATCTTGCCATCCTTCCCCAAAGATATTGTTTTGATATTGTTTTGAGTGTGTCTGGGTAATTTTTTCAAAAATGCTACTGATTTAGAGACTCTTGTATGAAAAGTGAAAGCAATTCGAGAAAACTATTGCTTTGAAACACTCTCATATCCTGCCCCATTTGCTGCGAAATCTAAATAAAATCCTGAAGATTCTTAATCGAACTTGAGATCCATGTCGAAAAATCCACCTTTTTCGAGTTTTAGAAATTAAAAAGGTGCCTAAGCATATTGAGAAAAATATAACCAGATCCTGTGATGTAACGTATTATGACTCGGAATATTTTGGTTACTACGATTTACATACATTTTGATATGTAGTAAAACCTAATTTTAATGATTGTTTCGGGGAAAAAAAAACTAAATCCAGTGACAATGGTTGTGTTTCCGGTGAGCTCACATACAGTGACAATACGTACCATCTTTGTCGCGCATTAAAAAGCAATTATCACCTCACAAAAAGCACCTCTGTCTATATACACCTCCTATATAGGGCTGTGCGCACAACACTATATCTATCATAACAAGTGCGCCGCGCATAGAAATGTCATTTGACTAAATTTTGACAGCAACCATCATAAGGGGACGACAAAAAGTCATTCTTTAGAAAATTTCATCTAAATTATCCGACGCCCTTGTGCGACGACGTGCATAAAATTATTTTTTGTTAAGAAATGGCAATTTTCGAAATTTCAGAACCGTAACCCTGTTATACGTTGCGCGCATTATACACACACAAATTATGTTGTAGGTATAAGCTTTTCGGGTAAAACGATTAATTTGACATTACTTTTAGATTTTCCATCAACCGAGAAAAAAACACACAAAAAAAAACATTAACAAACCAACATACAAGCTTCGGTTTCACAAATGAAGTGACAATTTAATTAAGTTAGCATCTAAAATACGAAGCCATCAGGGATAAAGAAAAAACTTTCGTTGGTGTTTACGGTCTAACAAGAAAGTTGGAGGCTTGTTTACAAATGTACTTAAAATTACCCGCTTCGAAAATAACAATTGAGAAATATGGTTGTTATCAAAACATTTTAGTGTTTTTTTTTAGGTTTGAAAAAAGGGGAGGATGCGAGTTACAGAGCACTTTGAAGCGCTGCCAAGCATAAACTTTCACAGCACCACTTATTAAGTTGTAGGCACATTAAGCACGCAGTGAATTTCGGAAAATAATTGACTAAAGGGAAGAAGTTAGCTCTTATGAACTTTACAAGGCAGGAGGTTTCTATAGATCAGACAGGAGGTTTTCTATAGTATATAGTTACGGTACAGTGATCTATGTCCATATTGGCTGTTGAACTTGCGTGAAATTCACGCCCAAATTCATTTTCATTAAGAATAAATTAACATCCTTTGAAGCCTACTTATACGCAATAGAATTAAATCACTAATGCAACGTGAATTTCGTAAATGGCTTCCCGCTGTATCAATGCTTTAAATGTAAAATATGACTGCATTCGGTGCACTTTTCATTGATCCCCAGATCCCAGACATAGTTTTAAGAATCCCCAGACATTGTTTTTAAATTTTTGAGGCATTTAATTAGTGATTTTTTTCATGTTGAAAAACCTTTTTTTTTGCCCAGGGAGGAAATCTTTAAAAAACGAAACTGAGCCCGTACTCAGTATCAACAGTATGCGACTTCCACCCACTAAACCTACATTCCATCCTACCTCTCTCCCGTTCTGATATTCTCCCTGTACTATCAGAACATCAGAGGATTACGAACAAAAACCTCAACAGTTCTTCTCAACTCACAAAAACTGCCTTACGAAATATTTGCCCTTACGGAAACGAATCTTTACTCCAAAATCGGTGACAGAGAGTTGTTTACCTCAGACTTTATTCTTTTTCGTGCAGATGCCCATGATAACGTCAACGACCCTGATGGCCGCGGTGTATTACTAGCAATTCACAACCGTTCTACCCCTTACCCTTTCAATTGTCCAACTCCGCTGACTCTAATTTCACCAGCGCTTTTATAACGTTTCCGAAGCGGAAGCCTTACATTGTCTGTTGTTACATTCAACCATCACAACCCATTCATTGCTACCAACTTGCTATCGATTTTATCGACTCCTTTTTTGATATTGCCGACCCCAACGATATTATCATTGCCTGTGGCGATTTCAATCTTCCGCACCTGAAATGGGCTAAATCCGACGATGAGACTCATTTAAAAGCTGTAAACCCCACTTCAAATAAGGAAATTCTCTTTACCGATCACCTGGCAGACTCTGGTCTCTTCCAACTTAGCAACACAAGAAACATCATGGACAGGCAGCTGGACCTTATCTTTTCATCCGATGCTGAAATCTGCGTCGCTACTGCCAGTAACCATCTCTTATCTACATTGGACCCTCTTCATCCACTCCTCACGGTAACTTTATCACTCGACAATCCCACCCTCCAATCTGAACACTCATACTTCTTTAATTTCCGCAAAGCCAATTTTACAAAATTAAATAACCTACTCAGCACTGTTGATTTTCATTTTCTCCGTAATCCTAGCTTACACGTAGACGACGCTTTATCGCTATTTTACAACAGTATCCTTAGCTGTCTCATCCAACCCGTTCCATATTTGCCTAAAAAAAATTTCACATCTTCCCCACCCTGGTACAACCGCGAACTTCGCTCCATGCGCAACAAAAGAAACAAACGCTGGCATGCCTATCTTAAATCCCGCTCGGCATCCGATTTTTCTAATTACTTGCTGTCTTACAACGAATTTGCAGAGCTACGTGATTTTCTCTACCACCAATATCTGAACCGAATGCAAGCCTCTATCATCTCAGACCCAAAGCGTGTTTACCATTTCATCAATTCAAAAAGAAAATCCGACAGCTATCCTTCATCTTTTAATTTTCTCAATGCTTCCTCTAACGAACCCAAAGTAGTCGCCAACTTTTTTGCTGACTTCTTCAGTCAATCGTTCACTAACCTGACCCTTCAACCAGATTACGATTACTTTCGATACCTGAATGATTGCCCCCAAACGTCTCTTGTCTCTCTTAACATAACTCCCGCCTTCGTCACAGATAAAATTCTTAGTTTAAAGGATGACTTCACTTCCGGTCCTGACTGTCTGCCCGCCATAGTTCTGAAAAAGTGTTCATACCATCTCGTCCAACCTCTCACTGCCTTATTTCGTTGTTCAATTTCTCAAGGTGTCTTTCCTCAGCTCTGGAAAATTGCCTATATCATCCCGATCCACAAAAAAGGACAAAAGAATGAAGTCTCCAATTATCGCCCAATCGCCAAACTGTCATGTATACCCAAACTTTTTGAAAGCATCGTCTACGATACAATATCATTTCACTGCAAATCAATCTTCTCTCCAAACCAACAGGCTTTCCGAAAGGTCGATCGACTTCCACCAATCTAATCGAGTTTGTTTCACAATCCTTGTGTGCTCTTGAGGACGGTAAGGAAGTCGACGTTGTTGCCACTGACTTCAGCAAGGCCTTTGGCAAAATCTCTCACCACATTATTGTCCTCAAATTCACTGCCCTCGGTTTCCCCCCTGGTTTTGTCTTATGGCTCAAATCCTACCCCGAAGATCGACAGTATATTGTTACCTTCAGATCTTCTTTGTCTAATCCAATCTATGCCACCTCAGGAGTTCCCCAAGGAAGCCATCTTGGCCCACTAATATTTATCCTTACGATAAATGACGTCAACCCTATCATCGAGCACTCTTTGCTTTCGATATACGCAGATGATATGAAAATTGCGTCTTCTGCCGATTTCGTCTCCTGCCGATCCCCTCGCTCTCTAATTCGACCTAAACAGCTTCGAAATTTGGTGTCAAAAGAATTTCCTCGAGCTTAATGTCAGCAAATGCCAAGCTATAACCTATTCTCGTAAGCGTTTACCCTCACCTGCCAGATCATACGCTATTGGGAACGAAGTTGTCCCCATAGTTGACTCTTTAGTCGACTTAGGAGTATAATTTGTGACAGGGAACTTGACTTTCGTCTTCATATCGATAGCATCATCAAACGCTGGTCGAAGGAATTCTCTAATCCCTACGTTACCAAATCACTTTATACTACCTTCGTTAGGCCCCTTCTTGAGTACGCTAGCCAAGTCTGGTCCCCTCCTACAACATCGAGCGAAGGTTTCTTCGCTTCGCCCTTCGTGGTCTTCCCTGGACTAATACCTATGATCTACCCCCTTACAACGACCGTCTTAAATTAATAAACCTACAATCCCTTGAAAATCGCAGGAAGGTTGCTGATATACTCTTCATCTATGAATTACTTACCGGAAATATTGACAGCCCCTCACTGCTACACATGATAACCCTCAATACTTATCCTCGGCAGCTACGGTCTATGCCCCTCTTCCGCATTAACTTCCATCGCACGAACTACGGTTTCTACGAGCCAATGTCCAGAATGTTGCGCAACGCCAACTCCTCCCCTTTTGATCTACACCTTAACAAATACAGTCTCCGTCACATCCTCTACCATCGCCCTCCTCCCTCTCTTTATACTTAAGTTTTAGTTTTAAGTTTAGATTGTTTAAGCTAAAATTAAGTTAAAGCCTGTACTAAGCCAATAGAGTGCCCCCGTGGGGGGCGTCAAAATTCTAAATTCTCTGATCCTCGCGGCACCGCTGTCAAACTTTTTATCGGGCTGGGGGGGGGACTTCAGCCTAGCATATTTGGATAATTCACGTTTGGCTGGTAACCTGCGCTGCATTTCGTTGCCCTTCCTGCCTTCACTGTTATTTTACGATGGTACCTGATGTCTGGGTGATGGATCCTGATGGATCCTGATGTCTGGGTGATGTTTTGTGGGTTACAAGAGAACTGAGCTACTGGTTACCCTCTTCGTGATTTTTCTCAGCTCACAACGCGGGATCTTTCTTTTGCATTTGGCTGCGATGCTGCCTACTATTTCTTCAAATTCCTCGTGTGTTATGGTGGGAATAGCAACTGTAGAAGTAGTTGCCAACAGCTTTTGCCCACACGAAGGCTACCTGGTGCATCACCATTTTTTGTTCGAAAGCTTGTTGAGCATGTCCAGTCTATATTGCGGCTTTATATTCTCTGCATTGGTTCTCTGCGACGCCCTGGTTTCATTGTTATCATCTGCTTTTGTAATCATCTGCTTTACCAGTTTACCAGTTTACCCACTTGAGTCTTTGGTTTTATCCTATTTGGCTTGATCCCTCGGCTTGGGAGTCGTGTCTCTCGTCCTTTTGATTATGTCCGTTGCCTATATTCCAGTACTGTGGGTGGAGCCCGGTGCGAGAGCGCTAGCTGTGCCCTTTCGACTTCTGATGATCTCGTTATTACCACTTTCCACCGTCTGAGTGTTTTGGGTCAAGAGTTCGCTTACCTCCCCTCTCGATCTTCTAGATCGCCTAGTCTACTTATTTCGTGATGCACGTGGTTCTTGCCCTGGATCAAGTCCATCAGCTGGTTTTGGCTCCGAGGATTTTTATCGCCTCACTCTTTGATTAGTCAAACTATACAACTTGTGGCTGGACGGCGCCAGCTCATCCTCGCACAAAGAGATAATAAGGTATTTGAGCCATTTTCAGTCTCACCCTCCTTCTCCGTCGCTTTCAGTCGGGGACTGCTTGTTGGCTGAGACGGTAGGGAGGATGGAAGGACGTATGGAAGGGATGAAATGGAATGCTGCTGAGAGGGAGCGGGTACTTGCAGGGTTAGTAAAAGCACCCGAAAGCAAACTAGGGTCTGGCGGGGTCGTCACGTCAGAAAAGTGAAGTGCCCTTGCGGGTGTGTGTGTTTTTTTTTTTTTTTTTTTGAATGTTTTGCTGAACCTATTTTCGAATTCTAAGCTTACCAACTTTTCAGTAAGAAGCTCTTAACAATTCAAAGCAAAATGCCGAGAGCTGGAACTTCTGTTCTTACTTTGAAGTTTTGTGCTTCTAGAAATTTTAACTTGATTGACTCTATGCGGTCAGGTGGCTCTGGTGCCTGTTTGCAAATGTTTTGGGGGTTTTTGTATCAATTTGATGACCTAAGCCTGTTTCGTTTTCAAATTTACAGATTTATACTCTTAAACATTCTTTGATGCAATATCCAAGTGAAGTAAATAAGCATATTCCCACTTTATCACTAAAAATGTTTTACAAGGATAAGAACTCCTGTGTTGAAAAGAAGCCTCAAATTTCGGACTGATTTGTTCGCGCGCAAGGTGACATTGATTCAAAAAAGAAATCTGTTTGATTTACAACCGTAGCCCTTTTCCTTTCGAAGAATTCTATTTTAACATTCGATTCGCTACAATTTTGCAAAATAGATTCCCAAAACAAGAATTCGCACAAATGATCCCGATAGTCTATAGCTGCGTAACGAAACTGTTTTCAAATAAGGAGTAACCTAATTTTCATTTGTATCCAGCTAAAGGATACTTTTGTACAGTATACCTATGTAACCTTTAAATGCCCATGCAAGCCTTTGGAATTCAAATTGAGAGCATAGAACAATGACAAGGAGGTATCACAACCACCTTAATGGTATTATCGAAATCCACACCTCCAATGGAGTGCGCATACCATCATAGATCACCTCTTGCTACGAGACTACCTGTTCCATGGCGTTATCCCGTCGAGTGATTTCATTGTTCGTTTATTTGCTAATGACCAACTCCTTTCCCTTTGATCCTTTTTTGTTTCGTTTTGATCCGATCTCAAGTGAAGTGGAAATTTATCTCAAAGGAAAGAAAAAATTAGAGCAAGCAACTCTGCTGTGCGGCGGCTGTTGCTTCGTTTTAAGGCCATAAACAATAGAAGTGATACCAGGATAATCCATCAGCAGAAGGAGAAAGATCTTGCCTTAAGTTAGCGCCAGGATTAAAAGTAATTTGTTTGGTTTGTACCATTTGTCAGATATACAAAGACAATGGATTTGAGATTGTCTTAATTCCGGATCTGTTTGAGTGACACAAGAATTCGGGGGCATTATGCTTTTTTATGGCAAACCACAAAATTATAAGTTTTCTGTCAAATACTTGAGAGTACATATAGATCGAAAGTGACAATGAATGCAAAATATCACCAACCTTAAGTATCTTCAATTACTGATTAGTGGGAAAATTGACATTCAAGCCGGCACGTTGCCAATCTCATGCAAACACACGGGACTTTCTCAATTTTTGTGGCAACGCTTTTTTAGCGGTCTGTCCAAAATTGGAAAAGGACCTCTTATGCATCGCTATACGTTGTCCGTCAGTCCATCTATCCGTCCAAATCGCCAAATCGTCCAAATTATAACTTCTGAGTCCTGAACTTTAAAAAAAAAAGTTAAATTTTTTTAAAATATTGAAAAGTTTTTGAAAAATGAGGAGTCTTAAATGGATGACGTGTTTGAAGTGTTTGGGGCCATAAGTTTTGAACCGTCTAGTGCACAAAGCCAATATTGAACGAAAAGCAACTCAGAGTGAACTCAATGTGACAAGTGCTTAAGTTATATTTTTCAGAAAAAGTTTAAATACTGTCGTTTAAAGGCATTTTCGAAAAAAAAAAAATCTCAAAGATGTATGAAAAAACGTGTCCTCCCGGTATCTCCGGCGGCGTTTTGAGAAAACCTATGAAGAAAGTCACATGTATCAGAAATTATCCAAAATTTCAAAGAAAACGTTTCAAAACCTTCTGACATTTAACTCAAAAAGATTAAAGCATTTTCAAAAACAAATTTTTTTAAATCTTCTAGTATCTTACTGGTGAAAGCGATATTGTTTGGATTTGGTTAAAGTACAAAGCGTAAAAAAGAAAGCAAGCTGTGTTAAAATTTTTTAATCTGCCGTTTCTAAAAAAATTAGCTTATTTTACCGTTTACGCAAAAACCGATGCCCACAAAATTTAAGAAAAACATCCAATGCTAGCGCAGGTTATTGTACTATTGAAAAAAAGGCTTAACGTAAGCTAAAAAAGAATTCATAATAGTTGTTTTCATAAACTGAAAAAACAAAAAAGCATTTTAGAATTTGTTTTTTCAAATTTTCTAGTATCTTTACGGTATCAAAGCGACCTTATTCAGATTTGGTTAAAATACAAATTTTATTTTTGGTTAAAATACAAAAAAAAGGAAAATTTTAGCTTAAAATTTTCTAAATTCTCGTTTCTAACCTAAGTTTTTTTTAAGCCTTTATCCAAACGAATTAAAAAGGAGTTTTTTTTCCGTTTACACAAAAAGTGTTGCCCATAAAATTTAACAAAATCATCCATTCCTAGTGCAGGTGGTTGTGCTCTTGGAAAAAAGTCAAATGGGAACTGAAAAAAATTCGAAATAGTTGATTATTGAAATTTAAAAAAATTATAAAAAAAGGTCAAAAACGTATGTCTCCCCTCTATCTCCCAAACGGTATAAAGAATAATTTTTTAACATGGAGCACAATATATCTTCTGAATTTTTACACAAAACTATAGCGAAAACTATTGCGAATATTCAAAAACTTCGAAGATTTGACTCAAAAAATATTTTCTTAAAACGATTTTTTAAATATTTGTAGTCCCTTAGCAGTCTCTTAGAAATGTATGACTATCTTGATTTAATTTGTCTGAATGTAACATTTAAAAGGACAAGCTAACTGAATTAAAAAAGTTTCAAAATTACCGTTTCCAACCCCAAGTTTTCAAGCTGATTTAAACAAACGAAGTAGAAGTAAAACCAGTGAGTAAGTGCTACAGTGTATACGCAGAAGTTACAGTCCGTAAAGCGGACCGTTGCAAAACTTAGAAAAGGGGCGTGGTCCAACCGTCCCTAATTACAAACTATTAATTATAAGATATTTCCACAGATATTTCCAAGTTGCACTTAAATGTTCGTAAAAATGCAATTGTTCGGTTCGAATTCAATATTTTTGAAAAATCGACCCCTCAAAGGGGGTGTGGCTAAAAACTTTATATAAACGAAATCTGGACTGAAGTATTGTTTACCTAACCTGCTACTTTATTTGTTTCATGCTTTCCTATATTAGGCTCAAGGCAAGTCGAAATTAAGTTTTTCTGGAAATCTTTAGGTTTGTCTTTAATTCTGCCTCCAAATATGGGCGTGGCCCAAAGTCTTGTATGAACAAAATGTGGAACTGAGCGTTTTCTACGTAAAATATTAAGCAAATTTTTTTCAATTTCGAGCAAAAATATTGAGTAAACTGCATTTAAAAATTTACCCTTAAAATAGATGCCACGCCCACTAGAGGACTTTTACCAATTAAAGTTGTCTTTTTTGTGTTTTACATTCACTAAGAGATGCTTAATGTCAAATTTCAGGCTTCTAGAACGTCTTACAGTTCTGAAAACTCTGGAGGTAGTTGCACATTTAGACCGATTGTGGGCGTGTCTTTCGGCGGATTTCAAAAATTTTTACACTTGTTTTTTTACACTGCTTCGCATGACGTGCACCTTACGAACGAAGTTCTAGTACCCTAGCTCAAAATTTAAGGCCTAAAAACATGTGACGTACAGACGGACGGACGGACATGGCTCATTCGATTTAGAATTCGGTCTCGATCATATGCCCTTAAGGTCTTGTGGGTCTACCATTATTTTTTCACCGTGTTACAAACTATGTGACAAACTTAGTATACCTCCTATCCTATGGGATAGGGTATAAAAAATTTACTGTTTTCTTAGAAATTCATGTTAGCAGAGTTTAAGAAAAGTGGTCAATCTTAGCTCAGGTGGTTGTAAAAATGGATCAAAAAACTCTTACGGTAGTTGAAAGAAAATTCGAAATTGATGTTTTTTTTAAATTTGTAACAATGATATGAAAAAGGCCAAGAAAACGTGTGTCCTTTCCTCTATTTTCGAAACGGTAGCGGGTAAAAATTTGAAACAAATAACGGACGTATTACATTTTTTGAAATCAAAAAACTTATCGTTAAGTAAGTAGTTTTGAAATAGTAAACGGCTTCCTATAGATGCTGCTAGCAAATTTATTGTAATTCTTGACCACTCATTTTACATCAACCAAATTGGACGCAAGCTCAACCACATTTGCCTAAAGAATCGCCCAATATAAGAACAGTGGACAGCACTACGAAGAAAGTATACAACAGGCCGTAAAATATATCCAGAAAGAACTTAAATAAACAACTAGAATTTTACAAAAACTATGGAATATAGATGAGCTTACTTCAACGAAATCCGACGGACCGCTCCGCGTTTGTCTTCATACTTGACGGTCTTATTAAATAAGCTTTTAATTTTTTTCTGTAAGGTTTTTCTTCTTATTTTCTGAAATCGTGAAAACAATGTTATACTTTTACAAAAATTTGATAACTTTCAAATGTTGTCGCGATTCAGCAGATGAACTATAATTTTGGAATAGAAATTTTATCCGCAGTCAGCAATTGAAAAAAAAATTGTTGAGGATACCAAAAGCTTTATAAACCCTGGGATATCGTTATGCTCTTTATAAAAACAACTTCACAAGACCATACGTCCATTATGTTCATGAAACTTTTTACGCATAGGTAAAGGCACATTTCGTAACCGAATCTAAGAATTCCAAATTCATACAAAAGCGGCTTTTCTTTAAAGTATTCTAAATGCATAATGTTCATCTACGATATAAAAGCCTTTGTGCTCAGTCTGTCCCAATTTTGGATCCAAAATTAAGGAAAAAATTATAATAACGTTTATAGATTTTTGAAACCACTTTAGAAAGTAAGAATAGCTAGATCGAATTCATTTGGAAAACAAAATATAATTGAGTGGTTCTAGGGTCTCTATATACTAGAACCCGCTTCACCTAAAATATTGGCTACGTTTCCGGAAAGATTTTCGCCTGAGGAAAATTACTTTCCTTATAGCAATGCCTAATCCTATTGCCTTTCATCTATAGCAATTATCTAAAGCCAAGACATTCTCCTCAAACCAACACGAATATTTTGGAAAATCGTTTCGAATGTATAGACAAAATTCATTGATTTATTCCATAACCGGAAGCCATATGTCATACACCAAACACACCCGATGAGATCCATCAGTACAGTAGGCTGCCCAATCCATAGCTAAGATGACAGCTATAATCAAAGAGCAACAACGCCGCTACATGACTTCTGAAAGCAGTTGGCAAAGTAACAGCCAAAAAGAAGCTGCCTATCCCCCAGGTGAAGACCATGACATCCCGCTGTTTTAAGACACAACCAAAAGTTATACACTCGTTTGGATTTTTAATTTATCTGGAGCTAGGCGCCCAATTCTGGGTCCATTCACTGCGGTCTGCTTTGGAATTTAAATTTATTTTTTATTGCCATTCCGACTGCTCTACTGGTGAATGGTTTTTCATTGTCTTGCTGAGGGTTTATAAATTAATTAGGTAACCGCATAGCCGCCAAGTCCGACTTAAAGTTGAATGAATGAATGGATGTTGTTTTGCTTTACTCGGCGGGACAGGCATAAAGGTGCCCCCGCGGCAGAACTTTTCTCTTGCTTCAAATTTTTTGACTTCTGGTTTTTGAAAATATTACTCTAATTTGAATAATGGATGAGTTTGGGAAACAAACTACCTACAATAAGGAAAGGTGAACGAAAACACATGCGTTTTAGTGCTGTTTAAATTATTGTTTTAAATTGCCGAAACCAGCAATTAAAATTAATCGGGTGGCTAATCAAGAAAGCCATCACCATAAGGAAAGGTGATTAGAGGATAATGCACTTTTTCTTATAGTAACTCTGAATACTGACAACCAATCTCCGCTACTTATAGATCTTCGAAACTTATCACAAAGCCATTTTGTCGTTGTGGTGACATTGCGCTTGATCCTGATATAAGTGGTCTTGTTAAGGTTAATACGCATAGGCCTAGCAAAGGGAAAGTTCAACCATCAAAAGCTCAGAGTCCTTGTGATATTCGGTTTCACTTGAATCCTCATTTTTGGTCGTGATAAGTACACGTGTTTTAAAATCTAAAACAAGGGTTAAAATAAATCAAGGCAGGACAAAAATACTTTCTGGAAACAGCTACAGACTATCAATACACTTTTAAGTAGCCCATAGCGTAGCCAACACCAGAGGCACCAACTTTTCAAGTCTATTTTCAACAAGTGTAGTTTAAATGCGACACAAATGTTGCAAAAAATCATTCTCAATCACATTTTCCCCCTCCCAATGAGGCTTCATTAGACCCGTAGCACTATGCATTTCCGGTGATATCAATTTCCTTGCAATATTAGATCACTTAGAAGCTTCGACATAAGGCTACGATGCTTAGAGCGAGAAATTTATGCCATGTCATCTAAAAATCAAGAATCGTGTTAACACATTCATTAAAGCTTGTTGTAAAGCCCACCTCTATAGTCTATATATATGCATCATGTCACGACGACACGGGCGTCCGGTGCAGCGCGGCAGAGCGATTGAATGACATGACATCGTTATGTCCATTCCACAAGCCTCGCGGTGGCATTGTATAATGACACCAATCAATATCTTCGACTTTCATTCCTATTCATATCTTACTTATCCTATAATTAGGAGCTAATTGCTGCGCGATAATGAATTTATCAGCCAACAAGCAAACTGAATCTCAGCTTGCTACGAGTATGTAGATGGCATTTGCTGGTCGAACCGGCTTTCTGGAAGCGGTCAGAACGGTGTGTGCAGCAATTGTCTCACGATATATACGAACTTTTCCACACAGTTAGTGATGGCGATTTTCTTTAGAAAAAAAGTCATGTTTTTCCTAGGTTCTTCCCAATGCTATCGGAGGTCAGATGTAAGGCAATTAGAGGACAAATTGATGACACACACCAGATACGTCATGTCCAGCTGCATACAGCATGTAGATTGGAAAACAGGTGTGATATCACGACCGGATCGAAATCTCGGTTCCAGTGGAGTCCACTACGATTAAAGGCTGTGGCAAAAGCTCAGTTCGCAATGATTTTATGACATTTATGCCGAAATGATGGATGACTTGACGCCATCGTAAATTTAATTAAATACAAGACGCGCACGGTTCTGACGCAAAGGATCAAAAGGCAAACTGCCGATTGCACTTTTTGGCGGTTAAGTCGTTTAAGCCGGGTGGAAAAAAAAAATCCGTGAGCAGTAATTTGGCTTTAGTCCATATCCAGAGTGTTGTGCGGGAGAAGAAGACTTACTTTTTATTACTTGGCACAAAGGAAGAATGGTGTGGTGGTCCAAAGAACCACGGCAGTCCGGCGCACAGTGCGAGCATATACCACCGGCGGGCATCGCTCAACGCGGCGAGATGTATAGTGATGTTGAAGCTTTGGCAATTAATGAGCTGTCTACGGTTGTAAGTCCGTCGCCAGGTTATGATGGTTTTACGATATGGTCCGAGCTGGTGCTGATTGCTTTTACCGTCCTAAATGGATAGGTAGAGAGGTACGGTTTTGTATAGTTTTGTACTTTGCCGACATGTGTTTGTTTATCTGTCAAAAATGGATGTTGATGAAGTGATATTGGAGCTGTTGCCGATTCGTTTAGGGAACATAAAGAGGTGTTGATGACTGCGTGTTCGATCATAGACTTAAATTGATTTTCTTTATCGGGAGCTCTCGTATATAGATCGGTCGACTTAATGCAAGTTTCAAGGCATAAAAAAATTACTATTTGCAGAAAGTTTCGCATCTTATTATCAAACATTTGGAAAACAAAGCTAAAACAATAAATGAGAGACCAGTGAGCTGTTCTATATCGCGAGTGGAAGAGACACGTGTGAGTTTTTTCTCTGGGGAATACAGCATCGAACTGTTAAAAGCGTACCAGTATACCTCATTAAATATAATACTTTCCAAAATCACATTATATCAATAAAAACATCTTTTTTCATTCTGTTCTATCATAAATCTATATAGAGATCTGAAAATCATCTTATTTCACTCTTCTCAAAGGATCATAAGTCTAGTAGCGCTAAGGTTTCTTTATAACAAGAGCACCTATATTGAGACTCTTATTACAAGACTTAAAGCTTACAAAAGTTGTGGCCTTATATCAAGATTCTTAAATTAGCTTAAATCTTGTAATAAGAGAGCAACAAGCATTTTTAAGCTGTCCATGAAAGCTTAATTTTTTCGCAGCAAATTTAAGTGTACTTTAAGTGCACTTAATTGAAAGAAAAACGTTTTTTAAAAGCTAATATCAGGTGTTTTTTAAAGGTATAGAACGGCCTCAAGGGATGACTGTCAAATAAGCTGTCATACATACTTATGAAGTGTATGTTTTTGACTTTTCCTTTCAGTATACTTGGCCAAATTACTGTATGAACAACGTTTACAAATCGTGGAAATTTATTTTCCAAATTCTCTTTTCATTTTTAAGTTCTTATGGAAATCTAATAATACCGTTTTCACACCGAAGCCAGAATCTAGATTCTGAGCAATTCGATTTTAAAATCGAATTGACCCTTTCACACTGCGAAAATAATCTAGATCTTGTTGACTTTTCGATACGTTGAACACCAACTGTCCAATTTTTCACTCTTGTCACAAGTTAAACAGCTTCAAATAAGTAAAAAACAATTGTGGATAACTAAGAAGCACTGGGAATACATGAAAATCACTGCACAATTAAGAAGTATAAAGAAACGATATTTCTCCTTTTTATTTTATAAATAAACTTCATCGGCTGTCATGTCTTCTTTTGATTGAATTAAAAAAGTGTGTTTGCTTTTATTTTCCTATAATTGCCACAAAATTGAATACAATCTATTACATTTGTATTCGATTTTGTGGGAATCTAGATTCTGATCTAGATTTTGAATTCTACAAATGTATGGAAAATCTAATAGATTTTAATTAAGGCCCAAACATAATATGCTTGAGTGGGCTTAATCTTATGTCAAAATACAACGAAAATCCCACTCAAGTTCTGCCAAAAAATTGTGTTGCCCATAATAGACTTAAGCATAGGATTTGAAAATCTTATTTGATTTCACTGTAAACGTTTCGAGTATCACAATTGCCTTAAAAAATTAAAATCAAATTCGAAAATTATGTCACTTTTTCTTCAACTTTGGATGTTAATATCTCCTTAGCCGATTGTCAGATCTAAAATACGTTTAAGCTTTTGAGGTCAGCGTACAATTCTTGGTATATTCCCTTTTTTCACGGATTTTTTGAAGCACGTTGAAAAATAAATATGGGCTTAAATATGACAATGCGTGAACTAATGACAAGCAAAAACAAAACTCTAAGCCAACACCAGTTAACGAAAACCTTACGAAACCCAGCATAAGTCTATAATGGTCGTAACTTACGAATCGCGTGTAATGGGAAAATTCTGAAAACCGACTTAAGCTCATCAAAGTCTATTATGGTTGGGCCATTGTTACTGGACTATGTCACTCTGAATCTAGATTCTGGCTCGGTGTGAAAACCGTATTAAATTGTTCTTGCAGTACATATTTTCTTCTTTTTTTAGCAGAGAAGGTACCTACAGCCCTTACATCATGAAGAATTACAGTCATTGGCAAAATTATTTGGACAAATCAAAATTGCGATACAATTTTTGCTTTTTGTTTAATCCATAATATTGGCTTTCTACCTATTTTTACTTTTAGTGTCCCTCAAGGATATTGCTGACAAAAAAAAAAGTGAAAAAAAATCTCTAATATTATGGATTAAACATAAAGAACAAATTTTATCGCAATTTCGATTTGTTCAAATAATTTAGCCGACCACTGTATAGTTTCCTTATCAGAGTTGGTTAGCTTTTATAACAAGAGAAGTTGATTTTAATAAAACTTAAATCGCGTCTATAATTCGGGTATTTGACGTATTTAAGGATCCTATAATACATTGTCTCCACCGGACACTTATTCGCGATTAACATAAATCTTCAACTAATCTGCCTTTAATCTCGAGATTTGCAATATAAATTTGAGGCCTCTCGGCAAGCGATTGGAAATACATACATACATACATAGAGTGGCGCAACAGCTCGAGGTGAACCAGGGCCAACTTCTCAACAATGTATGCTGGTGTGTTAATTTCTTTACATACAAGGGGACCTACAATTTTTCGCCGAATCCGGACGGCACTTTGAGAAGTTTTTCAAGACAAATGATACTGTCGGAGGGCTTGTCAGACCCTCGCGGAGGTGGGGGCTGTGAAAAAGAGCAAGTCTTTGGAAATAAATCCCTACAAAAATCTCATCCGCCCTTTTCACACGCCTCTTTGTTATGCCAATTTTACCCTTCACGCACCTTTATAACAGTTTGATATACTTGAAAAAGGAAACTGAAAATGTACACGTATAACAAATCTGTTGCAAGTTCCTTTTCTTTTGGGATTTTTAAACGAAGTTGTATTATCGCTCCTGGAAAATTCATGGCCAAGGGCCAAGGCCAATATATGACAAAATGACAAAAAATAACGCTTGTGTCATATTAATCCTATTCATTAGGTTTGTCCGGTGAAGAAGTCTCCCGCTAAACGCAGTTTTGTGGCCGGTGGAGAAGTACTAAAAGGCTCTTGATAACACTCTACGGAAGTGAATTTCGAAGAGCTTAAGGATAAAATGTTAGTTGGCCGTAAGTCTCTTTGTAAGGCTTTGTACTTTCTGTTATAAGAAATGTTATAAGAAATGAAGAGTTGAAAATTAGATGCCTTATTCTAAAGTGTTTGCAGCCATAAATTCTGAACCACTTGTCAACACTTACACGAGGGACAACTGTCTTCGTCCTGTCATTATATTGAATTATGTAAACATACTCAGGCCGTCGACAAAGTTCCTAGTTCTCTCTCTGAAGGCACGGTCATATATGAAGCTTTTATTTTCTGTCTCTTAAACTAAATCTCGTTTATAAATATACGTATTTAGCTTGCACTGGTCAGGTACATGAATTACTCCTTTTCACACTGATGGCGGGTACCTATATACACTAAGTAGGTTGGACCAGTAAGAGCTATCCCTAGGTACCTTACCTAACCTAATTGTTTTATTGAGGCAAGCATATAATCTATGAGTTGGATAGGGTTTATGTTATTGCATTAATAAACAGATATTGCATAAAAGTCCGCACAGCCACACATGTTTTATTTTCAAATATTAAGTTCATTCCTCCTCTCCTAATTCCCCCCTCAAAATACCTAAAGTAAGACACACTTCAATAATGAATCATTTCGATTTCCATGGTCATAGTCCTTTTAAAAATGATTTAATTTCCAAAATATTTTCCATCATAAATTCCCAAAAAGGTGTGTATTAGAAAACAATTATTACCTGCCATAAGGACCCACCGCATAACCACAATCACAGTTGTTCACAACATGCTATTACACTATATAGAGTTTCCGTCAGTTTACACAATGCGAGGCTAAGGGATAATAAAAACCACAAAAACTCTTCCACACAAAAGAACACACATCTAGCCGACAATAAAAATGCCCTCCCACTTGTGTATGTCCTTTTGAGGACGGACACATAAATTTTACACGCTCATCGCAAGGAATTACACATCACAAGAGTCCTTTAAAATTGTATATTCTCTTTTTTATGGTTTGTTGGTGTGTACCTATACACTTATTGAAAGTCTTTAAATGTTTCTATTTCCCATCCTTTATTGACTATTCGCCACAAAGACTCTATAACAAGGATTAATTAGTCCCTCTGCCCATAGTGCGCATAGTTCACACCTTATAACTCCTAATTAAGGAGTTTTTCCTTGGGTGTACTCCGTTGTCTTTATTCTGTTTGTCGCTGTCGACTCCTCAGCAATGATGGATTACCTCAATTAAACGCATTAGATGCATGCGATAATCACCAGCGTGGCGCACAAATAAAACTGCATAATCACCGGGTCTTGTGGGGGCACCCTGTAGCAGGTGCTGCACATGCGCGCAGGGTGCACTTGAGGAAAAGTTATTTATTTCTATGATTAAACAAAAAGTGTTGGTAGACTCTCTTGACGAGCTTGGAATGGCGTCGGATGAAGATGACTGCTGGGCTCATCAACGAAAGCGCAAGCCGTCTCATATTAATCGCGCGCAATTGTGGAAAAACCGTCTAATTTATTTTTTTGCAAAAAAAAAACAATCGTTTTGTCTCATCTGTTTGATGTGCAACTGTTGCATTTTACTATCAAAAGTACAGTTGAAGTGCCACAAACAATTTGTGTATCTATTTCATGCGAATCAAGGGTAATTAAGTTGTTCAGAGAAGCTCTCGAATTAGCATAGATTTGTTTTAATGCACCTGATGATGAATTATCACGGGACAGCATTCTGTTAACGTGCTTCACAGATTGTGATCGTACTTGGTTGATTAATTGTCGAGAGGGTTTTCGGTCGTGTGGCTGGGTAATTCTTTAAGGTAGGTGCCAGACATTAGGCAGTGAGTGTGACAGCATCACCCGCTGTGATAGTTTGCAGAAAAACATTATTTGACACCTGAAACAAGCTGAGTGATAGATTATTTATGTGTCGAATGCCAATTTCAGAGTTGACACGTGTAGTAGGTACCGATCAAATATATTTTAAGTGATTTCAGTCTGTTTTTTCCTCAATACTTGTCAAAGTTTTGTACCTATGTTATCTCTTTGAGAGTTTTTGTAAAATCACTTAAACCACATATTATCTGTAAGTTCCAAGGGCGTCAACATTCTGGTTTTTAGAACTTACTTCAGGTGGCGCTACAGTCCATTGTTTATGCGGGCCTCAAAAAAAAACTTTGGTCAACCAGCTCTATCTCCATCTAGCATATAGCTCCAGTTTTGCACGCGAAGTTGTTCCACATGATTTTCGGTGCAACTCTACTGCGCTATCCCTATGAGATGTCCCTTTGAGGATTTTCCGAAGAATTTTATCTTTCGAAGCAGCCTAACGAGTTTTCTTTTGCCTTTCACCAGGGTTCATTCTTCTGCACTGGCTTTGGGACACTTTAGTTGCTCGAGAGAGGGCTTTTTGCATTGTGCTCAAAATTGTCCTGAGCAGAGAACAAGTTAATTTTAAATGCCTTTTTAGACCAAAGAAGCAGGGACTGGCAAGAGTTAGGTTAGGTCAGGTTAAATAAAGGTGAAAAGCACCACACAGACACTAGGCACCAAAACGGGCCCATCGCGATCCCTGTGGAACCAGTTGAAAATAACATTCAAAAGGCAAAAACAACCTAAACATTCACCGTGAAACAGCCAATTTCCCTGTAAATGCCAAGAAGGCCCTTGAAGTTTGTGCCTTGTACCTCTTCCAAACTTCCAAAGAATTATTCCCCTAAAAGTTTTCTGCGCACACGCGTCTAGTCGTGGCCAGAGGGACCTAGATACCCTGAGACCACCTTTGGTTGGCCGTCATTTCAATTTTCTCCTCAATAGCGCCTCTAACTACAAAGAGGGGTGGTTTGATGTTAGAAACCACACTGCTTCCAAGGAGCCCTTCTCTTCTTGCATGCTCATCAGGTTGATCTTTACCCTCTACCGCAGTGTCCTAGCACCCAGCACAGGTCTAACCCGGTTCTGACTGCACAATGCCTTAAGCATTGTGCGACAGCCCCTGACTATATAAGATTTGATGTTGATCGATTCCATTTCCTTGAGCGTAGCGGCTGTCGATGTAAATGGCGATATCTCTGCCGGATATTGATTTCATCTGCAAAAGCTCGACCGCCCTAAGTTCAGCCATAACCTCTGATTGGTAGACACTGCATGTATCCGGTAGTTTCAAGGATACTTTTGAGAAGATACCAGAACCTGTTTTTTGCCCTGTTTTCGAATCATCTGTGAAAATTGCAATTTCATTAGGTCTGACAATTGCATTATTTTCCCAGTTTTCCCTCACTGGATAAATGACTTCATACGGTATGTCAAAGTCGACAAGGAGGGAATTCCATCCATTAAGTTGGATTGCTTGGCAGTAGCTCCGAAAGGATCGAGCCCTGTCCGTAGCTACTGCTCTTTAAATAGTTTAAGATGGTGAGCCGTAGCGCACTATTGCCAGCAAGTTTTTTTTTATCTGTAGATCAAGCGGTGTTAGGTTCAGCAGAGTATTCAGAGCTTCCGTGGGTGTAGTACGGAGCGCACCTGTGATAGCTATGCAGGCCGTTCTTTGAACCGCTGATAATTTTCCATAAACTGTTTTTCTGTTTGTTGCGTTCCACCAAACCAAGGCGCCGTAAGCAAGAAAGGAACAAGAACCAGTGGGCCATGGCGGGTTTTAAGCCCCAAGTTTTCATTACCGTTCTCTTGCAGATAAAGAGAGCATTATATGCCTTTTTGATTCTTTACGCTACATTAAGATCCAATTCAGTTTTTTGTCCATGATTACACCCAGATACTTCGCACTATTCGATAGGGATAACTCCACTCGATTTAACTTGGGGAGTTTGAATTGCGGTATCTCGTACTTCCTGGTAAAAAGAACCAGTTCCGTTTTCAAAGGCTTGACACTGAGACCACAACTTTGGGTGCAGATGCTGATCGCCCCCAGAACACCCTCCATGATTTCACTAAAGATATTTAAGTACTTTCCATGCACCATTACCACCGCACGTCATCTCTGTATGCCTTGGCGATAATACCCCACCCTGAGTTGTTGCAGACATTCTAATCGAGCTTTGGCCAATTGAAGAGTTAATATTTCTAAATGTAAGCATGTTGCAAACCCAGTTTATAATGCCCTGTTCAATGCTAGCGTCTACTAGAGCACTTTCAATGGCACTAATCTCCACGTTATTGAAGGCCCCTTCAATACCAAGGAAGGCAGCCGTCGCAAACTCATTACAATGTAGACTCCTCTCTATTTTCCCTTCCACCTCATTCAAGCGGTTTCTGTAGATTTTCCTTTCATATATGCATGGTGCGATGCCATTAGAAAGCCATTGCTTCATCTAGCCCTAATGTGAAGTTTGAGTAGTCGTTCCAGGGTTTTAAGCATAAAGGATGAGGAACATCGGTCTAAAGTCCTTTGCTGCCGTATGTCCCTGTTTGCCTGCTTTAGGTATAAAAATCACTCTTACTTCCCTCCAGGCTGAAGGAATATACCCTATTCTTAGACTTGTTGCAGCATGATCGGGAGAATGCCATCCGGTCCCGGAGACTTGTACGGCTTGAATGACTGAATTGCCCAGCCCACCGTTGTTTCTTCCTGGCAAGAGTTAAATTGATCTCAACACATTTCGGTTGTTGTTTGAATGGTTGAATCCCTCCAGACAACGACCCTGAAAGCTATAAAGCTTCTATGGTCAGTGTAAGACGTCTCTTCTTAATGACTCCGTATACCTTGTTCGTTTTGAGCTCATTCATTGTGTCAATGTTGTTCGCGTGTGCAAGTAATTGTACTAATTTTTGAAAGATTGTTCCTCTGGTGCGGGAATTCAGCGTAATTCTCCTAAGTGTGATTGAAGAAGTTACATTATATATACCACGAGTGCGTCGCCTTGTCTTAATCCTGTTGTGACATCAAATGGACCGATGAGGTCTTTACCTAACTTGACAGAACTGCGTTTTACATAGCCAACCTGCACAAGCTGACGAATTTGACAAGAATGTTAAAACTAAAATTTGCCCAATATAGCACGGTCTTAGATGCTGTCCTAAATTGATATGGAAAGATAGTGGATATCGATTTGAAATTCCTGTTTTTTCACTAGATTTGCCGTATTATGAATATAATATAGCCATATAATGTAGCCAAAAATTACACTGACATGGACCTATTAAACTGTTGACAAAGAGGCTTAAGCTTTCACAAATACACCAGTATGGCAGAAAGATCTTGTATGCGATGTTAATGAGACTGATAAAAAGTTCAGCAGCCCATTAGATATACGGCTGCTGTGTTGCTCTAAAGCTTACACAGCTCATTCATTCATTTGTCGGAGGTTGCTACTATCCGATGGAGCACTTAGACACAACTACTGGTCCATTGTACATTTTTTTACTGAGTCGTTATACATTTGGCCCCCTATTTGGAACATATTTTTCACAAAAATTTCCTACAATATTGTCAGATCTGGCAATCGTGTGTACTTATGCCATAACGCATATTGCCCCGATGAGAATTCAATCAGCTGAATCCGTTATATAAGGTCGTTTCATACAATCTGTACTCTTCGACCATGACATGCCCTTCCTTTCCAGCTTCAAATTAAAATCGCAGAGGACAATCTTTATTTCGTAGCTATAAGGCAGTGCTCTTTCGCCCAAGAGCTCGTATCGTAGAGCATTATCCTAGCCATCGTCATCTTTTGCCTTTGTGGAGGCAAGGACCTTTTTGCCTTGGTCTGCATCCTGATATTTTGTCATCGCTCTTTTTCGTTAAGTGCCTCAGCTTATTACTCGGCTCTACGTGCTGTGTTAAGGGTCATTTCATTTTCAAATCCAAAGCTCATTTCCGGTATGTCGCTTGCATCAGATTCCGAGTTTTTTTTAAGCTACGCAACTATCTATTTCCTTATACGTGGCCGGGAAATCGCTCTAACCCAAGGCACCAGGTAATGAGAAGTACCTCAGTGGAAACCCCCGTCCTCTTTGGTCTGCTATCGTCAACAGCCTTCCGAAGGGATTGGGTTAGATTTGGGACCCAATCTTCATCAGTTAAGTTACCCGGTGTTCTCGAGAGAAGGAGTTGATTGGCAGAGGTTGGTTAAAAGAAAAAAATTCTACCTTTGACCACTATTTCCCAAATTCGAAGTACGATTCGAAGTTAAAGTGGCCCTCGGGACTTACACGTAAAACCCTTTAATGAGCCACTCCCACTATGGAATTGTTCGTTCTCTGAATGGCATCAAATAAAAATACTGTACCAGCTGGAGCGTTGGTATTCCCCTGCCCTAAAACATCAGGTGGATATTACATACGGATACCTAAGTGCTAATCAGCGACATAACTGATAAGATAGCACTTCAGCAATTGTTTTTTAAGACCTCGCTATGATTATAACTATGGACTCGTTCGCTCAGACCTGACTTGCAATTACTTGCAATAAAAAAGTCAAGGCCGTTACTAAGGAAAAACAATCCCTGGCATTTTTCTTACAGCAGATGCGGAATGCTAAAAATCATTGAAACCAATAACCTACTATGTTACTTCTGGACACTTGCCACGTTCACGAAAGTTTTATAAGGAACTTCATTGACAAAAATGACTGAGCATACCTACCGTAGCTTAGCTATACCTGCATGGGAAGCACTTTAATTCAAATGCGAATTGACAATAGCTAACAATAATAAAATTGACGCCCAATTAGATAAATAGGAGGCCATAACAAAGCTCACCATGTTCAACCAAGACGCACTATGGAAAAGATTCCCAAAAAAAGGCCCCCGCCAGCATGCTCCTATACAGTAGCCGAAAAGACACGGGTGCCTACATTAAATATAGTTGTGCATGCGGTGCGCAATCCCATTAAATTTAATGATCAGCGCACCTCAATTACCTGCGGAACACATGACCGCCCTTCGGTATGATGGGCCACCAACGCAACGCAAGGCTCCTCGAACTCTGGTTGTTGAGAGCCCATAGGAATCACATCAGAACAACCCCTCGATGTCATGACAAATTGATTCACTTGATGACAATAATTGGGCACTTTGGGTTGTTTTGTTGCGCACTTCCACATAATGATGAAGCCAGAGCCTCTCAATCGACATAGGTACACAGCATAGCACTCCACTGGCTGGATCTCTGTCCAGAACCAGAACAAGGTGATTGAAACTCGCGCATCGTATATGGACGACGCGAACTGTATGGGAAAATCCCAAAGACAATACTTATCCATGGACTGAAAAAGTCTCAATCAGACATGCGCTGCTGTTACATGTTGTGTGCGCAATCATATAGGTGGAAAGCGGAAAATGATCAGGTGGAGTATAAAGTTTTCTCTTTAAACTTATACCTGACTATAGTGGTACATTGAAATCCTCGCTACTTGCAGACAATATAACAGGTTCAAGTTTCAGGTGTAGATACAAATTGCATAATTTGAGGAAATCCTTCAGTTAAGTGCCTATGTGTTGTATAAGATAAGTGCAGCACAGTCGCACTTGATTTACAGGAGCATGCCACACCCGGTAATTTGCGTAACCAGAAAATTGGGTCGCTTTGCGGTGCATATAACTTCAAAACGGAGCCAAGTAAACGAGTATTTGATACCTTAATAAAGCTGCCCAGGAAGGCTATATAGAGGTTTGTGATTTTGCATTTAGTCTTTATAATGCAAGAATTTAAAGGAAATTACATATAACGGGCCATAAGGTATGCTTGATAGGGTTAGACAGCTGAGAATTTGGACACCCTACATCAGGTTAAGGTAAGTTTTAATGTGGACGACTTTATAAAAATTCACGTTACATGCGGTTATCAACTTGGATCAGCACAGAAATCTACAAAGATTAACCTAAAATAATAAATTGTATGAGTAATCATTACATGGTAATCATTAATTGATTGTGTATGCCGAAGCCTCCGCTTATTATTCAGGCGAAATTTAGCTTAATTTTTAGATTTCGGATCTGGGAAATATTCACACATAAGCTAACATTGTACACTCGGAAAGTAATGTAAAATTTAGGGAGAAACCATCGAAGAGTTCGAAGGATCGAAAGCAAGAAAATTCAAATAGTTATCCTGACGTTTGTGCCTATATATATATATATGGAAAAATATGTGTAGAAAAAGGACAAAAACAAGATTTGAAATACAATGTAATTTACCATAGAGAATACGCAAGGCTCTGATTTTTTAAACAATATTTAAACTGTCTTATTACGTTGCCTATTCCTCTCTTACATGTCAATGAAATTTCCTTCACACATGTAATTGACATAAAAAAATTATTGCTCACATTCTTTCGAACACGAGCTCTCCTTAAAATGTCGCAAAATAAACAGCAAAAGCTCTATTGGGAAAAGGTCTTCGCCGAGATTGAGCGTGGAGCTCGTAAAAGGACCAAGAAGGACCAGATAAAGAATCATGACTTTTATAGCCTTCTGCCACAG
Organism: Neoascia interrupta; assembly: GCA_947623515.1. Lineage (NCBI taxonomy): Eukaryota > Metazoa > Arthropoda > Insecta > Diptera > Syrphidae > Neoascia > Neoascia interrupta. The sequence goes on along the minus strand of OX392462.1, from coordinate 18,055,805 downwards.
AAGCTCTACGACAGAGTCTCAAAAATCATTCCATTGGAGGAGAACGATGAAGTTTATGAAATTGTCCAAAAGCAAGAATCAATTGCTTCCGAGGAAAAACACTTTGTGGTTAATAAAGAGTCGGTAAGTATATCGGTTTAAAAAGCACTGTTCGTTCGTTTATCCTATTTGTATTCAACTAAAATCGTTTCATCGGAAATTTTGCTCGTAAATAATAAATATCAAAAAGGCAAACAATTGGTTAGGTAAATTCTCAAACGGAATATGCGATTGACTTGCATATCCTTTGAATCCTCAGGAATTCAACGAAAGCACCTGTTCCTATGTTGAACGAAGAGAAAAGGAGTTTCCTCAATTCGATCTAAACCTCGAATTTACAATCGAAAAGAAAGTGGCTGAGAAGAAAAATGAAAATTGGTACTCGGATTACGCGTGCGCAATTCGAAAGAACCGAATTAAATGGAAATCGAAAATCCATAAGCTAGATGATGAGATGTCCATGGCCGCCAAGCCCTTGGAAGAGCAAGCCGAACAACTTATGGAAGCGGTAAAAGTTTCAATCATAAGTCATCATTCTTATTTTACGGTGTTAAAACCATCGCAATGAATTGTTCTTACAGTCTGCGGAACGTTTTACAGAGTGGTACAATGACCTCGGCAGTAAGAGTGAAAAGCCGCTAACAATCGAGCAGCTTAAATCACTTTTCTCTATCGAGGGTAATCCCAAGCTCCTCGCATCAATACAAACTGATCCGAAGGAAGTCAACGCCATTGCACAGACTATTGCTGACAAGTGGAATTCGCCAGAGGTAAAACATGAGTAGACCTACTTTCAAAATTATTTCAATCCGATAGTAAGAAATGTTTCCTTTCTTGTCTTTTTCTGTCAGATGGCCATAGAATTGAAATACGAGGACTACATTAATGCTAAATTGTCACACGCTCCCAAGGCATCGATTAAGGTGGCGTTTGGGAAAACTCTTCCGTTCAAGGAACTTCCATGGGTCCGAACAGGGGAAGATGTCACTATCGAGACAATCTTCCCCGATGAGTTACTCAGTGGAGAACGCCTATTCAAGGGGATCGCCCATTTGCGTTCGACTAAGGCTTTGATAGAGCACTGCAAAAAGAATCCACATATTGAGAAGCCTAGATATTTGGTCGACCACGGATATTTCAATGAATCATCGGAAAATGTCTCTGAGGAGGATGTGCCACTTTATAAGCTTCTGAAAATTAAAATCTGAGTTTTGTACAACTTATTATGACTTTTCCGACTACATCAATTGATACATTTGAAGGAATAGAAAATATGGTATACTTATTGAGTGCGGTCAGATTTCAGATCGGTAGGACATGACTTCTTTTTTAGTATGGCACTTGGCACAACAAACAACACCAAGTTGTCCTGCCAGAAGTCTACCAAGCAATACGAAAAATTTCGGTTGTCACATTTGTTGTCGAAATAAATTTTACGTATATCAGTGCTTTTGACATTAGGACACAAGTTATGCAAGAAACAGATTAACCACTTCGACATCGACAGCGACATTGACAATCACCACCGAAAGTTTTGTAAAACAGATTGAGAACATCGACAGCAACTTTTTAATAGTGTATACTTCTTACGAGAGCCGCATTGTGAATTTGGTAGCACAGCAACACAGACATTATGGATTATGTCTAACGTTGATGTCGACGTCGAAATTGCTGAGGTAATCTATTTATACGACAGTATTTCCACTGGGCTTAAAAATTTAGCTGTCAACGTTGATGTTGATGTCGATGTTGCTGGTGTAATCTGTTTCTCGCATTACAACGTTCCAAAATTCCATTATCGAAATTGCAAATCCGAAAGTAGTAGATTTCATTTCGCTTTCGAATAAGAGAGTACAAATTATATTGTTTTGTTAGCTTTGTACTACTGTCACTGTCCTTTTTTCATTATCCTATAATTTCACTCCTGCTTATGATACCTACCTATGACAGGGTGGGTCGTTGGTGAATGGTGAACTCTTCAGGATGGTTGGTACAAAGTGGCATAACGTAGTTGCAACTTCCGGCTCAGTGTTAAATCGCTCAAATCAAGCCCAATTCCTCAAAAACTTAACATCTTCCTTGGCAATGCTAAAAATATTTTCATTATATAACACGGAAAGGATAAGAAAATTGTTGCTTGTGTTGTAGAAGCAGTGTATACGACCACAAAAGGGTAGGTACACAAATTCAAGAAGATCATACCTTATTATAATAAGTTTTGGGTCAATTTAAAGAACGGATTTCCTTATCGGAACACTCTAGGTTGAGTACTTAGTTTGTTAGTAATTTGCACTTCTACAGAAACTATTGAATTTTTTCATATAAAACGAATATAAAACGCGAATAATTGTGAAAGACGTCAGATTTTGACAGTCGTGGTAAAAGCTCTATAGGTTATTCTTATCATTGTCATTTGAGCGATTTTATTAAATTTTTTGAGCAGAATCTTAAAAATTAGAACAGGTATAAGTATTGGAAGTATAGGTCTTGTTTGGGTTATAAATTTGGAATTAAGTGGAGGTTAAAAGGGAATCAAAGTCCCTTTCGGTGTGTCGCTGTGTGTAATCTGTTTCACGCATTACGCATGAAGCTACACTTTTGAAAAAGGAATTTGAAATATCAAATCGCCCGAAAATTTGTTTCGACAATTTGACATTTCCTTAGTTTTGGGCCTTTTTGTGAGCATTTTTTTTTTCTTGGCATTTACAATATTTTTATCGTTCCAAAAATAAAAAGACTGGTGTCCTTTTTTCTATAAAAATTGTGCCGACGACGATACCGCATACTATCACAGTGCAAGGTTTACCTATATGTAGCTAGGACAGGAGTATTGTGTTCCGCAACTGAGTGACAGCTGTCATTGTTTAAACCTCTATATAGGTACACTTCATTCAAGAAAACACTTGCCAAACATAAAATACTGCCGCCGGCCGCACTGGTGAACCAAATTTCTTAAGGCATTGCTGCCTTACAAAGGACAGGTGCAGATTGCCATTTATTCCCACTTGACCTAGAAATATTTAAGGCGCCATATTAATGATCTTATTTAGCACCTATATTCCGATTTATTCAAACTATTGTAATTAATTATATATAAGGTATACCTATTATGTAGCTATGCATGTTTTCCATTAAGGTCTATAGTTCAAGTAGAACTTATCTGTGGCAACGCCTCCTCACACTGTTTGCAATGTTTGATTGACAGTTTGAGCAAAAATTTCAGCTTTAGGTAAGTACCTACCTACACACAAAAAATATATGTAGACGAACATCGTTCAATTGTTTTCTTTTCTCAAGTGAAGTGGATTCACCGTGTGAGACGAAAGGGATTAATAAGGGAAACAAAAAGAAAATTTCAAAACAGGACATCCTACCTTTAAAGCGGAAAAAAACTGAGCAACAATGTACCTTAGGTATTCAATAGAATGAACTGCTGACGCGAGTGACAGCAAGAAGGATGTCAAATTCATATTTGATTGATGACAAAAACTAATCCTGATACCTTCCTTAAGAAAAAGATAGATTTGCTTAGATAGATTTGCTTGCGTCACAAAATTGACAACACACAAGTGATTCGTCTTTTTTGCAAAGATTTGAAATGGCCACACGCAATACTGCACCCGAAGAAGGGACACATTTTTTTCTGGAAGTGAGGTTTGGTAGTAGATTGTTGTAATACACATTATTTAAACCTAAGTTTGCAAGGAACTATGTGTATCTGATTATAGGTAGGTTGAGCTAGGGCTCAAGCTCCCAAAAGTTTTTGAGATAATCAAAATCACATGACGTAAAAAAACGTCAAATATTCGTTAAAGAAGCTGGTAATGAAACCTTGGTTTACGTAAAGGTCTCTTTAGATCGAGGTGCAATTGTTCGCAATAGGTTAGTCAAGAATTAAACAATATACCTACAATAAAATTAAACGATACCTACCTACTGTCCTAAATTGCATAATCCTTTTCCAATGCAAAACAAATTTGGTGACAAAGTGAACCAAACACTCACACTTCACTTCACTCGAGTTCACTCATTTTATTAAATAATATGACTTGTTATGTAATTGCAATATAATTTTTCATTGAATCTAAAATCAAAAACAATCAAATTTAAATTCAAATCATTACAGCACACTACACAGCCGACACTGCACAACCTTAATATTCGCCATCTAGCGGATGCTAGCTGCACACTTACGCTTCATATTTATAAAAAAGAGACAATAGCATTTTCAGCTTACCTCTTTGTCTAGCGTCTGCGTTCCACCAATAGTCTGTGATTTATGGCTGTAGTACAAGGAAGAAAAGAAAAAGAGGGGTAACACAATAATGGCGACGATAAGCAAGTATATTTTGATTGGTTGCCAGCAAAAGGGAGCTGTCAAAACATGAATCATTGTCAGTTCGATGTTTTCATTGGTTATTTATTGGTGTGTTGATCTTAAAAATAAAAATGAAGAAGATCAGAATTCTTTTACATACTTATAAAAATTAACGTACCTAGGTATGTATTCTATGATACGGGTGGTTGTCTAAATTTATTTGATGCTTGTTTTAGAACAATAAACATTAGATACAACATAAATTTAAGGTAGGTAGGTATGCCTATACATTTGTAGGCATATTTTATATAAAGATACCTATGCACTATAATATTATGAATTGATGCAGGTATATACCTAGGTTAGTAACCTACCTATACCTACTGCAAAAGTAGAGAAACAGAACCTTATTGGCGATTGAAGGCAACCCCCCGTTGCAGAATAGAGGAATATAAGCCGGATGATAAATTTGGGGATTTTTTGAAGGCTGACGTTGTTGCAGGTCTCTATTCCGCTATTCTCCACCGGGGGGTTGCCTTCAATCGCCAATTGACGTGTCGAATGGGAAAGTCAAAATGCGATGCCTCGTGGACAGGAGAGGAATATGTTAAATAAGTATCTATGTAGAGACCTGCAACAACGTCAAACTAAAAATTTTGACTGGTTATTGACCAACAAAAGCTTTTTTTTATTTTTTTACAAAATAAACAAATAAACTTGACGAAAAGATCAAAACTGGGTGATGAACTTGGGAAGTTTTGAAAGTTGACGTCATTGCAGGTCACTATTCCCCTATTCTCCACCGGGCGGTTGCCTTCAATCGCCAATTGACGAATGGAAAAGTCGAAAGCGATACCTGGTGGACAGTAGAGGAATATGTAGAGACCTGCATCAACGTCAACACAAAAAGTTTTGAGAGTTTGTAGCCTGGCAAAAACTTCAGTAAAGAAGACGTGTTTTTCCCCGCCTTTGTTTCATTGGTCAGTTTTTGTTTATTTTTTCGCCAGTTGACAAATGGGTATAGTATCATTTCGCTCAGGCAAATAAAGTCCTTCTAAGCACATCTCTGGAACTGCGGAAGCATTTACTATTTCACTATAGGCACTGATCAGACTAGAAGGAGATAGCCAACTCTGCAACCTCCTGCCCGCTAAAACCCGCTAAAACCCGCAAAAATACCTACAGGAAACGAAATGGAACGTAGTGGAAACTGCCATGGGGTTTGCCTTTGATTTCCTGTCTGTGTGAAACACTCTGATATCTGAGAGTGTAGTAGTCTGTCAGGCAAAGCACAGAACCGTTATTTTTTTAAACTTTACGCCCATAACACACGATTTTTTTAACTTTTTTAATTTAATTTTTTTTTTAATTTTCTTGTGACAAACAGGAACAGAAACAAAATTTCATAGGTAGGTACATGAGCAACGCAAAAAGCATTCAGCGAATTTAGGTTTCAGTTGTTAATGTTTGGGATTCTGTTTCTGTTCCTGTTTTACGTTGCTTGTGAGAACGCGGCTTTAGACGTTTTCCATATTTTGGCCTGCGCTAGCATTAGCTGCCTTTCTTAAATTTTGTCTGAACAAATTTTCGAGAAAACGTGTTAAGCAAAACTTAGGTTAAAAACGACGAATTTCTAAACGCAAACCTTGTAAATTACTTATTCTTTAAAATACCTATGCTGTGTGTGTTGATTTCTTCACATACAAGGGGACCTATAATTTTTTGCCTAATCCGAGCTTTTTAGAAGTTTTTCAAAACAAATGTTAGTCTCGGAGGGTTTGTCAGACCCTCGCAGAGGTGGGGACCTCGAAAAAGAACGAGTTTTTTTTTCAGGTGACAATGGTAGGATCCAGATCGAATCCATAACTCCGGCGTAGTAAGCACACACACTAACCACTACGGCACGGCACCCAAAGAGTTATGTGGGTAAATGGAAAAAATTCTGCTAATATGCATTCTTCTTCAATGTCTGCATTTCAAAAGCACATCAAATTTTGTCTTTCTACGACTAACGCGTTTAGAAGTTACAAAGTGACCACACCGACAGACGAAGACAGCGACAGATGGACGGACAACAGGTGCCGCCGCAAAGTGGTGTTCTGTCTCCCCTTTTATGGTGCATGGTTGTAGACTCTCTGCTATCGGCTTTCAACCGCCTTGGAACCCACTCACAAGCCTACACGGATGATGTCACCGTTCTTTCTCTCGGCTCAAACCTAGGGACTGTGTGTGCTCTCAGGACTCAGGCGCAGAGATCCCTTAATCCCTATAGACTTGATCGATGCTTGATTGGTGCACTAGGATTGGGCTTTCAATGAATCCTTTTAAAACTACGGTTGTTCTCTTCACGAGAAGGAGGAATGTCACTGCACTGGTTGGTCTGACTGTGACCAATAGTGATAGTTAAGGTGTCACTATCGCGACATCCGATGAAGTCAAATATTTGGCAGTGATGCGTGATAGAAAACTTGACAGAAGTTGGATATGGTCGAAGCATGTTGAATTCAAAACTGAAAAAGCAAGTCGACTTTCCTCAGGCAAGGGAATGGCTTCGCCAAGCCAAGCTACTCTAAATGCGTTGCTCAACCCTCTTACCTCGTCCATGATAGTGCTCGAACTCAAGCATTCGTTAACTTAGTCAGAAGGCTATATGCAGTGAATCTTGTTGGCTCTCAAGTCATACGGTATACCCAAGGAAGTGAGATCTCGGGTGAGCTTGCCAGACAAGGCTCAGAAGAGGTTTTCTCAGGACCAGAATCTGCGTTATAGCCTTGTCACACTGGATGTGGATCGTAAACTAAGTAAGCGACTACGCCCGGACCATACACATTTTTACAGCTAAACAGCTAAAACCGATCTCATCTGGAACGAAACACTTAAACTTAAACCCTGCGAAAGTTTAAGACAAATTAACAAGATGACATCACAGGGCGATCCAACTCACACATAACAGAACGAGTCAAAACTAATTAAAGCAACAATTTTTACATAGCGATAACATAATAAATTTTATTTTATTTTTTGCTCAACGTGTTGTCAAATGTGCCCTATTTTCATCTTATTCTATTTCTCCCATAACCACTTACATATAATCCCGTTTAACGGCTAAGAAAAATTATCCTTTTATTCCTCATCAGCTCCTTTGATATATTCTTCAGCGTCTTCGCCGAGAAGCGGTGGTTCGGCCTCGCCATTATCTTCATCTAAACCATCCTCAAGGTCGTCAGGAACTTCCTCGATAATAATTTTGATTACTTCTTGATTTTCTTCATCGTCATCTTCGGGCTCTTCCTCGACTTCATTATCTTCCGGCTGGGGTAGTTGTCGTGGTAAAGAAATTGCTAAAGGCTTTAATAGAGGTGCATTTCGAAAGACCGCTGCGTCTGCTGGTACAGGAGATCCTGCGGAGTATCCAACAAGTGCCATCAAGGCAACGAACGCGAGTGCAAAACTGAATTTGAACATGTTGATTTCTTTAGTTTACAAATTGTGAACAATAAGAGAACTAATCGCTTATGGGCATTGGATCATTCCTTTTATACACAAAAATAAATTTCGTATGAAATTTGACAAAAACTGCTGTTCAAACATTTGATGTTTTGGAAAAAGTGGGATGTTTACTTTTCCGCCAACAAAACAAACAGAGTTTAGAATGAGATCAACAAATGTTTTGCGTTAGGTCTAGGTCTTATAGGTCTTTGCGGAATAAGTGTCACTTAAAGAAACTGAAATTATGTTTAGGTTATGGAGCGGATACCTATGTACCTGTGTTGTTGGTACAACCCGAATGTGTCGCTAAAATATGGGTGTCATTAGAACTACACGTGATGTAAATAGATGGCTCGGAATCTGTCATCTGGGGCTTTTTTAATTGAAGACAACACTTGCCTTATGCCTTCTTATAAAATTCTGTTCTCTTTACTTAGGCGTTATGGCACAACTACAGTTGTAAAAACTCTAAGCATATCATCTTTACCTAACAAGCCGGGCATAATGTGTGTCTGTGTCTGTGTCTGTCGCTGTGTCTTGCCACATTTTTCACCTAAAATCAGAGACACAGCGAGCTACCCATTGTGTCGCCATATACGTGTTCCCGTAAGCTGAACTGCGAGACACAGACGTAGATACTCATTCTCTCCCAGCTATAAAGAAGTTCTTAAAACATGTGGTAGCTAAGTTTCACAACTTCAAAACTTTGAAACAGAGTTGGCACATTCGGCTAAATAATCTTTCGCAGCCCGGAAAATATCGTGATTGTTACGTTACCAAACTTGCTGCGCCTAAATTGATTAAAAATTTCAACCAACAGTTCAAACAAAACAACTCTATTTTATTCTTATTTACATTAGGATGCAAATACATCTGTTTACGGTTTCATAAGCCTTCTGCCTCGGCGTAAACCAGGCTGACGACAGTTTACCATTAGAATTGGCGATACTGGTGGCGGTTCGCCATACATTTTAAGTCGCTCGATACGTTGCTTGGGCGTCGGGCTCATATCTGCACAGGACACATTCGAATCATGCAGAGAACTCGTTCTACACAGGCGTGCTGAGTTATTGGCATCATCCCAAGGTATTTGCCGAAAGTCAAAGTCAATTGATTTATCCTTGGAAACGGTTCCGCCATCTTTAATTTGACGAATCAATCGTGGTGTACTGGTGGAAACCGAATCGAAAAACTCTTTCAAGTTGGGGGTTGCATTTGAGTTGCAAGCGGTCGCAGGGGGTTTTCCTTTTTCAGGTGTCTTTGGCGCCGGACTCTCGCCACCTACTCTTCCGGGTGAATCGACTTTTTTTCGTTTTTTACTTAACGAAAGTAGGTTTTTGCGAGATATGAGTGCCGATCTTGGAGTTGATTTAATTAAGGGCACTGATGAAGTTTTGCGAATACTAGTGTTTTCTATCCGGTTAAGAGGTGTTCGATCATTGAAGCCCCGCTTGAGGGGTGACATCGGAACAGGGGATACTTGAGGGCTATCCGAGCAGGAGACTCTGCGTTTTCGTTTTAGCGATTTATTATGCAAGGAAGTATGATTTTCTTCGGCATTAAATTCATCAACTCGTGCAAATCCAACATCAGTTTGATCGACAACTTCCTCGATTTCAATTTCCACAGCATCCTCGGTATCTAGTTTTGGGGCTCTGTTGACTTGTTCACTGTGCCATGTCGGAATTACCTCTGCTTTTGATTCGGCTTCATCCAAATCGGCCTCAATACACTTAAGGTAGTCTTGAGGTAGATTGTCTAACTCGATAGCATTTATAAGCTTCTCAGCATGTCGTTTTGCATTTTCAGAGATATAAATGGATTTCTTGGATGCCGTCTTGAAACCTTCAAAGCTCGCCACATCTGGAGTTTGAAACTTAGACGAGATTGTTGAGTTTGATAAGTTCACAGACGTTTCTGTTTGCTCCTCAATAGTTTTCATTTCTTCTTCGAATGCGTCATCAAAGAATGTTATGTCCATTAGAAGATCTTGCTCCTTTTTCTCGACTTCATCCTGTACTGGATCCGACTTTCTTGCATGTGCACTTGTGCTGGGAGCGCCTGGATCATCCAATCTTAAGTCTTGTTCTGCTTTTTCGAATTTCCTGATGATTTCATCAGCTTTTCGCTTTGCTTCATCAGAGATAGTTATCGACTTCCTTGAAGCAGTGGAAAAGCCAGCAAAACCCGAGGCAAAGTCGATGGTGCTCTTAGTAGCTGGGGTCGGTGTTGAGCAAGATTTGTTGATGACCAGATCTCGTTTTGCTATGTCAGATGTTTCTTCGGACTTTGTAGATGCTGCAGAACATCGACCAACGCCGTATAAAGGTTTTGTAACAATTTGCTTGTGATTGGATTGCTCCTTCCTTGTCTTATCTTCTTCCTGTACCTGAAACTCATTTTCATTCAAATGCCTTTCCCGTTCTTCTTGTTCAAATTTGCGAATGATATCATCAGCTTTCCGCTTTGCTGCCTCCGATATCACTATCGACTTTCGCGAAGCTGTTGAAAACCCGACGAAACCAGATGTTGACGGACAATTTCCCTCAGTGAAGACTGTTTGTGGATTTAGTGGATCGGCTATGTTTGTTGTCGGTTCGTCCTGTTTGAATTTTTTTAAAATGTTTTTGGAGCTTATTTTGGGTTCTTTTGATACTTCAAAAGGATTTCTGGATGCTGTTGACAAGGCAACAGGTTCAGAAATAACATCAGTAGCCCCCTGGGCTTTTCGTTCAAGTTCATCCTTTTCGAATTTCGCCAACATTTGTTCGGCTTTTCGCTTGGCCTCATCGGATATTACAATTGGTTTCATCACGGCCGTTGAAAATCCTTGGAAACCAGAAGATCTTGAAGAAGTTTCTACCTGCAGTTTTCTGCTGGTCGAGGGGCCGTCAGTGTTTTCCTTAGTCGAGCTTTCAATTAGTTTAGTTGGACTAACGACGAACTTTGGTTTAATTTCAATGCCAATATCTTGTCGATATTTTTCCTGACTCGAAGGTGATCCAGGAAGGCTGTTATCACAGTTGACAATTTTCACATAATCTGTTTGGGGTTTTTGGGTTTTATAGTTTAACAAGCATTCGCTGTCGTTCCAAATATCATTTTCATCAAACAACTGTTCTTCATTGAGAGGGACAACACGTGAAGAATAAGTTTTGGTGTCTAAAAGAAATTTTAAATTGAAGAGGATATTTTTCATCTTAAAGCTTGGACTTACTGTCACACTGTTCACTGTTTAGGTTACTAGTTTTGTTGTAATCCACTCGCTCTGCATCAGCTTCTATAAGAATATAAAAGCTGAACGTTATACAAAGAGCAAAAGAATGTAAAATGTTTAGAATGAAAAACCCTTACCCTTTACAGGCGACAACCAACAATTTGTTTCTTCATTGATTGTTTCCTCGTCCATCATGCCGGAAGCCTCAAAGTCGTTATAGTTTTGCCCAAAAGTTACTCGAGTTGTAACTTTGTCATAACAAAGAGAATCACAATTTATTTTCTGAAGCACGTCATCCTCGTTTTCAGAAAATGCTTTCAAAGTTTCTACCTTTGGTTCTTCCTCACTGTCGCTGAACCCGTAGAATTCTTCTGCACTCCTGTGTCGATTGACTGTAGATTTTTTTTTCTTCATATCCAAAATATCTTCTACTACAGCCGACAGCGCCAATCGCTGGCTATTCCCACTTGCAGCGAAGCTCTTATCAATTAAACTCGTCTGTGAGAAGTATGAACTCAAGCTAAGTAAATTCTCATAAATGTTGAGGGAATTGTTTAAATCAACTGTGTCCAGTTGTGGAACTGCTCTTTCGCTTAGATCTTCCAGTACGGACAAGTCGGAAGAGTCACTAGAACAGTCATCATCATCACACATATACGCTTTCGTCATCACGTTTGCAATGTTCCGGCGTGACTTGGCGCGCCTTCCACAATTATAAGTTCGAAACGATTCCGATTTGAAGCGGAATATGGGGTCAGCATCTTCAGGTAAAAACTTCGGAGGACTTTCACTGTACGGTGATCCACAGAAGTCATTCAAAATTGCATCCACAATTAAATTCGAAGCTACGGGCGTTTTGGATTCAGCAGTTGGCTCCGAGTGGATTTCGATTTCTGCCTCATCGCAAAACCGAACAAACTCCGATTCCGTAATACCGAACTGCGTCTCGGGTCCGAGTGCCACTGGAGCGATTTGAGACGAAGGCATAGGCGTTCTAGGAGGAGGCATCAATGGGTCGTCGTCTTTGGGCGGTATTTTATCGAGAACAACAAAACCCTGCGAGACACAGCTCTTTGGCAAAGTTCTTGAAGTTAACGCCTTGACTCTTTCTGCAGCCGCCAATAAGGCTTCACTCTCAAAAGGATTCAAATCTTCATACTGAACATTTTCTGTTTCCCGAGATTCCTCATACAATTCCATAAAGAACGATCTATCCGTGGTGCAGCTGTTTTCAGTTGAAGACGCGCCAGCCAGCCGTTGACTCTTTATTTTTGCACTCTTGTGGAACCTGCGTGATCTGGATCGCTTTTTCTCATTACCTGGACTGCAGGATATGCTGTCCTCCAACATATTTCTATTATAATGTTTTACTTTAAGGAATCTTAAAACAAACAAAACAACTATTGCTATGGCAAAACCGTACTTCAATTGCACAAATCATTAAAAAGTGAAGAAAATGACAACTGCCTAGTGTTGGTGCATCAAAAGGAAAACAAAACAGAGTTGATAGTGCTGCCAGGTCACGTTTCGGGTGAGAAATTAAATTGAACTGCATTTAATAGTTTGGTTGCACTTTTTTTATACCCGAATAAATTCACGGAAAGTAAACACTCTGAACGTCTGTTTTTGGCAAGGCTGCACTCTAATTTTTGACTCTACTCGAGCCAGTATAAAGAGTCTGCGAATACTGAAGTACAGCACTACGCCCGATAATTGCCAATTGTGTCTTAAGCCCATAAATTATTGTATAACTAGATATTCAACTTCGGGCATGTAAAACTTTGCCCACAAGGTGAAATTGCTGAATTTACCCATACTTTCACATTTGTTTAGTAATGTGGGTAAATTCGTTAGTTCGTCAGTTCCATTCAATTCCGTTTTGGTGCTTTTACATCAGCTGATTAGGCAAGGTAAATTGTTGTTCTCAAAAATATTTACCGAAACGGAAATTTACGGCTTTACAAAAGCTTTGAAGGCTTTATAAGAAACGTACACAAATGGTTGCTGGAGGCATAAATTAATTAATAACTAGGTATTCAACTTCGGCCATGTAAAAGCTTCGCCCACAAGCTGAAATTTACAAATTTACCCATTCTCTGATATTTGATTATAAATATGAGTAAATTAGTCGATTCATCAGTTCCGATTTAAGCTTTTTTACATCAGCTGATCCCGTAAGGTAAATTGTTGCATATCTTCTCACACGTATTCACTGACACGGAAATTTAAAGTTTTTTAAAGCTTTCAAAACTTAATAAAAAAAACGTAAGCAAATGGGTGTTGAAGAGCAAGAGACGGAATTTGAAAATCTAGTTATACAGTAATTTATGTTGCTTAAGCCTTAAGCTCAATGAATCCGTTGCGTCCTTCACGTTGAAGTACACAACTGACAACTAAGTTGAACCTATACATAAAAGAATTGTGTGTATTTGACTGTGTTGTCAAAGTTCACAGCTGACAAATGCGTTGAAAACATCGTTTTATATCGCTTCCCATAAGAACGTGTGTATAAAATAGTTGTGAACTTCGACGTGAGGTTCTGAAAACTACGAACGAAACGGATTCATTGGGTTCAAAACCTTAAAACTTAAATTTATTGAGTAACTAGATATCTTACCTCCGACATGTCAAAAATCAAGGAAAGAGGACCCTCTCCCCATCCAATTCGTTGGGCGTACGTAGAATCGTAGGCTTTTCCGACTGAAATTTGTGGTGCAAAATTTAATATTTTAAAAAAGTTTAATTTGTTCCTTTTTTTTTTAATTAATATTTTCTTTGGCTTTTTTCTAATCGGAATACTCTTGAAGAATGTGGGAGGAGAATTTTCTAACTGCTTCATCGAAATCTGTTTCTGTCCAACAAATCGCGTGGCTCAGCGTATTGTTGAAGAGGATTTGGTAATGAATACAACGTTTAATTTGTTATCACTCCTACTAGATTAAGTTCAGTTTATTTAGGGCCAATTTTTCAATGCAAGATCATCCGTGCGTCTAATTTATACTGGGTTGAGCTCAAAAGATTGGTTTTCCGGTCAATTTTAGCCCGAGGTTAATCTCAGCTTAACTCGCCAAAGGACAATGGGCAAAAACGTTTGGTGCTTGGTTCAAATTTCCACCTCGAATGTGACCTATTTGGAGCAATTTTTACTCTTGCGGCAAAGAAAGAAACAGTGTCAGTAAAAAGTTACAGCTAGATTAAGAAAGGCTCATTTTTAATATGAAAATGTATATCGGCCGAGAGTATGGTAACTCCGGCGCCAAAAATTGTAACGGCGTTTAGAAAAAAAATATTTTTGTATGTTTTTAAAAAATGCACTTTAAAAAAAATTAATTAAAATAACTGTTATACTTGATTCGCATAAGCATACGGTCGAACCTGACTTAAAGCTCTCTTGAACGCTGCATGTGAACGAAGCTTTATTTAAAGGATCATCCTAATAAATACATACGTTGCACGTCGAATTACACAGAAACTGAGTGCTCAGATAAGTGCACACGATTCTTTGAAATACTCTCCTTCTATATAAAGGTTTAAGGAGAGTATTTGATTTCATATACTAGTGTCATAATAGAGGGGCATATGCAGTTACATTATATAACTATCTCGTATCCCATAAAATTACACTGCACATGCCACTCTCATTTATTGGCATTGCTTCAACCAAGTATTATAAGCTTGGTGCTAGTATTGCATTTGAAAGAGAACTACATTATAATGAATGGGAGAGTAAAGATTACCTTATGCGCATGGTGTGACATTTGTTGGCTAGACCTAAGTGCCTGTTTTCATTTGGTTTATCCTAACCTGATGTGTCAGAATTACTATGGTGAGGAGAAATGCCAGTGTGGTGGACACCGTTCAACCCCAGTTTTATTTTGAGAAATAAAATTTGGGTTAGGTAAGGATAAACCAAATGCAAAAAGGCACTAAAGCCACGTAATCACAAGGAACAGAAACAGGAATAGAAACAGAATTTCATACATTAGCGACGCAAAAAGCATTCAGCGAAACTAGGTTTCAGTTGCTAATGTATGAGATTCGGTTTCTGTTCCTGTTTTACGTTGCTTGTGACAACGCGGCTCAACTGTAAATATGACGTCATGAGAGTTCACTGTCAATTTGTACTCGTGTAAAAAAAGTAGGTTTGCTTACACACAATCTGTGCTGGCCAATCACAGCTCATGAGTCTGTTTTTTATAAACTCCGATGACGAGGCTGCGCTGTGTGTGAACTTTTTTTCTCAAAATGGTGTGATCTTATCTCTCTGTGATTTGTGCTACAATATAATGATATCCGCTATAGATAACAGACTAATAAGTTTTTCTATTTTTACCACTTACCTTGCGAACACAACCTTAGTCTGGTAATATTGAAACTGCATGTTTACCCTGTGAACGGCGCCAAAACGTACGGAACTCACACTCAGCGAAGAACGCAGCAAAAAGAAATCAGAAATCAAGAAAACCAGCACAAAGCAAAAATCAAAACCAATTTTTTTGTGTTGGAGGTGGAAAATTTGTGCAGAAAAAAAATTTCCAAACAAAATTCTACATTAAACAATAATGTCAAACCAATAAAACTATCTGAAAAACATAAAGCAATACTAACCGCATTCGATTAAGCTATAAAAAATTACCCACAACCATCTGAAAAGCCCATAGAAAACTCTGCACAAAAATTTCCAACTCCCCCCAAATACGTGTGTGCATCGGGAAAAAAAAAACAAGAGAAAGCCCCCCGCTGAAGAAGTTAAAAAATGTTTGTTAATTCGATGACGTTTCGCGGAAATCCATCCAACCACCATCATCACCTGCACCAGACGCACCAATTGCACCATCATGTCAATAGCCACCATCATCAGCAGCATGCAAGTGGTCACAACAATAACAATCATCATAGTAGCAGTAACAATCATCATAATGGTGGTGGCAGCCACCAAAAGTCCTCCGACGCTGGCAAGATTTATATCAAGAATTTAGAGCGATCCATTGACAATGAAGCGCTGTGCGATACGTTCTCGGTCTTTGGGAAGATTCTAAACTGCAACGTGGCCAAGGATGAGGAGGGCAACTCGCGTGGATACGGTTTTGTTCATTTCGAAACCGAAGTGGCCGCGAAAATGGCCATCGAACGGGTGCACGGTATGCTGTGCAACAATCAGAAGGTGCATGTGGTAAAATTTATACCGCGTCGCGACCGGGAACAGGAGAAGGCTACGCATTTCAAAAATCTTTATGTGAAGAATCTCAATGATGATTTTAACGATAACAATTTGCGCGAAATGTTTGAGCCCTATGGACGAATCACTAGCCATAAGGTGAGTTTTGTTTTTTTTAATTTGTTGTGTCAAGTGGCGCTTTTTTGTAAACTAAGAAATTCCAAACGAAACACCAATAAAACGATTCAAGTTGGTAAAGCAATTGCGCGGATTTTTTTAAGGAAACTCGTGTTAGATGTAATGTTTGGCTAATGAGGATTCAAGGCAATTGCAAAGCGAATAAGTTAAGCAACTGTTCAGAGCCTATAAAATGGACAAGGTAATATCTGTTTGAAACAACGATATGAGAATATGAAAACGGAAAGTGATCACTCCTATTACGATTGCATCACTGCATCTACGCTCGAAAGAAACTTATGGTAGGGTCATGGTACAAAATCATGCTTTAGTGCGGTGAAACATTGACAACTGCAAAAATGATCCATTGCCTTTCTCTTTTGAGTTGTCAGTTTTTCTTTGAGCGATCAACTATTGGGGATCAATTGCCTGTAATTCTATCGGGGTGAGAACAAATTCAGTAATTGCGAGCCAACTAAGTTTAGAAAATCTGGCCCATATGGCATAAAATTTGCCATAGGAGTCATTACCCAATGTAAGCAACGATACGTTCCGTAAGCTTTTTGATTAATAAACAATTTCAACTTAATCTTTTTTCCCGATTTGAAACGGCAAAATCAAGAAGCTTTTGGGGTAGATTTAACCCTCTTAACTTTTATCACAATTCCACACTTCTCGCGAACTTTTTGCGAAAGAATTTTGCGAAAACAGTGTAACGCACTTAAGTGTACCTCACTGTATCCTAAGTAATTTAAAAGATCTGTGCTTATGAAAACTAAAGTGAAATTGCAATTCCTCATTCACAGGTGATGCTCGATGATGAAGGCCGTTCCAGAAGATTTGGATTCGTCGCATTCGAAAATTCCCAATCAGCCCTGGCAGCAGTTATTGCCCTCAACGGAAAGCAACTTGCAGAAAACAAGATTCTCTACGTTGCTCGTGCTTTGAACAAAGCCGAGCGCCAACAGGAGATTCAACGAAAATTTGAAGAAAGAAAGCGTCAAAAGCAAGCACACGTTTTCTATTATTAAAAGGAAACCTAAGCATTTCCAGTTACTTCTTCTGTATCTTTTAGTGGAGTATGTATGTATTCAAAAAAGAAAATATTAAGCATTTTAAACATAAAAGAAAACAAAACAAAACACACAGTTTACACCTAATTATTAGGGGTACTTAGGAAACAAAAACAAAAAAAAAAACTTTATGAAAATAGATATTTGAACATAGAAAAATGAAATAAAACAAAAGAAAAATGAATTGTATAATTATTTGATACTGCAACAAAAACAAAAGTAAAAGACATAAATATTTGTTGAACTGGATTCATTATTGATTAAATTATTGTAAACAATATTTTTTTTTGTTTTTTTGTCAGTATGACGAAAAAAAACAAATTTTAATTAATAAATACACTATATGAAAAAACAAAATATAAATCGTAAGTTAAGGCAAAAAAAAACACAACATAAAATTATTGCAAGAAAAAAAAATATTACATGTAGTTAATGTTTATAATTTGAAAGGAAAACAAAAAAACAATGCGGGAAATGAAAAGTGAAAACTTAATTGTTAAAGTAGAAGAAACAGGAAAGGGAAAACAAAACAAAAGAACGAAGTAATATTATGTCCACGATTATGATAAAACAAAAACAAAAAATAGAAAAAATCCAATTTTAGAATTATATTTTTATTACACAGAGATTACGTTAAGAGACTCTATGAATTTATTTGTTTATTTTTTACTTTTACTTTATTAATATTATATACAAACGAGAAGAGAAAAACTACATAATTTACAATATGTGAAATAGGTATACTATTGGCAAACTGTTACCTTAATGCAAGAAACAAAAAACATGGAATTAAACAAAAAAAAAGAAACAAAACAACTTTAAATTATAATTTGTTATATTTGAATGAAAGAAAAGAAGAAAGAAAGAAAGGAAAACCGAAATAAAATAATGCTTATATCCTTACCGAACGTTGTTTACGTTATTTGCATTGTTTCTTTTTTCATTAATTTGTTCTTTATCCAAAAGCACCGGATTAGAAGCGGTCATATCACGAATCCATCGAATTGTTTCTGAAGAAATGCAAAATTAGAACGAGGACATTCAAACCCTCTGTAAGCATTTACAATGCGAGCCTCAATCTTTCCTTTTTTGTCTGAGCAAAAAAAGCGGAACCACGAACAAAGGCATCGGAGGAAGCATTACCATCCTATGAATTGCGGTCATAGATCCTCAACAAAATATGTCTGCAGGAATGACAGATAATGTAGTTTTACGTAGCAAAAGTACTGAGTGATAAAGACACAAAAGAGAGAGCTCCCGAACACAGTATAAATACAAA
This sequence comes from Neoascia interrupta, assembly GCA_947623515.1. NCBI lineage: Eukaryota > Metazoa > Arthropoda > Insecta > Diptera > Syrphidae > Neoascia > Neoascia interrupta. The sequence goes on along the minus strand of OX392462.1, from coordinate 18,037,055 downwards.
ACAAGGACACCTTGCGATCATCATCATGAGAAATGAAAAATATCAACTTGCACTGTTTATTCTTAAGAAAAAGATTTAAGGCTATAGAAGTGTTTATTGACAAGTAATAACGTGGATGAAGAGTCTCAGTCAAGGAACTGACAAAGAAAACAAAAAACCGAGCAAAACTGCTGAGGCGAAAGGCATTCAAATACAATAGGAGATTTGAACTTACAGGTATTAAGACTTCTAATTTTTAAATTTCTAACAATTCTTATTATCTTGTTGTACCTACTTATTTTTAAACATCCTCTGAATCACGTCCACGTTCGCTGTTTTCTAAACGTTTGAGCTTTCTATTAACTGAGAAATCGATGCTACGATTAATGTAGTAAAAAAGGGGTTGCTCTATCAACTCCATTTGCTAAATATTGCTAACCTAATAAAGGCATTTCTTCAATTTGTAACGACATTCGTATTTGGCAGCATAAGTTGAAAAACTCTATTATACTCTCTACTAATTACGGGGTCCTAATACTGATCATTTTAGTAGAGCTGGCGAGGCATTTAAGTTGTTCGTAGGGCTTCGATTATTTCCCACTTAATTATTAAGTTCTGAGCAACAAAGGAATAACTGCTATCTACCAGGGCATCAAATATCTGCTTCGATTTCCATAAGGAGTGGGCCTATGAAAATAATTTGGTGTTAAGCAAAGCTCGCAGAATGATTATCTTTGCTGTCGGAGAACCAACGCACAAAAGCAAGTATCCCCACTTAGGATCCAGTTTTGAAAAGGAAAATAGTACTGCCAAGACACTAAGTCAAAGGATCATTTCTGTAGTATGACTTTATCGACTTACAAGTAGATTTACCATTTTTCTTAAGGAGGAAACAATGTAGAAGATTAACTTCTGGAAATAAAAATGCCTTGTGAGTAAACTAACATAAAAATCAACTTGTTTTATTATTTCTTAAAAAACGACGATATACTCTTCGTTCCCTTGGCACCTTTGGCGAGCGCTTTTTCTTTTGCGCTGATTTTTTTCTCCTTCAATGTAGCCACGGGCTTGGGTGACTCGTCAACAGTCTCCGAGCTAGAGTCCTCCATTTTGATCTTCTTCGACAAACTTGTATCTGAGCTGTTTACAGATTTTCTCTTGTTGTTTGCTACTTTCGTCTCCATTTCTTTGATTCCTAGGTACTCCTTTAGTCTATCGTGCTCCTCGAGATCAACATAAGATCCAACGATGTCGCACGCACTCCGCAAATAGTCCAATTCACTTGTTGGCTTTTCGGCCGTTTCACTTTTTTTGTAGTTCGTCGAAACCGCACTGACGCCACAGTAAATATTTTCACTTTTCAGGCGATCGACAAGCCTTCTTGCCTTAACAGCCATCCACTTCAGTGTTTTTTGTGGATCATACTTGTAATACTTCATTCCTGCTGCAGTCTTCACATCCGCAACCACTTCCAGGTGCTCCCTTACAATGTACTGAGTCAGTAAGACATTAACCGATGGATCTTCATCGTCGACGATGTCTTCAAGGGCCATGGCTCTGTCTGAACAGAATTTCTTGAGGTGGTACAATGCAAGGAAAGTGCTATCGAAAGGAAGTGTGATGTAAAGCTTGCCATTTGAGCATATTTGCGAGTCGATTAACCAGCTGCGGTGAGGTTCAGCGAATTCTTTCACTTCCCAGAGGTTTTTATTCTTTTGATCGGTAACAAAAATCGCAGGTTTACCCTTGCCAGGATGATAAAAATATTCTAAATGAAGTTTATCGGACTCTTGTATAAGCTTCTCGTTGAAGAAAAACACCTTATGCTCTGCGTCGAGTTTTACGGGTTTTCTCGTTTTGACATTTTCTTCTTCGGTTTTGGTAGTTTTCGATCGTGTTGTCATAATAAATTATTTTATAACTTTACAAAATAACCGAGAGCACAATTTAAAAACGTAAAAATAAAATTTGCGGGAACTATTTGTTTGGGTTATGCGAATGTCAAAGCAAAACTCAGTTAACGGAACAACTTGGCTCGTTCACAAGAGGAATCTTTTTTTAGCGGTCCGGCACACAAATCACAACCCCACTTGAATGAAAGAATATGAAGATTACGCCACTCGTTTGTAATGCCATTTGTTTGACAGACCTTACTGTAAATCTGACGTCATCGGATGGACCAGTCATATTGTACGCGTGTAAAATTAGCCCGTTTGTTTACATAACCATCTGTACTAGCCAATCGTAGATCAGTAATCTGTTTTGCTTTGTATCTAATGACGAAACTGGTTTGTGATTGAGCCATGTTTTTCCGAAGTGTCGTCACAAATCACAGAACATAATCGCGAATTCTTTTGAACACCGAACTGCCACACCGAGCTGCCAAACAAAACAATACTTGGTGGGCGCGACAATTCCAGCCTGGTGTACACTTGGTTTCATTGTGTACATAACGCCAAATACTGCACCGGTGCAGTCATCACGTTAAGTGTCAAATCGCTTTGACTTGATTTTGCTAACTTTTTTATTCTCAATTCCTAACGTGATTTGGTTGGCGTCGGTTTTTTGTACTTTTTACTTAAAATTAATTTTTAAAGCTTTGAGTTTGTGATATTGTCAATGTTAGTAACTTTTTATCGATTACATACAATTTGACTTGCGTTGTTAAAAAATGACGAATGAAAATTGGTCGTTCACATACATAATCAAGGCTACACCTAGCCTCCACCGTCAAATACGACGTTGGCGAAAGTTCGAGTTCTTATCATAAATATCAGCAACCTATCTGGCTTCGATTCCGATGAAGGGGATGATTTGCTAATAAGCCATGTTCTTTTCGCTAGTGGTGTAAGCTCATGTCATAACTTACTGAAAAACTAGATATTTAACTTGTTTTCCTCTTGCCTTTCAACCATAAATCGCTGAATGACTAGATATTCAACTTCGGAAGCTGAAATTGATCAATTTACCCATTCTCCGACATTTGCTTACAAATGTGAGTAAATTCATGAATTCGTCATTTCCATGCAATTTCGTTTTCCAGCTTTTACATCAGCTGATCGCGTAAGGTAAATTGTTATTGTATATTCTTACACATTCACCGACACGGAAATTTAAAGCTTTAAAAAACCTTTAAAGGCTTTATAAAAAAACGTAAACAAATGGGTGTTGGAGGGTAAGAGGGACGCAAGCATTGAATAAAGAGATAAGGAATAGCTCTTTTTCACATATACAGTGTGTGTGAGTGAAGCATTTATTTTGACATTAGTCGCCTGAATGTATCGAATGTATCACGAATCGGGGTAAAAATGTCACCTTAACTCAGGAATGTTTAACAAAAGTAGAGCCAGCTCCCAGAAACGTATAAACCTCGAGCCGTCTTTCATGACATGCCTGGTTCAACACATAAGTAGTCCGCACTCACACAACTAAAACTGATGCTTCACTTTTCCCCAAAAACACCACTTTCTTGTCTCTTTATTCAATGGACGCAAGTTGAATATCTAGTTATTCAGTAATTTGTGGTAAGGAGATACAACAACATAACACCTTACGCGGTTACGAAATTGCATTGAAATGACGAATTGATGAATTTACTCACATTTGTAAACAAATATCGGCGGATGGGTAAATTCCTCAATTTCAGTTTGTGGGCAAAGCTTTTACGCGTCCGAAGTTGAATAACTAGTTATTCAGTAATTTATGCTTTGTTCGAAATTTTATTTCGCTATTCGATCGCGATTTACCTTACGCGAACAGCTGATGTAAAAACTCCGAAAAAGAATTGCATGGAAATGACGAATTGATGAATTTGCTCATATTTGTAAGCAAGTGTCAGAGTATGGGGAAATCCATCAATTTAAAGCTTTGCCAGCTCTTACAAATCCTAAGTTTATTATCTAATTATTCAGTAATTCCTGCAATGTTTTTAAGCCTACAAGCACGTTCTGGTTGTCTGTGTGCTTTTTTTTACACTTTTTCAACTTAGAAAAATAGTTTTATAGTCCTGTATTTAATTGCGTAGTTTCTAAACTACGAAATTAAATACAGGACTACGAAACTAAAAACTCCTAATATTAAATACAACAATTCAGAAAAAAAGTTTTGAACACAAACCGGTTTTTTTTTGCGCCCGTGAACTTTTTTTTAGTTTCTTTCGTTAACGAAATACGAAACGAATTCCACAAAACACAAAAACCGGATTTAATAATTCTAAGCAATTTCAACAGTTCCCTTGTTAGAGAATTTTGAAGATTTACAAACCTGTTCGCTTTTTCAAAATGTCAAATTCGTAAATTTTGTGCGGTTTGTTCATATTTGAAAATGCGCTTAAACTGTTTTGCTTCGTAACTTGGTCTTTTTATTTAACAATTTTTAAAGTTTTATAATTTCAATTGTACTAAGCCGCATTACGGTGTATAATCATAATTGAGTTCTATTAAAGTGATTGCGCTTATCAGGTGCTCAAGTTTGTATATGCTTTCTTACATAGTTATTTAATCCTTGTGATCATTTCACCTATGTTATGTTCGATTGGTTAGATAGAGTCCTTAATACCTACTGGCGTCCTGATATCCTCAATTCGCTTTTTCCCCCGTGTTCAAATGTTCGTTTAACTTTTCTGGGAACCTGAACACGTTGATTCCAATTGTCCAGATATCGACCTCTGGCATCCTTCATGACTTCTTCGTCAAAAAGGAAGGTTTTGTCTTCCAGGTCGTCTGAATCAGGAGAATTTAACTCGAAGACCCCGTTAACTGGAGAATTGTCCACCGCTCTATGTGGCCGAGCTCATGAAATCATCCGTATTTTTTTCTTTTGAGTCTAGAAAGAGCCCGAGCATACTTTCACCTTCTCTATACTTGTGGTCCAGCTCTCGACGCCATAACTGGTAGAATAAGGGTTTTATAGAGCTACTCTTCGCCTTTGAGAGTAGTTTTGAATCCATTTGTTTTGGCAAACCGAAATAGCAATGGTTCCGTGTGGCAGTTCTTTGACCAATCTCCACAAAGCCAAGAAAGGATGGCTCATATAATATACATACAAAATGAACGTCTCGCTGCATGTTCTTGTTCAACACTCGAAGTTATGACTTCAGCCAAGTCCAAGAAAATTCAATGCCAGTATCCGCCGTGCATACCCTGTTCCTAGAGCAGCCAACGACGAAAAAACACCTTCATTCCTAAATAATTAGATCCATTTAAAAAACGAAATTTACTATTTGCCTCATATTTTATTTCTCTTCAATTTTCTGTCACCCCAGCATAATTTAGTTTGAAATCGTGCAACTATGCCCAATCCCGTTGATCCAGAGCGGCGGGGTGTGCGTTCGTTTCTCTACGGCCGAGATCCGAGCATCGATCGGCGCTTTCGTCCGCGTCCCGATCGGCAAGTAAACCTTTTCAAAGATGTCGAGGAAGTTGACGTCGAGGAAAATGATACGTCGCAAGACGATACCGCGTCTGTGGTCAGCACAAACAGTGCAGCAGATCAAGAGGGCGCTTTAATCTATTTGCGCCTGCGTCCGCTCGCGAATGAAGAGCAATCCCCAAGCTATACCGTCTCTGATAATGTTCTTGTAACATCCCAAACTGATGGAAAAGCACTAAAAAACTCAATGGAAAAACACTTTACGTTTAGTGAGATCTTCGATGGTTGCATCAACCAAGCCTCGATCTATAAAAAGTGCATACAAAGCAAGATCGAGTCCGAGGAGAACTTCACTGTCTTAACTTACGGCACATCCGGATCAGGTAAGCTTGGCCCTCAACAAGTATGATAATTCTTTTTTCTAGTAATTTCCCTCATCAGGCAAAACATATACCCTTCTGGGGGACTCGGAAAAGCCGGGAATAATACCACGAGCAATAGAAAACATCTTCGCGTTGTACGCGAGCAACTTGTACCCGCAACCGGCAGCCAAGGTTGTAAGCGCCAACGTTCTGATTGTCGATGATGAGTCTATGCGCAAGGAAATGCTCCTCCGACAAACACTCATCTCCGCATGCAACGACATACAACCCGTGTACACCCAAGTTCAGCACAGAATCAACGCAGAACACGCGTTTGAGACAACCGTGCTGGATAACACTTCTGTCTTTATATGGGTTTCGTTCGTGGAGATTTACAATGAATTTGTCTATGATCTCCTCAGCCCGCTAGTCCCCACAGGAACGACAATGCGAAAGAACCATAAAATCGTCACAAACGACGGAAAGGTCTTCATCAAAGGTTTGACCTCGGTGCACGCTAAAATGGCTGCAGATGCCTACAAGCTTCTCATGTTTGGCCTACAGAAAGTAAAGTACGCCTCGACAGCAATCAACTCGAACTCAAGTCGATCGCACTGCGTGTTTTTTGTAGACGTGATCAAATTTTCGCATCCTGGCACCTTTAAGCTCACTACGTACAAGTTCTGTGACTTGGCGGGCTCAGAACGTTTGGGTAAAACAGGCAACGTTGGCAGTCGCCTAAAGGAAGCGCAACGTATCAACACATCGCTCATGGTCTTGGGTCGTTGTCTCGATGCAGCGAATAGCAACCAAAAGAAGAAGAACGGCGATGTAATTCCCTTTAGAGAGTCAAAGCTAACGATGTTATTGCAATCGGCGCTGTTGGGAAAGGAGAAGCTCAGCATGATTGTAAACATCACTCCATCTGATCGGTACTTTGAGGAGAACATGAATGTTTTGGGCTTTGCGTCGATAGCGAAGAATATTGTTTTTAAGCAACCCATAATCAAGAACGACCACAGCGCAAGGTACTCTTGGTTTGCGGTCCATGCGGTGCAGGATAAACGATCAACGGCCACACAGGATACAACGCAATTGGATCAACTGTTGGAGGAGAATTTCACGTGAGTAGCCCCGCACGATTTTTTTTTTTTAATCAGCTCAGACTTAACTTCTTTGAGTAGGTAGGCTTTAAGGTAAAATAATGACTACTCGATATAATGTCGTTGCCGAACTAATTGCATAAGGCTCAAATGTAAATACCGCTGTTTGTTCCTTGAATTTATTAAGTTACATTTTGTGATTATGTCAATGAAATGTCTGGGAATAATGAATTGACCAACCCCAGCGAAACTGTCCTAGCTGTTTTAACTAGTACAGCCAAAATAGCAGTTTGTCGAAAGTGCGACACATACAGTGGAGTGCACAAAATGCATGTGCATTCCACTGTAATGTTTCAACAATAGTTTCAAACACATGGCTATGAATTTTATTACGAAATGTCCTTTTCGAAATAAAAGTGGAGTAGAGTTGCATGTTCGCCACTAAACAATTAGGAGAGGGTTGGAGGGTGGGAAGACAAACTGCCGGCCGCAGTTTTATTAATGCATCAAAAAACGTGAAAAAATATTAACTCAATTTTAAAAATTTAAAATTTGTTGTTTCATGGATTTGAAATTAAGAAATGCTTAAAAAAGTCAAAAGTTTGTCTTAATTTAGCCCCTTTCTCTACCTCCCAAACGGTGTACCTATAGTATAATTTTGAAATAATTTACGGTCATAGCGCATCTTGTAAAATTTTATAGAAAATAATAGCAAACATTAAACATTGAAAAACTTCGAAGATTGGACTCAAAAACGTGAAAGCATTTTTAAAAACGATATTTTAAAAGTTTGTGGGGTGCCGTGGCGTAGTGGTTAGTGTGTGTGCTTACTACGCCGGAGGTCTGGGTTCGAATCCTGCCATCGTCACCTGAAAAAAAAAGACTTGTTCTTTTTCACGGCCCCCACCTCCGCGAGGGTCTGACAAGCCCTCCGAGAGTATCATTTGTCTTGAAAAACTTCTCAAAGTGCCGTTCGGATTCGGCAAAAAATTGTAGGTCCCTTGTATGTAAAAAAAATTAACACACCAGCATACATTGTTGAGAAGTTGGCCCTGGTTCACCTCGAGCTGTTGCGCCACTCTATTTATTTTTTTTATTTATTTATTTTAAAAGTTTATAATATCTTAATGGCCATAACGATCTAATATTTATAAATAATTATAAAACGTATACAAGGCAATCTAACTGCGTTAAAGAATTTCAAAATTTCCGTTTCTAACCTAAATTTTTTAAGCCCATTTAAACAAACGAAATAAAAAAATAGCGCGTTTAACCTTTTCTCAGGAATCTATGCTCGCTGAGTCTACGAAAATTAGCCAAAGCTAACCCAGGGTAGTTGTTATATTGAAAATTGTTGGGAAAATCAACTGAAACACATGCAATCTCCGGGGAGTTCAACAATCTACTGTTTAATTCATGTCAGAAAAATAATTCAATTTGTACAGTTTAACAAATCGAACGAGCTTGTTTATCTATATTTATAAAAATGAATTCTTCTATGTTGTTTGTATTACACTCTTGTCTATACCATTCATCAGATTGCAATGAAATTTTGGTGAGCAGCTGTTTGCATACTCGCCGTAATAGTTGCGTTAAAAAAATAAAAAAATTGCAAAAGGTAATGCATCAAATGAATGGTAAACGCTTTACGGATTATTTGTTTTTGAAAATTTTTGGCTTTATCGGTTCGTATTGGCCCAAGGAAGGACATACTCAATCACTAGATAAATCAAAATAGTTGAAACGTAAATCTTCAACAAAACGCATACACAATACACAATGAAATGTTAGGAGAATGATGGATTAATGTTTTTTTTAACTGCATTTTTTTGAAATGATTTTATGTTCAAGCCCTAATAATATTATTAAAATATTTTACGCTGCGTCTACACAGTCAATGTCCAAGGCAATGGAAATGGACATGGCAATCGCAATGAAAAGATAGCTGGCAATTAGATTTTCAACTATTTCTAATGTGGGCTTTTCATTGCCTTCAGTGCCACATTAAAAACGGAAAGGTAATCGTAAATGCTTTGAAAATTCATAATTTCTACATTGTTTTCGGTTTGAAATTTATATTTTTTATTTGTATGGAAGGCGTTTGAGCCGAAAAAAGTTAATTTTGCTCCGTAGATTTATGGCAATGATTGCTCATCAAATGGAAATCAATCATTGATATCCATTTGCAAATCAATATTGCAAAGCTAATTTCCAAAGCGTTTACACTAGCAATGAAACAGTCAATGGAAATTTTCCTTTCAATAAATTGTTATTTCCATTGCAAGTGGAGCTCCTGGGTTAGGTGATTGATTTAAAACAGTCAGCTGGTGAAACTATCATAAATTCTAAGATATATACATGGACTAACTACCTAACTTCCTGCTACTCAATCATAATCCATTGCAATATAATATCAACTGTCTCAAAATTCTAAAGATAAAATAATAAAGTTGGCAGTTTTTTTTTCAATTTTTTACTTGGGTAGATGTTTTTTTTGCCCCAAATTGTCCATCGCTTTATAATTTTTTTATTATTTCAGACTGCGCAATGAGAATGAGCAACTTCTAAGCGAGGTATCGCGTTTAGAAAAAGCTCTGATCCAGCAAGAATGTGACTTGCGAAATCAGCTTGTAAATAGCTTTCAAAAGCAACTGCAAGAACACAAGGAATCATGGGAAGAACGATTAGCGAGAGAAATACAAATGGTCCAGCAGGTGTATGAGAATAAGGTTGGTAAACAACGTGTTTTCGCAATATGCCTGTTAATAATGAAAATTGAAAACATTTTATGCATTCGTTTCTAGATTGACGCTCTTAAAGCGAAACATGCTCGGGAGCTTGAGGATGCGGCAGAGGATGAGTTGTCTAATGATAAAAAGAGGCGAGCTACTATATCATTTACTACGTAATCTAGTTTTTAAATATTTTATCAAATTTCGTTAATAAAACAAATACACTGTTGCGCATACAGAAAAAATTATGCATTTTTTTTGCGTTTTCTATGACTTCATTTAGATTTATCAAAGGAATTATTGTGTAGAACTAATTTTACAAGTAGACCTTCTCAACAGAACCCGCCCTGACACAACCAGAATTACAGCGGTAATAATGGGGCATCGGCCAATTGGAGACCATGCGGCCAAACTGGGTATCCCATACAACCCTGTTGCGGATATATGAATGAGAAAGAAACTCTCTCCGACTTCCTCTGCAAATGTCCGGCCCTAGCAAAAGCCAGACTGCGTGCACTGAACCAACATTTCTTGGTTGACCTTAATGATATTTCGTGTAAACGGGTACAAGCGCTTATCCAGTTTCTCAACTCCACTGGTTGGATATAGGCTTCGATCACACAACAATCTCAACCACAATCACAAAACAGGTTACACGAGTTGTGGTATCAAAAAGTGCTACTTGGGTTCTTTCCTGAACCGTCACTTCTACCTACCTAGCTACCCTAACAGGTAGAAGAAAAAGCTAAATACACAACTTTAAAATCCTTTTATTTCTTAAGTACAAAGCACCTCAACAAAAGCTGTTTTGCTTGAACATATGTAGTATGAAATAATGTCTGTATGTAACATATGTCCTTCAAGGTACTGGACAGGGTACTGGACAGGGTTATACAATTATTACTCTTATAATTTAATTAATTTATTGAATTGAAATTTGAATTTAAGAGCCACGATTTATTTAACCTGTTTTAATTAGGAAAAAAGATTCCTAGTACATCTTAATGCCATTAAAATTAACGTCCATTGATTGTTATAAACTTGGATAGGAGCTTGGCGGTGCGCTTAACATTTTATACAAGTAAAGTACTATTTTCTTGTTACTTTTTTCCAACTTTGTATCTCCATGTCATTCAAAACTCTGTTGTTTGAGTAATTTATTCCGATAGCGATTAAGCAATTTTTCCTCCAAACATAATTGGACCGCACTAAATTTAGCTCTGCTCTTAAAATTTAATTTATTTCGATGCCCTCAAGGAACTCACACGTGAGGTCAATAACTTCTAAACATCATCACAAGAGTGTAATAATAAGCGGATAAAAGTTGTAAGCCGGCTGAAGCAATTAGCGTATGTATAACTTGTACTGACATGTCATTTTTCTAGTAATAAGTCCACCGGGATCAACTAAGAACATGCAAAGTGTTTAGACTCAGAGATGACACATGTTTTACTTTTATTTTAAATAAGATTTCTCTTTCGTGTCATGGGACAACTTTCCATGTCCATTCAAATACGGGAGCCTAAATCCTTACAAACTAATTAACACATTTTAACTCAACACTTTGCCACCCTCTAATTTAGTTTGTTTGAGCCGCAAAATACCGTCAATCCAATTATTTTCGGCGCAAGCCATAAATAAATTAATGTCGCTTCAACCTGCGAATATGCTGCTTCGCCAGGTTTGTTGGGAACCGCCCTGTAGGAGCTTGTTAACACTCACTATCAAAGCCCATACCGGTGTAGTCTGCTAAAAGGAAAATGTGCAAAGCCATTCGGGAGCTTATGTACATACGAGACCTCCCGATGTTACAGATAACAACCTGACGAAGTTAGTTCCAACCAAATGACACATCCCACAGGATTCACCATGCATGGATTATTTAGTTTCATTTTCACAGCACCCATTACTTTAAAAGGGACAGTCTCACATTAATTAAGATATTCCTTAGGGAACAATATCCTTGTGGCTCTGGCACTAGAAACTTATTTAGTTGGCTGTGGTGCTCCAAATATTGGTCATAGTTAGTTCAGCATTCGTGGTGAACGTAAGTGCTCGGTAAAAAGTCGGAGAAAATGAAAAATAAAGTTGGTGACATCAGCAGCAGTTCGGAATCGGTGTATTCTGCTGATAGCGGCTCATGTGTTCCGTCTGACGCACTCAGCGGTGTGCCTAGTGATGTGATTATAGAATCCCGTATCAAATACGGGACAAGGAAACAAATGTGCGAGGGCTTATTTATGGAATACTCGGCAAAATCGTCCTTGCATGGTATTCGCTATATTTTTCAAAAAAAGCGACCAATGGTGGAAAGGTGAAGTAATCCTTTGTTCTGTATACCGAATCAAAATAAATAATCGCAGGGCTTTTGCAGAATCCTTTGGCTCATAATATTTATCGTGTCGGTTGGACTTAGTTGCCTAGTAATCCAGCAGGTGCATAAAAAGTGGTCAGATGCACCAACATTTGTTGGTTTCGACGAAACGTTAATTCCAATAAATAAGATCCCGTTTCCCACCATCACTATATGCCCCGAATCAAAAATGGAAACGGATGTGTTCAATTTTGCAAATGTTACAGAGCGTTTTTCTTCAGCTGATGATTTGTCGCAGGAAGAGTAAGTAATTAGTTCAGGTACAGACATGTGGGTAAGACATTTCAAAGACTGATTCCTGATTAGATTGGAGCGACTGTCTGCAGCTTTGCATATTTGTGACTTAGAAGTCGCTGAGGCAATCGCCCAATTACTTCCTAAGGGGTTGGATCCACCTATTGGCAAAACTTTGCGTGGCATCGCAATTTCAAAGAACCTCACTGCGCCTTTTTGCAAATGGAATAATAAATTTTATTTCTGTGAGCATATATTCTCGCTCGTGGCTACGGATGATGGAATTTGCTATCAGTTTAATGGACTAGCGGCATCGGATCTGTATCGAAATGAAAGGTAAGTAATAAAAAAAAAATCGATTGCCTAATGTTTATTTATTATCAAAAAAAGGTCGATCAAGTGCCTCAATGTAAAGTTTATAATGTTCTTTAATACTGGCGTCTTTTCAATAGCGACCACAGCAATACAGGTGTAGCGTAGAGTTCCATTATCATCATTCATTTTTTTCAGAAAAATGTAAACTTCTTAAACCGTTGTAATTGTTTGAACACAATTAGTATTTGTTTCTATTATTTCGATGAGGCCTTATCAACCAAATTTTGTTTTTCTACGTCTTTTGGCTTTCAAAATATTAAGTGAAATTGTTGCTGGTGCTGGTGAACCACAATGAAAACCATCGAAGACCCTTTTATGGCTATAAGGCTGGCTTCTACACACATAAAGAATAATTTGAAATTTTCGGAAACCTATGGCGAATGATTTGAATGATTCGTAAATTCTGAATGATTCGTAAATTCAAATTTTCTTTTTCAAAAAATTCTGGTGCCTAATCACAATAGAGTGTTGATCGGCGCAGGGCCGACGAGAAGGGGGGGGGGGGGGAGAAACGGGTGGATTCACCCCGGGCCCAGAGTTCCCCAAGGGCATGTACTTCTCCCAAGGCTAATAATAATTTCTTCACGTAAATTATAAAAAGGTATTTTTAATATAGATTTAAGCAATCAAACCCACAATATGCATTGATGATTGGTTAAGGACGGTCAAAGTGAATTTCAAGTCTGAAATTTTTTTGGTTGGTCTTGACCCAAGTACAGAGCATAAAAATACATGTGAAAAACTTCCAAAAATTGCATTTCATCACTGGCTGTGCGGTCATGAGTTGATGTGTTGATAGACCCAGTTCCAAACTTGTGGATCTTTTGAAAACTATTGAAGAGAAAAAAACCGGGCCCGGATTATCTCTCGGCTGACCTGGATCGGCATAAATTCCGATGAAATTGTATACAATGATGTTTCACTTTATTGACTTTACTTAAGTCGATACTAGTTTGAAACGTTGTGTCATTTAATATAAATGAACAAACAAACGCGTAACCATTCTGAATGCATTTCGATGTGTGTGCGCATCATCATCAGCAACCACGACTAAGTAGCAAGCACGAACAAAAATTGCAGCTTCCTTCTGATTAGCTCTTTTGCACTGCATAACTGAAATTTAAACTCTCCCAAAGAGAGCTTCGAACTGTTATTTATTTTGGCAAATAAATCTGATTAGGCACGATTCGTCATTGCCGTTGACTAAATTCAGAGCATCTGGGTCTTTTTGAATGTAAATAGATTCATAGGCATCCAATCTCCTGTGGTCGTTAACTTGTTTTAGGAGAGTTACGCTTCCTATATTAAGGATGTTATGCCCTTCGTTTAACAAATGAGATGCTATTGCCGACTTATTTGGTTGGTTTTAGACGAAGATAAGTTAAATATTCTTTAAAACGCGTTGCTACACTTCGTTTTGTTTGTTCATAATATTACAGTCATAACTACAGTCCCCGCTTTCGATTTCGTACATACCCGACTTGCTCAATGATGGTGTTTTGTCTCTTTTGGAACCAGCAAATTATCTAATTTATTATTATACTACTGTCTTTGAGGCAACAGAAAGTTTGGCCCTCACATTGACCTCGCTCTCTTTTTAAGAAGTTTTTGCTTAAAATGACGATTATTCAATAAATAGCTATAGATATGAAATTTAACAAAAAAATTACAAATGTTGGAGATCTTAGCATTGGCTAACTGTTTCGTATACATAGTTAATATCTCCGTCTACTTTTGTGGGCGTGGCCTTAAAAAAAAGTGTTTTTTAGTTAAAAAATCAGGTTTAAGTCTCAAATTCATGCATCACTCGGCATAGGGCATTCAACAGTTATTTCTTACATCCCGCCCACTTGCAAGAGGCGTGGCAGTTTCTTTTTTAGGTATGGTAGGGTATTTTGCGTTCCGCCACTTGATTGCACTTGATTTATATATTTATTTGCCTGTCCCTGTTTTCCTTAACTCTTGCACCTGTCATTTTATGGAGCCAAGGTAAAAAGTTTTAATAGACGCAGCACTTTCTAACAAAGTAATTCGGTGGCGGCACAGACAAAGTGTTAAAATTGGTCAAATCCACCGACGGCCACGTCTACTATTGACTTAAATGTGAGACAAATTTTATTCCAAAAGACCTTTTGACCTAGTCAAAGGCACAGGAACTCAAATTTTGGGTATAGGAATGTGGGCTAAAACCCTTTATAACGACGAAAATAGAACGGCCCACACCATCTACCATGTCAACTTTTACTTTGTTACATCTTTAAAACCTTGATTTCTCTGAAAAGTTCTGAAAAACATATAAAAAGCTTAAGCATAAGAACAAAATTTGATACATAACTTCAACCAGGCATCAATTCAGATTTAGTTCATACGAAGTTTTTGACCACTCTCATTTTCAAGGTTAGATTTTAGAAAACTAAAATTTATTCCATTTTATCGTCACTAGGTTAATGTGTGTACGTTACGCTTACGTTTTTGCTGGAGGTTGCTACTATCCGATGGAGCACTCAGACACAACTACTGGTCCATTGTACTACCACGCAGACACCTTATGTATTTAGTTTACCCGTCTTTCGAAGAAAGATGAGAAGGAGCTTCAGTGATAAAGAGCTTAGGTATTCGGCACTCACCACGTCAGCCCCAAAGATCCGCCACCTGATGCGAGCAAAGGCAGGGTAACTACAGAGGAAGTGTTCCGCTGTATCGTCGTCCTCTCCACAGGCAGGACGGGTGGTGGTTTCGCTTAAGCCTAACAAATTCAAGTGTCTAGCAAAAGCTTGGTGGCCGGTAAGGACGCCAAAAAGAAGTCTGCAATCGATTCTTCTGAGAGATAGAAGAATAGACGCTGACCCCTCGCAAATGTCAGGTCTGCACCCATTGCAGTCACGCCAACGAGCCCTGTGCTCACGAGAAACCCAAGTATCAATGACAGACGTAACAACAGATACAGGCAGGCCTATCGCAGGGTCAGGTCCTGTGAAAACCTCTTCTGAGCCTAGCCTGGCAAGCTCATCAGTGATCTCATTTCCCTGGATACCAGTGTGACCTGGAACCCAAACAAGATTCACTGCATTTAGCCTTCCGACTAAGTTCAACGAATTCTTGAGTTCGAGCACTATCTTGGACGAGGTAAGAGGGTTGAGCAACGCATTTAGAGCGGCATGGCTGTCACTGCAAATGCATATGTTTCTTGCCCTCCACCTGCTAGTCACAATATAGCGCATTGCCATTAGGATAGCGAAAATCTCATCTCCGCTTGGAAGACAGACGCATATTTACCTAAGGGGTAGTGGAGTCTAATGTTCTCGCTTTCCACAAAGACTCCAGCACCAACCCCCGGTCCGGTTTTGGAGCCATCCGTGAAAATACGATGGCATTCTTTCCCTGGCTTAAAGTCTGGCCGAAGCCATTCCATTACCTGAGGAAAGTTGACTTGGTAGTTTTGTCGCAAAAGGATTTCTGGGGTCATTGCGTTAGAGGGCATGTCCATAAGACAGGGGTCGAAGGACAAGTTCTCGAACAAGTTCTTCAAAATTCCTATGCGTTTGGTACCAAAAACCGCCTCTCTTAAGCGAAAGAGGGTTTTTAGCGTACACCCCATGATAAATATATCAAGGGGGGAAGGTTCATCAAAGCATCTAGAGCAGAGCCCGGCGTGCTAGGGAAGGCCTCTGTGCAGTCGAGACAAGCCGTTCTTTGGAGTTTGGCAAAAGAGACAGTAACACGTTTCCGCGAAAGCCTGTTTTACCAAACAACCGATGCGTATGAGAGGAGTGGTCTCACCATGGCCATAGATCTAGAGGACCCTTTTCGGAGATAAGCCCCATGTCTTGCCAAAAGCGCCTCTACATTGGCAGAAGGTGGACAATGCTTTTTCGGTTTTGAATTCAACATGCTTGGACCAAAGAAGTTTTCTATCAAGGATTACTCCCAAATATTTTACTTCATCGGATATAGGGATAGTGACACCTTTAAGCACGAGTTGAGTCAGACCAGTGACATTCCTCCTTCTCGAAAAGAGAACAACCGTTGTTTTAACAGGATTCACTGAAAGCCCATTCCTAGTGCACCAATCATCGATCAAGCCTAGGGATCTCTGCGCCTGAGAGCACACAGTCCCTAGGTTTGAGCCGACAGAAAGAACGGCGACATCATCCGCGTAGGCTTGTGTGTAGGTTCCAGGAAGGTTGAGAGCCGATAGGAGAGAGTCTACCACCATGCACCATTAAAGGGGAGACAGAACGCCGCCTTGGGGGCAGCCCTTGTTTACCCCAAGGGTGTAATGTGTGTGTGATGTGTGTTAATTTAATGTGTGTAAAGATATATAACAGTGTGGTTGAAGTTATTGCATGCGCACTGATATGTACTTTCTCACTGCGTTTTCTTAAGTATTCAATAAAAATTATTCATTTTTTGCAAGTTATGCTACGGAAATACCCGACGACATCAAGGTCGATTTCAACAAGCACGTAGATCGCCAACCAAATGACTCACTGATTGAAATTTACGGCAGCTGGAACGTGGAAGAAGGATACGTAAATCAGACCGAAGAGTCTTATCCTTTAAGAGTGCTAATCGCTTCAGCCAGAACAGCGTTCGTTGCTTTACTTCAAGGCTTAGGTCACAATTTAGATTACCAATGTCGCAGTTTAAGGCAGGGCTACAAGGTAAGCCATCATAATCTTGCAGGAAATATGCTCTATGCTCTAATTTACGGTAACAAAAGGTTTACCTGAACTCTCCACAAAATGTGGTACTTTCGACAAGCAACTATTTTTTGGTGCGCCATAAGCAGGAAGTCATCGTACAGATTTATCCTGTCTACACAACCACGTCAAAGGGTGTCCGGGAATTCACACCAGAGCGGTAAGATTTGATCTACAGAACTAGGATATGCACAGCGGTTACAGCTTCGGTCCATATTACAGGCGCATGTGCTTTTTCAACAGCGAACGTTACTTAAGATTTTTCAAACACTACTCAGAAAGTAACTGCCAATTCGAATGCTTAACAAACTTTACCATTTCCAAATGCGGGTGTGTTAAGTTTTCTATGCCAAGTAAGTTATACAAATATTTTTTTGTTATTTTACATTATTCTGTTTTTCCCATTGTTTAGGACCAGAGGGAGTTAGGGTTTGTAATCATGCTGATATTCGATGCTACAACGAAGCTGAGGAAGAACTCATGGTGGTCCAACACCATGAAATGCTTAAGGCTTTTCAAGACCCAAATTTCCAAGGCGAATGCAACTGTTTGCCAGGATGTGTATCGTTGAGTTATAATTTTGACATCTCTCAGGCACGAATGGAAGGTCTTGGTACGATTCAAGCTAACAACGACTCGTACGATGAGCATCCGGAGTAGGTATTAAAGAACCTATTCGAGTTTTGATCAAATATATATTTTTTAATAGCTTTATGTGGTCACGTTTAACTGTACATTTCAAGGAGCAACAATTTACGGCAATGAAGCGAAGTGAAATGTATACGGTGTCAACACTGATTGCCAATTTTGGGGGTGTCTTAAGTCTCTTTATAGGCTTTTCCATATTGAGTATCGTAGAGCTGTTGTATTTTGTGACGATTCGTTTGAAGAATAGCATGAAAATGAGGGAGAACGCTGAGAAAAGGGTAAAAAATTAAAAGCTAATTTTTAAGTTGTAGTGAATTGGAATACTCATAAAAACCGTTAAATAAATAGGACTAAAAATAATTTAAATGAATAAAATTTATGATGTCTTTAATTATTCGTCGTTTTGTGTCATTTTTCGGTGGTTGACACGGATGTTTTGTGTCAGCAACTCCAGACGGGCTATACAGTATCGTTATACGCTAGGCGCATTTTTTTATGGCCGTTTTAAAAATTATTTTTATATCAAAAGACGTCTACAGTTCAATAATTTTTAGGCTAGTAACCATCCCTATTGTTTGCCGACACAATAATCATCAGAGCCCATCAACAAACAACAAAATTGTAAGCGACAATTGCAAGCTTTTTCAGAGTATAGAGGATGCCTTCTGTCATTTATAGCCACTAGTGTTTCAGTAGATTTTTCGTATACTATGAAGACTCTTTTATTAAGGCTGACGAATATTACCTGATATCCGTCAATCGTCAACCATATTCAAAGCTAGATAGGTATACAACGAAATGGTGAGAAATTTTCCGCGTACAACCTTGGCGAAAAGAATGAATCCTTTAAAGTAAAATTGCTCCCCCGGTGTAACGCCCGAATGATAACCAACTCCTCATATAAAACAACAACTAAATATGGAATGTCTTTTCTCATATAATTATTTACAAGAATGGCTTTTTACATAGTATATATTCAATTATCCATTGCTATATTAATATTCTCACATAGAATTTGTAATAATTATTGTTTCGATATTATTATTTTTCCTTCTCGCTTTTACAAAATAAACATGCAAATATAATATTTTTATTTAATTGTTTTTTTTTTTTTATTTAACAAAAAAAATAAATATATTCTCTGAAATATTGCAGTTAATTGTGAATAACCGCAAATTAAAGGAGAACACAATAAACAAAAAAATTGGCTAGTAAAATTTAGTTTAACCGATTGAATTTATTTAATTTATATTTATACTTTGTGCTTTCTTGTTGAAAAAAAAACAATAAGAAAAAAATGAACAGAAAAAATATTTTAAACATGAAAATTAACTTTGAAAGTATTTCAAACAATTTTTTATTTTATTTTGTAAAAGTTTGCTTTCGATTCTTTGAACATATTGTTTTTTTTACATTTAAATATATTTTTAACAAATAACAACATCAATAGAAACGCTATAAACATTTTATTTTAATTTATTTTTTCTTTAAAATTTACTTTGAATTATTGTTGTTTTTAGTTCGTAATTTTATGATAAGAAACTTTGTTTCAAGTAAATAAGCTAAATTTAACTAACCAATATTTATGTACACTGATCATAAGGGTTTTAGTCAATGAACAGGGAATTGCTGATGTATTGTTGCATGCGGCATTAACCATAAAATCTTAATTGTAAAGTATATTCTCGAAAAAAGACAAAAAATAAAATAAAGAAAAACACATTTGTAAAACAATAAAATACTGTATAACAACTTTTTTTTTATAGAAATATCAATAACAAGACAACGGATTGTTAAGGGATAAATCTATTTAGTTTGCTTCATTAACCCGATCGACAGGATGATGAAAACATTAAAAAGAAACAAGAACATTTTAAATTAAAGAGAAAAACTAGTTGATGGAATTTACAAATTAAACGAGTAGTACGTTTTTTGTTTTTATATTGGAATAGGGAAATTAATATAAGTTTTTTTTCTGTTTTTTTAAAAGGAGGAATATTTTAATGCACACACTTCTTGATTTTGCTTTGTTTGTTTTCTGTTCCAGTTGTTTTGTTGTTGAAAATACCACTACGATAACACTTATAGTTGGGAGCGCACACATCTGACTCGTTATTGGATGGGGGGCAGAGTACTGGGTGTGCTTTTAGATCTTTGATGTTTCCACCATGTCGATGTTTAGTTTGTAGAATACGTACGGGTAGTATTCAGCCTGGCCAAATCCTAATCCGGGAATGTCGACGTTCTAAATTAAAAAAAAAGGAATATATATACACATGTTGGCAATAATATACAAAGTTGAATCTTTCAACCCAGTAATCCATTCGTCCGAGTGTATGATCGAATTTCTTTTTATGCAACTAGCTTAAGCCTCTGATATTATCAAAATTAAAAGACGTCGTGAGAGGCTTAGGCTTGGCAACGATTACTAAGCTTGGAATAGTGTCTTAGTAGTAAAAAAAAATTAATAAGAGCTGTTTCATAATTTTAGACCAGAGTTAAAAAAAATCGAGATTTTCAATTCAATTCAAGCTAATAGTGAGCGTGGCTTTGAACGACTTCCATACTTTGTGTGATGAACATAAGATCCAACCATACCAAAAGTTTCAGCTTTCTAGCTTAATTTTAAAGACCCATAAACTTCAAACATACAGATAGGCGGCCGCCTTTAAATTCACTTGTCGGTCTTGACTTTCTTAGCTCTAAGGGCTCTACGGTGATTATTTAAGTATGTAACAAACTACGCATTAAAATAATATACTCTGAGCAGGTAATTTAAAATTAGCTGACTTACATCAACATTTCCTCCAGTTGCCGAGTTCGCAGCAGAACCATCCAAATGGCCATAAAGTTGATTGAGACAATCCCTAAGGCGCTTAATACTTTTCTTGTTTGGCTGGATTAGAATAGCTTGGAAATTCACTGGTAAACCGTATCTAAGCAGGAATTTTTTATTATTTAAATGTTATAAGTATTATGATAGCTATAGTATAGGTATCTTACCTCAGAACGGATTCAACGAAGACACGTAGAGCCTTCACATGCACCAATGCGCAGAAAGATTCACTGAAGTTTACTTTCAACCACCTTACGAGAGGACCCTAAAAAATAACACTTACATTTTAGTCATTTGTTACCAAATTATCGTAATATTAGGAGATAAAATTAGAGTGTTTAACAAAAGTCACTTCGCTCTAGGTTCCTGTTATAGCGAGACAGAGAACGGATCCATCAAACATTTCCAGCTATTTTCTGTATCGCGCTTATTTCAAATTTGTCTTTTTTAAATCAATTGCCTGTAATACTATTAACTTGTTAGGTACTACTTACAAATTGCTTCTTCTTATCGGTGACCAACTTGGTGATCTCATTCTTTCCAGCGGCCAATTCTTCCTCATTGTACACGAAATCCCTTACAACGAATTTCTTCTCACGGGCATGTAACTTAAACTCCTCAACAACCTTCTTGAACAAAGTAACGTTGAAAAGACAATAGTCTTGATCCTGGGTGATCAATTGTGAGGAACGTGGAACGATCATGTCTGTGATCTTTTCGTATCCAACCAACCAATCATTAGAAAGGACTCTGGAAAACAGGTCTTTTCATAAAACCAACTCGAAATATATTAAGACAATTACACTTACTTTGGCACTATGACCAACAAAGTTGTCAGATATTCCGAATCAAGAATGAAATGTTCCTTCTTCACAAGATCGGCCAAGTTACGCGTCAGCAAGCTACCACTGTTGAGTTGAGGAGAATTTTTTAAGTATCCACTGTTGATTTCTTTTTTTTTTTGGGAAAACTTACGTTTGCTTCTTCTCCAAGTTTTGCAGACTGCCTTTTAGATTGTTGTAGGCGGTGGATTTAGTCTTCAAATCAGCGTCAATTTGACCAACTTGTTTAGAAATAATATCGGCAATATTTCTAAGCGACTGCTTGATTGGATACTTGGCCATATCCCATTGAAAGCGGGTAATGTACGATGGAAGATCGGCTGTTGATGTATAAAATAAAGTTAAAGTAAATATTTAAAAAGAAATGATGCTAGGGGTGACTAGTGTTAATGTCCTAAACTGCATTGATATATTATCATTAAAACAATGAACAGACTGCTGTAGTTAATCCGTGCGTTGGTTCAAATCCCCTCCAACAATATTCCTCTAGTCCGCAGCCTGCTAATTTTTGTTTAACATTTAATATAAGTGAGAATAAAAAAGGGACAAATTTCAATGCAGTTTAGGATCCAAACAACACTATACCCAATAGATTTTTATTATTTATAATTAGATTGTATTTTATTTTAAAATCAACTTCGTAAGCAATTAGGCAGTATCTGATGCAACATGTATTTACATCTAAAGTGTAAAGAAGCGGTTTTGGAAACATAATGCTACTAGAATGAAAGCACATAAATCTAACAAATATTGTGCGAAAGTAAACGTGTTGATTAAAAAAAAATTAATGCGACATTTATACGATTTTATACATACAGGGTACAAATAATTAACTAAACCAAGGCAATTATATACATAAATCTAAAAATAAATAAGAATATCGTTATCAGTTGACTTCAATTTTCTCGATTAAGAAAAATAAATACAACATATTTATTATATTATGTAACAAGCATATTTACGCAGACAACAGTACCTGTAAACTATTTTAATCGCTCTCGGACACATTAATGTTCAACTCTTTTGCACACATTGAGCACCTTTGTAATTGCCAACAAATAAAATACAAATTTGGTGTATTTGAAATAAAGGACACTTATACCAAGTTTAACTTTTTTTTTGTATAATAAATAGAAAACTCAACTTAAATAAAAATCAGAAACAATAAAATAAAATTTAAAATTGTGATCAGCAGTTTTTTTTGATAGCGAGTTTGATTTCTTTAATAAAAAAAAAACAGAATATAAATAAGAAAGATAAACAATATATTTAAAAAAAAAAAATAAAAAATTTTAAACACATCATAGATATCAAAATATTTATAGAATATATATGTATAAAGAGGAATAGAATAGGAAGTCTAGAGTTATAGAGTGTTATAACAACCAGGACCTAACCTGGACTAAGTGGCATTGCTGGCGGCTCAGTGCCCAATCCGTCGCCGTTAATGTCAGTGTCCGGACTTGATCGGCCTTGGCTACTACCACAACAACTACTCACTGGAGACGATCTATGAGTTGATGAATTAAATCCATTTGTTATATTTAATTGACTCGATGAACGACTTCTAGTTTATTTTTCATACAATGTAAAATTTTTACGTTTTAATTAGTCGCATGTTTTTCGGTTGTGTATGTATATTTTCTATTATCAGTTATATTTTCGTTAATAGCTTTAAATACTTATATTGGTGATACGTTCGATATTTTATTAAAATTTAGTAATGAAATGTAAGTATAATTGGTAAAGTTTTTAAGTGAGTAAAAAAGAGAATTTAGAGTTATGAAACAAAAAATGTTTCATAGATGAAATAGGAGCGCTTTCCGATAATCAGTGGCTTTGATGCTAGATGGCGCTGGAATTGCACAAAGGATTATTTTCTGGTATCCTTGTTTCTTTTTGGCCTGAGACAAAAAAAAATCAGATGGATCAAACAATCACTTGGCTTTATACTAACTTATTAAAAGTTAGAGATTTGGTTACTGGGAATTTTCTTCCTTAAGAGTTCCTACTTTGAAAAATCTCTACTTTTTGCGCTGTAAAACTAATATATGGAGCAGAGAAAGATTAAAAAAACATAACATGTATAATGTTCTTTCGCATTAAACGGGGCGCAATTGGCGCCAAATGACGTCAGAACTAAGATAATCTTCAGCCAAATCCACGGTATTCTGCCGGATGATTCCTGAATCAAAGCTTGGGAGTAAGCTAGGATTATGGAAATTTGAAAAGATTCTAATAATTGAATTCTGCATGAAGATTTCTACCTTCAATATTATGAAGAAATTGCTCGGCGGAAAAAGGTTTCATCGATTGAAAAAAATATTATCAATGAAACAATCGCCTATTTTTTTTTGGAAGGGTTAAAAAAGTTGGAGTAGCCCTGATAAATGTGTATGGTGCTGAAATAAGACTCCTTTGCAGAATAAAAAAAAGTTTTTGGAAAAAAAAAACGTGCACATCATTTTAAAGTCATGGGTTATCGAACAGCCTACGTATTTAATAGTCAATGCTTGAGAAAAGGTTGAGAGTTGTACTACTAAAAATGACAGTATTTTTTTCTGAGCACGTGAAACAAAGTCTCATTAGGCGCAGTAGGTTTTCTCAAGCATTTTTTGACTAGCTTAAACGTTCCTATGCGACACAGCATTAAACACAACACAGCCGCTTAAAACACAACAACTAAGTTGTTTGCCGCACTGCGCATTGACCCACAACCTAATCCCAAAATCGACAAAAGGCGTATATCGTGTCCAGAAATAAGCTTAGAAGTAGCACTTTTCTAAAAAGTACTGGTAATCTCCGAGAAAGGAACTCTCTCTTAATTAATCTGGCTGCTCGCAAATCATTTAAAAACAAACGAAAATTTGTGGAGTCACGGCATTCAACCGTAAAAAAGAAGACATAAGACGAACATGTCTCTTTGATGACCAGTTTTTAAGTGCAGTCCTAATCAAAGATTACAGCTGGATTTGTTGCTGCTGAAACCAAACCCTTATCTGGAGTTTAGCCGGCCAGGGAGGGACCAGTTTCTAGTATAAAGTTATTCTGCACAATCAACTGTAATTTATAATAGAAAAACAGAGCCCAGAGTTCGAGTTGTTATATAGACCATTCTTAAATGAAATTTTCTTAAACTAAATCCTGAATTCCCTGGACTGATACATTTTTCAAAATCGTAAACCATGCTTAAAAGCATGCCCAAAACCGAGTGCCTAAGAAAACTTCTTAAGCAAAGCAGACTAACTATAAGTTGGCGCTCTTTGCAACGCGAATAACTTATAAGCGTGATCCAAAGTGAGACAAAAGCATTCTCCTATTCCTCAATACAGCATGTAACATAGGCGGCATGATACGACTATGACAAAAAGCTTGTTAACAATGTTATATGGCGAGGCATTGGTGGTTAATTGACATAGACCAGCGACTTAAGAAAATTCCAGAAGTATAAGTCTAACGGGGGCAAAACGCATAATCTGGTCAGTTCATGTGGCCTTCAAGAGAGAAAACCATGCTCAGAAATCGCACGCGCAAAATGTCCACCTGTCACCGGTAAACATATCAATTGATTGAAATGAAAGAAATTGGTTATCATTGACCCATAGGCGCGACGTCAACGGTAATGGCCTGGGCAATTTCGTTCTCAATGAAGTAAGGACAGATAATGGTGCAACCCAAAATAAAAACCAAACAATGATTATTTCAGAATGCATTACAATTTGATAAATCTTTTGTTATCGTGCTAAATGCGACAATTTTGCTTGTTTATGAAATATGAACCCATTCATCTGGAAGTGGGTGTCAAACTTGGTCAACATCCAACGCGGTCACCCCGCGTTTGACCGTAAATATCGTAGATGCATCTTCAGCGCAAAAGTAGATCTACTTTCTACTTTTGCGTGCGTTGAGCAACTAATGCTCATTCATTATGTGGTGAGTGAGTATAGTTCTCTTGTCGTCAATAGTTTGTGGGGACAAAAAAAAGAGTGGATTTCTGTTCATAGTCAGAATATAAACAGGTTTGCGTAAAGTAGAGAGGTTTGAGTAGAAAATGTGATGTTTTTCGATATTATTTCTGTTTTCAGTTCTTCGCGGCAACTCGCAATGCGATGGCTTTAGCATGCTTAAAGAAACAAGTGCACCCACCACCTTTTGGATAACCTGCTCTTTCTTTTGAAAATATCTTTTGAAAAATCTGAAACACACTAACAGAAATTGAATGTGTTTGTGCAGATAGTTTCAAATTTCCTACCCCAAAACGCAGAGCGACATTTCGTTTTACAAATTTTCTACGTGCGTACTTTGACGTAAAATTTGGGAAAAGCATGGCAACGCACATTAACGTACGCACACAGCAACGCAGCATTGCGACTTTCGCTCCCCATAAGCGCTGTACTGACTATTGATTCACGGACAGAGTATAAGAATTTGAAAAAAAAATTTAAATCCGCCAACTGACTACTTATTTTAGCATGGAAAATCAAAAATGTCGTAGGACGATGAAATTTGGTGTGCTGTATCCTTGCTATAAATCCTTAGATCTATTGTGATCGACATTTAAAAAACGTGAAAAACGACTCCATTTCGGGATTTTATCTTTGACGTGCATTGTTCCTTGTATTGAAAAAATGTTTCGCAGATTGCAAGTATACCTTCTTTTAGAAAAAATAAAAATAGAAAAATGGCAATAGGAAATTCATTGTTTGAAATCTTTTTCCATGGAAAATTCCTTGGATATGAATTAGAAGGCATTTTAATGAGAGTAATGGTATTTTTGATGCGTGAAAGTATTTCAAAAGTATAAAACTTTATTGAAGTCGATAGTTATTGAAAAATATTACGACCAGGTATTACACGAAAGCTATTGACCTTGTGTCACTTAAACTCTTTCTGTAAAACTTTACCAATTAAATTTTACATTCATTTAATTATTTCTTTTTTAAACACCTTTTCACTGTTTTTTTTTCACGTGTTTAGTTTTCTTTAATGAATTTATTTAAAATGCATTTGGTTTGGTTTGTATACCTGCTCTTATTTGAACCTCTATGCCTATGAAACCACCAATCGAATGTATCACTAAAGCTGTGGTTATTGTTTGAAGCGCAATTATTCGATGAACAATCACAATCACAATTGCACGAAGTAGTATCAAATTCACGTTCGGAGGACTCTGTAGAATTGTTAAGGCTCCCGCCGTGGCATGCTGAACAAGTTGTTGTTGTTGTGTCACGACTATTTGATAAATTTGATGATTTACCAGTTAATTCCGAATGAGTATTTTCATCGGGCGGGCCAGGACCTTCTGGGGCACACATAACACATTCGTAATATTGTTACACAATTTTTGTATTGATTTATATTTTTCGTTATATTGTTTTTTTTTAAGGAGAAAAATATTAAAGAAAGAAAAATCAAACATTATTTTTAATATTCACTGATACAAATTATCCTGTTTTTTTTTATGTTTTTCAATAAGTACATTTTTTTTAAATGAATAAACATAAAATACAACTAAAACTTGAAGTTACAAAATAAAACTTAACGATAATAATGATGAGTTGAAGCTGAATAAGAAAACGAATAAAATAAACTAAGCGGCACACTAACATAGATTTTTGACACATTTTACAACAACAAAACGAAAGAAGAGATTTTCGAAAAAGTATATAATGTAGACAGAAATCTGAAAACTTAAACACTGGACAAATGCCACAGAAGCACATAATCAAATTAATAGAATAAGTTTATGGATGCAAATAAAAGTTTAAAATGTGTTGCACCTGTAGAGCTTTAGCGAGCTTAAACTAGGCGTTTCTACTACTCTCGGTTTGAAATTGACAAATTTCGACGGAAAGATTTAAAAACTAATTGGTTTTCTTTTCATCTATGATTTAACATAGTCATTAATACTTTCAACGGATTAACGGATGGTGGTTACAGGTCATGCAATGAAATTATTAAATGAAAAGAGAATCAACAGAAAATTAATTTAATGAAATAATTTGATTTACAAATTGTATGTTTTGTGTTGCGTGTTTGTTAAAAGTAAAATGAAAACTGTAGCGACTTTTGAATTGTGCTTTATTAATTTTAAAATGCAGATTTGGGAGAATTATTTTATAAAAATTTGTATGTTTACTAAGCTTTTCCACTTTAAGTTTACAAATATCACTATTTATTTTATAATAAGCTACCGGATAAGTTAAAGCGTAGATCCCCTTGTATGCAAAGAAATCAACACACACAGCACACATTGCTAAGAGGTTGGCCCTGGTACACCTCGATCTGTTGCTCACTCTGTTTATTTACTTTTTATTTAACTACTGCTTAGATTTTAAGAGAACTGCAGCAGAATTATATTTTTTCATAAAAGACAATCCTCTCTTAATGGTCTTCTTTGGTTAAGGTAGACATACCGAGTTTCCCGTTGATAGCTCAATGCAATATTAAAAAAATTGTGAGTACCAACTGATACTATTGATTTTAAGCGATTACCGTAGAAAGTGTCTCACACCTGTCAGCATGTCCATAACAAATATCCCGGATACAATTTGGCGTTGTATAAAATAATCACTAAGATTTCTAAAAGCACGTGAACTGCTTTAGTCTTCATTTTGAATCGAGCTGTAGCTGACAGAAAAAAAATTTCAGGCACTCTTTGGGGTTATGCATACGAAGTATGAGTGCTCGCAGTTCATCTTAAGTAACAAGTAAAAACCCGATTACAATACTTTAAAATTATCGCGCCTTAGCTATAAGGGGAATAAAAAAAATTATAAGTGGGAGAGAAGTTTTCTTTCTAACAGGTTTCTTAGCTTAAACTCTTAATAACATGTTGATATGAGCCACTGTATTCTTAACAAGAAGTTATTTATAAATAGATATAATTTTTTTAAAGTCTGTTTTACTAAATCTTCTTTGAAAAATAAAAAATTTCTTTTGCTCTACGGTATGAAACGTACCACAAAAACCTGCACCGAGCTTATATTTGTCTATAAATTGTGTAAGAAAAGATTTAAGAAACAATCCTAGAATATTCAGCTTCAGAATATTTGACACCTTTTTTTTTAATGTAATTACATGTAGAATATGTAGACTATTTGGACACCCGAGATGGAAGTGGGCTGTGGTGCAGATGGTAGCAGATATGACCGACAATCGAAAGGTCCTGGGTTCGATTCCAGGTCCAAGCAACCATTTTTTTTATTTTTCTCGAATCTGGACAAAGAATCAATCGTGTTCAATGTACCTCAATTGGTAGAAGATTGCAGGATCATCCCCTGCCGGTAAACCGGTTTTTTCTTTCGACATTTCCGTCAGATAATATTTTAACTCCACTTTACGACTAAATATAATATTTGACATCGCGAACCATGGTGCATTACAAACTTTTTGCATGTAGATTGTGACTTTTTTAGGTGTTTAACTTGAAACATAAAACGTTGTTTTAAATAATAACATTTATATAAAAAGCTTATCTCTAATGAAAGAGACATGATTTGCTTGTGATTAAACCATAATGTAATAAAATAAAAAAAATCCAAAAGAAAAAAAAATATAAATAACAAGAGGGATAGAGTATTTTGATTACATAAGTTTTTTTTTAGATTATATAGAAAATCGATTAGTTTTTAAATCCATTTCTAGAAGTGTAATGAATCAACTTTTGATGTCATTACAATTTTAGATTTCCATTTATATTCGCAAAGTCGGAGTTGGAGTTTTAGTAAATTTCGATCTATAAGATATGGTTAGCATTCCCAAAAATTAAAACTACTTTAATGTTTATGCTTGGCTTTTGTTTGGAGACATTAACTTATCAGCAAAAACACCTTCTTTTCAAAATTCAGAATCTTTTGATCTTCAGCACTTAACATATCCAAACAAATACGCTATTGTTAACGGGAAGTTTAGAATATTTAAATATATATGCATGTCTTAAGAAATTTGAAAGCATTTCTTGAATTTATAGGAAAAAATGGACTGCCAGCTTAAGAAAAAAAAAAAAATGCCTGCGATTTTGTCTGCGAGCGAAAACTAATTTAACAATAAATCAACTCACTGTTGTTGGCGAGTAAGTTCTCGTGTAGCTTATCCCTCTGATCCTCTAGCACCTCACCCAAGTAGGTAGCAACTTTGCGAGTGATTGCCTCCACGTAAACGTCCAGTTTACCCAAATCATCGGACAAACCAACCAATTGATCCAAAGTTCCGACCTATATTTTAGATGATTGAAAATTTTTATAATCTTTTCACTGTTGCATTAAAAACTTACCTTCAAGTCGGGAATATGGAATTTAAAATTGACACAAAGATTATTCTGTTTGTGGGTGAGATTGTTCATTGTTTCGAAAGTTTGCTGGCATGTCTTATCGCCAGGGGCGGAAATAAGCCAATATTCAGACATTTTGGTGTTTTCTAAAAGTAAGAAAAAGTTTATGTTTAATTTAACAGCAAAGTTAATTGATGGTTTGAAATGCAATCGGTCGATAAATAAGTAACAAGTTGGAAGCGAATGCACGCGACTAGATGACATTAGGTGTCATTGAAATTTCAAGGAAACTAGTCTTTATTTATTAATCGAGGTCAGAACAGTCGGATAAACACAGGAAATGCATATCGATTTATGCTGAGTGCATTTTTTTGTAGCCACGTATGTTAAACAGATGTTAACTTTTGATAACCGGTGTTTATTGTGTAAGAATAAAAATAGCTCAGGGTTTTTTTTTATCAAAAGTATGGTGATAACTGCTTTGTGGAATAATGTCCTTTCTCGGGGACATGAATTATGTTTCCATATTTGAAGCTCCTGCCCCTTTAAACATAATAAAACGGGAGCATCCAACATTTAATGGCTGCTTTATACAAAACCATAGAAGCAGATTTGTACTTTTATACAGATTACAAATATGTACTATAATATGATATGCGATGATAAACCTAAAATCGTAGTAACAATTAAATGTTTCTTCTGGACTAAGAAGAACAACTTCTAAATTGTTGCCAGTCTATCCGAAAATGAAGAAATTGGTTTTAAGTTTTAGGAGTTCTTAGTTATCAAATCAAATTAGATAAGTAAAACATACACTTAATAAATGATATCCCATTACTTTCCGCAAAATTAGATTTTTCAATAATAAAAAAAAAGTTTTTTAAAACTGCTCTTTGGTAAAATGTTTAAGGTCATTACTTTTAAAAGCTTAAAGAAAAGTTAAAGTCGTAAAAAAAGTTTTATGAAATAAGTGAGTTGTTACACTCAAGGCTGGTTTTTAAGTGCGAGATCAAATGAGTTTTCGAGTTGTGATTGAAACGAGATTAACCCCAGAAATGAGTTTTTCAGTGAACTTGGATCTGAGGTTAGTCTCGGCTTAACTCGCCAAATTTGGTGAGTTAATCTTGATTCGATATTGGTATATAGTTTGGATATGATACTTTAGATGAGGATCTATAATTTAGTGCCAATTTTATCCTTCAATCTTATGAGGTGAAGTACCTCATAACAAAAAAAAAACAGGGTTTCCAACTGGTGTCGACAGGACCTATATAGACAACCCTTTATTTCTCTTTATGCACTTACAGATGGCACTTACAGGTTACAGCTTAGAAGAGCCCTCTCTCTGCTGGTTGAGACCCAGGTCCACCGGACTTATTTACAGTAAGTAAGTAAGAAACTTGTTTCCTGATTTAAATTTACTTCAAAGACTAAATTAATATATGTAGGCTCAAAAGAGCAAGGGCCAAGAACTTCACCTTGTGGCACACCATTTTCATAAATGTGAGAATTACTAAAACTGACGTTAATCGCTTTTAGTTTATACCTTCTACATAAGAAATTAATCAATTGTGAATGATTCTTCTAAAAACATCATTGTTAAAAAAATTTCTGCAAGAAATCATGGGCAACCATTTCAAATGCTGTTCTGATGTCAATTAAGAGAGTCATGATAAATTTGTTACAGCTAACTCACTCATGTCATATATTGGCTACAAACTCTTAGGATAGCATACTGATGTTCCCGCATCAGGAACATCAGGTTCTGGAAGGAGTCGAACTTGAGTTGGAGTTTGATTAAGTCAAACTGCCATAGTGGATTTGGATTTTGGTCTCACTCTCGCAGTCACGAATACCAGATCTTACGATGGCTTTACCCGCTGATCTGAAGGGATACGAGTGTGGAAGTATTGGAACCCACATTCTATCAAGTGTCATTGCATGCCATGATTGGTTCAGACCCGGAAGAGTGCAGTCTTCACGGGGTGTTTCCTACTCCAGACCAATTGTACGTCAAGGGATATTTTCTGGGCGTCACGGTAGCACCGAGATAGGACGATTGGCTTATTTGTAATGTGTTGAATATCGTGGGTTCACGGTTAATGTATACGCAATATATGTATATTTTGTATTTTTGGATTACATATACTGACTTGGCTGGACTTGATTTATTGTGTAGCAAATTGCTGTTATCTTTCTTATGGTTTTTGGGACTATGTATGTCTCTTTTGCTGACAACAGCAATTCATGTTGTGTTTTCCTTTACTTTTCTTTTCAAAGCATTCAGTCTTCAGCCACATCGCCGTATCACCGGTAAAAGGTCTCTGTCAGCCAATGAGCTGACAAGTACTACGGTTTGACGGTTTTTCGTTGGTTAAAAAAAAAATTAACTTTCTTACAATTGCAGCGAAAAAATCGTAGTTCTTTTATTTTTGGGCGCACAGTGTGGAAGTAATGCTTCCAACTCTTTTACTTATTTCTCAGAGCAGTACTAGATTTTTAGTTCTACAAGAAAAAATTCTGCAATGCAACAAATTTTCAGTAATTTTTCAGCGCCATTGATATCATAAAATTAGCACAAGTATTTCTCGTTTGAAATCTCTTCCCCGTAAGAAGAGCTTCCATATTCTTACAAGTAATATTAACCATCGATTTAAACTACATTCTTCTATGCACTTTCTCTCGAAACCGTACCATAGTTGGTGGACTACGAATTGACCGCTAAACCACCGAAATCTGCACTATCGGTTTCAAATATTCACTAAACAAGAACTAGCAACTCAGCATTCTATATTATTGTTCATATCTTTTGCACATCTTGTCTATTTGGCGCACACATCATTTTTGTTCGTAGACAATTTGCTTGATTAAAAGAACACTTCAATTATAATGCGAACTCGAAAAGTTTCCTATTAGCGAATCATCCGCACACGGCGATGAACTGCCGTTACACATCTTTAGTCGGACAAACTCAACTTGACTGAAAAATGAAACTAACCGGAAGCATATAGGTTCACCTAAGCCAAACCTATTCATGGCTATATTTATCCTACCACCCTTGGTGTTGCGCTCTCTCCGAGCTCGACCACACACTATCCCTCTTTATCGAGGAAGAGCACATGCCATCTTTATCAATAGTAATGATAGCGCGGTCATAGTATTGTGGTAGGCTAATTAATTAATAATGTTTGCTGTGGGCCGTAAAGGAAGACGGACGTCTGCCTGGCATTGAAAGCAAACGCTTTCAAGGGCGACACTGTCTGCTATTAAATGATTCACATTCGACTTGGGACATTAAGCCCAAAACGCTGGCATGTGCTTGTTTCCTTTGAAAAGCTTGGTTGGTGGGGTGACAACGATATAAACTCCCCGCCAATTAGAAGTTCTTGTTTCACTTAAAATTGAGCAATATCTCGCGTTCGTTCATCTGATTATCTCATTTGTTGGACATATTAAAGCCCAAGAGTATAGGAACACATGACAAGTTTAATGGAAATTGCTATTGGGAGCGACAAGTACAATGGGAATTATGAGGAAATCTCACTTGGTTATCGATTTGTTTGGCTGATGAGTGTGGGAAAGTATTGTGTACTTCATGTTGATTATGAATTCCAAAAAGGATTCAGGTAGGTATGAACTTGCGTATGTAGATTGAGTCCCACATAGCGCGATTAATAACCCTTGGGTTAGGCTAAGGTGTGGCAAAAAAACGAAATATTTTGATGATTCAAAGAGTGACGCAACGAGTATAGTTCGCCTCTGAAGGTCGAATAGCGTGGAGGGGTTAAGTAACCAATCAAAGCCTTGTTGGACAGGAATAGAAAGCGAATGTCGGCTCCAGGTGGGGGGCTTCGCCTACTTGTTGCTTTATATAGATTTGTCTGACTATGCAAGGAATTATGGCGACCCTAGCAGGACAGCAACTTGGTAAAAAACCTCATGAATGATGGCTCGATATGTATGAGAACGACAAGTTGTCATCGTTTGGCAGCTTAGTGCGTGCTTCTGGAAGGGCTGGTGATTATTCAAATGACAGTGGATAGTCTTCCATTTAGCTTCATTGTTGGATTGTTTTTTTTTCGCGAATATTTTGCATGCATACTTGACATTGTGAATGAACATTTAGATTCTATCATGCGATGAGTTATGTGAATCCCAGTTGGCGTATTAGGCGTATTAGTAGGTGCGGTTGAAAATAGGTTCATTTGCCAAATTTCATTTTCTCACGATAGTCGGTATTGCGCCTTTCCAAGGTTGAGTTTCACGAGCAGAAAGACAAAACTTGCTGTTTAGCCATTTAGTATTTAATATCTCTTGAATGCGTTTTATTGGCTTCGGCATTATTAGTAAATTACGGTGACACCAAATTACGTTACGCTTAGCATGTCTAAGAACTTAAATGGGCAGTTTAATCAGCTTAACAGGGGAAAATGGAAGTCAAGGTTGTTACTTGGCTCATTCACTACGTGTGACGATGAACTTTTATACTCGTAGGCTAGAAGGGGGGCAGGTGTAATCTTATAAAAAGTTACACAAGCATACTCATAACAGAACTGCAAAGCCGCAAATTTTCGTGGAGATTAAAGGCTAAAAAAGTGGGAACCAATTTTAAATTATCAGGAGCATGGAGATTGAGAAGCGTTACAATAGGCAGATGTATGTGAATATTTTGTAGTTGAGTATTTCGTCATTTTGAAAATAGGGTATACTCCGTCTGGAGATGGACTTTCAAATTAATTTCGAAATGACTTTGATTTCTGGGGGTGTTGTTCGCCAGTGACGCGCGTTTCCAGGTGCACTATATGATGAAAGGCAGAGTGCCTTGCGTCATCGCGTACCATAAATGATCAAAAAACTAGAACCCAAACTATAGACCTCAAAATAAAAGAGTTTCTGGTCGAAGTATGTTCGGAAGGCCCCCTCCTATTTGGAAATAAAAAAAGCATTCTCGGATGGAAGGCCCTAAAGCCTGAGCGCTTTTCGAAAAGTCCCAAATGCCACCCGACTTCGAAAAATTAAAAGTAAACCGCCAATGGAAACGAAAAGCAGCGGAGGCAAGCAGTAATCCTCAAAAGGGATTAAAATGGAAATTTTGGTGACAACGGCATTGGTACAAAATATCTTGAAGATTTTTTTCTATGTTATAAAAGAGTCAACAACTAAAATCCTTTCGCTTTTGTGTTTCTTTCATATAAGTAAATTTATTTTAATTGGCTTAGCTGCAAAGTAAAAGCGCAATCAAAAAGCCTTGATAAAAATAGTTGAAGTCCCAAGGACTTAATGAAATGACGATCATCATGGTAAGACTTCAGAGTGTGAATTGCGTTTTTTTTCTGAAGATGATGTCCGAACTCTGAAGGTGAGTCAACTGAATGAACGCCACAATGAAGTGTTGGTAGAGCTCTTCCTTCAGCTGTCAACACCGCAAGAATAAATTGGGGAAAGGAACAAAAACGTGAAACCTTCTAGAATCTAAAACACCGCAGGAAAAAAGTTGATGAGCTTTTGGTAAGAAACTTGCGCGATTTCAGCGTTAGTTTTTGGCTTAAAAAAGCAAATAAGAAGTGTTGAATCGGTTTGAAAACATCTTAAACATTTGAAATTGACATTTAATTTAAATTTGTTCAACAAATATACACTTTAAGTTGTGTTTCTGTGTAATATGTGAAAAATAACTTTTTTTTGTTGTCTTTTTGTGCGGGCTTCGTAAGAGTTTAGCCAAACAAACGATTGTCCAATAGGTTCAGGGGTATTGCGAAATACTTTTTAAAATTATTTCAAATCGATTCGAAATCATAAAATGTTTTTATAAGCCAAAAAAGCTCGTTGAAATCGGACAAGTTCTGTACTAAAGCTTGAGGATTATTCATTGTTTTTCATCAACTTTTTTAGATAGAGATAGCGCGTTCATAAAAAAGAGATGCAAGTGGAAGACCTCTGTTGTGACTTCCATTGAATGAAGAGACAAGGAAGTGGTGTTTTGGGGAAAAGTGAAGCATCAGTTTTAGTTGTGTGAGTGCGGATTCCTTATGTATTCAACCAGGTATGTCATGAGAGACGGCCCGAGGTTCATACGGTTTTCACGGTTCTGGGAGCTGTCTCTACTTTTGTTTAACATTCCTGAGTTAAGGTGAAATTCGTACTCCGATTCGTGATATCAAAAATAATCATTCACTCACACCCACTGTATTTGTGAAAAAGAGCTATTCCTTGTCTCTTTATTCAATGGTGACAAGGCATAAATTACTGATTCAGTAATTCAGAAATTCAGTAATTTGCGCTTCAAGGAAAGAAATTGAAAAGGATTTTATTCATTTACAGTACAGCCCTACTCAAAAGTGACAGTCTATCTTTTGACTTTTCACCTATATGAAAAGTACACTGCAGTCGAAAAGTTCGAATCCAGGCCCCTAGATGTACGGGAAACCAAATTCTCGCACCGAAAAAGAAACGTATTAGTTGAGAAATAAGCATGAAAAGGCAATGAGGAACATACAAAAACAAAACCAAAATAAGGGGAGAAATATTTTCTCTAAGAAATACACATTTGAAATTTATTTGAAAGACACAGAAAACCCTTAAACTGATTTTTCATCGAAAAAGTCCCTTTTACATTCTATAAATTTCTTTACCATACTTGACATTCAAGAGTTCTGTATAGTTTGAAATATTGTTTCAGCAATTCTATAAAGTACTCCACAATGCAGGTTCCGATTATGGGCGTTGATTCTTCTTTCCAGCTCCTCCCGTAACAGCTCTGCCGGGAAACCTCCCTTGTAACCACAGCAAAGTGTTGATGTGTATTTAGGGTCGTTGTCCTGTTGAATTACGAATCTTTCGTTTATCAGTCTTAGTCCGGATGTCGCAGCGTTGTCCAATATCGTTGTCGTTCCAATATCGTCTGCTACACTTTCCTAATCACTCGACCCAGTTGGCATGTTCTGTAACTTTTCGCATCGTTAGATTGCTCAATCCATTAAAAGGGAAACATATCCAGACTATTACAGAAGCGCCAGGCAGCATCTTCTGTTTAGAGCTGCAGCGAACGAAAACCCTCCGTTTTGTGCCAAAAAACTCGAACTTGGATTTAATTGCGCCATAAATCAAGTCTTCTTCTACCCAGTCTTTATGTCTTTTGGTCTATTCTAAACCTTTAAACTAATTTTGTGCTCGGGCGACGAGTATTTTGTGAGCGAGCTACGAGTATTTTGTGGTTGTAAGCGAGGGACGAGTACATTAAGTCTTATCAGATATTTACACGAGCAACACCCTGTCGTCGCGGTCGTCCGTCGCTCCCATAAGGCAAGATTTTTTTTGAGCTTATTTTAACAGTTGATGGCGATTGTAAAAATGCCTTAAAGTCTGGAATGACAAACACACTTCGTATTCATTTCGTCCTGACATTTATTAGCTCAGACACACGATGTTAATTCTTCCTAACACAGACGCAATGTCAATGTTCCGTTTTGCAATCTCCAAGAAATAACCACATTATTTAAATAATCTTACATAATGGGACTGACTCCAAATCGAAGCCCAAGTCGACAACTCAATAGCTGTGAAAAAAAAAAAAAAATGAAATTAAAACGAACTTTTTCTATATGCGCGGCGCGCTAAAAATTAATTTTTTTGAACATGTCATTTCAAAGCAGATTCATGTGCGCGCCGCACATATAAAAAAAAATTCGTTTTGATTTTTTTCTTTCACAGCTACTGAGTTGTCAACTTGAGCTTCGTTTTTTTTTTACAAGAACCATTGTTATCAGCGCGCGACATTAATGGTTTCGTCACAAAGATGCGTTGCGCCAACGCTGATTTGAAAACTTAAAATAAAACAAATTAAATACAACGGGAGCTACCACAACGTTGCTTCGACCATCGGTCATTACGTTCTTTTACGTAAAAAAGTTTTGCAAAAGCAGAACAATTCAACACGATGAATTTTTGCGCGCGTTTTGACGTTTCTGTAAACCTGGAATTGTTGGCTTCTGCGGTGGTTTGTGTTTTTGTTGATTTGTTGGCATTTTGTATTGTTTTTAAACGTGTTTCGAATGGTATATGTATTTTCAACGCGGTTGTAGAGCAACGAGAAGGTAATGGGACAAAGCACACGACAACGCGGCTTTGTGACATAGCCTTTAAAGGCTTTCAGACACAAAGCTGCGTTGCGCCAACGTTGATGTGACAACTTAAATTCAAACACAATAAAATCAATGGGAGCTACCACAACGTTGCTTCGACCATCCGTCATTACGTTCTTTTACGTAATAAAGTTTTGAGAAAGCAAAAAAAATTCAACACGATGTATTTTTTTTCGTTTTAGCGTTTCTGTAAACCTGGAATTGTTAGCAATCGGGGTGGTTTGTG
The DNA here is from genome assembly GCA_947623515.1 of Neoascia interrupta. Classification (NCBI taxonomy): domain Eukaryota; kingdom Metazoa; phylum Arthropoda; class Insecta; order Diptera; family Syrphidae; genus Neoascia; species Neoascia interrupta. The sequence goes on along the minus strand of OX392462.1, from coordinate 17,998,858 downwards.
GTCTTGTTGATTTTTTGACATTTTTTATGATTAATCGTTTTTCGAATGGTATCCAGATTATGAGCCGACACGCATCACAACGAGGCGAAGGAAAAGCCAAAGCCTGGTTGTGAAGCTGTCTCAAAGAGAGCATTCGGACATGCGTTTTGATCGAAATAAGATTTTAAACTCATGGTAATTTTGGTCTTGCTTGACCCCAGTTTATGTAACGATCATGACTTTATAGAACTATATGAGCCCAGACAAGACACCCATCTTTCCTATTCCTGGCTATTGCCAAGTTTTAGTAACAATCGTTGCTGCAAAAATGCAAATAATATATATATCTTATTCCGCACATAATTATTATTAATTCTTTTTAACTCCTCTAAGGAAAGGCAAACCTATGACACTAAAGCAGTGTTCCCATATTCTAAAATGTATTTATTTCTTTTATTTTTAAATTGTACCTATTTGCAGAGTAAAATAAAAAGTCAGGAACAATGTCACTGGGAGGTAGTGGGCGCTAGCCCTAGGTACTCCAAAGAATATTATTTGTTCTGTAAAATGTCTGCAAGATGATTAAGTTTTGCTATTGAACACCAGTAGCGTGCCCTAAGCATTTTCCTTAATCAAACGCTAAGCAAAAAAATAAGCTCCTTGTTAAAGTATCCGGCGAAGCTATTAATGAGACCAGACACAACGCATTCGGTGGCAACAATTGGTTTAAAAATAAAAAATAGACAAAACAACCACTTGACTAGAATTGAGGAGCATACAAATGTGTCCCCATTTACCCTGCCGAGCCCCGTACTATTTTGACAGATACACCTTTTGCCGCGGCCACTGCATACACCATCACAAACTGCAAAATGAACCGAAGTCAGCTGTTTGATGACAGTCACATGACAGCTTCGATCGATAAAAATTTGCTCACGGGTTCTATGAAAAAATTTCTAACAAACATGATTTTAGGCCTAAAAACCCAGAAATCTCCCAAGCCCAAACGTTTGCTTCGTTCCAGGACACTGTTGGCTGCCTCCAAAGTACTCGGAGTGTAGATTACACCTTCTTAAGTGTGAATATAGGTTCCTCATCCTGCACGACGGAGTTCCAATATTTTCACGATTTTCCTCCAAAATGCGCCCGCAAATCGGTAGAACTAGGAATCAAACAAATCCGTCCGGTTTAAGGAATCGCGAGAAGACAATTTTATTATCACAAACGCCGAATCAAGGATCACACAACGAAAGGAGACACGACGATGGAAAAATTTTATCCGTACAATGGGCAGGGGCTCGCAACGGGAAGAGCAAAAACAATTGGAAACTTTCTTCACACTTAACACTTACGGTTTTTGGGCTTTGCGAGTTTTCTCCGGTGAAATTACGATTTCCAACGTTAAATTTAGCTTAGGAGAACGAAGGAAAAATTGCGCTGAAAATTTTGCTTTTTGCTCAAAATCAATCACCACACAGCCTTTCAACACAAAAAAAAACTTCAGAGAAAATTCACGTGATAACGAGTTTGCGCACTCTGCTGTCAGATAGCAGAAACGATGAACGATGAAGTTTTGGGTGACAGCTGATTACAGTTTGAGTGCGATTGGTGGTGGTTGGGGACTGAACTAACGTAACGTGATCGGCGTGACGTGAATCTGCTTGCGAACTACACTGCTACAAAAAAAGTGGATCAGATTGATTTTAATTTTGCTAAATGGTATATAGGGATTTGGCATATAGGGTCTGGAATGAAACCTTCAAGGGCGGTATATTCTATGGAAAATTTTATGTGCAGTGAAATGTTCACACAGGAAACAAAGTGTTTATTTGAATGCAGCTAATTCGGTTGCAATAGTTTGACTGTTTTCATTTCTGTAGATACATAAAATACGTCAAAAACGTAGAAACACCCATTTGCTAATTTGGAAAAACAACGGAAAAAGCATTTAAACCATTGAATGGAATGTAAAAATTTAAAATCCTGCAACACTTTTGACATCTGTCCATTTTCATTTCCAAATATAACGACTAAAATGTGGCACAGGTGTTCTTATCAAAAATCGTTCGGTGAGTTTTTAAACGTTCGATGTTCTGATCCACATAAATACCAGAACATGAAATATGGTTCAATTGGCGAAAATACATTTATCAGCGACTGAGTTGTTTCATTGTCCCCGATTTACAAAAACGAATGGGCAAACGTTAGCAACATTTACACATTTTATATGACATTTAAGTAACAAAAGCGTCAAATTCTGATAATTTTACAGTGGTCCTATTTTTGTCACCATTTATTCAAAAAAGGACGTCAAAAGTAGGGCTAAGAGGAAGCGATTTGGTTCTCGTTACTCTAACACTTACCTTAATAAATTTCAGCAGATTTAAATATACAGGGCAATTTTCAAAAAAATTACTTAAAACAGAAAAAAAAATATAAAATCAAAAGTAGCTCTCGCAATATGTAAAAAAATATGTACGTTTTTGTAAGACTACAAATTTTAGTTTTTATTTTAATTTTGAACTAAGCTGTTTCAGGGAATATTGTTTGAAAAATTATGGTTTAAACTCAAAATTCAAAAAAAAAGACCATAAGAAATTTTAAAGTATAATTTTTCAAAATTTTACGTAATAACGTACTCTTCTTTTTTTGGAAACTAGATGGTTTTTGAATTTTTGGTCAAGACTAGAAAGTGAATGCTATTATATATGCTCATATGTTTAACGAAAACAACTTTTTCTGAAAAAAAAAAAACGGCTTAAGACGCGTTGCAAGGAACAGGAATAGAAACAAAACCAGAATTTCATACATAAGAAACGCAAAAAGCATTCAGCGAATTTGGGTTTCAGTTGCTAATGTATGGGATTCTGTTTCTGTTCCTGTTTTACGTTGCTTGTGACAACGCAGCTTTACAATTTTTTGCATGCCTGTGCTTGCTGCAGAAATAATGTTTGGGGGACTATCTTTTCTTTTATGTTGTTTTTTAAATATTTGGTAAATTAAGCATGTAATGCAGTGACAAAATACTGGGCTTATCCTATTCTACCTACTCTTTATTTCATTGACAAGACATAAAAATCAACCTGCATTTTTCGTTTATTACGGCTGCAAATTTTTCGTATAGATTTGTGTTGAACATATTTTTTATGTTTCAGATAAAATGGAGTTTTATTGTTTTGGCTCTAAATTTTTATTTAATTTGAATAATTTTATTTACTTAAGCATTCCAGTTTGGATTATTAAAATCCATTCACTTTAAGAAAAATCCTAGAATTCCATGTTTTTAATCCCCCAGGCTCTCCAAAAATGATGAAAAAGGATTTGAGTTTCAAAAAAATTTAAACTTTAAAAATTTCCTCAAAGTCTTTAAAAAATTTTAATTACACTTTTTCTTCATTTTTGTCTCATTGTCAATGAATTTAAAAGAGCAACACAAATTCAACATACAAACTTTCAATGAAAGTGAGTCACAAAAACTGGAAAAATTGATTCGTAAGAAAAAATAAGCAACATGACGTAACGTAATAAAAAAATAAGAAAAAATAAGTGCGAGTTCTCATCTCTCAAAAGATACATTTCAACACGGTGTTTACACATAAGTTAACTTGCGGCTTTGGTTGTATATCCTCCGGCCAGCACCAGTTTTGCTTGACTATAGGCTTTTTAGGTCGCTGATCACGAATTTCGAATTTTTTTCTCGAGACATTGGAGCTTCACCCGTAAATCATCCAAAAACACCCCTCTTTGCTATATTCGCGCTTTGAGTCTGAATTAGTGTCAAAAAATATGGTGTTACCTTTGATTTGAATGTTAAGTTATCTTTTATAAAAACTTCAACATTCTGGTAAAGCTATGGGGGTGAAAAGTACCCCTAAGGGCCGGTTTTTAAGTTGCTGAGTTAAGCCCATCTGTTAATGCCGTAACAAAACGAATCTGGAGTTAACACAGCGAGCAGTTTTTTACTGCAGAGTTAGCTCTGCCAATAAAGTTGAATCTTCGACTCTCGAAGTTATTGACTCTCCCAACACTCACTTCACATAGGAAAAACACAGGAAAAGAAGTTCGAGTTGTTCTCAAATGTCATTTTTCACAGGAACACGAAAATCACCTACCATTCCACATAGAAAAAACATAAAAAGAAGTTTAACTGTTCTCCAGAGTTGATCCGAGATTAATTCACCAAATTTTGCGAGTTAAGCTGAGATTAACCCCATATCTGAGTTCACTGAAAAATGCATTTCTGGGGTTAATCTCAGTTTTTTTAAAGGTTTTGGGATATACCGCGTTAAAAATAAAGTATGAGTGCAAACCGTACTCACCCCGAACGTTTCGCTTAAGTTACATTAAGCGTGGTCACCGGGAAACTGCCTAAAAATGCTTATGGCGATTAGCACTACGCAAGTTGTAGCGGTGCGTAGGCGGTAATGCTGTCTCGTTCTCTCGTTGTTGTGCATCAGGTGGCTGAGAGCAAACAGTGCTCACTGTGTCGCTGGGGCTGGTTATACAATTCGCAATCGACGGTGATGAGTCGATTATTGGATCCCATGTTCGCGACAATTTGAAACTGTCGTCGCGATTGAAATTTTTGTGGGTCATCATACATTGGACAAACGCGACGAAGTATTTCGACCCGTTTAAAAGAGCATATAAATGCTGTGAGCAATCAGCAGCGAGAAAAATCCGCTCTAGCCGAGCATGTCTTAGACCAAGCTAAGATACTGGCTCGGGAGTCGCATTACATCCCACGGCTTGTTCGTGAAGCGATTGAGATAAAACGCCACAAAAATTTCAATCGCGACGACAGTTTCAAATTGTCGCGAACATGGGATCCAATAATCGGCTCATCACCGTCGATTGCGAATTGTATAACCAGCCCCAGCGACACAGTGAGCACTGTTTGCTCTCAGCCACCTGATGCACAACAACGAGAGAACGAGACAGCATTACCGCCTACGCACCGCTACAACTTGCGTAGTGCTAATCGCCATAAGCATTTTTAGGCAGTTTCCCGGTGACCACGCTTAATGTTACTTAAGCGAAACGTTCGGGGTGAGTACGATTTGCACTCATACTTTATTTTTAACGCGGTATATCCCAAAACCTTTAAAATTATGTCTAACAACCGCCAAAGCCTTAAAAGTTATAATCTTAGTTTAACTCGGAAAGTCGGATGATCTCGCACTGAAAAACTTTTTAACTCAAATTATGCGTAAAAACTGCTTGCAGACTTTGACTTAAAACATTTAAAAATAACCCTTCGGTTAATAATACGGGGTTAAAACTCTCCCTTAATATGGGTTTTGACCATTTTTCTCTATTATAGGTTTTTTTTTGTTGCTGGTCATGAATTACGGGTTCTTTTTCTTGAGAAATTAAGCGGGACCACAAAGCAATCTCAGGCTTCGGCTTCGCCCCGTTACGATACGTGGCTTTAAACCGGCTTTGCAATGACATTTCGCTCATGGAGAGAGAGCTTCTATTATACATACACTACGTTCTCCATGCATGCCGCGATAAATTAAAAAATACGCACACACAGCCGAAAGCCCTGGTAGCTAGTGCTGTGTACATAATTATGTGGAACATCGAACATTCATGTCCAACTTATAAATAAATAATACGCAATTTGGCCCAAAATGTAGACACACTCAGATATTCTGCGTCACATCCGTGCATGCCCAACACACTTATACATATATAGCCAAAGGTAGACTGATTGAATTCGTGTGTGCGATCGAAATTAACCCCCATTTGCTTCACACGAAGCAAATGTTCAGCACATCTGAACTCGTGCTGGGCTTCTGAGCCTCATTACATAGCAGTACGTTTTCTCTTTGCGCACTCTTTCTCTTTGCATACATTTTGAAGCCGAGCTTCATTGTGTTAGGAAACACTGAAATCGTATGGCTGAACTTGTAAACGTCAAGCCGAGGCCAAGCCCAGGCCGCTTTGTGGTTCCCGCATTAGGGCTTCACCCTGTGCTCAGCAAAAACTACTCCCCTAATATTGATTAATATTGGAGGTTGAACCACGCCTCTTTTCGAAGTTGGCACTAGTTATAATATGTCAAAAATTAACAGTAACATCAGCATTTTACAATGTGGGATAGGATGGGGTATTCAACGGTCCGTTTTACGGACTGTAGTTTCTGCGTACACACTGTAACACTTACTCTCTATGGTTATGGATACTTTTCACCCCTTTAATTTAACTTGAATAATAAAATTTTTGTAAAGCGTTACTTAATATTCAAACTTGAGGTGAAACCATATTTTTTTTGACATCAATTAACACTCAAAACGCAAATATAGAGCAAAAACACCCTATTTTTCGTCTTTTCCTTCTTCCAGCAGTAAGGGAAGGCGATACAGGAAAGGCTGTAAATAGCGCCGTTGGAACCTGAGAAATCCGAAGCCATTTTTTTTTTTACCTTCAGCTTCAATGGGAATGAGCTTCTACGTAAGTACATGTGTTTCTTTACTTCTTTTTTTGCAGTAATTCATCCAAGATGTATCAATCGTATCAATATATCACGAAACGCATGAAATATTCAATTGAATCGTGCTTGAAAAGTGCCTTTGGTTTGTAGCTTGCCGATTTTTTTTTATGCCATATGGCGCGTTTATTATTTGCATTTTTAGTTTAAGCAGTTTAACAAACTTTGATTTTCCAATTGTGACGTTATTTGGAAGAAGGAATGCCAAATAGCCTTCGGTACGTAGTGATATACCACTTATAAAGATAATGATTACAACTCAACTCAACTTGCACCCAGTTTCACAAGGGATGTAATGTTTGCTTACCTCTTTTAGTACTCACACACAGTATAAGAGCATATTCTTTCTTCCGGTCTTTCGTTGATTAAGGGTTGAAAAAAAAAAATATCATTGCATTTTTAAGTGTTGATTTATTTTATTCAACAATCCTTAGAACATAGTAGCCAAGCCATAAATGTAGTGTATATGTTTTCATCATACAATATAAGTATTTTTATATTAAGGTTTAATTTTTGTTTTTAATTCAAAACAATATTAAACCGGTCAAGCTTACAATTGCGTGGTATAAATTCAATTTTGTGACCGATTCCCGTGGAGCGTAATTCAATTACAGCGTAATTGAATATTTAAAAGTTGTAAATATATATAATAATATATTTGCCAATTAATCTTTTGATTATTTAGCATTTCTCTAATTGTATAGAAATGGGCTAATTTTCGTCGCATCGCATTCATATATATCACGTAAGAAGATTTTCTATGTGGCAATCATAAAACACAACAAAATTGGATTAAATTAAAAATTAAAATAAATCTTGTATTTACACATAACCAAGTTTTATTTTTTTTTATAACAAGGGCTTCATTAAAGTACTTTTTTATTTTTAATTAAACAACTTGAAAGAGCAAAATTATTGCGATTCTTTGAAAATTTAAGATAAAGAGAAATTGTTTTAATTTTAAATCCTCACGTAGTGGTTGTATGATTTTTTGTTTGTTTATAAATAAATATCACCTTGCGCTTTGCAAAATAACAATTTCGCTGGCTTTAGTATTTTCTTTTCTTATTTTCATCAATCAATGTCGCACATGCGCACGAGGCTCAATATCCTCGGATTAGTATCTCACTGGGGACCAGCAGCCAGTGTTCTCATCGCGTCGATAATAGCGCGGACGATTATCCCGAAACACTGTGATGGCGGGGAATTGATTCTCCTGAATGAATTTAATCGTTGATCGCATCTATGAGGAGGATGGGCAAAGAAATGTGTGATTAATTAAGGCATAGGAACGTTTAGACACACGACCAATGTATATACCTGCGAGGCAAAGTGGACAGGCTCAACGTCAGGACTCGATGATAAATGCTGCAGGAGGAATTCATCGGATTGCGCCAGCCATAGATCGACACCGCGCAGCGGGTCATAGTTGAATGGGCCAATGCGCAACATGCCAATTGATGAATCATAAATATCTAGAACCTGTTTGGTGGCGCATGAAGAGGAGCCCCGATGGAATTTTGTAATTTTCATTAATTATGGTTCATTGCAAAATGCGTGCTGGGAATTGGGGATACTTTACCGTTTGAGCGCCCAAGAAAGTTCTGGCCTCCCTCAGCTGTAGATCTGGTCCTCGGTCGGGGAATGTTGCTGGGAAGATTTCACCGGTTTTGATATTGACGCCGATGCCATAGATTAATGGAAAATTGATGTCGCCGCGTAGGCTTGTGTTTAGTTCGCCGACGCAGGCCTGGGTTAGATCAATCTCGAGATGGTGCTTGTGGAATGATTCTGTAATAAAAATCGATGCGATTAAAGAGGATTGTTTTTGTTTCTTGATAGGGAACTGCTTCCTATTCTGTCTTGTTTAAATTTCTGGAAAAGGAATCGCGCAAGAATAAGAAAGGTTTAAAAAATAACGCTACTAAGGTACAAGGTTCTTTTAGACATGTGACATAAGGACGGACATGATTTATTAGTTTTTCTGAGTGATTGATTAGTGAAAAGACAATAATGTATTGCCTGAGATCGGTCGTAAAACAGACAAAAGGGCAAAGTCGGGTGATATGGCGTAGAGGGGGAAATGACACACTCTAATATCTTTTCAACCATTATGTGCTTGACCTTGGGAAATATTCGAAATTTTTTTTACCAATAAAGGACATTAGTTTCCACATCCAGCAGGGCATTTGAAAAAAGAAATACAACTCGAGATCTGACTTCAGACGAAAACACAGCTCGGGATGTTTACTTAGCAGCGGAGCAAATTTAAAACCAGCAAAAGTTTAAGTCAAACCAATGAAATCAAAAGACTCAACATATGAAGATTCCCAACATTTCGTCGTTCACGAAAAAGAAACTTTCGATGAATCCATTTGCGATCAACCAGATGGAACAAAAGACTAAAGAAAACCTTGTACAAGATTTGGGATTGCAACCATGAGTTCTTTACAAAAATTGGTATTGAACATGTAATAAGGAACGCAAAAATAAAATTAACAAGTCTAATGTGCCGAACAACCTTCAAGAGTGGACCATATTACCCGCCCTTGTAGATATGTGGCATTGGATATATTAAAAAAAACCAAAGAGGTTTGCGATATTCACAGACCTAATCCTAAATACTTGAAAGTTTCTATGCACAAAAAAAAAACAGATATAATTAAATTTTGGTTATACAATGGTTCGAGGTGATCTTTTGTCCATCATTTTTCCGTTTCAAAAGTAGGAAGTTGAGCAACTCTATACTTTACATAGTCATCAAATCAATAATGTTTAGACAATGTTTAAGGGGTTACCTCGAGTCTTCCGTATGAACTAAGCATTTAAAAGTTCGTAAGAAAACCAGCTTTCAATTAATTTATCTTCTCCTTTACATGGCTTTACTTAAGACAGACAGAAGACTCTTCTGTTTTTCCCTATTTATATGAGAATATAATGAAAGTAATATAGGTACGTACGCATTATACTAAAGAAAACATCCTCGCCATATCCTTGTGGATCTCTGTATCCTCCAATTAATTGCAGTTCAATTCGTCCTTCCGGGTAGCCAAGAGCTAGTTCTTGTACACGTGCTACCATTGCGGTGACTGCCTCATCAACTCCCGTCCCATCGAAGTGAGCCAAGGCTACAGCACCAGAACCTTTGAAAAATAAAAGCCCAGATGAGCAAGATGAACAACGTTAAAGGAGATGCTTCAAATTCTAAGATATCCTTTCATATTAGATAAAATTTTTTACCTGAATGCCTTACAACAACAATTATACAAGTAGTTGCATCATCAGCTCCAATTATGTTAACATTCTTGTCATGTGGAGCCACTGCGGCCATTTCCCTTTGACCTACGTATAGCAGGCCGCAGGGACCGATTGGTTTTGTGGGTATCGATAATAGTTGGGACGCATAATCTCTGTATACCGGATGCTGAAGGAAGAGTGTATTTGTATCCATAGGACAGTCGTCCTGTAGGACTCCGTTTAGCACTAGAACCATTTTGTCTCAGATTTTGTTTACGGAATTTGTCTGAAAGTAGATAAAATACAAAATTTATGATAAATCTTTTCAATTTGTAGAAGGGTACTACACAGTAGACACAGCTCTGCTTGAAAGCAATTAAGCTTCATTAAACAAAAAAAAAAAAAAATCGAAACAAAAGGATATTGGCAATATCCTAAAATGATAAACTGACAATGAGATGAAAGTTTCAGGTCATGTGCTTAAAAAACAGAATGAAAATTTTTGGGTGATAAGTTTTAAAGAATTTTTTTACATTAGGTAATCCTAATGGGTGCTAGATGTTGCAATATGAGTACAGTATTGGCAAGAAGAAAAATTCTAAAAAGAAAATAACTAAAAGTGGTGGAGTAAAATAAAGTCTTCAGAAATAACAGCAACCATAATTCAGTAGTATATTAATTTTTAAGAAACCGTTTGAGTAATTTTTACGGTTTATAAAGTCAGGAAGGTTACGATACAATTACGGGGCGGTTTTTCAGTGCGAGATCTTCCGACTTTCCGAGTTAAACTGAGATTAACCCCAGAAATTGGTTTTTCAGTGAACTTAGATCTGGGGTTAATCTCGGCTTAACTAGCCAAATTTGGGGAGTTAATCTCGGATCAACTCTGGAGAACAGTATGAACTTCTTTTTACTCCGTGGAATGACATCTGAAATATGAAAAATGACGTCTGAGAATAACTCGAACTTCTTTTCCTGTGTTTTTCTATGTGAAGTAAGGCTTGGAGAGTCAATAATTTTCAAAACTTAAGGTGAAACCAATATCGAAGATTTTGACAACTTTATTGGCGGAGATAACTATTCACTGAAAAACTGCTCGCTGGGTTAACTCCAGATTCGTTTTGTTACGGGATTACCGGATCTTGGTATAAGCTGGGCTTAACCCAGCACTGAAAAAACGGCCCTAAGTAGATTAATTTTATTGGACTCTGGTTGAATGATATGAACTTGATACTTCCTCAAAAAGGAAGATGGCACTATCACCATCAAGGGAAAGTGCTAATAATTTGGATGATGTGCATGTGAAAGAAATTTGGCTCCTACGGCGCTGCGTGCCACACAGCTGACGTCTAGGTGAACTTTCTAGCATGTTTTTGTAAAACAAAGGTGAGTCAATGCTTACTTATTGCTTTTAGCCCCAAATGAATACTAAATATCGATTGTTCCAACTTGATTGTTCCATTCCAGTCTAGCGAGAATATGTTTATGTCAGATCACCCGGTTTGAATCCGTGAGATTTTTGAGATTATGACATGAGCCTCAAACTAGAGGTGCTTCAAAAGACCAGATCATTGTTGACTTCAGGAAGACATAAATGAAATTGCATCTTATTGACATGAAAGCCGCAAGTAGTTTTCATTATTGTAAGTACTCTGGTATGACACCTTGTAGCCGTACCGTAAAGAAGAAGAAACCGCTTTATCGCCCATGCAAAGCTCGGGCAGCTGTAAAGGTTTAGCTTGTGTACGAGGCCGTTCTTTCTTACCACTACTGTTTACCATCATAAACCTCAACTTTATCTGCATGCCGCATACATAAATAATTTGTCATTTTCGACAAATTCGACCCTTGCAAAGATCGGGTGTTGAACACACCAGAGTCCCATGTAATTAATTTGTATTTTATATTATGGCTGGGATACCTACTGCTGGAAAGCAGCACGATGTCATGTTCGCTGTCCACAGTACAGCTCCGTGGGTGATAGATAAATGCATCTTTGGGTCAAACTCTTATCCTGGTGCCATTTTATTAGAACGCAAAAATCGAATCCGTGTCTGTGCCTTATGATTAACGCCCTCCTACCGCTGGCTGATCGGGGGAGATATACCGGTCTCCTGGCACACACTTTCGAATGTATGTAATGTGGTGTTATGTCATTTACCGTGTTGGGTCATAAATAATCCCATGCAGATGATTTGTGCCCGAGGAGTGGGCTGCTGCATGTGAGCGCAAGTCGCAGAAAAATGAACAGAAAAAAAAAATAAGAAGCTAAAGGAGCCCAAGGAACTTGGGTAGGTACAACTGCGTATGGCCACAAACCAATATTGATAATTTGAAAATTTCAATTCGACCTGCACTGTAAGCGCTTGGGGCTGTTATGCGTTTCTTTCGAGTTCCTCCCGAACGACAAGACACTGTCGTCGTCATGTGATTGGAATTGAATTTGCCGTGTGTGGAGCATCGTAAATCCGTAATGTCTTCATATTTAATTTGTCGGATATATTTTAGGGCTTTGGGGATTCGGTGTGAATTTATGAGATAATTGCTGGATGAAGAAGTTTGGTTGCAAATACTGAGTAAGTGGAGAAATTAAAATCGATTTATCGCCAGCGATTGTGGTTGAATTTATTATTCGCTACACGGAGTTTGGAGTATAATATGAACAAGAAAAACGGTGTTTTGGATAATCCGCGGAAGTGTGACAGGATAACAAATTGTGAAATGAATTGGATTTGAGATCACGTTGAGGTTACCATTTTTTTACGCGGCAGGAGTTTCGACAAACATGTGCAAGATGCCTGGCTTTCACAAAGTTTTTTCGTGTCAACTGAAGAGAGGAGGAAAGTCTTCTTTTGCTTTCGTCGAGAACTCATTAGGTACAACACTTGTGCCCCCTATTTAGGCGTAAATCATGCCTCACACGCACTGCATTAGCCTGAGAGGGCAAGTGAACATAGAATCCACTATGAATCTTCCCTGATTCATTTGACACCCAGAGCAAATCAACAATATTTTTACTCCTCTTTTTTCTTAGTTAATACTTCCACTTAAGAGACCGTGACTTCTCTGGTCAAATGATTGTTCACTTCATTCATTAATTGGCCACTTTCAATCTGTCACTATAGCGAAACAGTAGTCAAACCCAATAAGGAATACACTTTGGGACCAACTCAACATCATCATTATTCTGTCACGAACACCCATAACGATGTGCTCTGTCTTCCACTGAAATAACAATCAACTTTGATTCGTTTTAAATTAAATTACAATCAAATCCAATAAATAAAATCGAAGCCATTCAGATGACAAGTGCAATTGAATTATTTACTCCGTCGTCGACGATCTAAATCGCAGTTAAGGTTCATAAATATTCACTGGATCGGCGCTGGTCTCGTTCGATTCTTAAGCACGACATTCAACAAGGTATTAGCATCATCTGCGGCACTAGGAAACAATATGTACCTACCATCAACTCAGCAGCATGTCCATTATCCAAGAGGGAATGTGCGCGTCTCCTTTCTGCAGACTCTGAGCTTCAAGTGGGGCGAAATTCTATGGAAAACTCCATCTACTAGACCCGGTATACCGGGAGAGCCCGATATTCGAGCACGTAATGCACACGAATGATCCCCAATTCCGATCATGCATGGATCGCGATTAGATATTCAACCAGAAATAATTTGAAAATGATGACAGTTAAAGATACCACAACGTCGTCGTCGTAGTCTTGGTCGCAACGACAAGGAAACCATGTGGTTGGTAGGTAGGTATATCGCGCATCAAAAGATTGTTTCTATCTACTGTGTGCCGGTAGGCTAGGCTATATGGATGCCTTCAGACAGCCCGGCTTTCAGACTGGGTTTTGTGAGCTCGTAATGCATTCGCCTGGACCAACCTTAACAATTGTGGCGGCAGTAGGACACATAATGAAACGTGAACAATACCGAAACTATGGCAGCAGCATAGGTACTTGTCTATAGTTTTAGACATCAGCCTCCCAGTCATCGTTGTAGTCCGCTCCCATCAGCCAGTGATTGTTGTCGTAAATAAAGAGCATCACGTCGTGAATAAAACTCGAACTAGATACGTAGTTACTTCTTACTTACAGCCTTAGGAGCAGTTTCTTTCTTCGATGTGACTCTGGGACACGTACGTGTTTAAGGCCACAGTAGTTGAAAAAGAGAACTCCTCGGTATAAGTCAATTACTTGCCAAGAAGATTCGAAAGCGATAGTTACAATGTTGTGGATGATTTATTTTTTCAAGGAATATACTTTCTTAATTTTACGTAACACTTATTGTACCTGTAAAAGTTCTTCAATATGTCGAAAAAACAGTGAGAGACACAGCTTCAGACAAAGTTTGTGTACTCTTAGTGGCGGCAGTTATTTAACAAACCGGCTTTGTTCCTGAAACAATATTAGAAGCGAACGTGACCGTCGTTAAAAGTTAATGCGATAAATATGCTAATTTAAATATCCGCAAAAGGATATAGAAAGTATTAAATCAGCAAAACGGGATGGAAGAGGTAAAAAGAGGCGGGAAAATAGAAAAGTATTATATACATGTCTTTCTAGCAAAAAAAATCCAAATTTTTAAACCAAGCTGAGATTTTTTTTCCTTTAACTTCCTGGATATCCTTGATTTAACAAGAACCTCCTTCGCATTTATAATCCAATAACAATTTGCAAAATCGTTAAAAGCTACTTATTCATCATATTCCTCCTATTTCCCTGCAACAAGAGAATATCAAGCCAATATTAATTTTATCCTCCTTGGCCGCAGTAAGGCGACACATAATTACATTCATTGCCGGCACACAAAGCGTCCGTTCACATGCGGATACCCATTCAGTGCCCCTTTATGAATTTGACATTAATAACATCGAACTATACCTCATCCTCATATCGGTTCCGTAGCTAAATATGGCCTACCTCTCGTTCTAAGCCTTTCCATACATGGGCCGAGACACAACAGTCGAGGCAACTCTATCCCAATCCCCCACTTTGGCAAAGAAGAATGTAATACTCCATACACAATATGTGCGCGCTTCATCTCTCAAGTATCTTTTCATCTCTTCTGCATTCGATAGAATCCTTAATCGGATATGGTGCATGATACACCCGCTCTTCGCCTTCTTCGTGGAGCAACGAAAAAAGAAAAATAGTAAAAAGAATTCACCTCCATCATAGTTAATAGCTTCTAAAAGGACAGCGCTGATGGGAATATTGTGATAGATCTTCCTCATCTTCACGGTGGTGGTGGCCTCATTTCAAGAAATGATCCCAAGGCGAGGAGCACAATCACCGCTATAAATATTTCACGGCACGTTACTTGCGCGATCATGGAGCGTTGATAAACGGTTCGGCGGTGGACAGAAAAAAGTCCTTTTAATGGGAGACCGTAGATTGGATGATTATTAAGTCATGGGTGCAACAGCCAGTTGATTTATAGACCAGGCTTCTCCATTCGAGGACAGTGTCTTGTGGTAATGCATTACTATCAGTTCTGACATAATTTCATCGAACGGTGGCGTTGATTAAATCATCAGCTAATACCCCACCACTTTTGCCGAGGTGAGAACAATTCGTGAGATTGGTTCTTGGAGTTCATAAATCATCCAGTGTGAGTGTATGTGCGCGCGCAACTGCAACTCAATTATTTCGACATCGAAGCAACGAGTTAAACCTTGCTCGACTCACTCAAGCCACTGGTTAATTAATTGTGTTAAAACAATTTCTCGAGTCATTTATAATCTCAAACGTGGCGGGGCGACTGGTGCAACAAGAAAATTTACATCGCAAGTCAACTCCTACCTTCAAGTAGTTGGTGGCACGGGACGCATATAGGAATCCGTAGCGCTTGCCAGAAAATCAATCACGATCACGTTATGAGATCGGTGGAAGATCTTTTCACAGGGAAGGTTGACTGCTACAAGAACAAGCTTGATACGAGGGATAACAAGATCGGCATAGAGTGTATGTGGGCTCAAGACAAATATTCTGTCATGAGAATGTGATTATGTTGTTCAACGAAATGTATCTATTTGAAGGTGATGTCGATAGTTATGCTTACAAGATAATTACGATGCAGTATGGTTAGTTGGCTGGTACATGTGAAGTTTCAAGTTAACTGGTTTACATCTTACATCGGGTAAAGTTGACTCTGCTTCCAATACCTACGGGACTTTAGAGTTATTACAACTTTGTGAAGCTTGTAGCATAAAAATAGCTATACTCGTTTAGTAGGTTGAAGCTTAAACAGAGGTTTGGTGAAAATTAGAAAAACAAACAAGTCACCGAAATAGGCCCATTCACCTAGAAAAAAGAAAGTTATCCGAAGAGTTTAAGTTCTTGTAAAAGAACTCTAAAAGTTCAAGTTTTTCCCCAGACTTGAAGGAACAACATGATTTTTTCAAAATCAAGAAGTCTAAATGACTGGCAGCGAAATTTTCAAAAACAACTTTTATTCAGTTTTTTCCCCGACGTTTCGTCGATTATTTATGGACTTCCTCATGGGCGTCGTCACTAATTTAAATTTTTGATAATTTGTTGTATTAAAAATAATTAACGCCACAGTAATAAATTAACTGTTAACTATTTTAAATCTATTGATAAATAAAAAGAGTGTCGCTAAAGGTCGAGGTGACCCAGGGCCAAGTTCTCAACCATGTATGTTGAGAACTCCTCAACCAACACAGGAGGGGATCTTAAATTTTTTTTTGCCGTATCAGAACAGCACTTTTGAGGATTTTCCAGACCCTCGTGGAGGTGGGAAACGTAAAAAAGGCAATTTTATTTCAAGTGACGACAAAGCACGGTAGGATGTGAATACTGTGAAATGTGAATTTGAGGTTGTCTTCAAGTCGGCGGACGTGTCTGTGGGGGATCTTAGTAAGTTTCATACTTTGTTTTTTTACAAAATGATGACCGCATAAGGTTCAGCTCTCCAGTTCAATTTTGAACATCACTCATACGAACAGACGGACATGGCCTGATCAATTCAGCTCTCGGTCTCGATCATATCTCCAAAAGGACTTAGGGGTCTACCATTGTCTAGCAATGGCTCCAAGAGGATACTGCCCACAAAAACAATCGATCAATCAATTAAATGCGCTTTCGAAATTTTGAGATTATACATTATTTCCTTGGCTTACAAGATCAAACATTTTAGCACCTTTAAACTTCCTCATGTGGCGTTATTTAAAGAGCCAGGCTTATGCTTATAAGAATAACTAAGGATCTCAAACACAACATCTAAACTAAAAAAATGGTCATTGACGTGCTTATCGGTAACTTTGACCTACAGATGGTCACTCACAACTTGTGACCTACTAAATTTTTTTGCAGTTTGTGGGTTTGTCAATAATTACTTAAACCTGCTTCAAGAGCCAGTGAACACAATTAGCGGAAAATACCTTTAGTTTACCATTTGTACTAAACCATCCCGTTGTAATAAAATAAGACAACTTCCCTCTACTTATACTGCTCATAAGGCTTTGAACATCATCATCTCCTGCCAAGCACTCCCCAGAAACTTGCCTCAACCAATGCTCCATTGAATTTATTAACCCATTAAATACCCGCATAGCTATAGGCATTCCAGGTATTCGCAAGGACATAACCATAGCATTTCTTGAGAACATCTCAAATTTGTCTTTACAACCATACTAATTAACCTCTTAATGCAATCGAATTGAAAATTCATTGCAAACTAAAGAACGTGTAACTATCTGTTGTGTCTCCAGGAAAAGGAGGCCAACATACTCCTCACTCACAGTGACTGACTGTGTGTCCACAAAACAACATCACGACATTGGTGTTGGCTTAGAGAGCCACCTCGTCCCTTACTTACTATTTATAGCGATGGCAAAATGTACAGGGTTCTTCTCTAAAACGACAATATCGGTTTTTGCTATAGAAGCCAATTAAATTGTCCGTCTGTCACAGTTGCTAGAGAGTTGCATGCTTCTGTCGTGTAGCGCATAAAGAACGGTTGCTGCGCGTTCCCGATGTGCTAGTGGCTCATAAGAAACGAAATTGGGACTTTACATCACCCTCGCTATTCCAATTTCCCATCAGACATAGCAGGAAAGCCAACCGAATTCAGTCGCAGATTCGGCTCAAGCCAAGAGAGAAAAGAGAAAATCACGATCCCGGAAGAATCACATGGTTTTCGGGGGACAACCATATAGCCTTACACCAGAGACTGCGCAGGAGAACACAAAACCGATTTGACGATTTGATTTCTCTCGAAGCAACTAGACGCGCGACGCGACCCAAAAACAAGCAGAGAGGCTTCTGGCCGACACAGTCGCAGAAGGAAAAGAAGTAAAGAGTGCGCGCGCAGCTATGGCTAGGAAAAAGTCCATAATTTTTCCAGGAAAAAAAAAACCATGTGACTTAGCCACATTAATTCATGTTTACGAGACTTTCGTTTGACTGCTTCAAGGTACGTATCTAGATCTTGGTTTGACGTTGAAGGCAAATGCGGATGCAACGCGTTGTGGAATGATTTTTTTTTCGTGTTCCAACTGGGTAAGAAAACACGGAATTATGGACGTTGTCAAATGTTTCCAATGCAGCAAACACCAACGTCGCTCGCTCGTCGACAGACATTAAATAAAGACAAATGTCACGCAGAGGTTTCCTTATGGTGAAGCTTGCACTTTTGCTTGAATATTATGGCGGTTTAACTGAAACTGATCAACATTATTGATATCGTATCAAATGTAGTTTGACGTGTGACGTAAGGCACTTATGCAAATGTGGTTGGTTCTGAAGAAAAGGTAGGTTTTCGGAAATGCATCGAAAATGAGAGGAAAAATCCCAGAAAAGTGTTATTATATTGTTTCGTTCGTTTTTTCAATCAGATATTTTAGAGGGCGCGCACACACAAAAAACATTCAAATAGTGCCAGGCGGACTTAGAATGCTGTAAAATGTGGATATTAATTTCAAAATACATATATCCAAGATAAATGTCATAAAAAGTCATGAAGCCGTGCACATAATAGCCATGGTTTTACTATTACATCGGGATCCACATTAGGACCAGCAATAATCACGCACTGGTTATTATAAGATAAACTACCAAAAGGTTTTGTCAGAGATTGAGGAATTTACAAGCGAAAATTTTCAAGAACTAATTCCACAAACTTATGTAGCATATTGTAAAGCTCGTTAAAGCGTATAATTATTGCTGGAGGAACACAAGCTTGTTTGGTTGGGGTCCCATGAGGATGCATACTCTCTCAGCCAGTGTTGCATCCTTTGTTATATATTTTTAGCTATCTGCCATACGAAAATTCAAACAGACTGAGAGAGATGGACAGACTTGATACATAAAAAAAAAGAAATAAAAAAAGTCCAGACGTTTATCAATTCAAGTCGAAATCAGAGTAGGTATTTTAGGTATTCCATTGAGGACTGACTGAGATTGACAAACGGAATTGTAAAGCTTTGCTTTCATACGCTCTTTAAAAAAAGTATTGGGAATCAGTTAAAAAAAATTAGTGTTTTGGAGGCAGCATCTGAAAAACGACAACTTCCATAACAAGTTAACTTCAGACATGATAGGACGTTACAAATAATTTTGATCTGATTCGACATTTTACATATGTCATTTATATTCCGCTGAACGAATAGGGTTGTGTATACGCTTGAACAATGCTGGGAAATATTGCGGCATTACTTTGAAAATCATGGTAATGTTCGACTTAGAGAAGATGCCGATTTTGCCAAAAAAATCATCTTTTCAGATGAAGCTCATTTGATCTTGGCGGGTATGTAAACAAGCAAAATTTTCGTATTTGGGGCACAGAAAACCCGCAAGCATACATTGAAAAGCCGATACACCCAAAAGAAGTCACTTTTTGGTGCGCATTTTGGTCCAGAGGCATAACTGGGCCATTTTTCTTGAGCAAGGAGTGGCCGTTACAGTCAATGGCGATCGTTATCGGGCCATGTTGAACGAATTTTGGTTCAAAAAAATTGAAAAGGAGCATATTGGCAGCATTTGGTTTCAACAGGACGGCGCTACGTGCCACACAGCCGAAGCTTCACTCGATGCTTTGCGCCCTGTTTTTGAAGATCGCATTATCAGCCGCAGAGCTGATGTCGTTTGGCCACCTCGGAGATGCGATTTGACACCGTTGGTCTATTATTTGTGGGGTGCCCTAAAAGATAAGTGCTACGCCGACAAGCTAGAGACAATTGACGCTTTAAAGGACAATATTCGTGAAGCCATTGGTGAAATACAGCTGCACACAATCGATAATGTGCTTAAAAATTGTACCGATCGTGTAGGCTACTGCATGGCCAGACGAGGCAGCCATTTGAATAAAATTATTTTCCATTATTAGCCGGAAGGATTGTACTTTCAAAAAAAAGAATAAATTTGAGAAAATATTCAGTAGTTTTTTTTTGTGGCATTTTCAAAAAAAAAAGTTATGTCGCGAACCATTTATATTTTTTAATTTTCTGTTTTTGTAACCCCCTATAGTTTTTGGTAGTGTTTGCTCAAAACCACTATGAACGTCGAGTATCACGTTGTCGTTGAGAAATAAAAACGAAAATTGCAAAGAATGTCACTTTTGCCTTAACTTTGCATTTTTAAGGTCAAGGTGCAATTCTTGATATATTTCCTTCTTTCAAGGATCTTTAAAAGCCCTTTGGAAAATAAATATAGACTTAAATTGTGACAGTTGATGTAGTACCTAATGACAAACAAAAACAACACCGTTCACAAGTGTGAATGGCTAAACGATTTTGTGTAAACTTTTTGCCAAAAACCCTGTTTATGTTTCAATGTGAATAGCGTATAAAGGAATTAAGCTATTTCTAAGTTGGATTTGGAAATTGCCTTTATTCAGATTAGGTTCGCCTGAAATTCAGATTAGGTTTTGACCATAAGAAACCTGGCAGCTACTCTGTTGTGGGGTGTAACTCATAAGTCAGCAGGTTGGGCAAAGGTTTTTGGTGTGTTTCTAAGCTGAACTTTAATGTTTTCGGTTATGGTAGGCAACAGTTTACAATGTCTCCACCGGCCATAAAACTGCCATTAGCGGAAGATAATTTAAAATATATTCCTCAGTGGTTCCACAAATAGGATTAATTTGACACAAGCACCCTTTTTCTGTCATTTTGGCTTACAAAAAGATAGTGACATTGACATTTCCCAAGGGCGAAAAAATCATATCCGTTGGAAAAATCCTAATCGAAAACGTATTTGTGACAGATCCGTCATACGCGAACAGCTTTCTTTTTCTGTTCTCAAACTGTTACAGAGGTGTGCGAAAAGGGTTGAATGTGGCATACAAAAGGTTTGTAAATGAGAATTATGAGGGGTTTTAATTGCTTGTCGAGAGAATTTGAATCCTTTTCGTCACTAGACCAGCATTACCTCTTGTCCATCTATGGTTTGCTTTTTCTATAGGTATTGCATTGAGCTCTAGCATACGTTTGCATATGGATATTGATATATAAAAAGCTCTTTTCAGGTGAGTTTGTGAGCCAGCCGAGATAGACGATTGACAGTTTACGGCTACTTCATAGTTTACATAGAGACAGCTAAGATTTAGATAAAACACCCCGCTTACGCCATTACTTCTTTTGATCCATTACTCGTTTTTTCCATCGATGTAGAAGTTGATTGATTTATTTTCAAGAAAGGCGAAATCATCCCAAGAGGACCTAGGGCGGATGGTGGTCTGGAAGAATGAATCGCACTGAAGTTGGAGTATGCTGAAGTCATGTGTTTCTAGGAGTGATCCCGGATGCCTTCAGATTCGCGGAAAGGGTGTCTTGCTACCGGTTTACTCAGAGGTTCTTTAAGGCGACAAGCCATTAATGGAGCTAGTTTTTGCTTCAGCTTTCAAGGGACATTAGGTGAAAAAATTTGCCGAGTACTTCGTATACCATTCCTCTGTCCCTTGCTGCAGAGGGAGTGATACGAATTGTCCGGCCTTATCCATAGACCTTGATCAGTTTGTCACGGTTTACTATTTGATCTATGGCAGTCTACCAGACCGCCGTTCCAAACGTCTGCATCGATCTTGTGACAGAGATGTATAGTTGGTGATTCGGGGTTGAAATGTAAGTTCAGATTTCTAAATGTGCTTGTTTTGAGCATTTTGTATGAGTTCGTATTGGGTAGGTATTTAGAATTTTCCCTGAAACGACAATGTTAAAATTGTGGCGAATATATATCTGGGTCTTGGGTGTATGGACATTTTAATTTCTTTAAGTGCGTTTTTAGAGCTAAAATGTGTTTAAGACAGGATAAACACAAAAGCTGCGTGACTGAAAATTACTCTTAATAATTCTAGTGTCATTGGGATTATGGGATTATGGTTAGGGAGGCTGAAAAAAAATTCATTTTCTCACAATATGTGATAAAAAAGAAGGGGTAACATTTATACTCTAGAAGTCGTATAAAAAAATCTACGTTTAAGACTTTAAAAATTCAATACGCTGTTCTTGTAATAAAAGCCGCCAACGACAAATATAGAATTTATTTGGATAGCTTAAGGCTTCTGCTCTATTTTGCGAGGCACTTCTACTTCTTTATTCCTTCCCATGACCTCAGCAAGCCCTCTCTAGTCGACCAAGTCTTGAGCTGTTGTTGTCGAAGTCATCCTCATCATTATGCACGAGTACTTCAATGTAAAGCAAACTGCTCATGAATGCGATAGCATATTGATTAATGATCATTATGCGATTTATTCAAATGATTATGACACACAAGTTCAAATCCCTCGATAAAATAAGGCGCGAGCGAGCACACACAGCTAAACAAAGCCCGCAACTGGGATGGATGTGCCCATTGATTGAACGAGGGTATGTTAAAAAAAAAAAAAATATACATACCCTATCTACAGAAGCGCCAACACCAGCGATTTACATTTCAAGCATCTGTAATTAACCATTCATAAGCGCAGGCGCACAAGATATTTGGAATTACGGACTCTCTACCAAGATAGTGCACAAGGCACGATACCAACTTATGATCTATGGATCTGCGGATCACTGCATTAGAATTACTCGAAGGCTACAAAGTCTATTATCTCGCGATAGGAATTCAAAAAAAGGAACCCATACTATATTCCTACATGGTACAACATCAAATTTGCATTTTAGCTATAGCAGCTGAAAAGGGAGCTCGGCGAGGATGATCATGTTTTCATGGACAATCAGCAGTGGTGCCATCTTGGTATCCAACCACCACCACATAAGAGTGGTAAAGGTATACGAACGTGGTTCGACTGCGCTAAGACGGATGTCATCAACCAAGCCAAGCCAATTATAAATTGCTGCATGATTGTGCAATATGCGCCGGCTCCACGTTGCACTAGGCTCTTTCTTGGTGTTATTATTCAAAACTGAATGAGGGCGCTCTAGTGCAGCTTGATATGTGTTGTGGTTTTATTTTATGCATGACTCTAGGCTAGGAAGATAGACGTAGCCATAAAAGAGAGAAAGAACGGTAAAGGATGATCTTATCGCAATTGTGTGGAGTCGAGTGTTGAGTAGGTATCAAAATCGCGAGGAAGGATTATTGGACCGAAGCACTTTTTAGGCAATAGAAACTTTTTTCGTCTCAGAAAAGAAACTTTGTCTTTTTTGAAATTTAACAAGGCTTTTGCCACAAACTTCATGGGAGTTTACATTTTTTTAAAAGTGCTATTTTATTCCCAATCCCATTCGCTTAACCAACCGTTGTCGCAACTCATGCACATACTGGCATTCGGATGCAATTCAAAAATGGATGATCCTCATAAAACAACTCGAGGATAGAACTAGATCCCCAGTCGATAGATAGGCGTTCCTTTTCCTTGTGGATGATATATTGCACATTCGCGGTCTGGGGAGTTGGTGTGCCTCCGCCTGTAGTCATTGCAAACATAGCTTTAGCAAACATAATAGTGAGATGATTATATGGGTTTTAGAGCGATAAGTATTCGCATTTGAAATTGGAAAATTGAAGAGGTGTGCCGCATAGGTGGTTCCGGAAGTAATTGTTCATCGTGCCCTGGGTATACACTCTCAGGTGTGTGTAATATGTTTGATTTAAACTAGAATTATTCTGCACGTAGGTTGTTTTTTGTATATGGCAAAATTGCTTATTTAGGGCAATGAAAGGAACAGAGCTTTGTTTATGGCAGACCTTTCGTCAAAAATATTAGAGCATGGATCGGGTGGTGAAAGTAAAATCACAATGTTTTGGGGCTTGCTAGGTATATATTTTCAAACAAGAAAAAAACGTGCAATTTTTATATGGCTTCTGACACACCATGACGAATTCATTAACTTATGTCGCGTGGTTGGCGTAAGCTGAAAGTATATACATACCTACTCTGAACCTATTGGCTAATGTATACTCATTGGTAAATGAATACCGCGCATCTTGACAGACCAATAACGAGTCTCGACAGGAAATCCATGGATTTTGACACAGCAATATTGTCAGAAAGGCGAAAAAAGGATCCCTCGGGTATATGACAGGCGGGTATAGGCACACTTGGATCTTTTTTTTACCCAAGATGTTTTGCGACCGAAACACATAGAAATATTTACTTCGGCTACCGCTTAGGACTAAAAGGTGAATGCTAGAGATTCCTGAGTAAAATTTTTGTTCAGTTTTCTAAAATTGATTCTGAGAAAATTGTTTGTTTGCATAGGTGGGCACAAAATAGAGCTGGATACAAATACCCAGCGACATCACGCCTGACAAAATTTTAAGCCATTACAAATGAGGATGTTTAGGTCCATCATTAAGCCATTTCGAATGAGGATTTTTAGGACAACAAACATTCAGGACCATTAGGACAAGTAAAAAGCAAGTAAGTAAGTGCAAGAGTTCGTCTGTAACGAACTTCTAAATACCCGACCCTCTTTACCCGTTAACACCAAATTTAAAATTTTTTGGTCTGTTAAAAGGGGGTAGGCTGAAAATTAAAATCAATTAACTCTAATTTCGTTTCTCGTAATCACGAGAAAATGCGTTAAAGGCGAAATTAAAAAAAAAACATTTTTTTTTCCAAAAATGCCCCCTAAAAGTGGGCGGGGCTCCATGCTATGTATGCTACAAACTTAGTAAATGGTAATATCTTTAATATTTGTCATATAATTTTTTTTTTTTTCAATTTAGAATGATTTTTCCGAGAAATCTGGCATTCAAAGATTTCAGATGTTAAAAATGGGCATGGTCAATAGAGTGGGCGGTCCAATTTTCGTCTAATTAAAGGCTCCTGGTCGATATTGCTCTTCACCAAAATTTTAGTTCATATGTTTTGCCTATCTTGACCAAAAGGCATTTTGAAAAAAAATATAAATTTGAGGTTGTCTGACAATGAAGCCAATTGTGGGCGTGGCTGTAGGCGGATCTTCTCAATTTTCATACTTTGTCTGTAGGTTTGCAGCCATCTGTGGTGATGCTGGGATGAAAGTAAACGTGAACAAATCGGAAGTGATGGTTGTTTCCCGAACTCCTGTGCAGTGTACCCTGCACATAAATGGAGTTCCATTAAAACAGGTAGAGAAGTTTAAGTATCTCGGGGTCTTTTTCACGAAAGATGGGAGGAGTGATACTGAGTTGCCCTGTAGAATTGGCCAAGCTGGAGCAATGGTAAAGGAACTGCGCCGGCCGGTCATCAGGAAAGCTGAGCTTGGAGTGAAAGCAAAGATGTCAGTTTTTAATTCAGTGTTCGTTCCGACCCTCATCTATGGTCATTAGATCGCGGGTACAAGCTGCCGAAATGAGATTCCTGAGGTGCGTTGCTGGTGTTACTCTAAGGGACAGAGTGAGAAACGTAAGTATTCGTGGGAATCTCAATGTTGAACAGCTACTTCTCCGAGTGGAGCGATCGATTCTTCGATGGTTTGACGTGTCCCAAAAATGTTCGCATGCCCCCTGACAGACTTCCTAGACAGGTCATGCTAGCCGAGATGCGAGCGCGTCGCCCCCCTGGTAGGCCAAGAAACAGGTGGTGGGATCAGGTAAAGAACCTCTCTGAGTCCCGCCTGGGGATTGCGCCGGAGTCTCTTGAGTTGGTGGCGGAGGATCGAGAAAGATGGAAGGACCATTTAGCCACCCTCGCTCCGCGACCCTTTTAAAGGATAGGCGGCATTCGAAAATGATGATGATGATGATGTCTGTACAAAATGAGAACCAAGCAACGCTGCAAGTTTCAGTTTCCTAGCTCAATTTTAAAGACCTCAAAACTGCATACATATGGACAGACGGATAGACGGACGGACATGGCTTAATCGACTAACCTGTCAGTCTCGATCATATATCTAAAAGATCTTAGGGGTCTACGGTGATTATTTCACGGTGCTTCAAACTATGCATTAAAATTAATATACCCTCGGTCGGGTAAAAAAAACTAACTCTAATTCTGACTTCAAGTCCTTGAGAAAACATGGAGCAGCGAAAATTCAAGTCTTTTAGCGAAGAGGAAGGGGCTACGGTTTCAAATTTGTATTACTTTCTCATTTTATAAGAAAAAGTACTTCATTGCACTGTTCAATATCAATGCGGAGTCGCCGACTCTGCAACTCTTTGCTTGGATGCACTCTTGGGTTTCGGACAACAGCCAGGTTGGTTGTATTCAAAACTTTGAGTATGGATGGCATGTTGACCTGCTGCGACCATAGTTTTTCTTTTACCTTCATCCATATAATAAAATTTACGCCTAGTTCATTTTAATATTGGGGCCGTATTACATTCTGAAATAGAGTGCAACTTATGGGGCGTTTTGTCATTTTGAACAGCCTCTATTTGCTAGAACCGATAGCTACCAGCAACATAAAAAGTCAAGCCTCTTCGGACGACAAAAAGGTGTCTCTTTTCGAATTCGAAAATCCAGTCTAGAGCACTTTAAACATGATGTGGTGAGGGCTTCAATTTTACAAGAAAGAAGGCTGGTTGGTTGCAGTGTGTCCTCGCCAATCTGTTGACTCATGCACTGGCTGCAAACACATAGAATAAGTAAGGCATCAGTAAAATAAAATAACCGGAATGCGCCATATCACCTGCTAGGGTGAACCACATAAGCCACCTGAGAGATGGATAGGTTTTTTGCAATAGGTTTTATTTTATTTTTAAGCCTAAATTGAAATTTGTGTTTCTTTCCTTAAATCCTTTTTTTATTCTTGTTTTCATTTATTTCAAAATGTTTTCAGGTTTTGGGAATGTTTAAAAAAATAAAAAGGTTCGCCATATCCACCAACTTTACAGTGCAGTGGTCAGAATAGAGGGCAAAGAAGCTAATATCTCCTTGGCATATATCTACTGGTATGAGCAGCAGTAATTTTTCCTTTATATTTCCTACCTGAATATAAATAGAGTGGCGCAACAGCTCGATGTGAACCAGGGCCAACTTCTCAACAATGTTTACTGTGTGTGTTAATTTCTTCACATACAAGGGCACCTACATTTTTTGCCTAATCAGAACGGCACTTTGAGAAGTTCTTTAAGACAAATGATACTCTCGGAGGGCTTGTCAGACCCTTGCGGAGCTGGGGACCGTGAAAAACAACGAGTCTTTTTTTCAGGCACGATTTGGAAACGCCTGGGAAAACATATAAGGCGTGAGCAGGCAAACTAAAATTCTTGCGAATCATAGCCAAAAGAGTTCCATAGCATGAATTCGGGTAAGAAAATAACAAATTGCTATTCGAAAAAAACTTCCCGTAATTTGTTCCTGTATTTTTATATCTACTTATTTTTGGACTTCTGGGCTTATTTTAATAATTCTTAAAGTAGAAGTGATTGACACTCTTTGATATCTTGAAAATGAATTGAAATCTTATGAAGACCTAAAAAAAAAAATCAACAATATCTTGCACGGTAAACCTTTTTTTTATCTATAATTCAATGACTATCTGTGTTGCTCAAACTTTTAAAAATAAACAATCATCTAATCGGGTTAAAATCACTGCGCAAATAGACTACCTAACCATGAGAAATCAAACCAGAAAACAAAAACATTACAGAGCAAAATTGATCTTAACTTCCGTTTTTTAGTCGTGTGTTTCGCTGAGATGGTGAATACCCACTGAAGATGCTCAGTGCCAAGAATTCTCAGCGAAACACCCGACCAAAAAATGGAGGTTAAGGCCAATTTTGATCTTTTTTGTTTAAAACAAATAAACCTCTTGGTCACACATGCACATTGGCTAGCGATATTAAATGCGCATGTAAAACTTTTTCATTATTAACAAGTGAGAAAATGCAAGAGTTTGTCTGTGATGAACTTCTATATACCCGACCCTGTTTTCACACCATGTACCACCAAATCTTAAAGATTAATGTCCCGAATTCATAAACCATTTGTATAGACCACGCCCCCAAAAGTGGGCAAAGGCCTAAAATTAAAATCAATTAATTGTAATTTCGTTAGAATCATGAGAAAATACGGTAAAAGCGAAAATTATTTCGGAAAACAGTTTTTTTTCTAAAAACTGGGCGGAACTCAAAATTTTGTATAAAGCAAACTCGGCAAATAGTAATGTCTTTAATATTTGTCATATAATTTTTTTCGATTTGGAGTGAACATTCCGCGAAATCGGGTTTTAAAAGATTTAACATGTTAAATGTCGGCATGGTCGATTATGTGGGCGATCCAATTTTTGCCTTGTTAAAGGTCTTGGGCTCAGTACCAAAATTTAAGTTCCTATGCCTTGTCTAACTTGACCAAAAGGCATTTTGAAAGAAAATGTGAAATAGAGGTTGTCTCACATTGAAGCCAGTAGTGGACGTGGCCGTTGACGGATTAAGCCAATTTTCACACTTTGTCTGTGCAACAAAAGAACCAAGCCGTGCACAGGTCTCTAGCTTAATTTTAAAGACCTAAAACCTTCACACATACAGACGGACGGACTGACAGATAAAGCTTAATCGATTCACCTGTCGGTCTCGATCATATCTCTAAAAGTCCGAAGGGTCTATGATGATTATTTCACTGTGTTACAAACTATGCATTAAAATTAATATGCTCTCATTCGGGTATAGAAACATTATTTAAACTGTTTTAGTAATTAAAAAACTTTGAAATTAAATTCTGATACACCCTGTACATTTTTAGAATTTTGAAACTCTCCTTCCAAGCCTTCAAAAGCCTTTGAAACGAAAATAATTTTGTGACACCATAATCACCTGGTTGAGAGTTATAAGTTTCTACACTTGAAAACCAAAAAATACAGCGATGTTTTAAACCTTTCTTCAAATTTTGAAACAACCTGTAATTTCATCGAGTTTGAAACTCATCACTTTTATAGCTTTTCAAATTTCGTTAAAAAAAATGTGGCGATATATATACTCGTTTAAGGGTTATTATTTCAGATCTTGTCTAAACACTCAAAATAGGTCTTGTCATTATCGAAAAATTTGCGTTTAATTATTTGCTTTGAATAATTTTTGTTGAATAGAGTGTTAACATATAGGGACCAGATATAGATTTAAAATTGAGCGAATTTTAAAGAGAGGTAAAAAAAATCATGTGCCAAATCCCATCGATGTTCCATCGCCCAAAAATATGAATGAAAAGTATGCACATATAAATCACAAATAAACTCACCGCGATATTAGGTGAACAAGTTTAAAGGTGCTAGACAGCTGTCTTTCCCAGCATAGCTTCCTTTTTATCTGAAATAAAAAAAGTTGTTCTTTACTTTTTGTGCACCATTTTGCTTCATTTTAATTAAACCGATTGAAACCTGATTGAAATATAAAGATTGCTGAGGGATGAACAGGAAATTGAACTTACCCACAAATATAAAATAGGAACCTACCCAATGCTAAACTCAACCACCCGAAAATTTCGCAAAATTTTCACATTTCATCGTAATCCTTTAAAATGTACAGGCACACATGCACAAGGTTTTCTGCGCCATCAAACATTGTAGGTAGGTCGCTAATCTATTTTCGAATCCATTATCAGCTTATATCTTATAAGAGTTGTTTATATGAGTTTTGAAAACTTCAACATTTAGCTAATTTTAGAAGCAGTTTAAGAGAGATTTAACCTCACAACTCGCAAAGCTGAAACCCAACAGACAATGGCTCCCGAAAATTGGTTTGCATAAATTTAAACTTTGACTTGTTCTCGCAGGAAATACTTTTCGCAATTTTACATTACTCAGGGGTTAAATAATCTCTTTTTTTTATAAAAAATACCAAGCGCAACAAAAGGAACAACTGATCATTGTGTAGGAACACATGTTAGGTGGGCCGAACGTGGCATTCGAATCAAGCAGCAGATCATATGCAGACTTCAACTTTGGCTAAGTTATGGAGATTTTTTTGCAACAAGTTTTCAGGGGAAAGCCGGCAAAAAGCATTCAGTCACTGCGTCGCGCAGTCAGTTTTCTTGTCTAACGTCGTATAATAAGTTAATTTGCAATTTAAGTGACTACCATTGGCTATGGCCGCCATCCAATCCGATCGTTGTCGCTAAATGCCTTTGGAATGATATTCATAGGCATAGGCAATGTTTTTCCATCCAGACCGTAATTGGTCGTTGGTATAGCTTACGTGTTTCAGAGCTATATTTAAGTAAAAACATGATCGTGTTAGTTTGATAAGTGAGTGTGTTTGTGGAGCTATTTGGAGCATCGTTAAGTGATTCCATTTTATGATAGGCACTCGAGTGGACTTTGACATTTTTTTTTTAAATTGAATATTATAGTCATAAGACAAATAAGATAATAAACACGAGGAAATTTGTTTATTTTTACTCTCGAGGAAGTGTTTGCTTCAATTGAAAAGGTGAGTTGTAGAGTTCAGGTTTAAAGCACCTCGTTTATTTGCAGCCTGAGTTCTCTGCTCCTAAAACTGCCTTCGACGACCAATAATTTGTTTTGACCAACAAACACGCGCGCATTTTGGAAAAACGTAATAGAATTTAAATCAAATTAAGTCCCGATACGTGAGGAACATCGAACTTAGTTTGATGATCACGACAACAAGCACAGAAAATGAAGCAAAATAAATTTTTTGCCAAACCAAAAAAGAGATCTGATATCGAACGATGATCAAGCTATGGTTTGACGACATACGATCAATCGATCGCGTGATGACCAAGCAACCGATCGGGGAAAAAAAGTTTGCTTTGCCACTATCGCAGACACGACATGATCCTGATCACTCTTCTGCAGATGCGGCCACTGTTTTCATCCGTGGCGAATAATCCGAACGTCTTGTGTACAACA
Source organism: Neoascia interrupta (assembly GCA_947623515.1). Classification (NCBI taxonomy): domain Eukaryota; kingdom Metazoa; phylum Arthropoda; class Insecta; order Diptera; family Syrphidae; genus Neoascia; species Neoascia interrupta. Next base: position 17,967,933 of record OX392462.1, on the reverse strand, counting down.
ACTGTCCAACAACCAAAGATTGTGATGTAAACTTTGACTTGGACACATTTTGCGTGTGCTGCAAGGTGCAGCGGCTTCGTGTTCTGCACGCGGCAAGATTCAATCATCGGTATCGATCAGCGGAAGGATTGTATTCCACTGGGTCGGCTTATGTATACCCATTGAGCGCTACGTGAACTGAGTGTATATTAAATCCTTTGAACGTGGAGTCATGTACCGACGTGATTCGCTTAATGAACGCGATCGATTCCATCGACCGTAGATGGGGACGATTGGACATAGCGTCTGGCTGTATGGGGGGAACAATGATGCTGGGCATCCCAAGTCATTAATTATAATAATAACATGAACACACACACACATGGAACGTGGACAAGAATTCACTTTAGTGCGATCTTTTCTTTTCTTTTAACAAATTTTAACGTCAACGCTGGCGGCACACACATTGCAGATGACAATGATCGTGCCAGTAAACAATTAATGTGATCACATTGGGCGATCCGTTGGGCGAATAATTGAGTTTGGATATTGATCTGTGATCTTTGAGATCGCGACATTATACGAATTGCAGAGAAAATAAAGGGAAATTATTGTTCGGCAGCAATATCGGACAATTTTATTGAGGTTTAAGGGTCATTTGCATTAATCAGGAGTTTTGAGAGATGCCTAAAATTTTGTTTGTTTTAAAAAAAATGGCATTTAACGTTGGACCGTTGCACAAATAAGCACTGTGGATCTATCTATTATTTTCAATTTTATTAAGGTTTTGACTTTTTTCAAATAGAAGCAGAAATAAAATTAAGAATGCAACATAACTGTTTTGTCGTAAAGTCCTAATACATAACTTTTGTTGGGGTGCCTTGCCCAAATGGTTTCATAAATATAAAATAGTTACTATGACCGCCACTTTTGTAACTCGTAGTAAACAAATGGGAAACAATATTCTACGATCACCACGGACAAGACAAACCAAAGATCGTGTTTATCCTATGCAATGTCATTAAAATGTCAAGATAAAGAAAGAACAGACACAGCGCTATCAAACTCCTACTGATAAGAAATAGTTCCCAGCGATCACAAAAAAAAAATATCTTTCAAACGATCACCACAAGAGATACAAAAACCCAGTCATGAAGTGATTCGAAAGAAAAAGAACTAATTCACGCAACAAACGAAGACGAACGATCTCCTTTGTGTGCCACACAACGCATCGACTCCACAACAATTTATTATCTCTCAACCAATGAGCCAAGAGATCTGTATGGTCAGTATCTTTACTTTATTTCTTTCCTCCTATCTCGTCTTACATCTTCTGTTTTACATTTTTTTTCCTTAAATGTAATGAAAGGAAAATCAAAATTAAAAAAAAAAAATTCTCACCATCACATCGGCCCATCATTGATCATTACTCATTTCGCTACGATCACCATCAAGATCGAGAAGATGAAGTATTGACTGACAGCCTGACAAACCGACTACCACCGCCATCAGTCAATACAAGAAGAATACAAGAAACCCGGACCAAGTCGTTAATTTAATTTGAATTTTGTAATTTAAACTTAATTGATTGCAATTTTGTGTAATATTAGGGACCGAGGGCCCGTTCTCTTTATCCAGTCAGCCAAAAGGAATGAAAAAATGTCTCAATTTATATTGGCGCTAAGCTTAGTACGAAATCCCATCAACATTAGCCTTATTGTGGTCATTTGCTGTGCTATCCAAATACAAATGGAATCCCATTTAACATCCCGGAAATCAGACCTGCTACGACACGCCATCAAAAGAAACGAATGATGGTCATCGAGTGTCCATTCACCCTAATCAAATCAATCTGGATATAGAGGGGTTTATATAGAGGTACGTATTTGATTATGTTTGTTCAACCCCTTGCAAAGGTAGCACAATAGTTGTAACAAGTTTCTCTGATAGCCTCTACAATCATCCTCCTTCTCGCATTCGCCATCTGCAAGGACAATGAATTTGAGTGACATATTACAACAGGTATCAGCCTTCTTACAAGCCCGAGTGGACATAGAAATTTATCCTCGCACTGGTGAGAGTAGATTTTAATTAGACCAATGCAAGGGTTGTGAGGGGCTACATTTGGTGATTTAACATTCGGTTACGGAGTTGGAATTAGTTTAAGGCATATACGAGATGTCGAGACGGTATGCGGTAGGCGACTGAAGCATTTGAAATTTGTCGAAAACTTCAATATTTTACTTTGCCAAATGCATTTAGCCAAATTGCATTGGGAGAGGTCAGCATGTAAAACTTTAAATTGAGTTTCTCTGACTGAGCAGACCGTATACAGGCGCCACAGGAAGGTGGCAAATGGCCAGGATACTGTTTATAAGTTTTTCCTATACGATTTTATGAAACTAAAGTTTTAAAGCACCCGAGTAGATCTGTAAAAGGCTTGATGCTAACGCTAAGTTATAATAATGTTGGATTAGTTGATATTAGGTATACTCAAACTGGTTTGCTATCATCTTCAGGTACCGAACATGTATATCAAAATAGTTTCAATGCATTGGTGAGACTTTGAAAAGAATTCAATTTCCTTTTAAAGCTTAAAAAAATTGTTCTTGCACAGATTGAATTAAATGTTAAGATTGGCTATGGCTTCGCTGGTTGACATAAGATGGCTAAATTTTCTCGCGGGCCTGCCTGCAACCCACTGCTTGAACACACAACAGCATTTGGGATTGGTGCAAGTTTGGGTTAATAAATAAATAGAGTAGTGCAACACTTCGTGGTCAACCTGGGCCAACCATTCTTTACCATGTATACTGTGTGTGACGATTCTTCACATACAAGTTTACATAACACTCAAGTCAATTTTTTTTAGATATTTAGTCGTCGCGATTTCTGAGTTTTTCTTAGCTCAAAGAAAGCGCGACCAGCAAAAGTTGTTCCTCTTTCGGTCTCTGAAAAAATTTCATTATCAGAGAAAGAAACTAAAGATTTTTTACAGTCTCAGATAACTCCTCTGTTACACCTGGACTTAGTCTGCCATTTGACCAAAAGACAACACCCCAAAGCGGTCTACTAGTGACAGCTCCCCGCTCTGAGGTCATCGACTTGTTGCGGGCTAGAATTTTTTCATAGTCCTATTTTTATGTGTTACACCCATACGAGGCTTTTGTTTGTATAAAAGAAAAATTTAAAAAAGCAAATTAAGTACCTTTAGTCACACCGACACAGTATCTTTACACAACAACGGCTATTCAAAATTGAAGCCCCCATTGGTCCAAATTCGATCACTTAAGAAAAATACTGGTAAAAATGCGAACTTAGAGAGTTCCTTTTCCTCTAAAAGTACTCACCAAAAATATAAAAGTAAAAGCACTAAGCACTTCGCAATAAAAAAACCATTTATTTGATGTTAATGTCATGCAGATCCATTCAGTACTTAAGCAGTTTTGGGGGTCACAATTTTAGGTGACAGCTATTAATATTAAGATCATATATATGGATAGCCTAGAATTTTCTCAAATCGTCTCACCTAGTCGCAAGGTGTAAAACGCAGCAACAATACACTGGACCTCAGGCACTTGGGAAACCTTCTACCAGTTCGAATACATTACGGGAATTCAATGTGTATAGTAAAACTCTGAAACAACTGGAATGACGATTCCGGAAATGAAGCAGAGGAATAATAATTGTACCAATTTGCAACAATTGTAACGATGTAATTAATTGTAACAATACGGTTACGATTTTATTGTAATAACGGAGAAGCTCCATTATTAATGTCGGGGTTCAAGCATACAAGCATACAAGATCTGTAGATGAAATCAATCAGATTTAGCTTGTAGAATGTAATTTTTTAACAGCTGTGAGGTAAGGCACCACCTGGGTGCACTTCAGTAATCCACTTCCACATTTGTTTTATGGAATGGATTTAAAAATTCTCAAAAACGATCCTTAGTTCGACATTTTTTGATTAAACACATTTCACGGGGATCCTAAAATGCCATTACAAAAAGAGTTCAATAGTCAAAAAGTCCCAAACAAGAATGGTAATTTTTTAGGGCAAGACTGGACTCTATTGAACGATTAGCATTATTTTACATTTTTACGTAATGCTAATCCATCTGAACCATTGAAAATCTACGTGTTAAAATTCCTTTATGCAAGTTAGCTATCCGTTTATATGCAATATGGTAATTAGCGGGTTTCATTACAGCATCTCTTGTTTTCTTCTTGTAAACTCATAAATACAAGTACCCACATACCACAGTAACACAAAAAATAAAAAAGTTATAACACCTCTGGCATCACCATCGTTGCGAGCTTGTCAGCATCAGCCGCAAAGACATCATCACTTCTTCGGCCATAGCAGCCGTTGCTCCGAACAAAGGTTGAATTTCAAAACCAAATGCACGTATACCCACCGGAGTGAAGTGTCCGAGTGGTGTACATTACCTTAATTAAGCTGTTTAGTTTATTTATTGCGAAAATATATATAGAAGAGTTTTTTTTCCCCCCTTTCTGTATGTTTCATTTTTGCACATCGCCTTGTGTAGGAATAAAAAATCATTGAATGAAAAAAACATTATCGACATTTTATTGATAGAATATAACACTTATTATCGGGAAATAAAGCAGTTGATTGCATTGAAATAGTGACTGATGAGGCGCTATAAATTTGATTGACATGTGTCAACAAAAAACAAGTGAACCAAAGAAAAAATAAATAGAAACAAGAAAAATAAAATTTCACAAGGGTCTTGTTTGTATTTCTATCAGCAGAGATGAATAATTGTAGAAATCATAGCACTAATTAGAAGATAATAATTAGAAGCTAAAGAAGCAGGGTAAGCAGTGATGACAGCATTTCCTTTATCAATTACAAGTCGATAGATAGGTACAGCGAAAAGTTCATCCCAAACACTAAAAATGTGCTGAAAATTATTTCTGGCCTTAGCAGATTTAGCCTGTCAATTAAGGAGTAAACGTCTTAAATAATCTGTTTGAATACCAGACAAACTTATAAGGAAAATATGATGAACTTGTGTCTTTGAAGATTTTAAGGTAGCTTAGGGTCCAGTTATAGCTCATACAGTAAGAGGATCCGTAAAAGTTTTACTGCTTACATTTAGCCTAACCAATTCATAAAAAAATTAAATTCCTCGAAAATAACTCTATTATTTTTTCGTATACGAAAAATTTTTCCTGATACAAAAAATTATTAAAGATATTTTCTCCGATGAAATTTAATTTTGATTTACATAATATTTTTATTACTCAACCCATAGGATAGGAGGTATATTAAGTTTGTCACATACATAGTTTGCAACACGGTGAAATAGTAACGGTAGGCTCCCAAGACCTTAAGGCCATATGTCGAGACCGAATTCTGAATCGAATAAGCCATGTCCGTCGGTCCGTGTGTATATCATATGTTTTTAGGCCTTAAATTTTGAGCCAGAGTGCTGAAATTTCGTAAGTTTTACTGCGCATTACAAGTGTAATTTTTGTACATTGCAACTACCTCCAGAGCTTTCAAAACTGAAAGACGTGTTAAAAGGCTGAAATTTGACATTTAGCATCTTCTAAAGCTAAAAAAGAAAAAATTAATTGCTAAACCTCCTACAGTGGGCGTGGCATCTATTTGAAGGGTAAATTTTCAAATGCATTTAATTCAATATTTCTGCTGCAAACTGAAAAAATGTTGCTTAATATTTTATGTAGAAAACACTTTGTTCCTCATTTTGTTCATACAAGACTTTGGGCCACGCCCACACGTGGAGGCAGAATTGAAGAAAAACGTCAAATTTACCAGAAAAACGTAATTTCGACTGGCCTTAAGCCTAATTAAGGAAAGCATGAAACAAAAAATTATCAGGTAAGGTAAACGAGATTTCATTCCAAATTTCGTTCATACAAAGTTTTTAGGCACGCCCCCTTTTAGGCTTGGGACACACGGCGACAGAAAAACGTGCGACAAAAAACAGCGCGATTTTTTGCAGCAAGCATACTCAACACACGAACGATAATTTTCCGTGCGGTTCCTGTCAGTTTTGATTGAAAATTTAAATAACATCGTTAAAATAAAGAGTTTGCAAGCTCTTGTAGTAAACTCAGGACACCACACTTATTTTCGGGACGATTCCGGTGAATTGTGGTAAAAACAGTCATTTTTTATCGTTAAATAAAACAAAATTATATTTTTTGTGGTGCGGCTTGAAAGAGTCGCAATTTGGAATTTTGTCGCAAATTGAGTCTCACGACTAATTGTCGCAGCCGCAATCGTAGTATTTAAAAGCTTGTGCTTCTAGACGGACTGCATTAATCGGCGGTTTTTCTGTCGCCGTGCATCCCTAGCCTTAGAGGTAGATTTTTTAAAAATATTGATTTTAAACATAAAAAAAATGCATTTTTACGTACATTTAAGCGTAACTTGGAAATATCTGTTAATAATTACAGTTTGTACTAAGGGACGATTAGACCACGCCCCTTTTCGAAGTTTTCACTACTTATTAAATGTCAAAAAATAACAATAACATCAGCATTTTACAATGTGGGATAGGATGGGGTATTCAACGGTTTGAATTTGTTAGGTTAAATTATAAGCAGCATTTTGAACAGTATTTTTAGGACCTTAGTGCCAGTGAAATCGTTGGTAAAAATAAAAGCACATTTAAGGGCCCTTAGTAAGAATATAATGGTAGGGGCTTAAAGACTAAGCTTCAAGGTATCAGAGGATGTCACCCATATTGCATTGCTTTTACATGAGATTAACATGAGATTAACAGATTTTTTTATTTCCTTTTTCTTTGCATCTTAGGCATAGTAAAAAGAATCTTCTCTAAAAGTGTGGAATCTTGATATTCCTATCATAACGTTTGTTTCTCATTTTGCCCAAAGGAACACAGATATTTGAAAATTAAGATTATTTTTATCAGTTTGACAGTTATGATAATTGTTTTATTCCTAACAAAAGAAAAATTGCCCTGATTTTTTAATTTTTCTTTAAAAGCAGCAAACTAAAGAACATAATACTAGAAAATCTAATCTAGTAATGAAACCCATAAAAAATCTTAAAATAATATTTTTTTTAAAAATAAGTTTATTTTATGAGAGAAAACAAGCTCAATTATAAGCGATAACACAAGATGCCATTGAAATTTCTAAATATCCCATCCTTTATCAATAAAATTTCCATTTCTTCTTTTATCAGTAAATGTTAATGTAAGTAAAAAAAAAATACAAATATAAGTAAGTAGGCATAAATATGTGAATTTTTTTTATTTATTCACGTTCTTCCAAAGAATGAATAACAACATTAATTTAACAATTTAGACAACACACCAATCGAAAATCTCGGTTAGCTGATAAGTGAAGCATTTAATTAAACCAAGAGAAATTCATTTAACTGATAAGACAATATTCGATGATGAAAATTTCAAAATCTGAATGTCTAAAATAAATTATTCTTTCTCTTAAAATTTTCACAGCATCCCGTGCTTGACTGATAAAGGCATAGAATTGTGCATGTTTTCTGTTTATTGTTCTTTTTGTTACGGTATAACGCCTGACAAGATTTTTTTTTAAAGATAATTTTGACGTTAATTCTTATTATTAGTTTTCAGGAGCACATCATGTGCAAATTTGTTGATGTTTGTGTAACAAATCTTTTAATGCTGTTTTGAGAATAAGGAGAAATGTAGAAACGATTTCAATTAATTTAAAACCACTTAATTATTAAGTGTCGAAAAAAATATATATACTGACGTGTGAATGGTTTTTATTTATTTCGCCATATTTCGGTTACAATTCGGGAGTGATCTAAATTGTGCTGAAGCTTTCAGAAGCACATACTGTAATCCTTGTAGGAATGACAAGAACGGTACGTGTTTTAATCGTCAAATGTTAGTTCAAACTTATGCATTAACGAAATGGATCGATTAACTGATCTTCAAATATAAGAGTTCTATAAAAACAGCGGATTTTGAAGTTTTCGAAAAAATTACGGTCAGTTTCGTTTCGTCAGTCCAAGCTCGCCATACTGTTCAAGATAAATTTTTTGTTTGAATATAACATGGTTGCAATGGGGAAAGGGTTGGCCTTGCAGATCTAAAATATTTTGTGGCGCAAACACTCGAAATTATGAATCCACTACAGTTTGCAGAAGCCTCTGGATTCGTTCCAAGTAGTTGAGGAGATCCCAATAGCATCGAGCTGATACTTTTTAGCCTTCTCAACCAGTTCAAGTTCCTTCTCCGTTAGAGATGAGACATTCCATGTGCCAATTTTGAGTTCGTGCCTGTCCATCTAAGCCTTGTAGACTGACCATTTAAGCCCTAGTTTTGGCTTAGCGCTGCCCCCCATAATGGATAGCGTAACCATTGCCGGGCTGCTTGTTATTTCTTCGGATTGAACCCGGTCGGATATCGAGCGGGATATTCCGACCACCAAGCATTCGCATGTTGACACCTTTCAGGCCTAACTCCAAAGGGTGCCCTGGGTTACCAAATCAGCACATATCCGAGGCCTTTTCTTTCTACTCTTCATGGTGGGGAGGGGCGGGGTGCATTATATACCTGTAGCTGCCAGGTTTCTATCCGGCCGATCCTAACATGGACAGCAGATGCCGACTAAGAAGCCGCTCAACCCGAGACAGACGCTCTTGGAGTTTAACTGTTTAGAGTTCAGCCACGCCTCTGGGATCAGACGCTGACAAGTTTGCCGTACACTATGTATTCAATATAATAATATCAATATCAATTACATACTTAAAAACTGTACAAAATATTGTATTTATAACATTTTAAATATCACTTAAACATATTTTAAGGTTCGGTTGATATTTCAATGACAAAAATTGATATTTTATTTTTATATTGCGCAAAACCATATTTTCATATCACTGATTTTTTTAATACCAATTCGACATTTCCACATATCAATTTGATAAGAAAGACTGCGTTTGTGTTATGTTGACATTGAATTAATATAGATTGAATAGAATGTTGGATTGATAAGAATTTTAATATCAACATCTCATATTGATTTGATGACGTTTTAGGCATGATAGGAAACTTTGGCGTTGACCATTCTTATAAGGAGAAAGTCTAGTCCCTATTGGATGACGTGACAGCCTAAGAAGCGCATGCTCAATAGTGTAAGTATTCAATCAGGTAAGTACAGTTGTAGTTTTTTTTTTCATCCATAAAATGTTCAATAATATAATTGATTGGGGTGAGTGGGGTGCCGTGGCGTAGTGGTTAGTGTGTGTGCTTACTACGCCGGAGGTCTGGGTTCGAATCCTGCCATCGTCACCTGAAAAAAAAGACTTGTTCTTTTTCACGGTCTCCACCTCCGCGAGGGTCTGACAAGCCCTCCGAGAGTATCATTTGTTTTGAAAACTTCTGTCTTAGATGGGTTTCAGCAAAAACAGATCAATACAGACAGAGACTGGGCTTAAGAGTGAATTTTCTACCGGCGGTTTCCTCCGGTAATATCGAGGTTACTGTAAACGCCGTTTTTAATGTAATAAAAGACTCAGCAATCCCTAGCTCGGTGCCGCGTTCAAGTATAACAAAGGCTGTGTGGTATGATGCTGAATGTATCAAACTTCGGAAAAAATCGTTTGCTTTCTTAAACCTCTTTAGGAAAACAAATAACAGATGGTTTAAAAATCTTTATGTACTATCAAACAGGGTATACAAAGAAGTTTGCCAATGCAAAAAAGCTATGTGTCTCAAAAGGTCTGCCTCGAAGCTCCTGCTGTGTAAGGACTCCAAAACGTTCTGGAAGACCGTTCGTTCTGTTGCCGGCCTTGAAAATAAAACTTCTTCGGTAGTGTGCGTAGATCTCCTTGCTTCACACTTTAAGAACCTATTGACTTCAGACCCCGGCCAAAAACACATAAGTTTTGCGCTACCAAACTGTGTTGTTCCCGAACTAGATGACGCTTTTGTAATGTCCGAGTTATTAACAGCATTAAAAAAAATGAAAAATTCAAAGTCGCCTGGACCTGACGGAATCCCTGCAGAGTTTTTCAAGAATGCGACCGCTGAATTCCTCAGCTACCTCTTGGAGCTCTGTAATAAGATTCTTAAAGATGAAATAGTTCCCGGGAGCTTCTTGTGCTCAAAAATGTTTGGTATTTTTAAAAAAGGTGACCCGAGTGTCCCGGAAAATTACAGGGGTATTTCAGTCCTTAGCTCACTCAGGAAGATATTTACTCAAATGCTTTACCACAGGCTTGTAAGCTGGGTTGAATCAAATAATGCACTCAGTGCTTTTCAAGCAGGTTTTCGTCCAGGCCTGTCAACAATTGACCAAATTTTCACCCTAACGACTATTGCGAGTCATTTTATTGGGAAGAAAAAGAAACTTTACTCCTTTTTCGTCGACCTGAAAGCAGCTTTTGACACAGTAAATAGAAATCTACTTCTTTATAAATTGTCAAACCTAGGTATATCCTCCAAATTTATTAGATTATATGAAAAACTGTTGGCTAACAATTCTGCCTCAGTTTGGGATGGAAGTAAGAAATCTTCGGAATTTCTAACAAACTCTGGAGTCCCACAAGGCTGTATTTTGAGTCCCCTGCTGTTTGCTTTGTTTATCGATGATGTAATAAATTTCTTGCCAGGTGGAGTAAGATTTGGAGATACTCTAATAAAGGTACTTCTATATGCCGATGATCTTGTTGTCTTATCAGACAACCCTCTTACTCTTCAGCTTGTCATCAATAAGCTGAAAGATTATTGTGATCTTTGGGACCTAAAAATTAATGTTTTAAAATCTAAAATTATGATTTTTAGACATCACCACAAATTGAGTAGGAGCGAAAGATGGACCTTGGACAACGACAACATTGAAATTGTGAATGAATTCAAATATCTAGGCTTCCGCCTGAAATTCAATTTAGACCTTCGTCCTTACATTAAAGAAAGATCGGTGGCAGCTAAAACTGCGATCAATTCTATGTGGAACAGGTTTTTCTCCAACAAAGATGTTGACTTGCGGTCTAAATTCAGGGTTTTTGAGGCGGTAGTTAACACCTGTTTTCGGTATGCAAGTGAAGTCTATGGTCACCGAAAGCTCGACGAGGTTGAAGCTATCAACGTTTCTTCGTAAAAAGGATTTTCAGGCTCCCTCGATCATCGCCAAACTACGCAATAGACATTGAAACAGGTTTATCTCCAGTTTTTGTAAGAAATGCCAAATCAAGTGCCGACTATTTGTCCAAAGTTATTATAAGAATTGTGAATAACTTGCAACGTAGAGTTCTTTTGGTTGCACTAGAAGGGGGCTTTTCACCTTTTAAGGAATGGCGTGAGCTTGCTGGTAACCATAATTGTCAATTAAATCTTGACGAGAGAAATTGCCACGAATGGCGAAGTATATTCTATGACTGCCTGGCAGCCATTGACGAAAAGCTCTATCAGCAGTCCTTGTGCAGAGCGAGAAAAAAGCTCTATCAGCAGTCCTTGTGCAGAGCGAGAACATCACTTACAAGAGAACTTTACAAAAGCCTAACTCACGATTTACACACCGCCAACTATTTTTGTGATAAGCTGAACGCGTCCGAAATTAGTTTAGTATTTAAGGCACGCACTGAAATGCTTGATCTTAACTTCAGACCATACCGAAATGACTTAAACCCGCTTTGTAACCTCTGTAACCTCAATCAGAACGAAGACACCTTCCATTTCTTAGCTTTATGTCCTATCCTTCAAGAGATCCGAAGATTATTTTTTGCCAAGAGCTTTCTCTCGATCCAGGAATGTCGCTCCTTACTAAACGGCGGATTTGGTTGGAAGATACTTACATGCTATCTAAAAGAAGCAATTGCTTTTCGTAATTTGTATCAGTCTCCGTGAGCTAAATCAGCAAAGCAAAATCAGATCTATCCACGAAGAAATCCCTTTTGTTCCGTTTTAAGCTAAACCAAAAGCCCATAAGTATAGATGACAAAGAAGTCACAATCTTTTCTTTTGTATTACAAATTAAATTAACCAAACAAAAAAAAAAAAAAACCTAATATAAGCACTAATTATTAATTAACTTTCTCGGTCCTATCATTCAACGGCAGATGGCTCTAAGCCATGTTGTATACTACTTTTTGTAAAACTTATCGAAATGTAAATAAAAAGTTTTTTGAATTGAATTTGAAATTGAAAAACTTCTCAAAGTGCCGTTCGGATTTGGCAAAAAATTGTAGGTCCCCTTGTATGTAAAGAAATTAACACACCAGCATACATTGTTGAGAAGTTGGCCCTGGTTCACCTCGTGGCGCAACAGCTCTATTTATTTATTTTATTTATTATAATTGACTAAATATATGTTTGTAAAAAATAAATAAATATGTACTCCTAACTGTTTCAGCAACCAAGACTACCTGTTATACCATCTAGTAAGTAAACAGAGGGGCAGCAAAAATAAATCAACAAAAATGTGCAGAATGAATGAACCAAGAGCAAAGATATGATTCTTACGTTTTTTTTTTGAAATTAGTTTATCTTATATGACGTTTTAGCGCTGATAAAACTCATAACCTAGCTTTTTCAGTTGTCTTTCCGGTGACCCAGGCTCTAATCTCGGCCGAGCCAAAATGTTTTTTTTTTTTAGGATCAAAATCAAAATAAAGTAGCTTTTATTTTTTCTCAACACATTTAAGAAAAAGTTGAGAAAAAATAAAAGGATGTGCATAGTGCATTAGACGTACTCAATTTCAAAGAAATTTTAACGTAACATTTTATGATATCAACATGATATTGTTCCAATGCTAAATTAATAAAAGTAATAATCAACTCCCTCTACATGTTAGTATAATATTTTTTTTTATCAAATCAACATGGGAAGAAATATTAATTTGACATTTAAAATATTAATATGTATAACATTTAGAAGTACAGAATTAGTTTGATATTGAAATATCAATTCAACATATAATCAGCATATCAGTATTGATATTTTAAGTTTTAATGACTTTTATCACCCGAAAATGTTAAGTTTTCATAGCAGCTAAAATATCATTTTTTTTTGTGTAGTCGCGAAAGCCTTCAGGATGAGTCCGACTTCCCAGCATTCCTACGATCTAACACTATAAGACTACTTATAGATAAAAGTATAGTACTTTTAGGCTTTGAAAAAAAAAAAAATGCGGGAGGGTTACAATCCGCTTAGGCGAATCGTTGGCTACCCCATCCCAATTGACCATTTTCAAGCTCCGAATGGTGTCATAAATCTTGGTTGTTTAATTTCAGTTTCTATTCACTTCAACTGTATTTAGAATTTCTCAGTTAAATAATCTTCTCCCTTAAAAAGGGGCGTGGCATCCACCCCTTTTCAATTACATCGTTTTTTTGTTTACATTTTTTATCAGAAGTCATATACACGTGTTGATTGCATTTTCACATTAAAAATTTGGTTAATACTTAAACGCGCCCCCAAAAGTGGGCGTGGGAAAAATTTATTCATTTCAGTTGATAGCTTTTACACATATCTGAACATTTTATAGCGCAAGTTTTTTGGATTCAAAGAAAATATACCGAATAAAAAATGTTTAATAAAATGCAAATGAAATATGACCACGCCCAAAAGGGGGCGGTTTTTGCCTCTTTTTGAAATGTCAATCACAATATACTTAAGCGACGATAGCGCGTACCAAATTTCTGTTTCCTACGACAACTTTGAATTTTCATTCTATTAAGAAAAGTGGGCGTGTCAGTGGGCGGATTTTGAAAATTTTCACACTTGTACTGCTTCGGAATCTAGAAAGAACAGATATTAAGTTTCAAGTTCATAGCTCAAAGTTTAAAACCTAAAAACAACCGACACACGGACGGACATGGCTCATTCGACTAACAATTCGGTCTCTCTCTTGGTGGTCTTCGGTGATTATTTCTTTATGTTACAAACTATGAATCAAACTTAATATACCTTCTATCCTATGGGATGGGGTATAAAAAACAAAATAGACTGCAAGAGAAATATCGGGAAAAACATAATTGATTTCTTTACTCTTTATATTGGTCCACTGTGCACGAGGCCCAGGGTTCGAATCCCGACCCGGGCACTAAAAGTTTTTTTTTTACCCCCCTGGTTTAACAAATCCTTGGAGAGTATCATTTGACATGACTTATGATCATGAGAGACTTCTCAATTCTCCGTTCGGAATCGGCAAAAAGCTGTAGGTAGGTCTACTCCGTATGAGTAAGATCATCTCTAAAGCACACAGCTGGCATTGTTGTGATAGGTCAGGCGCGATTTACTAGTGCTTAAAAATCTTTACCTACTATATTATTTACTCTGATATCTTTTCCCTGCAAACATTTTTTGTTTCTTTATAGTAACTAACAAGGAATCTACATACTTACAAACAGGGACTTGAAAAACTCCTTTCAACTAAAACATAAAAAGGCTTAATTTCGCTGTCGCACCGAGAGGTGTGGAGAACATGGATTCCTAACTCCAAATATTTACGGCATTCGTAAGAGCTCCCTTGGGAAATTTTCAACAAACATCGATCCGCACTCCTTGGAGGAGAGAATCGGTAAGAGCCGAATGCAAAGATCGCTTCGTGTATGTTATTATTGCTTGGCATTTTATTATTATTATGGTTATCATGGAAAGATGTCCGCCGCGGATGAACGGATAATGTTCAGCTATACGTTGCAACGTTGTTTATAGCACACTAGAGGCCAGCCAGAGCCAGCAACGCGCCGTTCTTTGTTATTCATTCTTGGCTCCCATTCCCGGTTTTATTTTCTTAAAATCTCGCGGATAACGTCGGACACTCAACTTGGCTGGGCAGCCTTTCGTATTGTATTTGCTCCTCTGACTTGTTACCGTGTACTGTTTGGCGAATATACACTTGGTAAGTGCTGAATCTGTGCGCACGCGTGTGCAGCTTCTTCATCTGCCGCAGATTCATCGCCTAGCTGTAGTGCACGTTGTGTTGCAATAGCGTAGTGTGCTTTTATTTACTTTGACTTTTTCGCTCGCTTTGAGTCATTCTGTGATAAAAATCTTCGGCCAGCTTGCGGAGACTCCAAAAAGACACAGCTAAAGCCACCGTACGGTATGAGTATCTCGGGAAGCGAAAAGGGAAATTCCCCTCTAAACCGCAAACGGAATGTAATGGAACTTTTGCCCGCCACGGCAACAAGACAACGACAACATTACCATTTCGGTGAAACATTGGTAGTTGGGACGTTTTTATCGTGTAAGCCCGAGCTGAGTTGGATCATTTTGCCCGAACAAACGCGGTAAATGAGTTGACAAACCTAAAATAGCGCACAACGGCGATGAGGATCGCGATCGCGACATAAGTAAGGGCTACTATGAAGTAGGATGCTTTGCGAGACTTGCTGAAGAGTGAAAAATAACTCACAACATGAAACAATGTACACACGCTGTTTATGCTGAAGTCGGACAGATATTTAAAGCGAAGAGATTATGTAGTGAATGTGACAGAACACTGCCGATGAGTTTTTTGAGTTGTTTTTTTTTGTCGTACAAAAAAGTTATCGTCAGTTGAAACGTATCATTCTGAAGTTAGGTAGGTACCACAAGCGCCTTCTGCAGGCGAATCGTGTAGTTCAATTAAGAAACCCTCATAGAAAAGGCCGCAAGGCTCTACAAATACCCTCACCTAACGTTCCGGCTGAACCGTGGAACTTAAAATTGAATAGCTCCACCAGCTATAAAAATTAAGGAAACAACATCATAGCGCAATGTAGTCATAAAAGATGATTTACTTCACAATAATCCACCCCAGGCTGAGAAAGAATAGAGCCCGTCAGCGGAGCCCATGTCCTCAAAAGGGTTCAACTAAAATCCGCCATGTAAGATAACGACTGCGCGGCAGCATTGACAGTTTTATGTTGGCGATGATGACGACAACAGTCTTAAGACACACCGCATGGCGTTGTCCTTTGTACGCCTTATGAACGTCATCACTTATGTACGTTCCTTGTCGTTCTTTTCTTTTACAAAAGCTGATTCGGTCGAGCAAATGACCATGTCCGTGTGCTGCAATCCAACGGGGGATACTAATCATGTCGCTTTTGATGAAACAATCCCGGTAATGTTGTACAAACTCTGTTCTCAGGAAAGGAGCAAAAAGGAAGCACAATAACAAGACGGACGCATATTTTCAATTGTTTATCTGCTTTGTTCTTATTCGAAACACGAGGCAGACGCGCAAAGTTAATTAATGCATTCGACGCTCAGGGGAATTATGTGTTAATGTCCTCTTTTTTCATGGGGATTGGTTTTTTTTTTCTGTGGGAAGGGACTCTACCGACGAGGGTACTTTATCTTACGTTGATAAGGAAATGTTTAATATTTTGTCATATGAGCGCGATGCATGCGGACATTTAATAAGATATGATCACGATCGACGATTTTAAATACTTCAGTCGATGCGCGTTGAAAGAATTCATTTTGGATTCTTTTCGAAGTCAAGCATCACAGAAAGAGAAAAAAATAACCTCAAACAAAGATCTTAAGGGCAATCGTAATTTGATGCACACGAGTGTATTTTTTAAAATTTTCTTTTAAGAATAAAAAAACTGTAAGTTTGTAACTGTAGGCAAGCATGTAGACTTGCAAATAAATAAAATAAAACTTCACACTTTTGTAAGTAAAAAATTTTGGGCCATGTCCATTTGTGGTCGCAGAAATTCACAAACATTTTGGATTTAAAAGAGACGATTTCACTTGATAGGACGTCAATCAAGTTGTTTACATTTTAAATATTTTTGACCACCACCATTTTTGGAATCAGAACTGAACAAAAAACTTGAGTTTTAGTGGGTATTTGCATCCAAACCATATCCCCAAGAAGAGAGCTGCTTCTTGGGTTTATGGTGTGGAGGGACACTCCAGTTGCAAAAAAAATTTGCTTTGGTTCCCAAAACTTAAGACTTAAAAAGCTTTGGTTTCCAAAACTTAAAAAAAAAATAATAATCTAATTATTAAAGCGCTACGCTCACAATCACATTTCAAGAACTTACGAAGACGGGGAAATATTTTGTTAAAAGGGCTCATGATAATCATCTAAAAACTAATGAAAGATGATTCAATTTCTATTCAGTGAGGAGGAAGTTGAACAGTGATGCCAACTTTTAACTAGGTACTGCAGATTTGTTTCGTATCCAATTCGACAATATCTTCAAACTCTTGAAGAACGTATCGATCATGATTCAGCCGATGAGGTTAACGTAAGTCAGGTGCAAAAAGGTGAGTGGTTAAGCATTCTCTTCTTTATTTTTGCACTTCCTTTGAAGATGATGGCCAAAGTTACGTTTTTCACGTCCATTTGGTGGATTGATGACAAGTTGTATATTTGGTCGCGTCTACCCAAATCACAAGTATGAATAATCTTCTTCCCCCTAACTAACTAACTTTAGGGGCAATTTCAAAGCCATTTCAAAGCGAAGATAATGAGGGCAGAAGAGTTCTTAACTAAAGTTCTATATCAGGGAACAGAGCTAGGTACCGTGGATTTTACAGAAGCTTTCGTCTATCTGCGAGGAATGTTATCATAGAAAGGATTTAGGAAAATAAAGCCAGTTAACCACTTGTATAATGAAGCCGTTTCCAAAGCGAGGGTGACCAAGTGAAACTACCATCCTTTCCGATCCTTCGCTGCCACACCAAGTGGAGAACTTCAGATGCTTTTGTCTATCAACAGCATTCTAGCACAACTTGTCTAGGATGTTTCGGGTAAAGTTTTTTCAGACACAATTTCACCGAAAATGCACTCGGATAGGACCAAAAGTAGTTTAAAGCTCTTAAATACAAATTTCACTAGATATATTTCGGAACTTTGTGCCCTGGTAGAGGGCTATGGAAGGGGTAAAGTATTTTTTAATATTTTTGTTTTGCAGATTACTCATTACGTAGAATTTAAGCGCTATTCCAAAAGGAAAATAAAAGTTTTATGGAGCATTTTTCAAAACGTTGGGCCTGGTAGAGGGCCAAAAATAGGGATACATGATTTTGTTTTGTTTGCTTATCATTACGCAGCCTTTTAGTGCTATAAAAATAGAAAAAAAATTGACGCTCCACGCGCCTTCAATTTCGAAATACGTATAGAGCTGAAATTTGACAGCTAAGCTGGAGGTCTACTGAGTCAGATGAATTTTGAAAATTATAGAAATTTGGTCCCCAGACGCGCTTACCACAGACCTGTTTTCGCGACTACATACGTTTAAAAACTAAGCACACTAGTTTTTGGTGTAACCTGTGAAGCCATTATACCACAGGAATGGATTATATTAAGTTTGATACAGGCGAAAATTTAGCATAGACAAATAATAGCGATAGACCCCCGGATCCACCCGAGATCGGTCTAAATGTGCAATACCTCCGGTGTTTTTGAAGCTGCAAGACGTCGTAAAAGGCGGAAATTTGCCAGCATCGGAGCCTCCATAACCTCCGATCAAAATATCTTTTAAGCGATCAAGCGAAATAATAGCTCTTGCAAATCGCTGTTTCCTTGAACTATGGAAGCAACTGAAAATCATCTTATTTGATCGACGTAGAGAGCCACATATAAGACTGTAATTAGGCATTGGTATTTCAGCACTCATATAAGCTGAGGGAAATAATTTAAGTGGGGAAAGCTCTTGAATGTTAAAATGTATTTTTTGATAAATAAGTATTTTCGGTCATATTTGAATGGGAAAGATGCTTTAATAACAAACCTTTCGGGCATTGATCTTCACAAAGGGCATAGAGATCTAAAGGACGACGACAACACAGCAGTGCGAATAGTCTTTTAACAAAGCCCGGACCACAAAGAACAGTGTTCATAGTGTTCAGTAGTACTTATTAGTGACAGATAATGGATAATGTACAGGTTAGCCATAATTGTAGCAAAGTCTCATGAAAAAAGAAGAATTTCAAGCCACAAAATAATTTTCTTTTGCAAAGGGGTAAGGGTTATCTTTTGTCAAAATTTATCTCACCTTATCGGAAGATTCTAAATTTTAGTTCCAAAAAATAAAGATTTTATTAGTCAACTAGCAAATCGCTACAGTTTAAGTGCTTATAGGGTCTTTGAAAATATAAAATATTTACAGAAATTTTGAAGGTAGTCAGACCCCGATTTTCACAGCAGCCGTGACAGCTTAATCGTCAGTTGGCCGCCTGCCACACCCTGCCTAAAAGTCAAGCTTCACACAATTTCACACTCGACTTGAGGAAAGCCCGCTAAAATCATATTTGAACACAAAGAGCCTTCGGTGGAAGAATTTATATTGAATCGAAAGATGTGACAGGTGCCCAACTGACGATTAAACTATTACGCCTGTTATGAAACAGCGGTTTTGGTAAAAACTGCCTTCAACTCTGTCTACTAGTTTTTTGTTAGGATATTTGTGACATGAATCGCTTAACTACTTAATAACGCGCCGACATTTGAAGTTCGGGCTCTCCCGACTATTTTTTAGGGCAATATTTTAACGCAATAGACGTTATCGTGACTAAACTTTAATTTAGGCGTAAATTGCCCAGTAGTCATTGCCAATAGCCAACTGGTCATACAGTATAGTGTTAACGTGAAGTCGCAGAACTCGGAGAGACTAAAACAGTACGTGAAAGAAGATGCGCCGGAAGATCTCGTTCAACGAGCATAGCTGCACTGTCGCTAAAGTCGCCGATGTCTTGAATGCGCTACGCGATTTATGCGTCTCATCAACATAATGAGTAAAATATTGCCCGATTTCCCGTCGCCCGGCTTTTTTCTTAGCGGTTTTTCCAAGTCCAGGCTTGTGAGAAAGAGAAATAAGCTCGAGAAATGTTCAATCAAACATCTGACAAGAGAACAGAGTTATCCCATGAGGTTTTCCCCCAATAACTGGGTTAAAAGGAAAGCAAAACGTAATAAATCATAGGTTTGTTTGCTTGACCTAATATTGTCCTTAAAATCTTTTTTCTTTTTAAACATATGCACTTCCTTATGTTATTTTTGTTTTTTTTTTTTTAGGTACATCCAAACAAAGACAAACGGAATCACTAGCTCAAGGATAGGGCTTTTTAATATCGAACCTTAGAATTGCTCTGTTAACAAATTTAACTTGTTCACATAGCAAAATATTCTTTGAAAAAGTACAGTTTACGGGACATGCAAAAAAATGACCAAACTTATGTGCATTTCCTTCATCTTTTAAAGAGAATAGGATAGAAAAAACGTTTAGGTATGAAATTTTTTAGCTCGTTTCTTTCTCTTAAATATTACTGTTTTAAATTATATAAGAAACTTTAATAAAAATTATCAATTAAAACTTACACAATTGTTTGAAAAATTCTCTACAAACTTTAGAATTTTAACTTTGTTTTGTTTATTATTATTTTTTACTTTTTGCTTATTTTATAACACTTAATTATTTTAATTCGGCAAGTTTTTATTGATTTATTTTAATCACAGCTTATTAACTATCTTAAGTATGTATCGTATTTCACTGTTTCTTGTATTTTTGTTCACTTTTTTCTAAGAGGGAATTCCCCGACGGAAGTGTTTCATAAAATCCACGAGCTTTACAAGCGATTCACAGTTAATTTTATCGTGTTCACGATGGAACTATCAAAACCGGACTGAGTGGCGCACGTCGTCTCAAGTTGGGAATTCCTTTGGATTAAGTCAAAGTATACCGGCACAATACAAGCCAAGAAAACTAACATTACCGCAATAGCCACCACTGTCATATAAAATGTCGTGTGTGTTTTCGAAATCGCCACCACACCACCACCAGTGTCTGCCTTACGATGGGGATCAATTCAAATGGAATAAAAAATAATAAAAGAAGGTTTGGCTCAGTACACACACAAGAGTGCTCACCAATAACAATATGGCAGAATGCAACAGTAGATACACCGGCTCCAACTAACGGACAGGGAGGGCGACAAAAAACATCTGATAGCACAGCGTAAAGGTTGTCCGGTGGGCAGCCATCTAATGTGGATTTCTCAAATACTTGGCCATCGGCATCGGTCGGTGTTGGTTACTGAACGCACTCGCATTGAGTGCGAGTGGAACTCACTCGATTTGAGTGGTCAATTGCGGTCAGGTTTTCTGTGAGAAGATGCTTGGCGTTCGGTGCCTCTGCCGACTCAACCTCTGGTGGCCGATGGCTACGTTGTTGGTGGATGATGTTGGAGGATATGTAAACGGTCTCATAATGCCACAAGAAATTGTGGTATTACATTTTACCGGGACTACACACTGGTTACCTGGAGCGAAATAGTCTCAAGATTCATGAGATTGGTGGAAGCAATGTTTCTGTTGAAGTTGTTGCTCACCTTCGTCCGTCACCGATAACGCCGCTGTGGTTTCTTTGTTGGAAGCTCCTCCGTTTAGCATGGACGTGTGCAATACGGTATGGAATCGGCATCGGGACACACATATGAAGGAGAGCAGGCAGATTATAAATTTGGTCCAAACGAAGGAAAATGGAAGTGAGGTAGGCCTCAATGAATAAATGGACAGAGACTTTTGTTCATAGAAGGGGGTGGCGCTGGTGATGGGCTGTGCCACTATGGTTCGCAGCAGAGACTGTTTTCCGGACATGGACAACGAAGAATGGCTTCGTGATGACATTGTGTAATAATGCGAACAACGACGAGACGAGTCTTGTTGGCTTGGATTTATGTTTTCTTAATTTCTGTGCGCCGGGAGAAGTGGTGCACAAGTGCGATTTAATAATGTAGAATTGTAGGGAAAAATTGAATTTAGTTTTTTTTTAGCATTGGACCAGTAGGTAAAGTCGGAATCCCTATTTCTTGCAATTGTGAAATAGATTGAACACCGTGAGGTAGGTAATTACGAAATAGCACGCGTGTCCACACTTAGGGGTTTGCAGGTTTAGGTGCGATGTTATAGGTTTGTTGTTTTTCTTAAACCTCCACACTTTCAAAAATGTATGAGCAATTACCTATTCATTTCGATTTTGAAACTAATGCCAATGCTTTGGGGCATTATACTAAGTTGCCCATTGCACTTAAAGCGATTCGTATCTAATCACGTTTTGTGCAACGTATGTGTGAGTGAACCTCCCAATTTTATTTTTTTAAGTTTCGTTTTCGTGTTCAGTGATATATGTAATAATAAATATATAAAAAGGACCAAATATGCCTTCATTGCTGAGACAAGTACCTACGTTTGTGTTTGTTTCCACATTAGTTTTAACTACTACAGTAGTGTCCGCTTAAGACGAACTCGAAGGGGCTGACCAAGTTTGTCCTCTATTAACCGAAGTTCGTAGGTAATAAGTTTTACGCTTAAAAAAATAAAACTCCTTAAGGGCGTAGTGTTCTTTTCGTCTATCAATGAACTTTACTAATTTTGTACTGTCTTTCGTTTGTAAATATAACGAAAGTACCGAAAAAGTAATGTCGATCATTTAATAAATTTTTAATACAACGCAGCTATTCAGTTCTCGGAGAAGTCCCGGAAAGTTGGGAAAGCCTGAATGAACGAATGAGTGAGTCCCTAAAATTTTTTTTGTAGGACACAATTTTGGCTTTTGAGAATTTTGGTCGTTAATCATTTTCACCCACCGGCTTAAGTATTTCTGGCCCAATTTTTCCTGCAGTGGTATGGTAGTGACGGGACTATTTCCCACTCTCATCTCGTTGGCGGTGGGATTCTCATTTTTCTTTTGGAGGTTGCACAACTCCTTAAAGTGTTCGCTTTACCTGCTGAATATCGCTTTACCGGCTGCTGTTGAAAGTGTTGGGTGAACTTCATAAAAATAAACTTTTTTATGTGTTGTTCTTTATGCGAGGTCTAGGTAAAAAAAATACGTTTCGGACGAGGTTGCATCCTTCCTCCGGTCTTTATTAAAATAAACAGTGATTAGCAAAGCTGACAGTTGGCTTTGTAGTTACAAACTTACATTGCATAATTCTTATACAGAATGCACAAATAGCATAGTACAGAGTGGGCGTTAAGACAATCTATTGGCACTATTAGGAAACCAAACGACAGCGACGAGCAGCACTCACACAAAGCACTGTTGCCAAACTTTTACTCAACTGTTGGCAGAGATTTGAACGAACTGCGTCCGAGCGTTTGTTTACCGCCTTATCATTGCTTATAATTGTGCAGCATTTCCAAAAGCGTTCTTTTGTTGAAGTGGCTCTATCTATGTAAGATTTTGACATATGCTGAATATATTTCATAATCGAGATCAATCGTGCTTCAATCTGTCGCCGAATTCACTAACTGCTATACCTCTCCGTTACAAAAATCTTTTCCCCAGAGGCAGCACGTCTCTGGTCTTAATTAACGTCATTGACATGCATTCCTCTCTTTTATTCAACCTGTATGTATGCGCCAAAATTTCTCACTACGGATACATTTGAAGGTGCAGATTCGTATTTTTGAGGAATTTTTGAGACTATGTTTCCACCGGACAATAATCCGCGATTAAATGAAATGCTCATCTAGACTCCTTTAAGTTTTGAGATTTATCATACAAATTTATATCCACTCAACAAGCGATTTGAAATAAATCCCATTCACACTTTTCACACACCTGTTTATGTCACTTTAGTCCTATTCATACACTTTAATAAAAGTTTGAGACTTGAAAAATTAAACTGATACCGTCCATGTATAACATTTTTGTCACAAAAACTGCTCAATTTCCTATTGGGATTCTGACAACGGAATCGTAAGCTGGCTCCAGGCAAATGTCATCGCCACTCTCTTTTGAGAGCCCAAATGACAAAAAAAGATCTCGTGTGAAATTAATCTTACGCTTATGTGGTGGAGACACTTTAGTATTTATTTTTAAACGACTCCCGCTAATTACGGGTCATAGTTTTAGTTAGTGATATCAAGATCCTGAGTGTGTATTTTACGCACTGACTTCCAATATTTGCAAATTCAATGGTTTCTACTCGTGTCCTTATTGGTATCACAACGAAACATTTTACCTTTCGGTGCTTCGTTACGTTATGACGTCGGACAAGTTTTCCATTTGGTTTATGCCGATTAAAAAATCTAAGCCTCCAAAAATTACATACTCCTGTTACACAAACCTTTTCGGATTTGATTTGGTAAAAAATCTTTCGCTCTTTTTGTGTGATGAGTTCTTTTTACCTATTCCCAATGTTGCTTACCCAAACACACTGCACACAAAGTTAAATCGTTAAAGCTAAGTTAAGGGTCTTAACTGTCGTTTTAGAAATTACCGAACAACACGCTACATGCATTTAATTTTACAAACAATTAAAAGCATACTTTTCAAATTTTCATTAAGACACATGGCGGCAAATAATCGCACGATTTTCTGTCGCAAGCATACACAGCAGTCAGCACATGGCCAATAATTTTGCGTGGAATTATTTGATGACAACTTTCATTTTGATAGTAAAAAAAAAAATATTTTACCGTGCGTCTAAATATGTGCGCGAATAAAATCGTTCGAAAAAGAATCGTAGGAAAAACCGTTTGCTGTCTGCTTAGGCCAGAGACAAACGGCGACAGAAAAACGCGCGACTAATTGCAGTCCGGCTAGAAGCTTAAGCGTTTATATTGTAGACAACAAACGACTGCGTCTGCGACAGTTAGTTGTGAGACTCGATTTGCGACAATTTTCCGCTTTGCGACACTTTCAAACCGCACGACAAAAAATTTTATTTTGGTTTTTTTCAACGATGAAAATTACAATTTTCCCCTCAATTTACAAGAAACGCACAGAAAATTACTGTTTGTGTACTTTGTTTACCACAAAAAGCTTTAAAGATTTTATTTTTTCAACTATGAAAATTAAATTTTCATCAAACTGACAGGAGCCGCACGGAAAATTATTATTCGTGTGTTGAGTATGCTTGCTCCAGAAAATCGAGCTGTTTTTTGTCGCGCGTTTTTTTTTTGTCGCCGTGTGTCCCTAGCCTTAATCGGATGGCAATGTGCCGCACGATTTTCTATCGTCGTGTCTTATGTGACCCGGAAAAAAGGAGTTTATGTTAATATTTTGCTTTATTTCATTCTAAATTCTTTTTGATTACGATAATTTGGTCGTAGGAGTTAACTTTGCACTAAAAACTGCTTAGTGGTTATTTCTAAGCATTTCTAAGTATTAATCATTCTTATTTAATTTAAATGATTCTTATTTGATTTTTAAAATATTTGTCAGTCGAGGACTATTGGTTAACAACATTTATAAACAAATAATAAATAATAATTCTAAGGGTTGCTTACCTAGGTTTCTTATACTAGAAGTAGATGCACTTTATTTCCGTGACTCTGCTCAGTTTATTGCCTGAGAAGAATCGGAAGCTTAGAGCTTGAAGCGTTTTTCTTATAGGCCCTTGTATTGGCCGTTTTTGAAGCAGGTACATACATTCGATATCACTGCTAAGGCCATAGTTCCAATGCACAACAACTTGAAATCTCTACATCCTTCCTAAATACCTACGTTTCGCACACTTTTGATTCTTTTGAAATTTTAATTTAAAAAAACGATTTTTAATAGAGGTGTGGATGTAGTAGAGATATAGATAATAACCACAGCAACGGCGAAAAAACTGGTCAGTAAATTATTAACATGACAGCAAGACCCTCATATTGAATTGATAAAACAACAAATCAACTCAATCTAATACACATCTAAAAAACAAGAGACCTTTTCAAATATATCTGTGCACTTTTCCGAATAAAACATGTGTACGACGATATCGTAGTTTAATGAAGTGCATGGATCATCTGCTCCCGCAAGATTCAACCTTAATGCACCCGCACATTTGCTCAATTGCATCCGCATTTTTCGCAGCCCATCTTCAGGTCGAATGTTCGCGTACGTTATCGCATTGGCACATTACAAATTGCCGCCTGTAATGGGCCGTAAAGTCGACGGCAGGTCCTCTGTGTACCATAAGAGAAAATCTTCGCAACAATTTAATCCACGTAACGAATAGCTCTGGGCGCTTGAGATAAATTAATTTGCCTATCGACTATCAAATCTGTATAAATTCCTGTTTGGTTGAGACGCAGTGGTAATTTTCATTAATGACCACCAGTCTCAGCAGGCCAATATTCATACTTGTGCGCGTACTTTTTTCCATCGCATAAGGTACCTATACGAAGGTATGCCTAAGATCCTTTTTTGAACGAGCACAAACGTTGTGCGCCAGGATGAGCCACTTTGAAAAATGATATTACAAATTGATGGCATTTGTCAAAATATCACTGGGATTACACAGGGATTTCGGTTCGGGTCCAGGGATATGAGGACAACATACTTGTGAACGCCACTTTCTTCCCATGTCAAGTGGGTGAAGGAAGAGGAGAAGGGATTAAGTAAAAGGGGTTTAGACGGATGTGAATATATTTATCACATGAGTCAATGAGAGCTGTGACATAGTTGCGTTAACAAATAATGAACAGAGAGCTTTGGTTGCACAAGTGCGGTGGAAACAGCTATTCTAGGTAACACGCGTATTGCCACTTGTCATTAAAGTCATATTTGCGAGCAAATGGATCTATCTTAAGTCAGAGTTAATTGCTGACGTTATTAATTTAGAATAATCGAGATACGTTAACCTAATAATTGTTTATACCAGATTGAGTTGTCTTTATCTTTCCTTAGCTTAATTAAATACAAATGTTTAATTGTATTTTGCTTGCATAATAGTGTGTAACTCCAACTGCCACGGTGTCACTATAGATGTCAACAATTTCGACCGTGGTGTCTTTTACAA
Organism: Neoascia interrupta; assembly: GCA_947623515.1. Classification (NCBI taxonomy): domain Eukaryota; kingdom Metazoa; phylum Arthropoda; class Insecta; order Diptera; family Syrphidae; genus Neoascia; species Neoascia interrupta. The sequence continues at coordinate 17,941,245 of OX392462.1, read as the reverse complement.
GCCTCTGACACGCTCACACGCCTGCCAATGTCAATATTGGAGAATTTATGTGTGTGACACTGTCACCGCATGCTAATTCATGATTCAATTGTCAATCAACGTTAGGGTGATGGTGTTTTTACTTAGTGCCATCGCAGCGCAGCATTTGCAGCTTATGCAAATTTATGTGACAATGCAATGGCCTTTTTTTACGTTTTTACGAAGAATGTGTGCACTTAGGTTTACAAGTTGCCAATATTATGACATTGATTTAATGAAGTGAGGCCCACTTTCAACCGAAGTCACTTTGTGTAAGACAGAGTTTAAGTCGTTTATTTGTTAAGATTCATCTACACATGATGATCTATTTATTGTGAATCAAAAGTAAACAATTTAGACTAAAAACATTTACTACATAGTAAGAATTTAATCAATGCTTCTTAGAAACAGTATTCTCTTGCATAAGGTACAAATTCGAACTACCATCTGGCCCCTTAGAGGATCTCTTTTAAAAGTGGCTCAAGAAGAATAAGCTCAACTATCCTGCTAAGCAGTTATACACCAGGTGAAGTAGCTACAGTTATATTTCCGCTTAAGAAAAAGATTTTTAAGCCTTTTCGCGTTTCGAAGCACGAAATACATTGCTTTATGCGGGAGCAACTGGCCACGAGAGCTGTCGCTCGTGGAAGCCCTCTGTTAAGACTTTATGTGCCTAAAAACTTACGGGGCAAAATTCCTAATGGCGACGCCCATAGCTTGGATTAACTTTGACTAGTCACAAGTGATCTATAAGTACAAACTATATACAAGTGACAGAGACACACACTTTAAACGCCTACGAAGAGGCCTATGTTAATCCTCGGAGAACGGTATGCATATAGAATGATGATGAGTTGATGAGGAAAGTGAAGGGCTACAAGGGATGCTTCATTACCTGCCCAATAATGATGTGATCCGAAGTAGATACTCCACTTTCCACAGTCTGTGTATCAATATTATAAGAGATATAAACCCTGACGGTAGAAAAGGCTTTCAACTCGGCAAACACGTAGCTTACTACCTCAGGTGCACTATAGAAAATTCTTTAAGCAATAGGAATCTGACATATTAAGGACAAACACTTAGAAGTCCACAACGTCACTGCAGGAGTCCTTCAGGGTTCGGCCACTTACTGTGCGAAACATCATGTACGATGGAGTCCTACGAACTTCACCTGATGGTGTGTTGAAATTTGACTTTGCCGAGGAAAACGCCGTTGTGACAGTAGGGGAACATCCATGAAGTGGAATTAGCTACAAAGAAGCTATTATCCTGATAAAGAATAAACAAGCCGACCATCAAACCAAAGAGATCTTGATAAAGTCCCAAAACTGTTGAATTCGATTATTTTCAAGCCGAAAACGATACCACCAGGTTAAAGGAATAAGTTAAATATTTGGAAGTTATGCTGGACAATAAGAAAGCCCATATCGACTATGCTAAAAAGAAAGCATCTAGCGAGCAATGAAGCGAGCTCTATGGCGAATAGGGCCCAACTTCGAACGTCCTGAATACCCATAGAAATTAGAGATACCTATAGAGAGAAAGCCCCTCAGTCCACATGTGCAGCGGATCGAACTCGGTCTTATTCAGTGATCTGCCTTGTGGCTTGTTCTTTTTTGTTCATTCTAAAAAGCACTGAGCAAACTTCTCTATTGAAATTGCCATGGAGGTGTGTCGTGTCAGTTGGTAATGGTGAACCCATGCCCAAAAATGAACGGCTGAAGTGAAAAGGTTGCTTTTAAAAGTGGGAACCAAATCTAAAAAACAAACTTTGCCCACCGGCAGAATCTGAACTTGTGCCGAACAAACATTCTCCACCACCAAGTCTTATAATTTGAACTGTTTTTAACGTTATTGACTTTCCATATAGGGTGCGACATACTTACAGAGGGGATGGTACCATATTAATTACAAACACGACATAAGATTTGACAGAACATTTGAGGGTACAGCGCTTACCGTGGCATACTGTTAAGTGTCCGTATTGTCTAGGTAAACCCTGGAAACTTGGTTCGACCATCCTTGGTCACCTGAAAAAAGTGCTAGATAATTTTCATTTTCATCATTCCGAAGTTTACTGTTCGATTGCAGTCGGAAAAAATAACTAAAAGCCCTTTTTGCATGCAAAGATAACAGCGCGCACGCGCACAACTTGCTTGGTTCTCTGTCTCAGACATTTTAATTTTGTTTTTCAGATCCATGTAAGATAGGGGTACCAACTTCCGAATAGATGCACTAACAGACATTGACTTCTTCCTTTGGAATTAATAGAATGACAAGATACGAGGTTGTGCTATGAAACCAACGCCTGGCGCATGCGAAGCAAACGCACACTTATGTCAAACGCACACTTAAGCGAATTCGAGCTGGCGTGCCCCAGGGAAGTGTCCTCGGTCCGACCCTGTTTCTGCTCTACACAAGAGACATGCCTCTACATGACAAGACAGTTAGGGCCACGTTTGCGGACGACACGGCCGTCCTGGCAACAGGTGAATCAGTCGAGTTATCAACGAGAAGCCTCCAACGAGCTTTGCACAAAATTTGCGAAGACTTGGCGAATCGTTCTTAACGAGATCAAGTCAACGCATGTCAATTAACGTACAGAAAGGTGAACAATTTACCTCTGTTCATAAGTTCTGTACAAATTCCCTATGCAAACGAAACGAAATATCTAGGATTGACTCTAGGTGGAAGCCACACGACCTTGACTATCTAGGTGGAAGCCACACGCTAAGAATAAGTATGACGAGCTCGAAATAAGACTAAGAAATATTTATTTGTATTGGCTTATAGGAAATTTTCAAAACCAAGCATAACAAACTGCTCTTGTACAGGCTGGTGTTAAAGCCCTCGTGGACATACGGAATACTACTTTGGGGTTGTACCAAGCCGAGCAACACTTCTATGTTGCCGACTTTCCAAAACAAGACACTGGGAGCAATTATGAATGCTCCATGGTATATTAGGAATAGTGATGTCTACAGAGATTAAGGAATAGCTACTGGAAGCGAAGAAGTAACAAACTTTGCTCGAAAACTAAGTGCCAGTCTTCATGTTCATTGCAACAATGAAATGATCCGCACTCTTAACGAGACAAACAACGTGCGACGACTACAAAAAACAAGACCCTTCAACGCGATGTAGGGGTAAACCGCACGAACTGACGGTCTTAGTAGGTGCATTCATTGGATAGCAACCTACTCACGCGACAAACACTACGGAAGCGTAAACTACTTGAGTACGGCCAAAGTCCACCAGCTACGATGTCTCATTCGACTCACATATCTTCGGGGTCTGCGATAATTACTTCTCTATGTTACAAACTATGAATAAAACTTAATTCCTATATTTAGGATGGACTATAAAAACAACATATGAAAGAGAATAAAAAATTATCATCTTATTGATTTAAAATTTAAAAATTGGTAAAAAAGTGTAGACCAGTAGGTATGCAAAATTTTAAGCATGAAACCGAACTTTGAAAAAAGCCATTGGACCACTAAGCTACAACGAGGTTCTATAAATGAAGTTAAGTAAACCTTTGAGTTTCTGACCCAGGTTGGAAGCTAATTCTATGAGACCTTGTAGCATCTTCGGTATTTCAGTGCGAATATCAACGACTCTATAAGGAGTAGAGTAATGGGCAGAGTAAATCATACGTCAAGCTCTTTGTTGCGAGCTTTAGCGAAGCTTTAACTTAAACAAAGACTATGCAGCAAGATTAAGAGAAACTATCAGTTGCATAAATCTTCCTGTTGCAAACTTTGCAAAAACTATTAATAATTAAAAAAAAGTTATAAATAATAAACACAATACATCTTTTATATAAGCCATTTGGGGGAATAGGGTAAGCCGGGGTAAGATTAAAGTTTTTTTTTCAATTGATTTTTCGACTTGGTGGTTCCCATAATCAAACACCTAAATCCACTTGTTGCGTCGCTTGAGGTGTATTGCCTGGAGGTTTTAGCTCTATAAACGTTTTTGACATAAGTCCAATCTAATTGTCAGCCATAAGCAATTCTATATACAACAAATTGCGGAACAAATTAAGAAATCACTATTAAATCCTTAGCCCATTTTAATATCGGCTTTAAGTTGACGTCGGTTCGCCATGTTGTGCAAACATACACAGTCGGCGGTCATCACAGCAGGATTCAAGCCGTGGCGCACTTAAATGCGTTTTTTTTATCTTTTCAAATCCACTCTTCCATCGTAGCATGGGCGGTGAATGTGCGCCACCCTGAGTATGATGGGTCTTCAACCAAATGCACCTTGCCGCCTTAAATCGAGACAACCGACGACATGGCGCACTTAGTCTATTTCGCATTTAATCAAACACTTAACTGCGACGATAATTGCTATTTTACGGTTCACCTATAAAATCTAAAATCCTCAACTTTGGCAAGAAGCTTTGCATGCCTGCCATTTGTACGGTCTCTGCTGCAATTGCCATTTTGGTTCGAATCGATTTAGTGCCTCTTCTCGCCGATCATCGGTGATCGTAAATTCCTTGGGATCCCTTTTACGGATATCGAGTCGGCACCATAAGTGCTGCGGTGTCGACTGTGTGCATAAGTGTGATCTTTAAAAAAGTCGATTTGGAGTTTATAACTACCGTGGAATAGAATAGAGAATAGACGATCGAGTGAACCGTATATGCCCACTCGGAGCGCGTCCGGCCCCATAATGCGCTTTAATTGATTTTATGGTCCATAGACGCAAATTATGTTCTCTTCTGGGCGGCGGCGGTGGTAGCGAAAGAGGCCGGCCAGCTTTTTCTTCCTCAAATCTTTTGCGCTTGCGTGTGGAGAGAAGCATAAAGATCGCTGGATCACAGATCGTGTTACCATCTGTAGGTTGGTAATGGAAGGATCACTGAACAAAATAGTCACCCTAGAAGGTGATTTTACAAATAAAAGAAAAGGCGGATCGGATTCAACTTAAATAAATATGCATTTCGCCTTTTACAGCACGATCTCTGTGTGCACAGGAACCGTCATTCAACCACTGCAAGTATTTCCTGGTTTTGTTCGAAATCTCTCTTTGGATGGGTGGAAGATACGCAATATCAGTGAACAATTTAGTTAAAGAGTCGAAATTTGAAAGCAAACAATGACGAATTATTGAACGGATACTTCGCCACAAGATCGTAGTTAAATAGATCAACTTTCACGGGAGTATATCGACTGAATTCGAATGGCTAGACAAAGCCATTCGAGGGAGTTTCTTCCCATATCCATTACGTGTCTACCCTCACTTTTTCAACTGCTAATTACTGTCCGCTTGCACAAAAGGGTAACCACAATTATTAAAAAACTACAAATTAGGAAAGTGTTCACACTTATTGTAGATGAAAAAATGCGCCCGTCCAACTAGCCACCAAATTCACCCCAAATATCACCCCTATGACGAAACAATGCATTTCATGATGCTATCACTATAATTGTGTTGTTCCCTAATCAAATTACCATCTATGACCGACTCTGCCCGCGATGACCATTTGTGAGCCACCGCACTACAGCCAGCCGCCGCTGTCTAAGGCTGGTTAGATTTTCCAGAAATTTTATTTAATTAATTCATTTGCCGAGAGAGTGTCGCTGCTGGGCTGTGCGGTACGCACCACAGGCCTCATCAAATGGCCGGATGATGAATGACCCGTACGTCCAACGGCCACCAGTTCAGCTTCATTCAGCTTGTTGCTTGTGTTTCTCAATTGAGGGGCTTTCTCGTCGCGTTGCTATAGTAGTAAATTAAAAATTATGACTTTAAAGATGCTGGCTTTCGAGATCATGATGATGATGACAGTCGTGTTGTTCTAGTATCATCACGCGATTTGTCATCGCAGGCCGTTTATGCGATTTTAATTACACGAGTGTGCACTCCCAAAGGTCAGTCGGTAGGAAGAGAGATTGTTGGTCTTTTGCACCCAACCAAATGATGGCTTCATTCCATTAGTTTCTAAAATGCTAACCTCACTTCACAAAGTATAATATACCTCCTAAGCGACTAATGAAAACCAGGAAGTCTCGCGCTGCTCACATCTCATCTGTTTGCGCATATCTCACGCACATGGATCGCGCACAGAGGTTCGGTTTTACGAGTGCTAGATTCCACCCGAAGCAAAGTTATTGCGGTCATTTTCTATGCCTTCTATCCAGGAATCTCTAATCTAATCCAGGTCCATAGGAACACACCTGGATTTTTCGAGCCGACGAGTCTGTGCAAGACCAAGAATCTCTGCCTGCGATGCTGTGTGTACCAAGAAGAGACCATTATCGTAGATAATGAAAACTCATTACATGAAAATCTATCTCTCTTTGGTTTGCTCCTTCCTTCTCTTTTTCCTTTTGCGTTGGGCAAGTTCCCACAGGTGATTTGCTGAAAAGGGGAAATGATTGGCGAAGGAGTTTCGACCGCAACTCACAAACAAATAACAAGCGATCAATTTTTGCGGTGTAATCGAAAATTTCTATAAGCGGGGGTTATGGTCTTTGATGAGATTCGAATCGGGCCTTTCAGCTATATCGTATTTAAGCGGTTTAGTGCTCACCGGCCATGCTGCACTTAATTAATGTACAGAGCAGACATAATGGCAATGGTAAATTATTTGGTATCGAAACATACCGTTGCGATGAAAGATAGTTATTACAACAGGCTTTGAGATTCAATTGAATTAACTATGGAAAGATTGTCTAGGACATACGTTTTTATGATCAACAAAGTAAGTAATTTACAGTTTTATGAATTAAAAATCCGTCTTATATTCTGTACATAACCTAAAAGCAAAAATCTATTTAACCCTTTAAAATTACCTTAACCCAAAAACAAATATTTTGCACCTCTAAGCAGAGTTAATCACAGATCAAATCTGTGCAGCACTCTGTCTATAATATAAGGTTTGAATTCAAAGTACGGTTTAGAAATTTATACATAAATTTTTTAGGCTATCTAGGTTTCGACACTGGGCAATGGAGACTGGGCATAGACTTACAATGAGTTTTCTAGTCGAAAGTTTTTAAGCACGAAAAAAGAAAATGATATATATAGTTCTTTTCCGACGTTTCGTCGATTATTTAACACTGCTCTACAGAGACTGTTTTGCTGCATAAAATTTTGAAAACTTTTTTTTCACGTACGCTACGAGCTCGGTATGCAAATTACGTTATTTTTGCCTCACCACTTATTTTTGGGTTGCAGATCGTTTGAGCTCGTCTGATCGCACATCGAATTCAGGTATATCAATTTTTCCGCATATTGTAGGACCATCCTGTTTCATTTCAGATCATACAGTTCTTTAAGAAATCTCTTTTAAAATCATCGATGAGAACGTGTTTGAAAACTTGTACAATCACAGGATTATGCATAAAACGTATTAAATTTTCCCAACATTTTAACAGCTTCTACCAAGTGAAGTCCAACTGTGGCAGTGGCATACTGTTGTATAGTGTGGCTGTTTCTGTTAATAATATTCACAACTATTCCATTATTTTTTACTTTACCTAAATAGAGTTGAAGCAGTTATGGCCACCCTTATATTCCGTCTTCACCGATCACTAATCCGCGATTAACTTAAATTCTAAACTTACTTCAGTTAAATCTCGAATTTATGCAAATCCTCTCGGCAAGCAATGAAAACTAAATCTTTTAAGCCTATTTACCAGCCACTTTTAAGCCTATTTACATTTTTACAACGAAATTTCGGGAGCCAAAATGACAATAAAAAGAGTGTTCGTGTCAAAAATTTATCATAATGTTTGTTCGGTGGAGACACAAGATTTATTTTAAATCGGTGGTGATTGGTCGGTGGAGATAAGGCGTTATTCTGAGTTTAAATAACGCGAATGGAAAGCATCAGAGGAGAAAGAGGATTGGAACTGGTGCACATTGGTGCTTGAACTATTTAGGACTGTAGTGATGAGGAATGAAATCCTTCGGGAGCCTGTTTTACGTACGTGCCGGTGGCTAAAAAAGAACTCAAACACAACGGGGTTCAAGGGTGTACTGATGAGCATTCCTTCTTGCGGCAGTATTGCTTTTCAATTCTTTCAGCGGTGGAAGGCAGTTGGCTATTTCACTGAAGTACTTTTCATGAAAAAAGCGATAAAACAATAGGTTCATTCTATGAAAGCCACTGTGCACCACAGACCGCATCTTCTCCGTAGTTCTACATTCCACAAAGTGAAGACAACCACCTTGCATATTCAATGACATCAATATGGCGCACTGTTGCAGCACTAAAGTGCCCCGATGATTTAGTCGGGGAAGAAACGTTCAGTACTGAAAAATTCAGGGTTGTGCGTTGCTAACGACAATCAGCTGATCTCACTAAAAAGCGCGAGTGCATTTTCAGGTCGTACTGGGGCTATCGGAGTGTTCATGTCACCTACTTGCTTGATGCTCCTTTTTGGAACCTAAGATTAGGTGTAAAGTGGCTTTCGTTGCACTCGCCTAGACCACATGAGAGTTATAAATTAAAGTGTATTTATGATTTATAAATCTTATCCGGATCAGAAGGTGTAACGTATTTTTTACATCGCTAAGGGAATTCGAAGCATTTCGCTGTGTGATTGACGACATTCCAACGTAGGTTGACATTCAGACACATGCCGCGGATGGAAAACTTTTCGGTTTCAGTGACACAAGTGCACTGAGACGCCACTAAGGTGGGGAGCGCAAGTGAAAGGGTACGTCAGCCGCAACCTGGAAAATTTATGTAAATTTATTATTCAAGTGCCGTTTAAGTATAACGGCTGCAGATTTTTATTGTGCTTGGAAAACAGTAAACAGCATTGGTTTATGATTTCAATTTGAAATGCTGTTACGGTCGGACTTAAAAGAGTTCGACATGTCCATTCACAACCACTTGGTTGGGTCGGTTCGAAAGGAAATTTCTAATCCAACATAAGACACATTGATTCCAAATGCACGTATTTTAGACAAAAGAGCCTGATGGCATCGTCTGTCCAATACTTAAGAAATATTGAGAGCAAAAACATTGCTTTCACCATGAAGGTACAAGAAACGGTTCCACTTTTCGGTGAGTCAGAGTCAGAGTAACAATGTACCTTTTGCCACAGAAGCAGAGTTGATGGTCATTAACAAGCTTCCTTCATTCTAGATAATTCATAAGCTTATTGTTTATAAGCGTTTCCATGACCTTCGTGTGATTGGTCTGTAACTGTTCGGAGAAAAACCCATTTTAGAAATGCCATCTCAACCAGTGGATTGCGAATATTGAGATTTTGGGAACCTGAAAACCCATACGATACTGAAACCGAACGATATACTTGTTTCAATTGAATAGCTTTGGAATAAATTTTTTAAAGCGGTTCTTTTCGAATTTGCGGAGTCCTTACACTATTTACACTAAGTACATTCGTGAGTTAATTCAAATCGCTTTTAACTATAAAAAAAACTCTATTGCCCAGGTGTTCATTAACATAAATAAAATATCTTAAGGATTTCAACTGTTCCCTCATAAAATTATCCGCTCTTATTGCATTCGAATAATTTATACCTTCAAAGTTGTATTGTAAGCCTCAACACTTTGAGGAAGAAGCCATAAAATACCTACAATAAAAAGGAAGCCGTAATTCGCTCAACGTTAATCGTTTTGAAATCGATTAGCTTGCGATTGTTATCGATGTCGTTGCACACTTTAAAGAAAAAACCGGAGTTCAAAATAATTATCACCTTCGCTGCCTTTTTCACAAACGACGACGAAGGACGGATGCAATCAACTTCACTTTTCAATTGCTTTTCGGGGTTCTTATTGAGACAGGGAGGGTCATACTGAGTGCAAACTGTGGTCTAAGTGCGACCATTAAATCACCTCAACTCAACAGCGACTTTACGAGCGAGTATATACCTGCATTGCTTCAGACTAGGACACTTGAGTCGAGACGATTCGTGGATTCGCCCTTAGAGTTCATCATTGTATTTTGGTCGAACGACGCGCGAATTAGGTTTCTGTTATTTCCCAACCGATTACCGCATCGAAGATCATGATTTTTCCAACCAGCTACCACAAAATCGAATCGAAATGTTGCGGTTGAGTGTTGCTGCCTGGAGTCGTCGTCGCCTTAAATGCAAATCGATCTCTGGTGCAATCATTTGGTAGACACGTTGGCCCTAGAATTTGTTTGCTTCTACATCGGTGGACCTTTGGAGGTGAATCGTCGGCGGCGTGTACGCGCCGGGTGAAAGCGCAAGGAGTCTGCAGTTTCAGTTTGCAGAGGGAAACAATCGAGCTGCGCGGCGCACAACGGTGTATGATTTTGTGATTTACACCTATTTGTGTTGATTGAATCGTGCATCACCGCGAAAAAGGTTTACACTCATTGGTGCATATAATAATCAAATGGGGATAATGATTGGTTTGGTTTTTCGAGAGGTTTCTGTTTTGTTTTATGGTGGTGATTGGATTTGGCGATGGGATTGGGGACGGTGATGCAGCACATTGCAATTTTTAGATCTATAAAAATGTATATTTGACTTTAGGTACATAAAAAAAGCATGGTCTCCTATTTTCCCCGTTTCTTCATTTTTACAGAAGAAATTAGTAAAGCGAGCCCACAGTTTTTTGACACGGACACGTTCTAGCTTATCCACTCGGAGTGTCCCAACTCTCTTTTTGAGATTTTTCTTATAAGCATAATGGGTATTCATTTTGCTATTCTAGTGACTTCCGTTTATGGTTGAAGTTTTATAAGTTTAAAAGATTCTGACCCTCTATTATTCGACGTCACACCCGATAGCGATCTAAAATTCGTTACAGAGTTCCAAGACCTAACAACTTTCCTAACATGGAATTGGCGACTCCAAGACTTTTTGTGCACCATGACTGGAGACCGTAACTGGCGGACGACTTTTTAAATTCTCTTAGAATATACAATACTCCATCAAGTCTCTTTAATTGCAGAAAAGAAATAAAAAAGGGCGTAGGCTGAAAATTAAAATCAATTAACTCTTATTTCGTTGGAATAACGCGAAAATGCGTTGAAAGCGAATATTTATACTTAAAAAAAAGTTTTTTCCCAAAAACGTCCCCTAAAAGTGGGCGGAGCTCAATGCTTTGTATGTATCAAACTTAGCAAATGGTGATATCTTTAATATTTGTCATATAGTTTTTTTTTTTTTTTTCAATTTCGAATGAATTTCCCAAAAAATCAGGTTTTTAAAGATTTCAGATCTTAAAAATGGGCATGGTCAATAGAGTGGGCGGTCCAATTTTTGTCTAATTAAAGGTTTCTGGTTGATATTGCTCTCCACCAAAATTTGAGTTCATATGTTTTGTCTATCTTGACCAAAAGGAATTTAGAAATAAAATGTAAATTTGAGGTTGTCTGACATTCAAGCCAATTGTGGGCGTGGCTGTGGGCGGATCTTCTCAATTTTCATACTTTGTCTGTACAAAATGAGAACTAAGCAACGCTTCAAGTTTCAGTTTTCTAGCTTAATTTTAAAGACCTCAAAACTGCATACATACGGACACGACGGGTCTACGGTGATTATTTCACTGTGTTACAAACTATGCATTCAAATTAATATACCCTCGGTCGGGTATAAAAATGCTTAGCACCACCTCCATAATCTACTCATTGAGTCTCATAAGTCGACTAAATGAAATTGATGCTAAAGTTCTTTATTTTGCTAACCTGTGAAATCTTGTTACATTTGAAAAGTGCTGCCATCGAGTAACAGTCCGCCCTTAAGTCAATTGCATAATTCGTTCGACAATATATGATTTCGCAAGAGCATTCCGCATATTGAACTTCTTGGATTCACGTTTCATCATAACAGGTCGACCAATTTAACTGATCAGGACCTCGCGATCCCTGGCGCTCTTTGCGTTCGTGTCGGTTCATCTCGCAGAAATTGATTATTATTTACTCTTGCTCACTATGTTGATTGGTGTGTTGTTACGAATATGTTCATTCCAATTTAAGTTGACTTCTTTATTGGTTTTCCACAAATTACTATACTATACAAGTCCCAAGGGAAGGGATTTCTGTCCAAGTTAATCTTGTAATCACGTCGATTGGATGCAATTCAATGAGCGCTGCAATGTGCAAAATCTCTCATCTGCCTTCGAAACACACTTGCGATGGTCAGCACTTAAACTGGAACTTCCGATTCCACGCATCAGAAATAAGACTATATATTTAAGCCTGTTGATTAATTTAAACGACACAATGGCAAGAACCGGCGAACAGCCTTGTGATGATGCCTCGACTTGGTGATGATTTTCCGCACACCCATAGTCCGCTATTGCTTTATGATGAAGCTAAGAAACAATAGCTACGCCGGAAGCATTTGATTTCATCTAATTTAAGAACAGATCAAAGTGTTAATTAATACAACCGGTACAACCGGCGGCGCGAGGCGTATACGCAATGGACGAGAATCCCCAGGCGTAGATACTCCGATCCCATTCAATTAGCTAAATTAGTCATTGATTTCAATGAGACACTCGCATTCGGGATGCAATCTTTGTGGTGGTCAGTCCCGCCGCTATTTCATTCAACGGAATAAGGCAGATGACGAGAGGACACGCTAGAGAACTAGTTGATAGACGATCCGCACATAGTCATGACAAGTTTTCAGATTTCAGAGACATCATCATCCTCGTTTGGATTCAATTGAAGGCGAGTTAACGATCTGTCCGATGAACGAAAGTTGTCATGTCTGTCGAGTCGAGACCCAGAACCCAGTGTGTAATTAGTCTAAAGACGAATTGAACGGCAGATTGAACTCACTCGTAGTGGCACTTGCCTGCTGTTATGAATTGCTTTTCATAACTCTTCCAAATGTGTGCAGATTGATGAGGAGAATGTCGCGAGCCAATTAGAATTTCCGCTTTTTCACTTCCACTTGGTTTTGTAAACCGCAGTTATATCTAGTTTTATGCTTGTGTATAGTGTTTTCTTAGCTCAATTGTGGGCTCTCAAGTTGATTGAGCTCTAAAAGGGTGCACGCGACAATCCCCTTCATTTGGCATGTAAATTTAACTCACGGGATGAAATTTACGATGTTCTGGCATTGTTAAACTATGTTGTATATATTATTCACTCATAATTAGGATTTACTTCTGATCTCGGCATCGAAGCTCTAAAGAAGCCACACAGATTAAACAATCAAGACTAGTCTTGATTATTTCAAGGTAAATTTGCTAAAGTGTTGGCGGTGATTAGAATTTAAGCCGAAGGAGATCTACTATATGAGTATTTCTGAAATAGGAGCCCACGGAGAGCAACCTGTTTCAGTGTGTAATTTTGCCAGAGCAGTCTCACATAAACAATCTTCAAAGGTAAAGAAGAGGCCCATTAGTTTGTATATGAATATTTCGAGTGCGATAAGTAAATAAAAATAGAGTGGCGCAACAGCTCGAGGTGAACCAGGGCCAACTTCTCAACAATGTATGCTGTGTGTGTTTAATTCCTTCACATACAAGGGGACCTACAATTTTTTGCCGAATCCGAACGGCACTTTGAGAAGTTTTTTCAAGACAATTGCTACTCTCGGAGGGGTTGTCAGACCCTCGCGGAGGTGGGGACCGTGAAAAAGAACAAGTCTTTTTTTTCAGGTGACGATGGCAGGATTCGAACCCAGACCTCCGGCGTAGTAAGCACCACACACTAACCACTACGCCACGGCACCCCACGAGTGCGATAAGTAGTGCGGGGGAAACCGATCTCGGTGTTAACCCATGCCGGCGGAGGGGTATGTATTTGGCCATCAAGGCGTTAAGCCAATTTGACCCGGAGTCTAACCTTACTATTTTCTTTAGATCGAGTTTGCTTTCATTATTGTTGCAGCTTCTACTACCAGACAGTGACCTTTGAGGGTCAAAACTTTCTTTCTATGATTCATCCTACTATGTGCTTTTTTTCCAAACATGGTAAGATCTGAAACTAAGAAATGCAGATCGGCCTTCAGTGTTCCCTTAATTCAGATCTTACAAGGTGTGAAAAGGGGCATGTAATCATAATTTTGTTTTGATCTAGAGTTTGTCATTGTTATGAAAGCGCTTACAAAAATTAACTTACTAACCTACTGTCTAAGTCTAGGGGGTTTACTAAGTACTTGTCTACTGCGAATAGTTCGAGCTCACTTTTGCTTTTTCTTCAAAACTAAAGTGTATGCTTATTAGTTAAACAGTATTTGTTAAGTAATAGAAAAAGTCGATTAATTGTCCTATATCTCCTAGGTTAGGTTGATGGATGCCGTTTTGACAATAGTCACGGCTTCACTTAGACCAGCAGTTGGGTCCATTGTGTCCATTGGGAACCTTCTTAATAACGGGAACGAAAGCAGAAATAGACCGCTGGTAGAAGCGGTAGGACCCATCCGGATTTGTATACAAATCTTAGGAGGTCCTTTAGATCTACATTATTTAGATTTTCGAGCTCGTTGAAGAAGTAGCTGCCGAGGATACTACGCCTGATGCTGTTTAGGGCTGGACATTCGCAGAGCAGGTGACGAACAGATTCAATTTCTTCAACGTCCCTGCAGCTTCTGCAGTACTCATTATGCGGTATGCCTAGCCGCTCAGCGTGTAGACACACAGCGCAGTGCCCCGTGAGGATTCCCGTGAGTACTCGGATGTTCCTGCGGGCTAGTCCGATCAATAATAGTGATCTCTTTTTGCTTACCGCTGGCCATAGCTCCCTTGTGTGTCTGCACGTATCAAGTTCTGTCCAACGTAGGTTGGTTCTACTCAAGGATTCAGTTTCTATCCTACGTGCTATCGAACTCAGCGGGACTCTTATAGATTTGAGGGCTAGAGATGCATTCATTCCAGACCCAAATCTCGCAAGCTTGTCCGCTTCTTCGTTTCCCGATATATCGGTGTGACCTGGCACACAACACACAGTTACAGTGTTGGCAAGTGATAACTCGTCAAGAATTTCCCTGCATAGTTTCACAGCCTTTGACTTCACCACGTCTGATTCCAAGGCTTTAATTGCCGCTTGGCTATCAGAGTATATGGTGATGGGCTTGTTGGCGGGGCCGTGTTTCTTCAGCTCGGAGGCAGCTTCGATTATGGCTGCCAGCTCCGCCTAAAAAATGCTGCAGTCATCATTAATTCGAAAAGATTTACCTAGACCCAGATCTCCACAGAAGATGCCCGCACCGGTTCCGACGTCCATCTTATGTCCTACGTCTCCTAACTCGACGTCAAGTTTTTATTAAATTATCTAAGAAAAAATAAATAAATAAGGATATTTTTACCTTTAAAAGGCCGACTGGCCTAAATCGTGCGACACATTATAGTCATTGAAATTGTGCCGCCCATTTAAAGAATATCAGTACCTTCTCAGCCTCATTGGAAAACCCCTTTAAGTGTCAAGTTTGCATTGGAAAAAAAAATCATCATGCTAAGCGAGAGTTTGGACCCGATTCTTTTTAAAAAAATATCACATTAAAAAAAAAAAAACGTTTTTTTGGGCCATTTTCTCAAAAACAGGCTACATTGGGACTTTTTTTGCAGATATGAGCCAAAAATTTGTTGAGCCGTTGTCGTATATACCGAACGAAATAAAACAAACACTTCACTTCGAAGATTTCAAATGACTTAAGCTGCGTTGTCACAAGGAACAGAAACAGAATTTCATACATTAGCAACGCAAAAGGCATTCAGCGAATTTAGGTTTCAGTTGCTAATGTACGAGATTCTGTTTCTGTTCCTATTTTACGTTGCTTGTGACAACGCGGCTTTAGTGCTCAAGGGGTATAGCAAAAAAATTGCGTTTTTTCCTTGAAAGTTTATTTAATTTTTTTTTTAAAGGGCGGGGCATAACTAGTCCATATAACTAAAAATCAATATTAGCATAGAAATATCCAAGTTTTCTGTTCAAATGTACACAAAAATGTTATTTATTAGTTCAGTTTCAATAACTTTGTAAAAAGGACCCTAAAAATGGGCGTGGCCAAAAACTTTGATTAATTAATTCTAGAATATAATCTGGTGTACCTCATATGCTACAATTATTTTCTTATTCTTTCCTTAATTAGGCTACGATTAGCAAGAATAATCTCTAATTCGCCACGAAACATGTTTTTGTGCGAATCAAAGATTATTCTTGAATTCTGCCCCCAAATGTGGGCGTGACTTACAGCTTTGTTTTAACAAAATGTAGAACAAAGTGTTTTCTACATAAAATATCAAGTAAAATTTTTTCGATTCGGAACAAAAAAATGCATTTAAAAAATTACTCTTCAATCAATGCCACGCCCACTAGGTGGGGCCCACCGACATTCATTTTTTTTTATGTCTTTATTATGTATTTTTAGAAGATGCTTTTTGCATTTTTGCACTAATGACGTCTTTCAGTTTTGAAAGGACAGGAAATGAGACAAATGAGATAAGAAAATGACAGAACTGGGACCACGATTTTTTTTAAACAAATTTAAATTTCTCCGAAGAGTGTAAAATGTTGCAGTTACAATTTTGCATACGGTTAAACAAATATCTAGTGCAAACTATCCTGGTCGATTTTCCGCGTAAACTTGGAAGACTTTTTTTGTAGCTCAACTCAAAGCAAAAAAATTATTTTATTTATTAAAAATAGTAGAAACATTTTTTTGATTTTGTTAGTAAAATTTTCATTTGGCGCTACGCGAGGCTACTAGATTATGTTGAAGAAAAGTCAAAATTTTTATTAGGTATCTTATAATTGCAGAAAAGAAAATAGAGAAATTAGTTTTTTTTGTTAGACGTTTCTTTAGGTCTAGAGCAAAGTTGTCAAAAAAGTTAGCCGAAAATTATTTTGTTTGCTGTTTTTGGAGCTCCTTTTATGTTTCTATTAGAAATAAAAAACAAAGCAATAAAAAAAACATCGAATTTAGTATTTTTACCACGAGTTTTGCCTTTTCACAGTGCGCCGGAAAAAACGTCAAATATGATTTTTGGCAATTTTTCCGAACCGAATTTTTGGGCATTTTTTTTTTCTTTTTCGAAAATGAAAAAAAAATGTTTGGAAGAAATGTCTGAAATTGTGCAAAAATGTCAGAAAAATTTGACTTTTTACCAAGGAAAAAACGCCGAATTTTGTATGGAAAAATTTCCGGTTTTTTTTTATAAAAATTTCTGGAGCCCAAAAATTTTTCGGGAGCTTAAAGGGGGCGTGGGTAAAGATTTCGTATGAAAGGAATTTCATATGAAAGATTTCATATGAAAGCTTAAAGGGGGTATGGGTAAAGATTTCCCACTAGTTGAGAGTTTAGTGAATACAATGAATTCCAGTCGTCAAACTCTGCCCTCCATCTAGTGTAATGTAGAAGTTGCACGACTAATCATATAACGGGTGATTTTTTAGCTGGTTTGTTTTGGCAACACTGGTTTTGACAGCTGACGTGTGTTTAGTACCTTGTGTCACTGTCAAACAGTCAAACGGCAAATTATTGAATTTTACTATCAAAATTCGTGCTCGGTTCGAAATGTTCATCGCGCGCTGCTTCCATTTTATGGTCGGCATTCTCGACCTTCTGAGCAGTCTATTCGGAAGATTGTGACCAAATTTCGCACCAAATTTACTTTGTTGGACATTAAACCACCAACACGTTTACGTACTGTGCGTAGTGAAGAAAATATTGCGGCCGACTAGCTGATGCTAGTGTGACAGAAGACCGCGAAATGTCGATTCGGCGCCGTTCCCAGCAGTTAGGCCTTTGTTACAGCACTACGTGGAAAATTTTGCGGAAGGATTTGGGCGTAAAGCCTTTTAAGATACAGCTATTGTATGTATAGTATTGGCTTATCGGAAGATTTTCGAAATTAAGCACATATAACAAACTGCTCTTGTACAGGCAGGTGTTAAAGCCGTCCTGGACATACGGTATACAACTTTGGGGTTGTACCAAGTCGAGCAACATGTCCATGTTGCAGACTTTCCAAAACAAAACACTAAGAGCAATTGTGAATGCTCCATGGTATATTAGGAATAGCGATATTCACAGAGATTTAGGAATAGCTACCGTGGGCGAAGAAGTAACAAACTTCGCTCGAAAGCTTAATGCTCGCCTTCATGTTCATTACAACAATGAAATGATCCGTACTCTAAACGAGACTCTTAACGATGTTAACAACGAGCGACGACTACAAAGAACAAGACCCTTCGATCTAGCGACGTAGGGTGAAGCCGCATGAATGAACGGCTTAGTAGGTGCATTCACTGGAAAGCAACCTATCCAATGCGATCAACACTATGGAAGCGTAAACTACTTGTTAAGTTAACTTAGTTGTAGTCAAGAAGTATTATGAGAGAGCGAAAATTTACTACTATGAAGTGCGTTCTGGCAGTTTCATAGTGTCTCTCATAAATGGGTGGTTTTTTAGCACGTGGAAATCGGGCATAACCAATATCGGCTACTTCGGTATTATGTACCTGCTATAGTGGGCGTATTGGTATCTTTGAAAGATTTTGGAGTTTTAGTCTCCGTCCATCCTAGTATTCAAAAAAAAAAAAAAAAAAAAAAAGATACAGCTGGTGCAAGAACTAAAGCCAGCCGACCTACCACAACGCCGAATTTTTGGTGAATGGGCTCTTGGAAAGCTGGCCGAGGATCCGCTTTTTTATCGAAAAATTGTGTTCAGCGATGAGGCTCATTTTTGGTTGAATGGGTACGTAAATAAGCAAAATTGCCGCATTTGGAGTGAAGATCAGCCAGAAGCATTGCAACAGCTACCAATGCATCCCGAAAAAGCCACTGTTTGGTGCGGTTTATGGGCCGGCGGCATTATTGGGCCATATTTCTTCAAAGATGATGCGAATCGCAGCGTTACTGTCAATGTTGAACGCTACCGAGCGATGATAACAAACTTTTTTTTGCCCGAAATGGAAGTTCTTGACTTGCATGATATGTGGTTTCAACAAGACGGTGCCACATGCCACACAGCACGCGAAACAATGGCGCAATTGCGAGGCGAGTTTGGTGAACAGTTAATTTCACGTTTCGGGCCGGTCAATTGGCCGCCTAGATCGTGCGATTTGACACCATTAGATTATTTTTTGTGGGGGTATGTCAAGGCTAATGTCTACAGGGACAAGCCCGCTTCGATTGACGCACTGGAAGCCAACATCCATGCATTCATTCGTGAGATACCGGCCGATATGTGTGAAAGAGTATGCCAAAATTGGACTCAGCGGATGGGCTACCTGAGACGCAGCCGCGGTCAACATTTGCATGAAATTATCTTTAAACATTAAATCGCAAGGTTCAAACTATCGATTCAAATAAATATTTCATTAATTTTTTCGAATTTTTTGTGTTTTTTTTTTTTTTTAAAAAGTTCTCAACCTCTTAAAAAATCATCCGTTAAATAGCCGATACCCGTTGCCTACTTTTTCAGTTTTGGAATCGCAAGTCGAAGTGAAAAGTCGAGTGTGAAATTAATAGAAACGGTAACGGTGAACTAGATTGAACTAATTTATTTAGTTCTAGATTGAACTAATTAATCTAGTCTTATTTGTTTTTTAAATAAGATCTAAATAAAGATATTCGTTGTTGTTCATTAAAAGTTAAATTGAGTTTTATTTGACAAACCCCAGGAAAAATATTACAATATTAAATTAACTAAGTGAATTTTTGTTTGCTAGTCCCTCCTACCCTTCGTAAGAAATGGCGCCAATGATTTTCGACAGGTTCTTGCAAATAGTGTGTTGTGTCGACGATCTAGACATCATCTTTCCACCACATTTTCCGTGAAAAGACTCTTTCATTGCAACACGGTTTCCGTGGTTATTACCAAATAGAGGAGGAGAGTTATAGAGCTTCAAGAGGAAAGGGAACTGCTAAACCATTATTTTTTTTGAAGTTTCGAGTAAACTTTAGGGCTGCGTTCAAGCCCTAAAGTGCAACAAGCCCCAAGCTCACCAAATATAGAATGGAAGCCGGCGGCATGAAAACAATTGAGTCCCGACTTAAATCATATTAAATTAAAAAGCATCTAGCTTAAAATGAGCGGGCTTTTCGCGAGCGTTAGGTTAGGATCGGCTAATTATGAACCGTATGCTTGCCCTTCTTTATTTTCTTCTAACATGACGATTACACGGGTTACGTGCGAAGGCACATCGAGCTTTGTCTCTAGCAGTGGGAGGAGGCTTTGACTTCGTGGATGGATTTCATCCACAAGGTCAGCCGATACAAAGCATTCCGACGCGGCGGTGTTTGCTTCGCATAATCCATACCGCCGGCTGCTCGGTACCTACCTACATTCTAACGCTTGTAAAGGGTAGCTAAAGCCCCTTTCCTCAGCAAGAAATTAAAGAAGAAGCTTCTTTGAAAGAAACTTTCAGCGGTTTTCTGTACAGTCCGGAAGCCAAGGGATAATATTAAACAAATTATTGCACAATGGCCCATAGGTCAAGGTTTTCAAGTAATCATAAGCCCACTAAGCAACCCACTAAAATCCAAACGAGTCACAATTCCTTCAAGGAACAGCAAAACATGGTTTTGTCACTCAGTTCCTATATTAACAACCAAATGGCTTCTCCTTTCTGGGAACAAAGCAAACCTCACTGTTTTGTTTAGTCACGCAAACGTCTATCTGATTCGAATCCCCGTTGCACTAAAAATGTGCTTCTATTTCTTTTTTTCCCCCAATTGCACCAATTCCAACTGTTTGGTTGGCAAAAATCAATTCCGAGAATAGACCAGAGTATCCGTGTCTGCCTCATATAATTTTGCTTGCAGAACAAACAACGGACGATGGAACTTCTTTAAACACTTTCAATATTTATTCTTAATTAGTTCTGTGCAAATTAAATTTGTTTTGATCAAAAATTGTACAACGAGAGCAAAATATAGAACGTTCGACTTACCTGTGTGACAGCTGCAATTAGGCCGAACAAATTTATTATTACACAACGGGCACACAAACACAAGTATAGTTATTAAACTTTTTTTTATATTCTCCAAGGAAAACCTATTTAACACCACAGAACTTATCAAAAAAAAAAACGAATTTTTACAAGAATATTAAAAGAAAACACAAACAAATTGTAGACGAAACGACGTGAACTTGTTGATTAATCACAATTGACAGCTGGAGCTGAATAAAATGACAGCTGCTGATGTTGAAGCGAGAAAATTAGAACAGCGCCAAATAATCCTCACGTGCTGAGAAAAAGAAATTTGGTGGTTGTTGGCAAAGATAGAATGAAACGAGAGTCATTCAAGACTCGCAATCGATGGTTTGGAAATCGGGTATAGTGTGTGTACAGTTTTGATAGAAAAACTGCTGTATGAACAATATGAACAGACAACTTTGAAGAGATATTAAAAATATTTTTTTATAGTTATAATATTTTTTAAATTGAAACAATAGAGTCCTTCGCCAAACGAGAATTGATTGTTTAACAAATCGTTAAAACGTAAAAAAACAAACACAATGAAAAAATTTTTAAACAAAGTGTTCTGGCCATTAACACAGTTGTTCCGGGAACAATTTAAGCTAGGAACACACGATGGCAGAAAATCGTGCAACAAATTGTTATTATAATTTGAAGCTTAAGCGTTTTTATACAACAGATAACAAAAGAATGCGACTACAAACATTTTTTGGCACGATTTCTTTAGCGACAATTTTTCGGACTGCGACTATGTTAAGCCATACGACAGAAATCTGCAAGGTTTTTTTTATGCCTTGTTATAAATGAATTAATACATGTATTCGTTTTTCATAGAGAAATAAATAGAGTACGGCCGTATAAATAACCTTCCCCATTTACTCTAACACGCCAAATCATACATTTTGATGACGATATTGTTAAATCCATTCATCACATATTAAATATGGGCGCTTTATCTTTTTTTGTTCAGAGCAGAGTTTGAACTGTCAAGCAAAATAGTATGTTTTTTTTTGTCTTTTATCTTGCTCAGAGTAATCAGAGCCTTATACTGTTTCCACCGGCAATAGTACGGGGATAAGCGGGAGACGCTTAATAATAAATCTCAAAGTGGTTCCACCAGACAAATATAAGATTAGTTTGATGAGCACTCTTTTTTTTCTGCCATTTTGCCCCTTAAAAGATAGTGGCGATGTCAATTTCCAGGATCGAAAAAAGATTTCCGTTGTTACCATTCCAATAGAAATCGTAATTTTGACAGATCTGAATTATACGTGGACAGTTTCAGTGTCCTTTTTCTATTCTCAAACTGTTAAAAAGCTGTTGGAAAAGGATTGAAAGTGGTTTGTGAGAAGAGTGAATGAGATTTATGAGGGGATTTATTTTTAATCGCTTGGCGAGAAGATTTAAATTTGTATGCTTAATCGCGTAGTTGGTAGAGGATTTAATGAGAATTTATATTAATCGTAGATTAGTGCCCGGTGGAAACATGGTATTAGATTCATGCTCAGAACACACTGTGAGTGCTAGAGATCTGTTGAGTGAATCTGAACTAAAATGAAAAAAAAAGTATACGGCTGTCGTCGCCCCTAAAAATGAGCTTCAGCTACGAATAAAATCCCGACAAAGTATAAACAGTATAAACGCTTAGGGTCTTATCATAGCTATCATTGGTTTGTTGTCAGTGAAAATTTTATTTAACTTTTAATATTTCACTGGTCATTGGAATGATCCGTGAAATTTCAATGATCAGTGACATATTAGAATGTAATTTAAAGAAAAGCCTTAATATATTTTTCATATTTTCTTTAGCCAAATTCTCTAATTTACAAGCTTCATTTTGAAACCATTAGAAGCTAACATTGTTTGCTCAATCGTCTAAAAATATGAAAATACAATTTTCACTGACAGCAAACCAATGATAGCTATGAATAGGCCCTTAAGCTTCTAGCCGTGTGACGAAAAACCGCACGAATAGCTAAAAATTTTATGTGCGGTTCCTGTTAGTTTTGATAAAAAATTATGATTGTTGTGAATTGTAGTGAAAACTATGGAAATTGTCAGAAATCAAATCTCGTGACTCATTGTCGTAGCCATAATCGTGTGTTTCCTACTATCTTAACGCTTGTGCTTCTAGTCGGACTGCGATTAGTCGCCCTTTTTTTTGTCAACGTGTGTCCCTGATATTCGTCCCTAATATTCGTAGCCGCAACCGTGTGTTGTCTACTATATAGGGCCGATTTTTCAGTTCTGAGTAAAGCCCTTCTTAAAGCAAGGATCAATCCCAAGGTTTAATCCCGGGATTAACCTTGGCAAGCTCTTAAACCAAAGTTAATCTCGAAATAAAACGAGTCTAGAGTTAGCCCAGTGAACAGTTTTTCAGTGCAGTTTCCAAGAAAAATATTTCGCATCGGCATTTAGAAAATATTTTCAAAATATTTTTTATAAGCCTTCAGAAAGGACTGTACGGAGGGTGTTGGCTTGAATGTGCCATTGAAAACTCCTTTCGAGCTAGAAACCGCAGTTGACCAATTCATTGAAGCAATTCAGAGCCCTGCTTGGAACAACACTTCGTCCCAAAAGAACGCAGTTAGCACCGACGGGCATGTACGTGCAACATATCCGCTCGAAATCGAAGAATTGATTCGTGAAAAGAGAAGAGCGCGTAGAAGATGGCAAGGCGCGAGGGCTCCCCCAGACAAAACCCTCTTGAATCACCTCTCTAACAAACTGAAAGGAATTAGAGAGGAAAGGAAGGTTGCAAGATCTTAAAAATCGTGAGACCACTGAATACCTTGAAGGCTTGTCGGCGGATAGGAGCTCAAACTACTCGCTCTGGAAAGCAGTTAAGTCTATCAAGAAACCTATAATCCACTCGGCACCAATAAAAAAAGCTAACGGCGAATGGGCAAGAGAAGACAAAGAGAAAGCGAATTTGTTTGCTGAACATTTAGAAGAAACATTCAAGCCTTTCGACGGTCCGCCGTTGGCTGACGTTCTAAAGCCGTGTTGTCACAAGCAACGTAAAACAGGAACAGAAACAGAATCCCATACATTAGCAACTGAAACCTAAATTCGCTGAATGCTTTTTGCGTTGCTAATGTATGAAATTCTGTTTCTGTTTCTGTTTCTGTTCCTGTTCCTTGTGACACCGCGGCTTAAACAACAACGCGGAACCTGATAGCTTTAGAATGAAAAAAGTTTCGTTAGTTGAACTCCGACAGACAATAAGCAAACTTAAAAATAATAAGGCCCCGGGTTACGACCTGATCACTGGCGAAATATTGAAAGAACTACCAAAAAAGGCACTATTCAAGCTACTTTATATGATAAACGCTTCTCTTATTTGTTGCATTTGTTGCATTCAGCTGTTAAGCTTGGTTAGTGTGAGTTCTTTTTTAAGAGAGCATAAAGGAACAGAAATCAAATTTTTAAAAACGACTTGGGGTTTTAATCATCCCCCTTCTTCTATTAATCTATTTAGGTAGGTACTCCTGGAGAGTAATTTTTTTACCCGTAAGAAAATAAGCTGGTGGGTTTTTTGTTTAAACACGAGTACTGAGTATGTACTCGAGAACGAGTACCTACAAGAGAAGTTTCTTTTGCGTTTCATTAGGTTGGAATATTGCGTTTAACAAGGTTGGAATATTGACGACTGTGGGCACACTCTGACTATTCTCGTCTAATTTTCAACACCAGGTAGGTATCGCATTCAAACTTTTACATTCCTCAATTCCGATCCTTCTTATTCAAATTATCTGTCCGGAATTAAAAGTTAGTGTACGTAAGATAGGACGTTTGCGCCTCCCTCTGTCTTTAAGGGCTGCCACTCTGACTAATTTAAACCTTCACAAATTGTAAGAGAAACAACCATTGGGTTGCCATTAAGCGGGGACCACAAAGCAGCCTCAGGCTTTGGCTTCGCCCCGTTACGATAAGTGGGTTTTGAACCGGCTTTGCAATGACATTTCGCTCATGGAGAGAGAGAGCTTTTATGCATTCACTACGTTTTCCACGATAAGCCGAAAGCTCTGGTAGCTAGTGTTGCGTACATAATTATGTGGAACATCGAACATTCATGTCCAACTAATTAATAAATAATACCTACACAATTTTGCCCAAAATGTAGGACACACAAATATTCTGCGTCATATCCGTGCATGACCAACACACTTATAAAAATTTAGCCAATGGCAGACTGATTGACTTCGTGTGTGCGATCGAAATCAACCCCCATTTTCTTCACACGAACCAAAAGTTCAGCACATCTGAACTCGTGCTGAGCCTCCTTACGTAGCATTACGTTTTCTCTTTGCGCACTTTTTCTCTTTGCAAGCAACGTTTTGAAGGCGAGCTTAATTGTGTTAGGAAACACTGAAATCGTATGGCTGAACTTGTAAACGTCAAGCCGAGGCCAAGCCCAGGCTGCTTTGTCGTTCCCGCATTATGTTCTTGTCAGCGCGTGCACATGTTTTTATGCTTCAAGCCATATGCAAAATAAACAAATGGTAGCGTTCACAATCAATTTTCAATTTATTTTCTCTCGAAAGCTTTAAAAAGCACAAATTATTCAGGCTCTTTGAATAAAATAACAGAAAGATCCCAAGGAATGCGGTAGTGTGGTTGATTTCGATCGAGCGGGTGGAGCGTCAAAAAGTTTTTTTTTCTTTTACTTTCCTATATGAAGACTAGCACTAAAAGCCTGCGTAAAAAATTAAAATCTGCGTAAAAAATAAGAGCAAACATCAAATTTCCCTTTTTAGCCCTCTACCGGGGCTCAAAGTTTTGGTAAATGCCCAAAAACGCCCACAAACTCGCACACCAGCGGTTTAAATGTGCAACAATCTCCAGTGCTTTCAAAACTGTTGAACTGAAAAAGCACGTAAAGAGCTGATATTTGTAATTCAACATGCCCTGGTGACTGTAAGATATGTATATAAAAGAAATTAATAAACCTCCCCTGGTGGGCGTGGCATATATTTAATGGATAATTTTTCAAATGCATTTTGTTTAATAAAAATATTCCAAACTTAAAAAAAAATTACCTTAAAAATGCCTAGTCTCGAATTTTGTTCATACAAGATTTTGGGCCACGCCCACATTTGGAGGAAGTATTAACGAAAAGCCTTGAATTTTCCAGAAAAACGCAACTTTCGACTGGGTTTCAGCCTATTTTAGGAAAGAATAAGACAAATTTGCACATAAGGTAAACCAGACAATATTTCGTTCGTAAAAAAAGTTTGTTCACGCCCTGTTTTTGGTCGACCCCTAAGGTCGATTATTACGGGTGATTTTTTAGCTGGTTTGGTTTTGGCAACACTGGTTTTGACAGCTGACGTGTGTTTAGTACCTTGTGTCACTGTCAAACAGCTTCAGTTTGGTTTGCAATTTAACCATGGATCGTCTTACAAATGAACAACGCTTGCAAATTATTGAATTTTACTATCAAAATTCGTGCTCGGTTCGAAATGTTCATCGCGCGCTGCTTCCATTTTATGGTCGGCATTCTCGACCTTCTGACCTTCGACAGTTAATTTCACGTTTCGGGCCGGTCAATTGGCCGCCTAGATCGTGCGATTTGACACCATTAGATTATTTTTTGTGGGGGTATGTCAAGGCTAATGTCTATAGGGACAAGCCCGCTTCGATTGACGCACTGGAAGCCAACATCCATGCATTCATTCGTGAGATACCGGCCGATATGTGTGTAAGAGTATGCCAAAATTGGACTCAGCGGATGGGCTACCTGAGACGCAGCCGCGGTCAACATTTGCATGAAATTATCTTTAAACATTAAATTGCAAGGTTCAAACTATCGATTCAAATAAATATTTCATTAATTTTTTCGAATTTTTTGTGTTTTTTTTTAAAAAAAGTTCTCAACCTCTTAAAAAATCACCCGTTATTAACGAAAAGCCTTGAATATTCCAGAAAAACGCAACTTTCGACTGGGTTTCAGCCTATTTTAGGAAAGAATAAGACAAATTTGCACATAAGGTAAACCAGACAATATTCTAGATTTCGTTCGTAAAGAAAAGTTTGGTAACGCCCTTTTTTTAAGGGTCAATTATATAAAATACCTGAATTTAAACCAAAAAATTACATAGCCTAGCTTGAAAATATTTATGCCAATATTTATAGTTTTTTGTCAGGATGTGGTCGCCTTTTTTTAAGAACTTTAAAAAATATAAAGAACTAGTTTCATTAAATTCATAATTATACTAAAAATAACAATAAAATCAGCAATTTACAATGTGGGATAGGGTGATCCGTTTTACGGACTGTTACTTTTGCCTACAACTGCAGCAAAAGCCTGGTGGCCTTTAAGGACACCTACCATGAGTTTGCATTCGATTCTTCTGAGAGAAAGAAAGAAAGACGATGAGCCTCTGAGCAGATGCTAGGGCGTGTGTTTACGAGGCCCAGTGTTTACGAGGAACCCAAGCATTATAGGCAGACGGGGCAACAGTTACAGGCAGACCTGAACATTGTCTAGCAAGCTCATCAGATATTTCCCTGGGTACGAGTGGCACCTGGCACCTGGGGCTGGAACCCTAACAAAATTGACTCTATTTAGCCTTCCGACTAAGTTCAGCGAATGCATATCCCGAAATCATGCTAATCGAGTTTCTAAATCCCGCCCACATTAAACAATTTTCGAATTTATAAAGTTATATCCGTCTCTTGAAAAACAGTAGGGGATTTGCGCAATAGTCACCATCTGTGGCTCCGCAAATCGACCCTCGTGATTTTGTGTCGAAACCGCCGCGTGAAGTAAAGCTATTAACAGAAGAATTTTAAAAATTTTCATTCATGCCATATGAATAATATACTTTTGCTTTCACGCTTTCGTTTAATATTACAATCGCAGCGCCTTAAAATTTATATTGTCAAGCTTTAATCAAAGCTGAAAAAAAACTTTTAAAAATATTGGAAGATGTCTTCTGTAAAGAATCAAAGGAAGTCTGTCTCGTGCGTTCGTACCACCACCTTTCAAGGATTTCCTTATTAAAATATTACTTTTAATTTTAGAATGGCTAAAGAACCGAAGATGAAAATTCGCGATGCTACTTTATGCGATATTAAAAGCGTTGATAAACGCCTGAAACAATCCACAATTCAATTCTTTGGCCAGCAAAACCTAGAGCAAGAATTCAAATCATCGGTGTATTCGTTAATCGTTGAACATGAAAGTGGCAAAATGTCAACCTATGTGAATATAAGTAGTGTGCCGAATATAAGTGCTTTGCCAAAAGGATCCTGGTTGGATTGGATGAAACATTTTTACGCGTAAGTTGTGTCCATGTTCAATTACAGAAAAGTTGTTGTGTAGTTATTGGTAGTTATTGTGCAAAAGAAACTAGAAATGGAAGAACAGAAATTTCTTTTCCCTTAATCGGTCGTTCTAGATTATGTCTTTATGAAGTCTACGAAAACTCGATGAGTGACAAATCCCTTGGCTACAAAATAAGCACTGGTTTAAGAGATGGTATTCTTTATTTGAATATATGGCCTTTGTGTATGAAACGTTACAAAAAATTACTCCATATTTTTATGTTCTAATAGATATGGCTTTGTCTTATCATCATCATCATTTTCGAATGCCGCTTATCCGCGTAAATGGTCTTTCCATCGTTCTCGATCCTCCGCCACCAACTCAAGAGACTCCGGCGCAATCCCCAGGCGGGACTCAGAGAGGTTCTTTACCTGATCCCACCACCTGTTTCTTGGCCTAGCAGTTGAGCACTTAGTTGAGGAGATGCCAGTTGCATCGAGCTGATACTTTTTGGCCTCCTCAACCAGTTCAAGTTCCTTCCTCGTTAGCGATGAGACATTCCATGTGCCAATTTTGAGTTGGTGCCGTTGTCGATTTGTAGAGATTCCACCTAAGCCCTTATTTTGACTTGGCGCTGTCCCCCATCGCTTGTTTTGTTAGTGATTGCTTGTCTTGTTAGTGATGCAAATTTCGTCCTCCATGTATGCTGTGTTTGTTACATTCCTCAAACACAAGTGGGATCTACAATTCTTTACCGAGCCCGAGCGGCGCTTTGAGAAGCTTTTCGAGACAAATGTTGCTCTCGGGGGGCTTGTTAGACCCTCGCGAAAACGGGGACCGTGAATAAAAACAAGTCTTTATTTCAGGTGCCAGAAATAGAATTCGAACCCAGACCTCCCGCGTAGTTTGCACACATACTCACCATTACACAACCGCACCCCCAATTTCTTACTTAATTAATCTTATAAAAAAACTTTTTGGCTTATTTCAGAATCGATAAGGTGGCTTATGGTAACTCACTCTTTC
This sequence comes from Neoascia interrupta, assembly GCA_947623515.1. NCBI lineage: Eukaryota > Metazoa > Arthropoda > Insecta > Diptera > Syrphidae > Neoascia > Neoascia interrupta. The sequence goes on along the minus strand of OX392462.1, from coordinate 17,912,070 downwards.
TTACGTATTTAGTAATCGATGATCCTTATAATGCGGAGCCTTTGCGTAAAATTTATACGGAAGTTTTCCTTCGGGAACCGAAAGTGAAGTTTATTTTCACAGTCTATCCTCCGATTGACTGTAAGTTTGCGGATAAGTATATTTATTTATTATGCAAAAAAGTATGTAAGTATGTCATACCCTATAACGAAACTTAAGAACTAAAAATGTCTCGCTGGCTCACTGCTAAAGAGTTCAAATCCATCCGGATGGCAATTTTTTCTTACATATTGATAGGTATGTGACATGCGTATGACAGACTTCTTAACTTGTTTATTTGGGCGCAGGGTCATAAGTCCATGGGCCAAAGTCCCTAATGGATTTGTAACCCACTTGGGTGGGTAATAAGTTCAGAAAACAATTGTGAACTTATAACCCAACTATGTGGGACAAAGGTCCACAAGATCTTTGGTCATAAATCAACAATCTTTTAAAGGAAATGGGCCAAAGTCCAGAATCATTTTTGAAAGAAACTTAATTTTTTTGCAGCAGAGCAAAGGTAAAAAAAAGAAACCGGCAGGGGGGTTGCAGGGGGGCGGCACGCCCTTTATACATAATTTACTGTGCAGTAAGGTATAGTGAGGCATAAGTCCACAATCAACGGGTCAGTAGTCCACAGATAGTTTTTGTGAACCTTTGGCCCCTTTGCCTGGGTTATAAGTCCATAAACTAATTGTGAACTTATAACCAAGACTCAAGTGGGTCACAAGTCCATTATGGACTTTTGGCCCATGGACTTATGACCCTGCGCCACCTATAATATCGCATCATGGAACTCGGATGAAATTCACTCTGAGTTTTATGTTCTGTTTTATGTCATAAAGTCAAAATTGACAACTACCTTCAAAAAAATTATAGCTTTGTTCGAGCAGATCTTAAGTGTCCATGCAGAACAAGTTTATTCGGTGGACCCATCGGTAAGCAAACGATGCCAATCGATATTTGTCTGTGAAAGGTATAACATTATACCCAGAATCCGGATACGTCGTGCCTTGTAAGTTGGTTTTCTATTAACCTATGACTAAACGGGACCTTATAATTCTTGGAATTTTCAGATCCGAGGATAATGACGATTTAGTTGAAATAATTGACGAAAAATTGAAAATAGTTCGAAAAATCTTGGGAGACTACTATATCGCTGAACTGGTTTTGCAAGACGATCCAACTGAGACGATTATTGTAGCCGAGGTAAGAAATATATTTTAAATCATTTATTATTGGATATAGCTAGGACAATATAGGTAGCTACCTATATTGTAGAATAGAATAGAATAGAATACCCCATAGAGTACCCCATCCTATCCCACATTGTAAGATGCTGATGACATAGTTATTTTGTGACATTTTATAAGTAATGCAAACTTCGAAAAGGGGCGTGGTCCAGCCGCCCCTAATAAGAAACCACATATATATCCAAGTTACACTTAAATGTACGTAAAAATGCAATTTTTTGGTTCAAATTCAATATTTTTGAAAAATCGACCCTTAAAAGGGCGTGGCTTAAAACTTAATATGAAAGAAATCTGGACTGACAGTCTCGTTTACCTAACCTGCTACTTTTTTTGTTTCGTGCTTTCCTAAATTAGGCTCAAGGCTAGTCGAAATTAAGTTTTTCAGGCAAATTTTAGGTTTTTCTTCAATTCTGCCTCCAAATGTGGGCGTGGCCCAAAGTTTTGTATGAACAAAATACAGAACTAAGTGTTTTCTACATAAAATATTAAGCAAATTTTTTTCAATTTTGAGCAAAAATATTGAGTAAACTGCATTTGAAAATTTACCCTTGAAATAGATGCCACGCCTACTAGAGGAGGTTTACCAATTAAATTTTTCTTTTTTGTGTCTTACATTTATTAGGAGATGCTAAATGTTGAATTTCAGCCTTTTAGAATGTCTTACAGTTTTGAAAATTCTGGAGGTAGTTGCACATTTAGACCGATTGTGGGCGTGTCTTTGGGCGGATTTTAGAAATTTTTACACTTGTAGTGCTTCGCATAATGTGGACTTTACGTATGAAGTTTCAGCACCCTAGCTCAAAATTTAAGGCCTAAAAACATGTGACATACAGACGGACGGACGGACGGAGATGGCTCATTCGATTCAGAATTCGGTCTCGATCATATGCCCTTAAGGTCTTGGGGGTCTACCATTATTATTTCACCGTTTTACAAACTATGTGACAAACTTAATATACCTCCTATCCTATGGGATGGGGTATAAAAAACCGGGGCCAACATACAACCTTCACATACAAAGGGACCTACAATTTTTTGCCGAATCCGAACGGCACTTTGCGAAGTTTTTCAAGACAAATGCTACTCTTGGAGGGCTTGTCAGACCCACGCGCAGGTAATTAGCATATAGACACCTTTAGGAGGTATGATCGAGACTGACAATACATACTTGATTTAGCCATGACCGTCCGTATGTGTGAGGGTTTAAAGTCTTCAATATGAGGCTAGAGAGCTGAAACTTGGGGCACGGCATGGCTCTAAGCCGAAGGTGTAGGCGACTCAATTTAATTAAAGGCTTCTGGCCAACACTATAGTCAACACCAATATTTGAGTTCCTATGCCTTGTCTAGCTTGACAATAAGGCATATTTTGAAATGAAAGGTAAATTGAAGGTTGTCTGATATTTGAATCAATTATGGGCGTGGCTGTGGGCGGAACTTATCAATTTTCCTACTTTGTCTTTTTGTCATTTTTACCTTCAACAAAAGTCTTCATACTTGACGGTCTTGTTTTTTTTTTTTGTGGAGCATGGTCCTTTTTGCGTTGCAAAATTTACTAAAAACTTCAACTGATCACGCTGTGCCAATAGATATCAAATGTCACAATTGGGATGATGTGGATCAACTCCAATGTCCACCGCAGAGCACTGGCTGATAATTTCGAAATAGCTGCCTATGGAAACTTTGTACGGCAACAGCAAGGTTCTAAAAGTACTGAGACAAGAACTGTGGTGTAAAAAGATGGATTGCTACAAATTTGAACGAAAAATCTACTGGTTTTGCTTTCAGAGACTTAGTTCGTAAACGTTCTGAGATATTCTTCGAAAAGTATTATTCCGACCAAGAAGACGCGTTGATCAGGCAAAAAAGTGATTCAATTAACCAACGAATGAGGTGAGTGTAGATCATAAGGCTTTTGTTGCAGTATTAAAACTTACGGTCTTAAGCCTCAATAACCTGTATTCGGTCTGGAGTGAATTGAGCGAAGAAAGCGAAACAGATGACGAAAAATCAAAGCTCCTTTTCCACAGATGGGAAATTATAAGCAAAAGTTAATAGAGTTTTAGGAAGTGTTAGGAAAGCTTTTGAATTTTTCTTTTAACTCAGGCTTCAAATCCCCGCGGCATTACGTGGATGAAACTCGGAAGCCAGTATTCGTGCCGAGTAGTACTGAAGCAACAAATGCATTTGCTATTCAATTGCACGGATTAACCAGTTCCATCGACCCCAGAAGGATATTCGATTTGATCGCCGGGGCATTTGCCTCATACAAAGAAAAGGACTATTGCATAATTTCACTTTCAGCGAGCGACGCTTCAACGGGGAGCCTCAATGGCCCTTTGCTAAGATACTTTTCGGTAACTTATGTGAAAAAAATGTTTGCTTACGCTGTGTTTATCTAATCCTTGCAGCGTTTAATACCTCGTCCTGGCTGTAAGATCTCTGACGTCGTCTATGTAACTCATAGGAACTCGTTTCTTTCGGAAATAGAAATACGCCAAGTCATGCCAAAGGATGTACCTGATATTGAAGATTTAACCTGCTTGACAGGATGTAAAGGAAGAGGAATGTATACTTTGGCTGACATCCTTCAGAGAACTACCGAGTACTTGGAGGATCCGTGGTCACCGTATGATGTCTTGATAATGCGATGCGGTGGTTGTCCTATTGGCTTCGCGATTGTGAGGTCTGTTGTATATTATCTTTTATAAGTGGTTATGGCCTCAAGACTAAGCTAAACAAAAAATCCAGGCAAAACTGCATTATGTCTGAGTTGCAGGAAAACTTTTTACTCTATGATATCGATGGACATTTTGCCGATTCGGAAATTGGCGAACTTATGTACTTACACTTACATCCTGCTTTTTTATGGGAATGGACGTTTGTCGCCTGTGAAATTTTTAGATTAACGGGATTTGTTTCATTGTATTTCAGGCTAACAAGACAGGTTGGCCAGCTTTCTTTCTGTAAGACCACTGAATAATTAGAACTGGTGTTATTTTTGTTTATTCTAGCACGATAAACCCGTATTGAACAGTATACTTTTGAACATGTGCCCGATCATGCCAAGGAAGCGCCTTGGGGAAACTATCGATCCATATGCCCTCTACTATCTCAACGTTAAAAGGGCTCATCTGTTTCGAATTCAAATTGAAAGTAAAATTGTGATTATTGGTTTCAATGAGGTTTGCAATGGATTCTTAAGGACGTTGATATTCTCGTAAGTGATGTGAAGTTATGTAAATGTCGCCCTTACCCGAGATCCCTCCAATGCCAGGCCAAATGCTAAATATGTCCAGTGCCTGAATATAACCGTCATAACCCCATGTCCTGGCTATGTTGAGGCAGCATACGATACAAAATCCTTCGAAAAGGAGTGTTCAATGTTTTTCAAAGAAAAAAATCAATTTGATGCGGTGTACCTGAGGAAACTTGAACTCAGGACCTTTGTGTCTTTCATCGGAGGGCAAGTAAAAGGGATTCAAAGGTATGAAGTTTGCTCAGAGCTTTATGCCATAAGGCAATTATTTTATAATGACTCTCTTAAATAGTGAATCCAAACGCATTTTAATGGAAGGCGGTAAATCTTTACGCTATGACAAGCTTTTTTTGATGTGCAGCTCGCGATATGGAACACCAAAAATTCTTACCGCAGTTCCAGCCAACTATCTTGAGATGAACGGACGCCTGGACAAAATTATTTTCCACCACAAGATTCGATTACTTGTGAAGGAATTCACTGAGCATACCACGCCAATTTTGGTCTACGGCGTCGTGGCTTTCGCACACTCATGTGTAAATGCCCTTATTCAGTTGGGCGTAAAGCCTTCACAAATTTGCCTTATAACTCCGAGGTCAACGAAAATAAGAGACTTTCCCGAAACCTTTGCTGATGAATATATTGTGGATCTTATTTACAAAAAGGAACAAGAAGCGGGAGTGAAAATTTACAAGGATTTGAAATTTATCGATTGGAAAATGCATGCCCATGATAACGCAATCGAAAGTGTGACCTTTCAGTCTGATGTAGAACAGGTCGAGTTAAATTGCTTGGCGTTTATATGCTATCATGAGAAGGTGCTTTCCGAGCAATACCGTGATCGTAAGTTTTTTTTGTTTTTTTTTTTTAACTTAATGGAAGGGAAGGTATATATATAATGTGTTATATCAGTGTCCTCTTATCGCCTGCATCTTCTAATTTTCGAGCTATTAATTTAAATAGTAAGTTTCTTATAGCTGCTAAATTTTTTACCCTTAATTGTCAATGATGCAGTTTTCGGCAAGCTTCGACGTATTTCTATCCGAATTAATCCTTTTTTTCAACCAATCCACTTTCAGGGTTAGTACAGGAAGTTCAAGGGAATTGCCTTTGCTAAGTGTTAAGGATTTTCTGCGAACGCGAGAAGGCATGATATTGACATTTTCTGCGCTTGCAATTAAGTGAAATGGCATTGACGAACTTTGTTTTCATTTGATGTTTTCTAATCGCATACATTCAGATGTTGCCTTTAAAAATTTATCTGTCCTTGTGCAAAGTAACTTTGTTGATTCGCATGTATTAAAAGAAATTACCAAGATTTTCGAAAATAATAATACACGCAGCAGAAATTTTCGAACCAGAGCAATATTCCACGAGTTTTTACAAATATTTTAATAAATTTATGTTTTTCTTAACGTTTTTTGTGTTCAAAACCACAACCACGCTCACATTTTTTGTCAGAGTATGACAAATTTTTCTTTGCCTAAGCTTCTATAGTAAAAAGCGTAGGGTAGGTAGCCTGACAGAACAAATAAGTCCCGGAGATTATAAAATAATGTTTTTTTATAATTGTTATTTTCTTATCTCTTTGCGGAGAATTCGGCCAATGCTCACGGAGCACACGTTCGGTAACTCTGGCTTAGCAGCAATAATTTTGCATCAAATTTTCCCATGTTTTCCTTCACAGTTTTTATCGGCATAAACTTAGACATAGCCGATAACAGGGTCATCATCGATCATAGGTCCAAGACGAACATTCCCAATATCTTTGCTTGTGGTAGAATCACGCAATATCAAGACCTCCTGTTCGCTAAGGGATTCGAGCAAAAAGATTACAATCAAATTGAACTCGGAAATCAGGTAAGTTAATTTAAAAAACGTGCCTCCCCTCTTAGTTGAAGTACAACGCCTTCACAGTTATTCAGCCTTGCCTTTTTTCTCTATTTCCAGCTAGCAGTGAACTTTATCCACGAGTGTCGAACAGGGGAAGAGACCAGCCTTTTAGCAACAAAGTTTACTAAACCTGTTTTTCGACAATCTGAGGTAATTGGTGGAATATTATATGCGGGCCTACGAAAACCAGGTTTGTATGTTCCTCGAGATATAAGGAAATGTGTACAAAGCCATGGATTTGATCTTATCACTTGTGATGGCAAGGACGAATACTGTCGGATATACGTTGAAAACGGCTTCATTACAGAAATATCGTGCATCACGCGAAGGGTGGATTTAACAAAAATTTTTTCTTCAAATTTTTTATCTTGACAACATTGAACTTTTTTTTTCAGTACAACAATTTAGAAGTTCTCTTTAGGATCTATAATATTCACGAGTCACTATTAGATAATATCAGAACAAAGTGTGACCGAGGTGAAATCGAAAACTTATTAGACTACATTCACGAGGCTTCGTTCTCAGCTGTTTTGCATGATCAATTTACATTTCTGCGGAAAGCTATACGAAAAAGAAGCCTGTACCTCTTGGATGAATTTCTAAAGGACAAGAAGAGGGTATGTCTGAACACAATTTATAGCAAATAATAACTAAGGATTAAAACAAACAAACAATAAGGCGAAAGTGCTTAATGTTTGTGCTTAATGTAAAGTGCTTTAAATGTTTTACGGTTTTCACGCGTTCAATCAACCAATAACTTGGGAATTTTTGGAACTTTACAGACTGATAAGGACGAGGTCACCAATTTCCTAAAAGACAAGGGCATGGAAGAGTTGATCCAGAAAGACCTTATCGCCTTTTTATCTAAACATTGGAAATCTCTCAGTCCATATTATGCAATACCGAGTTCTTTACCTGCATAAGAAGCAAAAAACGGTAAAAGAGCTTTATCCTTTCTTATTAATATTTTATAATAAAATATTTTTTTTATACAACTTTTTCTTACAAAATCTTTTATTGCCAACCGTGGGGTGCCAAGGCATAAAGGTGAGTTGCTCTTGGGCTTATTTCCTTTTTTCTACAAATTTAAAAAATAAAAAAATTGAGATATACTTACCTTGACATTACATTTTTTGAAGAACAGAGATTTCGGCATAAAATATTGTTAAAAATGTCAAGTGACTCAAGATTTTCTATTTGAAAACCACCCCTTGTTGATAAGGATAATAATTTTTCGACATCGTCTTACAAGTATGCATTCCACTGTAAGGGACATGTTTCAAGATGTAGACGCGGTAAAATAAAAAACATGAAGAAAAACAAGTGAGTAAGTGCAAGAGTTCGTATGGACAAACTTTTGTATACGCGATCATACGGTGTATAACCTCAAATCTAAAGTTTTTTTGCCCGAATATTCATATTTTATTTATAAAGGCCACGCCCCAAAAGTGGGCTAAAAATTAAAATCAATTAATTGTTGTTTTGTAAGCATCATGAGAAAATACGTTAAAAGCGAAAATTATTTCAGAAAAAAACAGTTTTTTCCTAAAAACGCCTCTCAAAAGTAGGCGGAGATCAAAGCTTTATATGGAGCAGACTTCGACTGAATATTATGTTGAAGCATTGGAGCTCAGGAATTTTTTCCTCAGCAGTATGAAAATGTAGAGGTAGTTATGTAACAGATAGATAGCTATAAAGTACGGATCCAGTAGCAGGAGATATCTACTAAGATAATTGGCTTATTCATAAGAAAACCTCTTTGACTCCTTAGTGAATGTAGCCTAGTGCGCTTATTTGGATATTAAGCACTAGGCTACATTCCCCATCCCCGATTAAACTACGATCAAGCAAATAGGAAGATTCCTAGGTTCCATCAAATTTCACAGACGCTTTTTCCAAAACGCAGTCAAGCTACGGGTCCACTGAAGTGGCTCAAAAAACCCAACACCATAAGTAGTAAAACCGTGTCTTGATCGCAACTGATTTAGCAGGAATTAGGAGCTTGCAAGGAGGGACCGACAGGCACGTTGCTCGTATGTCGAACCTTGGTTTGCGTGGGGAGTTTTAAAGGACTTATCAGCAGACAATACCTCCAATGTCATATACTTTGCCAAAAAAAGTTAGCAATGCTCAACGTATACGTAAATACAGGACCAATGACAGGGAACTGATTGCATTTGTTCCAAGTTTTTCAAGTTCTTGTTCGAAATCAGCGATTTTCCTATTTTTATGGACAAAAAACCTGAAACCCTGAAAACAACAGCTCGAAAAAGCTTCACCTTGACAGTTTTCATGTCTTGACCTAATATTGATCAATCTTCAACCCACCTGCCTATTAGAAGATCCTACTGCCGAAACGCTTGGCAAATTGTATAACACGTTTTAAGTGCCACTTAAAGACTGCATCTGATCGAGGCAGACACTTTTTGTCCAACTGCTAACCACCCTGCAGGTAGGTGTGCTGGTCTAAAGGTCTTATCGTCAACTGAAAGCAGCTAGAGAATGCCACAAATATCCGGATTGGGCCGATGAGCTTTTCGTTGTGTTGCTTTGGGCCCGAGCATTTTTAAAAGAAGATTTTCAAGTCATTAGCCTGAATGTTGTACGGAGAATCTATTGGACTGCTCAGTGCATTTTTGTCCATAGGGAAGAACAAACATCTGCGATCCGGCAACTTTTGTAAATCAACTCTCACTTTATTTTGAAAAGCTATTTCGAGCTTCTTTCCATGGCACAAGAAGAATCTTGTATTCAAAGAACTTTGTAACACTCATTAACCTTATTAATTACGTGTCTTTATTAGAAGAAATGCTGTCAGAACTGAACTTGAACTCCAAATTCCGGTCACGCAGAGATATTCAAGGAATTTATGTAACAGTTTAAATTGAACATCTTTTTTTTTTGTTTTTTTTTTTTTATAATTTACTCGCGAATTAAGGGATTGGCTACCCTTTTAATGTTACACATCTCACGAGCGGAAAGGATTAGAAATAGAGGAAAAGGAGGAGAGGTACCGATGCACTCTTGTTTTGAACAGTTGCGGGTTGTAACGTGACGGAAAGACTGAACGTAGGAGAACATTCCACATTCGCGTTGAGCGGCTTATGAAGGAACTTCTAAACTTGACTGTACGTCCGAAAGTGGGCTCGAGGGTAAACTGATGTGCATTCGAACTTTGGCGAGTATCACGGTTGAAAGTCTTAAGGGGCGGAATGCAATTGGCTACTTCGATGGAATGGTGAAATATTTCTTACATCTTTTGAGGAAACCTAGGCATTTCGCAGCGTTCTTGGCGACGTCGAATATGTGGTCATTCCAACTAAGGTTTTTATTTACACACATACCGAGAATGGAAAGCGTTTTGGTTTCGTGGATGCAAGTGCCATTCATGGATAATGACTGAGTGTTTCGGTTTTGCTTCAATGACAGAAGACAGCATTGAGTTTTAGAAGCATTAAACTCTACTCTATTTCGAGATCCCCATGATACAATGCTGTTAAGGTCAGAGTTTAATGAGTTTGACATACGCTGCTGTTCCAGTTCTACGTCCGAAGAGCAGGGGCGAGGAACCGAGAACGAATATGAGAAACTGAGGTTACTGTCATCGGCAAAGGAGTGGATTGGATTAGTAGTAGCAGACAAGAGGTCGTTTATGAAAACGAGGAAGAGAGTCGGAGACAAAACAGAGCCCTGGGGAACCCCAGCATTTATTTTTTGAACTGCAGACTTGAAGCCGTCCAAAACAATTTGAATTGAACGGTTCGAAAGGTAATTACTAATCCACTGAATAAGAGATTCGTCAATTCCAAATGCACGCAATTTCGACAAAAGAGCTTGGTGCCAAACTCTGTCAAATGCTTTTAAAATATCAAGCGCAACAATCTTGCTTTCACCAAGAAGATGCAAGGAATGGTTCCAGTTTTCGGTGAGATATGCCATCAGATCACCAGTGGACCTTTTGCTACGAAATCATTAAGCTACGGTCAACTTTTGCTACGGTCATTAAGTAGTTTTCGTGATTCGAGATATTTCATGAGCTGGAAGTTAATCAGCGTTTCCATGACCTTAGAAAGAAGGGAAGCTAGTGCAATTGGACGATAGCTAGAGGGAGAAGAAGAATCGCATTTTTTAGGGACGGGCTGGACAAATGCTGTTTTCCATCTACTCGGAAAGAGGCCTGAGGAGTAGGACCGATGAAAAAGCTTACACAATGGTTTTGCCAGCGTGAAAGAACACCTCTTCAGAATAATCGGGGATATACCATCTGGACCAGCGGATTTGTGAATGTTGAGATCCTTAAGTACTTTTTTGACTGTACGAGTGCGAAAGCGAATTTGTCCCATAGAGCATTCAACGCGCTCAAGTACAGGCGGAGACAATACGCAATCTGATAGCGTGGAGCTGGCAGCAAAATGTGCTGCGAGGAGATTGGCTTTGTGTAGGGAACTGACAGCTGGAATTCCATTGCAGACGAGCGTTGGGATGGAGGATGAGGCACAATTTTTCACATTTTGACGAAAGACCAAAAGTTTTTACTACCTTTGGGACAATGTAGTATTTTCTGCCTCAACTTTTGGTCGTACATAAATTTCACACGACGAATATGAGCATTACAGGCATTTCTGGCTTGTTTGAAATTATTTCGGTTTACTAGAGAGGGATTGTCCTTGTAAGACCGAAAATAAGATTCCTTCAAATTTATCGCCTCTTTACACCTCAAGTCAAACCACGAGTTCTCCTTCGGTTTGATACTCTTAACCCTGTAGGGGATAAAAGATCTCATTCCTAGGATAATTATATTTGTGATCATATCGGCAGCGGCGTTTACATTGTTGTCGAGAAAGCAAAGCGACCAGTTAAAACTTTCGAAAAAGTTGTTAAGGCCGTCCCCATTTGCTTCCTCGTATCGCCAAACAGTTCTCTTGGAATTGAAACTTTGGCAGGTTGGTTGCCAATCTTAAACCTGCATTTGTGCTTCCAGTTGAGATTTTCCAGCGCACAAAAACCATCGTCTTTGCCCGTATTTAAACCGATATTTGGCGACATCATTCCTAGAAGGAGTCGATTGTGAAGATTCGTTCGAATTCAAAAAACATTTGTAATCCGTAATGAGCTAAATGTACTTATCACATCGCTAGGTACTGCAACAGCAGTGCTTTAGGATCATTTGGGCATCATCATTAAATCTTCAGCTGCCAGAACGTTTTGAACTAGTCTTACATCCATATTCCTTCGCATTAATGAGTATGTACAAATGTTGCGCATAAGTCCCCGAAACCCTAAAAGCAGAGTTCCGGAAGTCTCGACGTACACTCACGTGCAAGTCTGGAAATTTTACTACTATCACTATGACGTGCGTTCTGGCAGTTTTCATAGTGTCTCTCATAAATGGGTGGTTTTTTAGCACTTGGAAATCGGGCATAACCAATACCGGCTATTTCTGTATTATATACCTGCTATAATGGGCTAATTGGTATCTTTGAAAGAGTTTGGAGTTTTAGCCTTCGGGTGGACCCTAGTATTAAAAAAAAAATTGCTTTTACTGATCATTTATAAAATATTTTGTAGTCATATTACTTGATATTGAAGTTTAGACTTTAATGGAAGAAGAAGAATTATTTCACTTTTTTCTGGACTTTAAGCATCAACCCTCTGCAATACACTGTGTTTCCAAAAAGTAATCCAGAAACAATTAACTTATTTAAAACTTACCGTTTTATGATTTTTCGCATCAACAAGCTTCAGCTTGCTTCATTTACCGGCACTATTTCAATAAGCTATTACTTACTTAAGGTGGCGCTACAGCCAACAAGCTTCGCCAGCCAGCTCTGTCTCTAGCTAGCCGTCTCCAGTTTCGCACGCGAAGTTGGCTGAGGTCCCCTTCCACTTGCGTGCGCCACCTGAGTCTTGGTGCTCCTCTACTGCGTCGTCCCTGCGGTGTGGATTCGAAGATTTTCCGGGCCGGGGCGTTGGTGTCCATCCGCTCTAGATGACCCAGCCATCGTAGACGTTGTGTTTTGACTCTTTTGGCTAGGTCGGTATCGCTGTACAGCCCGTACAGTTCGATGTTATATCTCCTCCTCCACTCTCCGTCTATGCAGACGGGACCGTAAATCGTCCGAAGAATTTTCCTCTCGAAGCAGCCTAAAGTGTTTTCATCCGCCTTTGACAGGGTCCATGCTTCTGCACCGTAAAGCAGGACTGGGATGACGAGGGTCTTATACATGGACACTTTAGTTGCTCGAGAGAGGGCTTTGCTACTCAATTGCCTTCTTAGCCCAAAGAAACAGCGATTGGCAAGAGTTATCCTTCGTTTGATTTCAGCGCTGGTGTCATTGTCTGAATTGATAGCGGAACCCAGGTAGACAAAGTCCCTAACTACCTCAAGGTTATAGCTGTCGATGGTGATGTTTTGTCCAAGACGTCGGTGTTGGGTGTCTTTTCTTGATGACAGCATATACTTGGTTTTGCTCTCATTGACTGCTAAACCCATATTCGCCGCTTCCGTCCCAATACTCACGAAGGCTTCACTGACATCACGCTTTGTTGCGTGATTTAATAAGCTATTAAAATTTGTATTATTTATTGAGACTATTGCTAACACATTTTAATTCTATAAAATCTTTTAAAACTAACGGTGGTCTTAAGCAATCAAAGAAAATCTTCTAAAAAATCGCACATTTTTGTATAAATTGTTTCGCAATTTGACACTGATCGGTTGGATTCCAATGGCTGGCCGGGCAGTTCTGGAAGTACTCCGTATACGTACATCCAAGAATAATACCCGAAAACGGACTGCATTTTCTTTGCAGAATAGCGGCACCTTGTGGTGACCTTCGAAGCTCCTCTATTTTTCGTTGAGCTATAAGAAAGTTTTTGTTTTATTTTCATTAATGGAAAGTTTCTTTAAAGTCAACAATACGTCACCTATGGGTAAACATTTTTGATATGATCTCATCATTGCCTCGACATACTCCGGATCTTTAGGGAATCTTCTTTGAAGGTCTGTTCGTATCGCAACTAGATTTAAATTTTGTCCTGACAAAAACTTTGACTCTGTTAGAACGCATTCTGCAAGGCACTGGAAAAGAGGACAATTTAAAATTTCACATCGATACTAGATTTTTTTTGTCGTTACTGTTGCAGTTTCAACACTTGGCGGCTGTTGTGTTGCACTGCCGGTAATGCCAAATTTCTGCGCGCACCGTTCAGACACTTCATCTCGTCCTCCGTCGGTGCAGCATGATTGCGGATCCTTTCAGAAGGTGGTAATGGAGTTAACGCAATGCTTTAGAAGAGTTCGCAGCTTATACTTACAACCAATCGTGGTGGATTTTTACAGTCGATGTTAATGGCATTTGTATTCTTAATTAAAAAATAAGTAAGCTCCACAAAATTAAAAAAAAAATCCTTTTCGACTCACCATAAAGAAGACTAACAAAATAATAATCCTAAAAGTTGTTGACAGGTCTCTCGTTGAATAACTCATCTTTGCGTTACGAATACAATGGCGCATGTGATCCTCAATTAACGCTACCGAGCGAATTTATACTGGCCACAAAGTCTGGAAATAATCACAGAGTTCCGCATCGTGTTTCTGATTTTTTCATTGAAAAACACTTTTTTTTTTGTGCAAGCATGGAAGATGGTACATAATTTGTTTTTGAACTGTGGTAGTGTTGTTAAGTTTTGACGCTATTAATCGATGCGTCGACGCATGACTGTGGGTGTGGGGTGTCGCAGAACTGATGCTACTGCCATACTTGGTACTGATAGATAATAAGTACTGATTCAAGCAACTACTGACAAAGTGAACTTGACCTGTATTTTAATGACTAAGCTCGTATAGCATGCGTTGTAGTCGTTGACATTTCACAAGGTATGTCAAACAAGCTTCAATGACAGCAGTGGCGTTCTACTCATTTCAATAAAAGCTTTTAATCGTGGGTAGTGTAGTCTAAATTTGCCAAGCATTTAAACAATAATGATAAGTCTTAATACTCGAAAGCTGTAGCCTCATTTTAAATATTGTCATGAAAATGCATTTGAATTAAATTAGGCATAAGCCGGGGCTCAATTTAGAGAACACTCAAAACCTTTTTTCAAACACAATATATGGCGTCTCGTTAATATGTTGATATTTTTTTTTTTTGGAATAAACTAATTATGGCAATTGGATCATAGAAAATTTGACAAATTGAAAAAAAAGCATTCTGCCCAAACGCTGGATAGAAAAACGTGCAGCTTATCCACACATTGATTTAGATAATCGCCGATAATAATTGGCTTCAAAAGTTGTTATGCTAATAAGGGGATTTATTCTATGACGCTTTGATCGAAATCACTTAATTCGATAATAATAACATTGTTTACTTTTAACTTCATCACCAACTACTACGGATTTGTGATACATATCCTCCCAATCCCAATTTATGACAATATACATGACTAAAGTCAAATAAGAATGCACTCAAAAATCGCTCTACTCATAATTTGTTACTTAGAAACGAAGTGTGATTTGCGTGTTTTTAGTTGTAAATGTATTTACTACCTTTTACTGTGAATTGTAAGGAATTGCGCCAGGGTGATTTCTAAGCGTGTGCTTCTGGATTAGCCTTTTCATACTAGGCCTACTCGCATGGTTCTGTCTAGCAATCTTGTCGGAAGTCATGCAAACAAATTGTCCAAACAATTAATCCATGCATTGATCATTTTATATGAAGAAGATGCTGTTCAATTTTGAGACTCTCAACACATATCAGCCGCAATAAGTTCACCTCAGGTGTCACATTTTGGTACCTCACGCGTCACGCCCAGTGTAACGATGCGCCAAAAGGCCCAGGGCAAGATATGAACTATAGGTCCCATTCACAAATGGCATTTTACTCACGTGCTTAGGGGTCTAAGTTAGCTATACTAAACCATAAATAAACCATAATAACCATAAACCTGACGTAGTCTACTCTGCCATCATTGTGCGTGAGTAGTTTCTATCTGTGAATAGAAGGAAAATAGTTGCATTAAAATGCCTTGGAAGCTAGGTTGTGAGGTTGTATACTCATATGTCAGTATGGTTCAGTCTACTCGACTGCTCGACTTGGCATGGGGAGACGCGGATCGAGATTCAGCTCAACGAATACTCAATTCTTAGATGGAAAAATGGTAGTTGTGTTCGCTGTAGTGAGAATACGGTTATTAAATTTTTATTCAGCTTCTGCTACACATTTTGATCAGGCTTTTAGGCTGAAAATAGCAAAAGTTCAATGTCTTTTCATTGTCTGGGCTTCTTCTATCGTCCTCAAAAGCCAAGTTGAGCTTGGCAGCAGCAAAAGTTACCAAGACTCGAAATAACTACACGCAAAGATAGAAGGATAGGCGCTGACTTTTTGCAGCTGTCCAAGCGAAGTCGTGCTAGGACCTGGGCTCATGAGAAACCCCAATACCAATGGAGCTACAGACGTGATGCAAGCATGCGAACCCCACAAAGGCATGTTGTTGCATCTCAAAAGAGGAAACAATTAAAAATCCACATTGCACACGCGCAGCTCAACCAAACCGATATTTGAGTTTAAACCAGGTTCGCAAGGATTTTTTTTTTGACGTTGTCATCTGGTGCCCTAAACATAGTTTCAACATAGGTGGGAAAAGTCCACATGACTTGTTACTTTTAAAAGATGTAGTTGCACATTTGATACACTGCCGATGCAATGAAAGACCACGTGGTAGCCTGAATTCCCATGAAGTGAGTTTCCACGTCTGTTTCAGTTTAGGTTTTATTAGATTTAAGGATTGAATCACGTTTGCTTGGTCCCATGATTAATATTAAAGAACCTACCTATAAAAGTTTCACTTAGAGCTTCAATCTAAGGCTTTGGTTTGGCCACTCCCCTAGCTTATCTAGTGCTGACGAAGAAAATCGTGCGGTAAGTTACCGACCGATTGTTTCTTGCCATATGTAGGCGTATTGCGCAGTTAATTTTTCTTGCAATTCATTGGAGCAAAAGAGGGAGGGGTGATGACCGTTTGCTTCAGTTTGTGAGTCTTCAACCGACCTTTCTTCTTTGATAGATATCATCAAAAGTGTCGACTGAAGTGCATGCGCCTGTCAAATGTTTCTATATTCCTCTTTCGGAAACGTTCAACCGCAGAGGTAAATCATATTGTCAATGCCTCACTCACGGTCTAACAAAGAGTCTAACAAAGAGCCACAAGAGTAGCTTGTTTCTTTTTTTTTTGTTCATAAATGAACCCCATTTCCCGGTCAAAGTCAAAGAGAATGCGATCGAATTTTCGAAAGGGCAAATACCACCTGGAGTATGTAGGTTCTTCATCCATTTATGAATTCGAAATGGGTGGGGAATCGGTGGATGGAGTCGATTTCGGGCTTCGGGGTTGACCTAAAAAAAAATAGAATTCGCGGGCTTATCACTCCCACCGTCTCTTTCTTCAAAACTCTTTTCAACAAATTTCAACCAAAACAAAATGTATTTCAGCTGTCGGTTTTACAAAATTCTTTTTGCAAAACTCCGCTTTCAAAATTCTTCTTTTAAAAATTCTGGAAATTCTATTTTGACAAAGAGAAATATGTATGTATGGGGGCATGCCGCTCCCGACAAACTCCCTGCCTGTTTTCTTGTACCTTTAGATAACTTTCAAACGATCAACTGCTTTTGTTCGAAAAAGCAGTATTTTGAAGGGCTGAACTTTGATAGGCAGAATTTTAAAACCAGATTTATGACCCGCTCCCGTCAAAAAGCAGTTTTGGCACCACGATACGCCATTTAGGAAATGAATTATTGTGGCAAAATCATTTCTGAAAAATTAAACTTTAAAGACTTCCTATTTGACCGATAATGTTATACACAGTTTTTCATATTTGACAGCATACGTCAAACTCATTTAACTCTGACCTTTACAGTATTCCATCATATCTCTTAACAGAGTGAAGTTTTTCTGTCATTAAAAACCACAACACCTAGCCGTTGACCATAAATGGCAAATTGCATTCCAGCCGTCAAGTAATTCACCGAAATACTCGCCAAAAATCGAACTCACATCAGTTCACCCTTGAGAGCACATTCAAACGTAGAGTGAAATTGCGACGTACTTTCATAAGACGTAGAACGCAACTGTGAAATATTCTACCGCCATGTCTTTCCTGCTTGGCGGGGAAGATACCCAGGGACGGCTCGGTAGAGGAGCACCGAGACTCAGGTGGCGCACGCAAGTGGAAGGGGACCTCAGCCAACTTCGCGTGCGAAACTGGAGTTTGTTGGCTGAGGCCCAGGTCCACCCCGGACTGTAGCGCCACCTTAAGTAAGTAAGTATGTCTTTCCTGCTTATTAAATTCAAAATGCAGGTATTCAAAACAAGAAAGCGTCTAGACCTCTTCTCTTTTTCCTCTAAATCTTTCTGCTCGCGCGTTGTGGAACATCAATAAGGAAGTCTTATCCCTTATTCGCACGCGTATACAAAACAAAACAAACTTATTTTTTTGGTTATTAACATTTCCTCGAGATTTTTATGATGTAAATAAAAAATTATGCTTTTTATGATGAGCACTTCTTTAAATCATTTTTCGCTGCCGCACAGGCTGCACTGGAATTCCATAAATTCGCTGGGCAGTTCTGTAAATATTCCGCAGTTCCGCAAGAATAAAATAATCCAGCAAATGGGCTACATTTTTTCGGTGTAGCCGCAGCATCTTGAGGTTTCCAATTAAGCGCCTCAAATTTACTCTTAGCTGAAAGATTAAAAAATGAATTAAACCAAAGGACTTTATCCGGATACATGTCCTTACCAAATTTAAGACACTTCTGATACGATTGTATCATTGCTTCCACGTACTTTGGATCTGGTGAGGCATTTGATTGTAGTTCTTTGCGAGCAGCATCTAAGTTCAAATTCTGCCCAATCAATTGCTTTGATTCAGCAAGAATACATTCTGTAAGACACTTTGTAAGGAAATGGATAAGAGTTTAGTTTCTATATCGGAAAAATAAAAAATTACATTAAAGGTTTCAGCATTCGGCAATGGCGGCGATGCGAATTTCGCGGCACATTTTTCAAACACTTCATTGCGTTTTCTAGCCAAAGAGCAGCACGATTGCAGTTCCTTCAAAAGAACGAAAACTCAAGTACAGTCAATCCATGGATAAGGAGCGCGTTGATAATTTACTTACACGATCCCAGAGAGCACTGCAGTTAACATTTATCGCGTGAGCACTCTGAAATATTGAAAGTTCTCTATTATTTAAGGTTTTAAAGTCAAATAAGCACTAACCACCGCCAAACAGGACAGTAGGACAGCAACACAAATTGCTTTCAACATAATAACTCAATTACTACACGTTTCGACCACAAGGACGAATATGAATTCCATCGTATGTGACCAGATTATTTTATACCTGACCAGACCACCGAACCTAGAAATATAATAACCCACTTCCGTCTGAGGTGATGGCAAATTTTGACAGTCATATAATAGAGCAATCGTCAAATAATTGCCTAAGTAGCCGTTGAACTAACAAGTGAATTTATTTAGCGGAACTAACTTTAGTTTATGGATTTGATAGTATTGAAATGAGTGCCATGTTAAACAGGCAGAACCAAATAGTTTTGTTTGCTCAAAACAGCTTCTTAGAAATCGCGTAGAGATATTTGAATAAAGCGATTCAACAATTAAATTACTTTGCACCATTAACTAAACTATGAAAGGACTTGTTTACACTTATAACATAACTTCGCAAACGTGTTGAGCAAAGAAGTGGCATAACAGATGGCAAATATGTATTTTAAAAAACAGTTTTAGTAATTCTTCAAAAATTTTAGCATTTACTTGCATGTGTAGTGGGGGAGTTTTCAAGAAAAATGCAGTTGGCAATTGAAAACTATAATTGCAAAAACCAGCCCTGCCGCAAAAAAAATTGCCTTTATTTGGCATCACTTTTTGAAACTCACATGAGATTTTGTCCCAAGTGGAAAAGCTTATGTCAATAAAATGTCATGAGTTACGTCGAAGTTGAATTTGTGTGTTTTTTTTACCTGATATATGGATTTGAGCGTCTTGAGTTCGAACCTGTTTTCTAAAATTATTATGGCTGGTTGTAGCAAAGGGTTTAGCTCTGGTCAGCGTCAACCTGGTGGCGCCCAGTGTTATGGCTGGTTCAAAACATGAAGTGCTTATGATACCTCCTTTTTTAACCGTCGTCGGGTACTGGCTTGTTTTCCCTTGGACTTGGCTTGCTGAACTCATATGTGCAAGTGTTGAGCAGGAAGAGTCCAAAATGATGTCTAAAGACCCGATCGAGTCTCAGAATAAATCAATTTTAAAGGCCTCAGAAGTGCAGCGGAGGAGCTCACAAATGAAAATCAACGGTGCTGTCAACAGTTAGGATAACAATAACAACAATTGATAGGCTTAGGTCAGTAAGGACTTCCAGATATAGTCAGCCCCTGAATGGGCCAATGGCAGCTCTTACGTCACCCAAGTGTGATACTGACTCTGGTGCACCAGGCCCTCTATCCTAGGGTTGAAACATGGACCAACATGGCCTTCCGAGTTCAAGGGCTATGCCGCAGGTTATATTGTTATTATTATGAGAGGGGAACAAGTAGCTTCGGATTATTTTAATATTATCACTTAATAATTAACATAAATACGCGGAAATAAAGACCACGATTTGAGAATTTCTACCTGGAACCTAAGAGAATTCTACAAACCAGGTGCAACTCAAAAGCTTAAGTCTGTCCTCTTGCGGTATGTAGATAATGATCGTAGGATCAGGTTTGATGAAAAGAAAAGATCTATAGAAGTATACTTCAGCTGTCATTATCGACTGCACCTTTCGGAATGTGGATTCTTCGAGGTGAATCAGCTATGGTGAAAGTCATGGATTTCGAGCTGGAAATCTCTCACTCTTCCTTTAACCCGCATCAAAGACATTTTCCAAGATATCAGTCAAAGATTTGCACACACCCCTGCCGAAAACGCTGTCAAGCAGGAATTTTATGACCTCCTGGATAAAGACTACTGACTTATAATTTTGCATTAGTCACACTTATAAGCAGTACAAGGTGCCCAAGACGCAGAATCCACTAGGAAATGTGGTGGTTTCCAGACGGTTGAGCCACCAACCAAGCTGACCATGTACTCATCGAAGCAAGGCACACATCTAGCATTTATTAAATGTGCAAACTTTGCAAGGGACAAACGTCAGTTGTGACCACTTTTTTGCCGTGGCTATATTCAGAGCTCGACTTTCTCAGTTAGCGATTCAAAGTAACTAAATGTTGGGCGCCTGTTGTAGCAGGAGTACACCTGGTCTAGCCGGAGCGTGGCTAAAAACTAAAAAAAAAAAACTAAAAGCGTGGCTGAATTAACTTCAGGTTTATAGCCACCCCTTAAAAAAGTCCTTGCTATGAGAATTGCAAGAACAGTAGAACGGTGGCAAAAGATGCATACGTTGCAGCAAAAAACAAGAGCAGCGTAAAATGATTATCGAGAGGAGAAAAGATTGCTGCGTAAAAAGAAGAGGGCTTAAGCAGTTCCTTGTTTTTGAAATAAAAATCAAGAATTTTTAATTTAGTAATGCAAAAACAAACTCTCCAATAAGTTAAGCAACAGTTGTTTTTATTGAAAAAATAAAAATTTTCTTACATAATGGTCAATTGATCCTTGCACTTTAAACTGAATGCACGTGCAGTTTCACACTCCTGGGTTTTGGCCCAACGATTTGCGGGACAATTATGGAAGAACTCCCTTATTGTACAGGCCAGGATAACACTAGGAAGTGGTTCACAGAAGTTTTCACTATTTTGCTTGATGAAGGGATTTGACAGGAAGTTTGCCAATTTAGTTTCAGCTAAAGTAAGAAAATCGATTATTAGCAAAATTTGTATAAGTTGCTACCTAAACCACATACATTTCGAGTGACAGTGATCAAAGGCATACAGCATTTCTTTCACGTATTCTGGGTCCTCGGGATAGTTCTTTTCCAGATGCGCCTTCACAGCAGCCATATCCAACTTTCCGTCCTTGATGAACTGCCATTTGTCAAATACGCACTTGCCAAAGCACTGCCAGAGAGGATATTTTATCAAGGGGCTCTGCAAAAGTACCTAGAAATACTCACAGTTCCAGCAATTATTTGCTCTACGGTCAAGTCCACGATTGACTCCTCCTGAGTACTGGGTAACTTGAAGCCTGACTCGGCAGCACACTTCTCATTGAGGTCGTTATGCCCGTCTGGATGTTTGCAACATAGATGGACGTGATGTTCGTTGACAATTTCGGGTTTGTTACAATCGATGTTGACCGCATAGATATGCTAAAAATTACATTCTCAGATGTTCCCTTTTCTGCATTATGGCAGTTTACTCACCGAAATCAAACAACCTATTGAGATGATTGCTAAGGCGGAGTATCCGAAATTCATATTTGGACAGTTTGCAGGATTAATTTTCGAACTAACATCATCGTTGGCCTTTTATATGAACTTGGTTAAATAACTCTTCAAATTGAGAGCATTCGAATAATTTGCTGTGGAAATCGCAGTGATTAGTGATTTTAATTTGGTGGTTATTAAATTAAGTTGATGCTTCTGTCCAAGTAATTAAAATGTTGATCATGGGCTAATCTCTAATGAAGTCCGAAATTGTGCTTTGTTTTTTGGCAACAAATGAATAAGCCGTCCAACGAGACCCTTCGTTAGTCATAAAAAAGTATTGCAAGAAGTGTAAGCATGTGTGATTTTTCTAATAATAACAAATTAAATTAATTGATTTAAAGAATTAAAACTTCGATCGCGGGTGGTACACGCAAGATAAATACATTTTAAACACAATTCACCCGGCAATGGTTTACAAAATTATCAATTATTAGTCCAAAATCATTCTTATATATACATTCTGACACAGCTGCAGAAAGACCTCAAATATTGAACCAAGTTCAATTCCGCAAAAACCATCTTTTCAAATTTTTGTTTTTTTTTTTAAAAATTCTGGCAAATAATGTTGACTTTCTCGAAAAAATATCAAAGACGGAAACTAGTTAGTTTTTATTTATTCAATTTAATTTTATTTACCTATAACAAAATAATTAAATAACAAATAAATAATTAAGGAACGAATGTGCTTATCAATAAATATATGATATGATGAGATCATTGGTCGTGAAATAGATTTAAGGGGTTAATTTGTCAAGTTTTTGTTAATATAATAATTAACATGATTAAATAACACATAATTAAGTCATCTATAGATAACTTAAGAAAATAAATAAATGCATGAACATTACGGTGCTTACTTTAAAAAAATATTTCTCTTCTTATACAAAATTTCTTTACAAATTGTGTTAAAAACTGTGCTAAACAATAGAAAGTTTTGCTTAAATTATATATAAATAAACCGCTGCTGTAAAATGAGGCGACATTCATAAAAATATCAGTTGAATTTTTTTAACTCCGTTTGACTGAAATGTAAATAGAGACGGGTTTTACTGAATCCGAATTCCGAATACCAAACGAATAAAATGAATAAAGGCTTTTGCCGGAAAAAATGTACCTGTGTAAATATTTATAAATATATTTACCACAACCACAGGGTGATACTCATTTAGTTTGTTTTAAGCTATTATATTTTCATATGTTATAGAATTTAAATTATATATATTTTTGCTATATTTTTTTTGTTTTAGGTTTACAAATTTGACAACTTTAAATGGAATTTTTGGCATCTAGTAATCGTTAATCGTAGTTAACTATATTACTTTCCAAACGACTGTTGCCGTTTTAAGGTTAGAGACTTTTAAAAATATGTTAAGGACCGATTTAACAGTATTAAACGAATTACTGCTAAGGTTTGCCAGGGGAGGTATTTCCATTGGTGCCTATAACAAGGTTTGTCTAAAAATACGAATTTTTAACAATCCAAATTTATTTTTAAAATTCATAAATACGTTTTCTTAAAGGTTTTTTGTTCTTAATCGGTTGTTTTGTAAGGATTTAAGATAGAATTCGAAAACGGACAGAAAATTTTGTAAATTTCTTGCTGCACATGTACTCAAGCTGCACCCAGTTTTTTTTTATCTAAAGCTACCAAAAAGTTCCTTGTGAAGAAAGGGCCCTAAACACAATATTTTTTTCAAAACTTAGCTACTTAAAATTAATAAAGATTATATCTATAACTAGGTTCGTGTTTTTGTTAAGCATATAAAAGACCCTGAAGGGGGCTCATAGTTCAAGACTTCAGCCTTCAAGAATTCATGTCG
The DNA here is from genome assembly GCA_947623515.1 of Neoascia interrupta. Taxonomy (NCBI): domain Eukaryota; kingdom Metazoa; phylum Arthropoda; class Insecta; order Diptera; family Syrphidae; genus Neoascia; species Neoascia interrupta. The sequence continues at coordinate 17,888,379 of OX392462.1, read as the reverse complement.
GTTTCTGGTATTCCATTTATCATGCCTTTCCAATAAGTTGTCGGTGAGGCTAGTTTTGTGGAAATTACGCTACATAATGTCAATTTTTATTCTAAAATTGTAAGTTATTTATCTTCTTGAAGACAGATAGCTTTTTTTTTGACCAATCTGCATTTTTTAAACGTTATTTTAAAAGATCTCAGAACCAGCTGATTCTTTTAGAAAAAAAGGCAGAACAAAAGCTATTAGCTGCAAGAGATATGGAAAGTTCTCGTGGTGGGTTTTGCTATGTGATGTCGAATAACGAGGAAGCTGTTTAAAATTTTTATGACAGGAATCTGCATATCAAAATTCTGACTACAGCTTACTTTGTTTTTAAGCTAAACGTTGAAAAAGCAACGGGCAAGGGGTTAAAGGCGCGGCTCATGACTTTCAGCCCCTTGCCCGTTGAAAAAAAGGATGGAGCATATGCGTAAAAGAGATGTCTCTATTTTTCGCCAATCAGATATTTAGTTGTAAACGTCTAAGCGTGTCAGTCACAGGAAACTCTACTTAGAGTTTTTTGGGTGGTGTTGTGGGAGTAAAAAACATTAAAGTCTACTGTTTTTTAAGAAGTGTATTATTTTTCGTCTGTGCATTTTTAATGAAAATTGGAAGCTACACCCGTTTACTATAAAAACTGAGTGTAGTTGTACCAAATGTATCACTTAAATGTTTCAATATAAAGTTTTCGAAAAAATCTAGTACATTCTTTAGTGCAAGCAGTTTTAAAGAATTCATTGGATGTAAGTTACTAAATCAAATGAAACCTTCGAGACTGTAATCGAAACTTGCACTGGCCATACTCAGATAAGATTTGATATTGTACCTATAACCCACAGCTCAGATAGCCTTAGTTCTTTCCTATGCGTTGTGTAAGACATTCCCTTAAGAGTAAGAAAAGAATATTAAAATTGTTAGAAAAAAAGCCGAAAAAGGGCACAATTTAATCTCAAGAACCGTGAATAAGAAATGAATTCAAAATAAAAAAAGAAGAATGGAAAGAGTAGGTGGTTAAAGGTTGGTCGCAAAATTTGTTTGAAAAAAAATATTTATGTTTGATAAACTAAGGCGGGAAAAAAGTTTCGTCATTGAAGTTTTAACCACTCTTGATTTTTTTTTCAACAATGACAAGCTGACAAAGTTAGTAGTTTTAAGATTTTGTATGTCTCTACTTTCTTCTTGTAAAATACTCGCAAACAAGTGACTAAGCTACACTTTAAATATTTGACATCTCTTTTTTTCCATCAAAAATGGAAAGGATTGGAAAATAAAGGGGATTTAGAGAAGATGTACCTGTACACTCTTGTTTTGAATAGCTGCTGTCATGTTTTAATGGCTTGAAAAGACTGATTATGGCAGGATATTCTCTATTCGCGTTGTGCGCCTTATGAAAGAACCTCTGAACTTCACTGAAAGTCCGAAGGCGGCGGGCTCAAGGGTAAACTGATGTGCATTCAATCTTTGTCGAGTATAAGGGTTGTATACCTTAAAGGCTGGCGTGCAACTAGTTATTTTAATAAAACACTGTTAGAAAAAGCGATAAAACAATGACAGGCAAGAGACGATACTTCGCTGTTCTAGTGAGTCGAAAAACTTTTCTATATTTCCGTCGCCAATAAGGTTTAGCACCTCTTTTTGGATCCTGGCCAGCAGGTGCAGTCCAGATTTTGGTACACCTACCCAGGTTTGGGAGTTGTTTTCCAGCTAAGAGCGAACGTAAGCCTCACATAATATAGCCAGATCAGAAGGGGTAAAATATTTGTTGCAGCTTTTGAGAAAACAAGTATTTCGCAGAGTTCTTGGCAGTTTCAAATATGCGGTCATTCAAACTTAAGTTTTTTTTGACCCCTTTCCTTAAGGGGATCGAAACCCTTTCGGTTTTGGTGATGATAAGTAATGGCTGGGCGTTACGGTTATGCTTCAATGACAAGGTACATAACTGAGTTTCAGAAGCATAAAACTCTGCAATCTGCCAAGAGACTCAAACGATACAATGCTATTAAGGTCGGAGTTCGATGAGTTTGACATACGCTGCTGTACTAGTAACATATATCTGATATGCTGGGGCTGGGGGGTTCCGTCATAAATCAAGGCGTGAATTGGATTAGTAGAAGAAGACAAAAGAATCGTTGATGAAAACCTGGAAAAGAGTCGGAGACAAAACAGAGCCCTGGGGGTCCCAGGGTTTTTTTTTATGAGCTGCAAATATTGAAGCTGAAAAACAAGTTGAAATGAACGGTTCGAAAGGTAAATAATTATACTTATGCAGTTACTAAAGGATTCGTCGATTCTAAGTGGACATATTTTTGACAATAGAGCTAGGTGCCATACTCTGTTAAATGTTTTCGGCATATCAAGCGCAGTTTGTGCTTTCATCTAGACGATGCAAAGAATGGTTCCGCTCTTTAGTGTGATATGCCATCACAAGACCACTGGACCTCTCGGTATGAAAATCCATATTGCCTTGCCGTTCATTAAGGAATTTTCGTGATCCATGATGCATATTTTTCATAACTTGATAATAATTAATTAGCGTTTCCATAGTCTTAGAAAGAAGCAAAGTAAATGCAATTGGACCATAACTAGAAGAGAGGAGAAGAATCGTCTCTTTTAGGGACGGGCTGAACAAATTGAACAAATGCTGTTTTCTGTCTATTCGGAAAGAGATCAGGTCCGATGAAAAAGCTTACACAATTGTTCCACCAACAAGTGGAACCTTCCATACCCTTTTTCAGAATAACCGGGGTGATTTCTGAGTGCTGTGGTCCTAAAGTACCTTTTTTTAACTGTATGAGTGCGAAAATGAATTCGTCCCATAGTGCACTCAACGCACTCAACTACAGGCAAGAGCATCGCTCAAACTGGTAGCGTGGAGGTGACAGTTGGCTTTGTCTAAGGAACTAACAGCTGGAATACTATTCCTTAAAAAAAACCTATAAATGCACGCTGAGTCTTGGCTTCCAGCAGTATTTTGTAATTACTTTTAAGGTTTTAAAAATAAATAAAAACGGTTTTTTATAAAAAAAAAGGAAATTTTTATGAAAATCGGAAAAAAAATTCTATAAAAAGTATTGCAGAAATTGACATTTGGCAAGTTTTTTGTTCATTAATCAAATACCCCAACCCCTTTTTTGTAGCCGTGGCTTTAAAAAAGTAATTTTGTGAGTTAAGAGGCGCGGATTTCAATTCACAATGAATGCAACCACCTTATATAAATCATGTAGCTAAAAGCTGTATTTCTCTCGCCTACTTTTTGGACGCGATGTAATTTCTCTTTTAGGTAGGACGGGGTATTTTGCAATCCATCCTTTTGTTTTATCTATCAGTCCCTTAATTTCTTCCTCCAACTGAAAAGTTTGATGGGTGATTTACATGACAAGTTTTTGAAACCTCTGCGCGTATGCAAAATTAAGCCAGCGCGCTCTTAAGCTAACAGAAGTGGAAAGTTTAAGGCTCTATCGAAATTGGACTGTTTGCGAAAGCAGGTAGAATCAAAGCAAAGAAGTCGTATTCTTTTCGTTTCTTTACGTTTTAGATCTGTTCCACCCAGAATGTGAAAGTTGGCAAGTTTTTCAAAATTGACATCAAATCTGACAGTCCCATTTCTTGAATATTGCCATTAAGGGTGTGCTTCCGCACCACATTTCAAAATATCTTTCGAAATGAATTGTGTTTTGGATTTTACGAGCTAGTATGACAAATAAAAATAAATTTTGTTATTAAATTAGCGAAACACAAACTTCACCAGTAAAGTCATTTTTTAAGCGGCCATTTACCAACAAAGAATCTTAGTTTCGTCACCGTGAAGATCGTCTGCTTTTGTCTAGGCGGCAAATTGTATTTTATATTTCCGCTTATTTTCGGCAGTAAAGTTTTAAATCAGCCAACTTCGCGTGCGAAACTGGAGACGGCTAGCTAGAGACAGAGCTGGCTGGCGAAGCTTGTTGGCTGAGGCCCAGGTCCACCCCGGACTGTAGCGCCACCTTAAGTAAGTAAGTAAGTTTTAAATATTTTAAAACTTAAAGTAAAGTTTAAATATTTTAAAACTTAAAGTAAAGTTTTAAATATTTTAAAACTTTATTTTAAAACAACCATGATTAAAACGAATCATGGTTGATCCGCTACTAACTAGTTAGAAAACACCACGAAAGTTATTCTTGTCTAAGACCTGGTAAAACTAATTTTAATATAATGATTTGGGCTGTGTTTCGGTGAAAGCTGTATCAGATAAAGTAGCTAAACGTTATTCGGACAAACATGTTTACGGGGGAAAAAAAATGTTGCAAGAGCTCTGCTCTAAGAAAGTTGGTGGATAATTGTATTTAACCGGCTTCAAATTTAAGGGTTCGCAAACTTAAAGTTTGAGTGAAGATTCTTACATATACAGTTGACATTTTTGGTAGGATCTTTAGTTGAATCAAAATCCTCAAACTCGTCTCTTAAACATAGCCTCGATTTGTAACACCCTGTGGTTGATTACCATAAAGTTCGCACTTATCCTCAAAATCGATGGATGACATCGGCAAAGCATACAACATTGTAACAACAGCAGCAGTATTAATTTCGAATCAATCTCCGATTCCCAAATTGAAATTTACATAAGTTAAACAATAAAATTAATTTCCCTATAACAGTACTTGGTCGGTGGTGATGCGGATGCGGTTGAACGCGATGATAGTGATGTTTTTGTTGATGGTCATGTTGACGTTATTGAAAGTGCTGTCCTTCATAAATACACACTCACATACACAGCTCAGTGATACGTGATGATGTCGCCAAAGGTATGCTTCGGCCACATGCATTCACAGCCCGATGGAACGATCCTAGTTTCCGATTCCCAGCAATCGGTACCCTTAGCACGCCTCGTCAGATAAACGGTGCGATTCAATTGGATACATGTGAATCCGGCTTCGCTGCACACCTACGAAGGACACCGCAAACGCAATAATAATTTCAAATTAGTGATAGGAAAAATGGAACCACATACGTAGCCGCACATTGTGCCGCAAAGCCTCTAACACAGAGTGCGTACAATGGTGACTCTGTGCGGCAGGGATATGCAACAGAATTGTGTCCGGCAACCGCATATAGCTACTATAGAATTTATTTGCTCACCTTATTGGTTTCGGACATGTAGTCCCTGGATGGAGCGTAGCTGTGGAAACAGGTAACCTCCTCGTAGTGATCCGGGCGGTATTCGAATGAGACGGTCTCCAGGGGGATGACGGTGCGCTTTGAGGGGCACAACGACTGGAAAGTTGTCTGAATTTTGTTTTTAGAACGAACATCATTAGAGTGTGTCACTTCGAAATGGGTGTGCATGTTTGGAGGTATAACTGTGTGCGGTTGCTAAAGTGTAGTGTGCGTGTTCGTCTTTTTTAAGTGGGTTTGTGCGAGTTTGTGGTGTGTTGTATGAGCTTACCTTTGGCTTATGCAGGCGCATTTGGCTGCGGGTAGTTCGGCTTGTGAGGTCTCGACGAACGTTCTGAATACCATAGGGGAGACTGGGCTCAAGTTCATCGTAAAATTCCATTTCGTTGAAATTTGGCTGGTTGTCACTTTGGGTTTTCGGCCCACTGGAAAACAAAGAACTTGTTTTAAAAGTTTTTCAATGAAATCGACTTTAGCTATAGACAGAATCAAACTTTTGCCAACTTTGATGAAAAATGAAATAAAATAGAATTTCTGTATAAATCAAGCTGAATCTAGCAAGCTTCAAAGCTTTACATACCAAAGAAGCAACCACGTTTGTCTTTGTTTGCATTTGTCTTCGTAGAAATAAATTTTCATAGAAAACTCAGCACAAAACAAAATCCTACAATGATTATTGAAATAAATTGCTTTAAGTCCCCAGATCCAATTATTTGAAATCCAAAGACAAAAAACAAAATAGAAAATCGCATTAGTCTGCAACAAAAAAGTCTTTGCCATGGTCTAAAGCTAAAAAAAAGATCCCCAATAATCGCCATCAAGATGAAATCCAATTAACAGGAAAAAAAGCTTGAAACGAAGGGATATATCCCAAAGTAACACCCATCGTTTGAAAACCCAGGGCTTAGTTGCAACTTCAAACATTAATTGCTAGAGCAAAACTATAAGGCCAACTTAGAAAAAAAAATCACATAAAGAACGACAATCCAAATCTTGCAAAAAAAATCTCGCAAAAACCAAAAGAGATAGAAAGAATAAGAAAAAAAAAAAATTATAAAGCTCGAAACGAATCTCAAAAGTCCACATGAAAAACTAAGAGACAAAAAGGAACCAAAGGATTTTAATCCTTTATTTTTTATCAGATTTACTCATTTGACTTTTTCTCCATACCGAAAGCAATTGCAGCATACAGATGCGATTGTGCTGTATTGCTGTTGATGCTTGCATTGAGCTTATAAAATATGGACTGTGAGCGTAAGGACGTATAAGTAAAACGTTAATGCACAGTGGGTCTAAGAAGAAGGACTCTACGGTTTTTTGTGTTTCTTAGTTTGTTTGAGAAATTTGATATGACAACGACGCGGCATATTCTCGCACAAACAATTGCGACTTTGATTCGTTGTTGCACGATTATCTGCGACAGGTATTGAAACTCGTTCACTTCACGCGACTCCTTTAAGTCATATGCCAAAAGTTTATTTACAATTTTTGCGACAAAAATGTCGGTTGACATCAAAATTAGAGAGATCGCACAACAAATCATTTATCGTGTGTGAATGCTGCCGTCAACAAATCGTGCGGTTATTTGACACAGTATTCAGTGTCTAAGCAGAGTGTCTAAGTTTTGTCAAACGCGTGATAAGCCCGCCATAGGTTTCTTGTAGCGGAAGAAGATATCAGCCAAGAATGCTTTTTTTATAACCCAGGAGTAAGCCCTAAGTAAGCATTGCAGCTCATAAAATGTAACCTTAAAGCTTAAGGCTTAGTTCTCAATGCTCACTTGTTAGCTGGTAAGCTAATAGGTGATTAGTCAACTCGCAGAGGTTTTCACAAAATTTTGAGCGTGTATTTTCTGGTGGATGAAACTGAGATGCACTTTTGCGTAGAAAACAAATTGAAGGACTTAATCTGGACTCTATCGGTGAAATTTGATTATTATATTATTAAAAGCTCTTAAATTTTAAGGAGTAGATTCTTGGCTTAAAGTTTGATGAAGTTTGTTTAATTTGATGTTCAAATGATAAAGACGTAAGTATTCCAAAACCAGTGTTCGTTCGCGTTGTTCCCATTAATACGTAGACGTTGCAGAAATGTGGGCCATTTAGAGTCGACTTTACAACGTTATCTAAGTTTCCAAATCTGAGACAACCAGTAGTTTGTTAGTCAAAATTCGTACGTCGAAAGATAGCAAGATAGTCCTTAAGCATTACAAGAACTTGGAATTTTATAGATTTACCCTTTGCGAATTTTACGTCACAATTTTGGCCTACACCCGCGCACTCCTGGGTCAGTGCAAGATCCAATTGACCCAGGAGTGGAAAGTAAAAAAACATAGACAACGCTGTTCCTTCGCTGAGTGGCGTTGGGACCCTAGTTTTGGACAAAAATAATGTCATGGCACAGTTTCTGGTGAAGGGCTGTGTTAACAAGCAAAATTTTTACAACTGTTTGCTTGGACCAATGCTTAATGCTTATTAAAGTGTAAAAGTAAATTTTTTACAAAGCTTCATTAGCACTCTGCAGGAACGATTTGAGAACAAGGTTATCTCTCGAAGAGGTTGTTGGCCTCCTTGATCATGCGTTTTAACCAATGCTTGTACATTGTTTGGTGCTTTAACTAGAGAGAATAATAATATTTTTGGATTGTATAAAACTTCAGTATCAAAAATATTAGAATGGAATTAACAGAACTTATTGTGCACCTAAAACGTTCTAGGTTAGTAATTTGAAGTTTGGTTCAAACGTTCTAGGTTAGTAATTTGAAGTTTGGTTGAAACGTTCTAGGTTCTTTAAAGTTTGGATAACAAAGTCAACTTCTTTTCTAATTTTCGTTCAATTTTAAAAGAAATTATAATTAATATAATTAATATTATAATTAATATTTATTTGGCATTAAAAAATATGATACGAACGTAAACATATTTCGAATTTAGCTTCTTGCCCCACATACTGTGCGCCAACATACCTGTTTTTGTCTTGTTCCTTTGACGACGAACTCGCCGCTATTCTTCCTCCTGACCGATTTGTATTTCTATTGTTTCCGTTGTTGCCACTGTTCCGGCCATTATTATTGTTCCGAAAGCGGGCATCCTGATGCAGCTTTGCACGTAACCGTTGTAAATTGTCAAAATTAAATGGTTGCTGCTGTTGCTGTTGTTGTTGAATTCGCAGTGACACATCCCTCGATTCTTCACCGTAATCGTCGTCATCAATGGCATTCGCAATGGCCACACAAGTGGACACGCTCACAGCCAAAATCTGCAAAAAAAAAAATAGAAAAAAAGTATAAAATAAAGGATTTCAAATACAGTCCATCTGTGTTAAAGTTTCTTCCATTAAAGTCTACAGATATTTTTATATAAATTGAAGGGGATTAAACGCAGACAAGGTCTAGAACAAAAAAAGGAAACTAGTCTAACGTAGTGAATTGCTCTGTCAACCGCACGTTGGTATCCCACCATACCATTCATTCGTTTTTATGTAACAAAATGTCCTTAGCATTAACGTACAAAAAATAGCAAATGACAAAAAACACAGAAACTGAAAAGGTTCCGCACGTCGACTATGTCCGAGGAGGAAATGTTTCTACTGACTTTCACATGGAACGTGAGCTGACAACGCTGATGACTTTCACGTGGAACGTGAATTTTTGCCGAGTACGACGAAATCTCACAAACAATACAAAAACTTAAGCGTATATGATAAAAATGAGAACAAAATAATAAATTAGAAAAGGAAGTGAATGCCTTATCCATTTTGTTTACAAATTTGTTTTTTTTTGTTGTTGTCAGAAGCGAAGTAAATTAATAATTGGATGATGATGTGTTGGGAGGAGGTAAGGCCCTTCGGGTTCAGTAAAATATCTAAGCTAGTGTCAAAAAAATTAATAAAAATATAGTTCTAAGTGATATTAAACTTCTTTCAAAGAGTGTGTTATTAGGAATATGGTGTTAACGATTGATGAGGACGGAAAAAACAATTACAGCGGTAGCTTATGCACTATACCTGGTGCAAAGAATAAGTAATGTTTGTGAGGGATTGGGACTAAGACGACAGCGTTTTTCCATAGTGCCGATCGTCTCCAGACTAACCTCCACAATTTCGTTAAAAATACTTAAGAACGATCTTTCCTTATGGTGCTGCACTTCGGGTTTTTGAAGGTTTTTCATCAGGGAGGCAACCATGACAAAGCTACCGAAGTGTAGACTTCTTCTATCCTATCGCGGTTTGCTTTAAAGTAAAATGCATAGTGTGTCTTAATTACTTACTTACTTAAGGTGGCGCTACAGTCCGGGGTGGACCTGGGCCTCAGCCAACAAGCTTCGCCAGCCAGCTCTGTCTCTAGCTAGCCGTCTCCAGTTTCGCACGCGAAGTTGGCTGAGGTCCCCTTCCACTTGCGTGCGCCACCTGAGTCTCGGTGCTCCTCTACCGCGTCGTCCCTGCGGTGTGGATTCGAAGATTTTCCGGGCCGGGGCGTTGGTGTCCATCCGCTCTAGATGACCCAGCCATCGTAGACGTTGTGTTTTGACTCTTTTGGCTAGGTCGGTATCGCTGTACAGCCCGTACAGTTCGATGTTATATCTCCTCCTCCACTCTCCGTCTATGCAGACGGGACCGTAAATCGGCCGAAGAATTTTCCTCTCGAAGCAGCCTAAAGTGTTTTCATCCGCCTTTGACAGGGTCCATGCTTCTGCACCGTACAGCAGGACTAGGATGATGAGGGTCTTATACATGGACACTTTAGTTGCTCGAGAGAGGGCTTTGCTACTCAATTGCCTTCTTAGCCCAAAGAAACAGCGATTGGCAAGAGTTATCCTTCGTTTGATTTCAGCGCTGGTGTCATTGTCTGAATTGATAGCGGAACCCAGGTAGACAAAGTCCCTAACTACCTCAAAGTTATAGCTGTCGATGGTGATGTTTTGTCCAAGACGTCGGTGTTGGGTGTCTTTTCTTGATGACAGCATATACTTGGTTTTGCCCTCATTGACTGCTAAACCCATATTCGCCGCTTCCGTCCCAATACTCACGAAGGCTTCACTGACATCACGCTTTGTTCTACCGATTATGTCAATGTCGTCTGCGTATGCAAGTAGTTGAACGGACTTTTGAAAGATTGTACCTCTGGTGTTGGCGCGAGAGTTCTGCACAATTCTCTCAAGTATGATGTTAAAGAAGTCGCATGACAGCGCGTCGCCTTGTCTAAATCCTTTTTTGACATCAAAGGGGTCAGTGAGGTCTTTGCCGACCTTGACGGAACAGCGTGAGTTTTCCATCGTCATCCTGCACAAACTGACGAGTTTGGCAGGGATGCCAAAACTAGACATTGCGCTATATAGCTCGTCTCTATAGATGCTGTCATACGCGGCCTTGAAATCGATGAAGAGGTGGTGTGTATCGATTTGGAATTCCTGGGTTTTCTCCAAGATCTGCCGCAGTGTGAATATTTGATCGATGGTGGACTTTCCTGGCCTAAAGCCACACTGATATGTGCCTATCAGATTGTTGACAAACGGCTTCAGGCGTTCACACAGTACAGCAGAAAAGATCTTGTATGCGATGTTAAGAAGACTTATGCCTCTGTAGTTGGCACAACTCAGAGGGTCTCCTTTCTTCAGGATCGGGCAAAGAATGCTGAGGTTCCATTTGTCGGGCATGCTTTCTTCCGACCATATCTTGCAGATGAGCTGGTGCATGCTCCTAACCAGCTCATCGCCAGCGGATTTAAAAAGTTCGGCAGCTAGGCCGTCTGCTCCGGCTGCTTTGTTGCACTTGAGCTTAGACACAGCTACTTTCACCTCCTCCAGGTCGGGTGGGCGGTATCGTTCGTATGCTTCGTCGGTAACGTCTTCGCCCGGGTTGAATGGTTCATTCTGCCTGACAGCGGTATTTGGTTCTTCCTCGCCGTTATACAGTCTGCAGAAGTGGTCTTTCCAAATCCTCAGCACCGACTGCGATTCTACAACGATGTTCCCTTGATGGTCCTTACAGGCTTCAGTTCGAAGTTTATACCCTTGGCAGGACCTTTTGATCCTTTGGTAAAACTTTCTAACCTCATTCCTGTTGTAACATCTCTCTATCTCTTCAACCGCGCGCTTCTCGTGATCTCTCTTTTTCCTTCGGAGAAGCCGGTGCTCCTCTCTCCTCCTCTGCTCGTAGAGCTCGCGAGCAGCTCTAGTCCTTCTGTGCAGCGCCGCTTTGTATGCTTCCTGTTTAGCTGCATGTGCTTGCCGGCATTCATCGTCAAACCAGGGGTTTCATTGTGGTCGCCGTGTGAAACCCAGCACTTCAGAGGCGGCGTCTCTGATGGCATTTTGGCAATGTTGCCACTGGCTATCAATACTTGATGCTGGTTGCATAGGACTTCGTAGAAGGTTTTGAGAGACTCGGTTGGAGAAGGACCTGGCGATCTCTTGCGATTGTAGTCGGCCGACGTCAAACTTCCTCACAGTATTTCCATTACTTGGCGCTGGTCGGGATATCCGCAGCCGTACCTTGGCTACAACAAGGTAGTGATCCGAGTCAATGTTGGCCCCTCGGAAAGTTCGGACATCCATGATACTGGAGGAGTGCCTTGCGTCGATCGCAATATGGTCAATCTGGTTGACGGTTGATTGATCGGGAGATCTCCATGTCCCTTTGTGGATATTGAGATGCGGGAACTGTGTACTAGCTACCACAACGTGTCGCCCCGCAGCAAAGTCGATCAGCCTGAATCCGTTATCGGAGGTCGTGTCGTGCAGGCTATACTTTCCGACAGTACGACCAAAGATGCCCTCCCTTCCTAGCTTGGCATTAAAATCGCCTAGGACAATTTTAATGTCGTAGCTAGGGCACTGCTCATAAGTTTTGTCCAGGAGCTCGTAGAACATATCTTTGGTCTCGTCATCTTTCTCCTCTGTGGGGGCATGTGCGCATATCAGGCTAATGTTGGCGAATTTAGCCTTGATGCGGATCGTCGCGAGGCGCTCGCTTACAGGGTTGAAGCTCAAGACTTTTTGCCTAAGTCTGCCTCCAACAACGAAACCACATCCAAATAGGCGCTGTCTTTGATGCCGGTAGCAGTCGCCGTAGTAGATGTCGCAGTTTTTCATTCTTCTTTTGCCCGGCCCGTCCCACCGCATTTCTTGGATGGCAGTAATGTCTGCCTTGCAGTCGTTAAGGGCCTCCGCTAGTTGCTCGGCTGCACGTGGTCTGTTAAGGGACCTAACATTCCACGTGCAGATCCGGAGCTCGTTGTCCTTTTCTCGTTTGCATTGGTCGTCAACAGTAAATCCGTCCGAATCCGAGGCTTGTTTCCGCTTCGTGACTGGTGTTTCTTTACGTGGCCGGGAAGTCACCCCGACGGCACGACCCCCAACCTGGAGGACCAGATCCTTTGCTTAGCTCTAAGGACGGAGAGCCGGATAGCCCGCTCCTTATAGGCCTGAGCTCCGAATACGTCGTAGTAGCCCATATAAGGTGTTCACTAAGTAGTTCGGCCTGACTGGAACTATGGACGCCACCGTTGATTCCATCTGGGGAATTCCTCCGCTGCCGTCCGGATGCAAGGAGAAGTGCCTTAGTGGGAACACTCCTCCCCCCCTCTCTCGTCTGCTACCCCCAACAACCTTCCAAAGGGGTTGGAACCCAATCTCCAGTTGAGGTACTAGGCACCCGGTGTTCACCACGGGGAGGTGAGAGTAGGAGTTGATAGACAGAGGTGGGTTTAGAAAACCTGTGGATGCTTGTATCCTCTTGAGTGCACATGTCTATCCTTTGACCACCAAAGGATAGACCTTAATTAGGTCTTAAAAGGATAGACAAACCTTAATTGCAGAAAGCTTTTAAAAAATAATTCATTCTCCAACACATTGTGCTGCAATCATAACTCTCTCACCTTTTACTTGCCGCAAGCTAAACCAAAAGCATGTACCTCCGTGCCAACAAGGCGTAACTACATTCAATTATTATGTTCTGATAAAAGCACGTCATATCTAAAAAGTCTTGCTTTTCAACTCCAACATAGGAAAAATTTAAAAGATTTCTGGCACTATGCTTATGAACTGATGGCAACGTTGTTCCGTTGCTGCCTCGAAGCTGACACACTTGCAGCACATTGCAAAACTGCGTTGTCGGCCAAGGAGAGTCTTAATACTTTTAACTATGATATATGCAGAAATTTCCGAATCGCATGCTCTATTCTCGCTTATCGAATTAGAGTCTACTTTGCGAAAAAATTGAAAATTGGCAGGGCTCCAGGTATCGACGGTTTTTCTTTTTCGTTTTTCAAAAACTCCAACGAGACCGGGTTGCCTGCGAGTTTCAACAAAGCCCTGATACTGGTTTGTGCAATTTTGTCAAAAGGGAGATGCAGGTCTACTTAAAAATTAAAGAGGCACCTCTATCCGAAACTGCTAAGGAAATTTTTTGTAGCTATTCTCTAGGAACCGTCTTAGTAGGTTTCAAACTCAAATTTAGATTGTCCAACTGTCAAATGGAAACCTCCCCGCCCACCTCCTCCTCGACCTCAAGCGACCCCCCTAATCTGTATCAACAGGGCAAATTCCCATCTGGAGTCCAACAGTATTGAGACCAACCTTTTTTCAGGAAAGTCTCTCACTGGCCCCCTCAACTCTGCTAACAACGGTTCACACCGAAACGGTTACCTCCAGCATCCATTACCCTCGAGTATGTCTCAACCAATCAAACTCTGGTCGGTGACCTTCGGTATAACCTATACATATATGCAACACTGTCAACGGTTTCCAGACGGGTAGTCACCATTTAGGTCCCGGACTGGTAACTCCGGTCCTACAAGTGGTATCACAATGGACCTTCTTTGGTCGAAGTGTGTCCCTGCCCAGCGGGAACAGCCACCCAACCTAACCTAACCTAACTGTCAAATGAGTAGAAATTACGAACCGTCTAAGTATGTTTCAGACTGGACTCTGTACGGGATTCTCAAAATTTCATGCTTTATAAAACATTTCTGTCTCGTCGTGCGTTACAAAACAATTGTCAAAAGCAAAAAAAAACTTTATGTATGCTTTGTCGACTCCTATGCTGCCTTTGGTGCTGTTAGTAGACAGGAGCTTGTTGCAGTTTATAACGGGTGATTTTTTAGCTGGTTTGGTTTTGGCAACACTAGTTTTGACAGCTGACGTGTGTATAGTACCTTGTGTCACTGTCAAACAGCTTCAGTTTGGTTTGCAATTTAACCATGGATCGTCTTACAAATGAACAACGCTTGCAAATTATTGAATTTTACTATCAAAATTCGTGCTCGGTTCGAAATGTTCATCGCGCGCTGCTTCCATTTTATGGTCGGCATTCTCGACCTTCTGAGCAGTCTATTCGGAAGATTGTGACCAAATTTCAATTGGCCGTCTAGATCGTGCGATTTGACACCATTAGATTATTTTTTGTGGGGGTATGTCAAGGCTAATGTCTATAGGGACAAGCCCGCTTCGATTGACGCACTGGAAGCCAACATCCATGCATTCATTCGTGAGATACCGGCCGATATGTGTGAAAGAGTATGCCAAAATTGGATTCAGCGGATGGGCTACCTGAGACGCAGCCGCGGTCAACATTTGCATGAAATTATTTTTAAACATTAAATTGCAAGGTTCAAGCTATCGATTCAAATAAATATTTCATTAATTTTTTCGAATTTTTTGTGTTTTTTTTTTTTAAAAGTTCTCAACCTCTTAAAAAATCACCCTTTACAACCTCCTCACTTGGAATACCAAAAAAGTTTTTCAAAAAAGTAAGAATAGCGGATTTCTTTCAAATTTCTTGAGGATGCAGTTGCAACTGTGTTGGATGGTTCTAACTTATGTGATTGGTTCAAAGCTTCATCGGGCATCACTCAAGGCTGCACAATGAGTTGCTTGGCATTATCGCTCTTCATTATGACGACGTTAACGTGACGCTGCCAGGAGGTATCGCATGCTTCATCAGGTTTCTCCTTTATGCTGATGATTTGGCCCTGATTGCTGACAACCCCTTCAAGCTTCAAGTCCAAATAAAAAGCCTAAGAGCCTACTTCAAAGCGTCGGACCTCCGAGACTGCGAAGCGTAGGGATTTGTGAGAAACGCCTCAGAAGAAGACTTTCCGAAAAATCCTGGCGTCTAGGCAACATACCGATTGATATAGCAAGGTAGTTTAAATATCTCGTAGTTGTGCTTACCCATGACCCACCCCAACTTAAGCACGCATGCCAAGATAAAAAGCAGTGATGCAAAGCTGACTTTAAGCCTAATCTGTCCTCGTTTCTTTGTTTACCAAAATATTGACCTTTACCCAAATTCTTCTTCTTTCTTTTTCATTTAGGCGCGAGGTTATGATCTGAAGTGATGGATTTTATAACCCTCCCACTCTACTGCATTCCTGATGGTCCGCTTGTGGGGTACGCCGAATTGACCTCAGAATATAGGGGGGTTCGTAGGATCTCTTCTTTGAACGTGGCAATACCAACTGAGTCGATTGTGCTCCATTTTTCTGGAGATAGGTTCTTCTACATGGAGCCTTCCTCGGATCTTCGTACTTCTTATTCTATATCGCTTTGTTACTCCTCCCGTCATGCGAAGCATCTTCATCTTAGCTGCCGTTAATTTGCTCTCATATTGCTTTTACGCTGTCCAACATTGTGAACCATATGTAAGCGCCAGACGCACAACTGCAGTGTAGAGCTTTCCTTTTAGCTTAGGGGGCATTTCCGGTCACAGAAGATGGCGGAGTTTTCTCACCACTTCATATTGATCATAGATCCCAGGCACTTGAACTTTTCACACTTGGGGAGCACCTTCCCATTCAATTTAATGCCTGGAATTGGTTCGGGTGGGTCAGAGAATGGGCAGCACAGGTAGTCTGTTTTCTTTTGGCTAATACGATACCCATTCCTCTCTAAAACATCCACCCATATATCAAGTGCTCGCTGCAGGAATATATGATCTTCACTTATGATGGCCCCTATCGTCAGCGAAGAATAACTGATTTACTTTCGGGTCCGTCAGTTTTCCTTCAAGCAGATTAGCAAAGGACTTAGGACGCTTCCCTGGTGTACTCCGGTTCAGTGACTCCGGAAGGACATCATACTCTTGCCTTTGCTCCATCATGATCTCGTGGTAGTCTATCGAAAGCTTTTTCAAAATTAACCAGCACCATATGCAGATCTTTAAGGGCATCCCGATGTTTTTCCACTATGATCCTTATGCTTTGCATTGCATCAGTGGTTGATTTGCCCGAGACAAACCCACACTGGTCCTCAGATAGCCTTATTATTTTTCGACTATTTAGCTCAGCTTTCCTGATGATCTGCGCCGGCTGGTCATCAGGAAAGCTGAGCTTGGAGTGAAAGCAAAGATCTCAGTTTTTAAGTCAGTGTTCGTTCCGACCCACATCTATGGTCATAAAATTTGGGTAATGACCGAAAGCATTACATCGCGGGTACAAGCTGCCGAAATGAGATTCCTGAGGTGCGTTGCTGGTGAGAAACGTGAATATTCGTGGGAATCTTAATGTTGAGCAGCTACTTCTTCGAGTGAAACGATCGATTCTTCGATGGTTTCGACACGTTGCTCAAATGCCTTATGACAGACTTTCTAGACAGGTCATGCTTGCCGAGATGCGAGCGCGTCGCCCCCCCCTGGTAGGCCAAGAAACAGGTGGTGGGATCAGGTGAAGAACCTCTTTGAGTCCCGGCTGGGGATTGCGCCGATGGAAAGGCCATTAAGCCACCCTCGCTCCGCGATCCTTTTAAAGGATAAGCGGCATTCGAAAATGATGACGATGATGATAACTATTTAGTACCCGCTCGACGATCTTCATTGTGTGAGACAATAGAACGGTAGTTGTCACAGCTTCGTGTATAAAATTTTTCCTTTAAACAAAACGAAGGAGATAACTTTCCCTCCAATGACTTGACTTGACTTCTTGTTCTCTCTGAGCACCTAAATATAACAACTCGCCCACTTTATATAACAACTGAAAGTTCACTCAGACTTCTTAACCTCTTCCGTAATGATAAGAGGTGAGAACAGTTTTCAGAAATCATTATTGATAAGGCTCTTGCACTGTAGTGCTTCCCTTTCCAGAATCGGAACCCGCTAACGTTGTTTCATGATCTCGATCTAAGGATGAAAAAAAATTTTGTTCAGCACCTAGGCAGGGCACCACTGTCAGCCCCGAAGATTTTCTACAGTAGACTTAGACCTTTACCTTTAGAGTAGACTAACCTTTTTTGGACCTGAAGTTTAAGCATTATCTTTAGAGCTAGAGTTGAAATTCTTAATCGAAATTTTATTCCCCATAGATCCGATCGTCATGAAAATTGTAATCTATGCAATAGAAGAGAGTCTAAAAATATTGCATGATATAAGACCTCTTGATAGCTTTTACGAAAACCTGAACGGCCTTCGATGACAGAGGACTCTCTATAAATTCCGTAAAAATGCATAAGCGTGCCGTAAAAACTTCTTCTTCTTAGACTAAAGGGTTTTTTCTCTACGAAACACTATTTCGAGGGTATACGCTAGCTAGGCATATGCTAGACATAGGCTTTATGTTGCAAATCAAGAAAATCGGAAGAAATATCTTGATTTTTGCTCTCTCATATTGGCGCAACCTGGAGCAAATTTCTTTTTTAAATTCTCTTTTTTCTCTTTCCTTTTTTCTAATTATATTAGTTATGATGCTGCCAGCGGGAGCTCGTTCGTGGCATGCTCCTTAGATCTTTTGTTTTCTACTCTTTCTAATTAGCGGGTGTAGGTAGGTCACTTTTAATTTTGGGCGGTGAGAATGCCCTAAACTAAGTTCTTGCTATCATGTCTGGACATCTACATTGAATACAAAGATTGTCATGATAAATTTCCAGAATCCGAATTTTTATTCCAAATGTTTTTTCCATTATTATAATTTTTTTAAGCCGTGGCTACAACTCATATTAAAGCCACAAGGGAGCAGGGCTTTTCTTAGTTCAAATGAACCGCACACTACCTTTATTCTCCTACAAGCTCATCCAGTACTTTTGCTAACCACAACCTGCAACCAAAGTTAACCTCACTTCATCTACTTTCTCTTGTTGTCGGTAATCTGCCACAATCTTTGCCATCGCATTAAAAGCTCTTTACCCCAATTTAGCGGATTTATTCGTTAATTTCTTTGGAAAGTCCTTAAATAGCTTCATAAATTCCACTCAAATAATTATCATCAACAGCGGTCGTGTCCACTCAAAACTTTCTTTTATTCTCCGTCTGAAATGTAAATTCATCTACCCCATAATTTGCAGGCCACAATTTACCAAAAAAAGGATCACATTCAAAGAATAAAAATCACAGTGCCAACTCTTGGAAAGAAAAAAGGATACGAAGCCGTTTTTTTTTTCTCAATTTTTTTTTTGTTACCAAAAGCTGGAAGCCGTTGCCGATAGGAAGAACTTTTCCAAATTAAAAAGAAATATATTTTTCATTCTTATACAAACGAAGGATTCTCTCGCTTTTTTTTCGTTAAGAAAAGATTCCTCAGGAAGTTTCCTTTCCACATAATCTTACAAAACCATTCCAAGAAAGTAGGCGACAGCCCGACTCTTTATATTCTTCTACAGTTGTCGTGATTCTGCTTAAGTATCTTGCTTCGTTCTCTATGAAATTCTTCTGCTTTCTTCGAATTGATGACGGTGGTGGTGTGTTCGTTTTTTGGGGCACTTATCACGATTTTATCCTTTTTACAGTTCATAGTCATATACACAGCCCCAAAGAAGTGTTAAGAAAAACCAGAGCACCGACAAAATCTCGACGTGATTTTCAAACCAAGCGAGTGCAAAAAATTAGTGGAAAAAAAATATATTTATATAAGAGGAAGGGATAATGCTAGCCAATTTCTTTAACTCGCTGCTTACTGTTGCAAGGATCTTCCTTTACTTTGCACCTTATTTATGGCAGGCTACATCTTTTAACGTAACAACTTTTATAGGATAGTTGAAGGCAACAACTGCAGGTTGTTTTCGATTCTCTTCGAGGACAAAACTCGGATTGGCGTGCCTGTGAACTTAGAACAACTTAAATTGAATTGGTTTTAAATTCTAAAATTTCGTTGTGCTTCCCAGGGCAAAGGCATGACAAATAAAAATAATCTTCTTTCTTTTGACTCCGTGTGGCTCCTTTTTCTGTTTGTTTGGGAGGACTCTTATGTGCAACGAACTTTAGGAAAGTTTATTTGTTTCGCATTGAAACGGCGAAATAGGACTTCAAACATGTCTGCCAGTCGTCCTCGCACTTACAGTCTGATTTTCTATTCTAATAACAAAGTTTGGCCTACTTGCACACACACACACAAAATAGAGAACGATTTCGAGTTTCCATTTCGTAATGCCTTCAGCAATAATTTTCTTTTTTTCAAGTCCAATATCCTTTAAAAGGATGTCCTTATAACAACAACGATAAAAGGCGGGGAGGCAGCACAACTATTACGCAGATAGACCAGTGGTCTTGTGTCCGAGGCGAAGTTTATGGTATGAGTATTTTTGTACAACAGGGTGTACAGAAAATTCCGGGACAATGTTTTTAAAAAGTGTTCATTTGATTTAAAGAATCTTTCTGTGGTATTTCTGCAGATCCTGAAAAAAACCCAATAATTTTGGATTGACATATACAATATTGTTTTTGATTTCAAGACAGAACTTAAAGCGAAGTCAATACCTTCACATTGGTAAGGGAGCTAGAAATTTCTTAAATATTTAGTCCTTCGATCTATCTATATATTTTAAATTTGCAATAAATTCTAAGGAAAGTGGCTTTCATTCTTTAAAAAAACCTGCACCAGCAAGGTGGTAGTGTAAAGTTTGAGTTTTTGAGGAATTGGAACCATCCCCTTTGTCCCAAACAGTCTGCAAAATAAATAATAAAGAAACGTTAAAGCGTGCCTTGAATTTCTTGGTCTCCAGGGACTTTTTGGTCCCATCCTGTATTATTCTGCGCTCATTCTCATTTCTTCACACAGCCCAAGTAGGTACATTACAATTTCATTTTGCGGAAGTAAAAAGTGCAAGGATATCGTAGCATTTCCTTTTTTAAACGATGAGAATAGCCACAGCGCCATATGAGTTGCAGCTCGCCAGAGTCAAAGTCCAAAAATCTTCCCTGGTCTGGGCGTTAGATGAAGATGAGTGAATAAGAAGTTGCAGAAGCGAAAGGCAGAGAAATTATTACCAAACGTGGCACCTTTGAACTGAGCACATTAAGGACGAAATCTTATCTACGTGCTGGGCATTGCCCGCGTACCATCTTCATAAGTGTCTGTATAGGTTTTGAAAGGAAAATATATGGCCAACGATAAAAGACACGAGCATCGCGTGCAGCAAAGCGTTTTGATTTTGACTTCCGTTCTCTTTTCTGCTATGATTCTTTCTCTTCGTTTATTTTTTTTTAGCTTTACAGGAAGGAAGAAAAGCAATGGTCCTCTAGGGGAAGATCCGGGCTGTTAAAATTGTTGAAAATTAGAATTCCGTGGATGGTTTCCAATTTCGTATGTTTTCCAAATGACCATTATAACATGAAATTACATATAATTTCAAAATAGGAAAAAAAAAACTGGCGGTGTTTCCAAGGTCGATCCGAAAAGTGCGATTCCAACTTTAGACTTCACATTCATACATAGAGAAAGGCAAAAAATATGTCCTTTTACTATCTCGAAGGTTTTTTTTTTCTCGTAGAATAAATGAAAAAACAAACAATCTGTTAAAACTTGAAAGGACGAAACCAACCAAGTGGACGTACTCAACAGAAACAAAAAAAAAAGTGCTCTGGGAAGTAAAAACTAATTAATGGATGCCATTCTCCTCTGATCACACCCGTCGAGCACAAACATTTAAGCATGCAAAAAAAGGAACGAACTAAAGGAGCACTATAAATGGCAGACTACGAGTACGTACGAAGACCGTTTTGAAAAAGCTTATCGCTCGCTGGTCGTTTGGTCACGTTTTTACGTCCTAATGACGGACGTTGCTACTTTTGCTACGCCACCCGCCGCTGAAAGAGAATTCCAATCAGAAAAGCCCGAAATGGATATTTGGCATGTGGTACAATTTGACCCGAGACATCTCTGGTATAAAGACTGTCTAGATAAGACCGAATTTTTTTTTATAACGATTACCGGAAGTTCGATACAACAATAATTATTGTTAACTATAAATTAGTTTGACAGAGTTTATACCAGCGGTCCAGATTGGTAGTGGGTTGGTTCTTGGTTGGCCCCAAATGACGACATGACTCATTGAAAGGACATTGGCAATGGAATGGAGCACGTGTGCTCACAGACAGATGTTGACCTCTCAACTCTGGCAATTAATTCGATAAATCTGGTCAAATTTGGAAATCGAATTGGTTTGGCTTTGTCTGGGAAATGGAATCTGTCCGGATTCAGATCAATTGTTGTTTTCTGTTTCTTTTTTTTTGATGATTGAGTTGCCTGGGTAAGGTTGTCAGCTGTGTGGGATTGTTGTTCTTTGGAACATATCAAAACTGAATGTTTCGAAAGCATTATTGTCTTGAAAGTTTTGGGTATACTGTATTTTTTTCAATGCCTGCATGTCAGTCTTTTTCTTTGGAGAGATAATCGATTGGTTTAAGTTGGCTTTCGATTAATTCACAAAACCAAAATTATGTAACTTTTCCTATGACAATACTGAGGAATGACTACAAGCAAATATCTTTGCAGACACTCTTTAAAGATTTGTACAAAAATCCACTCTTGGGGAAATGTTTTGTTGCAGCTCTGCTTTTACTGAAAAAAAATATACAAAGGGCAGGTTCAAAATTGAACCTGATTTTAAGCGGACCGCGTGCGAAAAGTCTGAAGTTATTATACTACACTGCCCGACCTCTTTCAACTTATTTTTAACCTACAAAGAGATTGAACCTGCGATTAAAAAAGGGTAGGGCAATCGATTTCAAACCGCTAAAGCTAGTGCGGCGTACGAATTAAAAAGAGTGGCTAAGTTGTGTTAGAAATTAGGAACCCTTCAAGTAGTTATTATTAAAATATATGCTTGGCGTACTCTTTCGAAGAACAGTTTTTAAGAGTAAAAACTTTCAAAAAATAAAAAACTAATTGACAAGAACCTTCGGAGAAAAACCTTTATCCGTAACGTTAAACTTTTTCAAATGTGGCGAATTTTTCGTAACAGCCAGGATTAGGCGCGGACAGTTTTTGCGGTGTATGATTGAACAACTCACAAAAGAGATTTTCGCAGAGTAGAATAGCTACAGTCTTCAGATATCAACTAAAGCTTATATTTTAATGAAAGGATGGTAAATTTGTCAAAACGAGGTTGGGTCATTTTGGGCCTCAAGACCAATAAGGATGAGTTTTATGTCAATGATCCTATCGTATTTTTCCGCATTGAATTGCTTTGTCATAAAAGTTATTCAGTAAAAGATGTGGGTATTTGGCCACCGACAAAGGTTCTTAAGTAGTATCTTGGTAACGGTAATTTTTACAGAAAAACTTCCATGTATTGAACAACTTTGTTGCGTAATTGTAGTCATTTTTGAGATGTTTAAGATTTTATTTTCTCTTATTCAGTGATGTTGAAAAATTTATTTAAGTGAGGAAGGCTGGAGCGACAGGTAATGAAGGTTACTGAACACTATTTTTTTTGGAAAAACCTCACTGTACAAAATTATAGCTCTAAGAATTTACTATAAAACCTAGACCCTTGTTACGTAACAGTATAGTCATTTTCGAGACATTTAATGTTTAAAGTTGCAACTATTGAAATATTTGGTCTCTTATTCAGTGATGTAGAAAATTAATTTAAGGAAGGCTGGAGCGACAGGACAACGGCCGCGAAGATTCAATTTTATTGTATTGATTTGATCCAAAAAAATTACTCCCGCGAAAAAAAGTTATAAAATTAAATTATCCTTACTAGTTATTAAATTAAATTATCCTTATTAAATTATCCTTACCAAGATACTCTCGTAAAAACGTAGCCCAAATAACTAGGTTTTTTAACGAATAACCTTATTCACACAGCGATTTGATAAATGCCCCTAAAACTGTCGCTGTACATTAAAATACATGACATATGATTTAATGACATTTAATGACATATGACAGCTCCCTTCAATTTTGGTCAGCCTCCTTAAGACAACAATTGACTTTATTTTAAACAAACGCTTCAAATTTGACGATTTATCTATATCGGATGCCCTCCGGAAAGTCTTCGAACTTAGGACAGTATAGAAGACGCTTTAGCTTCGGTTTTAGAACCGTTGAATTTTAGAACTTTAAGGTTAACCCTCAGAGAAGAATTCTAGAAACATAAGATGGAGAACAAGGCAATAATATGAAGAAGCCATGCATTTCCTGGGACAAACCAACTCAAAAATTTAGAGTATGAATGCTTCAAAGGGCAATTCGAACCTCATTCGCATTCGCTTTCACTGCCTTAGTGATTGAGTTTTGTTAAGTCAAGAATTTTAAGGGAACTAAATTTGGAACAGGAGAGCAATGTACACATACTTATTTTTCTTTAAGTTGATAGCTGGGTGCACAGTGGGCCAAAAATATCCATGCAGTTCAGCTTGCGCCCCTTCTAGGAGGTCCGTTTAAAAAGACAAAGGCAATATCAATTTAGTCTGATTATAAAATGTGGAAAATAAAAGCGAACACATGCTAGGACAATTTTATCTATACTTACATAACGGTTTATTCTTTAGTTCGAAATTTCCGGCGAAAGTAGGTACTTAATTTTTTGAACTGTTTCGTAGACAAAAGCTCTAAAAATGAAATTAGGCTCGGTTAGTTTAGGTTAGGTGGCTGTGCTGTGACACACTTAAACCAAAAGAGGTCCATTGTGATACATACCACTTTGTGAGAACGGAGCTACCAGCCCGAGGACCTAAATGGGGACTTAAAAAAACGCTGGGTTAACCATAGCGGTGTGAAGCAATGTCAGCAGAGTTGAGGGGTGATGGTGAGACTCTAGATAGGAATTGTCTATAAGGATGGTAGGGGTGGGGTTGGTACGAATTGGAGAGAATAACATGAGGTCGAGGGTAGCCGTTTTCGGCCACTTCGAAGTAAGTGGCTCAAATTTATGACGTGTTAAGTAGCTCAAATTTGTATGTGAAGAAGCCTTAATACTGTTTTTTTTTTTTACGGATTTTCGAATAAGCATGCAAAAATCTTTCCTATTTTAACTCCAGTGCTATTTAGACAAATATTTTGAAAAACAAGAGTTAATTTGTAAAGAACTTTTAGAATTCGTACCGTTTTTACCCTAAAACACATTTGTTTTTAATTTTAATTTACAAAATTTTAAAGTTTTCCATCTGAATGGATATATTGTACGCAAATTTCTCGCCACTTCCCCAAAAATAGGCTTTCGCTTAAATCTTAAATGTGATAATGATTGCCTTAAACCAGTTTTGTCATTAAAAAGCCGTCTTAAAGAGGGGCTCAATGCTTTATAACAGAATATCTTTAATCTTTGCCACATTTTTTTTTTGATTAACAATAAATATTCAAGTTTAATTAAATCTCCAGTTGAATGTGGTTTATAAAAATCAAGCATGGTAAAAGTGGTCCTGGTCAGGACATGTGAGCAGTACATGTTTTGCCCAGTTAGAGGCTTAAAATTATTATTACAGTGCACCAAAATTTAGGTTTGACCAAAAGGTCTTTTGAAAAAATATTGAAGTTTGAGGTTGATTCACAATCAAGTCGATTTTGGGCGTGGCTCTGAGCATATCTTATTAAAACTCATACTTTCTCTGTACAAAACAAAAACCAAGCTACACTCCAAGTTTCACCTTTCTATCTCAATTGCGAAGGCCTAAGAATTTTACACATTCAGACAGGTGAACGCAGGGGCGGGCATTATCATCAATCGGACATTATCTGCCGGTCATCACTGCCAGATCATCCTAGTTTCGGAGTTAAACTAAACTTACCCCAGTAATGAGTTTTTAAGTTAATTTGACCTTTGTTTTTTCTAGTCAATAATTTCGATAGTCGACGATTGTAATTTTTTACGGAGTAAAGTCTAAGTCTAGTCTTTCTTAGTATTAAGTAGAAACAGCTCACGGGTTAACTCCCAGTTTCATTTTGTTTTGGGATTTACAGTTCTTTGTTATACCCCATCCCATAGGATAGGAGGTTTATTAAGTTTGATTCATAGTATGTAACATAGCGAAATAATCACCGTAGACCCCCAAGACCCTAAGGGCATATGATCGAGACCGAATTGTAAGTCGCACGAGCCATGTCCGTCTGTCGGTAGTTTTTAGGCTTTAAATTTTGAGCTAGCAACTTGAAACTTGATATCTGTTCTTTCTAGGTACCAAAGCAGTACAAGAGAAAATTTTTTTGAAATCCACCCACTGACACGCCCACTTTACTTATAAGCATAAAAAATCAAAGTTATCGCAGGAAGCTGAAATTTGGTATGCGATATCCTTGCTTGAGTGTATTGTGATTGGCATTTAAAAAAAAAGCGAATACCGCCCCTTGTCGGCGTGTTCATACGTATTATGCATTCTAATAAACGGTTTTAATTTGATATATTGGCTTTTAATCCAAAAAACTTGCACTCATCAACTCAAATGAATAAATTCTCGCCACGACCACTTTTGGGGGCATTTTTAAGTAAAAGCAAAATTTTTAATATGAAAATGCAATCAACACGTGTATACCACTTCTGATAAAACATAAAGAAAAATACGATGCTATAGAGAAGGGGTGGACCTCACGCCCCTTTCTTAGGGAGAAGATTCTTAATTGAGAAATTCTAAATACAATTGAAGTTAAATGAAATTGAATTTAACAACCAAGATTTATGCCACAATTCGGAGCTTGACAGTGGTCTATTGGGATGTGGTATCCAACGATTCGTCTAAGCGGATTGTAACCATCCAACTAGTTTTAAGTTGGGTTCAATTCTGCACTGGAAAACCGGTCGTAGAAGGTGTCAGGGGCCTGATGTGATTATTCCTCTCTATTATGCATATTATTTTCACAAACTATGAATTTCAATTAATATATCCTGGGTTAGGGTTTAAAAATACTCGAGTTAGAATTATTTTAAATTTTAAGAAACACTATGCCAAATTTGGAAGATTCAAAACCGTGTGAGAGTTAAAATAAAAGCATTGAAATAAAAACTCCGAAAGTCCCTAATATATTAACGGAGCTCCTAAATTGTTATAATGCAATTTTTTTGAGCAATGTAAGTAATTTTTATGTATAAAGAGTATTGCGCGGAAATAAACTGAACAGTGCCATGACCAGTCTTTGGCTTTATCAAAAGGGCAACCATTTCCCCCACCAGTGGTAAGGGGAATTAATTCAAGTGAAAATCTCTACGCACATGTCTCATTCGACACAGGCAGCCCAGGACCAATGCTATTAAAGTGTTTTGAGTGTATCTTTATTATTCTTCATTGTAACATTCTCGCTTGTATCAAGCTCAATATACTCCGATCCTGCGAAATAGGCTATCGAAAATTGAGAACGACCCCAAACCTCGAAACCAAAATCTTGAAAGAGAGTCCCGAATAGCTCTTCATGTTTTCATCCTGATTATGTTACAAAACTATATTTTGCCTAGTTTTATAAATTTAAAAGAGAAACATGCTGCTCCCTACAACAAACACTCTGCTTGGGTACACAATTTGGGGTAGGTTCAAGTTTGGGTATAAAAATCTATTTATAGGTCAAATTTCTTAATTTTACGAGTCTCGAGTAAACCATTTTTTTTTTAAGATTTTGTTCCATTCAAGTATGCATATTCTGAATTAGTTTAACTGAGGCGTATTTATTGTATCAGAGAGCGTAATAATTTCCGGCCGATTCATAAATTGGAACCATGCTCCACACATTTTTTATTAATGAATCCTTTTCTTTGTGCCTCTACTGTTTGTAACGTCCCTAGCACCGCGTTGCAAACAGCGTGATAAACATTTAAACGTGACGACAAGTCATCTCTTCCAAAACATTTCGAAAGAGACCAACAAAGTCATACGAAAGTTTGCTTAGATTTCTCATTCTTTTTCCTTTTTATGTCGTGCGAGCACGAACACAAACTGTTCGAGAACTTTTTCGAGCCACTCTTTTAAGGGTCCCCCGCGCTGGTTGTTCGCATCGCATCCAATGTTTTGTATCTTTTTAGCTCCGAATGAATACTAATGGATATTTTATAGTGCATGCTGTTCCGTTTTGTTGAAGTTACTGATGCCCTTGAAGATGCTTTTTTTCCTTTGTGTTCCTTGGGCATTCTTCTTTTAACACTTGCAGCGTGGGCGGGATGGGGTCCTGGAAACTTGGTGCATTTAACTTTGTGAAAGTTAACGGGAATTGCAAATGCAGAAAGGAATTGAACTTAGCTATTTGTGTTTTATTTTATTTTTTGTTTAGCCTTTAGCTTTGGCTCTACCGCTCTGGTGGAATTGCTGTATTGATTGCAACTATAGTCCTGGATGTTGGAGGAGCGCGGTGTGTTTGTTGGGTGTTTGGCAGAAGCTTACGCGACACTACGCCGCGTCGTAGAGAGCAGAATTGACAATATCCTTTGCTATATTTGTAAGGTGTAGGTGAATCACAAACCAGTTGCATTGAACCTGCAGGGTAGAAGGAATGGAAGAATGGCAAACCAGGTGGGGGTCGTATTGAACTTTTTTACGAATGCAAATGAGAATCATTGATCGGAGTGCAAAAGGATATTTTGCATGGGAATGTCGTTCAATCTATTTGAAAATTGTCTTTTGTTGGCTGGATATAGAGTGAATGCTCGTAAAGGGCATAATGAAGTAATTTAGTTGCAGTTTGTTTTTCTCTTGGATAATGAGATCAAATCCATCTGTTTTTTGAGAACTTCTTTTCTTCAAGAAGAGTGAAAACTTTAGATTAAGCAGAAGTAAAAAAAGCAATAAGATATTTTAAATAAAGAAGAAAAAAGTAGTTGCCAGTTTTTTCAAGTATTTACATAAAAGCAAAAGCTTTGTTTCGCTGCTTTAAACTAAATCGAGATCACAAAGGGTTCATTGTAGATAAAAGCTGACTGTGAGACTCGATTCCATTTTATTCCCCATAAATTGCATTCCATGACTGAGCTCAACACTTGTTTTGATATAAGCTTTTTTATATAATTTAATAATGTTGAGAGAGAGTAATGTAGCTTGAGGCTTTTAAAGGTTTGCGAGAAGTTTTTTGATTTTCAAAGTATAATAAGTCAAAATCGTTTGGGGTAAATGTACCTAATACCTAAAAATAAGAATAACTGATTTTTGATTTCATTTTGAAAAATTCAAGTGTTTTGTCCTTGATCTTGTTGACAAGAGCTAACAGCAAAGGTCGACAACTGACTAAATGCTGAGTACAAACTGCCTACAAACACGCACACAATTGGTTTAAATGTGCAATTACCGCCAGTCCTTTCTTAACTGTAAGATATAAACGAAAAATAAAATCGGTAAACCTTCCCAAGTAGGCGTGATATCGATTTTAAGGGTAGTTTTTAAATGCATTTCATTGAATTGCAATCGAAAAAACTTTACAAATTGTTGGACACGCCCACATTGGAGGCAGAATGAAGAAAAAGGTTTAATTTTCCATACTTACATATAATTTAGGAAAAATAAAATAGCATATAAAGTGAGCTGGGTCTTATTTAAGATTTAGATTTTTACATAGTTTTTAAACACGACTCCTCCACCCCAATGATTTAAAGAAACCAGTGAGTAAGTGCTACAGTGTGTACGCAGAAGTTACAGTCCGTAAAAGGGACCGTTGAATACCCCATCCTATCACACATTGTAAAATGCTGATGGCATGGTTATTTTTTGGCATTTTATAAGTAATGCAAACTTCGAAAAGGGGCGTGGTCCAATCGCCCCTAATTGCAAACTATCAAAAATGAGATATTTCCACAGATATTTCCAAGTTACGCTTAAATGTACGTAAAAATGTAATTTTTTGTTTCAGATTCAATATTTTTGAAAAGTCGACCCCTAAAAGGTGGTGTAGCTAAAAACCTTATATGTCGTTTACCTAACGTGCTACATCTTTTGTTTCATGCTTTCCTAAATGAGGCTCAAGGCCAGTCGAAATTACGTTTTTCCGGGAAATTTTAGTTTTTTCTTCAATTCTGCCCGCGAATGTGGGCGTGGCCCAAAGTCTTTTATGAACAAAATTTAGAACTAAACGTTTTCTACATAAAATATTAATTTTTTCAATTTAGAGCAAAAATATTGAGTAAACTGCATTTGAAAATTTACCTTTAAAATAGATGCCACGCCCGCTGGAGGAGGTTAACCAATTTAATTTTTCTTTTTTGTATCTTACATTCATTAGGAGATGCTAAATGTGAAATTTCAGCCTTTTAGAACGTCTTACAGTTTTGAAATCTCTGGACGTAGTTGCACAATCAGACCGATTGTGGGCGTGTCTTTGGGCGGATTTGAAATTTGTACATTTGTACTGCTTCGGATAATAGTTAACCTATGTATCAAATTTCAGCTCCCTAACTCGAAATTTAAGGCCTAAAAACGTGTGACATACAGACAGACGGTCGGATATGGCTTATTCGATTCAGAATTCGGTCTCGATCATATGCCCTTAAGGTCTTGGGGGTCTGCCATTATTATTTCACCGTGTTACAAACTATTTGACAAACTTAATATACCTCCTATCCTATGGGATGGGGTATAAACATTGGGTATTTTTTGCAATGGTTATTTTCTTCCAATACTCGAAACACTGGATTTTAAGAAACGGTGCGAAATTTGTCATTTTTGCAAATCAGTTAAGGCTCACAGAGCAATTAGTGACAAGTGACCAGTAACTCGATTTATCTCGACGATTGGATGCTTCGAGGCCATTCTATACTTCCAGCACCTGATCAGCATACAAAATTAAGAAAAAGGAAGGAGATGCTAAGCCCTAGTAAAAGAACCTAACAGACAGCCAAGGGGGGCCGAAAAATAAAAGTTCAATAAGCTTGAGAAAGAGAACGGAAATGAGGACGCAACTTAAGCCTAACCAGATCAAACCTAAGGCTTACTTAAACCATGAAGAAAAACAATATTCGAGTTCTAACTAGTAAAGCCTATCCTAACCTTATCCCTATCCGCCTCCTCCTCACTTCCCAGGTCCCTCTTAGATTGGAGTTCGTCAAGAACCCGAGGTGACCTGATTTTGTCGGAACAGCCAGCCCATACCACAAATCCGAAGACACATAACGTAACGTTGATTTGTCGATCGATTTTTTTAGAGGCGTCAAAGCTGTTGAGCCTGTTCTTAAAAACTTTTCCTCCTTGCATCGAGAAAAGTTTTTTGCTTTTACTCAAATTGTATTGTATTTTCTGAACACAATTATGAAATTTGTACGACATGCTTTGA
The DNA here is from genome assembly GCA_947623515.1 of Neoascia interrupta. Classification (NCBI taxonomy): domain Eukaryota; kingdom Metazoa; phylum Arthropoda; class Insecta; order Diptera; family Syrphidae; genus Neoascia; species Neoascia interrupta. The sequence goes on along the minus strand of OX392462.1, from coordinate 17,857,826 downwards.
AAGATTTGTTTCGTTTTTTATTTCTCCTCTTGGGAGTCACCATTCAAGTCAGTGAAATAATAATCTATACTGAGTTTGAAAGGTACGGAAGCATTATCAACCTTGTATCACATACTGTTCAAACCATGTAGGTAAATAGTAAGAACAAAAGAGAAAAACAAAAAAAAAGAAATGCGAAAAAATTCATTTGGTTGTCATTTCACTTAAGCGAAACAATTTTTCTCACTTTCACGATTCATCAAGTGTTTTTTTTTCGTGCCGCATTGAGGGCCATCAAGGAGTTATATCCTTTTCGCTTTTCATTTTCTCTATAACACTCATCCATTTCATCTACCAACGTGTGACCAAGTCTGAGGGCGAGGGCCCTGAAATCCGATTGCACTCTTCTGACGTGACGACGACAACGACATGAACGCTTCCAATTGCGTGACCAATTAGTATATTTTCCAGCCAGCTATATCTGAGGGGAGCACTTTATAGATCCATTCCCCTTTTCTGTGATCCGTATACGGCTATTCTGAATTGTGGTGAAAATCCTTTTGCAATTATGGGTCAGGCATGACTTCAATCCAAGCAACATCATTGTCGGCGTTATTATCATTCCTAGGTCCATACAAAGGTTGTTTGTATTGTGCCGTCGTCGTCGACGCGCCGGTCGCTGTTTCATGGAGTTTTTAGAGAGCGCTCGCCTGTCCTGGGTTGCTAAACCATGACCGCACACAGAAGGGATTACGCGTGTAATCCTTTTTGTTGGCTGTTTTAATGAATTCGGGGGAATAAATTTGTGTCGGCCAAAGTTGACCGTTTTTGCGTGGGGCCAAAGGACTAGACTTTATTGATGAATGTTGTTTTGGTTTGTTTATCGAAGGGACGTTTTTTTTGCTGTTTTCCTTCTTCCTGGTCGTAATTTGTTCGGGGAATAGAAAAGGCGGAGTGTGGGGTCAAAGTTGACATTTCGATTTGAACCCTTTTTTGCGGACTGCCGTCAGGATGGATTAGCAGGGACATTTTCTGTTTATTAAAGAGAGGTGTGTGTGTGGTTTTTTTTTGTTTCTTACCTGCTGGACTGGCTTCGTAATGAATTGCAAAACTTTCGTAAGCAGTTCCAGGTGGTAATTGCCTGGTAATTTAGGTGATTGTTAATAGGACTATTTGTTTTGGGGTCACAGAAGTTTGTGTTGTCAATTGTTTTGTCGGCTTTGATATTGAGGGACTTAACTTTTGAGTTTGTGCTTATAGTTGGTGACCTTTTAATTTTGCCGTTGAGGTGAAAGTTTTTAAATGAGCAAGTAGGACTCACACGCGTTGATTTCTTTGTGAAAAGCAATTCGATATTAGAAACCGAATCAAACGTCTATCTTGCGGAAAGGTCAACATAATTAGCAACGGGTTGGTTTGTAGGTAAAATGTTCAATTGCCTTTCTAGTGTTCTACCAAGGAAAGAGGTCATAATGCTTTTGCAAATCCATCAAGCACGTGCTGACTCTTCAAAAACTATCTTAGGAGTGAAAAGCTCATTGGTTGTCTCATCGAGTGCCATGCCCAGAAATACACTGATTAAGCGACCATGGCTCGAGTACAGCCCTTATTCTTTGGAAGAATTTAGAGAGACAGCCCCTATACTAATAGAAATCTCTCTTAGAGTGGAGTTGAAATGTTAGCAGACGAAAGTGTCGAAAGAAAAAAACGTGTGTGGCTCACTGGCAGGGTACGATCCTGCAACCCTTACTTGTCGCGAGTAATGCTCTACCATTTGAGCTACAGTGAACACGTTTGAGAAATCTCTCTTGTGTCAATTATTAAAATTTTTTTTTTTTCATGTCTTCTCTCAGGAAAGGCGAACCTATAACACTGAAGACAAAATTTGTACTATCACCCCTGTTTGCTTATCCCTCAAAGTTTCTGCGGTATCAGGCCATATATCATATTCCTCACCCATTGTTTCGGAGCATTTCTGACCGGATTTCTTCAACACCAGCGGACTTCTAATGGGCTTCTACTGTGCTTCTTCTATCGCTTTAATCTTATCGGGGGTGGGGTTACCAGCTAATTTTCGAGCGCGGCGGAGCCGTGTACTGACTAAGGCGGAGGTCTGGGCTCGATTCCTACTTTAGCCACTTGAAAAAAGGTTCATTCTTTTTCACGACTCCCCCTCCGCTAGGGTTTGACAAGCCAGACGATAGTAACATTTGTCTAGAAAACTTCTCAAAGTGTCTTTAAAATTCTTCAAAAAATTGTAGGTCCCCTTGTGTGTGAGTATGCAACACACAGCATGTGTGGTTGAGGCTCTTTATATATACAGAAACGTCAATCAACCGTTGAAGATAAAATCGTTGGAAATCCTTTAACAAACTCTTTTGTTTTTTATCGACTAAACATGTATCAAAATTTAGCCTATATTCGACCTATAAAGATTTAATTAATCAGAAATTCCTATTTATTGACTGAAGTTTAAAAACTAGTGAACGAAATGTCGAATTAAAGCATTTGTGGTTCACCGAAAGGGGATGATCCTACAACCTTTACCTTTCGCGGCTGCTGATGCTGTAACCATTTGAGCTACGGTTCACCCAATTTAATCTTTTTTCAAATTCGACAACCTCACTTGTTTTCGCCTTGCGACTTCTTATTTATTTTGATAGAGATGAATATGGTTGTAGTCCCTGCCTAAATCTTTTTATATCTTAACCTACTCTTTATTCGCTTTACCTGCCTCTATGGCAATTACATTGTAGATATCAACTTGATGGAAATGAAAATACCAAACACAAAACAAAAACATCAGAACAATGAATTTCCATTCATTCAAAAAGCTCAATGAATTTTGTTTACTATTTAAATCCAATCTAATCTATGTTTACCAAATCGATATCGACACTAAACGGAAAAAAACGTCTAGTTATGCTACCCCTTACTCAAAAAGTTACATGCTACTCGTACATGATCGTCAAATCGTTTGTAGATTAAAACATCATACGCACAACAAAGATATACTGAACGGCATCCGTATCTATAAACGCACCAGCTGGTGAGAGTCCGAATCAAATCGTGTGCCCTAAGTGCAATTAATCATCTATTAGCCATCATGGCTGGAGCATCGATATACACCCATTAGACCTTAACTGCCACTGGTTTTGAATGGGGATTCACAGGCACCACTTGAGCTAAATGGCACCTTTCACACCTAATTTCAATTTGCCAGTCACAATGATTGCCATCAACCAGGCACCCGTCAGCTTTTACGCTATGTCCACCCGCACCCATTCCACTTCCGTTTGGCGAATGGCTTCTTTGTACTATACACATACTCTGTCATCGTCAATTTATTACGACGAAACGCCTGTGGGGGAAATCCCTTGACATAGACGCCACCCTCCGTACCCATCCTTTTGTCCACCACCGGCCGCAAAGCATATTTGCCTGCTGACGTTCATTCCATGGCTTTCGGCCGCACTCTTGTATCTGATTGCGATATTCAGCGGTTGACTTATCGATAAAACTGTGAAAAAGCCGCCGTAAAAGTCGCGGTCTTATTTAGATTCCCATAAAAGTTCGATGGCCTTTTTTACACTTGCTCCTGCTGGCTTTGAAAGAGACAACGACAATCGACGGAGATTGCACACAAGTAACTACCCATGCAGCTGTTGTCACACAGTCAAAGCTGTGTCCTTGCCGCTGGATGTATGACCATTCCATGAGAATTATTAAATGAACGTACAGCACTGGTGGGTGAGGGGTCCTTTGGCATGGCAATCAGTAATCCGCGTCCACCAAGAGCCCATAAAATCAAATCAATCAAACAAAAAATTTTAATGAGCACTCAAGCTGTTAGCTTTATGACACACGAGAAGACACATCATGTCCTGGACCTCGTAATAACTTTCTTTTCACTTTTCAACTCAATCGTGTCTATGTAGAGCTATGCTATGCTTGATGTATGTGTATGTGTGAGTTTTGTAACATTTGAGCACTTGCGTGCGTGATTTTAACCCACCAACACCCATCGCCAGAGAGGTGGGTGGTGGAATAATGCGGGTGGTTAATGGCAGCAACTTCATACATAAATCGTTCCGATAGCATAGCGGCAATAATAAATTATCGCATGCGAAGAGAAGAGCTTCTGAGATTTTGCTTTTCTTCTTCTTTGGCGGGAGTCCTGTGAGATGGTGCACTGAAACTCGGTGTCGAACTCCTCTCGTTGGGGAAAATTTAATTAAGTCTACGACTGAGATTACTACTATTACACAATCGAGTATTGAATGGCAGGCTATAAAGAACGGCGCGCGACGAACGGCGAAGGCGGGTAACGTACGAGGCACGAGAATGAGATATTGAAAACGAGATAAGAGCCAGATTGATTGGCCTTTAATTCAACAGCCTTATGGGAAGTCTGTATTGTGAATTACGCACATATGTGGGGAATGAAAGGCTCCATTCGAAATGGGGGCTGTGGGTTTTTCTCAATTTGGTGTGAAAATCGCAATCGAAATCTTATGTTCGTGGCAGTAGCGAGGGGGTTTCATTTCGAATGGAACAAACAAAATAATTGTTTTAATATGTTGCATGTCATTTCGGCTGGATATTTGGGACAGACTGGCACTTGGGACCAGTGATCGATTGATTGGAAATAATTGGGATATTTTAATTGAATTCTGGCACATATATGAGAGTGAATATTTCCGGCACAACGTTGATGGTATTTTTAATTAACACCAGTCTCATCGTCACCTCAGAAAATAAGGCGTTACTTATATTTGAAATTTAATTACAATGCGAAGGGAGATAATGTCGGGATGAGTCTTGTGCCTGTTTGCAGAAAAATTTTAAATTTTAATTGAATATTGCTCGCAACATAATGGCAAAAAATGTGCTAAACGTGCTTGTTCGTGACCCCAAAAAGCACGCACACAAATAACCTCAATACCTCCTCGAGATTGAGTATGTTGAAATATAACCTTAGTATGTGTTTCTTATTATTTACTGCGAGTAAGGAGGCACCTTCTTAGGCGACTTCATAAGAATTAATTATTCCTTAAAGCAGCTTCATGAAACTCCTTAGTAAATGCAACAACGATGCTGCAAGTTTATTAATTTAAGTTTAAAAAATAACGAAAAAAATATATCCCGTGACTTCTTTGGCTCCGTGAAATTGCATATAAATGTGAATAAAGCATACGTAAGTTAACAACTAGAGAAGGGGTAGAGTATCGAAGCTTAATTGGTAGAGCATTACCCGCGACAGGTAAAGGTTGCCGTAACCATACCCTGCCGGTGAAACCCACGCTGTTTTTTCTTTCGAGAAATAGTCCGGTAGTATTTCTACTACGACATAATAAAGGTGCTTCATACAAGATTTGTTTTATGTACCTAGGTCCGAAACGAAAAAGAGTATTGTACCTATGTTAGATTTCCATCCTAGTGTATAAGAAGCTTTAAACAAACTATCGAACCTGCAAAACAAGGAACCTGTTTAAGGTAGTAGAAACAAGAAGATAACCTGTTTAACCTATACTTTCACCAGGAGCATTTTGCCATAAGAAGCTTTTGCCCGCGAGAAATATTTTGCCACTTTTTTCCGCTTAAAATAAAATATCGCTCAAGATTTGTTACCGTGGATATAAATTCAAATAAAATACCATGGACCTCCATTTCCGTGTACACATTACAAACACATATAAAATTGCGTTCAGGCACCGTTAACATCTGCGATATTTCATTTCTGTCCAACTTAAAATGTCATCACCTTAGTCACCTCGATGAAGACCCTTAAAATCAAAATGTCACAAAACCCAAGAGAAAGGCAACATAGAAAAAAAAAAAACTTTACAAATTGAGACCTTTCCAAATCACAGACTTAATTTAAATGTCTCTGGCTTCACGTTTTCTGATTGTCACCCGATGCTCCCAGTGGGATTCATTTTTTATTTGCGCCACCGTTTCCTGGTGCTCTAGCTATATGCTGCTCCTATTTCCGTGAATGAATTACTGTTAAACTTGTCGTTGATTCTCTGTCCCTTGTACCAAGCTATCGCAAGTTTATTCATTTATCTGTCAACTAAAATACCCAAACACCGACAGTGACTTGCCACTCTGCCACACTGCGGAGCAAGAGAAATAATAATAAATTCGTCCTTTGGGATAAGATTCGACTTCAAGCCAGATCAACATACTGCGCTGATGTTTTGTTTCTTTTACACTCGCCTCCAACACGACGTCGTTAAGCAAAGACGAGCAAAAAAAAAAAAATTCCACACCAAAGGTCCTTCGTCGTCCATTGTGGAACCCATTGGGGAAATCAAAATTAAAATGTCCAACTTGGTAGCAGCTCGCAAGTAGAAAATAAATTGCCTTTGCAAAGATTTCACCCCATTTTCTGAGGCGAGACATGGTGCCAAACGGCGGCATGGCTGCACCACATCGTGAAGTATTTTGCAGATCATTTGAAAAGTATGCATCTTTGCGAGCATTTAGCATCAATGGCAGCTACTTGGCATAACTCCCGAGGACCCGAGGAATCCTTAACGACCACTATTTAGCTGTATGCCAGGTTGCTCTTTTGAGTTTAACCCCTCAAAGGAATTCACCAGCATCCCGATGACGGGCCATTGGATACTGCAAATGCTGTTGAGTGTCATGCCTTTTGTTTGGAGCGAATGGGAAATTCTCCTTGTAGTTACAAACACACATCTTATGTCGATACGAAGAGCCAGACCAACACTTGCCAAGGCTACACGCTCTTCTGTTCGTCCTGAAGACAATCTGCAGCACCGATGATTGCACGACGAGGCGAACTACATCGCAATCGCAAACAGCATCAAGACACGCAATCGTTTGACTCAGTACCTACACGTTTTCTGGATACCCTTTAGCCATGCAACAACCGTTGACTGCACGAAGTACAAGGAGCTTGCAGACAGTCCTTTTTGGCTCCTTGACTGCCAGTTATTCGGAGTCAAAGTCGGTCACACCAATTATCTGCGAATAAAATGTGTTTTGGTTCTGGGGGTTCGAGTGAACACGAAAAAGGCGAAAATCCTTTTCATTCAAAATGGAGAACGACATGCAACGCTACTTTGAATGAAGTCTCTGCTGTACAGGTGCTGTTGGTTGGGGATAAGGTGGTGAAGGATAAGGTTACACCTTTAACAAGTGCAATACCTTAGATTGTATCAAATTTCTCTGAGGAAATCTATCAATCGGTTTGGGATCACGTTTTACCTAGCCTGGAGGTGTTGGTTTTCAAAAGTAGAAGAGTTGAGATTTCAAATGGAGTTTTTAGATTAGATTGTGAGCTCTGGGTACATGTTCATATTATATGCTTAAATTGTCCATTCAAAAGGACTACTTTCGCCAAGCAAGATGTACAGAGTTTTGGTTTGTGATACAAATGGTGATTCAAACTGTTCTGATTGAAATTAATGACATGCTCAAATGAACAAAGGGCCGGAGAAGTTATTCTTATATCGACATATTTTGAATTAACTTACAGGACGAAATCACTCCGGTATAACTATCGCAAATCCTCTACTTATCAATGTCTGTGGACAATATGACAACTTTGTACATACTCTTAACAGCTGTTGAAATCTTGTCAAAAAACTTGGACTTGGAATCTTGTCATATGGACAGCGAGATCATATGGATTCGAAACACATAGACAAAAATTTCTGTCCTCATCGCAGACATTTCTATTTGCTTGGAAAACCGATGACTCTCGCACATTGAGCAAACTAAAAAAGACGCATTAGGTAAGACAATTTGTCGGCATTGCGAACTATGGGTAAAAATGTTGACTTAAATTATTAGCTTGAAGTTATCGGATTTTTCAAAACATATGCTGTTATTTCAAAATGTTTTCTAAATGTGATTAAGTCAGGCAGCGTGAGAGGGGGTGCATATGGCAGCTTTGCGTTCTTGTTGACAAGGAATCAAGTTAGACTTTCCGTATGACACGGATCCAATGAGGATATAGGTGAGCTGTCATCAACATGGCTAACGTGTGATGGCAAATGCCCTTTTTTGAAAACCAAAGAGATTTTAGGGGATAAAACTAAGGCGGGCAATAGGGCTCCATCTTTCTGCGTTCCTTTCCGATGGATCTTGAAAAAGGGTGAAATCTAACTTTGAGTTTATAACTTTACTCCTAACAAGCTGATGAATCAACTCACAAATTTATTTACTTATCTTCAAAGTGATTCGCTTGTATTTTTCTGTTATACCCGATTTTTGGATTGGAACATGTTGTGTATCATACTTGACCCTTCTTTACAGGACTACAGAAAATGGCACGATCATGAAGTGGACTCTGTCCATGATATCCAATGTTTTTTTTGTTTTTTAACACGCTGATCTGACGTTTGCAGAAATTGTAGGAAACAGTCAAGGACCGTTCAATATTTCGACCCTACTCCTATCAGCTCAAATGACGTTTGGTGGCAAACTAAATTTGCTTAAAAAATCTGATAATCATCGATTAACAGTTAAAAGATTCCCGCGGATGCCGTAAATTTCATCAAAGGATGCCAGTACAGGCAAAATATAGACTTAAGTTCTGATTTCTCAATAAGAGCTCAACGGATTACCCGTTCATCCTAAATGGTCTTTCCATTGTTCTCGATCCTCCGCCACCAGCTCAAGAGACTCCGGCACAATGGCCAGGCGGGACTCAGAGAGGTTCTTTACCTATTCCCACCACCTGTTTCTTGGCCTACCTGGGGGGCGACGCGCTCGCATCTTGGCTGACATGACCTGTCTAGGAAGTCTGTCAGGGGGCATGCGAACAACGTGTCCAAACCATCGAAGAATTGATCGCTCCACTCAGAGAAGTAGCTAATCAACATTAAGATTCACACGAATACTGACGTTTCTCATTCTATCCCTTAGAGTAACACCAGCAACGCACCTCAGGAATCTCATTTCGGCAGCTTGTACCCGCGATCTAATTCTTTCGGTCATTACCCAAATTTCATGACCGTAGATGAGGGTTGGAACGAACACTGAATTAAAAACTGAGATCTTTGCTGTACACATCGACAAGGGGTTATCCGTTGAACCTTCTAATCTAAATTGGCGGCTCTGCCTACGTAAAAAACCTATAAAAAAGCTGTCAGGTCAGGTTTATTTAAAAAGCTTCCAGCTGTTTAAACAAACCTGACCTGATAGTCTACTATGCGTTTATGGTTACAAGATACGTTTACGGTTCTATTCTTGATCACCGGCCTATAGTTTTGCAGCCCAGCGACCGACATAATTTTTTTGCATTTTTTTTTTTCGTTTTAGAATTTTAGACAAAATTCTAAAACGAAATCAGCCTGAATTTTAGACAAAATTGTTTGAAATTAGCTGTCCCCTAACCACGAACACTGGAGAGCTATAGCTTATGAAAACTAAGATCCGAAACGCGTAAGCTGTTAAACAAAGCAAAGCCGAATGGAGACTGCCAGAGCTGCATGAAAAAAGGAAAAAGTAATAGCTTCAGGGAATTCTGTGGGACAATAACTATAGCACTCCCTGTGTAAGACTACACAAGGTTGATGCGAAGTCAAAGGGACTGCGAATGTCTCTCGAGGAAGTGGATGGAAGCAATACAGAAAATAATGAGCAGTGCTGCTCTTAGAAATTCATTCCTCCGGAAGCTTCCTGATACTAATCATTGGAGCAGGACCAACACTTTGAGACCTCGGAAGAAAAATGGGCAAATACTTTTTGCTCTAGAGGCCCATTAGAAAGGGAAATAAGTTTTTTTAATCTTTTAGGTCACCAGGTGTAGACGACATTTCACCAGCCCTATTACAAAAAGGGCAAGTAATCCTACTCCCGCACTTGGAGGAAAAGTAAAAAGGAGTCTAGCTTTGGATTACCGAATCAATACAGACTGGCAAAGGTTGTATTTTTCCCAAAAGTGGGGAAAAAGACTCAAAGCAACGGAAGTCGTATAGATCGATTTGCTTAAAAGTTTATCTTCTAAAAACAATAGAAAAATATCTGGACAATTACCTTAGAGAAGAAGTACTAGACAGCTTTACTCTCCACCGTCGCCGGAATGCGTATAGAGCGGGTAGATATACTGAGTCGCGCACATATTTTAGGAAATTAATAAGGTCAGTCAGCACAAGAGGATGTCCACAAGGTGGTGTATTGTCTACCTTAATGAATTACTTGATTCATTAAGCAACCAAGGCATCGACTTTCTGGCATATTCTGTGGACATCGTTTTAATTTCTAGGCGAAATTTTAAAGGAAATTGCGAATTGCTCCGCGAAATTATCCAAAGAGCACACAAGACAATAAAGACTATCCGGCATGCCACACACTGATAGAAGCTAAAAAGGTTAAGTGTCCTGGTGACACTTTAAGTGAGTTAGTCCTATTAAGTGAGTTAGTCCTGACGATTAGGTGAGTTAGTCGTAGACAGAAAATTTATCTGGAAAAGAGATACAGAAGATATCTTCAGGAAGGCAACTCGTGGTCTTATAGTATGCAGGAGCGTTGCGGGTTAGTCCGGGGGATGCAGGCTGAACATCAAAATCTGCTTGAACTCTGCAATAGTACGACCAATGATGAATGATCATATGGAGCATTAGCATGCATGGACAATAATATGAACTAATTTAAGCACAATACGGGAACACATCAGAGTGCAAGAAATAGAATGCGTCTGCATAGCTGAGGCTTGTCCCAATGCACCCATTGAAGTGCTTTTGGAACTAACCCCATTTACACATCTTTGTTGAGGAAATGACTAGAAAAAGTGGTGTTTAAGATGGCTAATTAGGAGACTGGAAGGATAGAGCAACAGCACACATCAAATGGTAAACAGGTGGGACAAAAACTGATGATGGAATCAGTGCAGGTGTACTTGGGCGAAGACAAGAATAAAAAACTCTTAATCCATGGGCAAATGTACCAGCATCTTTTAGGCAGTAATATCCGCTATTGTTAGATGAATCAATTTAGTCTTGACCGAAATTACAGGAATTGCGATAAAGCAATTGGCTATGCTTATGCTAATTCGTAATTTGGAAAGAATGTTCTACACAACACTAGATGCAGGGCGGAGCATAGCAGATGACATCTGAAGTTCATCAGTGGTCTCGTCAAATATGTATATTTTGCATTGCGTAAGTCTAATCAAACAATAATTTTAGCCTTAGGGTGTTAAGTAGAAACTTCATTTTCAACATTTTTGTCGCCACATCACATTGTCTCCCTCCTAAAACATATTACAAGACCTAGAAGAAACAAACATCCGATTGGGCGCATCGGCGGAAAAAAGAACGCTTACGAGATATAATGGGCTAAAGTATTCGAGCAAACAAGCAGCTTCCTGGTCGAAGTCTGTTATCCAGGTTTCCTATGTTAAATTCATTTTTCTCTTCCACATGCAAGTATAGAAAATACATCGTTTAAATGTATGCCAGATGTTTAAGTTGAATACTCTTTTGATTAAATTATTCTTTTGCTCAGTAAAGGCATAACAATTGCGGGGAAAACTTTATTGTTTTTATGCAGGGTTTTTCAGGTTCCGTACTGGCTCAAAAAATTCCTGTTGGATCGGGAAATCGTTTTATTCTTTTCCCCTCAGGGAAAAGGGAAGGAATTACAGGAATTGCGATATATTGCAATTGGCTATCCTCATCGGCTACTTAGGCTAATTCATAACTTGGAAAGGACCTTCTACACAACACTTGATGCAGGGCGGAGCATAGCAGATGACATCTGAAGTTCATCAGTGGTCTCGTCAAACATGTATATTTTGCATTGCGTAAGTCTAATCACACAATAATTTAAGCCTTAGGGTGTTAAGTAGAAACTTCATTTTCAACATTTTTGTCGCCACATCACATTGTCTCCCTCCTAAAACATATTACAAGACCTAGAAGAAACAAACATCCGATTGGGCGTATCGGCGGAAAAAAGAACGCTTACGAGATATAATGGGCTAAAGTATTCGAGCAAACAAGCAGCTTCCTGGTCGAAGTCTTTTATCCAGGTTTCCTATGTTAAATACATTTTTCTCTTCCACATGCAAGTATAGAAAATACATCGTTTAAATGTATGCCAGATGTTTAAGTTGAATACTCTGTTGATAAAATTATTCTTTTGCTCAGTAAAGGCATAACACTTGCGGGGAAAACTTTATTGTTTTTATGCAGGGTTTTTCAGGTTCCGTACTGGCTCAAAAACATTCCTGTTGGATCGGGAAATCGTTTTATTCTTTTCCCTTCTAGTTCTTTCCGCTCACGTTGTGCTGCGCATTTTAAGGGTACTCGCAAGTCTTAGTGAAGCCTCATAAGCAAGTGAGGTTTTTTCAATTCGGACAAAGTTTTCCTCTCCCTGGTAGGGAATCATGAAGATGAAAATTTTCAAGGAATACAAAAAATAATCAAGATTAGACACGACTGTGGACCCACCACAGTTATTTCTGTATTTGTAATATACCAAATAATATTGGAAATGTTTTCATTGCGTAAAATGGCGATGAAGCACATCCTTTATATCAACAGATAAGACAAATGATTCTTCTGACGAATTGATTCAAGTATTCAATTGCTGCATCATTCTATTCTCAATGGGACATGACACATGAAGAGACCCAGACGTATCCTTTCAAACACCAATGACCACGCTGCCCACTCTTGTCGACTGCCATTATTGTGTCCAACCGCCAAACAAATACTCCATCACATTCGATATTAAATTGGACGGATGCCAGCTGTACTCAGTAATGATATCAATTCCAATTTAATACAAACATATAATATGAGTTCACAATGACTACGGTCCGAGAGCGTTACGATTTGATTGTTCCCGTTTGAAAGGGTCAGGATCATGGTTGAACCACCAGACCATATAGTATTCCATATTATTCATTTGAAGAGATCTCTACGGGAAATCAAATCACATACTAAAATGCTAAACCAATAAGAGTCTCTCAAAGGGCATCCTTCACAGAAAAGTCCCAATCTGATTGTTATAAAAAAGATTCCTTTTGCCCCTCATTCCCTCCGAAGTACCTACATCTACTTCCAAACAATTGAAAAACATTGATATGACTGAGGAGTACTATAGCCACGTATCTGCAGTTGAAAATCTCTGCTCAATCTTCTCTCTGCCTCGATACTGTATTTCAGTCATAAATTTCGATATATTTTCCCAAACAATACAAAAGGACAACGCACACACACATGACACGTTGTGGAGTGGAGATATTTTCTCATAAATTTATTTAAAAAAGCAAAAGAAAATGTACGCTCCACAAGCGGGCCTGCAATGGCCAAGGATATCAAAAATAGTCCAGTGGACCATAAAACAGAATGGGGATTGCCCACAATCGTTTGCTCCTTTGCTCACAAAAAAGGGATAGTTTTCCTTAAGAATTTCTATCCACAATATTGAAAATGCACAGCAACTTGAATTCTTATTGTTGTGTGTGTGTCGGTTTTTATTCGCAAAAGATAAAAATTGGTAAGACTTTTCGATTTGCATTGCTGCGATTTAACAAAACATTTGAAATAGTGAAGTAAGTGGATAATGGAAACATTTCAAGGATTTCTCTTTGAAATCAAAACGAGGACGCTTCTTACTTGGGATGTGTTTTTTTTGACTCATCGATAAAATGGGTAGTCACCCACCCATACGCATTTTGATTTTAATTTATTCATATGAGGGGCGTTCTGTGTGTGAGCAGATGCGGTGGTCGTCCTTTTTTTTTTGTGTTTTCAACTTTAGGTGCGTAACCGGATGACAAGCGACAACGGATGTCCCTAAAGCCCAGTCCCACTTAGTCTCGAGCCTGTCGAAAACACTATTCAAATATAGAAAATATTTTTTTGTCACAATATTTTTTTTTTCTTTCCTTTCTTGAGATAAAACCCCTGACAGGGCAGATGATGAAGGTCCTTCGGTTTTTGATTGTCCATAATGAGGGTGGGCATTGGGGGTAGAGGAAATCCGAAGTTTCCATTTAAAGGACAAAATAAATATTTATATGCAACCATCGGTGACCAATGCCCATTGTTGAGAGGAGACCAGGCCTTTTATTAACTTGATTTTATTTATTCATTTGGTCTGGGCGTTTTTGATTGCGTTAGAGGGGGTATAAGGGGAATGCAAGATTGACCATTTTGACGTTTCTAAATTATGATTCGTTTTTGGTATTTGGATATTCTTTATTATTCCAAATGATCTTTGGGAATATAAAGAGTGAGGGAGAGTTCGGGAATTATATTATGTTAAAACCACTTTTTATGGGATGATTTCGGAAAACAAAATCGCCATCAGAAACAAGTGATATAAGTGTAGATTTTTTTGTAATAAAGGATACTTTTGTAAGGATACTTCAGTGGCGAAACGAATCTTAAACAGAATTCCACGAAGAAACCAACTTTGAAAGCGACGTAACTGTTTATGCGCTCACTTCATTCAGGGACCGTTTTTCAGTAGGTAGGTAGGATGCAAGATTCGATATAATTGCCTATCCTACTAAATAACCTCGGTTAAACTGACCTTATTTGGTGGGCTATGTCGGTTTAATTTTACTAATTTTGCTACCTGTTATTTCTCTTGAGTCAGCAGAATGACTTGAACTTCGTCGTCTGTGTGTTTTTCTTTCGTGCGGCAAAAAATGAGCAATGTGAGCCCAAATTTAGTATTCCTTCCTTTTTGTAACTACGACTCCGTGAGGTATGCATAATGAAGTGAGTTTAGCCGGTGGAATTAAGAAAAGTGATAAAGTCTGGAATCCCTTTGTTCGAAATATTGTTAAGAAAGTTGAGCTATTCTGTTATTTCCCATTCTGCTAGTTCACATTGCTTCATCGGGCCCTTGCTATTATCGTACGTTCCTTACCTATCTCAATCAGATATTCCTGCACAACGTCAGTCTGTACGCAGCTGGAAGCATTTGTAATGTCAAAAAAGAAGAGTGGTGCATTTTTTTAATTTAGTAACTTACGGTCCAGGGTAGACCTGGCCCTCAACGAACAAACTTCGCCATCCAGCTGTGTTTCTACCAAGCCGTCTCCAGTTTCGCACAAAAAGTTAACTGTGGTCATCTTCCACTTGCGTTTGCCACCCGAGCATGGGGGCCTTCTATTTCTCATCTTTGCGCATGACTACTTACCTAACCCTACTCACTGACTTCAACCATTCAACCCACAACTGCAGTTGGGTACTACGTCGCGAGGAATTACGCTTTCATGGAAGCGTAGCCATTACATTGTGGCTTTAACTATTTCTATTTTTAGATTGCGTTGCGCATTTTTGTACGTATGCCCGCTTGTCTTAACATTATGTACAGGTACATTCTGGTAGGCTGGTTCCTTATCTCATTCCACTTACCTTCGAGATCTAACATGTGATGTAGTATGCTTTCAGGAGTTAAAGATTCACCCAGCAAGGTTTGCAGGGCTGCTCTTTGAAGCTAAAACAGTGGACATTGAAAAAATAGGTACATGCTCAACCCACGCCTTTCGAAGAATCACTGCGCCACAGACAATTAGAAAATTCATCGATCTTTTATCTGTATAAAATGGGCGAAAAAGGCCCTGTCCCGTTTGCACTTGTTTTAAGTTGAATTTAACCTCTCCATGTTTGCGAGAATCATGGGGATTAGGTGATTTTTCTATCGGCCCTTGGGCAAAACTTTCCAACGTTACTGAAACTCTCTTAAAGTTTCGATCCGGTCTGCTTCATTTAAGGATAATTGCCCTCCTTGTCTGAGCTTAAGGAATTTTCTTTGCATTTACTCTGCCTGTGTCAATTGGCATATTATTCCTGCAATGACGCAGACAGTGTCATATGAAGCTGTAGGAAAGGCGGTGCTTACTTACTCTAAGAGCACTTAATAAGCAACGATTTTTATTTTGTATGCAGCGACTTTCATAGCTCCGGATCCAACTGGTGATCCATAGATGAAGTCATTACCTTAGCAAGGAGAAGTCTCCGGCTGTATCTCAGTCCTCTTGTGTTTGGCATAAAACGCGAGGGCGGTGCTCACACGGGAAGTTTCTTCGATAACATACACCAGGTGTTCGCTGATTCTAGGCCTGGAGTCAATCACAAGGCCGAGATATTTTATGGCTAATTTTGATACTGTTTTATGTCCACGTGCTCTGAGCGTCACGGTTTCTCTTTGTTTTGGTAGGTAATAGTCACCGACCGCTTCCATTTTGTTTTCTGCTAATGTTAGCCCGACTGAGCCCACAATGGAGATGGTGTCCTTGCTAATTTGAACAATTTCTTTCACTAGTTTTGGTTCTACAACTTGGTCCAAAAGCCTACTTCATATTCGGTGGGTATTTCGAGACGGATGACGTCATCTACATTAGGTTTGCCTTGTGGTATACCATGGAGTATACTCCTCCTATTACGTGGTGTTCCTTCATTTCATCATCTGTACCTATGGTGAACTAGAAGTCTCCACAAAAACTATTTCAAGAAAAGACTTTCAAGAATGTGTTTCCAACTCGCGGTGTTGAATGCATTTTTAACGCCCAATCTTATTATACAACACTACTGCCTTAAGCCTTTTCTCCAGCGTCTCTCTACTATGGCGCTATCGGATACGTCAACAAATGCCGCCATAATTGCATTAATGAAAACCATATTCGCTCACTTCAATGACTGCTTCCATATGATCCGTTCCGGAATTTGCATGTCTCGTCGGATTCGAGGATTTTCTAGGCCGGAATTTTGATGTGCTCTAGGTAAGGCTAGACCATCTAACCATCGCGGCAGTAGTTTTATGCCACTTCTGGCGATGTCGGTTTTGCTGTACAGCCTGTAAAGTTCGATCTTATACCTCTTTTTTTTTAAACCCTACGCAGGGTATATTATGTTTGATGTATAGTTTGTAACGCAGTTATATAATCACCGTAGACCCCTGAGTCCTTTAAGAGATATGAATGGGACCGACAGGAGAATCGATTAAGCCATGCCCGTTCGTCTGTCCGTATGTGTACGTTTTTTAGGCCTTAAATTTTAAGCTAGACAGTTGAAAGTTGGTAAGTGAGCTGGAAGTCCAGTCCTTCATATCGAGTTTGAAAATAAGTTGAATCTTTTCTTTCTTTTGAGTTTGTTTTTTGAGTTTTGCTCTCAAACAACCTGAAACGTTGTAAATGGCCTTTGGCTGGAGCGTTAAAGAAGCAGCTAACAAACTTATAGCGGAGCGAGGGTAGACAAAGTCTCTAATCTGCATTCAGAGATAACTAACGGGGGTGATCCCGTATATATTCCTTTCGAGCATCAGATGCGATCGAGGATATTAAAAGATACCATACCAGAAGAAGTCAGCGCTAAGTATTAAAACAAAGCCGAAAAATAGCTATAAGCTCACGGGCCACGCTGATTTTTTTAATCAGTCGAATTGGGACCTCAAAGCAATCAAGTTGAATTTGCAATCAAAGAAATCCACCTGCTCATACCCATTGCTCTATTTGATGCTTCACCGATCCAGGAAGTGAAATTTTTTAATAAAAAATGAAGCTAATGAATTAATGTCCATTAAAATTCACGCACTCTTTCAATTACTTTCCATAACCTCAACAGAATTTAATGCGAAAACCAATTAAAACCCCAACCTCCGCCCATACGACGTATCGTGTCCTGTGAATTTCTGGTTATACTCCTATTTCTGCGATGATATATAGATGTGTGTGCACACCATCAGAAGCCAATAACATTACAAACAGTAGCAACAGTAGCTAGCTGCCACAATGGCCACCACACCTCATTGTCCGCGAATGTACGGTGTCATCGATTTTATCATGCCACGCAGTGTGTGGTGAGGAGTGGGTGTTTGTTCCACTTGAAAATTTTATCGCTTTTCACTTTATCGGGGCACACGCCCAATTGAAACGTTTACTAAAGGACAACAGGGGAATCCCATTCAGGAAAACCTCAAAAGTGCCTCGCACCCCAGTCCCCCGCTTCCTGACGATACTGAAATTTCGATAAAATAATTGATTCGGCCCTATGACAGACATCCGTCGAACCAGTCTAGCTGGGACTGAGTGTACATGTACAAGATCGAGTGGCTGGGGCCATTCAATCGGTGATTTATTTAATTACGCGCAGTAAATAATATCTTTATCAGGCCCTCGATACCCCTACCTCTGACCGCGAAAGGATTAATCGCTGGTATACGGAGAACAGATCAGGGACTTGCCGTGGGTGTCGTCAGTCGTCTAATTTAGTATCGTGGTCGGGTATCCGGGAATCACATGGGAAAATTTTCCAATATACCCCCGAGTTACGTAGGTCTAATTTTACTGAATGCGGGAACCAACGGGTGGCGGTCGGTGGCACAAGCGTTCCACACGATTGTTTTTCGGCAACACAATGTCTGCTGGAATTTCCCTATTTCATTGATTGCCGGTCATAGATAGTATAACAACAAAACAGATGGAACCAGCGGCAGACAATTTCAATAATCGAAAAGTATCTCTATGATTAAGCTCCGAAAATGCGGCGATTGTATTCTGTTGATTAAATTTTGTTTACGAGAATGTTCTGTGTGTCGTCTGGAGGCTGTACAGCGATAGGAACCATCGGAGAGTATCCAAAGCATAGCTTTCGGCTGATTGAAGCAACCCTGCCACCATGCAGCTGCTAAGTAATAATTACTTGCAGTTCAATGATTGTAATAACAATGGAAGACGACTTCTGGTTAAGGGCGAAAGATATCGACCCCTAGGATCTATTATATAGATTTACTACAAATCTTATTGCAATCGTGGTAATTGGACACGGTTCGGTGACGAAAGCTAGACACTTGAAAGGAGAGCCCAGATGCTGTTGATGAGAGTAATTAGATTTCATGGTAAACGACGACGCCTCCGGATGACTATTCAAAGTTGTGACAATAGCCAATTGAAGGACGTTATCGAGGGGACAGATTGTCACTATTCGGCAGACAAATTATTAGGACAATGCATTAACTGTTAGATGAAATGAAACGTAAAGCAAAGTGGGATATGATCCCCCAAAATCAAGGTCCTGGTCAAAAACAGACAGACGAGTTTGCCACATTTTTATTCTATTTTTAGTAACCGTTTCTCATCGGGCTATAGGAAACTTCGTAATGAAGCTCACATTTAAACGTTCTAAAACACTTAGCAGAACAACCACAAACCACTTATATTTACGCACTAGTTTAAGGACATTTGAGAAAATATTCTTCCTCCTCGTTTCGGGGAAAAATACGCCCATTTTTATGATAAACGAAGAATCGTCCACTAGGGACAAATAGATGAAAGCAAAACAAGAAAAAAAAAACTATTGAAATAGGTCCAGGGAAACTTTTTTCACAGTTTTGCCCCTCGCGTCGTTTTTTATTTGTTCCTATGCAACATATCCTTTCTTTCTTTTTCTGTGACGCGTCCTGTAAATTGCGGTAAAGAGGGTTTGACATTATTGAAATGAGAAAAATCACAAAAAAGTAGACGACCTTCCCTGGGACTGTTTGTTTTAATACTAGGCATGGAAATAGTCATTTTCCTTTTTGCCTTTGCTATTGTTTTATTCCTATTATGTCCTGCCGGGGGCTATGTCGTTTCCCTTTCGGTCCGGGTGGCCTGTGGCCCTACGACTTAATCCCCGGACAATAAAAAATAATAACGTTTTGACATTGTTAAGGGAAATTTTTTAAGGCTCTCTGACGAGACTCATATCTATACTTTCTCTTGGTAAGTTTTTTTTGTTGCTGTTTCTGTTGTTGTTGTTTGCCCTTGTCTTTCTGTGTATTTGGGTATCTAACTGATGACAAAGCTAATTAGGCATCCTTTCGACACAATGCTTGAACCTATTTTGTATGGGTTATTTGTACTGTGTTGACCTAGGACGCTGCTATACAACAGCCTAACGCAATTATGTGGTATTTTGTTTTTTAGTCAGAGTGCGGAGGGATTTGTGGACCCGTAAGAGGGGGAAGGTTCGCTGAAGGTTATTTGTCATCAAGAGTCAAGCTTTTTAGAATGACTTATAAGCATGACGAAGCTCTATATTTGGACAGTGTTTCGCTGTACGGCTTTACGGCGGGATTATTAGAGAGAATTCAAAATTTAATTACTTTATTTTCGGGGGATGCAATGAATATTGTGACTAGTACTGAAAGGATTAGTATTAAGGGAAATATACAAATTTCTTTTATAAAATATTTTTTTTTCACTTTAACCCAATTACCTGAGCTTAGATTTTTATAAAGAGATGAGCTAGAAGGTTGCTAAACGATGGAAAAAAGAGGATTGAGCTTATAGCAAATTTGTGAGAAAGGGATCCTATAGCGTTTTTAAAACTCTAGGAAGTGGGTGGAAATGATTAACAAGGCTAAGAAAAAATAGGCAGACTACTCGTAACATCAAATACCTTTTTTTAATTTAGTTCCTTTAGCATTTGTTTGAGTTAAGTTTAGATGCAAGTCTTCTCCACATTGACAGAAGTGGTTAAAAGAAATTGAGGCAACACGAAACCCTGATGATAAGCTCACGGATAATGAACGACTTTCAAATGTGTAAGGATATTACTTTAAGGCCCAAACAAAATAGACTTACGTGGGTCAAGACTAACCTTATGTCAAATACATCGAAAAACCCACTCAAGTTTTGTCAAACGATTGTGCTGTCCATGATAGACTTAAATAAACGATTAGGCGATTCGGACATTGTATGAGAATGAGATTTTTGTTTGTTTCTCTACAGCTGCCAAATTTTTTCGGCGAATCTCTCACTTGATTTGGACTAGTTTAAGCCAACCAAAGTTAACGAAAACCTACCGAAATCGAGTGACAGTCGATTATGGTCTTAGTGTGCGAATTGTGTGAAATGGGATATCTACGACAGCCAACTTAAACTTATCTAGACTTAGATTATAATTAGTCCTTAAGTCTTCCTTGAAAGGAAATTTCTGTGTGTGATTTTTGATCGCATTTGCAATAACGATATTGTCGTAAAATATAAATCATGACAAGTACATACTGCGATGGCTGTCACTCGATGCGAATAGATGCCAATACTTTCAGCCCTCCCCGGTGCAGCAAAAAAAAAAAAAAATGAAGAAGACTTCAGCCATAGTCGTGGGCACCCACTATAGGAAAGGGAAGCTGCCTGTAGATTGTTGTCGGTTGAAGTTCAGGTACACCTAGAGAGATGTAGAGTCATATCATCCCATTATCTAAGCTTTACGATGCAGAAACATATATGATCTGTGAAAGATTGATAAGGATGCTTTAGACTTTCTTGAGCGGAAAATCTAAGTATTAACTAAAGCCTAAGTATTAACGTAATGTAGTCTAACCTGCTATGCCTTGGCTGCACCAAGAGGTTAGAGTTCTATTTTGACACCAATGTTTGGAAACCCGGATTACTGGCACCGGGGTATGGTGTACTTGTACAGCGAATTTCCGTTTGGAGCGAGGCAGCAAGCATCGGCGTCGGTGTACGCTTATTTTGTCGGTACCTGTTTTTGGTGTAAGTTTTTCGCAACAATGAGGGTAAGTGCGATGAAATATCAAAAAGAATACCCAAGTCAACCGTTAATGACACCCAAATAAGTATTTTCCTATATGAGAGGTTGGAGCGGCCATTTGCGGTATATATCTGTAAGAGAGAAAAAGAATTAATTGAGGGCGAAAGCAATCATGGTGTGAAATCATGCGTGAACGTGTAAAATGAGAACGTGTCAAAAATTTTCTGTGATTTGACATTTTTGAGAATTGCGCGATTTGCTTTTGGTCGCTTCGACACTGAGCCTAATCAAAACATTTGCTGATTCTCCTTAATGGCCGCTATTTGAAGTTTGGATATTTTCTGTTACCGTTTTAATCGATGACTCAGCATTTGGCCTTTGTGACTCTCTCTGCAGTTTTATACCCTGCATAACAAAATAATGACCGTAGACCCCTAAGACCTTAGAGAGATATGATTGAAACCAATAAGTAAATTGATTAAGCCATGTGTCCGCCTGTCCATCCGTCTGCATGTGTTAAGGTTTTAGGTCTTAAATTAAGTTCGAGACATAAAACTTGAAGTAGGGTAAACATTTTCTTCAGAAAGTGCATCGACAGACAAAAATATATTATTTGTGTAGGCCACGCCCCCAAAAGTGGGTCTGGGCTAAAAATTAAAATCAATTAATTATAATTTCGTTAGAATCGTGACAAAATGCGCTGAACCCGAAAATTATTGCAAAAAAGACCGCTTTTTCGCAAACACGCCCCTCAAAAGTGGGCGGAGCTCAAAACTTTGTATGGAGCAAGCCTAGCAAATAGTAATATCTTCAATATTTGTTATATAATTTTTTTTCAATTTGGAGTAAACTTTCCGAGAAATCGGGCTTTTAAAGATCTAACAAGGTAAAAGTGGGCATGGTCGATATTGTGGGCGCTCCAATCTTTGCCCTCTTAGAGGTTATGAGTCATTATTGCTCTATTCCAAAATTTGAGCTCCTACGCTTTGTCTAACTTAACCAAAAAGCATTTTGAAAGAACATTCGAAATAGAGGTTGCCTTACATTGAAGCCAGTAGTGGGCGTGGCCGTAGGTGGATTTAACTAATTTTTACATTTTGTCGGTACAAAATAAGAACCAAGATATGCTCCAAGTTTGATTGTCCTAGCTCAATTCTAAAGACCTAGAAACTTCACACATACGGACAGACGGACGGACATGGCTTAATCGACTCACCTGTCGGTCTCGATCATACCCCTAAGGGTCTAAGGGATCTACTCAGATTATTTTAGTGTGTTACAAACTATGCAGTAAAATTAATTGTCCGTCTGTCCGTTTGTCTGTCTGTCCATGTGTCCGTCTGTCCGTCTGTCCGTCTGTCCGTCTGTCCGTCTGTCCGTCTGTCCGTCTGTCCGTCTGTCCGTCTGTCCGTCTGTCCGTCTGTCCGTCTGTCCGTCTGTCCGTCTGTCCGTCTGTCCGTCTGTCCGTCTGTCCGTCTGTCCGTCTGTCCGTCTGTCCGTCTGTCCGTCTGTCCGTCTGTCCGTCCAACCCCTGTTTGAAATTTTCTTTCAAAATGCCTTTTGGTCAAGTTAGATAAAACGTAGAAGCTCAAATTTTGGTATAGAGCATTAATGGCCCAAAACGTTAAGAAAGACAAAAATTAGACCACCCGCAATGTCAACCATTCCCACTTTTAACATGTTAGATTTTCGATACCCCGATTTTTCGGAAAGTTCACTCCACATCGAAAAAAAAATTTTGTGCTCCGCCCACTTTTAGAGGGCTTTGCAACGAAAAAATGTTTTTTTCCGAAATAATTTTCGGTTTTACGCATGATTATAACGAAATTAATATTATTTGATGTTCTCTCTGCATATTTCATGTATTGAGCAACAACAACGAATAAAAAAAACTCAATTTTTGTTATTCAAAATTTATAAACAAAATTTCTATAAACAAAAAAACTTCGATCGTCACGTTGGTTCAGTACTTTGATAAAAAAAGACAGTATTAATGTGATCGAGGTTCAAATTAAACCGAAATAAAAATTAAACCGAAAAGTACTGGAAATTATCCTCCAGGCCATCGATTTTTAAAGAAACCATATTCAAACAATTTTTACTATTCAAAAATGCTTCGTAGCTCGCATATTATGAAATTATTTCTTGAAATTATTATGCGAGCATTAATATGCAAAATTTTTTGAGATTTTCCAGGCGTGAGAGGTAGCTTCAAACGGCGAAATTCCCCAAGAAGAACGAGTAATTTTTGCAGTCTCATCGAAACATATAAAAAAAAAATTGTTAAATTATTCAAAACAACTCAAGGATATATTTTAAAATCCTCAAACCTGGCGTCTCTTATTATTTTCTAAATCATACTCCATACAGCGCCGTAAGAATATGCCATTCGCGAGAATGAAGCGACAAGTGTTGCTGAAGAGTTTCTCAGTTTTTATTTTAAAAATCTCACATTTTCTCAGCTGTTGTTTCTGTTGTTTCACCACGCACGGCAATTCCTCGTTCAGAGATTATGATGAATTTTTATTTTCATCATTAAGATCTTTCGAAACTTAACACAATACAGTGGGTTCCGAAATACTTTCGACAACCCTTGAAGGTGAAGAAGCCGCACAACTTTGCGGTACAATGGTTATTTTTTCAATTGCGAACTCAACAATTTCCACAACAATGTGAGAGGACATCTTAAAACTCCAATGGAAACAGTGCGTTAAAGCTCCGCACAAACATCAGCATGCAGAGCCTCCAACCCCTATAGAAATTCAACCCCAACCGTGTGTCATTCATTAAAAAGTTTTGCCTAGTTGCACCTGAATTCCACGTGAAAACCCATATTTCTTCCTCTCCGCACATGCAAGTGTGTGTGTGATTACCCATGCCGATGAGGACGAGGTTTTGAAAAAGCGAAAAATCGAGAAAATTTCTTCACCTTTTAGCTTTGGAATATTTTCATTGGAAGCATTTTCACAATCCATCTTCTCTCGCATGTAGCTAGGTACCAACACGAAATATACACATGATATTCACTCGCACACTCAGGCACAATGAAGTACTTCAGTGTTCGACATTCGGTTTGAGGTGTATGCCTATGTGGACTCCCGAAGGCCTTCAGGAAGGAGGTGTTAGTTTGGTTTGCCGATAGCGACCGAGCAGAGTTTGCTGCTGTGCCTCAAACGTGGTTCAAGGAAAACACTTCAGTTTATGTGACTATTTCTTATATTTGCTTCTTCGCAAAGGACAAAAAGAAAGGATTACTTTACGTGAGCCAAGGAATAGCTATAGCTCTTATGCATATACGCTTGATGTATGCGGTATACCACTTTGAGTGAAGCTACATCGCTCTGGAGGACACTCTCTCTACTCATGTACTTAGCGATTTGTTTATGCTATTGCTATTGAAAACGAAGGAACTCTAGTTCGCTGGAGAAGTTTTCAGATTGCTAGGATATATTTTCTAGATACATATATGTGCAATTAAATTATTCTTTGTTGGCATTAATTATGCCAACATATGCCCGGACTCAAGGCGCAGAGGAAATACGTTCGTTGCAAAATTGTGCAGGAGCCTCCGAAAGGATTCTGACCTAGAAAAGAAATGTGAGAATTTCTTCGAGGTCACCGATAGAAAGAAAGTTTTTGTGGAAACTTCTGAAGAACCATCTCTTCCAATCGAGGAATTGCGCTACCAAAAATGCTGCTTTTCCATGCCGCTATCCTTGTTGGCTTTGCAGCAAAGATTGCTTTTATACAAATTATTCAGCGTAGGACGGAGCATGAAAAAGCCATGCACTACACATGATACTTGCTTTGATGGGGGAATATGTTTTGTATAGCTCTGACAAAAGAGGGTCAGATGGAAAGCCATTTTTATGTTTAAGAAGAAGTTTTTAATTATCAGAAATATTTTATGAATATCTTCCTTTCCTATACTTCTTAATGATTTCATATTCTTCTTGTATATCAATACCCGACATACCAGATGCCTTCCAATTGCCATCTATTGTGTAGCCCTGTAGTTGCTCCACACACTTTATGTTAAGCATTTTATGGTAAACGCTTTAAGCATCCTGTCGTCGAAAGATATAATCATTCCTCCACTTTGGCTCCTGATGCCATTATGCAAGTGGTGCAAGCAAACAAACCCGATGGGCCACAGTTTCATGCAGCTCTGGCGATGCAATGTGGCCGCAACTCATAGGATGTGTCGCATTAAAGTATTAGGACCCCGAGGATATATGATGAAGAGAAAGCGACACAAAGCGCATATATCCCCACCAATAAAACACTTTAAATGGCACATGCAAATTTACAAACCACACGACATGAGGTGAACAAAAAGGACATTACACCGAAAACCAACATCAGGACATGCAAAGCAACGAGAATAAGATGAGGCGGCTACACCAATGCGCGCCATCGGATATTTACAGCTTTGCTCGTTCTCTCTGTTTGTTATGTAAGGGCTAGAATGTTGGTGGATTTACCGCACACCGCAAACATAGAACTGAAAGGACTAAAGCTTTGGGCAACCGGTAACGAACGAGTGAGGAGAACTAGCATAAAACAACAACAAAAAATGTCTAACTAACGTCCATACAGAGAACCAACTCGAGAGGAATTTCATTTGAATTTCTTTTACAATGGACCGTTGAACGGGACAGGTCTGGAATTTATATCTTTTCGAGGTTTTATCTTCGTCCTTTTTGCTCGGTTTTATCAATCTTTTGTTCGTTGCTGCTTCGTTGTCAAAGGTTCCAAAATCTCGGCAAAAAAAATAGTCGGAATGAAGCTTCTTTTTTTTTGCTTGCTGGGGTAAGTGGTACCGTATACCACCTACCTATACGAGCTTGATGGTGTTTTCGTTTATTGCTCGTGAAAGTGGTCCAATTTCGATTCGGCATGTTTGCGTGGCTGCCAGAGCAATCACACAAGACTCCTGAGCAAGCAGGAAGTCATAGTGGGCAGATTTTCTGATATGATATTGAGGTCACAGGAATGTATACATGGCTATCTACATATTTCCAATCCAGTGAGTACGATTTGCTTGCGGGTCCTTTGGTCCGATTGAGACCAGCTGGAGTCGAGCCCTTTAGTGACATGCACTGTTGGTGGGAGTGATTGCTCGAATTTGTTTATTTTTTTTGTGCGCTTGTAAGCTACTACGATATTGTGTGGAGTTGGAGCAGAAGCGGCTTTTCAACACAATTAAAGGAATTCTTTGAAATACTAGGTTTTTTGTTAGATCAATCGGCGGTTCCATTTCTATGGGGAGTTTATTGTAGAGCGTAATTTTTATTGCTGCCATTAATAACAAACCGGGAAAAAACTAGACTCGTTTTTCATGAATTCTCGTAAGTCGTTTCCAGTGCAATTCATTGCGATCATAATCAATTGGCAGACTGCTTAGTCTGAGTAGGTCTAAATCGATTTCAAAGCACTTTTTGCTTGTCTAGGGATTTCTGAATTTTTAGAAAAACCCTGTTCAATACTTAGCCTGGAACAGGAAAAGGAACCTGTGTGAAAAAGTACACATTTCTTATGAAAAAGTGTGAGAAATCCCCAATATCCCTACTGAGCAGCTTGAGCAAGCGCGTGACACAAATCGACCCCATCTATAGCGACTTTTTTGTTCGAGCGCTTTCTTAACAGAGTCCGCATTTTGTTACATAGGAAATGGCTTACCTTATATTAATTTATGCCAAGAAACTTTATGATTCCGTCAGGTTAAAAGATTATGGTAGTCAGATGTTCACTTCTAATAAATCCTTGCAAGTTCTCACTTGTCTTTAAACGGTCTTGGAATTTTCAGGCCAGCGCAGGTGCTTTGAAGACTTAAATTAACTTGTTTAGTTAAGGTGGCGCTACAGTCCGGGGTGGACATGGGCCTCAGCCAACAGGCTTCGTCAGCCAGCTCTGTCTCTAGCTATCCGTCTCCAGTTTCGCACGCAAAGTGAGGTCCCCTTGCACTTGTGTGCGCCACCTGAGTCTCGGTGCTTCTCTACTGAGCCGTCCCTGTGGGGTGCATTTGAAGATTTTCCGGGCCAAGGCGTTAGTGTCCATCCGCTCTAGATGACCCAGCCATCGTAGACGTTGTGTTTTGACTCTTCTGCCTAGGTCAGTGTCGCTGTACAGGCCGTACAGTTCGATGTGATATCTCCTTCTCCTTCTCCTTTCTCCGTCTATGCAGACGGGACCGTAAATCGTCTAAAGAATTTTCCTCTCGAAGCAGCCTAAAGTGTATTCATCCGCCTTTGACAGGGTCCATGCTTCTGCACCGTAAAGCAGGACTGGGATGATGAGGGTCTTATACATGGACACTTTAGTTGCTCAAGAGAGGGCTTTGCTACTCAATTGCCTTCTTAGCCGAAAGAAAAAGCGATTGGCAAGAGTTATCCTTCGTTTGATTTCAGCGCTGGTGTCTGCTTTGGCACATAACAAATCCCAGGGAAGGAGGTTTACTGTAGGAGTATAGCTAACTTTTTTACTCCTGTTTTATTTTTGCTTACTAAACCTTCCATAATGATTGTCACCTATACCGACTAGAATTCACTCTCAGGCCAGCTGTGGTCATATTTTCTACGATAATCCCATCAATGAGGTGTGGTCTGTTGCAATCGATTTCTCTCTTACAAAAACGGTGTAAGTGGCCAATCAACACCACTTGTAAGAAGTTACAACAGTAAAGTTAGGTAAGGCTAGGACAGGACAGAAAATAAAGACCTTAAGAATCGTGGAACCACTTTTTGGTAAAACTGTAATACCTGCAAATAAGGGCTTCTTAATTTTGGCGAAAAGGTTTAAGGCATCAATTTCGGTATTAGCCTGTTTAAAATGTTATTAAATTTTTTCGGTGAAAGCCCGCACATTTCAAGACGACTCAAGAACTTACCGTGGAAGATGTAGGCAAGTAACCGGGTGCGCTGTGAACCTCTACCCGAGAGGTAATTTTGAGTGAATAGTTGGAGACAACCGCGTTCGATATGAGCTTTCACCATCCAATCCTATGGTGGAAAACCCATTTTAGCCTTAAAGGCCGTTGTAGGTATTCTTGAATTAGATTCCGGAATGGTATAAGGATGTCGAGGGTAACCGGGCCGGTAAAAACATTCATCCCGACGGTTTGTGCTGCTCATAATTCAGGCCATTGAGTCTGCCAATCCAACGAATGGAGCCTGGCTGGGCATTAAAATCTTCAAAGAGGTATTTACCACTTTGAATAGAATTTTCAAAAACTTCTGAGATTTAACTCGAAAACATAGAAGCATTTTCAAAAATAATTTTTTTAAATTTTCTAGCATTTTAATAACGCATAACAGTATAAGCGATCTTATTTAGATTTGGTACGAGATCAAAGCGAACAAAAATTAAGTTTGCTGCGTTGAAAAAATATAAAATTGCCGTTTCGAACCAAGGTTTTTCTAAGCCTATTTAAAAAACATAGTAAAATAAGGGGCTTGTTTTGCCGTTTACGCATTACTCGGTGCCCATAGAATATAAGAGAAACAGCCAATGCTAGCTTAGATAGGTGTGCTTTTGGAAGAAGATCTATCGGCAATTGGAAAAAAAAATTGAAAATAGTTGTTTTATGAATTTGAAATTTAAAAAATGGTAAAAAATGGTCAACAGAACGTAATGTGGCAAACATTCTATCTCTATCTTAAGGAAGTGGGAAAGAGCTGGAAGGATATCATTTTTCGGTCCTACCAGGCCAGGAACACCAATGAACCCAAGAAGTACTGCAATGAACCCAAGAAATACTCCAATGAGTCCAAGGAGTTCTGAGGGAATTGGGCAGAAGCTGGATGAATCCTTTATAAAGGTGAAGCAGTCAATTTGCTGGTACAAACTAACATGGAATTCTGAGGGACGTGGGCAGAAGCTGAAGGGATCCTTTATAAAGGGGAAGCATATCATTTTTTGGTTCTACCCGGCCAGGAACTCCAATGAACCCACTCCAATGAGCCTAAGATATTCTGGAGGAATCTTTAATTCTAGAAAAAGTGGGCAGGAGCAGGAGAAATCCTTTAAAGCTGAAGCATTACGTTTCTCGGTACGTGAGGCACGTCAAAATAACGTGAGCTGAAGCGAGTCACACGACTTGGACTTGTCATTTGGCGGCTGTACGTGACATACTTACATACGCACATAGCGCTTAATTATGTAGGGAGAAAAAACAATAAACTAATAATTTTTTTTAAATAAATATCAAAAGAAATTGTAAAAAGAGAAAATTTGTCATCTTGTTATTAGAGTAACGAAACTTAGAAATCATCCAACATCAGAATTGAGTAGACTTCAAACTAGGAAAAAAGTATACAATAGAAGGTAAAATATATCAGGAATATACCATATACCATAGAATTTTACACAAAATAGAAAAAAAAAGATGAGCTTAACCTTAAAAAAAAAGCCGATGGACCGCTCTGTGTTTGTCTTCATACTTGAATGTCTTTTTTTGGTGGGGAATACGCCAAAATCAAGATGAATCGAGTTATGGGAGTTGCTGCGGCTGAATCAAGGATAACCACTTTTAATTTAGTATAGTATAGATATTTTATTGGGTTTCATCTATCCGATGGAGCAATCAGTCACAACTACTCATCCATTGTGATGCCATGCAGATACCTTATATAAATGCATTTAGTTTTTGCGTCTTTTGAAAAAAGGTGAAAAGGATCTTCAGTCTACGTCACTGCTCCTGTGCTTTCGTAGGTGTTCAGAACTCACGCGTGTCAGTTCCAAAGATCCGCGCAAAGGCAAGGGGTCGTGCTCTCCACAGCCAGGGTAGGTTGTGGTTTTCGCTAAAGCGTCATAAACAAGGCCTGTAGGGATGCCTTCAAGGAGTCTGCAGACGATTCCCCTGCTGTTTTACGAGGTTGGCAAAAGAGACGGTTAGATGCATTGCTGTGAAAGTTTCTTTCACGAAACAACTGACGCGTATAAAAGAAGTGGTATTACCATGGCCTGGCCGTATAGATCTACAACACCCTTTCCGGCGGGTACAGTCTTATACTGCCATAAATAATACAGAAGTCGTTAATTTTTTTCAATACAAACCAGTTACACATCACAACCAAAACATGGTATGATTACTTAAATTTAAGACACTCAATAATTGGCGAGTAATTAATAACATTTTAATAATTGAAAACATGAGTAGGTACTTATTAGTGCATATTTATAAATCTTATCAGTTCCTCTCATCACGGTCTTGTGGCAAAAGATTTCTACAAAAGCCGGTCTAATAAAATATAAAAGCCGATAAGCTATTTATTAATCAGAATTCAGAGTAATTTTCTTCGAATTAAAGTATATTTTAAGTTTGATAGCGCCGCAGTTTTTGTTTGCGTGTTTTTCCATCCGGTTCATTAGCAAAATATAAAATCTTGATTGAGATTATATTCGTACTTGTCGTGCTTCGGTTTCGCAGAGCGGAAGTACAAAAAATGCCATATCAGAGGTCAAATCCCTAATAACACAATTTTGTCAGCCATAAATTTTGGAAAAACTCACACCAAAAAGTGTGGTTTATTGAAATGCATTCCAGAATCAAAGTATTACGGAAATATAAATTAGTACTGTTATACTTAATGTCTTTGGCTCATATATTTTGATACTCTTCAAAACAACATTTTACAACCATAATTGCGAATATTTTTATCGATAAGCAATTTTACGATACCTTCCACTACATTATTCGCCAATATTTTATGTACTTACCATAAGTGCAAAATGGTCTTATGTGCGACTTATGTTCTCAAGAAAAAAGCTTATTTAATTTAAATAATGTAAAAACAATTTAAGTCTTTTACTTGCTAAAGTTGGTGTTCTTCGTTAAATACACACAGCAGACTTAGTGACTCAAGTACTGACAGTGCATTCTAGCAAATGTTTATTGTTTTTCTTTTTTTAAGTTTTTATCAGCTAAAATTGTGAGTCTTATCAATAGCTATCAGCTGTCTCGGGGAACATTCTGTTCTTGCTTTAAAGTTATCTTAAAATCGTCATTCATCAGACGTAAACAAAATAATTTTTTTCAATTTCCCAGATCTATTTCTGGTCTTATTTTTGATCTTCTGTGCAATGGTCAAAGTGTAGAATAATATTTAAAGAAAATACGTGAACCTTTACAAAATATCTAAAAATTCGCCTAAAGTTCCCCAAGCACATAAGATAATGGCGTTAGTTGTCCATAGGCATGTAAAAATTTCGAGTAGCTACTTTGACAGCTGTCAGTTCTTTTCTTTTCTTTCGATTAGCCTAGCAACCTTATCGGTTGTATAGGTCTTCGATTACGGACATACCATACGCCACTTCTAACCAAATTTAGCTCCGGGCTTTATTTAAGGAGGAGATGTTATTGGGGCATTTTCATTTGCTGTCGAGAGCTTGTCGGACTTAGATTATTAAACCCCTTTGAAAGTACTCATATATATATTAAAATGACCGGAAAAAGAGCTCTTCTCATAATTTCAGCAGTAAGCATTTTGTACTTATGCTTTTAAATTGTGTGGATTCATATATTTTTGATTATCTTCAGCTGACTTGTGTTTCCGCCCTTGAAAAATGTTTTTCTAAGGATAAAGAGCTTGACTGGAAGGAATGCTTTGAGATCTACATTCCAATTCTTAACAATGTCGCCGATGATTTCTCATACAACTATCAACAGTGTTCATCTCTATCAGAAGGCATCCGGATCTCCAACAGAAGACATCAGGTATGTAATACATTGGTGTAACCAAAGTATCACTTTATGGAATCTATTTCACTAGAATGCGCCCAATGTTTATATAGTTTCGACAGAACCAGATGGCACCTTAGCTGACTATAACAACAGTGAAGAAGCTCATTATGACAGCACTGAAGTTCACTTGAAAACAATAGAAATTGAGCGATGTCAGAATGCAACTAAACGCTCTTACGTGGAAAATACCGCTGAGATCTTTACTCAATTGGATTTGTGTTTAAGGACATCGGAAAGTAGAATGCTGTCCATAGATAAATTTGGTATGGCAGTAAGTTCAGTCTGGAAGAGTAAAAAAGTGCGACTCTCAAGCTCTCAAATTAGTAAATACTCATTTTTCGAAGATATAAACTTGACATTTGATATGCCGGGGCTTTTGGGCCACACGAATAAATGGAAAACGCTTTTTCGTTCGACGGGTTCATACACATAGATTATTTTGTTTGGTTTTTCGGTAAATGTGTTCAATTGTAATGAGTTTAAGTCATCTCTTCTTATATGGTTAAAAATGCCAGTAGTCGCGCTATGACCATATTGATGCCATGTGTATTTCCATCGCAGCTCAATTCTAACCTAACTAAAGGTTGAACGTTCAAAGATCTTAAGGCTTGTTTGGATTGAAGAGTGATATAAACGTTAAATACCCCTAAAAATCGAGATGGTCCTGTTTTGTTGTCAAGTGCTGCGTGGGGGATTTCCACTGCATCCTTGCGCTTACTTCCTTACTTAAGCTTAAAATTATTAAAATTGTATTTAATTAGTAGAACATCCGGAACAACATCACTAATCCTAATAACAGAGGCATAATATTCTCGACATCCCTGCAACACATCACTGATTGGTGGATAAACACCGAAGTTTTAAAACTTTATCTCCGAAGTCTCAACACATTATAGAAGACAGCTTTACTTTGAGGTGTTTAGGACTTCGTCAATAGCTATTACCACCGAGCAAAAATATTTTGCTATACAAAAAGGGAAGACAATCGTTGATTTGGTTGTGTAATGGAGTCTGTGTCAAAACCGGGTGGGAGTTTGTGTTCGATTGATTCCTGTGCAAAATGAATGTCAAAGACACTGGCTCTTTTCATAGTCGCCCTTTTTTAGGGGTCCGAAAAACGTGTCTAGTTTTGCAGTTCAGGCTTTTTCGAATAACTTTAGGTCGCCATAATGAGATGGCAGCCCGACGTCTGACGTATTACATAGTTTCTTTGGGTTAAGAGGGTGTCTATCTGAGTAGTTACCCTTTATAAGCCCTGTGTTTACCCCAGTACTGCTATTTACTAACTAAATATTTGGCAGACGGCACTCGGCAAGCAACATTGCAAAAAATGGAAGGTTTAAAAATAAGCATACGTCTGCATACCGTGCGTGACCATCATCATCACCATACAAGGATCGCGGAGCGAGGGTGGCTAAATGCTCTTTCCATCGTTTTCGACCTTCCGCCACCAACTCAAAAGACTCAGGCGCAATCACCATGCGGGACTCAGAGAGGTTCTTTACGTGATCCCACCACCTCTTTTTGGGGGCGACGCGCTCGAATCTCGGCTAGCATGGCCTGTGTAGGAAGTCTGCCAGGGGGCATGCGAACAATTTGTCCAAACCATCGAAGAATCGATCGTTCCACTCGGAGAATTGCCTTTGTGGAATTGCCCTTAATTGGCACTAAAGCTACGGGCACATGTATGAAATTTAAGTGCCCAACTGGAGGCAGTAGAAACAGAGCAAATTTGGAACTAATATTGATTGCTGCCCAGATCGCAGGCGCCATACATAAAAGAAGCTCTTAGATTTTGACAAACTTCATTCAATAACTGAACTGGCGTTCTGAATTGTGGTTTGATAACAGAAACCTTATACGAAAATTTTCCGGAAGCCCAGCCTGTTTTCAAGGCCCTGAGAGGCTCAGAATGACCTTAAGTCTGTCTGGCATCAGGCTATGTCAAAAATTCTTTTAAAAAAGTAAGGAAAATACTCAAATGGAGCTCTAGGCTAATAAGAAGTGATGAAATAACCAACGAAAGAACCTTTTTGAGAGGTCATCAATTCAATAAAGATACCTCCACAACCGTATATCAAGAAAACTGGTACTGAACCGCAACCAGGTTTTGCGTCTTTACGACCCTCTTAACCCTGTAAAACCAAATTTAAAATCTTTTTAAAATCAATAAATCAATTTAAAATCAATTTATTGCTGGTCAATTGAATCCTAAGGAAATGCGTACAAAACGAATTTTTGTGCTTAAAAAAAAAACAGTTTTTTTTCTAGGTACACCCCTTGAAAGTAGGCGGAGCGAAGTGTTTTGTATGTAACAAACTAAGCAAATGGTAATTAATACATATTTGCTAAAACTTTTTTTTTAACTCAAAAGCTAAGCGACGGAAAGTTTTGCCGGAAAAAATTTATGAACTCTCAGAGTCTTATCTTGACAACAGATTATTTCGAGTGAGATACGGGAGCGAATACTTAGAATTAAAAGAAATACAAGCCGGCGTTCCAGAAGGTAGCGTCCTCGGTCCAACACTGTTTTTACTTTTTACAAGAGATGTACCTCAAGTAGAGACAACGACTGTAGCCACGTTCGCTGACGACACGGCTATCCTCGCTACGGATAAGACAGTCGAACTATCAACGGGAAAACTCCAACGCGCTTTGAATAAAATATGCGAATGGGCAAAGGCCTGGCGAATCCTCCTAAATGAGACAAAATCAACGCATGTAAATTTCACTTACAAGAGGGTAATCAACTTACCTCTATTTATAAACTCGGTACAAATTCCGTACGCAAACGAGGCGAAACATTTAGGCATGACCCTAGACGCAAAACTTAAGCCACACGTTAAAAAGAAACGCGATGAACTTTAAATCAAGCTACGAGAACTGAATTGGCTTATCGGACGTTATTCGAAACTAAGCGTATATAACAAACTGCTATTGTATAAGCAAGTACCGTACGTCCAAACCATCTTGGACGTACGGTATACAACTTTGGGGTTGTACCAAACCAAGCAACATATCTATTTTAGAAACTTTTCAGAATAAGACACTAAGAGCAATCGTAAATGATCCATGGTATATAAGAAATAGCGATTTACATCGAGATCTAGCCATCGCAACCGTGACCGACGAAGTAAGAAACTTTGCTCGCAAACTTCACACTCGCCTTCACGGCCATTGCAACCACGAAATAATCCGAACTCTGGATAAAGACAAATCTTGCACGCCGACTACAACGAACAAGACCGTTGGATCTAGCGTCGTAAGAGGAAACCGCACATAATGACGGTATTGCAGGTGCTTTCGCTGGAAGGTAGCCTGCCAAACGCGATTACTATACAGAAGCATGAACTACTTGTTAAGGAAACTTAGTCGTAGTCTTACAAAGATTGGGAGGTTTTTTAGTGAGTAAGAATCTCACACTACTATGAGCACGCGCGTTCGATTCTCATAGTGCCTATGAAGGTTTTTACCTACCCACGGAAAAAAAAAAAACTCAAAAGCTAACCGAACGCATCGTTGTTTAAATTGGGGAGCGGACCCCCAAGTGAAAAATTACAACAATTTACAATTCTACAAGCATTTTAATAACGGCAAATGAGTGTCCAAGTCCATCCAAGTTCAATGTGGGTGTGGGTGTGGGCCAATTTTATCAAGTTTTCATACCTTTTTTGTTTGTGCAAAATAAAAGCCAAACTACACTCCAAGTTTCAGCTTCCCAGCTCGATTTTGAAGACCTTAAAACTTCACACATGTGGGCATACGGACGGATGGACAGACGGACATGGCTTAATCAATTCACTTGTCCGTCTCGATCATATCTCTAAAAGGTTTGGGGTCTAGGGTGATTATTTTACTGTGCTACAAAATATGCGTTAAAATTAATAAACCCTGGGTAAAATAAAAGCAAGCTTATCCCTTATAAAAAGGATAAACTTGCATCGTACCATGTAGATAATGATGATGACTTTAAAATGTTCTTTTAACTTTCTTCCACGAGAAAATCCAAAGTCCATCATTAGGGTCAATTGCAATAGTATAACAATGCCGTGCTTCTACACTGTAGGTACTTCATTTCTATGCTCTTCCTTATAATTGTGCAAACTCAAGCTAAAAATCTCCGAAAATAACTCTAAATTATGTTAATGAGTTCATAAGCCAGTCCAGTCTACCACTTCAAGTCAAAAGTCAGTTTAATACTCCTCCATCCACGCAATAAGGACTGCCAACAAATTTCTAATTTCCTCGAAAAGTTGATTTAGGTACTCCCCACTTGGAGAGGATGTGCTGTTTAATTAATTTTTTTTTATCCTTAATGAAAAGAATAGTATGTATACTCCTACACATTTCTGCTATAAGAGTTTTTGCTAATTTTTCCGTTTTTAATAAGCCAATTGTACGGAGCACAGATTGGCCAAATTGCGTTCATTTAATGCGCTTCGTCGGCCTCAATTTTCATTTGAATTAATAAAAAAAAATAGGAGTAGAAACTTCAAATCTAAAATCTAAAGAAGGGTCCTCGAAATATGAGTATTAGGAGGGGATAATGCTTTTATATTCTCATTGCTGCTGGGGCAAATAGTTTTGCAACTAAGTGCAAGGATATTTTGCGTCTGTGCCATTGAATGCATCTGCTATTAGAATTCTTGGCATTGCACACATCGTTATTTTGGATGGTTTGGTCTAATGACACAGGAAGCTCTTATGTGATACTTGATAATAGTGCGATATGTATGGAATGCTGGGCTGGGTTCAGAAAAGACGTATTTTCCTCTTGCGAGAGTCAAGAAAGGTTAAATTTTTGTAAGACCAAAAAACTAGACTTATTATGTACATACTTCTTAAAATTCAAAATATATTGCATATTTAGTAGAAAACTGAAAACGAATTCAATTACGATTTGTATCCGATGCAAATACCAATCTTTTCCTTCCTTAATTATCGTTTAGTAAAGGGAAAAATTAGTAAAAAAGGGATTTTAAACATTAAAAAAGTAACGACACTCATCTGAATTAAAAACTTAATACTTTCACCCAAGTTGGTAACTTGATTCTTTTTGGTCGAGTTTTACAGCAGAATTTTTTACATTTTTTTACAAAAAAGATTCCTCTGGGTTAAATGATGAAAAAAAAACACTTTTATAAATATCGCATGAAAGCTTGCCGGAAGCCAACTAATTGAAATACAACTCGGTTTTTCGGTTGCAATGTATATTCGAGAGTAATTTCGGGTACTATATTTCCACTCATTATTTAATTTAAAAGCTTGCGTGTCTTTCATTTGGATCATTCATTTCATTTGAATCATTTTCAAGGACTTAACATTATATTTGCCACGGGGAAGTCAATATCGATATTAAATTTTGATTGGTTTCAATATCGATATTAAATTTAAAGGTTTCCTTAGCGTAAATAGGAGGCACATAAATAAAAAAAAAATATTTTTTTATACCCGACCGACGATTATATTGTTATGTGGCGACAAGAAATAAAACAACTCGCAGGAGTCCCTGAATGCACCCATCGATTCAATCTACAAACGCACCCGCTCGATTCACTAAATGAACATACCCAACTGTCATTCCAGTCATCTGACAGCAGCTGTCATATTCGAAGTTCGAATTTCGATTTCCCCTCCTTGGAATTCAGCGGAGGAGTACCAATGGAAAATTACCAAAGGGGGTATGGAACGTACTAGAAGGTGCTTAATTTTGTATAAATACACGGTGGCAGGCTCGTACGAGACAGTTATATTTTAAACGTGGACTTGTGAAAATCGGTAATAAAGTAAAAAGTGATTGAGTTGAAATAAAGTGTTGAATTCTAAATAGTAAAGTTGAATAACAGTGTGATCTGAGTTTAAATAAGTTTGTTTGATAAATAAAGTGTTTCATTGTGTGATTATAAAAGTGAAATTGAGTTTTATTCAACGAACCCCAGGCCGAAAACATTACATTGGTGTCAGAAATTGGGGATAAAACTCATAATTGTGCGGGTAAATTCTACAGTGGAATTTTCCGGAACAGTGTTAGTGTGTCAAACAGTTTTAAGTGGAGATTTCTAGAAAAAGTGCGCGTAAATAGCGTCGGTGACTAAAACGATTTATTTGTGCAGTGGAATTTTCCAGAGATATCGTGTGTCTAAACAGTGTCGGTGACTCATACAAATTTGATTGTGGAATATTCCGGATACATTGAAGCTGATTGTGCGATAAAGCTATAATTAACTAAGTTATAAAAACGGTTTCAGTGATTTGTTTATTCGCAAGTGAATTTTCTGGAACAGATATAAGACATAAACAGATTGTGTTGTGAAAATTGTGTGAAGACAATTCAAAATGGGTCGAAAAATTGAACAATTGACGACAGCTGAGTTAAAAGCGGAATTGGGTAAAAGAAACCTCCAGACTTCGGGGCTCAAAAGGGAATTGTTGCTCCGACTCCAGGACGCTATTACCGAGGAAGGTGGACATCCAGACACGATGCTGTTCGAAGTTCAAGAAGAACAGCAACAAAGCACAGTAAGTACTGCCGATGAAATGCCCGCTTTCATGAAGTTGCTTCTGGAGAAATTCGAAAAGATGGAGACTAGCCAAAAGAATGCTCTCAAAGAACAAAAGAACGCTCTCGAAGACAAATTCGAGAAGCTGGAGAGCGGCCAAAAAGAACAAAAGAACGCTCTCGATGAAAAGCTAGATACTAAGTTCGATGAGCAGAAGAAAGCTCTAGAAAGCAAACTCGATTCCCAGAATGCGTTTTTTGAGGAAAAGTTCCAGGCAGTAGATCAAAGAATTGAAAGCGTGGAGGAAAAATTCACTGAAGTCAAATCGGAAGTTGAACAACTGGCTAAGGAGCTGGAGCTAGTTAAGAAACAGAAAGTGCGAGAATATTTCCCCGACGGTCCACGACGCAAAGAAATGCAGCCGCCTGTCTTCGATGGCCAAACATCGTGGCCGATTTATAGGAGACAATTCGAAGCTGCAGCGTTGACAAACAACTGGGACAACGAAGATAAATCAATTGCTCTCACGCTTGCGCTCCGAGGAACAGCTGCCGAACTGCTGCAGACCATCCCTGAAGAAAAACAAAAAGATTATGATGCCATGGTGAAGGCCATCGAGATGAGGTTTGGCGACGACCACATGCAACAAGTTTACCGGGTCCAGTTGCGCCGAAGAGTTCAGACAAGGGGTGAGACGCTTCAACAGTTGCAAGCCGACATCGAGCGATTAGCGAATTTGTCTTATCCCAACACCAGCAGGGAGATAATAAACGAGTTGGCAACCGATGCGTTTGCCAATGCCATTGCGGATGAAAAGCTACAAATGGCTGTAAGAATGGCAGGTAAGAAGACTCTCGCTGAAGCACTAGCATTCGCCCTGACAATGGAAGCTGCAGACCAAGCTTCGCAAGGTTGCCATCGCATAAGGGAAATGGCTGGTCTAGAGTGCTCATGTCAACGCATCGACATCGAAAGGCAAAACACGAACACCACTCGGGGACAAATGAGATGCTGGAACTGTAACAAACTGGGACACCTGCAGCGACAGTGCCGAGCCTCAGTTAGACAAGCGGGTTGCCCACATTGCGCTAGAAGGAGACAGAATGAAGAAGCATCTGGCAGGATGTCGGGGCAGAAGTTGGTTGATGGAATCGACGCCCCCAGGACCATCATCCAAGTCTCGCAAACAAAACGCTGCAACAAGAGTCTGACAGTAGAGGCAATCATCGCCAACAGAAGATGCGTGGCCACTATTGACACAGGTGCCACGGCCTCCATCATCCGAAGAGACCTTGTTCAGACGTCATGGCTACATAACACCAGCTGCTACAGTCTGAAGACAGCTACAGGAGAAGCGGCGAAAGTATACGGGGAGGTGCAGCTACAGATACAACTAGAGGGACTGACCTTCTCACATGCATTCTTGGTAGCCGACATATGCGACGAATGCATCATTGGAGTGGACTTCATGAAGGCACACGAGGTAATTCTTGACCTTCGAATGCAGGTGCTAAGGTATCGAAGCATCGAGATCCCTATGGTATACGGAAACGACAACGCTGTGAATCTTCGAGCAATACTGGGAGGCGATGAAGTTCTGCGGCCCTCTTCAGAGACAGTTCTTTGGACACGTTTGGAGGGTTATCCTGGGAACCACCGATTCTATCTCATCGAGCCAGACAACAAAAGTGAATTTAAAAGTTACGTCGTGGGAAAAATTCTTGCAGAGCCCAGGGATAACATGGTGCCGGTAAGACTGATGAACCCAAATAAGCGCACCGTTAAGCTCAGAAAAGGAGAGGTGATCGGAAGATGTGTGCCCGTTGCAGCCATTTCGACAATAGCTGAGAGTGAGCCTGCAAGTCCTGTCTCTCCATCTAAATTGGCCGAGGTATGTAAGACTATACTCGGAGACTGTGAGCTAAATCAGGAGCAGCAAACCATAGCGGAAAATCTCATTGGCGAGTTTGCTGATATATTTGCCTCACAGGATGGAGACTATGGTCGAACACACTTAGTACAACACCGCATAGACACCGGAGATGCTAGACCAATCCGCCAACCTGCCAGACGACTTCCGTTGGCTAAACAGGACGAGGCCGCCGAGATGATATCGACCATGGAAAGAGAAGGTTTGATCGAAAGCTCGAAAAGTCCGTGGGCGTCGCCTGTTGTACTGGTGAAAAAGAAGGACGGCAGTACTCGATTCTGCGTGGATTACCGGAGGCTTAATGATGTCACAAAGAAGGACAGCTACCCTTTACCTCGAATAGATGACACATTGGACACACTCTCTGGAGCAAAATGGTTTTCCACTCTCGACCTGAAAAGTGGCTACTGGCAGGTACAGATCCATCCAGAAGACAAAGAGAAGACCGCTTTCACAACTGGCAATGGGCTTTGGCAGTTTACAGTAATGCCATTTGGTCTGTGTAACGCTCCGGCCACCTTTGAGCGTCTTATGGAACGTGTCTTACATGGTCTGACGTGGAAAACCTGCCTGGTATATTTGGATGACGTCATCGTTTGGGGAAAGACGTTTGCAGAACATCGCGACAACTTGAGGGAGGTCTTCTCACGACTTCGAGCAGCACACTTAAAGCTCAATCCAAAGAAGTGTGCGCTCTTCAGAGCAGAAGTAAAGTATCTGGGGCATGTGATATCGACGGATGGCGTGAAGACGGATCCAGAGAAAATCGAAGCTGTGAGAAGTTGGCCAGTTCCCAAGGACAAACAC
The DNA here is from genome assembly GCA_947623515.1 of Neoascia interrupta. NCBI lineage: Eukaryota > Metazoa > Arthropoda > Insecta > Diptera > Syrphidae > Neoascia > Neoascia interrupta. Next base: position 17,816,381 of record OX392462.1, on the reverse strand, counting down.
CAGCTAAGGAGCTTTCTCGGTCTTGCTACGTACTACAGGAGGTTCGTCAAAGATTTCGCCGGGATTGCAAAGTGTCTGCACCAGCTCACTGAGAAAGGAAGACAATTTAAATGGTCAGGTGAGTGCGAAAGAAGCTTTCAGCATCTGAAGCAGCGACTTTGCGAAGCACCGGTACTAGCTTACCCCATCCCCGGCAAGACATTTATTGTGGACGCAGACGCTAGCAATGTGGGTGTTGGCGCAGTATTGTCGCAGTTACACGATGGGCAGGAGAAAGTGGTAGCATACTTCAGCAAAGTGCTTACCCGACCAGAGAGAAATTATTGTGTTACCAGGCGAGAACTCCTTGCTTTAATACTGGCGACGAAACATTTCCAGAAGTACCTGAGCGGCCAGAAGTTCATCTTGCGTACCGACCACGCCGCGCTCAAATGGCTACTGCAGTTTAAAAATCCAGAGGGCCAAGTCGCAAGATGGATCGAGCGATTGCAGGCTTATGACTTCGAGATACAACATCGCAAAGGAAGACTGCACTGCAACGCGGACGCATTATCCCGGAGACCATGTGAGCCCAATTGTAAGCATTGCGTGCGACAGGAGGAAAAGAACGAATGTACTGTCCAGCGAGTAAGAGCCGAACCTGCAGAAGGCTGGAGTACTGAGGAACTTCGCAACGCACAACAAGAAGACCCTGACATTGAGCCAATCCTTGCATGGAAGGAATCTATGGAGAAACCGAGCGCAAGGGATATATCCGACAGAAGTCCCACATTAAAGGCATATTGGGCGCAGTGGGACTCTCTCCATGTACAAGATGGCGTTCTGCGAAGAAAATGGGAAATGCCGGATGGAAAATCCTTTAAGATGCAGCTTGTGGTTCCACGGTCGAAAGTCCAGGAGATTCTACGGGAAATGCACGATGGAGTGTCTGGTGGGCACTTGGGCATCAACAAAACCCTGGAAAAAGTACGGGAACGTTTTTATTGGCTGAGTGCAAGAAGCGACGTTGAGAGTTGGTGTCGGAAGTGTTCTACTTGTGCTGCTAGTAAGGGACCCAAAGTCAAAACCAGGGGTAAAATGCACCAGTACAATGTGGGAGCTCCCTTTGAAAGGATCGCCGTCGACATCGCAGGACCGTTTCCGGAAACTGAAAGCGGTAATCGTTACATCCTGGTTATTGCCGATTACTTCAGCAAGTGGTCCGAGGCATTTGCGATCCCAAATCAAGAAGCGAAAACCGTTGTCGATCAGATAGTGGACCACTGGGTGTGCAGGTTTGGAGTGCCAATGGAATTACATTCCGACCAGGGAAGAAACTTCGAGTCGAAGATATTCCAGGAAGTATGCGCAGCAATCGGACTACAGAAGACACGGACCACACCTCTTCACCCACAATCAGATGGAATGGTGGAACGCTTCAACAAGACACTAAAAGAACATCTGTCCAAAGTAGTGGACGAGAATCAACAGGATTGGGATCGGCGAATACCTTTATTCCTCATGGCCTATCGAAACGCTATTCACAGTACAACTGGGTACACTCCAGCTGAAGTTTTATTTGGACGAACTGCCAGGCTACCCAGTGAGCTTAAATTCGGATTTCCCACTGAAGACCCAACATGCGAGGAGGACTACGTGGTTGACCTTAGAGAAAGGATTAATGACATCCACCAGAGAACCAGAAGCAATATAAAAGTTGCAAGCGACCGCATGAAGACGAGATACGATGCGCGAGCAACGGCACCCGAGTTCAACGAGGGAGATCTGGTATGGCTCTACAACCCACATCGTAAAAAGGGAAGATCGCCAAAGCTTCAGAAGGACTGGAAAGGTCCCTACCAAGTTGTAACGCGAATTAATGATGTCGTATTCCGAATCCAAAGGGGACCAAGAGCGAAGATGAAAGTTGTCCATGTTGATCGCCTACATCGCTACCACGGAAGCAATGATGACGTACTTGTTCGGGACGAACAAAACTAAGAGGGGGGCAATGTTATGTGGCGACAAGAAATAAAACAACTCGCAGGAGTCCCTGAATGCACCCATCGATTCAATCTACAAACGCACCCGCTCGATTCACTAAATGAACATACCCAACTGTCATTCCAGTCATCTGACAGCAGCTGTCATATTCGAAGTTCGAATTTCGATTTCCCCTCCTTGGAATTCAGCGGAGGAGTACCAATGGAAAATTACCAAAGGGGGTATGGAACGTACTAGAAGGTGCTTAATTTTGTATAAATACACGGGTGGCAGGCTCGTACGAGACAGTTATATTTTAAACGTGGACTTGTGAAAATCGGTAATAAAGTAAAAAGTGATTGAGTTGAAATAAAGTGTTGAATTCTAAATAGTAAAGTTGAATAACAGTGTGATCTGAGTTTAAATAAGTTTGTTTGATAAATAAAGTGTTTCATTGTGTGATTATAAAAGTGAAATTGAGTTTTATTCAACGAACCCCAGGCCGAAAATATTACAATATTAATTTTATTGCATAGTTTGTAACACAGTGTAATAATCACCGTAGTCCGTCTGTCCGTCTGTTTCTATGTACTGCAGTGTTTAGGTCTTTAAAATTGAGCTAAAAAACTGAAACTTGGACTGTTGCTTGGTGCTCATTTTTTACAGACAAAGAAAATGGATCCGATTTGCCCACTGCCACGCTCACAATTGATTTGGATGTCAGAACACCTCAAATTTAATTTTTTTTTTCAAAATCCCTTTTGGTCAGGATAGACAAGACACAGGAACTCAAATTTTGGTGCAGAACAATAAGGGCCAGAAGCCTTTAATTAGGCAAATTTTTGACCGCCCATACCATTTAACATGACAACTTTTAACGTGGTAGAATTTTAAAAACCTGATTTCTCGGGAAATTCATTCTTAATGAAAAAAATAAACAAAACAAGAACCCAAAAAGTTTTTAAATTTGGTGTAATTACCCTGTTACACAGAGGGTCGGGTAGTTAGAAGATCGATACAGACAAACTCTTCCACTTACTTACTTGTTCGAGTTACTTACTTGTCATCCGACTGTCAGTCCGAGGTGCTATACCATATGTACCAGTATTCTACTTCTATCTTGGAAGCTGATGAAAGGCTTCTTTTTGCTTTATGCTTGTTTAATGCACAAGTAGCAAAAGCAAAAATCTTTCAAAATACAGATTTTAGATTAAGTAGAACCGTGTAGATGGTGCTGAAGACAAAACATGAGCTTTCGCATCCTGAGACAACCAAGCGCATATGTTTCTATTGAAACCAGGACTTGACCTCTACTCTCTGATTAGGGTTGTACAGGGGACATAGCTTTTACCCTCAGTGTATATATAAAACGAACCAAACTGTGTGAGTGATTTTTCGCTATAGATCTTTGAAGATGTGCCGTTATCAGAAGTAAATACGGCTTTAAGATAGAAGATATTCTCAATTAAGTTGTTGCTGTAATGTTCGTTATTCCTCGTTCGATTTTTTCTTAATTCTTCATCATTTTAGCCATAGAGAATTCGCAATCGATTTACCTCCGAGTTGCGCCAACTTAATTGGCATCAGTCTCCTTAACATCGCAGGCGAGATCTTTTCTGCTGTACAGTATCCGCTTCATAGCCGCTTCTGTTCCTGTCAGCCGTCAACATTCTGATGGGTGACAATGGCGGCCTATTTTGGTCTAAAAAGGCAACAAAGTATCAAAGTCCTCTCAAAGGCTATTTTTGGTCCTGTCCGCATAGACGGAGAGTGCTGAAGCTGAACAGCTTCACCGACCTAGCCAGAAGAGTAAGAGTACAATGGCTGCGATAGCCTGGGATTGACACAAACTAAAGTAAGTGATTGAATTTCCTCTTGCATTTGAAAAATGTTGTTGTACCAGTGTCAGAGAAGGTAGCGGCAGCTTTAAGATGACGAATCTATCTTACATGATCTGCGACTTTATTTCCACTTCATGTTTTATTCCGTCATCTTGATTCGTCTTTGCTTTCAATCGTTGCTTTACTCAAGAACTTTTAATATAACTTCTTAAATAACCCTGGTTATTGTCCCAAAAATGAGAATTTTAGAATCTTCTTCCTCATTGGGCCTGTTATGATAAAAATGTTCCACCGTTTCGTATCATTACTTTTGTATTTTAAAATTTAAGTACCATCTTTGGCGAACTATTCAGTGAATCCGACAAGATTCATTTTTATACCGCATCCCATAGGTTTGGAGGAACATACATTAAGTTGGACACATAGTTTCTAACACGGTGAAATAATGATGATAGAACTCGAGGGCATACGATCGAAAGGAATTGTTAGTCAAATAAAACAGGCCCTTATGACCGTCCACTTGTTTTAAGGCCTTAAATTCAGTTAAATTGTCATACGAATCAGTAGAAGTGTTTAAAATTTTTAAATCTACCCACTGACATGCCCAGAATCGGTCTTAATTCGCATCTACCCCCAGAGCGTCTAAAATTGTAAGACGTGCGTTCGTGCATCGTAGGAGGCTGAAACCAAAAATAATCTTTTTCAATTTTTGGACGAACCGCTTAAAATCTTCCAGAGCTAGCTGGCGAAGAATGTTGGCTGAGGCCCAGGTCCAACCCAGACTGTAGCGCCACCATAAGTAAGTAAGCGAAAAATCTTCGCTAAAAATCCTTCGTGAGTTTTTTTTAACGCTCACGCTTTACCACGTTTAACCACATAAATTGCTTAACATTGACAAGAAAAAATTGTCGTTAAGAATTCGTAAAGAATTCGTCGTTAAAGAACGGACTGTAACTTTTGCATACGCACTAACTCTAGAATCTAGAACGCACTAACTAAGAATTACATGTGTAGTGTATCCTTATGTAGAACTCAATGACAGTAGTTAAACGTTTTCTAAGAAAGTCTTTCGTTAGATCTCGAGCTTGTTCTAAAGTCGATCTTGATATGAAATTCGGGGCTTAAAACATACGAAGCGTTTAGGTGAAATCGTTGTGCCTAAAAGTGTTTAAATTACTTAACCTTCTAATCACTAACTTTTTCGTTTCTTCACAACAAGGAATACTTTATATCCCGAGCATACTTCTTCCAATATGTTTCGAATTGTTTTTCTGTTTCAATCTAACCATCAGCCGATTGCCATGACATTTCTAATTCACCAAAGGACACCATCGGCATCAGTGTCAGCGGTTAGTTGGATTTGCCTATCGAAATTAATTGAACGCCACAATTAAACTAAAAACACGTTTACACGTTACCAAACCAAACCCCCTTCAAAGTTCAAGCCTGGCTATTTAAAGCTGTTATTACTCCTGCGGCTGCCTGATTTTCAGAAATTTATGAATGTCATCGGATGCGCAAATAATATAATCGCATGGCCGCATAATATTTTATGCCACCACGGCCGCCAATAACATGCGACCAAACAAAAGATGGCCGACATCCTTTTCATAAATTAAATTTTATTTACACGATTTATCGGCGTACAGGATCTTCCCGCGATGATTTGTAGAGACAGCAGACGCGGAACGCAAACCATAAAAATAATGCGTCTCCAGTGCGGTGTGTATTAAAAGATGTAAAAATAAAAATCAATGGCCAACGTACAATGTCAATCGTTTTGATTTTCGAAAAATTGCGCGAATGTCCTCATTAAAACGTGTGCGGTGCGGTGTTCCTCCAAATGCCATATTTATCCGACGATAAAATTCTATCGACGACGTATTACATACAAGTAGCTCAGTGGATAAAGCCGATTCGCGTTTCGTTTCATTAACAATAAGCCCCGAATGAAATGCCAGGAGAGAGTCATTTAGATTGTGATCCGATTGGAAAAATAGCAGATGTGATTACGTCTGTGGTTGCGTATATATATAGAGCAGATCCTTTGTGTCAGTTATTGCCATTGTTTCTTTTTTTTTTGCTCTTTCGTTCAAGTCGTTTTCTATCGTGTTTTGGTCCTTGAAATGGCACTTGTAGTTCGTATCGATGAAGGGTGTGTAATTGGAAATCGAAGGCATTAAGGTATGTGTATAGCGAAATTAATGTGGTTACAGCAATAACTTAAGATTAAAGTGACAAAGTTTTAAGGAAAAGTGTCGTGAGGGCTGGGATTGGTATAGATCGATTGAAAGAAGATACGAAGCTTCGGTTGGATAGTCATTTCTTTCAAGGGAGTTTATTGTGCAAACGTGATACCTTCCAGTAATGAAAAATGCCTGAAAATTTTTCCAAGGCTGGTATTATCCAAAAGTTTTTATCAGCCATTGCTTTTCAATATGAGAAATTCGTTTCAATGTCCTCTACTTTTTATGGAGTTTCATTGGCAAAGTTAGCTTCAAGCAATATGCTCTATAAGTTGTCCTTGTTTTTACTCTTCTCATTTAAAATATTCGTTACCACATTGCTCTGCTTATACCTTGAAAAACAGAAATTCCCTTTCACGTTCATTAATAAGTTCCATTCCATCAATGCACCAAGTTCATGCACAACAAAAGGGCCAGATAGATCTGTGTCACTGTTTGACTGCATTCCCTAATTTATATGCCATCAGCGTATCATGGCCATGATGCTTAAATTTTATGAAATAATTCCAATTAAGGAATTATGAAGTCATGAGAGACTACGATCGCCATCACCCACCAAACTGTGTTCACTGCTCTCGGGGGTAGGCAAAAAAAAGTGAATATTGAATGTCATAATCAAATTAAAAAAAGGACCAATGTCCTTGCATACTGAACTGCGAATAGCATTGGATGCCGACACACGCTACACAGGAGAATGCTTCACCAACATGAGCGTGTGTGTCGATGACTTTGGTTCTACTTCAATAATTGGCATTCAACACTTTAACAATGGAAAAAGTTTGCATTTCAATTTGCAGAAGGACACGGCCATATCTCGATGCTAATTGGAAGGATCCTAGACGAGTAACGCGCGACACAAGGAGTCCTCCCATACTGGCACAGAAAAATTGTTTTCGTTGTATGACTTGGTAAATTGGAGTTTCGTATGATTCTATTTGAGCACGTTGAGAGAGTTCAACAACCGACTTGTCGAGTGTGATTGGGTTTCTCACTGTCATGATCGAGATTTGAAAAATGTAAGAAAAATCCTTTGTCAATATAACTTTGCTTGCAAACATGAAACAGATATCGAAGCAAATTATATCCGAACTCTTAGTTGAGGGAGTATATTGCCAATTAGATAACTTAAAAGTAGAATGGAAGAATTCCGATTAAGGATGTTCATGACACAAGCCTTTTTGGCATCCTTGTGTGTGCTTTGACGTTGTGTTGTCATGTGGGTGGCAATTATTCATGTAAGAAATAAGCAGTGTATTCAGGGTATTATTAAAAAAACCCTTCAAACTGCAGCTTTCACTATGGTTGAAACCATAAAGAGGCATTGGCTGCTTAGATTTATACAAAGTACTGTACATGTCAAACAGGAATAACTTCCACTTGCACGAACCTCTTTAAATATTTAAGGTGATGACCAATAAACTTCTGATTTGAACAAAAATCCTTTGCTCCCTCCAATTAAACGACTGCTCGCATTTCGTGTGCAACCCTAAAGCTGCTGACGCTTGCAAGTTATTTAACCAACCCAGTTGCTTTACCCAATTTGTTCAATAAGTCCAAAACTAATTAAAACAGCCAGTTGAATTTGTTTAACATAAACTAAGTTCTAAAATAACCGACAACTCGCCCCAGAGCTGACATCCGTGGGCTTTGTTTTGCATCAAAGTTGCACTCAGTTGGCGCTGGCAAAAGTTCCGCTGTCCCATAGAATAGTCCACCAGAGCAAATAATTTCTCTAGCTTCGCCCCCATAGGGCAACAAAACACCAAACAGTTATTCCATACACACACACTGTAGCAGCCGAGAACTTTAATTGTATTTCCCATTCCACAAAGCCAGGCAAAACATAATAGTTGCAAAACAAATTCGCCACGTCCATAAATATGCATTCAAATTCTGAGATTAATCCTGCGGGAATGTTATACCAATTGTGTTGTGTTTTACAAAATGTTCCGGAGGATGTGCTCAGAAATGCAATATACACTGCCTTTGAAGTGAATTTAAATTTAAAATTTCCCATGTTCACTCGTTCGATGTTCGCACAAACACAATGTATACACTGGACAGCGACAAGCTTCCTCCGGAGTCATATAAAACTAGAAAACATAGTTTCCCGGATTCGACAGGATCTATTGGTTGGCAGGAAGCAAATTTATGGTATCCATGTCCCCGAAGCAGTCGCACCAAATGACAGGCGAATGTTTGTATGCATGAGCACTGTGCTGCCTTTGAACCATACATATCGCTGGAATGACATAAGCGTTTTAGCTTTTCATCTAACAGTGGATCGCTTTGCCTGACTCTCTAATTGCCCTATCGGTGCCGTAAAGGGACACAAAGCAAGATGTGTTTCGTCGCTAGTCATTCGGAAATTTACTCCACCTGGGGGTTTCACTGAACGAAGTAGGAAATTCCGCAAAAGCCTTTGCGTTTTTCATTTCAACGAGAAAAGGATATCACGATATAGCGTTGAAGTTTCATATTGCATACCTCCACCAAACTGATTGCGTTCAATATGAGCAATGTAAACGGTCTAGTGTCGCTTATCACAATGCGCGTTTGGTGTTCGGATGTGACAAAACGCCGATAGGTATTTTGATTTCAACCTCCGTTGGATGTATTATAGGTGATAACAATAATTCGACCTTCCGGTATATCGCCGAGGAAAGCTGGATCTGTGCTCAAAGTCCTTGAGCAAAGTGACAATACAAAAAAATGCCCTGAAGTCATAAAATCATTGAAATCCTTTCTCAGTTAATTCTATTTTTCCATGCCCTTGAAACCCTTTATCCTTTTTCTCCAATTTAATTACATACTTGAACCAATAGAATAAAACAATCAGACAAAAGTTTTTTTTGCAATTAGGTAGAATTTTTGAATTCAGCCATAGGCTTGGGATGATTTCCTGCCGCTCCTAATAAAACAATCCCGACGTTGTAGGCAAAAAACAAACAACAACCGTTCATAATAGACGAATCCGGAAAAATTAATCGACTTTGTTAAAATCGAATAAATTCTAGGATCGTCATTACGCCTCAAGGTCTTAACTTCCATAGAACTTTTGTTTTATGCTTAAGCGGAGCCTGCCACAAAAACGCAATAAATCCAATAAATTTATTTAACATAAACTTTATTCATTTCCCCATACCACTGTGGGACGAAACATGACCGAATTGAACAGCTAAGCTGAGAATAAAAAGAATGGCAAAAGGGATAAAGTTTTTAGGTTCCTCAACATGACCGGATCGATTTGGCTTGAAGGGCCCGTTTAGGGCTCCTTGCTTTTCGTTCAGTTGCAAAATTACGAAACCAATGTGCTTATTTTTTATACCCTAATACACAGGAATTGTTACACCTTATTCCACAGGTATTGAGTGTTGTTAAGTTTGATACAGGCGAAAATGTCACATATAGTACGAACGATAGATCCCCAAGACCTGAACGGCATGCATAATGATCGAGACCGAATTCTGAGTCGAATGTCCGCCCATATGCCACAAAAGTTTAGGCTTTAAATTTTGACCTAGGAGAATTTGTACATAAGCTCTCTGTGGTCCGAAGCAATACAAGTGTGAAAACTTTTTAAATCCACCCACAAAACTGTTTAGGTTTGATTGTAAGAAATAAAAGCAAAATCACGTCAATGGACTGCCCCTAGTGGGAGTGGCATCAATTTTTAGACAAATCTTTCAAACCTTGTTTATTAAATAGTTTTGTATATATTAAATTTAACTTAAATTTAAATTTCACTTTTAAATATTAAATTTAATTTAAAATTAAATTTAATATTTAAAAGTGAGAACTTATGGTTTCATTAAAATGGGTTGTGAGGCTTAAGGAAGTTAAGTAACTTGGTAAACTTACTTAACTTCCTTGGTTAAGTAACTTCGGTGAAAGTAACTTGGTTAAGTAACTTCGGTGTAACTTGGCCGCGTTTGCATACCTTTTTTTCAAACGTTTTTTTAAAATACTAGCAGCGGCACATATAACGCAGAGGACAATGCTCCCTAATACCTCTCACAACCCTGCGCATGCAATGCGTAACTTAGATAAAGCTGTTCTGGACATAAACGAAAATGACTTGAAGTCACTTTGGCTGATTCCGTGCAGCTCTTATGACTACTTTCGGAGGATCTATCAGACCTGCGCCGAGGAAAGGCCGTGAAAAATTCAATATCCTAGTCGGGATTCAAACTCGTGACCTTGTGAAGAGCGAACAACATGCTAAGTTAATAAGTCGCTAGAGTCAAGTCAAGAATTGCTTATTATTTGTCACTGCAGAATGCAAGTAATAGAACAACTCGTACCCACCTCTTAGACAAGGCGATGTACCAAGTCCGCTCCTGCTAACCATCGCATGGAATTTACACTCTTTCCACTGGCGCTCATCAACCCTATCGCGCCGCGAGCGACCAAACAAAACAAACAACAAAAAAAAAAAACAAAAAAAGAGAAAACAAAATCTAATGAACTGACGGCACCATTAATCTTCGAAAAGAAAAGAATTTTTATCTCATAAATCTCCTTCGAAAAAGATAAGCTTCAAGGACCAGCAGATCTTCTTAACACTTCCCTCGTTTGCACACACCAAAGGACATACAACTACTACATCGCTAGGAACTACCTACTCTCTCTAATAGAATGACCCATGAAAAGTGAAAAGCAAACGAAAAAGAAGTAGAAAAACTTAAAACAAAATCCAGCCAAAAGTAATTTAACCATAAACTAATAAAAGATTGACAATAAGTGAAAAAAATAATCGCTGAAAGCTTTTGCCAAACTAACCTAAATGCCTTATCACACACACAAAGACTCGCAGATACATCCAGCATTCGGTACCCATACATTCGGGGCAGAGAAGCGCATGGAACAAGGTGCGGTTAACACCATAAAGTGTCCGAAACCCTATTTTCATTTCATTACAACTCATCGCTAGCGATGTTTATGGTGCTGCCAACGACAAGGATAAGCTTGTGGGTGGTCCACATTATTGAAGGTGTTCTCGCAACCTTGGGTGTAGTTGTTCTCTGGCGAAAATAAACTTTCCCAGCGAGCCAAAATGAAATGAGATGATGAAGATAGAGAGCGTTTTCTCGTTGTTGTTCCCCTTGCCCCCCACTTCACACGCTTTCGCACTTACTCAAGTCGCATCCTTGTTGTGTGGCGACCGACGAACCTCGTTGTTGTCGTACGAGGAAAGGGAAAATTACGAAACTGGTTTTCTATGGCAGGAGTGGGAGTGCGAAAAATAATTTACCAATGTCTAATAATGGCCACCACTAGTGCTGGCATACCCCACTTATCCATATAGCCTGGCCGGTTGTGTCCTGTCAAGTATTGCCCATCATCCCGCACCACACCGAAGAGTAAATTACTTTGCCGTGGGGTGACACATTTAATCTGTACCAACCGTCGTCGTTTGTTGCCGTTGTCGTCCGTCCACTATGCTCGCCTGATGGGTTCGGCTTCAAGCACAGCGAACCGCCGAAGAAATGGGACAAAATGGCTTTAAGGGTGCGTGGACCAAGGACTCTCTGCGTGGGGTGAGTGGAATTAGAAGTTTATTTTGAAACTGAAGACGTTGCCACCTTCGAGGCGAACGTCACGTTTTTAAGGGAGGTCTGCGTGTATGTGTGTGCGCAAGGACAATACCATTAAATGTTATGACTTCATGTCGGGGCGTAATTCACTGTGAAAGTTTGCATAAATAATATTTCCACCACCCCCCGGTCTAATTTGGGAATGCCTTGAGGTAATCATATCGCCCCGTTTGATGATGATACACGATGCGCTGCAATCTGAGAGGTTGAGGTTTAAGGGTCTGCGTTAGTGTGGATTGGGAAAATATAAATCTAATTCCACACAGGACGACATAATAAATATATTCCTTGAGAAAGTGGTGGTGACGGGGTAATTTGCTAGCACAGGCAATGTGGCATGGAATTAAATTACAATCGATGGGGACGATATGGTTGAGATTAATAAGGATAGAAGGGATGGCATTTGATGACACCGATTGCAGTGGAGATATCGTAAATTGCTAAATGATCCGTGTATGGTAGGGAGCGACGTTTTAGCTCATAAATTATCACCAAGGATTAGCTTTAGAGGTAAAGTGAATGTGTTGGGATGTAATTCATTCCGTCTGTAAGCAGTAATCCTCTACTTCTAATATCCGTCGCTTTTAGCGTGATATCACCTTAAAGACTTAATAAAAGTCTTTTCTTTTAAGTAGCATAGCTGAGTAATATTAATACCCTTCTTAGCCTTTGAGACTTTACTTTGGATGGTTAGAAGGGTCCATGAACTTTCCTCTTTGATAAGAGATGTCTTCTAAATATGAGACGACAGGGACTAATTAATACTGAGTTGTCTGCCAAAGTCGTTTATGTTTGAACGATCCATCAGCTATCCAATTATGAGGCCGAGACATCAGTAAATCTTCGTCTTTCCATGGTGCATTCAACATCCCCTAACAGATATTCTGCGAACATTCAATTAACGCCACTAAGGTAGTCCATAAACTCAAACCATACAAGAACTGTTTTTATTTTTACAACGTCTAACTAAAAAGTAATTTTCGTGCAATAAACACCCGATCCTTGGATCCCTTTGCACAGGTGTCTTCTCGAAGATGACACCTCAGAATGTGCCACACGAATCTGAGTGCATAAAAATTTATGCTCCAAGATTTGTTCTTTTTGTTTTGTATTCTTGTTCTTCTTTGTTTTTGTTTCTTTGCCGAACAGAAAAACTTCCTGTGAAGAGGTGAAAACTTGTAGCAAAGTATGCATACAGAGTCGTCCTTACTTGTCCATTTGGTGGCAACACGAACTAATGCAAACAAGTGACAGAGTAGAAGAGAAACATCGAAAAGGAAAACGTAACGCTTTCTTCCTCTTCCAGAATACCATACGTGACTTGTTTTGATATAAATACTATACGCTGGGATTTTTTTTCTTCATTTTCTTGAACACCGTACCGCCATCACCATCGGGATTTCTGTAGTGCCACACTTTGGCTGGCAGTGTATCCTTGGTGCTCTTTTCGGTGAGCGAGTGTATGTGAAAGGAATTCTAAATGCCATTCGAAATTGAATACGCTATTAGAAGAGTCGGAATGGGGAACAGAATACCGAATTACTTGGAGATGAAGTTTCCCGATTTCGGCTTTGAGTGTCAGTGTCTGGTGTGTATGTTGGCCCTAAGGATGATCATCATCATAATCACCGTCATCATCGAGTGTAGCACGGTAGGTACGAGGATATATAGTAGCATCAGAAGCTTCACATCACTTTGCCCTTTGTAGAGAGTATAGTTGTTGCCAAATTGGCAAAAATTTTCGTGCTCCATGGTGGATGGGAAAAGGACCAGAACCCTCTAACAACATTTCTGGTGCGGACAGGCAATTTTTGTTTGTCCCTCTACGAACCTTGCTCACTTTCCAAATTATAATCCTCCGGCTCTATGGAATAGTGGTTGTTTCTTTTTTTTTAGATTTTTCGTTTGTTGTCTTGTGTATAGAGCTTAAGTGGGCAAGGGCGGGAGAGCGGGAGAACCTGACATCATCATCATCGTTATGAAGAGCATCCTGCCGACGGCTAGTTAATTCTGTTGCAGTTCATAGAGGAAACAGTTGGCCTGGGGCGTGATTTTGTGTTGAAAGTTTTCCCTCTCTCCTGTCGTCCGGGCTTTAATGTAGTCGAATTGCTGGGAAGTGACTGTGCTCTCCCAGGGATTTTTTTCGTTGGGCTATGCTGTAGCGAAATTACTTTCACTTGATTATTGGCGGTGATAAGGACCTTAATTAAGGTGGCTGTTGAATTTTAAATAGTTTTTAGTGAGAAGGATGAGCCAAAGTCATTAATTCAAACCCCAAGGCATTATTATTTGTTGTTGGTGCCTCGGATAAGGTGGAGTTCAACCGAACAATAATGAATAAGAACTGATTTGAGAAAAAACTAAAAAAAAAGTATTTATAAATATAATTTTCTACAAGAATTTTAGTATCTAGCTACATACTTTTTTTTACTTAGGATTGGGTAAGATTTGGCCTGATACTCCAAAAGCGTTTCATGTGGAGTCATAACTTTGCTTTTATCTTCCAATTTATTGACCCAAAACCATAAGTTGAGCTTCAACAATCGCTATTTTCAGGCGATTGTTGAAGCAGTCTGAATGTGCAGCCTTATGAACCTAAGCATTGTCTCGAGAAAACACAACTCCGTATACTGTCTCGCAGTACGCTAGTACATTTTGTATTACAGCATCCCAGAGTCTTTATACCCAATAATTCCATAGGTTTGGAAGTAAATTAAGTTTTATTCATAGTTTGTATCTTACAAAAATAATTGCGCTTAAGGGCATATGGTCGAGACCGAATTGTAAGTCGAATGAGCCATGTCCGTCTGTTCGACCGTTCGTCCGTGAGTCGGTAATTTTTAGGCCTTACGTTTTGAACTAGGAACTTAAAAAATATCAGTTCTTTCTAGGTCACGAAGCAGTAAAGTGTAAACATTTTTGAAATCCGCTCATTGACACGCCCACTTTACTTACTCGCATGAAAAATCAAAGCTATCGTAGGAAGCTGAAATTTGGTATGCGTAATCCTCGCTTAAGTGTGGCATTTCAAAAAAAGTGGCATTGCAAAAAAAGGCAAAAACCGCCTCCATGTAAGCGCTTTTATATTTAATTTGCATTTTAATAAACTGTTTTTATTCTATATATTTTCTTTGAATCCAAAAAACTTGCACTATAAAATGTTCTATAAAACTATATTTATTCTATAAAACTGAAATGAATAAATTTTTACCACGCCCACTGCGTGGTAAAGGCGTTTTTATATACAAACCAAAATTATGATAAAAAATATGAACAAAAAAACGATGTTATTGAAAAGGGGTTGATGCTACGTCCCATTTTTAAGGAAGAAGAAAAATTCCAAACATTTTCTTCCGAAATTTAGAATTTCGAACTAAAGTAAAACTGAAATTTAAGAACAAAGATTTATGACGCAATTTGGAGCTTGACAATTGTCAATTGGGGAAAAGATTGACTTAAGCGAATTCCCACCAGTTATTATACAAATTCACTTTCTTCTAGAAATTTCCCACCTGGTCATTTTCCTTTGGTCCACTGAATGGATGGGAAATTTTCGACATCCGAATGGGGGTTCCCTATCAGTTGACTAAAATTTCCGTTGCGTGTGTTGGTTTAGTGAATCAAGCGGGTGTGTTAGTGATTTGAATCGATGAGTGAATTCAGCAACTCCTGCATGCCTCTTTATGTCTTGGCGCCATATCACAATATATTTCATTATTTTTATTTAGAAGGAAACAAAAAGTTTTTGAAGTTATAATTAATATGACAGAAAAATAAGCCTGTAATTCAATTAAATTTTGGGTTCAAAAATATTTTTGGATGATTCTCACCCAAAATCTTAAACTTGCAAAAGGATCTCGTCATAAAGTCAATAAGTTTATACTGAGTTTTGCTAATATAAGCAACAAAATAATATCTTTACAGTCCGGTTAAAGCGGGTTCAACTCCTCTTACACGTTTTTGAATGCTAACACCTCTTGTCTCTTGAGATGAATAAACTGCATTGTTTGCGCACGGCGAAAACAAACAACCCGTAATTAGAATCCTGACCAGTCTGCTAACAAGGAACTAATTTAGCCCAAAAACTAATGAGCATAATTATTTTAACCGAATCGCTGCCTCCATCTTAATTGATTCGAGCAAAACTATACAAGTGTTTGGTTAGCACACACAAATTCAGGAGTCCTGGAAATATTGCAAATTAACAAATGCATTTAAAGGCTAACATAGCACCATTGCCTCATCGTCAACCTCGGATTCCACCCTGAAGTAATTGAATTAATTTAATGCTTGTCCACAAAATAGTTAAATTACACCCTGCCGCCAGCCAGTATATTGTTTGCCATCGGAAACAAGGACACAGGACACCCAAGCTAGTCAAGCATCTGCCAAAGTAGCAACAACGACCACTATCATCTGAGCTGAGAGGACACACAGAGACCTCAGCGAGAGACCTCAGCGAAATAATTGCGAAACTGGAAAAGATAACAGCAGCTTGATAATATGCAAATATGGCGCCAAATTAATGTCCTTAAATCGCAATTGTGGATCTACTGAGTGGGTTTTCTTCTTTGGGTGTCGCCTTTTGTGTTGGTTGATGTTGCGTTTGATGCTGCAGCAGCAACAGCAAACAACCAGCAGCAGCGCTGCAATTGCAGTTTGCTAAAGCGAAAAGTTTATTCACCGCCAGCCAGACCACACATTCTTGTGTGTGGACGAGACGAGATAGCTGGCACTTGGGCGGCGGGAGGACAGTCGTATGGGTCGCCTTTATCCTTTCGTGCATCCGTAATGGTGATTCAGACTGTTAGTGAGCGCAAGTCTCTTGCGAGGTATTTCTGTGGTACTGCTGGGCTTTGCTCGAAGGCTGGCACGCCATGGTGATGGTATAATGACGACATGATACAATTCCTTTGTGCTGGCGGCTCTGCATCATTTAACACTTCTATTTTCTCATTATGATTTGAGAATGTGTAACATTGGGTTTGCCTTGTGTGACCAAATGAAAACCAAATGGTACAATGAGACTATTATCGTGCACTAGTGTCCATGTTATATTACAGTGAAGTTCTTCGAAATCAGTTTTACGTGAAATCGCAGGACGGATTTGTTGCAGTTTCAGGTGAGAGTGATTGGATTGACGATACGAACGGGATGCTCTGTGAATGAATATCTCTCTGTGAGCTCTGATATACTTGAAAGGACAACTTGATGAAATTTATTGTTTTGTATAGCGAAAGGTCTCTTCTGACTTTCCGCTTGACTATATCTTTTTCTTGTAGAATTTGGACGAAAGCAACTTTTGTATTCAAGATTTTTTTTTATTAAGGAAAAATAAACTGGACAGATAAACCATTTAGTTGAAACTTCTGACTTTGGATTCTACAAACCTGGACCTCCTCGTCGAAGACTGAATTATTATAATTTATATAATAATTATAATTTTGCCCGATAAATACCGCCGATGGCACACACCACTGATGTTCTTCTCTTCCTCCCGGGTGTGATGTATATCCATCGGGTCCATCGTGTGTGATCGTGTGTATGCTGATTGCTGATCAATGGAATCCAGTTGAAGACAGCACTGATTTCTTGTGAAATTTGAAGTTAAATATACATAGTTACTGATGAGTATGATGAAGCTGTCGGCCAGGACGGAAATCGATGGAGACTTGTGTTTAGATGAATTCGCAGAATTGCCTCCGCTGTTTAGCTTCTATTGAGATGGGATTATCGCCACTTTGGGCTGACTTGGCGATATGCTACTAGACTACATCGAGTGGTGCATGATTATTTAACATTTATGTTGACCCTATATAGTATAGGGTTATATATCTGGCAACTCTGGTATATCTGGCAATTTCACAAGTAATTCAAAGACTTAAAAAGTCCTCTCAACGAAAAAGAGAGGTGTTATACTTAAATAAAGTGTTTAAAGCAGCACTATTTTTTTTACGTAGTGTATTGTATGTAGCACAACTATTAACTGTTAACAGTCAGTCCAAAAATTACAAATGCACTAAAAAACCCACTGTAACTTCTATACGGTTACTAGTAAAAAAATCTGCTGTGCCCATAAAAAAAATACCGTCAAGTATGAATACATACACGGAGCGGTCCGTCGGCTTTTGTTGAAGGTTATGGTCATCTATATTGCGCAGTTTGTGTAACATTCTTTTTGTTTATTAAAATTTTTTCTGGATATATTTTACAGTCTGTAATATACTTTTTTCGAAGTGTTCCTGTTGGGTTCTGCACTGTTTCCTACTTTTCCTATTATGGGGTGATTTTATATTGGATTTCGTAACTCTAAAAAAGGCTGGCAAAAAGCTTTACCGTTACGAAAATAGAGGGAAGAACATACTCTTTCTTGGCCTTTTTTAGGATTTTTATAATTTAAGAAAACAGAAATAAAACAGCAATTTCGATTATTTTTAATAACCGTAAGACTTTTTGATCAATTTTACAACCACCTGTGCTAGCATTTGCCACTTTTCTCCAATTCTGTGGACATGGATTTCTGAGAAAACGGTAAAAATATGCTGTTTTTTATTTCGCTTGTTTGAATGGGCTTTAGAACTAAGGGTCGAAACGTTTCTGATGTAGTTCGCTTGCCTTTTAAACATTGGATGCTTCAGCCAAATTCGATAACCGTTAAGAATCTCGAAATCTAAAAAAATAGTTTTCCAAAATGCTTTCACGTATTGCAGTTAAATCTTAGAAGTTTTTGAATATTCGAAGTCTGCTATAGTTTTGTATACAATCTAAGAAGATGGACTATGCCCGGTGTTAATTTAAAAATTATACTTTATACCGTTTGGGGGTAGAGGGGGAGACATGCGTTCTTTTGACCTTTTTTTAATTTTTTTAATTTCTAATCCATAAAACAACTATTTTGAAGTTTTTCCCAGTTCCCGTAAGGCTTTTTTCCAATATCACAACCACAAGCACTAGCCTTGGATGTTTTTATTTAATTCTATGGCCACCGGTTTATTCGCAAACAGTAAAACAAGCTCCTATTTTATTTCGTTTTTTAAATAGGCTTCTAAAACCTAGGTTAGAAACGGCAATTTAAAAAAAAATGAACTTAATTAAAAAATTAACTTAGTAGCTTAAAAAATTAACTTAAAAAATTAAATTAATTAATGTTAAGCTACTAGAAGACTTTAAAAAATTGTTTTCGAAAATGCTTTTATGTTTTTGAGTTAAATCTCAGAAGATTTTGGAATTTCAAAATCCGCTATAATTTTCCTTAAAATTTTGAATTATTTCTGGTACGTGTGATTTTGTTCATGGAATTCCACAAAACAGCACCGGAGATAAGGGGGGGGGGGGGGGGGCACACACACACGTTTTTCTGCATTTTTGCGATTTTTTTTTTTTCAAACGTGCGTCAAAGCTGCAGTACTCAAACTGTTTTTGAAAAATATGCACTTAGCTTTTGGTTTACTTTGAGTTGCTTTACACGTGTTTTCAATATTGATTTTAAGCAATAAGCCGTTCAAAAGTTATGGCCTCCAACACTTTGAAAAACGTCATGCATTTTCGATTCTTCATTTCTCAAAAAGTTTTCGATATTTTCGAAAAGTTTTATTTTTTGATTAAAGCTTAGTGTTCCTTAAACCTAAGTTTCGTTTTTCTAGTTCTTGCCTACTAAGCTTTTTGAAAAAAACACTAAAAAATATTAAGTCCATTTTCACATGAAATTTCAAATTGTAATTAAACCAAATAACGGTGCCTAAAAATTGCCTTCTTTGGATTCTCTGACTATTTCCGCAGTTTATAAGTACATCAAATTTTGTCTTTCTACGACTTACCGTTCAGAAGTTATAAAGCAATTGGACGGGCGAACGGACGGACAACGTAGTATGATACTACCATAAGAGTTACTTTTTCCATTTTTGGACGAACCGCTGAAAAATTGGGGCGTTTTTAAGTAAAAACCAAATTTTTAATATGAAAATGCAATAAACGTGTGTATACCAACTTCTGATGAAAAAAAGAAGAAGAAAAAAAAAAAAAAAACGATGCTATTAAAAAGGAGTTGATGGCACACCCTTTTTTTAAGGAAGAAGATTTTTAACTGGCAAGTTCTAAACACCTGGGCCTGCGCGAATTGTTACCCTCCCACCTGTTTTTAAGCATTTGGAGAAAAGTTAAACACAGACATTCGAGAAAAACTGTGAGTTAGGATTTTTTTTTGGGTGAAATAGTTTTTCAACACATATTTTAAGAAATTATTGGTTTAAGAAATATTAGGGACATTTCAAACTGCCAAAACAAATATTTCTCTGTCCGGCTTAGCAATTTTTTTTTTCATGCGTAGGGTTACGGTATTGTTTTCATACCCGAGACCGGGTTAATTAATTTTAATGCATAGTTTGTGACGCAGTGAAAAAATCGCCCTCTTTTGGGGGCGTGGCCTATACAAATACTGTATGAATTCAGACCAAAAAAAAATTGAGATTTGGTGTTGCACGGTATATAGGGTCGGGTAGACCCTATAGAAGTTTGTCATAGACAAACTCTTGCACTTACTCGCATACCTGTGTTTTATTCGCATACCTACATTTGTCAAAGCACTTTGTAGGCTTTAGTTGAGCTTCAAGAAACGTTATGATAAAAAAAAATTTCAATACTTTTCAAAATATTTATGATAAAAAAATTTATTAAGCATAAATTGCACTGGAATATTCTTTTCTAAGCTAAGAGGTAAAAAAGGAATAAAATAAAAAATATTGCTTTGGACTAACACGGATTAAAAATTTTAAAGACCTTCAGAATTTTGGGCTAAATTCGATATCACATTTGAAGTTTGGTGGTGTTTTTCCAAAGTCTTTTAGATATTTTTTTTAACAAAAAAATGATTAAATTAAGTGCAAAAAAAGAATAATACACCGGGTTCAAATTCCATTTCAGATAAAAAGCTCACACCCCCTGATTTGTATCAGCAGATAAAAGTTGTAAATCTTTTCGCCTATGACGAGCACTCGTCATGAACGTTTTGACTCGAAAAGATGACAACATTGTTTAAATTGGATCATCATTGTATTTTGATACGATCATTATAACATGTCAAATTAAATCCAAAAAATAAATAAAATAATTGTAGCGGAATTTTTTGTATTAGTCAGTTTGGAACTGGTTTCCATCCATATCATGGTTTTATTTTTATTCATGGTCGTACAAGAAGTTAATATAACGTGTGAAAACTCACCAGAAATTTCGTTAGCAGCGCCAAGCACTTGTGCGATCCGGAAAGTTTAAAAACTCCCTCCATAGTATAGTCCTTTTATGTAGAAGAATGAACCTAGGATGCTGGTTGCAAGTTTGGAAAATTCCCCTTTTGTCGGATATGTTGGTGTATTAAAGTGTTGCAACAGAGAACAACACAATATGTGCCAGTTACGAGAGCTATTCAGAAGACCGATTTTTTCAATTGCTTTTACTGGTTAAAAATATTTCCTTTCAAGGATGTGATACTTTTCAAAACTCTATGGATGTAACTATGTGTCTTGCTTTGCGTGGCGAATGCAATGGGAAAATTTATATCCTCAATATCCGACAAAAAGTTGTGTGTTCATTTGCCAAACTAATGGTTAACTTTCCGTTGAAATCTTTTTGAAACGTATCCCGATGTGTAAAATATTAGCCAGATAAAGATGATAGTTACGATGATGATTTTGCACGATTTTTTTTGTTTGAAACGGGAAATTTTTTCACAGATGCACTTGTACCGGATGAAAATTTGTTCTATGTCCGTTTATTTATTTATTTTTATTTTTCGGCGGAAACTTTTATCAGTTCGTTCCAAACGGAGTTGAATTATTGCTATTTTCCGAGAATTTTCAGAGCACAGAGAGTGCAATTTTTGTAGAAAAAATTAAAAACGGACCTTCAGTAAAGCGAATCTTTTATTTACTGTTTGCAGCCAATATAGCTCTAGAACGGCTTTGCCAAACACCGGTTGGGAGAAGTTTTAAACTTTTCTGAACGATAGGAAATTTATGATAACGCAAAAAACGCTTGTTACTATACCGTGACTTGGAAATGAGTAGTTTGCGATGGCAAAAGGATGTGCAGTTGATGCTTGTGAATTCAATTGTAGAACGATTGGCGCAATTAGGATAATTGTTTCTATTTCTTTCGCGGTGGCATTAAAGCTGAACTGAGGCCATGATCATTGTCTGGCTATTTATATGTTCCACCTGAATCGGAGTTGCAATAATAGCAGTCAAATGGGCGAGATTAGACGGTGAGCAGTTACTTATCAATTTGACACCACCACAGAGTGAACTTGGGACTGGCGTAGTTATAGATTGTGGGGATCGTGGACTACGCAACGCTGTTTAATAGATATGGTGTCATGGAGAAATACCGCTGGACAGTTGGTCTGGGGATTTCTCTGATAGGCGGAATACTCGTACTACCCGCGGCGCACGATATGTGACTAATGACAGTTAAAGAATTTATTAATTCGCATTAATTTTTTCTTGGTAGTGGATCGGTGTTCTTATTATGTTCTCATTCCTCACGTAGTACTCTCAGGAATATAAAAGAGTTGGCTTTTGAAAACTAGACTTATGAGACACTTGTGCTCGGAAACACTAATGGTTTATAAGGTTTCGTTATGTTTGGTGTTCAGCTTGTTTACAAAATTTAGCGTGAAAACGTATTGAATAACAACATTGTACTTAACTGAAAGGATTGGCGTATTGTTTTTTGAAACTTTTTTTTAGAACTAAAGCTGTAAAGTATAAGTGTGAAAGTCTAAGGTGCCTTACTGCAATTTTTACAGTCTTTTTTACCACAGATGTATTTCATAATACTATGGGCTTAAAATACTGGACTGAAATGGTTTTATGTAGGACTGGTGGACAAGGGTACTCCTTATATAGACCAAAAGATTCTTAAGGTCTCTTTGTCTTAAGCCCTAGAGGCCAAAAAGTTATGATGATAATACTGAGGCTTGCCAGGCAAAAGAAGAAGAGAATAAAGGGGTTCCACTTTATAATAAAGCGCTATGTACACCTATAACCGATTAGCGCCCCCATGCTTCTTGTCTTTGGAGCTTAATATCAGCCAATCCAATAAAACAATTGAATTGAATTTTTTGCCCATGAAAGTTTATAACATTATGCAAAAAAGGAAATAAAAGTTGCGGTAGGACCTCAATCAAACCTCTGTAACCTTGTTACAGAACTTTAAAAAATTAAATATGAAAAATCCACTTTTTATTTCGGACATTTAATTAGAACCCCCAGTAGAAAAAGCTGAATAACACAAGACAGTGGGCAGAGAATATGTCCAAATTTTATTTTTTTTTGTTAACTTATACATTTACAACGAACGTCTTAACGAGCCTAGAGGTGTGGATACGGGCGTTATCCTGCTGGAACTTCCATTTCAAGGGTCCAAATTCATTTTAGATTGAAGGGAATGCTATTTTTAGTACACCATTATATGCTATGGCATTCATACGACGCGTAAGAAAAGAAATTGCAATTCAAGCGTGCCATAGTACGTTATAGCTCCCCATACCATGACACCTCCAGTACGGCTGTGCAACCGATCCAAAGTATGCTCTTCCTTTCGAAGATCATGAAAGTAGTAAGCATAGCCATCAGGACCGTCCAAATTTAATTTTTTTCGTCTGAGAAGACCACAAGCTTCCACTCCTTCGTCGAGGATATATGCGCTCTGCAGAAATCGAGGCGTTGCGACTTCCAAAGTTGGTTAAGTGGTGTTTTTTTCTTTATTTTAAGACGTTCTTAATGCTCGGCATTAGAAATAGCTCTTAGCACAGTCTGCACGCATGCTTTAACACCGTTTTTAACTTAATTTTTGGCTGCAGAATCGTGTGAATTTGATGCGTACCTCAAAATAATCCGCTTGTCAGCTGCTGTAATCACAGTAGATGTCCGGCCTTTCATATTATTTCCATAATTATGCTCATGGCGTAAGAATGAAGTAATAACTTTGCAGCTGCGGTTAATTCTTTTTGATATTATTCGATGCATTGAATGACCACACTCACTATAAGCCTTTATTTGGGCCCTTTCAAACTGATTTAACGGCTTTGCTCTACTCTTTTTCACTAGATTTTATTGAAAATTATTCAAATTAAACTGTGGCTAATTTTAATAAAAAAAAAAGACAACTCACATGCAAAAATTAAAAGTGAAACGTAGATGTGCTAATCGACTGTCGCAAAAAAAAATGCATTAATTTTTGTCACATTTGACGGAAAAGGGCAAAGCAAAATAGCGGCTTACCTTCAGAACTTAAATTTTTTAATAATGGTAGAATTGAATAAAAAAAGATTCAGCATGATACATGTCCAGGGTTCCGAGTTATTTGCATTTACACTGAAAGAGTAGAGGGGACACTAATCGGCTGTCGGGCAGTGTATGTAATCATGTCGCACACGCCCGATTCCGAAATGATATTCCAAATTAAATGGCCCGCACATTTTTGGCAATTTAGGGGGCAAATAAGTTAAGATCGGGAGAGCTTTCCTGGAACTCTGGCACTGCAGTCTCTTAAAAAGGAACCCATTGTGCCTTCCCAGTTGGGCTCAATGCTCTCTCGACCAAGTCTGTAAGCGCAATCCGACGAAAGGTCAATGTGATGGAAGTGTTTCTGCAGTTTTCAATGGCAAGTGGGAATTTTTAATTTCGGTTGGTGGTGGCATATTCTACCATCCTGCTCCCGGGTAGAATCTGAAAAAGATTTTTCTGGAGCAATGCTGTGCAAGTGTGTAAAGCCCGACTCCATTAGATTCGATACTAGCTAGGCTTTAAGGAAAGTTCTTGAATTGCCTTTTACTGACTCACTAAATTGGCTTAGGTGTAATGCGAGTGGTGTGGTTAACCCTTTAGCTAGAGAGCCTGCTTATTTATCGCCATCGTATTCACTTTGGGCTGGAATCCAGTGAAGGATGATTGAATTTGTTCTCAATTAGTTCTTGGGTGCCATGACTGTTTCGAGAACAAGCTTCGATTTTATGACAGGTGAGTCAAGCGCCTTGGGATCTGCTTGGTTGTTCGAGAAAATTGTTTAACATCTTGTGATAGAATGACAACATAAAGTTGGATGACAAGGACTTTCAGCCTGAAAAAAAGCTTTTGCCAAGGCTTAATAAATAGTTAAACTGAGGCAGTTTCCCAGAAATACTAAACATGGTCTCTGCTTCAATTTATGAACCGCCTATATACTAGGAAGGTCACACCGATATGGAGTTGGTTTAAACTTTTTTCAATTCTCTTCTGAAGACATTAAGAGAAAGCATATCGGAAAGGGGCATGCTGAATACGATTTCATATTCTAATTTGGTAATCCAAGACAATACAGTGACTATCTTTTTCAGAACGGAATTCTGTGCTATTCAAAAGGAGCGATGAATGCTCAGTCTTTCTTCTGTTCGGATGTCTGTTTTAAGAGTTTTAAGATGTTGGATGCCATTAATAGACATGAGGCAAAAGTCAGGGAGCTTTTTAGCTTTAATTAATTTGTGTGACATTTTTTCGTCATGCGACAGGCTTATTCTTTAAAAGTATGTAATAAAATTTTTTTCAATTTTAACCACCAACCATGTTTAGTATTCTTAGGCTATAAAAAAAATACCCTACTTACTTGGGTCCTTTTTTTAATCATAAACTGGACAATTTCAAGAGAGTTTCTCAAAATAAATCCTCCACTGTGGAAATTCAATTATGAACAACAACATTTATTTTTTTTTTCTAATAAAATTGGAATATTTATTAAAAAGTTTTAATGTAAAGCACAATGATAAGGAAAAAACACACAAAATTTAACGCTAGCTAAAAATTTTCAGCATACAGAAGGCCGAACTTTTTAAAATGATGAAAAATAGGTGGAAATTCGATTATGAACGCATGCAGCTTTTTTTTTTTTTTTTTTTTTAATTTCAATCTTAATTATGAATAGGGCCTCCTCTATTTTCTAGTAGCTTTACAAGGGGATTTGGCATTGATATTGTAAGTATTTTAAGCTTTTAAGGGCTGACCGGTGACCACGCCTCTTTGAGCTCAAAGCTTAAGGCAAAATTATCCCCCATACAGGTAAACCTTACGTTCGAGAGTCTTTCTAAAATTTATCGATGGAGTAAAGGCCTAAAATTCGAGCCAGCAACGTTGTTACCTCAAATATGCTTAGCGAAAACCATTATTTTTCGAACCTTGCGTTACAGACTGGCGCAGTAACCTTTAAGAGGAGTATGAAATTTTAGGGAAGAAACTCTTCTGAACATGGATAACATGTTCTCGGAGCACTGTTTCACTGTTATATGTTGGGTTTTCTGAGGGAAAGGCGACCCTATAACAGTGAATGTCTTCTGTTTTTTTTAATGTCATCTCTCAAGAACACATTAAAAAAAAAAAACATAAAAATTATAGGCAACTAGATGATTTGAGCTTAAAGAGCTATTCGAGAAGCTTATAGTTCTTAATCAGAGAAACTGAAAAGCTTAAAGACCACCTTGCTAGACAGATGGGCGGCTCCATTCTTCATAAAGGCTGCCATTTTTGTGAAAAAAAAATCAGTCAAATTAGAAAACTTTTAAAAGATGAAGTAAAAAAATCAATTAAATGTTGCTGTTCATAATCGACTTTCCGCCTGTGTACAATAAAAATTTGACTTCAGGGAATATGAAAATATTTAAAAATAAGGTGTCACTTGAGGATCCTTACTGAAACCTTTTCTGCAGATCATTATACATGCTTCCAGTGGTCAAAATTATTGCTTTTACTGGTTATCACCATAAGATATCAAGCTATATTGTGACAAATCAATCACGAGGTACTTAAAGATTTAAACAAAAGGCTATGCGGCTGGTAACTTCTGAGCTAAAACTAGTAGAGGCCACAAATTCAACTCAATCTCAAAATCGTTTAATGTGTTTATTTTAGTGACAATTAGCAAAGTACGCGTCACAATTACAGGGACCAATTTTTTGCGTTTACTTCTAACTGATGGATGGCCTGACTATCCTAGAAGACTACTCATGTTTAACCCTGTTATGGTATCCAGCAAACTAACAAATAATGTTTTCTATCGTTTTGCGCTCAAAATGCTCTCAAATATGTCACAAATGAAGTTCAATTACCACCTAAGTATCCTTAAACATCTACAACTACCACAACACTACAAGGAAACAACTGCTTAACACCCATCGAGGAGGTATAGCAACAGTGATAGGGACACAGCGTTGCTTGTGATAACGCACATTAATAAAACTAATTGAGTGGTAGGTGACGACGACGACGACGAGGAGTATACAACGACTACTAGGATGGTGATGACGATGACGACAAAGATAGTTGGCTCTGCATAGTTCTGCTCCATCAGGCTGAAATTGATAAAGAAAGCAATTTCCAACTGTTTTTACGGTCCAAAAATACAACAACAGTCGGATAAGTAGTCCATGGTTATTCCTGCTTTATCAGCGTTTAATACCTAAGTGGGTGAAATTAATTTTGCATTTCCACATAATTTTTTATCAGAGTGTCAATCGACATTGTTGGCATTATACGTGTGCTCTTTTGCCATACAATTGAAAGGTTATGCCATTGAGGATAACGAATGCCAAATACTATTTGCAGGAAATTGCATTTTTAAATGTGGTTTATTATAGTCAATAATGGCCTGTTGTTTTCAGCCGCGATTTATTTATGCAAGCGCAACGCATTCTTCGAAATCACATTCAATAAAAGGGTAAAAAAATTTTTTCGAGTAGGTGTTTGAATTAAATTCAATTTCAATTGAGTAGAGTGCATTTCATGCGAGGTAACCGTTTGAGGAAGTAGTTCTAAAAGCGCTTCTCAACAAGTTCTTTTAAAAAATAAATTTTGATAACCCCAAAACATAACATTTACTTGTGTACAGAAATTGACATAAACCTATTTTCGTTTTATTGGTTGTTATTTTAAGGGTTACGTTAAAAAATGTTTTGAAAACGAACAAAAATTCTTGGAAGTCCGAAATAAATTCAATTGTGGCAGGCGTATACACTCTGGCGTATACGTTACTTTTTTGCCTATAGCCATATTAGATGTTTCGTCATGTAAAGCATGTTGTTTTTTTCAAGCAGGGATAGTCAATTGCATCAACACTTCAGGGGTGAATTTTATTTTTCGTAGTAATTGGTTAAGTCATAACGGTAGTCGGTAACGTTAAAAAATGGTGTTAAAACGAACAGCAATTCTTGGAAGTCCTAAATAATGGCAACTGTGACTTATAGGACACTCTGGCGTATACGCAACATGCATTTGTAATATTTTTGTTGTTGCATTTAAAGACTTAAGTTTAAAGCAGCAATAGAGAAAATAATGAACTTTTCACAAACATTATTTGCGTTTTCAGAAATACCAAAAGTGCCAATAAAATCAAAGTATCACATAAGCTATAAGCGGCGACAACGTTATTATAATATTCAAACATGAGCGAACCCAGTTATCCTGACGAGATTTACATACTTAAATGCATATTGTTTTACCGCGAATAGCGATCTGCATGCAAAGGCACATCTTTGACTACATGCCATGGTATAGTTAATAGGCTGTAATTAGTGGGCATACCTGGCCACAATATTCGCAGAGGCCATATATAGATGAAGCATTGCAGCGCTATTGGCGGGGAACGAAGGACGAGAGTTTGCTGGATGCAATATTGATGCATCAACTTGTCAGCCAGGACCTA
Source organism: Neoascia interrupta (assembly GCA_947623515.1). Taxonomy (NCBI): domain Eukaryota; kingdom Metazoa; phylum Arthropoda; class Insecta; order Diptera; family Syrphidae; genus Neoascia; species Neoascia interrupta. Next base: position 17,788,016 of record OX392462.1, on the reverse strand, counting down.
GCATATTTATTTGCATTTAAATACCTGAATCTGATTGAAAGCCATTGAGCCCGAATAATTAGCTTAACTTCTGTGTTATGCCTTTGGCTTTTAGCTCGTTTAATGATACCCGGTATGCTAAGTGGGATTGAAGGTTTTGTGATATGAATTTTTGTGCGTTGAACTTGCAGCTCTACTCAAAACTTACGGTACAGCGTACATAACCGAAAGAAAAATTTTAATGTGTCACTAGTAGCTCAATAATTATAAATTGCACACGTTAGCTTTGTAAAAGTTACAAAACAATAAAAAAAAAGTATAAAAGCATCGTATTGAGGCAACGCGGGCAAAGTTTGTGCCCTACGGTTACAAAGGAGGTACATTTGTGATTAATAGCTCATTGCTACAATAAGAAGTTAATTGAAACAAGTTTTAAGTCCCTAAGTCCCTTGAAACAAGTTTCAAGGAGTTATATTTAGATGAATACAGCAAAAAACGAATCCAAGATTATTAAGACGCATGATCAAGAGTGGGCGCCGTGGTGCAGTGGTTAGTGTGTAGAACCACTGAGTGCGAGGTCCCGGGTTCGAGTCCCGACCGGGGCAATAAGTTTTTTTCGCGGTGTTCCACCTTCGCGAGGGACTGACAAACGCTCTGAGAGTATCATTTGTCATGAGAGACCCCTCAATTCGCCGTTCGGAATCGGCAAAAACTGTAGGTCCCTCTCATGTGAGAAAAACACCTGTAGTAACTCACACATCATGCATGATTGTAAGAGAGGTCAGGCGATGGCTCTTCTGAGCTGCAAGTGCCAATTAGTTAGATTAGTGCCAATTACCTGATTCGTCTTTTCATTCAAAAATCTAGATGCCACCAAAGGTTTAAGGGCTGAATTTTGTGCCTATTTGGCCTAAAACTAAACGTCACCCTAAAAATAATAATGATTTAAGTTATGAAATCTGACCTAAGACCTTAATTCAACTTTTTTATCAAGTTTACTGCGAGGGACTGACAAACGCTCTGAGAGTATCATTTGTCATGAGAGACCTCTCAATTCGCCGTTCGGAATCGGCAAAAACTGTAGGTCCCTCCCATGTGAGAAAAACACCTGTAGTAACTCACACATCATGCATGATTGTAAGAGAGGTCAGGCGATGGCTCTTCTGAGCTGCAAGTGCCAATTAGTTAGATTAGTGCCAATTACCTGATTCGTCTTTTCATTCAAAAATCTAGATGCCACCAAAGGTTTAAGGGCTGAATTTTGTGCCTATTTGGCTTAAAACTAAACGTCACCCTAAAAATAATAATGATTTAAGTTATGAAATCTGACCTAAGACCTTAATTCAACTTTTTTATCAAGTTTACTGTGTGTAAAACAATAAATTAATTACCGTATACCCCTAAGACATTTTAGAGAAATGAATGTAGCCGACAGGACAATCGATTAGGCCATATCCGTCCGTCCGTATGTAAACAACTTTAAGGCCTTAAATTTTAAGCTAGAGAGCTGAAAGTTGCTGATTTAACTGGAAGTCCAGTCCTTCAGGAGTTTTAAAATTAGCTGAATCCACCAACAAACACGCCCACAACGGGCCTGTATGTGCGACCATTTCTAATTTAAAAAAAATACTTTTTCCAAATTTTAACTATGTAGCAATGGTGCTGAACTAATTTTTGGTATGTACCACAGCTTTGTAACTGTCTTTAAGGTAGGGGAAAATGTTTGGCCTTTTCATTGACCACGCCCACATTTTTAAGGGATTTTAGCTTAAAATGACTGTTTTTCAACAAATATATATGAAATTGGATTAAAAAATTTATGACAAAGTTGTAGATATTAGCATTTTATAACCTTTTTGTACATATTGTATATGCCTCCGCCCGCTCTTGTAGGCGTGGCGTTAAAAAAGTGAGTTTTTGAGTTAAAAAAGCGGAGTTTTAGGTTGAAATGTATGCAACCACCAAGTATAAAGCATTCAACAGTTATATTTTTATATCCCGCCCACTTTTTGGAGGCGTGGTAGGGGTAGGGTATTTTGCAATTCACCACAGATGGACTGAATTTTTTACATGCGCACTGATGCACTTTCCCATTTGTTTTAGTTAAAAGGGCGGGTTTATAGTCCAAAATGTACGTAATTACCAAGAATAGGGCATTGAAGATTAATATTATCGCATCCCGGCCACTTTATGGAGGCGTGAAAGTTTAGTTTTTAGCATAATAAATCCACAATCCCACCAGGGTGAGGATGTTTTTGAATTAAGAAAAATAAACTGATTCACCGGATCACAGGATCAGAAGACCGTTATGGCGTTCTAATCTTTTGGACCGTATGGGAGTTTTGATAAAACAAAGTGCAAGAGTTCGTCTGTAGCGAACTTGTATCCAGCCCTCTCTACCCTGTAACACTAAGTTAATAAGTAGTTTGGTCTGAATACATATAGGTAGTATGTGTCTTTTTTTTTTGCATTGGCCATGCCCCCCAAAATGGGCGTGGACTAAAAATTAAAATCAATTAATCCGAATTTCGCTAGAATCTGGAGAGAAGCTGTTAAAAACGAATATAAGTGCTTCATAAAAATTTTTCTCTAAACTCGCCCCTAAAAGTGGGCGGAACTCAATGGTGTGTGTGTGGAATAAACTGAGCAAATTGTAATTATTTTAATATTTGTCATATATTTTTCAATTTACGATTTCAATTTTTCGATTTAGAACGATTTTTCTGAGAAATCGGGTTTTAAATCTCTAATGCTTTCTTATGCTTAAAAAGTAGGCATGATCGACGGTGTGGGCAGTTAAATTTTTGTCTTATTAAAGGTTTCTGGCGAAAACTGCTTTTTACCAAAATTTCAGTTCCAATGTCTTGTTTAACTTCACCACAAAATATTTAGAAATAAAATTTAAATTCAAGGTTGTCTGATAGAGTGGCGCAACAGCTCGAGGTGAACCAGGGTCAACTTCTCAACAATGTATGCTGGTGTGTTAATTTTTTTACATACAAGGGGACCTACAATTTGTTGGCGAATCCGAACGGCACTGTGAGAAGTTTTTTCAAGACAAATGATACTTTCGGAGGGCTTGTCAGACCCTCGCGGAGGTGGGGACCGTGAAAAGAACAAGTCTTTTTTTTTTTCAGGTGACGATGGCAGGATTCGAACCCAGACCTCAGGCGTAGTAAGCACACACACTAACCACTACGCCACGGCACCCCACGGCATGTGAAGATTTCGGTTCTTGGAAAAAGCGGGGCATGTACAGAGAAGGTGGAGAGTGGTCTCTTCCTCCTCCTCATCCATGCAGCTCCTGCAAAAAAAAAAATTGTTAATATGAGAGAGGAACAAGTTGTATAAATAAATAAATAGAGTGGCGCAACAGCTCGAGGTGAACCAGGGCCAACTTCTCAACAATGTGTGCTGGTGTGTTAATTTCTTTACATACAAGGGGACCTACAATTTTTTGCCGAATCCGAGCGGCACTTTAAGAAGTTTTTCAAGACAAATGATACTCTCGGAGGGCTTGTCAGACCCTCGCGGAGGTAGGGACCGTGAAAAAGAACAAGTCTTTTTTTTCAGGTGACGATGGCAGGATTCGAACCCAGACCTCCGGCGTAGTAAGCACACACACTGACCACTACGCCACGGGGTCTACCGAGATTTTTTCACAGTTTTAAAAACTATTCATTTTACTTCATATACCCTGGGTTTATGAGATACCAATACACGTACAAACCCGAAGAGACGTGGTATCAAAAACCTTATTAGAAACCTCACAGGGTAACATTATTGTTATGAAATGAAATTTGAATTAATTCTTTTCTCCACAGTGACGACATTGTCTTGAAGGTAATAAAACTGCTTAGTAAGCTCTTTTTGATGTCTTTCTCTGGCTGAAATTAGACGGTATATTATTCAAACTACGATTTCTTAAGCACGTAAAGAAGATTATAAGGATTTCCTTTGCTACTACCATTCTTTGCAATAGGCGAATCCAAAAATTTAAACAATAATAGAAAATATAACACTACTTGACACTAAGGGTCTAATCATAGCTATCATCGGATTCCATCATTGAAAAATTCGTTTTCATGATTTTAGACATTTGAGCAAGCAATGTTGGCTTTTATTGGTATCAAAATGAAGCTTATCAGTTGCAGAATTTTTTCCGTAACAAAAATACATAAATTGCGTTTATGTAAACTCGCTTTTACTATTTTGTCGACAGAAATCGATTTCAAGGAACAGCTGATTTTGATTTGTGTTTTTACGACAAAATCGTTCCACTGAATACCATTCCATTCTCTGTCTGTTCTCAACGTCAGTTTTCCTTTCACTGATCAACTCTAACCTCAAATGCCTGTAGCTGTTTGTTGGCACTGACAGAAATTTTCAATGATTGCTATGAATAACTTGTCAGAAAACCGAAGACATTGTTCCACTGATTTGTTCCAATGATGCTATCCGATGATAGCTATGATTAGACCCTAAAATAATATAGTTTTTGCATAGAAATTAGGTTGAAATTTCATTGCATATGTATAGGCAGCTATCTGCTTAACATTAGGGCGATCAAGAGGCTATGAGTCTAGACATGCGTAAATGCGTAGCACATCGCGAGCAAAAAAAAAATTACATGAAATCACATGAAAGATTAGAAAAGGAATTCTCGATCCAACACAAATGCTGATGAAACAATGAATACCCTGCATAGAAACACAAAAGCTTTCCCCCGCAAGTGTTATGCCCTTACGGAGAAGGCAGCAAGAGTATTCCATAAAAACATCATGATCAAAACATGCTACATTTAATAGTAATGCATAAGATTTCGTGGCATAAGTTTACCGTAGGTCCAAGTGGAATTTGTTGGATAAGTTTATCCTTATAATGGATTTGGATGTCCTTATTCCAAATATGGTACTTAAAATAGTCGGTCGCAATTAGTTTAGAAGTTATAGGCAAAAAAGTTAAAAAAGAGTGCAATTCCTTTGAAAAAGAGAGTTCAATCTCTTAAGCCCGCGCGAAGAGGCCCACCCTAACACTGTTATTTCCAAAGGCAATTTTTTTTACAGAAAAAAATTGTTAAATTTATATTGCATACTCTTTGGCAGAAAATAGGCTTAAAATGTAAGGCCTAAAAACATGTGACATACACACAGCCGGACGTGGCATGGTATGGCTTATTCGATTCAGAATTCGGTCTTTATGCCCTTGAGGTCTTAGGTGTCTGCCATTATAATTTAACAGTGTTACAAACTACGTGACAAACTTTACTCTCATGGAATGGGGTATGATTATTTCAAATATAGCATAGGTAATACGGCCAAATAAATAAATAAATAGAGTGGCGCAACAGCTCGAGGTGAACCAGGGCCAACTTCTCAACAATGTATGCTGGTGTGTTAATTTCTTTACATACAAGGGGACCTACAATTTTTTGCCGAATCCGAACGGCATTTTGAGAAGTTTTTCAAGACAATTAATACTCTCGGAGGGCTTGTCAAACCCTCGCAGAGGTGGGGACCGTGAAAAAGAACAAGTCTTTTTTTTTCAGGTGACGATGGCAGGATTCGAACCCAGACCTCTGGCGTAGTAAGCACACACACTAACCACTACGCCACGGCGTAATACGGCCAAGGTTTTAATAAATATTTCGTTTAAACAAGATTTTGAGCCCATCCATTGGCGCCATTTTGAGAGTTTTTAATTGTATATAATCTCAATTAAAAAATAAACTCTCAGTACGCAATCTTAGGCCCATTTCACACAAACACGGCAGCCGGCTAAGCGGAATCGGCTACCCGGTTTTTGTATTTGCAACCGGGTTTGCAGGTGTGAAAGCGCCCATAAGAACGTATTCCCAACGACCGGGTTTCCGGTGTCGGTTAGCCGGCTGCCGGGTATGTGTGAAATGAGCCTTACTGTGCTCAGACATTAAGTATGCTTTAGTTTTGGCGAAAGCTTTCCAAGGGAGCCATTCCTTTGTGAAACTATAAACTAACGCAAAGAGAGTTTATTTGAGACTCAAATCATAAATTAATCAAAGTGTTACGAGCTTCTTTAAGAGTTATATGCCTTTCGTACCTGGAAATGTAGCTAATCTTAGCAAATAGGTCTGAAGCTAAACCCCCAGAGAGTGGTTTCGAATACCAGGTTAGTGTGAATTAGTGCTACTAAACTCCGGATCATGTTAACGACATCATGAAACACTGTCTTAGCAACACAGTGAAATAATCACGACCAAATTTATGCTTTGCAGTTTTAGCAAGAGAGTTACTATCAGGCTTACCTTGTTTCCTCTTCCTCAAACGAACATTTCAATTGGATCATCTTCATAAATTCTTGGTGTGTTTGCGTGTAAGGATTTGTTTCACCAAAAGACTCTGGTAACAGAAGTTGATGCTGTCAGCCCTAAGGAATTTTGGTCTGAGTTTAAGGGTGAATTTATTTCATTTCACTTACGGAATTAAGGGATATTTGAGCCTTTGCATTCTCAGTAGTCACACAACCGAATGGGTTTCATTTAGGGGTTATCTCGTACCCCCATTGCGGAAGGCCATAAAACTTGAAAAGCAAAAAAATAAAATCGTAAGCACCACAGGTAGACCGACCGCAGATTGAATATATCGATTGAAATTCAAATTATTTTCCCATGGAGTCGGTTTTCGATACTCTGTGCCTCGCTATCAAAATGAGACCGGGTTTTCCTTTATTTTTATTATTCTGTTCTGGGTCGGGTTGCATGTGGGAGGCTGCGCCTCCATTCTGTGACCGAGCAAGGGTTAATCTTTTTTGGTATACCAATGGCCGGTGCCGCATACATAGTTTGGCTGAGGTTGTTAGGTGCTTGCTCTGCAGGATTGTTGTGGATATTTGTTGTCGGGGCGAACTTTTATCGACTCTGAGGGAATACGAAATTCATAAAACGAGGATATTTTAGGTTATCGCCACCGACCACCATGTTGGGTCGCTTTTTTGCGTTCTTACCCGCTGTGTGTGTGTGTGTGTGTGTGTGTGTGTGTGTATGTGTGTGTCGGGTCTCCTTACTAAAGGTAAATTTATAAAAATTTAAATTTCATTTTGGGAAATGTAGTTTCGTTTGTCGATACAGCTTGTATGCGGGTATGTAATGGTCTTCAGCCGAGCCGAATCCAGTGGTCGTTACGCTGCATTGATACAGGTGTCCCTTGCCGTTTCAGAGGGACGGGCCGCATACAATATCCGCGTTGTTCAACTGTGTATCTTTACACTAATAAAACCGATCCTAATGGGAAAACGATGAAAATTGTAGCATCAGTTAGGCTGTATTTTTTTCATTCTTTGGATTGGTAATCAATGCAGATTTAATGGGTATAGCAGGCGCATGGCATGGAGGAATGTGTTTTGATAAGTAGATGTCCTACTTTTTGTTCGATAAAATATACATACATACTACAGCTTTATGTGTTTTTGTATTGTAAAGAATAAAATAATTTAAAAGTTATTTAAATAAAGGAGAGCCAATCAACACGATTGAGATTATTTCGCTTGGAAACGCATTCTTTTTGGCTGCTATCTGTGTACAATTTTCCCTGGAATAGTTGTGTAAAATGTGGTTCTGCCTATCCTATTTAATTAGGTCGTTCCGTAAAACGTATCTACGCATAGAAAGACAGTGGCGTGTTGCTAGTTATCGCACATGTTTTTCGTTCATACATGTATGTTGCATGGCTCGAATATTTGGCGAAGCTTTTTGTTTCCAAGACGAAAACTTTTAATAAGAACGCCTCAAACTATGCAATCTGATTTATGTATTAATAGCCGTTTATTTTTTCACAATAATCAAAGTGGATGTTTATGGTGAAAGGAGGTAATAAGGTGCGCCGTGGGAGGCTAACAATAAATTATTTAAATCGACTTTTTTTAACCTGTACGAAAATCCATCCACACATACACCATCACCGAGTGACGAACAAAAGGCACTGCCACATCTCAGGAAACCACGCAAAGTCTTTCTGTCGTCGTCCTTCTCATCGTCTTTGTTTCGCATTTTATCAGCCCCATGAGTGATTGCTAAATGTATTGTGAAATTTGTTTGTTTACTCCTTTGTAAAATCTCATTCGGCAAGTTATCTCGACTCCAGATACATATACGCGCTCCGCTTTGCTCACATGTCCTCCCGCAGAAAACGGCTTGGCTGCCGCTGGCAACTCGGAACCATTCTACCGGAAATAAGTAAGCAGCTTATTTACGCAGCTTTTCAGCGTTTCGTTCACCTCAAACACTGTGCCTGGTCTGATGTGCCCCGCGTTGTTGTCGGCTCGGGGGCAATTTATTGCGAGACATTAAGCGTTGTGTACTAATGGCAACATTTCTCTAACCCACTTATGCGAGCCGCCGCCGCCGCCTTACACACATGCTCCGCATTCAAAGGAAAAAAAAAACTGAATCCCTTAGCAATAAAAGGAAGCGATGTACGGTAGGCAATATGATGGCGCAAAGAGAACCAGGATCATCTTTAGTGTTGGATTTATCTTTATGAACCTGCCTTGTGTCGGCACATCTCGTTGCGCACAAGAATCAATGGGTGCCACACCTACTCGGCGGCGGCGGCCGCCCAGCGATTTAATGGACCCGCATAGGATATACCGCTTGCGTAGGCTATAGGCTAGGCATTCAATTCGTGAGCACTTTCACTTTAAATTGCGCAATAAAAATACGAATCCTTTTGGCAATGGGAGCCGTTATTTTTCCCCGTAACGGTGAAAACTGTGTAACGCACCCATCCATCGTGCGGTGTGTGAACTTTGTCCTTATTTACATATAAATAGCGAGTGCGGGAAAGGAATGCGTGGCAAGGATTAGATTATAATGTCAGTTGCTAGTGAAAAATGTGAGGATTGTCCTCGAGAGAAAAACTCGTTTGAAACGTGACGACGACAAGAACGAAGGATAAAAATTAATGTAAACAGTATTTTCCGACAGGTTATTACAATCATTTTCTCTGTTTGTCTGTCTGTCATTTGGGCGTGCGAGAACGGAAATGTAATTGAGCGCGTGAGGGATTTTCGAATGGAATTTTGTACTAAATTTTCGACTCTATTTTTGTGGTTAGAGTGTGCCGCCGCTGCCGTGCTGGTTCAATGTCACTTTGAGGATGTGGCTCTTTTCTTGGGTGGGTATGTAATATGCCTTTTCCTGCTAATACAGCTGGAATTCGCGTATGTTGAAGGCGCAGGCAAGCTTTTTGCCAACTTGAAATCCTTGATTTGTACGGAGAAGGAGAAAACATATAATAACGTCTGAAGCCATATTTTTACAGCGACACACCTGAGGAAAGGGAGATCCTCACCAAAATTCCAGGAAGTTGTCAACATAAGGTATTGTCAAAAAAATCTTTTCACTTGTTATTTTTTCATAATATATTTTGAATTTAAGTAGCATACTTATGCGCGCAAAAATTAAGCATCACAAATTGTTTAAAAGCTTTTCCCGAAAGCGTTCATATTTGATTGTCGTTTCTTAGTAGTTATTTTCACTCAGCATAAATTCTCATAGCTCTAATATTGTCGATTGAAATTGCTGTGACTTACACGACTGGGACTGTATTATTTTACTTGGACCAGTAGTTGTGTCCGAGTGCTCGGATAGTAGCAACCTCCGACAAATGAATGAATGAATAGTTTTAAGTACTAGCTGAAGCTGCTAATTTTTGCCTTTTAAGGACATACTTTGCATAGCTATTGTCATTCATTTTAAAGGCTTCGCCTTAGCCCATTTTATTCCAATATTTCCGGGGGACACGAAAACAGTCGTCTATGTTATTCTCTTTTTACCCTCTCTCTGTCTTTGAGTTGTTTTTGGGGTTCGGATTAAGGAATGCTTCCCAGATAATGGTGGGTACCATGAAAATAGTTCGGAGGGGGGGGGGGGGGGAGGGGGGGACTAAATCCGGTAACAAAAAGAACATCTAGTAGCGTCTTTCGTGGTTAAGCGAACTGAGCGGCTTTCTAGTCGGCTACATGGAAATTCTAGGCAGATTGTAACAATACTCTGTCGCCATTGCTTTTAAACGTAAAGGCATAACACTTGCGGGAGAAAGCTTTAAGTGTCTCTATGCAAGGTTTTTATGTGGAACCGCGGAGTGTGCGTATTGCGTCGGATACGCTCTTTTATTTTTTCTTCTTTTGAGTATTTTCATACGAACGCAATAGAAGATTAGGATGCTTTGAACACTTTCGTGATTGAAGTGAGTATAATTTCATTGCCAATTAACAAATCGTGGTTGATTCACAGGGAGAATTGTTAGCTCGGAAATATTAGTTCGGAAATATATATTCCGAAACATCTAGACATAGAAAGTCATGTCTAGGTACGCATTTTGAGCCGAGGATAAAACACTGACAGGTGGAATGATTCAATCTGAGCGAAGAAGTAACCAAGGAAAAATATTGAAGCTTAGATTATCAGGATTAAGTGAAAGAAGCTAATATGGTTAAGCTTAAATGTAAAAAAGCTGTGGGAAGTGAGTAACTTGCTGCTGTTGTGACCCGTATACTGCCGTGCTTTCTTCGTACGAAGAGAATGTAGAAAACTCCACCAACTTACTGTCAGATATAATAAGTTGGAAAGACAAAAAAAAAAAGAAAGTGTAACTGGCAACGCTGGTAACTCTTTCTAGTCATTTGGTTCCTACTGCAAGTGAATCTCTGTATTTTTCCTTTTCCTTTTAACTCCAAACGTACGGTTTTTAAAATTCCCCTGTCCCAAAAAGAAGAGCACAAGAACGAGGACCGGCCAATCAAAATCCTCTACGTGGCACGCGAGCGGCTGAAGACCTCGGATGGTATAGCTGAAAAATAGCCGAAACGGTCTCCTTCCAGCCAGGGGGAAGCCACCTTATCGGATGATATTGCGGACACTCTCGAAAAGAAAATCCGGCAAGCCTCGAGGCCGAGAGTGATAAAAGGAAAGCGAGCGTGGCTCGCGAGGCAGTCAGTGTGGAGATTTTCAACAAAATAGCTGACGCGTCAAAAAAAATAGCTCTGACGGCGGTCAGAGCCAAAACGGGAGCGGGTAAAATTATATGTACAGTCGCGGTTAATTCCTTAAAATAAACGAAGTCCTTCACACATAAAGGCAAACGTCACCGCGTTGTTGTGTTTTTATTGTCGCTAAGTCCATATTAAAAATTAAGAAAAAAATGAATTAAGAAATATCCAAGAAACAAAGATAAGATTAACTTTACCAAGAACAAACAAAAATACAAAAAAAAAATTAAAACGTGAAAGTGAAATTAAATTGACAATAAGCCCTAATCGTGACTGTGAAAAAAAAACCCTAACTATAAACCTACTAAGACATAAAGAAAAAAAATATCTGTTTGAATTGCTACCCCTCCCCGCCCCCTATTAAAGTCTTACACTGAACTCAGTAAGAGATGCCAAATAAAATAAAAAAAAGCCAAAAAGAAAACCAACTTAAGAAAATCCCACGTGCCTAACCTGAACTCAGCACCACGCGCGATCCATTAAATCAAGACGATTCAGCGATTAATTCGCTCTCCCTTCCCCCCTTGATAATCTAGCAATCCAGAGAAGAAGGCCCCTTTAACCATCGTTGTGCTAAATTTTGTTTTGGGGTTCTAATCGAATCGTCCAAGATCGACCAGTTACCGTAGCAGCATCTAACCCCAGAGAGAGAGAGAAGACGATGGGAATCTACCGCAACACCTAGTGACCAGCTTTGTACCGGAACTAGTATCAGTGCTTTCCCAATAAACTCCCTTCCTTCCATGACTCAACCCATCCCCAGACCCGATCGTTACCAAAGCGGAAACCAACCCTACGGTACCTTCTAAAATAAGTTAGAAAACAAATATAATGGTATAAAAAGTTTTTTTTCGGTCGTAAATAAATCTTGTTAACTTAAAGTGTCTAAAAGTAAGAAGAAGAAAAAAAAAGATCCGAAAAGACAAATTTTTGAAAGGCTTAGAAGAAAATTACTGGTGTTCGTCTAAGAGGCACTTAAAGTTCAAATTTAAATCCCGAATATCAACCACCGGGATACGCGGAGTTCTTTGTTTTTTTTTTTTTTTTTTCTGAACAGGTGAAACGCTCCAGATGCTGTGCACAGAATCGCCGGGGAGTTCGATAGCTAACTCTTTAGGGTTTTTTTTTGTCCCGATTTGAATCTTTATTGTTTAAATTTGAACTAAATGAGCCGAAATTTACTTGGAGAATTTTAATTAAACATCATACAAAAGAAATGAATATATAGTACTTGTCTAGAGTACCTACACCGAGAAAAAAAAGAGCTTATTGCGATCAAAAATACCTGCACACAGGAATTTTTTTTTTGAGAGAGAAAAATTAATTATACCATCACCTAGAAAGATCGAACAATAAAAAAATAAAATAATAATCTTTGTCGGTCACAACCACCCAGTTTTATATAAAGATTTATATACCGAGTCAGACGTACAAACCTGTTACAACCGCTTTAACCGTCACCGTCCATCCCTAATAACCTTCTCCTTTCTTTTAAATATTTTTATTTTTGTAACCGAGAGTTTTTAAACAAATATACTCGGATTACAATTAGCTTTGCTTAGGAAAAAAAAAAAATATCGTTAAATTTTTTTGTTAATCAAATGAAGTAAGCCTAAATTAAATTTAATTTGTATAATTTTTGTTGTTGTATTTATTTTTTTTAATTCGTTTTTTTTTCATCTATATTGTAGTTCAAATGTAGTATAATGCTAATCTATTATATATAGTATCTGATGGCCCTTAATCCGCTTATGAAAATAAACTTGAAGCATTGTAAATCTAAAAATTTCGGTTTTCTTGGCATCGAAAGAGATGTTTACTAATTCGCTTCCTGGTTTAGTTGCTACTTTCAAAAGTTAAAGATCCTGAGCTATGAATCAATAGAACAGCTCTTGTGATGTGAGGTCAACAAGAGAGGTAGCGGAGGAACTAGGTAAGGGGTTGCTGCCAGTCCGAGTAGGGTAGCAGCCATGGCGTATTGCCGAACGTGTAGTTTTGGCAATGCTAAGGGTGGGTATTACTCAGAGAGCCCCAACACCGCTGCTCTCGCCTTAAGCGCATGCAGACGAGAAATAGAACAAATATTCGGGATCCCTAAAGTCTTAGCTTCTTAGCTTTATTTCGTCGGATAACATCCCCCCGACTCTATTTTTTTTTTGGGTGTTTAATTTATTTCTGGTTTTTGGCCTGAAACAACGTGACATGGTCCATTCCCTGGGGCAAGATCCCACCCCATTACGGCGAGCTTAGCCGCGCTTAGAGCCAGCAGGCCAACCGCTTCGTAGGGATAGGACCTTCCCTGCTGAACTTCTGCCCGGATGGGCTAAGTACACCTGTAGTGCTTAGTCCTAAGGGTGGGTTTCTATTTCAGTAGGGTATACAGGAACCGAGGCTTGACCCAAAGTGATTGGTATATTTATTTACTTTCCATGGATATCCCTACTGACCTAGTAGAGACCTACAGCGAGTCATGCCGTAGGGTATGGTCGTAACAACTCATCACTTTAGGCAACTCAGAACCCCGTTCCTATAAGCTACTCCCCTCGGCTGAAGACAGAAGAGGTCAGGTAGTAATCGTTACAAGAAGAACAGCTTTGGGGATAGTAAAAGATGGTTTTTCAATGTTTTATTATCTGGCCCGTTGTCTTCAGCTAGGCTGCGACCGGTATTCTTTATTGGTTTAATTAATTTTTTCTTAGTTTAACTCTAAATTTTACTCTCTTTGTTCCTAACTCATCGATCCCTTTATATACCATTTAAGCAATTGATTTTGCCCCTGCACTCAGCATATTCCTCATTTCTTAACCAATGAACTATTTTTAGGACGCCTACGATCGTTGTCCGTAAATCATGTCACCCACTTCAATTGCGGTGCACCCCATGTGCTACGCATAGTTGTCTATCGCAATCATTGACCACGGTCAGCATATGCCACCTCTTGGTGTTCGCTGTCGCGATCCGCACCATGTAAAAGTGCATTGGCCGAATCATCGTGTGCGATCGTTCGGCCCTACACTTGTCGCGATCAAGTTACACAATATGAGGTTCTTAATTGTTGTTCCTCATAATTGTTCACTTGTGGGCTATACGGGAAGTGCGAGACAAGTGCAAGTTGATGCCTTATACACTTGTCATGCCTTGTGCAGTGTGATCGTATTACACCAAACAAGAATGGTCGTTCGGTAGGTCAGTGATGAAAAATATGCTGTGTCATTGGGTTTCACGGAAAGTCTTGGTTTGTTATGATTTATGCTTTATTTGGGGTCGTTGTTGGTAAGAATGTGTGCACTGCGGAAGTGCGGTCACAACACTGCCAAACTTTTCAAACAAGCTTTCTGAATCGTACGGCGGTACAAGATCCCAAACATAGCATTTATGATGTTTTCAGTCAACAGTTTGTTAGGTCCATACCCAGCGTGACCTTAGACCAAGAAAGGATCAAAAAAATATCCAGCACTCACATTACTTCAGTTAAATAAAAAAATAAATAGAGTGGCGCAACAGCTCGAGGTGAACCAGGGCCAACTTCTCAACAATGTATGCTGGTGTGTTAATTTCTACAAAGGGACCTACAATTTTTCGTCGAATCCGAACAGCACTTTGAGAAGTTTTTTAAGACAAATGATTCTCTCGGTGGGCTTGTCAGACCCTTGCGGAGGTGGGGACCGTGAAAAAGAACAATTCTTTTTTTTTCAGGTGACGATGGCAGGATTCGAACCCAGGCCTCCGGCGTAGTAAGCACACACACTAACCACTAAGCCACGGCACCCCATTACTTCAGTTAAGGGCCAAAAAACCAGCGATTTTCAATTGATACTCACAACTTTTTAATGGAATTTAATGCCGCGTATGGCAGCACCTATAGAGACTTTGCACCATACTGGAGTACCACCTAAGAAATGTTAATTTATAAGTTATGTCAGCACATCATATTGGTCAGTGCATGACATGATGTTCTTTTACCTACACTGCCACGTACTTTTATAAAAATAAATAATATTTATTAATTATAGAAGCTCTTTACAAAAAAGATTCTTTACAATTTTTTTTATGCCAAATACTAGGTACAACATGAATGTTGGGGCGAAAATTTCGTTAAGCTTGCCTTTAGATGAGTTTTTAACACTGAATTTCTTCACCTTTCACAAAAAAAAACTATTATTACTTATTTTTTAACCCGCTTTCCTTTCGCTTTGAAAAATTCTTTGATTCTTAAGAAGTGTTATTAAGAAACTCTAGCGCTTGTCGGGCTAATAAACATTTTGCCTTACCTATTCCATCAGTTCAAGCATGAGAACTTTCGAGATTGGTTTACTTTTATTTATGAACTCAGTTGACATCCCCGCCTAACAATCTTTTGGCTTTCTTTGTGACATTTACTTCCTTTTAATGAGGGATCAACCAGAAAGAACCAAACCAAACCTCCCAACAAAAAGTCTAGAACACCACTTAAGTCTCACAAAAGTTAATTTTGACTCCATTCTGCTGACATCCGTCAGGATCCACAATGGAGCTTTACACCTCAACACAAGAGTAGTTTAAAATTAAAAAATATTTACGTTAAATTTAAAACTACAAAAGTTTCTTTCAATTTGAGTTTCAAGTGGGGTTATTGTGACATAAGATGGCGATCACATGTAGGCACACAAATTCAAATTTGGTGGCATGCGACATGGGTTCATTCTTGCACGTGAGACCTAACAAACCGCCGAGAGACTGCCATGAAAAAGGAGATGACGAAAGCTCTTTAAACATTCAAAATTCAGGAAGAAAGCAATTGTGAAAAAAAGTTTCACCTACTTTCGAAAAGAAGTTTCTTTGTAAAAACCTTCAGATCTCCTTTGAAATGTTGTTACGCATAACTTGGTTGTTGAGATGGTTTTCAAATTCATGTTGACTTTTGGCTGAAACACTTGCTCAAACACATTTCTCATGTGAATAAATTAGTCCCTAAAGGACCATATACTACTTTATTTAAAGCCTAATTAAGGGACATCCCTTTCTTTGCATAAGATATACCAACCAATCAACTGTCATTGACATACAATCATTGAGTGCCGCAGTTTGTACCGCAGGACCTTGTTAAACCTCGCCGAATCCCAAAATCCAACTTATAACGCACGAGCAGCAATAGTGTACCCTTGCCATCTTTCTTAGCCAGTCAAGATGACGTGACATGTCAAAAATCATCCCATGAATGGCACACATGGGGCTCTAATTAAATTTTCCACTCGACTGAGCCTGTAACCAATTTGTTGAGTTGTTGATACATCGACACAACAATTTAGATACGTAGGCGACCAACAAAACCAGGACCAGAAAGGCAGAACCTCATTCATTCAATCGCACATGCCTTCACCTGATTGTGTCGTTCGTCTAGTGGGGCTGCGTGGGGGTGGAGTATCTTCGCTCAGATTTACATAGATTTAATTAAGATTAAGAGGCGGGAAGGAACGGTTAGGCAACATTATCCCTTCTATCGGTATCGATCTTATTTTTTTTATTTTTTTTTTTCGCCCGCTTCGAAGACCCTCTGTGCCCTGTACGAGTGAAGATGAATTTTGGCAAATGGCCTAACCTCGATTAAGATGCGAACGCAATTTATTTATTTTTTTGTTGTTGCTTTCTAGGCTTCCTTTAGCCCATTCTGCATTTTTTTGCCATTTTCTCATTTTTGCTTGCCGGGGGAACGATTAATGGATTGATGTTGGCTCGGTGAACTATCCCGACGTTGTACCCTCGATTTGACTGATTTAGAGAGGCCAGTCGAAGATGTATGTCCGCACAATGGCAGGAGAGGGAAGGCTTTGTCATAATCGAAACTGTCAAAGCTAAGTGGACGAATGGGAGGAGAAATGGGATGGCAAACGCCTAATTGCTTTGGGCCAACATGACTTTAACTGGCAATCATGTTTCTGACGCAGTTTTGTTGTGCTTAGGGGTGTTTTAAGTTTTTTTTTTTTTGTTATTGTTGTTTTGTGTTTGTGTTGTTTGGATGTCTGCTCAAGAGGTGGATGGTTTCGGTCAATGGGTGTCCTTGAGTGGGCCATTGAAAAATTCGTTCAATTAGAAGAGACTGAGGAAAAATTGCTACAAGGGTCAAAAGATTGCTACTGATGGCGATGGGAATTGGAATTCCTGAGCTGTAGAGAGGGACTTCGAAACTCTCTCTACGATTTCATATGGAATAGCTGCGTAACACTTTTATTTTTAGATCACCGAAAATAGAAATGGATGAACATAAAACTTTGTAAAGAGAAAATCGTGGGAAAATAAATTTAAGAATAAGACGGTCGCATACGCATTAATGTCTGATGGTTCCTTCGAAAATTTAATACTGAACAAAGGTCACAACTTGCCACCAGTTATAACAATATTTGTTCTCAACAAATTCAGGAGAAAACCAATACAACTACCGAAGGACGTTTCTGTTCTTAGAATTTTTTTTTGCGAATAGGGGTCATGACATTACCTTGCTCTTATATCACGAAAGTCAAATAAAGGTTCGGGTTATTTAAAAGAATGTTTATTAAAGTAAAACGTTTTACATTATTTCAAGATTAAGAAAACATGTAAGTTACATTCGAGGACATTCTCAAAAATTACGCGAAGGCTGTGCTGAAGTCATCATCATCATCGTTTTCTAATGGGCCGCTTTTACAAGGGTCGCGGAGCGAGGGTGGATAAATACTCTTTCCATCGTTCTCGCTCCTCCTTACATCATTAATAAGATGTAATTTTTCCATTTTTAGGCTTCAACCCGATTTAAAAGTGGTCGCGATCCGAAAAATAAAGGCCGCATAATACGAAGGAAAGGCAAGACGAAGGATATAGGTGGACGAAGGTATGTGGCAATTTTTTGTCAAGCGGTTTCTCTTCGTCACTATCAAGCGAGTTTTCTTTTTGCAAGCTTCAAGCTACATATTTTCGTCGCCAGAGCCAAATAGTGTTTTTCGCCAAGCAGTTTATATACCCCATCCCATAGGATAGGAGGTATATTAAGTTTGTCACATAGTTTGTAACACGGTGAAATAATAATGGTAGGTCCCCAAGACCTTAAGGGCACATGATCGAGACCGCGTTGTGACGAATACGCAATGTCCGTCTGTATGTCACGTGTTTTTAGACCTTAAGTTTTGAGCTAGGGTGCTGTCGTTCGTAAGCTCCACGTCATGCGAAGCAGTACGAGTGTAAAAATTTTTGAAGTCCGCCGAAAGACCCGCCCACAATCGGTCTAAATGTGAAACTTCCTTCCAGGGCTTTCAAAACTTTAAGACGTCTTAAAAGGCTAAAATATTGCATCTCCTAGTGAGTGTAAGACACAAAAAAGAAAAATTTAATTGGTAAACCTCCTCCAGGTGGGCGTGGCATCTATTTTAAGGGTAAATTTTCAAATGCATGTTACCCAATATTTTTGTTCCGAATTGGAAAAATGTTGCTTAACATTTTATGTAGAACATACACGGATTGAGGCCACGCCTACATTTGGAGGCAGAATTGAAGAAAAACCAAAAATGTTCCAGAAAAACGTAATTTCGACTGGTCTTAAGCCAAATCTAGGAAAGCATGAAACAAAAAAGTTAGCAGGTAAGGTAAACAAGATTTCACTCCAGATTTTGTTCGTACAAAGTTTTTAGCAACGCCCTCTTTTAGAGGTCGAACTTTGAAAAACATTGAAATTGAACCAAAAAAGCATTTTTACGTACGCGTAACTTGGAAATATCAGTTAATATTGATAGTTTGCAATAAGTGGCGGTTGGACCACGCCCCTTTTTCGAAGATTGCACTACTTATAAAATGTCAAAAAATTACAATAACATGAGCATTTTACAATGTGGGATTAGGTCAGTACAATTAGATTAGTACAACGGTCTTCAACTGGTTTTTGTCCCCAGTGTTAATCGAATTTTTAACCTGTAGAATCAAACGATTCCCCTTTCCCCAGAGTCCAGAAAGTCCCCCCCTCTCCCCCTACAAGCCATTTTTATGGTCGCCTGAATAAGGCGATTGATTATTTTTATCTCGTCAGCATTTAGTGACATTTTAAGTTGCCAGCTTCAAGGAATCTTTTTTTTGCCCATGTCAAGCGTCTTTTTTTTCTCGTTAGAGAAAAGCGATTTGCCTGCATCTCACTCTTACTGCAGAGGAATCCCTTTAAATTGTGTGAAATAAATAATTGCCATGTGTTTTCGTACAGCTTATTATCAAATTGTAGAATGATGCTTCGAGAAAACTCCCTTACGAAATCCAAACAAATACAACCATTTATGAGCTTTTAATTTTTAAGAAAATTTTTACTTTAAATTTTTGTTTAGTTACACATATTGCAACAATTTTCTTTTGATGGCATACATATATTTCACGCTTGCTTTACTGAAAAAAGAACTGTAAAAAAAAAAGCACGGTTGCTTCATACGATGTGCTAAAAGCTCCCCCATAAGGCTTTTGCGGCTTATATTTGCTGTACAAAGTATAGCAGCGAAGTTCTTTTTCAGCGTAGGCGTATGGGAAAATAATTTTAATTAATTTCCCATACGCCTTTTATTTAATTTAATTTAATTTAATTTAATTAATTTTCTTTTCAAAGTTTCAAGCCTGCTTTATTGAAAAAAAAAAAACAAAACTGAGAAAAAGAAGCACAGTTGCTCTGATTTGATTTGCTTAAAGCTTCCCCATAAGGACTTTGCTGCTTATTTGCTGTGCAAAAAATAGCAGCTACGTTTTTTTCAGTAAAGTAAGCGTAAAGTGCGAAATGAAATTTTTTCTTACAATATAAACAAAAATTGAAAATAAAAGTTCCTAATTTTTTAATAATGTACATCACTGAAAAAAGGAAGGTCGGTGGCTTTGATTTGATGTGCTTAAAGCTCCACATAAGACTTTTGCTGCTCATATTTACTGCACGATCTTACAACAAAGTTTTTTTTTAGTAAAGTAGGCGTGAAAAGTAAAATGAAAAATATTGTTACAATACCAACGAAAATTGAAAAAAAAACATCCTACGTCATTATGAGTTTCAGCAAGCGGGCCTTATACTAACGTACTAAATAGATTTCATACTAGGACATTCTTAGTTTCCTTAATTTTTTTCCTATCAAGAATAAATAAAAACGAGGAAAACTTTTCCGTCTGGTGAAATATATTTTCCCCCTTTTAGGAAAAACTAATAAATGTACCATTAATGTTGAATGGGTCCCATTGAAGCCGTATGTACACCACCTGTCTTGTCTGATGCATATTTTTGTTACATTCTGTTAAGGCGAAATGCTTTTCAGAACAATTGTTGCTTCTTGGCAGACAAAGTGGATGCATCTCATTAAATACTGTTTGAAAAGTCAAACATTTTTTTCATATACCAAAAAATTCTATAGTTGATTTTGTTGCCTATGTAGGCCATCTCTTGTGTTGTTCAAAGTGGTATTCTGGTTAGTTTTCGCTTCAACGTTGGAGTAGCAATTTCATAGCATCAGTAGGGATAAATGTGTACAATACTTTTGAAATTTTTCATTTGCAACAAAAGGCTGTCCTGGGAGAGAGTGAAAAGTCACCGACTTATAGTAATTGTCATGTAGTACTATAGACGGGATAATTTCCTGCTGGCAAATGGCAAAGGGAAGCTCGTTAGCCGGCCCAATCTATTTGTGTCACAATGTTCATGGTATATCGCATCATTCTGATGCCCCTGTTTTATCCTTTAACCCTAATCTATAGGATGTTGCAAGCATTTTCTTTCCCCAACCACGAAAGAGTGGTAGGTGCATCCTGGAACAGATCAACGAAAATGATGACAACGAGCACGAAGACTCATTTCCTGGAGCAGAGGAAATTGCGATTTGTCGATTTAATGGCATACCGACATTCTCGTCGTTGTTGACACTGGGTTTAATATGGAGTGTTGTCTTCTGGCGATGCAGTCTTTCAACTGGTCGTTCAGTTATTCGAAGCCCAATGGTTCAGCAAGCATATTTCACGCTTGGGGTTGTTGTTTCGGTTTTGCAGATTACACAGAGTTTTTTGAGGTGGATTTTATTTTGTTTTAATATGAGCACTTTTTGAGTATTTTGGGGAAAAGTGTTCACACTATGGTGTGTTAAAGCATCCAATAAACTAAACATTTTTTAAGAGATTAAAGATGACAACCTAATTTAAGGTTTTGTCTGAGACATGTAGAGTGAAACTAAAGATTGGAATCAAGAATTTTGACATGAAAAAATTTCCTCTGGGTCTTACCTATAAAAATATAATCAACTTTGTGTTTTACGTTAAAGCTTATTTAAGTGAGCTTCGTGTTACATAAAGGAAACTTGAATATGGAGGTGCTAAGATTAAACTATTTCGAAAATTTAATAAAAAACTTATGTATGAATTTTTCTATATTCAATGCGCCATCATTACCTAATGCCTCGATAAATCTATTTGGTAAACAATTACACCAAAGATTGTCAAAAACAGAGTAAAAAAATAATTAAAACATTTTAATTATCTTTGAAAAATAACACACAACAATCATGTTTCGTTATTAGGTAACTGATTGATTCGCAAATCGCAACACGTGTTAAGATCACAATGACCTTGGGGGTATTTATTTTCCAGTGCCAATAAAAATAGAAGCTTTGATTTTTCCAGTTTAAACCAGTCACTGATAAAAGTGATATCAGAATAAAATCAGATTTATTTGCTTATCAAAAAATTGGTAAATCTATTCACAAAATGCTAGCAAAGTCGTAATTGCTTATTATCAGAAATATACAATTGCCTGGAGCTATTTTCCTTCTTGAGCGGTTTTTGCAATGAAATTCATTCATTAAAGGAGGGACAAGAAGAGATTTTTCACGCCGTTCGGAATCGGCCTCCGTGTGCGTAAGAACACCTGTAACACACACAACTTGCATGGTTGTTAGAGGTCCAGCGATTGTTCTTTTGAGGTGGAATGTATCTGGTATTTGAAGCCCCTTTACGGGAAAGAGGAATAAAAAAAGAAGAATGATAAAATTACCTAAAATATGAATGTCCTGCATCAAACTCGCAAACTTCACTTTCAGAGAAGTTTGACTTATCATCTTAAAATGACAAGTGCATCTTTGGTTCGAAAACTGTTGGCTGTTAAGAGGCCAAAATTAAAGATTCACCGACATTTTGTCAGCCTTTCAATACCTTGCAAAAAATTTATGTTATTGCGTCTGATACATTCTCCTTTTCTTTAAGGAGTTGATGATACTTCTAGGCAGTCGAGCGGGACATGTTTAGTTCTAAATGGTGGGTATGAGTATTGCTCATGGGCAGAAAGAGTCAATATAGCATATAGATTTTGCATAACGTTTCCAAATGGTACACGTCCGGTTTAAATTATGCGTTTTTCGTTTTTCAATAAAGAACTCTCATAGGGAAAATTTTCCGGCACAGTTTTGCGAATCCTATAGGGAGGTGTCTTAAGAAAAGTTTCTGGATGGTGTTTTTAAAATCTGCACAAGAGGCTCAATTTTGTTTTAAGGCAAATAGATGGCCAAACAAATATGAGGCACTCCAGGAACCGGCCTGTTTTTTTTTTTGAAGCTTTGGTTAAATATAGAGTTTGGCCCAATGTGATATTCAGATATTTTGGGGTGAAGTTATGCATTAGGTACATCCCGTTTCGGCGGACACTTAGACGTAAGCTTCATTTTTAATGACGCCGGTGCGGAGACTTAATTTGCACCGAATCAAGTGGCCACGGTCACCTGAGAAATGTGACAAGCTAAGCTTTGCCAAGTCTGATATCAGTGGTGGTGTGAGCATACAGAAACCAAAGGATGCTTGGCTGAATCCTAAATCAGCGACTGACTTTGTCCTCTTTATAGTGCCTTATCCAAGCAAAATCGGCGCTGCTGCGGATGAACCTTTTCCCTACCGGCTACTCGTGGAACCAAACGATTCTATGTAGCTATAACTCAAACGAAAAACTATCAAGGCCAGCTCTCCAGAAAACGGACGATTCGACGACATGACAACGGATAGTATGTGAGGGGGGAGAATCAGCTCTTTAGGCTGAGCATCGACAACGATGCCTCTATCTCTTTGTCGGAATGGCACTCGCAATGGATTAGGTAATCTTTTTTCGATTTGGAACAAAAATATTGAATAAAATGCATAAAAATGCATAAAAAAATTAGCCTTTAAATTGATGCCATGCCCACAAGGGAAAGTTTAGGGATTTTATTTTTCTTCACATGTCTTACAATCACTAGCGAATGCCAAATCAGTTTTCAGCATTTTACGACGTTTAAGTGTTTCGATACAAGCGCGCGCATAAGCTCTGCGAAACAGGAAAACCCTAACTTAAGGGGACGATGCCTCCGAACCCCGAGTTTTTGCTGGTGTGCGACCATAGAAATATTTTTATCCACTATGTGAGAACTATCAGTGTGCAAAATTTGCACCATTTTGACATATGGAATTTTTTTTCATTGAGTTTCTGCGGGATCCCTTCAATGGGAAAACTGAGTCCCCCCAGTGCTTAGTTTGTTCAAAACCGTAGGTCCGCAGACCATACGCTGAAGCGTCGCTAAAAAAAGGAAAGGCGAATTGAGTTGAATTGAATTGTGAGTGACCGAGAGCCTGCTTCGAGGGGCCAATCGGATGATGGCTCAGCCAGCAAACTTGGAACTGCTTATTCCGGGGGTAAGGCACCTGCTTAGGGAAGTCAAATCGTTGCAGGAAAGCTTTCAAATATCACTAGGCAAAGGAGTCAATTCATTTCAAGAGCGTCTTCTACCAAGCCTTCGGCCTCGAACCTAACTTCCAAGAACCCCACGTCCCAGGACGGCCACTACTATGCCACGGTCAAGGCGTCACACAGCGTCTACGTGTAGGCCTTTCACCAGGATGATGAACAACCATCTGATCCTCGGTGTCATAAATCAGGGTAACGAGGAGAAGGTTGATGGTTAGGTTGATGGATGCCCTTTTGACAATAGTCACGGCTTCACTTAGACCAGCAGTTGGGTACATTGTGTCCATTGGGAACCTTCTTAATACCTGGAAAGAAAACAGAAATAGACCCCTGTTAGAAACTCAGAGTTCCGCCCTCTTGGACCTATCCGGATCTGTATACAAATCTTAGGAGGTCCTTTAGACCTACATTATTTAGATCTTCGAGCTCGTTGAAGAAGTAGCTGCCGAGTATACTACGCCTGCTGCTGTTTAGGGCTGGGCATTCGCAGAGCAGGTGACGAAGAGATTCAATTACTTCAACGTCCCTGCAGCTTCTGCAGTAATCGTTATGCGGTATGCCTAGCCACTCAGCGTGTAGACCCACAGCGCGCAGTGCCCCGTGAGGATTCCCGTGAGTACTCGGATATTCCTGCAGGCTAGTCCGATCAAAAATAGTGATCTCTTTTTGCTTACCGCTGGCCATAGCTCCCTTGTGTGTCTGCACGTATCAAGTTCTGTCCAACGTAGGTTGGTTCTACTCAAGGATTCAGTTTTCATCCTACGTGCAATCGAACTCAGCGGGACTCTTGTAGATTTGAGGGCTAGAGATGCATTCATTCCAGACCCAAATATCGCAAGCTTGTCCGCTTCTTCGTTTCCCGATATATCGGTGTGACCTGGCACCCAACATCAGTTACAGTGTTGCCAAGTGATAACTTGTCCAGAATTTCCCTGCATAGTTTCACAGCGCTTGACTTCACCACGTCTGATTCCAAGGCTTTAATTGCCGCTTGGCTATCAGAGTTTATGGTGATGGTCTTGTTTGCGGGGTCGTGTTTCTACATCTCGGAGGCAGCTTGGATTATGGCTGCCAGCTCCGCCTGAAAAATTCTGCAGTCGTCAATAATTCGAAAAGATTTACCTAGTCCCAGAGCTCCACAGAAGATGCCCGCACCGGTTCCGACGTCCATCTTAGAACCGTCGGTATATACGGCGATCTCGTCATCTCCTGTAATGGTCTTATCTTCCCATTCACCTCTTTCAGGTATTCTGGTAGCGAACCTCCTGTTGAAGGCGAATGTCATAGGGAGGTAATCCGTGATTGGGATATCTGCGGAGGCAGCCCATTGAGTTTCCACAGAGGCGTGTCCATAAGATCTTGAGGACCACAGTCCGGATTCCCTTAGGCGAAGAGTTGTTTTAGCTGCCTCGCTGCTGCATTATATGTCCAAGGGGGTGAGGTTGAGTAGTGCCTCCAGTGCCGCGGTGGGTGTGGTTTTTAGGGACCGTGTTATACCCATGCAGGCTGCCCTTTGAACTTTGGTGAGGTTCAAGAGATGACACTTTCTTTCCGTAGCCTTCCACCATACAACTGCACCGTAAGTTAAGATGGGTCTGAATGAGTTCGGATGGGTCCGAACATTCTGCGGCAGGCGTATAATGCCACGTATGCCCGCTTGACACGATCTGCTATATTATCCCTCCAGCTGAGTTTTGAGTCTAATATGACGCCCAGGTATCTTGCCGATTTGGATAACTGTAACTTCACTCCCCCCATTCGTGGGTTGCTGAAGGATGGAACTGCCCTTTTCCTTGTAATAAGGTCGGATAACTGGAGGTTTCTTTAGGCCCAGTTAGGCATTAAACAATATTGCCTATACTGCCACCTCCAGACCTTTATAAACGACGGCCGGCATAAAACGGATGCCAAACTTCGAATATGAAGCAACGAGACCTCAGCTGACTACATCAAGTTGGCGCTTTATGGCCCGGTTGGAATCTAAGGGCGGACAAAAAGCCGGAATCTAAGGTCGGTTGCTCTTGGAATCTAAAGGAGGTTGGTCTTACTTCCTACTCTAATTTAGGACTACTTTTCACTCTTATCCCAGAACCCGGTTAATGCGGTTTTATACCGAAATCGGTAACCCCGACCAGGGGTTATCCCCTCCAATTCATAACAACCCCACCCCTCCCATTTCCTCGATTCCTATCTATGGCTCAACAGTCACGTAACTCAATTTTTTTTTTTTCAAGAAAGCCACAAGTCCCAATAATCTCCTGGCAGTGATTTCCACGGAAAAGGTAACAAGCAATCTTCATTGCTCATTTCGGGTGGTCTCGAAACAATTAACCATCGAATCATGCTTGCCGATACTGTGTGCTTCGACTTTTTCCCCAAAATTGGAGAGTCATAATTTAGGTCCTCGTGCTGGTGCCTCTGATCTTACGAAAAAATTGTAGTACAATAAAAGACCTCTTTTGGTGTTAGTGTTTGCCTACCTAACCCTTGCATAAGGTGTAGTGACATAAGGTGTAGCTCTTACTAATTGGGGTGGAACAACAGATCTCAGTTTTTCCTGCGACATCTGTTTCTGGTTCGATGACGCTACTAGTTTTTGCTTTCCAAAGGACTTTGGTTAAACAAAAGCTTTGTCATCGTCGTAGTTAAAATTCCTATACGACTTGGTTAAAATACTGTAATAAGAAGGGGCGAGCACTGATCCTTCGTGAATGCCGCTGTTGAGTTGAATTGAATATGCTGTCACATAGTATCCCATTGCAAATTTTATGATCTTGAAAGTCCTTTACAGGCGACAAATATACGTTATTTGTTTTTTTTTTTGGTTTTAGCAGGTGTCGTGTTTTATAAGCCCAGTTTCCGAAGTAAACTTAGGCATCATCTGTTTCAACTTTTCGGAAGCTCGTATATTAGCTTCGTATACTAGGTACTATCCTCTGTCTTTATACCAGCACGGTATCTACGAAGAGACTATTTTTTGTATACATGTAATATTTGTCCTTAAGTCCTGGAATGCCATATCTTGGGCCGCTAGGCCCAGCGGTTCCTCTTGCCTACCAAAAAGTACATCTTACCCTGTTCAGTTAATCCCAGCTCATTTACGGGATACTCCTAAGGCCTACTTCTCTAGTGGTGCATATAGTACTATGACTTTGGGGAAAAACGTGCTCACTCAAAGAAATCTCAACATAATGGCTCATATTGTGTAGTTGTTTTTATAGCCTCTTAATTTTTTAATTATAATTTTAAATGCCTTTCCCAAAATTAGCATAGTACTGTGGTTAAGACGCTTGTTATGTCTCTTTGCTTGTACCAGAAACGAATTGTAGCTTCCAACACTTTTGCATCTTGATTTATATACTTATGGTCAGTTAAGGTGTACCACAACGTTGTTGAAAGTCTGCTTGAATTCAGACAATTTCTGTTATTTGTACTGCCTTGCAGTTAGAATCCGTACATTTTAGAACCTAAAAAGTTTTTGTCCTATTTCTATGTTTAAGATCTAGTAACCGGTGTCTTCATTCTTTGAAAACGTTGAAAAGTAAGTTTGTGATTCCCTCAACTAAGTTCGAAATTAGTAAAATTTTAGAGTTTATGTGAGAAGATTCCTAATTTGGCTTAAGTTTAAGGGTGTGGACACCACATTGCTTAATACGGTTAGCCCCGCACAAATTATGCTGCAGTCTGCTCCTTTTCAGTTTTTATCACTTAGTTGATAGTTTAAATTTTCTCTCATCAATTGATGCCTTATAACGAAATTACGTGAATAATATCATCCTCCAACTAAGAGCTCACTATAATAAGCCTTCGATACAAATGTACAGGAATCCCCTGCCACTCAGTCTTCACGATCAAGTGTGGATAGTTTAACCTTTTCCCTTATCTATTGATGTCAACCTTTGCACTCTGATATCCACATATGAAAAGTCCCCTCGTAAATTACACATCATAAAGACCAAATGCCAAGCTGCCAACAATTGCTCTTGATATTGTTTACAATTGTAAATAATTAATTAATTAATTAATATATGCGCTCTATCGCTCGTTTGTTTGTGACACTATGACACGACACGTAGAGCTTTGCTGGTTCCGGTTGAAGCTTAATTTATTGTTTGCAGAACAAATACTATATCTGCATCCCCGCGATTCAGTTCAACTTTCAGTCCGATAAGATAAAGCTGATTATAGTAGCAAAACGTTGGCAGTCGGTATTTCATCATTTATTTTTTATTGATCCCAGATACAGCCATCCAGATACATGGGATACAGGTGCGGTTGTGCAGTTATTAGGCAATAAAAGATATTTTTTTTTATTTTAATTGACATATTGGATTAATTTGCTGAAATGCCATTGGAAATTGGTGAATATCCGCAGACAGTCAGTCGGTTTTTTATACTATTAAAGCAGGAAATTTTCATACGCGTTAAGGTTCGCAGAAAGTTGAATTAAATGGTTGGTTGTCCAATTGTCCATTCGTTTAGTCGCTTGATTAACTACTGATTAGTTAAATTTTTTTTCTGGATACGCATGTTATTTTAACCGCAAACATTTGATAAACAATTTGGCACATCTATACAGATGTCCTTAGAAAGTTCCATTGAATACAATAACAAATGAACAATATTTACGTCATTTTCATCGATTTTGTTTGTTTTTCAGGGTTATTAGGGGTTTGCTCTGCGTCATTTAGTAGGTGAATACCAACCATTCATTGGGAAAGTACACTAATTTTGAATACCACATGTGCCAACTTGAGTGGTTACTCTTCTCGAGGACGCAGTGTAGTAAAGTTGTTATTCGCCGTAATCTCTAAGGCTGGACGTTATATTCTGTATGCTGCCTTAACTAATGAGGGCACCAACACAGTCATGCTATCTGCTCACTCCAGAGGCTATTTGATTGATCTTTTTAAAGACCTGGTTGATATAATTAAATTAGCGAAAACTAAAAAAAAAAGTTTCTCACTAGAAGCGTATAGTGCCACTAGAGAATATTTGTTTTCGGCGCGATTTTTTATTTGTATTAAAATTTGACTGGTTTTACCCTCAGTTGCTTTGCCGGATTCTTTTAGTTATGGGAACACGAAAAAAGGAAGGGTTTCATTTTTAGGTGGCCTAAATTGGAAAACAAACCCAAGCCGTCGTTGAGTATCGTCAGATTTCTTTAAGCACAAAAACTACAGGTCCTGGTGGTGTACAAGAATAAAAGCAGCTATCATAACATAAGAAATATAATTTCTACTAGGAGAGAGAAGAAAGAATTTACTTTTTAAATTTTTAACAGCTCACCATATTTTCTTGGATCGCAAGGCAAGCTTCGATTAAAACTACCCTCTTTAATTTGAGAAACAGAACATTTATAAAAAAAAATATCAGAATGTTAAAAGTAGAGATATTTTTTTGCTCACCCTCTGTATACAAACAAATCGTTGTGTGTATCTGCAAATTAATTGGAATTCTTCGAAAATGATAATTAACATCATATTGCAGATATTGTGGTTTATGCATCACTTGAGATTCACTAAGGCACTTTCAATCAATTTTCTTTGGTTCCTTAAGTTTTGTGGTTTTAAAACTAAATTTCCAGAGAAAAAAAGCAACAGAAGAATAAATTGATTGCCTCTTCTTTCTAAAGCTCGATCATCCAACTGGTTATGGATAATTATTGCAGATATACCTTGCTTGCAATAGGTGCTTAAATTCAAAGAAACAAATGCACAGCACGAAAGCTTTATATGAGCAGGCTTAATCATGGTCTTAGTAAGTCCTTCCTAGCGGTTCGCAGGCGGGTCTCGGAGAGCTTTTGGCCTGATACACCCTAATACAACCAGTACGAAACATGAAAACTCTGCACAGAAACACCAAAGCCTTACCTCGTGTTATGCCTTTACGAAAAAAAGCAATTATTAGCAGAGTAATTAATAAAAACATACGGCAAGCATCTAATTGTTGTCCATTCTATTTGCATATAGGAAGAGAATAAGGTGTTTAATATTCGACCGACTCTAACCTGGATAACAGACGCCGACCAGGAAACCGATTATGATGAGACAGACGCTCCTATATTTTTCGTTTTATGATGGTTTTGGTCCAGCCCGGATATTTTCCATGCCCATCGTCTGGTGAGCATTCCTCTTTCCGCCACCTGTTGTGGCGCCCAATTGGGGACCAGAAACCCAAAAAGGGACTTTCAATCCAACCTTAGATTTCAGTCCTGTATATGTTGATTCGGTAGCACACCTCCAATTTTCCTCCCCAAAAAAAGGCACTGCTAAACTTAAACCTCTCCGCCTTTTTCAATGGGAAACAAATTTTATCTTCTCCATTGTAGGGACTCCAGAGCAGTCTTAACTGCCCTAGAGTCGATTTGCTCATGTTTTTCTTTATCCCAGCATCATCACCTGCTCAATAAAGTTCCTTCACGGACGATGCCAGGATATATCTGCAAATTGCATATGACTTATCCTGATGACAGCGATTTGCAAACATTCCCCACCAAGACTGTGCTCTACCCTGCAGTATAGGCTATGAAAATGAGTGGCGACAAAACGAGTTCTGGCGAAATCCAACGCACTCGTCAGTAAGATGGAATTTGACGCCATCCCACAGCTTCTGCTGTTCGCGCATACAAAGTAAAAATGGCTCACAGAAGAAGCTCACTCAATGTCCTGCAAAACCATATGCCTTTTCCAACCCTAATAAACAAACGTAAGACAGTTCGACATATTCCCAGGTCTTCTCAAGAATAACATTAAAAGCAACATTAAAAGCAAAGTTAGACATATTCCCAGGTCTTCTCAAGAATAACATTAAAAGCAATGAGGTCGGTAACGCCTCTGGTAAGCCCAAGATCGCACTGTTCTTTCCGTAATATTGATGGGATTATAATACAGCTTTGATATGCGTTTCAAATACCTTTGCGAATAGCTGCTTTCCCTGGAAGATCTATAAGGGCTCACTTTATTGGCGTCAGAAGTGTACCCATTTAAAAGGAGAATATCGTCCTTCTTTTTAACGCCTTGCACGATTTTCAACCTTTTCCCTGTGAGGCGGCAAAACTCTGCCAAAACAACTTATTTCCACATCTGTAATCGTGCTTCAATCTCTCGGTAAACTTTTTTCAGGTAGAAACACTCCTGGAAGTTCTTTTAGGATTGACTCCACACAATGTCTAGGTATTCAACTCTAGGTATTTTCAACCCATTAAGCTCTTTGCGCAGTCGCGACAACAAGCCGCTTCACTCGCCAAACATGGACAATCATTGATCCATTCAGAATCAATGATCGTCCATAAAAAAAGCTGCATTCCCTTACATATATTCTTTGTCTAAATTTCAAAGGCCAGATGAAATGTGTTGAAATATCAAACTTCTACGAAACGTGTCATGTAAATGGTTGGAGACAACACCATGTAACCTAGATTTAAGATTAGAATCTTATATGGGTCCACAGTCTCGGTTTTCAACTAAGAGCCAAATGAATACTGCCGCGGAAATGCAATTTACATAACACGTGGTGATCAGTCAACAGCACAACTCGTTTCAATACCCGAACGTCAGAAATTATTATTTACGATGGTCCGACAAGGATCAAACAGTGATCACTGACTTATAAACTGTACCGGTACCACGTGTGTTTGTGAAAGGCTTTGTGTGGGAAAAATGTGTCCGTGATGAACAACCGATAAGCACAGCAAAAGTCCAACAACTGTCACTTCCTGTTGTGATCTGAATCAACGAGTCTTCCAATCACACTGCTTTACAGCTGTTCGCACATACATAAGCACCCATTAGGAGAAATAAGTCAATTTCTGCCCCTCTATCCGGGTCATTATAATTTTTTTTTTGTGAGGGCAGCATACTCTACTTCTCAATTTAGAGTATGGCAGCATACTCAACTATAGTCAAAGTCGATTAATTTAAGCTGACGAATTAAGATAACAACCCTCCCGCCCATTGAAATAAACTCAAATACGCTGTGCGATAGACGGGGGCTTGCAAGTTTTTTCAATTTCGCCTCTGCAGTATGGTACACCAGACCATACAAGCTTCCACCTATCTGCAAAGTCTTTGGTTCCAAAAAACCTTTTCACTTAGTTGCGGCGATCCGAGTTACTGATTGATCTGAGTTAAGTTGCGGCTGATACTCTTTAGACTCCTCAGCCTAATTTTGATAAAACTCATCTCCGTTAGCGATGAGATATTTCATGTGCCTTTTTTGATTTGATGTCGTGTCCATTTCTAAAACTTTAACCTTAGTACTTATTTTGACTAAACGCTGCTCGCCTCTGCTCGTAGTTTATAAGGGTCCATAATTATGATTTTTTCAGGCCCTGAATGAATTTTTTAAATATCTTTAAAGACCAATTTTATTCTACAAATAATAAAATTCTGGTGCATCCTTATATAATATGCAAAAAAAAAAATTACTTACTCCACCGTCCATTAAAATTAAAATAAAGATAATTTTTTTAACAATCGGTGCATTATCCTCCAAGGATAATACTTTTCGTTCTCACGCTCTGGTGTTTGCTTGGGGCACATTGAAAAAATATATTTACCAAATGCAGTCGCCGTCGCCGCTGTCGCCAATGCATTTAAATACGGAACTGTGTACCGACAATGACGTCAGCTTAAAACAACGACTATGACGATGACAAAAGCCACTTCCTCATTTGCATATCTTAATTACTTTTTTCCAGTTCCGTTACAACATTAATGTCCATGGCCCTCCTGCACAATGAGCAGCAAGTTCTTTCAATTAAGTTCCCTATCTCTAAGGCGAACGAAAAGCAAAGAGACAAACATGAAGAAGAAGCAAGAAAAAAAAAAAAAAAAAACAAGTGGAAAGGACCTCCACGGGGTTAGTTGGCCAGTGCCCGTTATCTCATCCTTTACATGCCATTAAAAGGACATTAGGGATCGAAAGAGATTTGCATTTTTCTCGTACGTACACATAAATCGCACCAAGAGGGCCGTGTATCTACGGCTGTTAGTTTAGATACACCAAAAATGAGAAAAGTTGAGCGTCGAGTGCAATTACCGTAGTCACAGGGGAAAATATTTTCTATTTCGCAGAATTAAACGTATGAACTTGCTCGAGACCTATGACGTCCGATAATAGATTTGCTGGGGACTTGCGACTTGAACTTGTAGTAATTTAAACCCAATTGGTTTTCGCTTTTTTTGGAGAGATATGAGGGAAAGGTTTATGATGCCCTGGTTAGTTTTTTCCCCGTGGAATAATAGCAGTCAATTTGTATTATGGTACACCTGAGAATATCAAAATTTTGGTTGGGAAAAGGCCTTAAGGAGCCAAATTTTAAATGCAAAATCACCCAAAATCTCGGACAGAAATGATTTTTTCCGTAAATTTTTATGTGGCGTTAGTTTCGACAAAGTTAGGAGGGTAAACCGCCTTTAGAGAAATTTCTAAGAGTAACTTAAGCTGATAGTTCAGAGCTGAGAAAGTGATTTCCAGAATCCAGATTAACCTTAGATTGATTTGAATCCAAGCTCCGATTTAATTTATGTCTAAATCTTCATTGAATTACTGAGCCTGAAAGGTCTATGCTCCTAGGATTTCACTGCAAATGCTCACGTTCTTAGAACTTGTTTTCAGACTAAGATAACATTATTTTATAACAATTCAGTTCGAAAATTGCAATAACACTTTTATTCTGTGTCATCGTTTGAACGACCTCGTAAACACTTTATTCGTTTGCAATTTATTATCTGAAGTTCACGAAGTTCAGTCTTAAATTCAGTTGTTTTCTTTGGCGTAAAACGTGATGGTAGGTATGTGCAAGCCGTGATCAAAAATGTCTGATAACCGGCAAGCATTGCTCAATTTATGAACAATGAAAATTCTTATAGCTAGATAAAAAAAAAACAATTTGAAGTTATGACTAAATTGGCTGAACATTGGTATATTTTAAGATTTTGTTGTTGTGGAATTTTTTCAAAATTGGTTTTATACTCCATCATTCAATTGACCAAAAATTCAGGTTAACCCAATGAATCAACTCCTTATCTAATGCCTTGAAATGGCTAGTGATCGTTACCATGGGATCTTTTCCTAACTCTTGGAAACAAAGGAAATTATGACACACATATGGGTTGGAGTCCAACCCCTTTGGAAGATTGTAGGGGTCAGAAGACGTAGAGGGAGGAGTGTTTCCAGTAACGCACTTTTAATTGCATCCGGCCTGCAGTCAGATGAGATCATCGGTGATGTCCATAATTTCAATCAGGCCGAACTATAACTATAGGTAACCTATAACTATAGGTTAGTGAACATCTTTTAATAGGCTAGTAAGACGTATATGGATCTCAGGCCTATATGGAGCAGTTTAGTTGGCTCTCTGTACTTGGATTTACAAGTAGGATCTGGCCTTCCACATTGAGAGTCGTGCCGTTGGGTGACTTCCCGACCACGTAAAGAAATACGAGTTACAAACCAGCAAAAAGCCACGGATTCAGGCGGACTTACTGTTGGCGATGACAACCAATACAAAAAGGATACGTCCCGAAAAAAAACAGAAGTACTCGATCTCAAAAAAGTCCCTCACGACATCAGGCTCGTAAGACTCAGAAAAGAAAAATGTCGTTCACCTTCGAATGAGGTGCCGGACAAGGCTTTTAATTAAACCTTAACGTCAACATCAAGAATGAAATAATTTTAAAGGCTAATGACATTGATGTGCAAATTATACAGTTTTTTTTTCGACCTTGTTGATCGAAACTAAATCAAATAATGTTTAACAAATTAAGCGAGCTCGAGTTTAAGACTCGAAAAACATATAACAAAAAATCTTGAATATGTGAAAGTCAATCAAAATATTTACATGGAATGCAAACGGCCTTTTGCAAAAAATTGACGAACTAGAAGTACACTTGGACTAACTTGGGACAACCTTTATCATCGGCGGGGACTTTAACGCGAAAAATACTTTTTGGGGCTCACGGTGCAATTCAACAAGAGGCTTAGTCCTCTTGAAAGCAACTACGAAATGTGTCGTGGTCTTCTTATCGACGAGAAAGCCAACATATTGGCCAACCGATAGAAGTAAAATACCTGACCTCGCTGATTTCTTCATCGCTAAGGGGGTACCTCGTTACGTTACGAACGTAAAAGCACGCCTTGATCTCTGTTCAGATCACTCGGCAGTTCTTTTGAAAGTCGGCGGAAGCCTAGCGAAAAAGGAAAGAGCTCCTAAATTAAGTAACAATAATACCGACTGGAACGGCTTTAGAAAATACTGCAAAGAAAACATAGCTTTGAATGTACCACTCAAAACTTGAAACTCACCACTTGAAATATAAGACGAAGTAGAAAAACTTGTGAGAGTTATTCAGAGCGCTGCGTGAATAAACACTTCTCTTCGGAGGTCCAAATTATCGAGCAGCGGAACAATATGTCCACAAGAAATAGAAGAACTAATATGCAAAAGAGGAGAGCGCGCAAGAGATGGCAACTTTTGAGAGCACCCCCGGATAAGACCATCTTGAACCTCAAGACTCTGAAAGTCGCGTGACTACTGCTTACCTCGAAAGTTTGACCGGCGATAAAGGTTCGAATTACTCGCTTTGAAAAGCTGTGAAGTCCGTTAAGAAGCCTAAAGTACACTCAACGCCATTAAGAAAAGCCAACAGCGAATGGCCAAGAGGAGAAAAAGAAAAAGCGGATTTATTTGCAGATTACTTAGAAGACACATTCAAACTTTTAGACGGGGAATAGGTTGGTCGAGGAGCTCAATCCCTGTGCTGTACAAGACAGTTTTAGAATAGAAACCGTATCATTGACTGAACTTCATCAAACGATAGATAATTTGAAGAACAACAAAGCCCCTGGTTATGACTTAATTACTAGCGAAATTCTAAAGGAGCAACCGAAAAAGCTTTGGCTAAGGTTCTCTATATCATTAAATAAAGAAAAAAGATAGAGTGGCGCAACAGCTCGAGGGAACCAGGGTTAATTTCTCATCAATGTATGCTGATGTGTTAATTTCTTTACATACAAGGGGAACTACAATTTGTTGGCGAATACGAACGACACTTTGAGAAGTTTTTCAAGACAAATGATAATGGAGGGTTTGTCAGACCCTCGCGAAGGTGGGGACCGTGAAAGAGAACAAGTCTTTTTTTATTCAGGTGACGATGGCAGAATCTCTCTATATCATTGACCGAGGTCGTAATGCTTCCGGAACTAGGGAAATGTCCGAACGACAAAAAGTCATACAGACCTATTTCGCTACTGCCGATAATATCTAAGGTATTCGAGAAACTGTTGCTTAAAAGGTTGCAACCAATCATTGAAGAAAGACGATTGATTTCGGATCACCAATTCGGATTTAGGAAAAAGCAATCAACAATCGACCAGGTTTATCGAATAACAAACGAAATCGAAAAAGCTCTGGAAGCGAAAAAGATATGTAGTAGCGCTTTTCTCGACGTATCGCAAGCCTTCGACAAGGTATGGCACGAAGGCCTGAAGTACAAGTTAAGGCTTAGCTTACCAGAAAAACTCTATAAAATCTTAGAGTCTTACATTGAAGACAGAATCTTTCGCGTTAGGTACGTAAATAGGTACTCGGAATTCAAAGAGATAAATGTCCTGCAAGGAAGCGTTCTCGGCCCAATATTATTTTTGCTTTATACAAGAGACCACGATGAGGGAACAATTTTAACTACGTTCGCTGACGACACTGCTGTTATCGCTTTTGACACGACGATTGAATTATCAACAGGAAAACTTTAGCGTGCTTTAGACAAAATATGCGACTGGACGAAGAGCTGGCGAGTCGTCCTTAACGAGACTAACTTTCTTATAAAAAGATAAACAACAAACCTTTATTCATTAACTCCGTACAAATCCCGTACTCAAATGAAGCGAAATATCTAGGAATGACTCTAGACGCAAAACTTAAATGGAAGCCGCACGTTAAAAAGAAACGCGACGAGCTCGAAATCAAGTTAAGAGAAATGAATTGGCTTATCGGAAGATTTTCGAAACTAAGCATATATAACAAACTGCTTTTGCATAAGCAAGTGCTAAAACCATCTTGGACGTACGGTATACAACTCTGGGGTTGTACTAAACCAAGCAATATATCTATTTTAGAAACTTTTCAAAATAAGACACTCAGAGCAATCGTTAATGCTCCATGGTATATAAGAAATAGCGATCTACACCGAGATCTAGGAATCGCAACCGTGTCTGACGAGGTAACAAACTTTGCTCGCAAACTTAGTACTCGTCTTCGCGGACACTGCAACAATGAAATTATCTGAACTTATTTGGATCAGACAAATCTACGCGCCGACTACAATGAATTAGACCGTTGGGTCTAGCAGCATAAGATGAAACCGCATAGCTTGACGGTATAGTAGGTGCTTTCGTTGGAAGGCAGCCTGCCACACGCGATTACTACAGAAGCTTGAACTACTTGTTAAGGAAACTTAGTTGTAGTCTGACTAAAAATGGGAGGTTTTTTAGTGAGTAAGAACCTCTCACTACCTACTATGAGCTCGCGCGGCCGGTCCTAGTAGTGCCTCGAAGGTTTTTCCTACCCACGAAAAAAAACAGTTTTTTTTTTGGCATGGGGGCTTATTTAGCTTCTATATTGCTGAATCATTTAACGAAAGGCTTGACTGATTTTTTTTTAAGCTTGTGAACCTCCGGGGAGTTTTTACATTCATTTCTTATAACACATTTCTTTGTGGAACGAAGTGTTTCTTTTGCACCGAAAGACTTTTGATTTTAAAAAAGCTTGTTTAATTATAAGAAGGAATAAATCTTATTTTAGCAATTTTTTTCTCCTTATTTTATCATACAAGTCAGCAAAAAAAAAATATTTTGCGACTGAACCCAAAAAATATCGCCTTACAAAAATGTGTGTTTCACCTTCTTGAAGACTTAAAACTCGTGTATCAAGTTGAGTGGAAGGGTATAAAGTCGATGCCCTCTTCTTACTTTTTTAACTTGTAAGTTAAAAAAAAAAAAAACAGAGTGGCGCAACAGCTCGAGGTGAACCTGGGCCAACTTCTCAACAATGTATGCTGGTGTGTTAATTTCTTTACATACAAGGGGACCTACAGTTTTTCCCGAATCCGAACGGCACTTTGAGAAGTTTTTCAAGACAAACGATACTCTTCGTGGGCTTGTAAGACCCTCGTGGAGGCGGGGACCGTGAAAAGAACAAGTATTTTTTTCAGGTGACGATGGCAGGATTCGATTTAGACCTCCGGTGTAGTAAGCACACATACTAACCTTTACGCCACGGCACCCCACTGAATTGTAAGTTGGTTCAGGAAATATGTTCCTTCGAAATATGTACCTATAACTGGCATTTGCAGCTCAGAGGAGCCATCGCCTGACCTTTCCCAACCATGGATGTTGTGTGTGTGTTAGAAAAGTTCTTACATATATAGAGATGGCCTTCAATTTTAAGTTTACGGACGGCAAAATGAAAGGTCTCTGATAACAAAAGAGTGTTTGTCAGACCCTCACAGAGGTGGAACCGTGAAGAAAATTTGTTGCCCCGCTCGGAATTCATTGGCCCGCGACCAAGTGCGCAGTCCTACATAATAATCACTGCACTACGGTGGCACCCAAAAGTGAGTTATGTCCAAAAAAGTGCACATTGAAAAGTGCTTAAACAAACTATTCACTCATCTCATTTGGTCTTGCACTTTAAAGGAATTCGTCCATTCATTTATCAGATTTCTAGTTAAAACTTATTTCCAAAAACTTATTCACCAAAGCAATTTGAATCGGTATCACTTTTTCGAACTTAAAATCGGATTTGTGGTTTGATCCTCATTCGAAACGTAGCAATGTCTGCAAGCTGTTTCTCAACGTGAACAAAAATCAAACCAGATTACATTTAAGTGGAGGGGTGTCCCTAAAGTGATTTCATTTATTTTTAATCTTATTTTGCAAAAAACTGCGATTTTGCGAGCAATCTTTCCGAGATCTTTGAATTTCGACTGCCATATTTGCTGACAATATTTGTTTATTTTTAAGCTTTACACCTTCAATTAAGACTCAGCAGAGTCAAGAGCACCAAAAACAGAGAAATGTGCATTCTTGAACTGCGACCCATAGCTGTTGTGACATCAGTTTGAATTGTTGAGGTATCACTTGACACAGTTGAGCTGATTGGCTTTGTTGGTGTTGGAGTAACTGATTCGTCATCTTGATCCGTTGTCGATGGAACACCAGCAACCGTTGTGGTTTCACCTTGGGTCTCCTCCAGGCACATATGAAGTCCCTTGTAGTTGGTTGCAGTATTTTCGACAAACGCCCGCTTTGTTGCATTTTGACAACGTCCAACGGAGAAAGCGCGAACTTCTTCCACTACCTCGATATCCTGTTCTATTGAAAAACCAAGCTTACTTTTCGGCTTCTTAAATGAAATGAAAAACATAATGCTCGGCTGTAACATACCTGGTTTCTTTGCTTTGGTTCGCTCCGGTAATGATAGCCATCCAATTCGAAGCACTCTTGATAGTTGTGCGAGAACTCTAGTATTGCACCATTGAGTAATGGGATAAAATCATCGAAGCACTGCATTACTCGTATGCTTTCTTCGTTCAATCGATCCCCAAGGATGGCAGATAAGATTGTCTAAATATCAGTTTTAAATTTCCTGAGAACTTTTACAACAGTGTATAACTTACGCCACCTATGATAATTAAGAGAAAGATTTTTGTCGGCATCTTAAAATTACTAGCCACTACACCAACGACAATATGAGACTTGCCCTCTAATTCCAATGAAGCCATAGCAAGCCGATAGCACCCCTTAAATATTAATTCTGTTTGTAAACATGAGCCCAATGAGGCCGGAAGGCATTAAAAAAAATTGCCTATCGTTGAAACCTTATCGACATTATAAACGCATTTGGTTTCCGCTTCGTTTGGACTGGATTTCTTTCCTAATCAAAATCGAACGTCTTGCTATAAACCCTTAAGCTTTGATAGCAAGGTGTCTGTTTTAAAAGACTTACAATTTCTAATGGAAATATAGAGCACTCGGTTGTATTTAAGCAAATTGTTATCATATGTCCCGCCTGTTATCGATAAAGGGATAAGTGCATAAGTGCAACACATTCAATTTCCTTATTTTTTGCACGACAAATACCAGAGAATGACCATTATTAGATAAGAATATAAGACCCTGAACCTCTATACAAGTGAGTAAGTATGTTATTGTTATTAGTGTAGTAAAACCTTTTCTGTGCTTATTGTAAAATAATTATAATTGGGTATTGTAAATTTTTACAATTTTACTTTTTATTTGATTAAAACAGTCAAAGATAATAGCAGGACGAAAAAAAGTTTGGTGTCGGAAAGTTACCACAAATGGAGATATTTACGGACTTGCTCAAGTTTTCCAATAACTGTTCCGGAAGCGTAAAAATCTTCAGTATTTCTAGTGAACCAGCAGTTTTTTCTGCTATTTGGATACGGTCAGAGATTCTGATTGACATACATGCCTTCGCCGGGGTCTTGACCAGTGTCAGTGCATAGTTTTTCAAAACGATGCTGCCTATTAGGCCTTGCGTACAAAGGCCTAAGAATTGGTGAATTCTTACCGGACCGATGGACATGGCTCATTCGATTTATTTTCTATGTTAGGTTTTCACTCCATTCCTGTGGAATTGGGTGTGAATAGTGGCGATTTTTTTTTGTGTGCAACAGTGGTTAATCAAAGCCACTAAAAAACTTGATTGATTGACTATTAAAATAACCTATACAGGCAAAATCTTTTTAATCTATACAAACAGATATAGAATAGGAACATTTTTCCAGAGCTAAATGTAACAGCGAAAAAAGACAATTAGAATGTAGTAAGTATCTAAAAAAACAATGTGACATGTTTTAAATTTATTGCTTAGATAAAACTGCGACCGAAAACTGGTGCTTTACGGTTTTTAATCATAAGTCATTTGCTTGTGGGGGAATTCGCCAAACGGATGTTGATAACACCCCATAAAAGATGAACGCATCTGTGTTATCTTTTTTGAAAAAATAAGAAATAATTGGTATAAAACCGTCTAGCTCTAAGCATCATGCACAAGCTAACAAGGCCTCCTCCACTGTTGAAGTCTAAAGATCTGTTAAATCCACAACACGGAAATTAACAATAGAAGTCAAAAAAACAATGGCAGCAAGAGTACTTTTCAGTACTTCCATTCTCGTGGCCATTGTCACACTATCTGTAGGCTAACAATTCCTTTCCGAAAAGATTTAGCTATTTTATCTCATTTTATTTACCTTACAGAAATCTGCTGCAATCAACGAAGGACATGCTCTTAGAGCAGCTGATCATACCCTTATGAAATTCATGATGACAAGCAAGTTCAGTGATGATCCATTGGTGTCAATAAAGTGTTTTTCTTATTACATGCCAGTCCTAACCAATATAACGGTAGACTTGTCTAAAAGCTTTAAAAATTGCACCGCTCAAAGAGACCTTCGCATCAAAACGTTGACCGATGCTGCCAACATTGACCGAAATCGTATACATGTGGCGGCAAATGGAGTTTGTATTCGATTGGAAATGTGCAATAGAAATGTAGACAACTTGGCATTCTTTGATTGTATTTCGGGACAGGTAAAAATGTTTCTTTAACCAAGTAGGTATAACTATACAAAAAAAACATTATTTTTGCTTTTCACAGGGAAGCCGGGACGAGAAAACTCTCTACACAGTCACACAAAATGCCACTGAGAAAGGTGCTGATCTACGTGAGCACTATCGGCTGTGCGAAGTTGAGAAATACAAATGCCAAAATGCATCGGAACGTACTTACATTCAAAATACAGCCAAGGCATATACGCAGTTGGATTTTTGTCTTCAAACAGGCAAAATAACGTGGAACTTTGATGCGGTGCCTGAGACTACGACAACGACATCCACCGTGCCAACACCGACATACCCCGCATACACTCCGACCGATTTCTTAGACTACGTGAGCACTCCACAAGATCCACAGGATGCTTCTCTAGCACCGGAACCAATTTTCAACTATGCTTATGCTGATGAGAATCCAGTTCTTTTATAAGCTGGAAT
Source organism: Neoascia interrupta (assembly GCA_947623515.1). Lineage (NCBI taxonomy): Eukaryota > Metazoa > Arthropoda > Insecta > Diptera > Syrphidae > Neoascia > Neoascia interrupta. The sequence goes on along the minus strand of OX392462.1, from coordinate 17,746,222 downwards.
TAATTTTTAATAATAAATTAAAATAGCGCGCAGAAAGAACTTTTTTTAGACATGAAAAAATAATGGGGCCAAGAGCGTGGATCGCGGATCAACGCGAATAAATGTTCAAAGCTACGAATTTACATTAAATGGTTCAAGTGTTTTTTAGAAATAACAGATTTGTGCTTTGAATATGAAGGAAAAACTCTATTTCGTTAAAATGTGCGAGTTAGCCAATCGTCCTGGCTGCTGTAAACAAAATTTCCATAACTAGGATAATTCTGCACCATCGTGACGCATTTTTAGGCCAACATTTTCCCAGTTTCCCAAAAACAATTTTTCTGCACACAGATTCCTGTCTGGATTCTAAAAACGTGAATAAATAAATCGCTTTTGAGTATACGTTTATTGTTTCTATTTCAATTTTACTACTGGTTATTTGGTCATTTTACGGATGTTAGAAATATTTCAAAAAAGATAAAAACAATTTATTTATAGTCAAAGTATCGTGATAAACAGGCCCTAACCGCGACGGTATAAATCTTTTGTGAAACGTTTTAAATTTTTTTGTTCTGCAAAGATTACGAAAATATTGTGCTGCATGTGTACCGAAAATGTTTTCTTATTTATTGTTATATTTTATATTTATTCATTTAATTTTCTTTACTAAATTTTACACTTTTCAGAATGTCTTTGAAGTGTACTGAATTTTATTGAAAAGAACTAAATGTAACTTAGTTTACAATTTAAAGAAACAATTTCTATAGACATAGCTAAGCTGCTATCAAAGCGTAGAAAACACACTTTTTTTTAGAAAATTATTGTAATCAAATAAGTGCACACATAGCTGCACAAAAAGCAATAATTTAATAATTATTGCTTTCAACTTCTTAGTTTCGTTCATGCATCACATCAAGAACAGAAATCATATAGCTAACTGAGGTTGAGAGCGAAAAGATCATTGCTTGATGAGAAGTGGAATATCCTTACGGGGATCATTTGACAAGAAGAAGAAAAATCTCAGGTCGTTTGCCTGATTTGCGAGTTTAAGGGGTACAGAAAACTGTTTTTCAGTGCTGCCATTATTTAATAAGTTAATTGAATAAGAAGGCACAGGCGGGCGCAGCAGTTTGCTTATGAAAGTTATACATAGTGTTTAACTCCAGCATTTGTAATAACAATTAGGAGCTTTTATTGAGTAGGAAGTAAAAAAATGTTTTACTCTTTTCAATTTCTGTTCTGAGCAAAAATGCTTTTCATTAAATTTTCGGATAAGCTGCGTTTTTAATTTTAATGAGTTCTGAAACTCACCCGAAAGTTCCGCATCGAATCGCATCGAGCATAAAATAAAAATAGAGTGGCGCAACAGCTCGGGGTGAACCAGGGCCAACTTCTCAACAATGTATGCTGGTGCGTTAATTTCTTTACATACAAGGGGACCTACAATTTTTGCCGAATCCGAACGGCTCTTTGAGAAGTTTTTCAAGACAAATGATACTCTCGGAGGGCTTGTCAGACCCTCGCGGAGGTGGGGACCGTGAAAAAGAGCAATTCTTTTTTTTTTCAGGTGACGATGGCAGGATTCGAACCCAGACCTCTGGCGTAGTAAGCACACACACTAACCACTACGCCACGGCACCCCACTCGAGCATGGTCACCGCGAAACTAAAAGACCCCAGTTTCCCGGTTATACTACGGGAATCAAATGGAATATGTGGTCGATTTGACATTTGTAATGGAAGAGCAGACCCATTTTTTGATTGTATTTCAGGAAAGGTAAACATTTTTTTTTTATCAAAAAATTTAAAGGCAACACTTTTAGCGGTCCGTCCAGAAATGGAAAAATGACCTCTTGGTATCGCTACGTTGTTCGACCGTCCGTCCAATCGCTTTATAGCTTCTGAACGGGAAGTCATTGAAAAACAAAATTTGATGTACGTATAAACTGCGAAATAGTCAGAGAATCTAAAGAGGGCAATTTTTTTGAGCACAAATAACGGTTTAATTACAGTTTGAAATTTCATGTGAAAATGGACTTAATGTTTTTTAGTGTTTTTTTTTCAAGTTTAGTAGGCGAGAACTAGAAAAACGAAACTTAAGTTTAAGGAATACAAAGCTTTAATCAAAAAATAAAACTTTTTGAAAATATCAAAACATTTTTGAGAAATGAAGAGTCAAAAATGCAGGACATTTTTCAAAGTGTTGGTGGCCATATTTTTTGAGCGGCTTATTGCTCAAAATCAATGTTGAACACATGTATCAAGCAACTCAAAGTAAACCAAGTGCTTAGGTCATATTTTACAAAAATAGTTTGAGTACTGCAATTTTGACGCATTTTCGAAAAAAAATCGCAGAAATGCATGAAAAAACGTGTGCCCCCCACCCCCCTTATCACCGGTACTGTTTGGTGGAATTCTATGAAAAAAATCACACGTATCAGAAATTATTCAAAATTTTAAGGAAAATTATAGCGGATTTTGTGGGGTGCCGTAGCGTAGTGGTAAGTGTGTGTGCTTACTACGCCGGAGGTCTGGGTTCGAATCCTGCCATCGTCACCTGAAAAAAAAGACTTGTTCTTTTTCACGGTCCCCACCTCCGCGAGGGTCTGACAAGCTCTCCGAGAGTATCATTTGTCTTGAAAAACTTCTCAAAGTGCCGTTCGGATTCGGCAAAAAATTGTAGGTCCCCTTGTATGTAAAGAAATTCTTCTCAACAAGCATACATTGTTGAGAAGTTGCTCCTGGTTCACCTCGAGCTGTTGCGCCATTTTATTTATTTATTTTTATTTTTTTATAGCGGAATTTGAAATTTTAAAATCTTCTGAGACTTAACTTAAAAACATAAGAGCATTTTCAAAAACAATTTTTTAAGTCTTCTAGCAGCTTAACGGTATAAGCGATCTTTTTCAGATTCGGTTAAAAAAGCTTAGAAAAAGAAGGAAGGCTGCGTTAATTGCCGTTTTTAACCTAAGTTTTTAGAAGCCTATTTAAAAATCGAAATAAAAAAGGAGCTTGTTTTACCGTTAACGCATAAACTGGTGGACATAGAATTAAAAAAAAACATCCAAGGCTAGTGCTGGTGGTTGGGCTATTCGAAAAAAGTCTATCGATTGAAATTTAAAAAATTAATAAAAAATTTTTTAATTTATTAAATTATTTAAAAAATTATAAAAAAGGTCAAAAAAACGCATGTCTCCCCCTCTACCTCCCAAACGGTAAAAAAGTATAATTTTTAAATTAACACAGGGCATAGTCCATCTTCTTTAATTTTATACAAAACTATAGCAGACTTCGAATATTAAAAAACTTCGAAGATTTAACTGAAAACGTGAAAACATTTTAGGAAACTATTTGTTTTAAGATTTCTAGTTCCTTAACGGTTAAGACGACCTTGTTTAAATTTGGCTGAAGTATTTAATGTTTAAAAGCAAGCAAACTGCATCAAAAATATTTCAAAATTGCCGTTTTCGACCCTAAGTTTTTAAGCCCATTCAAACAAGCGAAATAAAAAAACATATTTTTACCGTTTTCTCAGAAATCCATGTTCGCAGAATTTTAGAAAAGTGGCAAATGCTAGCACAGGTGGTTGTGAAATTGATCAAAAAGTCTAACGGTATTTGAAAATGATCGAAATTGCTGTTTTATGGGTTTCAAATTATAAAAATCCAAAAAAAGGCCAAAAAAGAGTATGTCCTTCCCTCTATTTTCGTAACGGTAAAGCTTTTTGCCAGCCTTTTTTTTTAGAGTAACGAGACCGAATACAAAATCACCCAATATAAGAATAGTAGACAGCACTACGAAAAAAGGATACTACAGACTTTAAAATATATATTCAGAAATAATTTTAATAAATTAATAGAATGCTACACAAGCTGTGCAATAAAGATGACCATAACCTTCAACAAAAGCCGACGGACCGCTCCGCGTATGTCTTCATACTTGACGGTCATTTTTCGTTTAACAAGGAAACCAAGATGAGAAAGTTCTCACACATTCACACAAAATGCCAAATATAAAGGTGCTGATCTTCGTGAGCACTATCGGCTATGCGTGGTTGAGAAACATAAAAGTCAAAACACATCCGAACAAACTAACATTCAGGCCAAGGCATTATACGCAGTTGGATGAAAAAAAAAATTAAATGGCATACAAAACCTTTTTAAATCAGCTCCAACTCGGAGAGCAATGCTCTGGATTTTACAGATCAGGTGCAAAATTTTATTTTGGTCGCGGTGTAGCCATCCTGTTCGCCGCTCACCAAAGCAATGTTGTACTAGAATACTTTTGTAAAAACTGGTACAACAATCTTAAACTTAAAAATATTAAATTTCAGTTCTTAAGTGTATTTATAAATGTTATTGTATAAATAGCACGAATGTGTCAGATCATACGTTCTTTGTGTACTTTGCGGAAATGTTAATTTAGATAACATCAAAAAACTATGCAAAAGGCCGAAAAGCTACCAAAGAACAAAAATCGTAATAGCTATTGTAAATACGGTAAAATTACTTCTTTCCTGTAGTAAAAAAATAAAATACACAACAAGTTGTCACACCGTAAGCTGATTCATCTGCAGCAGTGATTCATCAGCGAAGATCCCCTGCATGCTAAAAACTTCAAGTATGATGGGCGGCACAGAAATATGACTACAATCCATAAACAAAAACACGAGCAAGTTTATCATTATTTGCTTATCGGTGAGCCAAAAAAACAAGACTGGCCAAAAAAATAAAAAACAATGCTCGGTGGTGTCAAAGGCGGACGTGTAATAAAAAGTTTTCTTTCGACTTCTAAAACTTGAAGATTTTGGAAGGCTACGGTAATATTCTTAGCGTGTATCTCAATGTGTACAACAATAATTGTCTTAAGGACCTGCAATTCATACTTAGGCTCGATTTGATAAAATTTAGATTTACATTTATATTAAAAATTGTAAATAAAATATTTACCTTGCATTGTATCTTAGAAGAAGAAGAATCTTCTCCCTTAAAAAGGGGCGTGGGATCCACGCCTTTTCAATAACATCGTTTTTTTGTTGATATTTTTTATCAGAAGTGGTATACACGTGTTGATTGCATTTTCATTGTAAAAAATTGGTTTATACTTAAAAACGCTCCCAAAAGTGGGCGTGGCAAACATTTATTCATTTCAGTTGAAACCTTTTACGCATATCTGAACATTTTAGAGCGCAAGTTTTTTGGATTCAAAGAAAATAAATCGAATAAAAACCGTTTATTACAATGCAAAAGGGGGCGGTTTTTGCCTTTTTTTGAAATGCCAATCACAATACACCTAAGCGAGAATACCAAATTTCAACTTTGACTATTCACGCTAATAAGTAAAGTGGGCGGATTTTAAAATTTTTTACACTTGTACTGCTTCGGGACCTAGAAAGAACAGATATTAAATTTCAATTTCCTAGCTCAAAATTTAAGGCCTAAAAACTACCGACACACATATGGACGGACATGACTCATTCGACTAACAATTCGGTCTCGATCATATGCCTTAAGGTCTTGGGGTTCTACGGTGATTATTTCTCTATGTTCCAAACTATGAATCAAACTTAATGTACCTCCTATCCTATGAGATGGGGTATTATAAAGCTAGGATGCTCAAAATTCAAGTACCTATAGAAGAAATTAGGCTCAAGAAAGAAAATCACATGTTTCTATAGAATTTAAGTTTTTTCTAAAATGAGCATAATCGAATTATGTTTACCAAGCTTAGCAGCTTCGTAAGTGACGAGGGGACTCCAACCCAATTAAGGATGGTGCAAATACAAGAAGCAAGTTGATTAGTTGCATGCTTACAAAAGTAAACTAGGATTTTTCTTATATTTGAACAAAAAAAAAAAAATCACATACAAAGTATGTTTGGAAAGCAAAATGCTTAGAGTTAATCCCGATAAAACCAAGTGTACATAAGTCATATCAGCAATATCCGTATTTAAATTATGATAATTTAAAATTTTTCTTGCTGCGGGGGTTTTCTTTTTATCTCAGTTGACGTATCATTTTATATGATCTACCTAATCCTAAGAATTTTTTTTTAGTTTATGGCATTTACCCAATAAAGCTGAATGCATCTTTATATTGAATTAGAATTTTGATGTCTTGAGATGTATTTAAGAGTGATTAACATTGACGAGTACTTCAAATTTCGAATTACAGGTGAGGAACAAGGACTTCCAAAGCTCGACGTCTAACAAAACCACTCAAAAAAATGGTTTCAAGGATTGAACTGAGTTTTGAGGTGATCTTAATTATTTCCACACTTTGGGTAAGTTAACTTATTTATTAGTTGAATTATATACGATACGTGTATTATCTATTTTATTGCTACTTTAGTTTGCTTCTCCGTTTGAGGAAACGACTGATCATTCCTTCGCAAATTACATGATGAAAAGTAAGTTCAGTGATGATCCAGAAGTCTCAATGCGATGTTTTGCCTACTACTTGCCAATCCTGGGAAATGTTACTGCTAGGCTAGCTCGCAGTTTTCAAGAGTGTACATCTTCAAGAGACAATCGTATTAATCTTCTAAATAAACGAGCTGAGAGTGATCGTTTCAACATTAAGATGGCTCTGGTTGAAGTTCGTGACCGTGTAAGTGCTTGTGATAGGCACCCTGAAAGTTTGGCCTTTTTCGACTGCATTTCAGCACAGGTGATTTAAAGTTTTTTAATATTTTGCTCAAGAACCGTCATTAATTTGTTTTTCTTGAAGGGTGATATTAACCAAAAAACTTTCTACAAAATCACGCAAAATTCCACAGACAATGGAGCAGAATTACGAGAGCACCATCGTTTACTCGAAGTGTATAAGTTTAGGTGTCAAAATTCATCCCAACGGGCATACATTCAGGATACAGCGAAAACGTACTCACTACTAGATGCCTGCTTACAATCTGATAATGTGCCGACTACAACTGCTGCAACAACTAAACAAGAAAGTCCATCTTCGTCTTTGCCAACAATCAACCCACCCTTTCCCACAGCAAGTGATTTATGGCATAAAACTACTCAAAATGAGCCATTAAGCAGTCTCATTGATCAAAGCCAGATGGTATTGTCAGACCTTCAAAAGTTCTTGAGACAAAAATTACAAATTTGAGCTGCCATTTTCCATAAGACGTAGAACTTTTCTCTGGGTTATGAGAAGGAGCAAAATGTAGATAAGTAATACTGCTGGAATCTTAACGGTGACCTAAAGATTATTTGAACCCTAATATTGGTAAACAATATTAACACCAACGACTAAGTGTAACAAAAGATCGTTATACCTACACATACACATTTTTAAATAAAAATATTGGATTTAAGGCTACTACTCATTCCTTAGCCTTAATATTGTTGTCGGGCATTTTATCGCTAGGGACTTTTAAGGACATATTGTAAGTTGCACATTCGACTAAAATATGGACTGTGCTTGTTTGCATAAAAGATTTGTCTTGGCACACGAGTCGACTATAGCTCAGAAATTAATCTTGAAATACAAAAGACAATATGAAGTTGTTAGCTAGGGACCGTACCAGAGAAAACTTCTAGGGTGTCTTCTGGCACCTATGTAAACGCATCAAAAACGCGGATGAATTATTTACAGACAGATCTTTACCTATTGTCACCGATTCGGGAAACAACCATACGGAATTATTTATAAAATCATAAAAAAATCATAAAATCAAAACCATGGTATGTACTCTCTCACCTCCTGGTAAGAGGACATACCATGTCTCCACCGGACACTTATCCGTGATTAGCATAAATTATCATCAAACCGTCTTCATATCACGCAATTTACCATACAAATTTAAATCCTTTCGACAAGCGATTAGAAATAAATCCCCTCATATATCTCATTCATCCTATTCACACCTATTTTATGCACCTTTTCTACAGTTTGAGAATCAAAAAAGGAAACTGAAGCTGTCCCTGTACGACAGCTCTGTCACAAACACGTTTTCTATTGGGAAATATTTTTTCGCTCCCAGGAAATGACATCGCCACTCTCTGACAGAAAAAGAGTGCGCATGTCAAATTAATCCTTAATTTGTCCGGTGGAGCCACTTTGTGATTTATTTTCAATCGTCTCCTGTTTTTTATTGCTGGTGGAGGCACAGTATGAGTTAGAGCTAAGTAAAAGCTATTTAAAAAATTGTGTAAAAACTTCTTCTTCTTCTTCTTTTCCATTTAGGCTTGAAATTATGATTTGAATCATATAATGGATCATATGTGAGATATGATGGATCATAACCGTCCCACCCTACTGCATTCCTAATGGTCCGTTTGTGGGGTACGCCGATTTGTACTCAGAATATACCGGCAGGCCACCCGGTTTTGGATCTCTTCATCACTGAGGGCAAATAAATGCTGTTGTCAATGCATTTGTGTGATCCATCAATGTTAAGGCGTTTCTTTCCTTCGCGATTGCGCTGGAATGTTGACTGACATTGCCTTTTTGACGGGGTTTGTAGGATCTCTCCTTTGAACGTGGCAATACCAATTGAGCCGGTAGTGTACCATTTTTCTGGAGATAGGTTCTTCTACATGGAGGCTCAATCGGATCTTTCTACTTCTTATTCTATCGCGCTTTGTTACTCCTGCTGTCATGCGATGCATCTTCATCTCAACTGCCGATTTGCTCTCATATTTCTTATACGCTGTCCAACATTATGAACCATATCTAAGCGCTGGACGCACAACTGCGGTGTAGAGCCTTCCTTTAAGCCTAGGGGGCATTTTTCGGTGACAGAAGATGGCGGAGTTTTCTCGCCACTTCATCCACCCCACGCTTACGCGGTGATTGATGTCGTCATCACAGTTTGCTATTGATCATAGACCCAAGGTACTTGAACTTTTCACACTTGGGAAGCACCTTTCCATTCAATTTAATGTCTGGAATTGGTTCAGTGGGTCAGAGAATGGGCAGCACAGGTACTCTGTCTTCTTTTGGCTAATACGGTACCCATTCCCCTCTAAAACATCCACCCATATATCAAGTGCTCGCTGCAGGGATGTATGATCTTCACGTATGATGGCCCCATCGTCAGCGAAGATAACTGATGTACTTTCGGGTATATTTTCCTTTAAGCAGATAATCAAGGACTACAATGAAAAGCAAAGTAAAGGGTGATTTTTTAGCTGGTTTGGTTTTGGCAACACTGGTTTTGACAGCTGACGTGTGTTTAGTACCTTATGTTACTGTCAGACAGCTTCAGTTTGGTTTGCAATTTAACCATGGATCGTCTTACAAATGAACAACGCTTGCAAATTATTGAATTTTACTATCAAAATTCGTGCGCGGTTCGAAATGTTCATCGCGCGCTGCTTACATTTTATGGTCGGCATTCTCGACCTTCTGAGCAGTCTATTCGGAAGATTGTGACCAAATTTCAATTGGCCGCCTAGATCGTGCGATTTGACACCATTAGATTATTTTTTGTTTGGGTATGTCAAGGCTTATGTCTATAGGGACAATCCCGCTTCGATTGACGCACTAGAAGCCAACATCCATGCATTCATTCGTGAGATACCGGCCTATATGTGTGAAAGAGTATGCCAAAATTGGACTCAGCGGATGGGCTACCTGAGACGCAGCCGCGGTCAACATTTGCATGAAATTATCTTTAAACATTAAATTGCAAGGTTCAAACTATCGATTCAAATAAATATTTCATTAATTTTTTCCAATTTTTTGTGTTTTTTTTTTTAAAAAAAGTTCTCAACCTCTTAAAAAATCACCCGTTACAAATAAAGGAAGAAGATTGTTTTCCCTCCACTGATTTTGGCTTTGGACCCCCACTTATTAGTTTGGAGATGAAGGTCGTGAGCAATCTGGACCCGCTGTCTCTTATTTTGTTCCAGAACTCTGAGGTTATTTGATCCGACCGCTTTTCGCTTTTTGGAGTAGTTTACCGCCTTCCCAACCTCCTCGGCTGTGATGTCTGGTACTTATTCTCGGTTAGGAGAAGTTTCTTCTAGAAAGTGGTGCCTGGGAAACTGTTCATTCAAAAGTCCCTCACAATGCTGCTGGAACCTGTGAAGAATTTTGTCGTCATCCACAAGAAGCTGTCCCTGAGCATTGTTGATGAACCTTGGCGAATGAATCTCCTGGCCGTTTCTCCTCCTCTGAGCGGCGATTTTGAAGATTTTAGCCCCCTTATTTAAGGTGCTTTGTTGAAGATCCTGTATGACCTGATGTGTGTTAGCCGTGGAAGAAGAAACTTCATAAAATTCCTGATACAGTCTCTCCATTCTCTTTGCTTGAACCTGGGAGCACTTCTTCTTAGTAAGGCTCAAAAAATAGTGTAAAAACTGCACAAGTTAAATCAAACCAACCTTAAACGCCAGCCGATTCCAATATTACCAAGGTGCGACAACGTTTCTTTTGAACATCTGCAGTGGCCTTTTTATAAGATCTTCTACTCTTTTAAGTTTCTTTATATTTTTTCCATGCTGAAACTTTTGTCTCTAATTCTAACGAAATTCTAACCAGTTTAGGGAAATTAATTTTTCAGTCTATTGACCAATGAAAAGTGGTCCTAACCTTTTCTTAGAGTCTTGTACTGAAAGGCTGTACTTGACTCTGGACTGCGTGTCATATTTTCAATATCAGTAGGAAGCACAAATATATTTTATAGCTGAGCCCATTTACGTTTATTTTGTGATTATCTTAGTAGCTTGCAATTTAATTGATTGTATCAATTTTTATTGCTTTATTATACTGTTTTGTTCGCAACAGACGTGTGATGTTGTAAAAGCCATCATAGTCCGACGTCAACATTATAAATTTTTCAAGAAATCCGGATATGCGATTTTTGCGTCCGCTCAAAAGTCGTGCTGAGCTAAAATAAATGAAATGAAGACTACGCGCGCCGGCGGTAGAAGCCCAATTTTAGCAGGTACATATCTCTATAATAAAAATATTAAGATAAGATCCAAATCGTGCTCTGATATCAGGTGAAGCTACTACATACACCAAGAGTGTTAACATCCGATATAAATTTACCGCCAAAAATGATTCGCTATACAGAAAGTTCCGTTTTCGTTTCCATGAGTCGTTTACTGTATTGCCTAATTTATGAAACGGAACTTGATAACGGGTCCTAAAGACCAACAGCCGCATCTTTATTATTTCCGATTGGAGCCATTTCGTGGTATAAAGTTTCGCTGCCTCAAGAGAACTGTTATCAGTAAACAATTCACGCTTCACAATCGAAGACGGGTGACTTCGCTGAAAGCTCTAAAAAATATTAGACGTTGAAGTCAGTCATTTTAGAAGAACAGTCAAGGAATGACGAGGAATATGCTATTGTTCGGTGCTTTTTTGTTGGCCATTGCCACATTATCGGTGGGTTCAATGTTAACGAAATACATATTTGAGAGTTGTTGTTTAAATTTTGTTATCTAGAACGCTGGTGCTTTAATCGGACCTGTTCTAACAGCTGGTGATCAAACGCTTATGAAATACATGATGAGAACGAAATTCAGTGATGACCCGGAGGTTTCGATTCGGTGCTTCAACCATTACATGCCGATGCTTAACGAAATCAGCGAGGAGTTCTCAAGGTGCTTTCAAGAGTGCGGATTCACTGCAACCGATCGTTTGAATAAAATTAATGAAGCTGCTATTGCTGATCGGTATCAGATCGAGAAAGCTGCTGACGGTGTTTGTGTTCGTTTGGATGCATGCAATGATTTGGAAAATGTTTTGGATTTTTTCGATTGCATTTCGGGACAGGTACGCTGGCTGGGAATATATAACCTTTCGTCCTTTTTCTAGTTTTATTTTACTTATTCATTAGGGAAGTGAAGACCAGAAGACCATTTACTGGATAACTCAAAATTCAACAGAACTCGGTTCTAACTTGCGTGAGCAGCGTCATTTGGTTAAATTGGACCAAGCCAAATGTCAGAATGCATCGGAGCGTGCCTATGTTGAAGATACGGCACTGACCTACCATGACTTAGATCTATGCTTAAAAGGTGCTGATATACCAACAGAACCACCTACTGAAAAACCTACCACTGACACAACTGCGAGTACCCCAAACCAGAGCACATCTGATGCTACTACCGAGGCAGGAAGTACATCTTCTGAAACACCGGAACAAACTGAACAGACAACAGTTGCAACATTAACCACAACATTGGAGCCGAATGAAGTTGAGGATTTGCCAATAGGTCGTGGTCAGAAAATATTGTCTGATCTGCGTAAGTTCTGGAGGAACTAATAAAGTTTGCACGCGCTTCTGAAGCGATAAAGATCTCTTTTACTGTGAAAAATACTGAGTATTATATTATATTTTCTAAGTTTTTTTTTTATTATTTTTTTAACAATAAATCAGTCCTTTTGGGTTTAGAGATAATCACATGCTATTCTCTGTCATTTTTTTTGTATCTAATCTTGGTGATAAGGTGATTAGCACTGTCTATTTCTTATAGCCCCTAAATCCATAGGTTAAGAAATAAAACTGTAATGAAAATAAGCTTCGAACTTATCCATAAATATGTTTAGTTGCGCAGGGTGTGTAGTAGTTTCTTCAAAATATTATCAGTTTATCTGCAAAAGTAAACTTTACTGTGTGGCCATATTTTCTTAAATATGAAAAATGTGTGACCTCAAAAACAAGCCCTATGATATCGGAGAGTAGGCAATAACTTGTATGGATGAGGACTTTTCCACCCACCTTTACTTCACAATCAACCTTGTTTCGGTTCTCACACGTAAATCGTCCCACGTCATCTCGTTCCAACAACTCTTCGTAATATCTTCTTCCTCATAATAAGATGGATAAGAGATCCTCGATTTAAGGCTCTCTTAAATTAAAACATAAATTTTAGGCTCGAGGAAATAAATTCTTAGGAAATAGGACCCCAAAATTAGTAAAATTGTTTTTAATTGCGTCGTTTAATATTTGGGGAATGCGATGGCCGCTCCCGGCAACTAACGACTTGGACCTCTTGTAAGGTTTTCGAGTAGTGCAAGGTTCGGTACTACAGCGCTAATTTTTTAAATTCTGGATAGGATTAAAGGTTGGCTCCCATAAACTTTGCTTATACGAAAATTAGAGCCACACGCTTCCCTCACCTTCCTTATCCCACTGGGAAAATTCCTTGTACATTACCTGCAATACCTACTTGCCAAGTTTCCCAAGCCGAACAACACAAGGGGCCTAAGATGGTTGGCCCATGCTCACAGAGAATAGAATGCTACTGAGAAACTCCATGGGTCGGGACCCTATAAGTAAATAAGTTTCAAGCGGTTGTCGCAACTCTCAATATCTCCTCAATCTCCTCCGCCACGGCTCGCATACGGTATAAGTCCTGTCGCAACTGGCTACCCCTGCATTTCACACAACCGATGTTAATTCGGTTAAAACACAAGTCTCATTCGGCACAGGCTTATACAGAAATCAATTTTCCCCTTGCAATCATACCGCTTCTAACCACCGCTTTCTCCCTAATCTTTAAGTCAGATTTTTCCCTGGATGTCACTATGCATTAATGTCACTATGTCATTAATGACGATTTTGGTTATTGTCTGTTATTCTGTTGGCAATGTTTCGCGTCGAAACTCTTACCACCCTCTCAGGAACTTTCTTGGGTAAGTGTCTATCAAATCCCTTACGGAAGAGGCATACACTAAGGTTAGTTGTTACACTACTAGGTCCCTGGTGATGGGATTGCAGTTTTTTCAGACAGTAGTACGCTTACATGATTTAACTCCTTTTATTCGAGTGTGTTCCAGCTAAGCAAGGTTAGCCACCTAACCTAAACTAATTTACTGAGATTGGGTTTCCACTTTTGACACTTTTCACACACTATTATAATGGCTTGAGACTAAAAAAAAAAAACAAATACTCTTTTTAGAAGAGCCATAATGATAAGAAATCAATATTCACCAATTTTATGTTTGTCCGGTGGGCACACTTTGGGATTTGTTTTTAATCATGTCAATTATTGTTTTCTGACCATAGAAGTTTTATGGTCGGTGGAGACATAGTATAAACCTCATTAAGGAACAGACACACGTTTTTGAACAACTTTAATCCTTTATTTTTTGATCCTTTGATTTTAAAACGTATTTTTAAAATCTTTTTGAAGAATTTGAGTAAACGGTTTTTTTTTCTGCCACAGTGTCTTTTAATACGCTTGTTGTTGAGCTTCGTAGCATTCGGATAAGGTACGATCATTGTAGGTACATTGACCTATTTTAAAAATCTCGCATTATCAAAATTTCTGATTGGAAAAATTCTGCAAAATCAAAACTTTGTAAGAAAAAAAACTTGCGATGAAATTCGATATTTACTAGTGCAAAGTACAATAAATGTTTTTTCTTTTAACAAAATTTTTGTTTGAGAATTGAGTTTTTGTTCTCGAACAGTCTTTTTCTTCATGTGAACTCAGATACTTTTGTTTATGAAATTCATAACACCTTACTGAAAAAAAAAAAAAAAAAAAATTATAGAATAATCGGTGGAAAAGTGACAATTTATAATGTAATATTTTTTGAATGGTTATTTTCTTAAGTCAAATGATACTCTCGGAGGGTATGATATACCCTTGCGGAGATGGACCCATGAAATGTTTGAATATTGACATTCAAATCCGGGACCATGTGTACAGGAGTCGGCGAGGACGCAGCAGCATTCTGCAAAAGTATTTATGTATATTTTTGCTATGTATATTATTGAAAATCTTTTAAGAGCTTTTCAAATAGGAACATTGTATCTTAATAACGTATAATAACTTATATATGGGATATATATTATAACTAATATAATATATTATATATATTATAACTTATATATATAATAACTTATGTGGGAGTTCTCACATAAACAGTCATTGGCTAGTTATTCAAACCAGATTTAACAAGCGAGTAAGTGACCTCGCATTTTAAAATTTTTGTCCCGAATTCATATATATTTTTTGTATAGGCCACGCCCCCAAAAGTTGACCTGGTCTAAAAATTAAAGTCAATTAATTGTTATTTCATTAGAATCTTGACCAAGTGCGTTAAAACCAAAAATTATTTCGGAAAAAACAGTTTTTCCCTAAAAACGCCTCCTTAAAGTGGGCAAATAGACCAAATTTAGCAAATAGAAACATATTTAATATTTTAATTTTTAATTTTTTTTTTTCAATTTGGAGCGATATTTCCGAGAAATAGGGTTTTTAACAATCTAACATGTTAAAAGTGGGCATGGTCGATATTATGGGCGGTCCAATTTTCGCCTTCTTAGAAGTTAAGGGCCATTATCGCTCTAGACCAAAATATGAGTTCCTACGCCTTGTCTAACTTGACCAAAAGGCATTTTGAAAGAAGAGAATTTGAAGTAGAGGTTGTCCTACATTAACCAATTTTCACACTTTGTCTGTACAAAATATGAACCAAGATACACTCCAAGTTTGAGCGTCCTAGCTCAATTTTTAAGACCTAAAAACTTCACACATACAGGCAGTCGGAGATACGGACAGACGGAGGGACGGACATAGCTTAATCGATTCTCCTGTTGGGATTCCTCCCTTGGGGGCCTGGAGGGAGGATTTCACTGTGTTACAAACTATGCATTAAAATTAATATACCCGGAGTCGGGTATTAAAAGGCTTTGAGCGGACGGACTCCTCTGCAAATAGATTAACATCTTACTATATTTTCACAAGGAAAAGGTATTTTTGTAAAAAAAGTACCTCTTGAACTGTGAATCACATTTCAATAACCGTATTATAAATTTCAGATAAATGTTCAAAACGTGTGAACGGCGATAATGAAAATTGGCAAAATGCGTCACATATGTTAGATTTTAATGACGTAAAGAGCCACTCGAATACGTTTTTTGGCATGCTCAAAATTTGCAATGCTGCTGATTACAGGATAAAGTTATTTCAACCCAATTCAGTTATCTATTAATTGAAGCAATATAGACTTTAATAATTGGAAATTGGAACAATTATTCCATCATTTTCTAAAATTAAACTCGTAGTCAATATTTGTTGTAAGTCCTCGCAAAAAAAACATTATTGTTAAAAGAATTTTCAAAACTGTAGGGGACCCTCATAGGATTGAAACAGGGATTTGAAACTGAGAACAGTGCTTGATGATTGATAAGGCAGTGATTTAAATGAAATTCAGTTCAAATTTTAATTTTTTGCGCTTCACGAGTTCTGAAAAAATTTTTAAATTTCCATAAAAGACCAGTTTTATAAACTTTTAGATCTCGAGTGGCTGACACGGGTTTGGTGCAGAATTGGAATTTACGAGTCCAAGCTTCAATAAGCTTTATAACTTGCGTAAATTAATAACTGAACTTTTTGAAAGTTTTTTAGATCTAAGAACTTTAAATTTGGAGATGGTATACTTGCATTGACGATATGGTACTGCTTTTTATTAATTGTATGAAAGTATTGACAGTCAGAAAAGTTCAGGTTACAATTTAAATCTATAAAATTTTATAAGTTTTAATTAACTTTAAAAATGACTACCCCATAATAATGGAGATCTACAAGAGGTAATTTATGTTTAAGCAAATAATGAGCAGTACTCTTTTAGCTACGTGCTAGATAACAAACGTTTTTTTTTTTGGAGAACTACGTTTTTCTCATCTTATCTTTGGATTTCATTAACCTTTGTGGCAACTACTCATTTCTTAAAATAGTTCCACCTGATAAGATCCCGTATTGTGTTCATTCATACCTCTCTCCTCCGAAGGGGTTTTTGAATTGCAGTTTCCGACGTATTACATAGGTACTGACCACAAGTACCTATGGAGTGGATAAATAACGTGAAGACATTATAAGCCCATTATCTAAAAAGGTATTTCAAGGTGGAGCTGTAAATATTAAAAATTTATATTAAAAGTGCAGACACACTAAAAGAAATAGAGAAAATTTAGGCTATGAACATTGTGACTTAGTTTACAAAATGTAAAAATTTTGAAAGAGTGTTGCCCTAATTTACGACCGATAGTACTATGCAGTGCAGGTGATTATTGAAATTAATTTCAGAAAAAGTTGGGCGTAAAATTTCTTTTTATGCCTATGTTTGGAAACTGCAGAAGCTGTGTATGGATAAATGGCGTCATATCCCATCCTTTTGCTGTGTGCACGGATTTCGCCAGGGCTGTGTTCTGTCGCAGCTCCCTACATAGCATATATGGACTGGATGGTGAAACACAGTCTTGGTGAACAAGCTTTGTGAAGTGTGAAGTGATGAACGCGAGTTCATATTTTATGCTTTTTGCGAAAAAAGCTTCATGTAAGCACAGGTTTTGAAGATAAAATTGAAGACAGCATTTTGGGTGCCACTTTATAAGATCATAAATGGCCACTTTTTTCTCATTTAGTTTATTTTCAAGCCAATACGGCAACTCCATCAAAGTTAATGTACGCATCAAGCATTATACCTTTTTCAAGCTTTTTAAGAAGACAGGCTGCCTTGAACCTTTCAGCTATGCTCCTAGTTGAATTTTCTGTGCTGTAATGTGGGCTCATTTTGGGGTGCCGTCGCCTAGTGGTTAGTGTGTGTGCTTACTACGCCGGAGGTCTGGGTTCGAATCCTGCCATCGTCACTTGAAAAAGAAAAGACTTGTTCTTGTTCACGGTCCCCACCTCCGCGATGGTCTGACAAACCCTCCGAGAGTGTCATTTGTCTTAAAAAACTTCTCAAAGTGCCGTTCGGATTCGGCGAAAAATTGTAGCTCCCCTTGCATGTAAAGAAATTAACACACCAGCATACATTGTTGAGAAGTTGGCCCTGGTTCACCTCGAGCTGTTGCGCTACTCTATTTGTTTTTTTTTTTTAATGTGGGATCATTATTTGAAGAACGACAGCAAGTTGCAAATAAGAAGCCAACTGAGTGTGCTGGATGTGAACTGTTTGGTTGCATCGACTTTTCTATTTTGAAAAAAGCTATGAATGCATTTTGGAACCGATTATATTAAGTGTTAGTTAGTCACAGCAAATACATAAAGCATGTTGCTGATCTTAGTAATGCGGTAGATTGAAAAGTCAAAAACGGTTTACGTGTCATGTTAAAAAACTTCTGAATAGAAGAAATGCCTCAAGAAAAGCTATAAAACAGTGATATGCAACATTCAGTGCGTAACGTTAACAGTTCCATTACCATAGTTAGTCAGCAAACCTTAGTCTTACCCTAGTGGAGTTGGAATATAATAACTTACAAAATGTTAAAGTGAAAAAACATTTTTGGTTCACCGACAAGGCGATCGTGTTAGCTTTTACCTTCACCTATCGTGGTTACTAAACTAACCAATTAAGCTATCGGTGACCGATTTAATCTTTGCTCAACTTTGACCACCTCACTACAGTTCTGCCTTTCGTGCTGAATATTTGTTGATTTTTTTTGTAGCTGATAAGGATGGTGCATAGCAAAAAAGACTTGCATGTGCCTACAACATGATCGTTTTTAGGTGATTGCATGTTTTAATTGATGTGCATAAATTATGCAGCGAGAACTAGCAAGCTTTTAAGCTCCCGAATCCGAAATGAACTTTAGTGCAAATGGTTTGTCCTCGGACTAACAATCGAAAGGTTTTAAGGTCTTCAATTGCATTCTTAGTATACAAGGATCTCAAGGTATAAGGATCTCTAAATTCCTTAGAGTTTCTGGAAACTCACCAAGGTCTTTCTTTTCTGCAACTTTGAGAAGAGGGGAGTTTCGAATTGTATTACAGAAGTTCATTGGCCAGCACTTTCTAGTAAAAGACAGAAACTGACATTTACTTATATTAAGGAAAAACTTGTTCCGAGAGAACCATTCTTGTAGCGATTCTAGGTCTGGTTGAAGCTGGAGGCAGTCCGCTTGGTTTTTGATGCACTTGAGAATTTTTACGTCATCTGCAAACATTAAACAAATGGATGTCGAGATGAAGTCAGGAATGTCATTTAAAGGGTGATTTTTTAAGAGGTTGAGAACTTTTAAAAAAAAAAAACACAAAAAATTCGAAAAAATTAATGAAATATTTATTTGAATGGATAGTTTGAACCTTGCAATTTAATGTTTAAAGATAATTTCAAGCAAATGTTGACCGCGGCTGCGTCTCAGGTAGCCCATCCGCTGAGTCCAATTTTGGCATACTCTTTCACACATATCGGCCGGTATCTCACGAATGAATGCATGGATGTTGGCTTCCAGTGCGTCAATCGAAGCGGGCTTGTCCCTATAGACATTAGCCTTGACATACCTCCACAAAAAATAATCTAATGGTGTCAAATCGCACGATCTAGGCGGCCAATTGACCGAATTCCGAATAGACTGCTCAGAAGGTCGAGAATGCCGACCATAAAATGGAAGCAGCGCGCGATGAACATTTCGAACCGAGCACGAATTTTGATAGTAAAATTCAATAATTTGCAAGCGTTGTTCATTTGTAAGACGATCCATGGTTAAATTGCAAACCAAACTGAAGCTGTTTGACAGTGACACAAGGTACTAAACACACGTCAGCTGTCAAAACCAGTATTGCCAAAACCAAACCAGCTAAAAAATCACCCTTTACTAGCATAAGAAACAACAAAGGTCCCAAATGCCTTCCCTGAGGTACACCTGAAGTAACATGGATGGGGTCAGATGGAATATCATTAATTTTAACGAACCGTGTCCAGCCAATTAAGTATGATTCTAACCATTTTAAAAAGCGTAAGTGGAACCCTAATGACTCAAGTTTATTCAGTAGAACTAAAAAATTGAACCTGTTGAAGGCTTTAGCAAAGTCCGTGTATACAACGTCACATTGAAAACCATCTTCGAGTTACTTGGAGACATGACTACAAAAAGTCGCCAAATTAGTCGTCGTGGATCTACCGGTCACAAAGCCGTGTTGACACGGCGAGATAACCTCTTTAAGAAGGAAAACGAGCTTTTCGTAGACAGTTTTTTCAAAAAGTTTCGGAATAGCCGACAACTTGCTTATTGGGCGATAGTTAGAAACGTCCTGTTTGGGTCCAGACTTATGAATTGGGATGACATACGAAACCTTCCAAACGCTTAGAAAGATACCCTTTTCAGGAGAAGCATTAAATAATAAAGTTAATGGCTCTGAAAAATCAAAAGCACCATTTTTCAGTACGATTGGTGGGATGCCGTCAGGGCCAGAGCTACTGTCCCCTTTAAGATTTCTTAAGGCCAACTCAACATCAAGATTCCTTAAATATAAGGAGCCGATATTAACGGAATTTATCGATGGGATTGAATCAGAAAACAAGCCGGTAAATTCAAAGTTTGCACTACTTATAAAATGTCAAAAAATAACAATCATCATTTTTACAATGTAGGATATGATGAGGTATTTAACGGTCCGTTTAACCGACAGTTACTTCTGCGCACACACTGTAGCACTAACTGCAGAACTTATTTTTGCTTGGTGCCAATTCAATAATAATAATTTAACATGATAGACAAACATGTTTGCTTTTGTTCTTTGATGCAAATTTTATTCTTCTTCTCATATAAGTTCTCGACTTTGACGAAATAGAAACCTCACACTGGTGCCAAACCCTAATTGCTGGTGCTTCCAAGCATCATTTCCAACTTCACGCTCCTTTAACGTCTCGTTTTGCAGGGAGTTGCCTCTCAAACGATTTCTTGACAACGCGGAAGATCAACAATATTGCCGATCTGTACACTGGAGGGGGGGGGGGATAAAGCCGTTCAAGCGAAAACTCTCATGGTACCTGATATTTGGGTTCTTAGCCCTTGAAATTAGGTTATTCGTCGAAGACATTGCTCTTGCAATTCTTTTGTGATAAATATGTCTTCGAGTCATATTTATCACAAAACTATCGAATCTGATCAGACTCGATCTGTTATAGATATCATCGCAGCATTATTGCAATTGGTTTGGCTGCTATAAATCGTCGCAAGCGCGTCTCGGACTCTGGATAAAGCAACATCTACGTACGTGTTTTTAAAAAAGAATCTAGGTATGTAAGGTATAAATGGTATATGAGTAAATTCTAACACGCAAATACACGCAAGCCCGTGCTCTCCAACAATTTTCGCAATTTTTTCATGTATCCCTAGAGATAAGATGCAACGGCGTTCTGAACAGAAACATTTTCGACTCATGGACACTGAACTTCAACGTCCAGTTTTCGCAATATCTCTGAATCTTGTCCAAGCTACGCTGCTATTATTTTACATTTTTATTATTGAATACTCAAATCATGTTATAATTGTTCGCAAAAAGCTTTCAATCGGTGGTAGACGTATTAAGCAATATGTGGGCAAAGAAGAGGTTTGCTAAAGCCTCATCTATGAAACTTATAAAAGAGCCCGGCAACCAAACGATATCAAAGGCCTTTTCGAAGTCAATCAATTGGAAACAGTAAATCAGTAAAATTCAAATTTTTTTCAAATCCATGCTTAGAACTACTAAGAAAATTTTGCTAAAAGCTCTGGTTTTACTAGGACCTTGCACGGCAGATTAAGGAATAGAAATCAGTAACAGTATGGCCTATAGGCTGATTTAACTATTTTTCGTTTCCAAAGAGTGATCATCATACATAAAATATGGCCTCTGAGCCGATCATCAATTCAACTACTTTTTAAACTTTCCTCAGAAGAAATAAGTGACAAAACCAAAGAAATTTCACATTTACCCAGCTTTTTTTTGTCTCATACTTTTAACTTTTCTCGCGTCAAATTGTAATCAAGCTAGCCTTAAATTCGTAGTATGCGCCATTGAGTAATCATTTTTTTTAATAGTTAGTTATGCATAAATTATTAAGAAATACATCCACATCTGGCTTTATGCCATCTTGATGTGTAACACTTTAGGAACGATCCTCGCTCAGTTGTCTTAAACCTGAAGCCTTGGGTGTATTTTTTTTTTAATTTTTTCGTAAAATTAAAATTACCCTTAAGAAAACAATGGCACAGGAATCTAATCACGCAATAGGCTCTCGTAATCCTTCAATATTTCAAAAGTGGAGAATTGGTTTATTATGCCACTTCGCAAAACTGATAAACGATCAGCAAAAATTAAACGCGTTTGTTTCAATTCTCCAATCTGGCATTGATTTCTTAAAAAAAAAAAGTGATAAATGCAGCGTAAACATGGATTCCTTCATAAATCAAAAATAGCCATTCGAAAGCTTTATCTGACCTATTCTCCAGCCTACGTATGTATATTACCCTTACTCTATCAACACTGTTTTGATAAGATTATACTTCTTGACGCCTTATACACCACAGCACTAAAACAGGGAGTTAAGGCCGATTCTAAATTTACCTGTTCAATTTGTCTAACACAATGTATAAAAGACGGAGTAAATTCAGTCAGGCGGTTACAGTTTCGAACCTATTCGACTAACGATAACACGACAGTTTGACTTAAGTTTAAAGCCGTTAAAAAATAACACCAACGACAATCGACACCATGAAACAACTTTCCGTGGCAATACTCTTTGTCGGAGCTATCGTACTCACCGTGAGTAATTGGATACAATAATTTTCAGTGGATAAATTTATAGATAAAATTTTTAATTGTGTTAATTTTTGTTTAGGTCGCTTCAGGTGATGTGATAATGAAGCGCATGGCCACCGATAAATTGTTAATGCATAAACTAACAAGTGCTCGAGCGGGAAACCCAGATGATACAATCGAATGTTTTACCATCTATCTTCCAATTTACCAAGACATCCTTGATGAATATTCCACATCGTACCAACAATGCACCATAGAAGCAAATAAGGAGAAAGCAGTGCTCGATAATGAAGCTGCCGCGAACAGATCTCAAATAACGCAAGGAGCTGAGGATGTCTGCAAATCTATGACTGCTTGCTCGGCAATAGATCAAACATTGGGTTTCTTGAACTGTTACTCGAACGTGGTTGGTGATTTCAAGTTCTTGATTTTCTTGGCAGTTCTTTAATTATTTTTTTTTAATGTTAGGGAGGTGAAAACGTCAAAACTCTTTATACACTCACCACAAACGCTACTGAAGTTGCTGCTAATTTAATAGAGCAGTATCGAGTGGTGGAGAATAACATGGAAAAATGTCAGAATGCGTCAACGCGCTCCTACGTTGAGAGCAACGCAGCAACGACCGAAGCTTTAGATTTTTGTCTGGCTAACGGTCCACCAGCTGTTGTGACAACCACTGAAGCGCCAGTTGAAGAGACAACCCCTGCAGAAGCAAGCACACCCGAAGAACCTGAAGAGACTATTCAGAGCATTTCTCAAAACGATGAGGTAATTTCAACTGCGCAAATTGCCAAATTGAAGCGAACAAATAGGTTGGTGCGTACCAACAGACTTAAGCCTTAGGATACTTTGAGTGGCTTGTAAAAAATACTTTTTTTTGTTAAATAAACTCCTATTTATTATGAAATACGATTATTGTATTATTGTATGCCTTTTAAAAAACTGCAACCAATGGTTTATTTTGAAGTGTCTGATGAAGTGCTGAGCTCCCTAAAGCTTTTTTTTTTTATAAAAGTCGAATCGTGCAAAGCCATGCAGTCGATTTAAAGTGGATGTAAAAGTTTATAAGTGCTTTTTGAAACACTGTCCTATAGGCAGATCTAGAGAGACAGCCTAAAACACACGGACCTCGTATATACAAAGCCAACCATACGTTAACTGGATACGAATTGATGAACAATTAAGTCTAAGCAGCTTCTAAGCAGCTAATGTCTTTAAATGAATTAAAGGAAGGGAAACATTTAAGGCAGTCAACGAACGGAAGAGGATTTTAGGTCTTTAAATAGTCTGTTTTTAATAGTTTTTAACCTCATAAGTCAGAGTTCTTGTTTTGGTTGAATTGCGGAATAATATTGCGCAACTTTTTTTTTGTTATTTTAAGACTGTTTAGATCGGGTTGCAAGATTTAGTACATACGAAAAACAATCCGTGCATGTCCTGTCACCTTAAACACAGTTTCTTCAAAATTAGTCAATCGTTAGAAAAATCTTAAGCCTATCTACGCAAGCCTCTTTTAGCCATAATTTAATTTTAATTTGCTCATGGTAAAAATCTAGCCAAACAAAAGTAGGGTAATGGTATAGGTAAATGGTGTCCCTTTAAGAGAGTCAAGTTACAACTTAAAACACTTGATTCTGCTTTTAGGCCTGCAAAAATCTATCATAAAGCTCGCGAGATCTTCCAAATTATGTGAAATGATGTCGGAAATGTTGTGTCAGGCATTTAAGGGATAGAACACTTCGTACCATTCTGCGCGAACAAACAGGTTTCACAAGTTTTCCACGACTTAAAACCTGTGCCATAGGTTTGGCATTGTGCCTTTAAATTAACGGACGTACGTGTCAAAAAATATAGGAAAAAGAATTTGTGACGGTAAGAGGCCTTACGCAAAAAAATCAGTCAAAATTAGTACCTACATAAGATTAAATTGAACTAGTGGGAGGTTTACAATCCGCTTGGGCTAATCGTTATATACCCCATCCCAATTGACCACTTTCAAGCTCCGAATGGTGCCATAAATCTTGGTTGTTAAATTTCAGTTTCTATTAACTTCAACTGTATTTAGAATTTCTCAGTTAAAAAATCTTCTCCCTTAAAAAGGGGCGTGACATCCACCCCTTTTCAATTACGTCGGTTTTTTGTTTATATTTTTTATTAGAAGTGGTACCTATACACGGGTTGATTGCATTTTCACATTAAAAATTTGGTTTATACTTAAAAAAAAAACCCCAAAAGTGGGCGTGCCAAAAATGTTTTCATTTCAGTTTATAGCTTTCACACATATCTAAACATTTTATAGCGCAAGTTTTTTGGATTCTAAGAAAATATATGGAATAAAAAAGGCTTGTTAAAATGCAAATGAAATATGACCACGCCCAAAAGGGGGGCGGTTTTTGCCTTATTTTGAAATGTCAATCACAATAAACTCAAGCGACGATAACGCGTACTAAATTTCAGCTTCCTATGAGAATTTTGAATTTTCATTCTACTAAGTAAAGTGGGCGTGTCAGTGGGCGGACTCTAAATTTTCTTACACTTGTACTGTTTCGGGACCTAGAGAGAACAGATATTAAGTTTCAAGTTCCTAGCTCAAAATTTAAGGCCTAAAAACTACCGACGCACGGACGGACGGACGGACATGGCTCGTTCGACTATCAATTCGGTCTCGATCATATGCCCTTAAAGTCTTGGGGGTCTACGGTGATTATTTCTCTATGTTACAAACTATGAATCAAACTTATAATATATCTCCTATCCTATGGGATGGGGTATAAAAACTTAAAAAAATAAGTGAAGTGAAACTGTTGTTCTAGGACGAAATAGAAGCAGGGAAATAATGTTGTGTTATTGTTAAAAATAGCTTAATACTTTTGCTTTAATATTTTCATATTCAAAAAGCTCTATTCAACAAAACAGAATATTTAAGGGTATTCCCCTGTCTGTAGTGAAAAAAAGTGAAACATACGATTATGCAAGACAAAAAGGTTATCTCAATTGAAGTCTCCCAATTCTTTTATAGAAATAATCCAAAGTCTACAAGTCAATTTTCTGCGAAATCCTTAAAAATCAAAAAATCAAACTATTGCTGTCAACCGATCTACCCATTCCCTACTTAAATGTTCTTTTAGAATTGAAATTTGAACTGAACTACTCATTTCCAGAGTATCCATAAAACAATCTCAAAATGTATGGTGAAATGGCGGCTTATCACAAAAGCTTCAATCTTGTTTTAGTCGACTTTTGATAATAAAATGGCAGTGAATAATAACCTGGACGGGCAATCACAAATTATTTGAAAGGCCGTAAATCGTTTAACACATTCGATTAGTTGAAATTATTGTCAAAATTGTTTGATGAATAATTTTGTATTATAACTTTTTAAAAATGTATTTATGACCTGAAATTTACTCTCTTATCAATAGTTAATTAATGACAAAAGGCTGATGAAGTGGGAAAAAGTATCTCTACCATTATAGATTGTATATAGGTATATGTATGGGTAGTTCATTTAATTTTATAAAATAAATCACATATTGAGTATGGTAAAAAAAATTACAATTCGGGTATTTGCTTACATTCTATTTGTAATACTTATAGATGTAGAATAAGAGGGGAGTGGGATGGAAGTTATAATTAAACAGTGCGTCATAGTATAAATAACTTAAATTAAGCCTTAGGGGGGTTGTATTTTATTTAATTCTGGAATATAAATACTGATGATGTATTTTCATAATGCAACAAATTGATAATTTCAGAGTTGTTGACGTACGAGCCCTTAAAAAAAATAAAACCTTTTGTTATCGTTGTACGTCTTTCCTCCCGTTCGTCTGCCAGTCCGTCAGAAACCTGTGTTTACTTCTAAGTGATAAGTCACAGAAAGAAATTTAATGAACTTTAGGAAACATGAATTACAGTTTAAAGTTTCATATGAAAATAGTTGAAATGGTTTATTGTACTTATTTCCAAAAGTTTTGAATTGAAGAACTTCAAAAATAAATCTTAAGTCAAGTAAATGCCAAGTTTTTTTTTCGAAAAATGTAATGTTTAGATATTTTTCAATATGCAATACAATTTCGTACGGCTTTTCTGTAGGGGCCTCTACCCAACAGAAATAACGATACGTTCAGTAAGCTTTTCTAAAAAAAAATAGTTTTTCGAAAATATTGAAAGGTTTTTGAGAAATGAAGTGTTAAAAATAGGTACCGTTTCTAAGTTATTTTGGCCCCTAACTTTCTAACACTTCACTCCGCAAGGCGATTAAATTATCCTCTAAAAAAGTAACAGTAAAATAAGGACTTAAGACATTAAAGAGGTCTGATACTGCTTTGTACGAGAAAATATCTCAGAAATGAAAAAAGCGTGCCTTCCCGCATTTCTGGTGCAAGACTTCATGTGTAACGAATCCCCCTATATGCCCGAACCTTTTTACCATGTGGGGTTCAGTGGCGTAGTGGGTTGTGTGTGTGCTTACTACGCCGGAGGTTTGGGTTCGAATCCTGCCATCGTCCGATAAAAAAAGACGATGGCAGGACCGTGTTTTTTTTCCACGGTCCCCACCTCCGCGGGGGTCTGACAAGGCACAATTTGCATTGAAAAACTTCTCAAAGTGCCGTTCGGATTCGACAAAAAATTGTAGGTGCCTTTGTATGTGAAGAAATTAAGACACACAGCATGCATTGTTGAGGAGTTGGCCCTGGTTCACCTCGAGCTGTTGCGACACTCTACTTATTTATTTTTTCATGGGTCGCTATGCGCCTTGAAATCTTACGCAACGATATGCTCGGTAAACTTTTTAATTCAAGAGATTTTCAAGCTTTTTTTTTGCAATTTAACGTTTAATATCAATTCTCTCATATGTCTGAAGTGCCAACGGTCTCGTACACATCTTGTTTGCTGCCAACTAGTTTTAAATCAGAAGGACTGAACCAACTATTCGCTGAGATCTTCCTCGTCGACATCCCATTCATCTGACTCGGTTTCCTCAATCGGATCAGATTCGGTTGTTGAGATATCCTCTGTGGTTGAGGCAATCGTTGTTGTAGAGTCTTCCTCGGTTGTTGGGGCGACTGTGCTTGGTTTTGGACCGTTTGCAAGACATTCGTTTAAAGAGTCCGTTGCTGCTGCTGTACATTCGATGTAAGAACGTTCGGCGGCATTTTCGCACCTTTCCATCATGTTAGTTACTAGCAGGTACTGCTCGCGTAAGTTGTTAGCAACTTCCGAAGCATTAGCTGTCAACGTGTACAAAGTTCTGACATTGCTGTCTCCCTAGAAGAAATATTCGATTTTTAGTCCCATCATGCTTAGTTAAGAAATAGGAGGAATGCTGTCTTACCACTTGTGAGTAACAGTTTAAGAAGTCCATCGTTTGATCCAGTGCCGAGCAAGAACTCATACTATCGCAGATTTCTTGAGCACTTTGGTTGATTTCAGTTTTATTTCCCTTAGCTTCTTCGTTGAGCAAACTAATTTGTTCGTTTGCAACAGAGGTGCAAAGTTGGTAGGATGTCGAATAGTTATTAACAATGCCTTGGAGAATCGGAATGTGGATGGAAAAACATGGCGCGGAATATTGGGGATTGCCAGCTCTTGGGTGCATCAATTCATTCATCAGCATTCGATCAATAGATATTCGTTTAATGATCACATTACCTTGGGAGCCCTATGGGAACAAAATTGTTTAAATTACTTTCGAGATGTTAGTGCATGTATCAAGTGCTGTATTTACATTCAGTGTTAGAATTCCAGCAAGAAACACTATTCCACAAATTAGTTTCATCATGATGTTTTTTTTCTTAGGTTTTCGTAGGGGCTATAGGGTCGATTGTCGAAAAGCTCAAAACTGTTACTGGCTACAGAGAGAAAAAGTCGGGTCTTTTATATGAATACAGTAGTCAGGCTCAAGATTCAGCTCGAGAGATATGCAAATGGAAATAGAAAAAAGTTTATCACGTGTGCGAAAGTCTCAAGTTCCATTTTGTTTAAGAAGCCCTGTTCCTCAAGAGCCACTTAAATTTATCTAGACAAAATTTAAAGTTGTTGAACTTCTTTGTAAAAAACGGTATTTATAGTGCAATTAATTAATGCACCTACGTCACAAAAACTATTTTTAAAGCACTTTAAGAGACTCGTGAATGAGGTCTGATAATGATAATTATTTAGTTGAAGATGCTAACGGTATGGCGAGAGACAAATGGTAATAATTTTGAAAAGAATTACAAGTGATTCTAATTTTATGATTTTTAGAGTATATTCTTTTACTTAGTGATACCCGGAGGCAAATTTCTTCTTATGTAAAACCTAGGATTGGCTCACAGGGGTGTATAGGTGACATAAAAGTTAGATTCGCGGTCTCAAGAGGTCATCTTCCTTGAGAACTTAGTCGGAATCTATAAACCCGTTAATGTTATATTACCATCAGATTTTATTTATCGTAAACCTAGGACCTACGTCGTACCCTAATGCTTGTATTGCAAGGGAACACCGTCCTTTTGACGTTCAGGGGCATATTTTAATTGATGCAAGTTTCTTACATTATTCTGCAAGTTGGAAAAGAGGCTAAGCCAAAGTTCCAAAAATGTCAGAGTAGCCCAGAAAGAGGATCATAAGGCTTCTGGTTTATACGTTAGTTCCCTAAGAACCTCGCTTAACCTCTTCACTTGATAGACATGACTTTATCAATTCGCCTAAATCATATCTCTAAAAGGTCTAAGGGGTACGGAATTTATTAACCATGTTTAAGACAACGTATTCAAATCAATAAATCATTATCATACCAATAATTTATTTACAGTTGGATTTTTTATGCTAAGAGCACAACAAGTTTTTTTAAAACTTATCTTGAAAAATTTTACAGCCAGAGAGTAGGAATATTAAAAATATATGTGCATTATAGTTGACCTTAGTAAAATGAGGTAGGCATTATTTTAATACTTTTAATAATTTATAACTTTATTTATATTTTATAATTTAAATAAAGTAGTAAATTTCAACAATTTACAATTTTACACACTTAAAAATAATGGCTCACAATCATTAGGTTGTTAATATTTATTTTATTATTTTTTATACATATACAAAATTAATTAATATTATTCAATTATTAATATTATTCAATAATATTTAAAATTAAAAGAAAAAAATAAAATTGGTCAACGAATAAAGATTAGATTAGATTAGCCCAATTTAATTTAATTTCTTATACTATTAGGGTCGTAGCCACTTTGTTCACAAAGCGAATAATGATGGAAGCACATAACTAAAAAACAATTCAAATTAAGTATAGGCTTATGTAAGACTTGGTGAAAAATTATAAAATCTAATTATGTTTAAAAGTTGAACTGTGCTTTAAAACTTATTAAGTGAACAGAACTTGAATGGAATCCAGAGTGCCTGCCGCCCCATTTGTTGAGGAAGCTTAAGTAGGAGGCTGGAAATTATTTTTTGTCTTGTACTCGAATATGAATGAGAATTCCCCTTTTGACTCTCTGCCAACTTTGTTCAAGTGCGCCGTCACTATATAGAAATAAAAACGAGCCTTGCACAACGTCACTCTTACGCATTCGTAAGAACCAAGCCTTAACCATGCGCATGTCCAAAAAATGGGAACACGTAAGATTCAAGCCTTAACCATGCTCATGTCCCAAAAATGGAAACAGATCGAACTTGAAGGTCAAAAGTCAAAAAGTCAGCTTCCCTTTGCTTTATGTAACTCCAACATATTTAGGTCCCTTCTCAAAAACCATCCCATAAATTCGGAAACATTTCGCCAATTCTTTTGTCGAACGAAGAAACAAAAGAAACATGTCGCATTGACATTAACCACCTTTGTGACAATATCTGAGTCCTTTTTTCTTGCTTTCCTTTTTTGATAAGACCAAGCTCTGAGAACCTTATAAAGTCCCACCGTTCCACTTCCCGTGCATTTACTAGCTTAGGGCTGTCAAACTATTTGTCATAGAATATTTTGTAGCTTTGAAGTTTCAAAACCGTAGGTAAGAGCCGCGTCATGACGTTCCCGCTACTTGCCAAACCTGGAGCACCCCAAGCTCGATCTTCTGCAAGGATAGAGAAGTCATAACTGGATCCTGATTTTACGCTTGGAACGAGGTTTTTGTTATAATCTATAAAAAAATATTTGCTGCGGAAAATGTTTTAATGAGGTCCTTTCTTATATGTGCTTAAACAGCTCGACCGTCAAGAGATACAAAAATAACTCAGTGGGCGTCTCCAAACGTGACATTTTGTTTGGAATATTTTTTTTTTGACATTCGGCCCAGAGACGCTGACAAAAATAATCTTCTCTTGAGATTGTTACACTACGGTTGCCAAAGAACTTGTGTACGATGCTTCAACCTTCGTAGCAAAAAAAAAAGGTCGCAACATACGGATGGACGAATGGGTGGATTTGACAACGTTCCAAGTCAAAACCACCCATTCAAATCCAATCTATAAGCTCTACATAAACTTGCGGATTATAAGGATATAAGGATCTATCTAAGGATATAAGTATAGGGAGGAACGACTCTTTATTACTGCCCCGTTGCTAGGTGCTCTGTACAATATGAGGTGTCTTTCTTTGCTTTCTAACCCAGGATCAGGTGAATTCTGAATGCATAGAACACAACCAATTACTGCTTTTTACTCTTCACCAGGCGATAAGACGAAGAAAAACTAATGCTTTGGCAATATCGCTTGGATTTTTAAGAAAACAACTAAATTATGCTTTTTTAAAATTAAAATATATATTTATCTGTCTTGTTACATACTTAGTACCTAAGGCACTAACAGTTTCCATTTCCTTGTCAAATGGACAATATCAAAATTTTTTAATCCATCGCATTGAAACTTCACAGAATAAATCTTAATTTTCAGGCGACTCAGTTGGCTCTTCAGTGGCTGGTTCTTCAGTGGCTGGTTCTTCAGTGGCTGGTTCTTCAGGGGTGGCTGCCGTGGTCACTTCGGGTGTTGGTGCGACAGTACTTGGTTTAGGACCATTAGCAAGACACTCATTCAAGGAGTCGGTCGCTGCTGTTGTACCTTCTACGTAAGCACGTTCCGATGCTTGTTGACATCTTTCCATGACGTTGGTTACTAGACGGTATTGTTCGCGCAAATTAGCAGCCACTTCTGTAGCATCGGCTGTCAATGAGTACAACGTCCTGACATTGGCATCTCCCTTAAAGGCACATTTTATATGTTAAATGTGGTATACACATTAGGCCAAGTTCACAAAAGTTTTCTTACCACTTTTGAGTAACAGTCCAAGAAATCCAAGGATTCATCCAAAGCCGAACAATCACTCATGCTGCTGCAGACGCTCTGGGCACTTTCGTTGATTTCAGTTTTATTTCCCTTGGCTTCTTCGTTAAGCAAAGCAATTTGTTCATTGGCCACGGTGGTGCACAATTGGTAGGATGTCGAATACTCATTAAGGACTCCTTGTAAAATGGGGATATGGATTGCAAAACATGGTGCAGAATATTGGGGGTTGCCTGCCTTTGCATTCATTAAATCCTGCATGAGCAATTGGTCAACAGCTATGCTCTTCATGGCCACTTTATTAAAGGCATCCTGAAAGAATAACACAATTCTTTATTTTGTTACTAAAATCAACGCTAAGGGCCCAACTCACATTGAGTGTGAAAGATCCCACGAGAAGCACTATTCCGCAAAGTAGTTTCATCATAATGTTTGGCTAAATTTTTCAACTTAAGTCGAATCGGTGTATATGGTCGTTAGTCGAAAAGCTTCGAAACTGTTACTGATTTAGCACAGAGAAAGTCTAGTCTTTTATACAAACATACGGAAAGTTGAAGTACCTGCACTTTGATCGAATGGTAGTTGATATTTAGGAGTTGAAGAGGTGTTTGTATTGTCAAGAGGTCACTTACTCTCACTTAGCACAATCAAGAAAGACTCAAGTTAAGATATTTTCTCGAGAAGTGGTACACATGACACTCAGCTTCGATAGACTCTTAACTTAATCTCAAAATATTGAAAAAACGTAAAAAGTGCATTCAGTTCTTAGAACGTAAACGTCAATGAATTTATAATTTTAAGCACTTTAAATAAAAATTATGAATGAATCCCGGTGATAAGGAAACTATTCTTGGTTTATTTGTCAACATTGAAGATAAAATTACGAAAGTTTGAAAAATTTCCGGGTTTATGATGTTTTCAAACTTTTTGATATTATGAGATTACAGTGCTAGGTCTTTTGCTTAAAGGTTTTTTATCCTATGATGTTAAAACGAATATTATTTAATATGTTTTCCAAAGTTTTGATAGGCTTATAGGTCGTTAAAGATAAGCGAAATAAGAAAAATTTTTTTTTCCACTTTTTTCCAACGTTTTATCGTTCTTTACGACATCCTCAGGGGTTAACTTTTTATTTAGGTCACACAGTACAATGGTATTATTTTTTTCAAAATATATTTTTAATGTGTGATTTATATAACTAACATGTAAGACATGAAAGACATGTACATTAAAACTAGTATTAATGTACATGTTGTCATTATTGTTGCGGTAAATTTTAGCGCAACAATACCGACTCTTTTCCTGGCTCCCTTGTTGCATCCCCTTTTCTTTCTCTTGCCGCTTCAACATACTGGGAGAGTGGAGGGCAGCCATGGGGCCCACCAGCCAATGGTCTAGTCCCCTAGGATGTTGAATATGCAAACGACAGGATCGTCGACGTAATGAGGCTTCTACAGACGGGCGGTCTACTACTGACGGACGGTCCAAACTTATGAAGCGGGAGCTCTCCATCTTTCGTATGTCGAGCCAGGCGGAAGGCCTGGAGACTGGAATACAGGAACCTTTGGTGATGATCTAATTTCCCGTAGCTCGAAGCCAGACGGACGGTCTGGAGACTCGGCTACATGGAGCCTGGAACTGTGTCTGACCCCCGTAGCTCGAAGCCAGACGGACGGTCTGCAGACTCGGTTGCACGGAGCCTTGGAAGATGCCTGACAGCCGTAGTTCGCAGCCAGACGGACGGTATGGAGACTCGACTACTCATTACCTGAGATGTCCCACTGTCACCCGAGAAGTCCGAAGGTGAAGATGTCCAGTGCGAGACGGTTTCCCAACAAAGATGTGAGGAGCAGCCCATATTAATTGAGAGCAGACGAAAGGCGAGCGGAGAGCCCGAGAAGTTGATCATCCGATCATCAGCGGCGGCACAAGTTGCGGGAGGGTTCAGGCCAGACAAGAGCCCAATAGACCACAAAATACAAATATGCCGCGGGGATATAACGGCACACACAAACTCATCCAGCAAAACTATCAAGATTTCCACCATCGTGGTCGTTCATCACCTGATACAATATGTCACAATATTTCATCGGAGCAAAGGCTTAAAGCCCAACGACATCAATGGCCGAGTGCCCAACGTAAATTCAATTAAATGTAAAAAATGGCACGCTAAGAGGTAGATCCCTTTACCCCAAAATCTGCGCGAAAGCCCACGAGGTACCAGAATCGCGATATTAGTTTACGACGCTTCCTGGTTCAATTCTCTTTCGTACCTCTTTTTCTCCTTCTGAGAATAAGAGAAACAATTGCCGAGCTAATTTATTCTTTTTAAGGTGAACGGCTGAACTCGACCATTCGTGCGCAGTGGTGCGAATTCGGAGTGTTCGTGGGAGTGAGAGTGAATACGGCTTGGGTTTAAAAACGCTAAGCACGCAAAAGGCGAAAAAGCTGAGCGTCGCTGACAATCCCGTGCCCGAACCCCGCCGTAGCAAAATCCTTCGATGCTCTGAAAAAGAAAATGGTGAGTGAAACCCAAGCCAAGCTGGAGAAGAGAATTCAGTTGTTGGTTGACCAGCATCGTAGACGGAGGTGTCAATGTAAAGTTCAAATTGGCAGAGACTTTTGGCAATTTTATTTGAAATAGAGATAAACCGAATCGTATAGCAGAAGGGAGTAAAGATTTCAGATCTGGATTCAGAAGGGCTACTACGAAATATAAGAAGAGAAAGGAAGCAGGAGTTGAAGTATTCAAGCAGAAAACAGATAAGTAGAGTGAGATTAGTGTCTTTGTTCGTGGTAGGGTTTTGTAATTTGAAAAGTTCCCGTTGGCTTTCGTTCCGTTTTGTAATCCTGGTAAAATATACAGGACGCGTGACCTCATTAAAACCTTACGTGATTTACTTCGGGATAAAACCCTAGCGGGTCATTCTTTTCGGCGATAAACGGTGGTGACGAATTATTCGACATTGTAGTTTTCTTTTGTTTTTCCTTGGATCATTGTTCGCTAAGTACAACTTATATTGTCGTGACGTTATTTTACCTTTCAACGCTTTTTTTCAAGTCATCGTGACATATTTCTTTCTAACTGCAATAAATCGCCTTGCTCCAACAAGGAGCTTTATTGCGTATAAATTGTGTCTCATTGGCCGGCAAAAGATCTTCATACCCCATTATTTCAGTTAGGTATTTTCCCTTAAAAAAACCTGGCGTCCAAAAAACATAAAACAATAAATATATAATCAAATAATATTTAATATAATAATCACTACACCCTATAACCACCAAGCGCGATAAACTTTTCGCCGCATATTATTCCCTCTCAGCATCATCCCGGAAATTCATCGTGCGAATCCACTCCCAGCTGAGCTAGCCAAATTCGCAGTATTCAGACTAAAGGGAATACGGTTCCAATTCCGTAACCTGTTGAGTATCCGTTCGTTATTAAAAATGGGCATCTTGGTCATCCTGGCAATAGGAACGATCATAAAGAAGCCGTCGAGCGGTATCGAAAGAGTTTTCTTTTCTGTTTTATAGTCGTCCTACCATGGAAGTCTTGCGAAGAGAGATATGGTAGATGGACTAGAAGAGCATGACATTTACTGTTGTGTCGATATTTTCTCCTCGGATCTTGAAAATTTATGGCGGGATCACGCAAACTTCTCAACAGGCTGTACCGATATCCGCAGCTGGTCTCCAAGGTGAAGAGTCTCTGGTCGATAGAATAATGTAGGTAAGGGAAGTCGGCAAATTAGATCCGTAAATTCGGGATAAGGATTGAAAAGAACAAAGAAGCGTTAGGAGAAAGGGAAAAAAAAACAATTTTTCTTATCCTCTACACCTCTGTTATTCCCCTGAGGATGCCGTGGAGAACGACGAAACGTTGGAAAAAAGAGGAAAAAAACAATTTTTTTTTTGCACATTTACTAACGACCTAAAAGCCATCAGAGCTCAGTGAAGTTCTTTTTTCCACTGAGCTCTGATGGAAAAAACCAAAGTGACAATTTTTTATGACCTGCCTCTTACTTACTAACTTAAGATGGCGCTACAGTCTAGGGTGGACCTAGGCCTCAGCCAACCGTCTCCAGCTAGCCGTCTCCAGTTTCGCACGCGAAGTTGGCTGAGGTGGCTGACTTGCGTGCGCCACCTGAGTCTCGGTGCTGTTCTACTGCGCCGTCCCTGCGGCCTGCGGGGTGGATTCGAAGATTTTCTTGGCCGGGGTATTGGTGACGGAGACGTTGTGTTTTGACTTTGCTGGCTAGGTCGGTGTCGCTTTACAGCCTGTACAGTTCGATGTTATATCTCCTCCTCCACTCTCCGGCTATGCAGATGGGA
The DNA here is from genome assembly GCA_947623515.1 of Neoascia interrupta. Classification (NCBI taxonomy): domain Eukaryota; kingdom Metazoa; phylum Arthropoda; class Insecta; order Diptera; family Syrphidae; genus Neoascia; species Neoascia interrupta. The sequence continues at coordinate 17,710,198 of OX392462.1, read as the reverse complement.
TCGTAAATGGTCCGAAAAATTTTGCTCTCGAAGCAGCCTAAAGTGTTTTTATCCGAATTAGAGTCTTATTATACATGGACACTTCAGTTGCTCGAGAGATGGCTTTGCTACTCTATTGCCTTCTTAGCCGGGTGGTCAAAGGATAGACATGTGCACTCAAGAGGAAACAAGCATCCATAGGCTTTTTAAACCAAACTCTGTCTATCAACTTCTCACTCACCTCCCCGCGGTGAACACCGGGGCGGTTGTAACAGACGAGGGAGCGGGGAGGAGTTTACCGACTAAGGCACTTCTCCTTGCATGCGGACGGCAGCGGAGGATTTTCCCAATTGGAATCAACGATGTCGTTCACCGTTCCAGTCAGGCCGAATTACTTAGTGAACATCTCACGGCGTTTTCGGAGATCAGGCCTATAAGGAGCGGGCTATCCGCCTCCCGTCATTTGAGTAATACAAAGGATCTGCTCCTTCAGGTTGGTGGTCGTGCCGTCGGGGTGACATCGCGGCCACGAAAAGAAACACCAGTTATCCGAAGTGGCAACAAGCCTAGGATCCGAACGGATTTGCTCTTGACTACCCTGCCTCTTGCAGTTATAAAACAGTACTTTAGCATAAAGGAAGGTCTGCCGGAATACAGAATACTTGAGTGTGAATTCTCTCGAGTAGGCCTCGGCCAACAATGCTTTGCCAGCCAGCTCTGTTTCCAGCGTCTCCATTTTTACACATCAAGTTCGCTATGGTCCTTTTCCACTTGTGTGGAACAATCTAGGAGATACTCTTTTGTACTGACCCTTTTCTGAGTTAATAGCGGAGCTACAGCAAAGCCCTTAACTAGCTACCTCAAAGTTTTAGCTGTCTATGGTGATGATATCCAAGAAGGGTCATCCATTACCAATGCGTGACTGTAAGTATTTGATTTTTCTCTTCCCAACTGTTATGCCCATTCTAATCGCCGCTACCGTTTCAAATACTTACGAAAGTTTTACTGACATCAAGCTGTGTTGTTCTGATTTCCTCAATGTAAGGTTGACTCTCAGGCTGACTTCAGCTCATTCACTTATGCTGCAAGCTGCGCTGCATTTCATTGTCGTTCCTCTGTCTTCGTTGTTCTTTCGTTTTGTTGTGCACTGTTATACGCTAACTTCTTCTTAATTTTCCTGCGTACCCAACATTAGTATGGATAATGCTCTCTGGGGTGAAGTTTTCACCGAGTCTATTCGCCGGCTGGTTGCCCTAATCCTGATATTGTGGACAGTAAAAAATTATGTATTCTGCATTTTCAGCTGCTTCAGCGCACGGTCGACAGAAGGGGTTATTTTCAGGCACAAATCAGCTGTGAAACAGTCATGCCCAGTTAGCATTCTGCGTCAGGTGGAAGCTCATCTCCTCATGCTTACTTTTGATTCCAAGGTCTATATTGGGGGTAGTTTTCTGCGTCCATGAACCTTCGCCGGAGGAATTCCATCTATCTTGCAATTCTTCAAGGATTTTTCTTAATGACACTTCCTAGTCCTGAACAGTGGCCTGTCTTTACGATGTTTGCGTTTGGCTTTCTTAACGAGGAAATTCATTCCGTTACTACGCATGCGGGTGTGTATGAGGTTACCCGAAGGCGTTGCATACTCTCAATGGTGATGATGATTTAGACATCCTCTGTTTTAAGACTATGTGACTAAGTTTTCATTGCGAAAGGCCAATTAGAATGCCATAGAGCATCGTTGACATCGTAAGAAGTAATCTTTTTTTCTGAGGTGGATCTCCCACATTTTTTGGCATAATCGTTGCCAGGGAAGCTGGTGTTCTTGCCGCCTTCCCTGCTGCATGTAGCAGAAGTTGGTTGAAAAATATCCTCGCATCTATGTTGATGCATCAAACACTATAACATGGTTCTAACGGTCACTCATACGCCATTTTTATTACTGTCTGCTGCTGGTAAGACCCACCTTCCACTTTTCCTCTACTAGATTTAGATATTTGCCACTTTTGTATCATTCTCTATAATATCACCTCCTTGTCAAATATTTCGTCCTTGAGCCAAGCTTTGTAGACATCTGCAAAAAGATGCCTATTCATTGGCTTGATTTTGGTGCAATGTTGCATCAACATTCCATCGACACGTGGTGCTCTTTAGTCCTTGTGTTCTTGCAAACTTGGAGAAGTTCTTCTACCCTAAGCGGATATTGGATATATATAAATCCTTGTCGTAGTTTTCTTCTCCGCCTGATTTTTTACGCCCTCCTGCTTTAGAAAAAGTACAATATATGCTAGCTCGGCTATCATCCGAGTCAATCGAATGTTTCTTGATTTGAAACAAAAGCCAAAACCCATCTTCTTTCTTCTATCTCGATTCAATTTAGATAATTGTGGAATTTACACTAGTATATGACTATACTTTTAATTGATCGGGCTTAATATCAATTTTATTTACTTAAAGCCCCATAGATTCCTTAATTGACATATCCTGATAAGACCCAATATCATTCGAAGTTCAACACTAATCTGAATTTGTTTTACAAACGCAAAAAGACTTTCCTATCAAATAATCGCTAGTTGCTAATCTTATTTTAGCTTATGTTTAGACACTGGGTTTTCCCAGTATTATCAGCAATACACTAGGCTGCATATGAGAATTGATATAGAACGTCCTGTGATTAAATAAGTCTTTAGGGAAACCTAAGATTCTAGAATATTCTCTGAAAAAATTCTGCTTCCGTTAGAATAATAAGGCTTTTAGAAAATTTAAGCAACGAATTTAAAAAAAAAAATGATCTTGGATTGAAAAATATAGATTTGGTCGTATTTTTTTTTTTTTAGTTTATTTACATTAATTTCTTAGGCTAAATTTTCGTGGAAAAATAATAATAAATAAAATTCTTTTAACTAATATTTAAAAGTTTATTTCAACCTCCCTGGTTGCGATACGTTGCTCAATTTAAATGAACTTGCTTATAAACTTATGCTGAGCTCTTTCCCCAAGTCTTCATGAACGTTTCCACTCGGCTACGAAGAGCGGCATTGCTAAGTTCAATCTCTTCAACGGGGTCTTCTTCGGTGGAAGCTGTAGTTGATGTTGAATCTTCAGTTGATGGCTCCTCAGTTGTTGGCTCTTCAGTTGTGGGCTCCTCGGTTGTGGGCTCCTCGGTTGTGGGCTCCTCGGTTGTGGGCTCCTCGGTTGTGGGCTCCTCGGTTGTGGGCTCCTCGGTTGTGGGCTCCTCGGTTGTGGGCACCTCGGTTGTGGGCTCCTCGGTTGTGGGCTCCTCGGTTGTGGGCTCCTCGGTTGTGGGCTCCTCGGTTGTGGGCACCTCGGTTGTGGGCTCCTCGGTTGTGGGCTCCTCGGTTGTGGGCTCCTCGGTTGTGGGCTCCTCGGTTGTGGGCTCCTCGGTTGTGGGCTCCTCAGTCGTTGGCTCGTCAGTTGTTGGTTCCTCAGTTGTAGGTTCCTCTGTTGTTGGTTCCTTAGTTGTTGGTTCCTCAGTTGTTGGTTCTCCGGTTGTAGGTTCCTCAGTTGTTGGTTCCTCAGTTGTTGGTTCCTCAGTTGTAGGTTCCTCAGTTGTTGGTTCCTCAGTTGTTGGTTCCTCAGTTGTTGGTTCCTCAGTTGTTGGTTCCTCAGTAGTTGGTTCCTCAGTTGTTGGTTCCTCAGTTGTTGGCTCCTCAGTTGTTGGTTCCTCAGTTGTTGGTTCCTCTGTTGTGGGTTCCTCAGTTGTAGGTTCCTCAGTGGTTGATTCCTCTGTTGTCGGTTCCTCAGTTGTAGGTTCCTCAGTGGTTGGTTCCTCTGTTGTTGGCTCTTCAGTTACTTGTTCAGTAGTTGATGGAGCTTGAGTGGTCGTTAAACCGTTAGCCAAACACCAGTCCAAGCTATCATATGCGTTAGCTGTATCTTGCACAAATATGCGCTGAGTTTCATTTTGACACTTCTCTTTTGCAACCTCAATAACGCGGATTGTTTCTATAATGTTCGAAGCTGCTTCAGACGCATCTTGAGTGGCGGTGTAGATTTGGCGAACACTTTGGTCTCCCTATGAACAAAAACACAATCAATAAAAAAGCAAAAAACAAGAAAAGCTTATAACTTAATACCGAATTCGAGTAGCAATTGAAAAAGTCTAAATTTTTATCATTTTTCTGGCATGTCTCAAATTGTTGGCAAACTTCATTAGTAAGCTTTGTGATATTTTTGCGGTCTTCGCTAGCCAGGTCTTCAAGAGCATCCTTCTTTTCATCGGCAGTAGTGATACAACCTTCATAGTTCTTTTCGAATGCACTTGCGACTTCATTCAGTATTGGCAACCAGTAACTGAAGCATTCAGCTTGTTGGGAACCATCCGCGGGGGCGGCTCTTGACTGAAGGAAGTACTTCATAAAGGTTTGATCGGCCTTGGCTTGGATGTATGTACCAGCTGCACTGGAATTTACCTACAGCACAAAAGAATAATATAAAAAAACACTCTCGTTAAAAAAATTCACCGAAGAAAAAAATCCTTTTCCACTTTGTAGTAACTTACACTCAAGGCGGCACAGAGCAAAGCTAACGCGTAAACTACAATTCTGGTATTCATTTTGAATTGATCTTTTGCTATTTCGCGAGAAGTGTCGTTTCGATGTTACTCCGAGTAACGGTGTGTTCGATTTAATTTGAGTAGCCCACCTGACACCAGCTTTTATAGAACAGAAACTTATTTCTGCTGACGGGTATTAGATTATCCGACAACACAAGATTGAGTAACGCGATACGAATCTTATCGAAGACGCAAAATACATTCGTATTGGAAGTGCCTTCTCGTTCTAATTTTCCTCAAAACTCACACGTTATTGACCAACTTACGATCGATTGGTTCTTCTCTTTCTTGATAAGTGGTGGGCTTAAGAGCATTAGCAATTGTGTTGGTTTGTAGGCGTAAGGTGTGCACATGTGTGTCTTGCGGCTGGAAGCACATATGAAATTAATAAGGTAGTTTACAATGCATAGTGGTTTTTTTTTAGTACAGTAATAATAGAATTGCATTAAGGTCGACTATGTGCTCTGATCGACGTAATAAAATATGCTATCCTTTTTGTTATTAGATTACTAATTTATAGGAAAAAAAACCATTGCTCTCAGTTCTCAGAAGCAGAAAAGGATAATGGTGGAACTCAGTGGTCGAAAGATATCCTAATCTACGGACTATAAAAATTGTTAACCGCCATTTTGAATAGATTTTTATCATTATGGATTTTCCAATGTTTCAAAATCAATGACCGGATTCGTGCATTTGAAAAAAATAGTTCGGCTGGTTTGATAAAAAAAAAAATACTTTGTAATCAGATTTATGTGGCCATACCATAGTGCGGACTTCATTTTTGAGTAAAATATGAATGACTTTGTGCTGTAACAGTCTACGCTGTTTAAAGATACTTCTTTATCGAAGTTTTTAAAGCAAAGTTGTTTTTCAAAAACCGGCCATTAGTCAAGACCGAAGCGCATCTGAGATACCTATTGGAAACTATGAAATTTCGCAACAAATTGTCCATCTATGCATCTACCAATCTTAGGATTGTGCCCGTAATTAATAGCCGCTACCTGTTTGATGTATTTATCTTATCAATGAAAAAAAGTGTCCATTGTCAATCGAATATTTACCCAAATTGTCCCGGAACTGTGTCATGAAGAAAAGTAAACCAAGGAAAAGACTACTTTTGAACATGTCAAGAAAACTAATCACCGTATTAGAAAAAACTGCAACATCGGCAATCAAAAAGGGGCGTGGCATCAACCGTCCATTAACATTTTAGTCAAGAGTCCTATCAAAAGTGGGAGTTTTATTTTTTTTTGTAATCCGGTTGATAGTATGTATAAATACCTGAACATAAGGTAATGCAAGTATTTATACGAATAAAAATGAAATGCGGCCACGCTTGTCCTGAAATCTCAATAACCAAGGTAAGAAACTCGCACACCAAATTTAATTACTCGACGACATTTTTGATGCTATAATTAAGTTTTTATGCTATAAATAAGTTTTCATACAATAAATAAAGTGAACGTGCGGATTCTGATTTTGCTTTTCATTTATACTTCTTGAAAATGAAGCTCAAAATCTAGGGCCTAAAAACTATCGACAGATGGACGACAATCTGTCTTGATCTCAAAGACTTGGGATCTAGTTCATTATCTTTCTGTGTTACAAACTATGAATCAAACTTGATTATGATCCCTATAGGATAGGCTTGTTGGTTATGATGACTCCTTCTCCGGAAGTAAATTAATAAGGCCCGGAGCGTTACATTGGCCTACGATACACATGACATAACTCCTGCCTCCATGATTGCACCTCATCCGAATGAATTGCAGAATTATTCCTCAAAAACTTTCATTTATTTGATAGACTAAAAATTAAGATACTTGAATTAAGATGCGTATGTAGATACATTTTGAAGACACACTGAGTATTTTTGAAATAAATGTCTTAAATATCTAAGCGTTGTTCGAACAAGTCTTTGCATGAAAATCAATAATTTAAGATAATTATCAAAGCCACCTGAAAGAAGGTATGAAACGTAATTTTATAGAAATTTTCTTGTAGCTCACTTTGCTCGCTCTGTCAGCTCACGCTTCCACCTCTGCTTGAGCGAGTCTTTTTTCTATGGGAATGGGACCGGCTTGAAAACTTCATTCACACATAAAAATTCGCTGATGCAGATGGCATATCCCCAAGAGTTGGCAAGGCAAGAGGTGCTATTGCATGTTTGGAAAACCACTGCGTCGGATCTTATATCTTTTCGACTCTTTTGTTGCATTTATTGCAGCAAAATATATATCTATTCTATTATTGTTGCTTCATTCTGACCAGGCTCTTATGTGTCACGAGAGTGAATATTACTCAATGCAACAGAAAAAGGAAAGTACTAAATTTGCCAAACAGTTCGTAGCATGGCGAAGTGAAGACCTCCAAGACCTTAAGGGCGAATTGCAAGTCGAATAAGCTATGTAGCCCTCCCAGCCCAAGTAACACACTCTGGAATTTTATTTACTTTAAAAATTGGCCATAGAAACGTATACAGCACCATAACCATAAAACTAAAAGTGCTAGCACCAAAGGTTCGGTAAACGTGGTGCTATAAACTTTCCTAGCACTAAAGTTATATAAGGTCATAAGTGCTGAGGGGTTAAGTTCTAAATCACGCCTACTCGCCTCAAAGCAACCTCTCAGTGGACCAATAGTGAGATAGGCCACTCTGCTATTCTGAACACATTCAGATTCCCTTCTAGAAACATGGACCTCACCTTACCCCAATTACATTTGGACAAGAACTTCCAGGCAACGATCCCCCCCAGGTCTTCCTGGGAGGACTGTGGGCCTCTGGAATGTGAATCGATCCACTTCTACACTGATGGATCGAAGACAAATGATGGGGTAGGCGGGGGTGTATTCTCAGACCGACTGATCTAAGTCTCTCTTTCCGTCTCCCGGATCATTGCAGTGTTTTTCAAGCTGAAATTATGGCGATAAAGGAAGTCTTGTCCTGGCTTAAGAAAAATGTTATATCCGCCAAGGACATACGCATATTTTCTGACAGCCAAGCGGCCATCAAGTGCCTGGAATCGGTCTCTATAAACTCTAATGTAGCCTTAGACTGCCATTCATCTCTAAAGGAGATGTCGGAGCAGTTCAACATTCTCCTGTGCTGGGTGCCAGGACATCGTGACATTCCAGGTAACTGCAAGGCTGACGAACTCGCCAAACTTGAAACTACCCTCCCAATTTTGCCTGATAAAGGCTCCGTAGGCATTCCAATTTCGACATGTAAACTCATGATTAAACTGGATGCGATAGAAAGAACAAATCTCAGATGGACTAGTGGTAGTACCTGTCTAGCGACGAAACAGATCTGGCCAAAGCTTGATCTTAAACGCTCTAGGAGTTTGATCGCTCTTAATAGATCGCACATTAGTGCTACAATCGGTGTCATTACAGGACACTGTCTGATAGGCAAACACGCGACAAGGCTTGGTGTCTATTCCAACGACTTTTGCAGGAGCTGCATGGATGAGGAGGAAGAAAAGACCACTCTCCACCTTCTCTATACATGCCCCGCTCTTTCCAAGAACCGAAATCTTCACATTGGAGCTTTCTTCTATAATGATCTCAGTGATCTCAGCACTACTGACCCGAAACGTCTCTTACGCTTCATTAATAGCTCGAAATGGTTCAACGAGTGGGCAATAGAGTCAGATCCGCGTGGTATCACAATGGACCTACATAGGTCTAAGTGTGTTGGTTTCTTTGGATCCGACAGCCACTTCAACCTAACCTAACCTAACCTTAGTTCTAAAGCGCAGGCTGTGTAGACCTTTCTAGCAACTGTTTTCTAATACTATAGGTTTGAAACATCCGGAGTACTACTTTGCACTCTTATATAGCACTTGCGGGTTGCCAGATGTCCTACAATAGAAAAAAAAATGTAATTTACAGAAGTTGTTGTGAGAACATTTCAAGCAAGCATTTAGATAGAAGAATTTCACATTTTTAAAAGAATGATGTGCACATTTCAGCTAGATAACATTTTTAGGCTTTAAAAATATCATATATCATATATATATATATATAAATCATATCATACACAAAAATTCGATTTCTAGAGAATATTCATGCTTATTGCTATTTTTCCTATGAACAATAATTAAAAAGCTAACAGAGCATATCGTTGCTTATATTGGGGCCAGCCATGACTATAATGCTTGTAAAATTGTAAATTGTTGTAATATTTTACTTTTCTATGTTTTCTATGTTCTAGTTGGTCAAATAAGTTAGGTGTAGGCATTCTTGGTCCAGCACTTCAAGTTTTTTATAAGCTCACTGACGTGCCCACTTTTAAGGTAGAAGGTTAAAAGGAATCCTCCTTGGAGCTTAAAACTGTTAATGTATAAGCTGCAGTCATGGATAAGACTAAAAGTCAAAAATACATCTTAATTAGCGTCTGCCATCGCAAACAACCTAATATAGGAAATAGAAACCAACGTATATCATAAAAGAAAAGAGAGTGATGGTAGCCCTTAATAAATTAGCGTCATGTTTGACAGAAAACACAGAACCTTATAATAGTTCTACGCGAAGCTAGACAGTGCTACATGGAACCCAAAGTTTACAAAAGGTAACGCAGAACACCAAAAGTGTTACAATCGTGCTATGTGCTACATTAAACTTTGCACTCTTTATTTTATGTTATATTTAATTTTTCAAGAAGCGCATTGTTTCTTTTCGTCCTATTTTAACAGGCCATTCGAAGAAATTAGATGCGCACCTTGTTTTCTGCTAATCAAATGCACTCGTTTTACTCATTAATTTCATTCCCATTTAATATGAACGAAGTTATTTGTGTAAAAACATCAACACTTTCAAATAATCAGATAAGAATGTGTGTATACCCAACTAAAAGAAAAACCACACCATGACAGTAAAAGTAAACACCATGAAAATGTGTGTAACTGCATATTCTTTTAAAAATGTGTTGACTGTGAAATAAGTTCTATAAGAGCCCGAAGTAGAACCCTTTTTGCACCCAAAATTAAGTTCTATAAAGTCTCAAATCGTCCTTATAGGGGTTTTGTAAGGCGCCCCGGTAGCTTATACAACTACCCTGCCCCTTCAAGAACCAACTTCAAGAACCTAAGGTTTCAGGTATGATGTGGTGGTGAAAACGTAACGGTAGCCATAGCAAGAGCTTCTGTGTTACTTGGGAACCGTCCGGGTCTGTATGTCATTTGCCTTTACCTTTTCAGATTGGATACTAAATTTTTATTCATAAGTTCCTTTGCGTGCAAAGCAGTACAAAAATTGAAATTAAAGTCTGCCCACTAGCTTCAGTTCTGTCAAAATTATAATAGGTCGTACAGTGCTCAAATTTTATGTTCCTTCTAGTGATTGAAAGACAAAAAGTACCTACTTAAAAATAGCTAAATAGCTAAAATAGCTAAAAATTTCCCCTGGTGGACATGAAATCGAGTTGGAGGGTAATATTTCAAGGCTCTGTCGAGGCTTTGGCATGGCCGACTGTCCCTTCTACGCAACTGGTGGGAATGTATAAAACTAACAAAATATATAAATACTTCACTAGAAATGCGGGACCGCGCCGCAAACGAGCTTCTCCATCGAATAGACCAGGATATCTCCATGAGGTTTTCTTGAGGCTCATAAAAAACCCTCGACAAGACAACGGGGGCCTTGTTCTGCGCAAGTGCAACCAGGCGCCAGCCGCAAAATCACAAATATCCTGAAACTAGATAAGAGTGCCCTACAAGGCAAATTTTCTGCTACAGTAAGTGGAAGTTCAGCTCTGGCCGTCCCCGTTGGGAAGGTAAAGAACTGAGAAGCGGTGGTTAAAGAAGATCATCTCGAACTTCCCAATCCACTGCAATGTGGTTAGGATGCAAGCGATTCCCTTAAATGACGCCAGACCTTCTTAGGTAGGGATTTAATGGGGCCGCGCTACACTTCTACACCTGAGGCATATATATTAGCTGGGACTGAACACTACCCCGGCGGAAGAGAGAAGCTCTTCCAAGACGTCTCCTGCAAATGCAGCAAACACTGCAAAAAATATTCAGAGGAAGCGAGTCGGAGAGGTTTATGGTGAAACCTCTGAAAGCCAACGCCGAAAAGGCTGCGAAAAAGCAAACTGCGGCTGGGAGCAGCTGTTCTAAGGCGGTGAAAATGGAACGCTTATGGCGCTATATGACAAAATGAAATGGCGCTAGAATGGCAGCTCAAGCTCTTATATCATTCTTTTCAAGAATTCTTGAAAAATTTCTTTTCAAGAATGAGGTTCCTATAACAGACTAGTGACACCACTGAATTTATGTAATGGTTGAAGTTGGTGGCAACCAAGCTGCAGAAATGGAATAGGGTGAAACTTGTAGCAGCATATGCTATGAGATACTATTCTCCGATTCTGTATACGATACAGTCTCTTACGGCCCCTGCAAACTCGGAATGAATGCTTGAATACCAAATCGTAGAAGGCTTAGCATACTCAGAAAGAGAGGATCTGGCAAGTACTGGCCCTCGAAATCCACCAAAACGTCAGTTTAAACTTGGAATGTCACTAAGCGGAGTTTAAACTTGCACTGTGAAACCGGGCATTAGAGAGCCCGTAGAAAAGAACTACAACTTAATCTAAATAAAATGCAATTACTGGAGACTGTGGAAAAATGGGCCCTGAGGTATACCAGAAAAATACAATGCTGGTCATGTAAGGCAAATAAACACATCTTTTCTTGGTTTGAGGGAAAATTCTTTGTTAACATTAAAAATCTGATTATGAACTGAGCTAACTGGAGAGACATCTTAGTTTTCAAGCCAAAAATTTTTCTCTTTCATCGACCTCACATAAAGGGGGAGAAATATGGAAGCTATAAGGGTTTAAAAAGGCGCCAATTTTTATGTTAATATGCGAACACACATTCCAATACGCAAGCCTGTAGTCGAAACATACTCTTTTATTGAAGGGAAAGTAGATGGAAAATGTCTTATTTCGTTTTATTGTTAAAAGAATAAGACTTTTTTTAACGGTGGGAACAGGAAATTCCGTCTCTCTCATGCGTTATAACAAATAAAAAGTTTTCACCTTTTCTGACTTGATGAAAGTATCACGTAAACCAACTTTTGTGACCGGACATTGAGTATCTCAAGATAAAGTTGATAAGCACATTGTATCGGTTCCTGTTTTTCTTGAATTAATTTCCTAGTAAATCTTTGATTTATTGATTGTTTGACGCATTTGTTGTTGCATTTTTAAAACATTGTGATAAGAATAAAAAACAAAACTTCCGGTTGGTATTAATTTTTTATTTTCTACTTTTCATTGTGGCTTCCTTATCTTTGCCTTTAATTGATATAATGTGACTAAAAGTGGATAGCTAGACGTAATTAACTCTTTAAAAGTTTACACAACATTCATTTTTAGATTTCTTGTGATTCATCAAACATGTGTATACAATACACATACCTTAACTTACCTGGTCATTTTGATAAAGGTAAGCGGTTTATTGTCTTTGGAGATTTCGCTTAGGTTTTACAAAAACTTTAGTTTTTGTTTCTTTGATAAGATAGTAAATTTAAATCAGAACACGCGAAACAAACTTGTAGGAAAAAAAAAATTTAATTATCTATCGCTATTTTTGAATAACTCAGCGGCCATTTGAATGGTGATCCCCCGTTTGTTTGATTTCGACCCTTTTTCAAAATTATTTTCGGAACAATTATTGAGTGATTATAAAAATAGAAAAATTCGATAACTACTTCCATCGGTGAAAGTTAATTCAATTCTTGTGAAAAAATTTAAGCAATTATTTAACAACTCATGGAGGAGATAAAACAGTCCTTGTCACCCGCTACGTGACTGAGCATATTTGCTCAAAGTCACTCAAAAACACTGAACGGAAGAGTCTCTGGGTAAAATTGCCTTAGCCTTATTTTTAGCGTGGTCTAAGAAAGATTCGGTAACTCCAGAGACGCTATCTAATTGTTACTATATCTTTCACAACATTTATTCCGGAAATGATAGAGAATCAATGTTTCTATTTTTACTTTTAAGTAGATCTATTTCTTGTATGATTGATTAGATCTAAAAGTAAAAAAAAAACACAGTGTCTTTAATCAAAATCTTATCTAGCGCCTACTCGTGTAAACTGTGATTTTTTAAGACTGCAAAGATTTAGCTAATCGTTATCTCATTACTATACCAAAATACGTTTTCTTTTAAACTGCGGAGTGAGTTAAATTATATAATTAATAAGTTTTGGCTGGGTGCAAGTTTGTGTTTAATCCTCAAAAACAAACTCATTCGTTATCGAAGATCATTTCTTATAAACTCCTGTTCGCTTCAATTAAGTACCGACACCCATCGTTAGCACACACAAGCAATAAGGTGACACAAGGATTTCATACTCTTGTATTATACTCATAAGGGCCAAGCTAACAAAATTCCTCAACCAGTAATGAACAAACAGTCATGTTACATTTAATGTAATTCCGGTATTCTGCAAATATCCTTTAAAAGAATTTCCAATAAAAATTCTTCTCATGAGATCCACAAACAGAACGAAGGACATGTCAGAGCTTTGTCAGGCGAATACCACCACCATCTCACAAGCTGCAAGATCTTCGTCCGAAACAAAGTAAAGTATGCATAGGATTACGTCTATACAGATGCCATTAAGGATAAAATGGTTGGAATATGTTGGCCATGTGCAGCACTACTTACGTGAGGACATACTTTTTTTCTACGTTATGAAAATATTTTTTAAATAAGGAAAGTTTGCAGAAGAACGAAGGAGGGTTTTTTTTATTTGTGTTGTTTGTATATCCGCCCGAGGTGAACGAGTGTATGGATAACAAAAGAATTTCAATTGTAAACACTAAAGGTATTTGCAATAATAAGCATAGATTGTTTTATTCTACAGCGTTTTGTTTGTAAGTGTCACCGAAGGGACCTGATATGGGTTGCAAGCTATTTTCCTTTTGCAAAATAGGACTAATAGAGAACGAGTTGTGTAAGAGTTTTTTCAAAGAACTCAAGAGGATAGAAACAAGGTTAAAGGAAAAATTTGCTTACAGCCACAAGATTACGAAAAAAGTGTGTTGTAAAATTTAAAAACTAAGCGAGATTTTAAACACTACTCCAGAAAAGTTCATCCCAGATGAGTAATCAGTTATTGGGCCAAAAGTTAGAACCTAAGCAGTTTGTGTCGAGTGAATTAACGAGGGTAAAAAACTAGTTTCTAAAAAAACGAAACTATTTGAAAATCTACACTTTGTTGCACTTTTTCCCGAGTTAAATTTAAATACACGGAGGTTGCGCCGACGATGCGCTCGCGAATCAAAACGGTTTGGCAAGAACTAAGAGATTTAAGCGCGGCGAAAAAGTGCAACAACACAACAAAATTGTTGCTGTGTTTCCCGACTGTTCTAGAAGGGGGTGGGTTTCGAAAACAAATGATTGATACGCGAGATATGATAAGGTGATTTGATCTATTAAATTCAAAACGATTGGTACGCAGTATTAAATGGGCGCCAGCTGTTTTATAAGTAAAATAGCAAAACTGTGGGTAGCTGAAAATGATTTAATCCGATCAAGAGAATAACACGATGGTTTAGGTCGTTATGAACGTTCTAAGACGAACAATGGCGATTTATTAAAAAAGAATTAAACTTGAAGATTTGCTGGATGAGAGCTACTTGAAGAGATTACAACAAGCAAAAGAATCAACACAAGCGAAATATGAAAATAAAGTATGGTAAACACTTGTAAAAATATCGCCGCAAGGGTAAAATGACTCACTATATCAACACGTCCCGAATGTTGAAATTTTGTCTGAATGTTGAAGGGATTTTCTGGAAACGAAAGTCAGCTAGTGAAATCTATAAATTTCTCATAAAATATAAACGCAATCACCAAACACTCTGCTTTGCTTTTCTTTCTCTCCTTTCTGTTCCTTTTTCCTTCTCCTTTCTATTGCTCCTATAATGTCCTTTATCTTCCTCGGGATCTAATTTTCCAAAATTATTTCTTTTTGTCTAGCTCCCTTTTCCTTTAAACCTCCGCCAAACTCTCTAGGTAAACCAGAAGAGATTCATCCAAGCTTGGCTTGGCTTTTTCTCAAACAAAGCATGACTCATTCACACACCTATTCAACCAATCCTCTCATTCCGGTACAGTGGTTATGGGGCACGGCGTTTCAAGCTACGCTCAGCTCTTTGCTGGGAATGCTTGCCGTTTTTGAACCTTAGCTGCATTTCTCTCACACAAGAATTCGTTTGGTACGAATTCGAAGTCGCCCCACTTCGAATTATAGGGTAGAATAGATTTCGAAGCCCAACCGAAAAGAGAACATTCAGTGATCCATAACATTTAACCCTATTCTCAGAAGGAGAATAGCGTTATGCATTTTAATAAGGAGAACGAAGTAGGAACTACCATACTCAACACCCGATATACTACATTACCCATTATCGGACTTCCACGCCGATTTGGGAGAGAGGACTCTACCTAATTAAGCCATTCTTTACATTTACAAACACGGTTAGTATGGGCCCGCGGGTCGGATGTCTCATGTTCGCTCAGGTCGGATGTCTCAGGTTGGAAGTCTCGGGTCAGTGGCTAATGAGCGAACATGTGATTGTACTTCACAGCATTTTCTCGGTGGTGTCCCTCATAATTTGTTAGAGTTGAGCTCTTTGACATTTGAGCTCTGAACACGGTTTGATGGTGGTTTACCGGGTCAACGGGTCCATCATTGGGAATCGTGAATCGCAAGGTAGGAGCGCCCTGACCGTCCGTCTTGCTTCAGGGAACCTTTATGGCAGAAAAGAGGGAACTCAAGTGGGAAAGAAAGACGGGGAAGCCCAAAAAGTAAAAAGGAAGGAGGGGATCAAAAGGACGGACAAAGAGCTTCGATTTTTGACCGCAACAACTTCATAAATAATTGTGTCTGGTATAGTCCGCCTAGAAATTGAAAATAACTTACCAAGAAGACCTTTCCTTAAAGGTTCTTTTTTTTCTTAACACACTTTTGTTGACATAAAATTTATGAGGCTTGTTTTTACTTTATCGCTTTTGCATTCCCTTTTTTAGGGGGTGGGTAAATGTGTATCTATGACTGAAGTCCAACTCCGATGCTGTGTGGCAGTCATCCGAACAAGATATTTTATGGAAAAAGGCAAATTCTGGCACACTTCTTCGCAAAACTCTCTTATGTGGGACAAAGAGAAAAAAATCCCCATAGTTTCACTTGTGTTTGGAAGGACGACCAAAAATTCGTTTTCCCCCTTTTGCAGCATAGGGCACTCACCATGCCTGTGCGCCATCACAAGCTGATGAAAAAACTTCCTCTATGCAAAACGTTGTTTTAAGGTCCATTGTAAGCAGCCAATCCTTTCCATTGATAGCCATAAGATTATCTGAAACTCTCTCTTGTTGAAGTCCATAAGAGAAAGGGATGTGGTGGTGTGAATTAATCTTACTGTTCTACAAAGATTCGTAGGTGTAGAACAGTGACAACCGTTAGCGTTGTCGGTGACCTTGGACCAATTCCAACACCTTTAAGTGAATAGCTTTTTTCACACAGTTCTTCAAAGTTAGTCGCCATATAAACAATTATCTTGTACAAAACCTACCACAACTGCTAAAATTTTAATGGTTTTTATAATTCACCCGCGAATGAATGACCTTTCAACCTTTTAATGTTGATTCACATTTCACGAGCTGAAAGGATTATAAGAAGTGGGAAAGAAGGAGAGGTACCAGTGCACTCTTGTTTTGAACAGTTGCAGATTGTATTGGGTAAGAAAGACTGATCGTGGGAGAACATTCCACATTCGAGTTTTACGGCATAAGAAAGAACATCTAAACTCAAAAGTACGTCAGAAAGTGGGCCAGAGGGTAAGCTGATGTGCATCTTTGGCGAGTTAAACGGTTGAACGGGTCTTTAGGGATGGAATGCAATTGGCTATTTCGATGGAACACTGTTTGTGGATGGAATAGTGATAGGCAAGAGACAATTCGTCGATGTTTTATTGAGTCGATTGACTTCGCAATATTTCTGTCTCCAATGAGTTTTATCGCGCGTTTTGGTATCCTGTCTAGCAGGTGCAATGTTTTTTAAGGAGCACCAGCCCAGACATGGGAATTGTATTGCAGCTTAGGGCGAATATAGGCCTTATATAAAATAGCCAAATAAGGGGTGAAATATTCCTTGCATCTTATTAGGCAAACTAGGCATTTCTCAGCATTCTTGGCGACTTCCAATATGTGATCATGTTTGTTGACACACATACCGAGAATGGAAACTGTTTCGGTTTCTTCGATGCAGGTACCATTCATGGATAATGGCTGGGTGTTACGGTTTTGCTTCAATGACAGAAGACAGCATTGAGTTTTAGAAGCAATAAACTCAACGCTATTTTTAGATCCCCATGTTAGGATCTGAGTTTAATGAGTTTAACATACGTTGCCGTTCCAGTTCGACATCCGAAGAGCAGGGTTGCGGAACCGAGATCGAATATGATAAACTATAGTTACTGTCATCAGCAAAGGCGTGGATTGGATTAGTAGAAGCAGACTGAAGATCATTTATGAAAACGAGAAAGAGTGTCAAAGACGAAACAGAGCCCCAGCGTTTATTTTATGAACTCCGGACTTGAAGCCATCGAAAAAAACTTGAATTGAACGGTTCGACTCGAATTACTAATTCATTAAATAAGAGATTCGTCAATTCGAAATGCACGTATTAAGAGAGTTTGGTGCCAAGCTCTGTTAAAGGCCTTTGAAATATTAAGTGCAACAATCTTGCTCTCAGCAAGAAGATGCAAGGAATGTTTCCGCTTTTCAGTGAGATATGCCATCAGATCACCACCTCTTGCTACGAAAACCGTATTGCCAATAATTGAGAAGTTTTCGTGTTTTAAGATATTTCATAAGCTGATAGTTAATCAGCGTTTCCATGACCTTAGAAAGAATGGAGGTAACTGCAATTGTACGATAGCTAGGGGGAAAAGAATAATCGCCTTTTTTAGGGACGAGCTGGACAAATGTTGTTCTCCATCTACTCGGAAAGAGACCTGAGAAGTAGGACCGATTAAAAAGCTTACACAATGGCTTACCAGCGTGGATGAACGCCTCTTCAAACGCCTATTCCATCTAGACCAGCGGAATCGTGAATATTGAGATCTTGAGACAGTTAAGAGAGTACTAACTGTTCGAGTACGAAAGTGAATTTCTCCCATGCTATATTTGACGCGCTTAAGTACAGGGGGTATATAGCAGAATCAGGAAGCATGGAGCTAGCAGCGAATTGCGCTGCAAGTAGATTTGCTTTGTATTGAGAAGTGACAGCTGGGAAGTCATTGTAAACGAGTGTGGGGATGGTAGATGTGGCACAGTTTTTAACACTTTTAACGAAAGACCAATATTATCTATCCAATGGCATATTACTTATTGTTATTTGTCTAAAAGGACAAAATCGGCCCATATCTTCCTTTATTTCTTAGTTAAATTTCGTGTGCAGGTTACTGGGTCCATGGATCTGAGTCAAGTCAAACTATATTAAGTAGCGTCATTCAGTTGCCAACTGAATCATCATCAATCTGAAAATTCCCTCGACACAATCAGTTAAACAACGCTCACCGAAAAGGCGTTTCAAAAAAAAATTCTCTTGAACTTCTATAGCATGGTTTTGCTTTAACGTCAAAGTTAAAAGTCTAATAAAATTCTATACACTTTTTCCCTATCGATAGCATGCTTTGAGTGGCCATTGTAAAAGATATTCAATTATCAAAAAACTAATGTAAAGATAATCTTAACAACCATCTTGCAAGCGTGCGGTGAGCCACAAAAGATAGATATTACTATTATCCGCATAATGATAAGATTTATTTTGGATTTCAATTAAAATGACAATTTTTATTTTGGTTTTCAAGCTAACCAACTAATTACAATGATAAGCATAGCAACGCAATTTTATTATATCCAGAACCTTATGGAATTTTCGATGTTTATTTCCTAAGTGTAACCTTGTCGATTTTTGTCTGCTTATCACACTTGACCACTTCTAATAAGAAAAAGATAATACATCTACAACGAATTTATTATTTAAGACGTATTTTGTCATCGAATTGTTATTGGTATTGTTAGAAAAATAAGTTAACTCAATTTAGGTGGCTTTCTTTATAAGCCCTTTAAGCTGGAATTTGCTGGAGTTGGTAGAGGCTTCAAGGTTCTTGTGTTAAAGAACCTTAACTTGTGAAGTAGGTAGACGGTAGAGTCTTCAAGGTTCTTGTGTTTATTTATTCAATGCCTCTTGATCCTGTATATTCTGGAATAAAGCTATTGCTAAAGTTGCATTGAAGTGCTGATAAAACTTTTCTCTAATATAGCTCTCGGTTTTGAAGTGCGGTTCCATGATTTCCGTTTCTAGTACAGATAGTGCAGTATGAGGGTTATTCGATAAGTTTTTTGTTGAAAAACGGTTAGACGACTCACTGTAAGATCTACCTTCCAACTAGATGTTCAGAAGTTTTCTTTTTTTTCCAAATGATATTCAAAATTAGTGACAGTGAAAATTTACAAAAAACTGAGAGCAATTAATTACTGATAGGATGAAAACTTTTCACGTGAACATGGCTCACATGAGAAGGTATTTCATATAAATATTGATGCGAAATTAATTTCATTAAACCATTAATTTGAATATGCATGAGGCTTATTGCTGATAAAAGTTTAAGGGTAAATGCGGATTTAATTGTGCTTTGTAACTGTCAAAATTACGTATAAAATAATTATCATGATTTATTAGTTTAAATAAATCCTATCAAGAAAAACAAAAAAAAAAACTGTTTATATTTTTAGGTCGACTTGTTGAGTCGAAATCATAAGTTAGATACTAATTTGGATACAAGCTTAAAGATGTTATATATTTTATCCATGACAATTACAGTGATTTCACGCATAAATGTTCTTAAGTATACAGTAAACAAAGCCCCTAAACTTATAGGATGGGTTAAAATCAACTTAGGACAATCGTTGAATACGCCAACCCATCTCTGTCAAGCGCCGAATTGCGTTACAAATTTTGGATGTCAAAATTTAATTTTATTAAATTTAGGTGCATTTAGAATTTTTATCTGTTGAGAATCTCCGTCAATAAAAAAAGAGGCGTGGCATCAACACCTTTTCAATAGCATTGAATTTTTGTTAAAATATTTAATTAAATTTGGTCAATAACTTTTGACTGGGTTCTTTTATGCCAAAAATTTAGTTTTGACTTAAAACGCCTCTAAAAGTGGGCGTTGCGAAAACACACTTAATCAAGAATAAAGCAGACCAAATTTTATCGTCCTACCTTTTTCATGCTGATAAGCAAAGTGGGCGAGTCAGTGGGTGGATTAAAAAGAATTCTACACTTGTTCCGTAGGGAAAAGAACAGATTTCAAGCTTCAAATTCCGAGCTCAACATCGCAAGCTTAAAAACTTCCGACACGTACGGACACTCTCATGCTCTTTCTAATTATAATTCGGTATCGATATGCTTTAAGGGTCAAACTGCTACTGGGGAAACTATGAATCCATATTAATAGAATGTCTGTGGAGTGAATCGACTGGAGGTTGTGGTTGATTCACAAAGGTAAAGAAACCGCCAGGGTCAGAAATCATTAAGCTTAACTTATCAGGGAAGCGAAAAAGTTTTATACTTTACTCTTGTCATGTAATTTATTTGCCTATTTCATTATAGGTACTTATTGGTCGGAGAGCTGATTTTAGAAAACTTATCACTCAGAGAGCAGAATTTAAAGAAAACTTTAATTTTCTTAGAAAAACGCTTAATTTAAGCCTAGTTTAGAAAAAAAAATTAGAAATTAAGCTAACCGGATAAGTTAAGCCAGATTTCATTATTCGTTTCGTTTAAATAAGTTTTTTTTTACTTTACATAAAATTTAATTTGAATGGAAAAGTGCAGTTTTGCGTGCATTTTGGCCTGGCAGGTTTATGCTCATATCACCAAGAGAGAAGGTAAGGCAATAAAATGGACAATGTAGAAAAATCCAGAGGTCTAGGTTTTACGTCTAAGAGGCACTTGGGCGGGGGAAACATTTTCTGAAAAAATGGGTAACACAACAATTGGGCCTTACGCCAATGAAAACAAACCACCAGGAATATGATATCATCATTTCAGCATTTATTAAAGAAAATGGAAAATATCCTTAAAAAAAATTTCTATATTGCTACTTTTCGTTGCAAAGGACGATGAAGCTTTTTCCGACCATCCATTTAGATTGGGTTAAAGAGATCTACCGTTGAACCCTTTTGAGCAGACGTGTGCCTTATGAAGCAATTGATCCTTCATAAAAAGTTATCTTCTTAGGATTGATGCAACAAACTATCTTTAGCCCAAAAAAGTAATCTACCTAAGCAACAGGATTTCTAGACATATGAGTCTAAAAAGGTTTAAAATTCTATAAAGTCACTGCAGGAGTTCCAAGAAATCGGTCTAGAAGCCATAACTGTGAAAAAGTATATATGAAGGAGCCCTGCCTATAATGACATTGCTCTTGGGTCAGCATGACAGCACAACAAAATATTCTATTGTGCAGGTAAAAATTGGCTAGCATCCGCCAGACGTTAACTAGTGGACCTAAAGCGGTGTTGTCCTTGCAGCCAAACGTAAGGTCGTTGTATTTGCAACATTTAAAATCAGGAATCAATCAAACAGTCAGATCCAAGGAGGTAGCTTAAGTTCACAGCCCACGTCTAAGAGAGGATCTATCACAAATGGTGGGAGCTCTATCACTTGCAATACGTTACCACATCAGCCCAAGTAACAATTTTACTTCGGTAAGGCTTAAATTTTCGATTTTGGGAAGTTATTGTTTCTATAAGGCCTCTATAACACTTGCCGATTATTTCCGAGGCAGAAATTTCTGACACAATTTGTATAAGACCTTAAAGAAGCTACAACGAGGTCTTACAGAGGGATAAGATTCTGTTAATCTCCTCTGTTACTTTGTAAAAAGTCTACTACTTCTATAAGGCCTTATAGCAGCTTCCGTACTTCAGTGCAGAATGTGAACTACCTCTATAAGGCCGTATAGCAGTTTCGGTATCACTATACCTGTAGCAGGCATTATGTTACAAGCTTAACCGAAGCAGATACTTCTATAAGGTTTCTTTCTGCAAAGCTTAACCGAAACTGTTGCTTGTATAATGTTTCCCATTGCAAGCCCTACCGAAACTGTTGAAACCAGCTTCCTGTTGCAAGCCTTACCGAAACTGTTGCTTGTATATGGCTTCCTGTGACATGCTTTGCAGAAGGAGTTACTTGTATATGGTTTCCTATTGCAGGCTCCACCGAAACTGTTGCTTGCATAGACTTTTCTGCTGCAAGCCTTAGCGAAGCTGTTACTTGTATAAGATTTCTTATTACATGACTTATACAGACTGTTACTCTAATGTAGAGTTCTGTTGCAAACGTAACAGAAAATGTTACTTGTAAAAAGCTTTCTGTTGCAAGTCTTATCGAAACTGTTACTTGTATAAGGCCTCTGGTTTCAGTCATAAAGTCATAACAACTGTAAAAAACTCTAAACAAGTAACAGCCTCGGTAAAGCGTGCAACAGAAAACCTTAATGCAAGTAACAGCCTCTATAAGACCTAACAGGAACTTAATACAAACACCGGTTTCTGTTAAGCCTAACAGGAAACTTTATACACAGTTGTTAGGGCTTTAACAGTTTCTGTAAGTGCGCCAAATTGGCTTCTCTAAGGCCTTATACAAACTATTTTGCGGGAGGGGAAATAGCTTCTATATAACCTTACCGCAACAGAAATGTTACTTGGGAGACGCTTTACGGAATGGACAAAAAAATCTGGCTTTCACAGAAGATGTACTGAGGTCAGACGAAAGGTAGACTACGGTAACACGGCAAGACATTCCAGGCAACTGTAAGGTTGACTTACTCGCCAAACTTGGAACTACTCTCTCAATTTTGCCTGATAAAGGCTCCTAAGGCATTTCAATTTCAACACGCGAGCTCATGATAAAACTGGATGCAATAGAAAGACCAAATCTCAGATGGACAAGTGGTAGTACCCGTCTAGTAACGAAACTGATTTGGTCTAAGCACGATCTTAAACGCTCTAGGAGCTTAATAGATCGGACATGGGTGCTACAATTGGTGTTATAACAGAACACCAGTCTGATGGGCAAGCACGGAACAAGGCTTGGTGTCTTTTCTAATGATTTTTGCAGGAGCTGCATAGATGAGGAGGAAGAAGAAAAAAACACTCTTCACCTTGTCTGCACATGCCCCCGCTCTCTCTAAGAACCGAAATCTTCACCTTGGAGCTTTCTTCTATAATGATCTTAGTGATCTTAGTACGACTGAGCCAAAACGTCTCTTACGCTTCATTAGTAGCTCGAAATGGTTCAAGGAGTAGGCTATTTTTTCAGATCCACGTGGTATCACAATGAAACCACATAGGTCTAAGTGAGTTGGGTTCTTCGAACCCTACAGCCACTTCAACCTAACATAACCATAAGAAGGCTCATGGAAATAAGGCTCATTAATCTGTTAAAAAACTCCAAATGTTCCATTTTACCTTTCAGTAAAAAAATGTTTTTCTCATTTTAAGTGCAAAGTTTCTTTCAATTCTTTCATATACGAATTACTAAATTGAAAGCAGGTCATTCACATCTCGGGGCACGTTACCAGCAGATCCCCAACCAGTTACAGAAAAACCGACAGACAACCAAACAAAACATAAAATGAGATGTGAATACGAGACGTATGAGCCAAACCAAAGAAAAATAAAAAACAATTCTTGCATTAGCCCATCCGTCATTCAAAATACATTCACCTGTCGTACATTAAGGATTTTCCATTTTTTATCCTCACAGGGATGTTGGTAATGCCAAGCACCTGTTTATCCATAGCAGCTCATTTTGAATAAAAAGCCTGACCAGTTTACACTTTAGGAAAGTGCATTCTCCATCACATCTCCTGTTTCCTCTTTGTCCGAATCAAGATTTTAACAACTGCAAAATCTGTTTTTCAACAAAGTCCTCTTTTGCACCTTGGTCCTCTGAAGTAAAACTAACTCTCAAATATTATAACGCTACTGTTATTTTCTTCTCCTTTTGCTAAATTCCTTTCCCATTTTAACCAAACAGTAGATAAAAAAAGTATCCAGATGGAGTCAAACCAGGTCAGGCAAATGCGTACGGAGAAAGGCTCCGCACCATTGAAGCATTATGCTTGGATTGCATAAGCGAATTTGAAAGCGCTTGGAAAATAGAAAAGAAACTGCCTGACTGCATTGCAGCTCGGCAAGGATGCATTTTAAGTATTATTTTCTGTCCCTCTGTTCTCGTATATAGGTACATGCCATGACGCCAAAGTGGAGTGAGACAGGCCTCACATTCACACCCGCAAAACCTATGAAGCACTCTAGGTGAACTGGTGCTTTGTTATCTCTTATCGTTCGTAGATTTCATGTCCCAGATGGGAAGTGGAATGTAATCCATGTCAATGGATTTCTAGGAAAACTTAAAAAGAAACCCATTAATAGCCACATCACTGTCACATTTGTAGTTAAGCCCATTCAATAGCATTCTTGAGACAAATGAAAAAAAATGTACACAAAACACTCAAAAGCGTCGAAGTTTGATTAGTGCGTAGGTACTGATAAGGTATTATAGCACATGTGCACACAGTGTGTAAATCACCTGATGAAGGTTGGTTTTTAGGTGTTTCAAATGAATGGTGATTATCGTGGATAGGTAGGTCAGTTCTAATTGATTTAAAAAGAAATTCAGGCAAGGTCGCAGGTGATAAGGTTTTTAGCTTTTGTGACCCTGACGGAAAAAAGTCAGGGTCTTATCAGTTTGCGAATTTCTCGGTAAAGTAAGCTGTTGAAATTTTATTTTTTTAAAACAATAAAAGTCTTCAAGCACTATCGAAACAAGGAAGAGAAAGTCGAGTAAAAGCTATCCACAAAACCCAGTTGACAAATGATAAGAAGGTCACTTTAAATATATGGAGGTAAATCAATTCATGTCAATCAATGCATTTGACGTCCAACGTGTAGGGGAAGTACTTGACTGGTATCAGCTAGTACGGATCCATTAACGTCAAGAACGGAATAACAGTGTACAGAAATTGATGTATCTGACTAAGATAGAACTTGCTTAGGCTCTCGTCATTATTTAGACGCCAGTTTTAGAATATAGTGTCAGAGATATTTAAAGAAACAGTTTGTTGTCAATTGATCAAGATTTACACTGATACAGAGCAGATATTAAAAGTGACAGCAGCACATAATTAAGGTAACACTTGACAAAAGAATAACATTTTGTCGAAGACTTCAATACATTTTCAACAAGTGAGTAAGTGCAAGAGCTTTTCCCTGACAAACTTCTATTTACCCGACCCTATATACCATGTAACACCAACTCTTAAAGTTTCTTGGCCCGAATTCATATTATATTCGTATAGGCCACGACTCCAAAAATGGGAATGGGCTTAAAAATAAAATCAATTAATTGTATTTTCGTTAGAATCATGAGAAAATACGGTAAATGCGGAAATTATTTCAGAAAAAAAATAGTTTTTTCATAAAACGCCCCTTAAAATAGGGAGGAGCTCAAAACTTTATAAGGAGCAAAGCTAGCAAATAGTAATGTCTTTAATATTTGTAATATGATTTTTTTCGATTTGGAGTCAACTTTCCGATAAATCGGGTTTTTATAGATCTAGCATGTTAAAAGTGGGTATGATCGATATTTTGGGCGGTCCAATTTTTGCCTTGTTAAAGGTCTAAGGCTAATATTACTCAGTACCAAAATTAAGGTTCCTGTTGAAAAGGTTCCATTTTGAAAAAAAAAGTGAAATAGAGGTTGTCTCACATTGAAGCCAGTAGTGGGCGTGGTCGTTGACGGTTTAAGCCAATTTTCACACTTTGTCTGTGCAACAAAAGAACCAAGCCGTGTACCAAGTTTCAGCTCTCAAGCTTGAATTTGAATACCTTAAACCTTCACAAATACAGACGGACGGGCGGACATAGCTTAATCGATTTACATGTGGGTCTCGATCATATCCCGAAAAGGTCTTAAGGGCTGCTTAGTTTAACGCGAAAATTATTTTTTTGTTCCAAATTAATTTTTTTTTTAAATCAACACCTAAAAATGGCCATGGCCTAAAACTTTTTGAACAAAACCTGTTAGATTTTATTTCTAACTGTTTCCTTAGAATAACTAAGGGCAGTCGAAATCAATCGTTTCCTGCAAAATTTCAGGTTTTTCTTAAATTCTATCTACAAAAGTGGGCACTGTCAAAGATTTTGTATTTTTAAAAAAAAAACTTATAATGAAGTAACTTTTTTCCGATTTGGTACACAAGTCTTAAATTTAATGCAGTCGATAAATTCTAAATAAATTCAATACCACGCCCGCACTAGAACGACGTCACCCGACTTTATTTTTACTTTGTATGACTTACAGGAATTAAAAATATGCTTTATAATAAGAATATTATAATTTTGAAAGCACAGGCGGTAGTTGCACATTTAGATCGATTGAAGGCGGGTGTGTGCGCGGATTTGAAAAATTGTAACACATGCATTGCGTCGGATGACAGACAGCTTTAGTAAAAAATCTCAGCTTTCTAGCTCAAAATTTAAGGCACAAAAATTGGGTTTTAGAAGACGGTCAGATGAACGGACGGACATTGCTCAATCGACTCAGAATTTGGTCTCGATCATGTGCTCTTAAGGTCTTGGGGGTTTCTTTGAGATATAGTCTGTCTCTATAGAGTAACGATGATTTTTCTTCTGACATATTGGGCTTCTTTTTTGCCAATAACCTTAATGTTGAATAAGCCGATTAGATTTTTGATTCAGTTTATCAGGTTCCAATAACCCAAGGATCTTTGACATTTTTTCCTTTGTAAAATTTGTCGTAAATTGCAGCAATATCCTAAAAGCCAGGCTTAGAGGACTATATGACGGCTATGTCTATGCCTCCCAAGCCCCAGCCTGTCCAGGGCAAGGAGCTAATCTTAAGAACATAGTCTAGACATAGACCATTGTCTCATGAGCATTCGTAAGTATTTCAATAGAGCACAGGCATGAGATGAAGAACAAGTGTCTGTCTATTGCGTTTCAGCTTAATTAGCTAAATCTAGGATAGTATTATTGAGGCCTAGAAAAAACCAACCATTAAAACAAATTTAATAATTTATATGTTATTTTAAATTTTAATTTTGCTATTTATTGAAGTTTTAAATGAAAGTTCTATGCTTAAGGCTTCTTATTAAAAAGGGCTGTGAAGGTCACCATTTCTTGTGTGGCGAGACAGACTAAGGTCCCAGACTTAGATACAAAAATAATTTTTTTCTTCACCGATTTTTACAAAAAAGGAGATAAACCCATACCTGATTCGGAAATAAGGGACTCAAACGTAACTTAAAGAATATATTCCGCATCTGGCATAGCCATCTAACCACGACCGAGGTGGCCACATGAAATCACCGGACTGGTTCAATTTCTTTTTGCGGCTATCCTGATCATAAATTAAAGACATAATGGTACACAATCGCAGAACTCGCACCAAGTACCTTCGACCGCATATAAGATAAATCGAGAGGGAATACCAGTTGCCACTCCCTCACCTTATAACCCAAGGAATTAGATGTAATTCTCTTTCGTTCGGCTTCGTTTTCATTGAGGAACGTCTGCAATCCTGCAGAGCTTACCAAGAACCAGTCTCTTTGCCACTCGATAAGCATGACCACGTTTCACGTTCAAAAGATTTTTACTTTTTTTTTTCCTACCAACGGTCTTCCATTGGCATGAAAGAAAAAACAAAAATCAAAGAAAAGCAATCCAATAAAATAAGATTGAGCAAAAACACAAGCAAATACTTGTTGGAAGGGTGAAGCAGATCGAGTTTATGATGGGTATCGGCACGGTGGGGTTTGAATAAAATAACGAAAAAGCTGCTTTTCCGCCACCCAGCCAAATCTACATCTTGAGAAGGACCCTCGACAAGCTCCTCTCTGCAGTCCATTCGAAATCACTGCAGTAGAAAATTAGAATTTTGTTTCTGTTTCATGCATAAAAATGAGCGAAAATGACTCCTCTGTCGTTTTGTATTCTATAAAAATATCCTTGTTGGTTCTTTGTGTTATTTCTTTTTTTATTCGTCGCACTTAATCTGAATGGAAGAGGTTCACCCTGTGATGCCTTGTTTTTGAAGTCATAATGGACTTGTTTAGCTCGAGAGGAACCAACGATTGGGGGATGCCCTCTGATCCTTTTGTGCGAGTGCAATATGCAATCGGCAGACTTCTGGCACTTTATCATGTTTTTATGATGAAGTATGCTTTCGAGAGGACTACACTTGAAGGGTTATTTAACACTTTGCTGCAGACTGGAAATTGCTATTGCGATTTTGTTGGTTTAAGGGCTTTAAAAAAATAATACATAATACAAGGGTGAGCTAAGTCCTTGTTGACAAAAAATTTCGTATCATAATTATCTGGTAAGTTCAGTTCACAATAACTTTTGTGCGTCCCTTATTTCCATATGATTTTTAATATTATAAGAAAAAAACTTGCGATTTCAGTAAAAAAACACATAAATCACAAGGGCTGCAGTCATCGTGATGATTGTTTTATACTTTTTCATGAGTTTTTGTCCATATTTCTTCTTTTAAAGGTCTTTCCTAGGTCTTTGGACCTCTAGACCTCTATGGTATTAGAAAATCCATGTGGAATCATGCAGTCTCATCCTTTATTTGTTCGAATAAACTCGTAAACCTGCACGTGAATTCGACACTCAAATTGAAAAAAAATGTTGCGTATTCGCCACAGTATCCCTTAGGAATATCCACTTCAAAAATAACGTATGCAAATTAAATTATCCTATATTGCATGTCATTGCCCCTATGTACAGACACAAAGCCCGCCCACAATCCACCATTAAAGTCGTTGCAAAAACTGGTGCAAACATTTTCCTTTCCGGTATCCTCGTAGCAAACTTTTGAGCCATCAAGTGTGTACTCCTTCTGCACTCCGGTTTGGTATGTTTCCTTCTGGGTAAAACTGAAATCTCTTCGCAAAGCTCGCATGGAAGACCAACATTTTCGTGTGCATATTCTCGAGATGATAGTGTCAAAGGAAGGAAAGCAACCGAAACGAGCATCGTTGACTTTTCCCGATAGGAAGTGCTCTGAGTTGGATCCAGGCAAAGGTATCCGACAACCTATTCCAAAAGTGGCAAACTACGGACATTAGCGTTGTATGGCGTTCTTTCAATTAGACTGCAATCAAGTGAATTCAAATCTAGCCGCTCCCCACCCAGGCAGTAACCAATCGATTTACAATATCAATAAGAAGTAGTCTTCATAAAATTCAAATTTATTTAGCTTTTCAATTTCGAAAAGTTTTCCAACTGTGCAGAGAGAGCTTGGGACTGTTTGCAGAGGGGCTTAAGTGTAGTGCTTTTAATATTACTTACACAGAGGATAATTGAAGTAGATGGTTGCTCAATGGTTTTAAGAAATAAGTAAAGAGAGATTAGAGCTACGAAGTGAGTCGATGAGGACTTAGCTGTTGAGTGGTTGTAGGGTTATTGGGATTCACTAATGCTTTCAAAAAGAAGCGGATTCCTACTTGTTTTATAATAATTACCTTACTTAGAGCTCAAGCATTTGGCGTGGTAAGGTAATATGTTTAGAGTTTATAAAAAGAGAATTTAAGGTTGACGTGTATGGGTAGATTCGGTCGTTACCCAGTTCTTTCTTCGAAAAACAAAAGAAATTAAAACGGCTTTCAATCACTAAGGAGATTTTAACGAATTTTTAACTTAGTCTTGAAAATAATTCTTGCGATCTTATATTTTATCTTGACACAGAGAGCAAGAGAAAATCACATTTTGAGGAAAAGAAGAATAATTCGTTCATCACTCCTACAAACTAAATAGTATTGACAAAAAAACCAAAAGTATCAATAGATTTACATACAAGAGAAGTAACAAAAGTTTCGAACAAACAGTTTTTCGACAACCTTTCTGAAACACATTTATTAAAAACGTCTAACTTGGTAAAAAAAAATGACTTCGTTGGTGTGCGTTGTAAATTGCAGCAATTAAAGGACAATCTAGAGTTAAAGGACAATCTAACGAGAGTTTTTTTTTTTCTAAACCTACATTTTGTAGACACGAACTTCAAAAAAAGAACTTAGGTCAAGTGATGGTTGATTTTTATAGAAAATTAAAGTTCTGGAATTTTGAGAAATGAAGAGCTGGAGTTACTTAGATTTCGTCCATTCATCCGCCCACCTAAAGGAATAAATATAACAGCATACTCTTGAGAATGTTAATGTAGCTCAAGCGTCTTGTCACAGGGGCCATTGCAAAATTCTGGACTGTCATTATGCAGTACCTAGAACATACTTCGTGGCGAGTCACTGTCACCCCATAAAGATCAGTTTTATTATTTAAAATAAAAGGCAATATTTTTTTAATGTAAACTTTATACCACACCGCCTAGGTGTTTTCACCTGCGTGTAGCCTACACACAAAAAAAAGTTGTGTAATTTTACTATCATTAGGCCAAAAGATTTTTGGAATTCTTCCCTAGGAAAACACACCAAATTTTTTTTTTGCATAAATGCTGAATTTTTTTTTTGACATATTTTTAATTTTTTTTTTGTCTTTTTTTTATTTTGAAACATGTTTTTCTCCACCAGGCAGTGGCTTCTCGGCGCGAAAAGAAGGGGGGGGGTCGAATGCGTGACCCACGGCAGGCAGCTGGGAGCGTCTTGCATGCACCGGGGAACACGGCCGCATGACGCGGTGGCACGTTTTCCGGCGCGACGTGTATCCGAGGAAACACGACTCTTTTTCCAAAAAAACTAACTTCCTTGTAACTTCCGTAACTTCCTTGATTTTGACATATTTTTATACCCGACAAAGGTATATTAATTTTAATGCATAGTATGTAACACAGTGAAATAATCATCGTATACCGCTAAGACCAAGACCTTTTCGACCTTAAGATCGAGACCGACAGGTGAATCGATTAAGCCATGTCCGTCCGTTTGTCCGTCCGTACGCCTGTTCGTCTGTATGTGTGAAGGTTTTAGGTCTTCGAAATCCAGCTGGAGAGCTAAAACTCGGTAGGCAGCTTTTTTCTTTTGTCGCACAAACAAAGTGTAAAACTTGGCTAAATCCGTTTACGGCCACGCCCACTACTAGCTTCAATGTAAGATAACCTCTGTTTCACATTTTTTTCAAAATTACGTTTGGTCAAGTTAAACATGGCGTAGGAGCGCAAATTTTTGGTACTTAGAAATACTGGCGCAAGGCTTAGCAATACTGCTCCACTTTTAACATTAAATCTTTAAAAACCCGATATCTCGGAAAGTTTACTCCAAATCGAAAAAAAATTATATGACAAATATTTAAGATATTACTCTTAGCATACAAAGTTTTGAGCTCCGCCCACTTTTAGGGGGCGTTATTAGGAAAAAGCGGTTTGTTTCTGAAATAATTTTCGCTTTTACCGTATTTTCTCATGATTCTAAGGAAATTACAAATTATTGGTTTTAATTTTTAGCCCTATACAAAGAATTTATGAATTCGGGCCAAAAAAACTTTAAGATTTGCTGTTACACGGCATATAGGGCCGGTTATATAGAAGTTTTTCACAGACCAGCACTTACTCACTTGTTTATTCTGAGATTTGACTCGAAAACAATAAAGCATTCCGAAAAAGAACTTTTTTAATGCGTTCAGTATCGTAACGGTGACAGTGATGTTGTTCTAATTTAGTTAAGATAAAAGGCGTGTGGGGTGCCGTGGCGTAGTGGTTAGTGTGTGTGCCTACTACGCCGGAGGTCTGGGTTCAAATCCTGCCATCGTCACCTGCAAGAAGAAAGACCCGTTCTCTTTCACGGCCCCCACCTCTGCGAGGGACTGACAAACCCTTCGAGAGTAACAATTGTCTTGAAAAACTTCTCAAAGTGCCGTTCGGATTCTGCAAAAAATTGTAGGTCCCTTTGCATGTGAAGAAATTAGCACACACAGCATATATTGTTGAGAAGTTGGCCCTGGTTCACCTCAAGCTGTTGCGCCACTCTATTTTTTTTTAAGGCGTGCGAAAAAAAAATAGCTGCCTTCAAAGCCGTTAAAAATCGGCGTTTCAAGCATGTACCTTTTTCTAAGCTTATTTCAAAAACGAAGTTAGAAACTATCCAAAAAATAAGTAAAAGGATTCCGAATTCGCGCCCAGAAAACTAGAATTTTGGATTGTTTGGGATTTTGTCCCCGACGCTATGCCAAACCCTCCAAGAGTTATATTTTGTCTTGAAAAATTTTTCAAAATTCAGACTCCGTAAAATATTGTAAGTCCCCTTGCGGTGAAGGAGTGAACTTGCCCTGCCTGTGAAGATAGCAAAAATATAGCGGAAAACTTTCTTTGCTTTGCACACTTCAAAGTTTAAAATCTCAGGGTTGTATGGTAGGTGTTGAACACCCAAGAACCTTGTCCCTAAGCCTACTTCTAATCTTTTGCCGAAAGACGTTGAGACTTAGAACGTTAAAGTAAGTTCTCTGCATGGAATTATAAAGGGCCTAAATGTGCTTGAGTGTTCCATTGGAATGTTGCATCCCTGAAAGAAAAAAGAAATCACTTTTAACAAATAATTAACCTGTTATAGCGAACTGAAGAAAAACTATAGAAAGCTTGATAAATGGAGAAAAGTCCTTGTTGATTCTTAAATGCAGTAAAAGAGGCCATTAAATCAAGACCTACCATCTTCAATCTGAAAGTTTGAATACTTACAGGCCAGAAAGGTTGGAAGAGAGGGTAACAAATGCATAATAATTTATACCTTGTAAAATTGATAAAGGAAATCAAACCCAAACTGTGGACGCAAAAAACAATGCAGCGATAGTGAGTTTTTTAATTAAAACGCTAACCGAACGTATCGTTGCTTATGTTGAGGAGCGGCCCCTATGGCAAACTCATACAAAATAAAATTTAATATTGAAAACAGCGATAGTGAGTTTTTTGTTTCCTTTATGCAATAAAGTTGTTATCCTATTTTGTGTGCACTTTTTACTATAAGTACTTAGTTTTCAACGAAAAATAAGGCACACATTTTGATGTCAATTGAATTAAAACTTTTTTGCTCCACATGTTCAAAATAATAATAATTTATCACCATAACTAGCAGGATATCACCATAACTGACCACCATGTGAACACGATTTTATTTTTTCACAGTAATGCGACCCTCTCATGTTTGCCGTGTCTTATAATTTCGATAACATTCCCCCAATGAATACCTGAATTTTTGCGCATCAGCTATGCAAATGCTGAAATGCTGACAGAGAAAATTTAGACACTTTCAGCGTACTTTCACCCGCTGAATGTGCGAAACAATGTACGTTTTGTTCGTCCCCTTATTGCTTTATTACGTGAAAGCAACATCCAATTGCAAGACCCGTCATATCGGTTGGTTGAGCCATTACACGAACACATTAATGAGCAATGGACCATGCTTAGAACCGGGGCGAAGAACGGTATACGACCAAAAATGTTCCACTGTACACATCCGACATAGGCTCTAATGGACGCTATTATTGCTTAACTTCTCCATTGCGAGGCGAAAAACTTTTTCTTCCCAATTCGAAATACGAAGCCGACCCAAAACCAGTTTTTCTTTTTGACAGTTAATATCGGATGTTGCTGGTAGTGGTGCTATGTTTCTGCGAATTCGGCTGAAAGCTGTTGATTTATTAATATCGAATGATTATCCTTTTCCCATGTCTGTTAGATAGTGGAGCCCGTGTAGAGATGATAATTTGACTCGTAATTCGGATTTGCTAAATCACATTAATGAATTTCTGAGCTTTGTATGGCCGAAGATAGTTATATTTATATCCTTCACAGTGGCTATGCAATGTTAAGCATCTGGCAAGTACACGCGTGGATTCCCTGTTGTATAGTACCTTCACAAAATTCATTGGCAACAATCAGCAATTTTTTTTTTGAAAAAAAAAAACACAATTACTTGGTCGATAAAAATATATGACCTTTACAAAGAAGAAAATAGATGATCCAATAAAAATGAGCAAAACATCGTTACTCACTATGACCTCGTCCGTATGTACCTACACACATTGGACATTTTTTACAAAGTCCTTGGGTCATAGCTCATGTTATCGTTAAATATACGAACAAAGACGAACTCCACACATAAAATCAAAAACAAGTCAATCGATGGAACTATCCTTCTAAATCCTTGTTTTCTCCATTCAAACACAATTTCCGGCATCACTCTGTCAATGTTTCTATCAATGCTATCAATGGCAACATCTTTCGGCCAGCCTGCTAGCCATCGCCTCTCACCTTCGAACCATGGAGACAGCATATCAATGTCCATTTTGACATCCATCTGCCGTAAACAGTGTTTGGTTCGTTTAACGTCCTGTAAACGAGAGATAAGGGAAACTTTTGCTTTTCATCTCATCGCTTATAGTGCACTGAGGAGCATTCTAATACGATGCGAAACAAATTGAATCCGAGATTCATTTGGTAGATGAGTAAATCGTCTATATATACTTAGGGCTGCGTCTGTGATCAGTTTTTGTACATTGGATTTTTTTAAATTCTGTCACTTGAGGCGGATGTATTGGGATTGAGGAAACTTGCCGATGTTTCTTTGAGGTTGACTTGCACAGACAAGTGCCAGTTTTTGATTGAAATAAATCGTTTTTCTATTCGACTTTAAAATTTTGGTTCAAGTGTAAGATTGATTTAAAATAAATGGTTCACTGAAGCACAACCAGATATAATCCGCATTTGAAGCGAGTTAGAAAATGGAGCGCTTTTCGTTAGGATGATGCACAACTAGAATAAGAAATGCCCAAAATCAGTGGTATTCCAAGGTTAGTCCTGCTTTTTATAGCCCATCCCATAGGATAGGAGGTATATTAGGTTTGATTCATAGTTTGTAACTAAGAAAAATATTAACCGTAGAACCCCAAGACCTTAAGGGCATATGACCTCGATCATATAAGATCATATAAGCCGAATTGTAAGTCGAATGAGCCATGTTCGTCCGTCCGTCTGTCGGTAGTTTTTAGGCCTTAAATTTTGAGCTAGGAACTTGAAACTCTGTTTCTTCTAAGTCCCGAAGCAGTACAAGTGTAAAATTTTTTGAAATCCGCTCACTGACACACCCACTTTACTTGTTAGCATGAAAAATCAAAGTTGTCGCAGGAAGCTGAGTTTTGGTATGCGATATCCTCGCTTAAGTGTTTTGTGATTGGCATTTAAAAAAATAAACGAAAGCCGCCCCCTTGTAGGCGTGGTCATAATTAATATGCATTCTAATTAGCGGTTTTTATTTGATATATTTGCTTTAAATCCAAAAAACTTGAACAATAAAATGTTCAGATATGAACGTAAGCTATCAACTCAAATGAATAAATTTTTTCCACGCCCACCTTAGGGGGCGTTTTTAAGTAAAAAATCAAATTTTTAATATAAAACTGCGATCAACACGTGTATACCACATCTGACAAAAAACAATTTTATTGAAAAGGAGTTAATGCCTCGCCCCTTTTAAAGAAAGAAGATTCTTAACTGACAAATTCTTAACACAATTAAAGTTAATAGAAACTGAAATTTAACAACAAGATTTTTGACACATTTTGGAACTTGACAGTGGCCAATTGGGATGGGTTATCCACTGATTCGCCTAGGCGGATTGTATCCCTCCCACTAGTCCTTCTACGCTTTAGTTCAGATATTGTTTCGGGTTCGATGCTTCTTTTCATTAAGGGAGATTAAGATTGAAGTTAGGACTCCTCAAACTTTCACTGAAATTTGACTAAGTAAAGAGTTTTTTTTTGTTGAATTTCTCTGGTCGGTGTGCGTCACCAATTTCCCAATTGTGTTCAAGGGTTTATTTTTATTAGACTCATTTTTCACTCAACGCGGGTATCTCATTCTGGTATTCGGCTGTACTATACCTACTCGCTGTGATTAATTTTTCTGCTGTAGGAATTCAGTCTTCAATTTTTGGCCAGTAAGCAAAAACTTTCTCAAGTCTTGTCACAATTCTAAGCATGTTATTTATTTTAATTTGAGTGATTTTTTTCTTTGTAGTACAAAGAAAGCAGCCGGCACTTCAATAAAAATAATTAATTCTTACAACAAAAATTTACATAAACTGGTTGTTACTATAATAATGTCAAATAGTATTATTTTCTGAGCATCGACCAGCAAAAACAACCCGAACGGAAAAAAGTCACATCAATTAAATTCCAGATTTTTTAATCAACAACAACTGTTTTGAAATGTAACAATTACATTTTATATGCAACTTAGTACAACCCACACTACTACCTAATGCCTCTTACAAACATATTTTGGCTCCGTCTCCTCCTGTTTTTTTTTGGTTTGCTTTGCTTTTCTAGCCGTCCCCAGAGATTGGCGATAAATCCCTCGAGACTTGAGTAATCATGCCCCAGATTTGGAATGTAATCCCCTTTTTGTGCTTTATCGATTGACCTTTTTTCGGTGTTCGTTCGTTGTTCATCATACACTTTGTTAGATAATAACACCGACACCAGCATACAAACGTATCCCGTATTGGGGCAGTGCCTGGTGGAATGGATTTCAATATTTCTTTTCCTTACAAAGTCTGAAATTGCAAAAAGGTTAATTTTGATCATGTGCTTCAAGCTTACGCTTCCACCATTTGTTTTATTAAAATCAAGGTATAGTTCCCTTTTATTTGTGTACTTATGTGTTTGGTTAATCTAAAGGGGAAATCTTGGAAGTACCTTTAGAAAAGATGGCAGGCTTTGAAAAACAAGACATTTCACTCAAGACGCAAGGAGAATTTTTTTTTGGGAAAAGTTTTTTCCTCTCACTTTTTAGTAAGACGAGGACTTACTTAATATCATGGAAAAAAGGTAAAAGCTTTTATTTTTGTCCGCTTACATTAATTGAATTGTAAAATTATTTGCATAGAATTAACGCAAACTATTAGTGCCTTACAAATATCTACATTGAGCCGGTGAATGCGAATTTCTATTCAATTAGGAAATAAAATTTTAATCGTTTACTGTTAATACCTAAAAGCTACTTAGAGCTACTTCTAGTTTATATTCTCGCCGTGATTCCACTTTTTCGATAAAATAAAATTTTAATTTCCTCTCATCCTTTAGTACAAATAATATTCCCATTGAGTCCTTAGCAATCGCGATTATTTGCATTTTGAGCTTAAGACTCAGGGCAAATAAAATATTACTATCAGCAATTCCACATAAACGTTTTTGATTCGCATCTATATACCTACACACACAACAAATAAAGCGAAATTAAAATTTAACGGCTAATAAAACATAGCTCTCACCCACGCCCAAAGTGCTCCCGCCCAGCCATTTGTAAACCATAAAAATTGCCTTACTCCTGAAATATTAACGCCATTGCCATGCCACGCGCTTCAATTGCAGTGCGGCTCTTAAAAACCATATCTGCTACACACACACACACCAGTGTCGAAACAATAAAAATAAAAATACATGCATAAGTAATCTGCGCTGCCGCGCCGCCTGAAAACGTTTATTCCCAAACAATTGTTTCAAATTTTATGACAGCTCCATTTAATATCCTTTCATACGCCGCCGCCGACGACCGCCCACCTCCTTGGCAACCGCATTTAGCGGGTACAACCCGCCGAATGAATACTATTTCACCCCCAGCGACCGTATGAGAGAATCTGTGAAAATCTCACTACCCCAGGCTGCAGAGGGCGGCTCCGCCTCGCCCGCGACTTGAGAATACAAAAACGGTACTCATAAGGAATTAATGAGATATTTACGGACTGTTAAGTGTAAAACAAGAACCCTTAAGTGGAAGCCGATGAAATATTCACGGGAATCGACGATATCCTTGCATAGTACAGTCGACTTTAAATGTCCGGGCGCCAGTCCCCTGCGACACGATACTGCACAGCCACACTCTGTGGAAATGGCGAAAGGCGCGCCGGATGGGAATACCATGGTAACAATTAGACAAACAATCAGCCTGTTTTGGGGGGGGCCGGGTGGTGCTGAGTGCCACGACCGGAAACAAAGAAAAAACCCGGAAATTTAAAGGCAAATTAAAAGCCTATTCTCGCGCTAAGGAGGTGCTATGCTTATGCCAGTCACTTCACGCGCGATACGGGTGCTCCTCTCGCCGCCTGCGAGGAAGGGCAGTCAAAGAACAATGCTGTTCACAGGCAATAATTAATTAATCAAAAGTAAAAACGAGTCTTAATTGCTGTAGTAATGGAGCCGTATCAGGACAATTACATAACTTTGCCCATTTTGATGACGAAAATTCTTGATGAGATTATTATTGCTGCTTTAATGGCTGGTGGTGGAATATTAAATGAAGGACATTGCGTCGCAGTTGTTGCAAAGTTCTGTGCACACCATTTCGATGACAGAAGCGGCGTGATTAAGGGCTTTATAATAGTGACGTAATTTGGTTGTTTGGCACAAGACGTCGCTAATGTACCTCCCTGAATGAATTTCGCTGGTGAATATTGGATTTGGATTGAATTTAGTTTTCTCAGAAAGGATATTCCTTTCGAGCGGAGACAATGACAAACAACGAGCGAAATAATGCGCAAACTTGAAGTGAATGCACATTTGTTTGCCTTTAGCTCAATTAGGTGTCTTCGTCTTAAATGCTTTAAAAAGTAAAAAAAAATTAAATTTTTTTCTTTGAAAATTTAAGACATGAACTTGGTCCAAAATTAAAGTGCGTGTTAATTTGTTGCCTATCTAATTTCCAAAATCGAACAACTGCTTATCTTAGAAGTGGGAGAAGCTAATATATAGGTATGCGCAAATCAGCAAGTCACCTGCGATGCGCTATATTGAAC
Organism: Neoascia interrupta; assembly: GCA_947623515.1. NCBI lineage: Eukaryota > Metazoa > Arthropoda > Insecta > Diptera > Syrphidae > Neoascia > Neoascia interrupta. The sequence goes on along the minus strand of OX392462.1, from coordinate 17,671,719 downwards.
TCCAAACTCCACACGGGACTCCAGGCAGATCCTTCTTGAATAAGCTTGTGGATCTGAGTGGAAGACTACTGTAAGATTTTTTGTATTTACTGTGCAGGCGATCGTATGTTTGGATCCCGGCCGCACCAATCATACAAGCTTTTTGCCACTCTAGAGGAGCACCTTTTTTTATCACAAGCTCACAAACAGAGCGGTTTATTTTGAGACAAGCGCTTTTGGATTTGTCTCTAGTCTTTAGTTGGTGGTTTTGATCCGCCTGTGTAACCCAACGTATGTTGGACTGGCAGACTTTGGAAAGACTGATAACCGACTTGGGAGGTGCGTGATCGGGGACCAGTAACCCCAGAAGAGAAACATTTCATGAGACGTCATGAAAGGCTTCCAACACTTTGAAATCGTCAATTGCACGGTTGCTCAAATTATTGAAGAGCCTCCAGTTAAAGCAATTAAACCTCCAATTCATACCTTTGTTTTTATGTTATGAAAAAAAAAACTGGCACTTGCAGCCACGAAGTGCCATCGCCTGACCTCTCACAAAATGCAAGCTGTGTTCAAATTAACCTATCTATTTCCTGCTGATTCTAAAGGAGAAATTGAGAGGTCTCTTAAGATATAATCATATTTTTGGAAGGCTTGCCAGACCCTTTTGGAAACGCTACCATGAAATAGCATTTCCAAAAGCACTTCTTGCACCGGTAGGAAATCGAACCCGGTCTTATTGTATTGTAGTCCGACCGGCTTAACACTGCATCACGGCAGACATTTATAATAATGAACCTCAAGCAACCACGCCGGTTGATTTAAAATTTTCTGGAAATCTTTAGAATTGTACTATGTCTCCAGCGGACTCTAATCAACGCTTAAGAAAGTCTTCAGCTCCTTGAAAAAATTTCAGCAAAATCAATCTGCTGCAAATCTCGACGTTAACCATACAAATCCTCATCATTTCACATCCTCTTACATTAAAAATAAATCTCCTCATTCATCCCTTTAACTGTTTTCACAAACTTCTTTTAGGCCACTTTTAACTCTTTTTCACACCTTTCTGATAGTTTGCAACTTAAAAGAAAAACTGAAACTGTCCACGGTTGACAGCTGTCAAAAATGTACTTCTCATTGTCAGTTTTACTACAAAATTGTTTTGTTGCTCCTAGGAATTACCATCGTCGCTCTCTTTTAAAAACCAAAATTACAACAAAAGAGTGTTCGTGGCAGTTAATCTTACGCTTGTCCGGTGGAGACACTTATGTCATATCCCCACAGAAGAATAGTCTGAAATTGACATGAATCTTCAACTTATTTTCTAAAAATCCTAATAATTTTTTTTTAACTCTCCTTGGAAAATATTTTCTCTAAGACAAATACAAATATGCTCCCCAGTTGGTCATTTAGATCTGTAATGACACTGCAAACTTCCTTAAGCGCCCCGTGATAGAAATCTAAAAACATTAAACACAGATTCGGTACACATTCTATAGATACACTTTAATGTTATGCGGAAGCGTAATCTCTTTTCCACATTCAAGACACACTCATACAGTCCACAATTTTTCAAAGAATATATTTTTACTGCCACTGCTTCCCTCTTCCTAGGATCCTTTTCTATGCCTTTTTTTATTTTTTGTAACTTCTAATTTAAGCAATCTCTCCACACAAATTAATATGTATAAATGTCTGGCATGGAAAGATCTGTAGCATTTTTGCGAAACATCATAGATGTTGCGCTCGACTTTGTACCGCGTTCTCCAATGTGAAACGGGCGGAATAGGGCCAAAAGGCGACGGACTTGATGTTCGCGCGAGTGCCATAAAGTTTAGCCTCATGTACGAAATTAATGACTTGCCCCACCACCATCGGAATTCACATTTAACACTCTACTTAGTGCTGAAGGGAAGCTCCAACCATGTAAGTATACGCGCAGTGTGAGTATGGTTCCCAAGCGATTCCATTTATATGGTATGGGACTCACGTCTTGCCGGGGATGGCACAGCACTGTACAGATGATTTGCAGTTGAAACGTGCAAGCAGGACGTCGTCCACAATTTCATCCCTCCGTTGAAAAAGGAGCCAGTGTAGTGTACCCACCACCTATGTCTACTCCCTCGTTTAGAAGAGAGATGGAAATTTTGCTGGAACTTAAGTTAAATTTGTTTTTAACATAACTGTAATTGACTGATTTATGATACCCAACTGGGGACTTTATGAATTGATGGTCGGATAATATATTCAAATGCGACAAGTGGTCGCAACTTTAACGGTCAACTTTAAAATAAATCAAGCACTTGTCCTCATCATGTAATTTTTGGGAAATCATTTTGTCAACTTATTCTTAAACAAGCGAAGAACTTTCAAGTTATATGAATTGATAAGTTTTGGGAAAGGATCCACTTAAATATCATCGCATTTTAAAATATAATCTTTTATGGTGATAGAAATATTTGTTCGAAATTTCAGGCCCAGGCCTTGGACTCTACATTTTTTATCAGTCAGTCTACAGATTTTTACTAAGTTGATACTCTGATAAGTCGATACTTCAACTTAAACTTAAACTTAAACTTAAACTTAAACTTAAACTTAAACTTAAACTTAAACTTAAACTTAAACTTAAACTTAAACTTAAACTTAAACTTAAACTTAAACTTAAACTTAAACTTAAACTTAAACTTAAACTTAAACTTAAACTTAAACTTAAACTTAAACTTAAACTTAAACTTAAACTTAAACTTAAACTTAAACTTAAACTTAAACTTAAACTTAAACTTAAACTTAAACTTAAACTTAAACTTAAACTTAAACTTAAACTTAAACTTAAACTTAAACTTAAACTTAAACTTAAACTTAAACTTAAACTTAAACTTAAACTTAAACTTAAACTTAAACTTAAACTTAAACTTAAACTTAAACTTAAACTTAAACTTAAACTTAAACTTAAACTTAAACTTAAACTTAAACTTAAACTTAAACTTAAACTTAAACTTAAACTTAAACTTAAACTTAAACTTAAACTTAAACTTAAACTTAAACTTAAACTTAAACTTAAACTTAAACTTAAACTTAAACTTAAACTTAAACTTAAACTTAAACTTAAACTTAAACTTAAACTTAAACTTAAACTTAAACTTAAACTTAAACTTAAACTTAAACTTAAACTTAAACTTAAACTTAAACTTAAACTTAAACTTAAACTTAAACTTAAACTTAAACTTAAACTTAAACTTAAACTTAAACTTAAACTTAAACTTAAACTTAAACTTAAACTTAAACTTAAACTTAAACTTAAACTTAAACTTAAACTTAAACTTAAACTTAAACTTAAACTTAAACTTAAACTTAAACTTAAACTTAAACTTAAACTTAAACTTAAACTTAAACTTAAACTTAAACTTAAACTTAAACTTAAACTTAAACTTAAACTTAAACTTAAACTTAAACTTAAACTTAAACTTAAACTTAAACTTAAACTTAAACTTAAACTTAAACTTAAACTTAAACTTAAACTTAAACTTAAACTTAAACTTAAACTTAAACTTAAACTTAAACTTAAACTTAAACTTAAACTTAAACTTAAACTTAAACTTAAACTTAAACTTAAACTTAAACTTAAACTTAAACTTAAACTTAAACTTAAACTTAAACTTAAACTTAAACTTAAACTTAAACTTAAACTTAAACTTAAACTTAAACTTAAACTTAAACTTAAACTTAAACTTAAACTTAAACTTAAACTTAAACTTAAACTTAAACTTAAACTTAAACTTAAACTTAAACTTAAACTTAAACTTAAACTTAAACTTAAACTTAAACTTAAACTTAAACTTAAACTTAAACTTAAACTTAAACTTAAACTTAAACTTAAACTTAAACTTAAACTTAAACTTAAACTTAAACTTAAACTTAAACTTAAACTTAAACTTAAACTTAAACTTAAACTTAAACTTAAACTTAAACTTAAACTTAAACTTAAACTTAAACTTAAACTTAAACTTAAACTTAAACTTAAACTTAAACTTAAACTTAAACTTAAACTTAAACTTAAACTTAAACTTAAACTTAAACTTAAACTTAAACTTAAACTTAAACTTAAACTTAAACTTAAACTTAAACTTAAACTTAAACTTAAACTTAAACTTAAACTTAAACTTAAACTTAAACTTAAACTTAAACTTAAACTTAAACTTAAACTTAAACTTAAACTTAAACTTAAACTTAAACTTAAACTTAAGTCGGGTATGCGGCATAAATATAGCAACGCAGCCTAGAGCAGGTTCTGACTGAATGCAAATTATTTTAATTTTGATCAAAAGCACATCAATGTCACACTAAGGAATGGAAAAAACTTAAAACCAACACGATGCGCTGAAAATTTTTATTGAATGTTGCAAATATTACAAAACGAAATTGTTTTAACAGCATTTTCTAGGAGCTTACGGCAAAACTGCCAGTGGAATCGGAACGGAGGCTGAGTATTGAAGAGTTTTCAACTTAAGTTTTACTTAAGTTGTAACTGTGAAATCGGCCTTTTACGGCATCTAATAAAAATCCTTCGAAATGGCACAACTCTTTTTCGTGAAATGAAGGCTCGAAACATCGTCCCATCTTTGCAGCAATATCCCTAAGCTATAGTTTTTTACACATTCTCCACTGTATAGGGAATGAGCAGAGATGACTCATTCACTTTAAGTGCCTCCAGTAGACCAAGGAGTCCTGCAGCCTTGGGTGGTGGTAGGGTGGAAGAGTTAGGTGTCCTGCAAGAAGGTTATTGCTATCTATTACCTGAAGGGGTTACAAAGAGCAAGCTGTCCTTGGATTTCGCGCATTATTTAGAACCTAGTATTCTACTTTCATTACAAGGGGGAGGGCTTTTATGAATAACCTTAATGTATTTGCGGTTCCGTGACAACTCGAAACATGGTTTTTAAGCCAGACAATCAATTACATGGGAAGCTCGGCGAATGACTGTTCATGGGTTACACATTTTAAAAGTCTACAGACTTTTTCAGCCAAAAGATATCACGTTTGCTGGAAAATTATCTGAAACAGAACTTCCGGCAAACTCTACTTTGGTCGGTAGTATAAACAACAAAAGACTAGTGAAAAAACTGAGCTGGTGTGATTTCGCACTATAAGAATTTCTGTATTTTATTAAATTCTATTAAACTCTATCGAGAATTTAATAACGTAAAAAAGTGCGCTGTGTTTTGTAAACCCGCTGCCTGATTTGGCCCAGATTGATTTTATTACCGAATCAGTACACCCTGGTTCTCACGGCCAACGCTTTACTAAAAAAACTAGCTCCGTTTAATGTCACCTACACCTAATGCTTGCGAAAATCGTAATCGTCCTTTACCTAAGCTTAAGGGCAGGTATCTTAATTTCTAAATTAAAAGTGATTGCATTTAAACCTATTTAAAAACAGAAGCTGCACTCCTTATTTAAGCACCCTCTTAATATCATGTTAACTCTTGTATGTACTTCCAAATTACACATTGCATTTTCTTCTCACAAGATTCACTTCATTGCTTTTTCGTTCTCAGCTTCGTTTAGCAGAAGCTCGTCCCCTGTTAGAGCTATTATAAAAGTTCTCCCATAAAACCATTCTGCACCAGGCAGGCAGCATTTGCACTATGTTACCGAATTCAAAGAGACTCTTCAAAAAGTTCTTCGTTTTGAACATTTGGATTTCATTACACTACTTTCTTGTGTGCTGTTAACCTGCATGCCGAGCGAGTGCGGACTTCCCAAAGTCTTTTATAGCCTTCATCTGTTGGCAATTCCGCACAAAAGGAAGCGAATTTTCATCATATAAACACCCAAAATCCAGGTAGGTACTCTAAAAAGTTTCTTCTTTTAGTCAGGGTGAGGGGCGGACTCCGTACAATAGTACTTTGTTAACGATGCGCAAATGTTTGCACTATCAATAGGGTGTCCCTTTTTTCCCCTGACAATTTCTGTCACCGAATTTTGGAACTATCTAGGGGTTTTCATTTTGGTTCATCCTAGCAGTGTGATGCTATACCCCAATCGCAGGTCCCAAGGAACTTCGTCCTCATTGTTGTGAAATCCTATAGTCAAGTTCTATGCATGAGCTTAAAACGAGACAAAGGCAAAGTTTCTGGTAGAGCGGAAAAAAAAACAAAGTGGACCACCACCAATGGAGTCAGTACATCCTTCTTTGGAAGAAAAAGACCGAAGCAGATTTAAACCGCCAAACATACTTGGGCTTAAAAAACTTTTAACATCAACGGATTCAATCAAAATTCCTCGTGCCACTACCTAGCTCGGTAAGGATGCAAACTTGAAAGCGAATAGGAAATCCTTTCGCCCGGAGTGTATTCAATGTCAGTTTGCAATGATCTTGAAGAGCCGACCTATCCAAGCGCACGTAATCTGCGCCCCGCCTTTGTTGAGTAATTGCGAGTGTCTTCTGCTGCGTCTATTAAAAAGTTCCGCATACTCCTCGAAGCCAGCCCCATTCTGAAGGCAAACTCGAAAGTCAATTAACCCAAATTCCTGGCAACCAGATTACTCTTCCGTTGTAAAGGAATCTAGCTCGTACCAGGCAAGCAGCAGTATCTAATGCGGTGCAATGCCGCCCAGCTTATTGCAACTTTCTTGTGTCTTTCTGCAATGCAATGCAGCTGCAGGAACCTCTAACAAAGGATAGCTGGAAAATAGACAGCGCCAAGGCGCGGTGCAAATACACACACATCTTTGTCTTATTCGCATATGACAGGATGAAAATTCCTGCGGCGAATAGAGATTACGTATGGCACAGTCTGACAGACAGGGAAACGTTGCTCCACAAGTCGCCTTCCTGGGATATTAAGTACTGGGATGTATATGAGCTTACTCGTTTGGATGGTGTATTCCGGTTTGTAGGAATTTGAAGGTATTTAAGGCAGTAGAGCTTAGTAGCAGGTATGATGTGTATGTAGGTATGTGCCTCAAACACACATGCGGTACCAACGTCTTAAGACAGAAAGGGATTTGCAATGATGCATGATTATTTTCGAGTTATTCTGCTCAGGTGACTTTTAAGTGGAAGGTATTTAATTCCAAGAACTTTCATGAATAAGTCTTAAAATTCAATAAAGCCATTTGTATGCTGTCATCTTTGTCCTTTGAAACATGAGGCTGGTTTTGTGGTAAGCATACAATGAAGATATCACCATATAAAATCAAAGAAGGATTTTCGAAATGCTTATAATTATTTTCATTTAAATCCACAAGCATATCATCTGGTCTAACAGCGTCTAAATAAGTGACTCAGTTAAATGTTAAACCAAACTTCTCAATATGCTGAGTATGAAATAAAAGTGGCAATTAACAGCAATTTGCTACACATAGGCGGGTATAGAGCGTGGAGGCAACTTTGTCCCCTCGAAATAACTTACTTTTAACGACTTTTCTTATCGTAACTGAAAACTTCATAAAAAAGAACAGCCGCTCAGCTCAATATAAAGCATGGCTTTTTAAGACTTCATGATTGTTCGATTTTCCACATTTCCATTTCTCGAGGGTCCGATAAGCGCCCAGAGAATAGAATATTTTTTAAAGTGGCTTTAGAAGCATTCGAAAGGATCTTATAGTGGCATTCGGATTCGAAAATATTTAAGGTCTCAGTCATGCATTTTTGTGAGCTTGAAGTTAAGTACTAATTTTTCATGATCAAGGCTGTTGTTCTGTTCCAATTTCTCCAATTTATCGGAGAAGGTTAGGAACTTTTCTTTTCTTCCCTAAGGACACCCTGAGCTGGCTACCTAGAAACAGAGCTGACTGGCAAAGCTTGATGGTTGAGTCTCAGTTCCAACTCATACTGTTGCATCACCTCTAGTTAAGTTGGGCTCTGGATATGGAGATGCTTGTTGCTTTTTTAAGAACAATAAACTAAATTAGTTATACGGGCAATATGAAATTTTCACCACGAGGCAGACAATAAACATTGTAAAAATACCGACTAGATTTTTCGAGCCGACTCTTGTCTTTTTTTGAAGAATATAAAGTAAAGCTGTCCTAAGACTGGACAAGGATGGAAAATGGAAGAAAGGACTCTAAGTTAAAGTAATTCGCTACACTTTTAAATAAACTTTATGACCTGCACTTTCCTTCTTGGCAGGCCAGTGCATAATCAAACGATTCGTAACCTCCAACTCAAAAATTTGGCATTAAACTGACTTTAAGCTCAGACTAAAATACCCTGCAAATATGTGAAAAAATACCATTAAACAGGTCCAGTAAAATATAATTTTGATACTAATAAACTATCTCGTTATGTTGATATTAAAGGGCTTTGTAGATCGTTAGTTGTGGAGTGCACATAAAACAATTTATTCCATCCTTTACCCAACGTTTCATTGACTGGTTTTCAATTTTTTCAAGGGTGTAATTTTATTAAATAAATTGTTAAATGTGTTGTCAATTATATTTTTCTGGTGGCCAAATAAATAATTTAATAAATTAACATGAAAAAACTTCAGAAACGCAATATTTTTAAAAAACAACATACTAAAACACTGTTAGGCACGAACGCTTATATCATACAGTTTGGTAACCCTACTCCAACTTATAAAATATTTTAAATTTCATGTCAATATGCAGTTGACCTATGACAAACCAACCAATATGGATTTCAATGCTCAAAATATTTGCGCCTTTGTTGATTACATATACAAAAATCCTTGATAGTTCAACGAACCTCTTTTCGTCGGCCCTGAGCGGATATTAGAATATCATCGAAGTTTTCATTACCTTCGTCGGATGGCAAATAATTAACTTTTTCATTTCAGGGTCTAGGGGGTGCCTAGTACCTTAATTTAAATAAGGTGTTGCTGAAATTTGACTCCTTTTCCCTTCATTATGTCAGTAAGTTTGTAAAACTAGGCTCAAAGGTTCCTCAGGGAAGATTTTTATGAACGCTTTAAACGAAATAACCTTATAAGTATCTACCTCAATTTGTAGACAACATTTTATGTTAATCGATGACCCAGATACCGGAGGAAACTGTTTAATCTCAGCACATAAAATAAAATCCTTTAAACATAAATTGGTCCTCTGAACATAATTTCTTCAAGTTGAACATGAAAAGGCCCGTAAAAACCAACCAGATACCACATCCATCAAGTTTATGGTAATCAGGTTATCTGTGTGTGTATACCTCATGGCGATGGATGCGAAAAAAAGACAAAATTCTAAAACCCTACACACTCGTGCAGGTCCTTGAAAACTCCTTTGATGATTTTTGCCCAGGGTTGACATCAGGCAAGATGACTACATGATAGCAGCCATCACCATCTCCCAAACCACATTTCTTAATCAAACTTATCAGATTGATCCATAAAGAGAAAATCATTGCAGACATACACCGGTAGATCCCTAGCTGGGAATGTCAGCGCGATTACACTCACATACCTTTTGCCTAGCGAAGAGCAACTTTTCTTTGCTATACAAACGTCTGTCTGCTTGAGTTTGTGGGTTGTAAAAAAAAGTTTACCTCATCCGGCTTGTGTGCTACTTGTGCCGCAAGAATCTTTTTCTGCAATTTTGGCAGCAGTTTACGATCCAGCTTGCAGTAGTGGTGTGTAGAATGTCGCTATGATAGATTGAATGTAAGGAGTCATAAAGAGCAGCGAACATATCCAAGGACAACGGAGGTGATAGATCCCATTTAGCTCCTTACTACAAGCCAAGCACACAGAAGCATTATTTTGCAGGAATGCTTTAGTGTGTTTTGTGTCGTCGAGCTTTCAGATTTGAGGTGAGAAAGTGTTCTGACGAGGAAAACTGGGTTTGTGGGAATATTTCTCTGGAAAAACTAGATAAATGAAGTGAGTTTATTATGCACTATAACCCTGGGATTATGTTTGAAAACTTTTCGAAAGTGTGATATTGGGATTTTAAGAAAGTTTTCGGCATAATCTCGGGTCTGTGCAAACAAACTGCATAAACATAAGTTTACCATGCGTCGCAGTTGAATTTGTTTACATTTTTTGTATTAATATACGGTTTTGGGTGGATCCTGATTCCGAATATTTCATTAAAAATTGACGTTCTCGATTCGTTTAGAAGTTACGCAGGCAAAAATAGTTAAAAACTAGTGGGAGGGTTACAATCCGCCTAGGCGAATCGTTGGATACCCCATCCCAATTGACCACTGTCAAGCTCCAAAATGCGTCAAAAATCTTGGTTGTTAAAATTCAGTTTCTATAAACTTTAATTGTGTTGTCAGTTAAGAATTTGTCAGTTAAGAATCTTCTTTCTTAAAAAAGGGGCGTGGCATCAACCCCTTTTCAATAAAATAATTTTTTTTATCATATTTTTTATCAGATGCAGTATACACGTGTTGATCGCAGTTTTATATTAAAAATTTGATTTTTTACTTTAAAACGCCCCCAAAAGTGGGCGTGGCGAAAATTTATTTATTTAAGTTGATAGCTTACGCACATATCTGAGCATTTTATAGTGCAAGTTTTTTGGATCTTAAGCAAATACATCAAATAAAAGACGTTTATTATAATGCATATTAAATATGACCACGCCTACAAGGGGGCGGTTTTCGCTATTTTTTTAAATGCCAAACACTATACACTTAAGCGAGGATTTACCAAATTTATCAAATTTCAGTTTCCTACGACAACTTTGATTTTTCATGCTATTAAGTAAAGTGGTCGTGTCAGTAGGCGGATTTCAAAAAATTTTACACTTGTACTGCTTCGGGACCTAAAATAGAACAAATATCAAGTCTCAAGTCTCTAGCTCAAAATTTAAGGCCTAAAACCTACCGACAGACGGACGGACGGACATGGCTCATTCGACTTACAATTCGGTCTCGATCATATGCCTTTAAGGTCTTGGGAGTCTTCGTCCGTCCGTCCGTCCGTCCGTCCGTCCGTCCGTCTGTATGTCATATGTTTTAAGGCCTTTAATTTTGAGCTTGGGTGCTGAAACTTCGTACGTAAGGTCCACGTCGTGTAAAAATTTTTGAAATCCGCCCAAAGACACGCCCACAATCGGTCTAAATTTACAACTACCTCCAGAATTTTCAAAACTGTAAGACGTTCTAAAAGGCTGAAATTTAAAATTAAGCATCTCCTAATAAATGTAAGACACAAAAAAGAAAAATTTGATCGGTTAACCTCCTCTAGTGGGCGTGGCATCTATTTTAATAGTAAATTTTCAAATGCAGTTTACTCAATATTTTTGCTCAAAATTAAAAAAAAAATTGCTTAATATCTTATATCAACTTCGCGTGCGAAACTGGAGACGGCTAGCTAGAGACAGAGCTGGCTGGCGAAGCTTGTTGGCCGAGGCCCAGGTCCACCCCGGACTGTAGCGCCACCTTAAGTAAGTAAGTAATATCTTATGTAGAAAACGCTTAGTTTTACATTTTGTTTATACAAAACTTTGGGCCACGCCCATATTTGGAGGTAGAATTGAAGAAAAACCTAAAATTTGTCTGAAAAACTTAATTTCGACTAGCCTTGAGCCTAATTTAGTAAAGCATGAAACAAAAAAAGTAGCAGGTTAGGTAAACTTGCCTTCAGTCCAGATTTCGTTCATATGAAGTTTTTAGCCACGCCCCCTGTTAAGGGTCGATTTTTCAAAAATATTGAATCTGGACCAAAAATTGCATTTTTACGTACATTTAAGTGTAACTTGGATATATACGCGGTTTCTCATTAGGGGCGGTTGGAACACGCCCCTTTTCGAAGTTTGCATTACTTATAAAATGTCAAAAAATAACCATGTCATCAGCATTTTACAATGTGGGATAGGATGGGGTATTCAACGGTCCGTTTCACGGACTGTAACTTCTGCGTACACACTGTAGCACTTACTCACTGGTTTTTTTTTAATATGTGGAGGCTTTTTATGTCGAACGATTGATATTTTAAATAGCGCTACTATTTTCGATATGTTTAATTATTTCAAAAACAGTACGTTTTGCACCACAAGTTTTGTCAAAGTTTTATCAAAGTGCGCACGTGCACATCGGGCTACTTCCGTAGTTTCATAGTTTGGCCTCTCCCATCAGCAGGACATAAAAATCTATTTGTACAATAAAATGTTTAGGAGCTCTTCGTCAATTGAAGTCATGTACGGCCCAGCTTCTGATTTCTTGTTATGAAACCATAAACTTAAAATTATGAACCCACAATAAACAAAATATCTTTGGTGTATAAAAAATCCTTTCATACAGTCGCAGCATTCCTATTTTTTACAACAAAATAAGTCATGTTAAGTATCCTTCATCTGCTCCACACGCCGCGTTTGTCACACAAACACACATTCATGTAATCAGTTTCCGGAAGGAAATCTCAATTTTGATATGTTTTCCATTTGTTTTAGTTCTCATATGGATTTCGGATATCGCTGAGAACAATAAAATATCCTTTGTGTAGGCACTTTATACAGCAACCCCGATAAAGTATCCGGAACTCATGTACTGTAAAATGGGTAGTGAAAAAAATAAGCTCCTCAAACTGAAAACTGAAAGGAGTCTCATAAAGTGCAGATAAAAAAAAGGACAATAGCCGGACATTTCACCAAAGTTGCCCCGAGAACAAAGATAATAGCCACCCAAATGACAACAGCAGGCGGCTTGAGTATCCTATGGCGAAACAACAAGGATGCGATTAGAAATTGAAAATAGCACAACTGATGGCTGTTCAAGGATATCGTTGTTGTGCGTCCGTTCAATGCTATGGGCACCACACGACCCAGCTTGTATTGTGTTTTATTCACCCCACTCAGCTAAATCTCCATCTCGTAGTGGGTTGCGGTTTTTAATGAAATGTATTGGAATGCCAATTGCTTAAATTTGAAAATTCCTCAACGCCTACAAGAGTGACGCCACTATAGCGTATGGATACGCCTTACCCAGTGCCGAAACAATCCGCGCCAGAGATGTGGCGTGTATGGTGTACATTGTCGTACTTCGTAATGTGGCGCCTCCTTTTGTGTTCTGGAATTCAATTGCGTGCATGTGACGATAAGATTAACATTTTTTTTTTCCGAAGCTAGCTATATGAAAAGTGTGAGGTTTTGAAGGCGACAAGGGCTGACTATACGCGTTGTGTTTGACGAGGGGCTTGTGAAAGAAATAAAGTTTAGGGGAGGGTGGCAATGAAGAAGTTGATTGACAGGAAAATTGGAAAACAAGGAATCCAATGCGATATATACTGGCAAAAGGGTTTTTTTTTTTTAAGCCGCCAAAGGAACAGCAATGTCAGCAGAGCTAAGGCATATCTGATTGTATTTGGTATTTGTGCGCCAAGGGCTTTAATCCAGAACGACGAGCGGCATGAAGATACTCTTGTGAGAGAAACAAATAAAAGGATGTGTGGTAACCACGACAGGGAGGAACCGGAAAAATTTGCAGTGTGATGTGATACCATGAAATGTTCACAGATGCGAAAAGTAATTGACTGACTCATAGGCTCGGGCGCCATGTTCGCGAGTCAATCGATTTTCTTTAATGCATGATCAGCCCAGATGATTGATGAGTAATGAACTTCTTTCTGAATGTCGGTTTCTATATTCATTTTTTTTAAAGCGACTTTCCTCAGATGATTTGTCGAATTCAGTACGAGCTTTATACTCATTTAAACTTATCTTATCTAATGTTTCGCTATCGCGAACTGCTGTCTTATTAAAACCTTGAATTTTCCTCAGAGTAGGCAATACATTAAACTTACATTCTAGTCTAGTAACGACGCCAAATAGTATGCTTACGAAAATTGAAAACTATTAATTAAGTCAAGTGCTGTCATAGTGTCTTGTTATACTCGACCCAGGTATATTAATTTTAGTGCATAGTTTGTAACACAGTGAAATAATCACATTTCTAACTTTCATGTATATGAAGTACGTGCCTCCGCTCATTTTTGTGGGCGTGGCGTTAAAAAAAGTGAATTTTTTAGTTAAAAAGGCGGAGTTTTAGGTCGAAATGTATGCAACCACCTAGTATAAAGCATTCAAAAGTTAAATTTTTATATCCTGCCCACTTTTTGGAGGCGTGGAATTTTTTTTGGTATGGTCGGGTATTTTGCATCCCGTCGTAGATGGACAAGCTTTTGCATACGCACAGTTGCACTTTCCCACTTGTTTTTTCCTGCAACTGGCACGTCAGAAATGAGTTGGAGAAGATATTATAAGATTTCAATGTGGTGCAGTTTTTTCAAAGTTCAAGAAGAATTTTTGACCACAGCGTTGAACTTGTAGAAATTTAAACCTCTTTAAGCAAAATGCAGAGCTTTTTCCAGACTTGAGCATGGTTTTGAGTTGCGAGCAAACTGCGTTTATGAAATTTGGGCCATATTTCAGTGTTGCAGTTTTCGGCCAAGGTTATGAACGAAAAAGCGCACCTAAGGTATGGTCTTAAAAGAAATTTAATTTACTTTATTTATTTTATTGTGGTGTACCTCTAGAAGTGGTAAAGCTATATCCGTGGGAAGAAGAAAAATTGAAAATCTGACTAAGCATCCCAAAAACTATAAAGAATCAGCAAAAATATGCTTCTATGTTTTTTTCCTTGTTAAAAATCCTTTTTACTGGCCTTATAGTAAAATTGAACTTTTTCAAAATACTGCAAACTTTTTGAAAAAAAAAAAATTTAAAAGTAGGTGTGTGCCCGCTGACAACGCGGTTAAGGTTATATAATTTTCAAAGAACTTTGTTCAAAAAGTCGATCTAAGTTAACTAAACATATAAGGTAGCTACAGCTACTAAGAAGAAGAAGCTACAGCTTAAGTTAGATTTTTTAAAAAAAAATTAAAAAACTGCGATTTTGACTTACCTAGCTTAAAAAAAAAACAAGTGAGTAAGTGCAAGAGTTTACCTGTGACAAACTTCTATATACTCGACCCTATATACCATGTAAAACTAAATCTTAAAGATTCTTGGCCCGAATTCATATATTATTTGTAAAGACCACGCCCCAAAAGTGGGCGTTGGTTTAATATTAAAATCATTTAATTGCAATTTTGTTAGAACCATGAGAAAATACGGTAAAAGCGAAATTTATTTCAGAAAAAAAAAAACAGTTTTTGCCTAAAAACGCCCCTAAAAAGTGGGCAAAGCTCAAAAGTTTGTATGGAGCAATTTAGAAAATAGTAATATCTTCAATATTTTTAATTTTTTTCCGATTTGGAGTCAACTTTCCTAGAATCGGGTTTTTAAAGATAGAACATGTTAAAAGTGGGCAATTGTGCTCCAATTTGTGTGGTCCAATTTTTGCCTTGTTAAAGGTCTAAAGCGAAAAATGCTCAGTACCAAAATTTAAGTTCCTGTGCTAACTTGACCAAAAGGCATTTTGAAAAAACAAGTGAAATCGAGGTTGTCTCACATTGAAGCCAATGGTGGGCGTGGCCGTAGACAAATTGAGCCAATTTTCACAATTTGTCTTTGCAACAAAGAACCAAGTCGTGTACCAAGTGTCAGCTTTACAGCTTGATTTCGAAGACCTTAAACCTTCACACATACGGACGGATGGACATGGCTTAATCGATTCACATATCGGTCTCGATCATATCTCTTAAAGATCTTAAGGGTCTACAGTGATTATATCAATGTGTGAACAAGAGATTTACCTCAAGTAAAGACAACGAGTGTAGCCGCGTTCGCTGACGATACGGCTATCCTCGCTACGGATAAGACAGTCGAACTATCAACGGGAAAACTCCAACGCGCTTTGAATAAAATATGCGAATGGACAAAGGCCTGGCGAATCCTCCTAAATGAGACAAAATCAACGCATGTAAATTTTACTTACAAGAGGGTAATCAACTTACCTCTATTTATAAACTCGGTACAAATTCCGTACGCAAACGAGGCGAAATATTTAGGCATGACCCTAGACGCAAAACTTAAGTGGAAGCCACACGTTAAAAAGAAACGCGATGAACTTGAAATCAAGCTACGAGAACTGAATTGGCTTATCGGACGTTATTCGAAACTAAGCGTATATAACAAACTGCTATTGTAAAAGCAAGTGCTAAAACCATCTTGGACGTACGGTATACAACTTTGGGGTTGTACCAAACCAAGCAACATATCTATTTTAGAAACTTTTCAGAATAAGACACTAAGAGCAATCGTAAATGCTCCATGGTATATAAGAAATAGCGATTTAAATCGAGATCTAGCCATCGCAACCGTGTCCGACGAAGTAAGAAACTTTGCTCGCAAACTTCACACTCGCCTTCACGGCCATTGCAACCACGAAATAATCCGAACTCTGGATCAGACAAATCTTGCACGCCGACTACAACGAACAAGACCGTTGGATCTAGCGTCGTAAGAGGAAACCGCACATAATGACGGTATTGCAGGTGCTTTCGTTGGAAGGTAGCCTGCCAAACGCGATTACTATACAAAAGCTTGAACTACTTGTTAAGGAAACTTAGTCGTAGTCTTACAAAGATTGGGAGGTTTTTTAGTGAGTAAGAATCTCACACTACTATGAGCACGCGCGTTCGATTCTCATACTATGCATTAAAATTAATATACCTTCAGTCGGGTATAAATAAAAAATAATAGCATTAAACACAAGAAAACAATTTGTTCACATTACTATCTCCGAGGCTAGAAAGACAAATAGAAAACTTAAGCAGTCTTTAAATAAATCCGCAGATTCTGAGATTTAGCTTCAAGACTACAAAAGCGTTTCAAAAATTATTTTTTAAAATATTCTGATATATTAACGGGTATACCGATTTCAATCAAATTTCGTTTGTGTATAAAACGTAAAAAATAAATAAATAATAAAATGTTTAAGATTATAATTAAATGCCGTGTCTTACTAAAATTTTTCTGAAATTCTTTACAAAGCAAATTAAAAAACCTGCATTTATCACCATTATCTTAAACTCCTGTGCCAATAGTATGGCGCAAGAATCCAGAGAAACAGGCAAATGGTTTGGGACAAAACTTCATTATTTAAGAGTACACTTTTCTTGGAAGGAGTACCAGCTAAGCTTCCAGTGGAAATTCTTCGAAAAATTGCCCATGCTTCAACCATTTTAACTAGGAGTATAAATTATGGTGAAAGGTTTACTCCCTATTTAAATTCGACTTTTTTCGAAATTTTGCTTTTATTATTCATCAAGCAGATTAAGTGCTTCACAGAGTTCCTAGAAACCATTTAGATTTCTGGTTGAACACATTTCTGTAATCATGCTACCACGTTATCTACTGCGCTTTCTCATAATTATCATGATTTTATTTCACTGCTTATCCTTTAAAAGTGGTACTGAGTGAGGGCAACTAAATGGTTCTTCCGTCGTGCCCGATCCTCCATCACAAGTACAGTTTAACGAGATCATTCTGATAAGTAGAGTTGAAGAAAAATTTTGAGGCTATGATAGTTCACAGTCTTAAGATTTTTCTTTTCTCGATAACGTAAGCGTGCGTCGTTAGTGTGAGCTTTAAAAGAGGCGGTAAAAGTTTAAAATCACGACCAGGGCAGTCATTTGTCAAGAAAACCTTATCAAGAAACCCCGTGGAATAAGCAAAATATTCTAGAGCCCCTCTACGGGTCTAAGGAATATAAAATGCCCGTTATGCTATTAGCTTTTTATTTATTGATTCCCAATTTTAATTATTAAGTCTTTTAACAAATCTGCTCCTCAGAAAATAAGCCATAGATTAGATGGTTAAAAACTCATGTTACTCATCTTGGATTCCACTATCAACCAATAGTGGAATCAGAAAAATTAGTTTAAAATTTAAAAGTCATAATTCCTGAGCGATTTTTTTGATATAAACATCAAAACACCAAACAAGATCATTGGACATCCAAACACCAAACAAGACCATTTAATTTTTTTACTCTTAAATTCTTATACGTCCCGCAAAATTTCCCCAAATTTAAATTTTCCTTATGAAAGAAACGTGATACCAGCTATAATGTTATCGTCCTGTGCTAAACCACATTATGTGGCTCCCATTAGTTTATACACAGCTGGTTCGGCTATATTAGTTAAGCGTACAGTTCATTGAATTTTATTACCCCCATCACTAATAGTGGGCTGTTGGATATGTTAAAACAGGGTGGCGTTTAATCGATTTGGAGGGAAGCAAAAAAAAAAAGGAAACACTGCGAGCTTCATGTAGTTCTACTACATTTTCTGGGAGTAGATAATGATGAGTTGATATCGACTTCCCCAGCAGTCTTTCGGTCTGCGGCTTAAAATTTCCCTCACACGTTAGGTACCTATCTGTCGTGCCGATAAGACAAGCCACATCACGAAGAATTTTTTATTTTCAAAAATTCGATAGCATTATAATATCGTCACTGTGAAGCACTGTTATCGCGGCGATGATAAGCCTCGCCGGTCCCTATTTTGCTTTAGAATAATTTTAAATTATTTTTTCAAGCGCTGGGTATTTCTTTCACACATAAAATGTGGTTAGGCAAAAATAACAAATTTACAAAAAACTACAAAATTGTGGTTACAGAAATTTACATAAATACTGGGCCGAATGTCCATTTGACATTAGTTCAGTCCAGCACTTCTACGACGGATTTACTTACATTTCCTCACCAACTCCGGCAATGAGCAACGATTTAAAAGCCCTGCAGTTACTCTTCCAGAGGCCATTGGAACCGGTATTTACATCCAGGGATAATGGCAAGACGGCTTTTGATGTTCCCGATAGTTTCTACACAGACCGATACAGTGGTGTTGGAGTCGAGCTTCAGAGTCGATTTGGTGATGATGTTGATATTAAGGTGAGTGTTATTTTACAAAGGATATTCATAAAAATATCTATAAATGCCAATATTTGTGCAGATCCCCCTTCGGGACATTCCCAAGCCGAATCTCGACTTTACACGGCAAATAGGAATGCAGCAGACGTTCGATTTGTTCAGTGATTTGCATAAACGCATTGCAGGACAATTGATCAGGCTGTTTTTGAACGAAAAGGATCGCTCAAACTTCGTTTCGCTTGCCGCCTACGTCAAGTGAGTATTTATCAGCATTTTATACTTGCAGGATTTTTTAACGCTATTGTTTCAGGGATCGTGTTAATCCAATGCTATTCCAATATGCCTACACCGTGGCAGTGCAACATCGCAAGGATACTGCTATGGTACCGATTCCACCAATCGCCGAGCAATTCCCATCGAACTTTGTCGATCCAACAGTTTTGAAGCAGGCACGAGCTGATGGATCTCTAATCACCAATGCTGGCGATAGGGTACGTTTTAGCCTCCTATTTATCCCAAAAATTTACCAGCTGCTACAACGAATTATTCTCCTCAAAATCTATTTTAGATGCGCATCGAAATCCCCCAGAACTTCACTGCATCCGACCGCGAAGATGAACAACGTTTGGCTTATTTCCGCGAGGACATTGGCGTCAATATGCACCATTGGCACTGGCACTTGGTCTACCCAGGCGAGGGTCCCGATGAAGTCGTTCGCAAGGATCGTCGGGGTGAGCTGTTCTACTACATGCACCACCAACTGATTGCTCGCTACAATGTCGAGCGTTTCTGTAATGGACTCGGAAGAGTAAGGCATCTGAGCAACCTTCGTGAAGCAATTCCAGAAGGCTATTTCCCAAAAATCATCAGCAGCCTTAATAATCGTACATATCCGGCACGCATAACTGGACAGGCACTTCGCAATGTAGAGCGCGAGGACAATCAAATCGAGATCGCTGAAGTCGAGCGCTGGGCTGACAGGATTCATCAAGCTATCGATCAGGGATATGTTACTGATGTACGTGTTAACGGTCATAAATAATTTAAGAATAGTATAATGACCCTACATTTTTTTTTTTTAGAGAAACAACCGCCAGATCCCATTGGATGAGGTGAAGGGCATTGACATTCTCGGTGATATGCTGGAAGCATCTGCCCTAACGCCAAATCGTCAACTCTACGGAAATCTCCATAACATGGGACACAACTTGATTTCTCTCTGTCACGATCCCGATTCTAGGCATTTAGAGGATATCGGTGTAATGGGCGATGTGACCACAGCTATGCGTGACCCGATCTTCTACAGATGGCATTCGTTTATCGATCAGATTTTCACTAAATTCAAGAGCCTTCTGCCGGAGTACGATCAAACACAGCTTGGCTTCGATGGCGTCAATGTGGATTCGGTTATGGTTCAAATCAGTGCCAAGGGTACTCAGCCTAATACCCTACTGACCTTCTGGCAGAAATCGGACATCGATATTGGTGCTGCTTTGGATTTCGGACCTAATGGAGCTATCTATGCTTCTTACAGCCATCTGCAACATGCTCCATTCGAGTATAACATTCGAGTGACAAACACTGGTCCGGCACGTAGGGGAACCTGCAGAATCTTCTTGTGCCCAAGGAGCGATGAGCGTGGCATGCCCTTGAAGATGGTTGATGTCCGAGGATTTGCCATCGAAATGGACAAATTTACTGTGAATTGTAATTGTCATTTCTGTATTTGTTGATTGCATTGGGATAATCTTTTTTCGTTTCTAGTGACTCAAGGACAAAACACAATCCTCAGGCGTTCCAGCAGTTCAAGCGTCACTATTCCATTCGAGAGGTCGTTCCGTCGCGTCGGTGAGCAGTTCCTGCCAACGGATCCCAACGAATTGGCTACATTCCGTTTCTGTGGTTGCGGTTGGCCAGAACACATGCTGCTGCCAAAGGGTACAGCAGAAGGTCTGCCACTTGATCTGTTTGTCATGATTTCCGACTATACTGGTGATGCAGTCCAGCAACCAAATGATGGGTGAGACGAATTTCATATCAGCCCCCAAATAGATATTAATTGACTCTCCTTACAGCCCCGATGTATGTGGCGATGCGTCGTCGTTCTGTGGTCTTAAGGACAAGCTTTATCCAGATAAACGTGGTATGGGCTATCCTTTCGATAGGACAATTCGAAGCAATGATCTCAATGCCTTTGCTGGACAATACACTAACATGGGTGTTAGTCAAGTCAAGATCCTGTTCACCAACAAGCACATCAACAAGGCTAACAAGGTCTAAGGAACAAACTCGACCCTGATCACCATGAAGAATACTCAGATAAAAATACTCTCCCCTAGTAACAATAATTACGTGTTAGTAAATAGTAAATAAAGTTTTCGCAACACATACTTACACGTGCGTCTATTTGAAAGCATTCACTGGACAGATAGGTCCATGAGAAATGTCAAAAGTCAGGTTTCGCACACAATTCAGCACACTACTTGAAAAAAATTTAAAACATAGCCAAGATTTCAATTATTTTCACTTCAACTTCCTCCAAGGTTGCATTCAAAATCTTGTTATCCTTAAGAGAGAGAAAAAACAAGCAATATCTAATTAAAACCCATCCACGCGTAAACATGTACCCGCCATCATTATATTCCCATTCTGGACGACACGACGTCTTGGATACGTTTTGTGGGTATAAAATAAAAATTCCATACAGCACTAGTGTAAAATCCGCCCACGTGCTGCGGTGTGTCATATCGCGAATGAACACGTACTTAATAAACTTTTTCACTCATCTATGGCGCATATCCCCTATCCTGTGGTATGAAGGACACTCGCTGTTGCGATGTGGTTTACTTATTTACATCTACAGTTGTCAGAGGTGGTGGTGGGTATACTGTACGTGTATGACGGGTGGCCCAACAAACACCAGTAATTTTATGCAACACTTTGTATATTTTATTTATTTATTTGGCAAAATATTATACAAAAAAAAAAAATATACTGTTTGTATATAATCTGCTTGCTCATAAGGAACATCCGTAGTTAAAGTAATTTCTATGATATTCTTCCTCTGCCATAGAGGCTTGTCGTAATTACATATTTTTGTTTATCCTGTTGACTGGCATTGACATTTTATTTCATTCGTCCTTGGGCAAATCGTAATGAAAAGATTTTCTGTTTTTGTGCTGGCACGTTTCAATGTGAATGTGTCTCCTTGAACCCGCGAATATATTTATGCCAACATACGTTTAGAATTAGGAAACCACTGTACAATTGGCAGGGAAAATGCATAAATTGTGCTGCCAGGGGGTGAATTTATTAATAGAGTACACAGGGCTTTGCATGTCTCGACGATGAAGCTTCACTTAGTTTTTCGGCTTACATTTTGGTAAATTTTGTTGTGGTATATTTATACAGTTAAACAAGGATTTGTATATTTGATAAATATTTACTTGATGCAATAGTCAAGGTTTTCTTAATTTAATATTTCAATTACTAGGTATTTTTATTTATTTACTAGGAACATTAATTATATATTTAGGAACACTTAAGTTTCTATAGTCTTCTTATACTTCTTACGTAAATATGGGCCAAAAATAAATTAATAAAAAGAAATTAATAATTTGTATTGAGAAGCTTTTCTGAGTTATATAAAAAAACCAGAGAGTAAGTGCTTCGGAGCGTATGTTATAGCTTCGATCCCTCTGTAGCGGACCGCGGTGTACCTTTTTCCTATTTCTATTCTCCTTTCCA
This sequence comes from Neoascia interrupta, assembly GCA_947623515.1. Classification (NCBI taxonomy): domain Eukaryota; kingdom Metazoa; phylum Arthropoda; class Insecta; order Diptera; family Syrphidae; genus Neoascia; species Neoascia interrupta. Next base: position 17,649,263 of record OX392462.1, on the reverse strand, counting down.
TTTATATTCTCTTTCCCATTCTTATATTTTGGGAAAGGGGTTTTCAATCCCCTTCCTGGAATCAGGCATGAATCAATAATAAATTATCTTAAAAAATTATTTTGTTCCTTATAAGGTGTGTGTGTTTTTTTTAGTAGGGGCGTGGCATGTCCAACTCCTATACCCAAAAATCAATAATAGCATAGAAATATCCAAGTTTGCGGCTGAAATGTAAGCAAAAATATAATTTTTTGGTTCAGTTTCAATACTTCTTTAAAGTCGTCCCCTAAAGATGCGCGGGGCCAAAAACTTTGTTTGTGGCTAAAGTCTACCGGTGTACTTTTGTTGTGCTAAATTTTACTTCTTATTCTTCCCCTAGTAAGGCTTAAAAGCAGTCGAAATCCATGTTTTCCTGGTATATTATAGGTTTTTCTTTAATTCTAACTCTAAACAAGGGCGTGGCCCAAAACTTTTTACATAATGTATTGACTAAAAATTTCCCGATTTAGAAAAAAAATATTGCTTTGAAAGAAAATTCCTTAAATCTATGCCACGCCCATAAGAGCGGTCTGTCGAATTTATTTTTATTTCTTATTTTTATTATTTTATTTCTATTATTATTTTATTTCTAGGAAAGCAATCTCAAATTTCGATCATTTTGAAAATTTTGAAATTAGTGAACAAAAAATCAATCGTGTTCACTGTAGCTCAACGGTAGAGCATTACATTAAAGGTTGCAGGATCGTACCCTGCCGGTGAACCGAACACGGTTTTTTCTTTCAACATTTCCGTCCGCTAACATTTCATCTCCACTCTACGGCTAAACGTTAGAAAAGAGAGGCCTGTACGGCTTAGTTGTACTCATAATTGTTATAATTTACTTAGCACGACATGATGGCAATAAAAAACAAGTGGGAAAGTGCAACAGTGCGCATGCAAAAGCTTCAGTCCATCTACGACAGATTGTACATGGACTCGAATATACCAAAAAAAAAAAAAAAAAATTGCCACGCCTCCAAAAAATGGGTGGGATATAAAAATATAACTGTTGAATGCTTTATACTAGGTGGTTGCATACATTTCGGCCTCCGACTTTTTAACTAAAAAAATAACTTTTTTTAACGCGGAGGCAAATACTTCATATACTTGAAAGTTAGAAAATGCTTATATCTACAACTTTCGTCATATAATTATACCCGACCCAGGGTATATTTAGTTTGATGTATTGTTTGTAACGCAGTGAAATAATCACTGTAGAACCCTGAGACCTTTTAGAGATATGAATGGGACCGACAGGAGAATCGATTAAGCAATGTTTGCCCGTACTTTTAGGCCTTAAATTTTAAGGTAGAGAGCTGAAATTTTTGGTGGGTTGGCTGGTCCATTGGACCAGATCGAGTTTGAAAATTAACTGTATCCGCCCACAGACACGCCCACTATAGGCCTGTATTGCGACCATCTCTAATTTAAAAAAAAAATCTTTTTCTAAATTTTAGCTATGTTAAATGCTAAATGAAAATTTTTTTTTCGATTTGGAGTCAACTTCCCAAGAAATCGGGTTTTAAAAGATCTAACATGCTAAAAGTGTGCAAGGCCGATATTGTGGGCGGTCCAATTTTCGCCTTATTAAATGTCTTGGGCCATTATTACTCCATACCAAAATTAAAGTTCCTGACCTTGTCTTACTTGACCAAAAGGCATTTTGAAAAAAAGTGAAATAGAGGTTGTCGCACATTGAAGCCAGTAGTGGGCGTAGCCGTTGGCGGATTTAACCAATTCTTACACTTTGTGCAACAGACGAACCAAGCTTTGCGACAGGTTTCAGCTCTAAAGCTTGAAGACCTAAAACTTTCACATAAACAAAGGGACGGACGGACATGGCCAAATCAATTCACCTATCGGTCTCGTCCAAGTCTCTAAAATATCTAAGGGGTCTACGGTGATAACTATTTCGCTGTGTTACAAACTACGCACTTAAATTAATTAAATTAGGATTATCGTCATTATTATCATAATTTTCTACCAACTTTTTCTTTAAAACAGTCGCGGAGTGAGGGCTGGTTCTTTCACCGTTCTTTTAACTCCGCCACCAACCACAAGAAATGCATACCTCGACTCAGACAATGATCCTGCTAGGGCCTGGGATAGTTTTTCTACCTGGTCCCATTCTCATGTAACACTTCGATGCTAACTAAAGAACTCTACTCTTATTATAGAAAGTCTTACCACTTCAAATTATACTCAAAATAAGGTACACATTGTCCTGATTGCAAACCAAAAAAAGTTAACTTTCAGTGGTACATAACAGAGGGAAGGGTGGACTTAATTGGCCTGAAACCTAATATTTGTAATCAGGACAATGCGTTTTTTAATTACACCCTCACTAACAATGGTAACATCTTTAAGCAAACACTACTTGCCACGGCTGAAAGAAAAGGTTTTCAGACGTTGTAATTAGGCATAGCGTGAAAAAATCCTCTCCAATGATTTTATATAACAACAAAAAATCCTCCCCAATTTTTATATAACAACTCCCAAAATGTGCTGTGGTCTCTTAGACTAAGACAATTTGTATTGATTGTACATAAGAAAACAAATTATTAAGTTTACAACAAACAAACAAATCAGTTTACTTAAAACTATATATTTTGACAAAGTGCTGTCTATATATTCACTTGTATCTAGAAAGCGTTATAACTGCCTGCAGTAGACTTTAGATTACTGAGTTGAAAAAAAACGTCAACCACTTTTTAGAGGAGCATGGCAACCCTAATACTAAATAATTTCCGCGCGAATTTCCCATTCAACCACCTCAACTATCTGACATTAAATTATTATTGTCAGATAGTTGACTACTTATTTCCTACCCAAAATATATAAATTTCATAATACATAGTGTGTAACATTAGTAAGTTAATTTTAAACGCCATGAATTTTAAGAGATATGTTCGACACCGACATAATTGAATTGATCGTTAGCTGTCCACCAGTCCTTATTTTCGTCTGTCCGCCTATATCCGTCCATATGTTCGAGTTCTAAAGCTCTGTGCCATGGAGGTAAACTGAAAGCAAAACCCTGATAAAATTGACTAAAATGCAGGTCAGACCAATGATTTTTTTTTTCCAGAATATGTTCGTGAATAAAACCGTTTCATCAACTTGAACAAATTTTGTAACAATTACTTATTTTTCCATTGTCCATTAATTTTTTTTAATTCATGCGATTAGGAATCAAACCAAAAATTTACTTCTGCAATGCAACAGCGAAGACAAGTCGAAGACAATCGTGGAGGGCTTGTCAGATCCTGGCGGAGGTGGGGACCGTGAAAAAGAACAAGTCTTTTTTTTCAGGTGACGATGGCAGGATTCGAACCCAGACCTCCGGCGTAGTAAGCACACACACTAACCACTACGCCACGTAACCCCACGACAAGTCGTTGTTGGTACAAAATAATGTTGGTCAAGAAGTTACTCAAAGAAAGAAGGAAAAAAAGCATATTGACAATGGTTTTGTTGAATTGACAGTATAAGTTTTGGTGTTCTAATAAGAACTTCAAAAAAAGTTTTTGTTGTTTGGACAAACTTTTCGATGTTTCATACAAAACCCAATTTTCGTTCTGCTTTTAGGGAATCAACAGAAAATTGTTACATTCAATGCAAAAATTCTCTCATAGTGGAAAAATCGTTTGATGATCTGATAAAATACATATATCTTTTTTATATTTTGTCAATTTAAAAAAATTCTCATTTAAATTAACCGCGTTTTTTCGTTTGCTTATTTAACAATATTGCTTTCGTTGAAATTTAACCAAAAGCTAACATTACCTTCAAAACCAGCATGCCTGACCATACATATTCCATTTATTTTAGATGCATCAAACTTTTCGGGCATATATGTAACTGCTTTGCATAGTGCTATAATACCAAGTCATAAAATTTGGTTTTACCTAAAATCAACTTAATTTCAAACTAGTAAGACCAATCAAGCTTTTGGTCTTCTTACTACCTTAGAAACGACGACTTTTCTTTTGCATGAGCTCCAAAACTCTTCAGTGACTATACCAAACTTTACAATGGATTTTATAAATGCATCATGGCAGCTGTTTGTACTGGAAGCGATCGAATGTTTCAATTTTTGAATTTTGAATGTTTCACAATTTCTTTAAATTCAATGATCCATTCTCAACGACATTGTATGTAAAATGTTTACGATGCAAAATTTTTAATGCAGTACCTGTCTTGTAAGTTTATGAAAGTGTCTTTTTACATTATATTATCTCGGTTGCCTTGCGTTGAAAACATCCTTGGATTGGATTGCTCATATTTAGGAATCGCTGGACAAGAAAAAACCAGTCAAAGAGAAAGTTTTTTACACTTTTTTCAAATCGCTAGTTAAATCTATGACATTTTCTATCCCTTGACAGATTCGACGGATTTATAAGTTTGAGTAATAAAAGCTGATAGTTCCCCTTGCCCCTACTAAGCCCTGACAAGTAGTTTCTTTGAGTTGTCAAAAACTATTATTTTTTCGTGAATCCGTATCTGGTCAAAGTTATTTCTTAGAACTCGGGAAAAACTTCAACCATATTATTTATTGATATGTCTGCGAGGGCATATCAATGAATCAAATTTTTATGAAATTAATATTTTTACTATCTTTTCTATAATTAAGATGACTTCAAGATAATTTCTTATCAACTCTATCAAGAAGAAGAACTATTTAACAAAAGACCATTCGGTATTAGCTGTGTAAAAAACTAGACCCTACATGAAGGATACTTGCCACCACTTTGTTGATCTATTGTTCAAACGGAAACGGATGGCATTTTATCAAATCAATTCTAGGGAATTTCCAAACACCCTTATATTCTATATCAGACGGGGTTTCACTCCACCAATGAATCATGTTCTTGACAGATCTGTATCGCGAACAGAAGGTCTCAAGTGTCACTAACTAAGTACTAGATTAGGTTGCCAAATTTAGACCATTTTGACGGTAATATTATTTGATAAGCTACTTGCTTCGAGATATGTAAGAACTCCAGGGGGTATAAATTAGTTTGGCGAATTCACAGCAACCATCAGTCAAGTGATAACCATTGAAGCTAAAGGGAGAAACTAAAAAATCATCATGCAACTTATTGGACGTGTTCTCATCTTAGCTGTTTGCGTTTTAAGTGTAGGTGTTACGCAATGTTTAACTATGGTGCCTTTTGCTTTTAAAAGACCACCAAGATTGACTCGCTATAACCATAAAAATTTCCTTTAAATTCTAGGCATACAGTTTTCCCAATATCAACGTCGATGATGAGAAATCATTTTTCGAAGGCTTGAAGGACAAATTCGAAGATATGGTTCACAATCACTTTGGCTCATCAAACCAGACTGACAACAACAGCACCTACCCTAACAACAACAACACCAATAACAATAACACCAACAATAATAACAACAATACCAATAACAACAACACCAATAATAACAACAACAACACAATTCCTCTTAATTCCTGCTTGCTTAGCTTTAATCTTCAAGAACAAGCAATCAGCAATGAAACTGCAGCTAGGATTGAACTATGCTATCAACCCAACAATCAATCTTGGGTCTTCTTCAATCAAACCTCCAATAACACTTCCTCCAACAATAGCTCAGACATCAAGGAAGTGAATGCCGTGTCCCGTCAACTGCAACAAAATCTGAAACAATGCACCCGCAAGAACTGCAACTATGGAGTGTTCAAGTGCAATGTCAATTCGGTAAGTTTTTTCCTATTGTCAAGAGTTTGAGAAGAAATTTTAACAAATCTCTTTTAGTTTGACAAGAATCTTCAGGATTTGGCTGAGCTTACACAAAAGTCTCAACAAGGACTTGTTGCCACGGGAGGAAATCAAACATTGCTGGTGGAGCAACAGAGCGCTTGTGTGGGTGGTGTTATAATCGATTCAAAGATCAAAGCTATTCAGAACTTTAATAATTTGAGTTGGTGCTTGAGCAACATCGGAGGAAATGGCACCTCTGTGAATGGCACTCAGGCTTACTAAAACTGTCAAGCCTTCGATTTAATACCAGTAGCTCTTGTAATGTTAGCTAATTAAAGGAAAAAATAAAAAACTTAATAATTCGAGTTAAAATTTGAGTTATAGGGAGGAAGGGTGAGAGGGAAGGCGAAATAAAGGAAAACAAGCTAGAGCTCCTGAGAGACAAATATATGAGCAGAAAACAGAGGTAGACTTCCTCAAGACGACTTCCTCAAGATTTCATCAAGACGTAGACTTCCACCCATGGGGTTTTTCCATGGGACTTTCCACATCCAAATTAATCTCAGCTTACGCAATCTGGCCACATTACACTCATTCGAAGATTCTACTATTTACCGAATAAGAACTGAGTCTAGCAGGTGACGGCAAGAAGTCGAGAGGAAGCTCTAGAACCTTCAAGAAAAAGGGACCTCATTGTTGGCCCTTGAACGAACGATGTATAAAAAGCCTTTCACATTAAACTATAAGGGAATGGGTTCTCCATCAACCTACGTATTGTATGCCATAAAGCAGCATTAAGCTTTTAGGGAGGTTGATAAGAACCGGATTAGCAATAGAGACATTGAACAAAGGCGAGCTGTTACAAGAAAAGTCGAAAAGTGCGCAAGACGGTTCATCTTGCACAAGACAACCACAGCTCAAGAAAATGTCCTGATCAGCAGCCCTATGACCCAAACGCCTTAAACCGATTATAGGAGGATATTGTTTCACTACTGCACTGAAAAATAAATTAATAAATTTAAGATACTGCAAAAGGACCGAAAGATGCAATTCTTCAGAGACATGGCTTGCCTGTGTTACAATGTGAGACATGGCTGTACTATGTTCCCAAGGTCTGCAGATGACATTAAGATCTCCAGATACATAAAAGAAGCACAGAGAGTAAGGTTATGACACGGGTACAAGAGTGGAGCTATGACCAGGTCTTGTAACTTACCAAATACAAGACGAAGAAAGTGCTACTGAGTGTGAGTTTAGGCAGTGTCCATTGACTGATTAAGCAGTTATATTTGTTTAGCCGATGGGTGAATTCTGCGACTCCTGCTTGTTTTTTTTTTCAGTCCTGCAGCAGTTTTGGCGATTTTCCCTCTGTACTATGTTTGTTGTCAAGCAATATCAGATCTCCCCGTTGAATCCTGGTGCTGTTGCTTTTACATCGTACCCGGTATTCATGTAGTCGCTGTGTCCTCTGTTTATGTTAGGTCTTCAATGGGAAATCCAAATTTTAGCTTACTGGGTAGCCTGGCATGTTCATACAAAACTTCGTGTATCCTTGTTCTATGAATCGCATTTCGGTAGACCAAAAATAAAGGTATTCGCCGATCCCAATGGCGTTGGTTCTCACCCACGACTTTAGAAAAATGTTTTTACAAAGTCTTGTCAAAGCATTTGACCATTCCATCTGATTGCGGGTAAGGCGGTGTCATTCGCGTATTCTGATGCGCATATTTCCTGGAATATCTTCGACTCTGAATTTCTATCAACTATCTTGGTTCTTGATTTGCTATCGCATATGCTTCAAAGCCACTTGCTGAAGAAATCTGCAATTCAAAGGATGCTACGGTTATTGTTCAGCTTCCGGAGTCGGGCCCTCCATGTCGACTGCGATCCTTTCAATGGGGGTAACCATGTTGTGCTGGTGGCTCATACCTATTGTTTTGACTTTGGGTTCCTATGCTAGTATGCTAGTAGCACTGTGAGGTACACTTCCGACACCAGCTCACGATTTCAATTCTTACACCTTGGCAATATAAGATTTCTTGTACCATTATATTATTGATTCGCAAGTGCCCACCAGACACTCCATCGTGCATTTCCTGCAGTATCTCCCGCACTTTTGACCTTGCAATGACAAGCTGCATCTTAAAAGATTTTTCATCCGATACTTACCATTTTCTCCGCAAAAAAATTTTTAAATGGAGACGATTCCACTGCATCCAGTATGCTCTTAAAGTAAGACTTCTATCGGAGGTATCTCTTCTGTTCGGCTTTACAATAGATTCCTTTCTTGCAAGAAATGGCTCAATGTCAGGGTCTTCTAGTTTTGCATTGCCCAGTACTTAGAGAAGAAGTGGAAACTCGTCAACGACATCAACTGAAAAATGAGGCAAGCCTCACAATTTGCGACAGCCCTTCTCAACATACATATTGTGAAGGACCTGAACAGTTTCAAGAAGTTTCACCTAGGTGTTACCTGTCCCTTCTTCACTTATTGGACAGGTTCCGGAACTATCAACGGACAAGGCAGTTGTCAGGTAAGATATTTGAGTTTGATCAATTAGGGAAAGGGGGGGGGGGTTTACGATCTTGAAGTTTAAGCTTGAATAATGAGAGTAACTGAGAAGTACTTCAACTCGTTGAGTCTAGGCCTTGTCCAAAGAACCCTAAGATCTTTACTGCTGTAGTTTTAAGAAGGCTGATTCCTCTATAATTGGAACAGTTTTAAGTGCTCGTTTTATGCGAATTTCAGGCTTTACATGGGTTGACAAATCTGACCCTATTGGGTTCATAAGACACTCCAACGCTCTCCGAAAGCATAAATGGTTTAAAAAACGTTCCCTTATCGTTCCATTGGTTCGCAGCTGATTTATTGATTAAATTGGTCAGGAAAACGTTAACAGCATCATTATTATAAAAATAAAAAAGCAGCACATTCGTTTCGTTTAGCGTGGCACTGATGTTACAAGGCTATTTGTGCTGAGGTGTTAGGTTCTATAGCGAAGGCTCTTTAGAACTCCCTAGCACCCATTTTGTAACACTATAGGCTTGACACATCCGAGATCACTTGCACTCTTCTAAAGCTGCTTCTCTTCTTGAGGGTTGCCAGATGTCACACAATCGAAAATAATGTAATTGGCAGAAGTTTTTTTTTATTTTTTTTTTTCATTTTAAGAAACTTTTTTTGATAAAAGATTTTCAAGCTTTTGATATAGTAACATGAATATTAACTTGATTACGTTATAATTGGGCTAGAAAAAGAATGCCAAACAAAGTATTTTTTTCTGCTTTTAATCAAATTCTTTTTTTTTTCTATGATCGTAGTGACAGTGAGTCAAATAAGTTGTTATGTTCGTGCTTTTTTTGTTAAGTAAAAATTTTAAAATAGGAGGAGTTTAAAGCTCTTAAGGTACGTACTGTATCCATAATATGGATAAGAATAAAACATAGATAAAAAATTACGTTTGAATTTATGCCTGCCGTGCCAGTAATTGCAAATTGTCAAACCCTCAAAGCAACGTACAGCGTATAAAACCAGTGCCTAAAGAGGGACATGGCTAAAATCTTTGTATGAACGAATCTAGTCTTGTCGAATTAAGTCTTGTTTACCTCACCTGGTCATTTATATTTCTTATTGTTTCTGAAACCAGGCTTAAGGCCAGTCCAAATTGAGTTATTTCTGAAAAAATTGTGTTTTTTCTTCAATTCTGCCTCCAAATGGGTCGTGGCCTAAAGTCTTGCATGAACAAAATGTAAAACTTAGTGTATTCTCATATGTCATATATATATTAAGCAACATTTTTTTTCGATTTGCAACAAAAACATTGGAATTTAATTCATTTGAAAAATTACATTTTAAATCAATGCCACTCCCATTAGGGGATGTAAATGGATTTCGTTTTTATTTTGTGTATCTTACAATAAACATGAGATGAAAAATATGAAATTTCGGGCTTTTAAGACGTCTTACAATTTTGAAAGCTCTGGAGGTTTGTTGCACATTTACACCTATTGTGCGCGTCTCTCTGGGCGGATTTGAAACTTATGCACTGGTACTGCCTTGGGCAACAGGCAACATATGCACCAAATTTCAACTTCCTAGCTCAAAATGTAAGGCCTAAAAACGTGGGACAAGCAAACAGACGGGCGGACGGACATTGCTTATTCGTTTCAGAATTCGGTCTCGATCATTTGCCGTAAAGGCCTTTGGGGTCTACCATTATTATCTAACAGTGTTACAAACTACTTGACATACTTAATATACTCCGATGGGATGGAGTATGAAAAAAGGGTGATGGTCACCCTAAACCAATAAGCGCCATGTTGACACCTTTGTGAACGAAAACGTGAACGAAGTTATTTCTTTTCAAAAATCTTTTCTTTATAAAAATAGGATAACAATGTAAAGTAAAAGCAAAACAACACCACTAAAGCAAAAGGTGAACTCCATGAAAGTTGGTATACCTACATATTCTTTTAAGAACGTATTGACGGACAGTCAATTGGGTTCTATAGGAGCTCGAACTAGAACCCTTTCTGCACCAAAATTAAAGTTTTATAAAACGTCAAATCGCCTCTATAGGGGTTTTGTAAGGGTCGCCGTTACTTGCATAAAACCAACTTCAAATAACGAAAGTTTTATAATGTCGCGCTGCAAAGGTAATGGTGGCCATTACAAGGGCTTTTGTGTTACTTGGGTGACAAATAATAGCTTCCCCATCTTAGCATGCGGGTTTTAATTTTATAAATAGACAACATACTTTATATATGTTGCCCATTAATGGTGTGTATGAATGAAAAGTCTATCTATAAAAAAAAGTATTTTAAAGGTATGATCAGACCAGTATTTAAATATTAATTTATTTTCGAATTTGTTATCGGTTACTTACAACACGAGCTTATGATTGATATGCCGGCTGAGGTATCAGGCGGTTCCCAAAATAGATTTTTGGAAGTTATCGGGTTGAACCTTAAGTTTTTGTTTGCCAAAGATAAAACTAAATGGATTACTGTCTGTCGCGCACAGCAAAAGACTTTTTTTTATCAGCAATCCAATAAAATAATGATATTTTGCTCCGTGTCTAATGTTTGTAAACATATCCACACGCTAGTCACACATTCAATTATAATCGCAGCGTTGTTAAATTGAGCCTTAATAGTTAATTGGATTTTAATACCATGGTAATGTTTGCAATGCAAAGTTCAGAGCGGTGCAAAAAAATTAACCCTTTATTATTTTCATGCCTTAAAAGCCTTTGCTGCACTCAATTTAAGAATTTATTATTTTGTTTTATAAATCGAATTTCATTTAACTGTCAGTATGTTGACGCTCGTCTAAGTGCCCGTCCTCTAGAATGACATAATCAACCCGGACACTCTCTCTAATTGAGACAAGTACATTGGCAAAGCAACTTTAAAGAAACACGTGAATATTCCTTTAATGAAATGGGTTTCACCGTCCTCTTTGAAAAAAAGTGGTTAAAAAAGAATTTTGAATTACCTTCGCGTTTAGCGTATTCAGGAAATTTAAACCTTTTCCACGCATAAACATTTTTCGAACGCACATCTTTTTTAAGATTACGTCAAATAAACAATTCTGTCACTTATGCTTTAAGTAGCCATAGCATTCGCAAGCCTTCCGTAATTATTAGGTTTCGTAACTAAATCTGAGGGTTGATACCGAAATCAATAGTGCTATAAAAAGGTTGCTTTGCAGCCGATTGGGAGATCCAGAGTTGAGAAAAAAAGCCAATATACTTTTTTCTCCCATCCAATTCGACGAAATAAAACTACGGGTTATATATCTTCATTTTATAAACCTGCCAACCTCCACAGGAAAGTCTTGACAATATCCTTATCCTACCCACCCTAGAGATGATCCATTTTCCCTGAACAAAAAAGAACAGAATTCAGCTTTGCCTACCTCTCCATCCGTGCGATGGTCCTCTATAAATCCTTTGCTCCGGCTAACACGAAATTCCTGTCTCTCGTTTTTCGCACCCTTCTGGCGCTGATTTATCTTTTGTCGGGCCCATGAAATTCCGTTGATTGCAGTGATGCAGATGCAGAATCGACTGCAAAACCGCATTCCGTACACTGATGGATTAATGGATGTCTCCAGCGGCGACGTTGACTCCGTATCCTGTCGCGGTGACTAAAAGAGTATCTTCCGAAAATGCTGGCAAAGCTTTTGGCATCGAACACAATGCGTTCGCTTAAGGCCATTTGCTTATGCATCGTACACTTGCAGCGGAACACATCCCACATACAGCACGCTCGTTTCAGGGATTCACATCCTGCGTGTATGTGGGGCCTATTCTTTTTGCAAGACGGTCCAACAACAAACAGTCAATGTTAGCATAAACCATCCCGAATGTTGGATTTATGCGCGTCAGACAGATGCAGCGACATGGTGAAACAACAATTCTGCTGATAGTGCCCACATGGGATAGCGTTAAATTGCTGGCTATACACTGTTCCTCTATGGGTGCACTTGAATTCCTTACAAAGGAGTAGCCATAGTTGCTGGCAGTATCCGAATTTGCCGAGCAACGAGCAAGAGTTGTTATGTGTCAGCCCAGCGCACCAAAATGTTTTGGAGGTAAAGTCAAACCTAGACCCTCACCACTGCACATTCTCAATGTCAGAGTCGATTTATTTGCATTGCACTGCAGCAGTAGGCGATGTCAATGTTGGTTGTGGTAGTTACCTACTGATGCAGTGAATGTTGATCTTTGCAAAACGCAGAAGTATATGTAAGGAGCAGCAGTGTGCTGGATTTAGTGTTTATTTAGCAGGGAGTTTGTCAATAAAACTGCCAAGGCAATGCATTTTGGCAGAGGTGAATAATGCACCTTATAAATTTGTGTCACATGGAAAATCAAATTGACTTCAGGTGCCATAACCCGGCCGTTATTCAGAATTGCTGTAAATATAATTTGTTCCTTAAATACCTACATATGTACATGAATTATGAGAATAGGAACTTAGGTTTGCATTTTTCTCTAAATGTTCTTTCACCACGTTGACATTGTTGAAGACAGAAAATCAATTACCTACTATGACGTTAGTAATTAGTCAGGGAACACAAATTCAATAAAGCTTAGAGCGAAATTGAATCCTCATTTGCTATCACCTGTCACAAGTGACATAGCAACATGTTATGTACGTCAGTCGTGTGATGGAGATAAATTCTCCCCGGAGGAAGGGTAAAGTCCTCACTCCTTCTAGTGAGGACTTTCCATACGTAAAAAGCAAACCCATTCATAAATCAAACACGACGAAAACAGGCAATAATCCCACAATCTTTACTGCTACTCCACCGGAAAGTAGGTATCTATGTATCTAGATTTATTTGTGGCACAAAAAAGTTCGAAGAAAATATACATATATCCGGAGAGTCACATGTCAGGACCGTGCAGAGCTGTTGAATGACGAAAATTTTAATCGAATATCTATTCAAATTTATCTCCATTCTCAGTTAGCATTTCCTATATACCACAGAAAAGTGCTGTGTAATTCTTCATTCGTATTTCTAGCATTTTCACTTCTTGATAACCATCTACCCATGCATCTTTGGATGCCATTCGTAGCGTAACACAATCACCGTGGTACAGACTCCTGACGACCATATAGACGACGACGAGGACGATGAAACTGATGGCAAAAAGGAATCCTCGTTCCACTTGATTTGCAACACTGAAATCCTGGGTGATCCTGGTCATTTATCATGCTCATGGCTTGCCCTCTTCTTCATGTTAAGCAAAAGCGGACCGTAATCGCAGGAATTTTCCAGCTGCTCATCAAGTATTCTAATGATTACTTTGCCATCACATGGGGTTGGTATTGATTCGTACGTTCTTCGGCGGATGCTTTGAATGTGAAAAGAGGGGGCTACGTAGAATATCCCCAAACAGTCTGCCCTCAATTGCACAATGCGGCAATAATACTACCCGAAGGCCGATGGGAATATAACTCTACCCTTTAAGGTAAGTAAAATTGCTTCGTTCGCAAAATGGGAATATAAATCATGTTTGGCTATGGTATGGTTTGCATATAAATATTTGTGATTTATGTGCTTAATCGAAAATGCAATTGCAATTGGAAAATTGGAGTTCGAAGAACCGGAAAATCGTATAAGAAACATCAACATTTTTGAGGTATTCTCTTATAATATATCAATCCTTTTACTATTCAATGAATTAAGATTTAAATTTCATTCCTGCGTTCGGACTTTTTGTCTCAAGGGTATAAGTAAAACCAATTTTTTGTATGGTTCTTAGACAGATTCTTGTTGTAAAGTCAAACCAGATAAGTGAATTTCGTAACCACTAAAGAAGCCGGCCATAAAGAATAGAGAATAGATAGAGAATAGAGAATAGATTTTTTGTTTATACCAGACCAAAAAACGGCTAGTGTTTCTTGAACCTCAAAGTGTTGAAAAAAGAAACGGTGCAAAAGCTGAGACAAGGCCCACCAAAGCCGCATTGGTTTCGTCACACATTGTTGATAGAAAATATTTTTGCCGATTTCAGTTTCCAAGTGGTGTAGCTATTTCTGGTAAATTCAACGAGTATAGTTGGCAGCCAAAATATTTTTTTAAACCCAACAAATTTTGCGAGTTACCTCCAGAATAACCAAAATTCCATAAGAAAAGATGAACGCCCCAGCGAGCAGTATGATAGGCATGTTCAATACCAAACAATCGAATGATACTAAAAGTCAGCAACTAAAGTAAAGTACGAAAAAATGCGCGGAGCACATATTCGATAAAATTTTTGAGCTAAAATTTTGACCTATCTAATTTTACTTTAAATGAAAAAAGAACAAAACGAATCGCTTTTCAGTTTCTTTTTTGCTCAGTTTTTTTTTTTAATTGTTCAGAATCAGCTTATATTGCTTATCCTAGGAAGGAAGGAGTTGTCTGCAATAATGGGCAAACAATGCAGGTACTTGGGGTATACTGGCAATTTCTACAATGTAGCTACTGTTCAGGGAATTCCCGGAATTCATAAATTGTTCAATCACGAATTCGAGGAATTGTTCGTAGAATTCAGGGAATTTGAATGAGTTCATCGGTGTGTTTTATAAGCGTGAAAATATTGGTCGACATACTATTATGATCTCGAGGGGTTTTGTTATAGAACTCTTCTTTTATAACACATGACCGTACATCGCCATCCTTTCCTATAACATAGTTGAATTTGTAAAAAATCCATAACCACCATTAACATTTCAAAATATTAAATATGTTTAGCGCAATATAATAAAAATAAATCTATCGGAGAGTGCTACATAACACTGATGATATAGAACACAAGGTCTACCTATAAGTGTTACCCCTAGGACTGACGTGAAATAATTTTTAAAATTCTACTGAAGTGATAGTGTGCCAGAAAACATTCTCTAGAAGCCCGTATTTTCGCGTTTCGACTAGAGAGCTGAAACATATAGCACGGCTTGATTTTTTTGTTTCCCAGACAAGGAATTAAGGTTGGTTAGATCTAGAGAGGCCATGCTCTCTACTTTCTTCAATGCGAGACAACCTCTAATACACATTCAATTTCAAAAGATCTTTTGACGAAGATTCTCCTTGAATTCACTCTAAACTGAATAATATTGTATGACAAATATTTAAAACATCCATACAGGCATTCTGTAAGTTTTTCCATGCAAAATTTTTAGTAAAAAAACTGTTTTTTCTTTGCCTAACTTTCTGTTTTTAACATCACGGCTCTAACAAAATAAGTTTAAAAGATTTATTTTTATTCCAAGTCCATTTTTAGGGCATGGCCCATTTGCATGCATAATTGACTTCCAATGAACAAATTCAGGCCAAAAAAGACTTCAATATTCGGTGTTACTGCGTAAATAGAGTCGGGTAGTTAAGTTCGTTGCTCTTCACTTTACTCATTTGCTCGACGTTGGTCTTAGGTTGGGTTAGCTTAGGTCCTCAGGAGGTACTTTAGATCTACATTATTAAGATCTTCGAGATCGTTGAAGAAGTAACTGCCTACGCCTGATGCTGTTTAGGGCTGGGCATTCGCCAAGCAGGTGACGAACAGATTCAATTTCTTCAACGTGCCTGCAGCTTCTGCAGTAATCGTTATGCGGTATGCCTAGCCGCTCAGCGTGTAGACCCACAGCGCAGTGCCCCGTGAGGAATCCCGTGAGTACTCGGATGTTCCTGCGGGCTAGTCCGATCAAAAATAGTGATCTCTTTTTGCTTACCGCTAGCCATAGCTCCCTTGTGTGTCTGCACGTATCAAGTTCTGCCCAACGTAGGTTGATTCTACTCAAGGATTCAGTTTCTACCCTACGTGCTGTCGAACTCAGCGGGACTCTTATAGATTTGTGGGCTAGAGAAGCATTCATTTCAGACCCAAATGTGGCAAGCTTGTCCACTTCTTCGTTTCCCGATATATCGGTGTGACTTGGCACCCAACACACAGTTACAGTGTTGCCAAGTGATAACTCGTCAAGAATCTCCCTGCATAGTTTCACAGCCCTTGACTTCACCACGTCTGATTCCAAGGCTTTAATTGCCGCTTGGCTATCAGAGTATATGGTGATGGTCTTGTTTGCGGGGCCGTGCTTATTCAGCTCGGAGGCAGCTTGGATTATGGCTGCCAGCTTCGCCTGAAAAATGCTGCAGTCGTCATTAATCCGAAAAGATTAACCTAGTCCCAGAGCTCCACAGAAGATGCCCGCACCGGTTCCGACGTCCATCTTAGAACCGTCGGTATATACGACGATCTCGTCATCTCCTGTAATGGTCTTATCTTTCCATTCACCTCTTTCAGGTATTCTGGTAGCAAATCTGCTGTTGAAGGCGAATGTCATAGGGAGGTAATCCATGGCTGGGGTATCTGTGGAGGCAGCCCATTGAGTTTTCACAGAGGCGTGTCCATAAGATCTTGAGGACAACAGTCCGGACTCCCTTAGGCGAACAGCTGTTTTAGCTGCCTTGCTGCTGCAGTGTATGTCGAAGGGGGTGAGGTTGAGTAGTACCTCCAGTGCCGCGGTGGGTGTGGTCCTTAGGGACCCTGTTATACCCATGCAGGCTGCCCTGTGAACTTTGGTGAGGTTAGAGAGATGACACTTTCTTTCCGTAGCCTTCCACCATACAACTGCACCGTAAGTTAAGATGGGTCTTACAACCGCTATATACATCCAGTGTACCATGCTTGGTTGCAGTCCCCACATGCTTCCGAACATTCTGCGGCAGGCGTATAATGCCACGTATGCCCGCTTGACACGACCTGCTATATTATCCCTCCAGCTGAGTTTTGAGTCTAATATGACGCCCAGGTATCTTACCGATTTGGACAACGGTGACAGAGTGTGCTTAACATGAGCCCGATCCAGTCGCACAGACTGCTATCTAGGTGGGCGTTTCTCAAGCTGCGCAGTATCGCGTCTGCCTCAATGTTATTAAACGCTCCCTCTATATCTAGAAAGGCACCCAAAGTTTACTCCTTGTGTTCCAAGGATTTTTCTACTAATGTTACTACTCTATGTAGTGCAGTGTCAACCGATGTGCTTCTCATGTACGCATGCTGTGATTTTGATAAAAAATTATCACCAATCAGCTCTCTCACATACACGTCAATAAGCCGCTCCAACGCCTTGAGCATAAATAAAGACAGGCTTATAGGTTGATAGTCCTTTGCCGTAGTGTGGTTTGCCTTCCCTGCCTTGGGGATGAATATCGCTCGGACTTCTCTCCAAGCCTGGCAATGTAGCACAGCTTTAGGCAGGACTTGTAGACCTTGATGTTGGTCTTAAAGTTCATTCCTCTTCAGCTTGAATATTCTTTTCTTTTTTTGAATATTGTTTTCATTGCATTGTTGATTTTCTTCAACCCATCAAAACCCACGCCCAAAACTGGCGCTTTGCAAATACGAAAATCGGAATATTTAACCCGAATTTTCTAAACCATAGTTTTAAAAATGCAATAATCACATTAACGATTTTTTTTTCAGTAAGAAAATTGAAATTTTCAACTTGACAGCTGCGTAACTAGTTCGTTAATATAAGTTTATATATTAATAGCTGATACCCAAAATTATGGGTATCTTACTCCTAAGCTATGTCCGTGCGTTGTTATGTACGCTACAGGCCGTAATGTTTATGAGCTAGACAGCTAAAAATATCTACCATCAATCGTGTTTCTTTGCCACACCATTGTCTTGAAGGCGACAGAGATTATTTCCCCTAGCATCGACCGGGTGTACCATGATATCGCCAAAACCATAATCTCGAAACACAAAATCTCGAAAAAGAAAATCTCGAAAACAAAAGGTCGCACTAAGAAATCTAGATTTTATAAAAATCTCGAAAACTGGGTAAAATTAACTTTTTTGGCTTCATTTTAACTAAAACAAGTGAGTAAATGCAAGACTTCATCTGTGGCAAACTTCTATATACCCGATCCTATATACCGTATAACACCAAATATTCAATTTTTCGTCCCGAATTCATATATTATTTGTATAGCCCACGCTTCCAAAAGTGAGCCTGGGCTAAAAATTAAAATCAATTAATTGTAGTTTCGTTAGAATCACGACAAAATGCGTTAAAACCGTAAATTATTTCAGAAAAAAAACAGATTTTTCCTAAAAATGCCCCCTAAAAGTGGGCGAAGCTCAAAACATTGTATAAATCAAACTTAACAAATAGTAATATCTTCAATTTTTCTCGATTTGGAGTAAACTTTCCGAGAAATAAAAAAAGGGTTTTTAAAGATCTAACATGTTAAAAGTAGGCATGGTCGATGTTGTGGGCGGTCCAATTTCTGCCTTCTTAGAAGCTTTAGTCCATTATTGCTCCATACCAAGACTTGAGTTCCTACGCTTTGCCTAACTTGAGCAAAAGGCGTTTTGAAGGAACATATTAAATAGAGGTTGTCTTACATTGAACCCAGTAGTGGGCGTGGCCGTTGGCAGATTTAACCAATTTTCACATTTTGTCTGTGCAATATAAGAACCAAGATACACTTCAAGTTTGAGCGTCCCAGCTCAATTTTAAAGACCTAAAAACTTGATACATATGAACAGACGGACAAACGGACAGAGACGGATAGACGGACACATTTTAAACGATGTCGGTCTCGATCATATCTCTAAAAGCTCTAAGGGGTGTACGGTGATTATTTCCTTGTGTTACAAACTAAGCATTCAAATTAATATACCCTGGGTCGGTATGAATATAGTTTTTTTTATAGAATCTGGGAAAGAGGGGTTTTTTTTTCCAAATTTTGTATAAAATTACTATTCCTCTGCCCGCTTTTGTAGGCGCGATATAACACTCATTAGATGCGCGGAAAAATCTTTTTTTTAAGTGGGGTAGTTTATTCTGCAATCTTGAAAGCCACACGTGCTCACTGTTGCACTGTTTACTTGTTTTATTCACGCACCGTGATGGAAAAAAAAATTTTTATAAAAAAACGTTGCTGTAAAAAGAAAAATTTAGTTTTTTATGTACCAAAAAATGTATTAAGTTCAATTCAATACGGGAAAAGTTTTATTCTTTCGATAAAGTTCGCCAGAGGTCGAAAAAATTTTCGGGCCAGCTAGTATTAAGTTTTATTCTTTCATTAAACTAATTTTTTCTGCTTTCACTTCATAAATATTTTTTTTGTAATTAGACATAGAAAGCCCCTGAATAAGTGCAAAAAGACATATTATACCAGCTTAGAGTGAGGGCACCCTTGGAAGGGGATAAAGAAAATATCAAAAAAATCACCAGACAGCCCCTTTTTGTCCAGAATCAGCTGATGTAGTTCATACTGGCAGGACAGGTGTTATTTGTGCAATGATTGGCACACATTTTAGATGCTTTTTTAAATTGGTTAATGCATATAGCCATTGAGTCCTGTATTTGTTTGCGGAGATCCTGCAATCCATAAAATGTTCAATCGTGAAATCCATAAGTACCCAGTTCATAGATTGCGGGGGATCTAGTGTGAAGTTTTGTGTTCACCTTTATTTTGCAGTGGTCTGAATCTGAAATTGACATAAATATCCCCTTGAGAGAATTTTATTAACGATTTCGTTTATAACCTCCGAGAATTTCGGATGTAAATTTCCCTTGTTGCTGTTCATTTTTCGAGTGTTTCCTTAAACTATGCACAATAGCACAACTGTATTATTTTGATTGAAGCTGTTAAATGATGTTGGCGGTCCATCAATACCTTAAGTGCAACAATAAAATACTATCAAAACGAATAGCACACAAAAGGTGTCTTTTTGCACCTGATTCTTTAAATAACTCAGATGCAAATTTTGTCTTGAGTTATTGTTTGTAGTCATTACCTTCATACTCTTGTTCTACATGAACCAATGGAAGTAAAATAGTCATAGCTGTATTCAGATTACTCAGTTTTTACATTCCGTCATCAAAGATGGCGCACCTAAAGTAGAATCAGTGGATCCGACGCGTATCATTGCTCAATCAAATAATAGTTTTTAAAAAGATGAACTTGTTTGCGTTCAGGTAAAACCCATGAATCTGAGTCTACTGTGTTAACCACTTTATCAATATTTAATTTCCACCCAAAGAGCTTAAAATCCTACTTGCACTCTTTAAAAAAATTTCATGGACATAAACAGCAACATGCTTTATTCATCGGCTTATGCTCACATTAACGATTTTTTTTTCAGTAAGAAAATTGAAATTTTCAACTTGACAGCTGCGTAACTAGTTCGTTAATATAAGTTTATATATTAATAGCTGATACCCAAAATTATGGGTATCTTACTCCTAAGCTATGTCCGTGCGTTGTTATGTACGCTACAGGCCGTAATGTTTATGAGCTAGACAGCTAAAAATATCTACCATCAATCGTGTTTCTTTGCCACACCATTGTCTTGAAGGCGACAGAGATTATTTCCCCTAGCATCGACCGGGTGTACCATGATATCGCCAAAACCATAATCTCGAAACACAAAATCTCGAAAAAGAAAATCTCGAAAACAAAAGGTCGCACTAAGAAATCTAGATTTTATAAAAATCTCGAAAACTGGGTAAAATTAACTTTTTTGGCTTCATTTTAACTAAAACAAGTGAGTAAATGCAAGACTTCATCTGTGGCAAACTTCTATATACCCGATCCTATATACCGTATAACACCAAATATTCAATTTTTCGTCCCGAATTCATATATTATTTGTATAGCCCACGCTTCCAAAAGTGAGCCTGGGCTAAAAATTAAAATCAATTAATTGTAGTTTCGTTAGAATCACGACAAAATGCGTTAAAACCGTAAATTATTTCAGAAAAAAAACAGATTTTTCCTAAAAATGCCCCCTAAAAGTGGGCGAAGCTCAAAACATTGTATAAATCAAACTTAACAAATAGTAATATCTTCAATTTTTCTCGATTTGGAGTAAACTTTCCGAGAAATAAAAAAAGGGTTTTTAAAGATCTAACATGTTAAAAGTAGGCATGGTCGATGTTGTGGGCGGTCCAATTTCTGCCTTCTTAGAAGCTTTAGTCCATTATTGCTCCATACCAAGACTTGAGTTCCTACGCTTTGCCTAACTTGAGCAAAAGGCGTTTTGAAGGAACATATTAAATAGAGGTTGTCTTACATTGAACCCAGTAGTGGGCGTGGCCGTTGGCAGATTTAACCAATTTTCACATTTTGTCTGTGCAATATAAGAACCAAGATACACTTCAAGTTTGAGCGTCCCAGCTCAATTTTAAAGACCTAAAAACTTGATACATATGAACAGACGGACAAACGGACAGAGACGGATAGACGGACACATTTTAAACGATGTCGGTCTCGATCATATCTCTAAAAGCTCTAAGGGGTGTACGGTGATTATTTCCTTGTGTTACAAACTAAGCATTCAAATTAATATACCCTGGGTCGGTATGAATATAGTTTTTTTTATAGAATCTGGGAAAGAGGGGTTTTTTTTTCCAAATTTTGTATAAAATTACTATTCCTCTGCCCGCTTTTGTAGGCGCGATATAACACTCATTAGATGCGCGGAAAAATCTTTTTTTTAAGTGGGGTAGTTTATTCTGCAATCTTGAAAGCCACACGTGCTCACTGTTGCACTGTTTACTTGTTTTATTCACGCACCGTGATGGAAAAAAAAATTTTTATAAAAAAACGTTGCTGTAAAAAGAAAAATTTAGTTTTTTATGTACCAAAAAATGTATTAAGTTCAATTCAATACGGGAAAAGTTTTATTCTTTCGATAAAGTTCGCCAGAGGTCGAAAAAATTTTCGGGCCAGCTAGTATTAAGTTTTATTCTTTCATTAAACTAATTTTTTCTGCTTTCACTTCATAAATATTTTTTTTGTAATTAGACATAGAAAGCCCCTGAATAAGTGCAAAAAGACATATTATACCAGCTTAGAGTGAGGGCACCCTTGGAAGGGGATAAAGAAAATATCAAAAAAATCACCAGACAGCCCCTTTTTGTCCAGAATCAGCTGATGTAGTTCATACTGGCAGGACAGGTGTTATTTGTGCAATGATTGGCACACATTTTAGATGCTTTTTTAAATTGGTTAATGCATATAGCCATTGAGTCCTGTATTTGTTTGCGGAGATCCTGCAATCCATAAAATGTTCAATCGTGAAATCCATAAGTACCCAGTTCATAGATTGCGGGGGATCTAGTGTGAAGTTTTGTGTTCACCTTTATTTTGCAGTGGTCTGAATCTGAAATTGACATAAATATCCCCTTGAGAGAATTTTATTAACGATTTCGTTTATAACCTCCGAGAATTTCGGATGTAAATTTCCCTTGTTGCTGTTCATTTTTCGAGTGTTTCCTTAAACTATGCACAATAGCACAACTGTATTATTTTGATTGAAGCTGTTAAATGATGTTGGCGGTCCATCAATACCTTAAGTGCAACAATAAAATACTATCAAAACGAATAGCACACAAAAGGTGTCTTTTTGCACCTGATTCTTTAAATAACTCAGATGCAAATTTTGTCTTGAGTTATTGTTTGTAGTCATTACCTTCATACTCTTGTTCTACATGAACCAATGGAAGTAAAATAGTCATAGCTGTATTCAGATTACTCAGTTTTTACATTCCGTCATCAAAGATGGCGCACCTAAAGTAGAATCAGTGGATCCGACGCGTATCATTGCTCAATCAAATAATAGTTTTTAAAAAGATGAACTTGTTTGCGTTCAGGTAAAACCCATGAATCTGAGTCTACTGTGTTAACCACTTTATCAATATTTAATTTCCACCCAAAGAGCTTAAAATCCTACTTGCACTCTTTAAAAAAATTTCATGGACATAAACAGCAACATGCTTTATTCATCGGCTTATGCTCACAGAACGCCTCCCAATGATTTCATTCCCTAGGGATTGACACAAAATCACTTTGGAATACATAACTAAAAAGCCATAGCTGTTATTTGATCCAATTACTAAAAATAAATTAAAAGTCAGTTATTGACCAAGCCAATGTAAAATTAATTGAATACCAAGAACGATTAATAAGGATTAATGAAAGGTCTGCCCTATTATGTACATCCGTTTTAATCCACCGGGAATGCTCATGGCGTTAATGCGAAACGTATGACAGGTTCACAGTTTAATAAAATACTCGAGTTTTATTGATTTTTTTGGATAACGACACAGAAAAAAAATTGTTTAAATTTTTTAAACTTATACATTCCAATAACTAAAGCTAGCTACAGTTAAGTCGTGTGAAAACAAATCATTGGGGTTTTTTTTTGCAATTTTGTTCTATGAATAGCAACACGCTATTAATGAACTGAAACTTTAATTATTCCATTGTTCATTTGGTCTGATTTTAGATTGATTGTTATTTATTTTCATTAAATAATTTATTCATATTCACAGTATTAAATTGTTTTTATTTTTTTTTATTTTTAAGCCATTGAATCGAAAAGTCTCGGATTATAGCACTCACTGTACAATTATTGTCCAAAAATAGGATTAAACATTATTTATCAATTGCCAATTTTAAATTTTTGAATATTCTAAGGCTAAAAAAGGATCATGAGTGCAGTCAATCTTTATCCAGGCATATAATGCACCATATCTCCTCCTGAGTAATTGGGGATAATACAGGGAGTAATACAAATTTTCAAAGCATCAATGGCCGCCTATACCCTTGCACTTATTTTGGTAATTCAACTTTGTGGCGCCGCCGCTGAGAGCAGATAAGCAAAATTAAAAGATGATTTTTTCGGTTCTATTCGGGGGAAGAAAATAAGTTGCTCATATTGCAGTCCTGCTGGGAGAAGTGTATAGGAACGAAAAAGTATGAGTGCAAACTCGTTTCCATGCGGCTGGCATCAAGACCATGCCAAACAAGGAGTTCTATGAATCTATTTCCGCAGGCTCCAGACGTCCAAGACATTGCTTTTGAGCCTTAACCTTTGCTACATAGACTTCTTTGAAATATCCTCACAGTTGCATGTTAGTCGTTTGCAACGAATCTCGGTAGGATCTGGTTCTGGGACTCATCTGAACTAATCTAAAGTTTGTTTTTCTTTTTTTTTGCAAAAAGTTCGCCTTCGTGCCTTTTCCATTAACTGATTAAAAAATGTACACTGCCTGCAATAAAATCCTTTCCTCATTCCGCGTAAGTAATTTTCAGACCGACAAAAATTACCACACCATTGCACCGCAGGGAATGCCTCTAGGAAATTCTCCACAAGCAACTTCCTCCGTGGCAACACTCGCTGGCAATTCAGGAATTTTAATTGAAGTTCTTAACTTTAACTAGTCTAAGGACACCCCCGTCCTTCTTAATCCCCTAATGACTGCAACAGCGGAAGGCCGCAGCTAACACCAAGTTTTGCCTTCGCTGCTGTTCCTGCCTCCTCGCGCTCAGATCACGAAGGATACGCAAAGGGGTTGATGAGGCTGATGTTGGGCGCCCCACGATAATCCATTTATCTGTCGACGCGTCGCGTCGGTTGCGCATTTTGCATATATGAAAAGTTATGAACGCACCGCATCCAGCGTATTAATCATAATTAAAGTGCATACCACCTGGTGCAGACACCACCTCACGTGCATAACAATGAAGTCCTTGTGAGGGTGGATGGTATTTTGTTGGTGCTGCACGGCTCAACATCATCGTCACCATGATGGCTTGGAAGGTGGACCATGGAAGCGCTCATTACTATGTTGTTGTGAGTGAAGTGATGCACTGCGAGTAGGATGGGGTGACGAGAGTGGTTCGTTCGCGCCTGGTGTTGATGACCATCATCCTTGGGGGATTCTTATAAAAACGAATTCAACTTCGAATGCTCATATATGTGCGGCATCGGACACACCATTGCATATTAAATGGGCCACAGAAAATACTTGTGCACTTTATTCACGTCTCTGCACCTGAGGCTGACTGGCGATATGATGGGTAGTAGGTGCACGGTCCGGTGAGGGTGTGCTGTCAACGTGTGTACACTCTCTTTTAACCCCTTCCTTTGCAGTACATTAGTGGCGATGAAACATTGAGAAGGTATCGCCACACATGTGTAATTTACGTGCGTCATTACGAATTCTGGTGTCGTATTCCGCATTCAGACCATGAGGAGTGGATTGAATCGTTAAATCATGGGGTCGTTTGATCACTTCAGTGGGTGGGGACTCGTTTCCTTGAAATTTTCAATTTCCTAGTTAGTTGCGGTACGAGCCCGGAGACATTTCCTTTCACACTTTCGGTAAAATTGGAATACCCACTCCAATGAAAATAAATCCCGAATCACAAAGAAACAATTACAAGTCTTTAGCCGTTGAAGCACTCACGTCAGAGCAAAGACAAAGTGCGGCTAGAAAAAACACCTCAAATACACCGTTCACCGGTGAGGATATTTATGATCAGGATGAATGAGGCCCCAGCAAACGCTGTCGTACGTTATAATAAGATAGCCCATAAATTTTTGGCGATAATAGCCAGATTCGGTGTCCGGGCATGTCGAGATCCATTAGAAAATAGAACATAGCCCGGAGCCCGCAACCTTATGTTTTTCTATTTTTTTCCCCTCTTACCACCAACATCACAATTCGTTGCTCCTTGAGGCTGGTGTTTTCGGATGTATAAAAGCCTTTTATTCATATGGAGATGCTGGGGAAATTTATTCGCTCACAGATTTCGCAGGAAGATAAGAGTTACGGCTTTGGTTAAAATTTATGCCACTTGGATTTAGTGCTCGTTTACGCGCGGAATTCGCTTGAGCTTTCTTTTGGTACAAAAACAGTAAATAAGAGGAATGTCCTGAGTTGAATGTTTTATGGTGCCTTTTCGAGGCGTGCAAGAGGGATTTCGTGAGTAGCAATAAAAAGCGTTTGTAATCGGACCTGGTGCCTTCCGTTGAATGTGGAAAGATGCACTTTCCTAGCCGTTTCATCTTGAATTGGCACAGCGTTAAAAAAAAAATTCCTTCAAACCAGTTGCATGCATAATCATTTATGTGGGCTACATTACTACTGATAAAACTCCAAATGCAACTAATAACTTAACAGGTGTCTTTAGAAGCGTCAAAGTTTTAAAGAGCCAACCGTTTTATGTTTTGTAAGGGTTTGGTAAATTGTGTGGTTAGTAAACTTAACAAAAGATCGACAACGCAAAGGTATGACGAAATCTCGAATATTCTGAATTCCTATCAGTGCCGGAAACATTTTTTAAGCCCACTCCCAACAAAGTGACAAGTCTTTATCTTTTGGAGGTGTTAATAAAACACCTTCTCAATGGAGTTTTTAGGCTAGTGCTTTGGCTAGTGTTTTGGGAAAAAAAAAAATAAAAGCTGTAGACCTGCTTCTTTGCACTGTTTTGTGAAGCATTATTACATCTGTAGAAAGTCTTCGGCTCCAGGCCTCAGGCAGCAATGCTCATTAATTCATTTTGAATGTGACTAAAAATTCTAAATCAAGTTTCTCACTATGCCTGTTCAGACATTCCGTTCTTCTCTACTTCTTACATTACGTTTATAGGACAAACTTTGCCTATAGTAATCGTTCCCTAAGACCTTTTAGAGAGATAGTCGAGCCTGACATGTGAATCGATTAGCCCGTCGTCCGTCTGTATGTGTGAAGGTTTTAGGTCTTCAAAATCAAGCCGAAGAGCTGAAACTTAATGCACGTCTTACTTCTTCTGTTGCACAGTTAAAGTGTGAAAATTGGCTCAATCCGTCAACAGCCACTCCCACTACTGGCTTCAATATGAGACAACCTTCTAATATCTCCAACTAATATTGAAAATTATAATTGTAATTATCTATTATAATTTGTAATTATTTTAGTTTGTCATAAATCCAGTTTAAATTAGTCCGGTGTTGTACGAATTCAGTTTTAAGAAATGATATTCCTTAAATATATTGGACCGTTTTATTATATTCCAACAGTTAAGTAAGCCCTTGTCGTAAAGGCGGTCGTTCCTGGCCTGGCTCAAGTACCTTGAAGGCAAAACGTTCTGGCACAGTCTTGTGATAAGGAGCTTGTCATCATTTCTTTAATGGAAGTGGTGGCAAGTAAAAAGTTTTTTCCTTTTCAGATTTCCTTTCAGATTCTTCTCCTTGGCGGTTACAAACCGAGGTGTCATAAATGATTCGACTTAAGGCTTGAGCTTGAGATAAGAAAACCAGTGAGTAAGTGCAACTGTGTGTACGCAGAATTAACAGTCCGTAAAACGGACCGTTCGATACCCCATTATTTCCCACATTGTTAAGAGCTGATGTTATTGTTATTTTTTAACATTCTATTTGTAGTGCAAACTTCGAAAAGGGGCGTGGTTCAATCGCCCGATATTTCCAAGTTAGACTTAAATGTACGCAAATGTGAATTTTTTTTTGGTTCAAATTCAATATTTTTGAAAAATCGACTTCTAAAAGGGGGCGTGGCTAAAAACATGTAACGAAATCTGGAATCAAATCTCGTTTACCATATCTGCTAATTTTTTTTTTTATTCATACTTTCCTAAATTAGGCCAGTCGAAATTACGTTTTTCTGGAAAATGTAAGTTTTTTCTTCAATTCTGCCTCCTTATGAGGGCGTGGCCGAAAGTCTTTTATTAAAAAAATAAAAAACTAAACGTTTTCTACATAAAATATTGAGCTAAATTTTTCCAATTTAAACAAAAATATTGAGTAAAATGCATTTGAAAGTTTCACCTTAAAATAGATGCCACGCCCACTGCAGGAGGTATACCAGCTAAATTTTTGAAAATTAAAAAATTACAACAATTTACAATTCTACAAATATTATAATAATGGCTAGTCCTATGATCATTTCAAACTCTGCCAGGCGAGCATCGTCAGGAACCTTTATATTATAATGATGCTGGCGTTAAGTGACAACTCTTCCTACGGTTTCCCTTAAGAGAACAAGTATTTAAAAAAGAAATAAAAGCAACAAACAGTATCAAAACAGACAAGTGTGGCTACCAATACTGCGAGCTACCGACTACTACTACCGACTGCAAACTTAAGAAACAAGGAAGACAATGACGAAAGCATTTTATGAAAAATTATAATACTGCTGAAGCTTTTCGGTTTCTTAATTAATAATTTTTTTTTTTGTGTCTTACCTTAGGAGATGCTAAATGTCAGATTTCAGCCTTTTAATGCGTCTTACAATTTTGAAGGCTCTGGAGGAAGTTGCACAATTTCACCGATTTTTCACACTTCTACTGCTTCGCATGACGTGAAGCTTACGTACGAAATTTTAGCATTCTAGCTCAAAATTTAAGGGCGAAAAACATGTGACATACAGACAGACGGACATGGCTTATTCGATTCAGAATTTGGTCTCGATTATATGCTCTTAAGGTCTTGGGGGTCTACCAATTTTATTTCACCGTGTTACAAACTATGTGACTTTTTTTTTTGCAACCAGCCTCTTAGACTAAAAGTACAGCATCTTCAAAGCCGAAACAGGGTCTTTGTATTATATTGGATACAAAAACTCGGCGTTCACATCCTGATGAGTATGAGTTTAAATTTTCTGTTCCCCAAACCTCTTAAACATTAAAATATCACCTTGGTTGATATTGAAAAAAATTGATAACCACTTAGCTTTTATGATTCACTAAAATAGCCAGACAACAATTCTTCATCTAAAATTAATTGAACCCATCGCTCTTCCTTAGCCATGCTGTCAAGATAAACTACACCTGATATTTTTTATTATTCTACTCTTGCATAGATAATATTCTACCTGGTATAAAACCACCATACCAAGTCCTCCCACTCAACAGTTTACCAAAGACCAATCATGAAGTTATTCGCACAAGTTTTTGTCATATCCATTTGCGTGTATGCCGTAAGTTTGACTACGAATACATTACAAGAAAAAAGCATTTTCAGCTAATTGTTGTTCTCGGTTTTTTATTTCAGGCATCTGGCATTAGCTTAAGTGGGGTTTTAAACTCAGTAGCTAATGACGCCAGTAAGATTATTAGCTCGGGAGAAAGTGATGCCAAGAGTATTATTAATAAGATTGGCAACCTCATCCATCCCAAGAAACCGAATAACACCAATACTGTAACTATTGATGACTGTTACAACAACTACAATGCACAACTTAGCTCAACCAACTACGAGACCGTAGATCAATCGCAAAATTGTTATACTGTCGCGCAGGCTCAAGTTGATGCTTCGAAGCAGAATATCAACGCCACTCTAGAAGAAGTTCAAATTCTTTCGGCTCAGTTGCAAGCTCAACTTTTAGCTTGTTCAGGAAAGAACGAAAGCGTTGATATTTTCAACTGCTACATTTCAACTGTAAGTAGTTTGGTTTTAAACGAGTTGTATTTTGGTTTATGTTGTTATTTTTTTAAGTTTGACGCAAACTTGAAAAACTTGGATGATTTGACTGTTGAGTCGCAACTCGCCGCTGCATACTTGGCTGGTTACCAAAGTGAGGTGGAAATCACCCAAAGTGGATGCGTCAGCTCTGTGATTTTCGAATCTAAGGCAAACTCGACATTGGCTCTGAATGCTTTGGAAGTCTGCTTGGACAGCGTAAGCAACGCTAGCTCTTCTAATAGTGCTAGCAGCAGCAGCAGTAGTAGTAGCAGCAGTAGCAGTAGCAGCAGCAGTAGTAGCAGCAGCAGTAGTAGCAGCAGTTCTAGTGATAGCAGCTCCGCCCAAGGATCTGGTATTCAAGTTCAAATTTTCTAAGCAAAGAACTTTTTACAACAGAGGTCAATTCAAGAACCTAATAAAATATTAATCCCGACAAGAGCATAAAAAACCCATAAGTGTCAAATGTTGTGTGTTTGCAGGTGATTATGAAAATCACAAACCTTTTGAATTCAAATTTTATTAGTGGCAATGTTAAAAACTCAAACTGACACCACACAAATCAGAAAATGTCAAGATTCTGATGGAAACTTCACACAATCGCAGATAATTAAAAGCATTTTCACAGAACAATTTTCTATTTGGTAAATTTGTGGCAGATGGCAGAATGGGTATATTTTATCATACCCCACTTCACCCTTCTATCACCCTTAAATTTGTGACTCATCGCTAAAAAAGAACAATTACGGAAAAACAAAAGCCAAAACCTATCGTGGTGGCACGCGGACGTGCTTATGATTCACATTTTCCTTTCACGTACTAAAGGCTTATACTGATAACAGTACTTACCTATTATTAAGTACAATTTTCATACCCAAAACAATTAGTCCGCATTGAACTTTGTGTTCTATGTGTCCATTTTTGCTAAGTTTTTAAGACACATTGAAAAGATAAAGCTGGTATACCAGTCTTTCATAATTACGACCGATAAGAACCTTAGAAGAGCGTAATTGCTAAACAGTTGTAAGTGTCCCATCAACCAAAGACCATGAAGTATCTGCTCCAAGCGGTGTTTTTAACCGTTTGCGTTTGCGTTTGCGCCGTAAGTTATGATACAAATAAAAATATTTTTTACTTTAAATTTTGTGTCACTTTAACTTAGGCTTCTGTTGTAAGTACTGGAAATATTACTGGCACATCTGAGAATGTCACCATAAAATACTCAGTTACTGACGCTATGAATAAGGAAGTTCTAGAAGCAGCTCCATCTAAAGTTCAATTAGGCTCACGAGAGGCGAAATTTGAAGAAATTTTTGATCCAGAGGATGACGATGAAAGTGGTGGCTACTCTCATTACGTTGGGAATTATGGAGGATCCGGTGTCAGTGTTTTCGCTGGTTCTATGGGTGCGTTCCTGGCAGTCGGAACTTTCCTGGCAGTCGAAACTGTTCTGAACGTATCATCTAGAATATAATAAAATAAATAAAATGTCACAGTCGTACCCATATCAAGACGTATCCTTTTCACAAAAGAGAAATCGATTCCAGATGAAGCGTTGTCTATACTTGATAGATTTATCTGTTCAACTATGTATATGTATCAAGTACCTTGGTGTCATTCTGGCCTAGAAAATAAAATTGTATATCTTAATAATGTAAGAATGCTGAACGAAAGTGCATAGTTGCGGGTCTCTTTTCTCAAAATAAAAACTGACTTTCCACAGCTTTGAATCGTACTGGCTAAGTGTGATCGGGTGGCCAGCAATAAACAAGAAAATACATCAATGAGACCTTATTTCTCCGATTTGAGACTGCAAGTTGAAGATCTAACTGGACACGCGGCATGCAACTACCACACTTTCGAACTTAGTCAGAGCAGCAGTGAAAGCTGTAGATTCTATGTAGATATTCCGAAACTATGGAAGAACTTATTCTACAACTTCTGCTTTCTCTAGTTTCGAAATCTGACCAAAATTCTGTCGGGGTCAAAACTCTGTTGGGTATCGAAATTCTAATTTAAAATTCGACTTTGCAAAATTGTACTATTTTGAAATTCTGCTTTACAAAATTCTGAAAATGCAAGTTTAACAAAACGATACAATGGTATATATAGAAGGGAGGCGAGCCGCCCCCTGTAACCACCCGCCATTTTTCTTTTACCTTTGTTTTACTTCAAAAAATTCAAAAATTTGATTAAAAATACAGAATAAGAAGAATTTTTATTGCAGTCAGAGTTTTGGAAAGCAGAAAAAAAAGAAATATAGTAAATTTTAAGGGCGCACTAAATGTGGGTAAAAAATCGCACTCCGCCCATACATTCAATTCAATTCAAGAGGGTAGGTGTCAGACTGGCGGCAGATTGGTTTCTCAGAGCTGCCTCTGTGCAAGTGGGTGCGTACGAAAATTGCATTTCCTTTTAGAATTATTTTTTATTTAATCAGGGTCCTCAATCTCATTACTTATACCATGTCTCCACCGGGCACTAGTCCAGGGTTAATATAAATCTTTATGAAATCCTCTACAAATCAAGCGATTTAAAACTCAAATTTAAATCCTCTCGGCAAACGATTAAAAATTAGCCCTCTCATAAATCCCGTTCACCCTATTCACAAACCTATTTTCTGCACCTTTGCAACAGTTTGAGAATTAACCGGTGAGTAAGTGCTACAGTGTGTACGCAGAAGTTACAGTCCGTAAAACGGACCGTTGAATACCCCATCCTATCCCACATTGTAAAATGCTGATGACATGGTTATTTTTTGACATTTTATAAGTAATGGAAACTTCGAAAAGAGACGTGGTCCAATCGCTTCTAATGAGAAACCACATATATATCCAAGTTACACTTAAATATACGTAAAAATGCAATTTTTTGGTCCAAATTCAATATATTTGAAAAATCGACCCGTAAAAAAGGGTGTGGCTAAAAACTTTATAAAAACGAAATCTGGACTGAAATCTCGTTTACCTAACCTGCTACTTTTTTTGTTTCATACTTTCCTAAATTAGGCTCAAGGCTAGTTGAAATTAAGTTTTTCAGGCAAATTTTAGGTTTTTCTTCAATTCTGCCTCCAAATATGGGCGTGGCCTAAAGTCTTGTATAAAACAAAATGTAGAACTAAGCGTTTTCTACATAAAATATTAAGCAAATTTTTTTTAGTTTTGAGCAAAAATATTGAATAAACTGCATTTGAAAATTTACTATTAAAATAGATGCCACGCCCACTAGAGGAGTTTTACCAATTAAATTTGTCTTTTTTGTGTTTTACATTCACTAAGAGATGCTTAATGTCAAATTTCAGCCTTCTAGAACGTCTTACAGTTTTGAAAACTCTGGAGGTAGTTGCACAATTAGACCGATTGTGGGCGTGTCTTTGGGCGGATTTCAAAAATTTTTACACTTGTACTGCTTCGCATAACGTGCACTCTACGTACGAAGTTTCAGCACCCTAGCTCAAAATTTAAGGCCTAAAAACATGTGACGTACAGACGGACGGACGGACGGACATGGCTCATTCGATTCAGAATTCGGTCTCGATCATATGTCCTTAAGGTCTTGGGGGTCTACCATTATTATTTCACCGTGTTACAAACTATGTGACAAACTTAATATACCTCCTATCCTATGGGATGTGGTATAAAAAAGATATTAAAGTTTCTGAATTAAAAGATATCAGAAACTGAACAGATTACTCAATAGATCTGACACAAGCACGTTTTCCAATGTGATTTTTACAGCGGTAATCGTTTCTTGCTTCTGGGAAATGACATTGCCACTCTCTTTCGAAAGCTAAAATTACAGAAACAGAGTGTTCGTGTCAAATCAATCGTATATTTGTCCGGTGGAACCACTTTGGGATTTCTTTTTAATCGTCTCCCGCTAATTCTCTTTTGGAGGATTAGCGGGAGACGATTATCTCGACGCCTGTGGAGATATTGTATCAATTTAAGTTTAAATTATTTGGAATCAGGAAATAAGTGCTTGAACTCAGAATTCTTGAACAGAAAATTGGCTTTGGTAGAAGGGGGCTATCATTCATATTCAAGTTCCAATTTTTTGTCGGAGGCACTTTTTTATCCGCAAATCAGAGCAACTAAAAAAGTTTAGTTTTTATAATGAAATACATAAAAGAAATGTGTAAATAGATCATACGTGAGAAACAATCACTGTACCCCCCAATCCTTAATAGACTTAATAAATTTTTTTTTCAATAAATTTTGGTCTATTTTTGGATTAGCGGGTTCGTATTAACAACAAATGTCGAGTTCTGGCAGACCTTGACCTGGCGCGTTAGGGGTTATTAAGCCTGAAAGTTGTAAAAAAAAGTCTTAAAACTAGTGGGCGGGGCTGCATTTGAGTTGAGCATTGCTAAGCTCCGAATCACGTTTAAAAATCCGTTGTCAAATATTAAGTTTTGTGGGCTTAAATCGCATCTAGAATTAATCAGCTAGAAATCTCAACTTAATTCTGCCCAATTTCTCTAAAATCTAGTCGCAACACCCGGCAAGAGTGTAATAGAGTGCATTGAGCGTAAATGTCCTTTTCTGCGGTTTAAAAGAGAAATTGCATCAATCTCCGAAAGGTTATACATCATAAATCTGAGTTAACTTACAGGTCTAGCAGGTCTTTTATAGATTTTTGAAACTATGTAACAAGCTTAAGACAGGCCTTCATAATTTTAAAAATTTATTTCATTTTAAAGTCCAGATTTTAAAACTAACCAAACTCATTTTGTGGTCATGATGCTTGCATGACTAAGGCAATCTAATATGATTTTGTGTTTCCTTCCCTTAAAACAAATACGAGTAAATAAGTGCAAGCGTTCATCTGTAACGAACTTCTAAATACCCGACCCTCTTTACCTTGTTACACAACATTTTTAAGATTTTTTGGTCTGATTTCATGTAATTGCATGTCAATTATTTGTATTGGAAACGCCCTGAAAAATGGGCGTAGTATGAAAATTAATAACTCTTAATTCTGATTTTGTTGGAATCATGAGAAAAAGGGTTAAAAGCGAATATTAATGCTTAAAAAACGGTTTTCGCTTAAAAACGCCCCCTAAAAGTGGGCGGAGATCAACGTTTCCAATATAACAAACTTAGTAGACCACGTGTGCGTGATCGAAATTCTTATTTTTGTATTCTTACAAACCGTAGTTATTCATTATTATTTTATTCTGTAATAAGGAAAAATTTGCAAAATAAAATGTTCCGATGTCCTCACACGTAAACGATTAACTTAATAAATAACCTCCCCGCCCTCTTTTGGGAGATTTTTGTGTATAAAAGTGCAACCAACAAACATGTAAAACCATGTAAGACTAAATGTTTCAAAAAAAAATTTATTGCTGATTTGTTGTTTAGGGTTAATGCCGCGCCCCTTTTTTATCCAAGGAGCTTTCCAACTAATAAATTTTACTTGCAATTTCAGATATAACTTGATATTATGGCACTATTAGTCCTATTACATGGTAAGAAAATCGACAGGATTCAATAAAGATGGGGTATACATCTTTTAGGCGGATTGTAACCCATCCAATTTTTTTTTATTTTTACTATAAATGAATTTGTCTCTATGACACCTACCACTCATTAGGACTATACTCAACTATATTTCAGAGTATAAAAAATCACTTAGTTCATAGTTCAATAAATAAGTTGATCAAACGTTTTTTGCGAAGTTATTTTTATAGGTACTGAGCTTATTTACATACCCAGACGAAGATAGCTAATTAGCTCGATCGTTCTTCATTAGGCTATCCTGACACGATAAGACCCTTCGGAATTTTTATGCAGATAACTAAACAAATATTTCTTACTGCGAGTATAAAACGGTCAGTCGTTTTACACGCAAGCCAATAGCCCATTAGTTCGCCTTTGTTTTCTTTGCCAGTCTTGCTCTTAACACACTTTACACAGCAAAATTATGAAGTTATTTGGTCAGATCCTTGTTATTGCCGTTTGCGTTTATGCTGTAAGGAACTTATTATAACATCAATTGCTTTTCTTACACCGAATACTCGTTTTGTACTCGCTCTAGTCATCTGCTCTCAGCCTTGGGGGAATAGTTGGTACAGCAGTTAATACAGCCGATAATGTCGCTGGTGCGTTGCTTGGAGCAGCCGGCGCAGATGCAACTTCAGGAGTTGATGCTGGTATAAATGGTGCAAGTGCAGGAGTTAACGTTGCTAAGACAGTTTCTAATACTGCTGTGAATGTTGGAGAAAGTGTTGTGGGTGCTGCAGAAGAAGGTGTCAATAATACAGTAAAAGCTGCAGTGAATGTTGGAAGTAACCTGGCTGGCGTTGCAACTAGTGTTGCAAGCTCTGGAGTGAAAGCTGCAGACAGCATTGCAGTCAATGTAGGCGAAAATGCTGTTGATACTGTAGTTGGTGTAGCCAGCAAAGTTGCAGGATCTGGAACAAACGCACTCGGTGGTCTTATAAATGGTGAAGCAAGTATGGCTAGCAATTTAGTTAACGCCCTAGGAGGCGTTGCTCGTGGATTCTAGAAATACTCCCAATAGTTGCTTCTTATTTAAGGCTATTTGTTTATGACGGGAAAAGGGTTTTTTTAAATCAGGATAAGAAAAGGTTTTGTAATTTTCCGATGCAATATAATCTTGTGTTTCTATAATACAATAATATTACTATTGTTCCATTTTTTGTATCTATTGCTGCCTAGTACCGTTTGCTCTAACAATTGAAGGTTTGAAAAAAATTGGGCCGTGATCGTCATTATAATTACTTTATAAGAATTTTTTTCAATTTTATCGTTTTTTATAAGGGTCCTAAATTGTTTTATGAGTTAAATGGCTGTGTGGAAATATCTCCGATGCAGTAATAATTGACATACCTGGTTTTAAAATACACAGAAATGACATCTTTTAGTACAACTGGAGAAGGTGCCTGTATGTATGTTTGTTTCAATATTTCTGCTACTTCTGTTTATAGTTCAATTGATATTCAATTTTCAGGAAAGAGGAAGTACAGCGATATTTTAGTTGGAAGTGAATTAGCTTCAACATGAATTATTTGACTAACATCTTAACGCGTTCATCTAAGCATTTTTCCGAAACAATGCCCATTGTAAAAGCTCCTCTTTGGGTTACTTACTTTAAATCTGAGGAAAATCCTTCGTTGCCCAATACGACATAGGAAGCAATCAAATAAGACCATTTTCAGATTTCGTCCATTGCTTTCTATTTTTGTGCTTTTCGGTTTAGTTAGTGGAGAGAAAAATATTGGTTTATTAGTTCTATGTCATATTGAGAATTTAGCGGTATGGGACGGTAACTCGACTTAAATTCCGTTTTTTAAAAATCTACTATATCGTTTATTTGAGGACAATGTCCCATTTGAACCAAAAAATAGATGAGCCTATTCGACACTGAGAGGCTTTAAAACAGAATATTTCGCAATTATCCAACCGATAAAAGACAAGTTTGTTCGAAAAATTGTAAAGTGCCTTACGAGTATTTGAGTAAAAGCACACCTTTCATGAAAACTCTCAGTTCCAAAAATGTAAAAATGTACGGAAAACTCTTAAGGAAGCTTGCGTCAACACTGGTAAAAGTTAAAACGAATATGTAAGCCTAGTCATGAAGTTATGTGTAAAGTTTCTATGCATTTAAGAAACAGCTCCATTTTATTCACAAAAATCAAAAGATTTTTAAGCTTTTCTGACACCTCGGTCAGGCTTCTTACTGGGCAATTGTCTGAGGGATCGGGTCATCGGGTACAACGAATTGTAGAAGAACTGAAATTGACTCTTCTCAATCTTTATGTAAGGCCTAAATGACTACTTGAGGCATACTTACACTGATTCTGTAACTATGTCATCCAAAACAGGTGCCCTAGATACCTCTGGGCAGGAAGTACCTACGTCGCTTCCCCTTGCTAGATCGGGCACTGAAATTGATCTAACTACGTTTGCCGCACATTACAATAGAATATTCTTTTTATTGTTTTGCTATTCATCTGTGGCCCTACGAACTAACTCACAAATGACTTAACTCCCAATGAACTAAAAACTGAAAAGGGGACTTAGTTCATATGAACCAACTCCCATTTTTTTTGGAACTAAATCCCAACATGAAATGAACTAACTCCCAACAAAAAAAATAACTAAGTCGCACTGCTGGGAACCACTGCTGGGACTTAGTTCATATGAACTAACTCCCAATTTTATGAACTAACTCCCACCACGAAATTGGGTGGGAGTTAGTAAATTTTAGCTAGTTGGGGTTAGGTCACTTGGGAGTTAGTTCATAGGGCATTCGTAGCCCTACGAACTAACTCCCACATGAACTACCTTCTAATGAACTAACTCCCAACAAAAATAAGACTTAGTTCATATGAACCAACTCCCATTTTTTTGAGTTAGTTAGTTCAAGTCCCAACATGAAATGAACTAACTCCCAAAAACAAAAGAACTAAGTCCCAGCAGTGGGATATTATATCGGCGCCCTGAGCACCTGCATGTGAGGCCGAAGACCGGCCGGTGTACGAGTCGAAGAGACACCCGGAGTCTTTTTTTTAAGAACCACCCAAACGTTTTCTTAAAACCAAACAATTAACTCCCAATTTTATGAACTAACTCCCACCAAAAAGTTCAGTGGGAGTTAGTTCATTTTAGGTTTTTAGGTAGTGGGAGTTAGGTCGTAGGGCCGTGAATTATGCTTCTTTAACTTATTTTTTATATACAAATTTTGCTTACCTCACGCCTTACGTTTTCATACCCTCCGATTCTGGGAATGGAGTATATCAAGTTTGATATAGGCGGAAATGTAGCGTACTGAAAATAATAACTAGACCTATGTCGTAATAGTCGAAGTCTAATTCTGCATCGCACAAGCCTATCCGCCTGTATCTCCGCATGTCAGCAAGAGTCAGAAGCGACTCACGGGTTTAAATTTTCAGATCACCAAAAAAGACACGACCAGGACCACACGTTCGAAATTTTGAAAATACCTCTTACTCCAGTTAATTTGCGGGCGAGGTGGCTGAAGGGGGGTTGTAACTTCCGGCCACCACTAGACTTTGGGCGCGGATCACGAATTTCGGGGTTTCTTTCCCGAAAAATGGTGGACTGTTTAATACATTCTTGCGGGAAGGTATCCATATCAACATACTTTTCAATATTTTTCAAAGCATATTCTATCATCGATTGGACCCATTAGCCTAGCTTACACCGAGGACTATATTTTGTCTAGGACTATATTTTTTAGTCTTGTTATTTTGCGTTTACATCGAATAGGACCAAGACCCAAGCCAGCGACAGCTATCGATCAATAAACTCAAAAAGTTTTCTTTTTCTGCGACATCCTCTGAAAGGTTTAGAGACATCTATTGTAGATATAGAATAAGATATTCGTTGCCATGGCATCAGGCGGAAATAACAAGATAAGGCAGTTTGAATTCTCCTTTTTGTTTAGTCCGGGCCACCTAAATTCAAAAACTGACCTAAATAATTTAGTTCTCTCATTGTGTCTTTACACCGACGATTTCTGGACTAAATATAGGTTAAGTCCGGATATAGGCCCCGGTGTAAACTAGGCCATTGATAGCAAGGTTGAAATTATTGGTACAGCTACAATCTTTATAGTGACATATCTTCAAGGATAAATCAACAAATAGCTCCCGCCAGACAGTAAAGTCTTACATCCAGCTTCAAAAGCTATAGGCTAAGCACCCTACCATAAGACTTTAGGTTAGGTAAGGTTGTAGGGTTGACGAAGCGAGATAATCCGCGCCTCATCGCACTTAGGTCTATTGTGACCCATTGTGATACCCGTGGGGAATAATCCTTGTTGTTTGGATGCTTTCACTTCCTGCTTACGCCGTGTTTAGTTGCTTGAGCCACCTTGCTGATTTAACATACCTGGAAAGAGACGTAAGTGGTGCGTTTGAAAGTTGCGAAATGTCGTGGAAGAAGTAGCTTCATAAAGTTCTTTTCCTAAACTGACATAAACTGGGACAGTTGCACAAGCGAGGTGTGTCCCCGCAGCAATCCGTATCGCCACATCCTCTGCACATGTCGTCATTGTCGAGATTTAGTTTCGTAGCATGGTGTGTCAAAAGATTGTGACCAGTAAGTATACCTATACTAGTAACGACAGAGTCTTCCTGTTGCTCTTGATGCGCGCGTTACTTTGGGAATTTTTATATTTAGGCCACATTTGTCTTGAGATCTCACAGGTGGACAAGGATATCCATCTTGTATTTGCTTTCATCCGAGTCTTGTTTTTCACCCGCCTTCTTAGGTCACAGAGCGGGGGTTCGATCCATTGAAGGGCTTGTTGAGGCTCTAATGTGGATCCATATCCATCCAGACTCTAGTCGTCCTAGTCCTGCTACATCGCTCCGAAGCATTGGCTCTATATAACTTCGCTGAAGACGACACGATATTTCCTATGATAAAGAGCGAACAAAGAACTGGAGAGGAGTGTTGGTTATCGCCCAGGTTGACACATAGCCGAATCACAATTTAACGAAAAAGATTCTTAGACGAGAAAATATTCCCTAAATTGGCTTGTGAGCTTTTCTATCAATTGAAATGGCCAAATAAGCCCACATTAAAAGTTATTTTTGAGTAATTTTTTACGCCCGCACTCATTGTAGCCACTTGATTGAACTATAAATAAATAACATTTAGTAAAGAAAACAAAATTTTTCACATTTCTGTTACCTATCTTTTATAACAGGCACTCCTGAAGCACTTCTTCCAACCAACTAAGCACAATTTTAAAGGTCTTGGGATATGTGCTAGTGCTGAGCACTAGTGCTAATCGCCAAAAGCATTTCTAGGCAGTTTCCCGGTGACCACACATAATGTAACTTAAGCGAAACGTTCGGGGTGAGTACGGTTTGCACTCATAATTTATTTTTAACGCGATATATCCCAAAACCTTTAAAATTATGTCTAACAACCGCCAAAGCCTTAAAAGTTATATCAACTAAGCATATTCTCAATCAACTCTTTTCGATCTTGGAAAGGCTTCCATACAAAAAAAAATTATATTTTACCAAGCGCATTCAAGAAGTTAATTTATTTAAATATTATACTCCCCGTAGACCACCTTTCCACTCAGTCGATGATATAAAAAATAGTTCGCAAACACCTGGGATCTGACTAAGTGAATACCTTGTCCCATACTGATTGTAGGGTCGGACTATTTCGAGAATTTTTTCTAAGAATTTTTTTCGGGGTTTTCCACTTCGTTTGATTTTGATTCACACTTTTGGTTTTGTATAAATACAAGACGGCGTTATCACAATAGCCTAGGGGTATGCGGAGTCTTATCTGGAAGACGATAGCAATATGCTACTTCCACCAGAACGACATGGGAATACTTTATTTATGATAAAGAAATCGTTTGTTGTGCTCTTACACAACCATCAAGTGGCAATTAGCTTAATAGCTTTTATTGCGTGATTTATTCAAACGATTTCCTCTAACGTGTGGGTTAAATTGATTTTCCTTTATTTGTTCTGCTCAAGTACCTACCTAGTATTGGTGCCTACACAAAGATACACTGTTTGAAATTGCTATTCATAGGAAATACATACTTACGCCCAAGAGAAGACGCTGGATCGAGGAAAATTAATGGTCCTTTTGTTATAGTTTTGACATGATTATTACTATGCAAATTGGAATGCAAGGTGCTCTCAGCCTTTTGCAAGTATTATTTTCTTGAGTTTCGTCTATTCTCTCAAAGCCAACCTATGAATAACTATATTTTATGGAATAGCTATCGCCTTATGATTTTTTCTAGCCAATTTCTCAAAAGTTCCTCACTGCCTGACAACTCCTCGATTCGATTTCCATTCCTGTCTGAGGCAAGACCAAGCGTATAGGTACAGACTGCAATGTATATGTTTAAATCGAAAATGTCGAAATAAAGATAAATCTTCTGGAATATTGCCGAGCCAAATGTGTCAACCGATGTGCCATAGTCGTAGTCGTCGTCGTCGTCGCAGAGCACTGGCAATGGCAGTTCACACGCCCCATAAAGTCGAAGCATATGCCCCGAAGGGGTTGCACTCTCACCGACTTCTTAAGTCATTGTCATTTGACACAGCAATGGTGCGCGAGGAGTTTGGTGTGGTGGCAAAATGCTGGTGCGAATGCAATTAAGTCCGTTCACCCCCGCCGCGAGCTCGATTTCACCACCACCGTTTCATCTATTGACTCAATTGAGTTTTTCCCATAAATTTCCCGGGAAGCGTTTGTTTTTCTTTGTATTCTCCATGCTGGATTCCTTCGATCGAAGTCAAGTAAGACATTTACATAAATATTCCGATTCTTGCAGATGGCTTCTTGCAGGATTCTTTATTTCAATTCTAAATTGTTATAAATAGTCGGCTAAGGGAGGTGACATTATTCACTTGAATGAGCTTCCAAGGGGGTGAGTATATATCGAATGCAGTTGTGAAGTTAAATGGATGATGTGCCATTCTTAGTGAAAAATTCAAATGGATTTAGAGAATAGTGGAAAAATTGTTGCCAAGTCTTACATTGTAGTGTGTCGAAACCTCATTTTTGCGAATTAAATCTCAAATCCACGCCGAAATAGATATCTGACATGATAACAAGCAAGAGAGCAAACAAATTCCGTTTCGAAAGCCCCGCTGAACAGGCGATTACACCCAATACGAGCGCGACTAACATGTCTGAGCTTCTCTTTGACAAGGGAGCAACCACGTTACGATGTCAGCCATGAACAGCAAAAAACACCTCACATCGCACACCGCGTCGCGGTACATCAGTGTAATAGCAATGTTCACAATCTGGAGATAATCTTGTTAACGTCGTGCGCTATATGGTTGTTGGATGGCTTTGGTAAACATCATGCCGAGAAAATAATTGACGAGCAACGATATGACATCGACAGCGAAAACGACAAAGGACGACCAACAGACATGGCTCTGTGTAGCCCATTCAACAGTAGGTACACATCGCCAGGATATTCCATCAGAATGTGCATGACATGTCCTTACGCATCCACACATGAGCTGAGTTTGCATTCGATAAATGGGATGTTGCGGAGGAGTAAGCACACATCAGCGAGTACGAATACCCGGCGAGTTTATTTGGCTGGTCGCTCGACAGCGCACCAGGATGTGGGTATATGCAATATCAACGACACGGTGGAACACTGTCATGTCAACGTTGTCTTATCGTAAATTCCTCGTGGTGGTATGTATTAATTTGCGGTTCAGTGGATCGCTAATTGGAGGCTTGACACCCACTGTGTTCCGTGAGGCCTAGTCTTTTGTTGACATATCGGAAATATTTTGACCGCACACTGAGTTACCAGGTGAAAGTCCTTGATATCCAAATTAATCATCGTTGCCTTACTTTACTCCTTGGTTTATTTATGGTTCTTGAAAATTTCTGCATCAATTTAGTATATAAGTTACTATTTTATGATATGTGTTGTGGTAGCGATAAAGCTATCGGCTCCTGATCCTGACAAGTGTCATGTTGATATAAGGAACCACTATACCTATCAAAAGTATTGAAACGCTGCCGTTGAATACTAAAAATACTAATAAAATCGTGATCTATTGCTATACGCTTATGAACAGGAAAAATTTGTAAGAGGTCCAATTGTGGTATAGGTCCCACATCTTGGTTAACCCGTAAAACCAGCACCAGGGACCTATAAGACGAGTTTCTGGTTCTGAACGGAGAGTTCGAGGACATTACTCTAATTGTAAGCTTGCTCTGAACGGTATATATCTTAGAGTCTTACCTGAATAGGGTATTTAGGACAAGGATAGCCATTGGAGTGAATACTGGCAGCGGATGATAAGGCTAGTAAAGAATTTTCTTAAAGGATAAGTCCCAACAGACTTTGGTGTTAACTTGTGGCTAGTGGAAGCCAGCTAAGAATTTGCCTTGAGAATAGGAGAGGTAGGGTTGAGCAGGTTGGATGCGTACCTTCAGCGAAAATAAATTCTGGTGCACCCATTGTTGGTTAAAGCCTACGCCAAGGGGACAGGGAGACATTGAGGAGCATTCCTAAATCGGAATCCAGGGCAGGGCAAACTGTTTCGATGAAAGCCCGCACCTTACTCGAGTAACTCGAATTCGAATATACTTCAAAGATTTAAGGTGTTATCACCTTCAATCTGAAGGTGTTACCACCAGCTGAAGGTGTTACCACCAGCTGTGGTATGGGGGGAGCAACCGTTTTTTGTGTAAGTCCACACAAATAAGAAATGGTTTGGCGCAAGCCTGCACCTAATGTGACCTGAGTATGAATTAACCTCGAGGATTGGAGAGGCAGAAGTTACCATCCGAGCCAGAGGGCGAGACAACCGCGTTCTGGGTTTAAAAACCGCCTCCAAAAATATGTTGCGACCAGCTAGAAATATTCTTAAAGGAGAGCCTAGGGCATTACATACTTTAGCAGGGCCTGATGCCGACTCAAGTAAGAGTTCACATGCTGGAATAAACAAATGTCTAATTCTCCCCACCTCTCCAACCTGCAGTCGGTGTTACCCTGCAGGTTGGAGAAGTGGGGACAAACGCATTCGCTTTGAGCCCATACCAGACCAGAAGGAAAACACTGTTTAAAAAGGGATGATTGAAAGCTTGGTGGATGTTTTAGATGATCTTCTTACTAGGGCAAGGGTATCCGGATTAACCCAGAACGAGTTGTGTTTTCTTTTTATACCCTATTCCGCAGGAACGGAGTGCCTATATTAAGTTTGATACAGGCGAAAAAGTAACATAGAGAAAGAAAAACGATCAAGAACTTTGGGGCATTTGATCGACGCCAAATTCTGAATCGAGTTAACCGCGTCCGTCCGTCTGCCCGTCGGTCTATAAGTCACCAATTTTTAGCTAGAAAGCTGAAATTGCTGAGCTCTTGGTCATCCGAAGCAATACAAGTGTTGGATTTTTTAAATCCGCCCACAAACACGCCCACAGTCAGTTTACAAGTGCAATTACCTTCAATGCTTTCAAAACTGTTAGACGTCGTGAAAACTGAAATTTCCTAAAAGAAAAGCCTATTGATTCTTGGACTAAATATAAAGTTGTCATGTCGCCTCTATTGGGCGGTGGCATTGACTTAAAGAGTAAACCTTGAAATGCAATTTATTCTTTATTTTATTTTATTATATTTTATTATAAATGATGGTTCTACATTTTGTTCGAACGAAATTTCAGGCCACGCCCACATTTTGAGGCAGAATTTAAGAAAAACCTATAATTTTCTAGAGAAACATGGTTTCCGACTGCTTTGTGGCCTAACTAAGGCAATATTCTTCCATATAAAGTTGTATAAAGTTGAGCAACCAAGGTTTACTGGTTTATAAGAAGCTTGCGATCAAAGGGTTATTATTATACATTTAAAGTACGTAACATATCGCGGGTTAGATGATATAGAAGAACAGAAAGAAGGAGGGTAAAAAAGAACCCTCGATCCAACGCACAAGCATGCTGAGCAGTGACG
Organism: Neoascia interrupta; assembly: GCA_947623515.1. Classification (NCBI taxonomy): domain Eukaryota; kingdom Metazoa; phylum Arthropoda; class Insecta; order Diptera; family Syrphidae; genus Neoascia; species Neoascia interrupta. The sequence goes on along the minus strand of OX392462.1, from coordinate 17,604,289 downwards.
GCGCCAAAAAATCCTGCGCAGAAGTAGCATAGCACATTCCCGCAAGTGTTATGCCCTTATGGAAAATAAGAATAATTATAACAAGCAGAATATCCAGCTAAAACTTTTGACTTTATTTTTGTATGTTGTCCCTTCTATTTTTATCTTGCGGGGAAGAAATTTTCTCTTTCTCTCTCAGACCAACCATGAGGGATGCTCATTTTGAGACAAACGCTCATGGGTTTTCCCTTTGTCGCTAGTTAAATTCCAACCGAATATTCTCCATAGCGCGAACCTTCCTCTATCCGTCACCATTTTAACCTGAACAAAAACTCAATATCTGTCGATTCCAAGTCGATCATTTAGAAGATCTTCTAAGAAGTATTCGCTTTGGGTTCAGATAGGCAAGCCGCGAAACTTATATAGCAAACGAGACATTCCTTCCTTTTCCTCTTTTTTGGGAATAATTGCAGAAATCTTTGAAGGAAACAGCTAGTCGTTTGGTAAATTTCTTCTACTAGACGATGGGCTGGGAGGTCCTCAACTATTTTCCTAAAACTCAACCTGCTAAAAAAAATGACTGCACTTGTTTTCCTTTAATAGAATTTCCTCATGTTGTACCTCCTGCTGTTTGCTCTCGGCATCCAGATGAAACTTTATCGATTTTGAAGGGAATTATGGTTCGTTAGTCGAATTAGCATTAGCACCTTCTCTAGCAAGACCCTCAGTTCTGTGGTTCCTGGAATGTTTTCGTGAGCTGATTATGCTTCACACTGAGGGGTGCTCCTGCATGCCGATGTGTTGCTTAGACAGCAACTCAGATCACCATGGATGAGCCCCCTTTTAAGCATTTGCAATGGCAAATATAATTTAAAACCTCCTACTTTCGAACTCGGATCGCAGCCATTAAAGCTTCCGGTCTGACGCTGCTGAAGGCTTGTTTAATATAAAGAAAATTTACTAATATAACATTTTTATTTCTTTTTAGTCTAACGAATTTCTGCCGATTCTTCTTACAGAATACCTATTGGGGCGCAGATAGAAGACGGCTTCGATTGTGTTGCAAGCATCGATTAGGCGAGTCGAAAATACGTTTTTCTGGAAAATTTTAGGTTTTTCTTCAATTCCGCATCCAAATGTGGGCGTGGCCAAAAATATTGCAAAAAATAATATGAAGAACTAAACGGTTTGTACATAAAATTTTAATCAAAATTTTTTCAATTTGGAGCAAAAACATTGAGTAAAATGTATTTGAAAATTTACCCTTCAAATAGATGCCACGCCCACTGGAGGAGGTTTACCAATTGAATATTTTGTTTTTTTGACTTACATTCATTAGGAGATACTAAATGTCAAATTTCGGCCTTTTAAGACGTCTTACAGTTTTGAAAGCTCTGAAGGTAGTTGCACATTAACACCCATTGTTGGCGTGTCTTTGGGCGGTTTTAACTTTTAACACTTGTACTGCTTCGCATGACGACGAGCTTACGTACGAAAATTCAGCACCCTAGTTCAACATTGAAAGCCTAAAAATATGTGAAAAACAGACGGACGGATGGCTTATTCGATTCAGAATTCGGTCTCGATTCTTCTTAAGGTCTTGGGGGTCTACCATTATTAATTCACCATGTTACAAACTATGTAACAAACTTAATATACCTCCTATCCCATGGGATGGGGTATAAAAAGTATCCTTCTATCGTTTGACTGTTAAATGTTAAAAACTTGTTAAAAACTCAACTCGTCATTTAAATATCTCCCATCCGCCTTTACCCTCCCCTGATACGAGACTAATTACAACACTCTGTCTTCATCTTTTCATTTAATCATTGTCGTCACTACATCATTTTTTTTCCTTGAATATCTAAACTACAAGGCATCGTACAAAAACGCACCCACCCGCTTGATAATTATGTGAATCAGGACAAAATTGGGCCGACAATTAACAAAGTAAAGGTGCTCTCCATGAGGATGCTTGCTCGAAACTTTTCCATTCTTATCTCACAAAAACATTCACAACACAACCCCGCCCGCTCAATCTATACCTTTGATCCTTCAAAACTCGGAGTTTTTCTCCTTTACCCCAACCAAACCAACCCAAGAGCAGTGCGTTGGTCGCAAAGGTACTTAGGCTAAATTCACAAAATATGCTCCCTGATTTCGGTCCTGCAAAGTCTATAAAAGCTAAAATGTCTGCCCTAGTGGCAGTTTTTAAAGAAACGTCCGCGCAAAGTATCTGGTAAAAGGTACGAAGACGATGCTGACAACGATGTTTCTGTATCCTTCACCGTAAGACAAGGCTAAAGTCAAATGCAGCGCCACACGGATGGCCTATAAAACGAATCTCAAAATTTCCTTATGGCCTTGGGTAATTGATGGACTTTCGCTGATATTTTTGGGGATGATTTTCAACGCAACGGCGACGATGGCGGCAAGTAGCGGATGTCGCTTCCGTATCCCGTCATACGACAGCGGAGGGAGTGTTGCGTAGAACATATTTTATTTTGAACTTACTGCTGGCCGATAAAGTTTTGTTGATAATTCCTTAATGCAAATAACCGTTATTAATTTAAGGTCTGCCAAGCGGCTACAGTAGAAGAAAAATATTCAGTAGGCTCCGGTTTGGTATGGAAGTGATAAATCGACTACAAGCACAGCCTTTGTCTGGATTATGGGAAAAGTTTTAATTCAGTTGACGGGTGTGGCAGTGCTACAAGTGAGTTTTTGGGGCGTCCATTAACTGGCGAAGTTCATGTTCCAAAGGACGTTTATATTATAAAGATATCCTTCCTTGATCTATAAAAATGTTTCTGGCATCACTACAGACTCACTGCCTGAGGTGGACAGAACAACCGACTTTAGGAAAGAGTTAATTTAAGTTCTTCCCTAGGCAATATAGGAAAGTAAATAAACAATGACCACCAGCTCACACTCGTACATGCTATTTAGGATCCATAGACCTTCAGTAGTGGTTGTAAGGGTATATCAAACCAGGTACTGAAGCTCCTTTTCAGCTTTAAGGCATTACACGTACACTACTCAAGGCCATTTATCACACAAAATGACACTCCAATCAACGACAAACGGGCCCATCAACTAGGGGTCTTTACGGATCTGTCATCTCACTTGCTGGGCTTCCATGTTCGAGTCAAAGGTGAAATCAAACGTCCAATTTCTATGAGACATGTCCACCTCCGAAATTAGGCGAACAATTGATTGAACTTTTGTGTGACTATGACTATCACCGTGACACATTCATCATTTGTGTGTGCACGTTTCGGTGTTGTGTAAGGTCTGGCGATAAATCATTGTATGCCTCATCATTTGGTTTTTGTTTTCTCCCCTGATGTGTTTACATTTTGGAAGCTTATGGATATAGAAATCATGGGTAGGATTCTCCCAACATTTTGGTACAGGGGAATATTCTTTTTTTTTTGCCACAAAATCTAATTACACACGTGCAACTCTTGCCTTCAATGTAAGTTCTAAGATTTGCTGGAAGTCTTGTTTCCTGCGGGTCTTTGCACTACTTTATGAGACTACACACCTCAGTGAAACCTGAATATTAAGTAAAAGTTGAACTACTGTGAGAGGTTTTCTTGCAGGAAATCTTGCGTATGGGTAACTTTGCTGGGTTCTCAGTAGTATCAGAAGTTAATATAGTTTGCTTAATTACAAAGTTTCTGAAGTACTGCGAGGAAAGGTAGTTTTTTTAGAAACTCTGATGAAGGGTTGTTGACTAATTAAAAGTGTGCCTGAGGCTTTGGGCTATGCATAAACTTGGTACTCCAGCGTTTTGAGAGTACCCATTATCAAGAAAAGTATCCGCAGGATACATGCATAATTATATTGTTCAATCGAAATGGTACAAGTCATTGAAATTTTAAATTATGTTTTTGAATATGTATGTATATATGTAAGTGAGATTTGGTTATTTTTATTAAAAAATAAAAATAAAGCCGGCAGACCGCCCCTAGTGGGTGGGGCATCAATTTAAAGGGAAGTCCTTCAAATGCAATCAGTTCATTATATTTGTTTCAAACTGAAAAATTTTAAACATTTTTGAGCGAGGCCCACATTTAGAGGCAGTAAGAAAAACAGATTCTTAAATTTGAAATAAAGTTTTTGACCACGCCTATTTAAGCGGTCGATTTTACAAAATACGAACCAAAAAATTACATTTTTGACTTAGCCTTTGACTTGACTAAGCCCTTCTATGCAAATATTCATTTCTAGTTATAGGTGCTGGTCATATGCCACGACCCTTTTAAGCAAAAATAAATTAAGCATTTTGAGTAAATGTAAGAGTTCATTTATACTGAACTCCTATATTCCCGACGCTGTATAAACCGTGTTACATGAAATCTAAAAGTCTTAAAGCCTGAATTCATGTACCTAATTTATGAATATTAATTGTATTTGTGGCCACGCCCCAAATATGCGTCACAAAAGAAAATTATATCTAAAAAAACAGTTTCAAAAAGTGGGCGAAATTTTTCTCAAAACTTTGTGTGTGAAAAACTGGGCAAATAAAAATATTATATATAAATAGAATAATATAATTAAAAAAAAACAAAAAACTTTATTAAAATTAGTAAATAAAATAAAATAAAATAATTAAAAATTAATTTAATTAAACTTTATTAAAATTAGTAAATAAAATAAAATAAAATAATATCAAAATAATATTTTAAGAATTTTTCTTTTTGATCCGGGATGAATTTTTTGGGCAATGGTTTAAGATCTAACATGCCATATGTGTGCATAGTCGGGCGGTCCAATTTTCGCCTTATTAAAGGCTTCTGGGCAATATTGCTCGGTACCCAAATTTGAGATCCTGCGCCTTGTCTAACTTGACCACAAGGCATTTTGAAAAAAATGTGAAGTAGAGGTTGTCTCACATTGAAGCCAGTGGGTGTGGCCGGTGAAATATTGAATTTTCAAAGCTTTTTTGTGAAAATTAAGACCCAAAGCGTTCATTAAGTTGTTCATGGTTTTCAAGACCAAAAACCTTCCCATAAACAGACGGAAGGACGGACGGACGGGCGGACATGGCTTATTCAATTCACCTTTCGGTCTTGATCATATCTTTAAAACGTCTCCGGGGTGTACGGTGATTATTTTGCTGTGTTACAAACTATGCATTAAATTAATATAGACTGTGTCGGGTATAAAAACCTTATAAGGAATACATTTTTTTTGGTAGTTAATTTATTAAAAATTCATGAATAGAACGGGAAAGGGATGGAAAACGCACTGTTGCACTTACTAACTGGTCAATACTTAATTTAATTTTGTATGGCTTTGCCAAATCGGCCGCTTCCCAATTTAAGCAACGATACGCTCGGTTAACTTTTCATTTATTGATTTTAATAGTTTATTTAAATTTAGGTAATTGAAATAAATAAAAATTTACTAGTTTTTAGCTCAAACTGTATAATAAAGTTTAGCTTACCCTTTAACCAAAGCCGCCAGACCGCTTCGTTCATAACCTCAAACTTTACATCAGTCTTTATGGAACTAGCATAAAGTGACTGAACATAATTTTCTTATCGTTGTTGTATGCAATTAACTTTTTGTTTTCAGAACTCATCATCATAACGCCATAATCTTTTTTGGCTGTGTGTAATGATTATTTTAAGATAAGAAACGGTGAAGTTCAGTCTACAAAATTTGCAGTCTGAGTATATTTCAAAACGATATAGCAACGCTTTATTATGTTGTCGACTTTTATTAGAATGGATCATGAGTGGGCAAGGCTAGCGTCAGAGATATTATGAGAGATAACAGAATTGTAGTAAATATTGGTTGTGAAAGGTGATCACACTTGCAACAAAATAAAATACAAAACCAACTAGTGGGAGGGTTACAATCTGCCTACGCGAATCGTTGGATACCCCATCCCAATTGATCACTGTAAAACTCCAAAAGGCGTCAAAAATCTAGGTTGTTAAATTTCAGTTTCTATTAACGTTAATTGTGTTAAGAATTTGTCATTTAAGAATTTTCTTTCTTAAAAAAGAGGCGTGGCATCAACCCCTTTTCAATAACATAATTTTTTTTATCATATTTTTTATCAGATATGTGGGATACACGTACTGATCGCAAGAAAAAAACAATTTTTTAATATAAAACTGTTGGAAAGTGCAACAGTGGGTATGCAAAAGCTTCAATCCATCTACGACGGATTGCAAAATACCCGACCATACCAAAAAGAAAACTGCCACGCCTCCAAAAAGTGGGCGGGATATAAAAATATAACTGTTGAATGCTTTATACTAGGTGGTTGCATACATTTCGGACTAAAACTCAGCCTTTTTTACTAAAAAAATCACTTTTTCTTAAGCAACGCCCACAAAAATGGGCGGAAGCACATACAATATATACATAAAAGTTAGAAAATGCTAATATCTACAGCTTTTGTCATAAAATTTTTTGTCAAATTTCATATATATTTATTGAAAAACAGTAATTTTAGGCTAAAATCCCTTAAAAAGTGGGCGTGACCAATGAAAAAGCTAAATTTTTTTAGATACCTTAAAGACAATTATAAGGCAATGTTACGTACCAAAAATGAATGCGCTAGCGCCATTGTAACATAACTAAAATTTGCAAAATGTATTTTTTTAAATTAGAGATGGTCGCACATACAGGCCTGTAGTGGGCGTGTCTGTGGGCGGATTCAGCTTATTTTCAAACTTGATCTGAAGGACTGGACTTCCAACCAACTCACAAAATTTCAGCTTCTGCCTTAAAATTAATTTAAAGGTCTTAGGGGTCTACGGTGATTATTTCACTGCGTTACAAACTATACATCAAACTTAATATACCCTGGGTCGGGAATAAAAACCGTTTATTAGAATGCATATTAAATATGACCACGCCTACAAGGGGGCGGTTTACGCTTTTTTTGAATGCCAATCACAATACACTTAACATCGAACTGTACGGGCTGTACAGCGATACCGACCTAGCCAAAAGAGCCAAAACACAACGTCTACGATGGCTGGGTCATCTAGAGCGGATGGACACCAACGCCCCGGCCCGGAAAGTCTTCAAATCTTCGAATCCACACCGCAGGGACGGCGCAGTAGAGGAGCAGCGAGACTCAGGTGGCGCACGCAAGTGGAAGGGGACCTCAGCCAACTTCGGGTGCGAAACTGGATACGGCTAGCTAGAGAGAGAGCTGGCTGGCGAAGCTTGTTGGCTGAGGCCCAGGTCCACCCCGGACTGTAGCGCCACCTTAAGTAAGTAAGTAATCACAATGCACTTAAGCGAGGATATCGCATACCAAATTTCAGCTTCCTACGACAACTTTGATTTTTCATGCTAAATTTTTTTTTAAATGATTACCAAAAATTTTACACTTGTACTGCCTCGGGACCTTAGGCTAGAACAGATGTTAAGTTTCAAGTTCCTAGCTCAAAATTTAAGGCCAAAAAACTGCCGACAGACGGACGGACGGACATGGCTCATTCGACTTACAATTCGATCTAGATCATATGCCCTTAGGGGGTCTACGGTGATTATTTCTCTATGTTACAAACTATGAATCAAACTTAATAAACCTCCAATCCTATGGTATGGGGTATAAAAACAAATATGAATGGGAATCTAGAACTTATATCATTAATTAAAGCATTATTGAAATATTGTTCATTAAAATATTACAATTATGTTGTATTGTATATTGTTATATATAAAATGTGTCTAAAGAATAGTTAGAGAAGCCTCTACCTCAATAGGTATCGCACATGGGACGTGACAGTATGATCATCAGTTGGGCATCTGTCACGTCTTGCCCAAAACACAAAATTCAGCCAATTCCACGCGAGATTAGAAGAAAAATCGAGAGGAATTGCATGTGAATTATATTTATCAACGAGCCTGCGGTTGAAGGCATCATGTTGATGGCTCAGATTGAACCGTAAAGATGTTAAAAAATAAAAATCCCGTGGCTAGGATAGAATTTTAGTTTCCAAAAAAGTTATATTATTACCTGCCAACTAAGTAGTTGTTGTTCTAACTAACTAAAATGTGTCTACATGGAAAAATCTAGCTATGCTTTTACCAAAAGAACCATGTTTTTTCTGAAAACAGATATAATTTGATTAATTGATTAATTGATTAATTAATTAATCAATTTAACACTATGAAATAATCACTGATTGCAGTTCTGCTGAAAATGGAGCTCTACAAACTTAGAGGGAAAGTTATTTTTTTAGTTTGTTCTTTTAGTTTGCCGACCAATGTCACTTCCGTCACAAAAATGTTACGCGCGGTTGTATTGTTGTATTGTTGTGATCAGTGTGAATTGTCACTATCGTTACACGTCACTTTCGAGACTTATGTTTATACTCTATTAACTCACGTCACTATCAAGACTTATGTTTATACTCTAAGTCTTGAAAGTGACGTTTGACGATAGTGACAATTCACACTGATCACAACAATAAGTTTTTTCTGATACAATTAAGGACAATAAATTATGAACCTCATAATTAACCGCTCACTTATATCTTTTTATTAAAATATTTTAAAACCGCTTTTTGTTACTGTTTCGGATATTTTGTCTAAAGCGCGTTTAGTTGTTCCCGGTGATGATTAAACGGTCATATCAATAGCAAGAATAGCAGTGTCGTCAGCGAACTAGCTAAAATTGTTCCCAAATCGGGTGGGATGTCTCTAGTAAACAAAAACGCTAGTACGTATCTGTCTTGCTTCCAGAGCATCCTCAATTTCATTTGTTATTCGATACACCTGGTCGATTATTGAATGCTTTTTCCTAAACCCAAATCGGTGATTTGGGATCTTTCTTCCATATTTAGTTGCAACCACCTTGGCGGACCTTGGTTTTGAGCTCCGTTATTAATGATTCGGTAGATAAAAGCAATGGTGGAGCAGAGACTGCGCCCATGGAAACCTGCTGGCTCGGCTAATGGAGTCCAGAATCTACCAAGATATTTTTGATTGGTGTCGTACAAAAGCCAACACTTCGCTGCCTGGTGGTACTTACGTAGGGATCCTCAACGAATCAAAAAAGATCCTCAGCCTTCCTCAACAAATCATTTATTCTTCGTTTACTTGAAAAATATCATTCTTGTCTTCGAAGATTTTAGTACCTTCCTAAATAACAATTCTCCGTGATTTAGTTGAGCGCAAGTGCACGTTCCAAGTGCACGTGTAGTTTTTTTTGTGAATTTTCGGTCACTCAGACCGGCGCCAGTATAGGTCTTACAATTTGTGGGAATTTTTTTTTTTTTTGTTTTTTAGAATTTATTGAGTGCAAAATATTATTTTACTTAAGCGCGAACTGTTTTGTACAAAATTGTACATACATGACATTTCCAATAACTGTCATAAATTTTTTTGTCTATTTGGTAGTACATTGAGCAGGGATTAAGTACTGTTTTGAGCATGAATGGTATGTTCGGATTGGTTCGCTTTACAAACGTTATTTTAAATATTTTTATATTTGCTGTTATTTGTTTTTATAGAAATAATAAGTTTTTGAACGTTTAAATAGAAAAAATTCAGAAAAAAAAGTCAAATTAAAACAGGTCTGAAATATTTAATAGTTTCCGTTTTAGATGAATTTTAAATCATTTTAGTTCTTTTACTGCAATCGTAAGTTCAACAAAATTTCTATTATTACAAAAGCAAAATTAGCTTGTATGTCAAGCAAAAAAAAATTGTTATAACATTGTGTGAACAAAACAACATTTGGCTTTTGTTTTAAATTTTTTTTGCCAAATAATTTTTGAAATGTTTAGTAGGTAAGGGAACCCAAAATTCACATAAAATATAAAAGGAAGATTTAAAATATAAACGCTGCACCAATAGTTTTAATAATCTTAAAACTCAGTCATATATGCCCCACTGCTTTATCTTCTGCATTTATCCTATGCACAGATTTTACCAAAAACATAGAAACATCAAAGAGAATAAATTAAACTGAAAATGTTTCCATTGAATTTGAAATTTTTCAGTCTCATTGCCTTAAGATTTAACGGTAATAATGGGAATTTTATCAATTGAACCGATTACTTGTATTTTCATAGTAAAGCTCATCCCCAGAAATGATTGATTGGCACCTGGTGGTGAAAAAAGTCGTAAAACATGAAGCGCGAATACCTATATGAGTATCTAAGTAGAGACCATGAGTCAATATTGTCATTCTGTTATAATTGATTCATTCATGTGCTACTGCTACTCGTGTATTTTTCGTTGGCAAATATTTATTTCGATTTAACTTACATCAAACAGTTCAACGAGCAATTACAGATAAGAGCTCATAGGCGAACCCTATAAAAGGCACGAAACTCTTTCAGTTCGTAATAACGAAATTTGGTAGCAAAATGTTTCCCTACAGAGGGCTCTGTGTTTTGATTGCATTGTGTGCTTTTGGAGTAAGATATTTTATATTTTGTTTATAACTTTAAACTAAGCTATTTCATTTTGTTTTATATCGTAGGTAATCCAAGCATCACTCATTGGCCACGAAGAGCATCACCGTTTCAAGCATGCTGCTCATCATGGTCCTGGTCACATTAATGCCACTGTGAATTCCACTCGTCCGGGTAACTATAGTCGACCACACTACAAATGGAATTTGAATAGGCCAATTCGCAGCCACAAATTTAATCATCACAACTCTAGTTTCGTAGGCCATGGCAATGCAACATTTATTCCAGCCTGGAATCAAACTTCGCATGGACATAGGCCAGCCATTGTTCCTGCTAGCTATAGCAACAGTTTAAACAATGTGGCACCGAAAGAGAGGGGAATTTTTAACATCTTCAATAGGCATAACTCTTCATCAAGGGTACCGGCTGTAAATTATAGACCACCTGTGTATCAGCCAGAATATCGTCCAGTCTATCACCCGCAAGTGAATTCTACATGGAGACGTCCTTCTAATGGAAGCAGACTTTATAACTAGAAGATGCATTGATTTCCCTGTAAAAAAGGGTTGAGAAAATTTGAATATAAGAAAACTGTGAGCAAAAATTAGTTTTGATTTCCCACTTTGAAAACGACAAAAAGATGAACTATAGGGTGAAGATGAAGACCAGTTCTCACAGCAATTAGTGGTGATAAGTTATTAGAACCTGTCAAGTACCGACTGTCAGAAATCGAAATCCTGATGAATTTCTTTTATCACTGAGAAACTAAGCTTTGCGGAAATTGCATATCAGCGACGAAACCGCTTTGCCATTGGGTCCTTTTTCCTATATAAGTTGCACAATGTAGGGACAGGTTTCCTATACGGACTCTTACTTGCAAAAACAATGAGAGTCAACAAATGGAGTTGCCTTAAAAGCCAGTATGCTTCAAATGCTTAAAACGTTTTGTGTTTCGAATGTTTAAACGTTACCTCACGAAATAGACTTTAATTGAAATTTCCTTAAATTAAGAAAATTTTAATTGAATTTTCTCCTTTGACTTTCACTTGTCAGTACGAATAGCTCTTGAATTTTCTCCCTGCGAATGCAACTACCTTGAAACCAACAAAAATTCTCACGATCCCTTCGCACACGCTCTATATTGCTCCCAGCAAATATGCAAAGTAATATCCGAAAAGTTATCTTAATTAAATCTGCCTTCTAAATTGTAAGGTATAAGCACTCTATGGTCCATTTTAGAGGTAGTCTCATGGTCCTTGAAACTACATTCCCAATGTCTGTCCATACGAATGCTTAGGCACCAATAAATTGCTGGGTATTTAGCTTAGTCTCGAGTGTAATCATCATAACAGCCATTAAAATGCCTCTGCCGTATTTGAGGCTCTAATAAGGGGTTTGTGTGGAGGTCAGGTCGAGATACCAACATCATTGTATCTTCTCCGAGTAAACACAGTCAACCGAAATATGCTGCTGTATAGTGTCTGTTTACGAATAGTCCGTTGTACGAACCCGCAATCTACTCTTGGGGTTTGCCCTCGGGTAGTTTGGTAGACACATAGTGATACACCTTAACGCAATTAGCCAAATGCTATCTGCATACCTGTGCAGGAGAGTTTATAAATGATTGCTCATCTACATACGCATGAATTTCAGGAATTTTGTGTTGACTGTAGGCTTGAGCTTGGATTTCAGCGTACAATACCTATTTGGAATTCAAAGCCCAGCGAAATAAGTTGAAAAGTTTTACCCTGTACGTAATACTGGGTTTGTTAAGTAAGGCCAGCTCCCATGAGAGTTGTATTCCCACTATACTTTGCTTGCATTCCTAATGCATGAGGGAAGATATAATACTGCCCAAGTGCTTTAGAAACTCCTGTAATATCTTTATGGCATAGACATTGAGGAACTCCTTTCACCCTTCGTAATGCTGCTCATGCTTTGAGTTGTTTAACTAAACGAAGCAATATTCCTAAAATGTCTTATTTTCCCAAAAGCTAGATAAGATGAACATATTTTTGGATGTCCCTAAACCTTTTTGCCTTTTTGTTGGTATGTCAACAAGCTAAAACCATTTAAATAAATTTGAATATCTCGCTTGCGACGAAAACACACAAATTCACCGGGATTACATACTTTTCTTTAGACGTTATTCTATCTCAAATTTATCCAGAACAATTTCTCTGGCTGATAGTCTTCAAAGGACCAACAAATCCTGGTCCTGGCCAAAGTATTTTCTTAAATAAAAAAATGAATAAATAAGAACTTTTTAAGGATTTTTCTTGCTACGATTCAGGCAATATGCAACTTGTTGTCCTTTTTCAGAATATGGCGCTGAAAGCGAATTACTTTAAAGTTATGAGAGTATGATACGAATTTGGCTGCACTTATTTGTTTTATATTTTCAAGGATTGCAAGCCAAATGGCTGGCGGCTACCTTGCAAAGCATTTGTGTACTGTTTCGTTTTGTAAAGTGTCTTTGATGTAAGAAATTCGTAAGAGGATCAGATTTTGCCACAATTTCTTTAGTTTTTCGTTTGAGACATCGTTCGGAGACATTCTTTGGGTTTCCTTAAGGCATGTACTTATATTCTGTTAACATGCATCTTATACCTACTACCAAAGAAGATATTTTCTGTGTGGCAATTTCACTCCTGTTATACAAAAATACTTTGATTGTGTCAATTACAAATTTTGTGTCCATTAGGTCTGGTATGCTTTGTGAAACTAGCACAGAGAACGAAAAAATCAAAAACATTTTCCATCAGCAACTTAGAGGCTATGTACGGTCTCCACGTCTACGTCCTTTAAATAATGGAGACAAACTACCATCCCTCCATTGTCACCTTAAAAGGGTGTACAATATACAACATAGCTGGTGACTTTATGAGGTCACAATGGGTAGTCTTAAGAAAATGATGAATGGATGCAATATTTTCATGTTGTTGGGGATATTTATGGGAAAATATCCTGCAATGGCGGTATACCTCTCCGGATTTTGGGGCCAATGAATAGAAATTTTGATGAAGAGCTTCTAAGCTTTGCATGGAAAGGGCCGTGTATGATGAAGCAGACCCTATAGAGATCAACGATTGCATTACAACAATGCAGCCCTGGGGGGAAATATGCGGCTTTTCGATAGGGATCAATGGGATGGAGGCTGCTCTTTAAAATGGTAGTAGTATGGTATGTGAGAGTGATTTTAGCTGTAGTATGAAAGTTGAATGGGCTGATTGTGGTAGCTTTACAGACACAGTCTCTACGGTATTCTGTGAGTTGTTTTGATTTTTTGTTAGTTATGATTTTGCGATTTATTCTTTAAACAGGAAAAAAAAAACTACTCGAAGGATGTAAACGTAAAGACTTTAACGGGACGCGTTTATTTCCCACCGCTTCATAAACCTTATGTCTCCTTTAAAAGTTTGGTGTCCGCTCGAATAATTTCGCTTTATAGGACCTTAACAAAAGTTTTAGTTTGAGCTGGACTTTCAGCAACTTTTCTTTAGAGAGAGAGTCGTCCTTTATTGTTCTGCTCCTTGACGACCCTTCATTTTTTCTTCTGACCATTTCTGACGCCGCTGAATTCCAGGTTTTTTACTAAGCAAATATGTGTCTGTACTGCTCTGTACTGCTTTTTATGTCTTCATTTCAATAGACCGTCAACACAAATGGTACCTGTTGAATATTTCAAATCCGCCAAAGCTGGTCCCAAGCCCGGTTAAAATGAGGATGCTGGGGAGGAGTAACACGCTGTCGGAAATTCCGTCACACTCCGCAAGTAAGTCCGTAAATAAACCTCGGTTCACCTTCTCCGAGTGATGGTACCGTATAATGGTACCATCCTGGATTACTAAAGCTGGGCGTGCTAGAACTGATTCCAGCTCTAGCCCCCTGCAAGAACAGGGCAAGAATAGCCTTGAGCTAGAAATGCCTGTCGTAAAAGTCGACTGTTGAAATCCCCTCTAATCCAGCATGTGATGCGAACGCCATGCTCATTGAATGGTTCCCTGCAAGGGGGTGTACCAGCTGTATTCTAACGGAGCCTAACGGAGAGTATAGCGGCAAGAAAAACTGTCGCTCTGGCAAGGAGTATTCAAAATATAGGACTGCCAAAGCAGAAGAAGAGAATACTTTCGGCAAGGGTTGCAGCATCAACGAAACAACGATACTATGGGTTTTAAATATGAAGACGAAGTTATACAGTCCGAAAACAGAAGCGATCTACAGAGCCAATGCATTGAAAGTATGTACCGCCTTACGAACAACCTCATATGATGTAGCGAATCATGTGATTCGTAGTAGCTGGAATGATGCCAATAGGCTTCCTCATTATATAAGCTGAAAGAAAACATAGTTTTGCAGGACAAGGTTACAAACAAAAAAGATCCGGAGAGATATTGCGGTCCCTCTGAGAACAAACCTAGAAAAATGGCGAGATAGATGGAACTTCAACGACAAAGGCAGATAGAAGCATAGACTGATCGCTTACCTAGACTCTAGGATCAATAGGAAGCATGGCGAACTTCTACGTCGTTCACGAAGATGCTCGCACTGGCCATGGATGTCTGGTCATGGAGCCTGTCTTAGAGTTCGCGGAATACGTAATCTGTCACTATCCGAGATACCGCGAAGTAACGAGCTGGCGAACAGACTCGGTGAAAGCCTAACCCAAGAGAATGTCAGACATAATATGTTGAGCACGCAGGAGCTTGGGAAGTAGTTAACAAAACAGTGTCTATCATTTTGAAAGAGCAACGAGGAAAGGAACGCAGCGCGGGTTGCAGTAAATGTGAATGAGCCGAATATACAAGGCTGAATACCCTTCTTGCGATGAAATGCTAAACGGCGGTGCCGGGAGCATCAGGGGTAGCAGGGGAGGCTGCTCGTCTCCATTTGGGAGCCTCCTCAGGTGGCGGATAAGGAATTGCTCACCAGATATGGTAGGTATCGGTATGTTAATGGTAAATATTCGGGGCGGACCAAAACCAGCAGCAAAACGAAAAATCTAGGAGCGTCTGACCAAAAAATGGCTTAGTGCTCGGCCGATTATTAAAAACATCTTTCTCTTCCAACATGCAAATAGAATGGACAACAATGAGATGCATGCCAGATGCATTTGTGAAGTACTCTGCTATTTAAAAGCTTTGGCGTCTCTGTGCAGAGTTTTTATGTTCCGTGCATCAGCTCATCAGCATTTGAGATTTGCTTTTTTCTTTTATATTTTCTGTCCTCGAATTCCTTCCGCTCGCTATATGCTTTGCATCTTGAGGGTCGTCGAAAACCCTTAATCGCGAACTAATTCCCCACTGTTGCTGAGTACGTCTTTTAAATACTCCCACCTCCTGCGCAAAAAAAAAACTGCCAAAACAAAACAGATACCCTGAAATCAGGTCAGAGCAAGAAACCGGCGATGGTAGGTGGGAGGGAAGCCAAGCCGCGAAGGAGACTGAAGAGGAGAGCACATCCCGAACCTCCCAATCCTCAGTTATGTGGAAACTCCACAATATCTCCTGCAAATGCAGCAAACTCTGCAAATAGTTTCGGAGGAGGGTAGTCGGGGAGTCACAAGGCAAGACTTCTCAAAGCCAAATTCTTCATAGGACATGAGCCTTTCTGCGGGATACCCTATCCCGGGTACACATCTTAGGAAGAATTCAAGAAAACGGTCAAAGGTAAACCGAGCTTAGATCTAAGAAAAGCCTTCAATGCCTAAGGCAAGCTTAAGATCTTCAACTAGAGGAGATTCAAGGCAGATTTAGCGATAAACGTTAGTGAAGGTTCGAAACGAATTTTGCAGTGGGGCTCTGAACGACAAGAGGTTAAAATGTCTGGGCTAAAACCAGGTACCGGACAGAGAGGTATCCACCTTTGATACACAACTCATTCCTTGCTTCGTGAAACTGGAGTACAGAAAAGTCTCAGCCAAGGCCAAACATGAGTACAAACCCTCTATACAATTTAGTATTGAATTATAGTGCGAAAGGAGCTCTTTTGAGGAAATATAAACCTCTCCAAGGCTTAAAAGGGACACAATACCAACCGGTCACAGAATGCTAAACGCAACATAAGCAATAATAATACTAACACTCAACATTTTACGATTTACATAATATCGTAGTGCAACGATATCTCCTGCTTTCATTTTTCGTTCAAATAGGGATATATCTCCTCTTTTAATTTATTTAGAACCAAAACTTCTGACCCAAACTAAACCAAACATTAAATATGACCGGTTTTCCAGATAAATATTAACATTTCAGCAACATGTTTTAGTATTTGTCTTAATTTCGTGACGTACTAAACATAAACCCTTGCCTAGTTTCATGTGTAAATAAATGGTAACATTTGTTTTCGCCAAAGTCCTTTTTCAGAACTATACACACCACAAAAATCTAGATACACAAATACACAAATCACACACGGATTCAATTTCATTCCAACTATAAGAACTGTGCTTAAAAGTATAAACCAAATAAATAAAACAAATTTCGAATAATGACCAGATTGTGTCTCTGTCTAAATGTCTGTTCTACGAATTTTAGATGCAGGATATAATCTCCTCCATTTCGTGCTTAGATACAAATTTCCAGATTGATGCCAGGGCAGTAGTGATGTAAATAAACATTTCGGTCGAGAGCTGTTCGTTTGTATCCAATTACATTGGAAAATTATCCTGTCATGCTGTTTTGCATTTAACAGATCCACAGATGCTAGCTCTACTCTAACATGTGACTGCTGCATCTTGTTTGTTTAATGTCATGCCATGTAGCACTCACTCCATTTTTCCGGGACCAATGTGCACAAGAACATTGAAACAAAACCGAGAATAATGGCACAGCAGGATGTAAAAATATCAAATCGAAAACTCCCCGAATGGCACAAAGAGCTGGTGTAATAGTCGTTTCGCCAAATTGGGTCCTTGTAGCTATGTCTGATATCCGCGCACAAGAAAAGCTATTTCGGGTGGAAGCATTTTTATGATCCCGACGATGATGACTGCATCTGCACTCGGTGCGGTGCATTGGTGCACCAAAGTACCCGCGAATAAAACTGATTGAGATCATCAATTTGTCTGCGTTATCCATCATTCGCAAGAAATAGCTTCTCTTAGCAATCGATCCTGAAACGGTCGTCACGGGCTATGTGTACACCGAGGACGAACCTTAGAATTGGAATATAATAAATAAGCAGAAACATGTTAAACGACTGGTATGAATTGTGAAAACTGTCTTCACGGGCGATGAGCTTACCAGGAGTACCCACCCGCTGAAATAAATAAGAGATGAGTTACTGCCTCTATTGTTTATATAACCTTTTCGCCTTATGACCCGTACAGGATGATGAATGTGTTATTTGAAAAAAGGATTGAATAAATAAATGGCCCTCTTAATGGTTAAAAAAATTCTCAAGCATTTACAAAGCAAGGATCAAGCAATAAAGTCACTTAACTTCCACAAGGGCAAAAAATAAATGCATTAATACAATTAAGTCCTCTTAACCTCACTTTGAATGGCAAATATCGGTTGTGGATAAATCCGTTTAAATACCCTTTTCTATCGTGAAAGCCAACAATCAATCAATTTCCGAAAGAAATCTGTCAAACCATTTGAGCATAATGAAATCTCTTTCTCACCGCAAGGATCAATAGTGTTCAATTTGGATTTTAAATTTTCCTTTCAAAGAAAGTGGGTTGGTACTGGCTGATGCTTGCAGGTTGGGGTATACGTATCCTTCCTCCCGAGTCGAGGGTTGCAGAGAGCCCATTAAAGAAGGAGAGTGAAAGTGTTGGAAAAAAGTTAAATGAAATTAAGTGAAAATTGGTATCGAACGCTTAGAGCTTTAGCCTTATCAATTTTCCAATACCTTCCAAGTGTTGGGGTATAGACACACCTTTTAAAGGACCAGCCGCAGTAGAAACCACTTGATGGGAGTCAGGAAAGAAAAAAACTATGCCACCAGGAAATTGCAAAATTTACGCTTTTATCACAGCGGCGCACAAGAATGCGAAAGCGAGTTTCAGTATTCGTGAGCGCGTGCAACCAGTTTTCTCCATTAGTGGAAGGTGCGAAAAGCTTTTATGTTTTCTTAATTTACTAGATAAAGTTAAATTAAGGACACGTCGTGCTTTTTTGTGTGGGATTTATATGGGAGTCTTTAGATCGTAAAATGTGTAAGTTCATTATTTCAATCATGGGGAGTGCATATGGCGGCCGGCCGGCGTGGCCGAAATGCCTGAAATACCACGCAACGTAAAAAACTAATGAGAAAAGGGACTCTCGTACGTATGATGCCACAGCGACTGACAGTGCAGTTGCATCATAACGCAGTAGAACTTTTATGTTTTAAACTTTTTCAATTGAAATTTGAGGTGGGAGTACCTGGCTAAATAACCTTTTCTTTGTGCTTATTTTTTCTCGGAAAATAAATGTGTTAAAAACAGGCTTCGAAATTAGTTTTTCTTTCGGAGAAATAAGGTCCTTTGTTTTGTGGTGACAATATGTTGGCGGTTATGTGGGTTTAAATGGCAAGAGTTCAAAGAAATAGCATTCGGTACAGAGGACCGAAATTATCATTATGACCTTTTTAGAACTTGGTAATCTGTCAGTGAAATTCTAAACGGGATACCAATTCGAATTCCGAAACTCTAACTGGAATTTCTTTAAATAGATGTTTTAACATATGGTTTATGTGTTAACATCTAATTATTAAATCTGTGCTTCACTTGTTTAAACAGAAGTATACCCACAGGTGTGTACTTTTGAAATATTATTCTACAGGAGGGTCTTTTGCTGACATATAATAATGGCTTAGAGTAAAATCTAGTAATAACTTGTACAAGCAAATAAAATTTTGATTAAATCCATACAATTCCCCTTTCTATACCCCAGCCTTATATCCTGCCATCGTCACCTGAAAAAAAAGACTTGTTCTTTTTCACGGTCCCCACCTCCGCGAGGGCTTGAAAAGCCCTCCGAGAGTATCAATTGTCTTGAAAAACTTCTCAAAAAGCCGCTCGGATTCGGCAAAAAATTGTAGGTCCTCTTGTATGTAAAGAAATTAACACACCAGCATACCTTGTTGAGAAGTTGGCCCTGGTTCACCTCGAGCTGTTGCGCCACTCTATTTGTTTTTTTTTATACCCCAGCCTTTGGAAGTATATATTAAGTTTCTCACACCCCAAGACCTTAAGGGCACTATGACCAAAACCGAATTGTGAGTCGAATATTTTTAGGGTGTTCGGTGATAATTTAGCAACGACACAAACCAATATATTGTTAAATTAAGAAATGAACTATTGTAGAGCAGGATTTCAAAATTAGTAAGCCACTAACATAAATGAAAAGTTTATAGTTTTGAACTTGGCGCCTGTTTACCACGGCTCGCCATAGTTTAGTATGGAAAACTGTTATACACTTTATCCAATTCACCCATAAAATGCGGTGAAAATAAAGAAATCTTTTATAACGTTGTGAAAAGGTCTACGTCTTCTCATTTTAAACTTGGTCTCTTCGCTAGTTTCACTTGGTTGTTTTTTACTCCAAGCAAGAAAGTGAAGTTCTTATTAGAAAGGTACAACCTCGGGACAATCGAATTTAATTGGACATTTATAGAATTCGTTCAAATCTAATAAGAAAGTTAAACGTCTTCCTTGCCGTCGCAGAGTTTAGTCGCGATCGTACATAGGGCATGGAATATGTGTTAGAGGCTCACATTTTGAGCTACAGAGTGAAATTTAGTGCGCGAGCTCCTTTTATATGAAGGAGTGTTAAAATTTTTGACAGCCGAAGACAGCCACATCCCACAATCAATGTTAATCTCCAACTTCCACCAGTGTTTTCAAAACTGTAAGAAGTCGTTAAAAGCTGAAAGTTCAGCATAGTGATTGTAAGACATGCAAAAGAAACAAAACCAAACTCGGTAGACCTGCCCTAGTGGCCGTGAAAACGCCTCTCTGTAATATAATAATTTTTGTATGAGGGAAACTCATAATTTCATGTTGAGCTACCATATGATCATCATGTTAAATAATTATGATAATTTTGAGTTGAATTAGTGTGGAAATCATGTTTAATCACATCGATCATGATGTTAAATTGCCATCATGTTAAACCATTACCTTCATCATGTTAAATCATTACATTAGTCTTGTTGAAGCATATGATGATCATCATACTGAATTACAAAGATCATGTTTTATGATTTTTTAATACTATGATCACAGTTTTTAGTCAACATGATCGTCAGTTTTTACCATCATTTTCATAAGTACAAACGCGATAATCGTCATGTCAAATTAGCAAGATCATCATGATAAAAAGCGATGAATGTCATGTAGAACTACCATGATCATGAATCGCTAGATCGTTAGGTCACCACAGTAATCATGTTGAATCGCGATAATCATGTAAAGTGATCATCACACTGAATCGCCATGATCAGCATGTCTAATGATTACTATACTTTACCACGGACATCATGTTGAACGGCAATCCTGATCATTTTTAATGTATTTTGATCCGCATATTATACTACCTTAGAAGCCTAAACCTTTATTTATGCATCGGCATTGCTGGCAAACATTATCATCTATGATTTCTCTTATTACAGCGCGTTGTCTCGTGGGTCGTTTCCCACATTAATTAGTGCAACATGGGTAACTTTTGGTGCTTCAAAAAGCTCGGAGACCATATTTATATCCTCTGCTACTTTGTTGAAAAAAAAAGAAAAAAGTTTGCGTTTCTTCCGACTTTTAGCAGAAGCCAATCGTCCCGAATTTTAGATACATCAGACCAGCAATATCCCTTAAAAAAATGTTTTTTATATTTTTATACCCCATCCCATAGGATAGGAGGTATATAAAGTTGTCACATAGTTTGTAACATGGTGAAATAATAATGGTAGACCCCCAAGACCTTAAGGGCATATGATCGAGACCGAATTCTGAATCGAATGAGCCATATGCCCGTCCGTATGTATGTCACATGTTTTTAGGGCTTACATTTTGAGCTAGAGTGCTGAAACTTCGTACGTTAGGTCCAAGTCATGCGAAACAGTACAAGTGTAAAAATTTAAAATCCGCCCAAAGACACGCCCACAATCGGTCTAAATGTCCAACTACCTCCAGAGTTTTCAAAACTAAAAGACGTTCTAAAAGGCGGAAATTTGACATTAAGCATCTCTTAGTGAATGTAAGACACAAAAAAGACAAATTTAATTGGTAAACCTCCTCTAGTGGGCATGGCATCTATTTTAGGGTAAATTTCCAAATGCAGTTTACTCAATATTTTTGCTCGAAATTGAAAAAAAAATTGCTTAATATTTTATGTAAAAAACGCTTAGTTGTACATTTTGTTCATAAAAGACTTTGGGCCCCGCCCACATTTGGAGGCAGAATTGAAGAAAAACCTAGAAATTTCCAGAAAAACTTAATTTCGACTGGCCTTGAGCCTAATATAGGAAAGCATAAAACAAAAAAAGTAGCAGGTTAGGTAAACAATGCTTGAGACTAGATTTCGTTTGCATAAAATTTTTAGCCACGCCCCTTTTAGGGGTCGATTTTTCAAAAATATTGAATTTGAACCAAAAAATTGCATTTTTACGTACATTTCAGTGTAACTTCGAAATATCTGTGGAAATATCTTATAATGAATAGTTTGTAATTAGGGGCGGTTGGACCACGCCCCTCTTCGAAGTTTGCATTACTTATAAAATGTCAAAAAATAACTATGCCATTCGCATTTTACAATGTGGGATAGGATGGGGTATTCAACGGTCCGTTTTACGGACTGTAACTTCTGCGTACACACTGTAGCACTTACTCACTGGTTTGACACCACGTATTGGGCGGAGGCATATACCAGATATATAAAACAGTAAGAAAATGCGAATATCAAAAACTTTTGTCACATAATTTTTAGTTAAATTTTTATATATATTTATCGAAAAACAGTTATTTAAAGCTAAAAACCCTTAGAAGAGTGGGTGTGGTCAATAAAAACGCCAAGCTTTTCTGGCTCTCAGAGACAATTACAAGGCAACGTAACATACTAAATATGAGTGCGCTAGCAACATTGTAACATAGCCTGGAGTGAGCGCGTCTGCGGGCGGATTCAGCTAATTTTCAAACTTGATCTGAAGGACTAGACTTCCAGCCAACTCACCAAACTTCAGCTGTCTAGCATAAAATTTAAGGCCTAAAAGTTGTTTACATACGAACAAACGGACATGGCTTAATCGATTTTCCTGTCAATCCTATTCACATTCTTAAGGGTATTAGTAATCTACGATGATTATTTCACTGCGTTACAAACTAAACAACAAACTAAATATACGCTGGGTAGGTTATAAAAGTTCGTTTCTTTGCGCTGGAAGTTGTTAATTTCTTTGCCGTCAGATCTCCACTGTCACTAGCAAATTTTATCTCAAAAAGAAAAATTGGATTCCTTCTGCCCCGAATTCAGAGTCGCTTTCCTTTTGCCACTTATTAATATATCACTCATATTATTAATATTTGACAACAAATCTCATCTCTCTTCCTTCATTTCGAAGAATTCGCGTTTCATTTTTAACTTATGCGTCTATAATTTCATTTGAAGTTCCTCTTCTCCTGATTTGAAGTTCCACCTCTCCTGTTTGCACCGACTCAACGCGTCAGCTAGAGAAACGTTTTTTAGTCTCTCGAGTTTTTTCGTATTTTTAATCGCTACTGAAATCGGCTTAAACAAAAAAAGGTATACCCAACCCTATAAACCGTGTCCAAACCTTAAAATTTTTTGTCCCGAATTCATATACTATTTACATAGGCCACGCCCTCAAAAGTGGGACGGGTCTAAAAATTAAAATCAATCATGATAAAATGCGTTAATGCGGAAAAATACAATTTTTTCTTAAAAAACGCCCCCTAAAATTGGGCAGCGCTTAAAACTTTGTATGTAGCAAGTTTAGGATATAGTAATATCTACAATTTTGTCTTAAAATATTTTTTCAAATTGGAGTGAACTTTCCGAGAAATCGGGTTTTTAAAGATCTGACGTGTTAAAAGTGGGCATGGGCGATATTGTGGGTGGTCCAATTTTTGCCTTCGTAGAGGTTTTGGGCATTTTGAAAAATACCGAAAATTTGAAAATACACTGAAGCCAGAAGTGGGCGTGGCCGATGCTGCATTCACCCAATTTTCACACTTTGTCTGAACAAAATAAAAACCAAGATACAGTCCAGGTTTGAGCATCGTGGCACAATTTTAAAGACCTAAAAACTTCACACACAACTTAGTTTTTTACTTAAAATTGATATAGGGTCTTAAAACTATTTTGAACCATCTCTTAATGCCAATTGAATGTTTTGAATAAAAAAAAATTTTAACAATGCTCATATAAGTTTCATTTATTGAATTGAAAAAGTAACAAATTTATAAAAATGCAATTTTCCTCAGCTTCTTAAACAGCCGAATGGATTTGAAGAATGCCTTCAATGGTGTTAAGAGCATCAATAACACTTGCGGTACTGACAGTGCTTTGACCCTATGACAAGAATAAAAGATTAGTAACAGAAAAAACCATCCATACACCTTTACTTACTTCGATAGGGGTTGAATGAATATTAATAATTCCTTCAATTTTATTCAAAAGTTCAAGGATATTTTCAGCTTGTTCGACAGTGAGTGAGCTACGAGCCTATAGAGCATGAAAAGGATTAGAAAAATCATAATTGTGTTTTTAGAGATGATCTTACATTGACTTGGCTAGAGTGGATATTGATAATTCCCTCGATTTCGTTAGCAATTTTCAAAATGTTGTCAACTTGAGCTTGAGTTAGAGAGCTACGGGCCTATAAGTAAGCTTTAGTAAATATGTATTGTTAGAGGGAGAATGTTTTTTTTACTTACTTTAAGTCCTTCCAAAATACTTGCAACTTTTTGAATAACATAGTCAACTACTGGCCAGTTGATCACTCCAGTCTATTAATAAATTAAACATTATTTTTCTAAAATGAAACAATCAAACCTTTAAAAGTTTACTTACATCAGGAATGGACCTGGCCGAGTGAATATTGACAATTCCTTCGATTTGATTGAGAATGTTCTCAAGTTGCTCTGGTGTTAGGGTGCTTCGGGACTAAAAAAACAAATCTTCAATGAAATAGTTTTGATAAAGACATTTCACTTTGTAGACCTACACTGGATGAACCCAAAATTTGGTTGATGACATCCATGAATCCGTCCACATTGATAACACCACGGGACTAAAATAAAGGAAATGGGTAAAAATGAAATAGAAACCAGGACGCATTTACAATTCACCTCAATCGAATGAATGTTGATAATTCCTTCAATTTGGTTAGCAATATTCCAAAGGCTATCAATTTGAGCTTGTGTAAGTGAGCTACGAGTCTGAAAGAAATAGAAGCTTTTTAATTTTGTATGGTGTTCCCTTATTCATAACCTACCTTAACACTGTTAAGGACACTTTCAATTTTTGCAATAACTGCTTCCACAACGGGCCAATTAACTACTCCAGTCTATATGAGAAATAGTATTTTAAAGCTTAAAGTCCTTTGGAAGCACAAATAACTTACATCTGGAACAGATCTGGCTGAGTGGATGTTAACAATACTCTCGATCTCGTTAAGGACATAGAGAATATTATCAACCTGCGATGCAGTCAATGAGGTGCGCGTCTGCAGTCATAAAAAATGAATTATTATTTAGTCTTCGGTTCCAGATCCTTGAACTTACATTTTCGATTCCACCGAGTTGGTTGAGGGCTTGGGGTGCTGGCAAACTGTATGCCTAGAAAAAAAAAGGAATTATTTAAACCAGGGACGAAAAACAACCTCAATTGTAACACACCGTAACAGCGCACAGAGCAAGGATAATAAAACGTCCGACTATCATGGTTCCTTGATTTTTGGATTGAGTTTCTAAAGTTATAAGTTAACTGATACCTTTTCAGGTACGAGAATGCTGTTTTATACTTCAACGGAAAGTGATTTTTTACAGCTATCGTGTTTTGTGGCTGGTTTATCTGGACAGCATTAAAAATGTTGGTACATTTATATGTGTACACAAAAAAAAAAAACTAAAAAGACTTATCTGGGTTTTCAACTGCAGACGGTGCTTGACATGGATCGGAGATTGCAATGGTGAAAAGGTTATCATCTTTGGTATAGCGATTAACTGTCAGCTTGAAATGTTCAAGTGTTCCCTTGGGTCTGGGTTTTTTAAGCGTGGCAAAATGATTGCAATCAATCAGCACACATGTTTATTTTTGAAGCAGATAAGTAGCATAATGCGCTGCAGACAAATGGAAATTTATAGCAATGGAAAGGTACCAGAGTAAAGGGGTAAAAGGTAGCAAAAATATTACCCTAGCAGCTGCTAGCAATTTCGCAGATTTTTTTAACTTATTGAAAGTGGTATAAAAACCTCTTCGTTACTTAACAGGTCCGTACCTAGTGCCTGCATACTACTCCAAAGGGTCGGTAACTCTGTTTGTTTATTTTTTCAAGTCTACCGAAACCGCTTGCAAAAAAAACGCAGGTTTTACTGTCGGTAGCAGCCGCCATAGTTTTTATGAAATTTTCGCATTATCCTTTGTTATTAAAATATTTATTCAAAATAACTCAAACTGGGAT
Source organism: Neoascia interrupta (assembly GCA_947623515.1). NCBI lineage: Eukaryota > Metazoa > Arthropoda > Insecta > Diptera > Syrphidae > Neoascia > Neoascia interrupta. Next base: position 17,578,274 of record OX392462.1, on the reverse strand, counting down.
AGAAAAACTCCTTCAATCAAATGTGATGGGTAGACTCTGACGTCCTTTGGTCTGCTTTTTGATGACACTAACACCCTGAACGAATAGCAAAAAAGGATTGATTCTCATTCAAACTAATTTGTACTCCAATACCCTTATTTGCGATTCGAATGGCGAGTACCTTTCACATAACTGGTGATGCTCAATATTTCATAACATCTCGAAATCACATCCATGTACCTGTGCCATAATACATAAATCCCTCAAACTAAAATTAGTTCAGGATTGCCTCATCTTTCGTTTGCCCCCTGTCATACGAAAACATAAGCACATTAACCCAGCCCTAAATAATTAAGAGGCTGGTGAGTGGGCGGGTTCTTTCACTTAAGTTCGACGCGTTCCCTTCATTTCATTTATCTCCTAGTGACATACTGTTCCAAAGGTGGGTAGGTATACCAATTTCGACTGGAAGTGGATCATTCAGTGAGAGCTTATATATGACAGGTTTCTTATTATTTATGCAATCCTTAATCACTCGGTTGAAACTGTCGTACATTTGGGAAACGGTCCTTAAAGACCTTCAAATACTGTCAATTTGATAAATTTGAGGGTTGTTGACATAGTTTAAGCTTACCTAATATTCGGGTAAAGGTTATGATAATTAAGTATATGGTGACAAATTTTGAATCTCTATCAGGCTCTCCGGGATAGTTTAGCGGCATGCAGCAATCAAACTGATTTTCGTTCATTTTTACCGACTCTTTAGGCAGCTTTAAAATAAATATCTCTAACACAGAGGCTGTGCATGATTTACGGCGCACTTCATGAGCTAGATGGATACAAATATCTGCCAAAGTGAATTTCATTCAAGACTCAAATGACGACCACATTTACATTTTGAGAATTTTATAAAAATATCAAAATCCACTCAGACTCATACATTAGGAAGTCCGCATAAATTGTCTATAATCGTTGTTGCTAGTATGCATTTGACATTTTGACATATTTATGTCAGTTGAATAATTTTTTTTTCCGCAGTTTTGATAAATTACATGGTTGGGACGTGATTTTACGAGGACGAAAAACTCACACACGCCTCCTCCCCACCCAACATAAGGCGTTAATTTCCCTCTTACCTCTCGAAAAAGCTCAAGTGTTTAAAATTTATTATCGCAGGCGTTTTGGCATTAAGTTCACCTTGCTCCTGTTCATGGTGTTCACGGTCGGTGGCGGCGCTATAAAAGACAGACGTTTATACGAATAAATTATAAATGAACGCACAATTTGTCCTTCTGTCTTTCGTGTCACACCTTGAAGTTGGGATCCCTAGAGAAATGGGTAAAAACAAGATGACATATTGTTTCCTTGAAACCAGGGAAACACATTCAAATTTCGGATCTTAATCTTGTGATTATCGGATTTATGCGCTCCCAAACATGCGGACAGGGGCCAAGTGAATGGGCGTACAAAAATGTTTTGTAATTTTTTTTATTGTCGCGTTGTTACGTGTGTTGTCGTTTAATGCGTACCTTAAAGAATTAATTAGCATTACAGGTGTGATTATTGTTTCTTATAAGGATGCTCCCTCATAAGGGAGAAAGCTGATTCTCTTGCCCGGAAATTATATCATAACAAAAAATTTACCCATGTGTTTAAAGTAGAAACATCACACTTTCTACAAGGTATATACCTAGGGCTTACCAGCTTCTCTCGAAAGCAGTTCGCGAAGGTCATTTACGTTCGTTTAGGTCGTTTACACTATGTCAGACATTTACGTTAAAGAGCATGCAGCAAATCGCGTTTATGTAATATTATTATGCTTCTTACTATACTTGTACTCTCTAAAATCTCTAAGTGTATATGAACGTCACCGACACAAAAATTGTTGAAGCCAGGTTCATCCGTATGCAAACAAGCTGCAGAACTTTTCATTTTAGCTAGAAAGCCGAAATTCGCAATCGTACTAAAAAATCAGTGAGTACGTGGAACAGTGTGTACGCAGAAGTTACAGTCCGTAAAACGGACCGTTGAATACACCATCGTATCCCATATTGTAAAATGCTGATATAATAGTTATTTTTTGATGTTTTATAAGTACCTAGTACAAAGTTCGAAAATGGGCGTGGTTACGCTTAAATGTACGTAAAAATGAAAATTTTTTTAAAAATCGACCCTTAAAAGGAGGCGTGGTTAAAAACTTTGTACAAACGAAATCTGGAATGAAGTCACGTTTACCTTTGCTGCTAATTTTTTTGTCTTATTCTTTCTTAAATTAGGCTTAAGGAAGGCCGGTCGAAATTACATTTTCCTGGAAAATTTTAGGCTTTTCTTCAATTCTACATCCAAACGTGGGCTTGGCCCACAGTCTTGTATAAACAAAATTAAGAACTAAGTGTTTTCTGCAAAAAAATTTAAGTAAAATTTTTTCAATTTGAAGCAAAAATATTGAATTAAATGCATTTTTTTAAATGTGCCGTTTAAAAAAATGCCACACCCACTGGAATAAGGTCTACCAATAAAATTATTTCTTGTGTCTTACATTCATTAAAAGATGGTGAATGTCAAATTTCAGACTTTTAGTTTTGAAAGCTCTGGAGGTAGGTGAACATTCAGACCGATTGTGAGCGTGTCTGTGGGCGTGTTTTACACTTGTACTGCTTTGCATGACGTGGAGCTTACATACAAAATTTTAGCTGCCTAGCTCAAGGCTTAAGGCATTTTTTTTCTCGTGGGTAGGTAAAAACCTTCATAGGCACTATGGGAATCGAACGCGCGTGCTCATAGTAATGTGAGATTCTGAGATTCTTACTCACTGAAAAAACTTCCCAATGAGGTTTGACTACGACTAAGTTTCCCTAAAAAGTAGTTCAAGCTTCTGTATAGTAATCGCTTAAGGCCTAAAAACATGTGACATACATTCGATTCAGAGTTCGGTCTCGATCATATCAGGTTTTGGGGGTCTACAAACTATGTGACAAACTTAACATACCTCCTATCCTATCGGATGGGGTTTACTATGTCTCCACTGACAATTATAAGAAGATTAGCGTGAGACGATTAAAAATAAATTCTAAAGTGGCTTCATCGGACAAATATAGGATTAATTTGATACGAAAATCTGTTTCTGTCATTTTGGCTCTCAAAAGAGAGTGGCGATGTCATTTCCCAGGAGCAAAAATCGATTTCATCAGTAAAAATCACAATAGAAGACGTACTTGTGTCAGATCTGTCGCGCAAGGACAGTTTCCGTTACCTTTTTTGATTCTCAAGCTGTTAGAAAGGGGCAGGTTTGTGAATAATGGGATTTATGAGAGGATTTTTTTTGTAATCGCTTGCCGAGAGGATTTAAATTTGTATGGTTAATCGCGTGATTTGTAGAAGATTTAATTAAGATCAGTAAGATCAAGTTTAACCAGCTAAGTATGCCCACACATTAATTTACTTTTGGCGCGCCATAATACTTTGTAATTGTAGTAAAGGTGATAAAGGAAAAAGTGACCATTCCCACTTTTTGATTGGTTTTAACTTAAACTAAAGGTCTTTTTATGAAACGTTTATCTTATGAAATTTTTAAATGAATGGTAGTGTCTCCACCCACTTAAGTATGCGTGGCTGTAAGAAAGTGATTTATTGATTGAACAATTAAATAAGTGCAAGAGTTCGTCTGTTAATACCAAATTTAAGTATTTTTTGGCCGGTTTTCATATACTGTAGGTCAATAATATGTAAGGTCACGCCCCCAAAGAAGGGCGTGGGCTGAAAATTAAACGAAATTTATTAAAATTTTGTTGGAATCATGGGGAAATGCGTTAAAACGAATATTAGTACATAAAAAACATATTTTTCCTAAAATCTCCCCCTAATAGTGGGCGGAGCTCAATGCTTTGTATGTAACGAGCTTAGCAAATGGTAATACCTTTATTATTTGTGATATAATTTTTTTTCGATAAAAAATAAAGTTCCCGAGAATTCAGGTTTTTAAAGATTTAATATGTCAAAAGTGGGCATGATTTATGGGTGGTACAATTTTTGTATAAGGGCTGCTGCCCACTTTTACTCTGCACTAAAATATTTGAGACAAGGCATATTGTCTAACTTGACCAAAAAGCATATTGAAATAAGATGTAAATTTGAGGTTGCCTGACATTCAAGCCAATTGCGGGCGTGGCTGTGATCGGATCGTCTCATTTTTCATTCTCAAAATGAGAACCAAGCAATACTCCAACTTTCAGTTTAATCTCAATTTTAAAGACCTCAAAACTGCATACATACCGACAGACAGACAGACGGTAAACGGACGGGCGGACATGGCTTAAACAATTCCTCTGACAGTCTCGATCACATCTGTAAAAAGTCTTAGGGGTCTAAGGTGATTCTTTCGCTGTGTTCCGAACTATGCATTAGAACTAATTGGTATACCCTGAATCGGATATAAAAAGGGAGTCTTTCATGCTGGTTGCAATCTGGTGGAGCATTCAAAAGTTATAATTTTGAACCTACACTCTTTTTGGACGCACGGTAAATTATGTGAGGGAAAATATGTTAGGAAAGTCGACCAAAAAAGTGTTGGGCTATTTGAAATTTTTTCCGTTTTGGGTGTTTTGACAATGTGAGCCATTTATAATATTCTATGTTTCACTTATTTAATATATCTTCTGAGAACCCTTCTAGCGTTGCTCGTCCTCTGTCTTGCGCTTTCCTGGGACAGGGGAACGCTCATTAGGTAGGGTGAGTATCGGTATGGAATATATCCAGGGCGGACCAAAACCAACAACAAACTGAAAATCCTGGAGATTCTTTTTCAAAATGAGCGGCTTCCATATTTGGCCACCGTTATCCAGATTATGGTTGGCCGAATATTAAACATTTTTCTTCCAATATTCAAAGTTCATATAATAGACAGCTGGATAAGATGAATGCCAGACATTTTTAATGAATACTTTGCTGGTTGCTTTTATCCATAGAGGCATAACACTTGCGGGAGAAGCTTTGGTCTGTGCAGTGCTTCCATGTTTCGTACTGGTTCACAAGCATTTGTTTTGAACTCCTTTTCTCTTTCATTTATTCTGTCATCGAGTTCTTTCCGCTTACGATGTGCTACGCATTTTAAGGGTTCTCAAAAAGCCTTGAACCTGTGCTAGGCATAAGACTTAAATTTTAAGGTACGCTCCCGAAAATTGTGGGTGGGCTACGAATATATAAAACTCGATATAAAATTTCAGTCTTCTTCACATATTTCAATAGCTCAAACAAAAATAATCAACAGTTTGTACTATATTTAAAGTAATTATAACGTTTTTTCTAACTTAAGAGAAGTTTTCAAGTTACAAGCAAAAAAAGTAACGGAAAAACTGTTTCTTTTTTTTGAAAATCTAAGAGTTTTGGGTAATTTATGGGAGCGCTCTAGCGGCTAAATTTATAGACCCAAAACTGTAGGGTATATTCCTTATTTTTCTGTGAGTGATTTACTTCGAAGGGTGCAGATTTTTATGACTTTTGAAATTTTGTTTTTGCGATTTTGAATGTAATATCAATCAGTGCATACCTATGTAGTTCCAAAGTTAGAAATCGGATTCATTCGACTGGACTAGTTAAATTTTGGCTTTTTTTGAAAAAACCTTTTATGAATTTCTATGGAAACGTTCATTTAGTATAGTTTTATTCCGGTACTATTCTAGGTACCTCGAATATTTTGGTAGTTTTTTCGTTGGTTGTCAATCGCACACATACTCAAAATCGGTTCATATTCATATCAACATGTGCCATTAATGCGAAAAAGGCTAAATGGCTTGTGTTTTCCAGGAATGAATTTTATGCAAACCCGATTCCTCTTAGTTCCGGTATATGGTCTCGGAACATCCTATTTTAGCTGAAATTAATATCGGAATTTCAAGCGAGGGTGACGAACCAAAACCTGCTGTTTGAATATGTGTTCTTTTTTCAAAACATTCAATCCAGATGAAATTGAATTTAATCGCAATTAATATCGACTCGACAAAGCTAAGCAGTACTGTTTGAATAACTTATAAAGAACTAGTAGGGGGTGTGTTACTGTCAATCAGTATGAAAAGTGTGGAATGCTCTACTTATAGCTTCATGGAACTTATGCCTTGGGCTTTTCCATCACGTTTGTCATTTCATTGAAATTTTATTTCTGTCAAAGTGAGTCAAAGCCTTAAAAGTATAGAAGTTCAAACGAAACGAATTTTATTAAGAATTTATTTTTGCGTAAGCCTGAAGGATCCAAAAAAGTTTTGAATTGAGTACTAAACCTAAAATAAACATAGTCTCGCAATGGCTTCGCGGACAATGCTCTGCCTTTTCCGGCTTCTCGAATGCCGCAGACGAAATTGACGATTGTCGGCTTTATGAAAAATGATTATGATTTGTTGGTAGAAGTTCTATATTGAATGCCAGTGTTCAATCTGCGTTTATAGGTATAATCAGCCAAGTCACTCCCTTACAAGCAACCCGTTTTAATTTCCATTGTCAAACGTACTGCACTAAAAGGTTTTTTTTGTTCAAGAAACTTACGATTTGCATCCTTTTCACACTTTTGCTACTTTATTTTTTTCAATTAATATTCTCCACTAGTAAATCGATTTACGGTGGAATTTTTTTTTTTTAACCTAAATGCAGTTTCCACGATGCCATTCAGAAGTCCTTTGGCTAAGGGGGATTAACACTTGCCGCATGCGAGAGATTATTCCTCATGCCATTGGTGCGAAAAAAAAAGATTTCAATAAGCCGTACATATATTTTGAGCTTGTTGGTCCTTTTGAGGACTTGCTGGGGACCCAATAAAATTCAATTGTTCAGAGGATACCTCTGTGAGTTTTCGTTTTCAGTTTTCTCACTTTTGCCATTGGTTTTCAGTCAATAAATTAATTTATTCCAATGTCCATGCGGGTAGACTAAAGGATTTGGGTTTTCTTTTTTATATCTTTGTGATCTGTGTAGTGTATCCCCGTTGGAGTAAACGATGTAGCTGAAGAGAAAATGAATTACCTCTTGCCTGAAATTGAAAAAGAGGGTATTCATTGGCAATTACAGAAGGAAAATAAAGATTTATGTTGAATTCTAAAATGGGCGAAGTGGGGTAAAACGTACCTCCAGAAATTTTATTCTGGTATGGTAAAATTTGTCAACCCGTTCTTCAAAATCTTTGAAAGACTCGGCTTCAGGATGGTTGCCTTATAATAAATCTTCATAAATATTGGAATTTGGAACTTTTTTCCGAAAACCCATCGAAAATGTGTAAAAACATTCACCTCGTTCGTGCATAACCCCTAACCGCACAGCATACGTCAGACGGGAGCGGTCTTAAATTTATTAACACCGACGAATAATCAAATTAAATGAAAATGACAGAAAAGTACTTTGGTATATAAAATTTACGGTTTTTTGGGGGGCAAACTCCGTATAAAATAAGAAAGCGAATATATATATATCCTCAAAAAGAAGTCCTCCCAAAAATCAGACAAAGACAATGTATCTCTTTCTAAAACAAAGGATGAATCCTACTAATCCACAGTTCGTTGAATTTTTTTTTCCGTTTTCAGGGACAAAGGCTGACATTGAGATTAGCCAGAGTTTGCCCGGGCATTGTGTGCTGCCGAGTGGTGTATAGAGTTTGCATGCGCGACATCCTTTTGTGAATTCGGATGTCCTTTGTAAGTGAAGCACTCATCCGTGTCCATTTTTTCTATGCTGTTTTAGTGCTGTTATTCAGCTTAACTTGGTTCTTTTGCCCGACTCTATGGGCGTGTGCTTTTATTCTATATTATTATATGCATCCATCCTCGATCCTGTGGCAACGATAATGAAGTGACCAACCACCCATAGTGTGCAGTCGTGTTGTAATAAATTTTCCGCGAGCGGAAACAGATTTCCGCAACGAATTCAGAATTACAATTGAAATTGTCCTTTATGGTCGTATACTGTAACGCCTGCCTGCAGATAGATACACTGCACACCTCTGAGCAGTTAGTTTGAGCGTCACACCTAAAACGACTGGTTTTATTTAATTTTCATGCAAATTACCCGCGCATACATGGCGACGCCAGCTGGGGCAAAACGAGCTCCACCCCCGCTCTAGTTGGCGAGAAATTCAGAAGGAATGAGGATAACGGTGGTGCAGTCTACGGATTTCAATCCCGCCAGGATGATGGCAATAAATTTGGTATTACATGGTCATAGTTCAAGCAATGTATAGGAACTGTTGTTTTGTGTAGTTGAATGCGTCTGGGCTTTTGTTTTAAATGAAGTGCAATTTTTTAATATCAGGTATCCTTTTCCTACCTACTCGATTTACAAATGAATGCTTTGCATGATTTAGAGAGCATTTATCACCCCAGCTGGCAATTAAGGTTAGGTCCGTTAATAAGGCGAAATTACAATTTTGCGGGTATTGAAGCTCCCTTAAATGTACTATTTAAAATAAGGGAAAGACAAAATTAAATATAAGAGAAAAGTAAACAAGGCAAGCGAAAATAGTTAAGCTTCTAGAAACAAGGGCAATCAAAAATTTAATAAAACCAACATAGAAAATCTACTTGAATTCTACATCATTACAATAATTGCCGGAACTATTACCATTTCAGGTCCTGCCACCATCTTCATCACGAATACGTTTATATTATAATGATGCATATATTAAGTGGCAGCTCTTCATGGTTTCTCATAAGAGACAAAATGTTTGAAAAACAAATAAAAACAGACTAACCGTATCTAAACACTCAAGTGTGGTTACCAATACAGACGCCTTAAAAAACAAGGAATACATTGACTAAATCTGATGCCATATCAGAAATTAAGTTAGAAAGTTGCACCAAAGGAAGGGTTGCACTGTATACAGTACCAAAGGATTTAAATGTCATGCCAAGGGTTTAAGGTTCGAATCGAAGCATGTAATATCAGGATAACTTCGTAGTGGAAACGCAGTCGATGCTGACGAATTGGAAAAACAATTTCTGCAAACTGTATACGGCGACGACGAACTAGATCGCACTGTCAGGTTTAAGCGCCACTATTTATCACTGACGGAGAAGTCACTTACGAAGCATGTAAACGATACCGCCCACTCGATGTTGAAACAAAGCAGCCAGAGCAAACGGGCCTAGACATGGTTAGTAGCATGCAAATCACATTCGCAGGAAATGGTCGGAGGAAAGCAAGCCCGACAAATGTAACCTCAGCATTGTTTGCCCAATCCTTAATAAAAGAGACCCTCTGAATTGTGCCAACTAGAGAGGCATCAGCCTTATTTAAAATCCATTCAAAACTATTTCCGGTGCAACACTTAGATGGGTCATACCCAGTGTGGCCTTAGGGCAGGAAAGTTCACCATAGATTGCTATATTCACACTGAGGCAGACCTTGATGAATACCCAGAAGCTCCAAATCGATGTACACCAGGCTATTGAGTAGCAAAACCTCTCCCGAGCAAACTTAAGTGTTCATCGTTTGCTCAGGAGAGGATTTGAAGAGTGACACCGTCATCATCCCAGTTTTGCTTCAAGGTGCGAAGGCATGGGCCCTATCAAAGGCGGATACTTTGTACTCTTTTAACAAGAACGATACCCATTCCCCTCCAAAACATCCCTATCAAGTGCTCGCTGCAGGAATATATGATCTTCAAAAATGCAATTTTTGAGGCAGAAGAAGATCAAAAAAAAGTGCATTTGCAGGCCTAGCTTGGATATATCAGCCCATATTTAACAAAATATCATCACTAGCACATAAAAATCCAAATTAGGGTTGCAAATGCACACTTAAATACAATTGTTGATGCAAATTAAATTTTATGTAAAATCGACCCCTAAAAATAGGCGTGGCCTGAAAATTTGTATGGACGAAATGAAGATTTGAGCCTGCTTAAATTTAAGTGATAAATTTTATTTTTTATCATTTTCTAAAAAAGGCTTAAATTAATAGTTTTTCTGAAAAATTTAGGGTTTTCCTTAAATTCAGACTCCAAATTTTAATGAGCATTGTCTGAATTCTAGAACCTTGTATAAGAAACTGTAGAACTAGGTGTATTTTACATAATATAAGTAAAATTAAGTAAATTTTTTTCGATTTTGAAAAAAAAATATTGAATAAAAAAATGCATTTGAAAAATTAATTTTTTATATATTTTTTATATATTGCTCTACCAATATAATTTTTTCTTGTATGCCTTGCAATCGCTGTGAGATGCTGAGTACGAAATCTCAGCTTCGTACGACTACGACATCTTACTATCGGTTAACTTCCTACTTTCGGGTGCAACTTCAGGTCGTTGCATCTCACAGAGGCCCCCACAGAGGGCTTGTTATTTTCTCACTCAGGACAACAAACTTATGAAGGGTTGCAAGTTGTTGAAATCAGTAAAAAAAATGTTCATCAGCTCTTAGACTATTAGGATGGCCCACCGTCAGCTTCCTTCAAGCAGACAATCAAAGACTAAAATGAAAAGCAACTAACAATCAAGGACTAAGTACGCTTCCGGGATGTCCTTCCAAAGTCACTGGGAAGTCTTAATTGACTTTGGAAGAACATCTTACTCTTGTCTTTGGTCCATCGTATATTTTCAGTATCATCCATATGTAGGCTTCTGGAACTCCTCGTTTTCTTAGCGCCACCCATATTTTATCTCGTGGTAGTCCTTCAAAAGCTTTTTCGAAATCAATCATTGCCATTATGCAGACGTTTAAGGGCATCACGACCAACCTGACAGCCTTATTATTTTCGCAGTCGACTATCTAGAACCCGATCACCAATCTTCATTGTGTGTGACATCAGCTTGATAGTACGGTAGGTTTTGCGGTTTCATGTATCACCTTTTCCTTTGTACGAAGTTAGAAGATTACTTACGCTCCACTGACTAGATATTAAATGAGCTCTTATTATTTTGGAGACGAAGATCGAGAGCGATCTAACCCCGCGGTCTATCATCCTTTTTTTTTTTGCAGAACTCTGACGGTATCTGATCTGACCCAACCGCTATTCGTTTCATGAGGGACTGCCTACGTAGTCTCTTTAAATGTGATGTGTGGTACTTCCTCGCAGTTAGGAGCAGTATTTTTTCTGGAAAGTGTTGCCTGGTGCCTGGGGAACTGCTCATTTAAAAGTCCCTCACAATAATGCCGCCACTGTAAAGAAAAAAAAAATGGAGTGGCGCAACAGCTCGAGGTCAACCAGGGCCAACTTCTCAACAATGTATGCTGGTGTGTTAACTTCTTTACATACAAGGGGACCTACAATTTTTTGCCGAATCCGACTTGCCGAGGCACTTTGAGAAGTTTTTCAAGACAATTAATACTCTCGGAGGGCTTGTCAAACCCTCCCGGAGGTGGGGACCGTGAAAAAGAACGAGTCTTTTTTTTTCAGGTGACGATGGCAGGACCACGGCACCCCACCGCCACTGTAAAGAGCTTTGTCAAAAAGTTGGCCCTGAGCATTGTAGTAAGGAGTTCATCAGGTTTACAGTTGTATCTCGAGTTCCAATATGATTAGAAAGTCACTGAAACGTAACCTTATTTGGTTGAGTTTACGGTTCCTTTCGATGCTTTATATTTGATCAGGCAGATTTGCCTGGTAACTTCGATCGATGAAGTAGAAGTTCCCAGTTGTTAACTTATATCTTGGCTGCAGCGAGTATATCTTGCTGCGAGTGTGCAATAGAGTTCTGGTTATATACGAATTCTGAGCCCAGCTTAAGTTCATAAGTTATATGGGTAGTAGTACTTAGAGTGTCGGTTCTTCAAATGCAACTGCCATTAAAACCTTACCTTTACCTAATAAGCCTACGAAAAGTAACCTACGGTAACAGTTTTCAACAATAAAAATGTATCCAGCTATACTTGCTTTTGATAGTAAGTTCACATGGGCGATCAATGAGTTGAAATGACATTGATCGACCATCTGAATTTACTAGCAAAAGTAAGGAAACCTTTTTACAAATGCTGGTCACGGAATAAAAGTCCATTCACAGAATAATATGCTCGAATTGAGCATCTATGTTTTGGTCATTATAATTTCGCGTTGTATTTTTCAACAAACATTATAATCGATGATCGGCACTAGTCGAAAAGATGTGTGTCTGGGTTGACTTTCTTGGCAAAACCCATTGAAGACAATTCAGAATTCCAAGATCATTGAACCAAATACACATTGATCATAAGATAAGGGTTAAAACCAAGTTGTCTTAATACTTGAAAACAGTTTTTTTTTTCAATTCTGCTAGAACAGAATGAATTAAAAGGAAGGTGGAATCATAAAAGACTCCCTTTTCTTTGACACTATTGTTTCAACATATGTTTTAAATTTTTTTGCATTCCTTTTATTTTATTGTCTCTTTAAACCAATGAAGCATTACAATGGCTCTGCATAGGCCTAGGTGTGGTGAGGAACGCATCACTTCATTCTCATCCACGCACACCAGCTTTACCTACTCCAGGCTCAATAAGTTTTCAGCTACTTCACTTTTTGGCGTAGGGCGGTCCGAAATTCCTCCACTCAAGCAAGTCTGCAAATCATTCGACGCTGCTGTGGAATTGGTCTTACTTCCAATTACCACCTCACGGATGCATCCATCGCGCTGCACAATGACAGCATACTCGTAACTGGATATAGCAGTCAACTCGCTCTGGGCATGAGCCGTCAAATAATGTAGATATTCCAAATTTAAATCGAACTTAAAGGTAAAAAGACACACATGTCAAATTTGACCTTGATATAAAAAAGGTGCCCTGAACTTACCTTGTCTACATAGCATTCTAAAACAGCTTTAGATGAATTTTGCTTAGAGCAGTCATTAAGTGTTTTTTGCAAGTTTTTAGAGACAACGTTTAGTTCGGCTACGGTCTCGTCGGCAAATTTATCGTAGCTATTATTCTTGGCGAGCTCGTAGCACTTTTCTGTTTCATTTACGGTCCATGAGTTAATACTATCAAGGCTGTTTCCGTAGTTGGTATAGCATGGATCTTGGTTGCTTTTCGAAAGCTGGGTATCGCTCTGTGATTGGTAGGCTATATCGTTACCAATTATGAAGCCGGGTGAGGCAAACGCCTATAATTTGAGATGTTTAAACGTTTTTAGAATGAACTTTAAGGACTACCTACCGCCTGGGCAGTAACACACAACACTATAACTTGCGCGATGATATTCATAATGGCTTAGAGCTTTGTTTTCACAACTAAAGTTTGTTAAGCTACTACACGGTTGTTTTATATACATCCTATCAATTGAAGATCCAATTGACATCAAGATTTCTATTACGGACAACATTGTTTTGACAGTATTAGGATCTTTAGTTGAAGTGGCAGTAAAGTGGCACTGAAAAGGGTAATAAGTCGTTATCAAACAGCATTTCCATAAAATTTTCATTAAACTATAAGTGGTTTCGGAAAAACAAGAGAGTATTCATGTTTTTACTAATGTTCTATTATCAAATTAGTTCCACTTCTTGGAACATTATTGTTCGTACCTACGTAGGCGTTTCGATAAGACAGTGACTTTGAATTTTTTATTTATTCTTAAAAGTAGTCTTATTTCAGAGCCATACACACTTCCCAGGGGTACTACAACTTTTTTAGCCCTTACAAAATACATAAGTCTGAACCTCTGTAACTAGGCAATTTCTTTTCCGAAATCTTTTCCCGCTTAAAAATTTCTTTATGATGATTCATGTGGGGTGCAGTGGCGTAGTGGTTAGTGTGTGTGCTTGCTACGCCGGAGGTCTGGGTTCGAATCCTGCCATCGTCACTTGAAAATGAAAAGACTTGTTCTTGCTCACGGTCCCCACCTCCGCGATGGTCTGACAAACCCTCCGAGAGTATTAATTGCCTTGAAAAACTTCTCAAAGTGCCGTTCGGATTCGGCAAAAAATTGTAGGTCCTCTTGTATGTAAAGAAATTAACACACCAGCATACATTGTTGAGAAGTTGGCCCTGGTTCACCTCGAGCTGTTGCGCCACTCTATTTATTTATTTATAATTTCGTCATGATAGTGAAGGAAGAAATAATCAATCAGACATTTAGGCAGTTCATATAGCTATTCCGCTAGTTTTGCTCCTGCTAACCGAATGCGTTTTTCGTTTACCATTATCGACGCGGCAGCCATCTTGCAAATAATTTTTTTATGCCGAAATATTTAAACATAATTCAAAAAATAATAAATCTATTCAAATCTTTGTTATCTTAGCTTATTCAAAAAACTTTGATCGATCGACACGATATCGAGGATTTTGACGTCGATTTTTTAGTTATTGTGGTGTCATTTGGACGTCCTTGGAGCTCAGCATCTTTTGTGCTCGTAAAACAGCATTAATCCACTTGCGCACTGTTACAAGCGACAGAACAAAGCATCTTTTATCTTTCTTTGATCTATGTAATGGTTTTATAGCGCAAAAAATAGAGATTTCTTAGGGTAAGAGAGTATGATTTTTCCCCCCATTTTGGCCGAATCTCACTAAGCAAAGTTTCCTTAAACGCAGTAAAGATCCAAGTGTGTTGTCAGGCTTTAATAGGACAACGATCCATATTGCTGCAAAGCAGGATATAAACAAAACTGCATTGGTTGTGAGCATGTTCCTAAAAAAGAATCGGAAAAGACGAAATTTCGTCTTTTTTTTATACAATCTTTATACATAAAAATTTAATATTGCATATTTGTAGGAGGTGTTTATCCATTAAAGTCTTTTGAATTTGAAGTCCATTGAATGATCGGACTATCTAAGTTCGAAAAGTCTTTGTCGTTTCGACGTCAATCGTCTATCGCCCAGTTAGATTAAAGCCCATTTTACGTTAGTTCTAAAGATGACGTTAAAGATTCTAGAGATATCTAGTAGGTTCTCGTTCACTTCGAATACAAGCCTTATATTTGGGGAAAAAAGCTTTCTTTCATGACAAAAAATGCGGCATTATAGTCGTCCGAATCATGCCCTTAAAACCGATTTGTAAGTTAACCAAATACGCTTGACTTGAAAAATATATTAGCATAACCTAGGTACTTGGAGAAGTATTCATTTTAGGTAGATATACAAAGCACCTTGTATTCTCCCTTAAAGCCATACAGTTTCCATGTAGGCACTTTAGTAAAACAAAGGGGGAGTGCCTCATCTGGAAGTTTGTGGAAGAAAAATAATCTTAATTAGTGTAAACAAATATGCTCGTACGAAGGCTTCATTAACCATCCCCTCTGATTACCTACCTACCTTCAGACCATATGAAAAGCAAATAAATTCCAAAAAATAAACAAGACCAGCCGCACACTCACCAACGAATTCAGATCCTCTCCACCTAATGAAGCATCAAATACTTCCCCAAAGCGGCGAAGGCAAAAATCCCTTATCAACTCAAAACCAAAATATTTAAAAACGGAATTTCTTATTATCATAAAATTTCCAGCCACGCACGTCTTAGTCTGCCATGCACACACACACAACCACAACTGAGGAAGAAAAAAGATATATAAATCAAACTTTGCAGTCTCCAAAGAAGCTCAAGGGACTACCCACAATCAAGGAGAAGAAGAAATATTCTCGGTACTCCTTGGAAACCTGCCGTCAGCGTATGTTACAAATCAAGGGACTCGCTTTCGTTCCCCAAGGATTTGAATCCTTTTTCGAAATAACACATACACACATAATACTTTAGATATCTCGGAAACCACTGAAAGGGAGCAGTCAAAAAAAAAGTTTGAAATTATGCTTGCTCCACCATCGGTTATAATCTTCCGCTGAACTTGCTTGTAGAAAGTTCAGCATTGGTTTCGCTTAGAGGACGGCATAGCTACCGCACTTTGCCAGGGCTGTTGGAAAAATTTGTCACACGTTGTAATTTGCTTATGAAAATTCAACATCAGCAGCGAAAATTTCAAAATTTCCTCAGCCATCATCATCGTTGCAGGTTCCACGAAGCGACATACACAGGTTCACAGGCAATGAGGAAACTCGTTCCTCCTCCTGCCTTGAGTGATCCAGGGCGGCTGTGATACAAGCAGCCATATCTCCGGCAGATAACAGAAAGGATAACACACGGAACACCGTCTAATGTGGTGCTCATGGAGATTGCGGTATGTGGTTCAGCAAGGTTTGAAATTCCACGAACAACATTGTGCACACTCAATGCCAGGAGGAAGACACGGAATTATGCAAAAACTGTCGAAGGCTGATGAAGAGGAGCATTATTCTTTCTCCCTCGATATGATGTCGATAAAGTACTTATGTTTCCACTTTGATTTTTTTTTTCACTCATACGAAGGAACATTTTAGAGAAAATTGAAGGAAAATCAAGGAGAAAATTACATGAGTGATGTAATAGCTCATCCCTTTCGCAGGTTCAAGTAGCAGAAATTTACTCTATTGAACGTTTATCGATTACATTTGAACAGATGTTGCATTAAGTTGATAAGTGTGTTTATCATGGGCATAAAATAAACAATATTGGGTTAATGTCAGTAAATCTAAAACATAACCTATAACCACTGGAAAATCGAGTCCTTTAGTTCCTTTTTTTGCACTTGTCGACAAAATTGAAAAAGAAGGTGGGGGTTCTTTGCTTTGTCAGCAAAATACGAAACATTTGACAAAGCTAATTCAAATGTAAAGTCGAAGACAATCTTCTCCATTTTAAAATAACCTAAAAATATCAAAAACTATAAACCTGGCAGCTTGGTGTAAGATACTCCCCCCCGCCGTCACCATGAAGAGAGAGAAAAGAACAACATCTGATATAAGCTGAGCCTGCTAATGCTGGGAACCTTTTAAGGATAGGCGTATATGGGCTGTCAGCAGACCAAATTTAACTTGAAGAAGTTACCGAAGGATCGCGTGTGAGGTTCTTGAGTGGATGGCGGAGGATCGGGAAAGATGGAGGAACCATTTATTTATGTCTTATGTCTTATGTCTTATGTCTTATGTCTTATGTCTTATGTCTTATGTCTTATGTCTTATGTCTTATGTCTTATGTCTTATGTCTTATGTCTTATGTCTTATGTCTTATGTCTTATGTCTTATGTCTTATGTCTTATGTCTTATGTCTTATGTCTTATGTCTTATGTCTTATGTCTTATGTCTTATGTCTTATGTCTTATGTCTTATGTCTTATGTCTTATGTCTTATGTCTTATGTCTTATGTCTTATGTCTTATGTCTTATGTCTTATGTCTTATGTCTTATGTCTTATGTCTTATGTCTTATGTCTTATGTCTTATGTCTTATGTCTTATGTCTTATGTCTTATGTCTTATGTCTTATGTCTTATGTCTTATGTCTTATGTCTTATGTCTTATGTCTTATGTCTTATGTCTTATGTCTTATGTCTTATGTCTTATGTCTTATGTCTTATGTCTTATGTCTTATGTCTTATGTCTTATGTCTTATGTCTTATGTCTTATGTCTTATGTCTTATGTCTTATGTCTTATGTCTTATGTCTTATGTCTTATGTCTTATGTCTTATGTCTTATGTCTTATGTCTTATGTCTTATGTCTTATGTCTTATGTCTTATGTCTTATGTCTTATGTCTTATGTCTTATGTCTTATGTCTTATGTCTTATGTCTTATGTCTTATGTCTTATGTCTTATGTCTTATGTCTTATGTCTTATGTCTTATGTCTTATGTCTTATGTCTTATGTCTTATGTCTTATGTCTTATGTCTTATGTCTTATGTCTTATGTCTTATGTCTTATGTCTTATGTCTTATGTCTTATGTCTTATGTCTTATGTCTTATGTCTTATGTCTTATGTCTTATGTCTTATGTCTTATGTCTTATGTCTTATGTCTTATGTCTTATGTCTTATGTCTTATGTCTTATGTCTTATGTCTTATGTCTTATGTCTTATGTCTTATGTCTTATGTCTTATGTCTTATGTCTTATGTCTTATGTCTTATGTCTTATGTCTTATGTCTTATGTCTTATGTCTTATGTCTTATGTCTTATGTCTTATGTCTTATGTCTTATGTCTTATGTCTTATGTCTTATGTCTTATGTCTTATGTCTTATGTCTTATGTCTTATGTCTTATGTCTTATGTCTTATGTCTTATGTCTTATGTCTTATGTCTTATGTCTTATGTCTTATGTCTTATGTCTTATGTCTTATGTCTTATGTCTTATGTCTTATGTCTTATGTCTTATGTCTTATGTCTTATGTCTTATGTCTTATGTCTTATGTCTTATGTCTTATGTCTTATGTCTTATGTCTTATGTCTTATGTCTTATGTCTTATGTCTTATGTCTTATGTCTTATGTCTTATGTCTTATGTCTTATGTCTTATGTCTTATGTCTTATGTCTTATGTCTTATGTCTTATGTCTTATGTCTTATGTCTTATGTCTTATGTCTTATGTCTTATGTCTTATGTCTTATGTCTTATGTCTTATGTCTTATGTCTTATGTCTTATGTCTTATGTCTTATGTCTTATGTCTTATGTCTTATGTCTTATGTCTTATGTCTTATGTCTTATGTCTTATGTCTTATGTCTTATGTCTTATGTCTTATGTCTTATGTCTTATGTCTTATGTCTTATGTCTTATGTCTTATGTCTTATGTCTTATGTCTTATGTCTTATGTCTTATGTCTTATGTCTTATGTCTTATGTCTTATGTCTTATGTCTTATGTCTTATGTCTTATGTCTTATGTCTTATGTCTTATATCTTATGTCTTATGTCTTATGTCTTATGTCTTATGTCTTATGTCTTATGTCTTATGTCTTATGTCTTATGTCTTATGTCTTATGTCTTATGTCTTATGTCTTATGTCTTATGTCTTATGTCTTATGTCTTATGTCTTATGTCTTATGTCTTATGTCTTATGTCTTATGTCTTATGTCTTATGTCTTATGTCTTATGTCTTATGTCTTATGTCTTATGTCTTATGTCTTATGTCTTATGTCTTATGTCTTATTGGTTATGTCTTATGTCTTATGTCTTATGTCTTATGTCTTATGTCTTATGTCTTATGTCTTATGTCTTATGTCTTATGTCTTATGTCTTATGTCTTATGTCTTATGTCTTATGTCTTATGTCTTATGTCTTATGTCTTATGTCTTATGTCTTATGTCTTATGTCTTATGTCTTATGTCTTATGTCTTATGTCTTATGTCTTATGTCTTATGTCTTATGTCTTATGTCTTATGTCTTATGTCTTATGTCTTATGTCTTATGTCTTATGTCTTATGTCTTATGTCTTATGTCTTATGTCTTATGTCTTATGTCTTATGTCTTATGTCTTATGTCTTATGTCTTATGTCTTATGTCTTATGTCTTATGTCTTATGTCTTATGTCTTATGTCTTATGTCTTATGTCTTATGTCTTATGTCTTATGTCTTATGTCTTATGTCTTATGTCTTATGTCTTATGTCTTATGTCTTATGTCTTATGTCTTATGTCTTATGTCTTATGTCTTATGTCTTATGTCTTATGTCTTATGTCTTATGTCTTATGTCTTATGTCTTATGTCTTATGTCTTATGTCTTATGTCTTATGTCTTATGTCTTATGTCTTATGTCTTATGTCTTATGTCTTATGTCTTATGTCTTATGTCTTATGTCTTATGTCTTATGTCTTATGTCTTATGTCTTATGTCTTATGTCTTATGTCTTATGTCTTATGTCTTATGTCTTATGTCTTATGTCTTATGTCTTATGTCTTATGTCTTATGTCTTATGTCTTATGTCTTATGTCTTATGTCTTATGTCTTATGTCTTATGTCTTATGTCTTATGTCTTATGTCTTATGTCTTATGTCTTATGTCTTATGTCTTATGTCTTATGTCTTATGTCTTATGTCTTATGTCTTATGTCTTATGTCTTATGTCTTATGTCTTATGTCTTATGTCTTATGTCTTATGTCTTATGTCTTATGTCTTATGTCTTATGTCTTATGTCTTATGTCTTATGTCTTATGTCTTATGTCTTATGTCTTATGTCTTATGTCTTATGTCTTATGTCTTATGTCTTATGTCTTATGTCTTATGTCTTATGTCTTATGTCTTATGTCTTATGTCTTATGTCTTATGTCTTATGTCTTATGTCTTATGTCTTATGTCTTATGTCTTATGTCTTATGTCTTATGTCTTATGTCTTATGTCTTATGTCTTATGTCTTATGTCTTATGTCTTATGTTTTATGTCTACGTAGGGCTACTCTACATTCACCCTATGTAAATCCTACGTCAAAGTGAAGTGGTACATTTTTGATCAATCCTTCCCCATCCGCTGAACTTAACAAAAGAATAGAAAAATAGAAAAATTTTAAAAAGGCGGGAGACTAATTATGTAATATTTTAAATCAAAAAAGCTTTTTTCCATTTGTGCCATTTTAAATTACCTTCAATAAACATCATTGGGTACCAATGTACCAATGTAAAAGCCTTGGATTTTCGTTTTCCATATTTCGTCTAAAATTTATTGCGGATATTGAGCAGTAATTTTCGCGTCTTTGGCAGATACCAACTCCCTTTATTGATGAAAATTTTTAGCCTCATCTTATGCTACTATGGAACCCATGTCTAGATTAAAGAAATGTTATTTCCTAATTCAAAAACCATTTTACAGAAAATCAAATTGAGCCAAAGTAGGTATCTAACCTACTTCTTTATTTGACAGCAGTTCGACAAAAAACAGCATGTATCTGCACGTGCCGGAATGTAAGGACATAATACTATGCTGACATGATTCTGCGTTTAATTTCCTTGCGGAAAAAATACACAAATTGAAAAAAATATATATTAATTCCCGCATACGATTTTTGAGGATGTTTTTGTTTCCTGCCATATGGTTTGATACAATTTATTTCCTTTTCTTATTCTTCATGAAAAGGTGGAGAAAGTAGCAGCAGAAATATTGTGTGTCCTTCTGATACAAAATTCTTGGTATTCAAATGAAAGATATCGTCTTTTATTGCCATTAGATATATTTATATTATTCTATCGACCTTTTGACTTGATATTTGTGTGTGAACCTAAGCTTTGAAAAAGCAAAATGTTTAACTCTTAACTTTAAATTGAGCAAAAAGTCAACTCACATCCAAAAGTGAAAGTTCATATCACACCTCCAATCAGGTAACTGAGATCTCTTTTCAAAACCATTTACACCAGCAAAACCTCTCTACCACTTATCTTTAACCAGCACATGTCAGTTGGTCTCATGAACAAACTTTCAAAAACATTCAAATTCAGATAAGCTAAACATCATCAAAACGTTTCCACTTTTAGCGAAACCAAGTAAACCATCACAACACATTGCATCAACACCCCGATGCTGTAAAAAAAAAAATATAACCCACTCTCTACATCTACACTTATTCGTCTTCCCTTTTCAACCCATTCAACATGTCAAAGAGAGGAAACCAATTTATCAAGGAAAACCCTGTACAGACAGACCTGTGTGTGTTTTCGGAGATACGTAAATTTTTCCCGCAACATCACCAAAACCACATGTGGCTCGCTCACGACAAGAGCCCTCACCGTTACGAACAACTGACAACTTGAACTTGCCAAGGATGTTGCTTTTTTTGACTTCCCTTACTTTGGGACGAAGGCAAAGTTCCACACCGACAATTTTTGTTCAAGGTGTTATATCTAGTGACAATAGCAAAGAAATCACGTTCGAGTCCTGAGAAATCGCTAAAGAACACACACACACCCACACAATTATTATGTCACACTCTGGGGAAAGAAAAAGAATTAAGGAAACAACTGTCAATGACAAAACGTTGTCCCATTTGTCAGCGGATGGACCGACACAGCCTTCAAAAGTGGATTTTCCGTTTCGGTTAGAGTGGTCACAAATCTACACCAGTGCTGTCATATCTAAGCCCGTCAAATTACTTACACACACGATCATAATAGATTGTTCGAACATCGCCTAAGGACAATCCACCACCGACAAACGGTTGCAATAATAAAAAAAAAAATTTGAAAAACTTTTTCGCTTTAGAAAAAAAGTATTTTTTTTTATTATGCATTCATTTTGTCTAAATTTTCTCGCAATATTTCATTTTTTAGACCGCTCTAGGAGTACCGCATTGAAATGGAAATTTTTTTTAAGGTTTAAGATTTTTTTGTTTTGCGTTCCCCACCATCATCCCGTAGGGTATGGAAACTTTTATGCAATGTTCAAAACAGATGGAAATGCTACACACTGACGAACACGGAAGTGTAAAGTGTAGAACATTTTCAAAGCAAAAAGTTATGGGGGATGTTAGCGCATATCCGGTCAGTTGTCCGATTGAGTGTTATGACTTTTGGGAACAGAGTATTGCCGCCGGGTCTACGGCAAACTAAGCGAGTGTTGAAATGATGTTAAACTTTGACAGCGGAAAGTCCAATGAGTTTATCTGATGCGATGCCGAATTAGTGTACCTATGCAGTCAAACAGTTTTTTGACTTTGCCTCCTTAAAATTGGATCAGAATCTAAGTTGCGCATGCAAATTTGGCAGCCTACATGGGAGATAAAAAAATAAATAATTAGAGTTGCGCAACAGCTCGAGGTGAACCAGGGCCAACTTCTCAACAATGTATGCTGTGTTGAGACCTACAACTTTTTGCCTAATCCGAACGGCGTTTTGAGAATTTTTTCAAGACAAGTCGAGCTCGAGGTGAACCAGGGCCAACTTCTCAACAATGTATGCTGTGTTGAGACCTACAACTTTTTGCCGCAAATGATACTGTCGGAGGGCTTGTCAGACCCTCGCGGTGGGGACCGTGAAAAAAACGAGTCTTTTTTTAAGGTGACAATGGTAGGATGGGAGATGTTATACGACAAAAAATCCCAGTCGATTGTCAAAATTGTGCGGAAAGAAGGAACTTTAATCAATGATTTTGATCTCCAGTATCAAAGACTGGAACGGCGACACAGAAATTGAACTGCATCTTTTCCAATCGCCATTATCCTCTGTAGGCAATAGAGAGTTTAATATTGTGTACGTAGGATTTAATGATACGTTCATGGTTCATTTTCTTTTTGGGTCTTACGAGATCACCTTAAAGTTGATCTATTGCAATTTGGCTTTTGGTGATATCATTTTGTGGCACTGTAATAAAGGTAGGTTAAAAATTCAAGAACCTTTATTTGGAAAACATCACAATAGTCTGGAATTCGTATAACATTCGACTCACAAATCGGTCTCGATCATCTCGATACGATTCTTATTTCCCTATGTTACAAACTACCTATGAATGAAACTTAATAAATATCCTATGGGATGGTTTCCGAAATGACAAAATCGGTTCTTGATATCGTTCTTTTTGTTTTTTTAATAATTCTTTAGGATTTGTGTTGGCAATTTATGCATATGTATGTTAAAACAATTTAGTTTTCGTTTATACTTTGAAATTATGTAAATGTTTTTTTTTTTTTTTATTTAAGGATATTAGGAATAAGTTCTTAAAATCAAATCAATGGTTACATTTTTTTTTTAAATCCAGTAAGTATTGTACTGGAAAACTGAATTTTACACTTACAGCACTTTGATCACACAGATTTTGGACATACACCATTTTGCCAACATTCCAATTCTGAAACACATATAGTATTTTATTCAAACAGTATTATTGGCCATACACCATTTTGCCACCACTCCAATTCTGAAACACATATAGTGTTTTCTTCAAACAGTATTTTCAGGAAAAAATTTTGTCCATACAGAACTTTGATGTCTCGGAATTATGACCCGCTTCCCTTTTCCTTCAATTTTTCGGTATTTTTTTTAATTCCAACTATTAGGATAGGAGGTGTATTTAGTTTGTCACAAAGTTTTTAGTACGGTGAAATAATAATGGTAGATCCCCAAGACCTTAAGGGCATATGATCGAGCCTTAAGCCTAATAGGAAAAAATAAAGCAAATGAATTAGCAGGTAAGGTAAACGATATTTCATTCCAGATATCTTTGTTACAAAGTTTTTAGCTACGCCCCCTTTTAGTGGTCGATTTTTCAATTCGATTGAATTTGAACCAAAAAATTGCACTTTTACGTACATAAAAACGTAACTTGGAAATATCTGTGTTAATATTGATAGCTTGCAATAAGGTAGGTTGGACCACGCCTCTTTTCGAAGTTAACGCTACTTACAAAATGTAAAAAAGTAAGAATAAGGTAAATCAGCTTTTTACAATGTGGGATAGGATGGGCTATCCGTCCTAAGTCCTTTGCTTTTCATTGTAGTCCTCTACTATCTGCTTCAAGGAGAACTGACGGACCCGAAACTACAACAGTTATTCTTCGCTGAAGAAGATCATATATTCCTGCAACGCAACACTTGATATATGGGAGGATGTTTTAGAGGGGGATGGGTATCGTATTAGCCAAAAGAAGACAGAGTACCTGTTATGCCCATTCTCTGACCCACCGGAACCAATTCCAGACATTAAATGGAATGGAAAGGTGCTTCCCAAGTGTTAAAAAGTCAAGTACCTGGGATGATTAATAGCAAAGCAAACTGTGATGACGACATCGATCATCCCGTAGGCGCGGGTTGGATGAAGTCGCGAGAAAACTCCACCATCTTCTGTGACCGAAAAATGCCCCCTAAGCTGAAAGGAAAGCTCTACAACGCAGTTGTGCATCCGGCGCTTGCATATGGTTCACAATGTTGGACAGCTTATAAGAAATATGAGAGCAAATCAACGGTAGCTGAAGATGCTTCGAGAGATAAGAAGTACGAAGATCCGAGGAAGCCTCCATGAAAAAGAACCTATCCCCAGAAAAATGGTGCACGACCGGCTCAGTTGGTATTGCCACATTCAAAGGAGACATCCTACGAACCCCGTCAAAAAGGCAATATATAAATACAACCGCAAGTTCCCTTATACGTAAATAAATATCGGCTGTGTCCACTAAGCGGTTTTAATTTTACGGCCTCAACCTCATCCACTTTCAATATCCACTCTTTATTTCTCAAAAACCTTTCAATATTTTCAAAAAATTAAATTTTTTTAATTTTCAAAGTGACCAGTAAATTTATTTAGTTCCTATGCTTCTCAAGTATGTATAGAAAACCATTTGTAAAACCATAAGCATACCTAATGCCTTGATTTAAACTTTGCGTCGAGTTGTAAGCTGCTACTCACATTCCGGAAAATAGCTAGGAACATTCGAAGGTTTGATTTACCTTTATTCCAACATCATACATAATACTTCTGCTTAAAGCAACTCAACGGAAGTATTACAAAAGTGTTCAGTAAAATTTTTTGACTCAATTTGTAATTTTCAAACTAAATTTCATGCATCTTAGGTCAAGTTCAGATTGAAGTCAGAAAGTGCCTGAAAACTTCTATAGGGTACAATTTCACCATGCAAACTAGGTTAGCCATATTATGCCTTTTTGTAATAAAATCCTGGCTCCCCCTAAACATTTTTTAATCTAATTTACATATAACCATAACCTGATACTGTGGGAATTCCTGCCGAGCATACATGTATAATTCATAGCTCCTGTTTGCTCTTGGCACTGAATGAAGATTGCGTTCTATTAATCAAAATGCTACTGAAGGCTGCGGTGTGGCATAGTGTTAGAGCTCTGCCTAACCCTCTAACCACCCTTTCCTGCATGAATTTCAATTTCAATTGTTTTTTTTTTAGGATTGTGTCGCTTATTTTTCTAACCAAGCTAAACACTTGCCCTGGGGAACATAACCATGTGAACTCCCTTATCGAATAAAAATATCGTATAAATTGTAGAATTCACGTAGCTGAAAAAAATTTGTTATCCAAGCAAAAAAATGAAATAGAATATGAAATATTTAACAAACGGCGAATATAATAATGCAAACATTTTTAAAGACGTCCTTTCTTAAGACTTAAGCAAGCTGGGAAAATTAAACAACATCAGTAAACATTAGGTGGTTTTTATACCCGACCCAGGGTATATTATTTTAATGTCTGTCCGTCTGTCCGTCTGTCCGTCTGTCCGTCTGTCCGTCTGTCCGTCTGTCCGTCTGTCCGTCTGTCCGTTTGTGTGAAGTTTTTAGGTCTTAGAATAGAGCTAGAAAACTCAAACTTGGAGTGTATTTTGGCTCCTATTTTGTACAGACAAAGTATTAAAATTGAGAACCACGCCCACAATTGCCTTAGATGTTAGACAACCTCAAATTCACATTCTCGAAAATGAGGAAAGTTTTATCATATAAGCTTTCTTAGAGCAACAACGTTTTTCCTCCTGAAAGTCTGGCCTCAACGAAAATCGATCTTTTAAAAAATAAGATTCTCACCCTTGTATTTTCAATCACAAGGTCAAGGTTGTATTGCGTAGCAAATTTAGCAGCTTTGAAGGAATTATTGAAGAAAGTTGTAGACAAAAGTTTACCGCCACCGTCGCTAGACACCATAATAATAAATCATTACACAAAAACCCAATGAAAATAAAAAAAAAAATCCACTATCATGGAATTCACAAGAAAAAACGCTCCACAGAATATTTCCTCTTGTTCTTTCCTGGTAGAACAAGTAATTAATCAAAAGAAAAACACAGCAGAAAGAAAAATCCTTACTCCATGAAAAGGAAAACCACATTGTATAGTGCGGAGAATGGAGTCTTTAACCACTCCTCTCTCACTTCGGTAACCCGACGCGATAATTTTTAATTATTCTCATTAAAAAATCAGACAACACTGCTTTTATACCACCGCATCGTTTCAAGGAGGTTTTTATAGTTTGCTCTAGCCATATCCTTGCATTATTACGCTTCGTGGTCTGACCGCAAAGCATTTGGACTTTTACACCAAAGTCGCGGCAAACTCTTCATTTTTTTCCGAATTTTGAAAGTCGTCCTTGTTTAAAACTCTTTAGAGCTTTGCGCAAAGAAATGCTTGTGGTTTTCGGAGATAGGGAAATAATTAAATTATTTTACAGTGCAAACAGAACTTTTACCAATATTTATACAATGGAACCTCAATTTAAATTGTCTTATGTACAGAAAAATTTAAAACGGAGACTACCATGTTGTAGTTTAATAAGACCAGAAATAAAAACTTTCCTTGTAAAACATTTAAGAAATCCTGTCGCCTCAATTACATCTGGACTGGTTATTTTGTCATAAAGTTCAAGACGCGCCGCCACGTCCCTCCATCCTTTTGTATAATGAAAAGCTGTCGACAAAAAATCACTGAGCCATGAATTAAAGTCTAAGCAGTGTCCGATTGTAATAGCGAAAAGTCAGCAGCATATCGTGTAGCTGAGCAAACTCGACGTTCATGCCTCGTTGCGACCTTGAATATTTTTGTCCCCAAAAGGATAAAAGAGCGACGGACAAAAAATAAACGCTCCATGGACAGGACAAAAACCCTGTCATCTTAAAGCAGAAATTAAATCGACTCCCTATTTGCCTGAGGGCTATATTCTTGTTAACTAAAAGTGATTCCCAATAAAAGTCAGTCTGTTTGTTAAGTTGTTGCTTTCCTCTCCTTTTAAGGCGAGAGCAGAAAGCAAGGACTCTTCAGGAGGATATTGGGTATGATGTTTTTTTCGTTTTTTCCTAATCGTAACCAAAAGTAACAGAACGTGAGCTGTGGAGTTTGATCCGATGAGTGGAGAAAAAAATCAATTTAAATTCAACGGAAAATAGTTTGTTGGATGAGCAAAGCAAAATTGAGTGATTGAGGTTGGGCGTTAGCAGGGAGTGGTTGTATGTTTTGCGGAGGACCAGATAATGAAGGACGAAAGTTTCAATAAAAATGTTAATAGAACATTAAACAGCACAATAAATACTTATCTGATGAGTTTCATTAATACTTCGGACACTTCAAATCAAAGCTGATTGGTTTCATAATGTTGTCTTTGGAATGTGGCATCACTGACGGGAATTATGATTAGTTTTTTTACTTTCATACATTTTAAATATTTTAACACTGTTATTGTCACTTAACATGGCTTAATTTTAGAAAACAAATTGTGGCTTGAAAGGCTGCTTGCTTTTATTGTTTGCGAAAGGCTTCCCAAGCCCATCCGTTTTTCCAAACCGAAACCAAGACGGTGTCAGAGGTTTTTTTTTGACGAATTTGTACTACTTGACTTTTGTGATGTTGATACAGAAAACAAGACAGATGTAGACTATTTAGCTACTTCAAAATAGTCTGTTTATACTTAGGTTTTGTCCTTAGCGGCGGACGAATTGTCCATCTGCAAGCAAGAAAATGGAGTGGTCTTAAGTCTTGCTTTACACGATTTTAGTATTTTTAAGAATTCTTTCATTTAAAAAAAAATAGTAAAACAAGTGGGAAAGTGCAAAAGTGCGTATGCAAAAGCTTCAGTCGATCTACGGCGGATTGCAAAATGCCCGACCATATCAAAAAGAAAACTGCCACGCCTCCAAAAAGTGGGCGGGATATAATAATATAACTGTTGCATGCATTATACTAAGTGGTTGCATACATTTCGGCCTGAAACACTTTTTTTACGTCACGCCCACAAAAGTGGGCGTAGGCACATACAATATATACATTAAAGTTAGAAAATGCTAATATCTACAACTTTTGTCATAGAATTTTTGACAAATTTCGTATATATTTATTAAAATACAGTCATTTTAAGCTGAAATCCCTTAAAAAGTGGGCGTGGTTAATGAAAAGGCCCGACTTTTCTGGCTACTTCAAAGACAGCGCCATTGTTACATAGCTAAAATTTTCTTTACTTTTAATACTTTTTCCAAAGTATTTTTTTAAATTAGAGATGGTCGCACATACAGGCCTGTGGGCGGATTCAGCTAATTTTGAAACTTGATCTGAAAGACTGGACTTTCAGTCAACCCATCAAATTTCAGATCTCTACCTTAAAGTTTAAGGCCTTAAAGTGGTTTACATACGGACGGACAGTGGTCAATTAGAATGGAGTATCCAACGAATCATTATAGGTGCAAACATCCATATATACACGGACAGTCAAGCAGCTATAAAAGCCCTTAGCTCGCACATCATTGACTCCAAATCAGTCATGCGCTGCTTCAATACCCTACAGAAACTTAGCTCAAGAAACAAAACCAAACTGTAGTGGGATCCTGGTCACGAAGGTATTGATGGTAACGAGAAAGCCGACGAATTAGCCAGAAAAGGCTCGGAAACCCCCTTTATGGGACCTGAACCTTTCTGCCCCACCCCCAAATCGGCAATTAACGAAGTTATAAAAAACTGGGAGCATACTAGATGTATCTCATATCGGGTGGACACCCCAGGCCTAAGGCAGGCCAAACGGGCCATTCAGCCCATCACAAACAATGCCAAGAGTTGCCTCAATCTAAACAGGCATGATTTTAACTGGGCACCACAGGTTTAGGTATCACCTCTTTAAAATCAAAACAGTTGACTCCTCTGAATGCCGACTTTGTCTTGAGGAAGACGAAAGCGCTGAACACATCCTGTGTGAATGTCCAGCCCTAAATGGTATTAGACGGACCTTTTTCTTCAGAGAACAACTGAGTTCGGAAGACATACAGACCTCCTCTGCTAGTAGTGTTATCCATTTCGCACGGAAGGTGAATGACCTACTAGCCTAACTATTCTGATGTTTCACGGCACAAAAGATCTGTTCAGGTCGAGATGCCTTTGTTCGCAATAGGCGAGTCAGGAATTAAAAAAAAAAAAATCCAACGAATCGCCTTAGCGGATTAGGTTTTAAAAAGAAAAAAATGTAGATATTCCTTATAAGTTTTTGTGAAATCTTTTTTTTAAAAAGGGCGTCCAACTTGTTTGCGGCTTAACTGTACACAAAAATGTAATTTTTGGGTTTAAATTCAATTCAATTTTGTGAAATCGTTGTCTTAAGGTGGGCGTGTTCAAAAACTTTTCATGAACGAAATCTAAAATAGTGTCCGGTCAACTTAATGTGCTAAATTTTCTTTCTTATTCTTTCCTTAGAAAAGCTAAATAGCCGTCGAAATCCATATTTTTCTGGAAATTTATAGGTTTTTCTTGAATTCTGCCTCTCAATGTGGGTGTGGCTCAAAACTTAGTATAATATATGTAGAATCATATGTAGAATCAAATGTTTTCTACTTAGTATATCTGGTAAAAATCTTCCGCTTTGGAACAAAAATATAGAATAAACTGCATTTGAAAGTTTACTCTTTAAATCGATGCCACACCCAGTAGGGGCAGTCTGCGATTTCGATTTTACTTTCTATATCTTATAATCATTGAGAGATTTGGAGTGTACTTAAAAGTGGGCATGGTCGAAATTGTGGGATGTCCAATTTTTGCCTTCTTAAAGGTTTTTGGCCAGTATTGCTCTGTACCAAAATCTGAATTCCTACGCCTTGTCTAACTTGGCCAAAAGGCAATTTAAAAGAAAAAGTGAAAAAAGGTTGTCTCATTTTGATTTGAGTAGTGGGCGTGGCCGTTGACGGATTGAACCAATTTTTGCATTATATCTGTGCAATACCTGTGAACCAATTTACAGCTCTCTACCTTGATTTTGAAGACCTTAAACCCTCAGACATCCAGACGGACGGACGGATGGGCGGACGGACATGGCTTATTCGATTCACCTATTGGGACATATCTCTGAAGGTCTTAGGGGTCCACGATGATTATTTTTAACGTTCTTACAAACTATGCATTAAAATTAATATACCCTGGGTATGGGTAGGGTATAAACGTAAATAATTAAAAGGCGATACATTGATATTTATTTACAACTGATTGAAATGGAGATTGGTAATAGAAACAAATCGAATCACGAAATTTTTATAGATGGCTGTGGAGTTACTTTAAAATATCACTTTTTTTTAACTACCTTCTTCACTTTCACAAAATATTTCGCCAAGCAACTTGTTCATTTAGTGACAGGAAGTATATTTTATCATAAGATTTCAAGTAAATCTTTAGTGTTAAAACGTTCATACCGCGGACGTTCATACTACCCTCTGCTCATTTGACACAATATTCAAAAAAATATATCTTCCACCTGTATGCTTCTAATGCCATAAAAAATTGACAAAAACTCTACCATCACTATATCCACTTTACAATAAAATTTGGAAATGTTTGCATATGGTTCAGTCGTGCGTGAATACGAAATGTTGTCACCCAGGCAACGCTTGTTACGTTTTTCTATTATGCCTCCCAATTTGAACTTATGCCATGGAGTTAGTCGTAAAAAAAATATATATGCTTACATACCTTCCCCAGACTCTAACGACATATTGATGATCCTCACGTACCAGAAACCATTTGCGAATACACTCTAGGTTTATATGCCGCTGCTATAGGTGCCGAACGAGCTAGCGAATATGTTGCTAATGTTTTGCCAAGCATGACCTCAGACATCAGCCGCCCTTAAAACGGGTGTATATACTACATTCGAACCACATCAATTTAACATTGCAAATACATTTCCTGAGTTCACCTTTTTAGGATGTTTTTACCTGTTTCGTTTCTTTTCTTATTTTTTGTGAAGAAAAATCACTTTCATTTATTAAGTGCGGACAGGACTTTAGTGCTCTTGGTAATGGCTGGAACACCGAAGAAACATCTGCTGAGTATGAATATTTATTTGAGGTTAAATTGTAATGGACCGCTCAGCTTTTGGTTACTAAAAAGGTTGTGCTATTCCTCTTACAAGCAGTTTCTATCAAGGTGAACTCCGTTCTGTTAAAAGATTTTTCAATCATGATGATTGCTATCCGGTAGACGGAATGCCGATGAATGAAATGGATATCTTACAATATAGCTATACAATTACGTATCTAGCCGCAAAGACGCTACCCACGTTTCCATGAAGGTCAGCAATGAAAGAAGTTTTCCCTTTTAGAGAGATGATAATAATTGGATCACCTACTTATAAGTAATACATTTTTCCCAGAAAATGCTGAAACACCTGGCGAAATTATGGACTCGTGGTATTTTTTTTAGTTTGGTGTAAGAGCTTACAGTGTTCCTATATATGTGCCGAAATTATGAACAATAACAACTCTCCAATACTTTTTTATACTTTTGGCTTTAAAAGTTTTGTGCTTTACTGGAGATATAGCATACAAAAACTTATAACCAATATTTTTAAGTGGCTATAGCTAAAGCCGACTTCGATACTTTAAAAAATATTCAAATTCGCATGTTTATAACACACTAAAAGTCTAAAATGGAATAACTGAAACGATAATTGTTTACAACGTAGAATGGATACTCGATCGCCCTCTGGCTTTAATCAATTTTAATACAACGACAGAGGTCATTCTGGACGAAAATAGAGTTCATAAAAATTGACTCGAAAATACTACACATATAATTATAAATCTGATTCCAATACAAATGAGGTAAATTTTCTCCACGCCTCATAGGAATGAACTGAATTCAAAAGCACAAGACAAACAAGCCAAAGAAAAACTAAAAGAATAAAAAATATTGAAAAAAAAAAACATTTAACGAACTTTCTATCCTTTCGCCTCCATAAAAATCAAAAATATATTCTGGGGTTATATGATATCACATCCTTGAGTGTGGCCTGCATTAGAAAATAATTTCCTTTGAGTTGATTTAATCCATTCACAATAAAGGAACCTCTTCCACAACTCTCTGCGCCGTCGGCTTCAGCACTCATTTGGGATACACACAATCCACCAGAAGGTACTTTGCTGATGAAGGGATGACTAGATGAATGTCATATCCGATCAGCTCATAAGCTTCGCAGGATCCTAAGTATTGTACTTGCTATGAATTGCTTTTCTTAGCCTAGCTCCTGGTGGTAATCCTCCAGAGGGATTAGAGAGAAGAAAAGTTTCTTTTTCACACCAAAACATGCCGAATCTATTTAGGATGTTTCCCTGGATGGTGTGAGGGGACTAAATATCGGTCCTTTTGCCCCGGAAAAAAAGAAGAAAAACCACCGGGAGCTACACAGGGATAAAAAGAATGTAATCGCCGAGTTTGTGGTTGATTCGTGGTTTGTTGTTTGCTTAGGTTTTTTTTTTCGTTGTTGTTGCTTCAACAAAAGAAAACAAGATTAATCAACGACTCGGCATGCTTATCCCTTATGAGATAAAAATATTTAAGAAGGAAAAAGTAAACGGTGTTCCGTTTTCATCTCCTTTTAATCCTTAGATTGGGGAAGAGCTGAAAGTTCATGTAATCTTTTTCCTAGTAGGTACCTGTGTGCCTACATGGTTTTTATAGTTTAAGTTAGTATGGAACTGTGGGGGAAAACTACAGCCCTTAGCTAATTAATATGATTTACTTTTAAAACAAGCTAACTTATGAGCGCTTTTAAAAAAGATTTCCGTTATATTTACATAAACCAGAAAATGTGTTATTTGCAGCAGCTCGGCACAAGTGGTTTTAAATAATCCCCTCATGTTTTAAAATGCTGTAAAGGTGTACGATTTTTCAAGGCACGTTTGATTCTGTAAAACTACTAAATGCAGGGTGCTTTCCACAGACTTTTTCTATATACTCTAGCCGTAGTACCTTTCAGAATTGGCAGTGATGGCGTGTTGGGTCACCAACTGTTCCCAAACCGTCTACTCTAATAAAGTCGGTCAAGTGTGAAGACATACACGGAGTGGTCTATTTGATTTTGTTCAAAGTTAAGTTAATTTTTTTATGCAGTTTGTGTAAAAGTCTCTTTTTTTTCAAGTTTATTAAGAACCTTTAATTAAGCATTGATACAAAAATAATCAAACAATAATGGCATATAGCACTCAGTTGTTTTGTTTAAATAATTTCACTAAAAATTAAGAATAATGTATGAATATTTATATACTAGTAAAGAAGCCTTTCGTATGACAGGAACCAGCACACATCGATTAAAATAAAAAATAAAAAATTGCCCTGGGCCCGACCAAACCCCACGCTAGCCGACCACTCTCGCGGTGAGCTACCTAGTCACATAATTTTGACCTGCAAATAGCGCTCTGAATACCTTTGCACACATCACTTCATTGTAGGGGAACTTTATCTTTTTTACTTTTAACTTTTTACTTTTCATTTTTACCTTTTAACTTTTTACTTTTTACTTTTTACTTAAAATAATATGCTTCACCATTATGAAAGAATCTCCATTATCGGTATTTTAAAGTAGAAGAATATAATTTTTCTATCCTATATACCAGAGTTCCTAACCTGGTGAACCCAAAGAATTCTGGAGGAAGTGGGCAGTATCTGCAGGGATCCTTTATAAAGGGGAAGCATATAATTTTTCAGTACTACCAGGCCAGGAACTCCAATGAGCCCAAGTAATACTGTAATGAGCCTAAAGAATTCTGGAGGGAGTGGGCAGGAGCTAGAGAGATCCTTTATAAACGGGAAGCATATCATTTTTTGGGTCTACCAGGCCAGGAACTCCAATGATCCCAAGGAATTCTGGAGGAAGTGGGCAGGATCTGCAGGCATCCTTTATAAAGGAGAAGCATATCAGTTTTCGGTACTACCAGGCCATGAACTCCAGTGAACCCAAGTGATATTGTAATGACCCCAAAGAATTTTTTAGGAAGGCGGCAGGAGCTGGAGAGATCCTTTATAAACGGGAAGTATATCATTTTTCGGTTCTACCAGGCCAGGAACTCCAATGAACCCAAGTAATACTGTAATGAGCCCAAAGAATTCTGGAATAGTGGGCAAGAGCTGGAAGGATCCTTTAAAAAGGGGAAGCATATCATTTTTCGGTACTCTAATGAACCCAAGGAATACTGCAATGAACCCAACAAATACTGCAATGAGTCCAAGCCACGAAATTCTGAGGGAAGTAGGCATATAGCACTCAGTTGTTTTGGTTATATAATTTCACTAAAAATTAAGAATAATGTATAAATATTTATATACTAGTAAAGAAGCCTGTCGTACGACAGGAACCAGGACCTTTATAGACCTTTATATAGGTGAAGCAGTCAATTTTCCGGTACTTACAGGTAAGGAACACCAATGAACCCAAGGAATACTCCAATGAGCCCATGAAATTCTGGGGGAGATAGGCAGGAGCTGAAGGGATCTATTTTAAAGCGGAAGCATAAAATTTTTCGGTTCTACCTGGGCAGGAACTCCAATGAACCCAAGGAATACTCCAATGAGCCCAAGCTATGCTGGAAGAAGGGGACAAGACCTGAAGGAATTTTTAGTTCTGGAGGAAGTGGACAGGAGTTGGAGGAATCCTTTAAAGGTGATGCATTTCGTTTTTCGGTACTTACATACGTTAGAAACTCCAATGAAGAACCTGACTCCTAAAAAGGTTAGTCATCGTTCTTGGAGAGCTGGACAGTGGCAAAGAAAGCGTTCTATAGACTCCATTTATTCTTCATCCCTACAGTTTCTGCAGAAGTCGTTCGCAAAGATTCCCATTCGTGTAGCCATGACACCAATGGTGTTTTTATGAAGTTTCTACTGGCCATTAGCAGTGAGTTATGATACAATCCTTAGACTGTTTCCAACGTTCACGGGCTTGTTCGACCGTGTATTGATCTATGACACTTTTGGCTGTGTTGAAAAGGAGATATACCCTTCGATCAGCCATCGTTATGTCCATATCAGAACCCTTCCTGGCCAGTTGAACCATTTTATTTCCGGCCACCCCAACGTACCCAACTTTGTGGAGGCTTTTACACCCCAATACTCAGGTAAGCTTCACGCCTTGTTCTTCCAATTACATCAATGTAATTTAGTCCATGCAGTAACTGAACTGTCCCTGAACTTGAATGAATTAAACTTTTTAAAGATTATGCCTCTGGTGTTGGCGCGGGAGTTCTGCACAATTCTCTAAAGTATTATGTTTTTAAGGTATCACATGACAGCGCGGCGCCTTGTCCAAATTCTTTTTTGATGTCAAATATTTTGGTAAGGTCTTTGCCGACCTTGACGTAACAGCGTGAGTTCTCCTTCGTCATCCTGCACAGACTGACGAGTTTGATAGGGACGCCAAAACTAGACACCTGCGCCATATAGCTCGTCTGTATAAAAAATGTCATGCGTGGCCTTGAAATCGATGAAAGGGTCGGTGGGTATCGATTTGGAATTCCTGGGTTTTCTTCAAGATCTGCCGCAGTGTAAATATTTGATTGATTCTGGACTTTCTTGGCCACACTGATATGTGCCATTGAGATTGTTGATACCCTAAATGGGTTAGAGCCCATTTTGCTACCCATTCAATGATAGCTATTTTAAGCTAGATCCAGTGAAGCAATGGTAAAATTGAATGTATAAGCAATATTATCTATTTTGGAGTCAAAGGACATAATTATATCGGTTCGCCTTAATCTATTGTACCAAATCGAATTGCCAAATATATTCTTGGCCACTTCCAGCCAGATAGCTTCGAGCGTATTTCATTCATTAAGCAAAAATACTTATTTGCTCCGACTTACTGGGGCAATCCACTTGAATTTGTTCCTCTTCCTTTATATAGCTGCGGACGTCAAAGAAGCATGGCACCATATAATGAGTGGCGGCGCATCAGGAGGAGGAAAATAAACGATGTAATTTACCGCAGCGGAGAGCTGTAATTAATTTCCCTGAGGGTAATTGAAACAAAAAGTAATTTATCAATTAAAAATCTCATCAATGGCGTCAGGAATCATTCGAAGTTCGAGAGAGTCCTCTTCACAACGCCAAGCGACTTTGTATGCTATAAGAGCCCCACTATGTGCCGTAGTACCCTGTACCTAGTCAACCGGCTGTGAATACTGATTGATGCTTGAAGTGTTGGAAGCATGTGACTACTTTTTACCTCGTAAAAGGCATCCCTAGTCGCAAAATTTGTCACGCGGTGTGATTTTTGCCCACCCAACGTTGCTAATGATTGGTAATAAGTTGATGAATTTGAGAGCAGAGCACAGCCGTACACTTAAAGGATGTTATGTGTAGAGTCAAGGTAGGTGCGGGCGAATGTGTCTGAGAAGCGTGATTTGGAATAATGAGCACACATTTAATGAGATGCATTGTACATGTTATGTGAGGGTGGGATTTGTAATGAAACTCTAAATAGCTTCTACTGAAAGTTTCCGTGTCTAATTTAGCACGTTGGGATTTCAAAGATTTTCGATGATTAAAGATGTAGCAGCATGCTGCCTGCCGCTGTGTAGGCTAAATATATCAGCAAACAGCAGTTCATAAAGCGCTTATCCTCTCCTAGAAAATTTATAAGCACAAAGAAACCTCTTAGCTAGTATATACTGTGAGTCCAAAGTGATTGGAAAGAAAAACATTTTCAGAAAAAAGAAAGAACTGTAATTCTCGAAAGTAGGTACCTTCAAGGCTAGGGTCGAATCCATGACTGATTGTTGATTTTACCTCTGAAGTACCTGCGTAAATTAGCAGGTAAGACTCCCAAATTTAATAAATAAGAAAATTCTTGGAACGTTCCTCATAAATCTTCATCAATTCGATTGGACACCCTCCATAACCAAAAATCGCCTGGTAAATCTCTTAATTTACAATGCAAGTTCCAAAGTCAGACAAGCATTATGCTTGACTCTGAAATTGGGAAGTGCATTAACGGTGTCCCTGCCAACTCAGAAAATTATCCTCTTAAACAAAAACAAAACCCTTTATGAAAAGCCAAAACACCCAACAGTAGCGCCCGCATTTTTTTCGATAAAACTACTTATCTCATCGTATTAAATTAACAAAGTTGATTAAAGTTAGTAAGTCTTGTTTGTGTGTCACTCGACCACCAACGATTGAAAATTTGGCCAAACAACATTTTATGCTTTCGAAAATCTGTGCGGTTTCGGTGGCGTATGTGGAACTTTTTTACCCTTACAAAAACCATCATGTTGCTAACATCATAAATGCATTAGGTAGGGATCCACCTTTTAACGGTTAATACGCTTACATTTTCTAAACTTTCACTTTACGATTATAAGAGCGCACACAGGGAGTTATAAGCTTTTTTATTCTTTTTCTGGCGAGAAAGCCAGCTAACTCCTTTGTAGCATCATGAAGCAAAACTTTACTGTCAACCCAAGTTGTCCACACATTGACTATCCGCATACACGATGACAACACCACACTGTATATGTGGTTGTCAGGATGGTTTACTGGCTATTTTTTGTATATTCTGTTTTGCCTTTGGCAAGCGATTGCAGACGAGTGTAATCCTTAGAATGGGAAAACTTTTACAATACACAACATAAGTTTTACTTAAGCATTAAGTTTTGATTTATTAAAAATGCATGTGCAGAGAATAGGGTGCGGTATTGCAAGGGCGAGAGAGTATTAAGGCTTTACTGGGAGCCAAGTATGTGGTTAAAGTTTTTATCATGAAAACTTAATCCTTGCCGGAAGATTAGAGCCAATAGATAAAATCAATTCTGATGGCCGTTGAAATTGATAGGAATATTATTAAATAGACAAATCATAAAAATAGTTTAATAAGAAGCTAAAATCTAAGTTTGCCCACTGAGAACATGCGCAAAGTTCCCGAATCGATATTTTACCCCAAGTACCTCTTGAAAGGTAGTCCGCACACTTAATCCCAGAATACCGGTGCACAAGTTGTTTTGAGCTTCAAAAAAATAGAAGACTTTGACTCTGAGTGTTGAACGATAACTCAAAATGAACCACGATCTATATTGTTTTCTTAAATATTATACGAAAAATCTTCTTCAAACTTTGGGCAGAAATGGAATTTTTTGAAATGAGTCGCTGATGTTTCTTGTGGTAGAGTGAGGAAACATTCGCTTTCATGGGAAACTAAATTTTAAGCACTTGTTTCTCAGTGTGAAGGATACAATTTTCAGCCTTAGCCTAACACGTTCTTCATGGACTTTCTACGCATGTTATGAACGCCAATGTAAAGGAACTGTGTTCCCCTGCGAGACTATGTATGCAAGTAAGTGAAGGAAGACTAGAAATTGCTTTTAGTCTGCCTAGATTGCACCTGTTCTCGAGCTGGTGGCAGAAGAAAGGAAAAGATTAAGAATACCACTTGGCCAATGTGAACTACGTTGATGTAGGTCAACTAAAGGCACCTCTATGTGATACCTCTGGGTAGTCGAGCCTAACGTGTTTTCTGCTTCTCATTTTTTACTGGCAAAGTATGAAAATTCAAAAGACTTCAATCGGATAAAAATCAGACTGCCCATACTATGCCCACACTATCCTTCAACACCGGTCTCTCTAAATTTCTCAAAAAAAAAAAATAACAATTAGTTTCTTACATGCAAGACATTGAGCTCAACCCTCTTTTAGGAGGTGTTTTAAGGAAAAAACTTGTTTATGTATTTGGGGTCCATCAATTTTTCTTCAAGCAGTAAATCAAGGACTACAATAAAATAAAGAAAGAAAAGGACTTAAGACGCTTCTCCAGTGAAGTAAACACCGACTTTAAGTGGGGACTTATCAGTAACTCCGGAAGGACATCATACTCTTGACTTTGCTCCCTGATACTATGTCTATGATCATCCGCACGTAGACCCCTGGAACTTTTTGTTTTCTTAGCACCATTCACATCAGATATCTTGGTAGGTAGACTTTCGTAAGCTATTTAAAAATCAACCAGCACCATAATGCAGATAGTTAAGAGCACCACCGTAAGTGATGCTTTTTATTGTGATCTTTATACCCTTGATTGCATCAGTGATTGGCTTGCCTGAAAAAAACCCATAATAGTCCTCAGATAGCCTTATTATTTTTCGCATTTGACTTTATAGCTCTACGATCTTAATTGTGTATGATATCACCACGATAGAACGGTATTCCTTTTCGCAAAGGAAGAAGATAACTTTCCTTTCACTGATTAGGCATTGGATCACTTCGTTTTAGTTTCGAGGTGAAGGTCGTGAGCCAACTGGACCAGCTGTCTCTACAATTTGTTCGTCATCGACAAGAAGTTCGCCTTGGACATTGACGATGAACCTAAGCAATGATTCTTCTGGGCATTGCTTCTGTGCTTTCTCTGAGTGTCTGTCGTGAAGATTGTGGCTCTTCATTCAAGATGCTTTATTGCAGGTCCTGTGGGGATTGGTGTGTATCAGCAGTCGAAGAACAAACTTTCTCCAATTTTCCATACAGGCGCTACATTCTCTCTGCTTAAACCTTGGCCAATGCCAGGCAAAGCTTTTCATCTCTATTGTTCGATAAGCACTTCTTTTATGCCTTGAATGACGTTTTCATTTTGCCTCATCTGACCGCCACCATGCCACGTTTTTTTGACCTGTTTATAATGGCCCTTTGAAGTTCCTAGGAATGATTTGATTACAAGCGAATATATTGCGTATAAAAAACGTTTGTGAAACTGCAAATTAAATAACCACGCCCAAAATAGGGGTGTTTTTAATTTTTTTTTAAAAGCCAATCACAATACACTTACGCAAGGATACGGCATTCAGCGTCCTACAATATTGTTTTTTCATGCTTCTAAGTAAATTGGGCGTGCCAGTAGGAAGATTAGGAAAGATTTTACATTTGTACTGCTGCGGGACCTAGAAAGCTCAGACATGGAGTTTAAAGTTGCTAGCTCAAAACGTAAGACCTTAAAACTACCTACAGGACGGCAGACGGATGGACCGACGGATATGTCTCTCTCGACTTACAAATTGGTTTCAATGCTTTTAAGATCTTGGGTTACTACGACGATTACTGAAGGCACCATTAGTAGTTCAACGAATTTGATTACCATACCCAAAAATATCAATACCAGCAGTCATTTTACCCTTCAGAACTCGCGCCGTGAGCTATATACCCACACAAGAACAAAATCCTTTATTTATCTGTTGCTCGGCGTCTCTTTAGAAGCTGTTATCTTTTCTATATTATTCAAGCTTTGTTTTATCTTGCTTCTCAAGTTGTTGCAGACATTGGTCTTTGCCTGACATTACCAAGGGGTTTGTTAGGTAAAGACCATTCTGAAAAGCTGAATTTTTAAAAGCAGTTTTTTTTCAAGAGTTTTGAATTAGACCCACAGAATTATGACGCGCTCCCTAATTGCTGTCAATAAAAAGCTGTCAATAAAAATTGTGTTTTGTGAGCTATCGCCCATCCATTATCATGGGCGAAATCTCAGGGTGGTGGAGTTTCTTATATCTGCGTAAACTGAAATTTCCGTTGTTTTTTCGGAGTTCTGTGGTCAGAGCCTATTTCGTTTTAAGGTCAGGTGGGGGAATTTTCCAGAGCATTTGGAGCCGTTTTACAGGAGCTTGTAGCTAAGGTGCTATTCAGGTGGGAGTCAATCTTATGGGGACAGTGTTGAAGAAAGTGTAATATGTTTTCTTTGAAAATTATTTCCAGAATGCATTATTGCATTCAAATCTTCTAACAAAGATAGTCCTTTGAATATCAGGCCTAAGATCGAATTCAACTCAGAAGCCTAAATTTTCGCCTACATTTATTAAGTCACCTTACCAGCAAGAGTTCTTTGATTTCCATTTCCCAGAAATGTATCGAACCGAAAGATTAAACCTCCTTTTTAAGATTTGAAAACAAAAGCAATCTTATATGGTTTTCAAATAACTTAAGACAAAATGCAGATATTTCTGAAGGAAAATTGCTTATAATTTAAGTATTGAATGCCCAATTTGCATATTTATGACAAATGCAGTCCATTGGCTTGGTCCATTGTTTCTTATATGAATAAATATGAAATGGCAAATCTTGGATTTGAAATTGCATCTTCTTATTTTCATTATTCTGACCAGGCTTTTTCGCCTTCTCCTTTTCTAAGATTACCCTTTACTCCAAACCCACCTGAAATTGAAAACAGAATGTATACGAACTGCTTGTTAACATTCGAGATATATTCTTATCCTGATAATGGGCTGGCATCCTTTTGTGTCAAATACACTGACCAACCGCAAATGGAAAATGTCAAAGTTTAAATTTATTATAATCGTTGTCTGGTTCCAGCATATTTGCTGGTTTTCTCTTCATCCCTCCACCAACCCTATTTGTTGACTCGAAGTCAAGGAAATAAACACAAATTCGCACAGCAAAAGACAAAACACCAAAAAGGAGAAACTACACCAAGTCAAGGGAAATAATGTAAAAAAGAGCATAAAAGAAAGGACAAAATACTGTCCTGCCTGGTGGTGACCTGCTGTTGAACGTTTATTTCTTTGGTCACATCTCAGTCGTCTTTGCTTTGCGGAACTTCCTTCAATGTCCTTTCGGTAATAGACGAATATGTCCTGTTTATTTTAGCAATAAATTTCCCCAAAAACTTCAGACAGTGATTCATTTCTATACTTCTGCCTTGCAAATGGGAGAAAATCATTCGCGTCGTCCTTTTCCACCCATCGCAATCGTATACAATGCTATACTCTTCTCTATTGCTTTTCCCCGGGGCTATTGTTCTCCAAACTTGATCAGGATATGCTCAAAATATAGATATAAACTGTGATATTCATGACCTACTTGGCAGCTTGGCACTGGGTTAAATTGGATCAATTTTCAACACTGTTGCAAACTTTTCTGTTGACTTAGTCGAGAGAAAAAGACTTGTCCTGAAGATAGAGATAATATTTTCTTTCTGTTTCTGGTTCTGTGTGCTGTTTACTCCTTTTAAAATGGGGAAATTTTGTATTTCAAACAAAAAGCTAATATTTTGTTTGTAATGCTCGGCTCGTGCAAGGGTGAAACTTTCAGTTATTCGATTAATTTTTGGTGATGTTCAGCATCTAAGAAACATCTGATTGTTTTTCTGTTTTGCTACTATACGTAGATAAGGGTGATTTTTTGAAAAGGATACAATTTAATTTTACGTTTCATTATTGAGGAAAGTTCAACAGAGTTTTATCAAATTAGGAACAAAGTCCTGTGGCGAAAAAAATACTGTTGTGACGGATAAAATTGTGTTTGACTGGACCCTGAAAAAGTTTTGACAGTAAGGCTGAAAAGTTGGCGAATTTTTAGGATAGAAAGTTTTATGAACAGAAAATTGTTTATTGCCCCCCGTCAAAACCATACAAACAAACGCATCTGCTTTGCTTTTTTTTCACAGTGTCTGAGAATAAGGCGCTAAAGATTATCCAAGGTGGCTGAAGGAACTACAACAGTAAGACCAGGATCTCTGCAAATAGTGTTAAAATTTCAAGATTT
Organism: Neoascia interrupta; assembly: GCA_947623515.1. NCBI lineage: Eukaryota > Metazoa > Arthropoda > Insecta > Diptera > Syrphidae > Neoascia > Neoascia interrupta. The sequence goes on along the minus strand of OX392462.1, from coordinate 17,535,360 downwards.
TAAATATTTTTAATAGTCCTATTTTAGAGCAAATTTACGTTCACTGATGTTTTCATAGCCTGAAGCTGTTTTATTACCTTATTTTTCATTACTCAAAAACTCTTACTTCCTGGAAGAAAAGCAGACAGCTCGCGGTGTACTTCCTTTCAAAATTTCAAACGAATCCTTTCCGACTTTATTATTTTATCGCCCAAAACCGTCCACAATTCTGGTGTTTGTGCACCTAATTTGCAATGTTGCCCAGACGCTAAAGTCCTCGTAAACTACCTACCAAATCGCTGCTGCTACGCGAAAAGCATTATAGTTATCTAATCGTCTGGAAATGTCCTTCATAAATTCTGTTTGTTCCATTTCATTTCGTGTGTAATATCAAAATTGTGGGCCATGACTTCCGGCTACACGGCTCTCCTATATCTACGACGACGTCAGCAACTCTCCGCTGAAAACTCCTGAACTTTAATTAAAATAATGCACCCACCACAGTAATACTGTTGCGAATTGAAAAATAAATCCATTTCATATCCTTACATTCGGTGAAAGGACGAACGCGGGACCAGGCAAAAACAAACAAACTACTAAAAATCACGCAAAAAAGTGTTGAAAAAAAAAAAACGCTCAAAGTTCGCATACAAAAGCAAATATTTCCGTCCGCACATTGCGAGGAGTGCTTGTTTGTTTCTTTTTTCTCCTCAACATTTTCGGCGGAATATACATTAAGCAGGGTGGGGCCTAGTAGGGATGATAATTTTCGAGGGCATTCGCCGCTGAAACTCTGGGTGGTAGATAAATTTTCTGAGCGGGTGGCGTTGCAATAAAAACTTTCCAAGCGGAATTTATTTTTGCCAATGAAAAGCACATTATTTGAATCCTGTGCAGGATATTATGCTGTACGCTCTCCCTTTATGTCTGTGTGTGTCTATCACGACTGGTGTGCTGCCTGCATATACCCAGACGACGACGACCGACGTAGCGAAAGTATAAATCTATTTCTAGATTTGCGGGCGTGGGTGCTGCTCTGGTGCTGCTGGTGTAATGGGTGACAAGCGAACTAGAAAGTGAAATTGTGGATATTATTGCGCCAGTACATTTTTGGAGGGATAATGATGCTGCGCCGAACGAGCGGTAGGGGTAGGGATTTCGTAGTAGGATGACTGTAAACTTTATTCAATGATCCCTTTAATGGCGCGTTGGTACTTTTCAATTTAAAAATCATGCAGTTTACTCCGTTGCCATCATCGCAGCCATCATCCTTTTTATGTCTCCGGCGTTCCGCAAATCAAATCAACGGGAGGGTGGGTAAGGTTTTTTAAGTGTTTAAATTTAATGCAACAGACAATGAGACATATCTACTCGTATCTGCATACGCTAGGAACGCGAATAGTCTTTTGCGAAAACACTTGCGTAGGAATTTAAGTTTTCCTTAATCCTTGCTGAAGCCACTTGAAAGTCACATTGATAACGTTAAGAGGAGAAAGAAATAACTACTGACATTGTTTCTAATGGTTGTTTTGAAGCTGCAGGGTTCGACGGAAGCTGCAAAGTTTCTTGGTGTCTTAAGAAAATTGCATTTCTTAAATAATTAAAAAACTTCAATGAAATTTTAAACGGAAGGTTGGAATTAATATTTACTAATCTTACATTTTCAATTTAATACATACCAGTGAGTAAGTGCTACAGTCTGTACGCAGAAGTTACAGTCCGTAAAACGGACCATTGAATACCCCATCCTTTCCCACATTGTAAAATGCTGATGGCATAGTTATTTTTTGACATTTTATAAATAATGCAAACTTCGAAAAGGGGCGTGGTCCAACCGCCACTAATTACAAACTATTAATTATAAGATATTACCAAGTTACACTTAAATGTACGTAAAAATGCAATTTATTCGTTCAAGTTCAATATTTTTGAAAAATCGACCCCTAAAACGGGACTTGGCTAAAAACTTTATATAAACGAAATCTGGAACGAAGTTTCGTTTACCTAGCCTGTTACTTTTTTGTTTCATGCTTCCCTAAATTAGGCTCAAGGCCAGCCGAAATTAAGTTTTTCTGGAAAAATTTAGGTTTTTCTTCAATTCTGCCTCCAAATGTGAGCGTGGCCCAAAGTCTTGTATTACAAGATGTGAAACTAAGCGTTTTTTACATAAAATATTAAGCAATTTTTTTTGAATTTCGAGCAAAAATATTGAGTAAAATGCAATTGAAAATTTACCCTTAAAATAGATGCCACGCCCACTAGAGGAGGTTGACCAATTAGATTTGTCTTTTTTGTAACTTACATTCATAGGGAGATGCTATATGTCAAATTTCAGCCTTTTGGAATGTATTACAGTTTTGAAAACTCTGGAGGTAGTTGCACATTAAGACCGATTGTGGGCGTGTCTTTGGGCGGATTTCAAAAATTTTTGACTTGTACTGCTTCGCATGACGTGGAACTTACGTAAGAAGTTTCAGCACCCTAGCTCAAAATTAAGACCTAAATACATGTGACATACAGACGGACGGACGGACGGACATGGCTCATTCGATTCAGAATTCGGTCTCGATCATATGCCCTTAAGGTCTTGGGGGTCTACCATTATTATTTCATCGTGTTACAAACTATGTGACAAACTTAAAATACCTCCTATCCTATGAGATGGGGTATGAAAAGTTGTTAAAGATATACACTTGCGCGTAGATTCAGAAAAGGGTATAACAATACGGATACATGTACTTATAATATTGTTAATAACAAAAGGCATATGTACGCATGGTTTGACACTTTAGTCGCAAAGATTCGCAACCTGATGCGAGCAAATGCAAAACAACTACAGAGGAAGTGTTGCGATATATCGTCGTCCTCTCCACAGGCATCTGGGCTATGTGGTGGATTCATTTAAGCCTAACATACTCAAGGGGTTAACAAAAGCTTTGTGGCCCGTAACGACACACACAGTCGATCCTCCTTAGAAGCGGAAGGGAGGACGCTTCAGGAATGTACCTTGCAGACGTCCAGTCCTTGTCTATTAAGTTCATCAGAGATCTCCTTTCCCTGGATACCAATGTGACCTGGGACCCAAACAAGATTCACTGTATTTTGGCCTTCCGACTAAGTTCAACGAATACTTTAGTTCGAACACTTTTGGTTAAGCTGCATCCTAAAAATGGGCGTGGTCAGAAACCATATGTATACCAAAGTCTAGAGTAAAGTTTTGGTGCCCTCATGTGCTAAATTTTATTTCTTATGCTTTCCTGAGATAGGCTTAGCAATCGCAGTCCACTTTTTTAAGGAAAACTCAAGTTCTTTTCAGCGGTCCGTCCAAAAATGGAAAAAGGACCTCGTATCGCTACGTTGTCCGTCCGCCCAATCGCTTTATAACTTCTGAACGGTAAGTCGTACGAAGACAAAATTTGGTGTGCGTATAAACTGCGGAAATAGACAGAGAAATCCAAAGAGGGCTTTTTTTAAGTTTAGTAGGAAAGAACTACAAAACCGAAACTTAGGTTTAAGAAACACTAAGCTTTAATTAAAAAATAAAACTTTTCGAAAATATCAAAACGTTTTTGAGAAATGAAGAGTCGAAAATGCATGACGTTTTTCAATGTGTTGGAGGCCATAACTTTTGAACGGCTTATCGCTCAAAATCAATATTGAACATACGTATAAAGCAACTCAAAGTAAACCAAAACGCATTTTCGAAAAAAAAATCGCAAAATTCATGAAAAAACGTGTGTGTGTGTCTCCCCCTCCTTTATCTCTGGTGCTGTTTGGTCGAATTCTATGAAAAAAATCACACGTATCAGAAATAACTCAAAATTTTAAGAAAATCTATAGCGGATTTTGAAATTTCAAAATCTTCTGAGATTTAACTGAAAAACATAAAAGCATTTTGTGAGCTTCTCCACTGAACTTATCATGGATGTTTGTTGGGTATTTCCCATATGGCGTAAGCCATTATTCTAAATTCTCAGTAAAAAATTGAAATATTCCCAGTCATAAAAGCATTTTCAAAAACAATTTTTTGAAGTAGTAGCTTAACGGTAGCTACTTTTTCTCATAGTAGTTTAACGGTATAAGCGCTCTTTTTCAGATTCGGTTAAAGTACAAAGTTTACAAAAAAAGGAAGGCTGCGTTAAATTTTTTTTAAATTGCTTTTAACCTAAGTTTTTAGAAGCCTATTTAAAAAACAAAATAAGAAAGGAGCTTGTTTTACCGTTTGCGCATAAACCGGTGCCCATAAAATTAAAAAAAACATCCAATTCTAGTGCTGGTGGTTGTTCTATTGGGAAAAAGTTTAACGGGAACGGGAAAAAACTTCAAAATATTTCTTTTATGGATTTGAAATTTAAAAAATTATAAAAAAGGTCAAAAGAGCGCATGTTTCCCCCTCTATATCCCAAACGGTAAAAAGTATAATTCTTAAATTAACAGCGGGCATAGTTCTTCTTAAATTTCATAAAAAACTATAGCAGACTTCGAATATTCAAAAACTTCGAAGATTTAACTGAAAAACGTGAAAACATTTTCGAAAACTATTTCTTAAAGATTTCTAGTTCCTTAACGGTTATGACGACCTTGTTTAAATTTGGCTGAAGTATGTAATGTTTAAAAAGCAAGCGAACTGCATCAAAAACGTTTCGAAATTGCCGTTTTCGACCCCAAGCCCATTTTTTAAGCCCATTCAAACAAGCGAAATAAAAAACAGCATATTTTTACCGTTTTCTCAGAACTCCATGTCCGCAGAATTTGAGAATAGTGGCAAATGCTAGCACAGTTGGTTGTTAAATTGATCAAAAAGTCTAATGGTAAATCAAAATAATCGAAATTGCTGTTTTATGGGTTTTAAATTATAAAAATCCTAAAAAAGGCCAAGAAAGAGTATGTCCGTCCCTCTATTTTCTAAACGCTAAAGATTTTTGTCTGCCTATTTTAAGAGTAACGAAACCCAATATAAAATCACCCAATATAATTTGTACTACGAAAAAATTATATTACAGAATGCAAAGTATTTCCAGAAATAATTTTAATTAATAAATAGAATGTTACACAAACTGCGCAATATAGATGACCATAACCTTCAACAAAAGCCGACGGACCGCTCCGCGTATGTCTTCATACTTGACGGTCTTTTTCATTACTATTTTCTTCCGGTTGTACATCAACAATAAAAATATAACTAAAGCTATTTTATTTTATTTAACACGTGTAAAGAAGTTCTGTTCTATAATGATCTGCTACAAACCTTATAAAAAAAAAAATTAATCCCGAATGTGTCGGTTCCAATATACCCAAAGGTTATACCATTTGGGTAGAAAAGTGTGATTATCTGTGGAATTGAACAACAACTGGAGTTCAAATCCATGTTTGTCCCATTCATTCCCTTAAGTTTTTTACCATCTCATCTTATTCTTGGTATTGGCCCAGACGAATTTGGCTATTGAAATCTTCACAGTACTTAAATAAAATCCTGCTCCAGGGTTTGAGGGTAGCAAAAATTTGCCAACTTGTCTTTTCCTACGTCATTAAGAAACCATTTGTAAGACTTTAAAATCAAAGTCTATAGGTTGCATAGATGATATGGAGGGAACGACGCGCGCTTGTTTGACTCACCAACCAAGCAGGGGCCACGAATCGAGTACTCGCCGAGTCTTTCCTCTTTAAGCTGAATTTTAATAGCTAGTATAAAGGTAAATCAATACCTCATCTAGATTTCAGAATAATGCAAAGCTGTTTTTGACTTGTGCGTTAAAGAACCACCGTACAGTTCATTTCCCATTTAATAAGTTCCAAGAAAATAACCAAACCTTAGTCAAACTGTCGTCACCTTCTTTCACTATCAACACAATATTAAAATGGACTAGTTTTCAGTCAATCTTCCAATTTCCATACCCACACCTAGCACTTGTTGCTCCGGTACGCCAGCTGCTCCCGCCTCATGGTGCTGATGATGGCAAACATACTTTGTGATTCGTTCAGAATCTAATTTGCAGTGAAATTGATTGAGGGTTTTCATTTTCAATTTGTTTTCTTTGTATTTCCATCTCCATCGACTTCGATTATCCTGTGTGCAAGGACGACTGCCGTCTTTGGCTGCCAGAAATATGACATCATGTGAATAGAATTCCGGAATAAGAAGATATCAACTATGTATATGGGGTATGATGCGTGAGGTGGTTCTGTGACTCGGCATATCCCATCCCAAGTGTGGATGAGGTGTATGTTTGACGTAACATTGTCAACAAACTCGTTTGTTCAGGACCCATAGTACCACCTTCCCGCCGGCAACCGCTTGGTTAGGCATATACATAGTGTTTTGCCTGGTCCTACACCTCAGTCTGTTTGTTCTGTCATTTCCTCACTCACGATAGTGTGAGAGTCTCGCAGTTCATTACGTATACACTCGTCACACAAGGGCGGGTGGAATGAGAGGCTTTCATCGAAATTGGAATATTGGGACCATAAAATTGATTTATGTTATTGTTTTCGTTTGTCTTTCAGTCTCTCACGAGGCAGAGACCCGTCTGCTCGTCCTTGTGACAATATGTCAGCTCGCATCGACATCAAACATGGGAAAAAGGAAAATTTTATTGGCGGATCGATGAGTGATGGTTTATAATATAACCTTCCCTCTGCAAACATCAAAAGGACATGATACCATGGATGTAAACACATTTCTGGATCAGGATATGTGTTGAATTCCCGAGTTGGGGCCAATTTTGTTTTTGGGTGTTAATTTTATTACGACGAATGGTATTTGTCCTTCATCCACATTCGGATGAGACACACGAATGTTCTCTGGAGATACATAATTAATTTTTTTTTCCTGCTGTTCACTCGGCTATATCCTTGATGAATAAAATATTACGAGGTAGATTTTGTTTTCTTTATCTACTGCGTGCGTATAAATGTCGCGTACATGTCTGTTTTTCTATTTGGAAATTTAATTTATTTTCAACAGACATGATATTATATTTGGGCTTCATCCAGCTAGTCCCTTTTGCAGTCTATTAATAAAGAGCGGCATGTACGAACGATGACAAAAGTAAAGTGGTATGCGCGTCTTTGAATTGTGTAATTTAAATTGCCAAGTCTATGAACCTTGGGATTCCTTTCACTCACAAGCCTGATCAGATTTTTTTTAAAGAGGCATTTCCCTTGGGCTTAGCGTTTGATGTTTTGTATGGCTTGGTAAACCTTTATTTTATAATATGTAGGTGTGCCTGTGTAGGCAAGCATTTGACGGAATTTAACGTTTCTTTTGAGTCTCGCTTGCTTGAAGTATCTTTCACTTCAAAGAATTTTTTTTTTTCCGAGTTATTTGAGTCTTTCCAAAGGACTCTAACAGTTTTACTGCGGTTGCCTGGCGTCTGCCTTTGAATCTAAGACAGCTAATTGTCACATTTTAATGGTCGTAAGAATACTAAACGACCAACGTTTAATTGTTGTTGAAGTTAGCAAGGCCACAAGTTGCAAGTACAAAATTATTTACAATTTGAGTCTGCAGCAAGGCAATTATATTATTTTGTATTTCGCTTAAGAAAAGAAAACCAGTCTGAAAAGAAAACCAGCCTAGGTATAAAAAAGAACGAGTGTCTTAATTCAAATCACGTAAAAATAGTTAGTTATGTCGCCGACAATGTAAATTTCGTCAAATGACTTGGCATTTAGGTTGACCAAAAGGTATTGAAAAAAAAACAGTTGCTCAAGATATTTTGCAAGATATTTTTTTAAGATTTTTAGTCTAAAATAGGACCTAAAACTTATATAATCCATATACATGTGCGGATAAAGCTTACCAGTTTTTTGATAAATGAAGCCAGGACGTTTTTTTGAACCTGGGTGACAAATTGATGACAAGTTGTCATCAACTTATGGTACAACTTGACATCATGAATGAAGTGACAATCATGATGACAAGTTGTACCTTAAGTTTCTAAAATCAGTCAACCGTACGTCAGAGAAGATTTCAAAGTGATTCTTGCTAAGAATATTTTCGGCCGCTAACGGCTGCGAATCTCCCGACAGATTCTCAAAGTGAAAATAAAAATAAAAATAAAAATAAAAATAAAAATAAAAATAAAAATAAAAATAAAAATAAAAATAAAAATAAAAATAAAAATAAAAATAAAAATAAAAATAAAAATAAAAATAAAAATAAAAATAAAAATATAAATAAAAATAAAAATAAAAATAAAAATAAAAATAAAAATAAAAATAAAAATAAAAATAAAAATAAAAATAAAAATAAAAATAAAAATAAAAATAAAAATAAAAATAAAAATAAAAATAAAAATAAAAATAAAAATAAAAATAAAAATAAAAATAAAAATAAAAATAAAAATAAAAATAAAAATAAAAATAAAAATAAAAATAAAAATAAAAATAAAAATAAAAATAAAAATAAAAATAAAAATAAAAATAAAAATAAAAATAAAAATAAAAATAAAAATAAAAATAAAAATAAAAATAAAAATAAAAATAAAAATAAAAATAAAAATAAAAATAAAAATAAAAATAAAAATAAAAATAAAAATAAAAATAAAAATAAAAATAAAAATAAAAATAAAAATAAAAATAAAAATAAAAATAAAAATAAAAATAAAAATAAAAATAAAAATAAAAATAAAAATAAAAATAAAAATAAAAATAAAAATAAAAATAAAAATAAAAATAAAAATAAAAATAAAAATAAAAATAAAAATAAAAATAAAAATAAAAATAAAAATAAAAATAAAAATAAAAATAAAAATAAAAATAAAAATAAAAATAAAAATAAAAATAAAAATAAAAATAAAAATAAAAATAAAAATAAAAATAAAAATAAAAATAAAAATAAAAATAAAAATAAAAATAAAAATAAAAATAAAAATAAAAATAAAAATAAAAATAAAAATAAAAATAAAAATAAAAATAAAAATAAAAATAAAAATAAAAATAAAAATAAAAATAAAAATAAAAATAAAAATAAAAATAAAAATAAAAATAAAAATAAAAATAAAAATAAAAATAAAAATAAAAATAAAAATAAAAATAAAAATAAAAATAAAAATAAAAATAAAAATAAAAATAAAAATAAAAATAAAAATAAAAATAAAAATAAAAATAAAAATAAAAATAAAAATAAAAATAAAAATAAAAATAAAAATAAAAATAAAAATAAAAATAAAAATAAAAATAAAAATAAAAATAAAAATAAAAATAAAAATAAAAATAAAAATAAAAATAAAAATAAAAATAAAAATGAAAAAAACTTAAAAAACGCAGAACCTTTTGATGATGGGTAAAACTTTGATTCTTGTTGAAGCCTCTCTCTATCTCTTCAACGGCGCGCTTCTCGTGCTCTCTCTTTGTCTTTCGGAGAAGCCGGTGTCCTGTCTCCTCATCTGCTCATTGAACTCGGGGCGGCTCTAGTCCTTCTTTGCAGAGACGCTTTGTAAACTTCCTGTTTAGGGGCTTAAGTTGTGGTGTGAAATCCAATACATCACAAGCGGCATATCTGATGTCATTTTGGTAATCCAGCACTTGACTCTGCCTACATGGGACATCCTAGAAGATTTTGGGAGACTCGGTTGAAGAAGGACGTGGCGATCATTCGCGATTTTAGCCTGCCGACGTCAAATTGCGTCACACTATTTCAATTTGATGGTGTTGGTCAGGATATCCGCATTTGTACCTTGGCTACGACGAGGTAGTGATGCGACTCAATATTGGCCCCCGGAAAGTTCAGGCATCCATGATGATGGAGAAGTGTTTTGCGTCGATCGAAATGTGGTCAATCTGGTTGAGACTTGATTGATAGGAAAACCCTCATGTCACTTTGTGGATGTTGTGCTGTGTAAATTGTGTACTTACTACTAAAACGTGTTGTCCTGCAGCAAAGTCGATCCGGCCCCCAAGGCCGTTTCGTGCTGCTGTCTTTGTCGACCGTACAACAGTAGATGCCTTCCCTTCCTCCAAAAAGAGTATAAGTCAAACAAATACCATTCCGTCTGAAGACTAAAAGCAGAAAGTCCTTAAATCTACCCTGGAGAAACGATGCAGGAAGATAGAGACTCAGGGTATGCGCTCATTGGGTAGGGTACTGTCCACTAGCTTTGACCACAGAAAACTAAGGTGGGTTTCTAACTAAGAACAAAGCTGGCAGGAGAAGTTTTATGTTTGAGTCCCCACTGCACCCTGGAATGCAGAGTGTAGTGGGGACTCATTGAATTAATATTTTTTATTGAGCAAAATTATTATTATACAGTACAAATCCCTATGGTAGTCCACTGCAAAATTTAAGGATAAATAAAGGAGGTGCAATTAATTTTAAATAATCCATAAGCAGAAGAGGATAGTTAAATATTTTGTCGAACTATGAGAGTATTATTGACAAGAAGCGGTACTGAGACGCAAATATGTTTTTGATATTTTTATCGAATTACACTTAATTTTATCATGGGTTTTCAATGGAAAAGACATATGTAGTTAAAAGATAAAGTTCTCGTAAAGAACCAATAGCTCATGGCTGCATGGAAAAGTCATCTGCAGTTTTATAATATTAAGTTTGTCAACATGTTCATAACCTTCTTTTATAGATAGCAAATAATGAGATGTCATTCGTCATTTGCACCAAGTTTATACTTCAATTTATTTTTATCCACGTTGACGTCATATGACCAGTGAACCAATCAAGTATCTCCAAATTTAAGTGGGTAGAATTGACGATGTCGTCTTCAATCATTTCGCATCGTTGGGACCAAAAAAACCAACCGGGATTAAATGGAATTTATCTGCTTCCCTATGCTACAAGGAAGTAATGAAATCCAAAATCATTTCAGAAAAATTGAAGACATAATCATTTGTGCATGAAGCGCGCGCACCAGATCTCTCGAAACCAGTGAAATATCCTAGCGACTGACTTTTACGTGCAATAATATCCAGCGCACATTCATGCACAAACACACCAGTGTTAATATGCGTTGCGCAATGAAGACGATAGAAGACCGGGTCATGACGGGCCTATAAATAATGCAATAAAAACCAATCGACAGGTTTTGCTTTTATCGGCTTTATTTTTTCGCAACACACACCCGATCCGCTTTAGCTATCGATGATGGCCATGCACGAAGGGATATTTTGCGTTGCCTGTCACTTTTAATGTCACCCAAATTGCATGCAATAAAATTTGATGAACATTTTATTGATATTATGCTTTGGCCTTACACTTCCCAAAGCTTCGCTTTTAGTGTGTGCTTATAATATATTTTTTATAAGAGAGATTTTTTTATTCATAACCATAAAATGTCAACCCTAACATAATTGACATTACAAGACATTCAAAGTCACACAGGATACATTAATCACTTTTTTCCGCTCTCTGGGTGTTGGTGGTGTGTATGCTTATGCTTACTGAATGCAAGGAATGTGCCCCGTCTTGTTTTTTTTTTTTTAATGCGCGCACACCCTCTTGGAGCTGTCATCGTCAATGTCGCAGATCCGTAATGCAAAGAGTGAATAATTTCAAATATCCGACACGCGAATGGAAAGGGAGAGATTTTCCCTGAGTGGTGCGGAGTGGTGGGCAGGGTGGAAAATCGTTCCAGTTTCCAGGCATTGCTACAAGAATCTATAGCTATGCCTTACGCCATACAATACATGCGTCCCCAAACTCTTTGCGATCCTTTCACACAGTGTCCTTGCAAGAGACGTCGTTGACATAAATGTTCCTGGCTAGGGTAATGTTATAGGAAAGTACGAATATTTATTTCACTCGAGGTTTTCTTTTTATGAAGAAAGCGAAGGATAATATACTAGCAGAAATTCTGAGAAAATGATCAACTTGACGGCTCAAGGATACACTTCGACATGCTGGCTGATGGAGTGTATGGAACATATACTGGCAATTGCATGGCTACATTTGACAGCAAGTGTGAGTAAAGAGTATATTTACAAAGCGTTTCGAAAGGCGGTAATGAATAACAAACCCTTTTATTGCGAATAAATTCTTTTATGCTGTGCAGAGGTTTCGCCATTGAAAAGATGGTATTGATAAGTATGAACAGCGCTAAGCGGTTCTGGTAGAATAAAAATGCTAACGTCTTTCTTGACCTTTTTGTGCTTGTGGATTTCAATAAAAATGCCTAAATGTCACTTTTGATAGAATGTTGTAGATTGTGTGTGGCAAAATCGGCGCGTGGTTGAGTAAAGGAATTTAAGACCCTTTTTGGGTAGTCAATAATTTGACGATGCTTTTTTATGGTTGATGAATGACGAGATTTTGGCGGGTACTTCCATTCATCCTTTATTTGCAAATGTAATTTTTAAGTAGGACATTGACCTTGACCGATTTCGAAATATATTCGTATACTGTAAAGTGTGAATTTATTTTACCTTCAGAGTACTTGGCTTTATGTCAAAGCCCGTATAAATAATGGTGAAGGTTTTAAGAGATTCCGCTTCTGTATTTATCCAACGTAAAACTCGCTTGGTCTGAGGTTTTCGGGGTAAGGAGGCTACATCAATTCAGCGTACTTGATAACACCTTTGTATTTTTGTCACACTTATTTTGTCTACGATTAAAACATATAAACAACGACCTTTATCAGGGCGCTATTCGAAGTATATAAGCTTCTTGTTTCAAGAAGTAAGGCAGTGCCTGTGCACTTTGCGGCATTTCGAGAGGATTCTATGCAGGAAGAAAGGATGGGGAATTGATCTAAGCGCTAGTGCAGGTTGCAGACTGAGAGAATCTGAAGTCAGATTAAGTTGACTTTTCTAATGGCAGATTGGACAACTGTGTTTCTTTCGATGCCGTCATCGTAAGTTTGGGGCACTGTGATTGAAAGGCTTTGAAAGTTGAACGAAAATGGAAAAATTGAAGAAAACGGAATAAGGAATAACTGCAAAACATTCCGAAAGCGCATTTACAGTTTCTATCAAGCTTAATCGGAGTTCTATGATAGATTACACAGGATCAACGTTATTCCTTTGCTAGAGGAGCAGGGCTGACAACTCTCTGCAATGATTAGACAGATATTCTTCTTTTTCGTTTTCGTGTGTGGAAAGTATTCAGTTTTTTTTTAAGAGTTTTGCGAAACATGCTTTGGCGTACTAGCAGCTGGAATCCCAATCCGTTAATGTTTATAACCGATCCAGAGTATATCACCCTTGAGTATATCACCCCTAAGAACTTTAAGAGATTTAATCGAGACCGACAGGTGAATTGATTAAGTCATGTCTGTCTGTATACAGTTTTTAGGTCTTTAAAATTGAGCTAGAAAACTGAAACTTGAAGTGTTGCTTGGCCCTCATTTTGTATAGACAAAATATTAAAATTGATAAGATCTGCCAGATAAGAAGGTCTGTCTTGTGAAAGCTATTAATTGGAATTGGAATGGCAGTTGACGATCTTTCCTTCATTTTTCATCCTCGCATTCATTCTAAATATCTGTACTCCCTTTTATATACGTCCATAATGAGCAAAATAAGAGATACGAGGTTTTGCATGGTCCTCATATCTCAGTGTAGTGCGATCGTTGCTGGTGAGCGGTGGTGGTTTTAGTGGACATAAATATTAAATTCAATAGACCATTTGTTCCGATCTGGACTTTAGTGGAAATGTGCAGTTTACACATTATGGGTGAGTTTCTCACTGAATTGCCGACGAACAACTTGTCTGCGGGTTGTTCGTTGTTTAATAGAATAATTTCTAGTTGCATGGTGAACTTTAGTTTTCAATTATTAGAAATCGTAGAAGAGTTTAACTGTTTGTAAATGCGTAGGTTTATTGCGCATTATTGTATTTAAGTATTGTCTCTTCTACTCAAAGAGAGCTATACGTTTAGTGTGCATGTGTACATGTAGAGTGAAAGGGGTAGTTCTTCTCCTTGACTCTCTTTGTGTATTTCACTTTGGGTACCTCGTACCTTGTGTGCTTGTGCAGAGCGCAGTGCGGATTTGTGTGGAATCTATCCGCAGTGTGTGGCACTTTTTATGCTGCGCATGTGCTAAATTTGGTGCTTGGTTTGCCAGGCCAAGTCAGTGTTGTGGACTGTAGAGTCACTTTAAAGAGCAAGAGGCTCGTTTTGTTTTACTGATGCCGATATCATCAGGTTCGTGTGTGTGTGGCGTGGTGGAGACGCTTAGGTCTCTCACCCTTAATGTCGGGAAAGCTTGGAACTTTTGTTCTACGTGTTTAGCACATCGTTGCTTCGCGTTTGAGTCCCATGGCTTATGTTGTCTTGTGCGATTCCCTTGAGGTATGGAAAGCTTTCTCCAATATCTCGGGAATGTATGGGATGAGATTTGTCCGTGTTGGCTCCCTAATTAAAATGGGCGTAGAGCTTTGCTTTCGCTCAGTATTGATGAACTCAGGCCTTGCGATGGTAGTCCCGCTTGGTAGAGTGGATTCATCATAAGCCCGGGCATTGCGATGTACATCCCGCGTGTGCTGGTTAGAGTGGAGTTGAGCATGGAGTATATGGATTTTGGCTCACTCACTCTGCTTATGATCCAGGTTCTGCGGTGGTTTTACCCGTTGGCCTGATGGGAGACGGGTGTGGAAAATGTTCTCGCACTCTATAAAGTGGTATGGCGATGATAGTCCCGCCTACCATGATTCAATTGGACCCTGAAGAGTGGAGTCTTCATGGGTAGTGTTCCCTATTCCAGAACAATGGCAGGTCGAGGGATGTTTTCTGGGCGGTCACAATGCACAGAGCTGTGATGATGGCTTGTACTAAATATTCGCAGGTGGTCATACTCTGACAAGCTGAGGCAAATTAAGAGGTGTAAGCTGTCAGAGTATGATACGCTGAGGTATAAGTTGTTAACGTCTGGTAAATGTGAGGTAAATGTTGTTATCGTCTTATTGTTGTGGCTAAACGTTTTATTGTGTAGTGGCTTGCTGCCAATATAATTTGTGCCCTGCACTTTTATATGGTTGTCTTCCATAGGTATATCTCTGTTGCTGACAACAGCAATTCATGTGTTGTTTTCTTTTGTTTTAATTTCAGAGCATTCAGCCTCAAGGTCGCATCGCCAGCCCCTGCAAAAATATTGTTTTTGTAATTTAACGGTTTTTGTTTGTTTAAATTAAATAAAATTTTATACCTTTCCTACACTTGTTAAAAGACAGTCAACCTCAAATATATATTTTACTTCAATATGCCATTTGGTCAAGTTGAACGAAGCATAAGAACTAAAATTTTGGTGCAGAGCAATAATGGCCGCCTGCACAATCGGGTGGCTCATAAACAAGAAGGCTAAAATTGCGTAAGTAATTCAATTACGAAAGCATTTTTTGTACGTAAGTTCTCTGTTTATCCGATGAAATGTGCAGGTTTTAAATTATTTTAAATCTGTTCACAGACACGCCCACAATCGGACTAAATGTGTAACTACTTCCAGTGCTTTCAGGACTGTGAGAAGTCGTTAAAAGCTAAAACTTAACATTAAGTATCTCCCAATGAATGTAAGAGTATTCTAGATTTAGTTCATACAAAGTTTTTTGCCGATCAACCACTAACGATGAACGACATTTTTTAGGGTTCGATTATACAACATTCCTGAATTTTAACCAAAAACTTAAATTTTTCCGTACATTTCAGCCGCAACTTGGATGCTAATGTTGATTTTTGGTTAAAGGAGTTAGGCATGCCATGCTCGTTTTAAAACATCCTTATAAGGAAGCAATTTTTTTTTTCAAATGATGCATTCAGGGTAACGGAACGGGGATGAAAAACGAGAAAGTATACGAATGGAAAAAAATGGTTCTCTGAAGCTAGCGAGCACACTTCGACGCGTGTTAATTGTAGTTTTTTTGCTATGCCAATCCCGAAGTTGTAGCTTGACCCAGTTCCGAGAAAAAAAAGGTTTCGTTAGGTTCAGATTAAATTTTGACCCGGTTCACTTTTTTTCGGTAACTGAATGGCGACCCAGTATTGGAACTAGTGGGTTAATTGTAGCTTTTCTGTTACTCCTAACAGAAATTTGCAGCTTGACCCGGTTCCGAGAAAAAACACGATTCCACTATCTTCAGATGAAATTTTGACCCCATTTTTCGACCCCCCCCCCCCCCCCCCTAAGCGTATTACACCACAAAGAAAATGCGACTGAAAAACAACCAGGCGCACGCCCACGCGCAGCTCAACCTGTCTCTCCAAGATTTATAGAGGTAAGGGAGACGGATTTCTGGGTCAGAAACTCAAAGCCATATATAGCCTATAGTTCGACTTATCAGGTTTTTATATGAACACGACTGTAACCATACGCCAAAAGTGTGTGTATGTAAGTCAATGGAAGGCTTGCAGTAATTATTCTTCCCAGCATGGGCAACAGCTGACTTAAGCCGTGTTTAATCAAAACTATCTAGATTCCATCTGGAACAGGATGGATATGCAATCATCTCAAAAGATGCAATTGCATATTATTTTATAGCGTCATAAGGCATCACTTTGGATGCCTTATTTAATAGTCGAGTTGTATTCACTGTTTCTGGAGTTGATGCGGCTGCTTGTACCACTTGGCAACGTTGATGATCTGATTTCGCGGAAAGTGAAACTCTAGGAGAAGATTGAAGGCCTCTTATATGGTCCCAGGATAGGTCAAAAGCACCAGGTTTGAATATTGCTACCACTTTGCTTCATTTAGGATATTTAATCTCCTTACAAAATTTTTTATAAGAATAATTTTTCGACTTCCTAAATAGTTTTTTTTTGCGACTTTTGGATTTTTGTGATAATCCGTTTGCGATTTTAAGATCTCCTTCAGCTATATGCTATCCCCTAAAGACCCAGCTATGCTTGTATCGCATATACTGAAAGTTTAACTCGGAGTTAGAGTTCTTTTTTGCCGTGAGGAAAATTTTGTGCATGCTTGTGTGGTACGATAGAAAATTTCTGTGGTATTAGTCAAAAATGCCTGGCCGACCTGCCGATGTGCTTGAATCGTGGTGGTATAATGGGGATGGTGGTGGCGTGAGCTGCTAGTAGTTTCAAGCTTATTTGGTTTTCTCCCTTACTTTGACTCATTCCTTCCTCTTGACAATTTTAAGCCTGCTTCAAACTTCTCGATACAACACTCTCACATCGGTATTGACTTTTGAATTTTATGGTATTGAATTTTGTGAAAAGGACGGCGATTTTCCTTTAGCTTAAGGACTTTCGGTTACCATCGCAGATCAAATACAGGTATATGCCTATTTGTTGGATCTTGTATTTGTAAACACAGATATGAATCTAGACATGACCTTTTTATTATGTCAATTTGTACTAACCGAAAGCAATCGATTCACAAATGTGAATTTATCATACACACAGGCACGTGTTTTTGTCTGAAAACTAAGCTCCAATCTCGATCATATACGGGTCACTTATAAAAAATTTAGAATCCAAATATCTGCGATAAAAAAAATTCTTTAATTGCTTATATTTATTTTCTCTTTTTTGGAAAGCATTCGAAAACTTTTTTATTAGATTCACCTTTCAATCAAATTTACGCACTGAAACGATAACAAAATAATTGCCTCGCTCTTCAGCAGCCATGGGAGCATTGATCTCTTTCTTTTTTGTTTAGTTCATCCATCAGCGTATAACTAAGTCCACTGCAAGTTTTATATACACAGACTAGCAACGAAGCAAAAATAAAAAGCTCACTCCTGCCACAATATGACTTTCTTTTCCGGCCGACAAGCCAGCGAAAACCTTTATTACCATAATTTCGATTATAAAAGTTATTTTTTCCTTCTTCGTTGCTGTCTGCCGCCATGTTCCATAAATCCAAATTTCATTGCTGTTCATCGAATGTGAAATGCAAAAAATTCTGAATACCTAGGTACCACTCACACGAAGTCGAAAAGAGGATATCTCATCTCAATTCCCCGGCAACATAATCCTGAGAAGAGCGTTGACGTCCCCGTCATCCATGGCATAAGAAATTGTTTTCGCAATTTAACGCGCGGCACAAGACGGCTATACACCCCGATCATAAATCATTCTGGTCCTCTTGGACGTAGTCAGTATTGCAGGTAAGTTTGTCTTAAAAAAAGAAAAATTCTCGGGACAAGCCAGAGAAAAGAAGGAAAAGGATAATCCTGTACACCTTCGTAAATTGCGAGGCCAAATTGAAGCCAATTGGGATTGTTGTTTATGCTAAAATTACCATAACAAAATTCACTGGGCTTAGGATGGCCGTGGTGGACCGGGCCAAAAGCGAAAACATCATCAAAACAAAAACAAGCAAGCCGAAAGGGGGAGAAGTAAAAAATAAATATAGGACGACGCCTAAAAAAAAAACACCTTCAAGGATTAGGAAAATTTTCATTGAAAGGGAAAATTAATGTCAGCACGGTGCCAGCTCTAAGGTTTCTTGTCTTCTCCTGTGTTCTCAACCTTAACCCGGTTTATTTTTTTTCCTGTCGGCTCTTGCCATTGTCATTTCTAATTTTTTGCTTGGCTGTGCTTAATTACAATGAAAAAAGGGAACACGACAGTGAAAATAAAAAAAAACAACAGGGAAAAGCATAAGTATCGCGAAATTTCAGGAGTGGGTGTGTCATCGTAAAGTGGCTGAGGCTTGATCTGGCGGTTTTTGTTTGCTTCGTTGTTGACAAAGTAAGAGTACCGCCTAATTGTGGTGTATTTTGTTTGAATTGTAAGCCCTTGACTGTTGTGTAATTAAGTCAATTCCAATAAGCACTTTGTCGATATGTTTGGGGGTGTCGAAATTTTTTTTCCCTCTTTGTTGAGATATACCTAGTCGAACATGGTGAGTTGTGGAAGGACTTTATTATATAGGTGGTTTAGGTTTTATGCCACAACAAATTTTGTTGGTCATGAAGAGGTGAATTACCAAATTAGGGGTTATTTTTTTTTTCTCGTGGACTTAATGTGAATCGGAGATTTTTTTTTGCTGCCACCCCCTCAAGGTACGGAAGTGTCTGGTTGAAGGGTGCGCTCTCAACTTTAATGGGCACAAAGTTGTAAATGGCGCTTGTGTAGAAATTTGTTTACTTAAGGCCATCATAATTCGGTCTATTTATTGGGGTTCTGTATTTTGATGGTGTTTCAAGTGGTGATTAAGTGGAAACAAGGTGGGAGTCTGAAGGGAAAAAAGTTTTTTTTTTATTTGTGCTCGGAAGAATGGTTTGTTTGAGAGGATAATTATGGAAAAAGTAATTTACTGGGTCTGTGATTTTTGATCTGTTGCCTAGAGTTTGTATGAAATTTATAATAAAGATGACCTATCTTAAAGTCAGTTGCTGACGACAAACTTATTTCATTTCAAAACGTGTCTATGAAGCTGCATCAGTCATAGTATAACTTGGTTTTTGTATTTAACTTGTAATATTCTTTAGAAAAATTCTGTTTTTGCCAGGATATTTCTTAAGAAAGTGGAGGGTAAAGCTTATTCAGGAGAAGTAGTTTCACCTAGTTATCCAGGAATCGTTAAGTTTCAAAGAACTTTTGAAATATTTTATTTTGTTTGGGTTGCATTTCATACCTAGCGGCCAGGTTTATATTCATCCGATCCTACCATGCATAACAGACGATGACCAAGAAGCCGCTCATCTTCAGACAAATGCCTCTGGACTTGTATGATTTGGAGTTCAGCCGCCTTTCAGTTAACAAATGCTTATTAGCTGTGCCCTGTACAGTATGTGTTAGACGCTACTGGATTTCGTTTAAGACTTTCAGATTCATCTTTTATATATTACCTTACTGCCAATGGTGATCCCACTAGGAGTGTATTCAGCATCACTTATAACATGCTGAAACTTTGTTTTTTAAGTGGATTCTAATCGGCTTCTTTACGACAGGTATACCTTACGTCTAGACTTTTATTACCCTGACCTTGCAGGGGATAGACATCTCGACAAGTTATCCCAGCCAATATGAGAGCTCGTCGGCCCCTGACGGTGGGTGAAGAAACAGGTGGTGGGATCAGGTAAAGAGTATCTCCGAGGCCCAAACCTGGTGATTGCGCATGCGTCTTTTGAGTTAATGGTGAAATGGGACGATAGAAAAACTATTTAGCTGCCCTCTGTCCGTGGCCCTTTTAAAGAATAAGCGGTTCTTGGTAGCCGATACCATAAGCGATGAATGCATCATATTAATGGACTTCATCAAGCACACGAGGCAATTCTAGACATTCGAACGGAGTTGCTAAGGTATGGAACCACCAATATCCGCGGCCCTCTTTAGAGACAGTTCTTTAGACGCGGATTTTGTCTAGTTGAGCCAGAGTATGAAAAAGAGTTCCAAAAATACCTGGATGGGAAAAAGTATTCCGGAACCGAAAAACATCATGGTGCCGGTTAGGGTGTTAAAAAAAAAACAAACACACCGTCAAGGCCAAACAACGAGAGGTGATTGAAAAAGCGTACTTATTGCAGCGGTTTCAATTTAAACCGCGAGTAAATCTGCGAGTACAGTCTTTCCAATGTACAGTCCTCCCAATTCCTTCGACACTGCAAGCTAAATCAGGAACAGCAGCGGAAAATCACAGTAGTGAGTTTGCTGCTATAGCTATTTGCACAACAGGATGAAGACTATGGTCGAACAAATCTTGTATAGCACCACGCAAACACCGATTTGACGTTTATGATGTCGACCATGGAAAAATGAGGTTTAAGCGAAAGCTCAAAAAGCCGCGTGGGCACCACCGTTTAAACTGGTGAAATAAATGGATGGCAGCACTCTTCTGCGTGGACTATCGAAAGATAAACGATGTCACAAAGAAGGACAGCTACCCTTTGCTTCGAAAAGATGACACCTTAATTACACTCTCCGGAGCGTCCGGTCTGAACCTGAAAAGTGGCTACTGGCAGGTATAGTCAGTACAGATCCATCCAGAAGACAGAGAGAACACCGTTTTCACAACCAGAATAGGACTATGGCAGTTTATAGTAAAGCCAGATGGTTTGTGTAAGCCTTCGACCACCTTTCAGCGTCTTATGGAACGTGTCTTACATGGTCTAAGGTGGATAGATGCCTGGTATAGGTACTTGGGGACGATGTCAGTTGGCCAGTTCCCAGAGACAGATACCAAATAAGGAGCTTTGTCGGGCGCAGTAGGAGTCTCTCCTTATGCTCATGGAGAGATTCCCACTGTCCACCATATGCATGATGGTGTATATGGTGGGTATTCGGGAGTCAAAAAGACACTGGAAAACTTACGAGAACGCTTTACTTGGTCAAGTGTAAGAAACAGCGTCGAGAGCTGTTGTCGAAAGTGCACCTCCCAATGTCCTTTCCTTTCTTAACAGACTATTTTCTCTTCCCGCGAAATAGCGAAATAGTTTGTATAAAGCCTTACAGAAGCCGATTTGGCACTCTTACCGAAACTAATAAAGCCTAACAAGCTTGCATAAAGATTTCTTTTAGGCTTTATCGGGACTGTTATTTGCATATAAGGTTCCTGTTAGATCTTGTTGAGGCTGTAACTTTAATTTAGGCTTCATTGCAAGCTTTACCTGTTGTTTTCTAACAAGCTTGTAGGTATACGTATGCTGCACACGAGGAACCAAGCAAGAGGCGAGAAAATCGGAACAGGAGGCAAAATATACAGCAGTGGAACGTGGCATAGCATGCAAGTCTCCCGAAATTGATAAAAGCAATCGTTCCTTCCTTGTGGTTGCCGACTACTTCAGTGTGTTTCCCGAGGCTTTCCCCATACCATACCAAGAATCTAAAACCGTTGTCGACCAGATAGTGGACTACTGGGTGTGCAGGTCCTCAGACCAAGTACAAATCTTCGAGTTACAGATCAGCGGGTATGTGAATTAATCGGACTAGAGAAGACATGAACCACTTTTCTTTACGCGCAATTAAATGGCATATTAGAACGCTTTAACACGACCCTGCAGTAAAATCCTATCAAAAGTCATGGAAAAGAAAAAAAGCGATTGGTATCGGCGAAAACCTTGGATAAACGAAAAGGCAAACTGCAACGCGTTTTGAGGCCTTTGACTCCTTTATTTTGTTGTAATGCTATTCATAAGAGCCTTTAATGAAACCCGAGGACATTTCTGGTGGACGCATGGAAGGTGAAGAGTTTTCATATACTTTAGTCAATTTGGGATGAATTTCCTAAGGGGTTAACCTTTTCAAAACGAAGAGTGCTGAATGATGATTACACAATATCCAAGTTTGTCCATTAAACAAATAAACACGCAAGACGTCTACCGAAATAATTCGGGTAAACAAAGCATTTGAAAAATACATTTTAAAATTCTTTTCCAAATCTTCGAGTCCAAAATCTTACTGACCTTTGTGTGGATCACATATAAAAAATCAAAGTTGGATGATAATCGGAAACATAGAAATGGTCCAAGCACCATTTCGCTTTACACTTTCTAAATAAGCGCGAAAAATGTTATACTGTCTTCGAACTCGCAGTATTTAAGGCAAAACCAAACTTTGCTTGTGTGCCGATTGTGCAAAATGCATCCAATTATGATTACCTACTCGAAATCAAAAGTCTTTCACAAAAGCTCAGGTCAAAACATCTGCTTAGTGAATAATAAATATCAAAGTTTACTATTTTTATTTTTCAATTGTTGTTTCAGTCCAAGGTGGGTGGTGCCAAAGAGAAGTTTTTATTAAGTCTGATTTATAATTTATAATAAAAGCCCTATTTCACATTGAGGAAAAAACCGTGCCTCACCTTTTTTTCAAGTTAACGGGTCCATAGTTTTTTCAAACGAAAGTCATTGCTAAAGCCTAAAGGTGCTAAACTTTTTATCATATCCTTAAGTGAAATTTTGAAAGCTTGAAAACAAAAATGCCAACAAAAAAACTGCAATACTTTCAATGAATAAAAGATTCTTCTGTCCCCAGCGTCAGCAAAACATTATTGGTTCAAACTGGTTTAAAATTCGGTCCTAAATTTTGATTCTCTTATTCAAGGTCAGCAGCTTTCGTTTATCTTGACAGATCAGAACACCATCGCCATCTTCACTTTTGTATAAATAAATCCCTTTCGTCGAAACCAGAACTGACTGCTTAGAATGATGGAATCGGAACGTCTTGTCGCTCTCTCCATTC
This sequence comes from Neoascia interrupta, assembly GCA_947623515.1. NCBI lineage: Eukaryota > Metazoa > Arthropoda > Insecta > Diptera > Syrphidae > Neoascia > Neoascia interrupta. The sequence continues at coordinate 17,512,348 of OX392462.1, read as the reverse complement.
CTACGAAATAATCTCGACTCAGTCACCCAGAAAATGACTATCCGATGATAAGATATAAAATTCAGCTTCCAGAAGGACTTTACTAGTCCTTCATCATGTTTTATCCAACAAAACGGAGGAGGTGTTTTCTAGTTGAATGATTTTAATGTGGCTCAAGAGCCTACATTATCGTTTGCAATGACGGCCAACATGACTATACTATAATATACAAAAGTCCTAGAGTGTAATGTGCCATTCAGAAGTGCAGATACAAATCCTTCACTAATGTCCTCAGTCAATTGCACTTGAACCTTAGACAGACACACTGCTAGTGCGGGGGTTTGGATGAAATTTCTTCACAACGCATCCGAATGACATACCCTAGACGTTTAGGGATAGACGTTTGTCCGACATGTGATGTTAATAAATGAACTCAACGGCACGATACGATCAATTCAATTTAAAGCTTAGCATCGTGCTCTTAAATTAATTTATCGAGAGTCATTTGTTAGTAGTGCTTGGGTCTTTATTTCCTTTTTTTCTAATTCTTCCTTTTCATGGACATCCTGTAAAAAAAATCTGACGTCCGTTTGACATTATCTCAGCGGAACATTATGAAGGCAGCATGAAACGGAAATGCAGAACAAGGGTTGAGACTTACACACGTTTCCTGGGAGTTGTTTATGAGGGTTGTGTGCTCTGCAGTCTCGTTCGTGTGTATGGGGTGGGCGGGGATGGTGGCGGCTGTTCCTTTATTCAATTTGTTAAATGCGAACATTAGTGTGTCGCATGAGCTCCCGATAAGAGCCTTGAATAATGGATATTCCCCGACAACGTCGACGAGGACGATGACGACTATGACTGTGGAGGGGTTGGTGGGTCGGGTTGTACCTTAGTGGGTTGGTATATTCTTCGTTGCTCCCCTTTAGCTTTATACCGCTGGAAAATTTAGCTTAAATTGGATTCGATTTGAGGTGTTCGGGCGTTAAAGGCTAATAACCATGTGATGCCGAGAAATTATGCATATGGCACCCAGTGTGCCCTCCGACATTTTGGTTTTCTATACAGAAAGGGATTATGAATTTCACGCGGTTACGGGAACAAGTTGTTTCAATTGCGCGCTGCTTAAGTGCGACGATGATTTGGGTTGACAGCGATGGTGGCACTTATAGAGTTGATGGTAATTTGAACTGATATTTGGTTTTAATTAGAATGACTGTGAGCGTGTGGCAGTGGCATACATACGCATAATATAGGTATCTACTTATTTATAATGTTTGGTTTTGTAATAAGCAAATGTGATTGACAAAGTCGAAATTTAATTTGAGCAGACTTCAAGGAGTTACAGACAGGTGTAAACAAGATGCTGCATGTGCGAGTGGTTGAAATTTTATTCCTATGTGCTGCATTTGTATGGTTAAATATAATAAAGACAGTTTCCTGCCTTTAAGTCTTATAACGATGCTTAGAGTCATACATGTCAAGTTCCTAGGTACAGTCAAACGTCACATTTAAACTAGCTTAAAATTCAGTTAAGCGAGCACTACATGAAATTAAAATACGGAACTCATCAAGGTTAATAGAGAAGCGTTTGTGGTTGTGGTGCCAAGTAATTGCTAAATACTGAGACCTCGAAATAAAGTCAGCAACACGTCGTTCTATCAAACACAATTATACACGATTCTCAGGAAATGCAATTTTGCTGCTATAAAAAACTACAAGTTTCTGAAGTGCTAGAGAAACAAGACCTTAAATGAAGGTTTGTCATTGGGTACAAACAACGAACTTATCTTAAGATTCTTAAGTTTCCTGTCTTTCAAAATAAGATGAGAAGAACCTTGTGTGATGAGGAAAATTAAATGTTTGACTTTCACCACATCATTCTAGAAATTACACCACTTTATAAAGGATAATAACAGATGACTCGAGAATCATTTGAGCTTTAGGAAAGAGCTGGATGTGCTGAAAAGATGTCTACACAACATGCGGCCTAGATTTTAATCTCTGTCTATCTGCGCACGCATCAGAAATCAGAGAAACTTTCCGTCACTAGAAAGATATTATTAATATTATTAATATCAAACGGTTAGGTTGAGCTAGGTAGGATCCAATAGAAGGTTCCGTTTGGTAGCCTTTAGATGAAAATCATTGAAAGTTCGAGTTCGTGCACTAACTTGGAATAGGAAGAGATTTGAAGAGCATTGTGACCGTTTCCGGTACTAAAAAGCAAGTGGCCATCCAATTTCCCAGAAGTGAGTCTCTAGGAGAAGACTTTTACGGTCTCGGCCTTATTGTAGGTGTCGTCAGGTTTGAGAATTGAAGCAAGTTTTCTTGGTCTGTTCCCGTGAAGAACTTTCACACCAACCGCGACCCTCTCACAAAATTTTTTATAAAAGTAACTTTTCGATTTGCAAGTGAGTCTCTTGCACTCATTTTACTTCGATCGATATAGATTCCAGTCTTTTACTAAACACGTTTTTCAGGACCGATTCAGTAGCTTTCTGGTCACTTTGCGAATGCCCTGTAGCTCGAAAGAATAACGAATAATTCTTTAAAACAGGTAAGGATTCCGACGGCTCTATCCCTTTTCTTGATCTAAGTTTGAAAGGAGTTGACAAGCTCCCCTCTAAATTGTACCTAATTATGTTGTTTTTTCCCTTAATTGCAGGTTTTCTCCTCTCTTGCTAAGGTAGAACTTCACAGCGGGTTTGAAATTCGTTGTAACTGTGATTTGACGAGGCATATTATCTGGATGATACCCTTCATTTGGTGAAAGTCTGAAAAACCCGGATGGTTTGGGAGAAGTTTTCAAGCTTCAAAAACCGTGAAGCTTCTTTGCACGCCCGTTCGATCGCTGCTTAATTTTCCTCTTCTGCTCCTCTTAGTCAGAGCTCCTCTGCCGCACCTCAGAACTAGCCTTATCTGGAGCCATTCTAGGGGTATCACGAGTCATCGCTTCATCAGTAGTAGAGGGGGTGGCAGCTTGAATCATGTTTAAACTAAGGAGCAAGTCGGTTACATAACTGCAAAAGTAGGTATCCTGTTTGTTCAAAACCAAAGATTGTGGGTAGTTTTTGGCCATTACTAGTACCACCTGGTACTAGTTTTTTGAGTTTTTAATACTGCTGCTGTAGGTTACATTACACCGTGACTGGGGAGTATAAAAGGGATGGGTTGAAAGAACAGATTTCGCGGCATCGAGTTACACCCCGAAAAATAAACTTGGGCGGGCTGCAAGGTCGAATCGTCGGGCCCTTGCGGGCACACAATAGCCTAAAAGAATTCAAATAAATATAAAATAGAGTGGCGCAACAGCTCGAGGTGAACTAGGGCCAACTTCTCAACAATGTATGCTGTGTGTGTTAATTTCTGCACATACAAGGGGACCTACAATTTTTTGCAAGACATATGATACTCTCGGAGGGCTTGTCAGACCCTCGCGGAGGTGGGGACCGTGAAAAAGAACAAGTCTTTTTTTTTAGGTGACAATGGAAGGATTTGAACCCAGACCTCTGGCGTAGTAAGCACACACACTAACCACTACGCCACGGCACCTCACAAAAAAAATTCAAATATCCATGCTCAAAAAACATATGATCAAGAGCAGAGGATACAAATATTCTTGATTTTTTTATCTCTTCAGTAGGTGCGGACGACAATGAATGAAGTCCAGTTTAGAGCTATCTTTATCTGATGAATCAGGATCCCACCATAATCTTAGGTTTTCCAAACACGATAGCTTTGATGGAACCAGAAGACATTAAGTACTCTTTAAGTTATTACTTAAAAGGACGATGGGGATAGATCTTAGATGTCATTCACAAAACATACAACGATAATTATAGGGCCATGCCGTTTAAATATAATTGGGTTGTTTCCATACTCAAAAAATTGATAAACTAGGGAACATAAAGATAAAATAACTAAAAGTCCATCATCATCATCATTTTTTTCCAGATTATCCTTAGTAGGGTCGCAGAGCGAGGGCAGTTAAAAAGTCGTTCCATCATTCTCGATCCTCCACCACCAACTTATAAGGGACACATGCGCGATCCCCAGGCGAGTCTCGGAGATATTTCTTACCTGATCCCACCACCTGTTTCTTGGCCTACCAGATAGGCGCCGCGCTTGCATCTCGCAAGCGTGACTTAGGAATTCTGTTGCAAATAACGTGTACAAAGAAATCGAAAAATCGATTTTGCCACTCGAAGAATTAGCTGCTCATCATTAGGTTTTCTACGAATACAGATATTAGGTAGGCGCAATTCTTGTACCTTCGCTGAAGCTTGGCCAATCCTGCAGGATTACTCAGTATAACTCTCCCTTCTTTCGTGAAAAAGACCTGGAATACATGTAAATTTATATGCCTGGTACACTGCACAGGAGTTCGGGAAATAACCATCACTTCCGATTTTCTCACGTCTCTGTGAGTACGTCCTCTGTCGATGCGAAGGCAGCTCAAACATCTGCAAAAAGCAGATAGCAAATCCTGATGCCAGCCATTTCGAAACATTCTCCGATTAGACTGCAAGTCACCATCCAGTCCATACAGGCTATGAAAAGGAGAGGGGATAGAACACGGCCCTGGTTGAATGGCTCACACAAGAGGCCCACTCGGCGCATAGTCCTGAAAAAGTCTGCAGAGTTTATCCCGAGTAACCCGGTCATCAGTCTTTTCCAAATTTTCAAGACACGCGTCGACTGGCTTGACATTTTCCTATAGGGCTTCTAATAACCCTGAGTATTACAGGGTAAATAGGGTCGGCTATTTGGAAATTCATTAGAGACGAACACTTGCAATTTACTCACTTGTTTCAATGTTAATACATTTTTGAAATGAGGATTAAGAATGGGTGCGAGGTTGGGTGCATGCAAAGTGCTAAGGAAGTGTTCTATTACACTTTCATATTTTTTGTGCTTCCATTTTGACGGTGTCGTATTTCGCCTGGGATTTGGGACTTAGTTTCCAGCAGATCTTTCTACAGGATGCATTCGACATGCGATTAAGAACTCTCTAATTAGCTTATAAAACCCACGGAAAAATGAATCCACTCCGTCTACATGTATCCACTCCGTCTAATTGCTTAAACTTAATGGGAAATTTGCTTTATTTTTACAAGGTGGCAAACGCCAAATTGAATCCCCAAGCGATGTTATGATCGCTCGGTGTATGCGATGTATGATCGCAGATAAAAGTTTCAGGGGAGAAAAGGGCTATTTTGTACCGAAAAGACTTTGCTCCTTTTGGATATTATTTATTGAATCGCAGAATAAAAATCAGTACGGGAATGCAATAAATGTGACCATGAATTCGGTATCATGTTAACTTGAAAATGCAGTATATTTGGCATCATAATATAAAAACCACCACCTATTCCTGAGTTAATATTTTTTATCCTTTCAAACCAGATCTAATTTTCAACTTCTCATTTTCTTAGAGGCAATCATGCGACAATTAATCAGTCATGTTGTTTACAATTAATTTTCAACTCCTGATTACTCACGCTCCGGCTTATTAATATACCCGGAAAACTGATAGTCTATTTGCTCGATATTTCTGAGTAGGTACGGACCCCTCCTAATGTAATTACAGACATGTGTAAGGATTATTCCTAGTCGAATATCCTGCAAATGGGCATTGTTTTACTGGTTGCTTCCAAGTCCACATGAATAAGCTTGTTCAAATGAGTTACTGCTTTTAAAATTGTTCTTGGAGTAACCCCTTTGATGGTGACACATTTCCACAATATTGAAAAGAAGTTTGAAACGTCTCCCGACCATAACCTAATTAACACTCATTTTAACTTACCATAAGCATTTTTTTTTAATCATTATTCATAGTTTAGATATGAGTTTCCTATGTATCCTAGATATTACAAGCCAGTTCGCCTTAATCAAAACCCTCTTAATCTTCAATATCGAGGGCCTTACATTAAGTACTATCAGAATTTTTGCTTAAATAAACAGACACAACTATTTCGACGAACTAATGATGAAATGGTGTTATGTTCTTAGTACAACCTCAAGCCACATTAAACGAATATGGTTCGCAAGGAAACAAGGAAATTCAACTAATACCTAAAGAGCCTTCCAACTTCGCTGTAAACCCAAACAATAGCAATCTGATTTAATCCCCTACTAATTGCACATTATTCAATAGAACATAGCGTGTAAAATGGTTACAATCAGCTCCAGGCTAGCTCCGTAGAAACCTACATCAGACTGGGTACATCCGTCATCTTAAATGTTTGCTAATATATCTATAGGGTTGCTCTCGGCTCCAGTAATTCAAACAGCCTCCCTCGGGAATAATGCCCCTTGAGGTTGGCAAACTAATGTAATTGACAGCATTCGGTTGAGTTGACCCGAATGTAATATTCATGATTCATTTAGGAAGGACCTCTTGATTTGTTATCGTGCTCGTTTAATGCCACTCCATGAGGCAAAGAAGACTCTTTAAAAATATGGCTAACGGCGTTTTCGTGGAATTCAATGATTCCCTTGGAAAAGTAACTCAATACTGACGCCATAAAACTTTCAAATTCATGATAGAATTTCATAAGCTACACACTTTAACAGAAGGTCCACTGCGTCTAGACGCCACGTTTCATAAGTGCGGAACACTTTCAAAAATAAGAGCATCATTCGAATTTTGTTCACTCAAGCTCTTGGAGTTTAGTTTCAAAACGAAGAATGTGCGCCCGCCTCTATCAATAAATTAAAAATCTGTTAAAACACTGCAATTCACGAATAGCTTTTATTTAACAGTGTCCTACGAGATGGGGAGCAATCAGTTATCACCCGGCAGTCGTTTTGCATTTAGCTGCAATTAAATTGACTAATGAGGCAAATTCTTAACTTAATGAAAAATCAGCATTTACTCCGAACTACCGATGAGAAGATGTAATGCTTGATGCTTTTTCATTCGGTTCATTGGAAAAGCATTAAACGTAAGTCCTTTTTCGAACAGTACCAAGGATTTTAATTAGAAAGTTTGGATTTTACTTTGTTTCGTTAGGAAAGTTATTTGTTGTTGGCTTTTTTTGGGGCTTCTCTATTTTGTGGTCTTTGAAAGTATCTGAAGGTATTTACGAAGTTTATTTCATGGCTTTTCGAATACCAATCGAAAGGAAAAGCACTTAAATTCAGGTCATTGAATTATTAAATTCATTGTGGCCTGCAATAAATCCCTTTGGTGCTATGTTCCTGTTCAAATTGAGAAATTTTTTTTTGGGGGGCAAACTTTTGTTTGTTGGACAAGTAAAAGTCGATGGTTTGGGGGGTCAACTTTCCATTTGACGATTGCTTTGGGGCTTTGCAAAGGAATTTTGCAGTTTGAAAGACTAACTCTTTGATTGAGTGCAAGAGCTTGTACAGGGGGCTCTGTAGTTAAGCGGCTTCCATTTTAGTTGTCACAAAGAATTTTTACTCATTTTTTATTTTACCACAAAAGAATGACCTTCAGTTGACTTCGAAATAGGAGAACAATTAGTTCTGCTGGAACCAATCTCAGGGTTGTTGAATCTTTAACTCGACAATTTACGCCTTTGGAAGTACATTTGGCGAGCAATTAATTTTTGGTCTTTGAGCTTTGTTCAGTTGGCAAAACTTTATTATTGTGCTTTGACATGCTAAACGCGGAAAGAGGATGACTAAGGACTTTCGGTCATTGAAATTAAGGTTTATTAAGCGTTACGCGGGCGTATTAAAGCGATTAATTTTCTAAGCGAAAGCTTCTGAGTAGGTAAATACAGTTTCGAGCAAAATGCAATGAGGATAAAAATGAAACATAAGATATTTTTCGATGACCTATTGAGACGTAAGTTTGAAGCGTGTTGTTGCAGTGCTGCTCCTTGATGCATTTCAAGTCCCCACCTTTCCAACTTGACTCCCATCTGGGATCAAAACTTCTTAAGAGCAGGCTTTTATGGTTAGAAAAAAAAAAAAAACTTATATGGCGACCACAGCCAGTTTTTCCAAACAACTTTGAGGTGGTGTTCAGCTTCTTAAAGATAGAACGAGAGTTGATCTTGCTAACCGCTGGCTGCTTCTTTAAACTAAGACCACAATTCCTATGGTATGTACGTTTTATTTAGGTCAACTGCTAATTGTGACCTTATTTGTCAAAATCTTGCCTCCGTCTCAAGCGTGAAAGTCTTCACATTCATATTCTCCAAGTGATTGGGTATAAAAACCTGCAAGGGTGCAACTAGTATACACCATTATAATAACTCTGGAAACCACCGATGTCTAATAGCGTATCTAAAATTAAACTGGCTCCAGACGGATTCATAAAACTCCACCACACAACTTAAGCACCACATAGCTCGTTTACAGCAGTGTCAGTAGGTTCATAAAAATATGCAAACATTGACCCAAATAGCGGTCCATACTAGGATTAGAAACAAGTAACCACAAAAGCTATGAAAATTAAAACAATGGGCCATAATTCACAGATCCATCTGTCGAAAGCTTAACATTAACTGTTCCATGTACCCTTGCACGAATTATCAACACCCTTCTCGACCTCAATTCTGGAGTAGAACGGTTATGGCCACACCATATTCCCTAAAAACCCAACAGTCCATTTCATCTTCACGCAGGCATTGATTGACAAATTAAAATACAAAAACCCTTAGTTGTATAATATTCTCATAAAAACTTGCCATTATTGTCCCGACCGACGTTTATGTGTCTTAACGCAACTTGAGCAACGACACACACAGCATCATAATCGCTGGCCATAAAATCGGGTCCACTATTATAAACCTCTCGCGCCCACACTCTTCATATTAAACATACACACCCCACTCGTCGTATACATGAGTTACCCCCAATAACGATAACAACAACGACTCAAACCGAAAAACTGCCAAAAACTGAAGGCAATCAGAGAAAATCCTTCGAAAGGACCACGAGTATATCAAAATTAAGTGTGACATAAAAATGTCACCATTGCCGAGGCAATGGGGCAAAACTGCCCAGAGTATTACCCCCGCACCGCTTTAGGGTCATTTAACTGGAAATGCCACTGCCATACAGTCAACAGCTCACGCAAGAACAATTGAAAATCCTTTTCTTTTTTTTTGTGTGCTTCTTCTTTTGGTGCGGAAAATAAATGAGAATTGATCTTATGTCCTTTGCCACCATTTGCCGGGGGCCCGCACCAGACATCAGCCACTCTCTCAGTCTATTTAGTGCGAGGCTTAACGAAGTAAATTGAAGCGAAGCACTTTCCTCGAGGTTTCGGATTACCTGGGTAAAGTCCAAATGACACATTGAGAGGATTTCCGCCAAGTAAGTCCATTTTGAGTTTTTAAATTTCCTCCGAGCATCGAGTTCGAGTCGCGCCCACAACGGTCTGGCCTTGTTCGGGTGTGGGCGACGACGCTAGTTTGGTGGCATGCTTTTTGTGCCTGAAAGCCTTTTGTCTTTTGCTTAGGTCGTTGTGCGCGGCAATTGCCAACTCATTTCGGTGGCCATAAAATATAATAAGATCGCCACGCAACGATGACAACTAACGAAATATATTTCGGATCTGGAAATGGAGGTATTTGGAGTGGTTTCACGTTAAAGTGATAATGATAGCGATAACGGTGTGTGCTGCTATATGAATCACATTGGTAGTCCTTGGAAGTGTAGGGCTTTGGGTGTAATTTCTAATTCCGGCCGACGTGATTATGTTTTTTAGAGGATTAAAAATAATGGGGCATTTTGCGAGGTATATATTTATTGGACTGGGTATTCGAACCTTGAGAAAATCTGAAGAAGCTTAGAGTTTTGTAGAGGTATTGCATAATACATAAAATGTTTTATAAAGGGGGCTTGGTATTACCTAAATAAAACTTTACTTTTCTTGATGAAGAAGAAACACCTGTCGAATCACAGATGCCTGATATGCCCTTCCCTATAAAAAATTACACAATCCTTTTATGATCATCGTCGTACCGCTTGTATCATAAAGAGGGTAACGCAAGAAAAAATGCTTGATGGCCCTCCCATCTTTTTCCCTTAAGAAGTGCTCTTTGGACGGGGGTTAGCCTGGTTCTTGGCACCCTTTAAGCATTGAAGTAAAAATGGCCTTAAGAGAAAATACGCTTGTTCTAAGAGACGACTAAAATTCACTGGAAGAAGAAGCTCCCACGCACTTAGCTAGAGGAGCCAATTTTCTGCTGTGCTATTTTATATTAAATTTGAATACGAAATTTTTTGATAACAGAAAAACAAGTCCATCTGCGGAATACCCACCGTATCTCCTGAAAAAAAACTGTACCATATAACTTTTATAATAAAATTTTTTCGACTTAAAACCCTGTTTTTATACCCCATCCCACAGGATAGGAGATGTTTTAAGTTTCTCACATATTTTGTAAGATGGTGAAATTATAATGGTACACCTCTAAGATATTAAAGCCACTTCATCGAGACCGGATTCTAAATCGAGTATGCAATGTCCGTCCGTCTGTCTGTGTGTCGCATGCTTTTAGGCCTTACATTTGAGGTTAGAAAGCTGAAATTTGGTGCCTCAAGAGCTTTCAGATCTGTCAGAAGGTAACTGTCTGAAAGGCTGAAATTCATAATTTATTATCTCCTGGTGATTCTAAGGTAACTAAACTTTTCTGAACCTTTTTTAGTAGGCGTGGCATCGATTTAAAGGGTAAATTTTGCATGGCATTTTATTCAACATTTTTGCTCCAGAATGAAAAAATTAAGCTCAGTGTATAACCGGCTGTCCGGCTGTCCGTTCGGTGCTATACGGAAAACTAGAAATATCAAAGATGACGGCTGTTTTTTCAAGATGGCGCATTTTTCCCAACTCGGATTTTTTGGGACTTTTGCGATTTTGATTAGGACATCATCCTCGACACTAATTTTCAGCTTGTTATTCAAAATGTCGGGGTTAATGTCTTTTTTACAGGACCATAAAGCTTACTCAAAAAAGCCAAATTTCAGCGCTATAGTCAGTCAGAAACTTCCAATAAGGTTTTTGACCTACCCCAAATTTTTCAGATAAAATTTTCTTCCAATAAAAATGAATGGGGTTGTATTAGAGCCCCATTCATTTCACTCAAATAACATTTTTTTTTTAGATTCACATTAAGAGTAAGTATGGTGATATAAGACCTTGTATGGTTTCCATGATGCCATGAAATCTTCTTTATTTAGATTTCGATAATCAGTCAAGGTTCGGCCGCGCACATGAGACTAGTTCTCTCCCCGAATTTTATTTGTATGTGGCTTAAAAGATAGTGTGTACTATTAAATTGCGCTTGAGTTTGACACATTAAGAAGCAATGCTCTTACAACCTATAACCGCATATTGCAACCTCTTGAGCCTTTAGTTCTGCGCTGATACCTTAAACCCACAAAGTTGTTATTTATCGCCCAGAAAACCACAGCATATGATGTCCCTATAAGCCCAGCTTTGCTTTGAAAATTATTCATCGCAGCATTGGTTGAAAATTTAAAGCCTTTTCAGTATTCTATGCGACATCCTTGCTGAGTGGTCAGCACTAAGTATCTCCATCCAAATTACCATAGGCCTACTGCACAACCGACTACTCATCAAACATTAACATCCCAATAAAAGGACATTTCAGCTGGCCAACAGCGCCATTTGAATCCCCGACAAATGGGTATCCCCTTACTCTCTTAGCTTGATGACACTTCAGAAATTTATGGATATCACTTTGAGGAATTGATGAATCATTTCAGAGGATGTGTCGCTGTGTTGCTTCTGCTGCCGAGGCCGATACTCGTGCGGTGTCCTCAATTACTGGCTTATTTTATACAGAACAACATAGCCCGGGTGTTGTCCATAAATGTTAGCCCAATGAGTAATACATATTTTATAAGGCCTCTCCTCAATTCTTTTTTTTTTTTTTTCTTAACAAATGAAATATTACTTATGATTTTCTTTTCAGGTTCGATGGTAATTCATAAACATCCTAGCAAGAGGGATGTCTGGGGGCGTGCTTCGGCATTTCTCTTGATTGCTAGGATACTGTGGAAGGATGGGAGGAAAAGCTTCTCGAGAAAGTAATTTAGCCAACCATACTTTGCGGGAGAGGATCCTTTTGTGCCCACGACTAGGGAATGAGTGAGTGTTGGGAAAATTTTGTAATTTATTACAGTGTCAATGGCAAATATGCTAATTTTGTTTCAGTTGTGCTGATGCCGGACGATAAATGATGATGACGGTGGGAATGGCAGCCAATTAGGTGGTTACAGGAAGCTTAAGTTAGATATGCTTGGATGAAGTTGTTATAATAAACTCTTCGGGAGAACATTTCTTGGGTGTTTTTGTTACTTGGGAAAAGTGAATACTAATTTTATATAGTTATACTTTCTGTGCTGTTAGTTATTCTAGCAACGTAAGCCCTAAGAAATAATTGTGAGAACTAGCTACCCAGCTTTTGAGATGTGCTCAGCGATTAAAATTAAGCAGTCCCTTTTTGTATACTGCTGACAAACGATGTAAGTTTGCGGGTGGAAAATCACATCACGCCAACCCATTTAGAGTGGTTCAATTCCTTATGGAGTGAATTTCTGTGGAAGTGTTTCAAGTGTTCGCGTGGAATCACTTCAACGCAATATATTCCTCTACATGACTCCCCTAAGTGCAATAAACTAGACATCGTTCAAAAAGTCAAGCGGCGCTTTAACTGCCATCCCAAGCCAGATGGAGGCACAATGATGGTATATCCTTCTACACCACACAATTCTAGTATAGTTCTCGTTAAATTGGCTCATAAAATTTGAAAGTGTACGGGTTGCTCAAAGCAAGTGTGCCACTTAAACAACCACACTCTCCTATGCCTGCATAGTCATATGTCAAAAATACTAAAAAAAAAACTACAAATTGAGATGAAACGCAAAGTTGCTTCCAATGTGAGGCGGTATCTGGGACTACACAGAAGCTAGTTTGAGTATATAAACATCACATCCGTGTCCACTTCAAGTGAAAATTTATTAAATTAAAATCACATAAGGACGAAAACACGGCCCACCATAAACCGTCTTCCTCTCTTCATCATCGTTAGTTTGCCGGCCGTTGACAATGACATATGTCATGAACCCTTTGACCCTAATAAAACGTATTGCTCGTCGTCTCTTTCTTTCGATTCCCCCACGGGCATGGTTGAAAGTTCAGACCCTAATTTAATATCCTCGCCTGTTAACAACGCATACAGCTGTGATGTGGTGTACACTCCATGGAACTCGGCTCCTGGCTGATGGTGTTTACTTGCATATAATGTTACGTCATTTATGGTTCAAACGGGGACGTTCGAGCAAAAGTATAGGTTTCGACAAAAAGTTGAACCAAACTACACCAATAAAGAATAGCTATGTTATTCTCACATACGGAAGGGAAGTTTGTTTGTGGCCAGAGTGAACAGGAGAGCTTGCAAGAGAAGATATTTATTGGCCCATTAAGGATTTAAGATGAAAACTAAGAAGGTGGAAGATTCGAACTTCAAAACTTTTCCAGTGTTGTTATTGGAGTTTTTGCGAGAAGGAAAGCCACACATTTACTAGAAAGGAGTCAGCATTTCGGAAACCGTCATTACTTCACCTAAATAAACCTGACATCTAGAGCAAATATCTAAACGTATATTTTGTGAGTGTAGGATCATTAAAGTGTTGATGACAGGATGCAGTCTTTTACACTGCTTTAAAATTCAAAACCTTACGACAATTTTCCCACATGCAAAAGGCGACATAGGGGAGATTCGAGCAATTTTCCTTTATGATAGCTAGTAGCTTTTCTTGAATACCACTTTAGCCATTTAACCCTCTGTTCACTCTGTCAAAAGCCTTTTCGAAGTCATAGTTCAATATGACTTCGCAAAGGCTTTTGACATTTGGACGAATTGGATTAAACGAAAAATAGTTCAATACCGATTTAAAATATTCCTTCTACTACTTGGTGTTGGTCCTCATTTGAAAAAGAACAGAGATCCGTCTGTGCCTTTCACATCAGTGTGCTGAAGAGAGCAATGGCCACCTTCTTGCATGAAATGTCCCGGATGATCCTCCCTTCAAGCATTTTCTTGACCCAATTCAATATTTAACACTCTAGAGACCGATCTCGAAATTATTGATCCTTCAAAGCCAGAGTTCATGCTTTAAAGCAGTGCGCAGAATATTTACCTACTGCTCTCTAATTAGTTCGGACTTGTATGCTTGTAAGTATTTCTAGACTTTGGCTAAAAAGAAGGATGAGTACAATAGGACAGAAACTTTAAGGAGTCAGAAAGGCTTCTTGGCCTTCAATATATGAAGATTAGTGTGCGATTTGGGCGTGTAAAAACAAAAAAACCCCCTTAAATAACGGCAGTAGTCTTTTGTCATAGATTAGTATAGGATACCATGCAATCGGGATCAAATTTTGTATCAGGAATCTGTTCTCTTCGCACCGATTTTTTGAAAAAAAAACAATGTCCTATGAGTGTAATTTATATATCTGTCCACAAAACACGACATAAAAAGAATAAACAGTGGGTGACTGTATAGTAGCTTACTGCAAGAAAACTCGTATTGTAATCCACTAATTGTTGGTTCACCCTACCGCCCGACATGGAACAACCTTTTAAAGCTCCTTATCGAAATTTATAAAGAATGTGTAAATTATATCACGGATTTTTTAGTGTGAAGATTGCTCTTAAATTGCTCCACCGCGAATAAAACAGATATTAACGTAGGAAGATTCAAAGTTAATCCCAAATAGTTTCCACCGTAAAAAAGGAGATGTGCTTGACGCATGCTTTCATTTTTAATTTCATTAGCTGTAATTCACATTTTTCAATGACATCTTGTCGTATAAAATGGCATCTTAAGTTTGATTTATAGTTTGTAACATAGAGAAATAATCACTGTAGACTCCAAGACCTTAAGGGCATATGATCGATCGAGACCGAATTGTTAGCCGAATGAGCCATGTCCGTCCGTTCGTCCGTGTGTCGGTATTTTTTAAGTCCTAAATTTTGAGCTAGGAACTTAAAACCTAATATCTGTTCTTTCTATAACCCAAAGCAGTACAAGTGTAGAAATTTTAAAATCCGCCCACTGACACGCCCACTCATTAGCATGAAACATCAAAGTTGTCGTAGGAAGCTAAAATTTGGTATGCGTAATCCTCGTATACTTAAGTGTATTGTGATTGGCATTTCAAAAAAAGCAAAACCGCCCCATGTGGGCGTGGTCATATTTAGATTGCATTTAAATAAACGGTTTTTAATCGATATATTTTCTTTAACAAAAAATATCGATTCGATATATCGATCGACCCAAAAAACTTGCACTGTAAAATGTTCACATACGTGTGAAAGCTATCAACTGAAATGACTAAATTTATGCCACGCCCACGTAGTTAAGTAGAAACCAAATTTTTAATATGAAAATGCAATCAACAAAAAAAAAAACGATGTTATCTATTGAGGGGGTTATCTAAAGGGGCTGATACCACGGCCCTTTTTTGGGGAGGAGATTCTTAACTGAGAAATTCTAAATTCAATTAAAGTCAATAGAAACTAAAATTTAAAAACCAAGATTTATGACGAAATTCGGAGCTTGACAGTGGTTGATTGGCATGGGGTATCCAACGATTCGCCTAAGCGGATTGTAGCCCTCTCACTAGTTTTTTTTTGGAACGAGAATCACCTGTCACATTCAGAAATAATTAAATGTATTTTTAATTGCTACCGAATTTCTGAATCTACGAAACGAAATAAACCAAAAAACATATAAAAAACAAAACGTCAAATAGCTATGTTGATGAGCTTTTTGAGGCCTCCAGACTAACTTGACCAACCAACTACACCAGCCAACAAACACTACTGAGTAGAGTGTAATTGAGTAACTGACTCAGCTGTCAATTAAAGTCTTTTTTTTAATTTGTTTCGTCAGAAAATTAACAGAACACGAAGAATACTGTAAGGTATGATTTGAGACTTTATGCGTAAAGGAGGCTAATAACGTGATTAATTTTTAATCTCTTCGTTAAGGGTGTCGAGTGAAAAGTCGAGTGATAAATCTCGTGATTAAGAGGGGATTTCATTATGTCTCAATCGCAGATTAGTGTCTATTTGAAACACCCTACTAACACACCTTTTCTACTACTTATACTAGGAAACCGGAAGTAATTTTCTATTTTAGTGTTCATCATATCCGATGCAGCATGCAGATTGCACATATTGACAGAGAACTTTCTTTGCCATCCACACTGTATCCCATAAAACGAAAAAAAAAAGTTTATTTTACAAGGCTGCTATAAGTGGACCAGGCGGCTAAAGTAAATGACATTGAAGTTATCAAATACGATCTCAAATCTATAAATTGTCATTGCAGCAAAGGACTTTGACCACTTATCCACCGCCGAAACCCTCCAATTCGGCAGAGTCCTTTTACTTTTGCAATTGTTTTGAGCCACTGCCATAGTCCTTTTCAAAATGTCGACGTCCAATATCTCAATGGACTGTGTATAGCCGTCAGGGTCGGTCCTTGGGTAATAAAAAACCGAAAAGTTACTTTCATTCCTTTTATATTATTTTTCACTGATTTTCTTTTTTTTATATTTTTCTTTCTTTTGGTCCTTTTTTCTAACGCTGAACTTTCCTCAAAATGCTCGTAATAGAAGCGCAATAAATTGGAAGAATTCCTTGATTGAGAAATATGAAAGTCCGGCCAATGGTATGGGACGTAGGTCCGAAAAATAAAAGAAAGAAAATATCAAGAAGAAATGATTGCATGTTTGACAACCATCGCCAGGTCCTGTGTAGGAAAGTGTACACCAACAGGCCCTTTTGTCCTCGGATTATATTTATTGTTGGGCTAGTATGGGGCTTTTCGATGGATTCAAGGTTGAGGCACATGCCGTACAAAACGCTACCTAATACATACATACAGTACTTGACAACCAAAGACCTAGACAACATCGTCGAAGATGGCACGCAGTTTTGCCATCTGTCAAAGTCGATTTTCCAAATGGAAATGATTATTTTTATGAGCGCTGAGATTTCGGCATTCGAGTGAAAACGTATATGAGATGAGGGCATACCAACATAACCCTGATTGTATGCATGGTCTGGGCAGCGGACAGGCTTTCACGATGGATTTATCAAGTGCGGAGCGATGTACAATGTGTAATAAAATATGCGTCAGCTAAATAAAAGCGTAGGACATTAAATTTATTTATTACCTTTTATGGTATCTGGACAAATTGCTGTTGAGCAATGCTGTTTGTGTAATGGACGCTGATGTTGTCCTGCGCTACTGTCATTTAGTAGCTTAGGAACGTGCACGCATCCATATTTGTTTTCATTTAATAACACAATGTGTTATTTAGATAGGGCTGTCATGCCAAAGGATCTGTCAAAGAGATGGTATGGGCAATTATTGGGCATGGTGACCCGAAAAATGGTTTGGTGGTGTGATGGTTAGTCATTACACAAGAAATGGATCTTGACGGCGAAAAAAAGAATGATATTCGTTTGAAATTTTTTTCTTTGGAAATTACTAAATTTGCTTAAGCTCCTGGAGCCTTAAAAAAGGCCCTTTATGGCCAAAGTTTTTAGAAAAAGACAAGATGTCTTTAAGTGCTAGTAAAACATTCGTGCAGACATGAGAAAAAATTATTGACTCATTGTTGAAACTTTCACATAAATAGATTTTACACATAACGCAAAAGAAACATTACTTTTATGCCTTTTGTTCGCAAATAAAATTGTTAAATTCTGTTTTGTGCTCGTGTCCGACTCACTTCCATAGTTATTCAGTAAACAATGAGAAGCCACAAGGACACCAAACCATTATCCCAAACAAGAAACAATAACATTCCGACCGAGACCTAATAGCACATGTAAGGTACTCTCAAGAATGTCACCCACAGTGTGAGCCTAAAACAACACCAAACCATGGCTAGCAAACACCACACGGGTGAAGTGTCCAGAAACCTGATACACCCATGATGTGGCTTGCTGCTGTGGCGCATCTTTAAACGAACCACAAAATCAAAATTGCCTCACCCAGCACGAGAAAGTCGAAAACGTATTATACAACAAGCTCGAGCTTTTTGATTCTGTCCTTCTCTGCCCGGTGCAGGAAGCAATTGCGAGAGTCATGGTCCCAGGGAATGTGACACAAGTGCTTCTTGTTAATTTTATTTTCGTTGTTTGAAAAAGCGATGGTTCAGGCTTGCACCGGAGAAAGAAGAATACAGCAAAAAATGAAAAGGAAGATATACGGTTTTCCTTCATTTACCCATTATTCTGTTTCTGTCTGTTTTTTTTTTTTTTTTTTCTTTTTTCATGCTTTCCCCTTTGGCCAAGCGTTTGAAGTAGACCAGCATAACGACATAGCACAAGGACCGAAGGACGAAAGACCTAAATAAGAGCAACAATGCTATCACTAACAAGATGTACTCCCTGCACTCGACCTAATAACAAGACTAAGGATGCAAACGATGGGTTGAGCATGGACACTTAGAAACATGGTTCTGTCCGGATATCTGCTGCCCAAGACGACAATAAAGTTGGCGATGATGATGCCCGAGAAAGTGTTTCTCTGTATATTCCCCATGATGGGACTTCATCTTTGCAGGTATATATACTTCGGAAAGAGTATCCTTTTTCAGTGTAACTTTAAAACGAATCAGTGTTTTGGCGATGGATTTAAGTGATTTAAGGATGTGCTTTGGGATTTTTTCTTCGTTTTTTTCTTGGGCGTTTGAATCATTTTGACATTTTCACTTTGCTTATGCCCACACATTTTTAAGATCTTGAGCTGAACATAAGTAATGCAAAGAGAGACAGAAAACCATTGATGGAACAGCTGTTCATTAGGGAAAATGCACGCTTAAGAGTTTCTCTTTTAAGTATCGTTTAAAACTTGACAAAAAACATGTTTTAAAATATATAACTTTTCGCTGTTTAAGCTTTCTACAAAAGGCGTGATGGATAAAATGTAGAACCTAAAATGTTTCTTAGGTTTTACGAAAAACAACAAAAGAATTAAACGTTTTACCTGGCCAACGATAGCTTACAAGTTCACCTACCTAATTCTTTCCCGTCAAGAGTAAATCCGTCCGAATCCGAGGTTTGTTGCTGATTCATAACTCGCTTTTCTTTACGTGGCTAGGAAGTCAAACCGATGACAAGACTCCCAACCTGGAGGATCAGATCGTTCGTATAACTCCAAGGACGAAGAGCTGGGTGACCCGCTCCTTAGGTCTGAGCTCTGAGAAGACCTGTGGATGCTTGTCTCCACTTGAGTACACTCGCACATGTCTGTCCTTTGACGACCAAAACAAACAAAGGATAACTCTTGCCAATCGGCGTTTCTTTGGGCTAAGAGAGCAATTGAGTCTCTCAAACAACTAAAGTGCACCATCCCAGTCCAGCTTTACGTTGCAGCAGCATGGACCCTGTCAAAGGCGGATGTAAACACTTTAGGCTGCTTCGAGAGGAAAATTATTCGGACGATTAACGGTCCCGTCTGCATAGACGAAGAGTGAATATGTACAGCGACAACGACTTAGCGAGAAGAGTCAAAATACAACGGCTACGGGATCGGAAAAAAGGAGCATCGTAGTATTTATTTATTTATTTATTAGGGTGCTTCACTTATGTAGGGTGACGAAACTGGCAATCCGGTGCACCCTAGTTTATATTCGGCATGCTAACCCAAACCCCGTAATCAAGCCCTTCTAACCATTCTCCACCCCATAAAATTTCATTCAAAAATCTTCAAGTCCAACCCAGTGACATCCAGTCTATCCGTTTGTCTGTCTGTCCCTCTGTCCGTTTGTCCTTCTGTCCGTCTGTCCGTCTGTCCGTCTGTCCGTCTGTCCGTCTGTCCGTCTGTCCGTCTGTCCGTCTGTCCGTCTGTCCGTCTGTCCGTCTGTCCGTCTGTCCGTCTGTCCGTCTGTCCGTCTGTCCGTCTGTCCGTCTGTCCGTCTGTCCGTCTGTCCGTCTGTCCGTCTGTCCGTCTGTCCGTCTGTCCGTCTGTCCGTCTGTCCGTCTGTCCGTCTGTCCGTCTGTCCGTCTGTCCGTCTGTCCGTCTGTCCGTCTGTCCGTCTGTCCGTCTGTCCGTCTGTCCGTCTGTCCGTCTGTCCGTCTGTCCGTCTGTCCGTCTGTCCGTCTGTCCGTCTGTCCGTCTGTCCGTCTGTCCGTCTGTCCGTCTGTCCGTCTGTCCGTCTGTCCGTCTGTCCGTCTGTCCGTCTGTCCGTCTGTCCGTCTGTCCGTCTGTCCGTCTGTCCGTCTGTCCCTCTGTCCGTCTGTCCGTCTGTCCGTCTGAGATGTTTTGGGTCGGTTATGTGTTAAGATAGATAAGACCATTACAGAAGAAAGCTCCAATATGAAGATTTCGGTGCTTCAAGAGAGCGGGACATGTCAAGAGAAATTGGGGAGTGGTCTCTTCTTTCTCCTCATTCAAGCAGCTTCTGCAGAACTCGTTGAAATATACACCAAGTGGTGCAAGCTTACGTATCAGACAGTTTCCTGTAATGAGTAGCACTCTTGTGCAAACTGTTAAGAGCGATTAATCTTTTGGAACATTTAAGATTTAGCTTTGGACATATCTGTTTTGTCACTAGACAGTTACTACCACCCGTCCATCTGAGATTTCTTCTTTCTGTTGCATAAGCATGATTTTGCATGTGGAAATTGGAATGCCTAAAAAGTCTTTTTCAGGCACGATTGAGAAATTAGTACCAAGCTTGGTGAGTTCGTAGACCTTACAGTTACCCAAAATGTCGCTATGCGCAATCAGTCAGCAGTCAGCACAGGTGAGTGTTGAACTACTCCGGCACCTCCTTTAAAAATGATCGGCAGTCTAGGGCTTATTTAGAGCTTATAGAGACTGATTCCAAGCACTTGGTGGCCGCCACTCTGTCAGAAAAGATTCGTATATCCTTGGAACGTACAATGTTGTTCTTAAGCCAGGACAAGACTTTCTTTATCGGAATGATTTTGAAGAGTCAGAAAGAGTCGGAAAGAGAGACTAAGGTTAAGTCTTTCTAAGAACATACTCCCACCTACCCCATTTTGTCTTTGATCAATCGTTGTAGAAATAGATCGATTCACATTGGTGAGGAGCACCATCATCTGAGATGGTTGATTGGAAGTTCTTGTCAAACTGTAGCTGAGGTAGGTTGAAGTCAATATTTCTACAATTTTTACGACAATTTTCCCTATTCGTACCTACCAACTTGTGCTGTGTTGCTTTAGATTTTAAAGTTTCAACTAACCAAAGTGCTGTTAAAACATTTCCAACAAACTATTGTAGATCTATAGATTTTCGAATGTGCAATAATCCCTGCAATTCTCCTTGGCTCGATGCGATAGAAATCGCATTAATTTATGTGAATTAAACATATTGTAAAGAGAAGAGAAAAGGCTGTTTTGCACATACCACTACTTGGCCAACCGTAAACACTTTAGTAAATCCAATGAAGCCTTCAATACACTGGCACATTAAGAGCAACATCATGAATTAAACATCTAAGGATTCTTCCAACCAAAACACACGCACAACGAAATGCATGAACAACGGTTGCCTTCCCCTGCGGGCAGATAAGCCAGACTCGAATAACACAGAATTTGTTGCCAAGAAACATCGCACCCGAAGCCGAAGAGCGGCAGAGTGCTTTTGTGTATAAATACTCGAAACCCCAAGGATATGCTGGGACATCTGTTTTCGGGGGTATTTCATTTACACGTAAATGTGATACAATAATAATCATAGCACTGCTCCTGCCATGCTACTGCCACGCTAAGCAAAGGAACACTTTAAGCAGCGGCGACGAAGATGGTCGTAGCATAGTGTCCTTTGGATTAAATAATTTCAAATTCTATTGCGGAATTAAGGATATAACACTGCTAGTGCGGTTAGATGCGGAGTGTGGTGTGCGGGTGTGTTTTGTCGAGGACACATTTCTCAAATGCTCCTATAATCACTTAATCAAATTCAAATGACCACCCAAACGGTTACATACATAATCTGGGATCGACCTTTTGAGAGTAACACATAAGTATAGAAAGCGGGACGGACATGCATTGGAGATTAGATGTCTCGGTTGTTTCCCAGGCTAAAACTGTCACACATTAGTGCGTGTGTATGCCAGTGATACATTGAATCATGCAAATTGAGCTAATAATGTGTTGGGTTCGACTTTTGCCTTGGGGAGTGGCGGGTGTCTTCAACACTCAGCAAATCCAAGCGTTCGGCTGCTCACCACATGGGAAGGTCAAGGCTTGATGATAGTCGCTCGGAAATGGTTTCAGTGCTCTATAGCTGTTGTGGTATCTTGCAAATTAATCCTTAAGAAGCGAGTTTGGTAGGACACGAGGGGTTGATCTCTCAATAGACGGATTACTTACTCAGGTAACATGACAACATAGTCGCATGTTGTTTTGATACTGTGGTTGGAATCACGATGTGTGTAGCACGTCCAGCAGCAGCGTATAAATGTATTGTGAATGTATGTGTAACAAATTTCGCAAAGCTCATAGTCATTGAATTTACTTTGGTTATCCTTTGTTGAATGTACTCTTTTGTAATGCGAGACTAATTTGATTATTACAACGGATTTGGACGAAAGCAAAGTGCAACTCATTGTGTTTGAAACCGTTTCGGATACATGGGCATTGTTGTTCATAAGGACAGGGGATGTGCCTAGAATTACGCTCTAAGTAGATTTATATGATTAATGGGAAAAATTTCAACATTATATTCTGGAATCACATTACAGGGGCTACATTCAAACAGCCACACTGGTCAGGTCAGACAAATTTAAAACTTCTGCGAGGTTTACTCATACCCTGTTGTCAGATGTGCCTAAACCAAAGCTCTTATTTCCTTATAGATAGGTAGCCTCTTTGTTATAGAATTGTGACGACATAACAAAGTGATTCGTTAAACAATTATTTTAAAATCTGACACATTCACCTGTTCACGAGAATAATATACATACTTACATACGATGTGAAACCAATTTAAAACCAACCCAATATTCATAGTCCTTGCAGCCACCGTAATTGATTGGCAACACAGATGAACGTGCCCACAGGCCAACTACAATAGTGCTTATCGGGAATCGAGATCATCAAAATCGAGGCCACGGTAGGGCATCGGATGAAGCCAGCGTTGGAGCACAAAATGTGCAAAAACTATTTTTTTTCAATTTTCACTCAATTTTCGGCTTCACACTTTCATTTTGCAGAAACGCTATAAAGTATAATATACCTTGGGTAGGGTTTGATCTTATCTAATTCTTAATCAAGGGTTCGAATACTTGGTCCTACCAGATTCAGGA
The DNA here is from genome assembly GCA_947623515.1 of Neoascia interrupta. Taxonomy (NCBI): domain Eukaryota; kingdom Metazoa; phylum Arthropoda; class Insecta; order Diptera; family Syrphidae; genus Neoascia; species Neoascia interrupta. Next base: position 17,489,055 of record OX392462.1, on the reverse strand, counting down.
TCCATCGATACACATACAAGTAAGTCGGGTACAAGTTCTAGTATGAAGGTCTTTCGTAAGTGGTGATACTGTCAACTAGTGTTTTGCAAAGAGAAAAAATAATTTTTTTTTTTTATTTTTTTGAATACTAGGATGGACGGAGGCTAAAACTCCAAAATCTTTCAAAGATACCAATACGCCCTCTATAGCAGGTACATAATACCGAAGTAGCCGGTATTAGTTATGCCCGATTTCCACGTGCAAAAAAACCACCCATTTATGAGAGACACTATGAAACTGCCAGAACGCACTTCATAGTAGTAAATTTTCGCTCTCTCATAATACTTCTTGACTACAACTAAGTTAACTTAACAAGTAGTTTACGCTTTACGCTTCCATAGTGTTAATCGCATTGTATAGGTTGCTTTCTAGTGAATGCACCTACTAAGCCGTTCATTCATGCGGCTTCACCCTACGTCGCTAGATCGAAGGGTCTTGTTCTTTGTAGTCGTCGCTCGTTGTTAACATCGTTAAGAGTCTCGTTTAGAGTACGGATCATTTCATTGTTGCAATGAACATGAAGGCGAGCATTTAGCTTTCGAGCGAAGTTTGTTACTTCTTCGCCCACGGTAGCTATTCCTAAATCTCTGTGAATATCGCTATTCCTAATATACCATGGAGCATTCACAATTGCTCGTAGTGTCTTGTTTTGGAAAGTCTGCAACATGGACATGTTGCTCGGCTTGGTACAACCCCAAAGTTGTATACCGTATGTCCAGGACGGCTTTAACACCTGCCTGTACAAGAGCAGTTTGTTATATGTGCTTAATTTCGAAAATCTTCCGATAAGCCAATACATTTCCCTGAGCCTAATCTCGAGCTCGTCACGCTTCTTCTTTACGTGTGGTTTCCACCTTAGTTAAGCGTCCAGTGTCATCCCTAGATACTTCGCTCCATTTGCATAAGGTATTTGTACAGAATTTATGAACAGAGGCAAATTGTTAACCCTTCTGTAAGTGAAATTCACATGCGTAGACTTGTCCTCGTTAAGAGCGATTCGCCAAGTCTTCGTCCAAACACAAATTCTGTCCAATGCTCGTTGGAGGTTTCTCGTTGATGACTCGACTGATTCACCTGTTGCCAGGATGGCCGTATCGTCCGCAAACGTGGCCACGACTGTCTCGTCATCTAGAGGTATGTCTCTTGTGTAGAGCAGGAACAGGGTCGGACCGAGGACGCTTCCCTGGGGTACGCCAGCCCGAATTCGCTTGAAACTCGAGTATTCACTACTACACCTAACACGAAAGAGTCTGCTTTCAAGATAATTTTCCAATATTTTAAACATGTCTTCCGGCAAGTTTTGCCGTAGCTTACATTTCAAGCCTTCGTGCCATACCTTGTCGAAGGCTTGCGATACGTCGAGGAAAGCACTTGAACATATTTTTTTCCCTTCTAAGGCTTTTTCAATTTCATGCGTTATTCTGTAGACTTGATCTATTGTGGAATGGTTAGGTCTGAAACCGCATTGATGATCCGGGATCAAGCGTCTTTCTGCAATTATTGGTTGTAATCGCTTCAGCAGAAGTTTCTCGAATACTTTCGATATTATCGGCAGAAGCGATATGGGCCTATAAGATTTTTTATCATTTGCGCATTTCCCCGGTTTTGGAACCATAATGACTTCAGCAACTTTCCATTGTCTTGGAACGTATAGAAGTCTAAGAAAAGCGTTTATCATATAAAGTAGCTTGACTAACGCCTTTTTTGGTAGCTCTTTTAATATTTCGCCAGTGATCAGGTCGTAACCCGGGGCCTTATTATTTTTAAGTTTGCTAATTGTCTGTCGGAGTTCAACTAACATAACTTTTTTCATTCTAAAGCTATCAGGTTCCCCGTTGTTGTTTAGAACGTCAGCCAACGGCGGACCGTCGAAAGGCTTGAATGTTTCTTCTAAATGTTCAGCAAACAAATTCGCTTTCTATTTGTCTTCTCTTGCCCATTCGCCGTTAGCTTTTTTTATTGGTGCCGAGTGGATTATAGGTTTCTTGATAGACTTAACTGCTTTCCACAGCGAGTAGTTTGAGCTCCTATCCGCCGACAAGCCTTCAAGGTAAAAAATAAAATTGAAGAAGAATCAAATACACAATGAAAAAAGCAGTAAATATTTCTGATAAGTTCAATTGAAAAAAAGAAGGTATGTAGACTAGCTATACTAAAATTTTATAGTTTGTGAAGATTTTAGGGGAAAAAATATTTCTTTTTTTCTTTAAAATTTATGTCCATAGACAATCAATTTTGGATGATTATTTAAACATGTTTTTTTCAAAAAAAGTGGGAAAGTGTAACAGTGCGTACGCAAAAGCTTCAGTCCTTCTACAACGGATTGCAAAATACCTGACCCTACCGAATATTAAACTGTCACGCCTCCAAAAAGTGGGCGAGATGTAAGAATATAACCACTATTGTATGCTTAATAATGCAGGTGCTCGCACATATGTTGGACTAAAACCCCGTCATTTTAACTTAAAAAATCACTTGTTTTAAAGCCACGGCGGAGACAAATATAATGTAAACAAAATAGTAAGAAAATGACAACTTTTGTAATAGAACTTTTTATCAAATTTCATATAATATTTACAACTTTTGTAATAGAACTTTTTATCAAATTTCATATAATATTTATTGAAAAAAACAGTCTTTTTAAGTTAAAATTCCTTAAAAAGTGGGCGTGGGCAATGTAAACGCTTAACTTTTCTGCTGCATCAAAGATTATTGCAAAGGAGTGTCAAATCAGTGTGCTAGCTCTACTTTAACAAAGCTTAAGTGTGAAAAAAGTATTTTTAAAATAAGAGATGGTCGCACTTACAGACCTGTAATGGGCGTGTCTGTGGGAAAATTCAACTAAATTTCAAACTTGATCTGCACTTCTAGTCCATCTTGGACTTCTAGTCCACTTACCAGTTTTCAGCACTCTAGCTGAAAATTTAAGCCCTAAAAGTGGTTAACATACGGAAAGAGGGACATGGCTTAATCGATGCTCGCACATATGTTGGACTAAAACCCTGTCATTTTAACTTTAAAAATCACTCGTTTTAAAGCCACGGCGGAGACAAATATAATGTAAACAAAATAGTAAGAAAATGCTAATAACTACAGCTTTTGTAATAGAACTTTTTATCAAATTTCATATAATATTTATGAAAAAAAAAACAGTCTTTTTAAGTTAAAATTTCTTAAAAAGTGGGCGTGGGCAATGTAAACGCTTAACTTTTCTGCTGCATCAAAGATAATTGCAAAGGAGTGTCAAATCAGTGTGCTAGCTCTACTTTAACAAAGCTTAAGTGTGAAAAAAGTATTTTTAAAATAAGAGATGGTCGCACTTACAGACCTGTAATGGGCGTGTCTGTGGGAAAATTCAACTAAATTTCAAACTTGATCTGCACTTCTAGTCCATCTTGGACTTCTAGTCCACTTACCAGTTTTCAGCACTCTAGCTGAAAATTTAAGCCCTAAAAGTGGTTAACATACGGAAAGAGGGACATGGCTTAATCGATGCTCGCACATATGTTGGACTAAAACCCTGTCATTTTAACTTTAAAAATCACTCGTTTTAAAGCCACGGCGGAGACAAATATAATGTAAACAAAATAGTAAGAAAATACTAATAACTACAACTTTTGTAATAGAACTTTTTATCAAATTTCATATAATATTTATTGAAAAAAAATACTGAAAAAAACAGTCTTTTTAAGTTAAAATTTCTTAAAAAGTGGGCGTGGGCAATGTAAACGCTTAACTTTTCTGCTGCATCAAAGATAATTGCAAAGAAGTATCAAATCAGTGTGCTAGCTCCACTTTAACAAAGCTTAAGTGTGAAAAAAGTATTTTTAAAATTATAGATGGTCGCACTTACAGGCCTGTAATGGGCGTGTCTGTGGGAAAATTCAACTAAATTTCAAACTTGATTTGGTCCAATGGGCTTCTAGTCTACTTACCAGTTTTCAGCTCTCTAGCTGACAATTTAAGCCCCAAAAGTGGTTAACATACGGAAGGAGGGACATGGCTTAATCGATTCTCCTGCCGGTCTCATTCATCTCATCTCTAAAAGATCTTAGGGGTCTACGGTGACTATTTCACTGCGTTGCAAACTATACATCAAACTGAATATACCTTGGGTCGGGTATAAAAAGCCGAAAAAATATATGCCTGTCACTTGTTGTTGGTATTAAAAAAGCGCACATTTAACTTTTAAATTTGTTGCAAGCATATTTCCGCTGTGGTATATAAAGCAACTGCAAACTTTTCGTCCTTTTTGTGTAAGAAATATAAAAAGCAAATAAATTTTTTGGTAGATTCAGTGTTGCTTGAAGTCTCTATTAATATCACAATCCATAGGAGTATCAACATTGAACGCAAATATTTTTCTGGAAAAATTAGAGCAAAGAACTATTTTTCATTTAAAGCAGTGAGTAAGTGCAACAGTGTGTACGCAGAAGTGCTGGATGTTATTGTTTTTTTGACATTTTATAAGTAGTGCAAATTTCTAAAAGGGGCGTGTGTCCAATCGCCCTAAATGTACGCTTAAATGTACGAAAAATAATTTTTTTTTATTCAATATTTTTGAAAAATCGACTTCAAAAGGGGTCAAGGCCTTAAACTTCCTTATAGTTTTGGAAGCTCTGGTGATTGCACATTTAGACCGATTGTGGGCGTATCTGCGGGCGGATTTCAAAAAATTTTACACTTGCACTGCTTCGCATAACGTGAAGATTACGTACGAGATTTCAGCACCTTAGATCAATATATAAGGCCTTAAAATATGTGACATACAGACGGTCGGACAGACAAAAATGGCTTATTCGACGAACATGGCGATTCAGAATTCGGTCTCGATCATATGCCCTTAAGGTCTTGGGGGTCTACCATTATTATTTCACCGTGTTACAAACTATGTTACAAACTTAATATACCTCCTTTTATATAGGATGGGGTTGCAGTTCTTAGGTTACGTTAGGTTAGTTGGCTATCCCCTCTAGGGAGAGACACTCCTAGACCAAGTGAGGTACATCGTGATACAACTTATAGGATTGGAGTTACCAGCCATTTAAGTCCTCGGACTTAAATGATGACTCCCCGTTTTAGATAAGAAAAGTCTAGGCAACCAGTAGGGTGGTAAGCCTTTTCCAGGCTAGGGGACACGATATCGGTATAAGTCAGTGTCTATTGCTCCTCAAGTAAGAAGTAGCCTCAAGGATGGGAGAGTGCATGGGTAACCGATTTCGGTCTGAACCCCTGTCGGGGGAGAATTATTAGGCAAGATGCTGGTGCAAGGAAACCGATCGGTTTTCGGTGAAACCCTTACTCCAGACGACTTAATTCAGAACATACTTTCGGGGGACTGCTGTCCAAACGTGTGCACATTGACAAAGTACTTTTCCTTAAGACCGAGACAGCTTTCGATCCTCAAATCGAGGTCTCTGTTCTTTCTTTCTGTTACAATAAATTGAGATATTTCACGGTAGAAAAAGACTGGGGCAACCTTTACGGGTACTAGATTAAGAACTTCGTTTTTTTTCGTAAGATAGGGGTTTTTTCCGATTGTAAAAGACAGACACAACTTTTCCAGTCACCATCAACTGACCGAGGCTTTCTACACCACAAAACTTAAGACTATGTACAAAAGATTATTTATAGCTTTAGAATTACAACAATATAGGGTTCCATATTAAACAACTGGGGCATGGCTTTGTTGAGTTATAGTCTTCTTAATAATGATGAACCGAAATATCGCGAGCAAAACCTCAGCCTTTAAGCAAAAAGATGAAGAGCGTTCATCAGCAGCCGACCCAGTGTCTTACTGTCACACTTAAGGCTCACTTCTATTTTCTGATGGTCTGAAGAGGCAACCAGATACTCAAAAGTGGTAGGGTACTAAATAGATAAAGATGTATAAAAAAGATTTGTAATCTTTGACCATTTCAATTGCTTTGTCATAAGTTTAAACACAAAATAGTCATGAAGCTGTTGAAAGCCCAGAACTCCCTAAAAGGGGGCTTTTATTAAATTAATATATTAAATATTTGTGATAATTTTTTTTTTGATTTAAATGGTTTTTGCTCTTCAAGATATAACATTCCAAAAGTGGGCATGGTCGATGGTGCCGTTGCTTCAATTTTCGTCTAATTTAAGGCTGCTAGCCATAATGTGCTCTTAGGTCTTAGGTTCTACGGTGATTATTTCACTGTGTTTCAAACTCTGCATTGAAATTAGTATACCCTGGGTCGGGTATAAAAAACCCCGTATTCTAATCTGACACGTCGTAAATGTCTTCTGATATTCATCATAAAGAAATATACTTTTCCCAGTCGAAATAAAACACCAGACTTTTGGAACTCATTATAACGAGCTCTTCATTAGAATTCAGCGGGTGGCCGAAAAAAGTGCGCCTCACTGTCTGTCATGCAAAACAAACTCTCAGCCCTTATACCTATACAAAAAAAAATTTATAAGAGATGTCCCTTGTCCTGGAAAACACGTCCTATGTGCCAATTTCGCAGCTATCTTACATTATACAACGCCATCATTTCTCATTAAAAGTTTCGAATAATCCGTAATCTCGCCTGTCACATCCTTCGCTGACTTAAATCAATACAAAAATTTCTAGTCAATAGCTTTGCCAAGGCACCTCTCTTCGGCTTATCGCGCACCCACCACCCACCAAGGCATCAAATATTCATTCATTCATCGGTTTATGGCATCATCCGATGTAGGCGAGGCGACTCGTCAAAAGCCATTTTCACAGTCCAACAAATTTTTCAATAAAAACCGATGAAATTTTGCCCTCGCCATGAACTTGGCATGCAATTATCCTTGAAAGATGGTCATAAACAGAGATTTTGCTTTCTTTTCTTTTATTACCAATTAAATGTTTCGAAAGCAATTAGAAACAAAAATGTAAACAACAAGTTGACACCCAAAAGCCCACACGGAAAAGTCGTTAAAATATTCCTGGGGTGACATTCTTGGCATATAACTTTCGTGCCGCACAGTGTGGTTGAGGCGGACGTGTATCCTTTCTTTTTGAGAAATCAACTCAAGTGGACATAAAATTTACAGACAAAAATAATGCCATGCACCTTTCTGGCAGTTGCCAAAACAAGATAGCCCATTCTCCGGTCAGGACCTCTCCGCATGGTCTCGACAGTTACGAGGACTTTAATGAAAACAATTTGCACTTACTCTGGGAAGCGATTAAATTTGCTTCAAGATAGAGCACTTAAACGAAATTCACTCTTTCTAGCTAGCAAGGACCGTTTAGGACGCAATAATTGTACAACAAAAGCATATGGTTAGGTTTCACAGGGTAGGCAATCGTCCAAAGAGCGAAATTGGCTCTAGGTTTAAGGGTTAAAATTAAGGGTGTAATATCTTTCTGTTTGTGTGCTTGAAGGATAATAAAAGTAGTATCTCCTCTCGCCGACTGACGATGGAGAAATGAAAGCAAACGAAATTGACTGCTACGGCGCGGCGTACAGGATTCAGTCGCTATGGAGAGGACCTCCAACAATAAACGAAATAGCAAAGAGGAGGATTTTTATTGCATAGCACACCGTTGTCTTCTTCTGCTGCACACAGTTCCCTTCGAGATTCTTCTCTCCTCCTTACAGTGAAGTGACAGGCACTTCAAGGAATTAGTGTCCACAATGACTGGATTGAGAGACGCTTGTAGCTTTTAATTGTGTTCTTCCGTTTAATGTCAGACGAAAATAGTCGACGAAGAAGTTTTACGAAGTAAAAGGATGCCACACACAAGGACCTAGGATAAATCCCAGCTAAAGGTATGTCAGTGTATTCCCTCTTAACCACGGGTGTACCTGTAAAACTGATTTATTTGCACTTCCTCATCAGCAATAGCAAAGGGGATCCTGTCTGGGATTTGATGTGTATCCCTGCGCCCACTCGCTTTGCCAACTCGCAGAAAAAAAATGACGAGTGACAAAGTAATTTGAGTAAATGTTTGCGATACTCTGCACGTTCAAACGAATCGTCAATCCCATGTCAGATGCGCACGTCATTTTTTTTTTTTAAATTGGCAAAGTGCCATCGAGTATATCGTGTCTACATCCTTTAAGGCGTTGTCAGTCGCGGGACGTATCTACGATAATGGTTGGGGAAAAAAATATTTTGTTGACAAAACTTTTTCACATTGGCAGTGAAGTATTCATAATACTTCCTCCTCATGAGTGCATCATATTGCGTCCCCAAAGGAAACACCTTTTCAGCAGCATCCAAGTTAACATCACACAAGAACAACTGTTGAGGATGTTTGCAGGAAAAAAAAGTACACAAACCAAACACAACACCCCGTGGGATTGGGTTTTTGTGCGGGTGAACTTCCTTGGAGCGCACAGGAAATGAATAATTCTTAAGTGCCAAGTGTTTTTGCAATTCTGCATAAAAATAAATCTTACAAGGAGAGGAAGAAGACCACAAATCGTGTTCCCGTCTCGCTGGAAAATGTCAAAAGGACATCGCGGGAGATAAAGTTTAGTAATGCAATGATGAACAGACTCAAAGGAAAGGAAATTAGATTTTCGTCCTTCTAGGAGTTGTCGTCGTCGTCGTCGTCGTCTTTGTGATGCATTTGACTTGGTTTTTTTTTTCCTTTTTGCCTTGCCTGCTGAAAGTTTAATACATGAAGTGCTACCAGTGCGGGAAGTCAGAAACCTCAAGAGGATAGTATGGGTTGGGATTTGCTAAATTAGCAAATTAATCTGACTACGACTGTGTATAGTTTTTTGGAGTTGAAAGCTTAGGTACCTACGTTGCAGTTGTAATCTGCAAACAGAATAGCGGAATTGATTAAAATTGCAAATAGGTAAATGAACAATCTTACGACGCGTGAAATAATATTTCAGGCCCTTATAATGATGAGCCACTGGAGAAGCGAACTATAACTGTGTAACGCTCTTGAATTAATGAAAACTTTTTGAGCATTTTTCTTGACTTGGGACATTTTTTGGAATTATCCTCTAGAATATAAAAAAAAAACATTCTTAGAGTTCAACTGGAAAAAAGCGGATCCCAAAAAAAGGAATTTTCTAAAATCTACTGAAAAACAATAGACAGATTTTTTTTTTATAATAAGCTCAGGGCTATGACTGCCCTTGTAAAGCGTAGCATATCGCAAGCGGAAAAAATTTGAGGAAAAAGGCAAAAAAGAGCAATGGAGTTCTTGGTCCAGCACAAAAGCTGCTAAAAACATGAAAAACCTGGAACATAACAAAACCCTGCCCAGAAACAACCTCGCAAGTGTTATGCCTTTACGGAGTGATAAGCAATGATATAAGCAATATAAAATTCAATAAAACAAACTTCTAGCATGTTGTATCTAATTGCTGTCTATTTTGTTTGCATGTTGGAAGAGAAAAAGGTGCTTAAAATTCGGTCGATCCTAACATGGGTGACCGACACGCCGACCAGGAATCCGCGCTAAGACAGACGCTCCTGGTTTTCCGTTTTATGTTGGCTTTGGTCCGCCCCGGTAATTACCCATATCTGTAACCAACCCACCATATTCGGTGAATCTGAGTATAAGAAGCGGCTTAAGTGTGAGTCTGAGTATCTCCCTGCTGATAACTGGTATGTTCACTGACATTTTATTTGTTGGTGGTTCAGTCGAATGAGGATTGCAGATTGTATTACCGGGTTTCATAAGCCTCATCGCAAAATCTTCAAAGGGGTTTTCCCATTACACCAAGTTTCCCTAGGGTCGGTTTTTCAGTGCTGAGTCAAGCCCAGCTTAAACCTAGATCTGTTAATCCCGTAATAAAAGGGATCTGGAGTTAACCCAGCGAGCTGTTTTTGAGTGCACAGTTAGCTCCGCCAACAAAGTTGTCAAAATCTTCGACTCTCCAAATTATTGACTCTGCTAGCTCTCACTTCACATAAAAAACACTGGGAAAAGGTTCAAGTTATTCTCAAATGTCATTTTTCACAGAAACGCGCAAATCAACTTACATTCCACGCAGAAAAATTATTCAAAGAAGTTCATACTGTTCTCCGGAGATGATTCGAGATTAACTCACCAAATTTGACTTAAGCCGAGATTAACCACAGATGTTATACGTCGGGCACAATGTGTGTCTGTGTCTGTCGCTGTGTCTCGCCACATTTTTCACCTAAAATCAGAGACACAGCGAGATACCCATTGTGTCGCTATATACGTGTTCCCGTAAGCTGAACTGCGAGACACAGACACAGACACAGATACAGATACTCATTCTGTCCCAGCTATAAGTTCAATAATAGGCTAATCTCAGTTTAACTCGGAAAGTCGTATGATTTCGCACTGAAAAACCGGCCTGCAAAAAAAAAATTATTCTTTTCTAGTACACCTGGACGGAATCGTGCTCGTGTAAATGTTCTTTTGAACTCGAATTTTCGCCAACGTCGTACTTGAGGGCGGAGGCTGGGTGTAGCTTTGATTGTATATATTTGATCAGTGACGTTTCGACTCAATTTTAATTCTTTATTTTTACAACACCCCGTCAATACGAAGACAACCCACTACGCATTAACTTCGTACACACTAGCCAAAATGCTGCTTAAAGAGTTCGAAATATTTATCTTATGAACTAGAAGCAAGAAGTTTTTCTGGCCAAAGTAAAGGAGCTAATAAATTCCATTCCTGCAAAGCCGTGAATAGAACGTCGACCCCCATCGCAGAAAGAAATTTTTTAGTGTTAATCGCACGAACATCTTTCCGATAAGACCCGTGGGCAAGAGTTGTAAGATCTCCTTTTAGCTCGATATTTGGTGGTGAATCTTCCTCTAAACCTTAAATCTTAAGTAAATAACCCGAGCAACTTTCTTCATAAGAATTCTGAAGAGAATAGTACAAAAAAGAGAAAACAATAATGGCCGAACTCCCGCAAGTAACTTACTACATGCGAAACCAAATTGTTTCGCGAATATTCGTAAAACCACTCGCAAGTAAGGACTAACGAAGCAATGCCTTATGCGCCAGTGTGTACTCACTCATCAACCTCATTTGTTGGAACAGCAACTTCAACTAAAGTTAACAAAACTCTACACAAAGTGAGATATTTAAGTGGCAGCCCCACGTCTAAGTTTTTGTGCAATTGCACTCGAGTATGCCACACTTACTTTTAGGCGGGAGCCATCTGGAGGGACGCGACTGTACCCAAGGAGAGCTGCAAATTTAATTTTGGTGTTTTATTTTCTCAACTCTTATACGTTTTACCACACGCTGTTTTACACTAATTTCCAGTAAATCACTATCTCTGTCTAAAGCTTTCACTGTACCATTAAATTAAATATAGCTTATAATATACTTTCATGTCCTTGTTTTTGGCAGTGAACTTTAAGCGACTTAGTGGCGCAAAGGTAGGGTGTTAGGTTGACGAAGTTGTTATTCTCCGAAAGTCTAGGTTCGAATCCCCGCGGTTGTTTCGAAGATTTTTTTTTTTGTTTTGTTTTTTTATTTCTTTGCGTAGTGGTTTGTTTCAAAATATTTTAACTTTCGAATTATTCGTTAATAGGTCCTTTTAATACCAACATTTTTTTTTTATCTCGAAATGGCCTGTTCAGCCGGAAAATGTTGCGATAGCAAAATCAATGCCCCTCTATATACTTGCCATGGTCCTTGTGGTAACCACTTTCATGCTAAATGCGTTGGCTCAACTGCCGCGTTTCTTGAAAAAGTCAACTCATCTCAGCTAGCTTTCTGGTATTGTCAGCCTTGTCGTAAGATTTCCCTGTCCCAACTGTCTTTTAAATTGTCATCCTTTAAGCATGACATCAAAAAACTGTCGAAGAATTTCAATGACTTGCTTGATAGTTTTAATTCAGCTGTGACTAACGTCTCATCGTTTTCCAGTGTCAGTTATTCTACTGATGCAGCCACTGAAACAGATCCTGACCCCCTATCTTCATCTTTTAACACTCAGAAAATTGACGTCTCTACCTCGACAGAAGTTCTTCCTCTTTCTCCTTGCCTTTCTCTGTCATTACCTAATGACGATATCGCTTCCACATCGTCGGCAGCCCCTTTGACTGTGCTAAGTCCCCTTTCGGAAAACGCGAATCGCCAGACTAAAACTATATCTAACATTGAGCCTAAACGTCCTAACTTGAGGACCCGTAATAAGAAATCAATCATTGAGGTCTCTTCAAACTCATCGCCTCCGTTAATTAGTATTGCTTCTCAAGATATTACAGCCTCTGTTTCCAACTTACCCTCCAATTCTTTACAATCTGTGCCTAAGCCAAAAATAATTTTTGTTTCTAGGCTTAAACCGGAAACTACTGCTGATGAAGTTGTTCATCATCTGATTTCACAAAAAATCATCTCTACTGGTTCTATTGTAAAATGCACGAAACTCAGTAAGCAAAACAGCTTTGTGTCGTCGTTTAAATTAGTATCCCCACCCGCTCTTTTCGACTCTATTTGTAACAGCACAATCTGGCCAACTAACACTCTGGTCAAGGAATTTACATATCGATCCACAAAGGCTAAGCCACAAAGTAAACAAAACATCTTTTCAAAAAACTAAGCAGCAGGCTAAGCTGCTTCTATCAGAATGTTCGATCGATCCGCAGCAAACACAAATCGGAAGATGTATTTAAAAATTCAATGGTTTTTCCTCATGACGTCATTGTTTTGACTGAAACTTGGCTCAATGCTAGTATTACTGACGCGGAGCTCTTTAATAATGAGTTTCTAGTGCATAGAAAAGATCGTCATAAGGACGATTTGAAAGCATTGGGTGGAGGAGTTCTCACCGCTGTTCGGAAACACATTAATTCGTCGAAAGTTCCCTTCCCCTTTTCTGTCAATATGGAAATTGTATGTGTAAAACTTGATTTCAAGCCTTATTTTGTATATGTTGTAAACACATATATCCCTCCCGATAGCTCTGCTGAAATATACTCGGAGCTAGCAAAAGCCCTTGATTATATTTTCAGCCTTTCATGTTGCAATAGTACTGTTCTCCTAATTGGTGACTTTAACCTTAGTCCTCTAAAATGGGTACCTTCAGACGATAGTACGTATTTTATTCCATGTGTTTCCTCTGCTCAAACGGCACTTAATAAACTAGACAATATTCTTTCCTCTGACTTACAGCAAATAAGCTGTATCAAAAATATTAATAATCGAATTCTCGATTTAATCTTTTCATCAGACGCTGTTAGTACTGTTGCCTGTAAGTCCACATGCAACATTACTAAAATAGATACTCACCATCCACCACTGGATGTATTTCTTGACTTGAACGGTCTCATTCATGAGAATAATAATTCATATGATCGTTCATACATTTTTGATTTCAAAAAGGCTAACTTTCACGCTCTCTCAGAAGAGTTAACCAGGTTAGGTATTTCTAACGTTGCGAACTCTTCTGATGTAGACTACTGCGTGGATAATTTTTATTCTATTTTGAATACCTCCATAGGTAATATTATTCCTAGAAAATTAAAAAAAAACGAAATTTGTGACCGTCCCTGGTATACTAGTGAACTTAGATCCTTGCGTAACAAACGAAACAAGGCTTGGAAATTATATATAAAAAGTTTAAATCATACAGACCTCGAAAGATTTATAGTAATTTTTGAGGAATTCAAAGCTCTTTCGGACTATCTATATAACAATTATATCTCTCAAATGGGAGCATCATTTAAATCTAATCCATATAAATTTTGGAAATTCGTCAATTCGAAGAGAAAGACGGATGGATATCCAGCGAATTTAACGTATAACAGTAACTCATCTAATGACCCTGCCGTGATTTGTAATTTCTTCGCTCACAACTTTTCTAAATCGTTCAGAGATGGTCCGTTTCCTGTCGACACGGAATACTTTGAATATCTTAAGCATTCAGCACAAGTCAGCTTTAATGGAATACCAGTTGCTTTTGAGTCTATTAAAGAGTTTATGTCTAATCTTAAAGAGGATTGTTCTGCAGGACCAGACGGGATTCCACCTATTTTGTTAAAAGAATGTAAGGATATACTTGCCTTTCCCCTCCAACATCTATTTAAGCTGTCGCTTTCTTCTGGAATTTTTCCAAACGCTTGGAAGCTATCGTATATAACCCCTGTTTTAAAAAAGGGAGATAAGTGTGATGTGTCAAATTACAGACCAATTGCAAAGCTATCATCCATACCTAAACTTTTCGAGCAAGTTGTTTGTGATAGTCTTGTATTTTTCTGTCGCAATATCATTTGTAGAGAACAACATGGCTTTGTGAGAAACAGATCCACTGTCACTAACCTCGTGTCCTTTCACAGCAAGTGTACCAACGCTCTGGAGAGTCAATTTGAAGTTGACTGTATTTACACAGACTTTTCAAAAGCTTTTGATCTAATTTCACATGAAATTATTGTTTTTAAACTTACATCGCTAGGTTTCCCACCTAATTTCATATCTTGGATTATATCTTATCTTCACTTGAGAACTTATCAAGTAAATTTCAGAGGGACTAAATCAAATATCTTTTCCGCGGTATCAGGTGTTCCCCAAGGGAGCCATCTTGGTCCTCTTCTCTTTATACTCTCAATTAATGATTTCCCGTCAAGTGTGAAACATAGTGATATTCTTGCATATGCCGATGATATGAAAATATCAAAAACAATAAAGTCAGTGTCGGACCATAGTTTTTTGCAGTCAGACATCGACAGTTTCACCATCTGGTGTGATAAAAATGGACTCACACTTAACCCAAATAAGTGTCAGGTTATGACGTTCTCAAAAAAACGTACGCCGACGGAGTTCTCATATACAATAAACAACCACATCCTTGGTCGTGTCTTTCGATTTAGTGATCTTGGTGTTTTCTTTAGCTCCGATCTTACTTTTTCCGAACACATTAATCATGTCGTTAATAAGTCTAACTGTATGCTGGGGTTTATTAAAAGATGGGCTAAGGAATTTAATAATCCTTATGCAACTCTTTCGCTGTACAATAGTTTCGTTAGGCCACGCCTCGAATATGCTTCACAGGTTTGGACACCATCCCAAATTTGTTATGCTGACAGGATTGAGGCTATTCAGAGGAGATTTATCCGCTTTGCTCTAAGAGGCCTTCCTTGGGAAGATCCATTTCACCTTCCACCTTATTCCCAGAGGCTAAAATTACTTAATCTGCAGAGCCTGTCTCAAAGACGTATTAACACCGATCTCGTTTTTATTCAGCAAATATTGTTAGGTCACATTGACGCACCTGACCTCTTGTCCTCTTTCAAATTTAAATTTCGTGGTGGCTCTTATAACCTACGTAATATCAATCTGTTAAGCGTTCCGAATCATAGATCGAATTACGGCATGCATGAGCCTATTACACGCATGAGTACCCTGTACAATTTATATAGTAGTGTTCTAGATTTTAATATAGACAAAGCGACACTGAAAAAGCTGCTTAAGCAATTGTAATTTTCTTTCTTTACGTGTATCTATTTTATTACTTTTTTCCTATTTTCTTAATTTTTGTGTATTTGTGTATGTGTTAAGTGATCGTTACATTAACCACTAACACCTGCACTAGTTGATGAGCCTGTGTAAGCAATATTTTGCTTGGCAATTTTCTGTTTGTAGTTGCTGCTTGCTTTAAGCACCCTACATCACAGATCTGATAGTGCATAAAAAAAAATTAATGACTCCTATAAAGGCGCCAAGGCGGGGGACGCTTTCGTTGAGAAATGGAAAAATTTAACGAGAAATTGCTTTTATGCAAGTTTTTCGTGCCAAAAATTTATTGTGACACAACGGGGGAGATGGAGTGTGCGGAGGCAGGAAAGCTGTCTTTTGCGTCTGCCCAGCCGCACAGCGGAGAAAGATGATGGCAGGGAATTGTTTGCAATGGACTTAATGACGACGTTCTCAGTTAAGTGTAAAGTGGGAGTGTATATTTGCCACTGTCACACCCAGTCACTTTTGACAGTGATTACAAATTACAAGCAATCTTACCGGTTGTCACAGGGGAGCAGCCCCAAAAAAGGAGACTTATCTCCTTCAATTAATTTATATACGAGTCGGTGGTGGTGTTGAGGTACTGCCCGGAGAGAATGGCTATTACCAAACACTTGGTGTAGGTTGAACATGACACCTGAATGGACTAAACACCACTCTGTGCTATGCGAGTCCAAAGGCCGTATTCATGGATCCATTAAAGTGTGAAGCAACAATAACAGTTATATTACTCACTAAGTAAACCATCTTAACACACATCGCCTCATCTGTGTCTAATTGATTCTGGGGCGTTGTGTGGAGTGATTATCGATTAGTATAGTATAGACTCTGGCATGAAATACAAGTTTTGCGATGTTCGCATGTGTTGGTAGGTGTCTGACGTAGGAGGTCAGTGCGATAATGCATACATATATGCAAAGTGGCACGCAATAGAGTAATCATTAAAGTCCTATTGATGCGTTCATGTCACTTCAAGTCGTTTTGAAGGTTTTCAGTTGAAGGTCTGTGGTAATGCTCTTACCCTGGCAGCACATCATGCACATGAGATCAAGTTAATTGTTTGACGCAAATGATACAACACCCAGCTTATATAATAGAAGCGTGAATTTCCCTTTTATGACCGAATTGCACTAAACAATCGTTAAGTCCAAAGGCAAACGAAATGGCGTTTCATTTGAAAATTCAATTGTGAATACGAACGCCAATAGATTAAAATTTGTAATTATGCTTTGATCCATGCATTCCGTAGGAACATCGAGTTTAATTTTTTTTTTATTCTTTTTCCGATAGTAGGTATTTCAATAATTTGGCATCGCATTCAAGTACCAATACCAAACTTTCATGTCCTGCTAACGGAGCAAGTAATTGAAAAAACTTGCATGATTGCAGATTGAATCCTTTTTTTCCCATTTTGTTTTCAACTTAACGATGTAAATGTCCTATTTTATTAAGCCATAGAAAAATCTAATAAAATATTTTTTTTAATCAATTCAATTGAATCGTGAAATTGTTCTCATCGCACAAAGTTCACTGAGTTTGTTTGTTGAGCTGAAAATCATGGAGGGGATTGTAAATAAGGAAGGTTATGGCTGGTGAAAATAAAAAATCAATGGTTATAAGTTTTGGGAATGTAATGATGGCCTTTGGCAAAAAATTTTAATTGATTATTACCATAATCGTTTTAGTCCTCGAAACTGCATCATAGGTCTTAGCCCTCTCGCAATATAGGATAAATCATACATTAAGAGAGGGCTAGCCCAGAAACAGAAACTTTGTAGAGGTAAACATAATAACTACAGGCAGGTAAGCAGGTAGGTACTTCATTGTACCTGTTTTTATGCGTCTTTTTTTAATGGGAATTTCAAAAATATGCCTAAAATTATAAATTTATGTCCGTATGCTCGATTAAAAGCATTGAGTCAATAGAGGGCTCCTGCCTGATAGACAGAAGCCATCCATATTGTACTTAAAAAAATTATAGTATTGGCATGATCGAATACGCCGCAATGAACGGGAACCATACAACCAAAATCATTAATAATTTTTTTTTTCCCTTGAATACTAGTACGGACGGAGGCTTAAACTGCAAAATCTTTGCAAGATACTTATAGGTATGCACCACTATAGCAGGTATATAATACCGAAGTAGCTGATATTGGTTATGTCCGATTTTAACGAGCTATAAAACCAACATCTTATGAAAACTTTAGTAAGTTTTTGCTCTCTCATAATTTCTCTTGACTACAACTAAGTTAGTAGTTTACTCTTCCGTAGTGTTTATCGTGTTGGGTAAGTCGCTATCCAGTAAATGCGCGTACTAAAACTTTCAGTTCGTGCAGCTTCTCCCTGTCGCTAGGTCGAAGCGTCTTAAGTCCAAAACGCAATGTTGCGTTGCTGCGTGCGTTCGATGACAAGCAGAGTAGAAACAACGGGCGTATATGGGGCAAAACGAAATGTTACTTCAAAACTTCACTCCACGTTTGACCGTAAATATCGTTAACGCATCTACAACGCAATAGATCTTCTTTCTACTGTTGTGACCCTTGAACAACCTCATGCTCATTCATTGTGTGGTGAGTGAGTATAGTTCTCTTGTCGTTAGTTTGTTAGATTGTGGCGACGTTAGATTGTGGCGACGAAAAAGGGTTGTTTCTGTTTCTTGTCAGAATGAAAAAAAACAGGTTTGCGTAGAGTAGAGAGGTTTGAGTAGAGAATGTGATGTTTCTCGGTATTATTTCAATTTGTCGCGATAACTCGCGAGTTGTTGGTTTTTAGCATGCACAAAGACACGAGTGTACCACCTTGGATATATTTGTGATGGAATAAACAGAAATAATTTTATTTTCATTGCTGGGCAACTTGGTTAGTTTTTGAAAAGCATCTTTTCTGCTCGTTCTTTTGCAAATATCTTTCAACAGAAATTGAATGTGTTTGAGGTAATACTTTACAATTTTCTACCATAAAACGCAAAACGGCATTTCGTTAATTTCGTTAATGCTGCTGTTTTGTCGTTTTTTCGAAAAGAAAAATCGCAAATATGCAGAAAAAGAAGCGCGTGTGCCCCTCTCGCTTATCTCCGGAGTTATTAAGAGAAATTATATAAAAAAAACACATAAAAGAAAAAATCCAAAAATTTTAGGAAAACTTTAGCGAACTTTAAGTTTCAAAAAAAAACTTCTAAAATTTAACTGAAAAACTTAAAATCATTTTTTAAATACAATTTCTTTTTTAAATCTTCTTACAACTTAAAGGTAACATTTTCTTCAGATCTCGTTAAATTTTAAGCCGTAAAACAAGCAAGCTGTGTTAATAAAATCGTTTCTTACCTTAATTTAAAACAAGTAAGTGAAAGAGTTCGTCTGTAACGAACTTCTAAATACCCAACCCTTTCTACAACAACCCAACCCTGTTACAACAGTTTTAAAAGTTTTTTGGCCTGATTTCGTAAACTGTATGTCATTTATTTGTATTGGCCACGCCCCCAAAAATGGGCGTGGGATGAAAACTAAAAACAATTAATTCTTATTCCGTGGGAATCATAAGAAAGTGCATTAAAAGCTAATATTTTTTTAGAAAAACAGTTTTTTCCTGAAAACGCCCCTTAAGAGGGCGGAGATCAATGCTTTCTATGTCACAAACTTGGCAAATAGTAATAAATATCCTTAATATGAGTCATATAACTTTTTTTTCTCTTTGGAATGAGTTTTCCGAAAAATCAGGCTCTTAAAATCTAACATGAGGTGAAGATTTAAAAGCAGGTATAGTGTGGGCGGTCCAATTTTTTTCTCATTTAAGACTTCTGGCTTTTATTGCTCTGTACCATATTTTGAGTTCCTATATGCCTTGTCTAGCTTGAAAAAAAAGGCATGATGAAATAAAATCTAAATATGAGTTTCTCTGACATCCAGGCCTATTTTGGGCGTTTCATTGGGCGGATGACTCCAATTTTCATACTTTGTCGGAACAAAATTAGAACCACGCTACGCTTCTTGTTTCGGCTTTCTAGCATAATTTTAAAGACCTTAAAGCTTCACACATAAGGACAGACGGACTGACGGACGGAGGGACATGGCTTAATCAATTCACCTGTCGGTCTCTACCATATCTGTAAAAGGTCATACCCCTGGTGACTCTTTCACTGTGTTACAAACAATGCATTAAAAGGAGCTTGTTTTACCGTTTGCATAATAACCGGCGCCCAAAAAATTGAAGAAAAACAGCCAAACTAGCACAGGTGATTGTGCTTATGAAAAGAAATCTAACGGGAACTGGGAAAAAATTTTAAATAGCTGCCTTATAAATTTAAAAAATTGTAAAAAAAGAGCGAGTCTTCCTCTAAATCTTTCTCCTGGTTTGAAGTATAATTTTTAAATAAATAACGGAAATATTCCATCTTCTGAAATTCCATCAAACTAGGAATACCCAAAAACTTCGAATCTGTTATGACTTTCTTGATTAAATTTGTCTAAAGCAGTTAATTCCGTTTTGCAAGTTTGCTGCGTCCGTAGTTTGACGTAAAGTATCGTAAAGTTTTGGTAACGTATGGCAAAGGCCATTAACGTACTCAGCAGCAACGCAACATTGCGATTCCAGCATATTCTTTGTAATCGTCGCTCGTTGTTTGTATCCTTAAAAGTCTCGTTAAGAGTACGGATCATTTCATTGTTGCAACGAACATGAGGACGAGCATTTAGCCTTTGAGCAAAGTTTGTTACTTCTTCGCTCATAATAGCTGTTCTTAAATCACTTTGAATATGACTATTACTCTTGGAGCACAAACGATTACTCTCAGAGATTTGTTTTGGAAAGTTTGCAACATGGAAATCTTGCTCAGCTTGGTACAACCCTAAAGTTGTATTCCGTATGCCCAGGACGGGTTTAAGACTTCCCTATGTCCTTATACACATTCGCTTGGATTGCATAATGTATATGTACAGAGTTAATGAACAGCGCTTAATTGTTAACCCTCCTGTTCATAAAATTGATATGCTTTGACTTGTTCTCGTTTTCGATTTCGCCAATTCTTCGTCCAGAGAAGAATTCTATCCAATGTTTGTTGGAGGCTTGTCGTGGCTATAACTGTCTGATTATCTTGAGGTATGTCTCTTGTTTAGAAATAGGGTCGGTGCAATTCCTTAGGGTACGACAGCTCGAGTTTGCTGGAAATTTGAGGTTTCAGTACACCACACCTAAAACGAAAGAGTCTGTTTTCGAGATAGTTTTTCAATATTCTAAATATGTCTTCCGGTAAGTTTTGCCGTAGCTTATATTTCAAACCATCGTGCCGTACCTTGTCGAAGGCTTGCGATACGTCGGGGAAAGCACTTGAACATATCTTTTACCCTTCTAAGGCTTTTAAATTTCATGCGTTATTCTGCAGACTTGATCTATTGTGGAACGGTTAGGTTAGAAATCGATTTATTGATGCGCGGGTATAGCGTCTTTCTGCAATTATTGGTTGTGATCGCTTCAGTAGAAGTTTCGGCAGAAGCGATATGGGTCTATACAGTTACTTGTCATTTACCCCTTTCCCCGGTTTCCGTTGCTCCAACAGAACCCTTAAACAACACGTATTCCCGTTCTAACTTTTTGATATCTGCGTCTTCGTCAGAAAAAATTGTTTGATCATTCACTTACCCCAAAAAATAACAGGATTAACGCAGTTTGGGATACTGTGAACACCTGCGACTTGAAGTACCACGAAACAATGTCAGTCCCTCAGTACGCAGAAACTGTTGATCGGTGTTTTGATTCTTAAAACTTTTTCAGATTCTGCGTTAAAGTGACGATAACTTTCAAAGTCCTTCAATCATATATAGTAATTCGGCATCCACATTCGAACCGAACAAAAACGCAGCACCACAGTTCGCAGTTCCACTGTAGGGAAACGGGTCTTCAAGATGGTCTTTTAAACGGTCTTAAAAAATTTCTGCTATTATCTTGGGACCGACTGGTTCAACTATCTTGGCTAGAGAGTTTCTAGACTCACTTAGATTTTTTTTTTCAACTTAACGTTCACGATCGTTTTTGTCACTTATGAAGAAAAAACATTTCTGACAGCTAAACCTGATAAACGTGAAAAGGAAGTGCTAAGTCGGAGACATTGAAGCTGCTTGGATTACCGCAGAAAAAAATTTTCTCACATTTCTTTATTGATTTCAGTTATTTCTTCCTTATTGTTTGCTTTCAACTTTTTTGGGTACTTTTTTATTTGAACACCTTATTGACGCCTGGGATCAGATAACATGAAAAACAGGGTTTAATACCAATTTGAAATGCTCCTCTTCCATCTATTAAGCTGGTTCTCATCCGAAACGAGCCGAGACCCATCTAAGCCTTCCACCGGATTTGAACAAGTACTGAGGCTTTTCTGAAGGTTTTTCGGAAAAGAGTGCTGCTAGCTATCACACCTTTCGGCTGCATCTTACAATATCTGACCTTTGAGTTCCCATCAATCAGCTGGCCAGTTCCTTCGTCAGTCACGTTTTCTGAACTCATTGTGACGGGCCAACAATTTTATCTACACCGTTCACCGCTTGTAAACGTAGCTTTTACGCCTGTCCAGTGGTCTTGGATAGTATTGTTAGATTGTTTTATACTGCGGAATTCTTTAGTCTATCAATGTTCTCCCCATGGCGTTAATTTTATACGTCCTGCATCTTTCCGATGGCAGCAATATGCAAAGCTCCTACATCGCCACTATAATATGGAAATCACATTTCATCAACCAATCGTCAATCATCAACAAATACTCGCTCCTCATTTATTCGCACATTCAAAAGGCTTCTTCTTAAGCGGCCGGCCGGACGTATCAGGCCGAAATTTTCCAACTTAATTAGAGGTTGCTCGGCTGTTGGTCGAAACACAAGTGATTTAGTGGCAAGTATTGTGCTCAAACTTGGAGCCACTTATGACAAAGGGATTGCCACTTCAGAAATTGCCACTGAAAAAGCCTTATTATCTTCTGAGTTCCTTCACTTTTTATTAAACATATTTTTACAAAGCAAACAAAATTTGACAAAGGAAAAAGCATTGTTAAGTCTAAAAATAAAAAAGCTATTCAATAAATTCTACAATCCAATAAATAGTACAAGTTGCCTGTATGCCCCTGTATAACTACGTTTACTACCATAGAACATCCTATTTGTAGTTTAAATAGAGTACAATTCCGTCAATTAGCACTGAAGTCGCAACGTGACTACCAAACACTAAAAGCTTCGCAATAAGCTTAGTGTTCCTAGAAACTACATTTTCAGGATCTTCAATTCAATCAGTTTAAGTTGAAATGACGTTAAATAAGGGCACACACAATCCCATCTCATTTCGAGTTCCAATTGCGAAAGAAATTTAAGACACACGTGTTGTAGAGTAGACTGTACTTATATGTATGCGTCTGAGGGTGGTATTCTTGAAAGTAGCTTTTGTAAACAAACCTACAGAACCATTCCCTACTGTAAAAGTGTGATTAAGCGCATCCGGGAGCAATCCTGCGAGCATTATTTCAACCTTTACACACGCTTTGTTCACTCACACCCACAATACTTGTTATTGTGCGCTTTCGCCAGCTGACTGGAAAACTCATTGGGGAATAAACACCCAACAAAGCTTCTAGCGTCGCACCACGTCCCAGCACGACGACGATAGCGACGACCAACTTTGATTCCCATTAGCCACAAAGCTTAATTAGTGTTTATTGAACAGACGTGACTTTTTCCAGCACGGCAGCAAGCTGCTACTCCAGTTTCCTGTGGGATGTTTTCTTCGTCGTGAGCCTTTGGGATGACATCGAGTAATATCGGAAACTTGCTTCTATATATCTTAGCCTTTTTTTCTTACCTTATAGCCGTTTTCTGACTCCCTAGCCTTCTTGTGTGTTGAGTTTTGTTTATCGCTGGTACTTTTTGTAAAGTCCTTTTTCGGTGAAAAACTATAGTTTGAAAAAAACAATCTCTTAAAGAAACTTTCCTCTGGCCGTATATTGAGAAAAGGGTTCTTCGTGCTGATGAATCGAACTGCCATGTCCACGTTGTTGGCCCTAAGCTCACAAAGGGGCGTTGGGCGTTCCGGTCCAGGTCCAAGGGACAAAACTTTTTGGCAGGGACCTAAATGGGTTTTTTGTGTAAATCAATTAACGGTAAAGTTATTTAATTTGCATTTAGGCAGAACCCTGCTCCGATCTTCAGCCACCCACAACCGAAGGGAAACATAGAAAAAGTAAAAAGTAAAGGAAAAAGAAAAAAAGAAACTTTGAAGAACATTTCAAAGTGACTTGCTCCATAGTGACTGAGCTATCGTTTCTTGGCCATCAATTTCATACCGTAAAGGCAGCCGAGCTATATACCTACTTCCGAAGGATGCTGCAAAAGAAAGGATACCATCTTTTCGAAAAAGGTTACAAATGCCTGCGAGGTGTTGAATCTTTTGAATTCGTTGATATTGAGTTGTATTTGTGTAAACACAATACAACAACATTGGTGATAGGTGTGGTGGGTGTAGCGTGTAGCGAGGGTGTGGCTGCAGAACTGTTTACAATTGCTCTGGGACTCCTCGAGGGATACTTTGGCTTTGGTAAGAAGAAGGATTGTTATCTACGTTAGGTTTTTTTTTCCTTAGATACATTTTTTTTTTACTCTGTCTCGTGTAAGGATTTGGGCTAAGGCATTGGAAATTCAAATTAAATTTCGTCTTCCCATCGATTAGAAATGGTTAAGTGGCTGCTGGGTGTTCGATTAAATTATGGATGAGGATTGCGGAGAAAGATATCCTTTTATTTTCTTCCTGGATGGAGCATTTTATTTCGGGATGGTGGCTTTAGTGGTTGGTGAAGCAATATTGATTTGTTGACGGAATCGGTGGAAAGGACATTATTCTGTCAAGGAATAAAAAAGAAATTAAGCTCCTTTTTCCTAAACTCTTCGCTTTTATCGAACGTCAGTAGAAATTATAAGCCCGTGCTTAAGTCAGTAAGTGGTCACAAGGTTTCGAAAGTTTGATTTAGTACCAAAATCAAAATGACAGAAGAGTTTTTTTTTTAACTTTGTTCGTCGTCAAAATGAGGATTGAGAAGGCAACGTAAAACCCAGTACGTAAGGAGGTGATATTTCAAGTGGTAATTTGCAATACTTGGACTGGTCCTTCAATGCTTGATATAGAGGTAGGCAACTTTTCAAGAGATAGACTCGATCGGGAAAGGTACTAACCTTTTCTTAGGATAACAGCTGGTCAGGCGACAAAATTTCTCTTAGCAGTGTCTGTAGGGGAATCCAAACGCTTATTTCCCCAAAAAGCCTATGATCCGAGCCAATATTTGCCCACTTGGAAGGCCAGAGTATCCGCAGTACTGGAAAGATGGCATGCGTTGATAGCAATATGATTCACATCTGGGTTCTGTTTACTACGCCCGACAATGTTTCTCTGTGCAGCCAAAATGGCTAAACAGAGAAGTTATGCCGTAAAGATGGGTTACGGCACAGCGCAGGAATGCGCATTTTATACAGAAAAATACTCTTCGGCTCTCGCCTGGGGCTAGAATTGTCAAAATCAAGTAGTCTTGAGTTGAAATAGTTTTGTGGTATAAAAAGACAAAAAAGTACTCGTTTTCCTATTGAGCTTTTTACTTAAGACGTTTTTAAGACAGATTTTAAGCTTGCAGCATAGGTGCCCTCGGATATGGGCCCTCGGATATTTCTTTAGCTTGAATGAACTCAGGCCTTTTTCATTTGGTAAATCCAACAAGGGTCAATCTAGGACATCAACTACCAAAAAAGAAAACACTTCTAGTTCCGGCTATACAGACAGGTTGAAGTATTTTAAGTGACCAGGAAATACTAAAAATAAAGGCAAAGGTATTCAACTAAATTAAATAAATTGCTTAAAATAAATTAACTTAACTAAATTAACTAAATTAAATTACCTAAATTACTTTAAAAAAAAATAAGTAAAGACAAAACAATAACATCAAAATTTAGGCCTCTAATTCTATGCAACTGCCAATATTTCTTCATCTTCCAACGACAGAAATTTCAATGTGTCTCAGCAAGTTGAGTCTGATAGTCTCTTGATAGAAGACTTTGAAGAAATCCTTTGGTCAGGAAGTGGGTATAGGACTAAAATTTAACGAGAAAAAAAAGATTAGTTGCACTGTGTTCTCTGCCTTCTTTTATATATCAACAAAAAACAGACCTGAAAACGTAGATTCGACAAAAAACATGAAAAAAATTTAATGCGCCAAATTACCTGCTAAGGCGTACCAAATCCCCCGCCCCCAAGGCGGATATGGTTTTTTGCAATCTTTTTTAAACCATTACTTAAAATAAGCATTAATTTTTACTTAACCACGAATATTAAGGTTTGAATAAAAAATATTTCTGTTTTTGTTTCGTAGAAAAACGTGTTTTAGTTGTGGAAACGTGTAGGCATTTAAAGAAAAAACAAGAATTGACCTTTCGTCCTGATTTTACCCCAGGACTTTTGTTGAAGCACTCAGGCTGGTCTCAAGATAATGCAAATACAATGCAAGATAATGCATAGGCAACATTTTTTGTTATGGTTCGTCATCAGTACTTGGCTTGTAGTCGTAGCTGATTTTAAAATAACTTTCACTTCGCATAAAACACCAGAAAGAAATTCCTATGTTATATAATAATATACTCGTAAAAGACTCTTGTATGTGCTACTAAACACGAAAAATCATATTGCATGCGCACGAAAAACAAACATAATCTGGAATATTTTTCAAACAAACCATAAATAGATGACATAAGCCTCTCAAGAAAAATGAAGACAAATCTAAGTGAATACGATTCATAAAACGTTTGACTCTACATAATTTTTGTGTTTTCATACAATGTTTCATCGCTTTGTTATGGGAAACCATACAGGGCTCTATGTGTGCCCGCATACACTTGTCATGGAAGGATACTCCTCGTATCTTTAGGAATTTCCAAACCAAAAGGCATGAACAAAATTATCCGATATACCTACCATGTTATCCAACAAAAAGACCCACGAAAAAAAAAAACACACACACAAGAGGAACTGGCGAAAATATTAAAAGGATTTTCACTCCATGGCTCACATACCTAGATGGCTATATCCCTTTGATATAACCATTGCTCCCCTCCCCACACAATTACACATCCCATTATGCTATGTTGTGCTTTCTACTCTTGCTCGCTGTTATTTATTTATATTTCATTCATTTTTCGCTGTATTTTCGCCATGTATTATATCCTTTATTTTCTTCTCGGCATCGGCTTCGACTTCAGCCTTTTATCCTGGACGATAATATTGTCATGTAGCGCAACAAAAACAACAACAATAGGAGCTCGAAAAACAAACAACAGCCTCGCATAATCCGTATTGTTGGGGTCAAATAAATATCCCATCTTATTCCATGCGTGGCAGACATCAGACTACAAGGGATCCTGGTATCCAATTGTACTTGTGGTTTATCCTAGCATACGGTCACACAAAATGTATGGTGTCGTGGTGCTTTTCATTGTTAAGGATATTATGTTGGTTTTTTCCTTGCTTGCGCTCCAGCTATACACTACGACTACAATACTCTACTATACACAGGGAATAAGAGTGTCAAGCAAAACGGCAAAGGGTATTTGAAACACGAGCGCTCTCCACCAACAATGATCGCAATAATCATAAGAAAAGTTTTACTTTTTTTCCTGCCTTGCCATTCTGAAGAGATAAACTTCTTAAGAAAATGAAATGAAATTGAAACAAGGACATACAATGGTGACGCTAGGTACGTATACTCTAGCTGCGACCTCATATATAACTCGAGAATAATTCTTGCGGAGCCTCCGGATCCAGAGTTCCCTTTTCAGGATTCAAATTGGTTGGGCGATGCGATGATACCAGAACTTGGCATTCGGGTCCAGGGTCATCAGTTATATGGCCGGGATTGGTATAGCAAACTCCATCGGTGGCGGTGGCAGCAGGACACAACCTCGAATATAAAAGGTTTTGTTTTCGTTGGTACTTTGCAAATAGTCGCCGCTGTTGGAAGGCATTTGAATGGGATTTGGCTATTGTTGCACAGGAGACAATATAGCTGGAGAATGGCTAATCCTAAATGAACCGAGGCGCATTCAATGAGGGATCCTGTTTGCTATAAAAATGAAATTAAATATCCTTTATATTCTATGAGTTGTACCGAATACAAAGAAGGTATCCATAGTTTGCAGGAAGAGGATGAAATTAAATCTGTGATAAGATGGAAGTTAGGTGCCTCAGGTTCTTCTGTACATATAGAAGATATAGAAAGACTGTATGGCTCGAGCAATGTCGCAGCGAGTTGGAAGTCAGTTTTGTACCAGACTCAAAGGTTACCTGATGCAATAAATTATAAATAATCTGGGAAGTTTATTTTTCGAGAGGTAAAAAAAATATTATGGGACTGAGTGCTGAATATGAAAGTGGTTTGCAGAAATAAAAAATACGAAGAATGACGCACCATTCTTAGCTCTGACTGATATGAGTTTTGAGTTAAAGTCCGAGAAGTTTTTTTAAAGGGCAATTATATTAAAACTTTCTTAGCAAATGTAGCCATAACAAGTAAGGCATCGTTCGTGGCGGAAGCATTGGCCAATTTTCTGCAGCACTGATGTTATCCTACTGATCTTTTACCTACTCCGGATTTCAGTCTCATTGTAAGGCACATTTTTCCAATACAAATCTTTTCCAAACAAAACACCTTTAAGGGGTTCATAAGTGACAGCTATAATTATATATAAATTTAAGTGTTGATTTCATTAACCTGGTGCTGTGAGTTATGATAGACAAAATTCACACCATAGCTTCCCACCCAACCTCTACGATCCTGGACACGCTGCTTCCAGTTGTGCAGCCAGACGAAGCCCTCTGACATTCGCGATGACTTGGTCCTTAAAACGGAAGTTCGGCCATGCTGGTCATCGATTCATAGACACCCTTGACTTGAGCGTTGCGGTTCATCCGATCGAAGTGAACGAACCAATGAAATCTTCGAGTCTTGACTTTTTGAAGAACATCCGCTTTAGTTTATTTTCTCCTCCTTTGGCCCTCCTTGCACCCAGCACCGTAAATTCTCCTGAGCGTTTTGCTCTCGAAAGAACCAAGTATAAATTCTGCTTCTCTGCTTATCGTCCAGCACTATTTCATTAAGCAGAACTGGCAGAATAAGGGTTTTGTAAAGCTTACTTTGTCCTGCTTGAGAGGAATTTGGAAGCCATATGGTTTCTTAAAGCGAAACAGCAACGATTTTCCGGGTTTACTCTTCGAAAAATTTCCTTTGAGGTGTCGTTTGTGGAGTTGACGTGAGCTCCAAAGCAGATTAACTCCTTAACTAGGTACCTCGGAATCGCGGTAAGCAGTGACTTTTTGACCTCAACATGGTTTCTATGATTGTTGATAGCATGTTTACTCAGTCTTAAGCTTACCCTCATTTACTTCAAGACCAACAAACTTTGGCTGTTCTTCAAGAACAGAGAGTTAGAGCTATAGAAGCTTTTTCATGGTTTGAGTGAACAATTATGTCAATATCTTCCGCGTACATATTGGCAAACATATGTTGAAAATAGTGCCCTCCGTGTTTACTTTCGCAATGCGTACTCATATCCAAAACAGGATTGAAGAGGCATATGACAATTCATCGCCAGAGCCTTTCATCAATTTTTCCGAGGTCTTAAAATCGGTCAGCGCCAGGTAGACATCCTGGAGATGAGTGCTATGCGGCTTAAAATTCGATGAAAAGGTGGTGTGAATCGATGAAAAGTTCATATCCAGAATTCGTCTTAGTGTGATGATCTGGTCTATTCTGGATCTGCTGGGCCGGTAGCTACATTGGTTGATGCCGATTAGTCTGTCGCAGAATTGCTTGGGACGCTCGCAGAGTACGTTTGATAGAATTTCTATGAGACATTCAGCAGGGATGTACTTACTTCGATAGCTTTTACAAGACATAGGATTGTCTTTCCCGATGATGGGGCATATGAAACTGAATGTCCGGTCATCGGTCATGCGTTCTATCACCCACACTTGGCTAATAATTTGGTACATGCACCGCACAAAAACATCGGCTCCGTATTGGAAGAGCTCCGAAATTAAACCATACAAGCCTGTAAAAGATGCATAATGTGAAATTTGAGGCTTTTACGACACGTCTCACAGTTTTGAAAGTACATCAGGCGGATTTGATTTGCTTTGTATGACAAACTAGTTTACAAGCAAAATTTCAGCTTTCTAGGTCAAAATTTAAGGCTTTGAGACTGACGATGCACGTACGAACGGACGACATGACACATTCAACCCAGAACTCGGTCTCGATCATTGAGTTGTTTGGGGTCTATGGTTATTTTTTCTCTGTTAAATTTTTGCCTGTGTTAAACTTAATATCTAGTCTATTTTTGTGTAATAGGGTGTTACACTTTTTCCCGAGTTAAATAATAAATACACGGAGGTTGCGCCGACGATGCGATCGCGGATGTAAACAATTTGACTAACAGGCTAGCGGTGAAAAAGTGCAACAACACAGCAAGTTGTTGCTGTGCGTCCCGACTGCTCAGCAAGGGGGTGGGTCCCGTAATGATTTTTGGGGGTAATGATTTTTGTACGTGGATTTAAATGGGCGCCAGCTGTTTTATAAGTAAAACAACACAACTCTATGTAGCTGAAAATGATTCTATAAAAGAATAACACTAGTGTTTTAGGTCGTTATAAACGTTCAAAGATGAACGAAGGCGATTTATTAACAAGACTGAAACTAAAAGATTTGGCCGATGAATTACTCGAAACATAAGAAACAACGCAAACAAAAGAAATGGCCGAATGACAGCAAAGTTTAACAAAGTTTAATTGTAGAAATATCGCCGCAAGGGTAGAATGGCTCGCTATACAGGGTCCCGAATATTTAAAGTAGGTAAAACTAAAAGAGTCGCGTGTCCCGTCTTTTCCTAGGGATTTTTTCCGAAACGAAAGTCTACCAGTCAACTATTTCTTCCTCATAAAACACAAACACAAATCTCGTTAAACACTCTACTTATCTTTTCTTTTTCTCCTTTTCGTTCCTTTTTCCTTCTCCTTTCTATTCCTCTTATTCTGGTCCTCTTATTCTATATCCAGTCCCTTATCCTGGATCTTTTGGCTTCCAAAACTTCTTCCTCTGGATCTTTTCCTCAACAATAATCTTTTTCTCTACTTCCAGCTCTCTTTTCCTTCCGCCAAACTCGCTAGGTAAACCAGAAGAGATTCACCCACGTTTGGCTTGGCTTTTTCCCAAACAAACCATGACTCATTCACACACACATTCAACCAATCCTCTCATTCCGGTACAGTGGTTATCGGGCACGGCGTTACAAGCCACGCTTAGCTCTTTGCTGGGCATGCTTGCCGTTATTGAACCCCAGCTGCATTCCTCTCACACAAGAATTCGTACCAATTCGCCCCACTGCGAATTATAGGGTAGAATTCGAAGCCGAACCGAAAAGAGAGCATTCAGTGATCCATCATTTAACCCTATTCTCAGAAGGAGAATAGTGTTGTACATTTTCATAAGGAGAACGAAGAAGGAACTACCATACTCAACTCGCGATATACTACATTACCCTAGTGGACTTTCGCGCAGATTTGGGGAAGGGGACTCTCTATAGTAAGCCATTCTTTACATCTAGAAACACGGTAAGGATGGGCCTTCGACCATTGATGTTCTTCGCTCAAGGTGGATGTATGACTTAGTTCAATCTCTCTTTATAATTTGTTGGTGGTAGTGGTGCTCAAGTGTTGGACTCTTTGGCGTTTGAGCTCATTCAAATAAGCTAGAGTCTCCCGATCCTCCATCTGGATTTAAGTTGACTCGCGCGGTCTTGGTCCTGACCGTCCGTCTTGCTCTACGGAACCTGTACGGAAGAAAAGAGGGGACACAAGTGGGAAAGAAAGACGGGGGAAGCCCAAAAGTGAATTGGAGGGATGGGACCAAAAGGACAGACAAAGAGCTTCTTTGTTGCGCGATTTTTGACCGCAACAAGGGTATAAAAACCTTTTTTGCGAAGTCTGTTGGTCTATTCTCTCGCGTAACAAGTCAATGACCGATCCACCCCAAGAATGCGGTTTGTACTTCGATGTGTGCTTGCGACGATAATTTCCAAGGCAGCAAACTACTATTTAAAGAGCGTAATCCGGTAACCATTGACGCGCTTGTCCACTTGGGAGTAAAACTACTGAAAGTGAAACGGGAACCACAAAGCAGCCTTAGGCTTCGGCTTCGCTCCATTACTATATATGGGCTTTGAACCGGCTTTGCAATGACATTTCGCTCATGGAGAGAGAGCTTTTATTATGCAGTCACTACGTTCTCCAAACATGCCACGATAAATTAAAAAATACGCACACACAGCCGAAAGCCTTGGAAGCTAGTGCTGTGCACATAAATATGTAAAACATTCATGTCCAACTAATAAATAAATTATACTCAATTTGGCCCAAAATGGAGGCACACTCAAATATTCTGCTGTCATATCCGTGCATGACCAACACACTTATACAGCTATAGCCAAAGGCAGACTGATTGATTCGTGTGTGAAACAAAAGTTCAGCACATCTGGACTCGTGCTGGGCTTCTGAGCCTCATTACGTAGCATTACTGTTTCTCTTTGCGCACTCTTTCTCTTGCAAACAGCATTTTGAAGCCGAGCTTCATTGTGTTAGGAAACACTGAAATCGTATGGCTGAAATGGCCGAGGCCAAGCCTAGGCTGCTTTTTGGTTCCCGCATAACTCTCAGGCTACGCTCGAGAGTCACGAGAGTATTTTGCATATAGAGACTTGTAAGGAGTCGGGGAGTTGAGTGCGAGTTCTCTCGGGACTCTGAACCCTGAAGAGTAGAACCCTGAAAGCTACTTTCACTAGTTTTACTTTCAAGTGGACGCGCGCCTTTAGTTTCTGTACTCGTGATCAAAGGCGAACTTCTAGTGCAAACTTATCCAAAATAACTTGGTTTGGACTACGAGGCAAGCTATGCATATATCAAAAAAAGAAACAAGTGAGTAAGTGCAAGAGTCTGTCTGTGACAAACTTCTATATACCCGACCCTACAGACCCCACCCAACATACCATGCAACACCAAATCTTAAAGTTCAGCTCGAATTCATATATTATTTGTATAGACCACGCCCCCAAAAGTGGACATGGGCTTAAAATTAAAATCAATTAATTGTTGTTTCGTTGATCAAGAGAAAATACGGGAAAAGCTAAAATTATTTCAGAAAAAAACAGTTTTTTCCTAAAAACGGCCCTTGAAATTGGGCGGAGCTCAAAACGTTGTATGGAGCAAACTTAGCAAATTGTAATATCTTTAATATTTTTAAAAAAAAATTTTCGATTTGGAGTCAACGATTTGGAGGCGGTCCAATTTTTGCCTTGTTAATGGTCTTAGGCCAATATTGCTCAGTATCAAAATTTAAGTTCCTGTGTCTTGTCTAACTTGACCAAAAGGCATTTTCAAAAAAATGTGAGATAGAGGTTGTCTCACATTGAAGCCAGAGGTGGGCGTGACCGCTGAGAAATTGCGCCAATTTTCACGCTTTGTCTGTGCAACAGAAGATCCAAGCCGTGTACCAAGTTTCAGCTCTCTAGCTTGATTTTGAAGACCTAAAACCTTTACACATACAGACAGGCGGATGGACGGACATGGCTTAATCGATTCACATGTCGGTGTCGACCATATCTCTAAAAGGTCTTAAGGGCCTACGGCGATTATTTTTTCACTGTGTTACGAACTATGCATTAAAATTAATACACCCTCGGTCGGGTATAAAAATAAAGAATTTCGCATGAAGCATGATGCGCATAGACGTCGGATCATCGCAGCTCCATACGAGAAGGATGTTGTCTGATCGTTTTGGGTACTAGTTCGGGCCCCATCGTCGTAGGGTGAAATAAAGGGCTCCTTGATTCCCGTGCCCCAGGCTGAAACAAATTAAGTCCGGCGTCGCTGAAATTGAGAGTTGAAAAAAGCATTAATGTTTTTTTTTGCAATAATACAGGCTGAGACTATAGGTTTGCCTGTTATGTCATAATCATAATCATTTTACTCAAATACAAGGACCCATGGATCCTGGATGAGAGAAATATTTTCTCATCATATCTCCAAAAGGTCGCAGAGGTCAACGCTGATTATTTCTCTGCGTTACAAGCTTTGCATTAACTTAATATACCCTGGGTATAGGATGATTGTAATTAATGCTGAGTTTTTGTCGTTTATCTTTTTTATCAGTTCAAGTAAAATGATATATTCGGTCCTTTGTGAATATAGATCTACGTCACTGCGATTCGTGGCACACCACTTAAACGAGCACTTACAAATGTTGCCCTTCGGTTTCTGTGTAGTACCTACTCCAATTTTAACGTCCATTTTCGCCATTTACTTTTTGTTTTTACAAATTAAACACACTTGATATCAGTCAGCTTTTAAACTGTCAATGAATTCAACAACCTCGTAAAATCTCGCATTAAACTCATCGTTTTTTTTCATCGTCTAAAAGGATACATAGACGTCAGCAAACCAATTGAAAAAAAAAACTTACGCTTTCAATCTTCTCTCTTTTTTTATAGAGCTTTCCTCAGGCAATTGAAAATACCGCAGCTATTCAATTTACTGGTATGCTGTCATTTCCATCCCTTAAAGCTGCAAAATATAAAACATATACATACTGTACATAGCCATACATGTGTTTATGGATAAACCCAATCAAAGCACTCCCATTCAGACGAATGCCAACAATGGCATGGCTCATAGAAACCACCTCAATCGAGAGCCAGTCAGGCCATTATCAATGCACAAACCACTGTCACAATTTTGTGATGTCCTATTACCTTACCATGTCAAGCATCAGGGCATTCCTAAGCCTTCTTCAGCATTACTCCTCGACCCGTTTGGTTGTGCCCTATTGAATGCAGGGAATCCTTCGTCAATGGGGCTTTTCCAATTTGTAGCTTAATTGAACTCAATTGATCAAAAGTGTGAAAGAGTCTTTCAATTGTGCGCTGTCGATGCCGAAGTCAATGAGGGTGGTTTGTGTATGGAATCTATCTGCCAAAGAGCCAGCTCTTCCGGCACCGTAGTTCAAAGTTATTATTATATACATGTATTTATTCGATTGCACACAATTGCTGAAGCGTATGTACATCGCCGTCGTCGTCGTCATCTGAGGTGTGGATCGGGATCCATAAATTAATATTTCCTATAACCTCAGTGCGCCACCCGTTCTAAACCTTGTTAGGAAATACACATAACGATTTTTTTCTTTTTTCAACTCAGATATGCACACCTATTATACCGTCGTGTATCCATGAATGAGCTGCTACGCTGATTATACATTGAATATAGCATGCTGTGATTGCTTTCACCCACCTGTAGGAATAGAGGGATACAGGATGACAAATTGCGAAACTAATTGGAGGTCTTCTCCTGTGAATACCATAGTTACTGAACCAGCGCCTCGGGGGTGCAATTTGAAATATTTGTCCGAAAGGAATTCAAAATTATGTGCCCATGGCATAGATCACACTCCGGCTCACTGAAGATTGTCAACAGGGAGGCTCTCTGGGGCTCACATGTGTACAGAGGTGTCCTTATACCTACTGCCAAATGTGTGTGTATGGTTGGGTGATTAGTGCACGTTTCTACATTGGTAATCAGGCCATGTGGATTTCATGAGCACATCAGTACATAAATAGTTCCATTGTTGAGTGACGTGGCTCTGTAACGAGGTGGAGGCCGGATTTAATGTACCAAATTCCATTGATTTAATTTAAACTTGCAAAATAACTACACGCGCAGTCGAAACTTTCTTCAGCCAACGCTTGACGCCGAAGACGACATCCTTGGTATATCGTGTTCGCTCAAGTTTAGCATGTTATAGTGCGGGATGAGTTTGAATAA
The DNA here is from genome assembly GCA_947623515.1 of Neoascia interrupta. Classification (NCBI taxonomy): domain Eukaryota; kingdom Metazoa; phylum Arthropoda; class Insecta; order Diptera; family Syrphidae; genus Neoascia; species Neoascia interrupta. The sequence continues at coordinate 17,453,654 of OX392462.1, read as the reverse complement.
TTTTTCGAGTGTGAATTAATTGCTTGAGTGGGTTTGGTTATGGTATGGAGGGAAAATAGTTTTCCAACACGGACACACACACACACACACACACACACATCCCCCGAGGGTGTAGGAGGTTTAAAAGTTTTCATTTACCCGCATTGTGTATGAATAGAGTGGCTTCTGGGGAATTTTTCATGCTGTGGGCTGAAATGCAAATTTTTAATTCAATTCGGGTGCGGGGACCCATAGACGCGGCGAACGAAGAAGGTTGTTATTCATGTGTAACAGGGACATTTTGTCCTTGCTATGATTCTGTTGCTTTTTTCTGTCTGTGTTGTTTGAAAAGACAAAATATACACGACAATTATCCTTCGTAAATATTTACCATACAAACAGTGTGTCTTCAAATTGCTTCGGAAGTCCCTCTGCCCTCGGGGAGACAAAACGTGTTGTCAATTGGCACAAATTGATTTGCTTGTCAGTGGTGTTAAAGAACAAAGGATGCTTTCGTCCTTGTTGTAGCAATGCAATTGTTAAATACAACTTTTATGAATAATGCAATATGTGTTTGATTGTGTATATTTGTTGAATTCAATAAAGAAAATCAATTGTGGGGTTTCAATAAAAGTTTTAAATACTTGACGGAGCTTCTGAAATTTAAGCACCGGTATACTGCCCGTAAAAATCGTAACACTTCGGACCGCCAATTATCTAAAAATTTACAGTTTAAGTTAAAAAAAAATGAGCGAAATTTAATATTTCGTTTCCAGAAATGTAATTAACTCAATTAGGTATTGTTAGCTTCAAAATCCTTTTCTTAGTGCACCAATTTGAACTAAATGGTAACGTTTGGCTTTATGTGTCGAAGAGATTTTACCAATACGCTTCGCAAATTCCTAACATTTTAAGAAAGAGTAAAGTTACGCATACGTATGGCATAAGAGTGGAGTATGCTCCAATGCTAGCGGACGGAATATCGAAAGAAATACCCTCTGTTGTTTTCACCGGCCAGGGCACTATACTGCAACCTTAACGTTTTCCGGTTGAGTTGCGGTTCATCCGATTTTAATAATACCCAACCCAGGGTATATTAAGTTTGATGTATAGTTTGTAACGCAGTAAAATTTAGAGATAAGTTGAATTAAGCCCACAGACACGCCCGCACAAAGCGGCCTGTACGTTCGACCATTTCTAAATTTAAAAATCCTGTTTTCAAATTTTCTTTGTGTTACAATGGTGCTAACGCATTAATTTTTGGTATGTGACATTGCTATCTAATTGTCTTTGAGGTAGCAGAAAAAGTTTGGCTTTTATATTGACCACACCCACTATTTAAGGAATTTCAACTTAAAATCACTATTTTTCAATAAATATATATGAAATTTGACAAAAAATTGTTTAACAAAAGTTGTAGATATTAGTAATTTCTAACGTTTTCTTTCCTCTTTTGTAGGCGTGGCTTTAAAAAAATTTGATTTTTTTAGTCAAAAAGGCGGAGTTTTAGTACGAAATGTATGCAACCACCCAGCATAAAGTATTCAACAGTTATATTTTTATATCCCACCCAGTTTCTGGAGGCGTGGCATTTTCCGTTTTTGGTAGGGTAGGTTATTTTGCAATCCGTCGAAGACGCACTTAAGTTTTTACAGTTTTTTTTTAGCCCAAAGTCTACAACCCCACTGTTATGACCTAAGGTCTATGCTCAATATTTGTACCCTATATAAATTTGTCCCCTTTTCGCCATATTTGTACCCTATATGGCAGGAGTGGAGTATATAAATTTCGATACAGGCGAAAATGGAACATAGAGAATTCATAGCAATAGACACCCAAAAGGGATCATGACGTTATCTCGAAGGACAAAAATCTCGACTGACAAAAATCTCGAAAATATTTTTGAAATAGATCTCGAATGCGAAAATCTCGAACAGCACAAAATCTTGAATAAACAAAAATGTCGAAAAATTTCGAATACAAAAGAGCTTTTCCAAATTTTTTCTTAAGTTTAAAGTTAGTGAGACCTAAGAGGAGGCAAAAAAAAGTCAGGCAGGGGGGTTGCCCCCCATACATATTTCACTGTTTAAAATTTCACACATTTGAAAATTTTCTCTCATTCATGTGAGCAAATGTAGGTTCGAGATTTTTGTTTTCGAGACTTTTGTTTTGGAGATAATTGCTTTCGAGATTTTTGCTTTCGAGATTATGGCCTTCGAGATATCGTGGTATACCCCACCCAAGACCTAAAGGGACATTATGGTTCAGACCGAATTCTAAGTCGAAAGAACCATGTCCGTCCATTCATCATTATGCCACCAATTTTAAAGCCTTCAATATTGAGCTAGTTTACCTACGGAAGACTTTTGACATTCTTAGGAATAAAAATGTTAAAAGTTTTAAAATCCGCCCAGAGACACGCCCGTAATAGGTTCCTACCTCCAAAACTGTAAGACGTCGTAAGAGTTTAAATTTTTACATTTAGTGTCTCCAAATAATAAAAAAAAAGTCGGCTGCCATTCCCCAGTGGGCGTGGGATGGAATCAAAGGGTTCAAACGTTTTCCATCAGCGCAATACACATTTTCCATCGTAACTTCAATTTTCATTGCCCCTCTGAAAAACAATATTTTCGAGCTCTGCAAAATAATATGTAAGTAGGTACGTTTCATACTTTGTACCTACTTCCACCCCACAATGAATAATTAATGGGATAATTTAAATTAAAATGTGATATTTTTGCGATTTTTCTTCTAAATACTAATATCACCAACAATTCTTTAGATTCATTTAATTTTATTATTGTATATAACCGAATATTGTGTACCAAATATATTTTTTTAAACAGATAATTTTATAAATAAGGAATTTATGAAAAAAATGTCTAAATTACATCGATAATTTCTTCAATATACGATTTTTTTTACTAACGCATTTTATAGGAAACTGGAAAAAGGAAACAAGAAAAAAAAAATTATTCAAATAAACCCAAATCTGAATTAAAGGAGGAAAAAATCAGCAGTTCATGTGAACAGTCAGCTAATTCTTCCAACAGTTCTTCCAACCGTTCGATCCATTTTGTTGTGAAACGGCATTCAAGAGGCATGCTTTTTTTCAGTAAGTCCGTGGTAAATATATTTTATAAATTGTCACAGTACCTACTCTCCGGTGCTTGTTTTTCGATTTTCCAAAAAATATTAGAGTCCCAGAAAACCGTTGCCATTACTTCTCCGGGTGACAAAACCATTTAAAATGTACTGTACCCTTGTTTCTCGTTCTTTAATTTTTATTTTTCAGCTGTCCATCAAAGATTCATCAGGTCTTACAAAACAGCTAAAAAATTTATATCAGTCGCACTTAAACAGCTCCAAATTTCGCAGATAAACAGCTTCAGGGGCTTGGAGCTGTTTGAATCTTCGGCCGAATTTGTAAATGGTCCAACATAAAAAATCGGCAACCGCCCTGTACAGATAAGGTTTTTATACCGAAATATCAACCCATAGAATTAAAAAACAAATAATAATACCTATTTTTCAAAAGTGCTATAATATTAGCTTTCTCACGAGCCTTGATTCGTGGTTCGTTCAACACAATATCGTGGAAACTATATCGAAGATTTCTTATTTATGACGTGAATTGTGTGTCCTTTTCGCTTACCTACCATCTTTTGTGCTCGTAACACATCAATGATCCACATGCGCACTAGCTATTACCTGCAAGAGACCAAAGCCCTTGGTAGGTTTTTTCAGTATTTTTAAGATCCATTTAAAAGTTTTACTTTTGCAACAAAATAAAATCAAAATTTTAATAATTTTTAAAATTTTAATTTAAAATTAAAGAAAAAAACAGTAATTGTTGGTAGTCTTATTTTTTGAAAAGCAAACAAAAGTAATGCTTACTCCATTTTGAGTAAATCTCACCAACCAAAACTCTTTATCACAGTAAAATTAAAGTATCGATCAAACACAGGTTTACTTAATTTTTTTTGTTTATGGCCAACGACAGGATTTCGATCAAAAACAAATTTTTATGGCGACCAATTAGTCACCGATATATGTAGGTATCGAAAGACAACAAGTAAATGTAGCTAAATTTTTTTAGGATTTTTTAAGGAACCAATATAGCATTATAGGAGTTTGCCTATCACTCCTAAGCTTTTGATTTTCAGCTAAAAGTGCTGCGCAAATACAATTACAATACAGCCAACATCCAAAGCGGTATATTAAGAAATCAGTTTGTGGGGCAACCGTCAGTGACAATACACCTTTTATTGCACTCTCACAAACACACTTCTACACAAAGAAGAAGAAAATGTTGTTATAAAGCTTCGGATATCTTATTCAATACACAATGTGGAACATCCTGCAGAGCTAAACTCGAAAACAAAATAAAACTCAAGTTCATCACTAACGTATTTCGCATAAATATCCTATTCTTCCATTATGGCACTTAGGTATAGCAAGCTGTATGTTTGCTCGAACATATATAAATATCGCATCCTCATGCGCTCCCAGCAGTCTACTTGCCTATACCACTCCTCGTCATCGCATCGCAGTGCATATGTTTCAAACAACAAGCAATATTTCACATCCATAAAGGATAATCGCATAAAATATCAATTTGGCAAAATTTCTTCTTTTTTTTTAACCCTTCTTCACATCAAATGTTACCACATTCTGTGTGGATGAGTTTATGGATGTCAGAGTCAGAGCCAAAGGCTCTATGTTCGCTACCCACCTCACTTGCTCCGTGTGTGCAAAGACAACACGAAAATATCCTCGGGATGAGTTACGAGAATGTGTTCTTTTTTTTTTTGAAAAAGTTGGCAAATTTAAAATAAAGTGCAATTTTCGTGCAGAAAACCAAACGGTTCTTTCACTTATTGCTCGCGATGTTGACTACGGCGAAAGAAATATAAGGACGTACTAGGTATCACTTCTATCTAGCGTTCTTATATTCTGAATCCTGGTTGCTGAGACAATCTGCACACAGTAACACAAAACATCAGAAGCTGCCGTACATTATGATGATTTTCATTCCTTGTTTCTGCACTTTTTGGTATTAAATTCAACGAAGCTCGCGGTACCTACCACATCTAACGACACAAACAAGGATAAAATTGAAAACTTGTTTCCATGCAATTGCTTCTGGCTTGTGTAGCAGGAGTAATGGTGTATCTATATACCACGCGCTAAGGACATATTGTGGTAGTATTAAATTTACAAGGTTATTTGTTTCGCTTAGCGCTACAGCAATATGATGATTGATGTTTACCTGCGACAGCCTTTGTCCTTTTGTTTCATAGTTGAAATGAAAAATTTAGTACCTACTCAAGTGTGCGAAGAATGCTTCATTATGTCAAGTTAATACAAAAGATTTCAGTGAATAAAATTAGCAATTAACTTGATATAGACTCATAAGGTGCACGTGATAATTAAACTCAATTGCTGCTGTGTTTGGTCTTAGACTTTCGAACTTTCAGCAGATCGTTAGCCTTTGAACGACGCACCTTTGTCTGATGGAAATTAATTTAAATGCCCCTATTTAAGGCATAAGTTTCATATCAGGATCTTGAGGCATAAGTTTCATATCAGGGTCTTGTAAAAGGAATGTCAGGAAAAAGAATGTCAAGTAATGGAATGTCGAACTTAAGAGCTCATTCAATTTTGTAGTTTTACAGAACATACCCCCTGGTTGTTGCAAGCGCGTTAGCCAAATGTCGATCTAGATTTTCTTTTGCCATAAAATTTTTATTAAACTTTTTACAGTGTTAAAAATAAATACTGAAAATCTAGTACTTTTTGGACACTTAGTGATAGACGGGGAAACCTTTAGATCTTTTTTCCGGCTTCATTCTCACTTGATTTTTTTTAGCAACCTTTTAGACAATCATGGAATTGTTTTAGTACTACGACATAAATCTAATCACAGAATTCACGGGCCAGACTATGAATTTTGTCTTATGAATCTCAATTGTCATGCAAATTTTCGCAGACATTGTCTCGTCGTTGGGGACTACCAAACAATTTCAACCGAAGCCTTACATGACCCGCGAAGATTCTCAAAAAAATACGTTTCACTCGAATTGCAATGCAAAGAAGTCCATATGTTAATTTGAATTCGTTCGCGACTTTGGCACTTACTTATCGGGTGAACTTCGACAACCTCCGACGGATGTGCCTCCAACCAGCTACTCTTGCAAATCTACTCCTTGCTAGTCGCAATGCCATTCATTCATATACATCCCTAAACCCATCTCATTATCCCGAATGTTTTGCGCGTAATTTTTTCCCTTCAAAGTCGACGATCCGTTTACTGATAATTGGCATGTGTCTAGGCACGTACTCAGTGACAGCAGCGCTGGTAATATCTTCAGTTTCTCACACTCTCGACTCCATCGTCATCGTTATAATACGTCGGAATGCTAACTGACGCTAAGGAGCAATGACGATGGCGACAGCCCGCAATACCACGTGCATGCAACTCGCAACCACGCTCTACAGAATTGGCACTTGGTTCCTATTTCTGCATGCGGTGCGTGTGGGCTTCCGAATGGAATGTGTCAGTACTTGGGAGGTGTAATATTCCTTGTTTTACGACAATTCTTATGAATATTACTGTGAATGCCACCGCAAAGTATGTGTTAAGAATGTCTTATCGCTGCGAAGCGTATCGCCACCCAGCAACCCACTCGGAAGCTGTCATTCAAGCTGGAGAGCCACCATTCGTAGCACCCTCTGCTACGGACGTGGATGGTGATAATAGCTCTAAATATCGCGGCTTGCCTTCGTATACCCGCTCAGCATGTGGGTGGATATAAGATAGGATAGACGCACCAGCACGAATAGTTAGATTCGAATGTAGCTGCTGCAGCATACCAACTGAAAGGACGAGCACGGAAGGATAAGTATTCAACAACTGCCAACATGACAATCATCAACAGGCACTTCGACAATTTTACTGGTGTGTGTATACTCCCCTCGCTCGGTGCCTCCATATTTTCTTTAACTACCAATGCTCCTGGTTGATCTAATGGTGCTAGAAGGCTCGCCCGAGGGGCGGAAAACGGTTTTATTGCGGTATTTTCCATTGGTGAAAATTGCTTTGGAGTTGTGTTGCGAGTGCAAATCACCAAAGGAAAATTGAAAATGTTACCCCTAACGAGGCCCGGCCGCCCTGCTCGCCTGTGTTTTGTTTCCATTTCCTGTCATTTTCTGGTTATTTTTTTTTTTCTCGCCACCATTCGCCTCATCTCGCATCCTTCGGGTACGTGAAGTGTTTATTGCGATTCTGTGTGTATTTGTTTCGTTTGTTTGGGGAAAACGACTTCTCTTATTTGGTTTTTATTTGCCAGGTTATGAGCCAGCCTGATGTCGGTGGGTGGTAGTAATGGGCGGCTGCGCTATATAGGCTCGGGATATAGAAACATTGTTAATGGGAATTTCTTTTGCCAGGATACCCTATTATCCGTCTTGTTATGAGATCCTTGCATCAATTATAGTTAAATTGTTCATTAACAGGCACCTACAATGGAAGATTGCTGGACTCGAGATTGCGGTTGGCTTGTTTTCGCATGCTGGATATTGAGGTCAGTCCTACAGGGAGAAAGTACCTAGAAATTTTCGGTATATCATTAGTGTGGACTGAATATAGGGGTTAAGACATTTTCTGACTTTAATTGGCCCAGAGTTGAGCTCTCTGCATAACCCTTGAAAGGAAGGCGATGCCTTAATTCCGACACGAAATTAGACGTAAATTGATTGAAATTGTAATGGGATGATTGTCGAATGTGTAGCCTTTGATTGAGGGAATTACTTAAACCAAATCTGTGATTATTGCGTTGGTGATAGTGAAAGTAACTGCCACCGTACAACTAGCACTAATTGCCACGTTTTTCTAAGTTTCCTTTTCGTTTTTCTTAACCGAAAAATAAATGGTTTACTAGTTTAAAAAACTAAAATCAAAAGAGGGTTGAATTAAATTTACCTTCTACGTATTTGCTAACTTAAAAGCTTTGTCTTCATATTTTTCTTTAAATAAGTCATAGCAACCACATAAAACATTTCCGAGAAAAAAAAAAACCCCGACAATATTTATGCCATGCCAACATACCTATTTATACTCCTTGTGTTGACTTTAATCTGAAAGTACCCTTTGCAGTCTTAGAACTCCCATCATCTGCACACAGATGGTATAGAAGCTGTAATAGCGCGGCATAAAAAAACCATTTCCTAAAGCATTCAACAAACAATAGCTATGTAATTTTCAATGGGATGGCGAGCATGCAACGGAAGAACACTCGTCTATGCCTCTTAGACAAAAGGGGATAAGATACACGTATATACACGACCACTTGAGACGGAGCAAAAGCATTTAATATAACATTTTTTAGCTTTTAACTGTTTGTATAGACGGTTTAAGCTACTCTTCTCAGTATTTAGTCTGTGACATTGCGGAACTCCTTATTCTGCTACGTGTATCTGAAAGGACCTTTCTGATGATAGAGTCAATATAGGTATATATACTGGAAGCCAACGCTCAAGAGACGAGAGACAGTCCTTTACGAACAGAGATGAGGATTAAATTTCAATAGAAATTGTGATTATGTCCCCATTAGAAATGAATGAGATCTTTGCCCAATGGAGCTTTTAAGCATAACTTTAAACAAGGAGGATGGAGCAACAGTTCGCCTTAGAGTTAAGTCTAGGCTTAACATTTTTTACTTAAAAAAACTTAAAGAAAAAAACACGTATTATAATGATTATGATAAACATTATCATTGTTCACATCAATACTCATGGTAAACAATGAAACTGTACGATAGGCAGGAGATTTGTGCATACCCTTTGACTGTGAAGGAGACTATGTCAAGTATTGTCAACGCATTGTTGGCAAAGTATGGAATGTATGGAATCATGGACAGATTTTTGATCTGCAAGCGAAAACGCGTAGTTTTATCCTTTTTTCAACAAGGCAGCACATTCTAAGAGGACTTTTTTGAGACAGACAAGACATTTCCCATGCTTTGACGTTTGTCTAATTGCTAGACGAGATGCCGAAAAAACGAACAAATTGCTGAAAATTGCTTACACCCATCCAAAAAAAAATTACGCGGATATCACCCACAACACAGCCAAAAGTTCTGCATTTGCAAAGTTTTTCTTGTAAGTAAAATCTCAAAAATGTTTGAATTTGAAGTGAAGAATTTGATCTCGAAACCGATGGTTTGAAAGTCGATTAAGTCGGCAAAAGTCAAAAAGCTTAAAAAAAAGGATTTTTTATTTTTGATTTTTTTTTTATTGGAATTGGACACAGTCAGCTTCCCTGTTGATTTACTTTTGCTTAACCTTTTTTTTAACTGGATGTTGTGGCCTTTTGCTGTAGATACTAAAAAAATGAATGAAATCTTTATCTCAAACCTGCGTCCTCGGTCATGGCAGGTGATGATCACACCAACTAGGCCATCGTCTTATGTAAATATAAATATATAAATAAATAGAGTGGCGCAACAGCTCGAGGTGAACCAGGGCCAACTTCTCAACCATGTATGCTGTGTGTGTTATATTTTTTCACATTCAAGGGGACCTACAATTTTTTGCCGAATCCGAACGGCACTTTGAGAAGTTTTTTCAAGACAAATGCTACTCTCGGAGGGTTTGTCAGACCCTCGCGGAGGTGGGAGCCGTGAAAGAGAACTAGTCTTTTTTTCAGGTGGCAGAGGCAGGATTCGAACCCAGATTCCGGCGTCAGAGGCATACAGACTAACCACTGCGCCATGGCACCCTACTGTATTATGTAAATGAACAAATGCAAACATTGCTAGAAATCAAGCATCTTAACTGGGTTTTATTGCACACAAGCCAAAAAAAAATCTTTTAATAATTCTGGACAGATTAGTAAAAGACATGTGAGTAAGTGCAACACTTCGTATGTGACAAATTTCTGTATACCCTTGCCCTGTATAACCGTGTAACACCAAACCTCCCGAACTCATATATATTATTTGTATAGGCATCATCATCATCATCATTTTCGAATGCCGCCTATCCTTTAAAAGGGTCGCGGAGCGAGGGTGGCTAAATGGTCCTTCCATCTTTCTCGATCCTCCGCCACCAGCTCAAGAGACTCTGGCGCAATCCCCAGGCGGGACTCAGAGAGGTTCTTTACCTGATCCCACCACCTGTTTCTTGGCCTACCAGGGGGGCGACGCGCTCGCATCTCGGCTAGCATGACCTGTCTAGGAAGTCTGTCAGGGGGCATGCGAACAACGTGTCCAAACCATCGAAGAATCGATCGCTCCACTCGGAGAAGTAGCTGCTCAACATTGAGAATCCTACGAATACTGACGTTTCTCACTCTGTCCCCTAGAGTAACACCAGCAACGCACCTCAGGAATCTCATTTCGGCAGCTTGTACCCGCGATCTAATTCTTTCGGTCATTACCCAAATTTCATGACCATAGATGAGGGTCGGAACGAACACTGAATTAAAAACTAAGATCTTTGCTTTCACTCCAAGCTCAGCTTTCCTGATGACCGGCCGGCGCAAATCCTTTACTATTGCTCCAGCTTGGCCAATTCTACAGGACAACTCAGTATCACTCCTCCCATCTTTCGTGAAAAAGACCCCGAGATACTTAAACTTCTCCACCTGTTTTAATGGAACTCCATTTATGTGCAGGGTACACTGCACAGGAGTTCGGGAAACAACCATCACTTCCGATTTGTTCAGGTTTACTTTCATCCCAGCATCACCACAGATGGCTGCAAACCTATCCAGTGCTCGTTGAAGTTCCTCTTTGGATGATGCAAGGATGGCCAAATCATCTGCGAAAACAGATGGCTCATCCTGATGCGAGCCAATTCGAAACATTGCTCGCCAAGACTGCCCCTCACCATCCAGTCCATATATGCTATGAAAAGGAGCGGCGACAGAACACAGCCCTGGCGAAGTCCAACGCGCACATCAAAAGGACGGGATTTGACGCCATTTATCCGTACACAGCTTCTGCAGTTTCCATACAAAGACTGAATGGCTCTCAGAAGAGGCCCACTCAGCACATAGTCCTGCAAAACTCTCCACAGTGTATCCCGAGGGACTCGGTCATACGCTTTTTCCAGATCTACAAAACACGCATAGACCGGTTTGGCATATTCCCAGGCCTTCTCAAGAATAACCTTCAGAATAAAAAGCTGGTCGGTTGTGCCTCTGCCAGGCCGAAAGCCGCACTGTTCTTCCCGTAACAAAAGCTCGATTACAGCTCTGGAACGCGTTTCCAACACCTTCGCGAATACTTTTCCCGGAAGGCTCAAGAGAGATATGCCCCTATAGTTGGCGCAATCTCTCCTGTTACCTTTTTTGAAAATGGGCACTATAACTCCCGTTTGCCAATCGCTTGGTGCCTTCCCGCTATCCCAGGCCACCTTAATGACACGTGTTAGCCATTTAACACCCTCTTCACCCATTGCCTTGAGCATTTCTGGCCGAATTTCATCAACTCCAGCAGACTTGCCAACTTTTAGCGATTTAATCGCTTCAGTGACTTCGTCTACTGTGGGACTATTCTCCGCCCTTATCTCGTCAGCAGTGGGAATGTCATCTTCAGTGCCCTGTTGGGGGTTGAGCAACTCCGAAAAGTGCTCTCTCCATCTGCGCAAGACATCGCTCTCACTTGAAAGAAGTGTACCGCCCTTGGATTTAAACCCTTGGATGATATTCAACTTCCTTCCTCTGAGCCGGCGAATGGTCTGCCAAAATATCTTGTTTGCAGATCTGTAATCGTGCTCCAACTTCTCGCCGAACTTTTTCCATGACTGTTCCTTGGCTGTTCTGACTGCCAGATTGGAAGTCCTTCGCGCCTCATTGTACCGGGCTCGAGAAGTTGAGTTTCTACATTGGATCCACGCAATGTAGGCTCTCTTCTTCTCTCTGATGGCTTCTTGAACTCCAGGCGTTTTAAACCAAGCAGTTCTTTTCTCACCACCAGCCGCTACCCCAAGCCGCTTCACTCCACAAACATTTCCTGCAGAGGCAATGACTGCCGATAAAAACAGCTGTCATTCCTCCTCTACATTCAATAGGTCAGTTGGAATTTGTTCAAACTTCTCCGAAACATGCTGTGCAAAACGCTCTCTGAAATCAGAGTCAGCATCCTGCAACCTTTCCCACCGTATGCGGGTCACCAGTCTTGGTTTTCGCCTGGGTGGCAAAGGAAAACTGCCACTGAAAAACAATTTACACAACACTAAGTAGTGATCAGTTGACAACTCAGCTCCCCTGAAAACTCGAACATCACAAATCATTCTTTGAACACACGATGGTACAACAAAGAAATCAATCCGTGACTTCTGATTTAAACTGTGCTTGTACCATGTGTATTTGTGAATGTCTCTGTGTGGGAAAAAGGTGTTCATGATGGACAAGCCATATGCACAGCAAAATTCCAACAACTTCCCTCCGTTCCTGTTTTGATCCGGGTCACCGTGCCTCCCAATCACACTCCTCCAAGTACTGTCGTCTGTACCCACATGTGCATTGAAGTCACCCATCAGGAGAAAGAAGTCCATTTCTGCCACTCTGTCCAGGGCAGCATAAGCTTCGTTCAAGAAGGACTCATACTCTGACTCTCGATTTGGTGCGTAAACCTGAACCAGAGCCAGAGTCGATCGGTCAAGCTTAAGCTTCAAGATCAAAATCATTCCCCCTAACGGAATGACATCGAATACATTTTCTCACAACCGGGGGCTTGTGAGTATCCCCACACCCGCCTGTGCAGTCATGTGATTTGGGACGCCAGACCAGAATGGCTTCCACCCAACATCGAAGTCTTTGGTTCCAGAACCCTTCCACTTAGTTGAGGAGATGCCAGTTGCATCGAGCTGATACTTTTTGGCCTCCTCAACCAGTTCGAATTCCTTCCTCGTTAGTGACGAGACATTCCACGTGCCAATTTTGAGTTGGTGCCGTTGTCGATTTGTAGAGTTTCCACCTAAGCCCTCATTTTGACTTGGCGCTGTCCCCCTCCGCCCCCCGTAATGGATAGCGGCACCATTGACGGGCTGCTCGTAACTTCTTCGGGTTAAACCCGGTCGGATGCCGAGCGGGACCTTCCGACCACCAAGCGCTCGCATGCTGACACCCCTCAGGCCTTGCTCCAAAGGGTGCCCTGGGTTACCAGGATCAGCAAATATCCGAGGCTGCTTTCGTTTTCTTTTCATGGTTGGGGGGGGGGGGGGGTGCATTTTATACCTAGCTGCCAGGTTTAAATTCGGCCGATCCTAACCCGGACAACAGACGCCGACCAGGAAGCCGCTCGTTCCGAAACAGACGCTCCTGGATTTCTGTTATTTGAAGTTCAGCCGTCCCTCTGGGATCAGACGCTGACCAACAGGCCGCACAATATGTAACAGACGCTGCTGGATTTTATTTAAACCTTCGGGTTCATCTTTTTCAGGTATAACTTTACTGCCAAGGGTGGCCCCACAAGGAGTTTATACTCCTGGACAGCATCACTTATGCCTGAAGATTACTTCCTCCAGTGGATTTCAGTCGGCTCTTACGACAGGCATACCTTACCTCAAGGCTATTCTTAAACCCGACCTTGCAGGGTACAATATAGGCACTGTATAGGCAATGCCCTCAAAAGTAGGCCTGGGCTAAAAATTAAGATCACTTAAGCCACGATGTCGCAAGGAACAGAAACAGAATTTCATATATTAGCTACTCAAAAAGCATTCAGCGAATTAAGGTTTCAGTTGCTAATGTATGCGATTCTGTTCCTGTTTTACGTTGCTTGTGACAACGCGGCTTTAATTGTAATTTCGTTAGGATCATGATAGAATGCTTTAAAACTAAAAATTATTTCGGAAAAATACTGTTCTTTTCAAAACTTTGTGTAAAGAAACGTTTTCATATAATTTTTTTTCGATTTGGAGTGAACTTCCCGAGAAATCGGGGTTTTAAAGTTCTAACAGTGCAAAGATGTATTGCACATAATGCTCATTAATTAAGTAATTACGGTCGTAAACTCAATGCCATCAGCAGTAGCGCAAAGGTTTGAGTGTTTATAATACTTTTCAAAATTAAAAAAACTTATGCCACGCCTCAAAAAAGTGGGCAGGAAAAGACTGTCAAGTATGAAGAAACAAATGGGAGGTCTGTCGGCTTTTGTATGAAGGCTTATCGTACACTTATTGCTTAATACATTATAAAATGTTATGCAGAATGTTTGCAATTTTATGCACCTTTTCTTTTAATAACAATTTACGGCTTTTGAGCATATCTTAAAACGCATCTCAATAGCTCTTATGTTTCACTCAGATGAGGCTATTTATATAAAATTTCGGGTGCAATCTGAATGAGAAATAAGTACACATAAGATTCTGTTCATACGAGTTCCTTAAGCCATTGCAGTGAGGACATCTTTGTCTATTTGCCCGATTTTCGGAATTAAATTTTTTAAATCGTTTATTCTTTCATTAATTTTAGGGTAGATACTGTTATGCTATGTTTTATTAAGTCTACTATAATTCTTAATTTAGGTTCTTGAGATTTGATTTTTAGATTGGCCAAAGTGACAGAAATTGTAATTTTCAATAAAAAAAAACAACATAAAAAAATCACAAAAAAGTTCCTTGTTATCAAAATTTTAGCACATTTTGGCTTTCTACTTGAGTGATTTTGTCACACTTTTTCTTCGCGTTAGAATAAATAACGAAGGTGCGGCGACGCACGGTGCGCTCGCGGATGTAAACAATTTGTGAAAACTAAAAGCTAGCAGCAAAAAAGTGCAACAACACAGCAAATTGTGTTGCTGTGTTTCCCGACTGCTCAGCAAGGGGGTGGGTTCCGAAAACAGATGATTGATACGCGAGATAAGGTGCTTCAATGGTTTTGGTACGTAGATTTAAATGGGCGCCAGCTGTTTTATAAGTAAAACAACAAAACTGTGGGTAGCTGAAAATGATTTGGTCCGATAAAAAGAATAACACAATCGTTTTAGGTCGTTATAAACATTCGGAGATGAACGAAGACGATTTACTAAAAAGAGTCAAACTAAAAGAATTGACCAATGAATTATATGAGTTACTCGAACAGGTCGGTATACAAAAAACAAAGCGAAACAAGCAAAGAAAAGAAATGGCCGAATTTTATAAATATAGCCGCACCAAGAGATTGTCTCACTATATTACCACGTCCCAAATGTTAAAAATGTGAAAGGTAAAAGGGTCGGTGGTCCCGTCTTTTCTAAGGGATTTTCTTGAAACGAAAGTCAACTAGTGAAATCTATTTTCTTCTTATCTTTTCCTTTTTTTGTTCTCATTTCCGTTCCTTTTTTCCTTCTCCTTTCTATTACTCCTACTTAGTCCTTTTTCCTGGATCTTTTTGCCTCCTCAGTGTTTCCTCTGGATCTTTATCCCAATCTCAAAATCTTTTTCTTCCAGCTCCTTTTCCTTCCACCAAACTCGCTAGGTAAACCAGAAGTGATTCACCCAAGCTTGGCTTGACTTTTTCCCAAACAAACCATGACTCATTCACACACACATTCAACCAATCCTCTCATTCCGGTACAGTGGTTATCGGGCACGGCGTTTCAAGCCACGCATAGCCCTTTGCTGGGCATGCTTTCCGTTATGGAACCCCAGCTGCATTCCTCTCACACAAGAATTCGTTCCACTTCGCCCCACTGTGAATTAAAGGGGTAGAATTCAAAGCCGAACCGAAAAGAGAGCATTCAGTGATCCATAACATTTAACTCTATTCTCAGAAGGCGAATAGGGTTATACATTTTAATAAGGAGAACGAAGAAGGAACTACCATACTCAAGTCGCGATGTACGACATTACCCTAGTGGACTTTCGCGCAGATTTGGGGGAGAGGACTCTGTCTATATTAAGCGATTCTTTACACTTACAAACACGGTTAGGATGGGCCCTCGGCCATTGATGATCTTCTCTCAGGGTGGATGTCTGAGGTTGGAATTCTCGGGTAAGTGGTTAATAAGCGAATGCATTTTCTCGATGGTGTTTCTCGTAACTTGTTAGAGTTGGGCTCTTTGACATTTGAACTCTGTGAACGGTTTGATGGTGGTTTATCGGGTCATCGGGTCCATCATTGGGAATCGTGAATGGCCAGTTTGGAGCGTCCTGACCGTGCGTCTTGGTCCAGGAAACCTGTATGGAAGAAAAGAGGGAACACAAGTGGGAAAGGAGGACGGGGGAAGCCCAAAAAGTGAATAGGAAGGAAGGGACCAAAAGGACAGACAAAGAGCGTCTTTGTTGCGCGATTTTTGACCGCAACAATTTGTGCTTGCATAAAACAAGGATTACGCAACAAATCGAAATAGATAAGATGTTATCGGCATCTTATGTCACTGCCATTTTAGTAAAGGAACGCAAATAATTTTAAACTTGTCTCGAAAATCATACAATATATCAGGCCCGCTATAATATTTCCTTCAAACTCCGAAAAATTGTCTATCTCTTGGAACTTTTTCAAAATAGTACATATATTATCATAACTCATACGAATATTTTTTTTTTTTTTGATTTTTATAAAAAAATATCTTAAACATTTTCGAAATCTCGTCCTAAAAATTTGTGTTTTAAAATTTTAAAACTACAAAAAAGTCTATAAACTATCAAACTTCATTGCGATCGGTTCAACCATTATGATACAAGAATGTTTTGAAAAATAATTTTTTAAATGTTTTTGAAGTTTTCAAGCTAAATCTCAGAATCTGCTAAATATTGAAAAAATTCTATAGTTTTCCCAAAAATTACAAATAATTTTAGAAGCGTGTGTTTTTTTTAAATCATTTTACCTTATAGCATCGGATTCGAAATTTTTTTTCATAATTTTCTGAAAATACATCGAAACCCCAGTTTTAAAACTGTTTAAAACCAAAATTTGATTTTAGTATTTGCTTAAGTTGTGATTGCTTTAAATATTTGCGCAGTTTCGGCTTTTTTTTATCAAAGTGCTCCAAAGTTGACGAACGGGCGTATTTTCATTGCTTATTTCTCAAAATTTTTTTTAAAAACTCAATATATTGCTTAGCGTATGTTTTGATTTTCCTCTTTCTGGCTATAAAACTTTCCGAGATAAGTGCCAAAACACTTGTCACAAAACACTGTGTCACAAACTCTTTGTGTAAAAAAAATTGGCCTTAAATACGTTTTCATGTTTTACATGGACCTTCTAAGAAGTGTGCCACATTTCATCTTTCTTCGACTCACCTTTCAAAAATTACAGGTGCAGACGGGCGGACAACGAAGTAATACCATAAGGAATCCTTCTTCGCTCTTTGGGCGGAGTGCAACAAAATAAATATGTTTAAAGCCACGCCCACAAAAGGTAGGAGACATGTTGTGTTCAAAAAACTGGGCAAACGCTAATGCCTAACTATTCCAATATAATTATTTCCCAATTTTCATATACCTATATACATACTTATTGCAAAAACTTAATTTTAACGGAAACTTGTCTAAAAAGTGGACGATGTTCTTATACCACCATAGTGGCATAAAAGAGGTTTTAGCAACGGATTAAAGTGTTTTATGAGGAGTTTTTTTTTTTAATTACTTGCATACCTGCCGAGAGGATCTTAATTTGTGGGGCGTGATTTGTAGTGGATTCAATGAAGATTTTTATTTACTCGCGGATGAGTATCCGGTATGGAGACTTAGCCTAAGGTTTGTTCTTAAATGGATAAAATGCGCTTAGTTCGTAACAGCTTTCATAGCGCTCTTGTCAATGTATATACAGTTCCTAGACAGCACTTAATGAGCCTGTGATGCAACATTTCGTTTGGATGTATGATTTCTGGCATAACAGATTTATTTAATTTTTTCTTTTCGAACTTGATCTTCCTTTACAAAAAATTTCAGCAACTAGGTATGCAGATTCCTTTACAAATTTTACTCTGTTTAACTCCTGCGGCCTTAATCAATTCCAATTCCAGAGTTAAAAGACTGAAAGGATGATGCCGTCTGCAATTCTCTCTGTGTTCATTTCAACAATTCAATTTGCATTCAACAGTGTTGGTTGTTATCCTTTTTTTAACTCTACTTTTTCATTCGCTGCTTACCCTCGTCTCTTGACAACCGATGAAATGGTCAATTTCCTGCATAAACCTCTGACAATCAACTGACAGTATGCAATCAAAAACACGCACACCAACGATTCCACGTCCAGGCCGAGATATCCCCGCAGATATCCCCACATAAATCCAGGAAACTTATGGGTCCTGCAATTTATAGTCCAATAAAAATGTTCCAGTTAAGCACAGCAAGAAGAAAAAAAAAATCTTGAAAAAAGGGAGAAGGCAAAAAGGATAAACGATGGCGGACGTAGCATTCCCACGCTGAGCTACTGAATTAATTCCACTGAACTTCAGTGGCAGTAAAATTTTTAAATTATCCCTTTAACGTTGTTCACACTTTCGTGAGCGTGGGTAGAAGCTGTTCTGTGCAACACAATGAAGGATATATGTATAAGGATCGCACCGCCAGAGATATGGAAAAAGAAATCACACCAACAGGAGTTTGTCCCATACCACAGTTTCAGTCGAATGAAAGATTTATTTTCGATCTTTGAGATACAAATTTATTGACACACACGCACACCATTGCGACACAAAAGCCGGTGATAAACATCAAACACTTCGTTGGGGCGCGGGTACGGGCGGGTTGGCCAGGCGACAATAAACGAGAAATGAAAAAGGAAGAGACAAAGAAATTGAAAACGCAAAAGCAGAGAAGAATATACGCCACGAAGTCAGAAGTAACAAATTGTTAAGGCACAAAACCATGACATATGCTGAAATTTATTGTCCTTTCGGTGGCGTGGAGGAGTATACAGAAAGCTGCCGCCGCGCGGCCTGCCCCAAGAACAATAAAGTACGAACATTTTCTTAAGTCGCGGGGGTGCTATGCTGCTCTTTATTGTACATTGGGAGTTTCTTTTCCAGGAAAAGATATGACTTTTTCCCTTTGGAGCACGACGAGCTTATGTTTACCAGCCAACCGTGGTATGGGAGTTATAAGTTGATCCTGCGACCAGAGATAAAAAAATTTAATATTTTTTTTTTTCTTTTAGTGAAATTCACTCTGCTTATCAAAAGGTAATCATTGTCATTACCAAATCTCAAGGCGGAAAAAATAGGCAAAACTTTGAGGTTGAGAAGAAGCTCAACATCTTGCAAACTCATGGGACTTTGACATCACGCCATTGACAGATGGGGCGAAGACTTTTGGCTGTCCTTGAAAAACTTAGCCAGATTAAAATGAAGTTAATTTGAAAATAATTCACTTATTACATACTCTGCAACTTTTGGGATTTCCTTGAAATACGAGAAAGTACCTGTGGGTATTCGTCAGTTTTGAGAAAATTTCTAAAAGTGTGAGAGGTGTAAGGAAAGTAAACAAAACTGTAGAAAAGTTTTGAGCAAAGGACCAAAAGAAAAGTTTTTAGAAGTTCACTGTGACAGAGGGTCCTTCGAATCCATACAATGTCAAAATAAAACAAATGATTGGTTTCTTATTTTACAAACTCTTATAAACAACGATAAACAAATTTAAGATAATATCTTGTAAAATATATCACGAAAAATTTTAAAACATTTCAGAATATAAATTTCAGTCGAAACAAAAGCAATTTTAGGACTTGTCGTGTTGGTCTAGACTATTAGTATTCACTTCGATGCTACGTTTAAATGTTGGCTCTTTCAACAAAGAAGCATTTTAGTTATTACCAATATTATTATTAAAAAATTAAATACCTAGGCTCCAAGAAATCGATTATCGTGCCAAACCCACATTAAATCTAATAAGAGTGCAGACCAGAAAATAAGTATTCATAAATCACTGTGCAATAGTTGTTTAAGGGCGCAAATCTCATGTCGAGACAAAGAACAGCTTGCTGTGAGACGGGATAACTCTGTTGGAACCCTGAATGCTGGGTGCACTACAAAAATTTTTTTGCACCACTTTCCACTTGCGGGTTAGAGTTCAGCTTTGCCCTAAATATGCCACGATCACCAAACGTGAGAAGATGAATAAGGATTTCCTTGAACAAGGCTTCTTTGTTCTTGTTCAAAGAAACAGAAGAGAAGGTTTACATAAAGTAGTCCAAACTCAGATAAAGTGCCTTGTATCACCATTACCCTAGATCACGCCATACTTCTACGCAGCATCCTGGAGTCCTCTCTACCCAAAACACGCAAATGGAGGATATCAAACTGTAGTGATTGACAAGTGGCTGCCAATCGTACGTTGAGTTTCGAAACGTCAAATCCCATCATAGGTGGGTCAAACAAGAAGTACCCAAAGGAGCCCTTCCCTCACCTCTCCTCTTGAATTAGTACATCTCCAAATTTCCCCTTCCGCCTTAATAAAGATCGTGTCATATGCTGACGACTGCACCACTGTACTCAACGTAGACCATGCACAGAGTTGTCCTGGAGAACTTTTTTAATAACCGCAACTTCCAACTGTTGGCTAAAAAAATCATCAGGAACACTTTTTGAAACCTGGACAAGGTTAGTAAAGTTAGTTCCAGATGTTAACATAATAGGACGTCGTATCCCAACTATACGAATCAACCGAAACTTCTAGGCGTTACTAACGGCAGCATGCTGACTTTCGCCACCCATGCTATAACGTTTGCCGCCAGGAACGGCCTCAGAACATGGAACAACCTACTCAAGTCTATAGCTGAGAGCTTCTGGACGATGGAGCATGGGAAGCTTGTTGCTCCCTGCTCCCTATAATGATATTGCATTTGAAACTATGCTGCCCCAATCTGGACGACGCAACTGAGTTACACAAACAGGCAGCGTTTTCAGACCTATCCAAATTCGGCTATAAAGTCAAAATTACAGGATGCCACCTAATGTGTCACCAAGATCCCCTCCACACCGAGAGTTAGCTGCTTGGTAGTAAGGGACGACAATACCAAGCACACAAAACAGTAGCTATTAGCGTGCCAAAACCACCCCAAACACTCAATCACAATGGTACTACAACCACTTCGCGCCATACGCAAGGAATTCTTAATGTACAAAAGTGAAATCACTAAACACACGGAGCGACCGGTTTTCAACATGCAAATACAGAAGGTGTCCCTATCGAGCACACACCACTCAACCGTGTCCAACAACATGGAAAGCTTACGTCCCAACATAGTCCTTGGTGGTCGCCCATCAACTACCGTGCACCGAAGGAGCATACTCTATGTCTTATGTCTTATGTCTTATGTCTTATGTCTTATGTCTTATGTCTTATGTCTTATGTCTTATGTCTTATGTCTTATGTCTTATGTCTTATGTCTTATGTCTTATGTCTTATGTCTTATGTCTTATGTCTTATGTCTTATGTCTTATGTCTTATGTCTTATGTCTTATGTCTTATGTCTTATGTCTTATGTCTTATGTCTTATGTCTTATGTCTTATGTCTTATGTCTTATGTCTTATGTCTTATGTCTTATGTCTTATGTCTTATGTCTTATGTCTTATGTCTTATGTCTTATGTCTTATGTCTTATGTCTTATGTCTTATGTCTTATGTCTTATGTCTTATGTCTTATGTCTTATGTCTTATGTCTTATGTCTTATGTCTTATGTCTTATGTCTTATGTCTTATGTCTTATGTCTTATGTCTTATGTCTTATGTCTTATGTCTTATGTCTTATGTCTTATGTCTTATGTCTTATGTCTTATGTCTTATGTCTTATGTCTTATGTCTTATGTCTTATGTCTTATGTCTTATGTCTTATGTCTTATGTCTTATGTCTTATGTCTTATGTCTTATGTCTTATGTCTTATGTCTTATGTCTTATGTCTTATGTCTTATGTCTTATGTCTTATGTCTTATGTCTTATGTCTTATGTCTTATGTCTTATGTCTTATGTCTTATGTCTTATGTCTTATGTCTTATGTCTTATGTCTTATGTCTTATGTCTTATGTCTTATGTCTTATGTCTTATGTCTTATGTCTTATGTCTTATGTCTTATGTCTTATGTCTTATGTCTTATGTCTTATGTCTTATGTCTTATGTCTTATGTCTTATGTCTTATGTCTTATGTCTTATGTCTTATGTCTTATGTCTTATGTCTTATGTCTTATGTCTTATGTCTTATGTCTTATGTCTTATGTCTTATGTCTTATGTCTTATGTCTTATGTCTTATGTCTTATGTCTTATGTCTTATGTCTTATGTCTTATGTCTTATGTCTTATGTCTTATGTCTTATGTCTTATGTCTTATGTCTTATGTCTTATGTCTTATGTCTTATGTCTTATGTCTTATGTCTTATGTCTTATGTCTTATGTCTTATGTCTTATGTCTTATGTCTTATGTCTTATGTCTTATGTCTTATGTCTTATGTCTTATGTCTTATGTCTTATGTCTTATGTCTTATGTCTTATGTCTTATGTCTTATGTCTTATGTCTTATGTCTTATGTCTTATGTCTTATGTCTTATGTCTTATGTCTTATGTCTTATGTCTTATGTCTTATGTCTTATGTCTTATGTCTTATGTCTTATGTCTTATGTCTTATGTCTTATGTCTTATGTCTTATGTCTTATGTCTTATGTCTTATGTCTTATGTCTTATGTCTTATGTCTTATGTCTTATGTCTTATGTCTTATGTCTTATGTCTTATGTCTTATGTCTTATGTCTTATGTCTTATGTCTTATGTCTTATGTCTTATGTCTTATGTCTTATGTCTTATGTCTTATGTCTTATGTCTTATGTCTTATGTCTTATGTCTTATGTCTTATGTCTTATGTCTTATGTCTTATGTCTTATGTCTTATGTCTTATGTCTTATGTCTTATGTCTTATGTCTTATGTCTTATGTCTTATGTCTTATGTCTTATGTCTTATGTCTTATGTCTTATGTCTTATGTCTTATGTCTTATGTCTTATGTCTTATGTCTTATGTCTTATGTCTTATGTCTTATGTCTTATGTCTTATGTCTTATGTCTTATGTCTTATGTCTTATGTCTTATGTCTTATGTCTTATGTCTTATGTCTTATGTCTTATGTCTTATGTCTTATGTCTTATGTCTTATGTCTTATGTCTTATGTCTTATGTCTTATGTCTTATGTCTTATGTCTTATGTCTTATGTCTTATGTCTTATGTCTTATGTCTTATTTCTTATGTCTTATGTCTTATGTCTTATGTCTTATGTCTTATGTCTTATGTCTTATGTCTTATGTCTTATGTCTTATGTCTTATGTCTTATGTCTTATGTCTTATGTCTTATGTCTTATGTCTTAAGTCTTATGTCTTATGTCTTATGTCTTATGTCTTATGTCTTATGTCTTATGTTTTATGTCTTATGTTGTTAGCCTTAAGCATAATAGCGAAATGACGAGATAGTCTCCGTCGACAGTATTGAGATGGGCGCGAAAGGTATGGGATCCTATGGAAGTGACAGACGACAACAGTTGATGCTCGTGCAAGTTTTCGATGGTAACTTGAAGAACAGTCTCAGCGTTTAAAGAACGAGAACCGTGATTCATTCGAAGATGACGGGCTTATTTTTCTAAGCGTTTTGATTATTTCTGTGATAAGGTAAAAAATGTAGAATTTCAATCCCGCCGACAGCTAAGATTGACTTGGATGCTTAAATCACTTGAAAAATAATTTATGCAATCAATGCAACGTGCTTATTTCAGATTTTGATCTGCTTCCCATCCAAGACTAGAAAAGAACCGTCTAAAACTTGGTTCAAGTCACAAGCAGGTCCTCTATCCAAAAAGAAGTTCAAAGGAGCCGTCTAAACTTGTCAAATTCCAGAAATGCCTGCTAAGCCATAAAACCCCCATGGATATAGATATTTTCTCCCATCGACTAGTCTAGAGAAATCGACTAGTTACACCAGTCTATTTATTCTCATATATTTTCTATGCGATATTGTTACAGGTAGTGTTATCTCACTTCTTCCTGCTACATGGACCACTAAGAGTGTGCGTGCGTTAGGAAGTCTAGACCTTCTTCGTCCCACTTCGTCCCAATGGTAACTAACAGCGATAAAATTTTACAGGTTACCAGCTAGAGTTACATAGCATACCTAATACCATTAAGAGAAATCCTTCAAAGGAGTCCTCATCTCAACTTTTATGCCAAGATTGATGCTAGCCTTAGGGGCAGCCGAAACGGGGAGAAGTCGCTACATCTGAAGGTAGCGGATTTCAGTTTGGACATCCGAAGATTTTTCTAAAGCCCTAGACTACATAAAGCATCCTGCATATTTCCTTCCTGTACTACCACGTTACAATGCAAGTTCCTTTAAAAATATGTGACACTATTAAATAGTTCTTCCCAGTGTCCTTGATATAAAAAAGTAAAAATAAAACTTCCTTGACGATCAAACAAAACGTCCACGATGGTACTATCTTTCGAAAGAAGGCCACAAACGGGGCACTCCATCCAAATAATTCCCAAGAGCTGTCTAAACTTCTTAAAATCTCAAAACTCTTGCTTAGACATAATACCCCCATGGATAAAATATTTTCTCACCATCGACCCAATGGCAGGTCATAGTTGCCACATCTTACGAGCATCGTCTTTGATGAGCAACGTGCGAAATTCGTATGCCAGCCAGGTCGAGTGCGCAACATATAAAATTAGCAGAAATCCCATTTTTAATTGCAGTCCTTGAAAGCGCATCGTACAAACGTGTTTCACTGTCTGTCTGACTTTAATGGGACACCCAGTAATTGGTGGGTCGGGTTGGTTGTTTTTATGCAACTTGTATTAGCTAGATGCTGGGTGCTGTTGCGGATGGTCTATACTACAAAGCATAGTGGCTGACCATCAACAGAAAAGCACACCATCGCCACGATTTAAGTGCGCCATGACGTAGCCCAGTAATGATTAAGCTGCAACCGAAACACAATACCAGGTCTGCTACGGTAGGGCACTAAAATGTGCTTTAGTTGTTTTATATCTTGCTCCACTTTGGAGCAACTGTGTTCGTGCGTGTATGTGTGTTCGTCCTTGTTGTTCTTTCCATTGTCTTGTGGCAATTTCCTTTATTTCGTTAGTTTTGTGTTTAATTTTTTTTATCGTCTATTTCTCGCTGGCTGTACTTAGTGTACACACTCTTTTGGGCGCTGGCTATAGGGCCAATCTCTTGGCTTTGGATGCCGACCATGTGGCACCAGAGCGCACCAGAAGACTCAGTCACCCACACTTGACCCTTTTTGCAAATAATTGCTGGCCATTAGTGTGGAGGGTTATTTAAATGTTAAAATAGATTTAGAGCTTCCATTTAAAACGAACTCGGTGGACATGACGGCAAAGCGGTTAAGACGCGCCGAGGCTTTGTAAGGGTTGCCGTGTAATTTAATGCATTTTAGATTGCGCTAAGCACCAACGGTGTGAGAGTTGGGGCTGCTCTCCTTTCAATTTGGCCCTAGGTGCAGTTGTGTTGGTTTCTGTGTCTGGTATTTAGTTTGAAATAACTTTTGATGGGTTAACATTGAGGTTTGGTTCGTTTAGTTTGGTGTTTCGGGGGTTTACCCTTTCAGTGCTGTTCATGTGGTGGCTATTTTAAAACAATTGCTAAAAGAGGAGTTTAAAACAGAAGGTCATCATTGGAGGTTTGGTTGTTTTGTAATTAGCTTGAAGACAGCTGTGTATAAACAGTGCTCGTGGTGTGCGCAACACTTAAGCTCTATTAGCCAAGCGGTCTGCAGAAGAATAGTTCTGTAGGTGGAGTTAGGTCCAGTAATTAAAAGCGATAGTAGAATGGTAGGAAGGGAGGTACTCCACGGCACTGACTTCCGTTTATCTAACCAAAAAGGGTTTTTGAATTCGGGAACACCAAATTCGGTTTCTAACACTGCAAATTAACTTCAGTATACAAATTATTTGTTCCAAATTTAAATTTCTTTAGAATATAATTCCACAAAACCCTTTTAACCGATGGTAAGCACCAATAATCCACAATAATCTGTGAAACTATTTCTGGTCATGTTTTGTGTACCTAATCAACCACGAACAAGGATAAATGACGATTCAGTTCGTTAAGCCCAGCGATATTTTTTGGAAACAAAAACCATTCCAACCTTATGCCTTTTCACGCACAAAACCAACGCTAAATCCTTTCCGAGTAAAAGCCTATATTTGCACACAAATAATTTAACGGGTAACCCAAAAAAAGAAATAAGCGATTTTATTTGCGCATTGTATTACACCGTTATCCTAATCCCAATGACATAAATCACAAGCTTTCGGATATTTCCGAACGCAATTAATTATTTATGTAATGAAGCCTATTTAAAAGCCAAACAGTCGTAAATCAATGAGACATGAACAGTGAACACCCACACAATCACTAACTGGATAGCGAGCACATGGATTAAATTTTATATCTATAATATCTAGTGGAATCCTTTTTTAGTTGATTTTTTTTTTTAATACATGGATGGCTCTATGTAGTAGGGAAACATTCCGATTAATCCATTTTTTAAGCTCTCTGATATGTTGAATCTAAAATGATGTTGAATTATCGTGGATTTTTTAATATGAATAAACATTTTCTGGATAGAATAATTATTACCATTTATTCAACAATAAAAAAAAAAATCTTTAAGCACGAAATCGAGGTTGGCCGACTTCTCTACAGGAAGAAATTTTATTCCATTATTTTATTATATTATATTATATTTTATTATAATAAAGATTAGTACCTAAGGCTTATAGACTAATTGAGCTTGGTGTTTAAAAAGATCGTTTTAACAAACATTCCGAAAGTAGATTAGATTAAATTGTTTGTCATTGTCAGGAGAGCCCATCGTTGAGCTCTGGCCCGGCGGTCCTTTAAAAAGGAGCCTGTTGCTCCTTTTTAAATATGGTTTTTGGTTTTAATGGTTTTTAGTCATCGTTTATTAATCTTTTCGTGGCAATTCACCACGTTTTCACCAAGAAAACATCTGATTCCAAGATTTTGACTAAAATATAGTATTTTCTACATAAAATCGCTTAGTTTGTTTTTATACCCCATCCTATAGGATAGAGAAGGTATATTAAGTTTATCACATAGTTTTTAACACGGTGAAATAAAAATGGTAGGCCCCCAAGACCTTAAGGGCATATGATCGAGACCGAATTCTGAATCGAATAAGTCATGTCCGTTCGTCTGTCTGTCTGTGTGTCATATGTTTTTAGGGCTTAAATTTTTAGCTCCTTGTACACCGAAGCAGTACAAGTGTTAAAAATTTTCAAATCCGCCCACTGACACGCCCACAATCGGTTTGTATGTGTATCTTTAAGGCGTAGAGAACATAATAGTTCTACATAGGTCACGGCCACATCTGGAGGCACAATTGAAGAAAAACCTCAAATTTTATAGAAAGACGTAATTTCGACTGGCCTCAAGCCTAATTTAGAAAAAAATAAAAAATAAAAACTAGCATGTAAGATAAACGAGACTTCGTTCAAGATTTTGTTTATAACGGGTAATTTTTTAGCTGGTTTGGTTTTGGCAACACTAGTTTTGACAGCTGACGTGTGTTTAGTACCTTGTGTCACTGTCAAACAGCTTCAGTTTGGTTTGCAATTTAACCATGGATCGTCTTACAAATGAACAACGCTTGCAAATTATTGAATTTTACTATCAAAATTCGTGCTCGGTTCGAAATGTTCATCGCGCGCTGCTTCCATTTTATGGTCGGCATTCTCGTGAACAGTTAATTTCACGTTTCGGGCCGGTCAATTGGCCGCCAAGATCGTGCGATTTGACACCATTAGATTATTTTTTGTGGGGGTATGTCAAGGCTAATGTCTATAGGGACAAGCCCGCTTCGATTGACGCACTGGAAGCCAACATCCATGCATTCATTCGTGAGATACCGGCCGATATGTGTGAAAGAGTATGCCAAAATTGGACTCAGCGGATGGGCTACTTGAGACGCAGCCGCGGTCAACATTTGCATGAAATTATCTTTAAACATTAAATTGCAAGGTTCAAACTATCGATTCAAATAAATATTTTATTAATTTTTTCGAATTTTTTGTGTTTTTTTTTTAAAAAAAAGTTCTCAACCTCTTAAAAAAACACCCTTTACAAAGTCTTCAGCCATGCCCGTTTTTAGTATAAGATTTAAAAAAATAATAATTTGAACCAAAAAATTCCATTTTTACGAACATTTAAGCGTAACTTGGACATATCTCTGTTAATATTGATAGTTTGTAACATGGGGGGTTAAACAACGCCTCTTTTCGAAGTCTGCACTACTAACCAAATGTCAAAATCAGCATTTTACAATGTGGGATAGGATAGGGTATTCAACGGTCCGTTTTACGGACTGTTACTTCTGCGTACACACTGTAACACTTACTCACTGATCTTTTATCATTTTGCTTAATAAATAAGTCTGCTATCAACATAATTTAAATAACGAAAGTTCATTTTTTCACAATGTTAATATTGGTACTTGGAGTTGGAGTTGGAGCTGCCAATATTTGCAAAACCAAAACTTCTTTTGTCAATCTGACTCCAAGGTTGTTGAGAGTGTTGCGTGAGAGTGTACCTAAAGTTAAATTTACTTTTTTCCTAGAGATTATTGTTAGTTTCCCCGCAGTTGCTATACACCCCATATTACAGTTAGCGTGTTCACACGTATAAAAAATCTCAAATAAACCAAGTGTTGAGAAATATTTTTGCAAAAAGAATATCGGTATACTACCATTTCGATGCATTTTCGAAAATATCGCAAAAATGCATGAAAAACGCGTTGGTATGTGTCCTTCTCCGCAGCCTTTTTTGAAAGAAAAGTAAAACTTTTTTGGCTCAATTTGCAAATATGAACTGGAAATAAGACCAAAAGATAATATTTCTTATCAAAAATAGGTGAGGAGTAATTTATATGCATCGACCTTTTATGCGCCGGTAAAAGCACCGCGCGTCGCGGACTTTTTACGTTATTTTTTCTCTTTGTTTTGAAAATAAGCCAAAAAAATATGTATACGTATACGCCAAAATATGTATTTGGGTTTATTTTCCTATGAAAAACGGAAAAAGCTTTCATTTGAGATTTTTTGTCAAGCTCCGAATTGTGTCATAAAACTTGGTTGTTACATTTCAGTTAAGAACCTTCTCCCTAAGAAAGGGCGTGGCATCCACCCCTTCTTAACAACATCGTATTTTTGTTTATATTTTTTATCAGAAGTGTATACATGTTAACTGCATTCTCACAATAAAAATTTGGCTTATACTTAAAAACGCCCCAAAAGTGGGCAAGGCGAAAAATTATTCACTTGAGTTGATAGCTTACGCACATATCTGAACATTTTATAGTGCAAGTTTTTTTTGGATTTATAGCAAATATCTGTGCCAACAAACCATAACCGCTAAAGTCGACTTTAGACGAAATTGAGATTTTGGTGGCATTAGATTCAGCATTTTCAAATCTATTTTATAAATTTTTTTTAACTTTTTATCTTTAAAATTGTGATCACAATTTCGAAAAAACATAACAGCTAAAGTCACGTTTTTGAGTTGAGAATAAGGAAAAACAACCAAACTAAGAAAAAAACAAAATTTATTATCTAAAGTTGAGTTAACATTCTTTGTTTTTTAAGTTTACAAAAAGGAATAAAAACCTAACTTGACTTTGGTTGTTTTTCCAATTTTATAATATATAAATTTATAAAAATAGATAAAGTTGAGTTTAGCTGTTTTTCCGTATTAAATTTTTTTGTTTTGTCAATTTTTTTGAAAGGAAATAACAACCAAACTTCAGTTAAGTGGTTTTTCTCAAAGGAAAAATGACCAAATAGATAAGGAAAAGCAGCTAAAGTAGACAGACATTAGACCAGAACGAAAATTTCTTTAAAATGGAAAAACAGCTAAACTGCAGATAAGATTTTTCATGATGAAAAAGCTAAAAGGCCCTAAAGAATTAAGTATTATTTTCGTCAATAAAATCGTTTTTAGCTATTTTTATTTTTTTTTTTAATTTTAATCTAAGAAAAACTAACAATATCCATATTTCACTTTTTGTTTCAACGCGATCGGAAGCTCCAATCGCCCAATAGAGTCATTTGTAATTACACGCACTTGTCAAAAACTTAAAAATGCTCTCCTGAAAAATTAGTGAAATTGACTTTAGGGGTTTTTCCTTGTGACCACAGAATATCAAATAAAAACCTTTTATAAGAATGCTTATTAAGTATGACCACGCCTACAAGGGGGCGGTATTCGCTTTTTTTTAAATGCCAATTTAAAAAATTGATTTTTCATGCTATTAAGTAAAGTGGGCGTGTCAGTGAGCGTATTTAAAAAATTTTTACACTTGTACTACTTCGATATCAAGTTTCAAGTTCCTAGCTAAAATTTAAGGCCTAAAAACTACCGACAGACGGACGGTCGGACGGACGGATATGGCTCATTCGACTTACAATTCGGTCTCGATCATATGCCCGTAAGGTCTTTAGGGTCTACGGTGATTATTTCTCTATGTTGCAAACTATAAATTAAACTTAATATACCTCCTATCCTATGGGATGGGGTATAAAAATTGTGCTTCTTCTTCACCCAAGCAGTAGTTTAAAATAACAAAACGGGTCCTTAGGCAAAGCCAATCTGCTTTCAAGCTTTCTTTGCTTCTAGTTCTGCACTTCCAGATTGTGCGATGCCTCCGCTTGTCGAGTGTTGACCACTTATGGAAGCTATTAATTTCCACACGCTCCTAAGAGCGTTTCCCCCTTAACTGTGAAGAGGTGCGCTTTAGGCTCTCTGGCAAAACCACTGTGTCAGCTTTTTTATCAGATCTTACTTGCTATCTTTTCAAGTAGTTAAAAAATTGATTTTTTTTCAGCCCGTACCATCAAAAGGTGATTTTCTGCTCCTTTCAGTTATCGACCAATTTTTCTTACATTCCTCCTTTCCAAAATCATGCAAATGATTTTAAGCAACCAGCTTATGAAATATCTTGAATCGCAGAAGCTTCTTTATAACCGGAAATACAGCTTTCAAGGCAAAAATTTAACTGGCTTATCTCAACAAAAAGTGGAGCTTCTGCTTGCATGGAAAAACGTTCATTCAGCCATTGTCAATAAATGACACCTAAGGCACTGAACAGAAAAGCTTCTTGCCTTCGGTACGTCCGAGAATGATGATCTACATTAGAATGACCACATTTTCGCCGTACGTCATCAAGAACGCTAAGAAATGCTTCGATTTCTAGAAACCTCCCATGAAAAGCACCGTCTGAGCGGGCTTACATTAAACATCATCGCATGAAAACTCACGTCTGGGCAGGTGCATCCAACCAACACCACTTTGCACATCCTCGATATGGAAGAGAGTTGAGTTTTTTAATTCTTTTAACATCGATGCAAAGTTTCTTCTTCTTTCATTATTTTATCGTTCCATCTAAAAGTGTTGCAGTGAGTTAGCCAACTGCATTCTCACCGTTTTAAAAAAATCATCAGCTGCATTGCCCATGTAAGAAGGAATTCTCATCAATACACTTTTACGCCCGTTTCAAGATGTACCGCGGAATGTTAAAGTTATTTTATTGGAAGAACTAAACGAATGTAACCAACCTTTGTAGATGGTTTTCCTCGGCTTTACAGCCTTAGTTGTTTGAAACCCAAGTGGACCGGTGCCTCTCCTGTCGATTATCTGATCCTTGCCGCTCTCGGTATGGTAAATAAAAAAAAATGTCATGAATCCCTTAATGGGAGCAAATCACAAAAAAACTCGTGCTTGTCCTAGAGGTCTTACTGAAATCTGAGGTCGGGCCCAGCCATAGTAATTAAAAGTGGGCAAGGTGAATATTGTGTGCGGTCCGATTTTTGTCCTGTTAAAGGATTATACCCACAATTCCTATGTCAGAGATCTTGCGCTCTGTCTAGCTTAGTCCGAGGGTATTTTGAAATGAAGCGTACATTTGAGGTTGCCTTACATTCAAGACAATAATTATAATAAAGTGGCCGTGGCAGTGGGCTTAACCAAAAAAATTTTCATACTTTGAGCAGCATCAGAACCAAGAGAACTCAAACCGCAAGTTTAAGTTATTAAATTAATAACTTAACTTAGTTATAAAGACCTAACAACTTTACACATGCAGATTACGTAGGGTGCTAAGATAGATATCATAGTCAGGTTTCTTTGTCAGCAAAATCTCCGAGATGCTGCCGAGACTTAGAAAAAAACCCTCACGTACTTACCAACCACAAAACAAGCCTGAAAAAACTTCTTCCTTTAATTCTGACTCGAAAATAAACACACAACAACTATCATTATTCTTTCGTTTTATTTCCTTTGTTTTTATATTTTATGATTTATATAATAAACTATTGGTTTTGTTTTTTTGTTTATTTCATTACAATATAGTATAAAAATATTTACACGAAATGCTTTAACACAAGATACAAACATTATAAACAATAAACCATTGTTATGCACCTACTTTTGTTTGCCAATTTTATTACTCCAAACCAGTTTACATTCCTTCATCAAAAATCTATTTATGTACTCATAGATTTAGCATTAATTGTTTACTTTAAAAAAATCTTCTTTTATTTTTGTTATCAATGTTTTTCAGTTTGATTATATTAGTTGATTTCTATTTGATCTTGTAGCACTTGGCAAACACATGGTAAGTACTTTTGATTTGATTTACTTTGTCGTTCTAAATTTTACAATAAAAACTTAACATTAACAAAACAATTAAATTCATAAAAAATAATTTTCCTTATAGGTAAATATTTAAATTTTAGTTTTTTAATATAAAATCAATAACACTATAAGATTATTATTTTTTTTTCGTCTTTATTTTCTTATGCTAATGCTAATGACTAAGATATTTAATTTAACCTTTTTTTTATTTATTTATATTTTGCTATTTACAATGAAACAAATATACAATAATATTTAAGATTGTTAATTTCTATTTTTCTGCATGTTATTTGTTCGTTAGATAAAGTTTTTAGATTTTTGTTTAAGAATTGGGTTTTTCATTGTGTACAGGGTAGCTAAGAAAATCGGATGGTTTAGAGCTTTAAAAAAATAAAAAACTTTTGCTAATTTTGGTGTAAAAGGAATCTTTGGTTAAGTTTTTAGACAAAGTCTAGCCTTAGTTATTCTTTACAAACCTTAAAATTTCCCTGGAATTAAAGTATTGAGAGCTTTTTGAACTTTTTTCAAATGCTGTTTATGTTTTTTATTCATAACAATAAAAAAAAACCAAAAAAGTAGTCAATTCTCTTCATCGTCACCCTGTACATAAAAACATTTAGTTTTAATTTAGTTTTTGTAAATGTTTATCATAATTTTATCGTTTGGTGCTATTAAGTTTTTTTACTATTACCTTAACTATTTTTTGTTTAACTTAAGTTTAGGAGAGAAGAAAATTTATGAAACAAAGTTGTATCCTAAGAATTCCTTAAATACTAAAATTATTTAAACTAGCTTTTCGATTCACTATTTTATACAAAAAGAATGTGTGTGTGTTGCAGGTGTGTTGGTGTATGTGTGTTTGTTTGTGTTGGTTTTTTGAAAGTATCGCAGGGCATGAACAATTACACAATCTCCCTATGGACATATGCCAAATATATACTATAGCCAATCGAAATGATTACCATAATACTGTGTAGATGGGTTTGATATGATTTGGTCGACGATCCAACATGACCATGATACATCGCCGCCGGGTTATCACCTGTAATTGAGAGGAATTTTATATCAGACAAAATAATTAGCATTCATTGATTTTGTGATAGAATTTCGGCTGCCCAAATTGATAAAATCGACAGGATAGATAGATGGACATTACTGATGACGGAATAAATAAATGGGCCTTGGTTTCACTACATGGATGCATGGAGCAGCGGTGGCAATAATTTGCGGTGACAACACAGCCTGAGTGTTGAGTAAACCTAAAATCTGTCGTGTGGTAATGTATACTATTTGAATAATGCCAGGAAATATTTGTTTGATCGTTGATTCAGTAATGGTTAGGTCTGTTTACTATTATAATGCGGAGGAGGCATTCTGCTTATAAATTGCCGAATAATTGATGGGATGTAAAATACGATTTTAAAGGCTCGCTGATGGTTTTTACTGATTAAAGCCAATAGAAAATGTTTTCAAGTATAAATCATAAGAGGAAATTTCTGGACCCATTTGTGAGTGCACTGAATTATTTTTTTCCCGAAATTATAATAAACTAGTTACGTCAATTCAACGGAAATGTCAGAATATGATTCAAAATGCAGTTGAAGCGTAGTATATTGGTATGAATTTTAAGGTGAGTGATAATTACGGGATTTAATTATAAAATGATAATTATTTAAAATCTGATGATGCATCAAGTCGAACGAGTCAGGTTTTCAGGGAATGAGCCACTGGATGCATTTATGCCTGATTGGCAAAAATCAATAATCAGATAATCTTAAAACAGAATGAGAACTTCATTATTTAATTGAAATTTAGTTAATTATAGACGTCTACGTATTCACGGGACCGTATTCTTTAGGAAAGTCCCTTACTATCCCCCCGCAACTCTGTTGAGAGTGGCTTACACCAGAACGGCCACTCTATGCCCGGCCTTCACAACCCTTTCGGGTAGGTCCCTCACCAATCAAGCATCGGATTGGTTACCTTCGGAACAGGCTTACACCGATACAACAGGCTTAAGACCGAAATGCATGTCCGTCAGTCTGTCGGTATCGGTAGTTTTAAGGTCCTAAATTTTAAGCTAGAAACTTAAAACTTGACATCTGTTCTTTCTAGGTCTGGAAGCAGTACAAGTGTCAAAATTTTTGATATCCGCCCACTGACACGCCCGCACTTTACTTAATAGCATAACAAATCAAATTTGTCGAAGAGTCTGAAATTTGGTATGCGATATCTGCTATGTGTACTGTGACGGACATTTCAAAAAACACAAAAGCCGCCACCATGTGGGCGTGGTCGTATTTCATTTGAATTTTAATAAACGGTTGTTATTCGCTATGTGGGGTGCCGTGGCGTAGTGGTTAGTGTGTGTGCTTACTACGCCGGAGGCCTGGGTTCGAATCCTGCCAATGTCACCTAAAAAAAAAGACTTGTTCTTTTTCACGGTCCCCACCGCGGGGGTTTGACAAGCCCTCCGAGAGTATCAATTGTCTTGAAAAACTTCTCAAGCTGCCGTTCGGATTCGACAAAAAAAAAATGTAGGTCTCTTTGTATGTAAAAGAAATCAACACACCAGCATACATTGTTGAGAAGTTGGCCCTGGTTCTCCTCGAGCTGTTGCGCCACTCTATTTATTTTTTATTTTTTGTTATTCGCTATATTTGGTTTTATTCGTTATATTCATAAATCTTGTACTTTAAAATATTCATATACGTGCGTGTACTATCTACTCAAATAAACAAATTTTTAACACGCTCTTTTTTGGGGGCGTTTTTAGTATGAATCAAATTTTATTGATCCAAAGCTTTTTATATTTAACATAGCAATGGCTTGTCCATTTACGACGTAGTATTTTTATACCCCATCCCATAGGATAGGAGGTATATTAAGTTTGATTCATAGTTTGTAACATAGCGAAAAAATCATCGTAGACCCTCAAAAAACTGTAGGGCATATGATCCAGACCGAATTGTAAGTCGAACGAGCCATGTCCGTCCGTCCGTGCGTCTACCAGTATTTTTTGTGCTATAAATATTGAGCTAGGAACTTGAAGCTTGATATCTGTTCTTTTTAGGTCCGAAGCGGTTCAAGTGTTAAAATTTTTGAAGTCCGCCCCTGACACGCCCACTTTACTTAATAGCATGAAAAATCAAACTTGTCGGAGGAAGTTGAAATTTGGTATGCGATATCCTGGCTTCTGTGTATTTTGATTGGTATTTAAAAAAAATCGAAAATCGCTTCCATGTGGACGTGGTCACATTTAATTTTCATTCTTCTAAACGGTTTATATTTGGTACATTTGCTTTGAATCGAAAAAAATTTGAACTCTAAAACATTCAGTTAAGTGCGTAAGCTATCAACTTAAATGAATAAATTTTGCCACGCCCACTTTTGGGGACGTTTTAAAGTAGCTATAAACCAAATTTTTAATATAACAAATGGGAAAAGGCAACACCGTAGACCCCTAAGACCTTTTAATCGATCGATTAAGCCATGAATCGAGAATCGATTAAGCCATGTCCGTCCGTTCGTTCGTATGTAAACACCTTTTAGGCCTTAAATTTTAAGCTAGAGAGCTGAAATTTGGAAGGTTGGCTGGAAATCGTCCCATCCCTCGGATCAAGTTTGTTGAATCCGCCCACAAAAATTAGTTGAATCCGCCCACAGACACGCCCACTACAGGCTAGTATACCTATGCGATTTAAAAATACTTACTTACTTACGTAAGGTGGCGCTACAGTCCGGAGTGGACCTGGGCCTCAGCCAACAAGCTTCGCCAGCCAGCTCTGTCTCGAGCTAGCCGTCTCCAGTTTCGCACGCGAAGTTGGCTGAGGTCCCCTTCCACTTGCGTGCGCCATCTGAGTCTCGGTGCTCCTCTACCGCGCCGTCCCTGCGGTGTGGATTCGAAGATTTTCCGGGCCGGGGCGTTGGTGTCCATCAGCTCTAGATGACCCAGCCATCGTAGACGTTGTGTTTTGACTCTTTTGGCTAGGTCGGCACCGCTGTACCGACTCGACTTTCTTCTCGACGCAGCCTAAAGTGTTTTCATCCGCCTTTGACAGGGTCCATGCTTCTGCACCGTAAAGCAGGACTGGGATGGTGAGGGTCTTATACATGGACACTTTTTTTGCTCGAGAGAGGGCTTTGCTACTCAATTGCCTCCTTAGCCCAAAGAAACAGCGATTGGCAAGAGTTATCCTTCGTTTGATTTCAGCGCTGGTGACATTGTCTGAATTTATTTATTTTTGCCCTCATTGACTGCTAAACCCATATTCGCCGCTTCCGTCCCAATACTCACGAAGGCTTCACTGACATCACGCTTTATTCTACCTATTATGTCAATGTCGTCTGCGTATGCAAGTAGTTGAACGGACTTTTGAAAGATTGTACATCTGGTGTTGGCGCGAGAGTTCTGCACAATTCTCTCAAGTATGATGTTAAAGAAGTCGCATGACAGCGCGTCGCCTTGTCTAAATCCTTTTTTGACATCAAAGGGGTCGGTGAGGTCTTTGCCGACCTTGACGGAACAGCGTGAGTTTTCCATCGTCATCCTGCACAGACTGACGAGTTTGGCAGGGATGCCAAAACCAGACATTGCGCTATATAGCTCGTCTCTATAGACACTGTCATACGCGGCCTTGAAATCGATGAAGAGGTGGTGTGTATCGATTTGGAATTCCTGGGTTTTCTCCAAGATCTGCCGCAGTGTGAATATTTGATCGATGGTGGACTTTTTTGGCCTAAAGCCACACTGATATGTGCCTATCAGATTGTTGACAAACGGCTTCAGGCGTTCACACAGTACAGCAGAAAAGATCTTGTATGCGATGTTTAGAAGGCTTATGCCCCTGTAGTTGGCACAACTCAGAGGGTCTCCTTTCTTCAGGATCGGGCAAACAATGCTGAGGTTCCATTCGTCGGGCATGCTTTCTTCCGACCATATCTTGCAGATGAGCTGGTGCATGCTCCTAACCAGCTCATCGCCAGCGGATTTAAAAATACTGTTTTCAAATTTTAGATATGTTACAATGGCGCTAGCACACTGATTTTTGGTATGTGATACTACTTCATAATTGTCTTTGAGGCAGTAGAATAAGTTTGGCGTTTAGATTGACCGCGCCCACTTTTTAAGGACTTTTAACTTAAAATGAATGTTTTTCAATAAATATATATGAAATTTGAAAAAAAAACTATAACAAAACTTGTGGAACAAAAGTTGAGTTGCACATTTTCTAACTTTTTTTATTATTATTATGCAATGTCTCCACCCACTTTTATGGAAGTGGCTTTGAAAAATTTGATTTTTTAGTTAAAATGACGGGATTTTCGTCCAAAAAGTATGCAACCACCTAGCGTTAAGCATTCAAGAATTATTTTTGGAGGCGTGACGGTTTTTTTTTTAGGGTCGGGTATTTTGCAATCCGTCGTTACACTTTCCCATTTGTTTTTGGCTTAATGTTGAGCAGTTATTATCTGTTATGCTGAAGAACCATTTTAATGCAAAAGTCCTGACACATCAAGTAATACTACGAATGAAGAATTTCGATACATAAAAACAGATACCGCAGATCAATTTTAAAACTCCACTTGGCCACTAGGCCATATTCTACATTCCAGAGGTACTATTTTTGTCCAAAAGGGGCTTCACAGAAGCTCTCAGGCATCTGTGATATGTAACCATAAGGGTACCTAAGTAAAGTCCTTCAAAAGCAAAGCTATTTAGATGCAATCTTGAAAAACTTTGCGTTAAATTGCGCCTACCTTTTATACAATTTGTAAAATAATGCAATCGAAAAAACCATCAAATCTCGACAACACATTTCATAATAACCACATCCAGTGTAAATTACAAAGTACCTACATCAATTAAAACGTTGAAGGTTAACATGGTTCAGCAATTTCAAAATTCAAAATTAAATGACGAAGCCAACAATTGAGGTAAACGCACATAATTTACATCCCGCACCTGTCAAAGGAATCCATTTAACTAATACACAAGCAACGAGCATAGCTACTCCTAGCCAATTTCCGATGAAAGCATTTTACCGAGTGATTTATTTAAAGCTAATCCTTAAATAAAACCGCTGACTTCGTCGAATAAATTGCTATTCATCATAAAGTGCCTTGCACGCAAAAAATAACTCAGCGGAGCTATCGATAAGTTTCATCCCACCGCGCGTATATCAAAGTCAGGAAAACGACCTCCCATGGATTTGGAGGATAAAAAGGTCTTCTACCCCCAACCAATAAAAGTTATTTATGAAAATTACAAAACCATGAAGTGGATTTACACCACAGGGTATAATGTTACTGCAACAACCGCTACACTCATGCATATTATACACTTTTCCTCCTCCGTTTATGAGTATGTGAAGGTGCCAAAGAGTATGTCCTGAATGTGACCATAGTCGTGACACCCGCAATACCAAAGTTTTATTTTATTTTTTTGCGGCAATATTAAAATGTTTTCCGTTTAAAAAATAAAAAATAATAAACTTTCCCAAAGGGTGCAAATGTGCGGTTTATCACTTTAAGGGGATATTTCAACAATTATTAATGAAATCAAGGATAACTGATGTTAAAAACCGAAATTCATTTTCAGGTTTTTAGGAATGAAAAATATTTTTTTTTTTTTCAGTTTTATATAATTTCAATTATTCTTCAGTTACTTACCTTTAAAGATGTGCACTAGCACACTGGCAGGCTGTGTATTACTAGCTACGCAGGTGAAATTGCCCGAGTGCTCTCGTCTGGTTTTCAGAATTGTCAGCTCCGATGATTGAAAATCTGCGGGAAAAAAACACCAAAACGATGATTTCAAATTGAGAATCCACCAAAATCACGCGTGGGGCGTGACTGTGTAAATGAATGAAGCAAACATAGAGGACACTAAATGCAGGATATCGAGGAAGCTTGAATATAAATCACACACCCACTGATGTTGTGTGGTCCAGGAGCTGGGAGCAGAGCATGGATGATGGAGTGAAAATGAAGGATATTTTTTTTTCTACAACGGTGTAATAGGGGTGGCATATTGGTTTTGAAAATATTTTCGGAAAAACCAATGGAGCCAAATTCGGTTAAATTTACCTGCTTCCGTTGAAACGTTAATTCCTCGATCGATGTCGTAATTTATCATTCGGTTGTCGTGATACCAAAATATGTATTCGGATGCCACCGTATTTTGTACAACACGACACTGCAGGCGCAATGTTGATCCGGGCGTTAGGTACCGGATTGGTGGTCCCGATATTTCGGCACGTGCTTCTATGGCAGGAATAGGAAAGCGTGAGAAGAAAACAAACAAGAGACAAATGCAGAAAGTTAGTAAAAAACCAATTTAATTGGGGAGTGGATACAAAAAAAAAAGGAATAAACGCTTTTCAACGACAAAAAAAATTAAAAACTTTTGCTTATGTTGAAAAGATCAACCATACTGAGCTTTGTAAATGACAGTTCTGGTTGACTGCCAACATGCATAGAATCGATTTGAATTCGATATGTTGGAATTTGAGACCCAAATTAAAAACCACAAGGAAAGAGGAGTCTAAATTCTGTAAAAAAATCTTCTTTAAATACTTATAGCCTTATTAGGTACTCATCTCGCTTATTGGGCTTCAACTATCGCGTTGAGTAGATAAATTAGGAGGCACTATTAGTACCATCATAACGTGCGGGAGTAACTAGGTCTACGGGTCATATCCTTTCATATTCGACATAGGCTGTTAAGCAAATAAATGAAATATATGGCTAAGACTACAAAGGATCTCTTATTAAATGCCTATACTACTAGTCACCTGATATCTTTCTTCAAAAGACCACCATTTGTTTTACGTTCAAAAAGTCGTGAAAAATTCTATCGCTATTAGTCAACACGAAATGGCAATATTACGAGCTACCTACTGTCAACCAGGCACAATAAATCCAATCGATTTCTTTGGAAATATGTTTTCGTGATTTTCCATTACAAGGATGGATTTATGGCGCCCATGTGTCGAGATAAACAAGAAATAATTTAATTCTATTTGCTAGGCTGTTTATGTTTGTACTAGCACCACGACACACATCACAGCCCCTTCAATTGCCATCCTAGCTTGGCTAGCTACACGTGTCCACGTCCAGACAAACACCCAACAATCGCACATACTAAATCGGTGTCCTGTCCTGATCCCTTATGCAAATATTTGCTTTCAACTAAATCGGGCACTCCATTCAAATGTTCGCCGGTGAAATTAAACTTTAAACCAACATTGAGTTCTTATCCTGCCACAACTATCTCTGGCTGGCGTTTGTGCAAATTGTGGCTGACAGTTTAGTGTTGTAGCACTCCTACACTCCTACGTGTGTGTGTCGAGTGTGTATTGTGTCCTGTGCATTGAACGCTGACATTGTCAGCAGGAGTGCATCCGATTATTCAGCTAAAAAAATGAAAGCAAAAACACTTACATTCAATGTTAAGGCCTGCCTACTACCACAGCGCAAAGAGAACGTTATTCACGTGGATAAAGAAAATCTCAGCCCAGAGCCCGGGCTTTCCGGCGAACAGGAATGACGCAAAAATGCTCATTCAAATTTAAATATGTGCATTTTAACTGCGGGTCCTGAAGTCTGAGACAGATATTATAGGCATACCTATTACCGGTTAACATATTGTTGTGGTATACACCTCCAAACGGGTGGGGCTCTGCAACTACTCATCGTTTTACCGAAAACCAAATATGTAGGTATATTCAAGTTGGCCAAATGGCAACCTGTCTCTGGGGCCAAATCAGATTTATTTGTGCCTGACGCGGCGAAAACGGCGAAGGCTAACGTAAACGGGGCCAGATTAGTTTGAGGTATTTTCCACACCAGTTGGTATAGCATTTTGCGGTTTAGGCTATGAACTATGTGGTTGTCGGCTTGTGTTTACTTTTTTTCGAGGAAAAGTAGGTTGCAAGGGTGTTTGTGTTTCATGTAGGTATTTATATATATACCTACTTATTTTTAAGGGAAATAGGTCCGTGAGTTAATTTTCATGTTTAAATATATCCCTGTCAAGGTGAAACGATTCAGATGGGCCCTTTTTGGTTTTTACGTTTCACGAGGCATGAAATCTGAAGATTGTTGTGAGCTCTATGTGTGGTTTAAAAATTTCTTATATATCGTTGTTTTGGGGAATGCTTAAGTAGATGCAGCTTCTCTACAATGATCCAGCGCGGCAGGTAAAAGGAAACCGTGATAATGAAATCAAAACTATTCCGACCTTTAAATTTTAAACTTTAAAAAATTTTTAACTTCAGGACGCATTGAAACTGTCGAAAAGTTTTGGTTAAAGATTAACTAAGTTGTAACGCAGTAAATAATCACCTCAGCCACTGAGTCAATCTTATTATACTTATCCGAACAATTAGTGCAGTGCTTGGGATAGGATTGTAAGATCACATCAGAGAGACTTTTTAGAATGTCTTTTGACCTGTAGGCTTTAATTTCACAATTGGTTTATGGACTTTCGATCTGTGTGGCCTAGCCACCCAGGTGAGCTAAGGATTCACATGAAATTTTTGAAATTTCCAATACAATTATTTTTCAACTTATATTTGACAAACTGACCAAGCTCGAGTTTAAGCCTCTTTTTTTAAAATAAAAATATTTAAAATACTAACATGAAATGCAAACGGCCTTCTGAATAAAATAGACAATCTAGAAGTAGCTATTTCTACGGAAAAATAATATAGATATTTGCATGATTGCAGAAACTCACCTTAAAACCGGGTCTAGACCCAAACTTAAAGGTTACAATGACTATCATGCACATCACCCTTCGCGAAATTCGAGAGGAGGATCTTCCCTCTACATTAAGAACTGCATAAAGCACTTCAAGAACTCAGAAGTTGAGCTAGACTCTATGCAGATCAGTTTAGTTTCTGTAAAAACTGACTGCTTAGATTACAACATTGCATCTTGTTATTTCCCGCCAGGATGTAGACTGGTGGAAGACGATCTTGATCGTATGTATGACTCCATTGAGTCCAATTTCATCATTGGGGGTGAGTTTAACACGAAGCGTACTTTTTGGGGTTCACGATGCAATTCAACAAGAGGCAGATTACTGTACAAAAAATGTATATGACGTGGGGTGGACTTTTTGTCCACGGGTAAGCCAACATATTGGCCAACCGACAGCAATAAAAAGCCTGAACTTGTCGACTTTTTCATCGCTAAAGGGTATCCCACATACCTTACGCGAATCGAAGGTACCCCACTCAGAAGTAATGTTATGGATGGGTGGAAGACAGGCAAAAATAGAAAGAGCTCCTAGATTAGCTAGCAAAACGTGAACTGGCACGCCTTCAGAAGGGACTGAAAGGAGGGTGTTGGCTTGAATGTGCCAAATCCATGCCGTTGAAAACTACTTTCGAGTTAGAAACCGCAGTTGACAAATTCATTGAAGCAATTCAGAGCGCTGCTTGGAACAACACTTCGTCCCGAAAGAACGCAGTTAGCACCGACGGGCATGTACGCACAACATATCCGCTCAAAATCGAAGAATTGATTCTTGAAAAGAGAAGAGCGCGTAGAAGATGGCAAGGCACGAGGGCTCCCCCAGACAAAACCCTCTTGAACCACCTCTCTAACAAACCGAAAGGAATGTTGCAAGATTTCAAAAATCGTAAGACTTCTGAATACCTTGAAGGCTTGTCGGCGGATAGGAGCTCAAACTACTCGCTGTGGAAAGCAGTTAAGACTATCAGAAAACCTATAATCCCCTCGACATCAATAAAGAAAGCTAACCGCGAATGGGCAAGAAAAGACAAAGAGAAAGCGAATTTGTTTGCTGAACATTTGGAAGAAACATTGAAGCCTTTCGACATTCAACCAGTGAGTAAGTGCTACAGTATGTACGCAGAAGTTACAGTCCGTAAAACGGACCGTTGAATACCCCATCCTATCCCACATTATAAAATGCTCATGGCTAAAGCTATTTTTTGACACTTTATATGCCTCTAATAACAAACTATTAATTATAAGATACTTCCACAGATATTTCCAAGTAACAATCTTAAAAGTACGTAAAAATGCAATTTTTTGGTTCAAATTCAATATTTTTGAAAAATCAACCCCTAAAAGAGGGCGTGGCTTATACTTTACAAAAACGAAATCTGGACTAAAGTCTAGTTTACCTAACCTGCTACTTTTTTGTTTCAGGCTTTCCTAAATTAGGCGCAAGGCCAGTCGAAATTAATTTTTTCTGGAAAATTTTAGGTTTTTATTCAATTTTTCCTCCAAATGTGGGCGGGGCCCAAAAACTTGTAGGAACAGCATGTGGAACTAAGCGTTTTCTACATAAAATATTAGGTACATTTTTTTCAATTTCGAGCAAAAATATTGACTAAACTGCATTTGAAAATTTACCCTTAAAATTTATGCCACGCCCACTAGAGGAGGTTTACCAATAAAATTTGTCTTTTTTGTGTCTTACATTCACTAGGAGATGCTAAATGTCAAATTTCAGCCTTTTAGAACGTCTTACAGTTTTGAAAACTCTGGAGGTAGTTGCACATTTAGACCGATCGTGGGCGTG
This sequence comes from Neoascia interrupta, assembly GCA_947623515.1. Lineage (NCBI taxonomy): Eukaryota > Metazoa > Arthropoda > Insecta > Diptera > Syrphidae > Neoascia > Neoascia interrupta. Next base: position 17,409,467 of record OX392462.1, on the reverse strand, counting down.
TCTTTGGGCGGATTTCAAATATTTTTACAAATGTACTGCTTCGCATGACGTGGACCTTACGTACGAAGTTTTAGCACCCTAGCTCAAAATTTAAGGCCTAAAAACATGTGACATACAGACGGACGGACGGACGGACATGGCTCATTCGATTCAGAATTCGGTCTTGATCATATGCCCTTAAGGTCTTAGGGGTCTACCATTATTATTTCACCGTGTTACAAACTATGTGACAAACTTAAAATACCTCCTATCCTATGGGATGGGCTATAAAAATGAATGCGTTAGTGCCATTTTAACATAATTTGGAAAAAGTATTTTTTTAAATTAGATATTGTCGCAAAGACAAGCCTGTAGTGGGCGTGTCTGTGAGCGGATTCAGCTAATTTTCAAACCTGATCATGGACTGGACTTCCAGCAAACCCAACAAATTTCAGCTCCTCACCTTAAAATTTAAGGCCTAAAAGTTGTTTAAATACGGACGGACGAACGGACATGGCTTAATCGATTCTCCTGTCGGTCCCATTCATATCTCTAAAAGGTCTTAGGGGTCTTCTGTGATTATTTCACTGCGTTACAAACTATACATTAAACTCAATATACCCTGGGTCGGGTATAGTAAAAAAAATTTTCAAAACGGGCTGCCTCTAAGATTTTTCCCTCGTTGCTGGTTAAGTTCTAGCAGTTCTTCTAACCAACCAAACTACCTGATGGAAAACTGGATAACTCAAGTATTTCCCATCAATGGTTCTCAAAGACCGCATCCCATTACTCAAAGTGAGCTTGAGAATCTTTTGCATTCCTCATAATATCTATTAGTCAACCCAACCTCAAACTGGAAAGAATAGCATAATAATAATCTGCTCTTTCATTCCGATTAATTAAGATTTCCAGCGCTTATCCTTATGGTTTACGGGTCAGATACAAAAAATCTCTTTACTATCAATTAATTACATGGAATTTACTTAATGAATGGCATGGCAATTATGAGGCAATTACGATAATTCCCCACTAATATCCTTTTCATCCACTTCATCTTATTTCGTGAGAAAATCCCTGGTATCCTTTCAAATTTATCTCAAATAAAAACTGCTTTTATTTATATTTTCGTCAAGCAATTGTGCGCTTCCCTCAACGCGAGGGTTGTTGAGGTGGAAAATCTGCAACAATTTAACTCAAAAAAGAAAAAAAAAAAAAACTGAGAAAGATTAAGCACTTCACTGCCAATCATCCTAGCATCACTTTAATGTAAAGTGCGCCAATGAGCGGCTCCTCCACAATCCCAACTTGTGACGCAATCACGTCGAACAAAAAAAACTTGATAAAATCATGATAGACTGTTGGAAAAAAAAAAATTCAAGCAATATTCTCTCTACGGTGTATTCAATCATTCTCAATGAAGAACTCATTTGTCATCTGAAGGAAGAAAGATTTGTCACTGGTTTCGTTTTTTTCTCCGCCGTCCTTTGAAGGATATTCAGACCTTATAAGCGCTGTGATACTTTATTAATGGTTGCTCGAGCAACATGGACCGAGCTATTCACAAGCACTTATGGACCATTATTTAAATGAGAAATTTTCTCTGCAATTCATAGAATTTTCTTTTTTCAAGGACATAAATAATATACCTACACAATTAGTTGGGCGAAATTTTACCGAATTTCAGGACAAGATTCGAGAAGCTTATAACAACCATTCAGATAAGTCGCCATGTGGATTGATTCACAGTAAATTATTAGGCGAATGAAAGGTATTCTTAATTGCATCTTTGAAAAGAATTAACGAGTAGTCGAATAAAACTGTTCGCGTTGGTTGGATCCCAAAATAATTTGCCCTAATTGGACTTAACCAAAAAATTGTGAACAACGTATTGTAACAAATCAGCACCCACTCTCGTGCCTGATTTAACTATACTTGAAATAGATGAAAGGGTAGGTAGTATGTGCAAATCAACCGAATATAGTATCCCTGCTAACCAATGGATTTCAAATAACTGATTTGCAAAATGACAATATAGTCACACAAACATCGATACTAGTTGACCGATATGACATGCGTTTAGTCATCACAAATTATTAGCCGCATTTCACTAAAACCGGGTTTTTTCACGTCACTGAATATTCCGAAAAGGAAAAATGTAATCCCAATCGATACTACAAAATTTCAATACTTTTTATGGCCAATAACAAAGTTCCACCCTGAGCACTCTTGCTGCAGTGAGTTTTCGGATAACTATCCCAAATCGCTTACCGGCGCGAATCAGTGGCATAGAAAACATTTGCGCGTATAGCGGTACCCTTGTGACGCTTTTGCAGACGGAAAAAATCCGAAATTGCAAATTCGTAATGTCCTCTGCACACAGAAAATAGAATTATTACCATCCTACCTCTATCTGTACATCCACACCTACCTAGCGTGTCCCAGCAATGGTCTATATAGGAGGTGGTCGCAAACTATCTACACAAATCTGGTGTGGGAATATACAAAAGTGTCGAGCCATTGAAAAAAAAATTGGCAAAATCCATGACAGATATTGAAATTGTATTCCGCAGGAAAAAAAAAAAACACTTACAAAACGGATACAACGATTTTCGACAAAGCGTATAATTCTGTATGGCTGAAGGCACCGGCCGTGAGACCTCTAGATTGAGGCTAAAATGGTGAATGAGAATGTGGTTTTAGCATAAAGCGCTCACAATTCGGAGCTTTTGTAGCTTGCAGGATACTGATGACGGTGTACGAAATTGCAATTGCATGGAAAAAATGAATTGGACTGCAGGTGCAACTGAAGGATGTGTGAGGACTTTAAGAAATAACAGGCCCTAAAGGATGTTGAATGGAGTTCATTTATAAGAAATTTATCTGAGCGTAATGTAGGTCGCGATCCCGATCGCCATGCCAATTCTCGCTCCTTTCCATATTTTTGTGCTTGAGAGAAAATCTGAGTATCAGAGAGTATCCGACCAAAAGAACTTGCTCTTGTGGTACCCAGTAAGTCCTGACTTGTACTTAGTTTCACTTTATTAGATTTTATTGATTTCTGAGCCGAAGACTGTTATGAAAAAGTATAAGAGTAGGCAAATGTTTTTTTTTGTAAATTTCGTTGGGGTTTGGTGTTGCAGCATCGGGGAAGGCTCTCATCGGCGTCAACCTGGTGACGCCCAGTGCTGGCAACTGTCACAATACATCAAGTGCTTATAAAACCTCCACGTGGTAATCGCGGGGAACTGGCCTTGACGCTATGAACGCATAAGAGTGAGTGTTGAGCAAAAACAGAATAGCAACACTAAAATGGTTCAAAATGGCTGGCTGACTAAATCTCAGAAGTCAATTTTGAAGGACTCAGACAGAAGGAAGAGGCCGCAGCTAAGGAATTCTTAAATAAGAATCAACGGTGCTGTTAACAATCAGGACAAAAGCTACCTTTAAACAACGGCCCTTACTTATTTGGGGGTCAGTAACGATTACTGGTACAGAGATCGGAAAAGAGTGAGGGATGGTGGCAGATGGGGTGAATTATTGAATAATGTGTGCATTCGCACCTACTGAAGACGCTGAAGGATGCTGACAGGGAGATATCTTAGGACCTCCTAAATAGAGCCTAAGGAGCCTATCCCAATTACTACTAACATCAGCTCGTTACACCGCCTAACCAGCACTAGATTTCCAAGGCTAAGAATCCACAAAGCGGACGTGGATCGTCTCCAGATGTTCGAACATCTAACATCTTGAATGTGCACACTTTTCGATGAGCAAACGTCGGCTGTGACAATTCCCTTGTCGTGGCTAGATTCAAAGCTGGACTTTACAACGAAGAAAGCAGCGATCCTTTTGGAAATTCGACCTGAAAAATCGGGAGCCTAAGGCGCTTGTGGGAGAGATTTTTCGGTATTTATTCAATCCGATATTGTGCGTCTTTGTCTGCCCAGTACCGCTAAAAGCTTGGTTAAATGAACTTTTGATTTTCAACCACACGTGAAAAGGACAGAAGTGTCACTGGAAGCATTTGAAGAGTAACGAGCCAAATGGGACGAGAAAAGGTTACTGCATAAGAAAAGACGCCCCCCGCTCATGGAGATTGAAAAGTCTAGCGGTCGAAGCAACACTAGAAAGTTCTATACAATGGCCAAGCAACTAGCTGTAAGCTTTAGATAGAACCGGTACACACGTACTTCGAAAACGCGAAGAAAACCTATTCACCAAAGCACAGGGAATAGTTCAAGTGTTTAAGCGCAGCGTTCACAAAAGCTCTATAATGGCCATCGTGGAGATAGAGTGGAAAAGGTACAAGAAAGGGAAAATACTGTGCCAGAAGAGGGCGAAAGCCCAGACGAACAAGATGAACTCCCACCACATAGAATTTTAGAAGTAAGCTTAGCTATTTGAAGACTTAAGAACAAGAAGGCCGCCAGCTCTGATGGGTTACCTCCGGAACTCTTTAAATCAGGGCATGATTTGTGAGGTGCATGCATCAGATCATTAACAAGTTTTTGCGAAGAAATCAGTTCCATATGCTTCATATTTTAAGAAAGGTCGATCCCTGTGTATTGACAGAAATATCGAGGCATATCCCTGTTAAATGTCGCTTATAATAACCAATTAAACATACGGTGTAAGCGCGTCTTAAGCCGTTCTACATCACATTAGTCGACTCCTACCAGTGTGGTTGCCGGCCCGACACTAAGGCAAATCCTGGATTAATGACTTTCAAGTCGAGACGATTTTAAAGCGGCATAGCGTTCATCATAGGGAGCTCTGCTTATAGCGATGGTCGAATTCAAGACTCCGACAAAACTTATCAAACAGTGCCATGTTGCATTAGAAAAGTTTGAGAACAGCTTTGCTGGACGATAAGGAAAGTAAGGAACGCTCTCAAAAATCTGTTTTTGAGCTCGGCTTCAGGATGCGACTCCAAAAATTAGGTCAATTTCGTGCCCAGAATTATTGCATAGAGCTTTTTTTACCATACCCAGGGGACATGAAGTTTGTTGTATAGTTTGTAACGCTGTGAAATAATCACCGCAGACACTTAAGACCTTTTAGAGATATGAGTGGGACCGATAGGAGAATCGATCATGTCCGTCCGTCCGTCCGTACGTTAACAACTTTGAGGCCTTAAATTTTAAGCTAGAAAGCTGAAAGTTAGTTGGGTGGCTAGAAGTCCAGTCCTTCAGATCGAGTTTGAAAATTAGATGAATCCGCCCACAGACAGGCCCACTAAAAATACTTTTTTAAATTTTCACTGTTACAATGGTGCCAGCGCACTTATTTTTAGTATGTTACATTGCCTTGTAATTGTCTTTGAGATGGCAGAAAAGGTTTGGCCACTTCATTGACCACGTCCACTTTAAAATTATATGACAAAAGTTGTAGATATTTTCTAACTTTTTTGTATAGTATATGCCTCCGCCCGGCTGAAATGTACGCTTCTACCTATAAAGCATTTAACAGTTATATTTTTCTACCACGCCTTTTTTGGGGGGCGTTTTTATGTAAAACAAATAAATTTCTCATAAAAACGCAATCAATAAAAAAAACGCAATTATAAAATATTTAAACAAAAAAAGGAATGTTATCGATTGGAGGTTGATGCCACGCCTCTTTTTGATTGTTTGAGATTTCTTAATGTTTAATTCTAAGGACGATTTAAATAAATATAATTAAATATTTGATACGGAAATTGTTGATCGCGATGCGGAGCCTGACAGGAGTCTTCTGGGATGGGGCATCCAACGATTGGACTAAGCAGGTTGTAGCCCGCCACTCGTAATTAACGTTTTCGAATTCAGGGCACCCAAATATCCTTATATAAAATAGGATAGGATTTAAAATATCCTTATATATGGATAAGGATAAACAAAAATGTTATAAATTCCACTTGGACTGGGCCTACGGTTAATTTTGGTAAATGCCATTTACTATTATGTGCACTTTCCAGGTCTTAGCCCAGTAAAACTTAAGTTTAATTTAAGACACACCTACTTAGAGTTACCACACAGCAAAATTTTAAATCAAAATTCCACAATTTGAATGGAAGCATAATAATCATACAACCGCAATGTTTGCATGAAAAAGGATCCATCCACACATTTTAATTCAAATTTGAGAAATATTCAAGAACTATTTTTTTTACTGCATTTTGTTCCTACATTTCGTGTAATAACGTGAAAAATACGGTTGACCCAAGAATATACGAAAACTTTAATACACCGCCGGTGAACACAAAAAAAAAAACCAACAGTCCTGCAACATTAAAATTAATATTTCAACATATAAATATAGGTAGACACATGATTCTGAAAATATTGTCCCTATGTATTCAATCGCAAAGCAAACAACTTCGGAAATTCATTTCAGAAAAACAATATTGATACAATAAATCATGATTAATAAAACAAATGAAGTTAATTATTTTCGAACAAAAATCCTATACAAATAGACAACTTACCGACAACATCCAAATGGAGAAATATCGATGTGGGCGGATGAGTTGATACCTGACACTCATAGACGCCAGCGTCACGCAGTTGAACGAATTTTATTTGCAGCGTCCAATCCTTTTGCATTGCACACATAGGTACAATGTGTTACATCATGCGAAATGGGGTATATTCACACGCACGAGTTGCAGAAATAGTCATGCAGTTCCATATGGGGTAATGTGTGCATATGTATTGTGCAGAGGATGGGATTACGTCAGGTCACAGCATTAAAAGCACGTTCGGTTATTCACATATCCCATCGGTGGAACATCATGCGCGCAAAGTTGTGTAACAAATCGACATGGTAGCCAAGGAGAGATTTATCCAGGTTTCAGCAACAGGACGACAATCATCATGATAACAACCATAGGATTCCGAGGATTTCAGTTTTATTTTTTTTTATCCCGAGATCATTTGAAAAAGTGTCAGGATATTCCAGACGACGAACATAGAAGACAGAAAAGAGAAGAAAAAGAGAAAAAAATTATATGAAAAGATTTCCGTTTCCGAGACAGTCCACTCCTGAAGTAAAAAGAATGAAAGCCAGGTGATGTGACTAAGACCGTAAACGGTTGCCTAAGCTATGGTATACTTAAGTGAGCAAATTTTTGGTTCACAGCTGTTGGTTGGCATTTTCTTAAGCTCCGAGGGTTTCGGGTGTTTTGCAAAAGATGAAAAGTTCAGATTTAAGAGGGTACCTATACGTGCATGCAAGGGAACTTTTTTTTATATGGATTAAAGGGGGTGAAATTTTAGAGAACTTGAAAAAATTAAACCTGCCATTAGAATAAAATCACAAATATATTTAGCTCACGACTTACTTTAAGTCCAAGTTCACTTCAAAGTAAGGGTAAGGGTACCTAGCTACTTATCTAACTTAAATGTATTTGGAAGGACTAATAAATCAGTACATACCTCTGAATGCTTAAGGTGTGTAGCACTAAATCGTTCATCGCTACTGTATGTCGTCAGTCCAACAGTCAGCAGATGATAATCCTTTTTTCTTATCCATGACACCTGTAAATAAAAAAGGAATGTTCGATAGAATGGTAAAGTTGAATATTATTATTAAAAGGTAAGGAAGAAGGTTTAATGTACTGCGGCTTTTTGGTCTACTGTGCCCCCAGCCCAACCAACGTTTTGGACAGGTGAAGGCTCTCAAGAGTAGATAGAGCGCTTTCTCTAATTCAGTTTCTACTAAGAATTTGGGGATGAGAATTGTTTTCTCTAGTGACGGTCACACTGTCCGTCACAGCCCTGAGGATAGCTTAACGATTGTTTAAAGGGCAGAGTAGCTATTGCCCTTTTCAACGGATAACAAAAATATCTTAGAAAACTTCATGCCAAATTATAGTTTTATTATTAACTAAGCCTGCTGCATGCCTGGCTTCTGAGAAATTAGCCCTGTCTCACGTTGAAAAAAATGCTTTTCAGAAATATTTGTCATTATTGGATTCAATATGAACAGGCATTTGACAGCCGAAATTTAGTAAAAAATAATGAGTAAGTGCAAGAGTTCGTCTGTGACAAACCTCTATATATCCGACCCTATATACCGTGTAACACCAAATTTTAGAATTTTCTGTACCGAATTAATATATAAATCGTCTAGGCCACGCCCCCAAAAGTGGGTCTGACCTAAAAATAAGAATCAATTAATTGTTATTTCGTTAGATTAATTACAAAATGCGTTAAAACCGAAAATGATTACGGAAAAAACAGTTTTTGCTTAAAAACGCCCTCTAAAAGTGGGCGGAGCTCAAAACTTTGTATAAACCAAACTTTGCAAATTCTAGTATCTTAAATATTTGTCATAATTTTTTTTTCGATTTCGAGTCAACTTTCCGAGAAATCGGGTTTTTAAAGATCTAACATGTTAAAATTGGGCATGGTCGATATTGTGGGCTTGTTAAAGGTCTTGAGCCAATATTGCTCAGTACCAAAATTTCAATTCCTACGACTTGTCTAACTTGACCAAAAGGCATTTTGAAAGAAAATGTGATATAGAGGTTGTCTCACTTTGAAGCCAGTAGTGGGCGTGGCCGTTGATCAAGCCAAATTTCACACTTTGTCTGTGCAGCAGAAGATCCAAGCCGTGTACCAAGTTTCAGCTCACTAGCTTCATTTTGAAGACTTAAAACCTAAAACCTAAAAGGTCTTAAGGGTCTACGGTGATTATTTCACTGTGTTACAAACTATGCATTAAAATTAATTTACCCTCGGTCGGGTATAAAAAAGTATAACCAACATGGTTGCTCGGAGAATTCTTCAATTAAGCCCTTATTCAATTTTAATAAAAAGGCCATACAGTAAGGCTATACTTCGCTACGGTAGGGAAGACCAGACGGTGAAAAAGAACGCAACAAGTTTGTGGGGTGATCGCTCGAAATTTGAATAATGTCAAGTCAATAAAGCATCAAGACTCTGGAGATTGCACGAAATCGGAAAACTTGAAATTTTTTATACTTGGAACAATAACAAATTATTAAAAACATAAAATTTATTAGGAACATTTTTTCGTGCCACAATTTAAAAAGGTTTTTAATATTTATGTGGCATAATATTGGGATCAAAATTCTTTGACTCATTTGTAGAATTGACTTATTTCAAACTAAGGGTATTTAAAACCAAGCAAATAAGGTAAGGGAAAAACTGTTTACATGATTGTCTTTTTTGTCTGTATCATCCGAAGCAAAAAAAATTTGTTCGTTTTACTTCTTTTGAAAATTTACTTAAATTTACCTTTTGTAGACTACCAGCAAATAAAATCTAACATCTTTTAACTACTGCAACATGGAGAAATATGGAAACATGGAAAAAGTTTACAAAAGCCTGGTTTAAAGACATCTCATTGCATTTCCTACAATATTTCTTTTAACATTAACTTTTTAAACCCCATCAAAAGAACGAAAGAAACTATTTTTATACCCCATCCCACAGGATAGGAGATATTTTAAGTTTGTCACTTAGTTTGTAACACGGTGAAATGATAATGGTAGACCCCTAACAACTTAAGGGGGATCGAGATCGACTGCTTAACCGAATAAGCCATGCCCGTCCTACCGTCTGTCTGTGTGTCATATGTTTTAGAGCTTAAATTTTGAGCTAGAAGTCTGAAATTTTGTACATGGGCTCTTTGCCATTCAAAGCAGTACAAGTGTTGAAAATATTAAAATCCGGCCACAGACACGCCCGCAATCGTTTTATATGCGTAACTAAGCTTGAAGACGTCGTAAAAGGCTAAAATTTGATGCTTGTCATCTCCTAATGATCGTGGAAAATAAAAAATAAAAATTAAATCGATTGAAACCCTCTAGTGGGCGTGGCATCGGTACTAAGGGTAAATTCTCAAATGCATTTTATTCAATATTTTTGTTCGCAATCGAAAAAATTTTGTATTATGTAGAAACCATATCGTTCTACATTTGTTTCATACAAGACTTTGTACATACAAGACTTTGTACATACAAGAAACGCCTCCAATTTTATAGAAAAACGTCACTCCGACTGGCTTTAAGCCCAATTTATGGGCTGGACTGGCTTTAAGTCCAATTTATTATATACTATGCGAAACTCAGGTATTAGGCACAGACCTTGTATCAGGTCAACCAGATTCGGGTTTTAAACTCCCAGGTTATCGCTTAGAGCCATTATTCTTTCCACGTTGTGGCCTCGCCATTTATATTCGTAATGATGTAGTCTACCATATTCCTCCACAATTTAACACCTGTTCCAACCCGGAATTGAACTTCATGTGGATAGATTTCACCGTCCGTAGACAAACTATTCATTATTGTTTTGTGTACAGAAGCCCAAATTTGGGCAGTGTATTAACTTGTAACGAGTTTGATGCTCTGTCCGACTCCATCTTAAGAATTGTTTCCCTGAATCCTAATAATGAAATTGTGATTACGGGCGATTTCAACATTCACAATTCTAAGTGGCTTCGACATTCTGGTCAGACAACATCCGAAGGAAGGTATGTTGAGATCTTTGCTGCGTTGAATAACCTAACGCAACTTGTAAACGAGCCTACACGGATACCCGACGTTAACAATCATTCCGCCAACACACTGGATTTGTTTCTTACCTCCCACCCCGATAAGTACACCGTGAATGTACTGTCTCCTCTAGGTTCGTCAGACCACTGCGTCATATCAGCCAAGTTCTTATTAGGTAATCAACCTAATAAGGTAATAGCTCCGAAAAGAACAGTGTGGCGGTACGAGAAAGCTAACTGGGACGGCCTTAATAATGAGATCTTTTATCCCTTACAGGATTAAGAGTATCAAACCAAAGGTGAACTCGTGGTATGACTCGAGCTGTAAAGAGGTGATTAAGTTGAAGGAGTTTTGTTTTCGGCCCTACAAGGCCAATCCATCTCAGGTAAACCGAAAAAAGTTCAAACAAGCCAGAAATGATTCTAATGCTCATATTCGCCGTGTCAAATTCCAATACGACCAAAAGCTGAGGCAGAAAATACTACATTGTATACATACATACGACATTGTCAAAAATATTAAAAACTGTGCCTCATCTTCCATCCCTACACTCGTTTACAATGACATTCCAGCTGTCACCTCTCTAGACAAAGCGTATCTACTTGCAGCGCATTTTGCTGCTAGCTCCATGCTCTCTGATTCTGCGATGTCTCTGCCTACACTGGAGCGCGTCGACTTTACCATGGGACAAATTCACTTTCGCGCTCGTGCAGTCAAAAGAGTACTTCGAGATATCAACATTCACAAATCCGCTGGTCCAGATGGAATATCCCCGATTCTTCTGAAGAGGTGTTCTTCCACGCTGGCAAAACCATTGTGTAAGCTTTTTCATCGGTTCTACTCCTCAGGTCTCTTTCCGAGTAGATGGAAAACAGCATTTGTCCAACCCGTCCCTAAAAAAGGCGATTCTTCTTCTCCCTCTAGCTATCGTCCAATTGCACTTACTTTCCTTCTTTCTAAGGTCATGGAAACGCTGATAAACTATCAGCTTATGAAATATCTTAAAACACGAAAACTTCTTAATGACCGGCAATATGGTTTTCGTAGCAAACGGTCCACAGGTGATTTGATGGCATATCTCACGGAAAAGTTCAACCATTCCTTGCATCTTCTTGGTGAAAGCAAGATTGTTGCACTTGATATTTCAAAAGCATTTGATAAGTTTGGCACCAAGCTCTCTTGTCGAAAATGCGTGCATTGGGAATCGACGAATCTCTTATTCAATGGATTAGTAATTACCTTTCGAACCGTTCAATTCAGGTTGTTTTGGATGGCTTCAAGTCCGCAGTTCACAAAATAAACGCTGGGGTTCCCCAGGGCTCTGTTTTGTCTCCGACACTCTTCCTCATTTTCATTAATGATCTTCTGTCTGCTACAACTAATTCAATCCACTCCTTTGCTGATGACAGTAACCTTAGTTTCTCATATTCGTTCTCGGTTCCGCGCCCCTGCGCTTCGGACTTAAAACTAGAACGGCAGCGTATGTCAAACTCATTAAACTCTGATCTTAACAGCATTGTATCATCGGGATCTCAAAATAGAGTAGAGTTTAATGCTTCTAAAACTCAATGCTGTCTTCTGTCATTTAAGCAAAACCGAAACACCCAGCCATTATCCATGAATGGCACTTGCATCAATGAAACCGAAACGCTTTCCATTCTCGGTATGTGTGTCAATAACAACCTTAGTTGGAATGACCACATATTCGAGGTCGCCAAGAACGCTGCAAAATGCCTGGGTTTCCTTAAAAGATGCAAGAAATATTTCACCCCCTCTGATTTGGCTATTTTATATAAGGCATATATTCGCCCTAAGTTGGAATACAATTCCCATGTCTGGGCTGGTGCTCCAAAGACAGCATTGCACTTGCTAGACAGGATACAAAAACGCGCGATAAAACTCATTTGAGACAGAAATATTGCGAAGTCAATTGACTCATTGGAACATCGACGCAATATCTCTTGCCTATCACTGTTCTATCGCTTTTTCTACAAACAATGTTCCATCGAAATAGCCAATTGCATTCCACCCCTTAAGACGTTCAACTGTAATACTTGCAATAGATCGAATGCACATCAGTTTACCCTTGAGCCCACTTTCGGACGCACAGTTAAGTTTAGAGGTTTTTTCATAACCCGCACAACGCGAATGTGGAATGTCCTCCCACGATCAGTCTTTCCTACACAATTCAATCTGCAGCTGTTTAAAACAAGAGTGCACCGGTACCTCTCATCCTCTCATTCTTCTTCTAATCCTTTCCGCTCGTGAGATGTGAAACAACATTAAAAGGGAAAAGGGTAGCCAATCCCTTAATTCGCGAGTGAATTATAAAAAAAAAAAAAAAAAATAGGAAGGAATAATTAAAAAAATAGCATGTAAGATAAACGACACTTCATTCAAGATTTCTATCGTACAAATTTTTTAGCCATTTTACAAAAATATTGTATTGAAACCAAAAAATTGCATTTTTACGTTCACTTAAGCGTAAATTGGAAATATCTGTGTTAATATTAATAGTTTGTATTTAAGGGTGGTGGGACCACGCTAGCTTGCACTACTTATCAAATATCAAAAAATAACAATAACATCAGGATTTTATATTGTGGGATAGGATGGGGCATTCAACGGTCTGTTTACGGACTGTAACTTCTGCGTACACGATGTAGCACTTACTCACTGGTTCACCTTTTTTTGTCGGAGGTTGCTACTATCCGATAGAGTACTCAGACACAACAACTGGTCCATTGTACGACCATGCTGAAACCTTACTTAAGAGTATTTAGTTTACCTATCTTTAAGCTTAACTTTTCGGCACTCACCACGGCAGTCCCAAATATCCGCCACCTTATGCGAACAAAGGCAGGACAACTACAGAGGAAGCTTTCCGCTCCACAGGCAGGACAATTGGTGTTTTTGCTCAAGCCTAACACATTCAAGTGTTTAGTATAAACTTGGGGGCCCCGAAGGATGAAGAAGTCTGCAGTCGATTATCCTGAGAGATAGAAGGAAGGACCCCATAAAGATTGCACACATTTGGGTCACCAGAAAACAAAAGTCAACAAAATGACTTCTGGTCATATATCTTATACGTGTAAGCGAGAGAAGACTGTTCTTACTTTAAAAATATTTGGATCAGAAAAAGTATATTTTTATTTTTGATACGAAGCAAAAACAGAGACATAAGGAGGAAGAAATTTGGACTACATGCGGGATGCGACAATTCAAAATGCATATTAAGGATCTTTTCCATGGCTACGTACATAATAAGACGGTGCAAGTCTTGTTGCACACACAAAAAAAAAACTTTCCGAATAAATATGTACCGGTGTGGATTTTAAAGAAATTTGCAAACTTTTCGTCCTTATTTCGTCAAAAGTATGAAAAGCAAATTAATATTTTTGGTGGATTTTGTGTTGTTTGATGTGCTCTTATATATGTCATTCTGAAGTTATATCAAGATTAAAAGAAATATTTTCGCTGGAGAAATCATAGCCTAGAAAAGTTCTTTATTTGAAAAAATATATATACCTCCATATTTTTTGTTGGATTCTACAAAAACAAAGTTGCTACTTATAAAGCGCACATTTAATTAAGTAACTTTCTGCAAACATATTTTCGCTGTGCAATTTAAAGAAATTGTCAATTTTGGTACAAATAACTTTTTGTTAGATTTTGTGCTTTCTGTCATGACCAATAAGCTTTGTAGTTATTTAAATTTCATTCTTTAATCGACTTATTACGAGCTATTTTAAGCTGTTTTCATAAGGTTGTAAGCTTTTCTTTTATTGTCATTTCCCTTTAACATTGTTAGCGACCTAACTTTTACTTTTAGTGGCTCTATGCTATTTTTGTGAAAGATGATCTCAAATAAATAAAAACGAAAACAAACTGTTTGCGTTTACAAAACTCATGCTTCAGGCACCCTAAGCTGAATTTAACTTTTTTCTTCACTTTAAAATTAAAGCAGTTTTTTGCGCAATTCAATCTCACCTAAAAGGATCTTTCTACGAAACACAGCAATCTCCTAGTAATCGCCTTCATATTTTATTTAATATGTATTCAAATTCTGGTCTAGAAAAATTAGTATAATCTCTTCGAAACATGAAACCATTAGACTGATGAAAGAACAGTGGGTACCTAGCTCTTTTAATAAGTGTGCAAATAAAAAAAAGAAATTTATATTTTCACCTTGCAGCATCTATATAAAAAAATGTCCTTAGTTCTGAGAACACCTATTACAACCTGTTAATCAAAGCCAGATTTCTTGGAAAAACTACGTAGTCTAGGTAAGTATTTATCGTAGGTACTTTATGACGCACATTGTCCTTTGTAGGCATTGTTCTCTTCAGAATATTTCGTATAAAAATATTGTACCAAGTAAATCAATGAAGGACAATGAAAATTTTCTGAGAATTCGCTAACTCACTACTAACCGGCATGTTTGGAGAAATTCTTTGCCAGAAAATGAAGATGGAGCTAATTTAATTATTTAATGTTCTACCTACTTTATTAGATTTTAAAGAAAACAAAAGATCAGAGAATCAATTTAAAAACTATGCTATAAGACTATTATATCATGGATTAGAAAAATGTTCATAAAGGGGCAATTTAAAAGGTTAATTAAACATTTGCTTCCCTTGCAACACCATATTGATTAATATCTATACATGTATTCTGCAGACAAAATAATAAAATTATTTCTACTTACAAAGGTACCTCATGTCTGAATATCTAAATTTATTGAATTTTGTTTAGTCCCCCTATGGCATACCTACCTACTCGGCTGCTGAAGGTATTTAATTCATTCACAACAATTCCAGCGAAAATTCTCCACTGACAATAACGGTTAAACAAAATCGAAACCCTTTTTGAATGAAGTATGTTGGCGAAAATTCCGACAACCCTTGAAAAATGTTTTAGTTTCGATAATTTAAAGCATTTTAATCGAAACAATTCCCAGGTTGCCGAAAATTCCATTCATTTCCTGGCAGCCGAACAAAATACAAAAACCCAGCAACCAACTGCGACGAGTACTGTAATTATTTGCACATCCAGTCAGGACAGGACCTCAAGCCCAAAAGTATTCCGTATACGCACGATCATGTTTTGCTAAATTAATTCTGAAAAACTGTTTTTAGTTCGAACTTGCAACTGGGCTATATTTTATAGTCGATTTTGCCGAACAACACTAATACTTAAAATATTACCTGCAGTGAAACTGTGCAGGAGCCATAGCTAGAGGATTGCAATGCCAAGTTGGTACACCTGTGTAGTTCGCGCCTGCAGACGTGTAATGAATGCGAGAGAGTTTTGTAATTTTCAAAATTGCAATTGGTTTTGGATAGTTGTGGAATGGGCAAAAATAGTTCTAAAAGTGAATGTCGGTATTTAATTCAATTATTTGTAACGGGGCTCTCCTGTTAATGAAGCAAATTCGAACGGGTGCACTTGAGTGGGGGAAGCGGATAAAGTTTTATGTACCTCGAGACCTGTTGAAATTTGTTAAGTTTACTCGAGTGTTGGTCATTGGGGTGTTGCAGCAAAGAATCTCTTAAGTGGAATTTTCGATTTTCGTTTTAAGGTCAAAGCACAAACTTGTAACTTGGGAAAGGTTATTTGATTTAAATTTTCAAACGGTCTTGCTCTGTTCTAAATTACAAAAAGTATAACAAAAATATATTGTTTTTTGGTTCAAATTAATCTTTTTGTAAAATCGACCTCTAAACTAAGGTGTGGCTTTAGACTTTGTACAACCAAGATCTAGAACGGAGCTTGATTTATAATTTTTATTTCCCATTCTTTCCAAAATAAGGCTTAAGGCCAGTTAAACATGGTTTTTTTTACAAAAAAAAATTGAGCGAAATTAAAGATTCATTCAAAAAATTCAATTTATTTTAATTTATTTCAATCTTTTATTTTTCTTATTAAAATTTAAATATTTCAACAATTTTAATAATAATTAAAATCACCCAATTTGAGAATAGTTAAATTTAAGTAAGAGAAAACTTACCGCAAATATCAGAACCGTAAATTAAATGAAGGCATAGTATGATCTTGATCATGCCCTGACGGTGAGCCAAAAACTGATTTTTCTTTGAACATTTTGAAAATTTCGACAATTGTTTTTTGAATTTCTAACGCGTAATTGTTTCAAATACAGACGGACGGTTGGGGGTTATCGACATTAATTATAGTCACACACCCATAATTTATGTCGGCGAAGATCAAAATCATTTAATTTTCATTTTGGACCTTTGTTACTGAAATTTAGTAAACACTTAAAAAAATCTAGGTAGGCGAGCTTTTTTATGAAACTCAACCTGTAGGCAGATCTTAGCAATTTTCATTCATTGGTTGTTCAAAATGGGACATAGTCTACACACTTAGGCCTAAAAATGTCCCAAAAAACGTTCTAGGAAAAGGTATGAAAATCGGCCAGCCAAGTACCTGCCTCTATATACTCAAATATTGGTCAACTCTTAAGGCTTTATGCAGTTAAGCATTTACAACTCATCGAATCAATATTAAAAATCCTTGGAAGCGAAAAAGAAGTTCTAACGTTTTTGAAAAAGCCAAGTACAAAATTGTTAAGGCCTTTAATAGGTACACTAGGGCCTTAAAGTACAAGTCACTGCACCCCTTTATACCAACTTTAGGTGTATTTTTAACCTCGATCTCGACTACAAACATTGAAACACGCATAGCAATTAAAGTAGGACTTAGACTTGGAAAAGAGTTGCCTTTGCTTTTATCAAGTGTTTCGCAGTTTTGAAAAATTAAGTTCCTTTCTCGTCCACTTTACACAGCGCCAGACTATTTGCCCTCATTTTCAATAACGGTCTACCTACAACAGTGGCATATTGTAGTTCAGCATCACGCAAAAACCTACGCCTGTAGATATGGATTCTACTGCTTGAAGGAGTTGTTGTCGTTAGTTAATGTGTACACCAGAAGTACTTTATCCGGCCAGAGCAATGGAACAACAATCTGGGCAGACGCCATTTTTGTTTTTTCCTGTGACAAACAAAAAAAACCAAGAAGAAGGAAGCAAAAGAAAAATAACTTAAACATTCAATTATTATGCAAGAAATGTCCTAAAGAGTCACATCGACATTTTTGTACATCGTTGCCCCTAATCCCTTCCCGCACAGTCTCACACACTCGGATATACACAAAATCTTGTCGCCCATCACATTATATTTTAGATTTACCAGTCTGAGTTATCAAAAGAGAGCACAAATCCTTGTGCCATTATCATTTGAATAATATTGTATGAGCATAGATCGTCCTGGCCCAGCCTAGTAGGCATTATGTGAAGTCACCTCAATCCTTCCTCAATTTCTTTCTTCAATCCTTCTGTTGCGAAGCATCAGGCTATATCTACAGAAATAGGCTATGTATGCCTAGTACAGCTATGGGTGGATTAACAATTCAAAAAATACCACATTACGGCATCACTCGTAAATAGTTTGCTTCAAGTTCGTCCTTTAAAAGTCAAGTGTGGAGATTTCCCTTATTTTTCCGTCGTTCTTGCGCCCAAGAGCTGCTTTAGTCGTCTTTTGTGGGAAATCATTTTTTGCTTTACTCGGGTTGCTTAGGAAAAATATGAGCACCATGAAGTATGGGAACCGGGCGATATGCTGGAAAATTGTATTACGCACCCCCTCCCAAAGGAGGAAGAAGACGACGAAGGAAGAAAAAAAGTTATTATCCCCCATTTTTGCCCACGCAAAAACCGCATGTACTACACACACAAGTATTTTCAATGAAAATTCATTTAAATTTTTATGAACTTCCATTGGGGGAGCTCGTGTTTGGGTGTCAGTCGGGTCCTGGGTGTTTATTTCGAAATTCGGATTGTTCAGATATGGCTTTGGGTGTATTTAGGCGACATTATGACGGAAAGAGGATTCACGATTCATGATGTGCATGTTCTTGTGCCAAAGTATTATGATCGTATTAACAATAATAATTCAGAGACATCGGTTTTGAGTGCGTGCTTTGTTCACTTTTTTATACAATTTTGAACTTCCACAACTTCCACAAACGGGCTGCCATTAAGTGTCTAATGTATGTTCAAAGAGAGTGGTGTCCTTAGTGGTACGGAAAAAACCAAGCCTGCGCCTCGTTTGACATTTGCTCAGGCTTTTATCATAGAAAAGAAATAAATTTTAATTCTCATAAATGACGACGGCAAAATAGTAAAACGAGGGAAATGGAAATAATACATTGTATCTAGGAAAATGCATGGGTATGTGTCAGTGTGAATGTGTGGGCCGGGACGACATGTTTAATTTAAAAGCATTTTTGTTTAATGCGCAATGGGATGGGGGCACAATGTGTATTGTACGTACATATATGTATATGCGGATTGGCAACGATTTATCGTTGAATAAATGGGCCAAAGGAGACATTACGAGCAGTAAGCGTGAGCTTATAATGGCTGGAATCGTACACGATGCGAGTAGGTACAATGTGTGTGATTCTCAAATGGCTTGGAAGTCTTATTTTTTAGGTCACATTAACATCAGAGATTATATACATTTTTCTTCTTGTGCTGAGAGTTTTATTTCCTTAAGCAAAGGGAATATGGCAGCCAGCAAAGCTGACGTTTTCCCGCTAATGGTTTGTTGAACCTATAATGTCGGGCTGCTTGGCAGGCACCTGCGGCTTAATCCAAGGGAAATACATTTGTGGCATCAGTGCAACATCCTTTTAATGGTTTACATTGTCACTTTGGGGAGCCAAGCTTTTAAGGACATTGTGTGCTGCTGTAGACTTTGGGGAATAGATTTCGAAATCAGAATCTAAAGACAAAGCCACACTAGATAGTGTTTCCTATTACACTAAGAGTCATTCACATCGTCAACAAATATTTTATTGTGACTAACCTATTTCTGAGTAATCGTTCTGGGCTCTTTAGAGGAAAGGGAAAGGTTCTGTTCCTACCTACCTTTTTATGGAATAAATATAAAATATCCGAAAAGCAAATGACTCCCCTTTATAAAACCTTATCTAAATTATTAGGTAAGTAGGAACTACCTACCTACTATATTAACAAAATGCTTTTGATTCTAAGCATCAGGACCTAAATAAGGTTCTAGAATAGTGTTGAGATTCCCATCTAAAATTTGTCTTATTTTGCAATCGGACTAAAGTTTTAACATACGCACTGTTGCACTTTCCCACTTGTTTTTTATACCCCATCCCATAGGATAGGAGGTATATTAAGTTTGACACATATTTTGTAACACGGTGAAATAATAATGGTAGACCCCTAAGACCTTAAGGGCATATGATCGAGACCGAATTCTGAATCGAAAAAGCCATGCCCGTCCGTCCGTCCATCCGTCTGTATATCACATGTTTTTAGGCCTTAAATTTTGAGCTAGGGTGCTGAAACTTCGTACGTCAGGTGCCCGTCATGCGAAGCAGTACAAGTGTAAAAAATTTTGAAATCCGCCCAAAGACACGCCCACAATCGGTCTAAATATGCTACCTCCAGATTTATCAAAACTGTAAGATGATATAAAAGGCTAAAATTTGACATTTAGCATCTCTTAGTGAATATAAGACACAAAAAAGACAAATTCAATTGGTAAACCTCCTCTAGTGGGCGTGGCATCTATTTTAAGGGTAAATTTTCAAATGCAGTTTACTCAGTATTTTTGCTTGAAATTGAAAAAAAATTGCTTAATATTTTATGTCGAAAACACTTAGTTCCACATTTTGCTCATACAAGACTTTGGGCCCCGCCCACATTTGGAGGCAGAATTGAAGAAAAACCTAAAATTTTCCAGAAAAACTTAATTTCGACTGCCCTTGAGCCTAATTTAGGAAAGCATGAAACAAAAAAAGTAGCAGGTTAGGTAAACAATACTTCAGTCCAGATTTCGTTTATTTAAAGTTTTTAGCCACGCCCCCTTTTAGGGGTCGATTTTTCAAAAATATTGAATTTGAACCAAAAAATTGCATTTTTACGAACAATTAGGTGTAACTGCATTTTATTACTTATAAAATGTCAAAAATAACTATGGCATCAGCATTTTACAATGTGGGATAGGATGGGGTATTCAACGGTCCGTTTTACGGACTGTAACTTCTGCGTACACACTGTAGCACTTACCTACTGGTTTTTTATAATTTGCTCGCAGTCCAGGGGTTATGAATTTCAGGATAGAAAAGATAGAAGAGAAAAGTAATTCTCGATCCAACACAAAAGCTTACCCCCGCAAGTGTTATGCCTTTACGCCGAAAAGCAATAATATACCTAGCTAGTAGACTATTTCACAAAAACATCTTGCATGCTACCCCCTTCGGGTAGGGGTTAGAATATACCCGAGGTAAGGCATGCCTGTCGTAAGGGGCGACTAAAATCCACCCTCCGTATGCCGAGCGCGTAGCGCAGACAAACTATGCAATGGACAAAACAAAAGATAATATTACCCCAGGTGGCAATCCAGTTTCTCGGAATCCATAGAGCCTACCCTCTTCGGAGGTAGGCTCTATGGATTCTGGGGAGAGCCATTTATTGCTTATAAATCCCTTATTGAAAAAATCAAGGGTACGAAACGTCAATCTGAAACGAATCCGGTCTTTAGGAAAAGGCTTATCAAAAAACGAAAGGCCGGTTCTTCACCCGAAGTAGAAACCGTGCAGCAAAAAAAAAAAATTAAAAACACCACTCTAGTCAAGAAAAGCGACAGGAATACCCCAAGAAAAAAACTGCCGCAACGCAACGGAAAGTTGCGAAACATCCTTAAAAATACTCTTGGGATAAAATATAGCTTAACATCACTTCGGAACAACGTATGGAAAATTAGCGTCGATGACTCTGATGCCTATCGGTCACTGTGACAAATGTTGAATTTAGAGAAAATCCAATGGTTTACTTATGAAATTCACCTCGAAAAGCCGCTGCGGGTTATGGGACTACACCCATCCTGTACCAAGGACGAAATAATGCAAGACGTTCAAGCCCAAGGCAAAAAAAAAAAAAAATCTTGCATGCATCTATTTTTCTATTGTTCTATTTGCATATTGTCTATTCCAATAGGTGTTAAATGAACGACCCTAACCTGGCTAACAGACGCCAACCAGGATGAGACCGCGCATTTTGAGACAGACGCACCTGGATTTTTCCTTTGTTTCTGGTTTTGGTTCGGCCCGGATATTTTTTATACCGGTCGTAGGCGGTCTGAACATGTCTGAATCCAGGTTTCAGTGGGTTTGAGGAGAGACTTTATTATGAACTCCAAAATTATTGTCAACATCAAAAAATAAAGAGCGGGGTTCTTCCCAATACCAAATCATTCACGTTCATCCATTTCCTTTCCATATAATTTTTTATCCTAATGACAGGGATGCAAATGATGAAACTTAATGTTGATTCTCTAAAAAGACTATCCTCTCATTCTTATCTTAAAATCTTTAAAAACAAATTGCATTGGTTTCAACGTTTCTTCAAAAGATGAATTAAATTCTATCTCTGATAGAATTTATCGCTTAATTCAAACCACCAAAAAGGCTAACAAACCTTAAAAATAAAGATAGAGAGAAAATCCCAAATGACTTTACGTCGAAATTTTCCTCCAGCAAGTTCCTTCGTACTTTTAATTGGCACGGTGATTGTTCAGTAATGGGACCAAAGCCTTGTAATGACTTTCGTCCCTCCCCGAATAGAATTAATAATTGTGTTTGGCCCTTTTATTTTCAACAATTCATCTGGGGTGGTCCCAAAGACAAATTGTCATTAGGAACACGCGAAAATGGCCTCGTTCTCGTTCGATTGAGGACTATTTTTCAGGCAAGGTCAGGCTATATACCAACAATTCTCTAAAGGGCGGGGATTATTAACGGTAGGCTTGGCAAATTACATGGTTAAATTAAAAGACAAGAAAGACGACCAGAGGAGTATCGTAGAAACCTATAGAGAGATTCAAGTCCAGGACATTGGCAGTTCTGTTTAATTAATCTTCGCTTTGAATGTAATTGAATATAGTATATATATATTTTTTGTGAGTTCTACGTCGAAGGATAACGTTAAATGTTAATTGTTTCTCTTTTTTTCGGTCCTTTGTGTCGCTTTTAATTTATTCACAGTAATGTTATCCAGTGTAATTTATTGATTCTTCAATAGAATTGATTGCTTCATCAAAAACGCTTACAGGACGAAATTGTGGGTAGATACTAATATTTATACGTGTTATTTCCCGTAATGAGTAATTAAATTGTGGGCTGTTTTTTATATTGCATAAAAATAATTCAAATTTGAAATAGTTAAAATGTTTCTCTTTTTGACTGGGGCATAAAAAGTTATGAAAAATCTTAAATCCTCTTTATTTTGTTATTGAACTTCAATATTATATGAACTAATTTCGAGAGTTTTCGAATGAAAATATAAAATTTTATTCTTCTGTTATTCTCGGAGCATTGTTATTACTCGTACAAAATAAAATTAAGGAAAGATGAAATTTTTATGTTAGAATGTTACTGTTCTTCAGAGTTGATTTGGTAACACAAAAGGTTTTTTAAGGTTTAAGCCTGGCGTCAATGGAAAACACTTTGAAAAAAATTTAATAGAGCATTCTTAGTTTAGGAAATCTTTCATCTCGAAATAAATGGTTTTTAATGTACCAAAGACACTTGAGGCCATTGATTCTCCATTGCTATTTAATGTGCCACTTTCTAAGCTGCATCTGTTATGGAAAAGGGAATAACTGAATCTGAATCCAAACAAAATATGACGGAAATCCCACTTAAGTTCTGCCAAATGTGGCTTTCCCAATAAAAGACTTGAGTCGGAAAAAGATAGGGAAATCTGTGAGATTTGTGCTTCTCAACAGTTGTGAACTGTGTCCTGTGTCGAACTTCTCACACTCCACCCTGCAAGTCGGGATAAGAATAGCCTTCCGGTAAGGTATGCCTGTCGTAAGAGCCGACTAAAATTCACTGGAAGAAGTAGTCCTTAGCATGCTATAAGTGATGCTGTCAGGAGTATATATTGCTGGGGGCCACCCTTGGGAGTAAAGTTATAACTGAGAGATGAACCTGAAGGTCTGAATAAAACCCAGTAGCGTATCATACATAGTGTGTGGCAAACTGTTCAGCGTCTGATCCCAGAGGAGCGGCTAAACTCTAAACAGTTAAGCTCCAAGAACTCGAGATGAGCGGCTTCTTGGTCGGCGTATGTTGTCCTTGTTAGGATCGGCCGGATAGAAACCTGACTAAATAAATAAATAAATAGAGTGGCGCAACAGCTCGAGGTGAACCAGGGCCAACTTCTCAACAATGTATGTACTCGTGTGTTAATTTCTTTACATACAACGGGACCTACAATTTTTTGCCGAATCCGAACGGCACTTTGAGAAGTTTTTCAAAACAATTAATACTCTCGGAGGGCTTGTCAAACCCTCGCGGCGGTGGGGACCGTGAAAAAGGAACAGGTCTTTTTTTTCAGGTGACGATGGCAGGATTCGAACCCAGACCTCCGGCGTAGTAAGCACACACACTTTCCACTACGCCACGGCACCCCACATAGAAACTGCCTGACTGCTAGGTATAAAATGCAAACACCCTCCCCCCCACCATGAAGCGAAAAAACAAGAAGCCTCGGATATGTGCTGATCCTGTTAACCCAGGGCACCCTTTGGAGCTAGACCTGGAGGGGTGTCAGCATGCAAGCGCTTGGTGGAACCCGACCGGGTTCAACCCAAAAAAGTTACAAGCAGCTCGGCAATGGTGACGCTATCCATTACGTGGGGCGGAGGGGGGCAGCCAAAATGTGGGCTCAGATGGACAGTCTACAAATGGACAAAGGCACCAACTTAAAATTGGCACATGGAATTTCTCATCGCTAACGGAGAAGGAACTTGAACTAGTTGAGGAGGCTAAAAAGTATCAGCTTGATGCTACTGCCATCTCATCAACTTAGTGGAAAGGTTTCGGAACCAGAGACTTCGCTGATGGGTGGAGGCTTTTCTGGTCTACCGTCCCACATAACATGACTGCCCAGGCGGGTGTGGGTATACTCACAAGTCCCCGGCGGTGGGAAAACGTATTGGAGTTTATTCCATTGGGGGGTAGGGTTTGATCTTAAAGCTTATGCTTAAGCGATCGACTTTGGCCTTAGTGCAGGTGTACGCCCCGAACCTAGAGTCAGAGTTTCCGGCCTTCTGGAACGAAGTTGATGCTGCGCTGGATAGAGTTTCAGAAATGAACTTCTTCTTCCTGATGGGTGACTTCAATGCTCATGTGGGTACGGACGACAGTACTTGCAGAAATGTGATTGGGAGGGTGACCCGGATCAAAACAGGAATGGAGGGAACTTGTTAGACTTTTGCTGTTCTAATAGTTTTTCGGAGCTGCTCATTCCCCAACAGGCACTGAAGATGGCAATGCCATTGCTGACGTGATTAGGGGGGGGGGATAGTCCTACAGTAGATGAAGTCATGGCCGCGATTAAATCGCTTAAAGTTGGTACGTTTGCTGGAGCTGATGGAATTCGGCCAGAAATACTCAAGCCAATGGGTGGAAAAAGGTGTTAAATGGCTAACACGTGTGATTAAGGTGGTCTGGGAAAGCGGGAAAGCACCTAACGGTTGCCAAACAGCAGTAATAGTGCCCATTTTCACAAAAAGCGACAAGAGAGATTGCTCTAACTATAACGGTATATCTCTCTTAAGCTGTAATTGAGCCTTTGTTGCGGGAAGAGTAATGTGGCTTTACAGAGCCATAACCGAGCAGCTTTTTACTCTGAAGGTTATTCTTGAGAAGGCCTAGAAATATGCCAAACCGGTGCACGCGTGTATGGTAGACTCGGAAAAGGCCTGTGACCGGGTTCCTCGGACTAAACTGTTTTGCAGGACTATGCAATTAGTGGGCCTCTTCTGAGAGCCATTCAGTCTTTTTATGGGAACTGCTGAAAAAATGTTCGGATAAATGGCGTCAAATCCCAACCTTTTGATGTGTGCGTTGGACTTCGCCAGGACCGTGCTCTATGGCCTCTCCTTTTCATAGCATATATTGACTGGAGGTGAACGTAGTCTTGGTGAGCAATCTTTTAAAACGGCTGGTCAGGATAAGCCATCTGCTTTTCCCAGATGATTTAGCTACACTGGCATCGTCCGAGGAGGAACTTCAGAGAGCACTGGATGGGTCTGTGGCCATATGTGGTGAAGCTAGGATGAAGGTAAACGTCAGAAAATCCGAAGTGATGGTTGTTTCGAACTCCTGTGCAGTGTACCCTGCATATTAATGGAGTCCCGTTGAAACAGGTAGAGACGTTTAAGTATCTCTGGATCTTCAGTTAGCATCGACCCGCAGAGCTATTACGATTTGGTAGCACAGGGCTCTCAGAGGAGGATCGAGGAGGAAAAGATCAGAGCTAAACGGAGAAAAAATGCTGGTTCGGGCGGTCAACTCTTTCGCTCTCCTCGGAGCACCTGCGGCGGATAAAATTCAACCAATAATGCTTCAAAAAATCGGGGAAACTATCATTCTATGGTTGAGAAATGCTTATAAGTTATTACGGGCACAATTGTAAAAGAATGCAATCATTCTGGATTTTGGGGGAATTGCTCTTGTTTTTTGAATGAAACATGGCAAATCGAACAAGTGAGTAAGTGCAAGAGTTTGTGTGAGACAAACTTCTATATATCCGACCCTATATACCATGTTACACCAAATCTTAAAGTTTCTTGGCCCGAATTCATATAAAATTGTTATAGGCCACGCCCCCAAAAGTGGGCATGGGCTTAAAATTTAAATCAATTAATTGTTAATTCGTTAGAATCATGAGAAAATACTTTAAAAACCAAAATTATTTAAAAATAATTATTATTATATTGTTATTATTTTTATATTATTATTAGAAAAAAACAGTTTTCTCCTAAAAACACCCCTTAACAGTGTGCGCACCTCAAAACTTTGTATGGAGCAAACTTGTGAAATAGTATTAAAAAGTATTAAATAGTAATAAATAGTAGTAAATAGTAATATTTTTAATATTTGTCATATTTTTTTTTGGTTTGGAGTGAACTTTCCGAGAAATCGGGTTTTCAAAGATCTAACATGTTAAAAGTGGGCATGGTTGATATTGTGGGCGGTCCAATTTTCGCCTTGCTAAGGGTTGCCTTGCTAAAGGTTGCTTAAAGTATTGCTAAGTACCAAAATTTAAGTTCCTGTGCCTTGTCTTACTTGACCGAAAGGCATTTTGAAAGAAAATGTGAAATAGAGGGTATCTCAGATTGAAGCCAGTAGTGGGCGTGGCCGTCGACGGAGTAAGCCAATTTTCACACTTTGTCTGTGCAACAAAATCGCCAAGTCGTGTACCAAGCTTAAGCTCTCTAGCTTTATTCTGAAGATCTAAGACCTACGGACGGACATGACTCAATCAATTCACCTGTCGGTCTCGATCATTATCTTTAAAAGGTCTTAAGGCTCAACGATAATAATTTCACTGTGTTAAAGATCAAATCTGTTGACAGGAAGATCAAATCTTTTGTTCAATGAAAAACGCTGTATGTTAAACAAGTTTTGGGATGAAAAGATTATGATTTCTAAAATACCAAACGTTTTTACTACTAACATCTCAGAAAGCATATCCTTTTTATATGACGTCTACAAGGTTCTTTTGCAAGTCTTTTTGTTTATAAAAAGGAATTTTTTTAAGCTTCCTGCAAATCCATTTAGCATTACAGCTCTTAAGATTGATCTCATAAGCAGCGTTTCTCACGCACATTTTTTTTATTCGTATTTTCTGTCGACGAGTTTTTTGACACAGTGCAATCGAGAGGGCTGACATGGGTAGAATTGTTTGGAAGAAATTCATGCAGAACTTAGAAATTGTAGAACTTAAAATCTAAAAACATCAACTATATTTTATATTTTTTTTTCTTTTCACGTCCTTATCTCATTAAAATATTTCACGAATTGTTATTTAATAATTTGAAATGTCTGTTTCAAACCTCATTGACCAGTGGACTTGAAAATGTTATTGAAGAGCGGGTATTCCAAAATGCCAAATGCATGCCATACGCTGCGGGAAACTGTTTGGTGTAGATATAGACGATAATTTGTCCTGTGGACTACCATGACATTATTATAAACTAACCGTAATAATAGTCAAGCAAACGAGAAACCGCAAAATAACTATGCAAAATGGATGAGCAGCAAAAAGCACATATTAAGCAAAATCGAAAATTTCTGATGTGGATTTCCGAAAAATAAATGCAGCCTCTGAAATATGTACTGTATAATTTGTTTTGAAGCTTCGATTTATTGGAATTCGTGTTTTCATAAAGGCACTGTTTGGCTGTGCACCATGTTCGGTGGCAAAGGTAGGGCATAAAGTTTCAGCACGATTGCTTTAGACAACTGTGTGAAATCGCATACAGTTAGACTCTCCTTACTCGAGCGACAAAACAGTATTTGGGTACTTGAGCGTTTTTAGGTTCTTACACGAGCAATAAACGTCGTCTGTCACTCCAATTTGACTCCGTGTTATTTGACCTTATCGGAATTCGACGGCGATGGTGCTGTCGCTCATGTAAAAGGGCCCTAATCCTTAACTAGCAACGAGCGCAAATTTAATCGGTGGTGAAAATGTAGTCAATAATAATATGCGGCTTGGTTACCTCGAAACAGATGTTCGTGAGCAAATAATGTTTAAACTTGAATTTATCGATGAAATTGCTTTGATATGAAAGTTGAGAGTTTACCCCCGTTTCGAGAGTATATCGCTGAGATCAGAATATTTTTTGCTGTATGTAAATTAAGTTCATACTAGGTATGTGTGGATTTAACACAAGTTATAAATCCCCACCCACACATATTTCAAAATGGTCAAACGAATCTTTCGATTGAGTTCTTAGTATGTACCTTTGTGGGTAGTCACTCAGTCAGTTCTTGAACTACGTTCAGATGCCTTGTTTACGTTGTAAAAACCGAGTAATAATTTTTGAGAAGTCCTATGTTAATGAAAATATTAAAATAGTTGCAGATAACGCACGTTTGCGCCATTCTGTTTTCGTATAAAAAATTTAAATTGGTCAATTGCGCAGAGTGTGGCATATTAGTACGGTTTTGGGCATTAGTAGATTATGGCCGAAATATGAGTAAACTACTTGAAATAAAAAAGCCGAAGACTTTCACTTAGGAACGCGTGTGTTGAAGTTTATTAGGGTAAAATATGTTATAGCATTTTTAAGACCACTACGCGTTTCATAAGTAAACCAAAAAGAACTATTTTGAAAGCAAACATAAGGTAATGAAATGGGCACTAGCAGAGTGATAAAAGATTGTTGTAGGTATTTTATGCCTTAAAGGATTATTATGTGTTTTTAAAGTTGACATATTTTGACATAGTTTGGCATAAGTTCACCGTTGTTTCAGGTCTTGATTCCAAATATACTATTAGAAGTTTACTAAATATGGTATTAAGTATTTAAAAAAAAAGAGTGCAGCTTTGGTTTAGCCCGTACACCGTACTTGGCTACAGGCACCCGCCAGACAACTGGCACCTAACCTTAACGGACCAACGAAGTAAGCTAAAGTTCCAGGGGTAACTCTTGATAAGAAACAGGCAAATGGGGAATCTCTCCCAAAACGAGTCTGTGGGTCTATACCCAAATAATTACACCAATTATTAATAACGGCACCGCCAAAAAGCGAGCAACGAACTTTTTTAGAAAAACTAAACAAACTGCAAAGATAAAC
Organism: Neoascia interrupta; assembly: GCA_947623515.1. Classification (NCBI taxonomy): domain Eukaryota; kingdom Metazoa; phylum Arthropoda; class Insecta; order Diptera; family Syrphidae; genus Neoascia; species Neoascia interrupta. The sequence continues at coordinate 17,380,270 of OX392462.1, read as the reverse complement.
GTACATATGTACCACTGGAACTATGCGAACCTCACCCACAGCTGGTATGAAAGTATTATTCAACCTACCACTTTAACTTCTAGCTTTTCAAGCACAGAAGCAGTAGGACAGGCTCTAAGCCTTCAACGCAAATATGCCTACAAAGAGAAAAATCTACAAGGGCATCTTAAGAAAAATACAGAAGAATGCGGATCTGGTCAGAGAACTGACCCGATTATTCAGTGATTTCACTGAATAATAATCACTGAATAATAATTTTTGCTAATAGGCATTAGCAAAAATTACGAAATGCTGAAATTGGCTACGCCCAAAAGCGACGGACTGACGGGTCGAAGTCAAGCTTTAAATTTAATTTTTCAAGCCGAACTTTATGCGATTTACGAAGAAGCCCACTGCATACCTATTAGAAATCTTGCGAATGTAAAGAGCTCACTACTCGCCATTACTCTGGCAGTCATAAAAGCTCTTAGATGCTTCAGGGATAATTCCAGAGCAGTCTGGGAAAGTCACCAAATTTAAAACACTCTGCCCAACAAAAACAGTTCAAAGCTGATTTTGGCATGAGGGTAACGAAAAAGCCATAAGGCAAGCCAAATAGGGAGCTGAGATTCTTTGCATCGAACCATTTGCCTTCTTTGGTTTTACTGTGGCAGATATTTACAAGAAGTGAAATTTGATTGGATTTTTTTATCCTGATATATGGGTCCTGATCCGGATGCTATTAAAAATTGTCGGTCTGGATTTGTTTAGAAGTAATAGGCAAAAAAAGTTCAAAAAGATGGCAACTTTGATATACCTGGCCACAGGCGCCTGCCAGACAACTAGCACCTACCCTTAGCAACAAAGTCGCGTGAGCGGCTGAAGAGAGTTGAAATCTGTTAAGCTCGCGAAACGAGTCCCCAAAAGCAGAAAAATTTACAGAAAAGTTTGTCAAATTTTTCGTTGCATATTCTTAGGCAGATATTTAAAGTCTAAGATGAGGTATTTTGTATGAAAAAATTTTAACTTTGCATAGCTAGGTATAATTTCTAAACTAATCCAGAGCTGCATTTATATACCAAATTGGAATAACCTTTAAGGTCTCAAACATACTAAGGTTGCTTAGGTACCCCAGCACTTAACAGATCGGACTTTTTTAATAATTACCTCACCATCAAGGAGATTATGACTACTTTAACAATGCGTATCACCTCGTGAGCGGAAAGAATTTGAGGGTAGAAAAAATAGAAGAGAAAAGGAGTTCCAGGAACATGAAAACCTTGCACAGGAACACTAAAGCTTGCCGTCGCAAGTGTTATGCCTTTACGGCGAAAAGCAATGATAAAACCGACAGAGTATGCAATAAAAACGCTTTGCATACTAAAGTGTGGAGTTACTTCTAGGGGGTTATTAAGTCTATAAATATAGTCCAGAAAACCGAGATCAAATAATTGGATCCGTAGATCTTTTAGGTCGGCGTGTAAGTGGGTACTTGTAATACTCCCACCCATTTTAATTCAAAATTAATGTTGCTTCAATTCAAAAATCGTGATAGGCAAGTAGCAAAATAGATTGAGCTGCCTTACGACTTCAAGGTACTGCACTGCGGACGCGCTATCACGGAGACCATAAATACTGTATTATGGTGACCCAGTTACAAGAATTGCATGCAACAAGTGGAAAAGAGTGAAGGTCTACCCTTACAGAGAAGAGGATTTGTCTAGAGCAAGTAATGCACAAAAATAGTACTCGGAAGGGAGGAATGAGGAATCTATGGAGGAGTAAAAGGCAAAAGGAAGGACTCCCACAGAAGCCCTATATTGAAGTCCTGATGGGCGAAGGGAGAATGATTGCTTCATGAACAACATGACTAGCACTATTTTAATATAGCTTAAGTGTGAAAAAAGTAGTTTTTTAAATTAGAGATGGTCGCACTTACAGGCCTATAGTGGGCGTGTCTGTAGGCGGATTCAACTTATTTTCAAACCTGATCTGATCTAATAGACTTTCAGTCTACCTACTAATTTTCAGCTCTCTAGCTTAAATTTAAGGCGTAATAATAGTTTACATACGAACGGACGGACAGACATGGCTTAATCGTTTCCCCTGTTGGTCTCATTCATATCTTTAAAAGGTCTTAGGGGTCTTCGGTGATTATTTCACTGCGCTACAAACTATGCATTAACATTAAAATACCCTCGGTAGGGTATAAAAATTTGACCGAGAAACGCTGCTTATGAGATCAATTTTAAGTGCTGAAATGTTAAATGGATTCGCAGGTAGCTTAAAAAACTCCTTTTTATAAACAAAAAAACTTCCAATAGAACGTTGTATGCGAACGTGGTTGAAGCCTTTATGAAAGATAAAAAGGTGGCGTACTATTATTAAGTCGATTATGTTTGATTCTTAAATTGTGAACATCGAAATAGAAACTAAAAAGTGGTTGAATTTGAAATAACTTTTCCAGGATTTTTCACTCCATTCTAATTGGGTTGAAGTTGAATTATTTTAACTTGGACTAAAAAATTTTGTATTTAAACCAAACCTCTTATGTTTTGAGCGAGTTGGCGTATCGATTAATGGGGCAGACTAAAATATTTGAAGTAGCGAGTAGGTTGTGGCTGTATTTGTTAACATCCAAGAATTCAATTTATTTCCTTGGAAATAATTTTGCTAGTTTTTTTTTTTTTAATAATCGTGAAAGATAAAATCTTTTTGTGGTCTTTTCTTAGTATGTGAATGAACTAAGAAGTAGACAAGCACTTGTCAACTAACGAGATCTAATGGCCCCTAGCTGTTGTTGCCAACAACAATGAAGCAGTTTTTAAGGCAAACAAGAACCTAATTCAAGAGGATACTCTTTTGAATCCCTCATTAGGTATCCCTCTTGTTGTGCTATGAGAACAAGTGCCATACTGTTTACCATAATAAGGAATACCTACCAGCTTCGCCTGCCGCACGTATACGTAAAGGTATACCCTACTTTGATCCCACGACATTTACATGGGAATTTTAAGTGGAAATTTTCTTGTTGACCGATTGTCATTCTCGACATTGTTGTCATCGTGCATTTGAAGACATACAAATACATGACAGTCACTGGGATAATAGCTTTCAGCATAAACAGTATAGCTATAAGGCGTATGCTTCTTATAATGTTTCTTTTTGTGAACGGGGTGCGGTGCGGATATCCTTTTTGCTGTTATTTCAACAAACATTATATTCACGCTCTACTTGTAGAACATAAAGGGGCCCAGCAGCACATTGGCCTATGTCTATGTATCATGCATGACGTGCTTGCATGCATAATGATAACAATAATGGCCGGTACAAGTAGCTAGCTTATGCCTTACGTGATGCACCCTCTGCATTAAATGTGTATTAGATGCGCATCCGGGCTCTACACTGCTTCTGTTGCTCTAAGCCCAAACAATGTGAAAATTTGCAAAAATGCTGGTATTGGCGCTGAGAGATAGGATGAACAAACAAGGCAGCAAACAATTTAATATGTCACATACGAGCAGCATACGAGAATCCTTGTACAAAGGACACCCACCGCCGGTCGTCGCTCAAGTCATGAGACGGCAAAAGAAGCCTTTAATCTTTCAGGGTGAATGCAAAAAAGATGAAAACTCAAGCGGAAAAGCTACTGCGGAAAATGTAAATACACTTGAGGAAGGACACAGCATAGAGAGACACGGCACAGCAGCGTGTCCCACTGGGTGGGATGATCCTTTTCTTGATAGTATTATTATTTTGTAGTTGGCTGGCTGGCTATATGCATATATCCGCCTGCCACTGTCATGGCGACGTCAAGGCTTCATGAGCGAATAAATTTGAGGACAAGATTGTCCTTTTTTTTATGCTTTTGCTCTTGTGTGGGTGTGCTTTTTGTGCTACGTGTCTCTGCGGAGGCCTCTTTGGTTATGCAGCAGCTCTTCGCGAAATTCGTTTTTCATTGCCAGCGACAATGAGGAGCTGCTAACTAAATCGCTCACGAGGACATGCATTCTCAGGAGTCCTGCTACCGTACTTATCCCCATGTTCATCCTTATATAAGTTTGTTTGCCCGTTTATGAATGCACAATCCTGGGAGGAGTCCAAGAAGTCAGCTCTTAAGCTTGATAATTTCTGAAGTACACTTAAGTGTCCGGGTCCGCTGAATGAAGATATCCTTGGCTGTCCTTCGCCGTCTCACTCTGGCACTTGCTCGATTAATACTCTAGGTCGTTGTTGATTATGTTGATAATAAACCATAGCAATGGCTCAGGATGTATTCAGATGAAGTGTGCTGTTGCTGATGCAGGTTATGATGCCGTTGATGAAAGTGATTATGACAACGAAATAAAAACAAATTAATAAAGGATGTGGTTAACATTAGCTTCGTGCTGGCTTCGGTGTTCTTATCCTGCACTGGCAAACATGCACTTAAATGCACATCCTCTCATAAAAGACTAATCATCGTTGCATGTTCTATGTATAAAGAAGGAATCCCAGCTAACTGTTGATGAGTATAATATACGATCTGAAGTCGGCTGCAATCTGTTGCATCAGCATTAGGTAGCTCTTGGAGGACAAGAAACAAGGAAGCATGTATGCAATTACGTGTAGTTGCAAGATGTTCTTTCCTACGATAAAGGAATTTTAATTTTCTTATTAAGGATCAAACCTGATGGTTGTGTTATCTGCATTTAATTAGAACTTAGCTTACAGACGTGTGTAAAGAGATTTTAATGAGGTTGCTAAAGTCCTCTTGATGAGGTAGAGGAGTTTCAAGGATTATCGGCACCTCCTGTTTGGTTGAAGTTAACATAAAGGATTCATCGTTTGATGCTTACAGCCTTAGCAGACAAGATTGGTGTGAAAATGTAGATTTTATTATCAAGTTGGAGGAAGTGCTAAGCTGTAAATTAAAGTAATGACTCCTTTAGTTCTCACGACTCCCCCGTTTAAGGGCGTCCAAATACGAGCAGCTTTTGAAGTAAAGTGAATATTTTCAATCTCACAAGCCATCAAAGGAAATTATTTGAGTCTTTCAGAATGCTATCGCTATATTTGCGTGGTCTGATTTAAAATTTTAAAAGAAATAGAAAAGAAACTATACACCCCACTTGAACTGTAAAGCATGTTCAAGCAAAAAAATTGTGAACAGACTTTTTCTAAACCTTTCCTTGTTTCCTTGTAATTTAAGTCGTCGCAGTATTAAAACTACTTAATTAAAAACCTCTTCGGCCAATTCTAACTTCGAATAGGTAGTGATTCGCTGTATAGTAGCCAATGTACGGCTACGGATATCCCAATCAACCACGTTTAACGTCGGAAGGCTACAGACGCAAAATATCACCAGGTATTTCTAAAATCGTGTCTCCTTAAAGCTGCTCTAGCCAGCATTCTCAACATTGCCAAAAATTCATTCAAGATGCATGCCGCCTAATGAGGGGGACAAATGCCGGCAATCACATAGCGTCTTAATAAGGTGCACAATAACACAGCTCTGCAAAGTAGGGCTAGAACTGCTCGCCAGTGCTACTAGGGGAGAGACGAACGCCGGCTTCTCAGAAACAAAATGAGCGAGTTATTATTGTAGAGGCATAGCGATGCTACCAACAGGCTACCAGGAGGAATGTAATTTGAAAGATCTACCAAAGGGTTTAAAGAAGCGCAAAGGGTACAAAATTCGAAACGAAGCCTGTATGGATGACCAAGGGAACATCGAGGTGGAGAGCGACACCAAATTTCGCGGACCAAATTTCGGTTCAGAAAATTCGCTGTAAGGCAGAAAAGTAAATATTGGGATGCCGACATCCGAGCACGCCTGCAGGCTATAAACGGTTAGAGATGCCACTTCTCTTAAATTAAGTGTAACGAAGCTACCGACGCTAAGGGCCAAGTTGCCAAACTTTTCGCAGCGGCTGCTGATAAAAAAATTCACCCACTCCAACACAAACTCAATATGTGTATGTTCGAATCAAAGCATGATGCCTGAAGGATGAGTGAATAATCTCACCAATGCCCGATCTTTCAGAAAGGAGGATCGCACACAAGGTTTTTTCTGTTGTATATGTGAGAACGACTGAGCCTTATGTTAGCAGCCATCAGTGTGGCTTAAGGACAGGAAAGTTTACATTCGATCAAATAATCACTATTTCGCAGATCTTGTAACAACTACAAGAATTCCCAACTGACACAATCTACCTTTTTACTTTTATGACAGCGTCTAAGGAGACGACCTATATTTACTGCAGTGTCTTGTTTGGTCTCCTTTCAAACTCGTCGGATTGCACTGGAGAACGAGGGACATCTTACCCTATTTTTGAAGACCGTAGCTATCCCTTTGACATCATGTAGACGTGCTTTCAATTGTTCAGACAAACGAACGATACGAACTTCAGGACATAATCAAAAGTCGCTGGTTCCTTGGACTAAACAACAAAAGTGTTCGTTTAAAAGACCTTTTTCTCAGAACAGCTTTTCGGTGCAAAAGCACGGACCATGTCAAAAGCGGGGAGAAATTGTTCAGTGACTTTTGGTCCCATCAGCATAAACGGAAACAGATTGAGGAGTTTGGTTAGGTTAGTTTGATGGATACCTATGTCCTTGTGACAATAGTCGTGGCCCACCTGGACCAACTGCTGGGAATATTTTATCCATTTGGGAATCTTTTTAATACCTGAAACAAAAAGCAGAAATAAACTGCTGGTGAAAGCTCAAAGTCGAACTCTCTTTGAACCATCTGATTTTGTTTACAAAACTTAGGCGAGATCCTTTAGGTCCGCATTGATTAGAACTTTGGGCTAATTGAAAAAGTAACTGCCGAGGGTGCTTCGCCGAATACTATTTAGGGTTGGGCCACTCTTTTGCGTGTCGGCATGTATAAAGCTCTTAAACTTACGCGCTATCGAACTCACTAGAATTCTTATGTAGATTTGAGGGCTACAGACGCATTCATCACTGATCCAAGTCTCGCAAGATAGTCAGCTTAATTTTTCACGGGCATATCAGTGTGACGCGGCACCCAGCACAAAGCTTCAGTTTTGCCAAGTGAAATCTCGTCAAGAATTTTCTGAATAGTTTAGCAGCCCTTGACTGAAGGAATTGACCTTAAACTGAAACTAAAATAAACTGAAGCTTGAATTATGGCTCTGCAAGCTCCGCTTGAAAATTTCTGCAACCGTCGTTGATCCGGGATGATTTGCTTGATCTTAAAAACTTTGCAGAAGACGCCTGAACCTATTCCGATGCACATCTTAGAACCGTCAGTTTAGAAATTGATCTCGTCTACTGATGCGATAGTCTTTTCCTCCCATTTACATGTTGTAATAAAATCTCATAGAAAAATAATCCAAAGCTGGGGTACCTGCAGAGGAACCCCACAGAGCTCCCAGAGAGGCGTGTCCATAAGGTTTAGTGGACAACTGGTATGTGTATCGCAATGAGGCTTCTACTTTTGTGTAGGTATGCGTACAATGCGTTTTCAGCTCTCCGGATAAGTGCACGCATATTGGGAAATTGTCAGTAAACCTAAGCTGCGCTAAGGTATAGCAATCTGAACACCATCCTATGACAGACGAGGGGGCATTAAAGAACACAGTAAATAAAGCCGCGCCTTGGCCCCTAAGTAAAAATTTCCTCAAACGACTGGGTTAAAAATCCATCTGTCACCCGGATAAAAGACTCTTTTTTTCTACGGTTTTCACGTCCGTGAGGATCTGACAAACCCTTCTCGGGTAAAATCTGTCAAAACTTTCCCTACTCATGGATTTGTAACATAAAACATACTCAGAAATTGGCTATTAGAGGTTGGCCATGGCTCACATCGAGCTGATGTTCTATTGACACTTGATATTAGCCGCATCTATTTAAAGTCAATTTAAATTGACTTTGACGCTTCCCCACCAATCATGTTTGGTGGGGGAGCAATAAAAGTAGGTGTAACGCTAGATTTTTAAGGATAATTTTTTTAGGTAATATTTTTAAGATTTTATTAATCCTTTTTGAATCGTCAAAGAAAAAAAAATAGTACTTTGAGCATCCAAATTTAGCTTTGCGCTAGAGAAATATACCCATGGCAAAAATTGACTTTAATTAAGTAAAACCCACCGTATAGCACGAGCTATGCGATTTCATCCTCTTCTGATACAGAAACAAATATTCGGAAGAAGCATTTCTCAAGCGGTAACTATGGCGCCTTCTATCTTATCCTTAAAACCCCTTTGCCGCATATCACATAAACCGTTCAGGCTTTTCAATTAAGTCGTTGTGTTTATTTAAACATTTGTTTATTTTCTGTTTTTTCTTTGTTTTTGTCTTTCCGTTTTATTTTTTTTTAGATTTTATCTAAGACAGTCCTCAACAGCAAGGACGTGCTCCTTTGAGTGTTGTTTTTTTTTCGTTCGAGCGCATGAGATAATATTTCTTTGTAAAGTTTTGCGTGACAGCAATTCTTCTTGTCGCGTTTAATTAAAATGACATCCGAGTGCTGTTTGGTTAAGCAGAAGTGGAAAATTAAGAAAACGGAAGATTGAATTTAAATTTAGTTTTTTTTTAAGTTATTATTTATTTATTTCAAAAGCCTTTAAAGATTTTGATGAGGAAATTGAAATCAAGCGAAGCATATGAAATTTACAGGATATAATGGCTTCTATATATACACATTTGGATTTCTTATGACAAGATGATGAACAAGCAAAAAGGGTAAGTATAGGTACTTGACTTGAAGCGGCTGAATGGAAGTGAAAGGACTTTGAAATCAGAACGATTTGAGTCTTGAGAATGTAAGAGTTTTGTGCGAGAGACGATTTGGGGGAATATTGATGAAAGAAAGAACTTTCGGAGGGGAAAAAGGGCTCATCCGCAGTGATTTGGAATGAGCCCCTCATGAAGTCAACCGTAAAGTGCTTCAAGGCCTTAAATACAGCAACGTGGAGTGAGGAGAATAAATGAATGAAAAATATTGAAAAATGTTAAATAGACTCGGTATCGAAAAATCGATGTTGTGTACTTGTGAAGTGAACACAAACATTTGACCTGCTTGTTTGATTAGGTCAATCAAGTTTGCTGAGGGATCAGTGTCCAAAAAAGTTTTTTCTCTCGCTATAATGAAAGGTAGGAACTTAAGTTTCGAATCAACCGTTGATGTTCATTAGACACGTAGATACTCAACCGAGTTGTTAGAAGATTTGCTACAATTTTTAACGCAATGGCAAATAAAAACCTCTGATAAGAAGTCAGGGCGGCTAGCCAGGCAAAATTAACAAGCCGTGAGCCGTGATAAAATTTGAATGCCCCAATAGGGACTCGAAATCAAGACTTCGTGCATACACTAACCGATACACCAACCACTGTAAGAACAGAACCAATCAAGGGTTTTTCCTTACTGGTTAAAAAAATGTTAGACACAATCTTCAAAAGGATCTATTGTCAGCCCACATACTGAGTAGGTATAAACTCCATACCGATTCTTGAAAACCTCTTCTAAATTTGGACACCAATTACGAAAGCATATACCGCATTAATCAAATATAAACCCACAACTGTTGGTTTCCATAATATGAACAGCAAACTTAACGTCAAGGATATATGCATGGAATGCTTCCTAGAAATTAGCTTTTTCCGTAATTCATCATCCGGCCAAACCTAGAAGCGGTAAATTGGCTTCCATATCAGAGTCTCTCATAAACGACATGAACAGAAACAGTCAATGCCAATGTACCTACCTACTCATATCCTTGGGATAAATTTCCATTCCGGACTGTGTAATTGCGACACTATATGTGCAGGTCTGTGTGTGGTTGGGACTCGGTGAAAACACAGCAGTGAGACACTTAATTGAATTCCATTAAAACCTGATGACAAAGTGACAGACAAGCAGTATCTATGCGCTACAACCGAACCGACGCACGACTACTGCATGAATTGCAAATCCTTGAACGATCGTTTTGTCCCTTTGAATTAATTTGCTTTTCTGTCCCATTTCCGGCTTTCAAGTCACAGATAAAAGAAGCCCTCAAACAAAGGATAAATAACAAAGATGTCACTCTCAGGATAATAATACCTAGTCTGTCGCTATTTTTAGCGATGATGAAAGCTCATCCCATGGGGACTTCTACAAATAATGCTGTCTCTGAACAGATAGACACACACCTAACAAAAGGCATTCACAGCGCCTTCGCAAAATATTAAAATCTATTCTGGCTTATACTGACGGACAAAAAGGGATCAAAATTAATGTCTCGGCAGGATGTTTTCCCCGGGCGGACCAGTATACCGCATTTTCCTGCGTACAAATCCCACTGTACCAAATTATGTAATTGTGTACTACTCACCACGCCGTCGCCAATGTGATGAATCGTGCAGGGTATGTGTGCTGTGGCACCGATTTGCGTCGTCACAACGGTCGAGTTCTGGGTGCCAAAGTACATTGGGGTCTTGAAAATGTCCTCGCCGCTTCCATCCACAATGACCGACGTCTCCCCGTTGCTCATTGTATTTTCTGTATTTGTGTCGATTATGTGATTGCCGCTGATGCTGCTGCCACTGCTGTGTTGGTGTAGCCGGCCATTGCCGTTGTTTATCACGATCCCCGCTGGCTCCTTTGTTAATTGGTGATTCTTGGCTACGATATTACTCGATGACGCAATGTCTGTTGCTTGATGCGATGACATAATTAAATTTTGATTTATATCACTATTCAGTTCATTTGTGTTATCCTTGTTAACGTATGGCGATAATCCTGAAAGTAAACAATGAAAGAAAAAAAAACGTATGAGCATAAAAAAAATCAATGACGGGACAGAGTTAATGTGACTGTGGAGAGGGAGCGGGCGCATGGGTCGCCCACGAAAGGTATTATAGGCATTTATTTTTATTCCATTATCCTGGGGTTCTGTTTGCGTTATATTAATGAGGATATTGAGTAAATTGAATTGGGGGGCGTCTAGCGAATCGGTAATTAATTCGGGGGAGACCTTGCCAATGATCCTGCGGTGAGATTAATTTATCATTAGGACTGCTGGCCTATATGTAGGGCAATATTAATGACAATATTAAATAATTACCTACTTTGGGTCGAAGACATAATGGAGTTTATCACGCGGCTAGTGGGCATGTATGTAGGAAGTGTGGTATGGGTGGGCGAATAATATAAACGTATTAACAAGTCTCAGTGTGATTCAGACCTTGGGTATGAAGTATAGGTACGTTCCTTCTCATATGCCACTACGTACTTATGTGAGCCGCAGGAACTCATTGTGAAATCCAGTTGCTTCATTGCCTAAAAAAGCAATTTTTTCTGTTTGCTGAAATGTTTTTTTTTTTTTTTTTTCAGTGCATAATTTTAAACCACAGAAGGCATCTACCCAAGGATCGTTTTATAGGAAATCTAATCTTTTAATGTTTCATGTCTACTTCAAAAAGGCACATTTCTGTGATTTTAAAGAAAAAACTTGAAAAAGATCAACATTTTTTTTTGCTTTTTTATATAAAAGCCTTGATGTAGACTAGCCTAGTTGTTAAAGCCGACTAAAATTTCCCCCTAATCTTGGGTCTTATGCGAATTGAGTCCATTGCATACATACCGGTTGTATTTTAACGTAGCCTTCCTTATAGCCGAACTATTTGGAGAGAGGATGACATTTAATCTCTTGCAGCAGATTAAAAGAAAAAACAAATTTGCAAATAAAATAAAAAGTCACCCACAAAATATAAAACTAAAAAAATATTACCATAATCTGTGCAAAACCGTGCGCAAGAACATTGAAGATACACGCGACAATTTTTATTCTGAATCGTTTGATCGAGCGAGGGGCAACATAAGGGAGGAATGGAAAGTAGTAGACAGCATTTTAGGGAAAAGTAGGCAGCCAATAAGTATAAACAGCTTGGATATAGATGGTATTAATGTCACCGATTTAAGTAGCATTTCAGATAAACTCAACGAGTATTTTACCGAAATTTCAGAAAACCTCAAACCATCTTTTGAAACTAATTTAGACTGCAACTGCTTCAAAAGAACAACAGATGACACTCAACCAAACAGTTTTGTTTTCCTACCATTTTCCTCAAATGAAATTTGTAAGGCAATATTCGCACTAAAAAATAAAAACTCGTGCACTAGCGATGGCATATCAAGTGTATTGCTTAAGAAAGTGTGTTATAATGTAGCAGACGTTTTGAGTTACTTGTTTAACCTAAGTGTTGAAAGCGGTTGCTTTCCCCAGCACCTAAAAGGCGCTGAAGTAATACCACTTTTTAAAAAAGGCAACAAAAAAAATATGTCAAATTATAGACCCATTTCCCTCCTTCCAACATTTTCTAAAATTTTTGAAAAACTTATAAAATCGCGAATATTGTCATTCTTAGACAGGAATGAGTTTTTTAGTAGTTTTCAATTCGGTTTTAGAAGAGGGATGTCAACGGAAGACGCAATCCTAAGATTATGTGGCCAATTATATGAAAGTGTGCACTGCAAAAAAGCCACCATGGCTCTTTTTGTTGACATGACAAAAGTGTTTGACTTGGTTGACCACGACGTTCTGTTGATGAAATTATACAATGCCGGGCTTAGAGGAGTCATTCACAAATGGTTTTGCTCTTATCTCAAGGGTAGAAAACAAAAGGTCAATGTAAATGGGTATTTGAGTGATTCACGTACTTTAAGAAATGGCGTTCCACAGGGTTCAGTTCTGGGTCCTGTCCTTTTTATAATTTATATTAACTCTCTGTTTGCTCTGAATCTTAACGGGGCGACAACAGCTTTTGCAGATGACATAGCCCTGACTTATCAGTGTGATACAATATTCGAAAGCATTACGAAGATCTCAGAAGACCTTGAAACACTGAGAATTTGGTTTTCAGAACATAAGCTGATTATAAGCGAGAAAACAAAACTAATGTCTTTCAGCCTATCAAACAATGATTTGGTAACTTTTGATTTATGTTTTCATTCGCCGAATTGCAAAAAACTCTGTTTGCCTGTACATAGCTGTGGAAAGAGTACTTTTGTTTGTAACTCCCCCTGCTCAAACAGTTGCTTTAAAATTGAATCTGTGCAAAATTTTAAATACCTTGGAGTACTAATTGACCGGAATCTGAATTGGAAAGATCATATTGATACCATTAAAAATCATATGCTCCTTGTAACTCGCAAAATGTACCTCATCAAAAAACACTGCTCTGCAAACGTGCTAAAGTCAATTTATTATGGCCTTGCCCACTCTAAATTACAGTATGGTATTACAAGTTGGGGTGGCTCTTATAACAACTCTTTTAAACCATTGTTGATAGCTCAGAAACATTTAATTAGAATTATTAGTAAAAAAAATCGTCTAACTCCGAGCTGGCCATTATTTATAAATCTGCGAATTTTACCAATGAGACATCTTTACGTTTTTAAAGTACTAAAAGAATTTTTTAAGCAAAGTGGAAATCTTCCTAGTAGAACAAATGAATTTTATAGTCTTCGTACAAATAACATGCACCTGGTAAATGTTCCATTTGCCTGCACAACCCACTTTTCGCGCTTCTACACTGTTACAGCTCCTTCAACGTTTAACAATTTACCTTTTTCCGTTAGGTCAACCTTACGATTTAATTCATTCCTAAATCGCGTAAAAGACTGGTTATTTAGACTCAACTATGACTTCCTTGAATCATTACTTGGATAATCTGCTACCTTAAACAAGAGCACAAGTCATTCCTGTATTTTTGGTGTTAGCTTCTAATGATTAAATTTATAAACCAATGAATTTATATTTGCAATTATTTTAAATGAATTTTTTATTTTATTTTGTTTATATTGTTAGATAAATTCCTTAAATTTTGAATTTCAATTAATCGATGCTCCCCCACATCAATTATTGTATCTTTATATTGTAATTAATTTGGTTTCTTTCCACACTAACTGTAAGTTACGGATTGATTACTATTATTTTCCGCCTTATTTTAACTAAAGCTTGAACGTTATAATAATCTTAAGTTTTAAATGAAAATAATAAACTTAAAATAACTAACTAGTAATATGGCCTTATGACGCTACTACGAGGCTTTGGTCTGTCTTTCCTGCGCTACTCGTGTGAATGGATTAAACTAATAAAAATTTTAAAACTTAATACAAAATGCGGGACTGTTTCGCAAAGATGCTTGATTGAATGGATTAGGATCTATTTCGATGATGAACTCTAGGCTCAGAAAGAACCCTTGACCAGTCGGATGAGTGGTTCTAGGCGAGTGCAGCCAGAACCACTAAGTCTTAGTGCCTTACAACGCAAAAAAAGGCTATTAGATGGGAGCCAAGCTCGAGCCGGCCCTGTCAGGAAGACGACTAGAGAATTGAGATTAAGAGAAGCACATCCGAAATTTCTCAATTATCTGCTAGGCAGGTAGAAAGTAAACAACTCCCTTAAACGCGCCACCTGGATAATCGAGTTTGAGGCACGACTCTTTTAGGAGGGAACTTAGAGGGGCCGGCATCAAATGATATTTATGCTACCTTAAAAAGATCTTCACACCCGAAGATCAAATTAAACCGGGGAAGGAGGATCAGAAGCTATTACATCTCCTGCAAATGCAGCAAACTCTGCGCATAGTTTCAGGGGAAGCTGGTTGGGTAGATCGGATACCTCTAAAAGCCAAGGCCGTAAAGAATGGCAGAACATATTCTGCGACTTCAAATACGGCTACAGCATCATCAAAAAGTGACTGTCCGTCAATTATCGGCCCAACTTGCCATTTTTTTTCACTAAAGCTCTTTATATCATCTGCGAATGTCAGAAGACATGGTGAAACGGTGTAGCTGAAACGGGTTACGGTATAGGTACTTGAGGTCAAGGAGATCGCAACACTCGAGAGTTCCGAGGCATTTATTTCAAGAATAGGATACTACAAATAAACTACTGAAACTAGAAATGAGAACCAGAAATGGCAACGGGTTGGAACGAGTGGCAGCAAATGCGGCAGAGAGTTGTTGCCACGCTCCCATTCTGTCACGATATTTCTGCTAAGGCGCATCAAGCATGCAATACTCTTGTACAGCTCCTGGAAAGGCAGAACGAAAGCCTGAATATCCAGGCATGGACGGTTTGGTACAGACAAGTGTAATATCGGGTAAGGGTTGCAATGGCGTAGCTGTTTGTGTGTCGCGATTAGTGTGTGCCGGAGGTGTGGGTTCGAATCCAAGCTCAGCAACTTAAATAAAAAAACACTCCTTTTTTACCGTCCCAACCTCCGCAAGGTAACACCCTTGCCTTGGTTGGGACGGTAAGCCTTCCGAGAGAAACATTTGTCTCCAAAAACTTCTCAAAGCTCCCCTTGTATGTAAAGAATCACCACGCACCATCACCTCGAGCTGTAGCGCCACTAAATATATTTATGTTGAGCATAATAAAGAGCATTGTACTGACTCTCAAAATCGACGAAAGGTCGCTTGAATACATTCTAGCTCAGAACTGCAGTCGGCCAAATCTGCAGCTGAGCAAATAAATACGTCGAATGGCAGAAACCCAGCTTCTATAGGTGAACCAATGGTTCAAATTGGGAATAACTATATTTACCTCTCGGATGGCCCTCTCTCCGATTAAGGCGAACTAGGCCAGATCATGGTTGAACTGAATCAATCTGAAGAAAAGACGTAGAGTGGAGTTGAAATGTTAGCGGACGGAAATGTCGAAAGAAAAAAGCGTGTGTGGCTCACCGGCAGGGTACGATCCTGTAACCCTTACTTGTCGCGAGTAATGCTCTACCATTTAAGCTACAGTGAATCACTTGTTTTTGCCTTTTCGTATGCTATATTCGTTGCTTTCTTTGTAGCTGATTAGGATCGACGCATAGAAGACTTGTGTGAAAAGACGTTGGCAGTGGATGGAGCATAGGCCCCAATGGAGCATTAGTTCGATGGCTGCTGGCAACAAAATCAATAACTTTTTTTTTTTGACTTAGAACAAAAATATTGAATTAAATTTGAAAAAATTCTCTATTTATCGATGTAACGCCCCCCCTCCCCCAGGAGGTCTACCGACTTGAGCTTCCTACAATCGGCAGAATAGGGCGAAATTTTTACGATATTCGAAAGCAAGTCCCGTGAGAAGCAGCAAGATCTTTTTTCCTGACCCAAAAATCATCTGACTAGACTTGTTCAGTAATGTTCGTTCAACCAGGTTCAATCTAATAAAGTTTTCAATTATTATAGGTAGGTATCCGTTCAAAAAGTTATTTCAAAGTTTTCCAAATGGAATACTTCCAACAATGTCAATGAATATGCGACAGACAACCGCGGTGCACAGTAAACAACGCCATCCCCTTATTTGTGTATGGATACATGAGATGGATACGTAGGTATTGCGGAATGGCTGATTACACTTCGTGGGGTATTTACGCAGATTTATGCTTTTTAATTATCGTGATTCCGTCCCCGGAATAAACACACACACGCTGTTAATTCATATAATACTCTCAAGCCCAACGGATATGTCATTATAAATCTACAAAATGAATACGGATCGAAAACTACGCTTCATGTTGTCGCACTTAATTATCCCGATGCTCTTTGAAAAATTAAAAAAAAAAACGAGGTAATAAGCGCGTTCGCCATCAGGAGGCCCATACAAAAGGATATCAGCATCATCATTGCTTCCGGACATTTGCATCGTTCGTTCGTGCCTATTGAAATATTCATGCGCATTGTTTAAGTGAATTCCAATAAATCATTCCGCATCATTATTCCGTTCGTCCTCCATCAACGTCACCATTTGGCCATTGTGCCGTCGTCAGCAGAAGTGCGGCCAATAAAAAGCCAACAACACTGACCAGAAGCAAAAAGTTGAATAAATGAAGAAACGTAATCTGTATTGAACATCTATATGCAAAATCAGCAAAACATAAGCAACCCCACCGCCAACTCATCCCTGAGCCCAACATACAGGGATTCGATTAAACTAATCGTGTGTACCGAATTGAGGCCTTTACATACACAAACAAAGAGTACGTGCGTAAGCTGGCCATGCTCTACTTGCTTGCTGTTGCTATTATTATTATTGTAGTTTGCAAGGATAATAATGAATTCAATTGGAAATATGGTGAACAGCAGCTATTTCTGCCTGATAAGGACCTCTTAATGAAACAGGGAAGGTTCCGCATTAATTGAAAACCTGGCTTCGCATATGTCTTGCAGTTGAAAAAAGTCAAAGTCATGGGAGGAATAGTTGAATACCCTCTACAACAAGTTTGTTGCCTATACTGGGTGTATTCCTATATTCAAGGCCAACAATGCTGTCGCAAACGTCTGCGGAGTTCGATTTGCTTAAGCTTACGAAAAACCCTTTTGAATGATTCATTTTTATTGATTGTAAACATACGAGTATACGAAAGCCATAACCAATCCTTGGTAGCCAATGATCTGGAAATTATACACTTTTGTTTTTATGTATTCATGTTTTGCCACAGCCAGGACTGTGTTGTTACCGGTCTTTTTGCAGTTACCTACTTTTTGTTTTTCTGTTATCCCCATGTATGTTTTGTTTTATGGGCTACGCATTGTTTAACACTCTTTTATAGTAGAGCTTGATCCTTTTTTCCCATTTTTCCACGAAACATGCGGGGTGCACGAAGGACCTTTGCCCATAAAACGTTGTGCGCCCATAAAAGCATCCAGAAAATTGGTTTCTATTGAGGTTCTCTTTCGAGTACCACATCCTACAACTACCGGTCGTCGTACACACCGGTGTCGAAACGAAGGCGCTGAACTGTATTTATGACAGCGACACGGGCCAGCGAAAGTGACAAACTTTTCGGCTTAATTGAGAGAGTTTCGGTTAATGATCCATTTGAGTGGATTACATTAAATGGTTGGTTGATATTCATGAGTGCGGGATAGTTAGCTGTTGAAGTTGCGTTTAGTTTAAGTGAACGATTAAATAATAAAACTGATTCCTTGTTACCATTTCGGCTGCAACGATATACATAGAGTTATGGGCCAAGTTGACATAATTAAGTGGTCAAATTTCAGTTACAGTTTCATGATCGGTTGTTTTATAGTTGAATGTAGCCTAGAGAAAATGATTGTGGCACAATTAAGTGCTAAAGAGGATTTTATGATATGGATTGTGCTAATTGTACAATCAAGGCTAATGAAGGTATACTTTGACCTAAGAAGCCTGGTTTAGTGAGGTCCATTGCTAGATAAAAGTGGCTTAAATACGATGGATGTTTTTTTGGCATAAAAGAGCATTGGTTAGCTTTTAAGGACAGACAGGCGCGGGTCAATCAAATGAATTAAATAACTTTTTACATTCATCACTTAACCTCAATTATAGATCCAGCAGCCAGCTTTTATGTTGTAAGATTTAATCAAAACAAAACGACACATTAGCAAAAGGTTGGAGGTAGAGAAAGAGTGGTTTCGTGAAGGGCTCTAAACAGAATAATGTCTGCATCGTTTGGTTACTAGGCCATAGTGACTTTATCGGGAATAAAAACTGACGAGCTAGCGAAATATGGCTCATATCTAAGTATTACTACAGCGGACAAAAGGCCGAAACCCGTGCTCTCTTTTAAGCCAGGCAAAATGTTTACAACTATTCAGAATTATACCCCGAAATAGACGGACAAAACTGCACAGTTGCGGCCATACAAAGGCGTTGTGGCCAAAAAGCTTATAGTACTGAAAAGGCGACAACCTGGCCATAGCCACATGAGTGATAACATGACACGACCTGTTGAGAAACAAGTTAGCAGTTGCAGAAGCTGTTATTAGCCCAAAGCAGTAGAATATGTTGAACACCTCCTCTGCCAATGTCCAAGTGGCAGCAGAAAACGTTTTTTGAACTTCTAGGACAATTATTTTTAAGAAAGCAGAACGAGTTTAAAAGTAAACTGGTCGCAAATATTGTGAAGTTCAACATGTACTACTGCCGGGCTAATTTTTTCATTTCGAAGCTCAAGACACTTCAACTAACCAAGTATCATATTACCATTAAAATCCTTATTTCTTACAGGTTGTCTCCGTAGCGCGACGCTTAGAGCTTTTGTAGGCCTATCTAACCCTATACCTAACCTAACCTAATCTAGGAGATGACGCAGCGCTTGATTATTTTCACTTACCTACTGTACATGCCGATATAGTCTATATTCTCCCTGGGGGGTTCAAACCGCTTCGGTTACACCTACGTCTCCCATTCCCCGAGGTAACTTGAGTCACCTTTAGTACGGATTTACACCGAGGGCGGTGTAAATCCGTACTACCCTTCATTAGAGTCTCACCTAAGACATCAACCCCTACAAGGATTCTTTCCGACACCGGTTACCCCTGCACTTTCCCTTTATTGACGCAAGTCCTTATTTGAGGGGCAATATTTTCGGACTTTACCAAGATCAATTGCCCTTGCCTTGTCGTCTTATTTAGGACTACTCCTCACTGACCTCCCATCACATTGTTGACAAGGGTTTATACCGAAAACTGTTAGTCCACGATCTCAAGTCATGCCCTCAATCAAAACAATTTTCAAGGCAAATTCCTTTTGAGGTCCAAATAGGTCACGGTTCCCTATTTTTCAAGAAAATTCCTCTGTGACCCCTACAACTCTGCTGGCAGTCGTTCATACCGAAACGGTTACACTCAGTCCTTATTAGCGTAAGTACCTAACCAAGCAACCATCGATTGGTGACCTTCGCACCAGGCTTACTCCAATACTGATTTAAGTTAGTACCTCCGGTCTTACCAAATGTGCTGTCTCACAATGTACCTCCTTTGGTCTAATTGTGTCCCTGCTGAGCGGGGACAGCCACCTAACCTAACAGCTCTGTTTCTTCCAAGCAGCATCTGATTTTACGCGCGAAATTGGCTGAGATCTTTTTCAATTTGCCTGCCTATTCCCGTCCCTGTGCGCTGGATTCGCAGATTTTAAGCAGGAATTGGGAAGACGAGAGTCTCATTAATGCTCGATAGAGGGTTTTACCAAATAATTGCCTTCTATACCCAAAGAAGCTGATACCTACTAAGAAGAAATATTTTTGGTTTGATTTCCAGCGATTATTATTGTTATTACACTTGTTATTACACTAAAATCTTCAGTTAAAAATTTTTACTCTTGAGTTGTTCTATCTAACTTCGGGTTGTCTGTCTGATCTCTCTTCTATACTTCTGCTCATACATCTCTGCTACTTCTTTGCAGAGCCTTTTTGCGCACGTATCTGTACGTTGTGAGTATTCCAACCTGCAGAAAATGACATGTCAAAATTGTGTGCACACTGAGAGATTGTTAACCCCGCATTTCGTTGGCTCCGGTTCAAATCGCGTTGAGTTTTTATTTTCATTCTAATCGATGTGCGACGCTGTTCCTGTGGTACAACGGGCTTCTTTATGAGCTAGCAAAAAGCCTTCTATTCCTTTTAATAAGTTTATTATTCTGAAGGCGCTACAGACGCCTTAACAAATTTTGCAAGTGAAGCAGTGAAGCAGTTGATTGTCGAGACTCGCCTTCATAGGGGCAATCAATTATTTTCCACTCGCTTCTTTAACTCACAAAGTGGCAGTTTGAGCCATTGAATGCATACTCGTGAGCCTTAACTTTTTTCTTGAATGTTTCTGCGGTCCGAAACTCAGCAAAATCTAACATCGTCCTTTAAACCAAGAGCCATAATCGACTTTATACAAGCTCAAATTTAATTTCATTAATAAACGGAGCCCTTTATGGGATATGCCATACCCGTTATTACTAACGTGACAACATCATCTCGTGGTGTTTTTGCTATTGACAGCAGGTTTGCTTGCTTCACTATACTCCAAAGACCTCCCACTAGGAAGGCACTGCAAAGCTCCCTTTAAACACTGATGTTCATCGTTGACCGGTTTTGAGAGAAAGGTTTCTGTGTGCGGTTATATAATTGACTTGTACCTACCTTAATCGAGTTATGGCCTAATCAAGGGCCAAGACCAAACCATTTCACTATAGCTCAATTCAAATGCAAATACCTTCATCCTTCACCTTTAATTTGCCATAACCTTAAAGTGACAGACGAAAATGATCAAAGTGAATGGAAAGCTCACCTTTAATTCATACATATATACCAGCTCGAACTTCGTCCCCGGGGTGCGCTTCCATTACCAACCACCATAGCCGACAAACTCAATTTTCTCCAAACCCTTGTGACACTTATGTAGACATTTTTTTCTCCCTTTTTTGGCAAAACATTGCAGCAATACGCCCTTTCAGCCACTTGTCATAATTCGGAATGTTTCGACTTTGAAAATCATATTAACATGGCAACCTCTCTCTCAATGTACAGGTCCTTTGACAAACACAGTGCATGGAATGAATTATGTAACTGAATTACAATATGAAAGGAAACGAATGATTTATTGTGACCCTTGTGTCTTGATTTATAGGCGTCAGGGTGAATGGAAAAAAAAATAAACTACAACAGCATCAGAACCCACAAGGACTCAACAAAGAATAAAAAAAGTTCTTCGAATAACTGACTACAAAAAAACCCACATCCACATATGTTGGTTTTTCTTCTCTTTTTTCGACAGGACACTTGGAGACTTTTATCAATTCGAATCGCATTGATGGGTTGCAAGGCAACCGTATCCATAAGCTTTTCTCGATCTTCCAACTGATGGCAGATAAAATGGACCCTGCAAAAGCGATTGACAACTTCCTCCTCTTTGGAATTTATTCTGATAGACACACACAAAAAAAGGTAAACACCAACAGCCCCCACGACAAAAGTACAATGGGTCGCCTGAGTACACTTTCATATTTCATCATTCATCGCATAAATACACAATCGACATGAGGAAGAAGTTTCTGCTAAGGTTGGCAAGTCTATCCACTTTGCGGTGAAGGACTTCGACTTGCTTCGCACCTTCGAACTACGACTCCTACCCTGTGCAATTTATTGTACATGGTGGAGATTTTGTGCTTTTGGCAGGCGGATGAGTCCAAAACGCCTCACAATGGAACTATTGAAAGCTATTGCGATACTAAGGGCAACGTTTACCGGAAGGATAAAGGATCAATTGCGATGACAGCTGAAGGAGCAACCATACCAACCAACGTTACGAGAAAAGCCGCCTTATTCTATGTACTATTGCTGGATAAAGAGGACCCTTTGCAAGAAACGGTATTAACCCTGGTTGAAGTTCTGAAAGTAAATGTATTTGCAGGTAAACTACCTAGACTGGGGGCTATGAAAATTCTATTTAAAGTAAAGCATACACTTGCGGGGAGTAAATTTTTTTCTTAACAACCATCTCCACGGTCAAAAGATGCGATACCAAAAGTCTAAGTTCACAAAACGGAAGCACACAAAGGGCCGATTGTTATCGTCCTGGCATATGAAATGAGGTATATACCCATGCGCCCTCCGGACCAAATGCGGGATATAAACACACTTCAAGTGAGGGCGCGTGAAACCTTAATCAGTGAAACGTAAATTACGGCCCATAAAAATCCCGGACCATAAAATTTAGCAAACACATTCAGCTAAAAGGTATCTACGATGTGAATTAGTGAACTTTTCGGGGACTGGCGAATGGTGAATCACTTGCCGGGCCACTTTACATCACTGGCATAGTATGGAGTCGGCTAGAGATTTAACAAGCTATCCCTAGTTGTTGAGGGGCGCTTTGTGTTGCGAGCGCGTAAGTTTCATGTTGTTTTTTTTTTCCCCAAAGGTCAGAATCGTTTTACGCGTGTTTTGAAGAAAATTTAATCAAAATTTGTGTTTCTTCCTTTTTTTATACTGGATATTGGGTCTACTTTATTTGGGTGCGAGTATATTTTTTGTACCAAACATATCCTTCGCTTGCTTGCCTGCGAGTTGAATACAGTAAGCGATAAAGTTTTAGTAGCGTATCTTAATGGGCTTTTTCCGTACACGCACATCCGGCGCGAGCGAGAGTATTACGTTCGTGGAATGTATGGACGTCTTATGTTTTCACGGGCGTTGAAGAAATAAAGGACCCTCCGGAATGAATTACTGAATTTAATGAGTCCTTTCGTTGGAAATTCCAAAGTTTTTTTTTCCGTTCGTTTTTAATTGGGAATTCGATTTTATTTACTAAAGGTAACGCTGGTATAGGTCTGAGAAGCAGGTATAGGCTAACAAGATACGGCAGCAGGCATCGTCGACGGTCGTCGTGCGTTTTAATTAATAATCACTGCGATGCTTCTTTGGCAGCAAGAATGTCGGAACTTTCTCTGCCACTATTAGCCGTAACACGATGTTAATTGAAAAGTTATAAGGTAGAAATTGGATACTTAGCGACGACGATGGAAGTCTCTGGGTGAATCAATGTTGTATGGAACTGATTGAGATTGAAGGTGCTTGTGGTATAGGTGCGTTTGAGAGGTCCTGGTGTAGGCCTTCACCCTTCAATCATAAAGAGATTTAAAAAAAAAAAATTCAGGCTTTTTTTAAGCTTTAAATTGCTCACCTAAACGTTCGCTACAAAACACTTTATCGAGAACAGTTTCATTTTTCAATTTTTGACCTTAGACTTAAATTATATGTTCGAGTAGAGTAGTGTGCTACAAAAGGAGCAGAGTAGTGCTTTTGAGTGTGCATCTCAGGACGTCAAAATGCATTAAAATTCAAATCATGAGGCAGAAGTTGGTTTAGGTGATTTTTTACCAGCGGATCTCTTCAAGAAGCAGTAAACTTTTTAAACCTACTCAGGGTGCTTGTATATTTATTTCAATGTGTAGTTTATAAAGTAGTGAAATTAGATATCTTTAATGAAATTTTATAGGTATGATCGAAAGCAACAGGCGACTTGATTTTTCTTTCTCCAAGTTTTAGACAAATTAAATGACTTTTGTTGCTGAGTGTAAATATAAGTTCGTTGTAGATTTACAAAAAGTGTAAACTCGTTACAAATGAACTTTTGCTCTTGTGAGCATAAATTTTGCTCTTATGTGCTATAGACTATCAGGCTTCTGCAGTGTCAACAGGAGTATGTATATTTTTTATCCTTACACCTCTAAATGGGTTTCTAGAAGATCAGTTCGAAGTCCCAACATATCATCGCTTGCACCAGTCAGCTGTTGAAGTGCTGGAGCCATCACTTTAAAGATAATAACTGGTAAAACACTGTTCCGTACTATAAGGAGGATAAAATATACAAGAAAGGATTTTTGTCCCACAAAATTTTAAGAGGAATTATAGTTGTCCACCTTTTCAGCAGCTATGGTCGCCGTCCGCCCGTCCGTCCAATCGTGTTATAACTTCTGAACGGTAGGTCGTAGAAAGGAAAAATTTGGTGTGCTTTTAAATAGCGGAAATAGTCAGAGAATACAGAGAGGCAAATTTATTTTAAGCAGAAATAACGGCCAAATTATACAGTTTGAAATTTTAAGGGAAAATGGATTAAATGTTTTTCAAGATTTTTTTTAAGAAGATAATCAAGCAAGAACAAGAAAAGCGAAACTTAAGTTAAGATGATACCAAACTTAAATGAAACATTTTTCTTACAAATATTCAAAAGCTTTTGAGAAATGAAGAATGTCCTGGGTGACATTTTCGAAAGTGTTTAAGGCCATAACTTTTTAACCGCTAAGTGCACAAGGACAATATTGAAGTCTCTATAAAACAACAGAAAGTTAACCAAATTCTAAGGACAAATTTTTCATAAAAAGTTTTAATACTGCCGCTTTAATGCAATTTCGAAAAAAAAAAATCGCTAAAATTCATGAAAAAACGAATGTCCCTCCCCCCTCTTGTCTCCCGTCTTGTTTGGACAATCCATATGAAAAAAATCACTTGTATCTGAATTAATCCAAAATCTTAGGGAATTTTAAAGTTTATCAACCTTCTGAGACTTAATTCAAAAACAGAAAAGAATTTTCAAAAACAATTTTTTAAATCTTTTAGTATCTAAACGGTAAAAGCGATTTTGTTCAAATTTTGTTAAAGTTCAAAGCGTACTAAAGGAAAGCAAAACTGCGTTGAAAAAATTTTAGATTGCCGTAAATAATCTACGTTTTCCGAAGCCTATTTAAAAAACGAAATAAAAAATAAATTTTTTTACCGTTTTCGCAAAAACTGTTGTTACCAATGCTAGCACAGGTAGTTGCGCTATTGAAAAAAATTCTAACGCAAACTAAAAAAAATTAAAAATATTTCTTTATGGATTTGAAATTTTAAATATTAAAATAAAGGTCAGAAGAAGGTATGTCTCCCCCTCGAGCTTCCAAACCTGTATAAAGTATAGCTTTGAAATAAATTGCGGGCATAGTCGATCTTCTGAGCTTTCGTGTAAAGCTTAAACAAACGTCGAGTTTAATAAAAATTTGGCTCAAAAACAAAAAAAAAAACATTTTCGAAAACATTTTTAAAGGTTGCTAGTCTGTAAACGGTAATGACGATCTAATTTAAATTTGGCTAAAGTATGAAACGTTTACAGCGCAAGTTTACTGCATTTAAAAAGTTTCAATATTGCCGTAGTCAACCTTGAGTTTTAAGACTTTTTAAAAAATTTAACTGTTGAATGCCTTATACTAGGTGGTAAAACTCCGCCTTTTTAATTAAAAAAATCACTTTTTTAACGCCACGCCCACAAAATTGGGCGGAGGCATATACAACATATTCATGAAAGTTTAAAAATGTTAATATCTACAACTTTCGTCATAAAATTTTTAGTCAAATTAAATTTTTAGTCAAATTTAAGCTAAACTCCCTTAAAAAAGTGGGCGTGGTTAATGAAAAGGCTAACATTTTTTAGCTCTTCAAAATACAAGGCAATGTTACATACCAAAAATTAATGCGCTAGCACAATTGTAACATAGCTAAAATTTGGAAAAAGTATTTTTTTTAATTAGAGATGGTTGCACATACAGGCCTGTAATGGGCGTGTCTGTAAGCGGAGTCAGCTAATTTTTAAACTTGATCTGGTCCAATGGATTTCCAACCAACCCATTAAATTTCAGCTCTCTTCCTTAAAATTTAAGGCCTAAAAACTGTTTACTTACGGACGGATGGACGGACGGACGGACATGGCTTTATCGATTCTCCTGTCGGTCCCATTCATGACTCTAAAAGGTCTTAGGGGTCTACGGTTATTATTTCACTGCGTTACAAACTATACATCAAACTTAATATACCCTGGGTCGAGTATAAACATCATTAGCCGCATGAATTGTTTTTTTATGGATTTAAAATTCTTAAAATGGTTAAAAAAGGCCAAGAAAATATATGTATGTCCTTCTCTCTATTTTTGAAACGGTAAGAGGCAAAGATTTAAAATAAATACAGCATGTAGTCCATCTTATAAAATTAAAAAAAACCTAAAGGATTTTTGAAATAGTTTATGGTGTTCTAGATGTGCTGTGTGCGGGCTTGAGCACACTTTAGTTGACTGACTAAAATGATGCTGCTAGCAAGTATGTACATCTATCGTAACTTCTGGGCCACTTATTTTACATCAAACAAATTTTACGCAGGCACAACCATACGAACGTTAACCATCACAAGAGCTTTAAAAAAGAGACACAATTGAAGTTTTTACATACGCACTGTTACACTTTCCCACTTCTTTATTCCATCTGGCTTAAGTATTCAAAAATTCTTGCTGAAGTTTTGAAATGCCAAAATTTTCCTTTACCTCTCGCCTTGTCAACTTGTTCTGAAATTCCACTTTCCTTTATACAGATCTTTAATTTTAGCATTAAATTATCATATCCTGATTCGTTACCCTTAATCAATATGCCTACTTATACATCATCGAATTAATTTTTAACACTTCAATGCCAATCACCTGAGCACTTTTGGCAAAATACATTAACAAATGTTGCTTTATGATTTTAGTTCGTATGCTCTGCAATTTATAGACCAATACAAATACTTAATCAAGAGAGTCACCCTATGGGCTCTGGATGTGCCTTTTTGGTGACCATATTTTATCAGTCAATTAAAATGATGGTTCATCAAAAGCTGTTCGATTTCAAAATCAACACACCATATCAATTTCAATTTGAGGCCGCATTGCTTGATTGCAATTCTGTCAACCATAACTGTTTGCCTAAATACTTTGCCCAAAATAAATGTTTGAGCTTTTATCCTGCGGCCCATACCTATATTGCATTGCTTTTAAATTACTCTCGTCATTTGACCTGATTCAGTAATTGGTATTGTACCAACACTTCAGTCTAATGATTTAAAGGCTAAAAGCTTGAGCTGAACAGGTTTTGCCTCTCTAATGGAACTGTGTGTATGGTTAGTGGCTTTGCATGCAGTAATCAATTTATATTCACAAGTTTCATATACACATACAATGTCTTTTGAAGGATCTAAGTGTCCTTGCAACTGAAAAGACAGTTCCAGAAACTGAAAATAATTACTCAGCTGTCTCGCAGCCGTCGCTCTTTTCAGTTTGTCGTTACCGCACTCATATTCTATCCACACAAATTGCAGTTGCTATACAGTGCTGCTGTGCTCATCACCGCAATTATGCAGGACTGCTTCGGTCATTAATTCTACGAAGCGAAGGACTAGCTAGTCAGAAAATGAATCCTCTCTTATCATTTTCATGCGGTGATAGAGATGGCGTCGTCGATGCGGTGATGGTCTTTTGGTCATCGAATTGATTTGAATTCTGTGGTGTACTTCAACAAGGCGCCAAGGGCCAAATACCAACACAATATTTCTATCCTTTTTGCTCACTTCAGGCGACCACAACCATCGCCCACTTCATCTGCAAAAGCTAACTAACTGCGTCAGTATAGTATCGATTGTCGTATAGCCACGTACAAGAAAAAAAAAATAATAGAACACCCCCACTGGAGCACTCGAAAAACATTTTGTTTTGAGGTTGTGTGTACCTATCTTACATTCAGGATATGCTGCAATCCTCTACAACACTACTCAAGAGAAGAATATTTCAACAGTTGCCGCTGGTGTCCTTCCTCATTCACTACCATCACTCTCGGTTGGTGTGTCCTGTCGTGTACCTATTCTTTGCCTTCGGGCGGCTGCTGGATAGTGGTGGTGATACAACAAAGACCACGAATTATTGTGTCGGTCGTCGGCCCCTTGGTCCCGCATCAACCATCCCAGCAAGCGGGATGTACTTGACCCGAAAATGAATGAGAATAAGGAGATGCTGCTACGTGTGTGTGTTGAAATGCTGCTGCTCCTTATGAAACAAATGGGCTGCCATAAAATTCATGCCACCTTTACAGGAGTGTAGAGGAGAATGTGGCGCGTGGGCTGTAGTGTAGGTTTGTGGTGGCAATAGTATTGAGGCTAAAAATCCGAAAACCATGTCATTCGAGGAATCCCACATGTCGGCCGATCGCTTGGTAGGTCATGAGTGGGCAAAAGGCTGAGTTCGCAAATTCAATGCGATTTGTGTGATAGCCTTGAGAGTGTGCAGATTACCAATACCAATAAGTTTCTCTCACTTTTTTTTTTTTGCTGTCCTTTTAGCATCCAAGGCATCATATGGTCTGGATGTTGATTACATTGATCGAAATCTACTCATCTTCTGGCGCGCTGAGATGGGTATAGTGGTGGGGTTGGGTGGAAGCCATTTCATTTGATGGGCTCTTTAGATTTGAATCAGTGTGCGGGCCGGATTTGGGGTTAATTCGATCCGACTGAAATGTGTACGCACGTTTTACGCACTTTCTGAGTGACAGCTTCAGTGGTGCGGTGGTCTTAACTATGGCCATTAAAAGAGTCCTTGTACGTTTCAACATCAATTTCGCACAACAGAAAGTGAGTTATTTTGGGTGTCATTTCGAAGCGAAGAATTAAATGTTTACTGCGAGAGTCATTCTACACCGATGGCATAATTTATCGCAAGCAGAGAGTTTAATTAATTCCACGAGCTCATCGCGAGCGCAAGTAGGTTCTTTTATACGAATACAATAAAATTGTAATTAATTGAAAATTCAGGGAAGAACGAAATTTAATTACGTGCATAACATCGTTAACAAATTGCTGGAGGCGGGTGGTAGCGAGTGGATCTTAAAAATCCGTTGTGCATCTAGTTTGGTGCGGATCTGAGATAACAAGCTTAGCGGATTGCTTTACAGTTTTGTAAGACACTCAGAGAACATTTGTTTCCAGGAATACTAATGAGAGATGAGGGTTGAATGATAGGAATGCGTTGATATATCTACCTACCTTGAATAAATTCAATTTATAATTGTTGTTCAAGAGATTCAAGACCTTAAGAACCTTCATACTAAAAACTGTGGCCCTGTTTCAAGTATCAGCAATTTTATAACGTTTATATCTAACCCCATATCATTAAGATTGAATTTTTAAAGAAACATCTTAGTTGACATTACACACCCACAACAACACTTAAGACCATTGAAGCTTCTGAATACTTCCTGGGAGCTGGAAACTCGATTGGCTTGGCGTTTTACTTAATGTGAGTGAACAAGTTAGTAAGGAGAGGTATGTGCATATGCATACCTTTTGCATATCGCTCATGCCTCTCAGGATGGTGGTTTGTATGGTACAGAAGTTTAAGCTTGAATCGTGGTCCTAATGGACTTCTATCCGAAGAATATAGAATCAGAGCATAGACGGCCAACTTGAATAGAATGTATATGATTTGAATAGAGTGACTTATAATATGCCAACTTCTTACTTTGGACGTTTTCAAAGCCAATCTATGGTTGTAAAACTACGACTTTAAAGTTTGAAGAGTCTTTTTGGAAGGGTTACCTGATTTCATTCAAAATACACCTGGTGCCCGCTGAGCTTTTATCAGGAAACATACTCATAGATTTTTCTTAGCTGTTCAGGTTTGAAAGGAAGTGAAGGTACGTACTTCATCGACAGTGTTTAGTATGCTACAAAGGCTAGCGGGATAACCCCGTTTGCAAAAACTATGAAAATCTCGAGTCTAGGCATCTAGGCAAAATTTAGAAATTCCGACAAAACATATTGAACTGGGTGTTCCGGAAAATTTGATTCAAATGTGAACTGGTCTCATTTTTACAACGTCTGTCACTATACCTCTTAAAGATGTTTGTGGAGTAAAGCGGCCCAGTGTGTGGGCGGGTACCAAATTATGGTGAGTACGAAAGGCTTCGTGTCTTAACACACTTGAAGGTAAGAAACCTGTGTTGTGTGGATTCAACATGGTAGGTAGGTAGGGGTAGGTAGGTAGGTAGAGGTGGCGGTTCAAGAACGAACCCAAGTGATGTGCCTTTTTGAAACTGCTTCTTGTGAAGCCTGGCCTTTTATGGTTGTTAAGATTGTTATGCGGTCGGTGTCTTTATTCAATCAGTTTATTTGATAAACTAGATTGTATCCTTTTATTGGAGATGTCCTAGGGCCATCGGCAAAAGGTTGGTTCAGCGCACGCAGTTTGGCTCCTGCTAGCGCCGGACATTTGCAAAAGAAGTGGGACAGAGTTTATTTTTCATTAGCATTTCCGCAGCATTGGCAGTAGCTGTTGTAAGCGATACTTAGTTTGGCCGCTTGACCAATGCCCCGTTATTATCCCCGTGGTTAATAACGAGGCATTGGCCCCACTTGCGTCGGGCTCAGGGGGTACCAACCTTGATATGACACAATTGGTCATCATTGTAAGTTGGCATTGTTGGCCTTTTCCAGGAAATATGAGTTGATTTGTTTTTTAACCATTTCTAGTGGAATGAGGACCCTTGTCGCAAGTTAGGCGTGTAGAGCTGAGCCCCGCGTGGCCAGCTCATCCGCACGTTCGTTTGCTTTTACGCAACTAAGCCCTGAAACCCACAGAGGTTTCACCCAGAAATGCCTGACACACAAGCTCGTGATGGAACTCCTGCATCAATTTTGAGGATATGGAGGCCGAATCAACAGCTCTGTCAAAATGGCATTGGTTTCTTTGTGCGTTGTGACATGCTGAAATTGCGTGCAGGGTTCTCGGATAGCAATTATTTCCGACTGGAAAATGCTGGGAAAATCTGGCATACGATATGCGATATGGTATTGACATTTGCTGTGATTCCGAGTAGACACCGGCCCCCAGACCACAGTTAATCCTAGATGCGTCAGTGCATAGTGCGGTATAATTTATGCATAGATCAGGGGACGAAAGATACAGCAACACAGTAAAGGAGACCGTTGGGGCACACTTTCGTGCACCCGTGTTACCTATGCTGGCTGTTCTTTGCAGTCTTTTGAACTTCGTGAGGCAGAGCCTTTATTCAATGAAAACCACCAACAAGTTGATGAGAATCTGATCCACTTTAGCTACGTAAATCTATAAGGTAATCCTCGGTTTAAGTTCCAACTTCTTTTCAAAGGTTTTGCTACAGGCGTAGAAAAAGGGAATATGCTTTTTTTCTAATTCTGTGTCCGATCTTATATTTCCAGTTGAGTTTGGATCGAGCCTGATAGCCAGATACTTGGCGCTAGAGGATAGCGTGAGAAGTTGACTGTAACGATGGCAGGGTAAAATCGTCTATTTTGCTTTTAGTTGTGGACAACTTTAGTTCAGTTTTGCTCATAATACTGCCGAGGCCTCATCCTGCAGCGTAAATGCTTATCTTGTCTAAAGCGGCTTCCATAATTTTACTACTTACAAAAAGAAACTTCTCTAAGTCTAGTGTGACCACATCATTCGAATACGCGACAGCCATGACCGATTCCCTGTCAAGTTTAATGAAAACTTTGTTCATAACCATAAGCCACGTTACAGTAGGGGAAAAATTACACTACCCTGTGGCGTTCCTCTATTGCCAAATTTAGCTGATCGTATCCAGGCAACGAGACCAAAGTTATCCAGGCAACACGATCAGGCAGTGTTGCCTGGATAACTTTTTTCCGAACCATTGTCTTTTATCCATTGCCTTATAGATTCCCCAATACCTAGCTCTATCAATGATTCAAGAATAGCATCAGTATGTTCGTTAAGCTCTTCTTCAGTGTCTAGGAAGGAGGCTGAGGTGTAAGTATTATTTTTATCTGAATACTTACACTTTAGCCTCCTTTGTACCTTTGGACCTGTCAATTTTTAACAAGTCTAACCTAAAGTCTATAAATTATTGAATAACTAGATATTCAACTTGCGTCTCTCTTACCCTCCAACACCCATTTGTTTACGTTTTTTATAAGGTCTTTAAAGCTATAATGAAGCTTTAGATTTCCATGTAGGTGAATACGTCTAAGAAGATACAACAGCAATTTACCTTACGCGATCAGCTGAGGTAAAAGCTCCAAAACGAAATTGCATGGAAATGACGAATTGATGAATTTACTCACATTTGTAAACAAATGTCGGTGGAAGGGTAAATTCCTCAATTTCAGCTTGTGGACAAAGCTTCTACTTGTCCGAAGTTGAATATCTACATAGTTATTCAATAATTTATGCTAAAGACCCACGCAGATTCGTGACAGCTTTTGCCTACCTTTTGTACGTAAACACTATTATCTAGCGCGTCTCCAAGAGTGCGGCACGTAGCTTAGCATTAGGCAGCTTGAAAAGATTGACATCAGCCAAGGTATTTTTAAGTTTTGTTAAGTTTCTTGTAGCATTACAGGCAATATTCCGTCAGAGCTTGGAGAATTTAACTATGAGAAGCTGAGCCAAGGAAGTCTTTTCCTGGAAAATTATTGAAAAATATTATTGTACCTACTTGCCGATACCTCTCAGGCTGCGTACAAGTATCACCGCAACCGGCGTTTTCCAAGAAAAGTATTCGCCAACTTACGTTAGGGCACTAGTACCGACATTCACTCATTAAACTCCAAAGCAGTCTTGTATCTTTAAAGCATATTTTGCTTCACTTTTTTCCCTAGAATTTCTTGCAAATGCATCCTTTTTTCCTCCTCACTTTTTCCCCTAGAACTTCTTGTAAATGCATCCTTCAACTTATTTTATCCCCACTGTTTTAAAGACGCGCCCGTACCGTCAAAAGCAGGTAAATGCATTCTCGCCCATGAGTAAACTCTCCATTTCACCAACTTTAATTACCAACTCAAGATGAATATCTGAATTCAAGCCGCATCAGAATACATTGATTTTCTAGTCGAACAATTTACGAACTACACAAAATTTCCAGGAAGAAGACGCATTGCTGTTAAGTTGTTATAAGGACTTGCCTTAAAGAAAAACTTGTAAATGATGCTTTCAGCGTCGTATTCCCAAAGCACAAGCCTTAAAAGTTTTAAAACAACGACCAACATCAAACACTCCAAAACAAATAACCATCAACATGTCTCTACCTATACACACATGCTTTATCAAAGAGCAAAGCCTTTCCACCATTTATTTTACCAGTTAAAGTTAAATTATTCTTTAATTGGGTATTTTCTGTTAAATATATAAAAAAGATGAAATCAATGAAATCAATTCCACTTCAATTAATGACTGGACACTGGAACGGCGGGATATCAAGGAGCAATGAACTGCTTTTCTCGGCTGCCCATATCGAAAACACGACAAAAAAGGTAAAATTTTCATTAAAAGTCATCGACAGGGCAAGCCGAAAGCACAAAGCGAATCATGTTGAGTAATTGGAGTCAATGATGTAAACGTATCATGGGTTACTAAAAGGTATTTGGCCCTTGAACGATTTTACTTTTTTTCCCAGCGCAGGTTTCAATATCAGTTTTTCATTACCATTATTATCTCTTATGCATCTGTGCACACTTGACATGCCACACGAAGGATGATCGATTTCAATTAATATCGAAGGATATTAAGAAAAACAAAAAAAGAATCTGCGTCCTTTTGTTTCCTTGCTTGAAATATTTTCTGCTCAATGTCTGCTTCTCTTATCTCTTAGATGTTTTTTTTTTTTTTTTTAGACGAACGATGATTGCAAAGTGCAATTACTCCTGTACCATGACTGTGATGAAGAACATAATTAGAATTCTTTGCCTTCATTGTGCATAGTAAACGTCTGGCTGGATGCTCTGCTCGTAGTTGATGTCTCGACGTTGGGCGCCAGTTCGAAAATAGAAAGAATGTTGGAGCAACAAGATCTTAATGTATTGCTTCGTTTTGTAAGGTAGTTTTGAGTGGGGGGAATGTTAAGAGGAAGATTTATGATTTGCCTGACGAAGCAAGTGATGGAAGATATGGGTCGTAAGAAATTTGAGCACAATGAGGAGGACATGATAGTATATTATCCTTGTGCGAAATTATGTGTGTTTGATGTCGAGAAACACTGCACTATTATGTTATGTCTATGCACAAGGACGAATTCACACTCTTCAGTATAAGATATTGATAAAAAAAATCCGAAAAAAAGATCCGATCCTATATGGCCATCTTAAATAGATTTGTTTGGCTCAACCAAAAAAAAACAGCGGTGGGTTAAAAGGACGAATCTGGAGAAATTAGTTATTTCTTCACGAAATCATACCTGCAGTTAATGAAAGTAAATGATGAGAAGCTGCAGGTATTTTAAATAAGCTTAAAACTTTACTGGTCCTTCCAAGGCCTCATTTTCTCTATGTGCACCCAATTTTTTCTTTCGCAGTTCAAACGTACAATCAATTATATTTAAAGGATTTAGAAATAAATCCCTTAGAAGGACGATTTAGGTCATTATGGTACTTAATTTTTGGCGCGCAAAGAGTTCTACTTCGAGCTTTAGAACTTAAGAACTTTTCTGACTGCCTGAATGTTTTTCTGATAAGACAACTTTTTAGGAGAATCTGTAGGTAAATGCAACTGGCAAGAAATCACATTTTTGTGTTGTATTTTTCCAGCCTAAAAATTTCAACTGGTTAATGCATATCTTTTATCAAATATGTAAGAGTCTCATATATATAAATCCTTTTAAGAATGCAAAGTATTACTTCGGATGTTTCAAACCTATAGTTTTATAAAAGCGTGCTATAAAGGTGCTAAAAAGGTCTGTAGAACTTTCGCTACATCACTTTAACACTTGGACATTTATAGCCTTATAGCTGCAGTAATACGGACGTTTATAACACCACGTTCTTAAAACTACTGGTACTATAAGTTTTATGATAATGTGCTGTTAACTTTTCTATTACCCCTTTTTAAAGTTAACAAGGCACGATAGTGAAACCAATGGGACGATAAGGAAACCTTACAAAATCGTTACTGAGCAGCATTTAAAGTGTCTTATAAGTCCAATATTCAAAAAATTTCTAATGGTTCCAGAGTGAGCTACTTGGGTACTCTGATTGGATGGGCTTAAGTGTCTTGCATAAGGCCTGTACTTCACATATTTATTGGAGAAGAAGAGTAGAGCGTTACTTAGGGCTTGGAACAAGTGCTCCTTAAGAAATAGAAAAGCTTTGCTTGAAACCGTAATGCAGACACCAAGATTGTAGTGTTGCTTTTTGAATGAACGGCCTGTGTTATTAGCGCCAGGAAATTTCTTCTTCAACTGCTTCTCTTCACAAGGGTCACGCAGGATATTCTACAAACCGCTTGTTTGAAACCACATATTAGGCATTCTTAGCACCGCATATTAGTGCCAGGAAGTTTTTCTTCAGTTGCTCTTCTTCGGCTAGGGCACACAAGATATTCAACTTGGACATTGAACTCATAGTATATAAGTCGTTGCTCAGAGAAGAAACAAAGCTCCAAATTTTTTTTTATCAAAGTTAAACCCAGTTTCTTGTGAACTACGATAAGGCAGGATAGCAGCGGTATGGGGCTTTTGAATAAAAAAACTTCCAAGGCAGCACTTTCCAGAAGCGTCTTTTCACTTTCCAGACCTCAGCGTGCTTACTACGCCGGAGGTCTGGGTTCGAATCCTGCCATCGTCACCTGAAAAAAAAGACTTGTTCTTTTTCACGGTCCCCACCTCCGCGAGGGTCTGACAAGCCCTCCGAGAGTACATTTGTCTTGAAAAACTTCTCAAAGTGCCGTTCGGATTCGGCAAAAAATTGTAGGTCCCCTTGTATGTATAGAAATTAACACACCAGCATACATTGTTGAGAAGTTGGCCCTGGTTCACCTCGAGCTGTTGCACCACTCTATTTATTTATTTATTTTACTTTCCAGAAGAAACTAAACTTTTAAACAAGATGACAAAAAGGCATTTAGCTATGTCAAATTGTTAAGGATAGCATGTTATTTTAAGCAAGGTCCAGATACGACTCTGTAATTAAATTCAGGCCTAGGAAAAAAAAGTATAATTTATATGCCAGTTCTTATACCCGACCGAGGGTAATGATTTCAATGCACAGTTTGTAACACAGCGAAATAATCACCGTAGACCCCTAAGACCTTTTAGAGGTCGATCAAGACCGACATCTGAATCGATTAAGCCAGGTTCGTTCGTATGTGTGAAGGTTTTAGGTCTTCAAAATCAAGCTAGAAAGTTGAAACCTGGTACACGGCATGGTTCTTTTGTTGCGCAGACCAAGTGTGAAAATTGGCTCAATCCGTCAACGCCCAAGCGCACTACTGGCTTCAATGTGACACAACCTATATATCACATTTTTTTAAAAATGCTTTTTGGTTAAGTTAATCAAGGCACAGGAACTTAAATTTTGGAACTGAGCAATGTTGGCCCACAATATCGACCATGCCCACTTTGAACATGTTAGATCTTTAAAAACCCGGTTTCTCGGGAAGTTGACGCCAAATCGAAAACAAATGTATGATAAATATTAAAGATATTACTTTTTGCTAAGTTTACTCCATACAAAGTTTTGAGCTCCGCCCACTTTTGAGGGGCGTTTTTAGGAAATAACTGTTTTTTTTTCTGAAATAATTTTCGCTTTTACCGTATTTCCTCATCAATCTAACGAAATTGCAATTAATTGATTTTAGTTTTAAGCCCATGTCCACTTTTGTGCCGCATTTGTCTTGCACGTTCGTGCAGCGAGAAAGGAAGTTTGTGCTTTTTTTGTAACATGTGAGGTACGCCTGGTGCTTTTCTTTACGAGCCTAACTGCCAAGGGGAAATTTATTATGAAATTGCTGATAAATTGTTTCGAAATGTCGTTTTAAATTAGCACTTTTAACAATAGCGACAGTTTTCTTGCATATGATGCATATCGGAACCGCTCGAGGCCTATCAGACAGTGTAAAACAATATTGTTTAGTCCAACAATGCATAAACCTTCTGTTTTCACTGTCGACTTTTCGCTTTTAAGGACCCATATTAACGAGCCTTTTTACACACGATAAATTATAAAACAGTCGTTGAGCTACGTTCGCTTAGTTTGTAATTTTTGAATTAAAATTAAAGGGACGAAATATATAGAGCCGAAATATTTAGTACCTATAATGTATGAATGAAACAAATTGGATTGAAAAAGTTAACCTTACTAACGACTTCATCGATTGGAGGACAAACTCTGCTTGTGGCTGAAGCGATCACGAAAAAAAGTCTCCCTCCATCTGGGCAGGTTCAAGAAATGAGCTTATAGTTTAGGTAATGCAGATTTTATATCAAACAGATGTTCCAGGTTTTGGGAACACTTTAGGTTAATTTAAAACCTTCCTGGTAATACTACTATTATGGAAGATATCCCAAGTATGAATAAATCTTAAGCCTTTCATTTCATAGTACCAACACAAAAGCAAAGACTATGTTGAAAGCTGTTAAAATGCCAAACAACAAATCAATGGAACGTTGCCACAGGCACTAATATCAGCTCATGCTTTTTTCCTAACTCAGCATTTATTTACACTTTAAGACAGATATAATTATGCAAAGTGCCATTATAAACTTCGAGTTTATATCAGAAGCATCTATTGGGCATAACCTCTTCGAGCTTACTACATGAGTAACAATTAGGTATAAGCCTCTGGAATTATACACCTGCAACCGTTTGGCAGTACAAATAGAAAAATTCAATTAAACAACTTTTTTATAATCACGTTTGTTAGCATTATTGACTTTTCCAGCAGCTCGCTCTCTCCCTCTCCGTTGTGACGAGATTGAAATGAATTCACAAACCACTTTTCTCTTTTAGAATATTCAGCAAATTTTCGATTACTGACAAATTCAATCAATAAAATCCATTAAAAGAAGAATAAAGAGGAAATCCCTAGCTAAGACGAGGAGAAAAAGTAATAAAAAAAAAACCCTTGAAAAAATGAAAGGAAAAACATACCGAAAGCAAGTAGGTAGGTATTACATGTAAGGATATAGCTTGCAAGCAAGCTTGAAGCATCTTAATTGCCATACTTTTCCGAATCAAAAGACCAACTTGTAATTAAAATTTCATTGGAATTTGTTTGCCGATTCTGTTTGTTTGTTGTTGTTGTTGTTGTTATTGTTGTTATTGTTGTTGCTGTTTTCTTGCTATAGTGCCCTTTTCCTTTCAGTTAGGGTGAACCGGAAGTGCGGCAATCTCTGCGCTTCAAGTTTGCCGTCCACAAAGGGGAGAAGCGATTCCCCTTCCCATCCCATAAAACAGATGGGGAACGTGTGTATACGTTAAATAAAGAGTCAGCTCTGAATCATTTAGGAAAACGGTTCGATTCGTTCATTATTAATTTTTACCAAGACCGGAAACTGAACCTTTCCTTGTTAGAGTAAGTATATGGCAGTGAAATTTGGAAATTTTATAAGACTAAAGCAGGGTTTCATGCTGAAGTTAAATAATCAGATACTTAATTCATTTACAAAGTTCTTCGAATAGAAAGGGAAATTCTATCCAGAACTTTTTTTTTCTTTTTTTCGGCCAAGGACAATAAATCTTTTTACTTTCGGGCAATTTGGTTCGAAAGTATTTTCCTATTCATTCGCTTTCAGATCGATGATGGTTAGACAAATTTTTGCAAATCGAAAGTATATACAAACATAAATAATACCGCCACAGAATGAGTGGGGGATGAGAAGGAAATAAATATTTCTTGGAGAATTGAATCATTTCAGGGTATTTAGTATACTCTACAGTATTTTGGGTAAGATGATTGATTGAATTTTTTACTCGCTTGAGTTGAAAAGTCTTACGATATGAATAAATTTAGGTGGAAGCAATGATTATCTACCAACGAAGTAGGAGACAGTCTGTCGGGATTTTTAATGAAAATATTTCCTTGCTGTTCGAAATCTTATACAGAGACAATATTTCTTACGATCATTAATATTGGGAATCTGAGTAGAAATGTTTATTCTTTTGTTCAATATTGTAACATACTAGAGCGACTAGACTTGGACTTTGGACTCACTATCATTCCTACTCCTATTGCTATTCCTATTCGTTTTCCAATTCATATTCTTCTTCTTATTCCTACTCCTAATCCTATTCCTATTCCTATTCCTATTCCTATTCCTATTTTTATTCCTTTTCCTATTTCTGTTACCATTCCTATCCCTATTCCTATACCTATTTCTTTTCCTATTCCTAAACCAATTCCTATTTCAATTCCTACTCCTATTCCAATTGCTATTCCCATCTCTGTTCCTATTCCAATTCCACATTGTAAATTGCTAATGCTATTTTTATTTTGATTATTATTAAATATTTATTTTACAAGTGAGTAAGTGCAAGAGTTGGTCTGTGACAAACTTCTATAAACCCGACCCTATATATACCATGTAACACCAAATCTTAAAGTTTCTTGGCCCAAATTCATATATTATTTGTGTAAGCCACGCCCCCAAAATTGGGCATGGGCTGAAAATTCAAAACAATTAATTGTAATTTCCTCAGAATCATGAGAAGATCGGTAAGAGCGAAAATTATTTCAGAAAAAACGCCCCTTAAAAGTGGGCGGAGCTCAAAACTTTGTGTGGAGCAAACTTAGCAAATAGTAATATCTTTAATATTTGTTATAGAATTTTTTTATGATTTGGAGTCAACTTGTTAAAAGTGGGAATGGTCGATATTTTGGGCGGTCCAATTTTTGCCTTGTTAAAGGTCTTAGGCCAATATTTCTCAGTACCGAAATTTAAGTTCCTGTGCCTTGTCTAACTCGACCAAAAGGCATTTTGAAAAACAAAGTGAAACAGAGGTTGTCTCACATTGAAGCCAGTAGTGGGCGTGGCCGGTGACGAATTGAGCCAATTTTCACACTTTGTCTGTGCAACGACAAAGTGTGAAAATGCAAGATGCCTGCCATGTATCAAGTTTTAGCTCTCTAGCTCGATTTTAAAGACCAAAAAATATTCACCCATACAGACAGACGGACGGACGGACGGACGGACGGACGGTCGGACGGACGGACGGACGGTCGGACGGGCGGACTTAATCGATTCACCTGTCAGTCTCGATCATTATCTCTAAAAGGTCTTAAGAGTCTACGATGATTATTTCACTGTGTTACAAGCTTTGCACTAAAGTCAATATACCCTCGGTCGGGAAGAAAAAGAGGCTTGGTCCGCCCACGTCTTACAACAAGCTATGAATATTGACATGAATATTTCCAAGGTAGTCTTAAATGCACGTGAAACCATAATTTTTTGGTTAAAATTTTTTTATCTTGTAAAATCGGCACCAAAATCGAGGCGTGGCCTAAAACCTAGATTATAAAAGAAATAAAATAATATTAAAATATAAAATAATAAAAAAATAATATTCTATTGTATAAAAGAAATCTAGAATATTGTCTGGTTTGACTTATGTGCATTTTTCCTTATTCTTTCCTAGGCTTTAACCCAGTCGAAATTCGCGTTTTTCTAGAATGTCCAAGGCTTTTCATTAATTAAACCTCCAAATATAATGCGTGGACCAAAACCTTGTATCAACGAAATGTGGGGCTAAGTGTTTTGTAAGTATTTTCTTTTTCAATCAAGAACAAAAAAAATTAGTAATATGCTTTTAAAAGATAACTCTTGTAATCAATGCCACACCCAAAAAGGTTTTGCGATATTATTTGCCTTTTTTATACCTTACAATTACCAAGATATTCTTAATGTCAAATTTCAGCTTTCTTACGACATCTTACAGTTGTGAAAGCACTGGAGGTAGTAGCACATTAACACCGATTGTGGGCGTGGCTGTGGGCAGATTTCAAAAATGTGAACACTCGTACTACTTTGGATGACAAGGAGCGCACGCACAAAACAAATCACTAGCTTATAATATAAGTTCTAAAAACTTGTGAAAAACAGACCGAAGGACGGACGAATATGGCTTATTCGACTTACAATTCGTTCTCGAACATATGCCCTTTGGGTCTTGGTGGTCCACTACTATTATTTCACGGCGGTACAAAACATTTGACAATCTTAATAAACTCCCATTGGATGGAATATAAAAATTTGCAGCATTAAGTGCAAGTTCGCATGCTACCTTGACTGGTTAAAAAAAAATGCCTTTAAGGATACTTTTTCTTTAGGTGTAATTATAAATTCATCCTTTTTTTATTTAAAAATGTCCATGCTATTCTACTTGACCTCATTGCGTTTTTCCCAGTCACTTAACTGTACGCCCCGCAGCATGACTGTGGCTTTGGCTTTACGATTTCACTGTGGGTTTTCCTACACTTGTCA
Source organism: Neoascia interrupta (assembly GCA_947623515.1). Lineage (NCBI taxonomy): Eukaryota > Metazoa > Arthropoda > Insecta > Diptera > Syrphidae > Neoascia > Neoascia interrupta. Next base: position 17,338,964 of record OX392462.1, on the reverse strand, counting down.
CAATTGAAATCGGATGAAAAGATTAAATGGAATGAAAAAAAAGGAAAACACAATTATTGTGTTAATATCGCTCTTTATCGCGAATTGGAATGAAAATTTCATCAGTTCCTTCATTGTAGTTCGGTCCGTGATGAAGTTGTGCATGTGCATTTTATACAGAAATTCCCTTCATGTAACAACAGGACTGCTGCAGATGTTTTACTGTTGGATATTTTTATTTATCATTAATATTGCGAAAAAACGATTTAAGAAAATTTTCGAAATTATTTTTCTTTTGCATTAAACTGTATAGTTGCTGTGGGATTTAATGTCCTTGGCGCACGTCAGTATTTTTACAATGCAAAAAGATGAGATACGGCGCGTGCATTTCGTGTCCTTTGATGTGTACAAATTGAAAGAAATTTTCTCTTACTCTTCTGTTGTTTTGTGGAAACTGACTGCACTTATCGTCATCGACAGCGCAGTCCGCAGCGAAAAGAGTTACAATAAAATGAACAATACACCAGAACACAGAAATCAGTTAAAAGGATAGCATTGACAGAATATCAGAGAGTGCTCCTTTGACGTTGGTAATGCTGATGAAGGCCCTTTGTCCAAGAGTTGGCCTTTTTGTGCTTTGTCCTGTCAGCACTTTTAGATTTTTTCCCCCTTGATTGCTGGTGCATTAAGTGCGGTTAAATGACACACACAGGGTGTGAGTGTGAACGGTAGCCTGATGTAAAATGTATAAAAACGATATAAATTGGAATTCCTTAATGTCCTGGGTGTTGTGTGTTGCAGTATAATTTTTGTAGGGTGACCTAGAATGTTTAGGACAAAGAGATGTAACCTACTTCGGTGCGAAAATAATAAAATTCTTTTGTTTCCAACTAAATGAAATTGCTGTTGGTTTTTTAAAAACTTTAAAAAAGCTCTAAAGCTCGCCTGATTAATTTTGGCTGGGCTCTGTCTGGTGTAACATTTGTTATTTATATCATATCTACTCGTAGTAGGTTAGTCCTTCGTCACTTTGATGAAATATATTTTATTGTATTCTCCCTTTTTTAACATCAAGGATTCCCAATCGTTTATTTCTTATGGCTAGGCATTCTTTCGTCTTAAACATTTTTCACAGACAGTTCAGCCGAAAGGAGGCCATGTTCCATTTCAACCCAGCAAATCCATTGAGAGGTGCCAGAGTGGAAAGAATTTTAAGATTCGAGAGTTTGAAAACTTTTTATGTTGAATTTGTTGGCGCAAAACTTTTGCTTTCCTTTTTATTCTGAATTCGTAATTATTCATATAGAAGACGTGCGCGTTTATGGCAGGATGAGGGTGACACGAACACCCGAAATGTGTGATCCTACACGACAGTCAAGTTGGTAAAAAGGAAGAAAAATCTAAAACTTTGGAAAGAATGATTTAGTACGAGTATTTAGGCGATTTTTTCGCCTTCCACTTTGGTTTTTGTTTTTCTTATATTGAGTTTTGATGTGCCACCGAAAGGTAGAGTTTAATCGAAGAGTTTTGTTGCTTAGATGTCTGTCGTAGATTGTGAAAGTCTGCCCCCAAAAATTTTAAATTCTACGTTTGATTTTATTCAAATTTTTCAACTTTTTTGGCGTGAATATTTTTTAAACTCCATTTAATGGAAGCAGAACTTTTAAGGGAAGAAAATATTGTATATAAATTATTGAAAATTCGTGGTGTCACATTTAAGGCTAGACGGGGCTTAGTTTTATATTCTTTTCTCTTGCTTATTCGAAAAATTTGGAAAAATTTACGTTATCTGAAAATTTTTTTACGCAGACGGTGCAGAAGATGTGCGATTTCAGTTTGTATACAGCAGCGGTTAGGATGCTTCTAGGCGTGGCATTTTCGGTCTCTAATGGGTGTGAAGTATAATTCAAAAACTGCTTATTATGGGTCCAAGCAAAACTATGTCCGATTGTTATTTTAATGGTTTTTCTCCTAACCCTAGAAAAATCCCTAGTTTGTAAAATAGAAAAATAATCAGCATAGACCCCCAAAACCATGAAAACCTTTTCCCCACACAAAGACATTCACAAATACAGAAACCGGAACAGCTTAAAACAGAGATTTTTGATTGATTTCTTTGTGGTACCATCGTGTGTTCAAAAAATGTTTTGTGATGTTCGCGTTTTGGCAGGAGCTGAGCTGTCAAGCGACAGTATTCCTTTGTCGCATACGGTGGAAAAAGGTTGTTGAATCTGATTACAGGGAGCGATTAGCACGGCATGTTTCGGAGAAGTTTGAAAAAATTCCATCTGACTTTTTGAATGTAGAGGGAGAATGGCAGCTTTTTTCATCGACAGTCATTGCCTCTGCAAGAAATGTTTGTGGAGTGAAGCGGCTTGATGTGACTGCTGGTGGTGAAAAAAAAAACTGCGTGGTTTAAGACTCCTGGAGTTCCAGAAGGCATAAAAGAGAAGAAGAGAGCCTATATTGTGTGGAATCAATGTAGGAACTCTATTTGCCGAGCCCGGTATATTGAGGCGCGAACAACTTCCAAAGAACAGGTTTGGAAATAGGTTAGAGCACGATTACAAATTTGAAAAAAAGATGTCTTGGCAAACTTGTCACTGTCTTGGAAGGAAGAAGCTAAATGGAAGAAGTTCATACAAGGGGCTAAGTCCAGACGTTACACCTCTTCCAAGTGGAGACGACGTCTTACGCAAATGGAGCGAGCACTTTTCGAAACTGCTTTATCCCAAACAGGGCACTTAATATGGCAATCCCAATGCTGACGAGATTAGTGTGGAGAATAGTCCTGCAGCAGATGAAGTCGCTACAGCGATCAAATCACTAAAAGCTGGAAAGTCTGCTGGAATTGATGAAATCTGGCCAGAAATGCTCCAGGCAATGGGTGAAAAGGTGTTAAATGGCTAAAACGTTTCACTAAGGTCGCCTGGAAAAGCTGAAAAGCACCTAGCGATTGGAAAATAGGAGTTATAGTGTTTATTTTCAAAAAAGGGGACCAGAGAGATCGCTCTTACTTGGGGCATATCTTTTAAGAAAGGTAGCCGCGAAGGTGTTGGAAACGCGTTCCAGAGCTGCTATCAAGCCCTTGCTTCAAAAAGAGCGATGCGGCTTTCGGCTTGGCAGAAGACCAATCGATCAGCTTTTAACTCTGAAGGCATAGGAAGATGCCAAACCGGTCTACAGGTGTTTTGTAGATTTGAAAAAGTATGAGTGGGCCTCTCCTGAGTGACATTTAGCCTTTGTATGGGCACTGCAGAAGATGTGTTCGGATAAATCCCATTCTTTTATGCGTGATGCAATGGACTTTGTAAGGGCTGTGTACCTTAGCTCCTCCTGTTCATAGCATATATGGATCGGATGGTAAAGCGCAGTCTTAGCGAGGAATCTTTAAAAAAAGCTGATGTCAGGTGGTGTCAGGATAAGCCATATGCATTTCGCAGATAATTTATCTATTCTGGCATTATCCGAGTAGGAACTTCAGCGAGCACTGGATAGGTTTGCGGCCATCTGAGGTGAGGCTGGGGAATGTAAACGTGAGCATATCCGAAGTGATAGTTATTTCATCCTGTGCAGTGCACCCTGCACATAAATGGAGTCTCAATTAACCAGGTAGATAAGTTTAAAGATCTCGGAAAGTTTTTCGTATAATATAGAAGGAGTGATGCTGAGTTATCCTGTAAGATTTGACAAGCTGGAGCAATCATAAATCAACTGCGCCACCATCAGGATAGCTAAGTTTAGAGTGAAAGCAAAGATCTCAGTTTTTAATTCAACCCTCATCTATGGTCATGATTTTTGGGTTATGACCCAAAGCATTAGATTGCGAGGACAAGCTGTCGAAATAAGATTCCTGAGGTGCGTTGCTGGTGTTACTCTAAGGGGTGGAGTAAGAAACGTCATTACTCGTAGTAATCTTAATGTTGAGCAGGGACTGCTCCGAGTAAAACGATTAATTCTTCGATGATTTGGATACGTTGTTCGCATGCCCCCGACAGACTTCCTAGACAGGTCATGGTAGCCCAGATGCGAGCGCGTCGCCCGCCTGGTAAGCCATGAAGCAAGTGGTGGGATCAGGTAAAGAACGTTTCCAGGACCCGTCTGGGGATCGCACCTGTGTCTTTTGAGTTGATGGCGGAGGATCGGGAACGATGGAAGGACCGTTTAGCCGCCCTCGCTCCGCGAACCTTCTAACGATAAGTGGTCACCAAAAATGATTTTTATTTGATTTGAAGTAGCGTAATTTTCTTTAATAGGTTGTCAATAACGTTTATTTAAAGTTTTTTCTCTTGTTTAGTTCAAAAAATATGTTTTTCAGATGTGAGTGAAGTCAGGAGCAGTTTTTTGCGTGAATAGTGGAGGAAGTCAGCCGTGAATTTTCGATTCCTGAAAGTTTTAGTTCGCCAATTGCTGATTTTATTGTGACCTTAAATTGTAGGTTATCAAAATTATTCAAATCAACCCAAAGAGCCAACATTTCTTAAAAAAACGGCCCTGTACATCATCGTACCCGACTTGAAAGAATTATTCGACCAATTTTGCTTGCAAATCTCCGGTTTATCTTCGCAGGTATTTGGAAAGAAACGCTTATTAGTTGGTCCAAACGCTTTTAAAACAGGAAAAAGCTGTTCAGCAATTTGTCTTAAGATTAAGGACCGGAAAACGATAGTCCATTTATGGCAGCTGTGGAGAACCCCTTTGTGGCGAACAAAGCCGCATCGTGTGTTAATTGTTTAAGGGTGTTTTATTATTTTTCAAAATAAAACGGAAAATATATTGCGGTTTTCTCTACCCCCAGGATAGTAATACGCAGTGTTGCCCCAGAGATGGGTAGGTTTTAAGGGCTGAACTTATTGTGATTATGTAGCAAATAAAAAAACTCTAAGATCTAAATGCATCCCTTTGATTTCATGAACTGTTTCCTTCTTTACCAATGTACACTTACTTTTCCAGGTACCAACTTCCGAGGTACCAGCTTCCGAGGAAGATTCCAAGTAAAAGAGCATTTTTCTAGATTTTGTCATATAAGTTGTACCTATTTTCCAGCTGCTAGCAACATCCAAGATCCAAAATTCAACTGCGACAGTGCCCACTACTAAGGATACTATCAGAGCCTGCAGCAGGTAATCTGTTTTCGCTTTTGGGTTAGTCCGGACATGCATCAACATCATTCATACACAGCTCGCTTGAAGTCGCAACACAACCAGCCTTGGAGAGTTTCGATTTGTGGCTGACTGTGTTGTGTATCTACTCTACATACAGGAATAAAACAGTAACATGCACATGCAGCCAGGCAAGTTTTCAGCTTGGGTGTAGTGACAGCTCGCTTAATGTAGCTATTTCGTTGTAAAAAGGACACTTTTACAATGACTCATGTCTCAGATCCTGCAGATCTTGTCAGAAGTTGAGGAGCTTTCGAAGTCACATGGGTCTATGTATTTTCAAGCTCCGAATCCCAAAATGTAAAAGCTTAGTTTGTTTTTAACTTAAATTGCATTAATCAATTTATATTCCCCTTGACTTGTGGCAACTATCGTTATGAATTACATTGTGGTCCAGCACCTGACATTATGGATTTTAATGTCAAATATTAGGGTTTAATTGTTCCAATGAGTTGATAGTGAAGATATCACCAGATATCAAGTTTCAAGTTCCTGGCTCAAAATTTAAGGCCTTGAAACTGCCGACAGACATACAGACGGACGTACATATCGTATTCAACTTACACTTCAGTCTCGATCACATGCCGTTGAGGTCTTGGTGATTACAGTGATTAACTCTCCTTGTTTTAAAATACGAATCAATCTTAATATACCTACCTCCTATCCTACAGGAACGGGTATTAAAACAGACTTATTTGAGACTGTTTCGACGCAACTCCTACTTTGTTTATTGGAACTTTCAGATTTTCCTTGCAACTTCTTGGAATTTTAATCAAGTGTGTCCTCATCTCATTTCCTTTGAGCAAATAACAGGTATTGACAAGGACCCTCTTTTATCTGTTTTTTCCATCATGCAATTAGGCTTTGCCACAAGTAGTATGTTCAGCGTTTTTTTTTTTAAGATTTCAAAGAAAAATTTTTCTGCTTTTTTCCATTTTCTATAAAACATGCTTTTAAGGCTCTCGATTTTCTCGCAAAAAAAGCTTTGATCTTTTCCAGCACCTGCCCATGACTATCTGAATCTAACCAAATGTGTTGCTAGTTTCGTTTTTAAAATACCACGTGATAGAAATCCCTACGACGACAACAGGGATGAGGCAAATTAAAATCATTCTTTTTTTTTAAATCTATCGAGAATTGATATGAATTTTAAAAAATTTTATGCGAAAATGTTGGAGACTCGAAGATTAATTCTTGCATTTCACTACGATCTTCGGTCTTCGTCAATGGTTATATTTCAGCGGTGTTGGTTTTTTTTTTGTTTTTGGCTTTTAAAATCTTCAAAATTAAAACATGTCTATAGAATTGTGTAACCTTATTGCATCTTCTCAGAATCGTAGTAAACACTTTGTGGATGACAAAACAACGTCGTATTAAGCTAAATCCCCTTGGGAGAAAAATCTACGAATGAGAACTAAAGACCAAAGCAAAGCATTCTTTAAAAACATAGATAACTACCTACTTTACTACACACGCACAGAAAATATTGTTTAAAAAAAAAATAGTATGGAATTCCAGTGAAATGCGTTTGAACGATATTTTTATCAAAATTAATACGGAGAAAAATAAAAGAATAAAGAAGATATTCTAAGAAATTTCTAAGAGTTGGCATAAAAAAATATTTGCTAGTTCCAAGTATTTCTATTTTTTCCACCTCTTTACAATTACAAGGAATATGGTTAAGAACATAATTCCATCAAATAATATATTCTTATAATAAAAAAAAAACAAGTTTTCCAAAAATATAACCTTCACCTCTTTGTTTAATAATCGTTATAGTGTTGGCATTGTTTTGCCGCAACCCGCAACCCACACCGCAGCAGCGCTAGCCAGCCAGCCAGCGGCTTAAAATTCATCTCAAACGTAATGCTGAACAAGTAAAGATTTCCTTTTAATGGACATGAGCGAGATACTTTTAAATCTAAAATCTTATTATCTACCGCTGGCAACCATTGGGCTACGTACACAACATCCTGCTGCCCATGAAGTGAAAATAGATGAATTTCCCCGAAGGAAGACGCCCCATTTGTCGGCTCGACCACTTAATTAATGCGTAAGCAATGTTGTGCATAGGAATGCTGATGCCAAGGATATCCTTACGCTGGCTGCTGTCAGACGAACAGTACCAGCCTAGTAACAGAGCAAAGAATAAAGGAAACGAATAAAACATCATTTGCCCTCAAGGAATTGAGTCCTCAAATACACTGGCTTCCTATTCCACGAGATGGTGGCCACCAGCAGCAGTCAGCTTCATGCCTGGAGTTGTTGGAAATATATTTTTTCTTGTGTGTGTGTGCGTGTTTCATGCTTTTGAAATATCACAACGACTTCACCAGGAGAACAATGAAGATTCTCCGGGTGTGGGTGGAAACTGGCAGGAAGCTCTTATCCTCAAGAAATATGTCTAAAACATGGCCCATGTAAGAGGATGTTCTATTGCCACCCTCAGGACTATATAGTCTCCTTAACCACACAAGACGTCGGTTGAGACCGGCGGGGGTTGACTTAATATTTTCCTGTGGCCCTTGCGTAGCTCTATGTGGTGTGTATTGTGGGCTCAAACTACACAACCACCCGCTGAACTATAACTTTCAAGCCACAATATCCGGCGTGCTTGTAGCAATGGTGGTGGCACCGAGAATGTCCTCGAAATCTTCAAACTTAAATGACTTTGAATACAATTTTCATAAATTAGCATATTTTCGTTGTACACCAAAATATTCTCGTATGAGAGCGGGACGAAGGCAGTGTCATACAGTGCTTATCCATGCTCTAGGCTTGTGCTCGTACTGCGGCACAAGGAAGAAGCAATCGTCCTCGAAAAAAAAAAATGGGTGGTATATTCTAAATACTTTTTGTGTCTGTTTTTACGTTTTTGCTCTTCGAACTTTTTTCCCATGCTGCGAAATCTCTGCCGTTCTTCCTGGAAACATGGTATAATTGAATGCTCCAGCCCCCGGAGACCGTTTTTTGGTCCTGAATTATGCATTTGGTGCGAACACACGAGGAGATGTTCGTTTGGGATTTTTTCCCTGTATCTCTTCGTCGTTCTTTTGTGTCCTTAATTTATGATGGCATTTTAATGGCTCAGCTTAAGCGATATGGTTCTAAACAATTGCGGTAATTGTTGCGGGACAGGACTCCGCATTCTGCCATACTCTTGAAACCACTCGCTCTCACCGATGATTCGTGGTGTGCCTCTTCGTAATTACGAAATGAATGCGTGGCAATCAGAAGCTGACGGGTGCGCGGGGCGGTTTCATAAATGAAAAACAAAAAAATTCAAATTTGCTGAGCGAGTGTCTTCAGTTTTATTGTTTGTTTAACAGAAAATTAATTGATGGCAACCTTAACAGCACACAAACGTGCCTTCAAGCATATTTTGTATTTAAAAGAAAGAAAAAAAATAAAGCGGAAGAAGATTAAAACCATATTCTAGGGTTTATTATGGCAAACGCCTTAAGAGACTTATAAAAGCGGAGTAAAATTTTTTTATTGGGCCGAAATAAAATTCAATTTATGATGGCTCTCAATTGCATGCCTGGCAGTCATAATTCCGCCGCTGTTAATCCAATTGTTGAACTTTTCAAGAAATTCGCTTTTAATTGACGGTAAACGACATGACGGTGGAGGTAATTATCCTTGTGGCCACTGAATTTCAAAGTTTTGTGAAGGGATTGGATGGTTCAAATTGAGTAAATTTCAACCCGCCGGAATATGCTTCCATATGTAGGGCATAAGGATCTCAGTTTCTGCGGCTCCTTGGCAACTCATAATTTCACTTCGATCGTTGTAAGTATTTTTTAAGGGTACCGGTCATGGCACACTTTTCCAATTTAAGTGGACCATTTCGAAGAAATAGGTCTTGCTTTATGGCAAGAGAATATCTACGTAACAAGAAGAACCTTCTCTTTGAGTAGATTTTGTGATCCCATACAGGCTAAAGGAGAAGTTTAAAAGTTTCTGAAATTTCCAAAGGGATGAAAGGAAAAAGTTTAAATTTTGCTCCGGCTAATTAATTTTTTGGTGGGAACCCGATTCTTGCCGACGTCAGTATCTTTAACACATGTTGGCGTTGAAAAAATTGCACTTATTCAAAGAAGGAACCTACTTCGAAAATTGAAATTTCTCCCATGTTTCAAAGGAGTTTTTTTTTTCTTCTTAGGTAGAAAGTTAAAGCATGTATTGTTTCAACGCAAGGATCGTTTGGTGAACTTTGGGTTTGTTTATCTCTCTCTTTGGCCTCTTTGAAGTAAGAAACTAACTGAGGATTTTAGAAAAAATCAAATTTCTAGTTTTGTAAAAAAAAGTTACTAATCTTATGATTTGTGTCATCCATTTATTTTCTCTCACATGAACTAGACTCTGATGAGAACCTGCATTTCATTTCGCGATGAAAAAGTTACCATACCAACAGATACTTAAAAAATTAAGTGTAGGTTGCCACGAAGAATACATTCTTAAGTCACTTACTGTACGTTGCAATCGGAGAAAATAGCGAACTCAAAATTTTTTTGAATTGAAATTGAATAAACAGGAATATTCCTTGTCTAAATGTCTACAAATGCCCTTAAGTTAAAAAAAAAACTGTAGGAAATTGTAGAGAGCCATGTCTTACAAAAGGCGGGTAATATGGTATACGGGTAGTATGGAAGTTATGGCGGGTAATATGGAAGTAATGTAAACTTCGTTATGGCGCATTGGACGTGTCTTACTTATTGAAATTGTTTGCAGGTATTATTTGTGCTAAGAGACCACTTTTGGTAGCGAATACAAGCAATATATCACCCTTTCCTTCCCTGTAATATTGAAAATTAATAACACCCTTCTCAAATATTATCTTTGAATTCTTCTGGATCATTAAATTCGTTGCGAGAGGACACATTCCGATTTTGGTGCTATGAGGCAGTGTTAATTATTTTTCGCTTTGATGTTGGTCTTTCAATGATTTGCGGTTAGGTCTTCCTTTAGCTTTAAAAACTTGCAGCTTTAGGCTTCCATTGTAAAGTCAGAACTCAATTTCTATTTCTTTTCATCCCGCTTGACCCAAAAACTGATGTTCTAGATCATCCGAATTTGTGTTCGCTGAATACCGGGGAGAAAAAAACTCCCCGAAAGTCTTCAAAAAACTGAATTAAGAAAACTGTGTGAACAGTAGAAGCAATTTACCAGTTAAATTGCTTCTACTGTTAACACAGTTTTCTAAATTCATTTTTTTTTTGAAGACTTCCGGAAAGTTTTTTTTTTAATTTTCATAACCACCTGCCTTGGAAACAAAAAGAGGTGGCCATGAAAATTTAAAAATCTACTTTTTTTCTCGAGAACACTTTGCGAAATCAGTTTTAGAGGTTTAACCCTTTACCTACCCAATTTAGGTTGATTCGACAACGAATAATAAAACCAATATGAAAAACTGTATAGAGTGTAAAATGGTACCTCAGCCATATCATTCTCACAAAAATGCCCATTTCGCCTTTTGAACATAACCTCAACGGTCTCGTTTCTTCTTCTTCTTTTCATTAAGGCGCGGGGCTTTAATCTGAAGTGATGGATTCGAACCCTCCCGCTCTACTGCATTCCTAATGGTCCGCTTGTGGGGTACGCCGATTTGACCTCAGAATATACCGGCAGGCCACCCACCCGGTTTTGGATCTCATCGTCACTGCGGCCAAATAAATGCGGTTGACGGTGCATTTGTGTGATCCATGAATGTTTAGGCCTTCCTCTCCTTCGCGATTGCGCTGGAATGTTGATTGACATTGCTTTTTTGATGGGCATTACCCGTCAGCTGAACGGGGCAATACCAACTGATCCGGTCGTGCTCCATTTTTCTGGAGATATGTTCTTTTACATTGCGGCTTTCTCGGATCTTCGTACTTCTTATTCTATCTCGCTTTGTTACTCCTGCTGTCATGCGAAGCATCTTCATCTCAGCTGCCATTAATTTGCTCTCATATTTCTTACACGCTGTCCAACACTGTGAACAATAAGTAAGCGCCGCACGCACAACTGCGGTGTAGAACTTTCCTTTCAGCTTAGGGGGCATTTTTCTGTCAAAGAAGATGACGGTCTGAACGGTCTCGTTTATATTATTTAAATTAAACCCATGATGTCTCTTCATTGTCGCTTCCACATGCAAATCTTCCTTTTTTTTCCTACAATTCTTATCCACCGCAAGTTTGTTTATTTGCACCACTGCCATTAACCGCGAACTTAAGTCTCTAACCCAATGAAACGTTGCGTTCGTCACGTCGAGGTACACAACTGATGGCTCAGTGAAATAAATAAGTTTTTATGGTAAGTGACGTACATTCGTCAACTAATTTTTAATTTCTTTTGATAGATCTACATACCCATACGTTGACAGTTTTAGTGTACTTTTTCGATTCTGAAAATGTTAATAAGATGTTCGAAAAGCGTTGAAAGTGGTTTGTAAAAAGGGTGAACGAGGTTTATGATGCGATTTGTTTTTAGCCGCTTGCCGAGAAGATTAAAATTTGCATGCTTAATCGCGTAATTTGTGGAGAATTTAATGAAAATTTACAATAATCGCGGATTCGTGTCCGGTGGAAACATGGTATCATATTCTTTTATTCGTATATCCCTGGCTCAGCTCATCGCACTATCAAAACACTTTTTAACCGACTTCAAGTTGGATTAGGCTTATATCAAGATGCAACGAAAACACCACTCAAGTTCATCTAAACGCTTAAATCGAAACGTTCATCTAAACGCTCAACTTACAATTCAATAATCTGCAAATATTTTTTTAGCCTTGCTATTTCCTGGTATATAATTAATCTTAAACTGGCAAATGACGTCTTTTTCGTTATCCTTTTCCATCACAAAGCGAGTTCCACGAATTGAACTCACAAAGCTTACGTCAAGTGCAACTTTCTGCCATGTGTAAAGCTATATGCACCCAGCGTCATCATCTGACTTATAGCCGTCATTGTTTTGTCAAAAACTCAAGAATTTTCCATACGCGCCTCCATTATTTTTGCTTTCTAAAGGCACACCTCAACCCACTCCCAGCGACCCTATGCACTCCTTTCGCAATCCACATCCTTAACACTGAGCTTGAAAGAGGGAAAAATAGAAAATAAAAAAAAAAAACTTTTGTATTGTTTAATCCCAAGAAAAGAAGCCGAACAAAGGTAAAAGTAATCCGGTTAATATAGGTCAGAGCACAAGTTAGGCGGCAAGCTGATGCTGTCACCTCCTCTATGCCAAAGCTCCCCCTAAACAGGACGAAAAAAAACTTTACGTATTAATTGAACATTTCCCAGCTAGATATCCCCCTGAGGGTATGGAATTTTAATTTAAGAACGGTGAATGAATTAAGCATATCCGAACACAGCGCGCCGCCACCACTTTCACCCACAGGAATTTCTTGCGAATTTCACAAAGGATTCTCTTTCGTTTTGTAATTAGACGAATTCATGAGTTGGGTTTCATTTTTATGCGCAGCTACCTGCCATCCATCCTTCCATAATTCTTCTGTCTTGCAAATGTTTATTTAGGAAATGAAAGAAAAATTCCCCATTCAATTGGGGAACAAGTAAATTAATTTCTTAGAATTTTTCTTTTGACAGCATCTCGCTTGATGACTTAAGGGATAGACTTACTTATAGGTTAAAAGGTTTTTTTTCTTTTCGGCTAATCTGAATTTCCATAAACGGGTTTTAAGGGTGAAATCAGTCGATGGACTTTTCCGTTAAGGTTCGGTCATCGAGGTTTTATTGAATGAATGAGGGATTTATCGATTGGGGAATTTGGAAATAAAAGGATCAAATTTGTTTAATACGGGTATCCAACCCATCCATATTTTTATCTGATGCTTCTTTTGTTAATTCGGTCAAAGAGATGGTCCAAAAAATGATTTTTCTTTTTCTTATATGCATATATGTGGGTCGAATAGAATCCTTCTTTTGTTATCGACGCATTGAAATTTTGGTTTATTTGATAAAATTTGACCAGAGATACAAAGAGAACTTACTCGGGACAAGATTTAATTACCCACCCATACGAACAGATCAAGTAATATGTAAGCCTATATTTACACTTTCCTTGGGCAACATTTGATTTTTGCTTGTTCAATTCATAAGTTTTGTCCTCAAAACCAGCAAGTTCATTTTTGATCGTTCTTATAAATGTAAATTGGGATTTAACAAATAAGTCCAGTTTATTCAAGCATCTGGTTATGGTCTGCTGATTTTTGAATACTCAAGAACCGAAAACGAATCAAGATTGTCTTCTGGTTAAAGTTAATGCCCGACAAAGTGCAACCTTTATCATATTCGAAATGTGTTGGTGTTGGTAACAAAACTAAAACTGCCTGAAAACTTAATTAGAATGACTCCTGAGGTGGTCTTAGATACCTACATACCTACTTTTGGAGATTAAAATCTTGTCAAATTCAGTTAAATGTATATTGTAGAGTAGGAGCCTTTGAATAAGAGTTTTGCTGTTCTCTGTACCGTTCTAAGGCTAAGACGAATCAGGTAAGGTATGTTTCAGTTTACTGTTTTGATTCAGATAGAGCATAATTTATTTAGGGACAAAAACGTCGAGAAAAATTCAAATAAGTGAAGGCAAAACGATATAAATTTCCAAGGAAATGGAAAATGCATTATCATAAAGTCCTTGAGTATAAGAAGTACAATCTTACAATAGATGTCTATGCGAAATTTTCATTTTGTGTGCAGTAAATGCACAGATGTTGCATCTGCAGACTAAATTGAAAATCATTACATATAAGGATTTCACTTACTTCAAAAAGGGATTAAGAAAATGCAGTTAAAATACAAGATGGTTTGGTTATTATCTACAAAACGTAATTGTGAGTATCGGGCGCTGGGATCGTTGAATGAGTGTTTTTGAGGACCCATTGAAGGAATACCAGTACAATATTATTCGTTATGGAATAACATATAAGTAGTTTTCGGCATATAGATGTTACCGTGTCGTTTTTCGGCAACTCGAAACTGAATGTTTAAATAAAACAGCAAAAAAATTTCCGAAATATTTAATCAAATTACTTTGAAATCGCTCGCAGCCATAAAAAAAATAGGACGTCATACAAGTAAGCGACGTAATTAAACATTCTTCAGTTGCAAAAAAAAAACACAAATATAAAAAATAGCTAGTCTCTTGCATTTTTCCCCCTCTATTATTGGAAAGAATATACTGTTATTTTTTCATTTCATGTGAAATACAATTTTCCATGCGGGAATATGCAAAACACAAATGATGTAGGTACTTCAAATTCTGTAACCCGCACTCAAAAGTTATATTTTTTTCTGTAATACTTTATAGCAACGAGGTTTTAATTAATCCCAAATGCATGTAATGACCAAAGTTTGTAATAACGAGCATGGCTGTACTCCAAAATGTTGCAGCGTCAGCTATAGTTTGTTTTTTTATATACGAGTAGAGTAACCGTTTGCCGTCTATTGCTGACTTTCGAAAATAAATTATGTCGTACTTTCGGTTTCTGGCTAATGGAGATGAGTGTAAATATGTTTCGATTACGTTGGATAGACTACAATTTCAGGCTTTTGATGGAAAGCGAAAAAGTAAGTACCAGAAAAGTATAATTAACTTTTTGAACAAATGAGGGAGCAACAAATCATTAGTATAATATTAATCTGCAATTTAATAATTTTGTATAAGAACTAAGAAAGAGAGAGAGAGTGAGACTAAGTGGCGGGTGAAAATTCAAAACCATAAAAAGTCCTGTATGAGTTACCGAACCAAGTTCACGACGGTGTGGTATAGTGTATACTGTACCTACTAATGTTGAAGCTTCCACGGAAAAATTAATTCACCATAGTAGCGACTAATTTTTTTTAAATTATTTTAACCTAAATATTACTGTATGGTTTGTCTTCTTTATAGTTTTCACGAGCTTAGAATTTATGACTTATTTCTACGAGCTAAAATATCAGTCAACTTTCTTCATACTTCAACCGACAGAAGATTTGTTAAATATCCTTACAGGCAGACACAATAAAGCCTCTTACACATACCTCGAATGCATTCCCTATATGTAACAGCTTTAATGTATACAACTAGAGGAATAGAGCTTTTTGTTTCCATTAGCAGAAATTGGTTTAGGTGTTCCGACACCCCAAGATGGGGCCGCGTATTATACTTGTGACTCTGGGATAATACTGTGGCTTAACGGGCTCTAGAAGAGGTGGGCTCTAGGGTCCGTATGATAAAGGGACACGATCGCAGAAAGGGAAAAGAAAGCCACTGATCAAAGAGACACGAATACAAGCTTCAGGAGCTGAAAGCGAAGGCTTTGGCGGTTTCCACTATCGCCTACTAAGCTCGTTATGAGATTCCCTTCTCCTCAGGCCAATGACTATGCCCGCACACGGCCTCCAAACGAAGTCGGTTCTGCTCCTATTGAGAGTAGTTGTATACTGACAGATGGAAACCGGACGTGTCATGAGCATGAATCCATGAAGCCTGGCAGTATTTTGAGTTGCCTTTGCGCTTATTATGGATGCTGGAGTTGTAGCCAATTTAGCGAGCAGCTTGAGCGGATTGAACTTGGCCGACGCAGTTGGCCCTGGCAGTCGCTGTGCTTCTATTTTGTTTACTCAAGTCAATTTATAGCACTGTACCATCTAAGTACAGTGCTATATGTACCATCCAGCACAGCTTCCATCCAAGAGCCAACCTTCATATGCAGTCTTGGTGCATTAAAGGCTTCTTACGACATTCTTTAAAATGAGCAGCACGATACCCCTAGGTCTTATTGCATGTTTATTATGGCGACACTATCGTCTTATTGTGCCGAAATCCTTTAAGGCAGTTAATGTCGAAAGGTTTTGAATCCAAGATATTTGTTGCTACTTCTATTTCTTGCCATGAAAACGACGAATAAGGAATCTTCGTTGTTGCATCAGCTTGAGAGTACAGTGAATCCGAAGGGTTGGACCTTATCTTCCGTGACGAAGCTAATGCTCAGAACACTTTCCGCCGTAGCACGCAAAAGGAGACGGTTTTTTTTTTTTTGTGAATTTATCTTATCGTACATCACTATCAACATTGTAGTCGACACCTTGTTCAAGTTCCACTCAAACTTACATCAAGAACAGCAGAAATGTCTGCTCAGGATCTGAACAGCGTCCTGGCCGTTGTTTTGAATTAGCGCGTCCGGTCACTAAAAACCCTGGCAGAAAACAGGTATCTCGTGGAGAGACCAAAAAGCTCTTGAATTGGGCTTTTAAAGTCAATTTAGTAGAAAACAGGAGTCTATATCGAACGCAACCAATCCAAGAGACTTATTCGCAAGTCGAAGAATGACTATTATAAAAAACTTTGTGAGAAGCTCGAATCTCTAAGCGAAGTTAATAGGCTCGTAAAAGTCCTTCAAAGCAACAGACTAAGCAAACTTGCTTCAATTTTCAAACCTGATGATACCTACACTGAGACTAAGGTGGAGACTCTTCTCCCAGAGACTCACTTTCAAGGATATCGTATTACCATATGCTCTTCATTGGTACCGACAATGGTTGCCACTGAACAGAACGCGGCCAAGCTGGCTTATAGCATCCAAAGACGTGACTGATGACGTTTTCAAATGTGCAATTGCATATTTTTTCAGTTTCTAGTCACCTGGTCCAGATAAAATCTACCCGGTGATGTTGGAACAAAGTTAAGTCAGCTTTTGCCCACACGGGAAAAAATATTCACTACAAGTTTTGCCTTGGCTCATATACCCAACCTTTGCTGAAGTTAAGTCAGCTTTTGCCCACACAGGAAAAAATATTCACTACAAGTCTTGCCTTGGCTCATATACCCAACCTTTGCTGAAGTTATTTTCATACCAAAAGCTGGCTAGTCTGTCTATAGCCTAGCCAAAAGTTTCAGACCCGTAAGCCTGTCTACCTTGCCGCTGAAAAGCTAAGAGAGACTGGTTGAGCTGCGCGCGCAAGGTTACTGTTTGATCGCATCCTCTCCCATCAATGATTAAAGTCCTGCAAAACTGCTCTTCACAGCCTTGTTGTTGTAGGAAGAAGATTAAATGAGCTTTTTATCAGAAGGAGTACGTGCTGGGCGTTTTCATCGATATTGAGGGCACTTTTGATAAAGTGACCTTTGGTGGCATGTGCAACTCAACCAGACAACACGGTGTAGGTAAAACACTACTTAAATGAATAAGGGTAATGATAATGCACAGGACGCGGGTAGTTGAGGCCGATTGTGTTGCTTCATACGATCTTACGATTTCTGTTTGCTTGTATTAGTTATAACTTACCTTAAGCCTTTATAACATCTGCAAGAACTCACTCGGGCATTTTAACAAAGTGTTTTAACACAATGACAGGACTTGTACTTTCAGGACTTAGCTTTCAAAGTGTTTAAAGTGTGTCAAAACATGGGTAAATAGGGATGCCCGCAAGGTGGTGTTCTGTCTCCCCTTTTATGGTGCATGGAGGTAGACTCTCTGCTTTTGTCTCTCAACCTTCCTGGACCTACACACAAGCCTACGCAAATGATGTTGCTTTTTCTATCAGCTCAAACCTAGGGACTGTGTGATCTCAGGCTCGATGGATGATTGGTGCTCTAGGAATGGGCTTTCAGTGAATCCTTTCAAGACTTTGTTTGCTCTCTTTACGAGAAGGAGGAACGTCACTGATCAACTCGTGCTTAAAGGTGTCATACTATCCCCATATCCGATGTAGTCATATATTTCTGGCAGTGTAGATTTGTGGCAAAAAATAGGGCCTATCTCCGTAAAAGGTTCTTTTCATCTACTGAGCCATGGTAAGACCTTATGCATCGGTTGTTTGGTGAAACAGGCTTTCGCAGAAACGCTTTACTGCCTCTTTCGCTAAACACAATAAAAGAAAGAAAACCCCCTTCTGCTTGAAGAGAGGCGGTTTTTGGTACCACGCGTATTGGACTTTTGAAAAACTTGTGCGAGAATTCTCCTTCAACCCCTGTCTTATAGACATGCCCTCTGACGTAATTAGCCCAGAAATCTTTTTGTGACAAAACTACCACATCGACTTTCCTCAGGTAATGGAAAAGCTTTGGTCGGATTTTGATCCAGGGAAAGAATGCCACCCTTTTTTCACAGATCCAAAACCGGACCAGCAATCTTAGTGGAAAGCAAGAACCCACTACCCCTTGGATGAATATGCGTCTATCTTCCAAGCGGCGATTTGGATAGGTATATCCTATTGGTAATGTATGCGCTTTTATTGTGACTTATGTGCGTGGAAAGCAAGAAGCTTATGCGTTAGCAGTGACAACTTAGTTGCGCTTAAACGGTGCTCAGCCCTTTTCTCCTCGTCCAGGATAGTGCTCGAACTGAAGCATGCGTTGTTTGGATCCCAGGTCACTCTGTTATCCAGGGAAATCAGAAGTCTGATGCGACCAAGGGTCAGAAGCGTTTTTTTCTAGAACCAAAGCTTCGTTGTATCTGTTGCCAAATCTCTCATTGATATATAGTGGGTGCAGATCGACTAAACGATTACGACTAGGTATCTGCAAGGGCTAAGCGACTTTCCTTCTATCTTTCTGGTAAATAGACTGCAAATATATAAACTGTCAAATACCATATAGCTAGCGAGCTTAAGAGATACAAACGTTTTTCCAAAATAAGTTTTGGCATTTATTCCAAAGTATCAACTCAATTGTTGATTGACATTGAAAAAAGTTAGGAAAATAACTTCTAACATTGAGGAAATTAAATTTCATTTCCGCCGACATTAACCACAAAAATACATGGCACAAACAACAAATATAAAGAAACCGCAGCTATCCTTTAAAGTTCATGTTTTCATCAGATTCTTGTTCAGTTCCCATAGGGATATTTGTTACGATATTCTTTATTTACCACAAACTTTCTAAATATCTGCAAGGAAGAAGAACACATTATTTTCGAACAAATAAAAGAACCTTAGAGTTGTGTTTTTTTTTTTTTTTTTGTTAAAGCAAAATGAACTCAAACTCAATGTTAAAAATCAAATGAAAGATATGTACTCGAAATACCCTCCTATTGTGCTGGGTATATGACTTTAGAGCAAGTTCAAGCAGATCTACTTTTTTTTTTGTGGTACCTACACAATGTCACGAAGGAACTTCGAGGACAGAGTTGAAAGATTTTAAAAACCTCAGAGAAAATACAAATAGACTTAACAACAGAACGCCACACAACACCACCCAGCACTGTATGGTGGCACACGTGTCGTTCCATTTCGGGTACAAAAATGCTCCTTAGGTTCACAGACAGCATTAACCTTCGGTTTGATACTCCTGTCACATCTTTGAATTCAATTTTATTGGAAAGAGAATATTCATTTTGGTGCCATCCCTGGTTCCCGTACCTCAATAATGAAATGTTATGAATTATTGTCATACAACTTTGCTCTTATATTGCAGCACACACAATGGTGTCAAACGATATGAGGATTTCTATGAATGACGATTCAAGGTTTCTGCGGATTCAACATCGCAGTGTGTGTTTGGTGTGCTTTTGTGGAGCGGTTCCCTACGATTTCCACTCATTCTCCTTTCCGGCCAACATCCTTTTTCAAAGTAAAAACGAGTCCTGAATATACAAGATGCTGGGGCTGGCGCTGTACATTTGGTACGAGTATTATACGTCTCGAAGGGATACGAGCGCACAAGAATTTTCATTACGGCTTGTACACAGGACGTGCAAGGATACGTGTCCTGCAATTCACTGCATCGGTTGCAACCTTAGCACAATGAAATGAAATAGAGGGCAACTCGTGGCATGTGCGGCAATTATTCCTCACATTCATGACGTGTGTTTTGCTTTGGTGAAGGGGAAATTATGATTGCTTGAGAACTCTAGTAGTTTCTATGCTTTTAACTCCTGAAATCCCAACCAGCATCTATAGGATTTTAGGATTTTTTCCCTGGGGAATTTCGATACAGCTACTAATTTACTAAAGCCCCTAGGAAAAATTTATTAATTTAAGTTCGGAGCCAATTAAGAACTTATTGTGCTGCAATCAACACTTTGCATAATAAAAAGTCGAATTATAAGTAAAAAGAGGAAGTAAAGAAATCTTATGAATAATGCAAAAGTAAAGTCAAAGGCCCTGTAAACATGACGTTTTAAACTTACTCGTATTTCAGTTTTTATTACAACATACGACTTTTTTTGGTGAGAAAATACCGTCCATCGTTTACTGAGCCTTATAATTACCATAATTTAATTCTTTGATATGCTCATTCTGGCGATCAAGACTTGTCTAGCTGTGTCTCCTTCCACCTTAACAGTGTTGAAACTAAAACCACTGACACACTTTAAAATTTTCATAGATACTATTTGCCTTCAAATCAAACCTTTAATCAAATCTTTAAATTAACTTCGCATAAAACTTATTTCTCCTTTTGTTTAGGGTGTCCTCCATTCAACTCCTTTCTACTGTATAACTATACAAGTTCATTACCGAATCAATATAATTAAGTCAGTCATTTGTGAAACCAGTTTATCGCCCATAGCCTCGTCGCATTTTTCATGCATATTAAAGAAAAAAAAAAAAAACCTTAACTATGAGAAACACCCCAGCCATTCGACCAATTCGTACACAATGTAAAAATAATTCGTTTGGCAGGATAAAAATGCGGTAAATACTGCGGTTTCAGTGCCATGTCAATAGCACACACATAAGGACTACCGAAGCATTTAGTCAATGCTAATTAAATTAACCTGACTCGTAACATGATGTGTACGTTTGCACAAAAAGTTGAAAAAAAAATTAAATTTTTTATTTTCAATCAATTTAAAATTGCTTTTAACATGTTAAATTAAATGAAATAACCTTAACAACTGATTGTTTAATAGCGCTTGAGTGAGCGCCATGCATTTATTCACTTTAATTTGTTACACAAACTGGCAATTGAAATGGTAAGCGTCGGAATAAAGTTAATACATTTTTTTTTTGCAAAAATTATATAGAATTTAATTAAAATTGTGCTACAACAATTATATTAAAATGTGGTTAACCAAAAAATTTTGCTTTTCATTAATATTTGCGGTGGGATCCATGATTTAATTAAAGTGCTGTCGGGATAGTTGACAAAGTTAATTGAAAATTGCATCTTTTTTAACCAATATTTATTGACTAGCTGTCAGAAACAAAATATTTCGTTTTGGCAACATGCGTTTTAACAGTTCTTCCTAAAAACGCCCCCTAAAAAGGGGCCGCGCTAAAAGTAAGGACGAGCTACACTAAGCTCAACTTCTCAACTGTATATACTGTGTGTGTGACGTTTTTCACATACTTTTCACATAATTTTTTTTCGGAATCCAAGTGGTAATTTAAGAAGTTTTTCGAGACAAATATAACTCTCAGAGGGTTTGGCAGGATATCGTGGTGACTGTGAAAAGGAAAGCCCAGACCTCCTGGGTAGATCTCCTCAAACACTGACTGCTACGCTTCAGCAACCAACACGAGAAAACTTTAATATCTTTAACATTTGTCTTTTTTTAGATTTAGAGCAAATTTTCTGAAGGTTCATTCCCCAATCATCATCTCCCCTCAATCTTCAATCTTCAATTTTCAGTTTTCAGTTTTCAATTTTCAATTTTCAGTTTTCAGTTTTCAATTTTCAGTTTTCAATTTTCGATATTCAATTTTCAATTTTCAATTCTCAATTTTCAATTTTCAATTTTCAATTTTTAACTTTCGATTTTCACTTTTCAATTTTCAATTTTCAGATTTCAGTTTTCAGTTTTCAGTTTTCAGTTTTCAGTTTTCAGTTTTCAGTTTTCAGTTTTCAGTTTTCAGTTTTCAGTTTTCAGTTTTCAGTTTTCAGTTTTCAGTTTTCAGTTTTCAGTTTTCAGTTTTCAGTTTTCAGTTTTCAGTTTTCAGTTTTCAGTTTTCAGTTTTCAGTTTTCAGTTTTCAGTTTTCAGTTTTCAGTTTTCAGTTTTCAGTTTTCAGTTTTCAGTTTTCAGTTTTCAGTTTTCAGTTTTCAGTTTTCAGTTTTCAGTTTTCAGTTTTCAGTTTTCAGTTTTCAGTTTTCAGTTTTCAGTTTTCAGTTTTCAGTTTTCAGTTTTCAGTTTTCAGTTTTCAGTTTTCAGTTTTCAGTTTTCAGTTTTCAGTTTTCAGTTTTCAGTTTTCAGTTTTCAGTTTTCAGTTTTCAGTTTTCAGTTTTCAGTTTTCAGTTTTCAGTTTTCAGTTTTCAGTTTTCAGTTTTCAGTTTTCAGTTTTCAGTTTTCAGTTTTCAGTTTTCAGTTTTCAGTTTTCAGTTTTCAGTTTTCAGTTTTCAGTTTTCAGTTTTCAGTTTTCAGTTTTCAGTTTTCAGTTTTCAGTTTTCAGTTTTCAGTTTTCAGTTTTCAGTTTTCAGTTTTCAGTTTTCAGTTTTCAGTTTTCAGTTTTCAGTTTTCAGTTTTCAGTTTTCAGTTTTCAGTTTTCAGTTTTCAGTTTTCAGTTGTCAATTTTCAATCTTGAATCTTGAATCTTGAATCTTGAATCTTGAATCTTGAATCTTGAATCTTGAATCTTGAATCTTGAATCTTGAATCTTGAATCTTGAATCTTGAATCTTGAATCTTGAATCTTGAATCTTGAATCTTGAATCTTGAATCTTGAATCTTGAATCTTGAATCTTGAATCTTGAATCTTGAATCTTGAATCTTGAATCTTGAATCTTGAATCTTGAATCTTGAATCTTGAATCTTGAATCTTGAATCTTGAATCTTGAATCTTGAATCTTGAATCTTGAATCTTGAATCTTGAATCTTGAATCTTGAATCTTGAATCTTGAATCTTGAATCTTGAATCTTGAATCTTGAATCTTGAATCTTGAATCTTGAATCTTGAATCTTGAATTTTGAATCTTGAATCTTGAATCTTGAATCTTGAATCTTGAATCTTGAATCTTGAATCTTGAAACTTGAATCTTGAATCTTGAATCTTGAATCTTGAATCTTGAATCTTGAATCTTGAATCTTGAATCTTGAATCTTGAATCTTGAATCTTGAATCTTGAATCTTGAATCTTGAATCTTGAATCTTGAATCTTGAATCTTGAATCTTGAATCTTGAATCTTGAATCTTGAATCTTGAATCTTGAATCTTGAATCTTGAATCTTGAATCTTGAATCTTGAATCTTGAATCTTGAATCTTGAATCTTGAATCTTGAATCTTGAATCTTGAATCTTGAATCTTGAATCTTGAATCTTGAATCTTGAATCTTGAATCTTGAATCTTGAATCTTGAATCTTGAATCTTGAATCTTGAATCTTGAATCTTGAATCTTGAATCTTGAATCTTGAATCTTGAATCTTGAGTCTTGAATCTTGAATCTTGAATCTTGAATCTTGAATCTTGAATCTTGAATCTTGAATCTCGAATCTCGAATCTTTAAACTTGAATCTTGAAACTTGAATCTTGAATCTTGAATCTTGAATCTTGAATCTTGAATCTTGAATCTTGAATCTTGAATCTTGAATCTTGGATCTTGGATCTTGGATCTTGGATCTTGGATCTTGGATCTTGGATCTTGAATCTTGAATCTTGAATCTTGAATCTTGAATCTTGAATCTTGAATCTTGAATCTTGAATCTTGAATCTTGAATCTTGAATCTTGAATCTTGAATCTTGAATCTTGAATCTTGAATCTTGAATCTTGAATCTTGAATCTTGAATCTTGAATCTTGAATCTTGAATCTTGAATCTTGAATCTTGAATCTTGAATCTTGAATCTTGAATCTTGAATCTTGAATCTTGAATCTTGAATCTTGAATCTTGAATCTTGAATCTTGAATCTTGAATCTTGAATCTTGAATCTTGAATCTTGAATCTTGAATCTTGAATCTTGAATCTTGAATCTTGAATCTTGAATCTTGAATCTTGAATCTTGAATCTTGAATCTTGAATCTTGAATCTTGAATCTTGAATCTTGAATCTTGAATCTTGAATCTTGAATCTTGAATCTTGAATCTTGAATCTTGAATCTTGAATCTTGAATCTTGAATCTTGAATCTTGAATCTTGAATCTTGAATCTTGAATCTTGAATCTTGAATCTTGAATCTTGAATCTTGAATCTTGAATCTTGAATCTTGAATCTTGAATCTTGAATCTTGAATCTTGAATCTTGAATCTTGAATCTTGAATCTTGAATCTTGAATCTTGAATCTTGAATCTTGAATCTTGAATCTTGAATCTTGAATCTTGAATCTTGAATCTTGAATCTTGAATCTTGAATCTTGAATCTTGAATCTTGAATCTTGAATCTTGAATCCTAAATCCTGAATAGTCAATCTTCAATCTCCAGTTCACAATCTTCAATCTACAATTTATCATTATACAATCCTTAAACTTCAATTTTTGATATGCAATCTTCAATCTTGAATGTTTCAAGATGACTCCTGAATCTTGATAATTATCATTTCTTCACCTTTTAATAGAATAACTTTCGAAGCAAGCTTAAAAAATTGCAATAATCTTGAAATACCTATTTGTGCGCTCTTCAAGTCTTTTTTAAAATTTTATGTTATCTTCTTTCGAAATCCCATATTTTTTTAAAATATTAAAGTCATCACATCACGCAATTTACATTATCTTCGTATTCGTAATTCACGAGGTGTAGCTACCTACTCTAAATTTACAAAAGGTTAAGGATATGACATAGAGAAATGTTTTCATAACTCCAAGGACTAACTGCTGACAAGGTTTCTATTTTGAGCTAGCACCGATGGATATGAGCTTTCATTAAATAAAGATGAGCATAAACATAACATAAACTATACTATTTATCCTCTCAAGCGTCTATCTGTTGTTTCCTATGACAAAAATAGCAGAAAAAAAAACAACATCCACATACAAACTAAAACTCGTTCCCTTCCTTTAAACATTCATTCGTCCTTTCATCTGAAATAGCTTTCAATTACTTTACGCAGCATTTCACACTACCCTCGATATAATATGGCCCTGAAACTATATTTTATGCAGAAACCCCTAAAAGCAGGAATTCATTCCCCATAATAAAACCTAAGCATCCTTGTCAATATATCCTATAACATATCGATTACAATCAAGGAACTGCAGAGTATACCATACCCCGACCGCACCGCCCGACCGCCTAAAACGATGATGACGACGACGACGTCTGCTTCCCGTGAGAGGGTGGTGGGTAGGATACGTGATTTATTATGATATTTCAGAACCGACATTCGATTCTATCTATCGGCTGTCGAAACACAGTAATCTATTAATCAGTCATCGAAATCTGTGCCATTTGCAGTTATCGCATGCAAGGAATGGTTACATCGTGTGTCGTCGGGTTGGGGAGTTGAGGGTGGGCCTGCCTCTACAACCGCCCAGCAAAATGGTTGGTTATACACCAGCAACAGTGCATGACTGCGTGTAGCCGCTTGCCTTGGAAATTGCCAACTATCACCACAGATGATATCGTATCGATGATTTACGAAATTTGCATTTTATTCAGAGCCCGACCGAACAGAGCAACAGAGCGAACGTCCTTGATTCATATTTATCGCATGAGCGGAACGATGATGCTGTGGAATGCTTGCGATTGTGATTATGATGCTTTGCCATGGGCTCAGGTAGGTGTGCTGCAACGCCATGTGAAACTCTTGGCATGAGGATCGTATAATCGCACCATCATCAACATCATCATTATCGTTGTTGTAATCGTCCTTAATCGAAATGATAATTTATTACAGTCTAGCAGGCAAGGAGCTTTTACATTTACACCCACTCCCCATGCCAGGAGTGTGTCGATGTTTAGAATAATGAAGTTGAAGAAAAATTTTCCATTTGAAAAATATTGATTTACGCATCTTGAAACCTTAATTCCGCTTGTATGAGTGGAATAGACCGACCACATCCTGTAGGAGTTGATATGATTTATTATCCACCCACAGTGCTGGACATGTGAGCCTTGGGTGTTCAAATAGTTTAAAGATTGGCCGTGTGTGTACCTTTTATCATTTCGGACATTGCTCTAGTTGGGGGATTAGATAGTCGTGCGGTGCGATTGGTGAGAACAAGCACGAAATCGCCACATTCAAGACTATCAGGATTGTGGGTTGTGTGGACTCAAAAGGGCGAGGGAAAAACGATTCAGGGATAATGGTAACATATCATACTCAATGAGTGGATAGTATCTTCCACTACGTTGTAGAGATGAGTGCTTTTTTGAAGTTATGGTTCTTCTGAAAAAAGCCCGTATGCAGAGGTAGTCATCTACAGAGTGCTGGAATGGAACTTTATTGATTTTGATTTGGGGGGAAACGGGCTTTTTCAGTTGCTGCACGCCTTTCCCGTTATAGGATGCAAATGCAAAGGATATATTTTCGGTATTGGTATTGAATACTTTCAATGATTGGATGCTATAAAAAATCGATTAATTAATAAAAGGCGACTCTCTCTCTGGCACTTCAATTTTATCAATAGTGTGGCCTTATGGAAATGTGGTGTTTAATCGCTGCAGCTGATTTAAGGATTTAACACCAAGCTATATAGAGTACATACATTTAAATCGATAAAAAAACGTTTAGAAAAAGAGAAAAGAGGGGAATTAGTCGAAGGTTATGAACTTCTAAACAAAGTCTATGAAACTATGAATTCGGTGGTTCTAGATCCTTTTGTTTGTGAGTATTGGTCTAAGATTTAACTGGTTATACGTCAAAAACAAAATAAACACTGCCAGACAGGATAAGTCCTTGAAATAAAAGGTATCTGGTATGAGTTCTACATTTTGCCTCTTCTTGTGTATATCTTATGGCAATATACGACTTCAAGGACCATCACAGACTGATGGCTAAGACATGAGTTATTGTTAACCAAAATATTGATGAGGTTTTATCACTCAAAGTGGACGAGGCCGCACACAAAGTGGGATACTAAATCGGACACATGGGAACTTAATATGGTCAGGCATGGCTTTAAGCAATATTTTCAACCATACAAGAGATGAGATCACGTTCTTGACAAGTGAGTTTTGATTAACCGTATAGACGTGCTTTTTTGATTCGAATAATTTCTGTGGAGACAGGAGGTTTATTGGCATTTTTATAAATAGCTTTATTGGTTTTGTCTCAAAACATACTTGGTGTTTCATTGAGAGCACTTAATTTGCAGCTGTATGTATAATTTTTGTTTAATATTTTGTAAAAAATGGCGGTTTTCAGAAACCGAGCCAATGAGTAATTTAACTGACAGAAAGGCACAGAGTATTCATAGTGTGTAGAAGTGTAGAAGGCAACTTCGAAACACAATTTGGGCAAATTATGGGCTAAAAGACTTTCTGGTCAGGGTGGTGAGCACACATTCTTAAGCAACTTACCAACAAGAACTAGCTTGTCTAGAAAGCAAACGTCATCCTAAATCTTTTCGAAACCCTGCACAAAACCCTAAAACTTTAAAGGATCCGCATAAAGAAACCCTTATTAATTGTTTAATCTGATAAGGGAGAAATAAATTTGATATAGGAAAGGCCCTACACCTCAGAAATATGGCAAAACACGATTTTTGGTCCCATGCGTGCAAAGAATCTAATGTATAAGGTAAAAGTGGGTATTATGGTACAGTCGCAAAATATGGTATAGTGGTTAATTTTGATTATACTGCCATCCACGTTGCATTACAGGGCTGTGGAATCAGAAGAAATATCATGAGTGAGTGAGGATTGTATGAAAATTCTTAAAAATGTTCATTTTCTTCCAGGGAAAACTTCCAAGTTGAGAGACCAATATTTAACAGCAAGGAATTCACAGCCTATAAGAAAATTAAAAGTTTTTTAAGCCAAACAAAGCCCGTTACAGTGGTATTATAGTATTTTGGAATAGGAAGACAAGAAGAATGAACTAATTGATAAATTATATAATTTTAAGTATTTTTTTTTTTCGAAAAAAGAAAACGTAGGCTAAAATGGCATAATTTTCCTGGGAACCACTTTTGCCGAAACTTTTTTCCTATCATTTCTTTACGAAAATCACTTTCTTATCTCGAGCTGATGCACTGGGGGACATTTTTTTTTTCAGCTTACCATTCAACTTACCTTCACTACTGCTGTCGTTTCACTTTAATCGTAATTTTTTTTGTTTATTGAAGGTATAAATGCTGGAGCATTGATGGGATTTAATACATTTATAAATTTTTGATGCATCTAAAACTTTTCATGTTGGCTTTCAGTTTGAGCAAATTAACGGTGTTCTTGTTAAAGCCAAAAATGTTACAGGTATACCATTATACCCGATTCTAATCTACCTTATACACACGGTTGAAAACATTAAAAGAGGCTTCGGACAATTATTAGGATAGACTGGGACGGGGAAATCGTCTAAGGCACAAAGATCTAGTTTTCCACCTGAGATAACAAATAATGCACACACTATTGGTTTGAAATTTACTAAAATATGCTTTAAAGATCGATTTAATTCGTAAATCCAATTTGATTTGGTTACCGAAGAACCGTAATGCACGTTTAAGAAAAGGTGCGATTTTATCACAGCTCATACTACAATTAAATCTTGTACAAAGCTCTGCCTTAGCGAGGCTTACTCGCATTTTATTACGATCGTCTATAAACTATCTGGATTAAGGAAAAAACCCTTTCCACATATGCATTCCCAAGTAACACAGAAGCTCTTGCTATGGCCACCGTTACGTTTCCAGCACCACATCATAAAACCTTAGGTTCTTGAACTTGGTTTTATATAAGTAATGGGGCCCCGTACAAAACCCCTATAAGGACGATTTAACACTTTATAGAACTTAATTTTGGGTGCTGAAAGGGTTCTACTTCGGGCTCTTATAGAACTTTTTTGACAGTCAATATATTTTTAAAAGAATATGTAGCCACACACACTTTCGTGGGCTTACCTTTTACTGTCATAGTGTGGTTTTCCTTATAGTTGGGTATACACACATTCCTATCTTATTCCTTGAAAGTGTTGATGTTATTGCACAAATAACTTCGTTCATATTAAATGATGATGAAATTAATGAGTAAAACGAGTGCATTTAATTAACAGAAAACAAGGTGTGCAGCTAGTATCTTCGAATGGTTTATTAAAATAGGACGAAAAGAGACAATGCTCTTCTTGAAATATTAAATATAACATAAAATAAATGTAAAGCCCACATAGCATCATTGTAACACTTAAGGTGTTCTGCGTTGCCCTTTAGAAACTTTGGGTTCTATGTAGCACTGTCTAGCTTCATGTAGAACTATTATAAGGTTTTGTGTTTTCTGTCAAACATATCGCTAATTTATTTAGGGTTACCATCACTCTCTTTTCTTGTATGATATACGTTGGTTTCTGTTTCCTTTATTAGGTGGTTTGACTACTTGTAATTATTGACATGGCAGACGTTAATTGAAATGTATATTTTACAGGCTGTTTTTATCTTATCCATGAATGTAGTTTATACCTTAACAGTTTTAAATTTCAAGGAGGATACGTATTGAACTTCTACCTTAAAAATTGGAAAGTCAGTGAGCTGATAAAATACCTGAAGTGCTGGACCTAGAATGCCTACATCAATTTACAATTCTACAAGCACTATAGTCATGGATGGCCCCAATATAAGCAACGATACGCCCTGTTAGCGTAAAATAACAAAAAAACATGAATATTCTCTAGAAATCAAATTTTTGTGTGTTATTACTTATCCAGCCTAATATGTAATCTAGTTAAAATTCATGTAAATCTATAAAAAATGTAAATTTCTTATACTTAAATGTTTGCTTGAAATGCTCTCACAACAATTTCTGTCAATTATATTGTTTTCTATTGTATGACTTCTGGCAACTCCCAAGTGCTATATAAGAGTGCAAAGTAGTACTTCGGATGTGTCAAACTTATAGTGTTAGAAAACTGGTGCTAGGAACGTTTATAGCACCACGCTTACGGAACCTTTGGTGCTAGCACTTTTAGTTTTATAATTATGGTGCTGTATACGTTTCTATAAACAATTTTATTAGTAAATAAGCTGCGCACCAATGGTACTATAACAAAACCTTGAAAAACCATTAGTGCTACTGAAGAGCATTTTGAGTGTCTTATTAGTCCAATATTCAAAAACCAATGCTTATGGTTCCAGAGTGTGCTTCTTGGGTTGCTTACGGGAATTCTCTGGGCTATTTCTACAAGCTTAGTAGTTTCAAATGTTGATTATTTTTTAGTATCGTGATCCACATTTCTGACGTTCCAACCTCGTTCTTATTAATTTTTCATATAACTTGAGTATGGGACGGAGAAAAAGGTTAGGAAGGACAAATCGCAAAGAAACATCAAAAAAGACAAAGTCTTTGTCCCAAATGTACCGTGTTGGCAATCCTGCTTATACATGGCTGTGCCTGGCGCACTCTAAATAAGTGGCTCAAGTGCTTTTCTTACACAAATTAACCAAGATGCTTTTGGCTAGGGAGGGGTATATAAATCGAATTCAAATTCCTAAATTTTTTAACAGTATCTCCCAATAGTCATGTCATACAAATCACAATAAGGTACGTTTACATGATAAAACCATTCCCCAGTTTAAATACAATCTCATTATGCACCAGGTTCAATATACTCTAGAGTTGAAAATAGTCAAATGCACTTAAAGGTCTATCTTCCTTTTCGAAGAACGCATAATAAATTTCTATTTGGCCAAGCGCCTGCAATGGTTTAACTATGCGGCACCTACAATACCTCGCACTTGGCTGCACTCCCAGTGTTCCATTTATGCAAACAAAACGTCCTGCCATCTAGTTCAAAAGACACTTACACTATCGTAAAACAAATTTGCAGCCTATTTTCGCACAGAAATTGAATCTTCTCTGCAGCAGTATAATACGGTGCCGTTCGTTGACGTTACTCAGTGCTTTGTGCCAGCAAGGAAATACAAATTTTAAAGTACTCTGAGATGCGAAAAGGAGTGCCCATTCATATCCTAGACACAAGGTGGGTTTGCGTTGCACATTGTGACTGAGAAATCAATTATTTGTATAGTGAAGAAATTATTGAACGAATTTGGGGTTGAAATGATGTAATTCTGCATTTTGTACTTTAGCAACATTGGAAGGATATCAAAGACTCGTAAGGAGAGATGTGATTTATTAGGTTTCTTAGGTAGGTTCATATTGGAATAATGTTGACTTGTTTGTATTTGTCATTAAGCTTATTTAACTTCGTTAATCAATTTAGATCATGCAGCTACTTTTGACAAGGTTATAAACATTTTGTTCGTTTTATGCAGTACATACAGAAAGAGGAGCAGACTCCTTTTACTATCGAAAAAATATGGGTATGGGTAAAGCATATATATGGGTAAACCATATAGTTAGAACAAGCACTTAAAACTGTGAAATTGTGTTAAAACTGCAGAACTGATCGGGCAAGTATCCTTCAAAAGACCTGATAACCATAACGTCCAGAATATCATTTAGAGAAGAAACCAAGTGCGTACCTCATTTTCATCAGCTTCAATATAAATCTTTATTGAAAAATGAGCTTCAAATAAATTCAATCAAAATAAATATTAAGATTGTTGATAACATTGAACAGATTTGAGAAAACTAAACTGTAACCTAAACATAAGCGAGATTTAAACGAAATCAAAAATAGAATTGCCTGCTATAAGGATATTCGTTAAAACCTGGGGTCAAACAATTAAATTTCTAAGAACGGTACTAATCAATGAACCTGTCGATGTAGTTTAACTGATTTTGTGGATGCCAAGATCTAGAAAGTAGAACACCCTATTGGAATGATTTTTTTTTCCAGATTTCATACACTGTATGCCAATATTCATATCGGTCACGCCCCTCAAAATGGGATTTCACTAAATATAAAACCAATTAATTCTTATTGCGAAATGCGTTAAAGGCTTAGAAAACGTTTTTTCTTAGAACGCCTCTAAAAGTGTATGGAGCTCAAGGCTTTGTGTCTTACATAAAAAATGGTAAGAGAATATTATATTGTATACCCCATTTTCATGAAACAAAAAATCTATTTTTAAGGATATCACATAGTAATAGTGAGTGGGAGTTTTTGTTCAGTTAAGAGCTCTCGTTAATTTTTACTACAGATTTCGATTTTGTTCGTCCCATCGGACTGCGGGAAGTGGAACCCAATATCCGAAAATTGAGCTAGAAAGCCTCAATACAATTTGGTCTCCTAGAAGCCTGATCGATTAGTACGCAAAAAAACAGAAAATTTTGATTGCTTGTTTGAGCTTTATCCTAAAAATATATAAAAGAACTATGAACAGCAACATCAGGGTAAACGCAATGCAATAATACTAGCAAACAAGGGTGAATATAAGGGTGAATAATACTGCCTGTGCGAGGAAGTATCCAGAATCAGGGGAATAAAAAAAGAGACACCTCGTAGTACAGCTAAGAAAAGCGGGAAATCCAAAAGCGTTATTTGAGTGTCTCTTGGAAAATTAGAAAAAAAACAACTGGTGCTCACAAGTCAGTTCGTAGCCTCTGACAACTACGTATGCTGTGTGCATATGTTCTTATTAAAGGAACTTTAATAATGTTAGAGTCTCCTCTTAGTGCCTGTTTTCATTGGTTTATCCTAACCTAACCCAAAATTTATTTCTCAAAATAAAACTGAGGTTGAACTGTGGCCACCACACTGGCGCTTCCCCTCACCATAGTAATTCTGACATATCAGATTAGGATAAACCAAATGAAAACAGGCACTTAGGGGAAAAGATGTACCGTCGTACTCTTGTTTTGAGCACCTGGAGTTTTGTATTGCGTAGAAAGGACTGATCGTGGTAGATATTTCGTATTCGCTGAACTTTCGAAAGGGGTGATTGATATTTATCATGGGCGATGAAGAAGGTTGAAATTCTTTGAGGAGTGGAATGCTTAATTGACCAATTCGATGGTGTGTAAAAAAAATCGAAACAGGCAACATACATTACGTCTTGTATATATACAATATTTCCGTCAGCAATAAGGTTTAACGTGCGTTTCTGTAGGTGGTTGTCTGTGGTAGGTGGTAGTTTCAGTGGTCTATCATGCTGGTGCATTTAGTAGTTTTTGTAGCACCAGCCTAGAAATGGGAACCGTTTTCTAATTAAGGGCGGATGTAGGCCTTATATAAAATAACCAAATAACAAGGGGTGATATATTTCTTACATTTAGGCATATTACAGCGTTCTATGGCGACGTCAAATATGTGGCCATATTAAGGACTAGCTATTATTATAATGCTGTAGAATTGTAAATTGTTGTAATTTTTCACTTTGCAATATTATATTAAATTTTGTATTGCTTTGCCATAGCGGCCGCTCCCCAATATAAGCAACGATACGTTCGGTTAGATTTTTAATTAACTCAGGTTTTTGTTGACACACATACTGACGATGGAAAACGTTCCGGTTTCAGCGATAAAAATTCCATGTTATAGATAACTGCTGGTCTTGCGGTTTTGCTTAAAAGACAGAAGACAGCATCAAGCTCTGGAAACAATACAGTGTACTTGGTGAGATTTTCCCTTCATTATTTCTCAAATGCTTCTATTGCAGTTCAACGTTCAAAAAGCAGAGACTTGGAACTGAGAACGAGTATAAAATATTGAGGCAATTGTCATTAGCAAAAGAGTAAATTGGTTAGGTAGAAGCAGAGAAGAAATCGTAATTAAATATTAGAAAGAGAGTAGGAGACAAAACAGAACCCTGAGAAGCTCCAGCGTTAATTTTGTCAGTTGTAGATGTGAAACCATAGATCCAAAACAATTTCAGTTAAATGGTTCGAAACGTAATTACAAATACATTGAATAAAAAATTCGTTGGCTCCGAATACACACATTTTCGACAAAAGATAGCTTGTTGCCACACACTCTGGCAAATGTTTTTGAAATATCAAGTGCAACAAATTTTTCTTTCACCGAGAAGATGTATGGTGGTCAACTTTTCGGCGATCAGACATACAGTGGACCTTTTGCTACGAAAGCCATATTGCTGATCATTAAGAAGTTTTCATGATTCGAGATATTTCATAAGCTGATAAATTAATCAGTGTTTACATGCCTTAAAAAAGAAGAGCAATTAGTACAATTAGACGATAGCTAGAAAGCGAAGAATAGTCACTATTTCAAGGGATGTGCTGGACAAAATGCAGTTTTCCATCTACTAAGATAAGAGACCTGAGGAGTAGGGTCGCTGAAAAATCTTACACAATGCCAACGTGGAGAAGCAAATTTCCAAAACCATCGGGGATATTCCATTTGGAGCAGCGTATTTCCGAATGTTGACATGTTGAAGTACTCTCTAAACTGCACGAGAGCGGAAGTGAATTTGTCCCAAGTTATGGCGCTCAAGTACAGGCGGAAATATTGCGTGGGAGTTCAATCTGGGAGAAGGGACTTCCTAACTAAAATGAAGTGCACTGCAAGTAGATTTGCTTTGTCAAAGAAGATGACAGCTGGTATATCATTCTAAACGAGCGTGGAAAGGCAACTGAGGCACTTTTTTTTAAAAATTTTTTTAAGAAAGACCAAACATTTTAACAAAGATTTCAGTATTCAACATGGCGGCCGGCGTATATAAGCACTAAAAATCATTTCTGACTCGTTTGAACTTTTCTTGGCTTTTGTCTGATGGGTTGGCCTTCTTAGACCGAAAACAAAGCTACCTTGCAAATATCCTTAAATGCCTCTTTCTGAATCGCAATCGTATGTTTGTTTAAACTTATTCCGGTTCACTGTTGAGGGGTTGGTCTTGTAAGGCCGTGAGTAAGACTCATTACACGCCTCCTTCCAGCTCGAGTATTGCCTTGTGGTATTCAACATTGGTTTGATACTTTTAATCTTGTTAGGGATAAAGGATTCATCAAGGAGAATGGTGTTGGTGATTATATAAGCTATCTTTTCAGCTTGGCTTCATAATAAGAATTTTGCTGATATGACATGGGGTCTGACTACAAACCTAGAGGGGAAAGTACGATAACACTAATTAATAATGTACTTATCGAGATGGGATGTTAGAAATATATCCAGTGTGCGGAGGTATGATTTATGATGTCAGGTACCCGTGCGGGCTCTTTTACAAGTTACATGAGGTTGTTTAACGAGGCGAAGAGCCAAATACACCGTCCTTCGGGTGTTCTGCGTCCAGAATGTCGAAGGCGAAGCCACTTAGAATTGTGAATATCGAAATTGCTCCTAATAATGATTTCGCTTGGATTTAGGAAATCAATTCTTAAGATGAAATCAGAAGGAGCATCAAACGTACTACAAGCTAATACACTACCCAAGCTTGGGCTTCTGTACACGGAACAGTTATGAAGGCAGCACGAACATGAATAGTTTTTCTACGAATAGTTTTTCTACAGACGATGATGAAAACTAATTGGAATTGAATTCCAATTGAATCGAAACAGATGGTGCTGACTTGTGAAGAAATGGTAGACAATATCATCACGTATACAATACGCAGCGGCCACGGTTAGGGAAGGATCACATTACTCTTGAGCAAGAATATAAATTACCAATTCTCGGCGTCCTAGGAAAACTTTAATTTTTTTATGCTATTAAGTAAAGGGGGCGTGTCAAAAACATGTTTATGCTTGTATTGCTTCGGAGCCCAAAAAGATCAGATAATAAACTTCAATCTCCAATCAAAATTTAAGACCTAAAAGCTGCTATCAGTTGGACGGAAATGTATCATTCGACTAACAATTCAGTCGCGATCATTATGCCTTACAAGTCTTGCGAGTTTAGGGTGATTATTTTTCTATGTCACTAAATATGCATCAGGCTTAATACACCTCCTAACCTGTGGGTATAAACGCATTGGCAACTCACCCTTTGTTTATGGATGAAAAGGGAAAAGCATGGAAATGGTATGATCGACTTTTACTCAAATCAATTTGTGACATACAAAATTTCTATTAGAACTGTCAAAATAGAAAGTAAAAGGCATTTGGTTACGAAACCCATTTCCTTGTCGAAATAATAATCTCAATTGGGACGACCATTGTAAATTAAAGATTATGTTTCAGGCAAGCCTAAGACCATATTTTATTCAAGCAAAAGCATAAGCCTAGGTTCACATTTTTCAATATTCTAGTACTAGTCTTTAAAAAAATAAACAATTACTTATAACATATTCCTTGCCCATGTCTAGAAAGACTATTTAACTCCAAACCTCTAGACTCTAAAGGAATTTGTGTTGGAGCAGGTAGGTGCTAGTCGGCATAAATATTTTGACGAAACTTACTTGCGACTATCGGACTACCCTTTGAAAAGTACCGTTACGAAACAATGCGAAAATGAATAGAAAACGAAAGAACGTAATTATACTAATGTGCAAGCAAAATTATGTGCATTCTCTTTCTGCTGATAAGAATGTATTTTGACGAAACCTTTGTGGTAATTATCTCGCGAGTTTCAGCAAGTGTCAATCAAAATATTTTGCTAGTTTAACCTTGTAAAAATTTTTCTATAATAAAAAATATTAAAATGAGGACTAATTATTAAAAATGATGGTGAAAACGGCCGAGTCAAGCCCTGTTGTCAGAGCTTTAATCATAGCGAAGTTTGAAGCTGGGATTGCCGTAAAAGAAATTGCCAAGGAATTTAAAATCTCGCGTCAAACAGTTCATTATCAGGTAAATAAATTCAAAAAACATAATACTGTTAACAACTTGCCAAGACTGGGTGCCAAACACAAAACAACAACGAATGAAGATAGAATCCTTCTGCGGGCATTTAAGAAAAACATTTATTTCAGGCTTCAATCTGCTCCAAATGAATGGAATGAAAAAGCTAATAAAACAATCAGTGAACGTTCTGTTCAAAGACGTTTGAAAAAAGCAGATATCAAGACTTACAGAGCAAAGGAAATACAGTACATCTCTAAAGTAAACAAGGCGAAAAGGTTGGCTTTCGCGAAGGAGCACCAGCATAAGCCAAAAGAGTTTTGCAGGAGCGTTCTTTGGACAGACGAAAGCTCCTTTGAGTATAATTCATCAAGTCGAAAGATTTTTGTAAGGCTGCCACTGACCTAACGACAAAAAAAAAATAGGCCCGTTTGCAAAACAGTGAGACATGGCGGAGGCTCTGTCATGTTATGGGGATGCATTTCATACAATGGGTTGGGTGACTTTGTTCCCATTGAAGGCTCGATGAACCAAGGGCAATATTAGAGAGTGCTGGTAACGTTTTCCCTTCCGGGAACAAGCTTATCGGTGAGTCATTCATTCTGCAACAGGATAATGCTCCATGCCACAAAAGCAGAATGATCACAAAATTTTTACAAGATGTTGGTGACAATACTCTCGACTTGCCACCACAAAGTCCAGACTTGAATGTAATTGAAAACGAAGACTTTTTATGATTTAACTGTTGTCGCATTCATTAAAATCACTCGTCAAAATATTTAGGCCAATGGCTGAAAATCAACTTAATTGATATCTTTTTAGGTTTCCATGAAATAATTTTTGTTTACTTTTTTTTAAGTTTGTATGGCCAAGATGTAAAAAAGAAAAAAAAAATTGTTTAGTTCTATAAAGCCAATAAAAAGGTATAAGCAAAAACCCATCGCTTACATTCCGTCAAAATATTTATGCCGACTAGGTATAAAATATCCTTTGAATAAGGTATCCAAAAACTGTATTCCTACTGTGTGTTGGTGTATCAATTTAACTTTTTTAATGTTCACTTCCCCCACAATGCGCCGACCTCAGTTTATTTAACTTCTCATAAACAACTCCCATCGGGTTCATAACAAATTAAATTATAAAACTATATTAAGGAACAACATAAATACAATACATCCGTTGCAATAAAAGTTTACCACCCTGAAGCATATGCAAATATTTTCTGTCTGCCAAACAACAGTCATTGAGTATTATGATTGCAACTTTTCTCATTTTGAAAAACCGTCTTCTGGGTTCTGGCATGGAAATCATGTTAAAATTAATTTCGAATTTCGGAGAAGTCTTTTTAATTTTATTAAAATGCGAATAAAATTATCCCTTATTTTTGTTGTTGACACATATGGAGTGTATGCCATACCTCAAACGAAGGCTTGCCTGTTTGTATTTGTTAGTGTCCATATAAAGACTACCCCAGAAAATATTTTGACTATGGTTCATTGCTGAAGGAGGCCAGTGAATTGGTGCGCTTCTGAAATCAGTTCACGTTAGGTTGGACGAGAAAGTTTCTTTTTTCCTTATTTTAAACGAAAAGTTTGTGGCTTTCGAATATGTTGGAATAAATGATGACAGAATTGCAGCAAATGGTGGTAACGATATGGAAAACAAATTTTAGTATCTGAAGTAATTACACGTGGCTAACCGAGCTTTAATAAACTGAGGGAAACATAAATCCAAACCCAGTGCGAAAAGTTGGTATTCTGAAACTTTTCAATGAATGCAACTTTCCATGTCATAAGTTTTAGAAATTCAACGTTTTTTAACAAGATTTCAAGGACTATAAGGCATACATATTTTATGGTGACAATTTTTAGCCGTCTATTATGCTTTGATCATAACTTACTTGTGTCATTTGTAACGTTAATATCCCAGTTAATTAGAGTCTGCATGCATTCTGATATTAAAAGTTTGCTTCCTTAGTGACTCCCTTGCAGCAAAACATACAATTTAGGAAGCAAGCCAAGTAAACAATAATTCGAGTTCCACACTACAAAAAGAAGACCATGACCTTCTTTAACTTTTTTACTATTCCAATATTTTTTAACTTTTTTACCCACTTTTTCGTCTCATATAAAACGGCCCAAAAATTAATAATAAATTAATAAAAACAAGCAAAGAAAATCTCTTAAGAAATAGGCCAACAAAAATTTAAATAAATTATTATTAAGCACCGAAAACACAGCCGAAAAAACAATCTCTCGAAGAAGTCAAACAAAAATTATTATCTAATACCCAATACCCAACGAACCGTGAGCCCTATGCACAAGGGATAAGTGAAATACCCAACACCTGAGGTAAAATTATACGACTTATTTGTTTGATAATAAGAAATCCTTGTATTTGTTTTCTATCCCTTAGCGTCTCCTCGTTGCCGAAAAAAAAAACTTTTACTTTTATTGAAATGCGAGCTTAGGATTCTGCCTTCAACCCTTTTCTTGTAGCATTTTGTAGTGGATTGGATACTCTGTTTGCCATAACAAATTAGGATACTTAAGTAAACCACCTCATACCATTTGTTGACCTGCCCCCTCTGTCCATATTTGTGTAATAAAAAAGCTAAAGCTAACAGTAAAAAATATATATATTCATGAAAAAAGATCTGTTTCTAAAAAAAAGGACTCGTACAAATAATTTGTCATAATGAAAATTATCCGAAATTTTCTTTTTTGTTGGGCAAATTGTTTTAAAGGGAAATAAAAAATAAGCCTTACGTCCGAAAAAAAGGTTCTTCATCGTTCTACATTTTCGTCCTTGTTGTTTTTTTTTTTTAACTCAATATGGATAGCCAACTCTGAAACTGACCCCTCTACATGAATCTTTTTAGTCGGCTTTTTTCAACATTCTTCTGCGTACTTTGCTACTTTGAGTGATGATGGAAATTTTCTATTTCCAACTCACATCCGTGTGCTCCTTTAAAATATAGGCAAAAGCCAAATTAAAAAAAAAGGGAAAATGTGCTAAGTTCTATTCATGTTGTTAAGTGCTGGGGCTTTAGGATTACAGTGTACAAAGCAAGAGAAGTGTTCAATTTATTGTATCACGATATGACAATTTCAATGGTGTTTAGTTAGCATAAAATATTATGACTTTATTGTAGGTATTCCGGTAAGTGAGGACCGGAACCACCTTACTTAAGGTGGTCCACGACTTAGGGCTTGTAGCTTACTAAAGTAAGTAAGCTACGACACAATTGGCACAAAGGTTTTTGTTTTTTTCCATACTATGCTTGTGATCAAGGGGACCCACCCTTAAAATGCGTAGCACATCGCGAGCGGAAACAATTTGGGGATAGAAAAAATAGGAAGAAAGTAATTCTCACAAACGCTGATGCCGCAAGTGTCATGCCTTTACGGAGAAAAGCAATAGTATATCCAGCAGAATATTTCATAAAAATATCTGGCATGCATATAATTGTTGTCCATTCTATTTGCGTATTGGAAGAGACAAAAGTGTTTTGTATTCGGCCGACCCTAACCTGGGTAACAGACGCCGACCAGGAAGCCGCTCATTTTGAGACAGACGCATCTGGATTTTTCGTTAGTTTGATTTTGGTCCGCCCCGGATATTTTTCATACCGGTACCCACCATATCTGGAGAGCATTCCCCTCTCCGCCACCTGGTGAGGCGCCCGATTGGTGACCAGCAACCCCAGAAGGGATGATAAACTAGTTTTTTTTTTTTCAAAACTCAAGATCGCTCCTTAAACATGGTACAAGAAAGCAAAAAAGTAATATCTGTTCTCTTTATCTCCAACAGAAGTTGAAAAAAAAAAAACAAACGGGCGCCAGAAAAAGAAAACTTACAAGGACTTTTTTAATTCATTAGTGGAATCATGTTCATCTCCGCCTTAACCAATCAACATACTACACAACGTCCCATGAGAGTAGACGCAGCAGCCAGTCTTGTCCTCGGTTTCCCAGAAGTAATAATATACTTTCTTGTAGGCCATACTTTCAAACATGCCATGGCTTGTGACCTTCAGCGGAAAATCACAAATAGAGACGCATATTACATCCTTGTCGTAAAAACATGAATGCTCAACGGAACACGGCTGTCATCAACACACGCTCCGTTGAATACCAGAAACATTCCCCATCGAACAAGTGTTATGTTGTTTTTTTTTTACCCTGCGAAATGGAACCAGTGCGATAGGAAAAGGAATTTCCGCCATAACTCCAAGGTTTATGGACTTTTTTTTCGGTGATTCTTCAAAGTAATGGTGATGGCAGCGGCTAAGAAGTTTTTGTTGGATGAATAGCAAAAGGTATATAGCTATGCTTGGAATGTAAAATCCCGGCGCGGAAAAGACAAAAACTGCTTTTGAACATCCAAAAACAGTGGGATGTGTCTTTGTCTGAGAGATTTGTATATGCAAGTATTTTACCCCCCCGGGTGGAGCTTCTTGGTTGCGGGTGTATCCCTGTGCAACGAAGCTTCAGGACGCACTTTTTGGCGCAACACCTGCCGCCCTTTTTGGAGTAAAACATAAATCCTTTTGAGCTAAGTATGATGCTATTTGGCTCATTCTTGTTGATGGAATGGAAGCGTTGAGTTCAAATCGCCGCATAGGGACTCTCCATAACTCGGAACATGGGAGATCTAATAAATTTATGCATGTAGCTGGAGTTAAGCTATATAGCAAACCAGCCAACTGATAGAAGGACAAAAGGATTCTTTCGCTGCGATAAGCTGGTGAAAGTATAATGCGATGAGGGTAATGACTTGTTCTGAGGAAAAGCTTCTTGTTTGATGATGTGAGATAAATATTTGTTGAAAGCTTTATATCAGTGGAGTTAGATAAAGATTGTTTTTATAATTCAATTGTTTTGAATCCATGAAGTGAGTCAATCATGAAGAGATTTTTTAGTTTGTCCGTGTTTTTTGGGTACAGAAAGATGAATGTAAAAATTATTTTTTGCCTTAGCAAGGAAAAAATGTGGAATACTTTGGATAAAAGTTTTGATAACAAAGAAGCTCTTTGTCTGTCCTCTTGGTCCCATCCTTTCACTTCACTTTTGGGCTTCCCCCGTCTTTATTTCCCACTTGTGTTCCCTCTTTTCTTCCATACAGGTTTCCTGAAGCAAGACGGACGGTCAGGACGCTCCCAACTTACTATATTCACGATTCCCAATGATGGACCCGATGACCCGGTAAACCATCAAACCGTGTACCCAGCTCAAATGTCAAAGAGCCCAACTCTAACAAGTAATGAGAGATGCCACCGAAAAAATCTTGTGAGGTACAATCACATGGTCGCTATTAACCCGAGATTTATATCGACCCAGAGCGAAGATCATCAATGGCCGGGGTCCCATCTTGATAAATTCTGAATTTGTAAAGAATGGCTTACTATAGGTAGAGTCCTCTCCCCCACTAGGGTAATATAGTATATCGCGTGTTGTGTATGGTAGTTCCTTCTTCGTTCTCCTTATTGAAATGTATAACCCTATTCTTCTTCTGATAGAGTTAAATGTTATGGATCACTGAATGCTCTCTTTTCGGTTCGGCTTTGAATTCTACCCTTCGCAGTGGGGCGAATTGGTACAAATTCTTGCGTGAAAGGAATGCAGCTGGGTTTCAATAACGGCAAGCATGCCCAGCAAAGAGCTGAGCGTGGCTTGAAACGCCGTGCCCGATAACCACTGTACCGGAATGAGAGGATTGGTTGAATGTGTGTGTGTATGAGTCATGGTTTGTTTGGGAAAAAGCCAAGCCAAGCTTGGGTGAATCACTTCTGGTTTACCCAGCGAGTTTGGAGGACGGAAAAGGGAGCTGGAAGTAGAAAAAAGATTATTTTTGAGGAAAAGATCCAGAGGAAGAAGTTTTGGAAACGAAAAGATCCAGGAAGGGACTTAAAAAGAAGTAATAGAAAGGAGAAGGAAAAAGGAACGGAAGGGACAAAAAGGAAAAGCTAAGTAGAGTGATTTGTTATTGGGTTTGTGTTGAAGGAAATTGATTTGTCTAGTAGACTTTCATTTCGGGAAAATCCTCTGGAAAAGGCGGGACGCGCGATCCTTTTAGTTTTCACCTTTTTTCAGCCATTCATTTCACCTTTTTTCAGCCATTTTTTGAGCCATTCAACCCTTGCGGCGATATTTCTACAATTGTTAAACTTTGCTTTCGTTCGGCCATTTCTTTTGTTTGCGTTGTTTCTTTTGTTTCGAGTAATTCATCGGCCAAATTTTTTAGTTTAAGTCTTGTTAATAAATCGCCTTCGTTTATTTCTGAACATTTATAGCGACCTAAAACGATTGTGTTATTCTTATTATAGGACCCAATCATTTACCTACAATTTACCTACAATCAGCTACCTACAGTTTTGTTGTTTTACTTATAAAACAGCTGACGCTCATTTAAATCTACGTACCAAACTCTTTGCAGCATCTTATCTCGCGTATCAATACCCAATCGGAACCCACCCCCTTGCTGAGCAGTCGGGACGCACAGCAACAACTTGCTGTGTTGTTGCACTTTTTCGCCGCTAGTATTTTTTGTTTTCGCAATTTGTTTATATCGGCGAGCGCATCGTCAGCACACCTTCGGTGTATATATTCTAGCTCGGGAAAATGTGTAACAAAGTGGCGCCCAACGTGGGGCGTCCATTCGCAGGTCAAGTGCTGTTTACGCCGAGACTGCAGCAAAATAACACCAAAAAACTAGCTCCATTTTTCACGTTGGGGGTAAGCCACACAACTTGACTGGATTAGAATGATGGATTTATCTTCCAGGTACTTGACCATAATTCTTCTTATTGGCTGTGGCTGTGAAAGATTTAATTTTATGAAAAAAAAAAACTTCAGAGCATGGCTAAGATACAGCTTTAACTGCAAATTTTAATTCTTCTGTCAATGCTATTGAATATCAATCAATACCTTAAAAAGGTATTTTGTCCTTGGAGTTTTCGCGGATTAATTTCGGTTGATAACAATCGATTTTTAATCGACTTCAAGCTTGAGCAGCAAAGCCATTTTCTAGCTGACTTTGTTTGAATTCATTCTTTTTTATTGCTTTTATTTCTCCAGAAATAAATGATGAAAAATTAAAAAAATGATACCGCAAGAAATAATGAATAAAAAATAAATTAATGGGCCTTATAATATATTGAAGGGCCTTTCAGGGAATAATACGGAATTCAGGGCCCTATTCAATAT
Organism: Neoascia interrupta; assembly: GCA_947623515.1. Taxonomy (NCBI): domain Eukaryota; kingdom Metazoa; phylum Arthropoda; class Insecta; order Diptera; family Syrphidae; genus Neoascia; species Neoascia interrupta. The sequence continues at coordinate 17,295,027 of OX392462.1, read as the reverse complement.
GCCATAATTCAATAAAAGCACGTTTTCATTGCCTGATACCTTGAATAAATGTTTAAGCAACAAGGCGCACCACTACCCCAATTGAGAGAATTTAAGCTCACATCTCTACGATCAGGCAGTGATTAAATTAGATAAGTGAATAATTAATAAATAAAGTAAGACATTATGCGATTCACATAAATCGGATATAAGATTCGAATACATTAAGTAAACGTATGTTTTTAATGCATAAATTATGTTCGTATTCCTGGAAATTCTTCTTGAATGCTAGAAGCATAAAACTGAATGTAATGCTTTTGAATGATCCTTGAGCAATAGTTCAATTTGGCACCAAAGGGATAATAAGAGATGGCAAAATTCTATCCCGATTTAAATACAAAAATAACATAATAATTTAACCCCATGAATATTGCTATTTAATGCGTTGAATACTTCAATAAATTAATCACGAAAAAACGCAAGTATAAGTAATTAATATTTATTAAATTCATATGAATGTTATTTGTGCAGATTAAATTATAATTCGCATGGAATAGTCTATGCCTCATTTCCATAAAATGAAAGCCAATATTTTTAAATAATCCGTTTATTGCGAAACATTAACATTATATTATGCCTGTATGATTTCAATAGAAGTTGCTTTAAAAAAATTAGCTTTCATAGTTAACAAATAAATCCTAACCCAGATATTTTGAATGATTTGTTTTATAAAACATATTTTTGTGTTACTTTTTGTATGAGATGTGCCCAGGAGAAATAGTTTCTTAAGACTAGTATAGATTAAAATTAGAAATAAAAAAAGTCACATCTAACCCACGCTGGTGATAAGCAATTTGCCGGCTCGAATTGCATCAGTTTAATTTTTCTTTTATATTTTGTCCAAGGAAGTTATTTATATTTAATCAACGAAGTTATTTTTGGTCTTTTAAAAAACATATAAAACAAGTGGGAAAGCGTAACAGTGCATATACAAAAGCTTCAGTCCCGACGGATTGCAAAATACCCAACCCCACTAAAAAACAAGTGAGTAAGTGCAAGAGTTCGTCTGTGACAAACTTCAGAATACCCGACCCTATATACCGTGTATCACCAAATCTTAAAATTTTTTGTCCCGAATTCATATATTATAATTTGTATAGGAAACACCCCCAAAAATGGATCTGGGCTAAAAATTAAAATCAATTACATGTTATTTCGTTAGATTCATGATAAAATGCGTTAAAACCGAATTTTTTTTCGGAAAAAAACGGTTTTTTCCTGAAAACGCCCCTAAAAGTGGGCGGAGCTCAAAAAACCTTGTATGCATTAAACTTTGCAAATAGTAATATCTTTAATATTTTTCATATTTTTTTTTCGACTTGGAGTCAACTTTCCGAGTAATCGGGTTTTTAAAGATCTGACATATCAAAGGTTGGCATGGTCGATATTGTGGGTGGTCCAATTTTTGCCTTTTTAAAGGTCTTGGCCCAACATTGCTCAGTACCAAAATTTAAGTTCCTATGACTTGTCTAACTTGATCAAAAGGCATTTTGAAAGAAAATGTGAAATAGAGGTAATCTCGCATTGATGCCAGTAGTGGGCGTGGCCGTTGACGGATTAAGCCAAATTTCACACTTTGTCTGTTCAGCAGAAGATTGAAGCCGTGTCACATTCCAAAAATCAGTGTGCTAGCGCCAATGTAATTTATCTTAAATTTGAAAACAGTATTTTTAAAAATTAGAGATGGTTGCACATACTGGCCTGTAGTGGGCGTGTCTGTGGGCGGATTCATACATTTCTCCTGTCGGTCTCAACATATCTATAAATGGGTCTATATCTCTTAAGGGTCTGCGGTGATTATTTCACTGCGTTACAAACTATACATCGAACTAAGTATACCCTGGATCGGGTATTAATAGACCATCAAGTACGGAATTTTTGAGGTCCGTCCAAAAATGGAACGACCTATTAAGGTATCACTATGTTATTTGTCCAATCGCATTGAATCTGAACGTTAGGTCGTAGAAAGGCAAAATTTCGTGTTTAAAACTGCAGAAATAGTCACGGAACCCAAAGAAGGAAATTTTTTTAAGCACAAATAACGGTTTAATGAGAGTTTGTAATTTCAAGGGACAATAGATTAAATGCTTTTCAGCACACTTTTGAAGAAGTTAAGAAGGCCAAGAATAAGAAAAACAAAACTTAAGCCCCAATGATAATAGACTTTAGTGGGATTAACCTAATGTCAAAATACATCGAAAATCACAGTCAAGTTCTGTCAAATGCTTACGGTGCCCAAAATAGACTTCAGCAAACGTTTCGTAAATCGTATGAAATTTGTGTGTATCTAACCAGCTGTCAAATTTCCGTGCTGAACGTGAACCTCTCACTCTTGAGTGGGATTAAACTTAAGAGAGCAAAAGTTAACGAAGACCTAGCGAAACCGAGCAAACGGCTATTATGGTGATAGCATACGAATAGCGTGTAATGGGACATATCGGAAAGCCGACTTAAACCCATTTAAATTTATTACGGTTAGGCCCTTAGGTTAATATTGAATTTTAGCAAACAAAAAATCCAATTTTTGAAAATATTGAAAAGCTTTTGAGAAATTAAAAGTTGAATGAACTTTTCAAACTGTTTACGGCCATGACTTTTGAACCAATTAGTGCACAAAAGAACTTAGCTATAAGTTTTTTTTTCTGAAAAAGTCTTAAAACTGCCGTGTTGACACATTTTGGAAAAAAATTCGCTAAAATGCGTAGATAAATATGTGAAAAACACTTCCTTATTTCCGGTGTTGATTGAAGAAATCCTACGAAAAAATCACAATTGTCAGAAATTGTCCAAAATATAAAGGAAAACTATTGGTAGGTAGCGAATTTCAAAGCTTTAAAAATTTCTGACAATTAACTCAAACATGTTAACGCATTTTCAAAAACATTTTTTCAGATCTTTTAGTATCTTATCATATCTTAAGAGCGATATTGTTCAAATTCGGTAAAAATAGGGGCTGTCTTGGCGTTTAAGCATAAAACTGGTGCCCATAGAATCAAAAAAAAAAAACAGCAGATGCTAATGGAGATGGCCGTGCTATTGAAAACGAGTGGAAAAGTGCGTATGTAAAAACTTCAGTCTATGACGGATTGCAAAACACCCTACAATACCAAAACAGCAAACTGCCACGCCTCCAAAAAATGGGCGGCAGTTTGACCTTGAAATCAACTATACCAAGAAAATATTCCAATTCCATAACTCATTGTAGGCTAGTTCAAGGCGAAGCATTTAGAAGTACTAATGTCTGAACTTGTCAGTGTTGGCACCCAAGATGAAAGCTTAGAAGAGAAGTTTTCAGTAAAATTCTGCTTTTAAAGTTCTGCTTTTTAGAAGTCAGCTTGTTTTGTTTTCTTTAGCAAATTTATAACTTTTTTTAAATGCTACTAGTGGTAGTCTTTACCCCAGATGTTTCACTGACATGATAGATAGATCTTCAGTGGGCTCTATCATGCCTTGCCCAAACACAAATTTTACTTCACTTCCACTCAAGATTTATAAGAAAATCATGTGAGTGAAACACCTGGGGTAAAAACTACCATTAGTACCATTTAAAACTTTAAATGACCCCATTTAAATTTTAATTACTGCCTTTTACTAGTAATTCGCTAGTTGGCTTTTATTAAAATTTATTTTTGAAACTAACTTTTTTTTAGTTAAGCAACACTCACCCAGAAATTTACTATAGATAATAATAAAAGGAAACCGCAAAATTTTTATAAAGCTGGTAAGAAAGCATAATTGCGTGGCGAGAATTTTGCCACTAAAAAATGTGTAAATTGTTCCGCATACCTTTTAGTAAGAAAATGTTCCTTACACACTTAAGCGTTTTTACTTTACTTTACTCCATGCCTATAATAATTTAATTTGCACAAATAATTCTTAAAATAACCTATACATGTGTTATTTTTTGATCAAATTATTTGAATACTTATTTTCGCATTCAATATTCATGAGATTGAATTATTATGTTATTTAAGTATATAAATCAGAAATGGATTTTTCTATCTCTTATTATTCTTTTGGTACCGAATTGAACTTTTGCTTAAGGATCATTGAAAATCATTTTCAGATTGATGCTTCAAGCCTTCAAGAAGAATTTCGAAGAATACGAACATAATTTAAGGATTAAAAACATACGTTTACGTAAGGTGTTCGAAACTGTTATCCGATTCATTGTGATCTTATCTCAATTTCTTTACTTATTTATATTAATTTATTCACTTATCTAATTTAATCACTGCCTGATGGTAGAAATTTGCTTAAGTTCTCCGCATTAGGGTAGTTTTCCTTGAGCTTAAATATTTATTCAAGGCAGCTATCAGGGAATGAAAATGTGTTTTTATTGAATTATGGCATATTCAATGCGGTCTGAATTCAAAATTATTCGTTGGTAGGATCTTAGCCTTTAGCAGTTTAGTAAGTGCTCATTGATTTTTTTATTTTTATTTTTTTTATTTTTTGAGTCGAATAAGTCATACCCGTATGTCGTCAGGAAGTCACATTCCTGTGTTGGTAGTTTTTAGGACTTTTGTAATGTTGAGCAAGAAACTTCAAGCTTAATATTTGTGCTTTTTAGGCCACGAAGCAGCTTACAAGAGTAGAAATTTTTAAAATCCACCCACAGACGTGCCCACCTTAGTTGATTGACATTTAAATAAAAACAAAAAATGCCCCCATTTGTGGGCATGGTCACATTTTATTTCCATTTTTTTAAACGGTGATTATTCAAGTATATTTGAAATTCAAAGAAAATTCCACCAGAAATTGTTAGGAAAAAAAATATGGTTGTAATATTTAAAAAAAAAAAATAACGCAGAATGAAAATCCGCCAGAATCAAAGAAATCACGCAAAATTTTTCGAATAATAAAAAAAGTATTTAATGAAAATAACGCCGGAAAAATGTTGAACCTTTAAGGTCAACTTTCACAAAATCTGGTTGGAATATAAGACCATAAATAGCTAGTTGATTTCCCTTCTTTACTACTTTTCTTCTACTTCTACCAGTAGATTTTCCTTTTCTTCATTTTTATGGCTTTACTCTAAGCAGTCCACCAGACAATTAACCCCATCCAAAGACAATTTTTAAATAAAACGTGAGCGCCAAGAGATTAGTATTTGGCGCAAAAATAACTGGCGCAACCGCTTGAAACTTACCAGGACCAACTTCTCAACCATGAATGCTTTAAGAAGTTTTTCAAGACCAATGGTATTCTCTGAGGGTTTTTTAGATCCTCCCGAACGTGTGTACCGTGAGAAAGAATGAGTCTTTTTTTAATTCAGGCGATGACGGTAATATTTGACCCAGACCTTCCGCGCAAAAGGCAGACACGCTGATGGCCGTTTCACCAGAGCGGTAGCGGCAACACGAGACCAGAGAAATGGTTTGTTAATACACAATGAGAGCGAGAAACCGCGACGACTGTTTTGACTGCACAGTGACAAAACATAACATATTTCTTATGGTAAAAAATTTGTCGACTTTATTGCACATAAATAGTTTATATTTCACAACAAGTATTAGCTTCGAGAAAAAACAATTTCAATTTAACAGCGTGTCATAACTCACAACACGGATTGACAGAATAATCGCCAACCTAACAAAAGCCCAGCGAGAGAGACAGCGATCACGCCGGCCGGTATTGCAAACCACCCCATACATTGCCATTGATTGAAATTCAATTGACAGCTCGCCCGAGGCCCTCTCGCTCTTTATGTGAAACAGCCATGAACACTACGCCACGGCACCGCACATTTGGATTTGGATTATATTCTATACCTTAATTAAAATACTAAATTAATTAGAAGTACCAGCTTAAAACAATGTACCTATTACCGTTTCAGCGTTCTTCCATGGAAATTCAATTATGATTTTGTTTTTATTTTTCAATTATTTTATTTTATTTTATTAGCAAAAATTAAATACTGAAAAATTAATGCCCTAACACTTTTTATTTCTGAGTAAAAAACAAACTGAGAAATCTTGTAAAGCAAAACCGCATTACGCGATTGTAATGGTTTTTTTATATAGTAGGAGCGAGGCGTAGGTAGGTAACTTTTATAACCGATATACGCCGCTAGTGCGTAGGATAAGGTTTTTAAGCTCCTTTGGTAGGCAACAGAAATGAGCGATTTAAATTTAATATCGTTTGTTAAATAATTTAGTGCTGTCACCCTTCTATTTCAAGGGTGGTCCCCTTTTATGATCAAATTCGAAAAGAACTAATAGTGTTGCCTGCCCATTATTTTGGATAAAATCGCTGTTTGATTGCCTTGAAAACACTATGATCGCTGCAAGAGTTCAGTTGTTCTAATAGGAACAAATTGCCACTTTTTAACTCTTATTATCGCCACCGTTATAGCACCACATCATAAAACCTTAGGTTCTTGCAGTTGTTCCTTTACCAGCAACGGGCCCCTTTAGCACCTATAAGGGCGATTTGACACTTTATATATTCTTTTTTTTTCGGTGCGAAAAGGGTTCTACTTCGAGCTCTTATAGAACTTATTTAGCAGTAAGTATATTTTTAAAAGGGCCTGTAGACCATCTTTTAAAGAGGTGTTTTGAACAGACATAAGAGCTAATTGCTTGGCTTTTAGAACGTTCTAGAAACCAGTTTTCAGGAGCAAAATTTGGCATGATACCTTAAAACTGTTTTCACTGTAACGGGCCCCTTAAGCGAAACATTCACGGTGATTGGAGTTTTGATTTCAACTCCTGATCATCGATAAACGAAAAGTTCTTCACTTTCCTAAGGCTTATACTAATTTTAGTGCACAGTTTGTAGCACTGGAATAATGACGGCAATTCTGTGATCAGTAAGGGGACAAGTAATCAGTGCTGCCGAGAATTCTCTCGGGCCCTGGATTTTTAATACTTTCTAATATATTCATGGGAGCGAACCCAACAACACATCGTCTCCTCATCGCTGGCTTTACGACACAGTTGACGGCGACGTTCGGCACACACGATAGAGTCCGCTAGAGTTCCATCAAATGAAGTGTAGAAATGTTGTTATTTTTTTTTTTTTAAAACATTTTTTTCATTAAAAATTAATTTTTGGAATACACTCAAATTTTTTTTGGAATACACTCGCGAATTAAGGGATTGGCTACCCTTTTAATTTGTTTCACATCTCACGAGCGGAAAGGATTAGATCTAGAGGGAAACGAGGAGAGGTACCGGTGCACTCTTGTTTTGAACAGTTGCAAATTGAATTGCGTAGGAAAGACTGATCGTGAAACAACATTTCATATTTACGTTGCATGGCTTATGAAAGAACCTCTAAGCTTAAGTCTACGTCCGAAAGCGGGCTCAAGGGTAAACTAATGTGCATTCGATCTATGGCGAAAATTACGGTTGAAAGTCTTAAGGGGTGGAATGCAATTGGTTATTTCACTGCAACGCTGTTTGTAAAAAAAGAGATAAAATAGTGATAGGCAGGAGACGTTGCGTCGATGTTCAAGTGAGTCATTTGACTTCGCAACATTTCTGTCTCCAAATAAGTTTTAAGGCACATTTGTGTATCCTGTCTAACAGGCGCAATGCTGAGCAACACGCATAAGGTACTTACAGAGCTTTTTTTACTTAAATATTTGTTGAACAGTGCGTTATTAACGTGATCCTAAGAAAGAAGATATATGCGGACCCGGGGATCCACGCGTTTCTCTGAAGGATCATTGCCCCACTCCCTGTTTTTCGCGGTCCTAGATGTTATCGCGGCCAGAAGCTGAGTTGAATAAGCCATGTCCTCCTCTCGTATGTCCTTCTGGCCACCTTTATATAATATGAAGGTTTGCCACGTCAACATAATGTGAAGGTTTTAGGTCTTTAAAATTGAGTGCTGCAACCTGTAATGTGGCTCGGCTCTTACGTTACACACACACCTAAAAATTTCAAACGAAGTTGCCCGCAACCACTTTGACTATCATCTCGAATATAAGGCGGCTTCAATTTTACATTTGATTAAAAAAGACTTAAAAAAATACCAAGCTAGATTAATTCTAGGTGTAAGAAGTCATCTTAAACCTTCTACAACACAATAATTTAACCGATCACCACTGGCCAAGCCCACTTTTACCATGTTTGATCTTTAAAAAACTAGATATTGAAATATCATATACCTGTCATTTTCGGTGACTACTTATCCTTAGAAGGGCAGAGCGAGGGTGGCTAAATGGTCCTTCCATTGTTCCCATCCTCCGCCACCAATTCAAGAGACACAGGCGCGATGCCCATACGGGTCTTTGAGATGTTCTTTACCTGATCCCACCATCTGCTTCTTGAACTACCAGGCGGGCGACGCGCTTGTATCTCGGCTAACATTATCTCTATAGAAAGTCTGTCGGGGGGCATGCGAACAACGTGTCTGAACAATCAGTCCAAGCTCCTGACATTGAAATATCACTGAAGATTCTCCTCAAAACCGAAAAAATTGTATTGGAAAGCAATAAAGATTGCTTAGGTTTTTTGCAGGCAAAGCCTTGCGCTCCGCCTAACTTGAGGGGGGTGATTTTGGAAAAAAAGATTTTCTTCGGCATTGTTTTCGGCTTTTAGCTCTTATGTAAAAAAAAACGAAAAAATTTAAAGGTTTTTTCACTAGCCTCGCTCATTTTAAGGGTGTGTAATGTTACACAATGGAAGCAGGGCTTATGATTTTGTGTTGGAACAAGTTAAGTGGATGACCACATACCGGATGCCTAATCCTTAAAAGGCTACTTCTATTGGAAGCTATTTCCTTGCACCACTTTCATTATGCCTCCTATGGTGCAGTCCTTAAAAAACCTTTGACAGATTTTTCTCGATTTTGTAGAAAAAAAAATAAAACACAATTTTTGAAAACTCCCATGATCCAAAAACCTGAGACACTAAAATAAGGTCAAAACTTCAACATAGCTTTAATAATAACTCCAAGGCAGGTAGCCTTTCAAACTATCTCCGTAGGCCCTGTGCTATTTCATAAACAGTAAGTCTTCCAAAACAATCAGTGGAAATCGTTTTTAAAACATTTCTGCTTATAAGGAAATTTTTATTAGTTAAATAATAAATACTTAAGTATACCTACGTAATACATAAATATTTATAAAATGCCTAAATATTATTTTTCATGATTTTTTCGTTGTCTACTAATGTGTAGGGCCATCTACTATCCCATTTGTATGTAGGTAGTCCCTGATTTTTATTCCAGCGAAATAATCTAAATCCAACATTGCATAAGAAGCCTGGTTAAGATTAAAAAAAACTGTTTTTATATTCGCTAAATTTGTAGTTCATAGAAACCAACTCCATTTTATTTTCGAGTTTACGATTTTCCGAAAGAGCTCTATGCCTATAGGACTACGCACACCCATAGGAACTTTGCTATGCAAAAACCGGACATGAGCCTTTATATTTGAATATCCTAAAACCCATTAGGATTCGAAATAAAAAGCCGACAGAACAAAAAAAAGTCCTACTGGAAATCCTCTCATTTTAGCTTCGCTTTTACTCGACACAAGACCCATTTTATTTGCCTATCCAGAGTGAATCCAACAAAAACCATATCTTCACAGTCATCTGTTCATTGATAAAATGCAAACTAAGCATCCCCTAGTGAGGAGCCCCAAAATGAGTAACAAAAAAAGAAGAAAGAAACCAAAACCCTTATCACTATATCCGAAGCGGCAGAGCAATTACATCCCATCGCAACCCGATGGGACGTTCCGGAACACAACACATAAAACCTTTCAATTACACTCGCTCTGCCTCCTCGTATGTCGTATCTCTCGGCTCTTCAACTCCCTCGATGTCTTCATGTGATTTATCTTTGTTAGAAGGACAAGGGAACAATTTAAAAGCACCACGCATTCTCGTCAAAAACCACCCGATAAACGCCTAAAATAGTACACAAAACCACCCGGGAGACATCCTTTTTTTTACGACACACCGAAAAACAATGGAATGGGCAAAAGCAAAACTAAATCCTGTGCCATAAATAAAATACCATCCAGATAGGTTCGTTCGCCTAATAGACAAAACCAATACCCACACATAACTGCATAATAAAAGCGAGCGAAAAAAAATTGCTCCGTTCATCCTTGCAATGACACACCCAAAGGACATCACACTGGAGAAAATGGAGGCGAAAACAAAAGGAAGAATCCACGTCGGCGACAGAATGGTAAACAAAAACACAAAAATCACGGAAAATTCTGGGAAAAACAATATTTCACCCCCAACCCACCCTTAAATGGCGGCGCGCAGGGATAAGAAACATGATAAATCCGTTAGGCATAATGCGTTATAAACTCAGTCGATAAATTTTCCCCCTCTTGTTGGAAAAGTGGGAAAAGCCCCCACAAAAAAAAAAAAACCAAAAACATTATAGACAACGTCTGCACGAGGACAAGTGGAATAGTGTACAGGAACTTACCGCTGTTTATGTTCGCCAATCCAAATACAATCAGCATAAGTGTCCTTAGTAAGCTGTTATATATCCTGGAGAAACGTATTCTCTTTTCGCAGCCACACATTTTAACGAGAATTTATCCACAAAGACGAACTTCTCGCTAAAGACTTTATTTTATGTTTCTAGGTATATAATATTCCTATATATCTGTTTGGTCCGGCTAATGTCCTTGACGATGCACACTGACAGTGATAAATGCGAAATGTTGCAATCTCTTGCAGGAAGCTCCGTGCCACCGGTCAAACATAAGACAAAACCAAAACGAAATTATCTTCCAGAGGACACTCAAGGATGTTCTTTTTTTTTGCAAAAATAAAGGAAAATATAAAAACATATGGCGAACACCGGAACTCTAGGCACTGAAAATAAATTCACTCTTTCAAGGATAATTTTCTCCTTTTGTCATGGTTGTGTTGTGTAGAAAATTTAATCAACACCTTCTGGGTGGCTGCTCGAGGACATTATTTTCATAATTTATTTAGAACCAACATCACCGGCCTGGATAAAAAGGGTTCTCGACACACTCTCACAAAACTACACAAGAGATAAACTTTTCTGTAATTATTACACACTTCCCCCCAACCGATGGGGTATTAGCGCCCGCTTGACGTTGCCTTTGACGAGCGAAAGGATGCTGGATGCTGGTTGATGAGTAGGGTGACTTTGTTTTTATGTCCTGAAATCCGATAGCAGATAGTGCGATCGCTTAAGTATAGGACTTTCTGACAGGTAGTAAGAGGTTTGGCACAGAAAAAAGGATGCCTCTTGGCTGGCGGTGGTATGCAACAATCAATCAAAGTGTCACATTATCGTATACGCTCGTTGAGCCATTTGGCAAGGACACCAACAGCAGCCACTTGGCATGTGAGAACTTTCATTTTAATTTTCTTGATTTTATAGTTTCCTCCCCCACAAATAGGGCGGACGAGACGGTGCACAAAAACAGGATTAATGTTGTCACCCGAAATCCACGTTACGTCCCACTATGTTAAATATTCATGACAAACTACGCCGTAACCGGAAGGATTCATTTTTTCTTTTCGTTCGACACCACATACGAAGTTTTCGCATTTAGAAAAGGGTCTTTCGAAACCCGACCGAAAGAATAACGTGTTCGATGTATCCTTTTTTTTTTTGGTTGCCTACTTCGGCTTACAATTTCGGCCGACTGCGGCAATGGTTTTAGATTGATGGAAAAGCACTTTAGTTTTATGTTTCTTTGAGTCCTTTCATTCACTTCTTATTACAAGGGATGCTTTCATGGCCATATGACACAAATTCACTTTTCGTCCTGATGCATTGAAATTTTTGAAAAGAACAAAAATTACACTGCACCGAGAATCCTTTTCGCAGGCTGGATTAGAAAATTTCTGTCTAAGAAATTATGTGAAAGAGAAAATCTTTCGAACCGCGCGTCACAAACCCGGTCCTTACATGGTCCAAATGAAACTGAGCGTATTATGATGGCAAACAACATTTCGGCTGATACAATTTTCATTCCCCCTCAGCATCCTTGGTACTCGCTCGTTTTTCTCATGGTTTTTTTTTGTGAGGCTTTCCATTTGCTTGTGCGTTAGGATGCGTTAGGAAATGCCATTTATTCTTCTCCGGAGAGGTACCATAAAAAAGGATACACTCACTCTCTTTCTCTCTCCCTGTATGTGTTTGCAATTACCTCAACAATATTTGGGGTGTGTAACGGGAAAAATTGTTATGAAAAGCTCTCAGTCAGAGCTCTCGCGACATGTAAACAGACTCAGTTCGGGCCAACAAAGTTCAACTGAAGGTTACATGGTTATGGTTGGTTTGGCTTCCTTGAGAGATAAAGAGCGACGGAATTATAGCAAGGATTTGCGCACTGCAACTCTAGGTGGAAATCAGCTGGTAGCCCTACTGGAATATCGTAAGGGGTGTCGGACTGACTGAAAAGCTTTTCTCGCATCAGCTGTTTGCTACGACGAGTGTCCTTCAAGTCTGCCTTTGATACTTCGTTCTTTCTTTTTGTTTTCTAAAACGAAGGAATTCATGGCACTGCTCTTAATTGATCCTGAAATAGTGTCATAAAAACATGTTGGTATATCTACCCGTCTTCTGAAATGCGGCATCTACCCGCGTGTTGTATATCCAGCCAAATGTCACATCTCATTTTCGTGTTTTGTATATTGTATACGAGTTGCTCGTTAGAGGTTTGTATATGTTTAAATGCGTGCGTGTCTGTACATGAATATGGAACAGGACCTTCACATTGGGGTGGAGCGCATTTCATGATTATTGACACAATCAGCTGAAGTTTTTTCCTTCCTTTGGGGAAGTTTTTTTGCTTCTCTGCTTTGTTCGTAATTAAATGAGGAGAACTTTTGCACTCAGACTAAGTTGACGATATTTGTAAGGACCGTGTTACTTAGGGATTTTATTCCTTTGTGCGAATGACGCAGAGGGTTGTGTATGATTGCTGTGTTAGTTCGGGAACAGAGTGTGTCCTTTCGATGAATATAAATTCTTATATTGGTGAGATTTTTCTATGGTCGCCTATGCTGTATAAGTATGGGGAAATACTAAGGATTACTTAACCTTTGTACGGACTGGTGCCGGAGCAAGGTCAGCACTGACAATTGGGGTGAAAATTGAGCCCGAGTACTTCCGAGCAATAATCGTAAGTAATGATTTGTTGGACAGTTGTGGGTTAGTAACTTTCTGCTTACAAGAGCTTAGGGTGTTCGTACAATAGTGGTGGTAATTGAGTGGAAAAGTTTGACTTACAGAGGACGCCTTTAAGCTGGAGGTTCACAATTCATCGAGCAGTGCGGCTGGCAGAATATTGTCATCGTGGTAAGAGCGCCTCGTCGATCCATAGGAGACTGTAAACTTTCCACAAGTAAATACCTATAGATGCCTACCTAGGTTAAGGTTTTCCTATACAAAGTTTTATGAGGTATACCTATACAAAGCGCACGTGTGGACTGTCAGTCCAATCTTTTGGAGAAACTTTATTACGTTAACGTACCTATAGTTTAATTTTAGGCTTCAGGTACTTTCAGTAATTTTCCTTATAATATGTTTTTAATTAGAACTGGTATTTATCTATAGTTCGAGGTTATTTTTCCTGCAAAAAATATTTAGTTAAGCTTTGATTTATACCACTGTATTGACCTCAAGTTAAAATAGCCTATCAAGACCATAAGGACTTAGGGTAGGTACGAGTAAATCGATATGTGGATATTGGATAAACATAAGCAATAGACTTTAAGGAGTAATAAAAAAACTTACTGAAGCGAGTTTCTTTCTTTGTGATTAAACACTGCTGATGTCTACTTATTTGAAGCCTTGTTGCCTATCTGCTCGATGTGCGATGTTGTTCCTTGCTCGCAGGACCATTCATTTAAAACTAAATTTCTCTGTCGAAACAGCCGAGCTAGTCATTCTCTGCTTGTCGTCTAGTATTTGGCGACTTAGCGCCATAAAGCCAAAACGGTCCTTTTTGGCGAGTTTTAAGCCGAATTGTTTTCAAAACTAAAATTATAACGTTTCCTGGGAGAATTCTTTACATTCCTTCTTTGTAAAGAAATTAACACACCAGCATACATTGTTGAGAAGTTGGCCCTGGTTCACCTCGAGCTGTTGCGCCACTCTATTTTTTTATTTTTTTTCCTGGGAGAATTCTTGTCCTTTGATGTCATTTGTGTTCATGAAAAGATGTCCTTATGGCTAGAAGGAAGTTTGTTGGCAACAGAATAATTAAAGCATTATCATCGTTTACGTCAAAAGAGGATCTTCGTTTACTCCACGGAACTTTGACTGTTCATCATATCAATCGCCATAAAAGCATCCATCATGGCACGTTTGGAATGCGCAATGATTTCGGTCTTGTCAGCGCACCCCAGAAGCGCATTTGTAAAATTATAAGTTCAAGATACTTCAAGATAGAGCCTTGATATTCAAATATTCGAAGCTCATATACCTAATGGCTACGAAGGCTTCACTGACATAACGCTGTGTTTTCAGGATTATGTCAGTATCGACTGAGTATGCATGTGTGCGGTATGATAATGCGTATGTGTATGAGCGTTTTAATAAAAACATTTTCATTCCACATACAAAAAACTAAAATTATAAATAATAAAAAAAACATTTTCGTTCTAATAATTGAATAGAACAGACCCTTGGAAAAGTTGGCAATCCCCAAAGCAATCTTTCAATTTTTAGTCTTCAAAAGTCCAATACCCAAGAATTCTATATGCAGACTTTTGGAAGACTGTGCCTCTGGTGTTTCGCGATAGTTCTGCACAATTTTCTCAAGTATTCTAAGTCACATGACTTCATGGGTTCGTCGCCTTATCTAAATCCTTTTTTTTGACACTGAAGGGTTTGGTTTGGTCTTTATCGATCTTGACGGAACAGTGTGAGTAATCCATCGTAATCTTGCAAAAACTGACTTTGACAGGTAAGCCAAAGCTAGTTATTATTTTACAGCTCAACTCTATAGACGCTGTCATACGCGGTCTTGAAATAAATGAAAAAGTGCTGGGAGCAATTGAGAATTCCTGGGTTTTATTCCAGTTCACACTCATGAAGCTCATGACTAAATCATCGCCATCGGATTTCAAAAGAGCAGCAGATAAGTCGTCTGCTGCGACTATTTTGCTGCACTTAAACTAAGACGTAGTTAGTTTCACCTCATCCAAGTCAGGTGGGCGGTATCGTTTGTAATCTTCGCTGGTGTTTTATTGACACAAAAGTGCACGAATCATTCAACATAACAGCGGGGCTTGCTTCCCTTGCAGCCATACAGTCTTCAAAAATGTTTTTGATAAATACTCAGCACCAACTGTGATTCCATAACGATTTTTCCTTCATTGTCTTTCCAGTCTTTATTTCGATTTCAAACCCTCGGCAGGTCCTTTTACCCTTTTAACTTTTGAACATCGACCGCAAGCTCTCTCTCTTTTTCCTTCAAAGAAAAGCCGGTGCTTATCCTCTGCTCCTAGTGCTCGTGATCACCAAATTAGATTTGCGAAATTAGACAGGAGCAACAAAAGGAAAATTTTAAACAACTTTGAAGCGGTGGTTACTATGCCATGTGTTTCGGGGCTGACCGACTCTCTTTCCGCCTTGAGTTAAAAGATTCAACATTGCATTGTACATCTTGCGAACCACTGCCATTTTTGTCGTTTGATGGTTGTGTCTATATAGGCTCCCGACTTGTTATCAGAGAAATTTGCTTTTGCGTGTCTCTACCTGTTGTCCAGATCAGATACACATACCTACTTGAGCTCGAGTCGATGTTATTGAACTTAACTTATCGCTCCACTTTTTGTGGCATTGATTGTGAACCCAACAAAACGTTTGCCAGCCTATAAGTCTATTTGACAGTAAACGCACGTCGGTGACAGGATGCCGCCCACATTATCGATCATGCGCCCACTTTCAACACGTAAGATCTTCAAAAACCCGATTTCTCCTAAAGTTCACTTCAAATCGAAAAAATAATATAACACAAATTATTAAGGATATTACTCTTTGCTAAGTTTTTGACTTAAAAATTTTGAGCTCCGCCCACCTTAAGGGGCATTGTTAGAAAAAAAACAGTTTTTTCCGAAATAATTTTCGCTTTTAACGCATTTTTTCATGATTCTCACGAAATTACAATTAATTGATTTTAAGTTTTTTTTTGCCAGTGCAAATTCTATATGAATTCGGGCCAAAAAAGCTCGGGTATATAGAAGTTTGTAGCAGATAAATTCTCGCACTTACTCACGGTACCAGCCAGATGCCTCTCAACTTTCAGATTCCTCTCCACTTTCAGTAAGACTTCCTTTTTTTGAAAGCTTGACGAACATCACTTTTTCCACTTCCTGGGGAAAAGTTCTGCTAATCATACTCGCTGGATCCAGGATATGCTCAATATAAATCAGTTGATAAAATATGATTCAGTGACGATACAAAATGTTCCTTCTACCGCTTGAGTTGGCCCCAATCCGAATGAAGCTGAGATCCGTATAAACCTTTCACAGGGTGCTACAAAGAGCCATCTATCAGCTTCAACTCCTTCGAGGCAGTGCCGCCAGTGAGCCAAGCTGTCAGCTTCTTACCAATTATGTATGTAAAAAAAGCAATGGGTATCTAATAGACCGAGAGCTGGTAACAAAAAAAAGTGAGTATAAGGTACACGATTGAAACGTTTCTTAAAATAATAAATAAGTTGAGCGATGAATAAATATGCCCGTCGCGGGGGGTCAAAGGCGTCGAGTTTTACTAAAAAAAAAGTGATAAGGTACATGGATAATAACTACAGGAAAATATTATACTGATTCTTTGGCAGACAGTTTTCCAGGGGTGAAACTGCCGGCAAAAAAAAATCATGAGGTACATGGCTAAAAACTATTTGCACATTACAAGCATGCAATAAGAAATCCATATTCAAAATGGCTGACAAAAACAAGGTCGTCCATTAGGCGCTTCTTATCCTTAAATTAATGTAAAACAAAGTGTTCGAGATATTATAAACATTTTTTATTCGTTTTCGGTTGTTTCAAAGTTCAAATGTAAACTGCGTTAAATGCCCGCCACGGTTTCTCTGGGTGCGATTCGCTATTAAGCTGGAACGTTGTTCGTCGAAAAAGCGAAACAGTGACAGGCAAGAGACTTTGCTTCGGTTTCCCAGCACGGAGGAAACAATACTATATTGATTCAATATGAAATCCCATTATTGCTATGGTTTTTTACTTTTAAAACCGGTCAAATCGATGCCTTACCAATAGTAGATTAGTGAGATGTAGATTTGCTTAATGGGGCAGTATGTGTTATTTGAAAACAGAAAAAAAACAGAGCAAGCTTGCGATTTCAATAAGTATCCCAGAACTTTCCTTTATCATGATAAATAAGACCGTTATATCGACCAACCACGGCTGGGACTCCATCCGTAGCAATAATCAAAATGTTGGACCATGGAACTCCTTTTTGTGTAAGAGATTCTTCCACCGTTTGAAAGAACAGTTCTCCAGGAGGATTTCCGTTTTTACAAAATGAAAAGAACTGGTTTCCCGAAGCAAAACGGTACATAAGCCTAATAACCAGAACAGATCTGCTGAAAAAATCCCTTTTAAGATGACCTAAATTACATTGACTTCTTGAGCGCCCACTTATTCCCTTCAATCGGCCATCAATATTAAAAACTACTCAGAACGCCAACCGAACCCTAACAAATGCCAGCCTACTGGTAGGTGCTTCGTGGCCCAGAAGAATGGCTGAGCTAGATAAATGCTGTTTTCCACATACTTGGAAAAAGACTTGAGGAGTAGGACCGATGAAGAACCTAACATGATTCTTTTGCGAACGCGAAGAAACATCTCCTTATAGAAATCCTTTAGACTAGCGTATTTTTAAATGTTAAGAACATTATTACTTTTTTTTTCTGTACGATACGAGTTTGAAAATGAAATCGTCCCATAATACATTCTACGCATTCAACTACTAGTATATTCTAGTTGACCTTCTCCTAAAATACTTTATAAAAATCTTTACTTTTGTCTTAGATACATACGGTAAGCAATTGAACTGCCTTGGTTCGGTCTTTTATAGAAGGTTGCCATATAGCTATGAAAAAGTGCGTTTATTACGCGGGCTTTGTTGTTTGCCACTAATATTGAAGAATTTTGTTTCAAACATTACTGAACGATTTTGGCCAATCCTGTACGCAGTGAACGAGAAAGATTACGTATTAAGTACGACAACGACATATTAAGTAACTGCCTGTAGATATTGCAGCTTTGCTTTTAACAAATTTTTCTACAAATTTTGACAGCACCGATTAACCTGTTTCAAAGATTGATCCATCTAAGTGACACATGGGAATTGAAATGGTCGTCACAAGATATGAATCTAAGAATTTCTTCTACAGTTTCATTTTTATTTAATCATTGATTTTGCCAATATTTTACCAATGTAATTGTATTTCTTAAATTTGATTATTGACTCGCACCATATTTTTCAGTTGAAGCAGTAATCAATATCACTGTTAAAAGGGTCTCTAATTTTTTTTTTAACAGAATAATATAATAATTGGTTGATATGATTGGATTTATTAATTGGCTTCGCAACTGGATTGTGGTGGTTTTTCGCCAGCAATGTTATGGAATTTATTGAACGACCATCTTTGATCCTGTGACTCTTGGCCCACCGATGACATGGAAATTTGAGCAATGAATACTCCAAACATTGGAAATTCAGTTTTATCCATGAGCTTCATGCAGTTTTGCGTGGTTTATAAAATATTTACCATTCATCTACACCTCTAGAGGATATTGATTTCCCCCTCTTCTATAATTACTCTTTTTAAGGCTTCCATAAGACTACCAAAAGTTCAGAAAGCAATCGCCCATATCAGAATATGTGAGCCCATCAAAATTGAATCACTCTTAAATCACATCCCTTCTTATATTTCGACTTTCTTGTCAAAAGTTGACTGACCGATATTCGGCAGGCTATTGATGGGATCTTCTCGTGCTGACCCAAAAACAATCTAGCCTTGAGCCAGATGATGGGAAACCATTTTGCGTTGTGAAATTTCTAGGAATTCATTGGCAAGTGGCGTAAATTAAATTTTCCACTTGTAATTGAATTTTAGAGTTGCTGTGTTTTTTTTTTTTTTTGCTCGTCCTTATATTTAGCGTTGAGGAAAAACAACGACCTAAACTAATTACTCCTCCCCGGGAGTCGAAGTCCTCTATTTTCGTTCGAGATACCAGTGGCTACGAATTTCTCATCTTGTTTTCATTTCGTTGATGGCTTTTGCGACTTTTTTTTGGGGGGGAATTTTCATGGCCGGTAGCGGTTTTGGGCTATTCTAAGTGAAGGCTTAATTTGAATGGCAGAAACCAGTGGCGGAGGATGTTCTTTTCGTATAGCGTTTGCACGCGCTGCCGACTGGAAATCGCTGAATTTTCGTTCAACTTTAATCCGAGCAAGGAGGAATTACCTATTGAAATTGGACTTTGGTTGGCAATTATTTTACGCAATTGTTTCGCACGCAGATGCCCTTCAATTAAAATTCGATTGATTGAATTTATAAGTTGAGCTGGCTGATGGAATACTTTAAAGTGTGATTTACTGTGAGATTTCAATTTGTGTATGAACGGCTCTTAAAGAGCAAAGTGCATAACCCTTCGAATCAATAATAAAAGGATTCGACATAATTGGTAGGTAAAAAAATAGCGATTTAATACTTTGAGTGGCGATTCAAAAGCTATCTCCGTATTGTACCATCGAACACTCTAAAGTCATCGTTCGATAGTAGGTAGCTACCTACCATGTCGCATAATGTCGGTTTTTTATTTATTGAGCAGCGTAATCAAGAGCTTCACGTGTACATGCCTCTTAGTCTGTGTCCACACAGCCTCATTATTCCAATTAAAGCCGCCAACTTTCTTTTTTCCAAGTGAAGCAAAACGAACGCATGTCCTTTGGCGAGTTCCGATTTCGCATTCATGCATACTCCCGCTTAAATCCGCATTAAGACATCAAATGTAAATTTTAATTAATTTTAATTAAATTAAAAGCTCAATTTTCGTCACAGCCATAAAATGTTTCACTTCCGATTTTCCTCATATTCGTCTGCTTTAACATTGCAAAATTAAGCATACCGCCCGAAGGATATGCGCTGGTTGTATTGTCTCCTTCCAATGGATTGTGTTCCACCCTATACCTGGTGGAATATTTATGAATTAATCCGCGCGCCATTGTTAGCGTTCGTATTCATAAAAGAATTAAATTTTCACTTTGCAGAATCGACGGGCGAGCGCGGGCAACGGTATAACAAGTTTCCGGGCACAATAAAACTCTTTATCCGTTTTATCTTTTGTGCCGCTTAAGTGCATTACATCCGAACGATGCTGGACGGATCTGCGAATGATTATGGTCCTTTTGCTCCGATGGAAGTTGTAGGTAGTGGTCGGAGGAATCACTCAGAACTGTTGTGTCGCTCATCATATCTGAATGGGTAATGTGCTTCGCCATTATTTTTCATACCTGTCCAGCTTACAAGACCAAAAAAAAAAAAAAAAAATAGAATGCAATGCGAACTTATTCACATTGCTTTGAGGTTGAAACAATAGCATTTGACAATAGCAAGGAGCGCACCTACTATAAAATAATGTCGGTCGACCTGATGAGGGAGGAAATCGCAAAAATATTAAAATAAGACCTGATGCGAAAATAAAGAAACGCTTTTGGATACATTATTGGAATGAAATTTATTCACCGACTGTATGGATGGGTGCTATTCCATTGGCATTTGTGTATCTTCAGTTCAAAATGGAATTGAATTCGTATCTCTGATCAATGCGGAGGATACGACTGAATGAGTAATCCTTCAAACTAAATTGAATCCCTAAACGGGTACAATGAGACAACAATGCCATCTTGTGTTTTGTACGACGAATTAAATTGAAAATGACAAATTCGTTTTGGAGCTTTCGCTATCCCTTTCGGATGGATGGTTGTTTAAAGGATTATTATTTTATCTTCATGAAATATTCGGCAGTTCGATTGGAATGAATGTGCAAGGATAGTTTCATTTTTGATCAAGGAATATTAAAGGGTTTCTCTCAAGTAATCATTTTTACCTGATAGTCTGTACATCTAAGATTATATTTTGTCAATGAAACGCTGAAACCTTAAACCTATAAATTAATACAAGGGTTGATTTGCAAAGCATTTCGCATGGGCCATCTGTCTTCCTTTTGAAATCTTAAGACATCGGACAAAGTGCTGAGGACTGAAAGGAAAAAAAATATCTACGTATTTTATAATTAATCACGGAATTAATCAACTATAACTCACTTAGTGCCAGTTTTTCAGTTCAAGTTCATCCGAGTCCATTTATCGGAATCCATTCATCGGTCGGAGGTTACCCTAGCATCAGCTCCATTATTATGCCTAATGTCTCAAATAATACAGACAATCCTAGAGTTTGCACACGCAGTTAAGGCATTTTCACAATAAAATGAATTTTGTAGAAGAACGCGACATTCCATTTTTTCATTTGTTGTACGGGCGTGTCACTCTTACACAAGTGACAAAACTGTTCCGACAATTCTGAAAAGCCCGAATAACATCGGACTGTTCTTATGCGAGGAGCCGCAGGCAATTGTATGACGTATGTACACGGACTCGATTACGAAACTGTTTTGCTGCTCGTGAGAGGCCAGGCTACATACGCATAAGGCAGCATTAGTCTCCAGAAGCTACTGCGCTCCAGCGATGCGATGGTTGCATTTAGGGTATCGGCTAAATTGATCAACAATTGTAGTAGCGTAATCTTAGAAAGTATACGGCACTAGTACAGGTAGGAAACAATTTTCGGGTGGACTTAAGTACAAGATTAGGTAGGTGCGGTAGACGTTGGAACACTCATCTTAAATTGTAGATACCATAACCAAAAATATAGCCTAGAAGGACCAACACATGCAAAAAACGCTAATAGGCTGCTTCCACCGGACAGTAATTATAGATGATTAAGACAAATTCTCATTGAATCTACCCTAAATCTCAAGATTTGCCATACGAGTTTAAGTCTCTTCGTAAAGATATCTGGGTCGTCCCAGAGACAATACTCAGCTGTGTTTGTTTTATTTTTTAAAGAGATGTGCATAAGGGTTGATGTTGATCAAGTTGATGTTGATGTTGATCAAAGTTAAATTCACTGAGCCGTACCTACACACTGCAACAAATTTTTGGAAATTGATGCTGCTGGTTGATGTTGATCAAGTTGGTCTACTTTCAACTTTGCGGACTAAAATCCCATCAACATAATTTGACGTTTTATTTTTCGATTGTTTTTTGCATTAATTCGTTTTGTAGAATTAAAAATTCGGTGGCAAATAAAAAATAAATTTAATTACCTCTAAATCTGAAAAATAATTTTTGGTAAAGATTTTTTCACTGTGCGACTTATTATTTGAATCGTGCAGTAAGGCTTTTGTGGATGCAATAGGCAACATCTGCATCAAAAACTTATAGCTGGGCTACAATCTGCTTATGTGGGTGGCAAGGGCCCAGCGGCGTTCTGCGGCCTAAAAGCATTAGCGAGTTACACAGCATCCTAAGACCGTCCATACTTTGTAAAGAATAACATCCTACAAGAGGTGTCCCTACTATTAACTGAATATGGCCGATCAATGGAAGAAAACTCTAATCAAACCCGTAGTCCTAGAATTGGGATAATCACTAGATCATAGTACCTACACCAAGTTAGTATGCGCTTATCCCACGTCCCAACCCACTCATTCTTTCCTTCACTTCCTTTTATCGTGCTGATAACCTTCTTGGCTGGTTTATGCAGTCTTGTCTGCGCGGGGCTCTGTACAGATGAATATTATATTTTCCCAGCTTCTTGTGGGTTCAAAATAGATTAAAAACCAGTGAATAAGTGCAACAGAGCCTATGTAATAGCTTCGGTCCGTCTGTAATGGACCGCGGCATACCCTTTATTCCTATTCCTAACCCTATACTCGTTTCCATTCTTGTTTTCCTTCCCATCCCGTCCAGTTATCATTCATGCATCATTTTAACTAGGTTAGGTTAGGTTACAAGGGTTGATTTGCAAAGCATTTCGCATGGGCCATCTGTCTTCCTTTTGAAATCTTAAGACATCGGACAAAGTGCTGAGGACTGAAAGGAAAAAAAATATCTACGTATTTTATAATTAATCACGGAATTCATCAACTATAACTCACTTAGTGCCAGTTTGTCAGTTCAAGTTCATCCGAGTTCATTTATCGGAATCCATTCATCGGTCGGAGGTTACCCTAGCATCAGCTCCATTATTATGCCTAATGTCTCAAATAATACAGACAATCCTAGAGTTTGCACACGCAATTAAGGCATTTTCACAATAAAATGAATTTTGTAGAAGAACGCGACATTCAATTTTTTCATTTGTTTCACAAGTGACAAAACTGTTCCGACAATTCTGAAAAGCCCGAATAACATCGGACTGTTCTTATGCGAGGAGCCGCAGGCAATTGTATGACGTATGTACACGGACTCGATTACGAAACTGTTTTGCTGCTCGTGAGGCCAGGCTACATACGCATAAGGCAGCATTAGTCTCCAGAAGCTACTGCGCTCCAGCGATGCGATGGTTGCATTTAGGGTATCGGCTAAATTGATCAATTGTATCAATTGTATCAATCAAATTGTAGTAGCGTAGCCTTAGAAAGTATACGGCAATAGTGCAGGTAGGAAACAACTTTCGGGTGGACTTAAGTACAAGATTAGGTAGGTGCGGTAGACGGTGGAACACTCATCTTAAATTGTAGATACCATAACCAAAAATATAGCCTAGAAGGACCAACACATGCAAAAAACGCTAATAGGCTGCTTCCACCGGACAGTAATTATAGATGATTAAGACAAATTCTCATTGAATCTACCCTAAATCTCAAGATTTGCCATACGAGTTTAAGTCTCTTCGTAAGGATATCTTGGTCGTCCCAGAGACATCACTCAGCTGTGTTTGCTTTATTTTTTATAGAGATGTGCATAAGGGTTGATGTTGATCAAGTTGATGTTGATGTTGATCAAAGTTAAATTCACTGAGCCGTACCTACACACTATAACAAATTTTTGGAAATTGATGCTGCTGGTTGATGTTGATCAAGTTGGTCTACTTTCAACTTTGCGGTCTGAAATCCCATCAACATAATTTGACGTTTTATTTTTCGATTGTTTTTGCATTATTTCGTTTTGTAGAATTAAAAATTCGGTGGCAAATGAAAAATAAATTTAATTACCTCTAAATCTGAAAAACAATTTTTGGTAAAGAACTTTCACTGTGCGAATTAACATTTGAATCGTGCAGTTAGGCTTTTGTGGATGCAATAGGCAACATCTGCATCAAAAACTTATAGCTGGGCTACAATCTGCTTATGTGGGTGGCAAGGGCCCAGCAGCGTTCTGCGGCCTAAAAGCATCAGCGAGTTACACAGCATCCTAAGACCGTCCATACTTTGTAAGTAATAACATCCGACAAGAGGTGTCCCTACTGTTAAATGAATATGGCCGATCAATGGAAGAAAACTCTAGATCATAGTGCCTACATCACGTTAGTATGCGCTTATCCCACGTCCCAACCCACTCATTCTTTCTTTCACTTCCTTTTATCGTGCTGATAACCTTCATGGCTGGTTCATGCAGTCTTGTCTGCGCGGGGCTCTGTACAGATGAATATAATATTTTCCCAGCTTCTTGTGGGTTCAAAATAGATTAAAAACCAGTGAATAAGTGCAACAGGGCGTATGTAATAGCTTCGGTCCGTCTGTAATGGATCGCGGCATACCCTTTATTCCTATTCCTAACCCTATACTCGTTACCATTCCTGTTTCCCTTCCCATCCCGTCCAGTTGTCATTCATGCAGCATTTTAACTAGGTTAGGTTAGGTTAGGTTGAAGTGGCTGTCGGGTTCGAAGAACCCAATTCACTTGGACCTTTGCTTCATTGCGATGCCACGTGGATCTTGAAAAATTGCCTACTCGCTTAACCATTTTGAGCTACTAATGAAGCGAAAGAGACGTTTTGGATCAGTCGTGCTAAGATCACTTATATTATTAAAGAAGAAAGTTGCAAGGTGAAGATTTTGGTTCTTAGAGAGAGCGGGGCATGAGCAAAAAAGGTGGAGTGTGGTCTCTTCTTCCTCCTCATCCATGCAGCTCCTTAGAAAAGTTAGAAAAGACACCAAGCCTTGTCGCGTGCTTACCAATCGCACAGTGTCCTGTCATAACACCGATTGTAGTAGCACTAATTTGCGATCTATTAAGAGCTATCAAACTCCTATCTTAAGTTAGTTAGGATCTACCTTAGGCCAAATCTGTTTTGTTAGTAGACAGGTACTACCACTTGTCCATCTGAGATTTGTTCTTTCTATTGCGTCCAGTTTTATCATGAGTTTGCATGTCGAAATTGGAATGCCTAAGAAGCCTATAAGTCTAAATTGAGAGAGTAGTTCTTAGTTTGGCGAGTTCGTCAGCCTTACAGTTGCCTGGAATGTCACTATGCCATTGAACCAAGCACAGGAGAATTTTTAACTGCTCTGACCCCAAGTAGCACACTCTGGAACCATAAGCATTGGTTTTTGAATATTGTACTTATAAGACACTCAAAATGCTCTTCAGTAGCACTAATGGTTTTGCAAGGTTTCGTTATCGTACCATTGGGTGCGCAGCTTATTTACTTATAAAATTGGTCATAGAAACGTATACAGCACCAAAACTATAAAACTTAAAGTGCTAGCACCAAAGGTTCCGTAAACGTGGTGCTATAAACGTTCCTAGCACTCAAGTTATAAGGAAATAAGTGCTGAGGGGTTAAATTCTATAGCGCAAGTTCTGTAGACCTTTCTAGCACCTGTTTTCTAACACCATAGGTTTGATACATCCGAAATACTACTCTGTACTTATATAGCACTTGGGGGTTGCCATAAGTCAAACAATAGAAAACAATGTAATTGACAGAAACTGCTGTGAGAACATTTCAAGCAAACATCTAAATATAAGAAACTTAAATTTTTTATAGAATGATATGAATTTTAACTAGATTACATATTAGGCTGGAGAAGTATATCATACACAAAAATTTGATTTCGAAAGCTAGTTCATGCTTTCATGCTGTTTATCTATGAACATTCATCAAAAAGCTGACACAGCGTATCGTTGCTTATATTGGGGCCAGTCATGACTATAATGCTTGTAGAATTGTAAATTGTTGAAATTTTTCACTTTTCTATCTTCTAGCTGGTCAAATAAGTTAGGTTTAGGCATTCTTGGTCCAGCACTTCAAGTATTTTATCAGCTCTCTGACATGCTTACTTTTGAGGTAGAAGTTTAACAGGTATCCTGCTTGGCCTGTGAAAACAGCCTGTAAAATATATATTTCAATTATCGTCTGCCATGTCAATAATTTCAAGTAATCAAACCAACGTAAATCCTAAAAGAAAAGAGAGTGATGGCAACCCCTTAATAAATTAGCGCCATGTTTGACAGAAAACACAAAACCTTATAATAGTTCTACATGAAGCTAGACTGTGCTACATAGAACCGAAAGTTTCTAAAAGGCATCGCAGTACACCTTAAGTGTTACAACGGTGCTATGTGGGCTCTACATAAAACCTTAAACTCTTTATTTTATGTTATATTTAATATTTCAAGAAGAGCATTGTTTCTTTTCGTCCTATTTTAATAAATCATTCGAAGAAACGAGATGCGCACCTTATTTTCTGCTAATTAAATGCACTCGGTTTGCTCATTAATTTCATCACCATTTAATATGAACGAAATTATTTGTGCAAAAACATCAACACTTTCAAAGAATAAGATAGAAATGTGTGTACCTAACTACAATAAAAACCACACCATGAGAGTAAAAGGTAAACACCTCAAAGTGTGTGTGCCTAAAATGTATTGAATGTCAAAAAAGTTATATAAGAGCCCGAATAACAGCCCTTTCTGCACCCAAAATTAAGTTCTATAAAGTGTCAAATCATCCTTATAGGGGTCTTGTAAGGGGCCCCGTTACTCGTATAAAACCAACTTCAAGAACCTAAGGTTTTATGATGTGGTGCTGAAAACGTAACGGTGGCCAAAGCAAGAGCTTCTGTGTTACTTGGGACATCTCCTTTAGAGACGAACGGTAGTTTAAGGCTACTTTAGATAATTTAAACAAGAAAAACAGAAATATTTTATTCTCTCTCTCTCTCTGTTTTAGGTTATCAGTGATTTCTTTTTTCTAGGTTGTTCTTGAACACCAAGTTGAAGTTTTTTTTTAAAATTGAAATTTTTGTTACAATATCTTAGTTTTCTAGATTTCGCGTTTCATCGCAGTCGGTGCTGAGTATTTGAAAAAACCACTTCTGCAGACAGTATAACGGCGAGAACGAACCATATACCGCTGTCAGGCAGAACGAACCATTCAACCCGGGCGAAGACATTACCGACGAAGCATAAATCCGCTGCCGATGAGCTGGTTAGGAGCATGCACCAGCTTATCTGCAAGATATGGTCGGAAGAAAGCATGCCCGACGAATGGAACCTCAGCATTGTTTGCCCGATCCTGAAGAAAGGAGACCCTCTGAGTTGTGCCAACTACAGAGGCATCAGTCTTCTTAACATCGCATACAAGATCTTTTCTGCTGTACTGTGTGAACGCCTGAAGCCGTTTGTCAACAATCTGATAGGCACATATCAGTGTGGCTTAAGGCCAGGAAAGTCCAACATCGATCAAATATTCACACTGCGGCAGATCTTGGAGAAAACCCAGGAGTTCCAAATCGATGCACACCACCTCTTCATCGATTTCAAGGCCCCGTATGACAGCATCTATAGAGACGAGCTATAAAGCGCAATGTCTAGTTTTGGCATCCCTGCCAAACTCGTCAGTCTGTGGAGGATGTCAAAAAAGGATTTAGACAAGTCGACGCGCTGTCATGCGACTTCTTTAACTTCTTTTAGTATGATTACTTGAGAGAATTGTGCAGAACTACAATCTTTGAGGCAGAGGTACAATCTTTCAAAAGTCCGTTCAACTACTCGCATACGCAGACGACATTGACATAATCGGTAGAACAAAGTGTGATATCAATGAAGCCTTCGTGAATATTGGGACGGAAGGGGCGAACATGGGCTTAGCAGTTAACGAGGGCAAAACCGACGTCTTGGACAAAACATCACCACCAACAGCTTTAACTTTGAGGCAGTTAGGGACTTTGTCTACCTGGGTTCCGCTATCAATTCAGACAATACACCAGCGCTGAAATCAAACGAAGGATAACTCTTGCCAATCGCTGTTTCTTTGGGCTAAGAAGTGGTAAGGCTAAGTGGTAAGGCCCTAAGTGGTAAGGCCCTCTCTCGAGCACCTAAAGTGTCCATGTATAAGACCCTCATCATCCCAGTCCTGCTTTACGGTGCAGAAGCATGGACCCTGTCAAAGGCGGATGAAAACACTTTAAACTGCTTCGAGAGGAAAATTCTTTAAGTGATTTACGGTCCCGTCAGCATAGACGGAGAGTGGAGGAGGAGATGTCCATCGAACTGTACGGGCTGTACAGCGATACCGACCTAGCCAAAAGAGTCAAAACACAACGTCTACGATGGCTGGGTTATCTAGAGCGAATGGATACAGACGTCCCGGCCCGGAAAATCTTCGAATCCACACCGTAGGGACGGCGCGGTAGACGAGCAACGAGACTCAGGTGGCGCACGTAAGTGGAAGGGGAACTCAGCCAACTTCGCGTGCGAAACTGGAGACGGCTCGCGAAGTAAGCTTGTTGGCTGAGGCCCAGGTCCACCCCAGACTGAAGCGACACCTTAAGTTAGTAAGTAAGTAAGTAAGTAAGATTTTGCGTTTCAGGATAGACCCATAATTTGACTTAGAAATGCCAAATGTGGTTTAGGCCCAAACTTGCAACTTCTGATACGATTGCAAATCGTGTCGTGTGCTAATATTTTTAGATTTTTGTTCTATAGATTTAGATTAACTTTATCAATATGAATTAAATAAACAAATAAAAAGAGTGGCGCAAAAGCTCGAGGTGAACCAGGGCCAACTTCTCAACAATGTATGCTGGTGTGTTAATATCTTTACATACAAGGGGACCTACAACTTTTTGCCGAATCCGAACGGCACTTTGACAAGTTTTTCAAGACAAATAATACTCTCGGAGGGCTTGTCAGACCCTCGCGGAGGTAGGTACCGTGAAAAAGAACAAGTCTTTTTTTTTCAGGTGACGATGGCAGGATTCGAACCCAGACATCCGGCGTAGTAAGCACACACACTAACCACTACACCACGGCACCCCAATATGAATTAATATATTGAGAACAGATACCTGCCAAAATCCCATAAAGAAAGGGAATGTTAAAAAACTGATTTGTTAAGGTTAGAATTTCCTCTTTAAACAACCTCAACTTGCGTTTTTTATTGTGGTATGGTGGCGTTAACATTTGTTTTGGTGACATTTTTAGCCAAAACGTAGTATAATTCTTAGCTGTCCTTTATTAGACTGAACAATGTGTGAATTGTTGGAGGAAGAACAACTTCTTTCCTTAACGCGTACATTGCACAAGCGGAAAACAAAAGTTAAACCAAGTGTCGAGGCTCTAAATTAAAGCGTGTTTTGTAATTTAAAAAAATTTAAGGAAACTTTACATTTCCATTTCATTGCTCTGCAGATATCTGTTTTTTACCATTTTTATCTTGACCCAAGCACAAATAAAGCAGAGGAAGGAATTAATTCTTTTGTACAATTTTCGAAAATATTAAAATCTCAAAACTTTTCTTGCCGGAAAAAATTGGAAGCTTTCGAATTAAAAAAAAAAAAAACCAAACACACTCCTTTTCGCTTTCAAAATTTTAAACAAATATATCATTTTGGCTACATTAATTTTAAAATCCTCCCGGACGACAGGTGAGCGTCTAACTTACTTTATCCCATTAGACAGTACCTATCGTGCAGCCTACCGATACTTGACAATCCCAACATATCTCTAAAAAGCTACTTTTTTATGACTCTGTATGACTAACTGCTAATGTCTCCGCTTATGTGGCGTTTGTATCATAGGGACGGTAAAAGAAATTTAGATAATATTTCAAACGAACTATAGGAAGGCCGGTTGACACAGAGTTTGTTCTGCGTCCCGCTTCTCGTATCATCCAAAGGCCTCGGAATAAATCTCATGGTTTCTGCAACACACTCTCATACACTTGTACACGAAGAATTAAAGGGTGAATATTTCATTTTAATAGCATTTGCTTTGTGATGTCAGAATACACAACGATGCCATCATTTTCGCAAACAAACAGAGAGAAAAACTTTCATGCAAAAAGGAAAGAAAAACAACACACCAAAAAGGACTTCGACCGCGCTTCGTTGCGAATATTTCATATTCCACGGAAAGAACGTTACTGGGATTATTGTTCAACTGGTGCATGCAAGATAAAGTGTTAAGGCATCGCACACTGTTTGCCAAAAACAAAATTCTTAAGTTGGTTTTTTTTTTTAGTCCAGAGGCACACACTCCCTGTAATGATGCGCGGCAACGTGGGTTGGGAACCAAGGCTGGAGCGTTGACGTAAATAATGGCTGAGCTGGAGAATGAACGTTTCTATGATACATTCGGCTTACTAAGTACCTGACCTTCACTCTGGTTATACATTACATCCGAAGCGGAGCAAAAGCGAGGCCATTTGTAAGTAGACAAATTTGGATCCTCAAAATATATGGTTCGCCAGGCAAATGTTTTGAATTAGTCTTTTTTTTGCTTGCAGGTTCGTGGCATATTCTCTGGCATATTCTTGTCTTGGTACTTTTATTTGAGAGTCAATACCAAAAAACCCTCACAAGGTCGAGAGTGTAACTTAAATTTTTTAGTGAGAATAGACATAATGTCACGTAATAAAAATTCTGTAGACAGCAACAGCATTTCAGAAAAAAGACAATAACGAATTAAGGCTCTGAAACCTTGAGCGAAATTAATTGAACTTAACTCTCCCAGGAAGATCCATAAATTCTTATAAACAATTTTTTTTAGATTTTCCTCAAGTAGTTATATACCTAGATCTGGTTTAAAATAGAAGTGCATAAAGCATCTGA
The DNA here is from genome assembly GCA_947623515.1 of Neoascia interrupta. Lineage (NCBI taxonomy): Eukaryota > Metazoa > Arthropoda > Insecta > Diptera > Syrphidae > Neoascia > Neoascia interrupta. Next base: position 17,263,906 of record OX392462.1, on the reverse strand, counting down.
TAAACTAGATGCTACAAAATTTATTATTCAACCAATTAAAATTAATATTCAAGCTTTCCATAGTGTTTTTGTTTCCGTATCCCATTCTCGTTGACTCTTGTTTTAAAATTTTTTTTTGTCAATTTATTTTCATTTGGTATAGTAGAAGTCGTAGCTGTTAATTATTTGACATACAAATGTTAAAAGTCTAAGCCGGTTTTGTTTAAAATGTTGATTAAAAGAAATCATTCATGTTGACTAACTACCTTGAAATTTTCCCAAATGAAACGAAAACCACAGCAAATGACTTGCATGCTCCGGGGAGTCCTTTCTCTATCCATACGCAAGTTGACAAATTGATGACTCTTTTTCACAGCTCCCTACGTACTATCTGCTAATGCCCCCCCCCCCCCCCCCCCCGTGACCATGGAAGAACACCTGCCAAGCGGAATATAATTTATGTGTCTGTGTAATTTTATTGCGATTATCGTTGAATTTGTCTCGCCCTGGGAACCATATACGAGGTGAGGATCCATTGTCGTCTAACAAAACCAATGGACTTCTGACACGACCAGACATTTTTATAGGCTAACCAGCATCCCCAAAGGATGAATGATTGAGCCCGACGAGTGCAATAAATAATATTTTTCGCTTTTTAGAAAAAGTCCTCGCGCCCAGACACGAAGAGTACTTCTTATATCTCCATTGTATAAGCCATCCTTTCGTGGTTTGCGTAAACTGCAGTCGAGTCCTTTTTCTACTGACTTTGTCCAGTGTTCCGGTGAAGGTTAATCACTGTTCTGGTGTGATTGTAAAGGGATTTAAAAAAAAAAAACCCTTTGTACGTGTTAATAATTTATTCGAGTCTTTTGGGATTTTGTAGTGAATCAGGCCAACAATGGTGATGCAAATCTTCCGACGGAATTTTGATTTCGGAAAGCGTTATAATGTATTCTAGTCAATGCATAGGACAAAGGGTTTTAGGTTAAGGATTGCCGGATGCTTTAATTAATTCTACCCTACCCAGGGTATATTAGGTTAAATGTATAGTTTGTAACGCAGTGAAATCATCACCGTAGACTCCTAAAACCTTTTGGAGACATTGGATAAGACCGATAGGTGAATGGATTAAACCATGTCCGTCTGTCCGTATGTATGTAAACAACTTTAATTTTAAGCAAGAGAGCTGAAAGTTTGTGATTTAGCTGGAAATTCAGTCCTTTAGATCAAGTTTAAAAACTAGTTGAATCCACCTACAGACACACCCCCTAAACAAGCTTGTATGTGCGACCACCTCTAATTTTTAAAATATTTTTTTTAAAATTTTTTTTTCTATATTACAATGGTACTAGCGCATTAATTTTTGTATGCGGCTTTGTAATTGTCTTTAAGGCGGCAGAAAAAGTTTGGCATTTACATTGACCACGCCCACTTTTTAAGGGATTTTAAAATTTTAAAATTACTATTTTTCAATAAATATGTATGAAATTCGACAAAAAATTACTATACATAAGTTGTATATATTTATCTCATCTCTAATTTAAAAAAATACATTTTGCAAATTTTAGCCATGTTACAATAGCGCTAGCGCATTTATTTTTGGTACGTAATATTGCCTTATAATTGTCTTTAGGGTAGATAAAAAAATTTTAGCTTTTTCTTTGACCACGCCCACTTTTTAAGGGTTTTTTAGCTTAAAATGACTGTTTTTTTCAATATATAACGGGTGATTTTTTAAGAGGTTGAGAACTTTTTTTAAAAAAAAAAAAAAAAAATCGAAAAAATTAATGAAATATTTATTTGAATCGATAGTTTGAACCTTGCGATTTAATGTTTAAAGATAATTTCATGCAAATGTTGACCGCGGCTGCGTCTCAGGTAGCCCATCCGCTGAGTTCAATTTTGGCATACTCTTTCACACATATCGGCCGGTATCTCACGAATGAATGCATGGATGTTGGCTTCCAGTGCGTCAATCGAAGCGAGCTTGTCCCTATAGACATTAGCCTTGACATACCCCCACAAAAAATAGTCTAATGGTGTCAAATCGCACGATCTAGGCGGCCAATTGACCGGCCCGAAACGTGAAATTAACTGTTCACCAAACTCGCCTCGCAATTGCGCCATTGTTTCGCGTGCTGTGTGGCATGTTGCACCGTCTTGTTGAAACCACGTATCATGCAAGTCAAGAACTTCCATTTCGGGCAAAAAAAAGTTTGTTATCATCGCTCGGTAGCGTTCACCATTGACAGTAACGCTGCGATTCGCATCATCTTTGAAGAAATATGGCCCAATAATGCCGCCGGCCCATAAACCGCACCAAACAGTGGCTTTTTCGGGATGCATTGGTAGCTGTTGCAATGCTTCTGGCTGATCTTCACTCCAAATGCGGCAATTTTGCTTATTTACGTACCCATTCAACCAAAAATGAGCCTCATCGCTGAACACAATTTTTCGATAAAAAAGCGGATCCTCGGCCAGCTTTCCAAGAGCCCATTCACCAAAAATTCGGCGTTGTGGTAGGTCGGCTGGCTTTAGTTCTTGCACCAGCTGTATCTTAAAAGTCTTTCCACGTAGTGCTGTAACAAAGGCCTAACTGCTGGTAACGGCGCCGAATCGACATTTCGCGGTCTTCTGTCACACTAGCTGATACGGCCGCAATATTTACTTCACTACGCACAGTACGTTAACGTGTTGGTGGTTTAATGTCCAACAAAGTAAATTTGGTGCGAAATTTGGTCACAATCTTCCGAATAGACTGCTCAGAAGGTCGAGAATGCCGACCATAAAATGGAAGCAGCGCGCGATGAACATTTGGAACCGAGCACGAATTTTGATAGTAAAATTCTATAATTTGCAAGCGTTGTTCATTTGTAAGACGATCCATGGTTAAATTGCAAACCAAGCTGAAGCTGCTTGACAGTGACACAAGGTACTAAACACACGTCAGCTGTCAAAACCAGTGTTGCCAAAACCAAACCAGCTAAAAAATCACCCGTTATATATGAAATTTGACAAAAAATTATATGACAAAAGCTATAGATATTAGCATTTTCTAACTTTTATGTGCATATTGTATATGCCTCCGCCCACTTTTGTGGGCGTGGCGTTAAAAAACGTGATTTTTTTAGTTAAAACGGAGAAGTTTTTGGCCGAGATGTATGCAACCACCTAGTATAAAGCTTTCAACAGTTATATTTTTATTTTTATATATTTATTTTTTATTTTTTATTTATTTATATATTTATTTTTATACCCCGCCCACTTTTTGGAGGCGTGACAGTTTTTTTTTGGTATGGTCGGGTATTTTGCTATCCGTCGTAGATGGATTGAAGCTTCTGCATACCCACTGTTGCAATTTCCCACTTGTTTCTATTTGGAGTAAACTAAATAGGTTTTGAGCCTACTTTTAAGGGGTGTTTTTAGGAGATTTTTTTTTCGCTTTTACCGTATTTTCTCATGATTCTATCGAAATTAGAATTAATTGATTTTAATTTTCAGCCCATGCCTACTTTTGGGGGGCGTGGCTTATACAAATAATATATCAATTCAGCCAAAAAAGCTCCTTGCTTTTAACTTGTTATTATTTAAGTCTTGTTTTTTCGACTGTGTCCTTTAATGGCTCCCTGAAATTATGCCAAAAAGTGTTTTGGAAAAAGACCAAAAAGAGGGAAAATATGCCAAAATCTAAGTAACTACACCCAGTTTTTCGGAAAAAGATCAAAAATGTGAAACAGATATAACGACAAAAAAGGTAAGCCTTTTTTGGCTCAATTTTCAAATGCAGTGTGGAAAAAACGATTTCCTTTTCCCTCAAAAAAAAGCTAAGGACTAATTTACATGCACCAATTGAGTTCTTTTGGCTTATGACCAAAGTAGGGAGAAATGGTGGAGAGTGCGGGAGAGTGTCGCGTTTTCATTGGATACACATGGCGCCGGATAACGAACATGTACCCTGGTGCATTCTAGACACTCTATGCCGCCCGGCCGCGCTACACGGCCGCAGGTTCAAACATGTGCTTAAGGTTCATAATTTCATCTTCGAAATGAATAACAGTTCCTATTATTTTTGTCATTATACTCCTTTCCGTAGCTATATTTAGTTTGTCACATAGTTTGTAACACGGCGAAATAATAATGGTAGACCCCCAAGACTTTAAGGGCCAATAAGCCATGTCCGTCCGTCCGTCTGTATGTCACATGTTTTTAGGATTTAAATTTTGAGCTAGGGTGCTCAAATTTTGCACGTAAGGTCCACGTCATGCGAAGCAGTACAGGTTTTTTTTTGAATACTAGGATGGACGGAGACTAAAACTCCAAAATCTTTCAAAGATACCAATACGCCCACTCCACTATAGCAGGTACATAATACCGAAGTAGCCGATATTGGTTATGCCCGATTTCCACGTGCTAAAAAACCACCCATTTATGAGAGACACTATGAAACTGCCAGAACGCACTTCATAGTAGTAAATTTTCGCTCTCTCATAATACTTCTTGACTACAACTAAGTTAACTTAACAAGTAGTTTACGCTTCCATAGTGTTGATCGCATTGGATAGGTTGCTTTCCAGTGAATGCACCTACTAAGCCGTTCATTAATGCGGCTTCACCCTACGTCGCTAGATCGAAGGGTCTTGTTCTTTGTAGTCGTCGCTCGTTGTTAACATCGTTAAGAGTCTCGTTTAGAGTACGGATCATTTCATTGTTGCAATGAACATGAAGGCGAGCATTAAGCTTTCGAGCGAAGTTTGTTACTTCTTCGCCCACGGTAGCTATTCCTAAATCTCTGTGAATATCGCTATTCCTAATATACCATGGAGCATTCACAATTGCTCTTAGTGTTTTGTTTTGGAAAGTCTGCAACATGGACATGTTGCTCGGTTTGGTACAACCCCAAAGTTGTATACCGTATGTCCAGGACGGCTTTAACACCTGCCTGTACAAGAGCAGTTTGTTATATGTGCTTAATTTCGAAAATCTTCCGATAAGCCAATACATTTCCCTGAGCCTAATCTCGAGCTCGTCACGCTTCTTCTTTACGTGTGGTTTCCACCTTAGTTTAGCGTCCAGTGTCATCCCTAGATACTTCGCTTCATTTGCATAAGGTATTTGTACAGAATTTATGAACAGAGGCAAATTGTTAACCCTTCTGTAAGTGAAATTCACATGCGTAGACTTGTTCTCGTTAAGAGCGATTCGCCAAGTCTTCGTCCAGACACAAATTCTGTCCAATGCTCGTTGGAGGTTTCTCGTTGATGACTCGACTGATTCACCTGTTGCCAGGATGGCCGTATCGTCCGCAAACGTGGCCACGACTGTCTCGTCATCTAGAGGTATGTCTCTTGTGTAGAGCAGGAACAGGGTCGGACCGAGGACGCTTCCCTGGGGTACGCCAGCCCGAATTTGCTTGAAACTCGAGTATTCACTACTACACCTAACACGAAAGAGTCTGCTTTCAAGATAATTTTCCAATATTTTAAACATGTCTTCCGGCAAGTTTTGCCGTAGCTTATATTTCAAGCCCTCGTGCCATACCTTGTCGAAGGCTTGCGATACGTCGAGGAAAGCACTTGAACATATTTTTTTCCCTTCTAAGGCTTTTTCAATTTCATGCGTTATTCTGTAGACTTGATCTATTGTGGAATGGTTAGGTCTGAAACCGAATTGATGATCCGGGATCAAGCGTCTTTCTGCAATTATTGGTTGTAATCGCTTCAGCAGAAGTTTCTCAAATACTTTCGATATTATCGGCAGAAGCGATATGGGCCTATAAGATTTTTTATCATTTGCGCATTTCCCCGGTTTAGGAACCATAATGACTTCAGCAACTTTCCATTGTCTTGGAACGTATAGAAGTCTAAGAGAAGCGTTTATCATATAAAGTAGCTTGACTAATGCCTTTTTTGGTAGCTCTTTTAATATTTCGCCAGTGATCAGGTCGTAACCCGGGGCCTTATTATTTTTAAGTTTGCTAATTGTCTGTCGGAGTTCAACTAACGAAACTTTTTTCATTCTAAAGCTACCAGGTTCCCCGTTGTTGTTTAGAACGTCAGCCAACGGCGGACCGTCGAAAGGCTTGAATGTTTCTTCTAAATGTTCAGCAAACAAATTCGCTTTCTCTTTGTCTTCTCTTGCCCATTCGCCGTTAGCTTTTTTTATTGGTGCCGAGTGGATTATAGGTTTCTTGATATACTTAACTGCTTTCCACAGCGAGTAGTTTGAGGTCCTATCCGCCGACAAGCCTTCAAGGTATTCAGTGGTCTCACGATTTTTAAGATCTAGCAACATTCCTTTCAGTTTGTTAGAGAGGTGGTTCAATAGGGTTTTGTCTGGGGGGGCCCTCGTGCCTTGCCATCTCCTACGCGCTCTTCTCTTTTCACGAATCAATTCTTCGATTTCGAGCGGATATGTTTTACGTACATGCCCGTCGGTGCTAACTGCGTTCTCTTGGGACGAATTGTTGTTCCAAGCAGAGCTCTGAATTGCTTCAATGAATTTGTCAACTGCGGTTTCTAACTCGAAAGGAGTTTTCAATGGCACATTCAAGCCAACACCCTCCTTACAGTCCTTTCTGAAAGCGTCCCAGTTCATGTTTTTGCTAGCTAATCTAGGAGCTCTTTCTATTTTCGCCAGTCTTCCACCCATCTTCAAGATAACTCCTGAGTGGTCTGAGCAAAGATCATAACACTCTTCAATTCGCGTAAGGTATTTGGGGTACCCTTTAGCGATGAAAAAATCGACAAGGTCAGGCTTTTTATTCCTATCGGTTGGCCAATATGTTGGCTTACCCGTGGAGAAAAAGTCCACCCCACGCTTCATACTATTTTTGTACAGTAATCTGCCTCTTGTTGAATTGCATCGTGAGCCCCAAAAAGTATGCTTCGCGTTAAAGTCACCCCCAATGATAAAATTGGACCCAATGAAGTCATACATACGATCAAGATCGTCTTCCACCAGTCTATATCCTGGCGGGAAATAACAAGATGCAATGTTATAATCTAAGCAGTCAATTTTTACAGAAACTGAACTGATCTGCATAGAGTCTAGCTCAACTTCTGTGTTCTTGAAGTGCTTTATGCAGTTCTTAATGTAGAGGGAGGATCCTCCTCTCGAATTTTGCGAAGGGTGATGTGCGTGATAGTCATTGTAACCTTTAAGTTTGGGTGTAGACCCGTTTTTAAGGTGAGTTTCCGTAATCATGCAAATATCAACATTGTTTTTCCGTAGAAATACTTCTAGTTCGTCTATTTTATTCAGAAGGCCGTTTGCATTCCATGTTAGTATTTTAAATAACTGTTTCATATTCATGTTCTCTTGTAATTTTTTCGAGGCTTAAACTCGAGCTTGCTCAGTTTGTCAAATATAACTTTGTTGATTTTAGTCTGATCTTCAAGTTTCTCCAAGATTACAGCGAGGATCTGAGACACTGCATCTGTTGTGGGCGATCTTGCCTTGCTTTCGTTTGCCGCAACCTGTGCGTATGATTTCGGTGCGACCAGTGGTGGTTTCTCCGCTGCACTTGAACTGGCGCCGCTCTTTTGTGGAGCTTTTACGCCTTTTGTCGACGCCTCCTTTGCCAATCTTCCACTTTTGATCGGCTTTGGCGTCTTTGGAGTCTTTGGCTTAGGAATTTCAGCAGGTTTTGGGCGTCCTAGGCTTTGATTCTGACCTCTAGTATTTTCCTTAAGAGGTTCTCGTCCCTTTTGCAGCTCTATGGCTACTTCGCATCCTCGATAGTTCGCGGGGTGGTTTCCGTGGCAATTGGCGCAAACTGCTGGAGCCTTTATGTCAACCTTGCACTCTGTTGACAGGTGTTTTCCGGCACATTTCACGCAACGTGGTTCTTTTTGGCAGTAGGCACTTGTGTGCCTGAATTCTTGGCATCGCTTACACTGTGGTATCAGTCTATTGCCCTTTCGCATGGGTTCGATTTTAACCCTGATGTTAAGTATCATTTTTATTTTATAAATATCGTTTATGCTCTCAGTTCTTTCAAAGGAGAGCATAAAAATTGGAAGGCCGCGTCTGATCACAGTGTCTCTTTCTCCTTCCGTGCGTTGCTTTTCCTTTTTAATGATATTGACGGCATCAATAATTTTAAGGCCTTTATTTTTTACGTCTTTTACAAAGTCTTCTTTTGTGCATGATGGGTGGAGCCCCCTTACAATGACTCGCATTGGTTTCTCGTACTTATTTTGATAAGTATACCACTCGATTCTTTCTGCATTCAGTCTAAGAGACAGTGCGCGATAGGAATCGGCGTTGTCAACATTTACTTTCCACACGTTATTTCGGTGCGAGGTAAGCTTATAGTTTTCTGTTCTCACCGTGTTTGCAAGAAGGTTGCGCAATAACCCAAAGTCTGCTATCCCGACGATATTTATTGCGGGAGGTGGACGAATTTTCGCTTCTGGATTAGCCTTGTTTGAGCCAGAGGCCTTATCTTCTTTTTGTATTACTTCGGGAGAGGAATTCGCCTTTCGCTTCTTGCTAGACCTTTTCCTTAAGACTGAATCGGTCTCAAGTGCAAGTTCGTCCTCGTCCGTGAAGTATTCGACTGCTGGTCGGTTCGGTGTTACACACTCTTTCGTTACCTCACAGTCTTTCGTTAAACGAGTATTTTTAATATCCTTGTTTTCTTTTCGCAGAGAGTCAACTTCCATTTTTAGATCTTGGAAGAGTCGCTCCATTTCAATAAGCTTAGCTCGGAGTTCATTATTCTCCTTTTCTAAGCTCTTAATTTTCACAGAGTCCTGGTTTACCGGTGGACTGCTTTTTCCAGATATGTTCGATCTAGGTGGTGGTGATCGATTTAGTTTTGTCCTTTTCTCAAAAGGATTTATAAGCAATAAAAGGCTCTCCCTAGAATCCGTAGAGCCTGCCTCCGAAGAGGGTGGATTTTCCAGCATAGCTGGGCTGCCACCTGGGGTAATCAAATCTTTCTTTTTGTTCATTGCCATTTTTTTTTTAACTTGTCGTTTTTATGAGAAATAGGTAAGTCACTTCTATTTTCATTTTTAAATACAGCCGCCCCTTTGGAGACAGACGCCGACCAGTGAGCCGCACAATGTGTGACAGACGCTTCTGGATTTTAATTTAACCTTCAGATTCATCTATAAGTTAAAACCTTACTGCCAAAAGTTGCCCCAAATGGAGCAGCATCGACAGCATCCGTTGAAACATTAAAGAATATTTCTTCCGGTGGATTTTAGTCGGCTCTTACGACAGGCATACCTTACCTCAAGGCTATTCTAACCCCGACCTTGCAGGGGACTAGAATCAGGGGAAGCAGTACAGGTGTAAAAATTTCCAGATCTGCCCAAAGACACGCCCACAATCGGTCTAAATGTGCAACTACCTCCAGAGATTTCAAAACTGTTAAACGTTCTCAAAGGCTAAAATTTGACATTTAAAATTTTCTAATAAATGTAAAGCACGAAAAAGAAAAATTTAATGGTAAACCTCCTCCAGTGGGCGGGACATCTATTTTTAGGGTAAATTTTCAATTGCAGTTTACTCAATATTTTTGCTCCAAATTGAATAAATTTCGCTGAATATTTTATTTTTAGAAAATTTTACAGAAAAACGTAATTCCGACTGGACTTGAGCCTAATTTAGGAAAGCATAAAAAAAGGAGCAGGTTAGGTTAACGACAACCCGAAAGCCATGCCCCTTTTTAGGGGTCGATTTTTTAAAAATATTGAATTTGAACCAAAAAATTGCATTTTTACGTACATTTAGGACTTAATTTGAAATTATCTGTGGAAAAAACTTAAAATTGATAGTTTGTAACTAGGAGCGGTTGGACCACGCCCCTTTTTGATGTTTGCAAAATAACAATACGCCATTAGCATTTTACAATGTGGGATATGATTTCGGCCTTTGTCTACATCTGATTCATTGCCATGGCATCAAAAATTTATTGTGTTAACTGACCTCAGAACTATCATCATCTTGCCAATGACCCCTGTCATCGATTGCAGCTCTACCATAAAATCAAATTCTAACAACTCTTGCAAAGTAGATTATCTAAATTAAAGAACAACGACCAGACTTCAACTTCATGGCTTGGTTCTGATTAAAATGTTTTCTCTTATCGAATCAATTTTCGGCATCTGTACACACACACATAACTACACCCCATTCCAAAAACTCAATTGCTGAATACACTTGGCATCCCTCGAGAATTGGACAAAAGTTCACGAACAAATCATACAAGTAACAAAATATCCAATGAACCAAGCAAAAGGAAAACCAATTGTCCTTTTGTTTCTTTTTCTGCGAAATCGATATATATATTCCTAACCCCAACACTTAACCGAGTTTCTTTTGGCCAACGACAGCTTGCTCTTGCTCCCCTTTGGAGCGGTGCTCCGCTCTCATTGCCATTATTTCTATTATCTTTATTGCCATCAAGTATCCAAAGTCTTGAGCAAGGGATTTCCGGACCCTTACCACTACCCGGAAACCCGTGCTTCTGCTGCTACTATAATTCTGCTAAAGCTGGTGGTGGTGGTGGTGAGGCGGAATTTTAAAACACATAAACACACACATCAAGCATGTAAAAACCAGCAAAATATTGAAAGAAGGGTCCCTGGGCTACGAAAATATACAAGACAACCCAGAGAAAGGAGAAAAATACAAAAATATTAACAGGATTAAACATACCGAAGCATTTGTTATCCATTTCCGACTCCGATCTGCCCAATTGTCCTGGCCCTCTCTATCCGGATGACTGGATGGCTGGTTAGCTGACTCTGTATCTTTATATTTGAACGTTGGGTTTCCACTGGGGTTACCTTTAATAAAGTTCACGTAACCGGGGTCGGATACGTTTTCCTCTAAGCAAAAGGAAAAAAAAATGGCATAAATACTACCAACCAGGATCGGGAATTCTTTTGTTGTATAATACAACTGCGCCAAGCTCCCCCCGGATCTGGTGTTATTGTTGCGACGATGAAGATGATGATGCTGGTGGCGATGGAGATGGAGATGAAGATGATGATGACCCTTCCATACACCGAGGGAGTGAAAATAATAATGGCTGTCGTTTGGTCTCAAGACCTGCGATCTCGTTCGATTCTGTTTTGTAATGTACTTTAGTAAAGCGATTTGTTAAGCTTGTTGTGAACGACTGTCCATTGTTGTGCGATGTTATTGTTCGGTTTCCGTTATCGCACCGTTATTGTACGCAGCAAGCAATATTACATTGATGTGAAATCATATTTTAATTTTTTCAAAGTCATATTATATCTCAATCGAGTATAAGAAAACTACACTTTGCATACTCGTATAAGGGTTCGTCCTCATCAGGGAAGTCGACAACTCGATAGGGTTTCGTGTTCGCGCCGCCTGCCGCTAATTGGATTAATTCCATCGACTAGGTTCTCGGGCGTCCTGTTCCTTAAGTTGTAATCGAATCCATCAGTGTTCCGGCGCAGACAACCAGAATGTCCTTTCAGCGAGATGGAACAGAGTCTAAGAGGATTCCGAGAAGATGCTTTCTCATTTTTTTGACAGTATTAATGAAATGATTGAGTGCTTCTAGTTGGGATAAAAATCGATTTTTCTTTAAAGGAAATGTTATAATTTTTTTTTGTTCTTCTGGAGATTCAATTTTTTAAGGTCCCGACTGCCGGGTGTCCTGCTAGGATAATTCTTAATTTTGCAAAAAAAAAATAAATAAAGAGTGGGTCGACTCGATAGGCGTAAGTATACTATTTTTGTGGCTTCAGTTTTAAAAAGGACACGTGTAGATGCACGCTTGGGTAGACTGAGTATTTTACAATTGATCTAGTGCTTTCAAGTGAGTGGCTTTCAATGTACAGCATCAAGAGACTATATAACTTACACGAGCCAAAGTATAATAGAAAATGAAGGAGAAGCTGCTTAGCACAGGAAATCCTCTCCAAGCAAATTAGTGTGTTTTCGAGCTTGAAGCGTGGATGTAATTAGCTTAAGGCGAACTCGAGTGCTATATTCTTGTGGCGAAGATTAAAGAGCAATTGTAGAGTATAGTTTGGGGTTTTGCGGTTAAAGGTGATTCATAAAATTTACTTTTCAAGCAGTTTCATGTTCACCTCATAGTTCTGACAGGCAAGACATAATATCACACCATAACAGTCGTCATGGTTATCTTTTTTCTTTTGAATATACACTTTTCATGTTAAGAAGATTCTATTCACTGTGTTGTCCTTTTGCCTTTAAATGCTCCAACCATTTCAGCAACCAGTCACAGAAATCCTACGCACGGCTTACGAGCTGTGCAAAGAAAATGCAAACATTTTCTCGCACGTTTTGGTCCCCAAATAGACTTATAAGTCAAATCTTTAGAAGAAAATCCCCACACGGCCTTGTTTTCTTTCTCAGGATTGGTATCAAAATAAAACATATAAATAACCAGCAATGCCACCCACACTCATATAACTGTCAACGAAAATTGCAAACGACAGCGTTGGATGTCAACATAAAGAAAACCATTCACATAATACCTGGTTGAGGACATAATTTTTTTTACCCTTTTTAGAGGGTTCGTGATTTAAGTTGGCAGCCGAACGAATATGCTTTGTGATAAACAATGTGTGTAGCACTGGATATGGACTAGAACTGAGTTAGTTTTAGAATTAGAAGACAAAAGATGGATCCACCTTTTATTCCTTTTAGATAATATTTATAGCGTAGACGTCTGCAATTTTTTGTGTGAAATTGGTATTGAAAGGGACACTATACACGGCCGAGGAGCATATGATGGGCATTGTCAGAGAAACTTTAACCTGAAAAGAGCATTGTGAAGATACTATCAAATTAGCTATTTTCACCCCTGCTATTTTCACCCCCTCTATATAACCTTGGTAAGGCTATGGAAAAGTTTGACTATTAGTTGTTCAAAACAAAAGTGTGCCCGTCTGGTGATTTTCAAAGTAATCAAATTTCCTTTCTTTTATTTGATGGTATTTCGACCGTGACCCTTTGCCTATTTGTGTAAGCTTACCACTGAAATGTCAGATTTATTCAGACATGTTTGGATGCATAATACATCCTTGAATGGAGCAGTGCTAAGCTCGCCTCTCGATTTAAGAATTTTATCTGCAGTACAAATGAAGATAGTATAAGGTTGTTTTTTAAAAGGTTTTTTAAAAGAGAAAAGATAAAAAAAAAGAGAAAAGGGAGACAATAAAAATTAAATAAATAAATAGAGTGGCGCAACAGCTCGAGGTGAGCCAGGGCCAACTTCTCAGCAATGTATGCTGGTGTGTTAATTTCCTTACATACAAGGGGACCTACAATTTTTTGCCGAATCCGAACGGCACTTTTAGAAGTTTTTCAAGACAAATGATACTCTCGGAGGGCTTGTCAGACCCTCGTGGAGGTAGGCGCCGTGAAAAAGAGCAAGTCTTTTTTTCAGGTGACGATGGCAGCTTTCGAACCCAGACCTCCGGCGTAGTAAGCACACACACTAACCACTACGCCACGGCACCCCACGGAGACAATATTAGGATTCTCATAATAGCGGTTCAGGGGGCCGATTTAAAAAAAGGTCCTGGCAACAAAACATTTCCATAAGTACATGTATGGCTAGCCTAGACCACGCAGATCTTAAACGGTAACGTCGGTTCAAAAATCCTGACAAGCAAGTAGAAAGATGAATCGATCGTTTGCAGGCTTATGATTTGGAGATACAGAATCGTAAAGGAAGCACAGTGCAACGCAGACGTCCTATCCGGGACACCAAATGTGAGCCCAATTGACAACATTACTTGCGAAATGAAGAAAAAGGCGAAGGTATTGTTATCCGGGGAATCAGAGCTGATTCTGAAGAAGGCTGGAGTATACTTAGGAACTTCGTAATGCACAACAAGAGGATCCAGATTCCAGAAATCAAGGCAATACTTGCTGAGACTGGAACGCGAATTCAAAAGATATATCTTACAGAAGTCCTATCTTTAAGGCATACTGAGGGCAGTGGACCTCTCTCCACGTTCCAGATGGTGTTCTACATAGAATATAGGTGGAACTAGATGGAAAATCCTTCAAGCAACAGTTTATGGTCCCACGTTCCAAATTGCATTAGATTCTACGGGAAATGAATAAATGAGTATGTTGTGGGAATTGGGGAATCAACAAGAACTAATAGCTCAATGCGAGAAATTAAATCGAGTGCTGGTGTCGGAAGTGTACAACGTGTGCTGCTAGCAAGCAACCCAAAAGCAAAACAAGAGGTTAAATGCACCACCACAACGTGTGGGTGATTCATTAGAAAGAATCGCGTCGGCATCGCAGGCCTGTTTCCGGAACCTGGAAGCTGTAATTGCTAGTCTCCAAAATTGCCGACTACTTCCGCAAGTAGCGTGAGGCATTTGCATCCCCAAATAAAGGAGCTTAAACTGTTGTCGACCTCATAGCGTACTGCTAGGTTTGATGTGCCAATGGAACTACTTTCCGATAAAGGATGAAACATCGAGTCGAAAATATTCCAGGAGGTATGTCCAGAAATCGAACTACAGAAGAAACGGACGACAACCTTTCAATCATAATCAAATGGAATGGTAGAGTGCTGTAACAAGACCCTGAAGGAACATCTATCCAAAGTCGTGGACGAGAATCAACGAGATTGAAATCGGCAAATGCCTTTGCTCCTAATGGTCTACATAAATGCTAAATTCGAAGTTCTCTTTGGACGAACTGCGAGTGAGCTTAAATTGGCTACCCATTGGATACCCAAATTTTGAAGAGGCCTACAAAGTGGATCTTAGAGGAAGAATCAACCGCATACACCAGAGGACCATCAAAAGCATTGTAATGCGGAACTCAACCTGGGAGATACGTTTTGGCTCTAAAATCTCGACCGTAGAAAGAAAAAATTGCCCGTACAGCAGCAGGCCTGGATAGGTCCTTACCAAGTAATTACATGAATCAATGATAGTCTTTCGAAGTCAATGAGAATCAAGAGCGAAGCTATACATGCAGTGTTTCGCCAGCATCATCAAAACGCAAGCAGTGATGATGTTCTTGTTTGAGACGAATCAAAATTAGGAGAGGGATAATGTGATATGGCGACACAAATGTTGTTATTAAATTTCTATCCGACATCCTGTGGCGAAAATTATTCTATGCCTAAAATTATGCACTGCAAAATATACATGCTTGAGAAAGACTAGTGGGATTAAACCTGCCATAAAAACAATGAAGTCCAGATGTAAGCCAGTAAGGCAACTTCTTGTATTGTATAGAATAGGGAAGAACAGTCTAGTATAAGGCCCAAAACAACTCTCAATATAAATAGCCGAAGTCAGTAGACGCTGTTGGCAGTTTGTGTGGAGAATGTAGAAAAAGAACGTTGATTTCGAAAGTATGGCCACGGAAGACCAAAATTATCGTTGATTGAACTAAATAAGTTGCTTTTGATTTATCAAAAGTAAAATTTAGTTTTATTCGACGAACCATAAGCAAAATGTCTAAATTATGCTTTTTTTCATTTCAAAAATAATATGGAGCATCAATTGGGGTTTTCTGGCAGTACCCACCATGCAGCATTTGATGCATCCGACGCGGACCTTAAATTCGGACTACTCTGTCTGTTCGGACTTCTTTCATCCTTTATTCATTTAGGTTGAAAGTAGTTACCTATAAGTGATTATCTGAGCATTTTATAGTTTAGGTTTTCTAAAATTTAAGGAACTATAGAACTATATGGAATAAACGTCTTCGTAGCTGGTTTTGGTCCGCCCGAACTATTTTTATGCCATTATACCCACCATAATCTCGTGAGAGTTTCGCTTTCTGCCAACTGAAGATCCGGCCGATTGAGGACCAGGAATTTAAAAAGCTAAAGTGCTATAAGCACTAAAAGTGAAAACGTTATTCCACTATATCTACGCTGCCAAAAAACCACTCAAAAATACGTTTAATTCGAAATTCGTATAAATTGTAAACTCAAGGACACCAATATGCTCCTAAAGGCTTTCATAGATGTGCCAATTTGAGATCCAAAAACTGAAATAACTCAAATTAAAACATTCAAAAACAAAAACACCCAAATGAAACTCACTATAACCGCAAAGAAAAGAAAGCAGGCCAAGGAAGCAGGAGAAAGTTATTTAAGAAAGGAAAATATCTTTATTTACGAGTATTTGGTACAATAAAACACCCCCACTTTTCACAATTGAAACTTCAACAATTAGTTTGTCATTTTGGACGCGGGTAAACTTTATACAGCACTTACCGCCGCGGTGTCGTTTCCATTTAGGCGCGTTCACAGTCACCGTGCAATCAACTCGCATACTCATTAGTTAAAGTCACACTGGGTGCTATGGGAGTTGACGCACAACACCCTCTCCTCAGAGTATCTGTCAATTGTCACACTTCGAGCAGTAGATCAACACTAAGGCAAACACTTCAATCACACGCCCATACTTTTAATTTATTTGCCAGCTCCGCACAGCACTTTCAATCGCCTCCCCCCATCGAAGCGCCTCCCCCCCGCAGTGTTAAATATCAAAATGATATCGAAACGGCTCAGCGTATTGGGGCACATAGAGATCCAAAGGAGTCTCTCTAGCTATTCCCTCCCCCCTAAAGCTTTATCAAAATTACAATAAGGCAAATGAAAACAATTTCATCCTATTTTGAGTCTATTTGCCTGCCTGCCTAATATCGAGGCCAAGATATTTCCCCGAACCCAAGGCTCAGTATTCTCTTTCGATAATGCCGTAGCTGATGGTGATGATGATGCTTCAGCTGTTTTTCTGTTGCTTTCTGTTAGCTCGATTCGATTGATTGAGAGGAGCCCATCCTCGATGGCACAATGGATCCAAAAAAAAACAAGCAGAAGCAATCATCGCATTAAAAATGTTAGACGGAAGATACTCTCGTAGGGCGAATGAACAAACGACGAAGGAATCAATTTATTTCCCCGAAGATCCGCATTTTTTTTTTTTTTGTTCTTAGCCCAGGACTCGTGTGTGTATTCTTCCTTGGCGGCTTACTTATGTACATTGGCCTCTAAAATATGTTACAGGCCGTGTAGACTGAAGCCCACCCCGAAATTGTAACCTTGCCCAAGCACTTGTGAAAAACGATGAAACATTAGAATTTCCTTTTCCTGGTATTTTTTTTTTTTCTGCATTATCCTTTTCATTTACAATTGCTTTGGTTGTGTTCTGTTTTGGGAATATTTTTTTGTTGTTTTGCAAGACAAGTTAAGAAGGTGTGAGCGACAAATCGTCTTCTTTTTTTTGCACTTTGGAAAATTGAATATGGAAATACTTTGAGAGGAGAGGCGGCTCCTGTGTTTATTTATTTTTTCAGAGTGTAGAATAGATAGAGGGGACAAGTGTTAGAACGAAAATACGAAAATACGTTTCGGAGGACCAAGATCAAAGTGTGAAAATGATCCTTTGGTCTTAAAATTAAAGCAAAGTTATTGCTTATTCATCGAACTCATATGGAGGGTACTTAAGTGGGCTTTTTTTTATTGCACACATACCTAGAGGCTCTTGAAATATACAGGGTGTTTTGATTATTTTTATTTATTGGCAATATTGCCGCTACAATGGTGAGTTTCCTCCATTGTTGTCGGAATTTTAGTGTCGGGGAATGTTTATTCCTTATAAAGGTAGACATTTGATAGCACTTAAAGTGTTTTTGTGTTGAAGATTATAACGGAAATTTAAAATAAAAATTATGCTCATTAGCAGTTGGAAATTTAAAGAATGTCTGTTTTTTTTCGGAAGATTTCTTATTTCAAAAAATGGCCATATTTGAATTCTGCATTAAAACACAATTTTTTCGAGTGAGTAGACGAATCTAGGTATAAATGGCTGTCAAGAAAAGTTGTGTTTTCGAGAACTCCTTAAAAACTTGCATGGTATTTACATGAAATGAATGAATGATTTATTTTCGAGAGTTTGCTGGGTTCTTTCAGAGATTCGAGCAATTAAAAAAGGACCTATTTTGCAACAAAATACACCAAAAGTGATATCAGCGAGCTTAAAGTACCCATCGGAAAATACACCTGTGCATGTGGATGACATATGAATGTATGTGCCTGCATGCGGAGTAGAAACACATCAGTGCCAGCAGCAAACTTTAAGAAACTCTTCGAGAGATCGTTCTTCGGGAACTGTGTATAAGTTTACGTGTCGTGCCGGAATCAACCTAAAAGCAAAAACATATTCGCTGCCAACGCAACTTGAATGTTACTAATTTCTAACAATTGGAAAATACATAAAGTTGGTACTAAAACATACAGAAAAAATGCTATCTTGAGGTCCAACCATAATAGACTTCGATGAGCTTAAGTAGGCTTTCCGAAATGTCCCAATTCACGCGATTTGTATGCCACGACCATAATAGCCTTATGCTGGGTTTCGTAAGGTTTTCGTTAACTTGTGTTGGCTTAAAGTTTTGTTTTTGCTTGTCATTAGTTCACTCATTGTCATTTTTAAGCCCATATTTGTTTTTGAACGTGCTTAAAAAAATCCGTGAAAGAAACGAATATACCAAGAATTGTACGCTGACCTCAAAAGTTTAAACACATTTTAGATATGGCAATCGGTTTCGAAAATATTAACATCCAAAGTTGAAGAAAAGGTGACATAATTTAAAAATTTTATTTTAAATTTTCAAGGCAATGTGATACTCGACACGTTCACAGTGAAATCGCATAAGATTTTCAAATCGTTTGCTTAAGTCTATTATGGGCAACACAATATTTTGGCAGAACTTGAGTGGGATTTTCGTTGTATTTCGACATAAGATCAATCCCGCTCAAGTCTATTATGTTTGGGCCTTTACTTGGAATCGTCTTCGCAAGGCCCCGAATAAGAAACAAATTTGTAAATAAGGCGGTCGCGTCGGGAATAAAGAAAATATAAAACAGCTCAGGCCATGACTATAACGGTGTTTAAGGACGTGCTGAATCGAGTATAATGACTTGGATATGTTTGGAGATAGGTTTATACATTGTGATGATTGGAGATAGGTTTATATATTGTGTATGATAGGTAGAGGAAAGGAAATTCCATTTTTCACAAGAGGATGAAACAAATTCATCTCAAAAGTAACAAAAGAACTAAGGTTGACGAGAACTTATGAGGAAAAAGAAAGAGAAACTGTCGAAGTTTGCATACTAACCAGGAGTGGGATTGGCTAAGGTGATCTATGATAAGTGATATCACAAATCACAAAAATTCGTTGGCGTAAACTGTGATCATCACAATTTTCTTCTGACAGCTCCCGATCAATCACCTTCAAAATCAGATGGTCACCAGTTTTCAAACTTTCTGGAAAGTTGGGGTTTTTGCCTACTCTTAGGCTGGCTTTCTGCATTTACGAATAAAAATCAGTGTTCTTACATCAGAAGCCTACGCAGACGGATTGTTTTGTTTGATCACATTGACTGTCACAAAATGTGAAAATCACAGATCACCACAGCTTATTCTACCCAGGTTTTTCTTAAGTGGTCGAATTTCGGCCATACCAAAAAAACAAGCCATACAAATTAAAAAAGTGAACTTTTATCGAGACACCCTGTACATAATAGGCATTGGTCAAAGAAATATAATAGACGAAATTTATTATGCCTTCCCTGCGTTTTTGGGAAGGCATTCTTTTAAGCCTTGAGGTAAGATATCGCCAACGGCACCAACTTAAAATTGGCACATGCAACGTCTTATTGCTAATGGAACAGAAGCTAAGGGGTTAAGGAGGCTAAAGAGCATAACCTTCGCAACACATTTGCAGCCCTAACTAAGTGGAAAGGTTCCTGTAATAGAGACTGCGCTGCTGAGTTGAGGCTCTTCTGGTCAGGCTTTCCACACGATATGACTGCACAGGGAGGTTTGGGGATACTTACAAGCTGTCGGAATATGTAATGGAACTTATTCCTTTCGGGGTCGGGGTGGTGGTCTTAAAGCTTACGCTTGAGCGATCGACTATGGCTCTAGTGCCAGCAGGTGTATGCAGCAAATCGAGGGTCAGAGTATTCGGCCTTCTTGAAAGAAGTTGATGCTGCCCTGATACGTGGGCGAAAAATTCCGTAAAACGAACCACAACCTATACTACCACAATAGGCCTACTTGTGGTCGCAGCGATCTGGGATTTGACCTCCCCCTATAATCTACAATCTACCCCATCCTATCCCACATTTTAAAATGCTGTTGTTATTGTTACTTGCTGGCATTTTATAAGTTGTGCAAACTTCGAAAAGGGGCGTGGTCCAACTTTACCTTATTACAAACTATCAATATTAACACAGATATTTCCAAGTTACGCTCAAATGTACAAAAAAATGCAATTTTTTGGTTCAAATTAAATATTTTTGAAAAATGGACCCCTGGACCCCTAAAAGTGGGTGTGGCTAATAATTTTGTAGAAAGGAAATCTGGAATAAAGTCTCGTTTACCTTACCTGCTTAGTTTCTTATGTTATCCTTTCCTAAATTAGTCAGTCAAAATTACGTATTTCTAAAAAATTTTACGTCTTTCCTCAATTTTGCCTCCAAATGGGGGCGTGGCTCAAAGTCTTGTATGAACAAAATGTATAACTAATTGTTTTCTACATATAGATTACATATATATAGATTTTTCTCAATTTGGAACAAAAACATTGAATAAAATGCATTTGAAAAATTTTCCTTTAAGCCGATGCCACGCCAACTAGGGGAGGTAAAGCGATTAAATTTTTGAAAAAATAAATATTACAACAATTTACAATTCTTCAACATTATAATAATGGCTAGTCCTATGATCATTTCAACCGCTGCCAGGCGAACATCTTTATATTATAAAGTTGCTGATATTAAGTGACAACTCATGAAGGCTAGAGGAACTGCACCAGTCGTTCAGCAGGAAAGCTCAACTTGGAGTAAAAAATCTCAGTTTTATTTGGGTGTTCGTAACAAAGCCTTATAATATGGTGATGAAATTTAGGTAATGACAAAATGAATTAGATATGCAGGTACAAGCTGCTAAAATAAAATTACTGAGGTGCGTTGCTGGTTACTCGTAGGTATACAGTGAGAAATGTCATTATTCGGAGGATAATGCTGTGCCGCTAGGATCATGCCGTTATCTCGAAAGACAAAAATCTCGAATGGCAAAAATCTCGAAAATATTTTTTTAAAATCTCGAATGCAAAAATCTCGAATTGTACAAAATCTTGAATAGACAAAAATCTCGAAAAACGAAATCTCGAAAAAATCTCGAATGCAAAAAAGTTTTTCGAGATTTTTTTTAAGGGGTGGTAAAAAACAAGTCAGGCAATATGCCCCCCTGCAACCTACTTGGTTAGGCACACCGAACCTAAAGGTTAGGGTCAGTGTGCGCAAATTCAGTGTCTTGTAAATGTTGAAAGCTTAAAAGAGTGGTTCCTTCCTCCTTGTGGTCCACCCTTTTAACGCAATACGTAATGAACAATCGAACATTGGGAGCCCCTATCGTTGTTTGCTTTTCGTTCCTACCTCAGAATAATGCGCTGATATTCTGCAGTACCTATAAAGAGTAATGAAGCGTCTTGTAGGTTATGAATAAATAAATAAATAGAGTGGCGCAACAGCTCGAGGTGAACCAGGGCCAACTTCTCAACAATGTATGCTGGTGTGTTAATTTCTTTTACATACAAAGGGACCTACAATTTTTTGCCGAACCCGAACGGCAATTTGAGAAGTTTTTTAAGACAAATGATACTCTCGGAGGGCTTGTCAGACCCTCGCGGAGGTGGGGACCGTGAAAAAGAACAAGTCTTTTTTTTCAGGTGACGATGGCAGGATTCAAACCCAGGCCTCCGGCGTAGTAAGCACACACACTAACCACTACGCCACGGCACCCCACCCCCCTGTAGGTTATGCAGCATCTGCTAATAATTGCTGTTGTCACTAACTCGCTAACTCGCATCTACATGCAAAACACAAGGCCTTCATTTAAATAAAAATGCATGAATTTGTGATCTTTTTATACGGAGGTACGTATCTATTGCTCATGTATGGCGAGGTCAAATTTTCCGAGTGATATAGTATGTATTTTATATCGGTTAGCTATGCGTTTGTGTGCTACAAGCCGCTGCTGCCACGCCGATTTAAATTTTAATAAACCCCATGACATAGGACACACAAAAAAAAATGATAAAGAAATTAAAATATTTCCATGTTATGCGGAGGAAAACAAAATTAAATTTTTCTGTCATGCCATAGTCGTCGCCGTATTCTTGCTGGCAAATGCCGCCCTTTGCCCTGACACGGGAAAAACAATTTTCGCATCATTGCCCAAGCATCCGCACACATAGTCTCGATTTCCCTTTCTTTTTGCTGTTATTTTGGCTCCTAGAACAAGGAAAATTCCTGCATCTCTGAGATTATGTGGAAGCGAGAAAAAAAGGCAATCCCGGCGCAAAGGGTTAACAAGACCGGGGTTTCAGTGTTCAGATACTCTATCAACGCCGCAGCCACCGTTGTTGTTGTCGCCCACAACACGATTTCGCAACCATACTCGTTTCAGCTGCAAATATGCAGTGCTAACCAAAAAAAAGGATAACTTCCAGCGACGGTTATGTATACTGGGAATCGCTTTCAACTGGAATAAGCAGTGGAAATGTGAGAAATTCCTTTTAGTTATTTCGGAGCAAGAGTCTAGCACTACAAGCCGATGTCGAACAGGTCGGTTTTAATGGAACATGACTTGGACTGGACTGTACGCTATTTTTTTTTTTTTTTGAAGCATTCGCCAAAATTCTAGTTTAGAATCAAAATCACGCAACGATATGTCCGTACAGTGATTTATACGTGCTTTAACGATGATATCGATTCTACAACGAGCAGAGCCCAAATCATGGTTTCGCCTTGATTTTTATACATATCTGCCTCGAGGACGGTGGCAGGGAAAAGCAGCAAATACCTACTACGCGTATACCATTTCCGTTGATGTTGCTCAGTTCTTGACATTGACTGCCATCGGCCTTGAAAGTTCGCTGATGGATATTTACGTGCACACGGAGGGTATATGGCATTACATCCCTTTTTTAAGGTTTTTTTCCAAATGCTTCCTGTTAGCTTAGTCGAGCTCCTAATACGAACATTTAATTTAAGGTCATGTGCTGCCTGCCTTGGGCTAGAATTCGAGTATGTAGAGCATTAAATGGGTTAAAAGCACAAACACAATACAAACACTTTGGGGATTCGGTTACACATGTAATCACGGAGGTATTTTCCAGCAGTTAAGAGCGCTTGTTAGGGTTAGAGCTTTATGGAGAATACAAGGTTGGTCAAGGTGGGTATAGTGCCCTTCTATTTGCAGCCTCGGGAGTTTTTTCTTTCAGAGTGAACATTAATTTTGCTACTATCGGTGCCTAAAAGTACTTTACGATCTGTATTATACAAAATCAGAAGATTTACTGGAGAGTTGCAGAGTATCCTTAATTCAACGTAATTTTAGTACTAAGCTAGATGAGTTTGAGTTTGTATTACAAACAAGAAAGAAAACAAAATAGGTTTATCGGCCAAAAGCCATTACACTTATCTACTACAAAAGTTAGGTAATGTCCGTATGTGAGAAGAGGGTAGACAAGGTACTTATAGATGTCAAACAGACAATTTTCTAAGTATTATAACTGGGTGCTGCGCATAGTGCGTTAGGCTAAATACCCTGCATCACATAAAAGCTATTTTCGAAAATTCTTTTTCAAATTGGCATCCTGTGATGACTTAGGAATAATCAAATGATTATGACCTTTAGCTACTATACTTGAACGAAGCTTAATTTTTCTGAAATCAGACCGCCTTAAAACGCCAGGCTCCTTCAACTCGGAAAAGACTAATGACTGTTTCACAACCAGTGCGTCAGTGCGTAGACTCAAAACGGCAGCGTCAATAGAACAATAGAAAAACCGTTTGTTGATACACAATGATAACGAGAAACCCTGATGACTGTTTTGACTGCAAAGTTACCGGACATAACATATTGGCAAAATTTGTCGACTTTCTTACTTATAAATCACAGAAAGTTCGAATAAGCTTAAAAAAATATGGCATATAACGACTTAAAAGAGAGAATGTCGAAATAATTGCCGACCTCAGCGTGTTTTTTCAATGTTTTGATATTTTTTGCGCACCAGACGGGGTACTAAGGCCGGCATTGTAAATCACCCCATACCTGGCCATTGATTGAAATTCATTAGACAACTCGCCCGAGACCCTCGCTTGCTTTCTCGCACTCGTTGAGAAACTGCCACAAAGAATCTGTCGGTGCATTAACAACTGACTTCTTACATTTTATAAAGTGCATCCACCCAGTGCATGTGGTTAGGTTAGATAAGGTTAAAACAGGGGTGTGGTGATAAGGATGTGATGAAAAGGAAAAGGTGAAAAGGCACCAAAACGGGCCCATTGCGATCCCAGGGAACCAGTTGAAAATAACATTCAAAAGGCGAAAATCAACCTAAACATTCACCGTGAAACAGCCAATTTCCCTGTAAAAGCCAAGAAGGCCTTTAAAGTTTGTGTCGTGTACCTTTCCAAACTTCCAAAGAAGTATTCCCCAAATATTATCTGCGCACTCGCGAAATAATAATAATTGTCTCGCATTCGCACAGTTAGTGTGCTATATCCGCAACCGCCTGCAGATCACTGCAGAATCGACAAATATATGTGTCAGAAAGGCTGAGCCTCCTTGTGTGTTTCCTCAGGAGACAATGTCCTGTCAGAATTCCCACTAAAATCCTAAGCTTGTCCCTGCTCAGTTTTAATATCGCCTTCGATCCTTTTTCGTCTAGTCGTGCCCAGAGGGACCTAGATAGCCTGTGTCCAGCCAGACGAGATCACCTTTGGTTGGCCGTCATAACAATTTTACTCCTCAATAGTGCCTCTAACTAGGCAGAGGGGTGGCTTGATGTTAGAAACCACACTATTTCCAAAGAGCCCTCCTTTTCTTGCAAGCTCATCAGCTTGTTCGTTACCCTCTATACCGCAGTGTCCAGGCACCCAGCACAGTCTCACCTGGTTCTGACTGCACAATGCATTAAGCAATATCCAACAGCCCCTGACTATATCAGATTTCAGTGCATGTGGCTAGATATTACTCCTTTGGGCAGAGAACTCACCACAAGCAATTATCATCCTTTCTGGTAACAATTAAATACTGCGCACGTCGTCATGCGCAAAGCCCTCCTCAAACTCCTCTGGACAGAACCATCAGATTTGTCGTGAAGAAACAAGTTCAAATATTTGTCGTCTTCGGGCGAAGAAACGCTGGCTGTTTGCATTTCATTGAGAGACTTTGACGTTGATAAGTTGTTGGTTTATCTATTCCTTAGACTCAGATTTATTATAAACGTGAAGCCAGAACTCTTGCTGTTTGCTTCTTTCTAGCCTCTTATATCTGAAAGTTTATGCCCTAATTTGTCATCTTTTGTACTAACAAACTGATGGCGTGACGACGCTCGATAGGTATCTGATCCTCAGTTTTCATTTTCGAGAGGAGGTACAAGGACGAAAGAAAATGTTTCAGAGGATGAAAGTCGATCAAAAGAAAGTCCCACGAAAAAAATAAAAAAGGCTTAAGAAAAACAAGGCCGATGTCCTTAATTGACTTGAAGTGGTCAACCAATTGTGGGTGGCAGAAAGAATAACCGCTGACTGGGCAATAGTTCTATTATGCTTCATCTTCTTTTGCAAGAGAAAGGATCGGTTTTCATCCTTTGTCTTGCAAGAACTATCGAGGCATATACCTGTTGAATGTCGCATAATTTCTGTCGAACATAGCAGTGCGTGGCCTTGTTATGTTGCACCGCGTTTTTTCGATTGTTGCATGGCAGCATTTATCAGCAGGAGCTCTATCTGGCGATGGCCGAATTCAGGATTTCAGCAAAAATGACCAAACTGTGCCGTGCAAGATTAAAAGAAAACGCGGTGCAATGCGCGTTTAGCAACAGCTCCTTGGAACTGTTCCAAATACACATCGGATTTCAACAATGAGATGTTGTCATGTGCACTTTTCGATCTTGTTTTGGAGATGATAGGGAAAAGGAGACGCAGGGAAAAGTTTAATGCGGAAGGTAACATCATTACCCGCTCCAACCGTGCCGCAATAATGGCTTTTTCGGCAACTAAAGAATAGGCAACGTTGGTCATCCTGGACGCAGGTAAATGCGAGGTCAAGTCTAGATAGTGTGGTATTAACAAACAAAGAAACATCCATCCAGAAATTTTGTTGGTAGCAACAACTTCGAGATAGTTGAAGGGATCATCTACCTTAAAGTTAATATCAACGCAACCTTACTTTTTTTATAATTCACTCGTAAGGAGGAGAGGTACCGGTGCACTCTTATTTTGAAAAGTTGTAAATTGTAATGAGTAGGAAAGAAGACATTCCATATTCGCGTTGTACGGAAAGATCCTCTGAACTTCATCAGCTCGAGGGTGAACTGATGCGCATTCGATCTTTGACGAGTATTACGGTTGAGTATCTTGAGGGGAGGAATGCGATTGGCTTTTTCGCTGGAACATTTGTGGAAAAAGCGATACAACAGTGACAGGCATGAGAAATTTCGTCGGTGTTCAAGTGATTCAATAGACTTTTCTATGTTTCTGTCGCCAATAAGTTTTAACGCCAGTTTTTGTATCCTGTCCAACAGGTTACGTGCAGTTTTTGGGGCACCTGCCCAGACATACAAGCTATATTCCAGCTAAGGGCGAATATTCGAGATTTTGCAATATCTAAATAATAAGTAATAAGGAAACCGCTGCTATTTCAGTTTGGCAAAACAAATCGAAAATCGGATCAAAACTCCTCTCACGAAGTACAAAGTGTAAGGTCTACAAAACCGCTGTGTATGCATAACAACGGTCCATCCAAGATGGTCTTCGAATTCACGTAGATACTCACGTTTGAGACAACCAGGAAGACTGAACCTCCATTTTAGAGACCAAGCCATATCGGATGCCCGAGCCCTTTATTTGGGTAATTGGAAGCATCATGCTTAGGATCGCCAGAGATGGACGGCTACTGTGAACCAGGTAGAGACCTTTTATGGGTCGGGAGCCTTATAAGTAAGTAAATTAGTTTCCGTTTTCGTGCCCACCTGTCGGAAGAAGCAACAAATCGAAATGCGATCAAGAAGAACCAGAAGTTACCCCTTGAACCCAGTTGCAAATTCTTAACCGTTTTTTTGTGTCTACACTATTTGGTTGGATGCGCAGACAAATGTAGGGAGGAGCTGAAATACAAGCGGCGGAATGTCGAAACAAAAAAAAAAGTTTGTGGTTCACCGGCGACAGAGTATGATCTTGCAACCTTTACTTTTAGCGGGTAGACAATTGATCTACGGTTTTACCCATTTGAGCCTTTGTCCAAATTCAACCACCTCACTAGTTTTTTTTTGCCTTGCGTTTTCCATTCACCCCATATAACTTCCAAGCGACCGACGGCCAAACAAGTCAAGTTTTTGTTTGCTTGTCGTAGGGCTTGATGGTTGGAAAGAAGTTTTTAGTGCACCATGTTACCCGCTGCGCCATATCACCCAATTTTGCCATAAGATTTAGTAAACTAACAGAATCTCCATCGGTGTACCTATGCTTAATATTTGGTGAAAGGCTTAGCCGGAGCTTTGGTTGTGTCTTTTGCTTTGGGAGTCTTGTTTCAGGACCTCTTCGAAAATTGTAAGAAGCATTTGGTGTCGATGCTATGCCATGATTCGACAAGTCATGTTAAATCGGGTAAAAAATACGTTACCGAGTTAGATTACTTATCCTGCCTTACAAGACCGTCATTAAAGTCCACATCTTTAAGTTTTCATCTCGTTGTCATATTTCTACTAATCTCCTCCACTAATCTCTTAGCATTAATTTTCATGAGCGCAATAAATGCAAAAGTGACTTACTGAACAATTTTTTTACTAATGCCACCTCTAAATTTCGCGAAAAATGACTGAAAGAAAGAAAAAATCACCTGCAGTAAATGAAATGAATATCCCTTAGCAAAAAGGACCAAGTGCGCAAAATGTCACTTTACGCTGACACATCCACCCCCTATGTTATAATATAGCGACGAGATTTCATTTCTACTCGCAATTTGTTCACAAAGCGAACCATTTACTCACTGTTCCAAGTAAATTCACAAATTCGTGTCATTCTAGAAATGGTTTAATGAAAAAAAATCCTTCTATAACCCGCCCGACTTTTATTCAAGTCAACTCAATTGAAGACCTCGGCTAATAGAGTAAAACAAATCACCTCTACCACTGCACTGCACGATAGAGTGCACAACATATTCATTAGAATCCTTACAATCAATTTGTTTGACACAAAACTAATCGAATTTCTCCTATTGTAAGCGAGAGCCCATAGATACGTGCCATTTGAAAGGATGTATATTTGCCTGGCGGTATACTTCTATTGAGTTATTTTTTTCACCCTGTCCCTCTGCATCAGAGTCAGCCGCCTTGTAGTGAAATTGCAAATTGTCTAATATCGATCTGGGTAATCTGGTGTTCGACTACAATTACAACCGAGCATCATGTCGCAGTCGAGTGTACTGGATTGTAATCAAAATGGCAGGCTATTTGTGGAAACAGTAAACAAACAAACAGGATGTAGTGGGATCTTTTGCAATGAAATGTGGTGAGCTTGAGTATATTATCAAGGATGCAAAATAAAACGACAAAAATGCAGCAAAGATTTGTGTAATTGTGTCACAAGGGAGTAACTTACTATCTGTTGTCTGTTTGGCGATGGAAATTAATGTGCAGCGCAGACTGCCTCCAAATGAACAAAAGGATAATACCACAGGAGCCCGTGGAATTTTCAGCTTTAATCAGTGATTTATAATACATTTCTGAATCATTATCGTCACAGCGGGAATTGAGTCAAGGCTTTTGGCTTAGTTTCGCTTGGCGTTTAGTCATTAGAAAAGCGTTTTTTTTAAGGACACACGACAGGACAGGAAGTGAAACAAAATTCAATTTGAATTGTTGATGAAAAAACTAAAAATGAACTTTTACATGACTTCAGCTAAAGAAACCGTCCCGAAGTCTCCTTGGTTAAGGTATACCCGCCCTCGGTCTAGCCTTCTTCCAAATAAAGTAGTTCATACTGATATCAAAACGTTGACGTTTGAAGTGTGCCTTGGTGCTAAATTCGTTCTACCCTACCTCAAACACAGATACCTTTTATTTATATAATCATCCTTCAAGGACTATAATTGCATAGAGTTATTCTGAACAAGGCTTGAGCCTTTTATTTTCCCTGCTTCTATATTTAGATGACGAAGATGTGGAAATTGCCTGATTAAACTAATTACTCAGAGGATTTTGTTGGCATTTTCCTGGGGAATATTTTCTTAGTGACTCTAGTGTGTTTTCGCAACGTGCCCGGAAAATCAATCAGACTCCGTTTATTTGCTCTGCTATGTAAACAAAAAAGGGGCTTTTATATCATATTGCTGGATGTCGGTATCTGTGGAAACATCGGTCTTACACTCTTACGAAAGTAGGTATCTATTTAGACATTTCAACCAATAATAATATTTATAGGTAAAACAATCAATACAATAAGCCATGGCCCATTGTACATTCTACAAGCAGGCATTTCTGGCCTCGATTGAAACAAATTTTCTTCTCCTCCTTATTTGGAAATTGTAGCTCACCGAAGGGATGTCTGTGGTGACCAGAAATTCAAACTGAAAATTCCGATTTAATTCAATTCGCCTGTATTCACCTATACCTGAAGTATGCAGACCATCCCGACACCTCCTAAAGGCTAGATAATTTTAAGGGTCATTCGTTCGCCAAATGTGTTCCCCCAAATCGACAATTTGAAATTGGTTGGCCCTTTTTTCTCCTCATGTGCCGCAAAACGCTTAATGGCTTACGCCGATGGCGGTTTAGGCACTGCCCCATGGATGATACCCTATATAGCATAATATCCTGTTCTGGTGCGGTTTCCTGTTTAATTAAACGGTATAATTAAGCTGCAAGCTTGGAAGTGTCACACCGGCGCTAATGCCAATTGCTATGTGTTATGTCCTCTCATGTGGAGTGCTACCAAATTGGATATTTTGGAACAAAGGAGTCCATCCTTGTAATGGCAGTTCTTTCGGTTGTGATGTGAATGTCCTGGTAATTTATGGTGAGAAAAGTTGTTGATTGTGTGGTTAGGGAGATATACCTTTCATGGCATTGAGTTGGCGGCGGCAGGGTTTTTGTGGGGGACGACTTTCAAAATAACATGGCGTAGGAATTAATTGGGAAATTCCATTTGCAGAGGAATTTCATTGTATTCGGGATATTTACGTGATTTCGATGTAAGGACTAAAGTATGATCTTTCTGTTGGCTTTGTGGAGCCGGTGAAGCGCGTGTTGCTTCGACTTATTTTCCTACAATGGTTCGACTTACGACGTTTGATTGAACTTGAAAAAGAAAAATCTTAAAACTGCTTGCATCGGTCTCGAAAGAATGAAGCTTATTTCGAATACTATTAGTGCAAACGCAGAAGAAATAAAGAAGAAGAGATCACCATATTAAAATAATCTTCCATCATGCTTTCGCTGGCAAAAGATGATGATGACATCAAGTGTCACAAGACGTTTTCTTTTTACCAGAAGCAATTCGAGTAAACACGATTAATGTTTCACCAAAAAAAAAAAGATACAAAGTTCAGTAAGACTATAACAAAAAGGGAAGGACAGTAATACCCTTCCTCTGGGACAATATAGAAGGAAAAGCAAAGGACGAGAAAATGAAATCAAACGCCAACATGTAAGCTTCCATGAAATTGTGTTGCAATAACAATTGTTTCGGTAATTATCAACTAAGGCGGAAGGATTTTGTCGAAGGACGAGTGTCACATGACAGCGAGGACTTCATCAATTTACGCGTAATCCTTAGTGTAATATTGACTGTCATTGTTTTGTTTTGTTGATTTGTTATTGTGGTTTTGGTATTGTTGCTACTACAGCTACTGTTAGGTGCTTATTTTTATAAAGAAAAATTGAGGGGACTGTAGAAAAAATAAAACTTAATTGTCTAAAAGTATATTCATTTCACGGTCCCCTTCATGGAATTTGCTTACTTACAGTAATTGCATTTTTTCTTGGATTTTTTTTTTCGATTTTAAAGAGCTTTTAAACTGTTCAGGTCCCCTTTCTCGAGCGCAGAGAAGATAATTGGAGTTTAGCATTACTGGATATAACGGAATATACAGAAATTATACCAAAAAAAAATCTTGCGAAATCACACGAGCTTCGAAGTTAAACTGAGATCAATCCCATAAATTAGTTTTTCCGTCAATTTTAATCTCGGGTGAATCCCGGCTTAACTCACAAAATTTGGTGGGTTAATCTCAGATCAAAATTTGGGGAACAGCTGTTACATCTTTGACAGCTTTGATCTAAGTGACGTTGCTTTTCTGTGAAAAACTATAAGTTAAGACAGCGGTCAAGTTTTTCAGTACGAGAATATCCGAGGATCGGGCTTAAACTGAGATCAACGCCAAAAACAAGTTTTTACGTAAATTTCGGTCTGGGGTGACTCGACTTAACTCGGTGGGCTAGTCTCGGATGAAAATCTAGTAGGAACTACTTTGTTTGCTTTTTTCTATGTGATTTCCTTTTTTTTTCTGAAAAAAAAATAACATTTTAAAACAGCTCGAACTTCTCTGCTTGTGTTTTTCCATGTGTAGTGGACGGGGCTGTAAAAGAATGCAATCATTGTGGAATGCATTCCTTGAAGTCGTACTAAGAATTCAAGTCGATTTGTTTCAATGACTCCAATAATGACTTCGGCTTAGAAGAAATAAATCAGCCTTAAGTTTGAAGTCATGATTGAAGTAATTTTTTTAGCAATCAAAGATGAAAATGAATGAAATTTTTTTGACTGCTCTGCATTCAGTGAAGTCACTTTGAAGTCACTGAATGCATTCAATTTTTTAATTCACTTGAAGTCTTTTGAAGTCTTTATAGTCATTGAAGTCAGTGAATGCATTCAATTTTTTGAAGTCGCTTGAAGTCAATTCAAGTCTTTGAAGTCTTTTGAAGTCTTTGAAGTCTTTGAAGTCTTTGAAGTCTTTGAAGTCTTTTGAAGTCTCTGAAGTCAGTGAACGCATTCAATTTTTGAAGCCACTTGGAGTCTTTTAAAGTTTATAACAACTTCTTAGTGGACAGTTGTTATAGAGACAATCATTTCGAGACTCGAAAATTTTTACAACTTTATTGACGGAATTAACTCTGATTGAAAAACTGCTCCCTTTGTTTAACTCCAGATTCTATAAGTTCCGGTATATGCAAGATTGGGAAACGTTATCCATTTTTAAATCTTAAGTTCTCAAAAACTTTTCAATATTTTCAAAATAATAGATTTTTTAATTAAAGTTCAGTATTTGGTAGCCCTGAGTTTCGCTTTTCTTCTAATTCTAACCTTCTAAACTTCTCAAAAAAATTACTGAAATTTTTAACCCATATACCCAAGGAACTTCAGACTGAGTTAAACCATTAGTTTTGTTGAAAAACAATAATATTGCACTCAAAAAATGCCCCAAATTTTGTCGTTCTACGATTTACCGCTCAGAAGTTGCAGCGCGATTTAAAGAAGTCTTTTTTTCCATTTTCGGACGGACCGCTTAAAATGGCGGAGAAAAAATTCCAGATCCTTATCATATGACAGATGGGAGGTTATGGATAAAAAATGGCAGATGAAAAGCGAAAAACTGGCTGAAAAATGGATAAAAGATGACTTATAAATTTTATGGCAGATTGAAAATGACGGATAATGAATCACGGATGAATCGTGACAGATGAAAAATTATGAAAAAGAAAAGACGGATGAGAGATAACGAATAAAATATGAGAAAAATGATGAAATTCGCTGAATAAAAAATATAAATGACGGATGAACGATGACGGATGAATGATGACGAATGATGCCGGATGAATGATGACGGATAAAAGATTATGGATTAAAAATTACTTACTTACTTACTTAAGGTGGCGCTACAGTCCGGGGTGGACCTGGGCCTCAGCCAACAATCTTCGCCAGCCTGCTCTGTCTCTCGCTAGCCGTCTCCAGTTTCGCATGCAAAGTTGGCTGAGGTGCCCTTCCACTTGCGTGCGCCACCTGAGTCTCGGTGCTCCTCTACCGCGCCGTCCCTGCGATGTGTATTCGAAGATTTTCCAGGCCGGGGCGTTGGTGTCCATCCGCTCTAAATGACCCAGTCATCGTAGGCGTTGTGTTTTGACTCTTTTGGCTAGGTCGGTATCGCTGAGCAGCCCGTACAGTTCGATGTTATATCTCCTCCTCCACTCTCCGTCTATGCAGACGGGACCGTAAATCGTCCGAAGAATTTTCCTCTCGAAGCAGCCTAAAGTGTTTTCATCCGCCTTTGTCAGGGTCCTTGCTTCTGGATTAAAAATTGCGTATAGAAAATTGCGGATGAAGGAACATTTAGAATGGTATGTTGGGATATTAGCCAATGATCCGACGAGAACTATTAATGATCGAGTTCTTGAACTTGAAGTTTCGGAAGAGCAAACATTTTAATTCTATAACCAGTTGGGTAGCCAAGCTTCCTCATACTTCGCAAAGTGGCTTCAAGAAACCTCAAGTGGTTACCGAAAGGAAGTCTCGTTCTTATGGACTTTACTTATTTTGTTTTTAAGTTGTCTCTATCTATAAGCTTATACTGTTTGTATGTTAAACCAAGTAAGTAAGTGCAAGAGCTCGTCTGTAGCGAACTTCAAAAAAACCAGACCCTCTTTAGCCGGTTGCAACAAATTTGAAAGTTTTTAGTCGGATTCCATATACTGTATGTCGATTATTTTTATTGGTCACGCCCACAAAAATGGGCGTGGGCTGCAAATTAAAATCAATCAATTCTTATTTTGATAGAATCATAATTTTGATAGAAAATGCGTTAAAAGAAAATAATAATGCTTAAAAAAAATGTTTTTCTTCCTTAAAGCACCCTTAAAAGTAGGCGGAGCTTAACGTCTTGTAAGTAACAAATCTAGTAATTGGTAACATTTTTAATATTTGTAATATTTTTTTTTTCAATTTAGAAAGAATTTTCCGAGAAATCAGGTTTTTAAAATTCCAACATGTTTAAAGTCGTTTAAGGTCGATGGTGTGTGCAGTTTTTGCCTAAATGAAGAATTCCGGCTATTATTGCTCTGCACCAAAATTTGAGTTCCTATGACTTGTCTTACATGACGTTTTGAAAAAAAAATTTAAATTTGAGGTTATCTGACATCCCAGTCAATTGTGGGCGTGACTGTATGCAGATCATATCAATTTTCATACTTTGTCTTTACAAAATGAGAAACAAGCAACACTTTAAGTCTCCGTTTTCTAGCTCAATTCTAAGGACCTAGAAACTGCATGCATACGGACAGATTGACGGACGGACATGGCTTAACCAACTCACGTCAGTATAATAGTTTGTACTAAATACTCACTGTATTACAAGCTATGCATTAAAATAAATATAAAATAAATATACCCTGGGTCGGAAAAAATTATTCTTCTTGTTTCAAGGCATGCTCGAAATTATTGTCAATCGCGAAAATTCAGGAACATCAGTTGACATCTCCAGTCAACCAGGGGATCAGTTTTGAATGATCCCTAGACCTCGATCCCTTTTCGAAACGAACCCAAATTATTATTATCACCATCTGTTTATTTGCCAAACTACCAGCTTTCAAATCAAACTGAACAATTTCCTAGCACACCTTAATCTATTATTATTTAACATTCATTAGACAAGTTTTCCATTATCCTGCACTACTGGTGCTATATCTCGCCCCAGCTATTGAAAAGAACCCGCTTACGCCAGCATTTCGCAGCTACATTTCATTTTCAATATTTTAAAAGCATTTAATTTCGCATGCAACGACTGTCTCCTCGTGCACATGGGGCGACTATTAATGTCCGTCGGAATATTGCTCTTCGAGAACACAGAACGCACAGGAAGATTTGCTTGCAACTTGCAGAGACCCGTCAGCTTTTAGCTCTTGACATGCTGTTTCTCTTCAAGAATTCTAATTATCTCAACGAGCTGCAGCTACAGCCGGTGGAATATTAGAACACCCGACAAGATGAAGAACTGATCCGTTGCAATAAGAATAACGAAGGCGAAGCGCTAAGGACATAAGGATACTTGCCACCCCACCTATAAATATATTGAATGGTTCGTCTTGTCCCCTAATCCGTTCCATCATTTTTGAAGGACGTGCCGCCCTTGTTTTCCTCTTTAGTTCCTATTGAGCGCACCGGTATCAATTTCGCGTAACCAAAGAAATGGATGATTCAAAAGGAAACCAAATCCCAGGCATCGAATGCTGAGAAGCTCATAAAAGAAATCCAATCTTGTGAGTCGCAAGAGGGTAGCGAAATAGGCTACAATTGTGTAAACAGTTATTTAATGGTTCTTTGACGGCAACCTTCCAGGAATTCCATTAAAGTTGCTGCTTTCCGGTGTGTCCTGAATCGAAACCGTAAATGCGGAAACTAATACCGCTTTTGATAGGATTCGCTTCGTATTTCAATTACACAATTTTTTTTTTCTTTTTCATTCGAACGACATGGGGACTTTAGTTTTCACTTTGTTCGGGATTTGCTCCTGCGATACTGGGCGCTATGCTCAAGGACTGTGTCGCTATGATATGCTTAGACTACTGTACTAGTTGGCCTGCAAAAGCTGCTCTCTAAGGAAGGACACATAAATTTATGGATGAAAGAAAAAGTGTAGCTTCGATTATGTCGTATATGCTATCGAATGGAATGTCGATAAGTGGATTAGGCATGCCACAACATAGTGTGGCATAGTTTCGCATCTTACACGTTGTTGCTGGGCTTTTAGGTTAATTAATCCGTTCACTTGTTGACTGAGAATCGGTGGGTTGGAATAAATAAAATCAATGAGAGTTAGCTAAATGGTATGAGTGGTTTGAATTAACTTTCTATGGGATGCTGGGAATTTCATTCAGGTTTATGCGAGTTGGTTGAAATAGTTAGGTGTTGGACTTCAACTTAATGCAGAGGATGAATTATTTTTTTTTTTTTGAGGAGAACTTTATTAATTATTATTTATGAATGTTGTGTCGAAGTAAATTTCCTTCGTATTTCATAAGTATTGCAGAAATATGATTTTTCGACATTGGATACTCGTATTTGCTTACTTGTTGCAAGCCAACTTGATAAGTTTGCACCAGACGAAAGAGCGTTGGAAATTATTTGATTTTTAAATACTTTATGGGAAGCCATAGTGAGTGTCTTTAAGGTCACAACTTTCTAATCACTCTGTTAACAAGGTCGATGGTGGACAAAAATATAAAGCAACTTAAACTTGCCAAAAAGTTTAAAACTGCGAGTTTGACGTATTTATATATTTTGGAAAAACAAAACGCAGAAACAATTTAAAAATCGAACAAAAATCAAAATATTTTGAGTTTAATTGAAGCACATCTACAACACATTCTGACATCCTGGATGAGATTTTGGCGTGGGTAGCCTTATGCTGCTTAAGGTGAAATAAACCGAAAAACTCGCGCGAACCCATATAAAATTATCGGTCAAATTAAAACGAACCAACCAGCAAATTCTTGAAGTCGGTTTAAAAGCTTGAAAATCATTTCTAAACAATTTTCCAAATCGATTTTTCAATCGGGATGGTGTAAAGAAAGTAATTTAAAAGCGTTAAGCTACCACATTTTCTGGACAAAAGATATTTAGATTTCTCTTTTTGTATTACAAAATTTATGAAGGTGGTTTTACTGCGTATTATAATTAATTAATGGTTTTTACCTTATATTGGCATTAACTGTAAAAATTAATAAGATAAGCATACAAGTAGAAGATTTAGCTTCGAGGCTAAAATACATGAAAGACCTAAATACAAAATTCAAAAAAGAGTTAAAGCAAAATTTATGCAAAGTAAAAAAAATGTGTACAATAATTTGTCTAAAAAAAACCTTTTTAAACAAATAAGTTAAAATGGCTAGAGTTTGCATGGAAAAGATATAATAGTAAATAAATTATGAACTATTTATTAACTAAATAAGAAAATAAATCGTTAATAACTAAGTAAATAAATATTGATGTAAATATATAAATAAATCAATAAAATAAATAAGAAACGTAATAAATAAATAAATCATATAAAGGAATTTTCAGAATAAATTTATCTTGTAAGCTATGTGCAATAAAGGGTATTTTATAAGAGATCCAATTTAACATTCCCTTTTTAATGGAGATCTAGGTTTGGGAACTTCCACTGTAAATTAAGCATAATTTTGCGAAATGCAGCAATGCACTTGGTAAACGTACAAAATTATTGCCTGAGAAATGGGTTTGACTTTGCATTCAGTTATGTTAGATTAGGTTCAAGTGGGTGTCGGGTTCGAAAAAACCAACTCACTTAGACCTATGTATCTATTGTGATACGACGTGGATCTGGAAAAATTGCTT
This sequence comes from Neoascia interrupta, assembly GCA_947623515.1. NCBI lineage: Eukaryota > Metazoa > Arthropoda > Insecta > Diptera > Syrphidae > Neoascia > Neoascia interrupta. The sequence continues at coordinate 17,226,483 of OX392462.1, read as the reverse complement.
ACTCATTGAACCATTTCGACCTTCTAATGAAGCATAAGAGACGTTTTGGGTCAGTCGTGCTAAGATCATAGAAGAAAGCTCCAAAGTAAAGATTTCGGTTCTTAGGGAGAGTCTCTTCTTCCTCTTCATCCATGCAGCTTCTGCAAAAATCGTTAGAAAAGACACCAAGCCTTGTCGCGTATGCTTGTTTATCAGACAGTATCCTGGTAATAATACCGATTGTAGCAATCATGTGCGATCCATAAAGAGCTATCAAACTCCTAGAGCGTTTAAGAAGTAGGTTAGGCCAAATAAGTTTCGTTACTAGGCAGATACTACCACTTATCCATCTGAAATATGTTCTTTCTATTGCATGCAGTTTTATCATGAGTTTGCAATACAAAATTGGAATGCCTAAGGGGCTTTTTTCAGGCCAAATTGAGAAAGTAGTTTCAAGTTTGGCGAGTTCATCAGCCTTACAGTTGCCTGGAATGTCACTATGCCCTTGCACCCAGCACAGGAGAATGTTGAACTGCTCTGACATTTTTTTTAGAGACGAACGGCTACTTTAGAGTTTATAGAAACCGATTCCAGGCACTTGATGGCCGCTTGGCTGTCAGAAAATATACGTGCGGATAAGGCTTCCATGATTTCAGCTTGGAAAACACTACAATGATCCGGGAGACGTAAAAAGAGACTAAGATTTAGTTTTTCTGAGAATACCCCCCACCTACTCCATCATTTGTCTTTGATCCATCCATGTAGAAGTGAGTCGATTCACATTCCAGAGGCACACAGTCACCCCAAGAAAACCTTTGGGGGGATAGTATTGTCTGGACGTTTTTGACAAATTGTAACTGGGGTGTAGTAAAGTCTATGTTTCTTAAAGGGGTTCTGAAAGTGTTCAAAGTAGCGGAGTGACCTATCACACTATCGGTTTACTCAAAGGTTGCTTTGAGGCGAGAGGTAAAGGTTGCTTTCAGACAATGACACCAGCGCTGAAATCAAACGAAGGATAACTCTTGCCAATCGCTGTTTCCTTGGGCTAAGAAGGCAATTGAGTAGCAAAGCCCTCTCTCGAGCAACTAAAGTGTCCATGTATAAGACCCTCATCATCCCAGTCCTGCTTTACGGTGCAGAAGCATGGACCCTGTCAAAGGCGGATGAAAACACTTTAGGCTGCTTCGAGAGGAAAATTCTTGGGACGATTTACGGTCCCGTCTGCATAGACGGAGAGTGGAGGAGGAGATATAACATCGAGCTGTACGGGCTGTACAGCGATACCGACCTAGCCAAAAGAGTCAAAACACAACGTCTACGATGGCTGGGTCATCTAGAGCGGATGGACACCAACGCCCCGGCCCGCAAAATCTTCGAATCCACACCGCAGGGACGACGCGGTAGAGGAGCACCGAGACTCAGGTGGCGCACGCAAGTGGAAGGGGACCTCAGCCAACTTCGCGTGCGAAACTGGAGACGGCTAGCTAGAGACAAAGCTTGCTGGCAAAGCTTGTTGGCTGAGGCCCAGGTCCACCCCGGACTGTAGCGCCACCTTAAGTAAGTAAGTAAGTAAGTGAGCTTTGAGGCGAATAGCCGTGATAGCAACTGTTTGCCTGCTTAAAATATCAAATGGAATTAGATGGAACAGGGTGTCTAGTGCTGTTGAGGCAGTGGTGCGAAGCGCTCCGCTTATACATAAGCAAGCTGACCTTTGAACCTTGCTTAGCTTATTGCGGTTTACCGTTTTATTCAAAGCGGTCCACCAGACAGCCGTTCCATACGTCAGTATCGATCTGACGACCGAGGTATATAGCCAGTGGATGGTACAGGGTTGAAGTCCCCACTTGTTGCCGATGGCTTTTTTGCAGGAAAAGAGTGCTCTCGTAGCTTTCCGGACTCTTTCCTGTATATAAGATTTCAAGCTGAGCTTTCTATCGAGGATGTGACTCAGATATTTACCTCCTTCGGAGAAATTTAAGCTAGAGCCCTTGATTGAGGGAGGGTCAATATGTGGAATTTTGTATTTCCCTGTGAAGAGGACAAGTTCAGTTTTGTAGAGCTTGTCAACTGTCAGTCCATCTGGTTAGCTTGCTTAGAGCGTTCTGTAGGAGACCTTTAAGGGCATTAAGATGCTTCCCCGAAACGGCAATGGCAACGTCATCTGCATAAGCGATCACTCTGCAACCCTCTCCTTCCAGGATAACCAGCATTCAGTTGTAAGTAAAGATTTTCGATTCATGAGTGTAGATAAAACATTTTAATTACGATACCAATTTTTTAGGGCTTTTTTAGTGTGGTCTTTAAATGTAGAACACCCAAATACCGAACAGAAGTCCCCCAAATAATGTTGTTTCCAATAATCCGAATTTGGCTGTAGGGAAGGGCACAAGCTTTTCTTTTCCGGGTAAGGAAGATAGCTTGAGTTTTTCCTTCATTAAATTTTATTTTATATCTTCTGTAGCTTTTTTGCAGTATGGCCATTCCATCATTTATATTCCTCTCAATATTAAGAGCTAGTTATGATGGCATGAAAATATAGCAATGTCAACTTCGAAGATTACTTCTTCAAAATTTGGCGGATTTGGAAAATCTTACGTTTTTAATTATGTAATAAGGAACTGTTGGAGTACTGAGCCTTGTGGTACACCTGCATTAAGGTCCACTGAACATTCCGGACATACAAGGTCACAGCGAGACAATTATTTATAAATAAAATAGACTTCTTACAAGATGCAGTAACTTAAGTCTAAAGACGAATAATTGAAGGTCAAACGCACTTAAGGGCATTGAAATGATTGATCATACTTCCTTAACTACTTATTAAGGCATACTTCTTCAACTACTTATTAAGGCTTACAGGCTCTCTGCCAATTCTCATTAGGATAATACGAGTTGGGTTCCAGGGCTGATGCGGATTAGACTGAACAACGCGACATGGACGATGATAATGACTTTTTCGTGATCGAAGATCCGTACGACTGGTTGGAGGCTTTAGAATGTGTTTTCGAGGACATACATAAGGTTAATTCTAACACTCGCCCGAAAGGTGGCCTAAGGATACAAAACACTGACGGTCCTGAATGTTGGTTTTACCGAGTTAAATAACGAATTTTTAGGCAAATAATTCCATCGTCAGCGAAAGTATCCATCCCGCGACACATCAATAGAACACCGAACCTTCTTTCGCCATGATCTAAGGACGCTGAAAATCTACAGTACTCTTTTAAACATTACTCTGGGAGTGCTTTGAAAATCGATGTATATAATTGAAAATAGTGCACAGAGCTTTGGACTGTACACAGCACTCTAACCCCGCAAATCTTTGGTCAATCAGTCTTCTTCCGAATATGAACAAAGTTTTCGAAAAATTGATTACTATTGCCTTGATTAAGTGCATTGAGTCCAATAAAATAGTTAAGGATTTGCCAAACAATCTAAATACCCTGCTTAAGTGCGGAATGTCATACCATATCCCGCGTGTGACATTCCGCACTTTAGCCGGGTATTTAGATAGTTTTAAGATATCCAATGGAATAAGAGCAAGAACTTGAGCGATGCGGCGCATGTATCTGATTGACTCGTGGGAGAGGGCCTTTGATACCGATGCGTGGTGGAAAATGGCTTTCGTACAAGTGGTGCGACACAAATAAACCTTATACTGCACATTTTGTTCAATATACTCACCTCAAGGAAGCTTATTGTAAAAATCAGTAAAGTGACTTCTACTGGAATGATCTGAAATACTCGGATGAGCTGATATTCAGAATCTCTTTATTTTACAACAGCGTATGCGGACAATTTAGTATCGCTTATTTTAGAAGCTAAGATCGGGATTATTTCTTCCTTGATCCGGGGTGATTTCGGAAGTTAAACAAGTTCCAGAAGTTCTTCTTCGCACAACTTAATCCTTGGGTTGTTTTCTTACTTGCTTTCACTTTATAGACACCAGAGTCTAATAACACAAGTTTCTGTTCTAATGGCTAGATTGAAGCTTGCTATCAGGGCGGACCTTATTAAGGTGCATAGTTTTCCGATTCAGTTGACTTAAAAACACATCGCACGAGCCTTTAAATCTCTAAAGCCCCGTGTCCGAGGCTTGTTACCCAAAATTTATGCACATTCCTCTATTTTGACCAGGCAAGGTTGATTTGGATAAGTTTACCAGTGCCGTTTATTTTCCATGTTCTCGAAACTATTGTTAACAGGATACTCAACTAGTGCTTAGGCTGAGGAAAAACCCCAATTCAGTAGGCCAGTATCCTTCCTTGATCTAAGAGATTTTCTAAAAGTTTTAAGGATAAGTTCTTCAAATGCAGTTCCCTAATTTAATATTTTTATGGGTACTCACTGGTTCTATATGGGTAATTTTAAACGCTGCCTGATAAAGCTCGCCTGGCAGCCAGCGATAGGAATGATCATAGAGGACTATCTAGCAATTATTTTATTGTTTATCTTTATAGAATTGCAAATTGTTGTAATTGTTCACCTTTCTATATTAAAATTAAATTTGTATGACTTTGCCATAAGGGAAAATCAGCGATACATTCGGTTAGCTTTTTATATAATTTAAAGTTTTATTGTTTCAAAGAATGGTGGCAATTTGGTATATTTTCAAAAATAGTTTGGTGGATCGAACATCAGTGGCCTCGAAGGACCTGGTCAGAGTCTAACAATAATAGTTATTCATTCGAATTTTCAAACATTAAGTTAACTTAGAAAACTTCGAAAGCTGTAAAATAATTACCCAGACGGGAACGGCACTTTCTTCCAAGCTGTATACTTTAAATAAATTTTATAAATGTGATAAATTTGTGTATGTACCCGGGGCACACCTACACCTTTTTGATTTGTCTATAAAATTCTTATTTTACCAACAATAAACCAAATTTATTGCAAATTTTTTGCACTGATAATGAACGACTTCCTTTTTTTATTTAATTCTGAACAGCTTTTAATTCGAAGACATTATTAAATTTAAAAAGTCGTTAGACGACAGATGGATATTTTATTGCCTACAATAAATTCAACTTTCTTTTCTCCAGGCATCTTATGAAATTCGATAACGAAGAGGGTGACTTTTATGTCAGGCCCATTATAATATTCAACAGTTGATCTCATTCCAAATATTTCTTTGAAATTGATTAAAATAATTTGCCCATGAATAACTTGCAACATTATATTGTGGACCGAGGAACCAACAAACTGCCCCATGCCCGCATACACCGACAGCACTCAACAGTTCATTGAATATTAATCAGTCAAACGCCATAGAGGAAAGGAAGAAGGACTCAAAGTGTGATAATTAGTTAAATCGTTTGCTGTAGTCAATTGACAGCACTCCTCCTCGTTAACCCGTCTATAGCAGTGAGCTTAACGTCGTCGATGTCATCACGACTAAAGGACCGCCAGAGATATTTAACGAAATTCCTTCATCCGCAAATCATTATCATTGTTTACCCACCGGTTCGTTTGCCTGCACCCATTCTGCCCTGGAACCCTTGGAATTTTTCTTTTTCTCTGGCTCTACCGTCACCCTTTCGGATGACTCTCTCATCCAAGTTTAATTTACCTAAGTAATGCTAGGGAATAAAATTAACATTTAATGTTTAATCAAGCTGAACGGTGCCAACTGTGTCCACCTCCTTTAATCACACCATGGACCCCATGCCGCCGCCGCGCCGTCACTACTCGTGGCAAACTTCAATGGCAAGTGAATTAATTAAAATCTCTTCATTTGGTGGCACGGCTTAGGTCCATCTCCCCAAAAAAACGTGACTTCTTCGACTAAGGGTGCGTGCCTCGCAAAGGGGAAAAAATATATATATACCTACTATATAACAAGTCCTTTGACGAGTGGGTGTGAGGACTTCAAATCTCTCATTCGTATTCAATGTCACTCTGTGTAACTATTTACTCATCCAGACGGAGCTGGTGCGGAGTATTTATTAACTTATCCACTGGCGAATGGACCCGACTCAGTGCCATTGTTACAAACAGGGCGCAGCCAAGTGACTGAATTGTGTGCTTGAGGAGCACTAAATTTACACAACCAGCAGGAGTGGCACTGACGCTCCTCAGGAAGGTTCTTTTTTTTGCCTTGTTGCTCAGCACTTTTCTGTGTGATTTTGGCATCCTGCAGCTATTCGACGAACATATTTCTTCCTGTTAAACGGCGGATGCAATTGAACCCTGTCCAAGTGGATGTGGGCATATGTATCTGCGAATGTCTCGGGTCCGGGTGCGGAGGCTCACTCGAGTTGGGTTTTTTGGGGGCGTTTATTGGTAATATTCCAAAAATTTGCGCAGAATTATTACGGGCCCTTGCTCGTCGCACGCTGTAGGGGTTGCTCTGGTCCAGATGAATGAGCTGAATGCAATGAATGGCTCTGTTTGCCTCCAGTGTGCACATTAAATTTAATTGCTATGAACTTGTTCTGAACGAGGCGGCTTTTTTTCGTACTTTTTGCGCTTCGGAGCCGAGGGAGCCTGTTTTGCATGGTGTGGAACAATGCGAAAGGAATTTGGTGGTATATGCAATATTAAGGACATTGTCTGCCAGAATTATTGGAGCGAAAGGATGACAATTTGAAGGGGCTATTCCCTTGCGATGCGATTTTAATATACAATTGCTGATGGTGAACTCAGAGGGAGGTCACGAGAAGAGCAATTTAGTTTTTGAAAATGTAAATACATACGAGCCAAACGGCTGCATATTCTTATGAAATACTAATTGCAACAGCTTGGAAAGCTTCAACATTACAACTCACAGAACCAAAAAGTGGATAATAGTTTTTTCCTGTGAGGAAAATTGGAACAAAATTAGTCCATTACAATATACTGTAACTCTAATGTGTTTTTGTCCTGATAGTAGTCAACTCTCTGTTTGGCAATTGGTTTGGTGAATAATGCAGGGAACTGCGATTTGGTTTATGGAAAGGCGACATCTAAATTTCAAGCTCTTGGTGGTAAATCAAACGACTTTGAACATTTAATTCTATTATTTCCAGTACAAAAAATCAGTTATCGCATGCGCTGTGTGGCACGTAGCGCAGATTTTTGCAACTACTTATAAATAAATCAATAGCAATTGCGCAACGGCTCGAGGTAAACCAGGGCCATCTTCGCAACAATGTATGCTGTGTGTGTTAATTTCTTTCATAATCTTCAAAGCTCATGTCAGATGTGATATTCGCTTTGAACGCTTTTATCATGGCAAGCTCTAAAGCTGCTTAAAAATTCACCGCAAGAGCGTTAAAAAATTTTAATATTTAAGTAACATGTAGTGCAATTCGCCATAAACCATAGCATGTATGAAAATATTCAATTTCAAAACACTCACAGCATAACAAAGATATTCAGGTGTTCTCTGGTTTCACGATTCAATCCAAACACATACCTACAGAGATGGCTACACTTTTCATTAAAACGAACTCGACAAAGGTCAAACCCACAGGCATTTACAACAAATATTATTTCCCACAAATTTAAAAGCACTCACCCATAAGAATGGTAAATTCCCTTGAAGGAGCTTTCTAGTTGCACTTATCCCTTACTGGTCGATGGTCTTGTTCGTCCATCAGACTGAAATGATTTACAAAAATGTTTATTTTTCTATATGGTTTGCCAGTAATCCACGACGACCATAAGGAGTGTATAAAGTTTTACCATTACACCCCTAAATGGAATGAAAATGTAACATACTATGAAGAGCTCTTATACTAGTAATAGTTATAATTTCTTTAGTTCCATCTTAGGTCATAATGATGAAACTTTTTGATAAATGAATCTCTGCACACACAGGAAAGTTCTTGTGTGTTGGAAGCACTTTGCATACTCCATACTCCACAGTCGGGAGTACGTATTTAATGCAAGGATTTGCTGTGCAACTCACTCGACTCGTTTTCATTTGCAGAGGACTTTTGATATGGGTGGCCATTACTCATGAACAAAAATTAATTGTGTGCTCGTTCAGATGTATATAAGGGAAAATACAATTTTATAATAAACCCAAAGGAATGACTCTGAAACAAGAGAGGAGTCATGCTGTAAGGTGGACTCTGAGAGTTAATTCAATGAAATATTGTTGCGTAGGAGTTAAAGACTTACATAGAACCTTGATTAAATCAAGTACAATAACGATGTATGAGCACAACAGAAGGGGTCTTGTCCATATGTAAACACTTGTTTCCAATTTAATAAAAAATTCCTTACGAATACGAGATCAAAGTATAAATCAACTAACGAAAAAATGTTTTTATTAGTTCGTTGATTGTTCTGAAAGTATAGGCAGCGCCTTGGTATATCTTTATCAAATATTATATTTAAGCTAGTTTGTATTTGACGTAGGCACTTGAACTGATGGGATACCTTTTTAAATGGAAAAAAAAATCGTTTGATGGCTTCTTATGACATTTGATGGCTTCTCAGACATGGTCTGAGAAAGTCCAGATCATAAAAGCATTAATTTAAAAAAAAGATTCCTTATACAACAAAACACTTACCAGCTTACAACTAATTCGCTTTTTAATTCGCAGAAATACGAACTCAGCTTCTCTGTGATTGATTTTCAGTTGACTGACCATTGTATGACATATTTAAGCTTTGATTCTATTTCAAGTCCTAAAAACCCACCTCTATGTTATTCCTTTGATACAACTGATTATGCATTTCTTAATAGACTGCTGCGCCCAGAAAGTTGGGAAAACATTAAAAATGATAGTGATCCTTCAAGGGATTACTTTTTATTAATTGAAATTTTGAGTGATTTTGTCATGCAATATTCCAGCAAAAGAAAAAAGTGAAAACAATTTTAAAAAACTTAAGCCTTGGATTACTGTCGACTTGCTTAAGAAAATCAATTACAAGAAAAAGCTCTGCAAAATAAAAGTGAAATATCCTAATAAAATTTGTGTCAGCAATGCTTACAAGAAATTATGTAAATAATTATAGACCGATTTCCATGCTCTCGTTATTTTCAAAGATTTTTGAAAAAGCAGTCAAAAATCGAATGATCAAGTTTTTAGACAGAATCAAGTTTTTTAGTGTATGTCAACTCGGGTTTCGTTCTGGTTTTTTTGTCAACCGAAGATGCCCTCTTAAATTTTTGCACCAATCTATACAATGACATTAATAATAGGAAATTAACTGCAGCTCTCTTTATAGACATAACCAAAGCTTTTGATACCGTTGACCACAAAATACTTTTGGACAAATTGTACAATTGTGGTTTTAGAGGCGTAATGCATAATTTGTTTCGTTCCTATTTATCTGACAGAGGGCAAAGTGTCAAAGTCATTGGCCAGTTAGGTGTACCTCAAGGTTCTGTGCTTAGACCAATACTTTTCCTAATTTTTATTAACTCGCTTTTGTTACGAAAATACCGCAGCAAAGTGAATGCGTTCGCTGATGACATGGCTTGTGCTTTTCACAGTGACTCTGCTCTGGATCTTTCTGCAGATATTAATCACGATCTTGAAGTCTTAAGTCATTGGTTTAAAATGCGTTTAAAATCAGTGACAAAACGAATATTAAATTTTTTAATGAATCTGGCGTTGAGGTAGATTATGGATCATACACTTTTTATTCTGGAAGCTGCAAGAAATATAATCACAGTAACGAAATTTGGAACATCAGCAGATATATTTTGAGTCTAGTTCTTGTCCGATAAATGGGTCATACAAAGGCATACAAGTACCTGAGAGTCTTGCTTGATTGGAAGTTTAGTTGGTCTGCTCATATATATGCACTTAAGAAGTATCTTATGGCTGCTACAAGGCAAATATACCTTTTAAAAGGTTATTGTTCAAATGAACTTCCAAAGTATATTTATTATGGTTTAGTGAACTCTAAGCTCGAATATGACATCGTTTCATGGGGTGGAACACACAACAATAAAATGAATCCACTTCTGATTTCTCAAAAACACGTTATTCGTCTTATTTGTTTTGAAAGTCGTCGGCATAATAGTTTACCACTTTTTAGAAGCATGAAAGTACTTCCCTTAAGGCACTTATATTTCTATAGTGTTAAAGATTTTTTTGCAAGATCTGGTTATCTATTAAACCGGTGTTCCGTTAACTATAACCTTAGAGTAAACAATCAACATCTTGCTATAGTACCACATCACAATCTGCAATTTTATTTAAATTCTCACACGTCAAGTGCTACAAGACTCTTCAATAAACTATCTATTAGCATTAGAACCATTAGAAATGAATACATTTTTATCAAAAAATTAAAATTTTGGCTGTTCGATATAAATTATAATAATGTTAATGATTTACTATAGATAATAATTTAACTATCAATTTTTAGGTTTTTCATTTCACTATTTTCAAATCAAAAGTATTAAAGAAAAACAAAACAAAAAGCTTGCCAAAATATATTTGTAAATAATAAGAACAAATCTTGTCGTAACCTCACCTCATTACCCAACAAACATACTCTCGAGAGATGTGCTCTACAAATCTAGAAAAACCTCTTATAAGGCTCTCGTAAAACTCTTGAGTACTCTAAGAACATAATTTTTTTTTTGATTAAATTTAATTTCACTCTCAAAGTAAAAAGCTACCAGAGTAAAAAAGACGTAAACTTCCATTATGAGAGCATATTTGGTTCTTGTTATGTGAGTTCAACTCTCGTTTTACTCTCAAAGAGTTAAAGTATTATAAGGAGCATCCTTATGAGAGTCAAAGTATCGAAGTACTCATAAAAATACTCTTTTCAGCCTAACACTCTTGTTTTGAGACCGGGTGGCTGATAAAAATACCTATTCATTTCAATTCAAAATAATGGCGTTCCACCATCCGTCAAAAGTAATTTTGCCAGTACGTAGTGTGCTTGCGGTGACAGTAGGTTTTTAATTATTGCATTTCTTAATGGAGAAAAAAGTGTAGGTATCTCTGCAGCACAAATCGTCATCGAAAACATATTCATGGTCTGGTTAGCCAGCATGGATTGACTGACTTTTTCTACACGCAAGCAAACTCACAGTCAACTCCAATGACGTCAGATTAACATTTACTTTAGCGAGCAAATATCATAACATGCGTATGCTGTAACCTTTATACTCCTTCATTCATGTGCACGCGGCAATGATGTTGAGCGATGAGCTATCATTTATAGTTTTTTTTTAAACTGATTGTTTTCGTGGCGCTTTGTTTTTATCGAAGTAAAATGTTAACTTTAGCAGATAAATTTTCAGTTGCACAAAGTTCTTGCATATATAACCTCAGAAAAAATATTATTAAAGTCAATAATGTTGATGATAATGGTGTACCATCAAACAGTGCATTGAAAATAACACTTTCTTTTAGAAGTATATATTGTTCTCTTTTTTACTTTATATCCTTATGAAAAATTAAAGCATTTTTGGCACACAATGATAAAGATGACACGAAGATTGTTTGTTATATGTTTCTCTCTCTGTCAAACAAGACTAGGTCTTCACATCCCATAAGAAGGACTTATTGTCTTATTATGAGACCGAATAACTCTTGCAAGGAGAGTTTAAGACTTTTTATCAGATCAAATAACTCCCATAAGTGGGGCCATTTAACTCCCGTAAGACTCTCTTAAGCGCTCTCGTAGTACTCTATGAGAGACAAATTCCAAGAGGTAAGCTCTTTGAGAATACTCTCATAAGACTCTCGTAGAGTGTTATGAGAGAGAAAATGTTAGTTGGGTACATTACTATTCTTACTTGTATCTTTGTTATTCCAGCTGCATTCGACTCTAGTTCCTTATGAACTATAGATTGCAGTTTCTTTATTAATTTATTGTGCTAGTTTTCTTGTTTATATTTTTAAATTTATCAAATGCTATGTATCACCACAATAAGTTTTAGTAAAGAAATAAATTGAATTGAATTGAATTAAATTGCTCAAAAAGGGTAGAACCTTTTTACAATCAGCTAAATAGTCATCAAGCCAACCAGCTACATAAAAGTAACGTCCGCCATCCTTTTAAAAAAATGTTTATGTCATTGTGTTCCACGCATTCACTGCGTGTTAAAAAACCATAGAGCAATACCTTCCGTCATTTATTTAAAGCTGACTTTTGGTGTAATGACACAAGATAACATTCCACGCAAGATAATTAACGGGGCAGACAGCTTTGATGGTGGAAATGCACATAAGGTTTGGTAAGGATCATATTACTGCCTGAATCAATTGAAAGTACGAGTTAAAGATACAAAATTAGGTTTTAATTCAAGGCCGCCCGCAAAAGCAGGCATGCTAAAAATTGTTCCAGTGAATTGATTGTATACAGATATATTTTAACATAAATAATGCACTTAATGCACTTAATAATGAATTTCTTTATTGAAAGCACACATCTTGCATAAAAATACCGTTTCTAAAATGGCCAATGCAATGTGACCACTTGTGCGTCGTTTACTATTTTTGAAATGAAACACAAGACACTTGCGCTAAGATACTGCATAAGAAATTTAGCGTCCTACGAAAATTTTGTTATTTCATGCTAATAAGTAAAGTGGGCTTGTCAGTGAGCGGCTTTCTAAAAATTTTTCACTTATACTGCTTCGAGATCATATCTGAAGCTCAGATATGATGTTCTAACTATCTTAATCAAAATTTAAGACATATAAGCTACCGACACACAGAAGGACGGACATGTCTCATTCGACTTACAAATCGGCCTCCACCATAAGCCTTTTTAAGGTCTTGGGGGCTTACGATGATTTATTTTTCTATGTTACAAACTATGTTGCAAATTCTTCCTATCCTATGGGATGGGGTATAAAAACGAAGTAAAAACTTCATACCTGCTTATTATACCCTACCCTGCCTATAAAATAAACTGCCACGCCTCCATAAAGCGGGAGTGTTAAAAAGTACTTTTACTTGTTTTATGCTAGGTGGCTGCATACAATTTGGACTCCCAACTAACATACTCTTGAGAGTTACACGCTAAAAACATCAAAATAGCTCTTATTAGACTTTTATAATGCTCTTCGGGTATAAAATCTTGTCTTAAGATTCAAAAATGATCTTGTAACACTTTTGTTAAGGGAGTATCACTCCTGTAGCGCTTAACTCTTATTGCAGCTTATAACGGGCTCTAATAAGACTCTTGTTATACGGCTTCAACTCTGGTAGAGTTTAAGTTTTGTAATAAGAGTCTTATAAGAGCTTTTTATCTCGTAATAATTGTGCAACTCTCGTTAAGAGAGATTGGCTCTGATAATAAAATCCTTAGTCTTGTAAGACAGCTTCACTTCTTCGGCCATTGCCTGTAAAAAAAATCCATTTATTTCTTCCTTAAAGTGTTTTTTTCTCAAACCCTTTTCACCCCAAAACAGTCCGAACAGAAGTATGACAATTGAAATTTGAAAATTGCACATCATAATTGTTCTAGAGAATTACAATAATTACAAGTAATTGCTGGTGGCATGACAAACGATGTTTGTGAGGTTCTTTGAATAATACCAAATATTTTTGATGCCCTTTATTTTTTCAGAAGCAAAATGCTTACCTACTTTAGCTGATATATTTTTATCCCCACCAATTTTTAGTGTCCCATAATGTCAGAAAAACCTTTTTGAAAGGTAAATAATATAGTGATGCCATAATGAGGCATCAAACGCCATCGTACAAATCGATTTTCATTTTTTTAAAGTATTTTGTTCTCTTTTCATCTTTATTTTTTTTTTTCATCTTTATGTTCTTATTAAGCTATTAGATCTTGCAGCATTATATCTTCTTCTCTTTTTGGCAGAGGTAGCAATCTGAAAACAGCTCTTACAACAAGAGCTATAGTTTCTTATCAGAGCTTAATAACTCTGATAGTTATGCCGTTTAACGCTTGTAAGGCTCTAAAAAGACTCTTATAACACCCTACAAGAGCGAAATTCTAAGAGCTTTACTCTTGCATATAACTCTTTTAAGGCTCTTGTAGAGCTTAATTAGTGCTCAAATGTTAGTTGGGAGTTAAAACCTCACCCTCATGACAAAGCCACTCCCAGAAAAGTAGACAAAACAAATGGGAAAGTGCAACAGTGAGTATGCAAAAGCTTTAGTCCATCTACGACGGATTGCAAAATACCCGACCATACCAAAAAGAACACTGCAACGCCTCCAAAAAGTGGGCCAGATATTAAAATGTAACTGTTGAATGCTTTATACTAGGTGGTTGCATACATTTCGGCCTAAAACTCCGCCTTTTTAAAAAATAAAAAGGCTACAATATGGATAAGGTTTTTTTAAAATTAGAGATGGTCGCACATACAGGGTTGTAGTGGGCGTGTCTGTAGGCAGATTCAGCTTATTTTTAAACTTGATCTGAACGACGCGACTTCCAGCAAACTTACCAACTTTCAGCTGTCAATGCTAAAACTTAAGGCCTAAAGGTTGTTTACATACGGACGGACGGACATGGTTTAATCGATTCTCCTGTTGGTGCCATACATATCTCTAAAAGGTCTATGAATGGTGATTATTTCACTGCGTTACAAACAATACATCAAACTAAACATACCCTGGGTTGGGTATAACAAGTGGGAAAGCCCAACCGTGCGTAAGTAAAAACATCAGTCCGTCTCCGACGGATTGCAAAATACCCTGCCCTGCTTACAAAATAAACTGCCACGCCTCCATATAGTGGGCGGGTTATAAAAATAAGACTTTAGGAAGCTTTATGCTAGGTGGCTGTGTACATTTTGGACTAAAACCCCTCCTCTTTGACAAAAAAAAACACTTTTTTTAAAGCCACGCCCACAAAAGTAGGCGAAAACACGCAAAATATGTATACTTCATATACAAAAAGTTATAGAGTACTTATATCTCCAACATTTGTAGTAAAAAATTTCGTAAAATTTCCAAGTTCACTTACTGAACCCTCAATTTAAATCATAACTCCTTAAAAATTGGGCGTGATCAAGGGCGAAACATTTTCTGTTGCCTCAAAGACAATAACAAAGCAGTGGTATGTACCAAAAATCAACGTGCATTAAAGCATACAAAGCTAAGCCAGCTAATAACAATTTTTAAAAATTAGGGATGGTTGCCTTTGTGGGCACGATTTCAATAATTTTCAAACTAGGTCTGGAAAGCAGGATAAGCTGCTCAACTACCAAATTTCATTTCTCTACCTCAAAATTTAAGGCTTAAACTTTTTTTTACATATGGACGGACGGACATATTTTATTTGATTCTCCTGTCGGTCTCGATCATATCTTTTAAAGGTCTTAGGGGTCTACAGTGATTATTGCACTGCGTGATAAACTGTACATTACACTGGGTAGGGTATGAAATGAAAACATGTAGCGGGATCGAGTTAGGGCTTATCAGGCTTTTCGATGCTACCTGGTTTATTTGCATATTTTTTTTTAGAAACAAGTAGAAAGAGCAAAGGTGCAAAGTTGTCCGAGCGGAATTAAATAACGGGCTTCACCTATTTTATTCCAAAACAATCTGTCTTTCCCCTCATCCTTTCCATTCGCGATGATTGAAACTCACTAAGGGTAGCATATCCTTTTGGTAAATTCTTGAACAGGAGTGAATACAGAAAAGATCTGTCATCGTATATTCTGCAGAATCCAAAATAACTCTAAGTGCCTAATCAGTTCCATGCCAAACCTTCTGACCCCCGGTCTAGCAAAAGTTCGAGTGAAACCCAGGAAAATAGCTCCGGGCTTAATAACCAACCTGTTAGTTCCGAAGATTCAGTCCTATTAATAACTTATATTGTTTGCTTTAATAGGCAATTCAAGCCTAGTTTGTTGTCGGGTTGACTTGCATATCATTGAGTACATATACCTCAAGGCATTGTAAAACAGTTTTCAGATTTTTCGGCACATCAATTCACAAATACGTACGAACTTATTAAACTTGGTATAAATTCAAGGTTTTCAGCAGGATGACGAGAAAACTTTGTCTTGTTTCACTGCAATACTTCGGTCAAAGAAACTTAGAAATAAAAGAAACTTTTCCCAAACAAGGATGTACTACACCCGATACACCTGATCCTTGTGAGTTTTTCAAGTAGCAATGAAGCAATCTTTGATGTTTCCTTGCCGAGTCTCAGTGAAATTGCCAATTTAAAGTTTATTACAATTAGGGATTCGTATTTTATCCTTAAAGTTTCTCCTAATTTGTTTTTTTTTTTTTTCTTAAAAATTTTATAAAAGTTGAGCATTCTTTCTGTATTTCGTAGATTTTTCTCTCTGTCGATGTTTGTGTGTGCGTAAAAGAAATACCAAGGATACTATTTCGTAGTAGAAAACAAAATCGAATGTTTTTGATTTTTAGCGAACAAGGAGCCGTTTTTTGTTTTTCACATCAATCGTCTTTGGTGTCGTATCAATATGAGACACCCCTGTTTCCAGTGTGTGGCGTTGCCCTAGCTATAGGAGATATGTCCTTTTGATGATATTTTTAAGCCAACTCCTGTACAAGACCTTTATTGAAAGCGCTTTGACACATAAATCGCTGTCAATCAGGGGACCCGTAGACATAAATAGACATCTACATACACTTATGGTGTCAAGTGAGTGACATATGAAGCGTGAAAGTTATATTGACAACAACACAAGCATTCAGTCATCAACAATCATATAGCTTCCATCATAACGCATGTGTTGGCACCACCCTGCGTTTTGTTCTAAGCGTAGCTACTTTCTCGCACCCACTTAACGCATAGAACACCTAATAAAAACCCACCCGCCCGCCGCTGCCTGCCGTGCTAAACGCTCTGAGCCAAGTTACACCTCGGGTAACCTAGTTAGAAACGAGGAGGAAAGTAGTGAAACCCACTGACAAGTGCCAAGCCGAAGGGTGGGTGGATTATTACTGCGAATGCATTCATCAGTTCGTGACTTTGGTTAAATTACATAATGCGGAGTGTTGCATGTGATCCTTTTACGACGAACAAGACTGGGGAGCCACGAAAGTGCTCTGGTTTCGAAAGTTCTCTAAGTCTCAACTCCGACAGCGCTGGCTGTACTATACACGCTATGGCAATAAGAACTCATTACTTTCAAAGGATATTTGGGTTTCTTTTTTGTGTTTTCTGCGCTTTCAAAACACCCAGAGGCTGCTGGTGGGTGGTAGAGGTTAGCTCGTCTGTGTCGGTAAATAACGGAGAAAGAAAGTTAATTTTAAGTTGATGAGCTAGTGGGAAACTTAAAATTGCAAACAATCTTTGCCAACATGACGTGTGCGGGACGGGCGTATATTATATACTACACACACGTGTGTATTTATGTTTGCTTTTAAGAAATGCAGCGGAAGGGTTCTCGCCTTTTGTCGAGTACTCATGAAAGTTAAATAAGTGTATTCTCGTATTATAATTAGTGTTTCCATAGTAGTATAAACGTGTGTGTTTGTGTAGCCGATGGAAAGTTCGGGTTACAGAGGTTATCCTCAATTAAACTGTGTGCCATGGATGGAAGTAAAAAGTTTTAAAATAAAACAGATGGTTGAGATGCGCTAAGTTTTGAAATAAGAATATTTCCTTGCGTAAAGTTTTAAAGATGTTGTCATGGTTGCACATGTGTGAATGACGTTCTCACATGATGCAACTGATAACATCAACTCATGATAATTGTACTCTAGGCATAGCTACTAGGATTTTTAAGGATAAAACGTTGCAAATCTGGGATGTACAAAGGCAGAATCTGTGTTTCAGGAATCATTTATAGCGTTGGTAAAAAAAACGTGTGGCTCTAAATGTTGTGGGCCTCTTGCAGCCATTTCAAATGACTAAAAGAGGTGGATATAGTTTACTGTTATGTACTCTGTTACACAAGTTTTGTATTTAGTTTGATAGAATTGAAAATATATGAAAACATTGGAGAAAAGGAAAGTCAAAGCCCCAAGAACTTATAGGAGCCTATGATCGAGACCTAGTTCTGAGTCGAATGAGTCATGTTTGTTAGCTCGTATTTCGCCAATTTTAGGCTCTAATTATTATAAAGGGGTTGGAACCCAATCTCCAGTTGAGGTACTAGGCACCCGGTGTTCACCACGGGGAGGTGAGAGTAGGAGTTGATAGACAGAGGTGGGTTTAGAAACCTGTGGATGCTTGTATCCTCTTGAGTGCACATGTCTATCCTTTGACCACCTGAGCAATGGAGCTGCAATTTGTATATTTAGGACCCTAGGTATATCGAAAGCAACACAACCGTTTTCTTTAATCTGCCTGCTTAAACACTTGAAAGACGTCCTCGTAAGGAGGGAAAATTGGGTATAAGAACAAGGATAGGTCCAGTGATTGTGAGACTTCAAAAAGAAAAGGGCTTTTTGTTGCACTTAGGTGCTACATAACTTGTAGAGAAAGCACACAGTTCTACATTTTGTACAAGTGTTTGGGTCGTGCCCGCTTTGGGAAGCAGATTTGAAAGAAAAATTTAAGAAAACTTTTTTTTCGAGTGGACGATACGTCTCAAACATACGGAGACTGCAAAAGAACATTTTTGCCGCTTACATCCAAGTTTTCCAAGTAAATACAAGTATTTCCATCCAAGTATATACAAACCAGCTGTACTTGAACTAAATGAAAGACAGGTTCGTGAGGATCCAAACAATTCCAGCCGTTCTGATCTGAACCTCCGTTTTTTTAGGTAGCAAGCGCTCTCTTCCGCTCTCACCACAGTCTTGCCACTTACGTCCGTGATAATGCAGCCTACCATGTTCCACCCTATCTTTACACCAGTTTTGATCCAGAATTAATTTAAAAAAAAAGTTTCCCTTTACTATCCGTAGGTACACCAACACCATACATCACTGTTTTCTTTACCGAAGTCCTAGTTTGGGCAGTCAATCAACTTGTAACAAATTCGGTAAACGGTCTGACTCGATCAGCAGAATTGTTCCCCGTCGCAGTCGTACTGAAATCGTTATTGCCAGGCGATTTCAATGTAATTTACCTACACAATTCTCACCGCGAATTCGGCGGACTTTTGGACAGACAACATCCGAAGGCAGGTATATTTAGTTTTTCGCTGCGGCTAAAAATCTCTGACACAAATAGTAAACGAGCCAACGAGGATTCTTGATGTAATGCTTGACAGTAATGCTGCCAATGTTATGAACTTGCCAAAGAGCTAACGCCTCTGCAATTTGTTTCATCAGACCATTTGTTGCAAAAACTATTTTTTTCCCCGGTTAAAGTTAACTAAAATTGAACAACGCGAAAGCGACTGTCGCGGATGAAAATTATTATCGATGGAAGCGATCGAAGTTCGCTATTTTAAGTGGAATGACAGCATTCGGTCAATGTTATCTGCTCTTGTCGCTCTTGTTGAAACTCTTCTGCTCTGCAACTTTTCCTTGAGGGACTCAAACTCTCGAACTTCTCTTTCTTCGGGGACAACCAGGGCGTCGGTGATAAAAATGTTCCAGTAAGACATCTCGAGTGACAAGTAGCCGAGTCTCCAGACCGCCCGTCTGGCTGCGAGCTACGGTTGTCAGGCATCATCTAAGCGTCCATGTAGCCAAGTCTCCAGACCGTCCGTCTAGCTTTGAGCTACGGGTGATTAGACACTGATCCTGGCTCGGTGTAGCCGAGTCTCCAGACCGTCAGTCTGGCTTCGAACTACGGGTCATTAGGTCACAACCAGGGATTTCTGTAGTCAAGTTTCCAGGCCGTCCGTCCGTTACAGACGGCCCGTCTGAAGAAACCTCGCCACTTCAACGACCTTGTCGCTTGCGTATTCAACATACTAGGGGACCATTGGCTGGTGGACCCCATGGTAGCCCTCCACTCTCCTAGTATGTTGAAGTGGCAAAAGAACGAAAAGAGGGTACGACAAGGGAGCAAGGATAGAGTAGTTATTGTTGCGCTAAATTTTACCGCAACACATTGTGTTGTGTTAGGAAAGGTTAGGTTGGAAGGATTGTTTGCATTTGATGCAAGTTCACTCTGTAGCCAGATTGGCCCATTGTGGTTATCCTTGTTAGGTAGACAAACATGGTTGGACTTACGTCTTACTAACTGAACAAGCCTGATCTTTCAATAAATCTTTTTAGGTCTAGTAGTGATATTCCTGCCAGGTATATAGAATCTGACTCCTAAAAAAGGTTACTCATCGTTCTTGGAGAGCTAGGCAGAGGCAGAGAAAGAGTTCTACAGACTCTATTTCGCCTGCTTCATACCTTTTCTCCTTCTTCCCTACAGCTTCTGCAGAAGTCGTTCGCAAAGATTACCATTCGTGTGGCCATGACACCAACGGTTCAGCGTCCTGTGACTACACCGATGAGTGTTCTTATGAAGTTTCTACTGAGAGATAGGGGAGTCGTTGTTCTTTTTAGGTCGAGCACTGGCCATAAACAGTGAGTTATGATACAATCCTTAGACTGTTGTCAACGTTCACCGGCTAGTTTGACCGTGTATTGATCTATAGGACTTTTGGCTGTGTTAAAAATGCGATATACGATATGCGTCGGAATCAGAACCTTTCCTTGGCCAGTTCGTCCGCCATTTTATTTCCGGCCAAGCCAACGTGCCCAAAACCCCAGCAGAGTAGAACTGTGTGAAGGTAAATTTCCAGTCCTTGACACACTTGGAGTACACGAGGTTTGAGTCCAGGGCCTTAAGTGCAGCTTAACTGTCAACACATATGGTGATTCCCGTTGCTGGAAGATCCATAGATTGAAGTGTCTGTGCTGCTGCGTAGTGTTGGCTTCTTTCCCGATTATCAAATATACAATTGAAGACCCAGCCCAAGAAAGAACAGTTTGACAATTTGAAAAAGCGGGCAAGTGCAAGAGTTTGTGTGTAAAGAACTTCTAAATACCCTAATAAAAGAACTTCTAAATACTTCTAAAAACACCGAATTTAAAAGTTTTTTGGCCTGAATTCATGTGCCGCATGTCAATTGTTTTTATCGGCCACGCCCCCAAAAATGGGTTTGAGCTAAAAATGAAAATCAATTAATTATAATCTCGTTAAAATCATGAGAGAACGCGTTAAAAGCGAAAATTATTGCTAAAAAAACGTTTTTTTCCTAAAAACGACCACTAAAAGTGGGCGAAGCTCCATACTTTTTATGCAACAGATTTAGCAATTAGTAATATCTTTAATATTTGTCATATTTTTTTTTAAATTTAGAATAAATTTTCAGAGAAATCAGGTTTTTAGACATCTAACATGTTGAAATATGCCCCCATTCGTTGGTGTGGGTGGTAGATAGATAGATTTTTTTTATTGTCTAAAAAATGTTTTTACATTAATGTCGTACAATTTATAGGAATATCACAGTTCCGGAAAAAAATTTCGCTTAGCTTTATAATTCTTTCATAAACCAATTCAGCATTTGCCTGTCTATGTAGCTCTATTGTAGAATATCTGCGTGGGAGGTTAAGCATCATCTTTAATGTTTTATTTTGCAGTGTCTGAAGTTATTTTTTGTGAGTATTGGCACAGTCACCCTATACTTGGCAACTATACAGAATAATAAAATTGAAAATTTCAATTTACAAGACAATTTTTCTGGCTAATAAATTTTCTTGTCCTGTAATCGTCACCTGAAAAAAAGACTTGTTCTTTTTACGGTCCCTACCTCCGCGAGGGTCTGACAAGCCTCCGAGAGTATCATTAGTCTTGAAAAATTTCTCAAAAAGTGCCGTTCGGATTTGGCAAAAAATTGTAGGTCCCCTTGTATGTGACGAAATTAGCACACACAGCATACATTGTTGAGAAGTTGGCCCTGGTTCACCTGGAGCTGTTGCGCCACTTTATTTATTTATTTTATTTAGCTTGGGAAAATCGGGCGTTAAAGTTAAAAACAAAATCGGGCAGAGTACTGAGCCCTGAGGCAAACCTGAATTGGGAAATTTAACTAGGGAAAAACACTTGTTGAAAATAACCAAAAATTTTCTGTTTGACAAGAACAAATGCTCAATTTTGACAATATAAATATAGGAAACTGCATGGATATCATTTTGTATATAAGACCCCAATACAAACTGAGTCGAATGCCTTTTCAATGTCTAGAAGAACAAACCCAGTAAAGTTGCCTTCCGACCTATTTCTTTCAATATGTTGGCAAACCCTAAAAACCTGACGCTCACAACTATGATTGGGTCTAATTCCGAATTGTTCATTTTGATATATGTTTTTATTTTCAATTACTGCTAGCAACCTGGATTTAATTAATTCATTTTTCATAGACTTTGCTTAGATTACTGAGAAGACTTATTGGTCTATAATTATTTGGCTCCACTGGTTGTTTGTCTGGCTTGAGAATAGGCGTGACTTTTGCAACTTTCCAACTGCTTGGAAAGTGCTGAAAATTAAAGCAACAGTTTATTAAACCAGTTAAGTCTCCCCATTCCAACTTCGGGAGATTTTTAAGAAAAATATTCTTAATTCGATCCGGCCCATCGGATATCTAACATGTTGAAAGGGGGCATGGTCGATTGTGTCGATGGTCTATTTTTTGTCTAATTTAAGTCTTCTGGCCACTATTTCTCTGCACCGAAATTTGAATTCCTACGCCTTTCCTAACTTGACCAAAAAGCATTTAGAAATAAAATTTGAATTAGAGGTAGCCTCACGTTAAAGTCAATTGTGGGCGCAGCTGTATGCTAATTTATTCCAGTTTTCATACATGGTCTGTGAAAAATGGGAACGCAAATACACTCCAGTATTGATAGCCAGTGGCAACATTGCCAAAATGCCATCAGAGACGCCGCCTCTGAAGTGCTGGGTTTCACACGGCGACCACAGCGAAACCCCTGGTTTGACGATGAATGCCGGCAAGCACATGCAGCTAAACAGGAAGCATACAAAGCGGCGCTGCACAGAAGGACTAGAGCTGCTCGCGAGCTCTACGAGCAGAGGAGGAGAGAGGAGCACCGGCTTCTCCGAAGGAAAAAGAGAGAGCACGAGAAGCGCGCGGTTGAAGAGATAGAGAGATGTTACAACAGGAATGAGGTTAGAAAGTTTTACCAAAGGATCAAAAGGTCCTGCCAAGGGTATAAACTTCGAACTGAAGCCTGTAAGGAACATCAAAGGAACATCGTTGTAGAATCGCAGTCGGTGCTGAGGATTTGGAAAGACCACTTCTGCAGACTGTATAACGGCGAGGACGAACCAAATACCGCTGTCAGACAGAATAAACCATTCAACCCGGGCGAAGACGTTACCGACGAAGCATACGAACGATACCGCCCACCCGACCTGGAGGAGGTGAAAGTAGCTGTGTCTAAGCTCAAGTGCAACAAAGCAGCCGGAGCAGACGGCCTAGCTGCCGAACTTTTTAAATCCGCTGGCGATGAGCTGGTTAGGAGCATGCACCAGCTCATCTGCAAGATATGGTCGGAAGAAAGCATGCCCGACGAATGGAACCTCAGCATTGTTTGCCCGATTTGAAGAAAGGAGACCCTCTGAGTTGTGCCAACTACAGAGGCATCAGTCTTCTTAACATCGCATACAAGATCTTTTCTGCTGTACTGTGAGAACGCCTGAAGCCGTTTGTCAACAATCTGATAGGCACATATCAGTGTGGCTTTAGGCCAGGTAGGTCCACCATCGATCAAATATTCACACTGCGCCAGATCTTGGAGAAAACCCAGGAATTCCAAATCGATACACACCACCTCTTCATCGATTTCAAGGCCGCGTATGACAGCATCTATAGAGACGAGCTATGTAGCGCAATGTCTAGTTTTGGCATCCCTGCCAAACTCGTCAGTCTGTGCAGGATTACGATGGAAAACTCACGCTGTTCCGTGAAGGTCGGCAAAGACCTCACCGACCCCTTTGATGTCAAAAAAGGATTAAGACAAGGCGACGCGCTGTCATGCGACTTCTTTAACATCATACTTGAGAGAATTGTGCAGAACTCTCGCGCCAACACCAGAGGTACAATCTTTCAAAAGTCCGTTCAACTACTTGCATACGCAGACGACATTGACATAATCGGTAGAACAAAGCGTGATGTCAGTGAAGCCTTCGTGAGTATTGGGACGGAAGCGGCGAATATGGGTTTAGCAGTCAATGAGGGCAAAACCAAGTATATGCTGTCATCAAGAAAAGACACCCAACACCGACGTCTTGGACAAAACATCACCATCGACAGCTATAACTTTGAGGTAGTTATGGACTTTGTCTACCTGGGTTCCGCTATCAATTCAGACAATGACACCAGCGCTGAAATCAAACGAAGGATAACTCTTGCCAATCGCTGTTTCTTTGGGCTAAGAAGGCAATTGAGTAGCAAAGCCCTCTCTCGAGCAACTAAAGTGTCCATGTATAAGACCCTCATCATCCCAGTCCTGCTTTACGGTGCAGAAGCATGGACCCTGCCAAAGGCGGATGAAAACACTTTAGGCTGCTTCGAGAGGAAAATTCTTCGGACGATTTACGGTCCCGTCTGCATAGACGGAGAGTGGAGGAGGAGATATAACATCGAACTGTACGGCCTGTACAGCGATACCGACCTAGCTAAAAGAGTCAAAACACAACGTCTACGATGGCTGGGTCATCTAGAGCGGATGGACACCAACGCCCCAGCCCGGAAAATCTTCGAATCCACACCGCAGGGATGACGCGGTAGAGGAGCACCGAGACTCAGGTCGCGCACGCAAGTGGAAGGGGACCTCAGCCAACTTCGCGTGCGAAACTGGAGACGGCTAGCTAGAGACAGAGCTGGCTGGCGAAGCTTGTTGGCTGACCTGGGGTCCACCCCGGACTGTAGCGCCACCTTAAGTAAATGCACTCCAAGTTTCTGCTTTATAGCTTAATTTTAAAGACCTAAAAACTTCACACATACGGACGGAAATGATTTAATCAATTCACCTGTCGGTCTCGATCATATCTCTAAGAGGTCTTCGGTGATTATTTTACTGTATTACAAATAATGCAATAAAATTATTATACCCTGGGTCGGGGATAAAAAATATACCCTTAAAAACACAAAGGCAAGACGTCGCTATCTTCGTTGGTAGTCAAGCAGCCATTAAAGCTATTGATTCAGTAATCACTTTGATTGGCGATGTTTAGATAATGCTTTGGCTGATGTTGCGGTAAGGCAAGCTGCACTCCTGCCTTGGTCACCCACGACACTTGCGGAGCGGGGATGGCTAAGGCTAACTTACTGCTTCTTATCGAAAAAGCAGACGATATCCTGGATAGAACGGGTTCCAACATTGCTATACTAACAGCGATTTGCACGGGACACTAGCCATAGCCAATAAGACATCATGCCACTAAATTGCGCATTCCCCACAACACACATTGTCGCAGTTGCGACGATGCAACCGAAAAAGAAAACTTGTTGTACCTCATGTGCGTCTGTCTGACATTAGCCAGAGCCAGAAAAGGGGCAATAGGAAAACAGTTCTTTAACACACTCAAGGAGGTCTCAGTTAAGAGTGTCAGAGGACTTACAACATTCTTTACCTAGTGTCTCCTTTAGTCATGGTAAATGAGACAAGGAGATTTTTTTATTAATTTTTCACTGTACAACCCTAAAGTCTTGCCGATTTCCAGGCGAGGAATATGTCTAGAAAAATTTCTTTGGAGACACCAATAGTTGAGATTTTTTTCGGCAAGACTATCATCAGACATTTCTGCTTTAGAGCTAGACCAGATCAAGTATCCAGGTCACGTGAGTTGTGGTATCAAAACGGGTTCCCTTTTCTCTTTTGGAAACACCACTACTGGCTACAGACCTGTCTGTCATGTTGTGGGCGCCGTGGTGCAGTGGCTGATATATGGGACTACTGTGCACGAATTGCCGGGTTCGGTTCCCGACCGAAGCCATACTCATTTTTTCATGGGTCCGACAAGGCCTCCGAGGGTATAATTTGTTATGGAGATCTCCCAACTTGATTTTTGCATATGCTTGGCAGAAGTCGAGGCGAAGGTTTTTTGAGCTGCAAGTATCAAAACTACTAATTTTTAGTTGGCATACTCGATCTTCAGTCTCCGAAATTGCCTGTAAGCTGGAACCATGAATTGGAATAAAAAAATAAATAATTATCTTTCCTAATAGTCTAATAACTCAATGTTAACATCAAGCGTTTTTTTTTTTTTTTTTTTTTTTCAAACATCATTTTCATCACAAACATGCTTGAGAGTTAATCTAACTAAATAAATTTTCCTGAAACAACCACTGCCGCAATGGAAAGAGTTGTAAGCAGTCATAAAAAATAATAATGCATTTTAAACTGCTAAAAGGAGTCTGTTCCTGTAACCAGAAGAGAAGCAACCGTTTATGTGGCTGCGCCTTTACAACCCGACAGTCTTTAGCTCATCACAAAAATTTATTCACCCCCACATTAACACTCCACGCTTCAGATGACAACATAACACAATTATTCCATTTTTTAAATGCAAAATCTAAAAAAAAAAAAAAAAACAGTAAAACTCGAACAAACTAAACAAATAAGACTGAATAAAATCCAGTCACGAGAAAACAATGAAAGTATAAAACGTCCTTTTTTTGTTTACTTTCATTTTGTGTTGTGTTTGAGTGGCGCGGCACGGCGCTATATACGTTTCGCATCTTGGTTAAGCCGGCTAAATGTGTTTACGACATAACATTACACACAATGACAGCAGATTGTGTAATTAGCTTTGATTATCTTCCTTTTCTGCTCATTATTCTAAACATGGTTAATTAAGGGGATTTTCTGTGATTATTTGCATGCATTTTTAATTAGAACATTAAATGTGTTTTTTTGTTCGCCCAAAAGAATGGGAGAGATGCGCGCGTGTTCCAGCGTTCACAATTAACGATACGAGGATTAATCGAGGTCCTTTTTGGATATTGTTTAATACTGTAGAAGACAAACTAACTGAAGTATTGCTTATTTTTTATTAGCTTTTTATTTAATTGTAAGAAGTAAAAAATTTTATCGAAGTTTCTTTAAGGAAATAAAAAATAATTAATTAAGGACTCACTCTTAATGTAGCTTTTAAGAGTGATGCGCGACATGTATTTCCTCTGATTTTTCTACATATCTCAGGGTATGTTAAAATACTTTTTTTCGAACAAAGCCGCAAAAACCTTTATTGAATTTTTAAAAAATAATATTTCAAAAGCTCCGGCAATCGTTTCATTTCATTTTAACAACACTCGAGGCGCCAATAACTTTAACTCCTATGGCTGTCACGAAATTTAATAATCGACTGGAAATGGAGTCTGTGTCGGTTAGTCAGGGTTTTTTTTCCTCGTTCGTGGACGAATTTCGCTCGAATTTAAAAACTGACCCATTCAATATCAGTTATTGGGGACAAAATAAATTGCATGGTCCATAACAATATACTTGAGGGCACATCGGTGAGCTCTTTGTTTCTTTAAGCTGGCTTCCAATGCTTCATTTAACCTCAGAAACGTCTGAACCGATTCATACTTTTTATCAATACGGTTTCCACTTACTGGTATTTTTTTTTTCTTGAGCTGGTTACTTCAGTTTCAGGATAGTAGCATGTGCCTGGGTTTAGTTTTACTCAAAATTGCGAGAATCTTTTGCTAGACAAACAAAGCCAGCATCCCGCATAAGAAGGATAAGAAGCCTGCTGTATTGAATAAAATTCAGGCATTTTCGAAATTCAAATGAATAAATTGCGAGAAATCAAAGTAGGAGAAAAGAAGGCTTCTACTAATTTAAGGAATTGATGATGAGGGCAACGCCGCACGCAGACGAGTATATAAAAATCCCTACACAAACGGCAGTTGAGTGGATTTTGGTTCAAATCATTGTATAGGTCTATACATGTGATCCAAGGAGACCGACTCATAGCAACTGGCAGAGCAACGTTTGGTTTAACGGGGGAGAGTGCGGAAGATGGCTAAAATCAGCGTACATTGAATTTTGTGTGAATTTAAAGACTCTTACTCAACCTATCCTTTTAAAAGTAAAATAAATTGTCTTACAAAAAAATATTTGTTGTTTTTAAGTAAAAGAAAAACGAAAACTTTAGAAACCTGATGAGTAATCAGAAAATCACTTCAATTAACTTTAAATAAACGTTAACTCATCAGATCCTGCAGATTGCACCAAACCAATTACCTAATGTTTTGCCAAACTCTCCAGAGTCGGGGGAGTTTTTTGATTGATGCTTCGTGTAGCGCAGATGTAGTATATATACGAACACGGGAGTTGCCTACATTTTTGCACGGTTGTGCGCCCCAATCCTCATTAATTTCATATTATTCCCCCGCTTGGAGCGTGACAAAAAAGAAATGAGTGCAAAATAAACCTTCCAGTTGAGTTATTAATTATTCGCAGCTTAAAGTTATTTAAAAGTAAAAACCGTGAAAGAATAAAAACAACAACGCCATTTATAGTGCTTCCCGCATTGTGATTCCGTTCGTAAAGTATGTTCGTTCGTTAAGTATGCAACTCAAAAATTAAAATACTATAAAATCGTTGAATATCTTGAAAAATCTGGATTAGTAAGATAAAAAAGTGAACCGAATTTCTATACAATTGAAATTCAATATTTATACAGATTGCTTACATGTGGTTGGATTAAATAAGGTTAGGTTAGGTTGAAGTGGCTGTCGGATCCAAAGAAACCAACACACTTAGACCTATGTAGGTCCATTGTGACACCACGCGGATCTGACTCTATTGCCTACTCGTTGAACCTTTTCGAGCTATTAACGAAGCGTAAGAGACTTTTTGGGTCAGTCGTGCTGAGATCACTGAGATCATTATAGAAGAAAGCTCCAATGTGAAGATTTCGGTTCTTGGAAAGAGCGGGGCATGTACAGAGAAGGTGGAGAGTGGTCTCTTCCTCCTCCTCATCCATGCAGCTCCTGCAAAAGTCGTTGGAATAGACACCAAGCCTTGTCGCGTGTTTGCCTATCAGACAGTGTCCTGTAATGACACCGATTGTAGCACTAATGTGCGATCTATTAAGAGCGATCAAACTCCTAGAGCGTTTAAGATCAAGCTTTGGCCAGATCTGTTTCGTCGCTAGGCAGGTTCTGCCACTAGTCCATCTGAGATTTGTTCTTTCTATCGCATCCAGTTTAATCATGAGTTTACATGTCGAAATTGGAATGCCTACGGAGCCTTTATCAGGCAAAATTGGGAGGGTAGTTCCAAGTTTGGCGAGTTCGTCAGCCTTGCAGTTACCTGGAATGTCTCTATGTCCTGGCACCCAGCACAGGAGAATGTTGAACTGCTCCGACATCTCCTTTAGAGATGAATGGCAGTCTAAGGCTACATTAGAGTTTATAGAGACCGATTCCAGGCACTTGATGGCCGCTTGGCTGTCAGAAAATATGCGTATGTCCTTGGCGGATATAACATTTTTCTTAAGCCAGGACAAGACTTCCTTTATCGCCATAATTTCAGCTTGAAAAACACTGCAATGATCCGGGAGACGGAAAGAGACTTAGATTTAGTCGGTCTGAGAATACACCCCCGCCTACCCCATCATTTGTCTTCGATCCATCAGTGTAGAAGTGGATCGATTCACATTCCAGAGGCGCACAGTCCTCCCAGGAAGACCTGGGGGGATCGTTGCCTGGAAGTTCTTTTCAAAATGTAATTGGGGTAAGGTGAGGTCCATGTTTCTAGAAGGGAATCTGAATGTGTTCAGAATAGCAGAGTGGCCTATCTCACTATTGGTCCACTGAGAGGTTGCTTTGAGGCGAGTAGCCGTGATGGCAGCAGTTTGTCTGCTGAAGATGTCAAGAGGAATTAGATGGAGCAGAATGTCTAGTGCTGCTGAGGCAGTGGTGCGAAGTACTCCACTCATAGATAAGCAAGCTGACCTTTGGACCTTGCTTAGCTTATCACGATTTACCGCTTTATCCAAAGCGGTCCACCAGACAGCTGTTCCATACGTCAGTATCGGCCTTACGACCGAGATATATAGCCAGTGGGTGATACGGGGTTGAAGTCCCCACTTGTTGCCGATGGCTTTTTTGCAGGAAAAGAGTGCTACCGTAGCTTTCCGGACTCTTTCCTGTATATTAGACTTCCAGCTAAGCCTTCTGTCTAAGATGAGACCTAGATATTTAGCTTCCTCAGAGAAGATTAAGCTAGTGCCCTTGATTGAGGGGGGGTCGATATGTGGGATTTTGTATTTCCTGGTGAATAGGACTAGTTCAGTTTTGTGAGAATTGACCCCCAAACCACAGCTGTCAGCCCATCTTGTTAGCTTGTTTAGAGCATTCTGTAGGAGTTCTTTGAGGGTGTTAAGGTGCTTCCCCGATACAGCAATGGCTTTGCTGTATCGGGCTTTGCATTGGATTAAATAAGGAGTCTCTTAAAAATTATCCCGCAAACTTATATAATTGTATAAAAAAAGTTTCCTGCAAAATGTCTTACCAGCATCTACCTCTGGAACCATTGGTCCTTTTCGTGCTTTCCTGATACAATTTTTATACTGATATTTTTTACGATTGAAACTCGGCAAGAAGAAAAAGCATCGAAATTGAACGCATAGTGCATATGTATGGCATTGTACGAGCAGCGGTATGAGGCAGTTGACTAATTTCCAAAAGTCTTTTGGTTGTCTTTTTATTTATCAAGAATTAAAAATATCCAGGATATCGTTTGGAATCTGCCCTTAATTTAATTTTTTATTTATTTAACGAAATTTTTAAAATTTGTAATAATGACTGGCTCCTTTAAATAAAAGTTTTTTCACATCATTCAAAATTCCGTTCCATGATAATTATTTGTATTGGCCACGCCTCCAAATTACAATCAATTAACTCAAATGGCGTTAGAGTTTTGAGAAAATGCGTTTAAAACGGAATATTAATGCTTAAAACAATATTTTTTTTCCTAAAAATGCCCCCTCAAAGAAGGCGGGTTACAATGCTTTGTTTATAGCAAACTTAGCAAATGGTTAATAATGTTTAATATTTGTCATAATTCTTTTTTCAATTAAGAATGAATTTTTCGAGAAATCAGGTTTTTAGGTGTGGGGCGGTCCAATTTTAGTCTTGTTAAAGGCTTTGGCAATTTCAAATGAAATGTAAATTTGAGGTTGTGGGTGTCACAAACTTACTTACTTACTTAAGGTGGCGCTACAGTCCGGGGTGGACCTGGGCCTCAGCCAACAAGCTTCGCCAGCCAGCTCTGTCTCTAGCTAGCCGTCTCCAGTTTCGCACGCGAAGTTGGCTGAGGTCCCCTTCCACTTGCGTGCGCCACCTGAGTCTCGGTGCTCCTCTACCGCGCCGTCCCTGCGGTGTGGATTCGAAGATTTTCCGGGCCGGGGCGTTGGTGTCCATCCGCTCTAGATGACCCAGCCATCGTAGACGTTGCGTTTTGACTCTTTTGGCTAGGTCGGTATCGCTGTACAGCCCGTACAGCTCGATGTTATATCTCCTCCTCCACTCTCCGTCTATGCAGACGGGACCGTAAATCGTCCGAAGAAGGGGGTCACAAACTATACATTTAAATTAATATACCCTGGGTCGGGTGTAAAAACTTTCTTTCACGTATAACTTCTTATATGTAGGTCGGATGAAAAAACTTTATAAGACTTTTACGAAGAACTCTTAGACTCTTACCTAGAACTCTCAGCAGAACTCCAAAGAACTCCGAAGTTCTTTTTGTTATCGTTAGAATTTAACAAAAGAAAACTTGGTTTCGCGCATAAATTTTTAAAAAATAGGCCGGACAAAAAACTTTATAAAACTTTTACGAAGAACTCTTGAGGAGCTACCCAAGCTTTTAACAGAACTCTGCAGAACTCCGAATATTTTATCTCATCGTTAGGGGCGTTGAACTTAAATGAAATTTAAATGGGACATAAACTTTTAAAGGTCAGACAAAAAATTAGAGAGGAGTTTTAAGAAGAACTTCTGGGGCTACCCAGAACTCTCAATAGGGCTCCGAAGAAATTTGAAATAAGATACAAATAAAATTTGATACAAATAAATGATACAAATAACTTACGTTATTTGAAAATAAAAAACAGCACAACTATTTGGAAGAACCACTGAGGACTCCAGAACTCTTGATCAGGAGCGTAAATATCTTATCAGAACTCTTTTGAAGCAAAAAAGGGGGCCGTGTGAAGTTGGCCCCATTTTTGTTTATTCAGTTTATGCCCAAATTTATTGGGATCTATTTTTAAAATTTAAAAGAACTCAGGAACTATAACAAATCTACCAAGAGCTCTAAGAAAAATTTAAGTTCTTAAAAATGGGGGGCTAACTTCACACGAGTCAAATTTTGATCTTATTTTTTTTTTATGATGAAGGCTGAAATACCTTAAAACATGCTGAATACTCGAGTCAACAGCGTCAAACTATCAGACCCGCAAGTTATGCCTCCTCATGCATAATGGACTTCCCACCACCCAATCCACCCCATTTAGTGGAGACTTACTTTTTGGAACTAATGGACTTTTAAAAAATTAAAAGTCCAAATTAAAAATCAAATAAACCTCCAATTTGATTTTTAATTTACTTGTATGTATATCTACCTACTTGACTACGAGTAAGTAGGTAGATATACATACATGCCTAATTTTTTATTGACCTATCACAAAAAAAAAACCCTTTTATTAAAATGTAGGTTACCCAAACAGCTTGGCCAAAACAGAAAAGTAATTGCGGCATATGTTTATATTAAGTAGGTTGACCTACGAAAAGTTGCCTTTCTAACCGAGCTTTTAAAACTTAAAAAATAACGTGAAAGTAAACACTTTGTTTAGGAAGGACAATGCAAGCTCTCACCACACACTCCAAGTTGTTGTTGCGCTGAATAAGTCGTTTTATACCAAAAAGGGGTAGGTATCTTCGTCAAAATTTCCCCTTAACCGAATTTTTATAGCATCTAAACATTTAGTACAAGAGTTTGGAGGAAAATGCGCAAGATGTCCTTTCTGCAACTTTAGAGAATCGTGTGTATTCGCTATTATGACTGTATTTGAATCCATAAAAAAAACTGTAGCGTACAGTTTCGTGCCATAAAAATGCCCGAATTCCATAACAGCAAATAACCTCGTCTCGTATTTTATGGCAAAGGAATAGCTTATACTTTTTATAAACTTTTTATGACAGTAAATTTTTCATTGAAACACCCTTATCCCATTATCAGCGATTATATTATTAATACAGTTGGCAACAGGAAACTTCAAACCTGCATATTTTTTTTAGTGTGGACAAGCTACGTAAATTGTTTATGAAACCTTAAATTCGAGCAATATTCATATTTAAAAATATTGGGGCTTTCAAGCAAAAAAAAATTTGCTCGAAAAAATTTGGAAGAATTTGTTTAGAAAACACGAACAACGGAAATATTAAAGCCTTAGCGAAGGAGTGTGTGTCTTCGCTATGCATAGCTTACATTAAATTTATCAACCAGGCACTTATGCAACTAAACTTTCTCGAAGCTGGATTTACTTCCACATTTTTGTGGATAATAAAGCTTTTTTCTGAGTTCCACAAGAAAAGGTTGGTGCTTTTCGATTTTAATGGAGTATCTTAGCTCAAAACCGTTTTTACTCAAATAAAAAAATAAAAACGTGTAAAAATAAACGTATACTATGTCTCCACCGACAATTAAAAGAAGATTAGGGGGAGACGATTAAAAATAAATCCTAAAGTGGCTCCATCGGACAATTATAGGATTAATTTTACACGAAAACTCTGTTTCTGTCATTTTGGCTCTCAAAAGAGAGCGGCGATGTCATTTCCCAGGAACGAAAAACGATTATCTCAGTAAAAGTCACATTAGAAAGACAGTTTCAGTTTCCTTTTTTTGATTCTCAAACTCTTACAAACGTGCAGAAGATAAGTTTGTGAATAGGGTAAATGGTATCTATGAGAGGATTGCCGAGAGGACTTAAATTTGTATGGCAAATCGCGTGATTTGTAGGATTTGTAGAGGATTTAATAAAGATTTTTGTTAATCAAGGATTAGTGCTCGGTGGAGATATGGTATTAAGGAGCGTGGGCGGATTGGCAATTGAATAAATTATAGAAACAGAGTGGCGCAACAGTTCGAGGTGAACCAGGGCCAAATTCTCAACAATTGATGCTGTGTGTGTGTTAATTTCTTCACATACAAGGACCCTACAATTTTTCGCCGAATCCGAATCCCATCACCGAAAAAAAGGTGATGGGACATTTTTGTAGGGAGCGTGTGGGCCAAGTGCGTAGATAATGATACTTGTGTAAAAATAAAGGTGAGCATCAAATTGAAAATGCGAAGTTTGACGAAAATCGTATTCGGGGTTTTTGAGATAATCCCGATTTTAGAATGTATAACAATGATTGACTATTTAAAATCGTATATAATTAGAAATAAAACATACGAGCATGTTTTTGGTATCAAAAGCAAGAATTTTACATAATCTTTTAATTGACATGTAAATCAAGGCACTTGAGCAAAAACATTTTAAAATATACCGTTTCACTAAT
Organism: Neoascia interrupta; assembly: GCA_947623515.1. Classification (NCBI taxonomy): domain Eukaryota; kingdom Metazoa; phylum Arthropoda; class Insecta; order Diptera; family Syrphidae; genus Neoascia; species Neoascia interrupta. Next base: position 17,192,186 of record OX392462.1, on the reverse strand, counting down.
AATAATAATTTATAATATAGTAATTTAATTTATAATATAGTAATTTAATTTATAATAGAATAATTTTTTAAAAATCATTTTTTTTTGGGAAAAAAATTACCGATAGCATAGCATTATTTAAACACCACTTCAAAGAGCATCTTCTAAGCTTTAATGTACATAATATATTAAAGTGTAAGGTTTCAAAAACATTTACCAAACAATTTAATTTTTTTAGGCTTAGACGGTGCAGATCAAGTACCCAATACGTTGCCACTTACTATGTCCGGCATTTTGTTTTTTTTGATAACCTGAAAACCGTCTTTTGTTTTTGTAGCTACAAAGAAGAAGATGACAGCACATGGGGCTGTTTTAGTTTTTTTTATTATTTTGTTATCCTTCGATTTCCTATTGTTGCTGCTAATTTGTACATTTTTCGTCTTTTTCTACACACAAAAATTATCATTTAATGCCAAAACACTCATGTTTTTGGCATGTATGTAAAAACTCAGAGTGGACACACGAACAGTTTTTTTAGTGCACAAGTATAATAAACCGAGAAAAAAAGAGCATCTCAAAGCTTCCAATAAACCAAGACGTGGAAGTCTGAAGCGTTTTGACGTAAGGGCTGAAAAGTGTGTGTAATGGTGGCCCAAAATCTAAAATCTACTCATTACCCACCACCTACAACGATCTGAAACAGGCAAGGTTCTTAGCACGTCGAAACAGAGCTACAGAAATGTACTTTCAAAGCTATAACAAAGACAGGAGAGTGTCTAAAAGAAATGTCTTAAGAAAATTCTGAGACTTAAACGAAGCTCCCCAGATATTTAGCAAGCTTTCACAAAAGCACTTTCAGAATCAGGTAACTGAGAGAATGAGAAATTAGTAGCATAGCTGTTTATAGAAAGTCACTTCACGCGGAGACTTATTGTGATGTTCGTGACGGAAGAAGAGGACCAACATTACGAGACATCAGAGGAAAGACTAGAAAGTACCAGAAGTCAAATTCGGAAATACCGGAAATTAAGGTCATAGTAGCCTTTAAAGACAAATTTTTGCTGTGCAGATCCAAGTTCGAGGTTAATTAGGATCTACTTTAGCTGGTACAACATCTGAAGCGCAGGTGTAGGTACTGACTCCGTCAACAAAGTTATGCAACTCGAATCTTAAAATTATTGACTCCTCTAGCTACCACTTCTTATTAGAAAAACGGGCAAATTAGTTCCTACTCTGAGGCTAATTCAGTATTTTTGACATGTTAATTTATATCATATTTGGGGTTAAGCTCAGTTAACTCCAAAACTGTTATGATATCATCCTGAAAAACTGGCTCTTAATTACCTGGCTTAGATAGCCTTTCACCGGCAAAAAATATTAGTCTCCCACATGGAAAGCATAAAAAGTATCAGTCTTGCCTAAGGGTTATAAACTGACTAGAGAAGTCGATAGAAAATTGTCTATAAATTATAGTTTTATTCAGCTATTAAGCGCTAGTTCAACTCATAATGAATGAGTTTAAATACCTAAAAAAAATTTATCACATGAATTGAAAGTAGTTTTTGGGAAAAATGTTTTGAAATTTCCCTCCAGTCAGTATTATTGTGGTATAGAGGTTTTTAGGTTTTTTAACCTTAGAAAAAATACGATTGCCAGAAGCCGTTGATAAGTTTTTGCCAGAGATTACCATAAATTTGAGGCTCAATGAAGCTAGAAAAGCGTAAATAAAGCAAAGCTACTCAATATTTGGACTTTTGCCCATAGACAGCTAGGAAATTATTTTAAATACTTTAAATACAAATTCGACATTAAAAAAAATGATCAGTCCTATAGCTATAGCTTATAACGGTGAAGCAGAACGTCTCAGGGTAAAATCGGTAAAATCGATCAGCTTGCGACCTTGCGAACTTGCGACCAACTTGCGCATTAACCGAACCCACATTCTATCAAAATTTAAAAAAAAAAAATATGTTTTTAATTTTCGCCATAAAATGCAATTCGGGATGGAACTGTCAAGCGTCATTTACGTTCCACTTATGATCCTATGATGTCATACAGAGCACACATGACCGAATTTCGCGAGTGAAGTAGTTTCTCAACAACCAGCAATCTAGACGATTTCCAATGGCTGCGAAAAAAATATCACAATTTGCAAACAGTGTGTAGGCTTACTGTGAATGAAGCCTAATGATGAGAATGTGCCGGATTTCGTAGTTTAAGTTCTATGCTGGGTGTGTACGAGCTTAAAAAAGCTGCCCAATTAAAAATCATCTTATACAATTTTCAGCTACAATAAGAGCTTATACCCATATCAAAGCTAACTTTCAGGAGAGCTTTCTTGCACAACTATGATAAGCTTCTAGGTACGCAAGCATAGAATAGTAAATATGATATATGCTTCTGGAAATTAAAAAGAAGTCGCACTTCCGGTGGGAGTATCTGCTTCGCCCAGTGGGGTCAACCACTTTTTGACTTTTATAGCAATTGATCAATATCATTCAAATCCATCTGAATTATCTGGCTTTCATAAGTCAAATCAGTTTAATAATGATTACTTAACATAATAGTCAATGCAACTAAATATCTGTGTAGTGGCAGTAACTTAAGAAGGAGCTTTCGTTGTACACCTTTAAAAATTGTCAGGCTTTCGTTGTGTATTAATTCTGTCATCTCAAGAAAACTAGTTTAATGAATCTGCTCGCCCAATGTCTGTTTTGCCTGTTCTCGTCCAATGTTTGTATGTTTAAAGTTGCCTGTTCTAAGAATCTTATAGAATTGGTCTGGAGGATTCTCACAACCACAGCTTATATGTATAATATACTAAAACGTTCGTAACTTTCTAACTGCCGAAATATATCCATAAACATATGTATTTCGATGACTGATGGGGCATCTAAATAAAGATTCTTTTAGTAAGGGTTAAATGTAATCGGGCCTCTAGACACAAAAACAACAGGCGGGAGACACTGAACTCGCTTAATCGATCTGTCTTAATACTGGCCATAATAGGCGAAGGAGAATCAACTTTCTGTCAAAATATTACGAAGGTCCCACTCAAGTTCAGCTAAATGGTTGCAGTGCCCAAAAAAATTTCAGTATACGGTTCGGAAATCGTAAGGAAAATTGTGTGTGTTTAACAGCTGTCAAATTTCATTGTTTCATGTCGAACCTTTCACTTGATTTGAAGTTGAGAAAAGCTCAAGCCGACAAAAGCTAATGAAAGCCTAACAGACTCGAGCAAAATGCTATTATGGTTATGCCATATGAATTGCTTGCAACGGGTCTTACATATATTGTGGTAAGGCTATAATCTTAGGCTATATTGTGGTAAGGCCTCTGATCACAGCAAACTTAACGAAAGTAAAATAAAACACTTGTCAAAGCTTGCTGATAGTAATTGATATTTGAAAGTCTAGAAATTATCCTGTCAATTTGCTTACAGAATATGTGGATGAGCGACTCTAGGTGGCACAGTTGATTTTTAATCTTCGTAATGTGTACATCGAAGGTGATCACCTTCTGACGGAATAATGACGGAATTGCTTCGTTTTATTCCTCAGTTTTATTCCTCGAGCCACAGGCAATAATATTTCAGTGCATTATAATTTCTGTGGTGGTTATAAGAATCCACTACCGTTGGCGAAGTAAAACGCGCACATCAAAAGGACGGGATTTGACGCCATTAATCCGTACACGGCTTCTGCAGTTTCCATACAAAGACTGGATGGCTCTCAGAAGAGGCCAACTCAGCGCATAGTCCTGCAATACTCTCCCACACTGCATCCCGAGGGACTCGGTCATACGCCTTTTCCAGATCTACAATTGATTCTTAAATGGTTTGGATACGTTCTTCGCATGACCCCTGACAGACTTCCTCAACAAGTCATGCTAGCCGAGATGCGAGCGCGTCGCCCCCTGGTAGGCCAAAAAACAGGTGGTGGGATCAGGTAAAGAATCTCTCTGAGTTCCGCCTGGGGATTGCGCCGGGATCTCTAAAGTTGGTGGCGGAGGTTCGAGAACGATGGAAAGACCATTTAGCCACCCTCGCTCCGCGACCCTTTTAAAGGATAAGCGGCATCCGAAAATGATGATAATGATGATGGTTATAAGAATCCAGTAACACACGGGTTTAAATTCTAACTAAAATAAGGCAAATTGCTCCTTATACCTAGTTGCTCCATTTTAAGGATTCAAGGAATATTAACTGTCATAAACTGATATCAAGTATGTTCATGACTTTTTTTTATCTCTCGACAAAAGAAAACATTCCCCGAAGTTATGAGAAGCTTGTTGTTATCTTAGCAAAAGGTACCTACCTACTCTCGCTCTTAAATCTCAATTTTTTGTCCTTTTCATCCAAAAAAAATTGCATTTTTCGAAATGCCAAAGAAAACTTGATATTTTATTTTAAGTTTTTATTGACAATAAAGTATTCTCTTACGAACTTTTTATGCACATTCCTGTCTGCTGCATCGTAGACAAATTTATTATCAATATGCCACTGCAACAAGCATTTTCCCCATCCTTGTTGTAGTCACTGGACTGCTTACTCTCCAGACAACAACAAAGCACAAATATAAAAATAAAATATTCCCATAATCCGCTTTTCTACCAGCGACAACCTTTTCTACTGCCGACAAACAAGGACAAACGTTAAGACCACCTTAACCAGTACGAAATTGCTAGCTTCCTCCGTCTACCAGCATAGGGAAGGTGGACTGGCCAGTAGGCATTACCGCATGCTCAAACCCACTCGTAAGCAAACAATAAGCAAAGAAAGAAGAAAAGAAAAAGCAACCTATATGATAAGGAAACAGACAGGACATAAAAACTCCTGTTGAGCCTTATTTTCTGTCAATGGAAAGGAATTTATATTTCGGGGGGGATAGGCGCATTAAATAATTTCCCGATGACAAATTATTTTAGATTTGTTCGTGAAAATTGCCTTTCTTGCGATATAATTGGATTGACTTGATATTTATTGTTAATCTTTTATTATCAGGAGCTGAAAGTACCATTACCAAGTGGGCGAAGAAGGACTGCTTTAAAATTATTATGGAAATTATTGAGTGGAATATAGATGAGGTACGTATACCGGGTCTAAAGGTCATAGTAAGAGGTGCTTAGGGAAGTTGAATATTATTTAGCTGTTTGTTGAATTGATATTTTTTGATTGATTTTGTCAAGGACATAAAATATTTAGCAATATTTCGATTTCTATTACTTTTATCCACTCAAATGCTCACTCAAAAGAGGCTGGATGGATGTGTTTTTTCCGAGTAGGTACATATATTATCTCAATATGCACGTTTCTTGGGCTCTTTATTTTTCTGTTGGAAAAGTCAAGAAATGACGCATCTTGTTTCTTTGTATATCTCACGAACAAATCTTGTTCTACCATCAAACCCGGGGTTCTACGTTGACGTTAGAATGAGCCCGAAAAAATCACTTGTAGGACTTTTGGGGACCAAATGTTCTTCTATTCGAGGTTCGGCGCTTAGGGTAAATTTGGGCGTCTGTTTTTTGAACGGGTTTATTCTGAAAACTCCTTTTTAAGAAACAAGGAAGAGAATGTTTGTATACTTCACTATATAAGACGCAATAATGCGTCTATTAGTCATATAGGCTGTGCTTACCCAAAAAAAAAAGTCCGTTCAAGGATGTTCTCCTCCCCTATTTCGGAATCCTTCACATTATGTTATTAACGTAGCTTGTAAGTTTCATATATGTACTCGTACAATCAGTCTTTGACCACCCTTTAAGCAATCTCAATTTGAGTTCAGTCGGCGAAAGGAAGACTTACACGCATACATGTATTGTACATTTCGTATACACCTAATTTCGAAATCCTAGAACCAAATTGCATTTTCCTTTCTAATTCACACACTGAATATAATTGAATTTCCCAGACTTGTTAATCAAAATCTCTTCACAATCGCTCAGGACCATGACAAACATTAGTCGAAAACAATTCCACCAATTGCTTCTTTGTCTACACTCAACCTCGGGTACGGGTATACATCAAAAATGGTACTTTCCTTAATTCTTGCAACTGTTGTGTCTATGCCAACCTTCGCCGTTTCTCATCGCCAGCAATTGTGCACTCTACACAAATGTCATAAAATCCAGCAAAAACAAGAAAGGATCCACTCCATAGCCATAAATTCACCTAATCCGTTCCCTGCTTTCAGCTTTCAGTATAAAACGTTAACACTTCTCTCTCATCGTTGTGCACACACAGCCAAACAAACAACCACACAGACAAAGAGCTAAGTAGAGATTGATGGCGTTCTTGTTCCGTAGACAAAGTACCAACCATCGCCGGGTTAATAATCCCTTCGTTCGTTGAGTGACCTTAAGTTTTTCTGTTTGGCATCTCACGCGTCTCACCTTTCCCGAGGAAAACCTCATTAGAAACTCGTTTATCACATTAAACTTTCAGTTCCCTGACTTCCTGCTTTGTTTCGTGTGACCTATGAGTATGTCTCCGCCAAAGCTCTCTTGTTGATTCTATCAAGCGTGCTGTAATCCATCCATTTTCGCCTAGTCATCCCTTAAAAGCAGATAAACCGGTGACATTCCAAAGTTATCCTTTTTATCTCTCCCAAACCCCCTCAACTCATGAGTGCTACACGCCACACGGGGCCTGATTGGCAGCGGTGCCTCGGGTTTATTGCCACCATTTCAAATCCGGAAAAAAAAAATCAACATCCGCACTCTTCATGCGAATTTGTCGTAAAATTTATACGAAGGCTTTGAGTCCGCCGTTGATGGTTTCCATCCTGTCATCGATGTCTACGGTACAACTAAATTTACCTCTCTCATTTGTATGCCAAGGATGCGGCATAGCATTCCTCTTGGAATTAGACTCATTCAGCTTTGGGGTGCTCGTGCTTGGAGCTCGAAAAGGAACTACTAATGAATTCCAAAAGTGTCGTTCATCGATTGCTATATCGGGTACTGCGGCAAGCCCCCTCAATCGATCAGATGCTGTTGCCTTGGCACCATGGAATTAAACACTCTAAATAGAGGGAAACAAGGACTTTGTTGTGATTACTCGCGCACTGGTTAATGGGGTGAACTTTGATTGAAAAGGGTTCTGCAAACTTTGTCCTGATGTCATGTTTGCAATTTTCATCTCGCTGAAGGACTAAAACCGAGGGGAGATACACAACGCCCTGCATTTCTGCAACGTAGGGCAGCTCGAAGAAACTTTTTTCAAATCCGCATAAATACTTTGCAAAAGGAAAAGTTGAAAGCGACGCCACCCTGAGGGATAAAAAAAACACTAAAGCAGAGATTTACTTAATTCTGCATCTGGAAAATTGAGTTTTCTGCAGAAAACTAAAATCGAATTGGATCTTATGGTTGTCTGGCAAGATGTCCCCCTTCGTGCATAAACCTTTGCCTTATGGAAAACGTCTTTAAGGAAAATTTAAGTGATTTTGTGATGTGAATATATATTGTTCCTTGGCGAGGGATAAAAAGGCACAGAAGCAGCTCGATATCGAAAGCTTAAGTTGCATTACCTTTTTTACATTTTGTGGCTTAAAGTTTCGAATAAAAATTTATTTTTATTGCATTTGATTTCGTCAGGACTAAAGCGGGGTCAAACCAATATGCACTTGATGTTAAATTTTGTCTAGACCTAGGTAACCTCTAAGGCGGGTTTAATGCCAAACAGTAGACGTTTTAGAAATAACATAAAATTTATGACCGTAACCACCTATAATAGCAGTTTCGATGCAATACATAGGCCCATAATAGGCCTTTAAAATTTATCCACCCTGAAGGCTGACACAATGTGTAGTAAATGCCATAAACAAAAATCATAACTTAGATCCCTTTTAATCACAACTTACGGACTAATGGTTATGTTTATGGTTGAGGCTTGAAGATTTATTGTAAAAATCTAAGTGAAAAAGGACTTATACAAAAGATACTTTTGATGTCGCAAATGTAATGCCTAGCTTACACGATTCACTAAATCAAAACAAAAGAAATCCACTAAGCAAACAAGTTGATGAACTCCGTCTTAATCATCAATCAAATCTCATAAAGAGATACATCAGAGGAGCCCTTAGGTGGAAAAGTTTCTTTTTATGTTTTTTTTTTTTGAGAATGTCGCACACCTCGTGTGTGATAGCATTTGATTTGATTGCAAGTGCGTTGTCCTTTTAAGTTAGTTTTGCTCCTTTTTCAAAAGACTCCAGAGTGTTTGCTTGACTGTTTCGGTTCAGCTTTGCACCCACTCAGAAAAGAGTGAACTGTAATTAAGGATCCTCGTGTAGGTAAACGTGAGAATGTCATTCATTTTGTGCTTAGATGTTGGTGGTGTTTGTTTTAGCGAAGGGTTTTCTGCTTGGTGAGCAGATTTGAAAAGAGAATTATTTATTTTTGTCTCGAATTATGAGGTCTTGTTTTTTTCACAGGAAACCGAGACTTACTCGTGCAAAATTATATTAAGGGCTTTGTATGTACGTGAGTAATTTTTTATTGGGAAACATATACCATCATGAATTTTTAACCTTGTTAGTAAAGTGTGCCTTGACTACTTAAGTAAGACTCTTGTGAATTATGAAAAGCCTTGGTTTTAATAACCCTGAAATGCTATAGGTGGTCATGATCGCACGAACCAGTGTAATCAGGCTTTTTGCACTTTCAAGGCAATAAGCTATGTTTATTTCCTATGCAACAAGGCAGAGTCCAAACAAATTCAAGCTCTCTTACTGGACGAAACTTAGGCGGCAATGTGGACACTGCGCATACACATACACTGAGAGAAAATACAGCGTAGGTACGAGATCTTACCGCCAAAATATCACTAGCGGCAAAATGAAAATTTTCCCTGAAGAACATTTTTTTGTGCTTTTCCTAAGCGAAAAAATGAATCAAGCCTATTTTTAGTAATCGACGACGGCCAATGTAAATCAAACCAGGACAACGAGCTTCTGATCTGCAGACGGAATGTGAGGCCTCTTGTAAAAGACCACGTGCAGTTGAGCAACTAGCGGAGGCCCGAAATGACCGCAAGGCGTGGGATAGGCCAGGTAAGGGAGGGATAGAAAACAGCGGTTGTAATACGATGACTGCTAAGTGAACGCCAATTTGGATGTATTTTTGCCGTTGGAGGCAGACTAAGGCAAAAGTCTTGAGCTTTAATTATGTAAGCGAGTGCTTCTCGGCAAGCCGCTAGATTCGCCAATGTTAGCCTCATATCCGCAAATACCCCCTCAGAGAAGAACGATGACGATATGAAAGATATGTCCCCCGAGTCTCCTGGAAAACATATTTACAATACCTGAGCTACAACATTAAGAATATCCTACGAACTTGAATGCCAAGCGAGAACGGGTACGATAACGGATTCAGACTGACTGACTTTGCTGCAGGGTGACACGTTGTGGTAGTGAGTACGAATTGCCAGCGCCTCAAGATCCAACAAAGTCACCGATCCGTCAACCAATTCGGCCATATTGCGATCGACGCAAAGTACTCTTCCAGTTTCATGAAGAGAACCACCGAACTTTCAGAGGGGCCAACATTGACTCGAATCATTTAATCGTTTTAGCCAAAGTACAGATGCGGTTATCAGTACAAACGCCAAGAAATGGAAATGCACGTCGGCAGGATTCAATCGCAGTGGTAATCGCTTGTGGGCGCCGTGGTTTGTGTATCAAACTAATATGCACAAGGTCCCGGGTGTTAATCACAACGAGGTCGATAAGCGTTCTATTATGATCCCACCTCCGCGAGGGTCTGAAAAACCTTCCAAATATATCATTTTTCATGTGAAACCTCCTAATTCGCCGTTTTATAACGAACTTCTAAATACCTGACCCTCTTTACCCTGTAACACCAAATTTTAAAGTGCTCTGGTCTGATTTTATGTTCTGTATGTCTATTATTTGTATTGGCTACGCCCCCAAAAATGGGAGTGGGATGAATATTAAAAATGGATTCTAATATCGTTGGAACTATGAGAAAATGTAATTACTTTATTTTTTTTTATTTAGAACGCATTTCCCGAAAATTCAGGTTTGTCAAGATTTTTCGCTCTAAAAGTGGACATTGTCAATGGTGTGCGCAGTGAAATCTTTGTCTAATTAAAACTTCTAGCCACTTTTGCTCTGCCTTGTCTAACTTGGACACAAAGAATTTTTAAATAAAATGTTCATTACTGGTTTTCAACATCCAGGTCAAAAACTTCAAAAACTTCACACGGAAACACAGTGAAATAATGACCGTACACCCATGAGACCTTTTACAGATATGATCGAGACCGACAGGTGAATCGATTGAGCCATGTCCGTCCGTCCGTCTGTATGTGTGAAGGTTTTAGATCTTCAAAATCAAGCTAGAGAAATGAAACTTGGTACACGGCTTGGATCTTCTGCTGCCCAAACAAAGTGTGAAATTTGGCTTAATCCGTCAACGGCCACGCCCTTTACTGGCTTCAATGTGAGACAACCTCTATTTCACATCAAAAAAAAATACTATGACAAATATTAAAGACATTACCATTTGCAGAGTTTGGTCCATACAAAGTTTTAAGCTCCGCCCACTTTTAGGGGGCGTTTTTAGGAAAAAAAAACTATTTTTTCCGAAATAATTTTCGGTTTTAACGCATTTTGTCATGAATCTAACGAAATAACAATAGATTGATTCGAATTCTTAGGTCTTCAAATTATGTCTCAAAAAATTAAATTATATATCAAAAAAGATTTTGTGTTACACGGTATATAGGGTCGGGTATATAGAAGTTTGCCACAGACGAACTCTTGCACTTACTCACTTGTTTACCATCATACATATTTGAGAGAATTGTGCACAACTCCCGCGCTAATACTAGAAGCACAATCTTATAAAAGTTCCACACGTTTCATCGCATACGCAGATACGACATTGACTCAATCGGAAGAGCATCGGGACGAAAGTAGCGAATGTGGGGTGGCAGCCAGCGTCGGTGAAATTAGGTATTATGCTATCATTGAGACGAGACGCCCAACACCGACGCCTTTAACAAAACAAATCCATAACTTTGAGGTAGTTGTATGGTTGTCGACCAGCACTGACATCACACGAAGGTTGACACTTGCCAATGCTTGCTTCTCTGGGATAAGAAAGAAATCGAGTAGCAAAGTCCTCGATCGAGCGAATAATGTGTACATCTATTAGACCTTCAATATGCCAGTCTTGCATTACAAGAAATATGGGCCCTAATCTCAATGGGGATGAAAACTGTTTAGTCTGCTTTGAGAGGAAAATCCTTTCGACAATTTAGTGGCCCCTCTGAATAGACTGAGAGTGGAGGAAGAAATATAACATCCAACTGTACGGGCTGTACAGCGAGACCAACCTAGCCAGAAGAGTTGAAATATAAAGGTTACGATGGCTGGGTCATCTAGAGCGTATGGACACCAACGCCGTGGTCCGAAAAGTCTTCGAATCAAACCCGCAGGGACGGTGCAGTGGAGGAGCACCGAGACTCAGGTGACACACGCAAATGAAAGTGAACTTCAGCCAAATGCGCAACAAAACTTTAGATGGGTAGTTGAAGACAGATCTATCTTGCGAAGCTTGTTAGCTGACGCCCAGGCTGTGTCAACCCCGGACTGTGTAGCTCACCTCAAGTAAGTAATATATTTTCTTCATTGGATTCATGCATGCAGAAAGTCTGCCTAGGTGTAGGCAAAAAACACTACTAACTAACCAAAAAGTTTGAAAACTAGGGCCTAGCGGATTTTGACGGTGTTTGATCGAGAGCTGTCACAAGAAAAGTGTCATGATCACAGTTTATGCAGACGAATTATGATTGTGACATCACTAATCATAAATATACTTAGCCGATTCCTGGTAGAAACAAATGGTCCGAGTAGGTAACAAATTTAGTGAGTGCTCTTACATTAAAATTGGTGTTCCACAGGGATCTGTTCTGGGACCAATATTGTTCCTAATATTCATTAACAGTATCTTGAGACTTTTTTATGAAAGGAAAACTTACAGGGTTTGCTGATGATATAGCTTGTTCATATTCCAGCAACTCCTGGTTAGATCTAACAGCTGACATCAACCATGATCTAGAGATGTTACGTCACTGGTTCCGTGTTCATAAGCTAGTCATTAGTGACAAAACAAAAATCATGCTTTTTAATACTTTTTCGAATTTAGAACCTCCAGTTTTTACTTTTCATATTGCGTATTGCAAAAATATATTGATAAGCTCTGACATTTGCTGTGAATCTCTTTCGGAAACTTCTTACACATATAACACTTCCAAAGATTGCCTTCCGAGCTGTTTTGCCATTGGCAATGTACAGGTCTTTAGGTATCTGGGACTTGAGTTCGACAGCAGGTTAAGCTGGGCAGCTCACACTGCATCCTTAAGGAAATACCTGCTGACAACTACAAAAACGCTTTACCATTTGAGACTTTTTTGCTCAAAAAAACTTAAAGAAACTGTTTAATATGGTCTTGTTCAATCCAAATTGCAATATGGTAAAACTTGTTGGGGTGGAACACACAAAAACAAAATGCAACCTTTGCTCGTTTTGCAAAAGTATGTGCTGAGAATAATCTGGAAAAAAAGGCGTCATGAACATAGTTTCCCACTCATTCCTTTATATTGCCTCTTAAGCATCTTTATTTTTACAAAGTCTTAAAAATCTTTTTCTTAAGAAGTGGATATTCATTAAATCATGATCCGAACATCTATGGTCTTCGCAGCTCTTCAGGAATATTTTTTCCTTCAATAAAGCGGTCAAGAAATGGCTGTTTAATTTTGACCTCATTGAGATTGATAACTTATCGAAGTTACTTATTTAGTAGCATACATCTTGTTTATAAGCTTTTTTTATTTTTTATTATCATTGTTTACTTTTTTTCTTTTTTCCTCTCCATTATACGATCTTTGAATTTAAATTTTTTTTTTTTTTGTTATACATATATTTTTTTGTTTTCGGACTCACTACATTCGAAACTAGTTTTATTAACTAAAGAATGTTTTTATTTATTCATTCTCTGATGAAAAACACTTAAATTTTATATAGTAATTAAATTTTATAATTGTCTTTATTTAATACTTGAGCTTTTGATTGGAAATCCACCTATAATATTCTTCTTAGAAATTTAAGTGTATATTTATCCATTAAGAACATTGTATAATGGGTTTAAATTTGAATGAATAAAATCTAATCTAATCTAATCTAAAAATCTAATCGGTTAATATTTTCAAAATTTGGCTTTTTTAGCAATTCGGATATTGACAATTTATTTTTATTTTTATACCTGACCCAGGGTACATTGAGTTCGATGTATAGTTTGTAACGCAGTGAAATAATCACCGTTGACCCCTTAGACCTTTTAGAGATATGAATGGGGCCGACAGGAGAATCGATTAAGCCATGTCCGTCCGTCCGTCCGTCCGCCCGTATGTAAACAACTTTTAGGCCTTAAATTTTAAGGTACAGAGCTGAAACTTTGTGGGTTGGCTGGAAGTCCATTGGACCAGATCAAGTTTGAAATTTAGCCGAAGCCGCCCACAGACACGCCCACTACAGGCCCGTATGTGCGACCATCTCTAATTTAAAAAAATACTTTTTCTAAATTTTAGCTATGTTAGAATAGCGCTAGCGCATTCATTTTTGGTATGTAACATTGCCTTGTCTTTGAAGTGGCGAAAAATTTTAGCCTTTTCATTGACCACGCCCACTTTTTTAAGGGAGAGATGCTTTTGCCGTGGCGTAGTGGTTAGTGTGTGTGCTAACTACGCCGGTGGGTGCCGTGGCGTAGTGGTTAGTGCGTGTGCCAACTACGCCGGAGGCCTAGGTTCGAATCCTGCCATCGTGACCTGAAACAAAAAGACTAGTTCTTTTTCACGGTCCCCACCTCCGCGAGGGTCTGACAAGCCCTCCGAGAGTATCATTTGTCTTGAAAAACTTCTCAAAGTGCCGTTCGGATTCGGCGAAAAATTGTAGGTCCCCTTGTATGTGAAGAAATTAACACACACAGCATACATTGTTGAGAAGTTGGCCCTGGTTCACCTCGAGCTGTTGCGCCACTCTATTTATTTATTTTTTTAGATGCTTTTGTAAAAGTAACAAAAAACTGTCTTTAAAAACTTTTTTGTCAGTCGAACGATCACTTTTATAAAGGCGAAAAGACAATTTTTCGATGAAAGCTTTAAGTTTATTTTTTTTTTTATATTTAAAAAAAAATAAAAAACAGAAATACATTTTCTGAGTCTACTAACCCCGCTCTCCCCTACACATATTTTGGTAGTAATTTTACATACAGTTTTTATAATGTAAAGTAAATTCTACAAACTTTATATCCTAGGACCTAGGACTCAAGTAATAGGTCTGAGATTTGTCTAAGGCTAAGGTTATACTCAGACCCATAGTAACACTTACATTACTCTTAATTCCTTTTTGCGGTTAAAAAAGGATGTCTGTGGTCAACCTTGGTGGGTCTAAGGGCCTATTTCCTTTAGAGAAAAACAGTTGCCATCGACTGTTGAGATTAAATTGGATCTGTGAAAGGCCTCTCATAAGACTCAAAGTACCCAACAACTGTTTCCTCACTCGTGTAAGGCCAGGCTAAAGCCGCAACCTTAAGCAGGCTTACCAAGGTATTTTGTTTGTCTTCCCTACAAACAAAATACCTTGCAATTTAAAACAAATTTTTGTGTTACAAGAGTCACTGGTTTGGAATTAGAAGGAAAACAGGTGTTTTGGTGAATGTCCTTTTCATGGTTTGGGTTACGCATCATGTTCGATATTAAGGACCACACAAGGTTTTAAGTCAAGACGATCTTGAAAAATTGATTAGCAGGTCTTTTTTTAGGCGCACTAGTTCTAATAGTAAGCCGTTAACGATACCAGGAATCGGTTGGTATACAGCTTCTGGACTTCCATATACCCAATTTTTCGCCTCACCTATATCACCGCGGTAATAAATAGAGACTGTGTGCGCTAAAGACACATGAAGAGGTTGGAATAGTTGACTGGCTTGTGAACGCTTTATTAAAGTTATTTTTTCAGTATTTTTAATAGCTATAAATTTAAATTGAGGTCCTTTAAATTATTTGTAGAGTATTTGTAGTAAAACCTTGCGGGCTATCTTTATTATCTGATTTTAAGAGTTGATTGAATTTTGTAAATTTGTGTGGTTTTATTAATTGGTTATTTTTGACTTGAAAAAGTAGGGCTAAAATCGCATCTATTTGATTAAGCACTTCCATACCCATAATAAATTAAAAGAAGACCCACATAAAATCAATTTCTATTACAAACGCAGTCCCTAATCAAACCTCTACTCACCATAAAAAAAATCCAGCAAAATGTCAAAGCTTTAATTTAAATTGACACCAAACATCTGCACATATACTTACTTTTATTTTCTTCATTTCATTGCCAAAAATCTTCCATTCTCATCAGAAAGGCACTTAAATGGATTTCCGCCAAAGCAAGGTGTTGGCATACCTTAACATTTTCCTTTATTTTACTTGACGATGATTCGCTTAATGGAAGTTTCGTTCTTAGAAAACACAAAAGGTATTCTCGCACAAAGAGAGAGCCATCAGTTTGATAAAAAAAAAAAACGTCCAATTGTTCAAGGATTTGTGAGGCATCACAGTTGCGAAATATGATAATTATTCCATTCATCCTTTGTAATTCCGAAACGTTACTTAAAACAACCACATACAAAAAAAAAAACACAAACGTCGAATGATTTTTCCATTTCATCAGCACCATTGTATGTTATTTATTTGTTTTTTATTAATATTTGAAAATAATTTCGAATTTCCAATAATCCCTCTTAGCATTACAATAATGTGACATTTTTATTTTCGATCCTTTCAAGTTGAGAAATTCGTTTGCGATTTCTCAATTTTATTTTGCTTTGACGCTTTCCCAATATGCAATTTCCATTTATTTTTTTTTTGTTGTTGTCGTGCGTCAATCAATCAAAAGTCGTTGTTATTTTTTTTTAATATTTTCTTTAGTTCTCTACCTTAAAACATTTTTATTTTATTTCTTGGTTTGTATGTGTTTCTACGAAGGATATTTAATACGAAGATGATTTGTTGGCTAAATGCATATTAGGACAGCTATAGAATAGAATAATCTTAAAGGCTAAACAGTATTTTAATTAACGGCTACTTATTGATTAATATTTTGTTTTGTTTTAATAGAAATGCCTTAAAAACTACGAGATTAGTAAAATAATTTGTTAAAATTTATTATTTTCCCTAAAGTTTATAATAATTTAGATTTTATTTACAACTAATTTCAATCACAATGTTATGTTAAGAAAATAAAAAAGTCTCATCTACGAGTTGTTGGGTAAATTCTTGTTAAATGTTGGACTATATTGTTGCATTTTTTAAATGCAACATATGGTGGGACTGTTTTTTATGGTTTTGTATATTGTTGAAAAAGAAAAATATTATAAAATAGACTTATGTAAGTAAATTAATTTGTGTCTGGCTGGTATGAATCACCCGGTAGCGTAAACACATTTTAACCCCAAAACCACGCACTCTTTTATTATGAATTAAAATTAAGCACTATTTTTTGGGGTAAAGAATTGTTAGATCTATTTGTTAACGATTAAGTTATGACTGTAGACTAATTAAACAAAAAGAATATCCTTGGAGGCAATACGACGTATAAATATAATCTTTTAGCCTTGTTTTATTCTTGCTGGTTTTGCAATCTTGGTTTTTGTTTATTTATGCAGTTTGATGGTAAAATCTGCAAGATCATGCAATTTGAAATAACTAAACTGAAGCTCTTTTTACTACCAAATTCTTTGCTTGCGTTCACGAACTAAATGATCGGACAATCAACCGAACCGTGATGTAGGTAAACTTTATCGCAAAACAAATATTGTCCGAAATTCATAATATTATTCTGTAGTTTAAAATTTGGGATTTGTGAATTTACCTTAATTTGTTAACCAAACAAACGAATTTAACTAAAAACTATGTTCGCCTGACAGCGTTTGAAATGATCATAGGACTAGCCATTATTATAATGTTTGTAGAATTGTAAATTGTTGTAATTTTTCACTTTTTTAACGTTTTTTCACTAGAAAATTTAAATTTTTCAATAGAAAACACTTTTTGATTACACCTTAGGTGGAATCGGCTTAGGTGCTGAGGTGATCTGTGATAAGTGATGCCACAAAACACATATGATCACAATGATCATAACAATTTCGATTTTTCGCCTACTCTAAGGCTGACTTTCTGCATGCATGAATAGACAAAAAGTGTTCTTATACACCACAAGCCTTAATACAGCAACATTTGGAACAATATTTTTGTGATCACCTTACGTAGACGGAATATTTCGTGTGATCACAACTGTCACAAAAGGTAAAAATCACAAATCACCTAAGCCGATTCCAACCCTTGACTCCAAACAAAAAGCTCATACATTATTTTTACCGTTTAAAACATGATGGGTCTATTCTAGTAACTGTGAGGAAAATAAGGGAATTTTCGGTCATCCTTGTGGGAAAGTCAGTGTAAGAATTCTGACATCACTGGCTCAGCCGTGAGTGTTATGCTCCATCTTGCAGTGATGTGCGCCTCATATATACGAAGGAAATAATTAAATATCCGAATTATTGCAATGCAATTAACTCAGTCTTTAAAAAGAAATAAAAAAAATTATATGGGTAAATTATATTAAAATAGATTCAGTAATTTAAATGCAATAATGCTATTTTTTATTTTTTATGACTGCATCATACTTCTTGGATTAAGCTTCATCAGGAAAGGGTATAGGGTGTATATATACAATGTGTCGAAAATCCCAGATAAATGTTTTTTTCATACCAAGGAATTTTAAAATTCTATCAGCATTCGTCATAGGTTTTGTCAACTCTTAGTAAATGTAACTCAATGAATAACTACTTCTACAGAACAAGCATGCTTTGGAGTTTCCTACCTGTAAACATGTTTCTTAAAAACTAAGTGGCGCCATGCATGTTTTTTGCGTGTTTTTGTGTTCTTACAAACACTGACTCTTATATTTTTTTTGTCGATTCCGAATGGCGAAGTGAAACGTCTTGGCCGTTTCCATTCAGTGCGAGAGCGTCAAACCAGAGCGGCAGCGACATCACGACACCAGAAAAATCGTTTGTTAATACACAATGAAAGCGAAACACCGCAACGACACTTTTGACTGCACAGTGACAAAACTAAGCAAATTTCTTAAATTTGTCGATCTTATTGCAAATGTATAGTTTACATTTTACAACAAGTACTCGTTTTGAGAAAAAAAAAACGTCAACTAAACAGCGCGTCATAACTCGCAAAAGTGATTGCCAGAATAATCGTCGACCTCGGCGAGGGTCGGCCGAATAGGTCGGCGTGCAACACAGCGATAACGCCGGTATTGTGAACCACCCCATACATTGCCATTGTTTGAAATTCATTTGACAGCTCACCCGGTACCCTCTCTCGCTCTTTCGCTCTTGATGTGAAACAGGGATCTCTCATGTTTGACAAATGGTGCTCTCAAGGGCCCATTCGAAACATCTCGGAGGGGACCGAGAAAAAGCTTTTATTCTTTTATTTTCCCGGTCGGGATTTGAACCCGGGATCTGAACCCTGAATTGAAAAATGTTGACTGCAATACCTTGCCGTAATAAAGAAATTGAAAAGAGAGATTCCGCTTCTCGGTGAAATGAGCCACCAGGTCTTCGGTCAGCACACAGTTGCGAAACCCATATTGCCGGCCATTTAAAAGTCGTTTGATTCTAACATGTAATCAGTTGGATGTCAGAGTTTTTTTCGTGAACCGAACAACAGGTCTTGCACCCTGAAAATGTGTAAGTTTATTGAGGGCAGAAATTAATAGACAAAAGAAAGAAAATTACTGGGTGCCAAGAACACAAACCCAGTGACCAACAAGGCTGGATCTCGAAATCACTTTGAAACACAGCCTCTTCCGCAAGTTACATGAGTTTGTGGGGTAAATAATGGTATACAGAAGAGTATTGAGAACCCGTTAATTGTTTGAATATTTCCCTTTCCCTTCATATTTTCATTAAAGGTATTCACTTAAACGCGTTAAAGTCTGATAGACAGCGTAAACTCTAGAAATTTGAGCTCTAGGAATTGAACTGTAAGATTTATGTCAAATGAAAAAGAATTTTTCCATAAAAAAGATTGACAGTATGTCATTGCAGGATAGGAAAACTGAAGGAACTGAAAGACAACTCAAAAAAAAAAATTCGACTTATTTAACTCAGGCTAACGAAACGAAAATTTTAAGCACGAGTTAACCTTATTTTTAACGCGGGGGAGAGCGTCGCTGACTGGTCGGAGTCAGAGACAATAATCGGTGCCGTGACTTTGTGCCAAACGACATAATGCCAAATATCATAATTCGACCGAAATTCACTTTGTGAAAGTGTCATAAGACCAAATTTTATCGTTTGGCATTATGACACTTTTCAAACCCAAATAAGTGTCATAGGGCCAAATTTTATGCATGCAAAAGTGAAATGGTGAGCATGCTGTCGCCCTGCTAGGTTTTTATTTTACCTTTCATTGGGTCCTTAAGTCGAAAGTGACATAGTTTGACAACGTCACGGTACCTTAATAATCTGTTTGACAGCCTACGCAATTTCGGCTGGTTATTTCTGAGAAGTGCTCATTTACGGTACTGTAGGAATTTAACGAGCTGCAAAAATTTGTTGAATTAAGTGAATTAAGTGAGCATACCCTAATTGTTGTGTTGGGACGAATGAGTAGAAAGTTAGCAACCAGTTTTAGAAATTGGCCGAGTCTTACTAGAGTCTAAGAATCCCATTATAAAACCGCAGAGAGATAATCCTGGATTTCCTTCTTCTTTGCTTTTTGTTATCCCACATATTTTTTTACCGATACGCACCATATCTGGTGGCAGTTCACCTATATTCCCAGGTGGCGCTTGATTTGGCCGGTATAAGGGGATATAAGGCAACAAATCGAACCCGTTTTCAATGAACTTCCAGGACTATGTTCTGGGTCGTCTCCTTTTCATAACATGGGTCTTAAGAAGGAATATTTAGAGTTTTTCATCGATATGCTCTAGTCGTTTTCTGGATAGCTTTGTGGCCGTTTTACGGCTATTGGAGATGCTGGGATGAAACAGGAAGATATTTTTTGAGTGGTCACGCTCGTTGACATAAAATTTTATTTCTCCAGCAGGGTTTTATGCCCTCAAGTCTAAGTTGAAACAAATTGTATCCATAGCAGGAATGGCCTATCAATGTGGTCTTTCACCGCCATCGGCTGGTCTATGGGTCCGAAAACAAGAACTTTATAGGATATGCGGTTGTTGACAAAAAAGCATATCTTTATCAGTCTTTTCACCCTCTTCGGAATAAATCTTTTTTCACCGACAGGAATTTATTTTCCGATTCAATTGACCAAGTAAAGTCCTTTAAGAAATTGTTGAAATCGTCTTAATGCTAAATAGTTTTGCGTAAGATTTTAGTTTCCTTTTCGGAACTGTATTTGGTTGAGATTTAGGGAACAAGTCAAATAATCGCAAAAGTCCGACAAATTTATTGACAAGAATTTGGCTATGCTTGCAGAAAACAACGGTTTTAAATTTTGAAGTACTCTAATAAAGTATTTGCCAACATGTAACGCAGTACCTATAGTCATTCTGCACTTAGGAAAATATTTTGGGCCTCAGTTATTCGGTTTCCGAGCCAAAACAAAACAAAATTATATACCAATGGCTTAAAGGCAATCGCCAGAAACGATATTCTGCCATATTGGCTAGACTTTTAATCATCTAAAGGCATAAATGCCAAAGAGACCTTTTTTGGTGCCAGGAAACGAGAATACACTTGGCCAAGAAGTAACGAAAGATAGCCATACGTAGGATTGGAGTTGAGCAACAAGAACTCTTTTTCCAAAAACTTTTAGAGAAAGCCGTAAAACCCAGCTCGTTAAAGTCAAACTCTCAAATGAAGTCTAGATGAAACCCTAAATGAGAGTTGAAAATTACCACGAAATTTCGTAAGAGAAGGGCAAAATAAATCCTTCAGCTTACACAACTTTTTATTTACGTTTCGAGAGAGGAAAAATATTAGTTCAGAAATTCAATTTATTCAGCTTGAAAAAAAAAATTGGTACGACACATCCGTGACTAAGATTCAGATTGGTCTGGTTCCCCAGTGTTCGCAATGGGCCCGATTTTGTGCCTAGTGCCTTTTTCATCACACCCCTTATTACTTAACCGAAACTGAGCTTCAGATTAAATTGCATATCAAATGTGTGATGTGGTGTTTCCTAAACCTCTAGTCTGGATTAAATCAGAATTTCCCGAGTGGGATAAAGGGAACCAAAAGTTTGTGGTTCCCATGCCCTCTAGAGCTGTGAAAAAGACAAAAAAAAATCCGCTAGTGGCAGCTTTGTATGCGGCTCATGCTTCACACAAAATAAAGCTAGTCGCCTTCCTAGTCGACGAAATTGTGGCAGTCGCTTTTCTGTTAAGCAAGAAAAATCGCTGAAACCACAAAAAAGACTGTCCAGTGGGACAACGAAAAATTTTAAGGCTATCAGAGGACCCAAGTGCGCTGCAAAGTCCAGTATTACTACATTGTGAGCCTCAAATTCCAACCCTCATAGACAAACACGAGACACGAGTATTATTGATGTTTCTTAACACTGATTCTACTTTGACACCTTCTGGAATTTAAAAGAATATAAAATGTGGTTAAGATTTATTCTTTCGGTTTAGTGGAACATTATAACATAAATATTAATAAAACAAATAATAAATTTCTTTTTTTTATAAATAAAAAAAAGAAAATCCGCAACTAAAACAAATAGCCTCAAACACGAGTTCTATACGCTTTAATTAAAAACACACTAAATTACCTTAAATCTCTAAACATATCACCAACGTTGTCATATTGAACACTTAGCTTAGCTAGCTCAAGTCACCAATCGATCCATTGCCATTCCCTTAGCCTAGAACTATATAAATTTACAATACTTTAAGCAAACTTAAGACTACGCATCTTATATTGTGGAAAATTTTGTTTTTACAAAACTCATATTTACACACTAATTCATATAACATAGAGATAACCCCTAAAAGAAGGACAGAGAAGGCGACAGTAAGCTGTATAATACTATAGACTCCTCCCTTAAACTTGTAGCACCCTTAACACTAAAATCTTTGGTATCCGCTGAAGTTGGTTACTTTAAAAGTTCAACTATCCCGCAGCGACCTTGTCGATGGCAGTCCTTTAAGACCCTTTTCAAGCTTATCGGCATCCCCAGCTGAAAAGCGATAATTTGCCGGCACCCGTGCCACATTTAAGCTGTTTCGCTTATTGTTACCCATGTCGGAGGAGTTCGAACGCGAGGCCTTTTTCTTCACCAGTTTCTCCTCGCTGCCGTAGTCATCACAACCGTTCTCATTAAGTCGTTCATAGTCCTTTTTACTACCTTTCCATGAGGGTCTCCGCACTGGCCCATTATTGACCACAACACCGGGAATGGAAGACGCCGATGACAGGGAGTTGTTACTACTACTACTGCCGGAGTTTCGTCGGGAGAGCTTCGATTTGCCTTCCTTGACTATGGCCACGGATGCGGGCTCTACTTCTTCACTGATTGTCGATATGTCTTCGCGAGAGGGGTTTACCTCTAGAAGAGCTTCGGTCGAACGGCAACTCTCCACGTCGCGGTAGTTATCCGAGTTCTTGATGCCCCACGTAGACGTTGACTCGTTGACTGTGTCTTCCAGGAGGTAATCGGAGCTTGCTCCACCCTCAGGCGAATTGACTTCTTCGATGGTATTCAGGGGTGACACCTGAAGCATCTGCTGCTGTTGAATCATTTCAATTTCAGTCTTTATGGTCGCCTCATAGCCCAGTAGGCCCAGTACGAGACGTGGATTGGCGATCACAAACTTCTCGAAAGTCTGGAAATCGATCTTCACCAGATCGGTTTGCGTTGCGCGGGTGATCTTTGGCAGCGAATCACTTGGGATCGGATGAGGCTGCTGGGCATCGATCATTTCACAGTGCCACATCTCAGCTGGATGCGAGGAGCTGCGCACCAACATAGCCTGGCTGCCAACCTGGGGGATCATCATGTTATTCGAGATGTTTGGGATTGATCGGGCAGGGGGGAAATTACCCACCGCTAGATCGGCTCTTGAGGCCAACGTCGAATAAGTCATCTCCTGCAGGGCGTGTATAGCGTTGCGCACTTCCATGCTCAGTTGGGCGACATCGTTATGCAGAGTACTAACCTGACAGTCGAGCCGCTCGATGGAACGTTTATTGGTGGGCATCTCTGTATCGCTGTGACATGATTCTAAGTTCAGACCGTCGAGCGACCCGGACTCCAATCCGGGTGAGTTCACAGTCACAGATCTTTGCCGCTCAACACGTTCCCGAAGACCAGCTAGGGAACGGCCACGCGCCAAGAACTTCATATTACGTGGACTTCCACTCGAGCCAACAAGAATCGGAGATCTCGTCGGCAGTGGCGATGGGGTGGTCGAACTTCCATGATGTGGCGATGCTGCAACAACTGGCTCACTCTCAGGTTGGTTCTCGTCGTCCTCACTGATGGACGGAAGTGGAAACGATGGCCCGATATCAGAATCCTGGCACTCATACCCCTCACGAAGATTGAACGTGAGGTCGTGTTGAATGTCATTTGCAAATTGCTGTTGGTACTCTGGATAAAGGCGAAGCACTTCCACCAATCCTCCCATGTGGACGCATTTCAAGTCACAGTAGGTCAGTGCCTAGAATGAAAAAAGAATACAAAGATGGATAAAACAGTTTAGCAACAGCAAAATGGTTATGACTGACATGTGTGCTTTTTTAAATACCCTGGAGCCTTACATCCCCATACACAGGCTAGTATACGTGCTTTATCTCTGCCTGCTGTATGGATAATTAATCCTGTCACTGGCACAATTACTACGCCAGAGAGAAGTTTTTTTTCCTCCGGCTTTGGTGACAGAAAGCCCATTTGAATGGGACACTGCGACGACGACGGTAGTATCGCTTCCATGCAATCGACATTTGTAAATGGCACTCATTAGGTCCTTGCTCGCTGGGTTGTTCGGGTTACTCTGTTTACAACGCGTACGCGCCGGTAAACCAGCAAATTAATTCAATTCATATTTTAGACGAGTTTAATTACGTCCATTAAATGAGCAGCATACCCCAGAGGAGCAAACCCATGCCGGGGTTGCGGATGACAGTTCCTCTGTGGTTGCGAGAGAAATTTTTAATGGAAACCATTAGTTCTATTCAGCGCACGGGCAACTATTAAGTTTTTAACAAAAAGCGCTTTGGGTAATGAAAAAGCAGGCGTTGAAAGGAATGAGACGACGACGGTTTTATTCGTAGGGCTGCACACGAACAGTTTGCCCGCCGGAAGGAATATGGCTTTGGCTTTGCTTGCTCTATGAATTAGGTGTGTGCATGATAAGGGGGCTTGCTATATGAATAGATTGTTAAGGGTTTCCATTGCAGTTGGTTGGCTAGGATTTTAATTAAGAAAAAATAATCCAGCGCTAAAAAAATGGATTCGAGAAGCACTCATGTGTACCTCTCAACCTATTAATGGATGAGAAGTTTGCTTTTTAATTGCAATTAGATCGATTTATGAAAGCTGAGAGGGTTCATGGTAGATTTTTGTATAACCTTGTTATGTGTATAAAAAATGAATGGATACATTTTCAACCTAAGTGAATTTATGCCCTTAAAACCTTTGGGCGATATGATATGTAAGCTGAGTTAGATAAGGTTAAGTATAGAATTCGTCTTACAGCAGCGGTGAGAATGAGACCCAGATTGACTATCATTTGGTTCACAGTTCCCTAAAACCGAGGGTCAAAGATTGTAAAGTGATTTAAGGTGTGGCGATTGCAACAAAACACCGCCTGCTGCTGACCGACATTTTTATGGACTTGTCAAAAGAGAAAATTAAGCAAGCAAAGCAATCTGGGAGAATCAACTGGTAAAATTTGGATAAAGAAAAAGGCGAAGCATTTTTAAACACTATGCAAAACGACCTCTGTAACATCATTGACGAAAACCAAGATGTAGAATGCAGAGCACAAGATATGTGGGATGACCTACAGCGAACGTTCATAGAGAAGGCCAAATCACTCCTAGGGACTTCAAAAGGCCACCGCAAACAGGTCAATGAAACATGGTGGTGGTCAGATGAGGATGAGTTGAAACTAGTGATCAGTCAAAAGAAAGCGGCATTCAAGAAGTGCTCCTCGAAGAACAGCGATGAAATGCTTCGCCCGAAATTAAAGTATAGACACCTAAAGAGTCTTGCTAAAAAGAAGTGCGCCCAGGTTCAAGCAAAGAGAATGGAGAGCCTGTATCAGGAATTGGAGGAAGTTTCCTCTTCCACTGCTAATACACATCAGGCCACACAGAATCTTCGACAAAACACCTTGAATATACAGGGGCCAAAATCGTCAAAATTGCCGCTCAGAGGAGGAGAAACGCCGAGGAGATTCGTTCGCCAAAGTTCATCAACAATGCTCAAGGACAGCTTCTTGTGGATGTCGACAAAATTCTTCACAGGTGGCGGCAGTATTGTGAGGGACTTTTGGACAAACAGTTTCCCAGGCACCATTTTCCAGAAGAGACTACTCCTAACCGAGAAGAAGTACCAGAAATCAAAGTCGACGAGGAAGGCGGTTAAGTACTCCAAAAAGCGAAAAGCGGTTAGGCCTTTTCTTGCCTAAAAAAGATTCATTTATTTTGTGAGCCTTATAAACCATGTAATTACATGTAATTACCTAATCCACCGCGGATGAAATGAATCAGGATTGTCAAGACGAATTCTATCTTCTTCTTTCGTCTTTTTTATTTAGGCGCGAGGTTATAATCTAAAGTGATGGATTATAACCCTCCCACTCTACTGCATACCTAATGGTACGCTTGTGAGGTACGCCGATTTGACCTCAGAATATACCGGCAGGCCACCCGGTTTTGGATCTCTTTGTCTTACTTACTTACTAAAGGTGGCGCTACAGTCCGGGGTGGACCTGGGCCTCAGCCAACAAGCTTCGCCAGCCAGCTCTGTCTCTAGCTAGCCGTCTCCAGTTTCGCACGCGAAGTTGGCTGAGGTCCCCTTCCACTTGCGTGCGCCACCTGAGTCTCGGTGCTCCTCTACCGCGTCGTCCTTGCGGTGTGGATTCGAAGATTTTCCGGGCCGGGGCGTTGGTGTCCATCCGCTCTAGATGACCCAGCCATCGTAGACGTTGTGTTTTGACTCTTTTGGCTAGGTCGGTATCGCTGTACAGCCCGTACAGTTCGATGTTATATCTCCTCCTCCACTCTCCGTCTATGCAGACGGGACCGTAAATCGTCCGAAGAATTTTCCTCTCGAAGCAGCCTAAAGTGTTTTCATCCGCCTTTGACAGGGTCCATGCTTCTGCACCGTAAAGCAGGACTGGGATGATGAGGGTCTTATACATGGACACTTTAGTTGCTCGAGAGAGGGCTTTGCTACTCAATTGCCTTCTTAGCCCAAAGAAACAGCGATTGGCAAGAGTTATCCTTCGTTTGATTTCAGCGCTGGTGTCATTGTCTGAATTGATAGCGGAACCCAGGTAGACAAAGTCCCTAACTACCTCAAAGTTATAGCTGTCGATGGTGATGTTTTGTCCAAGACGTCAGTGTTGGGTGTCTTTTCTTGATGACAGCATATACTTGGTTTTGCCCTCATTGACTGCTAAACCCATATTCGCCGCTTCCGTCCCAATACTCACGAAGGCTTCACTGACATCACGCTTTGTTCTACCGATTATGTCAATGTCGTCTGCGTATGCAAGTAGTTGAACGGACTTTTGAAAGATTGTACCTCTGGTGTTGGCGCGAGAGTTCTGAACAATGCTCTCAAGTATGATGTTAAAGAAGTCGCATGACAGCGCGTCGCCTTGTCTAAATCCTTTTTTGACATCAAAGGGGTCGGTGAGGTCTTTGCCGACCTTGACGGAACAGCGTGAGTTTTCCATCGTCATCCTGCACAGACTGACGAGTTTGGCAGGGATGCCAAAACTAGACATTGCGCTATATAGCTCGTCTCTATAGATGCTGTCATACGCGGCCTTGAAATCGATGAAGAGGTGGTGTGTATCGATTTGGAATTCCTGGGTTTTCTCCAAGATCTGCCGCAGTGTGAATATTTGATCGATGGTGGACTTTCCTGGCCTAAAACCACACTGATATGTGCCTATCAGATTGTTGACAAACGGCTTCAGGCGTTCACACAGTACAGCAGAAAAGATCTTGTATGCGATGTTAAGAAGACTTATGCCTCTGTAGTTGGCACAACTCAGAGGGTCTCCTTTCTTCAGGATCGGGCAAACAATGCTGAGGTTCCATTCGTCGGGCATGCTTTCTTCCGACCATATCTTGCAGATGAGCTGGTGCATGCTCCTAACCAGCTCATCGCCAGCGGATTTAAAAAGTTCGGCAGCTAGGCCGTCTGCTCCGGCTGCTTTGTTGCACTTGAGCTTAGACACAGCTGCTTTCACCTCCTCCAGGTCGGGTGGGCGGTATCGTTCGTATGCTTCGTCGGTAACGTCTTCGCCCGGGTTGAATGGTTCGTTCTGCCTGACAGCGGTATTTGGTTCGTCCTCGCCATTATACAGTCTGCAGAAGTGGTCTTTCCAAATCCTCAGCACCGACTGCGATTCTACAACGATGTTCCCTTGATGGTCCTTACAGGCTTCAGTTCGAAGTTTATACCCTTGGCAGGACCTTTTGATCCTTTGGTAAAACTTTCTAACCTCATTCCTGTTGTAACATCTCTCTATCTCTTCAATCGCGCGCTTCTCGTGCTCTCTCTTTTTCCTTCGGAGAAGCCGGTGCTCCTCTCTCCTCCTCTGCTCGTAGAGCTCGCGAGCAGCTCTAGTCCTTCTGTGCAGCGCCGCTTTGTATGCTTCCTGTTTAGCTGCATGTGCTTGCCGGCATTCATCGTCAAACCAGGGGTTTCGTTGTGGTCGCCGTGTGAAACCCAGCACTTCAGAGGCGGCGTCTCTGATGGCATTTTGGCAGTGTTGCCACTGGCTATCAATACTTGATGCTGGTTGCATAGGACTTCGTAGAAGGTTTTGAGAGACTCGGTTGGAGAAGGACCTGGCGATCTCTTGCGATTGTAGTCGGCCGACGTCAAACTTCCTCACAGTATTTAAATTACTTGGCGCTGGTCGGGATATCCGCAGCCGTACCTTGGCTACAACAAGGTAGTGATCCGAGTCAATGTTGGCCCCTCGGAAAGTTCGGACATCCATGATACTGGAGAAGTGCCTTGCGTCGATCGCAATATGGTCAATCTGGTTGACGGTTGATTGATCGGGAGGTCTCCATGTCCCTTTGTGGAAATTGAGATGCGGGAACTGTGTACTAGCTACCACAACGTGTCGCCCCGCAGTAAAGTCGATCAGCCTGAATCCCTTATCGGAGGTCGTGTCGTGTAGGCTATGCTTTCCGACAGTACGACCAAAGATGCCCTCCCTTCCTAGCTTGGCATTAAAATCGCCTAGGACAATCTTAATGTCGTAGCTAGGGCACTGCTCATAAGTTTTGTCCACGAGCTCGTAGAACATATCTTTGGTCTCGTCATCTTTCTCCTCTGTGGGGGCATGTGCGCATATCAGGCTAATGTTGGCGAATTTAGCCTTGATGCGGATCGTCGCGAGGCGCTCGCTTACAGGGTTGAAGCTCAAGACTTTTTGCCTAAGTCTGCCTCCAACAACGAAACCACATCCAAATAGGCGCTGTCTTTGATGCCGATAGCAGTCGCCGTAGTAGATGTCGCAGTTTTTCATCCTTCTTTTGCCCGGCCCGTCCCACCGCATTTCTTGGATGGCAGTAATGTCTGCCTTGCAGTCGTTAAGGGCCTCCGCTAGTTGCTCGGCTGCACGTGGTCTGTTAAGGGACCTAACATTCCACGTGCAGATCCGGAGCTCGTTGTCCTTTTCTCGTTTGCATTGGTCGTCAACAGTAAATCCGTCCGAATCCGAGGCTTGTTTCTGCTTCGTGACTGGTGTTTCTTTACGTGGCCGGGAAGTCACCCCGACGGCACGACCCCCAACCTGGAGGACCAGATCCTTTGCTTAGCTCTAAGGACGGAGAGCCGGATAGCCCGCTCCTTATAGGCCTGAGCTCCGAATACGTCGTAGTAGCCCATATAAGGTGTTCACTAAGTAGTTCGGCCTGACTGGAACTATGGACGCCACCGTTGATTCCATCTGGGGAAATTCCTCCGCTGCCGGCCGGATGCAAGGAGAAGTGCCTTAGTCGGAACACTCCTCCCCCCCTCTCTCGTCTGCTACCCCCAACAACCTTCCAAAGGCGTTGGAACCCAATCTCCAGTTGAGGTACTAGGCACCCGGTGTTCACCACGGGGAGGTGAGAGTAGGAGTTGATAGACAGAGGTGGGTTTAGAAAACCTGTGGATGCTTGTATCCTCTTGAGTGCACATGTCTATCCTTTGACCACCTTTGTCACTGAGGCCAAATAAATGCTGTTGTCGTTGCATTCGCGTGATCCATGAATGTCTAGGCCTTCCTCTCCTTGGCGATTGCGCTGGGATGTTGATTGACATTGTCTTTTTGACTGGGTTCGTAGGATCTCTCCTTTGAACGTGGCAATATTGACTGAGCCGGTCGTGCTCCATTTTTCTGGAGATAGATTCTTTTACATGGAGGCTTCCTCGGATCTTCGTACTTTTTATTCTATCTCTCTTTGTTACTCCTGCTGTCATGCGAAGCATTTTCATCTCAGCTGCCGTTAATTTGCTCTTATATTTCTTATACTCTGTCCAACATTGTGAACCATATGTAAGCGCCGGACGCACAACTGCGGTGTAGAGCTTTTCTTTCAGTTTAGGGGGCATTTTTCGGTCACAGAAGATGGCGGAGTTTTCTCGCCACTTCATCGAGCCCACGCTTACGCGATGATTGATGTCGTCATCACAGTTTGCTTTGCTATTGATCATAGACCCCAGGTACTTGGATTTTTCACACTTGGGAAGAACCTTTCCATTCAATTTAATGTCTGGAATTGGTTTGGGTGGGTCAGAGAATGGGCAGCACAGGTACTCTGTCTTCTTTTGGCTAATACGATACCAATTCCCCTCTAAAAAAAACCACCCATATATCAAGTGCTCGCTGCAGGGATATATGATCTTCACTTATGATGGCCCCATCGTCAACGAAGAATAGTGGATGTACTTTTCGGGATAATCAAGGACTACAATGAAAAGCAAAGGACTTAGGCATTGAATCCCCTCTTCTTAGTTTGGAGATGAAGGTCGTGAGCCATCTGGATCCGCTGCCTCCTATTTTCTCACGTTTGACAATCGTAACGAGAAAACAAAATGCTACGAATGTGACTCCAGAGCAAAGCTCTAGTTGAAATGTACTGAACATTTGCTTAGTCTGACAGCTTAGCAGCTGAGAAAAAAATTAAAACAGAATTTGTAATGTATGACCGCCGGGCATACATGCAATTAAAAGGCCTTTCGAAGTCAAAATAGGAGGTAAGGAAGTCGAAGGTGGTGTCGGTTTCTATAGGTTAGGTTAGGTTGAAGTGGCTGTCGGGTTCGAAGAACCCAACTCACTTAGACCTTTCCGTAGGTCCTTTGTGATACCACGTAGATCTGGATAAATTGCCTAATCGTTGAACCATTTTGAGCTACTAATGAAGCGTAAGGTTTCTATAATGAAGCAATGAAAAAAAAAAATCGACGACACGTTTAACATTATGAATAATTATTTAATTTTTTTAAGACCAATAATTTGCGCGCAACTTTTACGTGCGATCCCCACGAGTGCTCAGAGCTCAGGCGCTGGCTGCAAGTGGGCCAATATTGTCCAAGTGAAGCTTGTGCAGCGTTAGTGTGTCATCGCTGCATTTTGACATTTTGATGCTCTTACTCTCCCTCTTGGTTTTAAAATAAAATTAAATGTTCGTTTACATGTTAAACGTGTCGTCTTGTGTATTTTTCGTTATACTTTTACGAAACAACGCAATCCAAAAACCAAACCACGATTATGTAGATTTACTTTGCTTCTCTGAACAGAGCATAAGCGGAACTCACCTTGACATCGCTGCTACTCCGAACTACGATATCCTGACCCGCGCTGTTTGTCGTGGCTGTCATCTGTCCATTAGACGTCGCCACCAGATGAACGTTGATGTCACATCCCACCAGATCGCCCTTACCTAAAACAACGATAGAAAAAATTAATTAAACCATAAAGGAAACGTCCTCTCAAGAAGTAATTATTTTTTTCTTGGAAAAAAAACGCAGAAAAACTTTAAAGAAGAGCCACATTAAAGTTTGACTTACCAAGAATGGCAACAACCATCTCATCTTTGATGACCTCCATTGAACCATTGCACAGGTAGTAGATATAATTCAAGGCATCTCCTCGGTGTATAAGAAATTCACCAGGTGCACAGAAATTTGTTTTTATATGCAACGACAGGAGCTTCAAGCATCCCTAGAAGACATGGGAAAAAATGTCCGTTATTGTGGTATTGCAAGGCAACAAACCTGCGATGATGATTGTTGAAGTGCGCTGAGGTTGGGTGCGAATTTATCCTTCAGAGCTTATGAATGCAGAACAACGGTACAGATACAAGCAATACGACATGAATAGGGAATTCTCGAAAGGATACACATCGGGAACACGAAGCATTACACGTTACTTGACAGAGTTCAAGGGTAGAGTGTATAATGTTGGTCCCTTGTAACGTTGGCGGCAAATTGTTGTTTCAACATTCGTTTATGCAGACGTATTTCTATGAAGTCATCAATATGAGTTTTCTTTTATATCTACTCATTGAACTGGCAAAGTGATATCACTAATCAGCACTATTGTGTCCTTAACTGAATCAGACACCGGTGTGGGCTTAGACATTTAATTTGAAGTCAGTTTCTTGAAGAGTATCGAGGTCAAAATGTGTCACATTCAACGACGTATTCAATTCCATCTCAGCATTGATATTTTTTCGACTCTTTTTGCATTTGACAAGTATTTTGACAACTGGCAAAAAGAAATAGCTGCTATAGTGCAAACATCAGTCACACACTGTTCTATATCGAATGTTGAAAAGATTTGCAGGATTTATACATTTTTTGTCGATTTTTCTCAAATATCCTTTCAAATGCCTTGAACGTTACACACGCCCCCAACCTTGGCATTGTGTAGATATGTCAATATCACTGTTAAACTTTCAACCGGAAAACGAGACGAAACGCACCTCACTTCATACCTTCGTATAGGTACCTACGTGAAAAACAAAAATTGTTTTTTGGAATTTTTCAATTTACCTGCGATGCTGCTTCGAAAATTGGCAACTGAAGAATTTCACGATGTAGATGCATAGATACATCGCCACGTAACTCTTCAGGAAACTCGCGAAGTGTCTGTAAGTGAAGAGATAAAAATGAATGAGAAATAAAAAAAGGAGAATATTACATTAAAGAAGGATATTTGCTTGTTCTGTTCGGGAAGGAAGGTGTTTATTCAATACAGGAGGCGTTAGGGAAAAAAAGAAAATACAGTGAAAAGCTTTTGAAAACCCGTAAAATGAATTCCTTTCGCTGAAATTTGAGTTGAAGTATAGGTGCCGACACACTTCTTAGTAATGTCAATATACACACGTGCGAGTTTTGTTTACTTTTGTTTAATATTTGCAGTAGAATAGAAGAGGCCTATAAATACACAGAAAGGGAATAAAGCCCCATATAGAGGGGAGATATTTGATCCTTTGAGATTTTCTTTTATGATGAGTTATCTTTGAGTTCAATATTCGCCTAACTTGTGTGAACATTTTGAAATATATTCTCAAAAGATTCAGAGGACCGTCGATATGATTTTCGTGCTGTTCTAATTTTACTGCATCCCCCGCCCCCATCAAAAAGTGGACAAATAAAAATGTCATCAGCTATGACATATTGGGTTTCCAGAACCAAAATTGCTAAGAAAACTAGGTAAGGTGAAGGAAAAAACTGCCTGCCCTTTTGATAGGGTCACGGAGCGAAGGCGGCTAAATGGTCCTTTCATCGTTCCCGATCCTCAGGCAACGACTCGAAAGACACAGGCGTGATCGCCAGGCGGTTCTCGGAGTATCAGGTTAAGAACATATTATGTTCTGTTCTTAACCTGAATCATCTGTTCTTAACCTGATCCCACCAACTGTTTCTTGACCTAACAGGCGGGTAAACGCTTTCGTATCTCGGCTAACACGGCCTGTCTAGAAAGTCTGTCGGGGGGCATGCGAACAATGTGTCCAAGCCATCGAAGACTAGATCGTTCCACTCGGAGTAGTAGCTGTTCAGCTTTAAGTGCAACAATGCGTATGCAAAAGCGGATCGATGACGGATTGCGAAAAAACCCGACCATACCAAATAGAACTGCCACGCCTCCAAAAAGTGGGCGGGATATAAAAATATAACTATTGAATGCCTTATACCAAGTGGTTGTATACATTTCGGCCTAAAACTCCGCCTTTTTAACTAAAAGAAGTAAGTAAGTGCATGAGTTCGTGTGTAATGAACTTCTAAATACCCGACCCTCTTTACCCATTAACACCGAATTTCAAATTTTTTGGTCTGTTTCATATACTGAATGTCAATTATTTGTATTGGCCACGCCCCTTAAACAGGGCGTGGGCTGAAAATTAAAATCAATTCACTCTAATTTCGATGGAATCACGAGAAAATGCGATAAAAACGAATATTTATACTTAAAATAACAGTTTTTTCCCAAAAACGCCCCCTTAAAGTGGGCGGAGCTCAATGCTTTGTATGCAACAAACTTAGCAAATGGTAACATTTTTAATACTTGTCATAAATTTTTCATTTTTCATTTTTCTCCACCCCTTAAAGTGGGCGGAGCTCAATGCTTTGTATGCAACAAACTTAGCAATTAGAAATATCATTAATACTTGTCAAAAAAGTTTTTTTCAATTTAGAATGAATTTCCCGAGAAATCAGGTTTTCAAAGATTTCAGATCTCAAAAGTGGGCATGGTCGATAGAGTGGGCGGTCCAATTTTTGGCTAATTAAACGCTTCTGGTTGATATTGCTCTCCACCAAAATTTGAGTTCATATGTTTTGTCTATCTTGACCAAAAGGCATTTTGAAATAAAATGTAAATTTGAGTCTGTCTGACATTCAAGGCAATTGTGGGCGTGGCTTTGAGCGGATCTTCTCAATTTTCATACTTTGTCTGAACAAAATGAGAACCAAGCAACGCAGCAAGTTTCAGTTTCCTAGCTCGATTTTAAAGACCCCAAAACTGCATACATACGGACGGACGGATATGACTTAATCGACTTATCTGTCGGTCTCGATCATATCTTTTAAAGGTCTTATTAAAATTAATACACCATCGGTCGGATTAAAGTTAAACAAAAGTTAAAAAATGGTAATATCTTCAACTTTTTTCATATAATTTTTAGTCAAATTTCATATATATTTATTGGAAAACAGTCATTTTAAGCTAAAATGTCTTGAAAAGTGGTTACTGAAAAGGTTAAAAATTTTTGGCCTCTTCAAAGACAATTACAAGGCAATGTTACATACCAAAAATGAATGCGGTAGCGCCATTTTTACATAAAATTAGATATGGTCGCACATACAGGCCCGTAGTGGGCGTGTCTGTGGGTGGATTCAGATTAATTTTCAAACTTGATCTGAAGGCCTGGACTTCCAGCCAACCCACCAAATTTCAGCTCTCTACCTTAAAATTTAAGGCCTAAAAGTTGTTTACATACGGACGGACATAGCTTTATCGATGCTCCTGTCGGTCCCATTTATATTTGCAAAAGGTCTTAGGGGTCTACGGTGATTATTTCACTACGTTACAGACTATACAATAAACTTAATATACCCTGCGTCGGGTATAAAAACTGAGATCTTTGCTTTCACTTCAACCGGCTGGCGCAGTTCCTTACTACTTGCTAGAGCTTGGCAAATCCGGCAGGAAAACTCAGTATCACTACTTCCATCTTTCGTAAAAAAGACCCCGAGATACTTAAAATTTTCTACCTGTTTCAATGAGACACCATTAATATGCAGTGAACACTGCACAGGAGTTCGGGAAACAACCAAAAGTGGGCGATAAAATTTCCCCAATAAGTTGATCCTTCCTTCCTTATAAGGCTCCCGACCCATGGAGGGTCTCTACCTGGTTCACAGTAACCTTCGATACTCTGCGATCCTCGGCACGCTGCTTCCAATTGGCCAGACCAAGCGCTCTGGCATCCGCGATGGCTTGGTCCTTAAAAAGGAGGTTCGTTCTTCCTGGTCGTCTCGAGCCTGGGCGTTTGGATGCGATGACCCTCTTGGCTAGAGCGTTTTTCTCCATTCGATCGATATGACCGAGCCAATGTAGTTTTCGTGTTTTGGCTTTTTGAATTAGTGTTTATGTTATCCGAGGCAACTTGTTCCCCTCTCATAACTACACTTTTTTACGTGGCCGGGAAGTTACCCCCGCGGCAAAACCCCCGAAACTTGGAGGGCCAGGTCCATGTTTCAACCCTTGGACAGTGGGCCGGTACACCAGAGTCAGTAGCCCACTTCGGGGATGTAAGAGCTGCCGTTGACCCACTCAGGGGCTCATCCGCCACCATATCTGTTCCAATACCTTGACTAGTACTGGAATAATCCTTACTGACTTTAGCCCCAAATAAGTTGGGTTTGCTCAAATAAGATAGTTGTTGCCCTAGCTGTTGATTGCACCGTTGATTCTTATTTGGGAATTCCTCCACTGCACATCCTTCTTTTGGGGGCTTCAAAATTGAGTTCTGAGACTCTATCAGCCAGTCATTTTTGACAAATTAAATTGTGAAAAAACCCGACCATACCAAATAGAACTGCCACGCCTCCAAAAAGTGGGCGGGATATAAAAATATAACTATTGAATGCCTTATACCAAGTGGTTGTATACATTTCGGCCTAAAACTCCGCCTTTTTAACTAAAAGAAGTAAGTAAGTGCATGAGTTCGTGTGTAATGAACTTCTAAATACCCGACCCTCTTTACCCATTAACACCGAATTTCAAATTTTTTGGTCTGTTTCATATACTGAATGTCAATTATTTGTATTGGCCACGCCCCTTAAACAGGGCGTGGGCTGAAAATTAAAATCAATTCACTCCAATTTCGATGGAATCACGAGAAAATGCGATAAAAACGAATATTTATACTTAAAATAACAGTTTTTTCCCAAAAACGCCCCCTTAAAGTGGGCGGAGCTCAATGCTTTGTATGCAACAAACTTAGCAAATGGTAACATTTTTAATACTTGTCATAAATTTTTCATTTTTCATTTTTCTCCACCCCTTAAAGTGGGCGGAGCTCAATGCTTTGTATGCAACAAACTTAGCAATTAATACTTGTCAAAAAAGTTTTTTTCAATTTAGAATGAATTTCCCGAGAAATCAGGTTTTCAAAGATTTCAGATCTCAAAAGTGGGCATGGTCGATAGAGTGGGCGGTCCAATTTTTGGCTAATTAAACGCTTCTGGTTGATATTGCTCTCCACCAAAATTTGAGTTCATATGTTTTGTCTATCTTGACCAAAAGGCATTTTGAAATAAAATGTAAATTTGAGTCTGTCTGACATTCAAGGCAATTGTGGGCGATGGCTTGGTCCTTAAAACGGAGGTTCGTTCTTCCTGGTCGTCTCGAGCCTGGGCGTTTGGATGCGATGACCCTCTTGGCTGGAGCGTTTTTCTCCATTCGATCGATATGACCGAGCCAATGTAGTCTTCGTGTTTTGGCTTTTTGAATTAGTGTTTATGTTATCCGAGGCAACTTGTTCCCCTCTCATAACTACACTTTTTTACGTGGCCGGGAAGTTACCCCCGCGGCAAAACCCCCGAAACTTGGAGGGCCAGGTCCATGTTTCAACCCTTGGACAGTGGGCCGGTACACCAGAGTCAGTAGCCCACTTCGGGATGTAAGAGCTGCCGTTGACCCACTCAGGGGCTCATCCGCCACCATATCTGTTCCAATACCTTGACTAGTACTGGAATAATCCTTACTGACTTTAGCCCCAAATAAGTTGGGTTTGCTCAAATAAGATAGTTGTTGCCCTAGCTGTTGATTGCACCGTTGATTCTTATTTGGGAATTCCTCCACTGCACATCCTTCTTTTGGGGGCTTCAAAATTGAGTTCTGAGACTCTATCAGCCAGTCATTTTTGACAAATTAAATTGTTGCTATTCTCTTCTTGCTCAATACTCGCACTTATGAGCTCAGCAAGCCAAGTCCAAAGGAGGACAATCATAAGTTACAACACTGGGCGTCACCAGGTTGACGCCGATCAGTGTCTACCTTATTCCTACAACATCCAACAACCCAATAAGTTGATAGTATACAAAAATATGCGGCAAGGAGTAAAGTGGGCGTGTTTTGCGGATTGTGAAAATGTATTGTTTCGGGACCTAGAAAGCCCAGATATGGAGTTTCAAAGCCCTAACTAAAAATTTAGGATCTAAAAACTAGCGACAGACAGACGGACGGACCTGTCTCATTCGACTCAAAAATCGGCGTCGATGGACTGATAAACCAGGCTGAATTTGCCGTTAGTCATGGGTTGTGTTGTTTTTGAACCCGCTATGGTCTCTGCCTCAGTTGCATAAACGCTCGACCTTGAAGATTGTATCTCGACCTAGAAGATTGTAGAAAATAATATCTAACGATCTCGATCTATAGATATAAGATATGCCCTCAAATCGCTCTTGTAGAGCTTCTTATGTGACATGAGCTGTGTCGCCATTCTACTGGGACCACATTCCGTTGGTTCCGGATTAATGAATCTAGAGCACGAATTGACTAAGCTTTACAATGACAACGATTGCGTTAGCTTTGGGGGCCTAGGTGCTTTCTGGTTAATTTGCATACACCTGTGACTTCGGACAATCCTACAAAAAAGTCTAGCGAGGTCGAATCGTACGATCTTCCGCTATTACCAAAAAAGCTGGTAATCACCGACTTAATACCACTCGGCGTTAAGGATCAGCGTGCTTGGCAAACAATGCTCTAAATAAATGGGTCAACGATGCCACGTCCGCCCAAAATCCACAACAAATTGTGCCTTTTACGGAATGTATTTGACGCTCTTGGATCTGGCCTATACTTGACGTATCCCCATTCATCCCTAAAAAGGGTGTTTCTCTGAATATTATTTATGACCGAAATCGAATAACATCGGATAACACATATTGCACATTAAAATGCTTCTCATTCCTCGATTTTGTAATTTTTGTAAACTCTCTGTCATTTGACTAGTGCCTGAAAAAAGATTTGCAGAACAATATTCGAAATGTGGTTTTTTCATTACATTATATATTTTTATTGCACAAATAGCTGTTACTTTACGTTTTATCCTTTAAAAGAACCCTATTTTCTTTGCAATTTTCCTACATACAAAATTAATGTGCGACTTAAAGCTAGGTTTATTATCCAAAACAACTCCAAGGCTTTTATAGGTCAAAGCCACCAAATCTAGTCTTTTGCAAGCTGAACTAGTGAATAGGATGTTCATTAAGGAGCATGGTTATTTTTCTTAACCCTCTCTATCAGTGAAAAGCGCAGCGAAATTCAAAAGGCTTGTGTCCCTGACTACTTGCAAAAGGCTTACAATCCACATGACAAAACACCATTTCTTTTATACTCAAAATCAAAAGAACATGAGTTTTTGAATTATTTTAACCCATGCAAAACTTTCCAAACGGTTTTTTTTTTTTAAGAAATCCTGTCAACTCACTTATAATAAGTGTGCAACAACGGGTACTTGAAATAAATTCGTTTTAACTTGCATAATCACGGCTTGTTTTAAAACTTTGCCATTCCTCGAACTGGTGACAACATTTGCAAAATACTTAAATCCCACTAAGCTTTAGCGTAATGCGCTTACCTCGTAAATATCTATTCCATGGTTGAGAGACCAGCTCGTCTGGAAATAGTCCTCGATCCGTTGCTTCAGCTCCTTAGGCATCTATAAAAAGTCAAAAAGGAGACAAGAAAAAAATGAAACCGTAAGTTGAGCAAAAACATTTAGCTAAGCAAATCGTGTTAGTTCAAGTGGTAGAAGCACTTTTTCTTTTCTTTTGTTTTTTAAATCTGCTGCTATCCGATTAAGTTTTTCTCGAGTTTTGAAAATTGCATCTTTAGCATTTCTCAAGCTTCATGGCTATCATCCATGCAAAATGATTCCGCACATCCGACAAGAGATTAATCCTGTATCTGGGCCAAGCACTAGGCAAAGGATATGAAATGGGGCGTGTACACATACCTACTCGTACCTCAACACACCATACCAACCCGCATTTTTTTATGTATAAAAATATCACATGAGTGATAAAAATAATTTCCGCTGATTATAAGTAAAAAATATTCGAGCTTGTCTGCGATTATGTTGGTTTTTGTCGAGGCGACATATGGGGGTGGATGTTATAATGCATGCATGGTGGAATACTATGCGGTATGTGAAGTGGGCATCCTCCAAAGGTATCTAGATGCTAAACCAGGTCAACTCTATCACACTCATTCGTGCTGCACTTGTGTCATCGTTTGAAGCGGAAAATTGAAATGATG
This sequence comes from Neoascia interrupta, assembly GCA_947623515.1. Classification (NCBI taxonomy): domain Eukaryota; kingdom Metazoa; phylum Arthropoda; class Insecta; order Diptera; family Syrphidae; genus Neoascia; species Neoascia interrupta. The sequence continues at coordinate 17,152,557 of OX392462.1, read as the reverse complement.
CGCTTAGTATAACGCTCGGTATGCTAGTGTTACTATGGTAGTGGTATGGCTGAATAATGGTGGCAAAATAATATGTGTGTCCTTGTGTGTCGTAACTATTTTTAAAGACTTACCAGTGCAGGTGAGGTGGTATATTCCCGTTTAAGGTTGTGCGAGTTCATAATTCTAATGCAATTGCCCATACGTACCTGATGCAGGGCAATAAAGTCCTTTAGATCTCTCCATTTGCTCTCATATAGTGAACGCCTAGAGTACATCCTTTGTATAATTGCGGTCACATTACCAAAGACAACGGCATGCATTAGCGCTGTTTACGGATGAAAAAGGAGAATAAAGAAAAATAGTAGAAAGGTTGAAGATGAACCAGACGCAAGGATGCAGCTTCCCGGTTTACAGTATGGACAGTCATACGCAAATGTACTGCACTCACGATGGGGACACTTGGGTTGAGGTGTTAGTTAACCTCAATGCTTACCTCCAATAAGCATCATCAAGATGGTGAAGACCTTTTCGGCCGTTGTGTTGGCCGAGACGTTTCCGAAGCCCACCGACGTAAGGCTTGTAAATGTAAAGTAGAGCGCTGTGGAGTATGCTTCCGCATTGGTTATATTCGAGATGGGAACTTTAAGGCGCTCCGACAACCCGTGCATCCACCCTAATAAAAAGGAGAAAAAAGAAGATATTTGTGCAATAAGTTGTTTTAAAGCGTTTAAAAATATTGAAAAGTTTTTTCAGGGTAGACCGACACTTGAACAGACATGTCGGAAACTTTAACAAGGACAGTGGAGAACTGCCGAGGTGCACTTCTATACAACGGAACTAGGAATTTTTCTGGCAAGGACATCGTAAACGTAAGTCCGTCAAGAAAAGCACTTAAATGAGTTGATGAGACCTAGACTGACTGTAATTATTTGGTTCACAGTGCCCTCAAACCGCGGGCAAAAAATTGAAAAGTAATTTTCGGTGAGGCGCTCACAACATGACAATGTCTGCTGCTGATGGTTATTTCTATGAAACCGACAAAGAGGAAAACTAAGCAAATTGTCATGGGAGAATCAACTGGTATAGTTGTGGCCAAGAAAAAGGCGGAGCATATTAAGGAAAATGAAGAACACAAAATGTGTGGCATGACCTACATTAACCGCGTAAAGAAAACGCCAAACCATTGCTATTAACTTAAAAAAGCCACTAAAAACAGGTCTGAGAAACCTGATGGCGATGATTTGATAGGGTTATGCTCGTATAAGTGAAAATAAAGCGACATTCTAGAAGAAGATAGAAAAGAATTGGAATATGAAACCGCAGCAGTCTCATATAAAAGAAGTGCGCCCCAGTTCAAGCAAAAATAATGGAGGGCCTGTATTGGGGTGGAAGTTTCTTCTTCGACTGCAAATCCACACCAGGCCACACAGCGCATTCGACAAAGCTCCTTGAATAAGGGGCCACATTCTTCAATATTCCCACTCAGAGAACGAGAAATGCCTAGAAGGTGCATTCGCAGTGTGTTCTAAGAAATCGAGTAGTTCCAGCAGCCTAATTACAGATGATCATGGACATGTATGATGAAACAAAGACTCAAGAGTAAGATGTCCTTACGAAATCACTGAAGAGTGCCCCATGTAAAGTCGGTGTACATCCAGGGAAGCGCTGTAGGTCCCTTGTTTCTCATTGTAGTCTTTGATTTTGAAGGAAAATTTACGGATCTTTGATGATGATTGGGCGATCCTAAGTAAAGATCATACATATTTAGGTTTATATTTAGGTTTTTAGATATTTGGAGGAAAATGAGCATTGTTATAGCCAAAAATAAAGTGAAAGTATCGTGCTGCCCATTTCCAGATCCGCCCCACCCAATTCAAGACATAAAATTGAATCGAAATGTACTTCCCAAGTGTGAAAATTGTAAGTAAATGACATTTGTCATCGACAGCGAAGTAAACTATGAAGACGACGTCAATCATCGCGTAGGCGTATAGTGGAAGAAGTTTCAAGAAAACTCCGCTAACTTCTGCAACTGTACAAAAAAGGAAGGCTCTACACCGCAGTTGTCCTTCCGAAGCTAATAATTTACAATTTTGGATAGCGTATAAGAAATATAAGATCAACATCTGAGATGAATCGTCAAATTTCATATAATATTGTAGAGCAGGATTTTGGGCGGACGGACTGACGAATTGATGGAAGACTGACGGACTGACAGACTGGCGGACTGACGGACTGACGGACTAACGGACTGACAGACTGACGGACTGGCGGACTGATGGACTGACAGACTGACGGACTGACAGTCCGACGAACGGAAGGGAATGGCAGAGTGGCGGATTGGCGGACGGACTGGCGGACTGATAGACTGACGGACTGACGGACTTACGAACTGACGGACTGCGTGGCTTAATCGATTCTCCTGTCGGCCACGATCTCTCAAATGTCAGGGGTGGTCTGCAACGTTTTTTTTTTTACTGCGTTACGAACTACGCATTAAACTTAATATACCGTCACCGTGGGTAGGGTATAATGAACACACTGCTATCCTTTTTGACGCCACTGACACTGGTGAAGACATTGAAAAGGAATGGATTAACAGAGCAAAATATATTAAGGCAGGCTCCTTTAAAGTTCAGCACTTGCTGGTTTAACAATGGTTGAAATAAAGATAAGCCTTTGCGCTAACGTTTCGAAGGGTACAGGACATACATCTTAAGCAATCGACAAGACGCGAAAGCTTTTCCAGCACCCATGCACCAGTCCTGGGTATCTATGATAATAGTTATGTTTTGTTTGTGGGTGTGGTCACACCCAAGTTAGGTAGTGCTCTCGGAAAGCCAGTTTTTTTTTTTGAACCGCTGACAAAATCCGCAGGTAGTGATATTGATGTTGGCGGTGTTTCCAAGTAGATCCTGGCCCAAATCTTCATTTTATCTCAGATCCTTACACACTTGCTAAGGTGGCGCTAATTGGGTTAGGTTAGGAAAGGTTGAAGTTCGGGTCCGAGGAAACCGACACATTCAACCTATATGTAGGTCCTATGTGGTAGCACGTGGTTCAAAAAAAATTCTCGCGTACTCGTTTAACCATTTTTAGCGAAACTAATAACTAACTAAAGCGTAAAAGATTTTAGGTCGGTCGTCGTTAATATCGTCAATAGACCATAATAAAAGAAAGCTCCTAAGCTGAAGATTTCGTTTCTTTGAGAGAGCGGGCATGTGGAATTGTAGGGCAGAAGTGGAAAGTGGTCTATTCTTCCTTTTCACCCATGCAGCTCCTGCAAACGTCATAAGAATAAACGCCAAGCCTTGTTACATTTTATTCAATGTCCTGTGATGACACCGATTGTAGCATTTGCAACAAATGCTGGGCTTTATCCAACAAACTTTAACAACAAACAGCCACTTTTGCCTCCAGTTTAACAGGTGGCTGAGGTGCCCTTTCACTTGCGTGTGGCACATGAGTCCCGGTGCTCCTCTACTGTACCATTCCTGCGGGTTGGATTTGAAGATTTTCTGGGTTCGGGCATTGGTGTCGATCGGCTTTAGATAAATTTATCACTCTCTGATTTAATAGTGGGGCACAGGTAGGTAAAGTCCCAAATACCTTACAGTTAGCGCTATCTATGGTGATGTTTTATCCAGGACCGATGTTGGTTGTCTCTTCTTGATGACAGCATACTTGCTTTTGTCCACGTTTACTGTTAGGCCCATATTAGCCACTTCCGTCTAGATACTGTTACGAAGGCTTGATCGATATATCGCTCTGTGTTCTTCTGATTATGTGAAACTCCTCTGCATAGATGCTGGTAACTGTATGGACTATGCCTCTGGGTTTGGCGCAGGAGTTCTGCACACTTTTCTCAAGTTTTACATATAATGAAACAAGTCTTATGATAGTGCGTGGCTTGGGGTTGTCTTAATTCTTTCTTGACATCAAGGGGATCAGTTAAGTGTTTTCAAGGCAAGTTTTGCATTGCCATCCTGTATGAGTTTGTAAGGGATGCCAAAACTAGACGTTGCGCTATTTAGCTCGCCTCTATAGATGCAATCATACACGGCCTTGAAATCGAGGAATAAGGATGTTAGATCCGATTGTTCCATATAACCATGATGAAGTTTTTCACTACTTTGTTCCTTTTCAGTCTTGCTCTGTTGGAAAATGTACGGAAGCCATTCTTGAAGTTAAGTCTGGGTTTGATGCAGTCTGTTTCGAACATTAGACCAAGCCGCTTGGTCATTACCAAAGAAGACTCAATAGAAGGACCCTAAGTCTTTCTGCGCTTCATATAGTGGTAGTGTATGTCAAGACCTTTGCACAATTGTGGGGCCTATACAAGTTGCTTATTACAGTTTTGGTTAAGGCAAAAGTTTTTTCTTAACGCAGAAAACTACTTTAGTTAGAGGTGCATACTTGATCTGTTCACTTCGGTAATTTCTACCTCTGTGGAGGCCAACACGAGCCTTGCTCACTTCGTGTTCGGTATTATGTTTTCTGGTAAGTCTTGGATCCAGGATGATGCCCGAATACTTGGAAAAAAGTGTCAGTTTTTGGCTATTAAGACGGAGTTTCAGTTTTGGTGCGACTAATTCCGAGATAAGAGGATCTCAGGTACCTATAAGCTCATGAAATAAAACTTCTTCGACAAAACTTCGTTAAAAAAAAAAACAAACTAGCGCTTATAAATCAAGGACGTCTCCCATAGTACTCAAGGAGGGTTTGTCAGACCATGGCTACGTTAATAACCTGTCCCCGAACGGAATTCGAACATATCCACGCCTTTTAATTAAAATCTCATCTGAAACATTAAGTACGGTAATATTATGGCTTTCAGAGTGCCTTGATGCATGGTCTCTTTGAATGCTTTGTTTCCCAGAACATTTCTTCTGCTCCTTCCCCGATAAATAGTGAACTCAATAATAAAGAAAGACTCAACTACGTGACACGCAGCTAGTCACGCTTGCTCATATTCTGAGATCACCCTCATAAATCACCTGTTCTCAGACAATACGCCCGTCACCTTGCAAAATTCGGCAGAGCAAAAAAATATATTTTATTTGCCTTGGTGTGAAAAATAATTCATGTCCTTTTGCTTGGACACAATATTAATTACAACCTTTGTACCTAGATATGCGCTCACAAGCACATCCTCCTTGATAACCAATTTGGTATATAGTCCGTCTCTGGATTGGCCATATTCTCGGCATATTCAAAGGTCTACGTTTTATATGGATTGCATCTGCTCTGGAATGGTTTTGTAATTTATGTGAGAAAAGTTCACACCAAGACCGCGTCCTTAGATTTATTGCCGCAACACTACTCCGGAGGCAGTATAGTATTTACGAGTTACACACGCTTTCATTGGAATCGAATATCCTCGCTTAATATCGGTTCCCTTGCGCAATGGGATCTTCATCTTTGTCCTTCAACCGATATACACCCGGCCTCCCACTATAAATGGCAACAGTACAAGGTATTTACTCACCGATATCCCATGTGTTGTCATTAATCATGTTCTCCTTTTCTGCGATGACATACCAGATGCACGCGAGCCAATGTGCCACCAACGAGAAGCACAACATCAATAGTGTCAGCACCAGTGCCGTATACTGTGAGTATCGATCCAGCTTTTGAAGGAGACGTGCCAGCCGCAGAAGCCTTGTCAATTTCACGAGATGAATGTGTGATTCCTGCAAAATAATAGAAAAAAAATCATGCAAAAAACACAGTTACAAGGCAAAAAGCAAACAAGGTCACTGCTTTGTCAAATGTATAGTTTGGAAACTCAATCCGAGAGTGATGTCTCGCACCTAGGAGCAATTTAAACTCGAAACAAGTTTATGAAACTCAGTTCATACCTAAGCAGATTACAAGAGATCCGAGTTCCTGAATTCAACAACCCCCTGGGGAAAAATCGTTCTTGGAAAAAGCAAAAAGGACACTTGACGTCCACAGTCTCTTGCGTCCTCTTTTATTAATTATTATGCTTTTGGTTGAGCAAAAGCTTATCGGCACGGAAACGGGGCAGATAATTTCACATAATAGTTGAAATTTTAGTCCCCCTTTTACTCCTTGGCTGCTGAAATAATTATTATATTTTTGGAATTATCCTGGGAGCATAAAAATTACAACACCCAGAGTTCATTTGTAATCATCGACCCTTAATGGAGATTTAATTGTGGCAAATGAATTGTTGATTATAATCACACCGAACGACGCGAGGACTACCGTCAGATTAGAGAATAGACAATGAGATGATAATGACTTTCGTTCGATTAACGGTTCCACAACAACAGCCAGGTTTAATGACAGGATAATAATGAAAGTGCGGATCCTTCGTATTGGGCACTTTCCCTTGCAGGAAGGTGAAAAAATTTATTTGCATAAATTTTGGGAAAATTTTAATTGAAAAATCCATTCAATCTTCAATGCCTCAGAATAAGATTTAATGAAATGGAAGAAAAGGGAATCGCGCCAGAACCATCGAATGGCAATGAGTGACGCGGAAAGCTTTCCTAAATAAAGTTAGGGGCGTGGTGAAATCAGTCGAGAGATTTATGATACACTTGAGTGCATCTTTTTTTTTTAATTGAGAAGGATTTAAATTATTTTCTACGTGCTTAGTTTTAATGGCTTTATTTTCGAATAAACAGTTGTTGACTTCTGATGTCGTTTTAATCAAAGACAACTTTGATAATATTTATTATTATCAATTATTTTTGAACCAACTTCAACAACCTTTTTTGTCTCAAAGGATTATTATTTTCCCAATTCTGCTGAGAGCAAGCAGTCTTATATGGTCTTACTTTTGGAAGGCTTTCAGATTGCAAGAGTAAATGTGAATCATACTACAGATATGTAATAGGTTTTTGGCATATTGGATCCTTGTGGTCCTTTCATATAACCCAATACCCGCAAGTTATATTTATTCTTCTCCAAAAGCCTGCTCTCAATAACAATGAGCCCTGATTACCTTTTACTCAAACAAATTCCAGTCTAATTTAATAAATCAAGTTTCCGTTACCGCTAAATGATCATCCTTGTATCTCCATCAAGTACGACAGTCAATTTCTCAAACATCTCGTTTCCTTTGTGAAGCCCCAAACTATTGGTATTTCATTCTAGGAAACCAAATTCAATGATTACTTTGAGAAGATCAAATTGAATCCCATTAGGGAGAGGAGCGCAGCTTACTCCTTGTCTGTGGTATATCGTACTTCCTTTAGAATATACCGAAACCAAGTCGTCCAGATGCTACCTACCAACTAGACTCTGCCTTTACGCGCGTTGGTGTACGAATAAACGACAAACGAATTTTTTCGCTTGGATATTCCTTAGTTGACAAGAAGTCAACCCGCATCGAAAGTTTTCGCATTGTGCTGCTCAAGGATGCTTTAATTACAGAAGTATCTCTCGAAAGTTTTGCTTGCCTTTTATGTGACTCAATGGGGACTTGTCGTGTATCTCTAGGGGCAACCGAGACGAATCAACCTCATTTGACAAGTGAAGCGTCTCACAAAGAATGGGAACGTGGAAACAACAAGTGACATTAGGAATGGTTCATAATTTAAAAAAGAAAAACAGTTCCAAGTTGTTTTATCGTAGTCGTGCTGCGAGCTGGTTATAGAGAAACTTTTTTTCCCACCACCAGGCGAAGTTTCTGGACTTTTTACGTAATTCTTTTTGGGAATTTTTTGCGTTTCTCGGAAAACCTCAAATCCATGCGGGATAAAAGGCCTGGCTCTGCTTTCGAAGTTTGGGCACACAAAAAGGACAAGAGTTTTGGACACTGACTTTCCTAATTCCTTTAATAATAATTGCACATGATAAGAATAGATTTTCAAATTTATATGTCCGATGTGGGGAGCCCTACGTTAAGGGTGGAAAGTCTTGTTAAGGCTTTATTAAGTGGTGATTGATCAAAATACTCTCCTTTATAATAAAAAAGGTCCTTTTTCTTTGTCTAAAGTGCTTCTGTTGCTGAAAACTTTAAAAGAAATTCGTTAGATTTTTATAAGAATTGCTTTTGTCCCCCAGCTTTACGTAAGACTCAACAATCAACATCCTCGTCCTTGAAACAAAAAAATAACACAGTCATCTTAAGAAGGTATTTTTTTCAGTTGCTACAAATCCATCGTATTATGAAATCCTTTGTCGAGGAAGCGTTTTGCTTCATATTTGCCATCCCCTTCACATCCATTGAAATTCCAGAAACGATAACATGATTCTCTCAATTTCGTTCTATTTGGCCGGGGTTTCCATGTATAGACAAACTTTTTCCCTGTCGACATAATGTTTAAGGATTCAAGCAGCGATTTTAATTAATCTGCTTTTTGTCGAAAAACAAAACTTCACATGTTTTTTTTGGAATTTTCCGACAAGCTTATAATCGTATGTCAATCAAAGCTCGGGATGAAACTTTATTGAAAGTTATGCAAAAAGTTTAATATCAATTTTTGCCCATCAGCAAGCACAGAGTTTCTGGAATTTTATTAAATCGCTCGAGGGCTTATCATCTTCTCTATTTGAACAACGCATCATGGTGAAGAGACTTGTTGTGGGTTTTAATGCTCCTTGCAGTTGCAATGATGCGGTATTGTGAAAGAATTTATTTTTATGAATAAACATTAAGTTATTCAATGGTTATAATTTTTAATTAAATGCTGATGGGTCTGGGTATTTACTGAGAAGGACATGACGAAACAATGTACTGGAAGCAACAATTTTTGTATAATTAATACAATAGTCCTGTTGGAATTTTACATGCCTATAGGCACATGAGATTCAGACTGTTTCATATTTAAATTTCTAATAGTTAATGATGCTTTAAACTTATGTTGGCCCCTAGCTTTTGAGCATGATTTCCGGCATGATTTCCTCGAGGCACGTTGTAAGCGTAAAAAAAAAGTCATTGGAAAAGTTCAGGAAAAAAGTTTTGGAATCCATAAACACGACTACGGTATGCTTTTCCACCTGCTTGTATAAAGTCTAAGGTTATGTATGTGCAACACACTTATTCAGACAAAGGAGTTGTGCCTTAAATGTTAGCCGTCAAGTAAAAATGTAAATTATAACTATAACAAAAGGCGAATTGATATGAAAATGCGTACGAGAGATTTTTAATGTTTCTACTCTCCAACAAGGCCCCAGATTTTTATGTGACCAAGGGCCGTGAAACGGTCTAAGACGACCATGCTTAGAGGAATGTAATGGTTGTCTCCTTTCTCAGAAAGCACTTTGCTTTCTTTCACAGCATATAAAAAGATGACCTTTTCCTAAAGCGCTGCAAACACATATTATTCCTCATTTTTCTATATTTGTTTTCAGCGTCCCCATCCTAAAAAAGCCTAATAAAGTATAGGAAGTTTTCCCTTGATTTTATTGAGAGGATATTGTAGTCTCAAATCGGTTGCTAATATCAGGCTGAATAAAAGATTTCAATAACGTACACTGCAACACCCAATTCACTCTTACGTGGGAAATCATGAAGAAATATGTTTAAAGAAGCGGCCCTAGAATGGACCTCTGCGGAGAACCTGACAACACAGGAAATGATTTAAAAGTTTATTTGCAAATAAAAGACGATTTTGCAAAGTATTCGAATGAGCCATGTAGGTAAACTCTATTTAATAAGTCTATAGAGTATCTACAACTTTGTGCGAGAGGGAACCTAAGGTTTTCTCATGAGAATCAGAGGGTCTAACAAACCCTACAAAAGTAACATTTGCCTCGGAAAACTTTTCAAAGTGTCGTTCGGACTTGAAGAAAAAATGTAGGTTCTTGCATGTGAAGAATACAACACACACAGGATACATGATTTAGAAGTTAGCCCTGGTTCACCTCGAGCTGGTTCGCCACTCTTTTAATTTATTTTATTTTTACAGGTGGCACATAAGGTAGGGCGGGAGTAGATTTTTCTTGTTGCGCGAGAGGCGATAGATAAAAAAGACTCACATTTACAGGCTAATATTGGAGATGCCGATGATATAAAACAAAATTCAATGATATAAAACAATCAAGGGGTGGTCGATATTCCACAACTTCTTCTCATGCAAGTTCCTTCGTCCTGATAGTAGCTTCAATATGTACTTAGTCGCTGGGTTCGCATTCTTTTTAGGATTTGTTTGAACGTTTTCTACACCCCTTATTCAAGTAGAAGTTATAAAGACTTATTCATATCGAAGGCTAGTATGACTTTCAACACAACCTAAATGCTGTATAGAAGAAACAACTTATGATAAGTCTTACACATTATACTAAACCTAAGCTAGAATGTTTTAAATATTTTTGTCTAAATATTTTGTCTCTTTTTGTCTCCGATTCATATATTATTTGTCTTGGCCCGCTCCCAAATATGGGCGTGGGGTAAAAATTAAAATCAATTAATTTCAATTTCAAGGCGTTTTCATAAAAAGGTTGGTGCCTGTATAGAGTCTTCATATCCCTGATGAAGTCTTGATGAAGATAATACAAGCAATAGCACAAAGTCGACAGATATTTTCGAACAAAATCCGTCGAAGACTGAACTAGGACTGTGCAAGAAGATATGAAATATGATTTACACATATACTCTTAAATCAAAAATCCTTAGACCAATTAATTCCATATTATTCGACATAAATATTTCGTTGTTTCGGTGTTTGCCGGGGGCGGATTATAATTCTGCTACGAAAATTCTGAATACGAAAATATATTCACTTTCAAAAATCTTTCAAAATTCTGACTTGACCAATAAAATTCTGATTATTCTGCGTTTTTAAGCAAACTATAGGTTTGCAAATGTAACAAAAGAAAAAGGCACGGGGTTGCACAAGGCACTACAATTAACTACGTTTACTACGTTTACTACATTTACGTAGCATACGTAACAGACGTAAAATGTAGTTTTGCTTGTGTTTGTGATATTCGGCCAACCCTGGTAGCAACCCCTGCAACCCCCCTGCCTGACATTTCTTACCTTCCCTTAGGTTTCACTAACTTTAAACTTAAAAAAGGAAATAAATTATAATAAAAAAGAAAATCTCGAAAAACTTTTTTGCATTCGGGTTTTTTCGAGATTTCGTCTTTCGAGGTTTTTGTTTATTTTAGATTTTGTACCATTCGAGACTTTTGCATTCGAGATTTTTAAAAAATATTTTCGAGAATTTTGTCATTCGAGATTTTTGTCGTTCGAGACAACATCATGATCCGCAAACATAAATTTTTCACTGTGTCGTTTTGTGAAAGTTGCATTTCCAGAATGTTGTCAAACAGCATTTTTAATTTTCAAAGCAGAATTTTGTAAGAAGAATTTGACCCCAACCCATAGATAAGTGCCACCTGAAAAGTCGTTTTTAAAACTAAAAAAGACCGTTGTTCGTAAGATTGTTCGTAATCTTAAGCTAAAACCATAAGAAACTGTGTTAAGTATCTTATTACTCATTCTGCTTATAAAGCTTACGCATCCTCAACTTAAGTACTGTAATAATTCAGCTCGGATTTCTTAACTATTTGCACTTACCTCTCCGTTGTAAAGGTCCGATGCATACAGATGATCGAATGGTAGAGCAGCTAGCAGATCCACCACAAACCAGCCCCGTAAGTAGTTAATAGCAATTAGCTTTGAGTCGGATACTACTTCACCCTTGCTGGATACAAAAGTTGTCCGAAAGTTCAATAAAATATCTTGAAAAAAAAAGAATAATGATTACGAAAATCCATTTAGTTTTTGAAAAATTTTTGACAAACAATATACTTACCCACAATAAAAAGAGCTTCGACAATCACATCCGACACCATTGTCTGGCGGTCGGCCTTGGCAAAGGCTGCATTGAACGGCACTAAGATTGCTACATAAAACGTAGCCACCAGGATGATCCAGTCCCAAAACCCCTTGAACACGCCATAATGAGGCAGGATGAATTTGGATTTCTTTAGCGATTGCGTTTTGTATTCGGGAAATGGTGCCTCAGTCGAATGCAACAGATTCTAGAATTGCAAAAGTCACACAGATTTTATTTTTTTTGGTTTTGACTGCAAACTAGCAAATCAATCTAAGTCTATTTTTCATCTAACTTACATTTCCTAATTTTAATTTCGTTTTCACCTTTTCGGGTTTATAGTGTCCAGACAGCTGATAGAGTACGGCTCGAGAACGCCTTCTGCCCATGTTGCAACCGGCGGGCACTTGCAGACTGTTCGGACCATTGGCATCACCAAGCATCGAAGCATCGGAAGCTGAACGAAAACGGGCTCCTAATAAGGCGGCTGTAAGTGCAAACACTTTGAAATGGACAAGTAGGTAAAGTTAAAATTTTGGAAGCGGATCAGACACAGGTGATAGCTGTTAATGTTCATAATGTGCTACAAAAAACGGTTCTCTTGTCTTTTTTTTTCATATACACATATGGCGGCATGACATTTTGAAAACACAACTTTAAGGAAATTCGGAGAGGATTGTCGGGTAGGAATGTTACATTGAGGGGAAGGGTAACTAAAAAGAAAAGTTTCACAAATACAGGAAACAAATTTTATACACCGAGACGTTTTTTTTTGAAGAAGTTAAACATGTACATATAGAAATTTTAATAAGTGTAAGAACGACATTAGGAGTTTCATTACTATATGTGCAGATGCACGAAACATCTCACAAGTAATAAAGGTAACTTCGTTTTACTGAATCAAAAATCAAATGGTTTCTTGAGAAACTTACTCTACCAAAAAAGGATCCTGTTTTAAAAGTTCTATTTATTCGGCCTATAGAAAAACTATACCATTAGTTGTTAAAATATTTGCATACTGCGCTTTAATAAAACCCGCTTATCAATCCATTATCCAACTGCTCAATTCAAAACCCCTTATTATCGATGCTGACTGTACAAAAGCAAAAAACGATTTAATTATGTCCTAGCAGCAGATCACAGTTAACAACTTGGCAGTATAACTACCTCCTATTTCAAGAGTCTCTCATTTCCATACAACACAATTTTCCCTCTACGCTTTTGAAAAGCACTCAACGAAATCCATGTAGACTGGCAGCCAGGATAGTTCATAGCATTTTTCATTCCGCCCATTTATTGGTGCACCCTTTTCCCGGAGAGTCGCCACTCAAACGCATTAACAATAGCACGAACTGAAGGTAATATTAATGAGCATAGAGTTCTGGAAACCCTAGAACACCACTCGCTTTGACATCCTTTGAATAGGAGGGATTCGATCGATTTCGTTTTTAAGTTCTTTCAACTCTTGTGCATTTAAACATTAAATACGAATGTCCTTTTTGTTGTTTGTACTCGTAAGATATGTTCTAACATTTATTTCACAGGATCTAGGAATTTTTTAATTAAGTTTTCTCCCCCTGTGTCCTTATTGGTGTTTATTTGAAAAATGTCGGGTGTTTTAATGGAAGGAATTCCCAGCAAAAAGATAGGACTCTTGTCGTCGACATCGACATGAATATTTGAACAGGTTGCTCACGTACCTAATTTGGCAGCATTTCATCATTTAAGGAAATTTTTGAAATTTCAAGGACACCATTGAATTTTTATCTGCGTAAATTGGGCATTTTTTCGGTTGACCATTTTTCGCTTAAGCCATTTATTTATGCAAAAGGTTTTTCTTGTATAAATTTGTTTCTGTATTTTTAAATGGAACCATTTACTACCTGAGACAAGAAGTAGAGGCACTTAAATTGCTCCAAGGGAAAGCAAATCAGAAACGGTGTGAAGAGCCGGAAATTTAAATTAAAGAAAAAGCAATTTATGGTACGTATTTGAGGTAAAAGAGTATGTAGATATCTTATAAAAGATTTTATGAAAGTATAGATGCATCATGCAAAAAATCGGCTGAAATTTGTGTTTTAAAAGATTTTCCATTTCAGTTTTCATTGAAAAACAAACCATTTCATTTTGAGACAACAGGATTTTGAAGGGAATGAGTTCTGAAAAGACTGTCTTTACATAAATGACTTAAAGACAAATCGTATTGGCAAGCAACTCAAAGGCCAAAAATTTGGCCGGGTGTACTAAAATATTAAAAAATTATTTATTCTTTATACTAAGTGGCAGGTACCCCATAAATAATTAAGCCAGCGTTAATATCTCTCGCCAGACGTTGCTTCTTTGGAGCCTTAGCTTCATACAATGGTAATGGCTTGCAATAATAAATGCTTTGACAGGTTTCAAAATTCTGTTTTAGGTTTTCTATAGTTCAAGGATTGTGTTTAAGGGTTAATGGCTACCTTAGAATTTAATAAAGTAACGCGATTTGAAAGAATCAGAGGAGACACCGGAAGGATTCTGATGCGAATTGGCTCCAAACAGTTGAGGACAACATATTTGATCCAGAAAAAGTTCTCTTGATAGCAAAACCTGGTTAGCAAAACCTGAAAATCTGCTCTTTTAAGAACTACAATAACGAAAATATACCATGGCATGGCCCAAGTTAAGCTCAACTGCAAAAGGACTATACCTACTAGCGCGATTTATTGCAGTTTGATTCATTGAGGGGGGAATGTAGCTGGCTATGAGAACCTTCTATAGACTTGGCACATTGCAACGATGGTCTAAGGAATCAATTGACTTTGAAAATATTTGGGTTACCTTTACGCATTAGTCTCTAGAGAGAGCAAATTTAATGTTTTTTTTTAGCAAACCTGACCAAACATAAGAGTTCGTATATTCTAGTTTTAGCCGATTTTAATTTAAAGTCGACTTAAATTTTAGTTTAGGAAATATCTGCCCGTTCCAGGGAAACTCCAGTGAGAGTCGTTAGCGGCGACTGACTCCCATCTTCCTTCCTGCGGCATCTTCAAAGATACCAAAGCTTATGATAAGCTTGTAATAGACACCGCCTCGGAATTGTCAGTGTAGGCTCTAGGCAAGACGAGTAACCCCATCGCACCGGTAAACTTAACACTTTTGGTACAGTCAACGTTACACTTAGCCTCGGCCTCGGCCTTTGCAGAGACTTCAGCTGGTGATTCATCGTTGCAGACAACAGTGTCCCATCATCGGGGCCGAATTTTCGCGTCATTTCGTCTTACTTGTCAACCTCAAGAGACAACGTATCGTCGATTGACATGGAATCGATTCGTGTCCCACTAGCTGTAGCCGAAGAGCCGTATGCAAGCCTTTTAAGCAAGTTCTGCAGCATTACTCTACTTGGAGGGACAGTACGTTACCATCAGTAGGAACTCAACAAACACCATATTAACTAAACAAAAGAAGGACCACACCTGTCTCCAGCAAGACCAAATGACTCACTTCAGACTATCTCAAACTTGCTGAGGCAGAATTCGACAAGATGCTGCCCTAGGTATCGCTCGCCACTCGAAAAGTCCGCGTTCATCTCCTCTTCATCCTGCACCCAAAAACTTTGGCGAGTAGAGACCCTCTGTGGCTACTACGGACGCATAAATAACCTTACTATTCCGGACTTATATAAACTGTGCGATATACCTAGAAGACTTCGTCGCTGAAGTACGCAATTTCTCTCGAAGACCGACTTGTCTGTATTCAACCGTGTATTCAACCACATGCGAGTCGTTGCCAAACCAAACAGGAGACGGCGATCAGCACCTCGGTTGGAATATTTGAGTTAGTATTCATGACATTTGGTGGATAGAACAACGCTGTGCTAAACGTCTGGCAACCCTTGCGCTCAGATACTCTTTCTTTTGTCAAGGCAATCGCAGCTGTAGTTTTGGCCGAGGAGTTGGCTCACGCCCAATTCAGCCAATTCAGCCAATTCAAAGCTTAACGCAACTCCTGTGAAGCCTTAGTTTATCTCTCCAGCTCAAGAAAGCTTAAGCTGTTTCTGAACGTGGAGCTCTTCTGCGACACCTCGACTGATAATACGGCCTTTCGACCCTTTCTTACCGAAGACGTCAAGTTAATAACTCACTGCACTCCTTTGCCCACCCTAGACGTCATTTTTCTCGCAAGCTGGTAACAGAACGTTACGTTTGTGCCTCTATACACAGGAATTGTGCAGAGGGGTCAGAATGCTGTATTGCCTGCCAAGCCAACAAGATAATCGCCCATCGCAAACTTCCAGTTTTCATCGCAACGTTTCGAGCGTCCATGTTCACCTGGTCAAACCGTCTCAAGGGTTCAATCAGTGTTAATGTATCATCGACACAAGGTTTCCCAAACCTATCTCATTGGAAAATGGAATTGCAGAAGTTTTCGCACGAGCCTTGGTATTATCTCACTGCATGGACATCTCGTCTCTTGGAGTTCCTTTTCAAAAACATGAGATCTTGGGTGACAGTTCGTGTCGGACTTCTTAAAAACATTTCGCGCGTACCCTAGGGTGCAGACACTTGCAAACTACCTGCAGTCAAATGGACTGGATGCCTCCACAGACACCTTAAGCCGGCCTTATTATGCCATGGAGATGCTAAGAGTAATGTGAATTTCTTCAACCATCTTCCGAAACCAACACAATGCCAGGGCACGCCACGCAATCACTTCCGACAGCTATTACCACAACAGATGTCTCGTTACGGCCAGAGACAAAACTTCGTTTTCAAGGACCTGTCTGAAGCCAAGCACATCGTCGTTTTCGACACCTTACAGTGGACTTTTTTCAGTCATAGAGAAATGCGCAAAATACTATAATATACGCTCCAAGCGTTTCAATCTCGAGAGACCGCCTAAGACCGGCATAATTTCTTCAAGTTAAAAAAAACTGTACACCTAGCGCCATCGACCAGCAATGCTCTTTCAATACAGCATGTTCGTCTCAAGTAATCAAAAACAACAATCAACACCACCGGCCGAGTACCTAATTCCTAATTCCTTAATTCCATAAATAAAGTTCTTTTGTCAGTTAAAAAATGTTCTATTATTGGATGAACGCGGCAATAATTTACATATAAAAGGAACTGAGGGGTTGAAGATATAATAAAATTTATCATCGATGAAAGTTGTTCATGTCTCCAAAAGAATTTGGTACCTTTTATCTGCTTCTTTTTTAGTGGCGCCCCACATTCCCAACCCAAATTTTAACAATCTAGCACTCGCCTTTAGTTAGTCTAGACTAGACGTTATCAATTTCTACGCTGGGCTTTAGCTTCAGTTTCAACAGCAGAAGCAGCCCGTTTTTCTGATTCAAGTATAGGCGGCAATGTACACAACATTTCAGTCAAAAACGAACCTAAACTATTTGACCAGGAAAGTCCTACACTTCAATCTGCGTCCAGATTAGGTGACCGTGTTTTTCATTGGACAGTACCTAAAAAAATCCTAACTGGAGCTTACAACTCAGGTACACACATGGGCTGGGGTTACAATCTCTGTCGTGTCGATTCCGAGTGGCAGGCTCGACAGTCCCCCATGAAATGTGATATGTAGGGGATTTATCAGCGCCTTGCGAAGGAAGAGTCGAAAAAAAACTTTTATTTACCCGGTCGGGCATCGAAGTGTGACCTTATGCACTGTACACTCACTTACCACTTTCCGGCACCCAAGGACTGGCTTTAAGTGACAATAATACGTTAAAATAAGTCAAGATAAATTTTTGATATCCTTTTTAACGAAAAGTCATTGCTACGCATATTTATGTTCAATTCGCCGATTTCCTTTGCCGAAATAAAAAAAAAATTAAGCAAAACAATTTGTGCACACAAAAGAAAAATATGCAAATGAGGCATTGAGATATTGGAGACGAGCTAGACAAAACCATTCGCCTAAGTTTGAGTTGTTTGTTGGTTTAAGGACATCGTCTATGAGTTGTTGGTCTATCCGAAATAGATCCAAAACTCAAATGATTCTTTGAATGAGCTTGAAAACTGTACCCACTGACGAACAAAGACCGATTACTTATGAATATGAATAGGCCTATTTGCAAATTGCCGCTTGATATGTTTACGTATGAATAATACATTAGAGTCCTTTTTCTTAAAGGCCCTTCAGGAGCCACGTGTACCAGCCACTTTCCTCCCAAACAAATACAAAATATTAGTTGAGATCCTACATTTTCGCGAAAAGAAAAAGTCCATATGCAACAAGTTTATGTGACAACTTCTTTGAAAACACACATCTAATAAAATACAACGTCCGCAGGAAGTTCCCCTTAGAAATGCCTACATTTCCTCTTATCTCATGTTTCATACTGAAATTGGCGCTTACGCACACCCCAGCATTATCCACTTCCATGTTTATGTGCCAAATTAAGGCACAACAGCGATACACAAAAAACACATGATGGTGTGTGCAAATGTTTGCTCAGCAAAACGAGGATACGACACCGCAGGACACTGCTAACACAAGATCAGACTAATGCAATAATTCCGTGTAGTTTATTAGATTTCGGTCGCCAAATTATGCTCATTGGGGGCCAAGCAATATCAGATTTATGATAATGGCCTGGTCACTGTTTGCGGATGGAAATTATGATTATTTTTTTCGTCCTCCTCAAAGGTGCGTTTAAAACTAAGTTGAGTGCTGATATTTTGACTGAATTAATTAGGGGAATTAGGCAACATGCTAATTTGTCACGCAAACATTAAAGCAGATGTTAAGTGGATGCAATTACGGTGGGTGTGCTTCTTTATTGTTTATGGGACCGCAAATATTTCCTAGTCTTCCTTAAGTTGACAGCCAATAACTGGAGATGCCCCAATTAAGGACCCAAACCCAATCAACCTCTCTAATGTGGCTTTCATTGAACTTACCACAACAGAATTACATTACGCAGTATAATTGAAAGGATCCTTATACAATCAGTCAGCTATTGAATGATTTCGTATAAAAACAATCACATCATTAAAGTCCTTTCTGCCATCGCGTGCTAGGAACAATTTAACGATTCCTGTGAAGAACACAGGCAATTAATTAAATGTAGGTATATAATGTTGGAACATTATCTGACTGATGGACGAATTCGAATTTGGCTTCAACACACACAAAGCTCTGCCTCGTATTTATTCGATATCTCATTAGATGATGACTCGACCTTGGCCTGTGAGTAAGGGATTTTTGCGCCTTTATTCTTAACGGCTTCACCCGCTGGCACCTAAACCAATCTTTGTATAAAACAAAAGCCTAGAAAAAGCCATTGTAAACACGTACACGTTATACAACCACCAGGTAATCATTAGGCTTTTACACATTTTCATTTCCCGAAAAGTTAATGAGAAACAATTGCCTGGTACTTATCCAGGAGCACCTCTTCAGGAGGAATACTGCACAGCACCCACCGCGCCACACGATTCGTTACTCTCACCAGGTGGTGCGCTGCGAATAAAGATACATCCGCACTGCATTAGGGAACCTTCCGCGCCACATTCATATCCTGTGCGCCTGCCATAACCCCGCAAAATGGTTTGGGGCTAGAATATAAAGCTTCTTAAATTACATCCAATTACGAGCGTACGCGGTGAAGTGAAGAGGTTCGTTATATTGCTGCTCTCAGCCTGCCTCCTTTCAGTACAAAGAGGCTTTTAATAACCAACTTGGGAATTAGTACGAACATAGGCCCTCGCGGAGGGGGTACATGATGTGTCATCGAGATTCGCAGTAAAAATGTTTTTGAGTTGTCCTTACTTAAGTCAATCGTTACACGCCGGCATAAAGTGTTTTCAATTTACTTTGATGGATTAGGCCAACGCGACGCAGACAAGACGCGCGCCGAGCCGAAGGAGGCGAGAAATTGCTTCCTAATACGAGATCATATAACACACAATTAGGTAGGTTAAATGGGGCTTGAAACGAAGTTAAATTCTAGTGAAATGATGTATGAGACTTGAAGTTTCTTCGGGGAGGCACCTACGACTCAATGTTCCTGTGACTTCTTATATAGGAAAGTTATATTTGGCTTGTTTTGTATCCTGCAAAAAAAACATTATACATTATACAATTTTTCCGGCATTAATCGGTGTTTTTAGCTTTGGAAAAAACCTCGTATTACGCTACATAGCATCGATCCGTTTCCGGGACAAAATTAGCAAAAATAAACACATATACAAGAGAATTTAAATCAGGATGTACACAGAAACAGCACGAACAAAAAATAACAAACAGGACAACATAAATAAAAGCCAGAGAGGAAAGAGATTCGGAAAAAAATTGAAAAAAATCTTCGAGCAAATAAAATCATCTTATACAATAAAAGATTGGGAAAAAAAATTTAACAAAATGCGTTGGTGGGTGCGTAACCCCTGGACTTACCGCTATCACATTCATCAGTAACATTCATCTCATGCATTTTTGTGTGAGTGATGTCCTTGTGGGAAGCCAGAAACAGCACAACATCACGTTTCTCATTTTTGATTGGCACAATGTCAAAAAGACACCAAAATGGTGATCCTGTAAATATTTAAAGTTTATTAAATTTTTTTTTAAGTGGTATTTTATATACACAAGCTAAATTATCAGGTTATTAATTAATTGCTACAGTATGATTGATTGTGAGTGCAATATTTTATTTAAAAATAGTTTTTAATTATTTTAAGTAATGCCTGAATTGTGGGATTCTCCTGCAAAACTGTATCCGTATTCAATACGAATCGGCTCCTTCAAGCCAGGGGGGCTAAAAAGAAGGGACCAACTATTCTATCCCGAAATTTTTAAAACATTAACTTAAAATCGTTTTTAGTATCAGACTCTAAAAAAGAAATTTTTCATCAACGTCACTTATCGAATTCTAGTGTTCGGCAGATTTAACCAAATAAGACACTTTGCACGTTAAGAACCAAGTGGCGCACCAAGTTTCAGCTCTTTAGCTTGGTATTGAAGACCTTAAACCATCACACATATAGACGGATGGACGGACAGGACACTTAATTCAGCTGTCGTTCTCGATTATATCTCTAGAAGCCTGGCGACGTTCGTTGTTGGAATTGTCACTACTTGCCAAGGTATTTTTGTAAAAACTTCACACTCTATCTGATTGGTCTCGTCTGCACTTGGACTTGGCTTTATGACCTTAGTCATATTACCTGAGTTCATTCTTGAACGGATATCTGCCTACCAACCTGGCTAAATGTGCAAACATTCTATGAAATTAAAAAAATATCATTATCATGTTTTTTAAGACTTCTTGAAAGAGTAAGGGCAATCAATTTTAAGGACTTCTTAAGGAAGAAATACAGGAGTGGAATCGGCTAATGTGATCTGTTATATGTGATCTCATAAATCACAAAAATTCGTCTGCCTAAACTGTGGTCATCACCATTTTCTCGTGACAGTTCTCGATCAATCACCGTAAAAATCAGTTGATCACCAGTTTGTTAAACTTTCTGACAGTCTATATGCATGAACAGAAACAAACTTCTTACACCACAAGCCTTAATAAAGCAACGATTCGGAACAATACTTTTGTGATCACCTTTCGCAGACGGACTATTTTGTTTGATCACATTGACTGCCACAAAATGTGAAAACCACAGAGCACCTTAGCCAACTCCACCCTAGGTATTTTTATTGGCCAGGATGACAAGAATCTACCTTTTTCTTACCGTTTTGTCTTGGACTAAGAGCAAGACCATAAAGGCGAGTTCAAGCAAAGCCCCTGAGATGCTCATCGGCAGTGCTCGCAGTCTTCAAGCTAGTCACATACCCTGAAATGCTCACAGCTAGTCACATACCATGAAAGTCACATATGCTGAAATGCAAGTTTACCGTTTGCAGCGCTCATTTTCAAAAAACGTTTAAAAAAGTTTTTTAAACGTTTTTAAACGTAAAAGACACAAGGGCTCAAATTAGAGCCGAAGCATCGAAGACGTAAGAATACGGTATAAGCCAGAGTGTGCCACCCAATATACAAGACCATCAAGAAAATGCAATAGCAAGAATGTCAAATCTCCTGCCTGAGCGTCGAAATTGTTGAGTTGTAGGGGCTGAGTTAGATCAATATTGCTAGAGAAGCTCTTCTCTAGATGAGGCCCGAAACCAAATGTCGCTCCATCCCACATGTCCTTCCTTTCCCTTTCCTATCCCAGTCCTCTTTCGTTTTATCCACTCCACTGGGCAGGACGTGTGGTATTATATGACCCGTGAGGAGCGTCAGCCTGGCTGGGGCCTAGTTTTTCAAATAGCCCAGTCTTGAACGGAGTATCCAGATACCTTGCGCCCTCCGGATTATTAGCCTTATCTATATACTGCGGATGTCTGTATAGATGGACATCCTTTCTCCGCTACTTGTGAGGCGAGAATGTATAAACAAAATAAAAACAAACAGCAAAAACAAAAAAAAAGGAGGTAAGATCGGCACCCGTTCAAAGCCGGACGGTAGTACGGTGACAAAACTGTCTACCGGTAAAGCTCCTGCTCTGCCACACAATGGTGCGATTTTGGATAGTCGTGATCCACCCTGTGCGGTCAAACGCAAGAACTGTAAACAAGCAGGAGCTCCAGCTTCTGGTAGTGGTGGGATTGTGGCATTTCATGCCCCCTCCACTGCTAGCAGCTCCAACATGAGCTCTACGCTCCCCAATGGCAATATCTCTGCCCCCAGAACGTCTCAAGGTAGAAGATCGCGGCCACGCGCTCCAGCAAAAGAGTTCTATAAGAACATGCGAGAAGCTACCCGGACTCTACAAGTTTTCTCCCGTTGGGGGAGAATACACCCCCATTAGGTGGGGGTGTATTCTCACAAAAACTTATCTTAGTCTTTCTTTCCGTCTTCCGGATCATTGTAGTGTTTTCCAAGCTGAAATCGTGGCAATTAAGGAAGCCTTGTTCTGGCTTAAGAATAACGTTATATCCGCCAAGGATAATTTCGTATTACTTACTTACTTAAGGTGGCGCTACAGTCCGGGGTGGACCTGGGCCTCAGCCAACAAGCTTCGCCAGCCAGCTCTGTCTCTAGCTAGCCGTCTCCAGTTTCGCACGCGAAGTTGGCTGAGGTCCCCTTCCACTTGCGTGCGCCACCTGAGTCTCGGTGCTCCTCTACCGCGTCGTCCCTGCGGTGTGGATTCGAAGATTTTCCGGGCCGGGGCGTTGGTGTCCATCCGCTCTAGATGACCCAGCCATCGTAGACGTTGTGTTTTGACTCTTTTGGCTAGGTCGGTATCGCTGTACAGCCCGTACAGTTCGATGTTATATCTCCTCCTCCACTCTCCGTCTATGCAGACGGTTATCCTTCGTTTGATTTCAGCGCTGGTGTCATTGTCTGAATTGATAGCGGAACCCAGGTAGACAAAGTCCCTAACTACCTCAAAGTTATAGCTGTCGATGGTGATGTTTTGTCCAAGACGTCGGTGTTGGGTGTCTTCTCTTGATGACAGCATATACTTGGTTTTGCCCTCATTGACTGCTAAACCCATATTCGCCGCTTCCGTCCCAATACTCACGAAGGCTTCACTGACATCACGCTTTGTTCTACCGATTATGTCAATGTCGTCTGCGTATGCGAGTAGTTGAACGGACTTTTGAAAGATTGTACCTCTGGTGTTGGCGCGAGAGTTCTGCACAATTCTCTCAAGTATGATGTTAAAGAAGTCGCATGACAGCGCGTCGCCTTGTCTAAATCCTTTTTTGACATCAAAGGGATCGGTGAGGTCTTTGCCGACCTTGACGGAACAGCGTGAGTGTTCCATCGTCATCCTGCACAGACTGACGAGTTTGGCAGGGATGCCAAAACTAGACATTGCGCTATATAGCTCGTCTCTATAGATGCTGTAATACGCGGCCTTGAAATCGATGAAGAGGTGGTGTGTATCGATTTGGAATTCGTGGGTTTTCTCCAAGATCTGCCGCAGTGTGAATATTTGATCGATGGTGGACTTTCCTGGCCTAAAGCCACACTGATATGTGCCTATCAGATTGTTGACAAACGGCTTCAGGCGTTCACACAGTACAGCAGAAAAGATCTTGAATGCGATGTTAAGAAGACTTATGCCTCTGTAGTTGGCACAACTCAGAGGGTCTCCTTTCTTAAGGATCGGGCAAACAATGCTGAGGTTCCATTCGTCGGGCATGCTTTCTTCCGACCATATCTTGCAGATGAGCTGGTGCATGCTCCTAACCAGCTCATCGCCAGCGGATTTAAAAAGTTCGGCAGCTAGGCCGTCTGCTCCGGCTGCTTTGTTGCACTTGAGCTTAGACAAAGCTACTTTCACCTCCTCCAGGTCGGGTGGGCGGTATCGTTCGTATGCTTCGTCGGTAACGTCTTCGCCCGGGTTGAATGGTTCGTTCTGCCTGACAGCGGTATTTGGTTCGTCCTCGCCGTTATACAGTCTGCAGAAGTGGTCTTTCCAAATCCTCAGCGATAATTTCGAATTACAAACTCATGATTAATCTAGATGCAATAGAAAGAACATATTTCAGATGGACGAGTGGTAGTACCTGCCTAGTAACAAAACAGATTTCGCCTAAGCTAGATCTTAAACGCTCTAGGAGTTTGATAGCTCTTAATAGATCGCACATGAGTGCTACAATTGGTGTTATTACAGGACACTGTCTGATAGGCAAGCACGCGACAATGCTTGGTGTCTTTTCTAATGATTTTCGCAGAAGCTGCATGGATGAGGAGGAAGAAGAGACCACCCTCCACCTTCTCTGGACTCTTGAAGAAGAGACCACCCTCCACCCCACTCTCTCTAAGAAACGAAATCTTCACCTTGGAGCTTTCTTCTCTATGGGGGGTGAAGTTGTACTAAGTTAAGCTTGAGAGTCAGTTCTTATGGTCTAGGATCCAGCAAAGGATGACTTCTATGCTCAGATCAACCTGACTTTCGAAATTCGCAGAACGCGGAAGAATTAGCTTGGTTGCTTTTAAGCAGCCTCAAGCGACTATGTTGCCCAAAAAGTATAATTTTACGATTTTACGGATTTCATTACAAAGAACGAGATTTATGTCCCGAAAATGTAACTTCTTAGTGATTTGTTTTAATTCGGCGGGAGGGCATTTGGAAAATCCCAAAATGTTTTTTCCCAATAATCTGTCCCCACTCTAGAAATATCAATAAATTAAACAGCCAGTGACAACAAGAGCATTTACCACTCACAGCCATTAGTAAAAAGTATTATAAAAAAAAATACAATCACAACGCCCCACATCGTACGCCATTGCAATGAATTTATTTTCAATTCTAAACGGGTTGACACGATGCTATAAAATTTAAAATTGATCACCATCTCTCCTGTCGCTATAAATTCTGGACATTACTTCCCCGCCACACACATGTTACTAAAAATCCATTTCGCGGATAATAAAATAACCGTAAAAGAGATGAATAAATAAAACGAGATGAGGATAAACCACCACAAAAGCATATATACGGCTGAATGTGTCTTTGACACATAATATCCTTGGATGGGGTTTTATGCTAACCATATTGTCCCGTCCCCCGTTCCTCTGACGGAGGCTGTAAACCTGTGTTAAGTGTTAATAATATCCTAGTGGCAAATGAAATATTCCGGTTAAAAGACTTACACAGCACGAGGCAGGGAGCACGTCTTTCGAATTAATTTTAGTGAATCCTTCCGTGCCCCAGATGGCATAAAAGGGATATGTGTAGTTGGAGATAGGCTCGTTTAAAGTTTTCCACTGAAGGAAGGATGTGGTGATGAAGTGTTATAGTTTAGATCAAGGAAGTTTAAAGTATGTCGTAATTATCTGCAATGTGAAGGGTAAGGCATGAATAGGACCGATTACCTTCCTTTCGGAGATAATTAAGGAAAATCGGAGCATCGACAAACTCTATTACCGGAAAGGATAAGAATCCTTCTTACAAAAGTAGATACACCAGAAAAGTTTATTTACTTGGTATCAGAAAACGTAGGCACAGCAGAGAAATTGCCTTCTCATAAAAAAGAGAAGGGCATCCTGCACCGGTTTTCTCTACCAATATCCTGGTAAATGGAAGTGCCTTGCCATTTGTCTCTATATTTTGTTTATTGTGTTTTCATACGGCAACGAACGCAAACAAGTAGTGAATTTCACCGGAAACACAGATTGCCGCTCGCTCACGTTAACATTAATCAAGAAGAATAATCATTAAATTTTCATTAGAATGAAGCCAAATTTCAATTAATGGCGGACGGAATGTTCCACCTCCGGATTCCTTCAACCTACACAGACATGAGTCACAATAAAATCAATTCAGATCAAGTTTTCTCTGGTTTGACGATGAAACCGGGGAGATATGAACACTTCAAGCACTGGACAGGCAACATAATGCCTTTTCCCTCAAACCACATCACCGACCCTTTATGGCCTTTTGAATATTACAAAATCCCTCTGGGTATTCCTCCTGTTTTCACACCTTTTCTTATCGCGTACCCGCAGCGCATCATTAATCCTTCTGATCGATAACACTTTGAATACTTTCCCGTGAATAATTCAAATCTAAATTCCCCTTTCCCTTGTCAATCATCATCACACCCATACCATATAACCATCATCATCATCATCGTCCTGTCTAACCCATGACTTACCATCTTTCTTGTAAAAAATTACTTCCAACTTAAGTTCCATTTTATTGCTCAGACTTTTCTCAATTTGTAATTTATGCTCCTCCTTTGTTTCGGGCCCGTACAGAAAGTGACACGAACATCCTGTAATGAAAGGTGAGAAAGTAAAAAACAAAAGAAGAAATAATGTTGCGTATACGAAACAAAGTTAACTTTCTATGCTGTGATGAAGAAGAAGAGGACGAAAACTTTCGCCAGGACTCTTTTGCACCCAGTCAAGGTGGAAAAGGAAATACACAAGACACAAAACAATTGAATCAAGGGATAAGGCGAAAATTTTGTACCAAAAATTCGTTCATGCTATGTGCCATTA
Organism: Neoascia interrupta; assembly: GCA_947623515.1. NCBI lineage: Eukaryota > Metazoa > Arthropoda > Insecta > Diptera > Syrphidae > Neoascia > Neoascia interrupta. The sequence goes on along the minus strand of OX392462.1, from coordinate 17,125,857 downwards.
CCCTTTTGCATTATTTGAGCCCGGGAATATCCTGTTAGCTCCACGAAGCCATCCGAACAATAAACGATTGGATTGCCATTTGCTTGAGCATTCCCCAGTACAAAGTTTGAATCTGGAAAGAGAGAAAAAAATTGAAGTGTTAAGGATGAGAGTACAATTCAAAAACCAGTGTCAAGGAGCATGATGGCAGAAGGGACATAATGATTGGTAAGAACAAGGAGAAATAAATCGATTGTTTTCGGCTCGTGGGTCATAATTCAAAAGCGATTGCTCCCGCGGGCTGTAATGGTTTTGTTGTGAGCAGACTTTTGTATTTAAATGAGTGTAATAGCTGGATAAGTTGGAAAAGTGTCAAGGATCTCACGTAAAAGATTGTTTGGTGCATTTGAGCATCTCTGGACATTCAGCATACTTGGCCGGCATGACTGTCTTCAGGAGTTGGCCTTTAAGGCCACATCCAAGAATGCATTGGATGTGCCCTTTAAATTATGATATCTACACTGTGAAAAGCAAAAGAACTTTACTCAAATTGCCAAAGGTTGCGTTAATCTAATGAATCATCTTATTAAAAACCTTTTTGAATACGTCAGAGTGGGCCAAGGGTTAAAGGCTCACATTTCAAAAATAAAATACAACAAGTGACCCTCCAGAATGACGACTTTGTCTTGAAGAACCTCTTAACGACTTTATTGAAGTAAATTAACTACAGTCTTAGAAATCACTTGATTACCAAAGGCATTTTAATTGCTTCTAGTAGTAGCGTTACCAATTTCATACGAAACTGATATACGAAAGCTATTTTGATATTTTAAGCACAGAGTAGAGCTTTCAAAATTTTTTTAAGAGCTCTCAATGGTACTCTTACGATGCAAATAACTTTATTTGCAAAAGTTTTACAAATACTCTGTGTGATTTCAGAGCTGCATATTATACGAAAAAAAGATACAGAATACTCTTATAAGAAGTAACGAACCCCTGAGGGAGCTTAAAAATTATCAGCGAAACGTAGGTCGGAAAACACAACCTGCAGCCAGTTGCAAATTACCATCAGAGATATCGCCCCTGATTTTTATACCCCAGGGTTTGTAAATTTTAATGCATAGCAACACAACGTAATAATCACTGTAGATCCCCAAAAGCTTTTAGAGATATGACTGAGATGAGACCGCCAAGAGAATTTATTAAGCCTTGTCCGTCCGTATGTATAAAACTTTAAGGACTGAAATTTTAATCAAGTTTGAAAATAAGTAAAATCCGCCCATTACACCCCTGTATGGTAAGTGCAACCATCTCTAATTTTAAAAAAATATATATTTTTTTTTTTCAGATTTTAGCTTTGTGATAGTGGTGCAGGCATCACTTATTTTTTGCATAAAATACTGCTTTGTAAAAATTGTGTTGGGGCAACAGAAAATGCTTGGCCTAACATTGACCACGCCCACCTTTTAAGGAGTTTCAACTTAGAATAGCGGTTATTGAATTAATATATATGAAATTTCACAAAAAAAAAGCATTTACCAACTAATTGTTTTGTGCATAGTATACGTCTCCGCCCACTTTTGTGGGCGTTTCTTTAAAAAAAAGTATTTTTTTTTACTTAACAAGGTGGGGTCTTAGTCCAAAATCTATGCAATCCCCTAGCATAAAGTATCCCACCAACTTTCTGAAGGCGTATCATGTTCATTTTTAGGTAAGGTAAAGTGTCTTACAATTTATCGCAGACGAACTGAAGTTTTTGTCTGTTTTTTTTAATTAGCTCGCAATAAAGAGGTTATGACAACCCTTTCTATATTCGAAGCACAACACAAGCAGGAATAAGGAGTTTTCAAGTGAGGCAAAAGGAGTTTTCGATCCAACACAAACACTGCCGCTGATGAGTTAGTATGGAACATGAAAACCCTTTGCAGACACATCAAAGATTTTCCCGCAAGTGTTATGCCTTTTAAGAGAAAAGCAATTCTAAATAGATGGTAACTGATGGCATACATCAAATTGTTGTCTATTCTTTTGCATGTTGAAAGAGAAAAAAATTTGGCCAACCCTAACCTCGATAACAGACGCCGAACCAGGAAGCCATTCATATTGAGACGTTTGCTGGTGGATTTTTCGTTTGTTGCTCGTTGCGGTCCGCCTTGGACACAACCCATAGAGATACCCACCATATCTAGTGAGCATTTCCCTATCCGCCACCTCGAGGGTGTCCAATTGCGGACCAGCAATCCCAGGAAGTAATGTATGCTGTGCGGTGATGGTTATATGAGATGATGTACTGGGTTTCACAACAAAACCACGGGTTAGGTACATGCAGCTAAACAGGAAGCATTAATAGGGGCTCTGCACAGAAGGGCTAGAGCTGCTAGCAAGCACTGCGAGCAAAGGAGCAGAGAGGAAGGCTCCTTTGAAGGAAAAAGAAAGAGCAAAAGAAGTTCGTGGTTGGAGGCATAGAAAGATGACAATAGGCTTGAGGTTCGAATGTTTCAACATAGGGCCAAAAGGTCCAGCCAAGCGTAAAAAATTAGATATTAAGCCTGTTAAGGACGATCAGGGAAACATCGTTATGGAACTGATGTGGGTGTTACGGATTCGGAAAAACAATTGCCTACCCAACCGGATAAAGTGAAAGTAGCTATGTCTAAGCTTAAGCTCAACAAAGCAGCCGGAGTCACCAAATTTTTTAACTCCGCTTGCAATGATCTGGGTTGAAGCATGCAACAGCTTATTTGGAAGTTATGGTAGGAGGAAAGCACGCTAAATAAATGGAACCTCAGAATTATTCGCCCGATCTTCAAGAAAGGAGACCCTCTAAGTACAGAGGCATCAGTCTTTAAAGTATTGCATACAAGGTCTTTTTTGCTGAACCTACTGTGTTACGGCCAAAAGCCGTTTGTCAGTAGTCTTATCGAGTGGCCTAAGGCCAGGAAAGTCTTCTTACGATTAAATATCAACACTGTGACAGATCTAGGAAAATACGGAATAGGGACTCCGAATTGATTTAGGCTCTACCTTTTATCGATTTCCAGATAGCGTATGGTAGCATCTATAGAGACGAGTTTCCCTGGTCAACCCCGTCAGTTTGTGCAGGATGACAATGGAAAACTCATGCTGTTTCTTCAAGGTCGGTAAAAGCCTCAGCGACCCCTTTTATGTCGAAAAATGATTTTGTCAAGACGACGCGCTCTCATTTTAATTCTTTAACGCATCATATTTTAGAAAATTGTGAACTTCCGGCCCAACAGCAGAGGCACAATCTTTCAAAAGTCTGTACAATTACTCTCTAATGCAGTCGACTTTGACATAAGCGGAAGAACACAACTTGATGTCGGTGAAGTCTTCGTGAGTATTTGGACGGAAGTGGTGAATGTGTGCTTAGCCAGTCGTCGGTGGCAAACCAACATAAAGAAGAGACACCATCACCATAAAAAGACCTAAATTTGAGGTAGTTGGGACATTGTCTACCTGGGTTCCACTATAAGTTAAGTTTGTTCCTATGTTAATGTAGATATTAGCATTAACCTACTAATTTTTTTGTGCATAGTATACGTCTCCGCCCACTTTTGTGGGCGTTTCTTTAAGAAAAAAGTATTTTTTATAGCTACAAGGTGAGGTCTTAGTCCAAAATGTGTGCAATCCCCTAGCATAAAGTATCCCGCCCACTTTCTGGAGGCGTAGCATTTTTTTTTTAGGTAGGGTAAGGAGTCTTACAATTTGTCGCAGACGAACTGAACTTTGAGGTAGTTAGGGACATTGTCTACCTGGGTTCCACTATAAGTTATGACAACGAAACCAGCGCTGAGATCAAACGAACCTTAGCTCTTTTCAATTGATGCTCGTTTAGGCTAAGAATACAACTGAGAGAGCAAAGCCCTCTTTCGAGCAACAACAGTGTCCATGTATAAAACCCTCAGGCCTCAGCATCCAATTATTGCTTCACGTGCAGAAGCATGGTCCCGCGCGATCAAAGGCGGGAGAGAACACGCTTTGGGCTCCTCCGGCAGAAAAATTTGTCGGACAATTTATGATTGCGTCTGCTTAAACGGAGTGTGGAGGGCCTCAGCCAACTACACATTCAAACTCGGAGACAGAATTTTCTGGCGAAATTTTATGGCTGAGGCTCAGGTCTGCGTAGTATTCACAGTTTAAAAGGGGCTTAGAATTCGCACTTTAAACCTCACCTTCACATCAAGCATTCTTGCAAATTTACTTTCTAACGCCTACAAACAGACTGATCATTATTGACACCAAGAGGTTTTCAGGTCTTTCTAAAACTTCATCAGAATAATAACGTCACATTCTTTTGGCTTTGTAAGACATCTGGCGTAAAAGATGACAGTTGAGTTATGTGAGCAACAACAATATGACAAGTTAATAAAACCAAAGACATAAAATCTGGCATTATACATTCTTTCACAAAGTTTAGAAAAAAAAAACGCTGATGTCTAAGTAAATAGCTGCAAACCATTAACAAAATCAAGAAACATGAAATTCCTCACCATAGTAATCACGGATTGAAACTACAACCTGGTAATCCTTAAATTCGATTTTAAGTCCATACTTAACTTAAATTTCCACATTATCGGAATCAATTAAAAAATAAATTAATTGCATAAAGCAGCTACGAGTAAATCAGGAAATAATTAATTGATGAAGCCGCGATAGCACTACTGGGCATTTATAATTACTTCAATATTCACCACACATCCGGTTGTAGTATGGTCACAATTTGCCACCACATTTTTAACGCGCAAGGAAATAATTTTAATAAAATTCATAAGATTTATCAGGAGCAATACAGCATTAATGGATGAATGCTTAGAGTTCGGAAATAAAACATATATCTAGCTTAGCTCGTCCTCGTAATTCTTTATCCACTTCTCATTAAAATTTGATCCATAAAAACTGCTGAACTCAATTCATATTCATACTCTTCACTATTCATAAATGTATACGCTCCGACGATGGAAAACTTCCATGCCAGGATAATTTTTCTTTTGTGTGTGTGCATTTTTCAATACTAAATCTCCCACATCATTTTAAGGTGGGTGGACACTTTTGAGAGCTTAAATGAAACTCGGTAAAAAATAAAAATTATTTCTCCAGAAACTTCTCTATTTTTCTTTTTTAATCGCGATGTTATATAAAAGAAGTGTCTGCCTGAATTTCAAGGATCTAATGAACCATTCAAGTGTCCACCTTTTGTTAAATAGAGAGCTCTTACTCTATAGAGAATTTGACATCGTCTCGTGGCAAACCACTTAAGATCTGCCCTCATTTTCATGGGAAACCTAAATTTTATGCGGACGTCAGTCATACGGTCAGTGGGGTGTTGTTTTTCAGCCTGATGGTTGCTTTTATGTATTAGTTTGACATAAAAGGAATAAGTTCCTTTAAGAAATCTGCAGTAAATAACAGAAAACTTTTATGAGGGTATGCTTCTATTATTGGCAGATTAAGTCGAGGGTTCGAAGTTAACCAAAAGGATTAGTCCAACATAAGGGTTCGGTTACCAATTTCTGCTTGATGTGTCCTTAATTCCTTACCTAAGAGTTTTTATTATTCTTCATGGGTAAGGATGTATTTTTGCACAAAGCAATGGAAGCTGGTTGGGATACATTTTAAATGAAGATAAAAAAAAAATGCCAAAGGTATTTGGTTTGTTCTAGTTTCGGAGTTTCATTGAATATAAACAACCTTTCCTTAGAAATGGCGATGTAGCAAGATCCTAACTCTTACCAATGATATTATTTTTCTTATGAAAAGATTATTTTTTCAACTTTTCGAACATTTTTTTTTCCAGCTCTAACCACATTCGATATCGTAATCTGTTGAAAAACGTTCACTGCCAAACGTCCTTATCATACCTACACTGTCAGGGTTTCATTCAAAATTGTTTAAATTCTTTTCTCCACAAAAAAAGGTCAGAATTTAATCTCCTCCCTCTATAAGTGTGAGCGTTAACGTTTTTATTTCCAAAAACATACATAGATTTACCCTCTGCCAAGTTGTTGGCATATTTTCTCATGTTATCATTTGTGCCATCCTGGTGAATGCCACACAATGATGCCAGCAGGAGGAGACTCTAATTGACAATGATTCGGGATGAATCGATGATATGGATGCTAAAAGGAAATCCAAACGTCATATGGGAAAGTTCACGATGTGTTAGTTCATAATTAGACCTTATTGTCAACATGTCAACCTGGAGCCTCGCCTTCGTACTCAAGAATTAAGAAGTATTTTTTCAAGATGAGCCTAGAATATTATTTTGAATAATAAGAAAATTTAATTTTCTCGTCTACTTTGATACAAATATAATTTATTACAATTTGAACCGGGATATGCATGTAAGTAGTCCAAAAATAAGTCCTTGAAGGGGAAATGAATTTTTTATTAATGAATACTCAATTACCTTCATACAAAAAAAAAATGGGAGCACATTAGAAATGGATGACTTTTTAGCTACATTTTTAAACTCTTTTTTAATTATAATAATTCACCAGAATTTTATTTTAGCATTTTATTAAGTTATTTGCCATAAGCTTTTGAAAGTACCCCAACAAACAATTTTGGGTCATGTCCCCAGCAAATGGAGATTTCCTCACCAATTCCATTCCCTTTTTCGCCATTTTGAATTATTTTTGGATAGTGTGTGTACAGGCATTTTGCGAGAGAGAGTACAGTAAATGCGAGTGAGCGTGGATTTGTTTGGGAACGTGTTGGTGTCCACTGGTCGCGCAGTGCATGGAAGTCCTTGGAGCGGAAAAATTCATTGTAAGTATTTATTTTTATTACTGGTTTTATGTAAGAAAACAAAATCACTTAATCTAGCAGGAGTAACAACAAAATGAAGTTTCTCTTCATTAGCTAACGCCTTCAACAACAAAGAACTCTGTACAGTGCGATTTGTTTCCCAGAAACAGCAACAAAATTCTTCTCCCACCGACTCCAAGAATATAACGTCTTCGAATATACCAAGTTAATTCTTCAATAAGGAGAATGTTGTACTTAATTAATAAAATGAGAACAAATAAAAGTTGTTTGAAATGTTTGATTTTTTTTGTTGCTGGACAAATGGACTCCTTCTTTTTTGCGTAGCAGAATCAAGGGAAAGAATGGAAACCCCGACTCACAAGTGGAATGAAAAAGCCGCGAATCCAGTAAGGATTGGGCACGTAAAACGCGCCGATAAATCGTGCGCACTCACACACGCAAGAGAGAGAAAACCGCGCGGAGCAGTGGTATACTCTACTAACGCCAGTGCAGCCTTTTCCGTCTTAAATAGCCTACAATTCCGCGTACGCCCGACAAATTGGACGGAGAGAGTGTCCCCCTTTCCGTTAGTTATGTTTGCTGGGATAAGAAAGAAATATTTTGAATAGAAAAATTTACAGCCTCATTTATAAACTTAATTTAAGGCCCACTTAAATATCAAACGCCCCTGAGTAGCATTTAAATACAAAATCGATATTATAACGATCAATTTCACAAGTAAGGCCTAGGACACATGACGAAAGAAAAACGTGCGGCAAGAAACTTTCTGGGTGATTGTTCGTTTTTTTGTACCTTACTTCATTCTGAAATAATGCCCCAAATAAGTTAGTTTAATTTTGTTTTTTTTTTTTTTAAGTTTAGATGACCATTTATTTCAAAGATGTTAAGATTTATACTTTTGAGTTAACAAAGTCAGTTAGGTATGGCTGAAAGCCGTCTTACAGATTGACATGCTGTGCAAAATTTCGAAAAAAAAGTATTTATATTAAAAATAAATGTAATAATAAAAGCAAACATTATGCAGGATATTAAAATATGAAAAAATATAACAAATAACAAAATATTTTTTTGTAAAAGGTTTCTTCGATTATAGACTTTCTACAGCGTTGAGCTATGGTAGTGTACTGGTACAAAACTTCCCAGCTTATTTTCCCCGTTAAGTAAAGATAGAATTTCTATCAGCGCCGTTAGGACACCGGAAGCAGAGTGGGTTGTTCGGAATTCTTTTTACGTTACGTTTTTGTTGGAGGTTGCTACTAACCGATGGAGCACTCAGACACAAATACTGGTCCATTGTTCTACCATGCAGACACCTTACATTAATATATTTAGTTTTCCCTCGAGGAAAGATGAGTAGGAGCTTCAGTGATGAAGGGCTTAGGTGTTCGGCACTTACCACTTCAGCCCCAGATCCAGACCAGATCCGCCACCTGATCCGTGCAAAGGCAGGACAACTACAGAGGAAGTGTTCCGCCGTATCGTCACTGACTATAAAGAGATAGCCAACTCTGCAACCCCTGCTCGCTAAAACCCGAAAAAACACCTACAGGGAACGAAGCGGAACGTATTGGAATCTGCCATGGGATTTTGCCTTTGATTTCCTGTCTGTGTGAAACACTCGACTGCTGAGAGTAAAGTAGTTTGCCAGGCAAAACACAGAACACATGCAGTCCCCAGTCAGTGGAAGCTTGGGGGCAAAAAGAGAATTCTTGTACCGAGTTGGCTATCTTTTTATAGTCTGATCAGTGGTATCGTCGTCCTCTCCACAGGCAGGGAATGTAGTGGTTTCGCTCAAGCCTAATACATTCAAGTGTCTAGCAAAAGCTTGGTGACCAGTAAGCATGCCTACAAGAAGTCTGCAATCGATTCTCCTGAGAGATAAAAGGAAGGACGCTGACCCTTCGCAGATGTCCGGGCGTAGTCATTAAGTCTGTCGGAATTCCTTTAGTATGGGGCACATCGTGATGAAATGGAATATAGCTTTTTGTTCATTGAGGTTACAGAGGCTGCACAAGATTGGCAGTTCGGGCCGGTGGTGGTAAGAAATTTAGATTTAGGAACTCCACTCTAATTCTGAAGATCAAGCTTATCTTATCTGTCGTACTGCCGTTCCAGAAATAAATTCTGTCGGGATGTTCTGCCCTGTCGTTTGTGGCAGGGCAGAACATCAGGACCGTTCCGAAGGAACATACGCGAGTACTATGGTCATTGCATCGGAATAACCCTATCGAAGTTGTGAAAGAGATTTTAAGTACCTCGGTTTTTTTATACCAAAAAACGTTGACGCCCAACTTCGCATGTCAAGGAGAAATATATTGTTGCTAAGACGGCGATTAAACTTTTATGAAAGAAGCTTTTCAGCAATTATAGCTATTTGGAGTTCCCTTTTAAATTCAGGGTGTTCGACCAGCTAACCAGGTTTTCAGATTCAAGCAGTTTGAAGATATTGACATGGTTCAGCGCTTAATTTTCAAACGCATTTTCAAACTTCCACCATCAACCCAAAATACGCTATTCATCTTGAGTCATGACTACCTCACGTATACATAAGGAACCTCAAGGCTAATAGGGACTATATTTTGGAGCTATTGTGCAGGCCCGTCATCAACCTCCAAAAGATAGTGATGCCTCGTGCCCTGGAACTTAGGTTATCACCTTTTAAGGAATGGGTTGACCTCGCGGCGACTCATGACGTAACCCTCAAGTTTGCCTACGAACGGCAGGGCACCCTGGAAAGCAACCTTTATGATTGTATTGCGAGGGTTGATGAAAGCTTTTAACGTGGAGTATACCAATGCGTCGCCAAATGTCGTCATCTAGGTTTCTGTACAAAGAGCTTTTGCATTCCTTGCTAATCAGTTCAGTCTAATTTATAAGCTCAGAACCAAGATATTACTCATTAACTTCATGTCTCGCAGAATAGACCTTCAATCAAGGTCTAAGCCTCATGTAGTCTTAGCAACAGAAACGAAACTTAAATGTCCTAATTTGCTTGGAAATCTAAAGTTGCATTTAAGGTAGAACGAGCCAACTCTCTCCTGATGAAGCTGAACAAATTTTAAGTGGAATCAATGGCTGACAAACACTTTTGCAATGTTTTTATCATGCTCTAGTGAATGCATAGCTTATTCAAAAGATGTAGATACGGGAAACTGGGTTCTTTAAGGGCCCTTTTAGTGCAAGATCATCCGAGTTTCCGAATTAAACTGAGATTAACTCCAGAAATTAGTTTTTCGAGTTTCCGATCATCCGAGTTTCCGAGTTAAACTGAGATTAACTCCAGAAATTAGTTTTTCGGTGAACTTAGATCTGGGATTTACCTCTGCTTAACTCGCCAAATTTTATCTCGGATCAACTCTGGAGAACAGTATGAACTTCTTTGAAAGGTTTTTTTCTGCGTGGAATGACAGCTGATTTTCGTATTTCTGTGAAAATTACATCTGAGAATAACTCGAATTTCTTTTCCAGTGTTTTTCTATGTGAAGTGAGAGTCGGGAGAGTCAATAATTTTGGGAGTCGAAGATATTGAAAACTTTTTTGACGGAGTTAAATCTGCACTGAAAAAACCTCGCTGGGTTTACTCCAGATTCGCTTTGTTACGGGATTAACAGATCTTGGTATAATCTGGGCTTAACGCAGCACAGAAAAGCCGGCCTTAAAAGGTATAGTTATAGTCAATAAAAAAATTCAATAAAGTTCGCTAAAGTTAAAATTATACTACAACCGCCTCCCAGATACCTTTGCCATAATTGAGCTTTACAATGTTGAGCTTTCTTTTACTCTGTGAGTTAACGTTTGCGAGTCGGCTGCAAACATCGCAGCTATAATTTTGGACAGGTAAGAAAGGAGTCTTAGCTAGCATTTTGCGAGCATTTCAAGGAGGGTATTACTGAGAAGCACGCAAGCAGTGGAATCGCTACCAATAAAGTACGAAAACTCGTCGTTTCGTTTTTACGCCAATGATTGGCATCTTAATACCAGAATATACCTTTCCTACCATCGCATTAACGTGATCATCCTATTAAAGAGTGTTCTTAACAAGTGGGCGGGCTGCAATCTGCTGGAGCAAATCGTTGGAAACCCCCTAATTGATCCCGGTCAAATTCCGTATTGCGTTATTAATCATGGTTGTTAAGTTTAAATTTTCGTAAATTTAATTGTTTTTAGAATTTATTATTTAAAATACTCTTTCAATAAAAAAAGGGGCGTGGCATCAACCGCTTTTCAATGTCATCGTATTTTTGTTCAATTATTTTATCTGATGTGGTATACGTGTGTGTTCATTGCATTTTATATCCAAAATTTAATTTTCACTTAGAAACGCTCCCAAAAGAGGGCGTGGCGAAAATTTATTAACTTAAAATGATAGTGAACGTAAATACCTTTACTTGAACATTTTATAGTGTAAGTCTTCTGGGTATCAAACCATGAATAAATACTGTATTAATAATACAAGTGAAATGTGACCACGCCCACTGGGGGCATATTAGTCTTTTTTTTTGTAACACCAATCACAGTACACTAAAGCACGGATACGGCACATCAAATTTCAACGTTCTACGACAATTTCGACTTTGAAAAGTGGGCGGTGGGAAGCTTTAAAAAAATTTTAAGCTTGTACTGCTTCGGGGCCTAAAATGAACAGATATAAATTTGCATGTTTCTAGCTGAAAATTTAAGAAAAAAACTAAAATCTACCGACACACAAACCGAAGGAAGGACGGACGGGACGGACATAGCTCATACGACTAACAATTCGGTCTCGATCATATGTTCTTAAGGTCTTGAGGGTCTGAGTCGGTGTGGGTGCCGTGGTTGGTGTGTAGCACAAGGAAGCGGGTTCGAATTCCGACAGGGACAAAAAAAAGAGTTTTTTTTTTCACAATGTCCCACTTCCGCGAGGGTCTGACAAACCCTCCGAAAAAATAATTTGTCATGGAAAACCTCTCGATTCGCCATTCGAAATAGCCAAAAAAATTTAGGTTCCTTTCATTTGTGTGAAAATAACTGGAACGCTCACAGCATTCGTGATTGTAAGAGAGATCAGGCAATAGCTCTTCTGAGTTGCAAGTGCAAAACTGCGAAGAAAGTATGAAACAGAATGTAAAATAGGTATATCAAGAAATAATTTTAATTAAAAAATCGAATTTTACACAAACTGCATAATAAAGCTGAGCTTAACCTTCAACAAAGCCGACGGACAGGTCCGTATATGTCTTTATACTTCTCTTCTATCTTATTATGCTTATCTCTTCTTTTTTATTAGTTTGCACTATCACCACAAATTTAACAAGATCTTAGTTGAATAGTATTGATACTAAGACAAATACGTTATTTAATCTCTATGGAAAATAATTCCTATCCACGATTTTAAAACTTTCTGCTCTCGCCAAATTTGGATAAATTTTGTTTAACAAGAAACCTACCTGTTAACATCAAAAGTTATTTTGGCTTACTAGAAAATTAATACTTAAGGTAGCTTGACGTAAGCGCTATGAGCGCTCGAACCATAAGTATAGAATGAGGTTCTGACCGAAAAGTCAAAATCTTTTATTACCCAAAAGAATATATCTACCTCATTATTAACGTACACCAACCCTCAAGTCATTTTATTTTCATTATGGCTGTGCTCATAACGGCCCCTTGCGATAGAACAAACTTTCATCCAAATATGCTTTCATCCAAACTACAAGGTCGTCTCAAGTCAAATGTGTCAAACCATGGGAAACTACCTTCATGGCAATAGGTATATGGATTTTCCCCAGACAGCACTATATTCATCCACTAATTCAATTAACCTTTCGAACACAGCTGAAGTCAAACTTCTCTAGGCAATTACAAAGTTTATTCGACTTTAGACACAAAAAGGCAGCACAACACGCTGCGCAAACTTTTCTCTCGGAAAACAAGCATAAGTGTCCTTATGAGTCCTTTTTTTGGAATATCCTACTCAGCAATCAAATTGATGTAAGCAGGTATTGCGATCTATCCATCGTGTCGTCGTTGCAACTGTTTGCCAAATTGATTAAGCTTCAAGTTGCAGTATGAAATGCAAAAAGCGAAAACAGATCCTAATTGGAGTTTTCGGCAAAGGTGTTAGAATACTTCAGCCTCGGTCGCGTGTAGAGTGTACTAATTAGTAGATTTTCGTCGACATCCCTACGTACTCCACGAATGGCAAACAGTATCCTGTTGGCGTTGTAAGAAAGGCCTCCTCCACGTGGATATTGTGTTTATTCGACGACTATACACATTACTCGCCCATCTACCCTTTGAACAAGACGCATGGGACAGAGGGTAGGTTAATAAAAATACCTGTTGACGTCGTTTCGATAACACAGTGTATTCCCTAATTTGAATAAATGAGAAGGCTCAGTCGATGTGACGCCGTTTAGAGGTGGCCTGTGTGTGTGGGCGGGTATTGTTTTGGGGGTATGGCGGGCGGTGGTACTTACGCGTTCCATCGAAGCGTGTTGCAATCGTATCGAGGAAGGTATTTTGGGGCGCTAGCAGCCCCTTTCGGGCTGGCATTGGATTTGATGGTCTTTTATACCGTTTCTCCTTACGATGTAAATCTGGAAATGGAACAAGAAAATACGAGTTTAATGGGTTTTATTACACATACCAAAATGAGTGCGCGTCGAAAGTGTAAGAAATTGTTATGAACCGTTTATGGAGTTTACAATGAAGTGTTTAATGATGCATTGGAGACACATAGTGCCTGTACAAATCTTTTCTTAGTATTCAAAATTCTTAAAGGATATATCCTTTAAGTTATTAAAAACATGGCAACATTTTTGCTTCTGCTATTATGGGGTTGCTGTGTCAAAAGTGAATGGTTCATAAATGTAGGACTGGTCACATTTTTTAAAATGGGTAAAGAAGGGATCGGGGTATAGAAAAATGATGATTTCTGTAGAATTATATTAAATTTATGATTTAAATAATGGAAATATGTGAAATTTTCCCAATTGACCAATACATGAAAATTTTCACCAATATGTTCGCTGTTTGAATGGGTTTTTGGTTTGCATGAATGGAAATCCTTTAATTTTAATCCTTTATTTCAATTTCAATGAAAAATATTTACATTCATCGCCTTCAGCGATCTGAACGCATTAATGATTAATTAATTAAAAACATAAAAAAAAGCTCTAAAAGCAAATTCAATAAATATAATGAAAACCAAACAATTAGCTACCAGCTGTATTTCTTCTAAATCTGTCCGATGGATATTTCCTCATATTTTTTTGTCGCAAGTATGTATATAAGGACGTAAAAATTCAACCACTAGATGATGAATATAAACTAGCACTGAAAGGCATAATAGTAATGACATGTGATTAAAACACAATTGCTACGATAACACATTGAATTGCGTTGCAAGGTTCTAGGAATAAAGTTAACCCGCTTGTAACTAACACCTGTTGCTATCTATCGGAACTGTAATGCTGTTACGAAAAATGTGGATGTATTAACATATAGTTATCGGATGCAGATCGATGTGAGGAAGTTTATCTGTTCGATAAGCCCATGGAAGTACCTAACCCACAGTATTTTGGTATAAACATTAAATAGGGGTGAAAAGGAAATAAGCTGTTCTACAATGTGTTTCCAAATTTTTTTACTCTGCTTTTGAGGACCAGGGCTTAGTCAATAGTTGCACTTGATGTTTTGGTATCGATAAGAGCTAAAATAGTTTTTGTTTTCAAAGCGAAACTGATGTGACTAAGAGTTGATTAAATTCAGAGAGTAAAAGTTTTTGATAGACTATTTAAAGCTCCAATAAATACCACTTATCAGTATTTACTAGATAAGCCTTAGATCTGAGAAATTGAAGCAAAGGGAAATTGTTATTCAAAGCAATTAGAATACTTTAATTAATAGGAAAAAAAATTGCATTTACTTAAGAAAACATTCTGGCAAAGAAATAAAAAAGTTCTCTTAACTCTGACAAATAACTGAACTTAACTTTTACGAACAACTAATTTAACTTTAACGTCTGTGAGATATCGATAGTCAAGAAAGCTTAGGAAGGCTTTGGGCTAAGGTTTCTCTTCGTATTGTTACGCTTCCTTACACTAGGATGCCGATGCAGGAACCTAAACAAATGCGAATGAAGATATCCCTATACAAAAGTCGCGAGAAAAAGTCCTTGTGACATATTTTATTCAGAGAGATTGGCCTAGTCAAAAAAAAAAAACTTAAAAAGCTGTAAGTAGACAGCAAGTGAATAAAAACAATGCTTTAGATTTTGATCCTTCCGAAATGGATAACAGAGGACGACTTCAAGTGGACCTAAGCTTTTGAAATAAGCTGACAGAAGGCGTATCCATTCAAAATTCTTGCCTTTGATTGAACTGAGAGTGTTTTTGTAAAGTTTTCGAAAGTAACCGTACTGTACAGCATGCCACTTGACAATACTTGTCATATGGACACAAAGTCAGTCCTCAGTCAAATCTCAACTAAAGATTGTGTGCCAAGAATGCAATTGTCTTTTTCACGCGGCCTGTGTCAAAGTCTTGCAAGCCGACATCGATTATATGAAAAAAGCAAACAAACGCTGGCAGTGCAAGACTTGTGTTGCAAAAAAACGACGCGAATCATAATCCGACGAGGCACCAGCTTTTATCTCCAGTCCGTTGCGAAATCATCATGTCCACGGAAAAATCGACAACATAACTTCTCCTAACTCAACACTTCCTGTCCCAGCGAAGTCGAATGTTACGATGGAAATTCTTTACGCGGAGTTGCAAGAGATCAAGCCGATTCAAAAAAGGCAAATAGAGGAACTGCACTTAAAAAATATGCTATGCGAAAAAAAAAATTAAACAGCGGGAGAAGAAAGTGGATAATTTAGAACAGCAGCTAATAGGAAATGCAGTGGAGATCTACAACATTCCAACTGACTGTGCAGCTACTTCTAGCATTGATTCGACGGTCTTCATGTCGACGTTAACGCAAAATTTAGTGACTCCCGCATTTTAAAAGATGGTGTACCACAAGGTTCTTGGCCCCGTGCTGTTTTTAATTTACATAAACTCGATTTTTGAAATAAATTTAAACGGGAAGCCAAACGGCATTCGCGGATGACATTGCCTTCACCTATCATTCTGCTACAGCTTGTGATTGCATCACTAAAATCTCGGAAGATCTGGAAACCTTGAGGCTCTGGCTTATAGACCACAAACTGATGATTAGCGACAAGACAAAAGTAATGTCCTTTCAATTATCAGACCGCGGTCCAAATGATTTTCATTTATGCTTCCATGCCTATGATTGTAAAAAATTTTGTTACCCTGTTCATAGTTGTGGGAAAAGTAATTTTGTTTGTAGTTCTCATTGCTCCAATAATTGCTTCAACATTGAATCAGTTTGTAACTTTAAATATCTTGGAGTGTTAATTGATCAAAACTTGAATTGGAAAGATCACATTAAATCGCATATATTGCTAGTTACGCGTAAGATGTATCTTATCAAACCATATTGCTCCTCTGAAGTGTTAAAGTCAATTTATTATGGTCTTGCCCATTCCAAAATGCAGTATGGTATATCTAGTTGGGGTGGTTCATACTATACTTCTTTCAGGCCATTAGTTCTTGCTCAAAAACATTTAGTCAGGATTATCTGCAATAAAAATCACTATACTCGGAGCTGGCCCTTATTAATAAGTCCACACATTCTACCAATGAGACACCCCTAAATTTTTAAAGTTTTAAAAGAATTTTTTAAGCAAAGCGGAAATATACCCAGCAGAAGTAATCGTTTCTATAGCCTTCGTATAAACAGCATGCCTTTGTCAATGTTCCAATCGCGTACAAAACCAATTTTTCTCATTTCTACACTGTCACAGCTCCTTTAATGTTCATTAAATTACCGTTTTATGTCCGAGCTGAAATACATTTTAACTCATTTCTAAAAAAGGTTAAAGTCTGGTTATTTACTCTCGAATATGATGTCCTCGAATCGCTGCTTAAAAAAGATCTATTATCCTAATATCATCAGCACAACTTAATGTCAGCAAGTAAATATTAAGTAAATTTTCACTGAAGTTGTTAGTTTTGTTCTTGTTTCATTGCGCCTTGTATTTAATTGTATTTATAATAATCAACAAAAATAATAAATTTATTTTTTATTTTTAGTTAAAAATTGTAATTGTAACCGATGTTACCACCACATCAAAAACTATGTATGCATTTTTTTCTATGTGCACACACTAACTTTTAATTACGTTTTGGTCACTATTATTTTCCGCTTGCTAGGTATTATGAAATTGTATTCTAGTTGTAAGTATATATGATGAAAAATAATAAAAAAAAAAAATAAATAAATAAAAATAAAATAAATAAAACTTGTCATCACAATATATTTACGTCTATAGGTTGACATAAACATATTTTGATGACAACATTAATCTATGTATCCGTTTTAGGATGCTATTAAATATGATATTTAATTTTTTAGTTCATATGTAATCAACTTTAAGGCCTTAAATTTTTAGCTAGAAAATCGAAGTTTGGCTGCTGAGCCAACAATTGTGCTCTGAATATCAAGCTTAAAAATTATTTAAATCCACTTTCAGACACGCCCATTAACGGATTGTATGTGCGCCGCCTCTGCTTAAAACACTAAAATAAAATTTTTCAATTTTTTATTGCGTTAGCGACCTAAATTTTGGTAGAAACTAAAGTATGGCAATTTGCTGTGAGGCAACAAAAAAAATGCCCAAAAGTAAGACCCAATTAAATTGTAGCATTTCGTACTTCGTTTTTTGCGGCCGTCCAAAAATTGAAAATGAACCTCTTATGTTACCTATCACTTCGTTGACACTTGCGTCCGTCCGGCCGTACTTATTGTAACTCTTCAATCGACGGTCACAGAAAAATTTGGTACTCTCTTAAAATTCGCAGAAAAAAAGGACAGCTAAAGTGCAGTTTGCAGCTAGGAATTTCAAGATTGTAACTTCTACCAAAAGTTGAGAACAAGAGTTTGTCTGTGGCAAACTTCTGTATACCCGACCCTATGTACCATGTAACACAAAATCTTAAATTGGTGTGTCTTGGCCAAGAAGAAATAGAAAATTATTTCAAACGCCTCTTTAAAGTGGGCGGAGCTCAAAACTTCGTATAAAGCAAACTTAGCAAATAATAATATCTTTAATATGTGTTAAAATTTTTTTTTTATTTGGAGTTAACTTTCCGAGAAATCGGGTTTTTAATGATCTAACATGTTTAACGTGGGCATGGTTAAAGGTCAATATTGCTCAGTACCAAAATTTAAGTTCCTGTGCCGTGTCCAACTTGATCAAAAACATTTTGGAAAAAAATATGAAATAGTGGTTGTCTCACATTGAAGCCAGTAGTGAGCGTGGCTGTAGACTGATTGAGCCAATTTTCACACTTTGTCTGTGAAATAGGTCGTGTATCAAGTTTCAGCTCTCAAGCTTGATTTTGAAGACCTTAACGCTTTACGCATACAGGCGGACGGACGTACGTGGCTTAATAGGTACATGTGTGGGTCTCGATCATATCTCTAAAAGTTCTTAAGGGCTTACGGTGATTATTTCACTATGAACAAACTACGCATTAAAATTAATATACCCTCGGTCGGGTATAAAAATATTCGATAATTGTTTTTTATAAGAATTCTAAGACGATAATTTTGAAAAATATTTTCGAAAAAAATCGCGAAAAAAACGTATGATCCAGCATATAAGAAATTCCATTAAGGCAAATAATAATATAAGAAATAGCATTATACCGCCTTAATGACATATAAGAAATTTACCTTAATGACATATAAGAAATGTCATTAAGGCAAATAATTTCTGAATTTTTCCAAAAAATTTACGAAAAATTTAGCGAAGCTAAAAGATCCAATAATTTCTGAGATTTGGCACCAAAAATCCCGAAAATTATCAAAAACTAATTTTTAAAAGTTTTTCATATCTTAACGGCAATAATACCCCCGCTCAGATCCGGCCTAGTTTTTAAATTTTTCAAAATACATACGCGAGAAGGTAACAGTTGCAAAGCTTTTCAAAATTGCTGTTTCTGAGCTTCAGTGATGAAGACCTTAAGTGTTTGGTACTCACCAAACCAGCCCCAAAGATCTGCCCCCTGGTGTGAGCAAAGGCAATGCAACTACAGAGTAAGTGTTCCGCTGTATCGTCATCCTTTAAACAGGCGCAAAAGGTGGTGGTTTCGCTCATGCCTAACACATTCAAGTGTCTAGCAAAAGCTTGGTGGCCGGTAAGGACGCCAACAAGAAGTCTGCAATCGAATCTTCTGAGAGTCAGAAGGAAAAGGGGCCGAGCCCTCACAGATGTCCGGGCGTAGTCGTTTAGTCTGTATGCACCCATCGCAGTTACGCCACCGAGTCCTATGTGCTCACAAGAAACCCAAGTATCAATGGCAGACGTGACGATAGATACAGGCAGGGCTAACATTTTGGGTGCTGAGAAAACCTCTTCCGAGCCTAGTCTGGCAAGCTCATCAGAGATCTCATTTCCACTGTGTTCTGGGGCCCAAACAAGATTTACTGTATTTAGCCTTCCGACTCCCAGGGATCGCGATGGGCCCCTTTTGGCGCCTAAAGTTTGTGTGGTCCTTTTCACCACACCTCTGTTTAACCTAACCTAGCCTTCCGACTAAATTCAACGAATGCTTGAGTTCGAGCAGTATCTTGTACGATGTAAGAGGTTTGAGCAAAGCATTTTTAGAGCGGCTTGGCTGTGACTGCAAACGCATATGCTTCTTGCGCTCCACCTGTTAGTCGCAATATAGCGCATAGGCATTAGGTTAACAAAAATCTCCGCTTGGAAGACAGACGCTACCTAAGGGGTGGCAGAGTCTAATGTTCTCGCCTTCCACAAAGACTCCAGCACCAGACCCCTGTCCGGTTTTGGAGACATCCGTGAAAATACGATGGCATCCTTTTCCTGACTCAGAGTCTGGCCGAAGCTATTTTATTACCTGAGGATTGTGGAATAAGTAATTTTATGGCAAAAGAATTCCTGGGGTCATTGCGTCAGAGGGCATGTCCATAAGACAGTTCACACAAGTGCTTCAAAATTCTAATTCCCCTCTTTAAGCGAAAGACGGTTTTCAGCGTACACCAAAATGATAAATATATATCAAGAGGACAGGATCATCAAAGCATCTAAAGCAGAGTCCGGCGTCCTACGGAAGGCCCCTGTGCAGCCAAGACAAGCCGTTCTCTGGAATTTGGCAAAAGAAGCAGAAACACGTTTCCGCGAAAGCTTGTTCCGCCAAACAACCGATGCGTATGAGAGGAGTAGTCTAATCATGGCCGTATAGATCCAAAGGACCCTTTTCGGAGATAAGCCCCATGTCTTGCCAAAAGCACCTCCGCACTGCCAGAAAGTGAACAGTACTTACTCGATTTTGGATTAAACATGCTTGGCCCATAGAAGTTTTCTATCAACGATTACTCCCAAATATTTGATTTCATCGGCTATCGGGATAGTACACCTTTAAGCACTAGTTGAGTCAGACCAGTGACCTTCCTCCACCTCGTAAATTGAACAACCGCAGTCTTAAGAGGATTTACGGAAAGGCCATTCCTAGTGCACCAATCATCGATCAAGTCTATGGATCTCTGCGCCTGAGAGCACACAGTCCCTAGGTTTGACCAGCCAGAAAAAACGGCGACATCATCCGCGTAGGCTTGTTCTACGAAGGTTCTACGAAGGTTTAGAGATGATAGTGGAGAATCTACAACCATGCACCATAAAAGGGGAGACAGGACACTACCTTGCAGGCGGTCCTTGTTTACCCCACCTATGACGCACTCGACATAATCTTCTGCGGTTATCAGCTTGCTGTGCGTTGCCCTAATCCATTGAACTAATGTTTCAGCAACACCGTGTTGTCTGGCTGAGTTTCACATGCTGTTAAACGTCGCGTTATCAAAAGCACCCTCAACATCGACGAAACCACCCAGCACGTACTCCTTCTGGTCAAGAGCACATTCAATCCTACCAACAAGGTTTTGAAGTGCAGTCTCGCAGGATTTTTTTCGCTGATAAGCGTATTGCGTCTCAGAAAGAGGATGCAATCGACAGCAACTTTGTGCACGCGCAGCTCAACCAGTCTCTCTAAGCTTTTCAGCAGGAAGCTGGATAGACTTATGGGCCTCAAACTTACCAACTGACTTACCAGGTTTTGGTATGATATTGACTTTAACCATACGCCAAACTGTGGGTATGTAACCTAAAACAAGCCTTGCAGTAAAAATTCTTTTCAATGTCGGCAACAGCTGACCTAAACCTTGCTTCAGCATAACTGGGTAGGTTCCAGGAAATTGACAGGAACTGATTGTTGATTAGCCATACTCCTATGAGTGTTTTGCAAAGCAACGCCACGCAGTTCAAGACTTATGCATTTGATATGAAATCAACAAATTTTAAGTCATTAACTTTATTGTTAGTAGTTAAAATTATTGTTAAATGCTACCCAAAGTCAAATTTGTTTGGAAGAAACCATTTAACTCTTGCACAGAAAACTAAAAAAAAATATTACAAACGATGAAAGTACTAATTTAAAAAATTGGACTGGGTATAAACAATAATTTATTAGCTTTTTCCCTGAGACTTCTTTGTTCGCTGCGACCATCTATATTTCCCATGTTTAAATAACAAAACCGATATCTTTGAGACTTTAATTGCCTGGTTCATAAGAGAGAAAAAACATTTCCGTGATTTGTTTTTCTTAGCGTTTATGAGTTTTTATTAGCAGCAGTAAAATATATAAAAATCTGCAAAAAACCTTGAAGGAGAAAAAAAAAACAAGTGGTTTCCCCTGTTTGCAGAATGCCATCTGTTTCGGTATGGTGTGTGAATTTTGTGCGTGGGCTTCATAACAAATGACTGTGCTTCGCATCAGCACGAAGCACAAGATTAGTTGATTAATATAATATTTACATAGTGCAATCATAAAAAAAAACTAAGCATTTTTGAGTGATGAAAAATCTTCTAATTAATGTTGCCTCGTGCTTTTTTAAGGCGCGTGTACAGGAAAAATATCTATTAATATAGTTGAACTAGCCTGAAGTGGTTTTCCCATGTAATCATAACAACGATTGCTTTGAACCCCCAAACGATTGCTTTGATTATGTTAATACGATGCGAAAAAAAGAAGAACCCCACAAAAATTAAATTAACTTTTCCCGTGAGTCCTGGCCGACTTAAATTAAAATTTATTTCATCTCCCCAAACTTGACAGACACCCAACCACAACCCAAACCAGACACCTTTCAAAGGGTAACCCTCTAATAATAATAATTCGATTTCCTATCCGCCCAAGTTTCACCACCTGCTACCTCAATCTTCCTTGGAAAATTCGCTGTCATCCCGCGTCATCCAAAAAACACGGGTGGAAAGTAAATTTTCTCACAATATTGCCTTTGAGCTTAAACGGGAAAACTCATAAGAATTTTTTTTTTTTTTGTAATTTGCTTCATATCCCCATGGGGCTTTGTGTCAAAGAGAATCGCCTCGGGTTTTGGGATTGTATAAATCTAGAAAACTGCTTAATATAATGAGCTTCATTTCATTTAATTAGAGTCTGGCGAGTAGGTATATAATTAATTTATCACTAAAAAAAAACCTCCATAAAAACAGAAGAAAAAATAATGCTGAACATAGTTAAGTCAAGTCAATTCTCATTTTTAATTCGCTTTTGGTTTTGGTTTTCCCTTAAAATGTATAATTTGTGTGGCGTTAAAAAAAACCGGCTTTACTTAAATTTAATTAAACCCTTCAAAATTCGAGACAGTTTTATGCTACAATGTGACATTCTTTTTTCATTACTGTTTCGTGTAATTGCATATTGTTGTGTTGACATTGGGAGGAGAGAGGGAGTTTGCTCGAAGCAAGCAGATCCTTTGTTTTTATTTAAATTGTTTCCTTTTCTAATTGAGAAACGGAAACTTTGGCACAAAGCAAACTGCTTCTATACCCAAAGCATGGCGGGGAAGTTTTTCTTCCGAAACAAACAATGTGGCAAACCCATTCTGGCAAGCCTACCCCAATTTAATGTCGCCTTTATTGCGTTGAACTTGGCACTGTTGGTCGAAACGCTTTACGAATTCAACACGCGTAGCTCACTGATGTAGAAAAAAGATTTAATGACAAGTTTTCCTATTATAATGGTAAATAGGGACTGGAACTGCTTTCTTATGTATTGATTCTTTTTTTTTTAGGAATGTAAAGGTACGAGAACCAACGATAGAAAAATCTTCTTCCTTGTAGGACCAGGACTTGTATTTTATTCTATAAACTAACAATCGCATAATTGTTTTTCAGACCAAAATTTTTTTATTTCATGATAAGACCTTTCAGACGTTTGATTAAGATTGATTGATGCATTGATCCTTTTACTCGAAGAGTTAAATTCTCGCAAATACAGGAGTTTTTCAATGTCTGCCTAGTATTCTTTAAATTTTTAAGCAGCCCAATTTTGTCAGTTACCTGCATTTTTTGAACTAATCTCAAACAACTGAGTATAAACCCTGAACCTATGTAAAAATTCTACTGTTCAAGGCACAAGGAGAGGTTGTCACTAGATCCCTAGTACAAGATCCCAAATAAAAAAAGGCTATTATGTTAGTGTGTCACACTCCAAAACGAAAGTCATTAGTACAAAATCAGCCCAAATTATATGACATTCATGGCCGAGTTCGAAAAAGTTGGCTCAGTAATCTGCACGTTGTTGTTTCGATGCCCACGGGAATCTTGTTTTTCTAATAGATGGTGCATTTGGCAGCGATGGCCTCATTATCTATTAAGTAATAATAAAGGACAGATCGCACTTTTCAAAGGCAAAAAATATATATTCATACTGCGTTAGTTACTCATCTACCTTTTTCTTCTGACTTTCTTCAAAATAGATTTCTTGTCCTTGTTCAGGGCGCAATACAAATAGAATCTACCTACAAACGATAAGGACACGATTTCGATTTCGCGTGTCAGCAATTTATAACTTCTTTTTTTTTCAGAAAAATAGGTATAAGAAAACCAGATCAGAGCTCAAAAAAGAATAAGGTATCTTGAATCAAGCACCGAGAGCACAATTTCAGTGCAAAATTGAAGTTTCTGGTTCATATTTTGAACGCCTAAGTGATCAAGAATTTTTTTCCCAATCGATGCATAACGCCAAAGCTTGTTCTATTTCTTAATCTGGCTAAATAATAGTTCCATTCCTCTACTTTATACTTTGTATGTAAAACAATAATAGGACCTTCTCAACGCAAGCGCGCTGTCGTAATAGCTCACTTATCACTTGGCTCTAACCAACTTTTCTCCATGTTGCCTACATTCCTCCTGCACATTTTTATACCCTGCCCAGGATATATTAAGTTTGTTGTGAAGTTTGTAACAGTGAAATAATCACCGTAGACCCCTAAAACCTTTAAGAGACATGAATTGGACCGACAGGAGAATCGATTAATCCATGTCCGTCCGTCCATCCGTATGTTAACAACTTTTTAGGCCTTAAATTTTGAGCTAGAGAGCTGAAAAGTGTTGAGTTTGCTGAAAGTCCAGTCCTTCGAATCAAATTTGAAAATTAGCAGAATTCGCCCCCAGACACGCCCACTATAGGCCTGTATGTGCGACCATGTTTAATTTTAAAAAATACTTTTTTCGAATTTCAGCTATGTTACAATGATGCTAGTGCACTCATTTTTGGTGTATGACATTCCCTTGTAATTGTCTTTGAGCTAGCAGAAAAAGTGTGACCTCTTCATTGACTACGCCCTCTTTTTTAATGGATTTTAGTTTAAAATGACTGTTGTTCAATAAATATATATGAAATTTGACTTAAATTATATGACGGAAGTTGTAGAAATTAGTATTTTCTCGCTTTTTTAGTATATAAAGTGTTTGCCTCCGCCCACTTTTGTGGGCGTGGCGTTAAAATATGATGATTGTTTGAGATATAAAGGCGGAGTTTTAGGCCGGTATGCAACCACCTATAGTCTAAGGCATTGAACAGCTATATTTTTATATCCCGCCCACTTTTTGAAGGCGTGTTGTCCTTTATTGGTAAGATAGGGTATTTTGCAATCCGTCATAGACGGGCTGAAGTTTTTACATACGCACTGTTGCGTATCTCACTTGTTTATTCAATATTCGATAATTTTTCCAACAGATGCCTGACTTGTTATGATATAAAGTTCAGCGTTCCAGATACGGTTTGGCCAGAAATCCCTTAATATATTGCGGAGGCACCTGTTCACGAATGCCCGGCAACTTCCAAGTGGTAAAGGTGCTCAGTTTCCAGGTGTTGCACACTTAAGGTAGCACAGGCTCTACATGTTCGTAGGCTAATGTGCGTAACAGTCTCTAGAACTTTCTATGAAGAGAGGCAGATGAAATGGCTGATGCGCAGCCATTTGTCCGCTCTTTCGTGAAACGTTAAACAGTCAGTCCTCTGGGCTGCCTCTTTTGCTTCTAGGGCACTATACTTCTTCTAATTTTGCGTAATGCAGAGGACTCGAATATATTTAATATTCAGGACTCGAACAGCTCAGAGCTCACCATAGTGGCTCCCGAAAAAGCCACTATGTGAACTCTGAGCTTTCGTTGATCATTGATCCTCTGTCAGATATCTTTTGTCGGTCACGCACTTATTCTTCGCTGGGATAGAGGAATAGTTTTTCCTGAACCGCTTGTGAAAGCAACTTTTAAGGTAGTTCGGTGTCCCTAGGTGGCGGATGGGGGCGTGCTCAACTAAGAACATATTGTGGGCAAACCAAAACGAGCAGCAAATGAAATCCAGGAGCGCCTGTTTCAAAATGACTGGCTTCAGTCCAGGAATCATCCAGGTGGGCCGAATATTAAACTACTTCTTTTCTTCCATCATACGAATAGAATGGACAACAATTTGATGTTGTCTTGTCAGATGTTTTTATTGAATACTCTGCTGGTTATATTTCTCCGTAAAGCCGTTAATGCATAACACTTGCAACGGTAACCTTTGGTGTAGATTGGTTGGGGTAAGGCTCGGCAGTGTGTTGGCTCGGACACACTTTGACCAAAGGAGGTCCATTGTGATAGACTTTGGAAGACACTTTGGAAGACCAGAGTTACCAGCCCGAGGACCGTAATTATTTCGATAAGAAAGGTTGAGACAACCATTATCGGTATAAGCTTTTTCCAAAGGTCACCAATCGATGGTTGATGGATTACGAACTTACCCGAAGGCTGGAAGTAACCATTTGGTATAAACCACTGTCAGTAGAGTTAAGGGGGGTTTTGTGAGGGACATTCTTGAAGATTAGGGTCCCGCGACTGTTGGACCCCAGATAGGAATTAACCTTGAGGATGGAAGCGGTTGGTATGAATTGGGGGGAATAACTTGGGTGTAGCCGTTTTCGATATGAAACCACGTCAATCTATGTAGTGGGAGGTCAGTGAGGATTAGTCCTAAATGGAAAAGGCAAGAGCAAATGATTTTGGTATGAGTCCATAGCTATGAGAACTAACCTTCAGGTTGTAACCGATTTCGGTATGAACCCGGAGGAGAATTTTTAGGCATGATGTTATTTTAGGGTAACCGTTTTCCTCACAAGCGCGTGCTTCAGGCGACCAAAGTCAGAATTGACCTTAGAAGAATAGGAGAGGTAGGGGTAACCGAAGTGATATGAACCCGTATCAGGAGGAATTATTACCCGTGTAAGGGCGAACAGGTTTGGGCAACTGAAACGGTATGCCAGAAACAGGTGTACAAGACCATCCTGTAGGGAAGACCTTGTGGTGTTGTGGGTGGGAATGGTGGGGGTTTTGGCGTTTACTGTAGGTGCTCTACTATTAAGCAACCGGGTGGCATTAGGGACGGGTTGTATGATTTACCACTTATGTGTTTAGCCTATTTGATCCGGAGATAAAGCTAATTTTCCTCTTTCAGTCGAGTATTGCTAGATCGTAGAGACCAAGAGTTTTCCTCTTACAGAAGGAAAAACATGGTTTCTTCCTAATTTCTACATCAATCGTTAACGGGGCCGCTAAGAGGTCAACGGCCGGTGAGGGCCCCAACCATCTTTTTAAGATTCAGCCTATATAAAACTCTTCGTTTTTCTAAGTTCGACAAGATTCTCATTGAGACACTTGCGGTAAACAGTCGCTTTGCAGTCTATTGGCTTGATTGAAAGCTAGACCATGAACTTTTGAACAACTGGTGATTTCGGCTTAAATTGAACGCAGTGATCTAGGAGACATTTGAAGATGCATAGGTCAAGTGTACTGGAAAAGCCACCTGCCCCTGCTAAAAGTGCTGCTTCCTAACTGTCTGTTTAGATTTCTATGCACTTAGCACTTCACCCAACTTTCATGTAGTTCGGATTTCACATTAAAGTCTAAGTATGGAACAACGAAGTACGATTTACCAGGGCTGGTAATCTGGCTTTAATCTCTAGGACACTTGCATCTGCAGTTCACCAAACTAGTATTCCGTAAATAAGAATGAGCCTTACGACTACCGTATAAGTCGAGTTAACAATTCGGCAATGGATTCGCCAAGTTGGGTCAAGGGCCTTTCTACAGGAGTATATATGGCAATAAAGGCGTTCCTAGCATGGGCCCGATGGACATTCAGTTTACAACTAAGTTTCTTATGTAAAAAAACGCCGTTTGCAAATGTCAGTTCAACGCCTTCTTTGGTTCAAACAACCGAAACTGAGTCGCATTGTCATGGAAGGGCAGGATTTATCTGTCGACCATAAAAAAACTAAAAAAAAAATTCTCTGGCTCTTTGATCAAAAAATTCAAAATTTTCTTGTGGTTTCATTGGAAGGAGGGGGTGGGGTGCCGTGGCGTAGTGGTTAGTGTGTGCTTACTAATATATATATTTTTTCGAGTCACAAAAACTACTTCCTGCCATCGTCACCTAAAAAAAAGAATTGTTCTTTTTCACGATCCCCACCTCCGCGAGGGTCTGACAAGCCCTCCGAGAGTATCATTTGTCTTGAAAAACTTCTTCGGATTCGGTAAAAAATTGTGGGTCCCTTTGTATGTAAAAGAAATTATAACACAGCATACATTGTTGAGAAGTTGGCCCTGGTTCACCTCGAGCTGTTGCGCCACTCTATTTATTTTTATTTATTCATTGGAAGGAAAACCTACACTTCAAGCCACGTCTTTCATGAATAGTTGTTATCCAGCTTAAGAGCACCTTAGTTGCTTCCACTTCGAAGTAAGATGGTGTCTTAATCTCAACATCAAACGGATAACAATTAAATATAAATGATAACCCTAAGAGGTTTAAAGAATCCACTCCCCTCAATAATGCACTCAAGCACGTGGCCAGTGACCGAGATAAATTCAATTAAATAATCCCTCTAAGTCAGTACCAGCTTCCCATCCACTTGTATTCACATTATGTGTATGAACATAGATTCTGCAAGTACATAAAAAGTATAATTAAAATAGATTCACAGGACTATCGGGATGGACAGAGGGCAGGGGACGTTGCATGAAGCACACCTCAGTCAAATCGCTTCGTACACACGGTTGCTTCTACATAACTGAAGACCATAAATCAGCAGCATAAGCATCCTTAGGGTTGGATGATGTAGCCGAGCGAAAGCACAAGGACACTGAAGAGCTTCATTTATGGACCACATATTGGTTTTGAAGAGTCCGTACGGGTTTTGTGGCTATATGATGAAGGGCCGAATAATTTCATTGAGTGCCGGCGGCAGTTAAGACTTTCGGCTTCGGTTCATCGTGTGCGCTGCGATGCGGTGTCTGTGTGCGTTTGTGGCTACCCATGTCACACATCGTTGAGATAACATCATTAACAAGAGGATATTCAAATCCTCCCCTAAGAGCAAGTTGTAAATTTTGCGTCTAGTGACGAGGGACAAAAGAGGCACTGACTGATGACATTGCTCTGACGGCATATAATCGGAAGGGGCTAATACAACACACCATGTGTGGCGATGGATGTGGATTAGTGAAATGCATTTTGGCCTGTTTGTAAATGCTGGGTTCCTTGAATACACACATGTATATGCACTGAAAAGTGGTCTTGACTGTGGCATTTAATGACTTGAATGGCAAATCGATTAAATCGTAAAGTTGTAAACTGTAATTGATCTGTTCTGAAAATTTGTCTTTTATATCGGTTATATAGAAACTAAGGCTTTTCGTTGTACTAGTGCGTCTTAATTACTCAGAACGTTGCACAAGTTTTTAATGGATTTAAATTTTTCTTCTAAAAGTTCGTTGGCCTGAATGAGCCAGAAAAAAGCTTATGTTTTTTGTCAGCTTGTGTGTGATGCAGTCAATAATGAATATTATAATCACTGTAAGCAATATACATAATAATTAAGTATATATTTCACTGAAGCAGAAAACCGTATTGAAGAAATTAAATGGAAAATATGCTATGACTACGCTTATTTTATTCGCCAACCCTTGCAACAACGGTGCACGTCATTGAATCCTGCATTCAACGCAAAACAATCAACGGTCAAGCTTTTTACAGCAGATGGACAAAGTCAAACACAGACTGGAGTCCATATTCCATGAACTCGTGAGTGAAAATATGTATCAGACCTTTTGGTCAGTAGACAACAGGTTGGCTAATATTAACTATAATAACACAGGAACATAAATACCTCCTCCTTCTCTCACGCTAGCAGTCCCCTCCTCATTGGGTAGCATTACTCCATTTTATTAAACTTAAACCTAATTGAAAACTCGTCCACTCAGATTTTTATCCAATTTCGATTTGCATTAATTCGACATAGAACTGAAGGACTGTGCGTTTCTTGTCTACCTTACGTTTCGACTTTACCTTTCCATAATACAGATTCAATTTTAAGGCACGTATTCAATAGCTTCTGCAGCTAGAGTAAAAATATCGACTACAATACGTTTTCAATTTAGCTTATGTATTCAACCGCTATGAATATATTTTCGACAGAAATAGTCGATAAATCGTTTTCAACGGTGTGGTAACCAGGGATTATCGTACAGATGCTGCCGGAATAGTAATAGTCTCCTGCAGGCGAAGCTATGTACATTTTTATTCGATAATATTCCTTGTTTTGGAAAAAAGAAAACATAAATTTTAGCATATAAAAGAGGAAAGTTGGCTTGTTTCTCCTATGCTGGCTTACGATCGTTGCGAATCCAATTTGTCTGTCTTTGATTTGAGTTTAATGATTCGATACTAGAATTTGGAAAAAAATACTTCCGATAAAAACATCTGTATACGCATATTGTAGAATATATAACATTTCAAAATTTTTTAAGATATAAAAATTGGTTTTCTACATTCGGAAAATCTTGGCGTAAGGGAGCCACTGGTTCTATATTTTGATTGTAGCGTGAAGTACGTAATGACATACACTATATATCGACACCGACCTAGCCAGAAGTGTCGAAATACAAAGGCTACGATGGCTGGGTCATCTTGAGCGGATAGACACCAATGCCCTGGCCCGGAAAATCTTTGAATCTTACCCCGCAGAGACGTAAGATAGCGCCGAGACTTGGCTGGCGCGCGCAAGTGGAAACTTCGCGTGCGAAACTGAAGACGGCTGATCTTCCTGGCGAGTAAGTAAGTAAGCGTCGAGTTTTCTACCTCTAAAGTTATCGTCGAAATTTTTTTATAGTCTTTATTTCATATGCTGTAACATATGCTATAAACAAAACCAGACTCGGCTTACTAAATGCAGAAAAAGGATCGGTGTGTCTACCAATTCAAATTCACCTATTTCCCACTTACACAAATTCTACAAAGCTTTGCATTTTTCCATCGCGAACAAAATTGCCTTGTGGCTGGAGCTCCTTCGAGTTTCGCTTTTGCCGCAACAACAACAACCACTGACCCTACGCGTATCTAGGAATCTCCTACGGAGTCCACATGACAACAGGCTGGTTCTGGATCAGCGTCTGCAATTATTTTTACACCCCATCTTTTGAGAGTATAAGTTTATCGCATAGTTTTAAGGGGAGGCCCCCAAGAATCTAAGGGCATACGGGCGAGACCGAATTATAACCCAGATATCCCAAGTCCGTCAGTCATCCTTCCATCTGTCTGTGTGTCACATGTTTTTAGGGCTTAAATTTTAAGCTAGAGAATTGAAATTTCGTGAAATTTGTACTCTTTGTCATCCAAAGTTGGACAAGTGTTAACATTTTTGAGATCCATCCACAGACACGCCCACAACCGGGTGTATGTGCACTTACCTCCAGTGCTTTTAAACTGAACGACGTCATAAAAAGCTGAAATTTTACATTCAACACGTTCTAGTGATCGTAAGATACACAAAAGAACAAACAAACAACCCTTCTTCTCTAGTGCGTATGGCTTAGAAAAGGTTAATTTTTCAAATGCATTATATTCAATATTTTTGTTCTAAATCAAAAAAATCAAATATCAATCATAATAATCAACATATTATATTTAACTTAGTTCCACATCTCGTTAATACAATATTTCAGGCCACGCCCACATTTGGAGGCATATTGAAAGACTGTGAAATTTCCAGAAAAACACGCATTTCGACTGGGGTTTTGCTTAATTTAGGAAAGAAGAGGAAACAAGTGGGAAAGTGCAACAGTGCGTATGCAAAAGCTTCAGTCTATCTAAGACGGATTGCAAAATACCCTTAAAAAATAACTTTTTTTAAGCCACACCCAAAAAAGTGGTCGATGGCAAATACTTTATATACACAAAAGTTATAAAATGCTAATATCTACAACTTTTGCAATGTAATTTTTTGTCAAAGTCAAAATCCCTGAAAAAGTGGGCATGGTCAATTTAAAGGCCAAATATCCGATATACAGGCTTTTGAAGCACTCACTCACTGGTTTTTCTGCAGTCTATGAAAAAAATTAAATAACTAAACAAGTTTACTTAATAATCGTTTTGATAGCTCAAATGTAGTACCTAAGTCCTTTTAAAACACCACAGTAGCAGCCTTAGGCTTCGGCTTCGCCCCGTTACGATACGTCGGCTTGAACCGGCTTTGCAATGAGATTGCTTTTATCAGCAGTGATCTTTTATCAGTGCAATCGCTACGCTCTCTAAGTATGCCACGATGAATTCAAAAATACACACACACACAGCCGAAAGCCCTGACAGTTACTGCCTTCTACATAATTATGTGAAACATTCATGTAAAATTAATAAATAAAAATAATAACTAGTGGGAGGGTTACAATCCGCGAATAGACGAATCGTTGGATACCCCATCCCAAGTGACCAGTGTCAAGCTCCAAATTGTGTCATAAATCTTGGTTGTTAAATTTCAGTTTAATTTAACTTCAATTGCATTTAGAATTTCTCGGTTAAGAACATTCTCAGTAAGAAAGGGGCGTGGCATCCACCCCTTCTCAATAACATTGTATTTTTTTTATATTTTTTATCAGAAGTGGTATACACGTGTTGATTACACGCTTTTCGTCTTAAAAATTTGGTTTATACTTAAAAACGCCCCTAAAAGTGGGCGTGTCGAAAATTTATTCACTTGAGTTGATAGCTTGCGCACAAATCTGAACATTTTATAGTGGAAGTTTTTTGGATTTAAAGCAAATATATCAAATAAAAACCATTTATTATAATGCATATTAAGTATGACCACGCCTACAAGGGGGAGGTATTCGCTTTTTTTAAATGCCAATCACAAAACACTTAAGCGAGGATATCGCATACCAAATTTCAGCTTCCTGCGACAACTTTGATTTTTCATGCTTTTAAGCAAAGTGGGCGTGTCAGTGGGCGGATTTCAAAAAATTTTACATTTGTACTGCTTCGGGATCTAGAAAGAACAGATATCAAGTTTCAAGTTTCAAGTTCCAAGCTAAAAATTTAAGGCCTGAAAACTACCGACAGACGGACGGACGGGCGGACGGACGGACGGGCGGGCGGACGGACATGGCTTTTTCGACTAACAATTCGGTCTCGATCATATGCCCTTAAGGTCTTGGGGGTCTACGGTAATTATTTCTCTATGCTACAAGCTACGAAACAAAATTAATATACCTCCTATCCTATGGGATGGGGTATAAAAATACGCAATTTCGCCTGCAGTGTAGACTCACTCAGATATTCTGCATTAAATCCATGCATGACCAACACACTATAGAAATAGAGCCCAAGGCAGACTGATTGACTTTGTGTGTGCGATGGAAATCAACCCCCATTTGCTTCAGATGAAGCAAAAAATTAGCACTTCTGAACTCGGGCTTGGCTGCGGAGCCTCATTACGTAGCATTACGTTTTCTCTTTACCCACTTTTTCTCTTTGCAAATTGAATTTTGAACCCGAGCTTCATTGTGTTTGGAAACAATGAAATCGTATGGCTGGACTTGCAAGCGCCAGGCCGAGGCCAAGCCCAGGCTGCTTTGTGGTCGCCGCTTAAATGCTTTGGTTAAAGGCTAAATGTTTTTTTTCCTGTGTTGAATTAAAAATTGTTGATTATTGAAACTGCGTCCATTATCTTGGCATGCGGTGGTCGTTACGACTAGAGAGTAAACTCTATCGCGCTTTATAGATATTGATTACTTAATATCTAATCATAAGTAATCATATTAATTACTTTTATGATTATTAATAAAAACTCAGGCAGCAAAGTGAAATATTTAGCATTCTCCACTTTAAATAATAATTGAAAATGCACCTTATGGTAAAAATCTTAAGTATAATTATTTTAATAAATGGCTCAAGATCAAGGCGTTATGACTGCCCTTAAACAAAAGTAGCGCATCACGAGCGGAAATAATTTGACGATGGAAGAGAAAAGGAGTTCTCGATCCAACACAAACGCTGATGAGTCAGTATGAAACATAAAAACCCTGCACAGAAACCCAAAAGCTTCCCCCCCAAGTGTTATGCTTTTTAAAGGCAAAAGCAAAAGCATAGCCAGCACACTATTCAATAAAAGCATCTGACCTACTGCTATGGAATTTCCCAAGTATCATAAAATCTGTGGGTTTTTCTGGGTAACTTGTCTTAGCAATTTTTATTAAGTATTGTTAGGTGCACTAGAAAAAAAAAATTACCGATATGTTTATTACGCATTTTTCGCAGAAATGTGTCTTGAAAGTCAAAAAAATGTCATGGATAGGGAAAAAGGATCCGACTTAAAAGCAAATATCTCGAAAGTTAAAAAAAGTCATCAATTTTATTTTAATGCAGTTAAAAGGAGTACTATTTCTTCTAAAATCAAGTCCTAAATGAAGTACCTGTTCTAAGTGTTAGCGTAGATATTTGTGTTAGTATGGGTCAAGGTACCTCAAAGTAGGTGTTTTCTTAAATTCCCAATAAGTGGTATCAAAATTTGAGATAGGCCCATACTGTAGAACAATTTTTTTCTTCAAATATACCCAAGAATCTTGTGTCAAAATATTTGTAATACCCTGGAAACAAACCTGGAATATTTGAAACACCCTGTATAATGTAGACAATATTGTAGCATACCAAATGCAAATTCGAGAGCGAAATAATAATTCTATCCATCAGGTGAAAAACCAGTTATGTTTTTTAGTTGAGCATTAAATAGATTTAATTACCTATATGGAAACTATTTGGTTATCTTGTGTTGATTTAATTTTAATTGATACCGTTTTGATTGTGCTTAATTTTGGCTGTTAAATCTATCGATTTTTGATTTTCGAGATAAAATTTACGTTCATGAAGTAAGCGATTGTTGAAGATTAAAAAAAAAAAAATTGAGTGAAAATCATGAAACAACATTTTGTAGAAAACTGTGCATAACTGGGAGTGAACAGAAATTAACCTTTAAAATCCTCGACAAAAGAAGTTCAAAAATATATATGGAATTTTAGAAAAATTTACCTACATACAATTTATCACAACACCTTTGCCAGTAAAAAACTTGTTTTGTTAAATAAAAGAATTATTTAACAGGAATACCCTGATCTATTAAGAAGCATTGGTCCGGCAATGACCTACAATTATAGTAAGAAGAAGTTGAATAATACCCGTGGTAGGCCTATTCTAGTTAATTGCAGTACGCAGACATAACAAGTAGGTTTTTAAGGCTCCTGTGATATGGCTGTTTTACGATAAGAGCAAGAGGGTGGTTCACAATATGTACAGGCGTTATCGTCTCGCACGCCGGCCTTTTCAGAAAAACTGAAAATTGAAAGTTGACAAAGATTAAATTGGTCACTGATAGAGACAGCTTTGGATTGTGCCCTATCTCTGTCGGTGAGCCAAACCGTTTTTAGCGGTCCGTCCAAAAATGGAAAAAGGACCTCTTTTGGTATCGCTACGTTGTGCTTCCTTCCGTCCCTCCGTCCGTCCGTCGCTTTATAACTTCTGAACGGTAAGTCGTAGAAGGACAAAATTTGGTGTGCGTATAAACTGTTGGAACAGTCAGAGAATCTAAACGCGGCAATTTTTTTTTAAGCACAAATAATGGTTTAATTACAGTTTGAAATTTCATGTTAAAATCGACTTAAAGTTTTTCTGTGTTTTTTTTTCAAGAAGTTTAGTAGGCAAGAACAGAAAAACACAATCTAGGTTTAAGAAATACTACAAGCTTTAATTAAAAAATAAAACTTTTTGAAAATATCAAAACGTTTTTGAGAAATAAAGAGTCGAAAATGCATGCGGTTTTTCAAAGTGTTGAAAACAATAACTTTTGAATGGCTTATCGCTCAAAATCAATATTGAACATACTTATAAAGCAACTCAAAGTAAACCAAGTGCTTAGGTTAATTTTTCAATTAACCTAATTCTATTTTTTTTTTTTTTTTAAGATTTCTAGTTCCTTAACGGTTATGACGACCTTGTTTAAATTTGTCTGAAGTGTGTAATGTTTAACAGGCAAGCGAACTGCATTAAAAACGTTTCAAAATCGCCGTTTTCGACCCTAAGTTCTTAAGCCCATTCAAACAAGCAAAATAAAAAACAGCATATGTTAACCGTTGTCTCAGAAATCCAGGTCCACAGAATTTGAGAAAAGTGACAAATGCTAGCACAAGTGGTTGTAAAATTGATCAAAAAGTCTAACGGTAATTAAAAATAATTGCTGTTTTATGGGTTTTAAATTGTAAAAATCGAACCATTCAACCCGGGCGAAGACGTTACCGACGAAGCATACGAACGATACCGCCCACCCGACCTGGAGGAGGTGAAAGTAGCTGTGTCTAAGCTCAAGTGCAACAAGCAGCCGAACTTTTAAAATCCGGTGGCGATGAGCTGGTTAGGTGCATGCACCAGCTCATCTGCAAGATATGGTCGGAAGAAAGCATGCCCGACGAATGGAACCTCAGCATTGTTTGCCCGATCCTGAAGAAAGGAGACCCTCTGAGTTGTGCCAACTACAGGGGCATAAGTCTTCTTAACATCGCATATAAAATCTTTTCTGCTGTACTGTGTGAACGCCTGAAGCCGTTTGTCAACAATCTGATAGGCACATATCAGTGTGGCTTTAGGCCAGGAAAGTCCACCATCGATCAAATATTCACACTGCGGCAGATCTTGGAGAAAACCCAGGAATTCCAAATCGATACACACCACCTTTTCATCGATTTCAAGGCCGCGTATGACAGCATCTATAGAGACGAGCTATATAGCGCAATGTCTAGTTTTGGCATCCCTGCCAAACTCGTCAGTCTGTGCAGGATGACGATGGAAAACTCACGCTGTTCCGTCAAGGTCGGCAAAGAGCTCACCGACCCCTTTGATGTCAAAAAAGGATTTAGACAAGGCGACGCGCTGTCATGCGACTTCTTTAACATCATACTTTAGAGAATTGTGCAGAACTCTCGCGCCAACACCAGAGGTACAATCTTTCAAAAGTCCGTTCAACTACTCGCAAACGCAGACGACATTGACATAATCGGTAGAACAAAGCGTGATGTCAGTGAAGCCTTCGTGAGTATTGGGAGTGGGACGGAAGCGGCGAATATGGGTTTAGCAGTCAATGAGGGCAAAACCAAGTATATGCTGTCATCAAGAAAAGACACCCAACACCGACGTCTTGGACAAAACATCACCATCGACAGCTATAACTTTAAGGTAGTTAAGGACTTTGTCTACCTGGGTTCCGCTATCAATTCAGACAATGACACCAGCGCTGAAATCAAACGAAGGATAACTCTTGCCAATCGCTGTTTCTTCGGGCTAAGAAGGCAATTGAGTAGCAAAGCCCTCTCTCGAGCAACTAAAGTGTCCATGTATAAGACCCTCATCATCCCAGTCCTGCTTTACGGTGCAGAAGCATGGACCCTGTCAAAGGCGGATGAAAACACTTTAGGCTGCTTCGAGAGGAAAATTCTTCGGACGATTTACGGTCCCGTCTGCATAGACGGAGAGTGGAGGAGGAGATGTAACATCGAACTGTACGGCCTGTACCGATACCGACCTAGCCAAAAGAGTCAAAACACAACGTCTACGATGGCTGGGTCATCTAGAGCGGATGGACACCAACGCCCCGGCCCGGAAAATCTTCGAATCCACACCGCAGGGACGGCGCGGTAGAGGAGCACCGAGACTCAGGTGGCGCACGCAAGTAGAAGGGGACCTCAGCCAACTTCGCGTGCGAAACTGGAGACGGCTAGCTAGAGACAGAGCTGGCTGGCAAAGCTTGTTGGCTGAGGCCCAGGTCCATCCCGGATTGTAGCGCTACCTTAAGTAAGTAAATTG
Organism: Neoascia interrupta; assembly: GCA_947623515.1. Classification (NCBI taxonomy): domain Eukaryota; kingdom Metazoa; phylum Arthropoda; class Insecta; order Diptera; family Syrphidae; genus Neoascia; species Neoascia interrupta. The sequence goes on along the minus strand of OX392462.1, from coordinate 17,088,433 downwards.
TAAAAATCTTTAAAAAAAAGCCAAGAAAGAGTATGTCCTTCCCTCTATTTTCGAAACGGTAAAGCATTTTGTCAGCCTATTTTTAGAGTAACGAAACGCAATATAAAATCACCCAATATAATATATAGATTATTATGTTGGGTGATGATTATATACAATCACCCAATATAAGAACAGTAGACAGCACTACTAAAAAAGTGTATCACAGACTGTAAAATATATCCAGAAATAATTTTAATAAATAAATAGAATGTAACACGAACTGCGCAGTATAGATTACTATAACCTTCAACAAAAGCCGACGGACCACTCCGCGTATGTCTTCGCGTATGTCTTAAAGGTCTTTTTTTGCAAGAGTTCACACAGACAAAGGTTGTACCGCCCTTGATTAATGAAGCTATTGGCAAGCTCAGAATAAAGGTTTATAATGTCAAAATGTACCCCAAACCACGTTCAGTACTCAGTGTATTTTTAGTTCTTTTTGATTCTCATCAATTTCAAACAACACCATTTCAGTTAAGTTTGCTAGGCACATCCAAATATTTTTTACAAACTTTTCTTTTATATACAGCAAATCGTTCACAGACCTCTTAAAACAAGGGATTTGACGCTTCCTTTCCGCTTACCACCAGACCGATCATATTTCTTCTTGTTGAAAACAAATAAAATTTCTGGTGATGGGAAAAGGGTTTTTTTTTTAAGGCCAATTTTACTTACTTAACAGGTCAATGGATATCTCAGCTCTTAAATCAAAAAAAAACTTACCATTTGTTCAGTGGACAAGGACTCATCTTTATCCACCCTGTACTTGATACTTAATTAAAACCTATCTAATTAATTTACTTGTGCTTATACACAGAACTGTCTTCAAATCGCCATTGTGTTTAACTTTATTCCAACACTTTCATTATAAAAGAACAAAAAGAGCCCTGACAATCATCGACAAGGATATGCTTCTTTCATTTACATACACAACTATACACGGGATCGAACTCTATTCCGATTCATTCAAATGCAATTGCATGGAAACTAATCCCGCAAACTTTTATATATATAAATTCTAGACAAACAAGGATTTGTATAACTTGAATGTCGCACAGGAGGCGATTGAGGAAATCCTTTCATACAAAACCCACCCAAAGAGTCTAAGTCAGATGCAGTGTATATATCCCTGGTAGTGTACCTAATGAAGTACTTTGGTTGGGTGTGGCATAAGTTCTTTTCCCATTGGAGAGCTCGAACCAAACATCGTGCCTGGGTAGGGAAATCGAATTTCATTCCGAAGTTGGCAAATGGCTAATTTCATGGGATGGCACGTGATTGGGATGCATTTGTACCGATGTAGAAATTTTGTGATCGGATAAAGTTCAATGGGATTAGCTAAAACTATTTTCGAAATATGTTCTGCAACACGTAATTGGAATGGAAATTGTGTAAATATTTGCGCAGATGCGATATTGGTGTATTTTTTTTTTGTCCACGAAGGGACGATTGCGTATTTTGAATTAAACTTCTATTTTGCGGGCAACATTATCAAACAAAACAGTCTGGTGAAAAGGACTCTCGGTTAACTTGTGGGTACACCTTTGAAAATAATAATTTCGCCGTTTAATGACGGCTCGCATTCAAATCCTTTATGTACCCACATCAACATGATACAAGCCGGGCGTATTCCCTTTTTGTTTTAATTGCTTACCATAAGCTATTATGTTTCGCTACCTGCGGAGTAAGGAACACATTATTTTCGCTGGAAAAATTGCTCATAAAATAATTATAATTTTTTAAAAGCATGCTTCCAGCCGAGTCGCTGCATACTTTGGCAGAGTGTGTTCCATCTGTGCAAATACTTCTTTTAATTATGCTGAGGGATATTCGGTGAAATGTTTATTTTGCTTCGCATTTCTTTCAAAGCTTTTCCATATGCACGAGGAACACCGACAAAAGGAATGGGTTTTTGCTAAGTAATTGTTGTTGCTGAGTGTCTTATATAGCGCAACTGAGAGTTAAATGCGGATGAGCCATCGGAAGGAGATAAGATTATCTTGAATTTTTCTGATTTTTCTGAAACTCAGATGGAAAAAGGGGACAATAGATGGTTTTAATGTACTTTAAAACAAAGAAAAATGTTTCTTCTGCAGTTGTCGTTACTTTCAGTAACTTAATCCTTTGTTTTCGTCATTAGTTTTGTAACCGTCAATGGTTTTACCATTTTTGCCATTTATTTTCTACAAACTACATATGCGAGTCCAAAAGAGGTTCTGAATTTGCTCCAGCCACCTTCTGTGGACTACCCAGATTGAACCTTCCTCATAACCTTTTATTTATGACTCGTCTAGAATGTCTGTCATATCGGGCGTTTCTGTTAAAAGTTGTCAGTAAAACCTCATAGTAATGATTAACAATTACCTTTAATTCACAACCCAATTAGACTCGAGTAAGAATAAGAGCAACGCTTGCAGGGAGAAATCGCTGGAATATAAAAAAAACAAGTGGGAAAGTGCAACAGTGGGTATGCAAAAGCTTCAATCCATCTACGACGGATTGCAAAATACCCAACCAAACCAAAAAAAAACTGCCACGCCTCCAAAAAGTGGGCAGGATGTAAAAATATAACTGTTGAATGCTTTATACTAGGTGGTTGCATAAATTTCGGCCTAAAACTCCACCTTTTTAACTAAGAAATTTTTGAACTAAACACTTTTTTTAATGCCACGATCACAAAAGTGGGCGGAGGCATATACAATATTACATAAAAGTTGGAAAATGCTAGTATCTACAGCTTTTGTCATATAATTTTTTGTCAACATTTCATATATATTTATTGAAAAACAGTCATTTTAAGGTAAAATCCCTTAGAAAATGGGCGTGGTCAATGAAAAAGCTAATAATTTTTGGCTACCTTAAAGACAATTATAAGGCAATGTTACGTACCAAAAATGAATGCGCTAGCGCCATTGTAACATAGCTAAAATTTGCAAAATGTATTTTTTTAAATTAGAAATGGTCGCACATACAGGCCTGTAGTGGGCGTGTCTGTGGGCGGATTCAGCTTATTTTCAAACTAAATCTGCAGGACTTGACTTTCAACCAAACCACGAAATTTCAGCTCTCTGCCTTAAAACTTAAGGCCTAAAAGTTGTTTACATACGGACGGACAGACATGGCTTAATCGATTCTCCTGTCGGTCCCATTCATATCTCTAAGAGGTCTTAGGGGTCTACGGTGATTATTTCACTGCGTTACAAACTATAGATCTGGGTAGATGTATAAGGGCTAAGCTGATGTTCAGAGTAGTCTCCTCAGTTGTGTTTAACATTGCTTTGATTTGAGCGAAGGCACTGGCAATAAAAGAGCCTTTCAAGGAGTGCTTCTTCTACATAGGGCTTTAACATAATGTGAAAGTAATGAGCTATGAAAACCATGTGAGTAGTTCCAGAAGCTCTCATAGCCTATGTTAAGGTATTTGTAAGATCCATTGCTTTCCATTGTCCACTTTTATTTTGCATTTAAACTCTGCTATATAGCCTCAAATTGGGCTTTAAAAATTAGTTTTGCAGTCAAACAACACGAGCTTCTGTATTATACAATCATACAATAAACAGGATATTTTAAAGCGATGTTAAACTATAGAATACTCTTCTCTTCTGCAAAATTGCATGCGAAAAATATTTTGTGTTTGAGATTGTGATCCTTCTCCGAACAAGGTATAAGTTAGTTACATAGTCGTGTTTGTGTTTCGAATGAGATTCCTCCTACCTTGTTGTAATAATAAACTATTGTATGAAATATTTTTCATTGTATTTAATACTAAAACTGTAAAGAAGATTCGCAGATTTTTCCACATCTGTTTATCCAAATTTCGTGGAAGTAGATGACCTGTTACATCAGAACCAGATCTAAGGCCGAGGCCGAAATATTGTGTACCCCTCTATACAGCGACAATAGATGCCTGTGGGTTGTAGGAAGGAAACACAGCATCCAGGTCCCACATGGACATTGCGTGCAAAATTGAGTTCTTTGAAGCGCAAAGCAATACATAATACCAAATACTAAACCATAGTCATCCGTGCACAACATGCTTCCATTTACGTGAAACGTAGATTAGCGCAGGACACTGCTGTCACCCAACTATACTCAATCATCCATTCAGTCACGTTTACATCGCCGCCGGGCAGGTGTTTTCATTCAGAATTCATTTCATGGTACATAATTTCACGGTATACAACAATGCTGCCAATAAAGTTTCTTTTTTTACGACCAGCTAAACTATACGCATAAGGTGAATACACAACACATACAAAATCCAGGATAACCTATCCTTCGTGTGGCTTGAATGGTTTGTGGTAAATGAATTCTACATGCAACCCATTTGTTATATGTCTTGCTTGGTTTTTATCGCGGATCAAACAGTGTAGGTGGAAAGAAAACTTCATTGATAGCTGGGAGAAATAATTTCCTATGCGAGATCGCGAGATCAATATTTTGAAAATAGTTTCGTCACTAAACTTTTTAGCTAGCCTTGCTATCTTTCATCCAACTAAGGCACCACCCCAGGCGGCAGATATGGGAACGCTCCCGAGATATGGTGCGCACTAACATAGAGATAATTCGGGTCGGACCAGAATTACCAACATCAACGGGGACAGTACAACAGTGCGAAAGTCAAAATTTCACTCCACCGGTGACGGATTGAAAAATACCCTACCCAGGCCTAACTTAAACAAGTAAGTAAGTTCCCGATATATCAGTTTTTCCAAGATTTAGCATATTAAAAGGGGCATAGTCGATGGTGTGGGCGGTCCAATTTTTGTCTAATTAAAGGCTTTCTATTCGGCTGAGGGCCAAATTTGTGAATTTTCATACTTTGTCTTAACAAAATAAGAACCAAAGCACACCTTATGCTTACGCTTTCTAGCTCAATTTTAAAGACCCAAAAACTTAAGACATACGGACAGACAGACAGACGGTATGGTGTTTGGGAGTTGTAAGCACAGGGTAGGCTGTAATTACGCATGAAGTACTTATTTTATCCAAGATTAGGCTTCCAGGATTAGACTTGCTGAGCTTATAAGCGCGAGTCTTGAGCAAAAAGAAAATAGCAACACTTAAGAAAACTTAAAAAAACAAGTGCGAAAGTCCAACAGTGCGTATGAAAAAGCTTCAGTCCATCTACGACGGCTTGCAAAATACCCGACCATACCAAAAAAAAAACTGTCATGCCTCCAAAAAGTGGTTGGGATATAAAAATATAACTGTTGAATGCTTTATCCATAAAAGGTGGTTGCATACATTTCGGCCTAAGACTCCGCCTTTTTAGCTTAAAAAAATCACTTTTTTAAACGCCACGCCCACAAAAGTGGGCAGAGTACATACCACATATGCATGAAAGTTGGAAAATGATAATATCCACAACTTTTGTCATATAATTTTTAGTCAAATTTCATATATATTTACAGTCATTTTAAGCTTAAATACCTTAAAAAAGTGGGCGTGGTCAATGAGGAAGCTTAAAATTTTTGACCATTTCAAAGACAATTAAAAGGCAATATTTTATACCAAAAATTGATGTGCTAGCACTATTCTAACATAGCTAAAATTTAAAAAGGATTTTTCAAAATTAGAGATGGTCGCAATACAGGCCTGTAGTTGGCGTATCTGTGGGCGCATTCGGCTAATTTTCAAACTTTATCTGGTCCAATGGACTTCCAGCCAACCCACAAAATCTCAGCTCTCTACCTTAAAATTTAAGGCCTAAAAGTTGTTTACATACGGACGGACGGACGGACGGACGGCCGGACATGGCTTAATCGATTCTCCTGTCGGTCCTATTCATATCTTTAAAAGGTCTTAGGGGTCTACGGTGATTATTTTATTGCGTTACAAACTATACATTAAACTTAAGATACCCTGGGTCGGGTATTAAAACCGGCCCTCCAATATTGGGGGCTGTGCGTGGGGCTAACAACCCAACCGCGTAAAAACTTAAAAGTTAACGAAACCGACACCATGCCTTTAGCTATTGTAAACGGTTTCTGGAACGAGAAGACGTTCCTTGACTTAGGAAAAGAAGGCCCTCATAATGCCAGATTCCTCCAACTTGAAAGAGAATTTATGCGCTACAGGACCGACATAATGTGACTGAGCAAAGTAAGGTAGCAAAGTTAGTTGGCTAGATCCGGGCGGGTCCGGGTACCTTTATCCAACGCGTAACACTGTCCTTACGATACTCCGGCAAACCACACGAAAAAACGATATATGTAGCTGTTGATTGCACCAACAGTTGGTAAAAGTCTGATATCGTGGCAGCCCTATGGTGATAGGATTTTGACGGTAGGGATTCGGACTTGAGTGCAACGCATCACCATATAAAGCAGTAGCGCCCACGGAGATCTCTTCTGAGGATGAGAAGGACATTTTTTACAGCCGCCTTGGTGCTGTTGGTGACTCGCGGTGCCTAAGGAGATATTGTCATGTTGATGGAAGACTTTATCGCTAAAGTAGGTAACATGTTGTGAGATATCGTGGACTAGGCAACCAAAATGACATTGGCGAAAGGTTTGTTTGCTTCTGTAACTCCAATTGCCTGGTCACAGATGACACCCTGTTTGAGCACAAGATCTGCCACAAAATCAGTTGGGTGTCGGCTGATTATGGGCAACCTCACATAAAATTGACCATTTCGCCTTAAGCCGCCCATTCCGAAGTTGCCTTTTAGATGTACACAGCAGAACAACAGGAGTGGACATTGGTTTAGTTCGAAATTAAAGCTTTGCACTGCAGCCATACAAAAGATCCAAGACGCCAACAAATATCTTGCTCCAGGTATAACATTGATAAATTTAAGAATGCCAGAGTACGCCAACAACTGGGGTCCCATCTATTGCAAGGTACGCTAGGGCAATTTGCCAATTGCATTGAAGACCACTGGGTTGTCGTAAAAGCCGTTTTTAGAAGTGGTGCGGATCAAATTGCCGGCCGATCACACCGAAGACATAGTGCGTGGCTGACGGAAGATACCTGACAGCGGATCAACGAATTGCAAATTTTTCGGGAGCACGCAGAAATGAACTTGAATCCCTGTATCGCATCGTAACTTAAAGGAGAACAACGTAGTGTATGACGTGACAAGCATCATTCATCAACGCGCTCGCTGCAGAAGTAGAAGATGCAGCCGAAAGGTGTGACAGCAGGACCGTTAATAGAATCAAAAAGGAGCTGATAGATGAAAAAAGCTCCCTTCAGCATCTTGTGAAGCCTTAATTGGATCTATCTGCTTCTTTTGGACGAGGACAAACTCAAGCGGTAAAAGGAACATTTCACATCGCTTCTGAGTCATGTTTTTTCAACTTGTGTGATTTTTCAACAAACCGAGAAAAGAATATCGAGAAATTTGGAGCGCTATCATCAGTAAAATAATAAATTAGATTAGAATTGACAGACATTGGTGCAGTGGTTAGTGAGTCGGACTACTGTGCATTGAACAAGGACTTTGACTTTTACAATAAAGTTTTTTTCCCACGCTTACCTCCGCGAGGGTCTAATGAGCCCTTCTGAATTGCCAATGGGGGACTTTAATGATAGGAAATTCGGTGTCAACAAAAACCTCCTTATCCCGTCAATGTTAGCTATAAGGAACAGCCATAACGCGCACTGTGTGCTTCGTTTTGAGAGTTCAGCTATGACACAAGCCATTTAATCACCAGTAGACTTTTTCCTTTCAAAATCCGTAATATGGGTCATTAATGCTTCCGGGATTCAACATATAATACAGGCTGGCTATTGATCAGTCTTCATCTTCAAAAACTATTCGCCTTATACTTCGAAAGGTGCAAACTGACGCCGTTTTTCATCTATTCGGATAGCAACTTTAGAAGCGTTTATAAGAAACTCGCCCTTAAAACTCGTTCTTAAAACTTTTCTAAATATGAGAGGCAAAAAAATAAATTACTACCTTCGGGACATTTTAGAAAAAACTGTGTATCTTTCCGGTTGTATATAAATCGAAAAGTGTTTTAAATCTAACCTTAAAATTTATTGTATGAGGCCAAGCAGAAAAAGAATACAGGACAAACAAGACAAGCATAGCAATGAGAAAAAAACGGCACTTCTCCTCCAATATTTTAATAAAAATACCTTTTACTTATTGCTTGACTCTATATTGGCTAGTTTTTATTCACGACACGGGTTGGCTGTCTTTTTTGCCATCCAATAAGACATCAAAAACTTTGTTTACGGCCCCATGTCCACATCGTATTTAAGCTACTCAACACCTTGGCTAGAGAATATTCAACTCTCCTTTTGGCTAGTTTAAAAACTACATATTAGTTGGTTAACGATGTAGTAAACTGGACTGGATAACTTTTTACGATTTGCACTTTTGCATCACAATGGATATGAGGTACAGCACTACCCCATATTTAATTTCTACTTCTTTTAATTTAGTACTTCGCCCCGTAAATCACTTCCAAACTATATTAAAACACTCATTCCTGTATAATTTCAGTTCCAGTTTAATATGCTAAAAACTGCCCCTACTGAACATAAAAATAGTTACCCCAGGGCTTAAATAATTTTTCATCCTTTTTGTCCTCTGAAACAAGTGAAAGCTTGTTTGTGTTCGTCAACTTGCTTCACACAGCGTCGCCTCCGTATAATAAATGCCATGAAGTACCTAATTTATGCTGATGTGTTCCAGTCCAAATAGCTACAACAGCATTAAAGCTATTCCCACTACAAGAGACGTTAAATTTATGTTCACCCGTGCTAATGGGACCATTAAATTCGATCATGAAAACTACTGTAAGGCTTCACGGTTAGGTTGTACTTCGGCTTATCGGATCTCCCATGTCAAAAGTGCAGCATACTATAAAAATGGAAAAACCTGTGTTGCCCTGCATAAAATTAGCAGTTTTTCCTTTTGACAATATTTCACTTTTCTGTTATTTTGTTTTTTCTGTGGATAATAGTACTTTGTGTTTTTTAAAAACAACATCCACAACAGATGTTTGAAACGCAAATGCCCTGTGGGGGACTATGCTTTAACAGAAAATATTTAATTAAAATTTTTCGTTGTTTTTGTTTACTTTTCCGGACACCAGCTTTAAGCTCTCGTTGATTGGATAACACCATGGATACAAATCCCCCGATGATGGTACAAAACATCCACTCGAAAAAAATTCTGGACTTGTGGATAGTTTTACAAAAAGCAAAAAGATTTCGTGAAGGTATTGTTCGCTCTCTTGTGAAGAAACAGCCAAAGTGCGATTTGAACAAACCCAAATATTCCTGCACTTTTTGTCTTTCCATTGGTCACCCCACAGGACACAACCTTAAGCAATGAAAAGGATTTTTTTCCGACACTTTCACTTAAATGTGCTTCCATTATAAACACGCCTTAGCTAAAGGACTTTTCATCAATTTATGCACAGTTGTTACAAAAAAAGGATTCTCATATAAAAGGCTAAATTTAAGCCTTCATTAAAGGACCTCATTAAAAATAAATCCATCTAACAAAATTTTGCACGCAACACAATTGATCCCTTATCATACACGACCTTCACACAGCAATTGTCCAATGTCTTAAATTGACATCGACGAACAATGCTGACAGGCCAAACAAGGCTTGAAACTGGGAAAAAAAAATGCCGAAATGTCAACAAAGCTCAAAGTCAACCGTCATTAAAACTAAAGCCAATCATTTTATTCTGAGAAAGAAAAAAACACGACCATCCAGCTGGACATGACCTTTCCCTTTCCCCCATCATCGATGACGTAAAGCCTGTTTTTGTTATAAGAAAACCCAAAAAGGAAATAAAAGAATTGAGTTTCCCTGTCAGCAGCGGCAACATAATCTCCGATCGAATGCCAGATCAAAGAGACTTTTCTTCCCAGCAACAAAAAATTGTATTTCCCAGTTCCGGTTACAATCGATTTCGATATCATTTACATAATGCCAGCCATAAGGCCGAGGACTCTGTCTCAGGTTAAGGCCAAATGAACTGTTTCTGGTGACATCCCACAACAACAATCCTTTGAAGTCATTCGATAAACATGATGGATTCCAATTTATTGCAAACAATTGTAATTTCCACAGCGGCATGGAAAATTTCTCCAGATGACTTGGTTGCCATGAAACGTAGCAAAATAAAATTCCAAATGTTGAAGAAGACGAATCCCTTTCAAAATGCCCCCCACACCGCAAGACAGAGAATATTGTGGTATGTACAGCACACACTTGTGTCGAAAGGATTGTGTGCTCGTGTCAACTGATAAATCGGAACTTGGAAGCATTCTGAACAGAGTGTGTGTGCTCAATCCAGGCAAAATGTAAATCAATCAAGTAAACATATATCTGTCATGGTCTCGAAATGAATGTGCCTGGGTAATATTGCTCTCGTCCTTGTGATGACTATAGAGTAGTCATGCAGACAATCAGATAACGCATTGAATATTTTTGTTTATGTGTTGGAAATTGTTGAAGTTTTCATTTGGAATCGTTGATATGGAAAGCAATTTTGTGGTTCAACGACAATACTTACTTATAATCGGTGTGAAGCTCAGCCGACAGGTTTGAATTGGTGGTGTGCTCTTCAATGAAGGATTAACGAGAAGTAAATTGCTTATGACAGATGATCATGAGCAGTTTTCTTAGGTTGGCTTTATGCCTGTCAAACTAAACGGAGTTGATTTGCTGGAAGTTTACCACAATTTGACGTTGTGCTTTTTATTCATTTTTGAATAACATATTATTAGTTAAGGAATGACAATGTGGGGGATCGTTTTGTTAGTCAACATTTTAAGCACATTTACTTTCGATATGTGGTTAGTATCGAAACTAAAATTAATTTTTGCGTCTTTATCGAGGCAATGCTTTTATGGCTTACAATAAAGATTCAGATCAAAAAATAGCGACACACTTCATTGAAATAAGTTTTTTTAAATTAACTAAACCTTTAATTTATTTAATTTAAAATTTGATTAATTAATTAATTTTTATTTAATCAAAAATATATATGAAACTTACAAAATTTGGGAAAAGAAAAATTTGTTAACTGATACGAATTTCACGAATTTTAATTTAAATTTCACGAATTTATTTAGTGTTCGCGAATACGAATTCATTGAACACTTGATGAGCGATTCAGCTAGCTTCCCCAGCTAGATCTTAGACCATTATCTTAGCCCCGTATAGAAGATCTTGACCAGGGCGCTTGAGTCGTAGAGCTGGTAGCCGCATATCCAACATAATGTCGGTTACATTTTCATGGGTGGATAGATAGAGTACCACAGCTATAAAGTCTGTTAAGCACTAAGAATTCTGGAGCGAAAAAAGCCTTCCTTGGCACGTTGGTTTTTATACCCCATTCCATACGATAGGAGGCATATTAATTTGTATACTATTTGTCACATAGTTTTTAACACGGTGTAATAATAATGGTAGATCCCGAAGACCATAAGGGCATATGATCGAGACCGAATTCTGAATCGAATCAGCCATGTCAGTCCGTCCGTCTGTATGTCACATGTTTTTAATCATTAAATTTTGAGCTAGGGCGCTGAAATCGTATGTAAGGTCCTCGTCATGCAAAGTAGTACGAGTGTAAAATTTTTTTAAATCTACCCAAAGACACGCCCACAATCGGTTTAAGTGTGAAACTACCTCCAGAACTTTCAAACCTGCAAGACTTTTGAAAAGGCTTAAATTTGACATTTTGCATCTCCTAATGAATGTAAGATACAGAAAAGAAAAATTTAATTGGTAAACCTCCTCCAGTGGGCGTGGTATCTATTTTAGGGGCAAATTTTCAAATGCAGTTTACTTAATATTTTTGCTCCAAATTAAAAAAATTATGCTTAATATGTAGAAAACGCTTAGTACTACATTTTGTTCATACAAGTCTTTGGGCCGCGCTCAAATTTTGTGCAGGCTCACATCACATGCAGGCTTGAAGAAAAATCTAAAATTTTCCAGAAAAACGTAATTTCGACTGGCTTTAAGCCTAATTTAGGAAAGCATGAAACAAAAAAATTAGCAGACTAAGTAAACAAGACTTCAGATTTCCAGACTTCGTTCCTACAAAGTTTTTAGCCACGCCCCCTTTTAGGAGTCGATTTTTCAAAAATATTGAATTTGAACCAAAAATTTTAATTTTTGCGTACATTTAAGCGCAACTTGGAAATATCTGTTTGTAAGGGGCGACTAGAACACCCTCCTTTTCGCAGTTTACACTTCTTATAAAATCTGAAAAAATAACAATTACATCTGCATTTTACAATGGGTTAAACTAGTGGGTAGGTTCCGACCCGCTTAGGCGAATCGTTGGATACCCTATCCCAATTGATCCATGTCAAAGCTTCAAATCGACAAATGTCAACTACGACAATCTCCTTCAGCTAAGAAAGGCGCGTGTACCATTGTACCGCCACGTGGATATATGACCAAGGGAGTAGGTTAATTCTATGAGAGCCAGCCAGTCTTTTTGAATTTCAATGAATTTTAGTAGCTTTTTGACTGGTGTTTCACTAAGGTCGCTTAGATAGTCGTAGAAGTAGGAGCCTATTATGGATTTCCTGGACGACGCTAATGTCGGGCAGCAACAGAGAAAATTTTGTACACTTTCTTCCTCTTTCTCATCTAGGCAGCTTCTACAGAAGTCGTTTGAGAATATGCCTATTCTTCTTGCGTGAAGGCCTAATAAGCAGTGTCCGGTGATAATTCGTGCTGCAGTATTAATTTTGGATCTCTGTAAGGAGATCAAGCTATTTGATCTTTTTGGATCGAGGCTAGGCCAGATTTGCTTGGAGATTAAACATGTGGTGCCTGTCCTCCATCTGGCGTTAGTTTCTAGTATGCTGTGGTTTTTCAGCTGTAATTTGAAGGTAGCTAGGGGAGTACCTATTGTATTAAAGGAAATTTCATCTTCTGGCAGTCTAGTGGCGTTCTTAGCGAGTTTATCAGCGTCACAGTTTCCCATGATGTCTCATTGACCTGGCACCCAGCACAGGCAGATGTGAAACTGTTTGGACACCTCATCAAGAGATGTGCGACAGTTAATTACTAATTAAGAGATTATAGAGATCGATGTCAGGGATTTGATGGCAGCCTGGTTATCCGTAAAGATATAGATATCGCGGGCGGATATCACGTTCCACTTTAGCCAGGACAGGGCTTCACTAACTGCCATTATTTCTGCTTGGAAAACGCTGCATTGGTTGGGTAGGCGAAGGGATTTATTTAAGTTAAGGCACTCAGAAAATACACCACTTTGTATGCCGTCTTCCGTCTTGGATCCGTCTGTGTAAAAGTGTATGGCGTTACCAAAGCGTATATTACCGCCGTACCACCGCCGGTCTCTGTTCGGTGTCCGGGTTTTGAAGTTTTTCTCTGGGAAATATGAAGGTGTAGTATAATCCAGGTTCGTGGAGGTGAGATGCTGTTCGTTTAGAATATTTGCATGTCCGTAAACGTAATCACACCACTGCAAGCTGCTTTAAGTCGAATTGCGCAGTTGGTAGCTGTTTACCAAAGATGTCTAAGGGGGTAAGGTTCAATAGGATTTCGAGCGTATCAGTAGGAGTGGTTCTCAGGGCACCACTAATACAGATGCATGCTTGCCTTAAAATGTCGAGATCTCTGCCAACGTTGAATATGGGCGAAGGATTGGTCTAATCACAGCTGTGAAAATTTAAGGCCTAAAAACTACAAACACACGGACGGACGGACACGTCTCATTCGACTCAAAAATCGGTGTCGATCATCTCATTAAGGTCTTGGGGGTCTATGATGATTATTCCTCTATGTTACAAATTATAAATAAAACTTAACATACCTCCTACCCTACTGTGTCCTACTACTGTGTCCATCCACACTTGGCCATTTAAGCTTGGTAGTCTTTCTGATTTGTACCTCGATGAGGCGATGCCCCTTAAAGCCTTTTGCATAAAGAATGGATTTGATATAAGCAACCGCTTTATTTTACGGAACCCTCCACTTCTTCCAAGCCCATCTGTTTGTTCACTTCCTTCCTTATTGCAAGGACCTGACAGTCTCACCCGGTTCTGTCTATATCAATTGTGATAATAACCGTTTACATTGGGCACTGCCTTAAGCTAGCCTGTCTATCGACGTAGACTGCGATATCTCTTCCAGATATCGATTTAAGCTACTTACATTAACTCGGCTGGCCTTTAACCCGCAACAATTAATTGGAAGATCTGATTTTATAACTGTGTCCGGTGTTATTTTAGGGGCTCTTTTAACTCTGGGTTTTTTGTGGAGGTCCCAAAACAAGCTTCTTCCTCTGTTTTCAAGCTAGCTACATATCTGCAAAAAGTTTTAATTTCATTACACATCTGGGGGAACTGGGTGTAGCATGCAAGAGGTTTTGGATGAAGTTGGACAATAAGGTGTTCGATGCCGCCGTAGGTGATAGTTATATAAACCGTCACTTGAACCGTTGCTGATTTTCTGCACATCGTTTTCAGAAAATCAGCAGCGGTTTGGTGCTGTTAGGGTCAGTTTTTCAGTGCGAGATAATCCGACTTTTGGAGTCAAACTGAGATTCAGCCCAAAAATTAGCTTTCCAGTGAATATTGAATATATCCGGGACTAACCCCGGCTTAACTCGCCAAATTTGGCGAGGTAATCTCGGATCAACTCTCGTGAACAGTTTGAACTTCTGTAAATTATTTTTCTGTGTGAAATGGCAGTGGCTTTGCGTATTTCTGGGAAAAATGACATCTGAAAATGACGCGAACTTCTTGTTGTGTATTTTTCTATGGGAAGTAAGAGCTGGGAATGTCAATAATTTCGAAAGTCGAAGATTTTGATAACTTTACTGACGAATTTAGTTCTGCACTGAAAAACTGTTCGCAGGGTTAACTCTAGATTCGTTTCGTTCTGGAATTAACCGATCTTGGTTTAAGCTGAGCTTAACTGAGCACTAAAAAACCAATCCTAAGTATTGGTTTAACAACAGAGTATATATTTACTTAGTGCACTTTTTTAAAATATTATAGAGAACCATCAGGATATTATATTATATTATTATTCGCCACTCTTGTGCAATTATAATATGGACTCTGTGGCTAAAGCTCCCACTCCAGCGTTGGCTAGATTTCTAGTCATTCGAATATGACAGAAAAAAACTGCTTCGCCTTTTGAACATCTTGATCCAAAATTATTCGAAATTCATTTTGTGTATTTTTCTTGTGTAAGGAGATAAGGCAAGTGTATTAAATTGAAACGAAAAAAATACCCTTACTTTCAGGAAAAATATTTCTATTGAACAAACAAAATAAAAATGTGTGCGAACTTACTTTCCCACACGATACAAAGATGTGCGTACACATACGGATATCAGGGTGCGAATAAAGCTGTCTTTCTTAAAGCATTTAAGATAGCTACTCGCATAAGCCAAAAAAAAAAAACGATATGTCTTCTTCACTGTAAAAACAATAAATTACATCTGCACACACACAAATACTCACGTACACAAGTTGATGTATTGTCGATTTGATTGTACCTTCAGTATAGTTCAATGGTATGTAATGCCCCCCTCGTAGGAAATAATGATCCAATAAAGCATGCTGTCTCCGACATGAACTCCCCTAATGGAATGGATATAATCGAAGATTAGCTCAATTGCTTTGATCTACACAACTGAACAGATTATGTACACAAACCAATAAATGGCATTTGGTTCCATATGGAACCACATTTTTAGGACATTTTTTTGTTGTCTATCATTCATTGAAAAGGACATATGCAACAAATTGTTCTAGTACAAATTCATGGCACAAAAGTTTCTTTATTTACATATCCGTGCTGTAAAATGCAAAATGTTCAACAAAATTATCCCATTTTATCGCTCTCCCTGACATGATTTAGATTTTGGCTGTGAACTCGTGAAAAGCCGCCTTCTTACGCGTTAATCTACAATAGCCCATTCATCAAAACGAATATTAAAGTCAGAGCATTTAAAATTATTTAAAATTTAAGAAGAATAGCACTTTCACTAACACCATCCCAGATGTAAACAATAATAAACAGATTTATGGTACAAATTCGTAATGTATTAATCATTTGTTATGTAGGAGGCAGGCGGCCTTAGCAGGCGATGCGTTCGCGATCTTGTTTGCATGCCATAAATCGGAAATAGAATCTCAGAGTCTGGAGACTGAATATTTATTGTTCTTGAGATCTGAAGAGCGTTTATTTTAGGCAGTAGCAAGATAAGTAAACATTAAGTAGATGCAGTTGCAAACAATAACAACAATACGTGAAAGCATTGCAGCACAAAAATTGATTTATATTGCGATCCACTTCGGTTTTTGTAGCGAATAAATAGATAGATAAGAACATTTATATTCTGATTGAAGCTTCCGACATTTTCACTACATTGTTGGAAATGCATCTGCTGCAGTTAATCACTATCAGGCAAAATTTTTTGAAAAATAAGACGTATAACAAGTTCTTGAAGTAAAACATAACAAGTGGCGTTTTTTTTAACTTTTTTAGTCCTATGTCGGGGTGCCGTGGCGTAGTGGTTAGTGTGTGTGCTTACTACGCCGGAGGTCTGGGTTCGAATCCTGCCATCGTCACCTGAAAAAAAAACCTCCGCGAAGGTCTGACAAGCCCTCCGAGAGTATCATTTGTCTTGAAAAAAAAACTTCTCAAAGTGCCGTTCGGATTCGGCAAAAATTGTAGGTCCCCTTGTATGTAAAGAAATTAACACACCAGCATACATTGTTGAGAAGTTGGCCCTTGTTCACCTCGAGCTGTTGCGCCACTCTATTTATTTATAGTCCTATGTCAAAGGACTGTGTCAAATCCCTCTGTTAAAATTCTGGCGAATTTTTGGCGCAATATAACTTTGACATCTGAAAAAACACATTATCTGGTGAAAACCCAAAAAATCGTGTAAGCTTTTTTTGACAATTCTTTTGGTAGCAGCAATCTTTAAAGCTCGATTTTTCAATGTCAGAAAGAGCCCGTTACCATCGATTTGGGGGTTCGTATGATTACGCACACAAGAAAATCCAAGGCTCATAAGGACAAGATTTGCGTGAAAGACTCCCCAAAATGACTTGAAACCCCACAAACACCAACAGTTGCAAATTCGCACAGTCATACAAGAGACGAAATGACTAAATGCAGCAAGAGACTTAAGTGATGCTACTAACAATATCCGAGAAGGTTTCCGATAATGGTATGATGACGAATGTGTATGTATACAAAAGTTGAAATGAATGCGAAATACTGCAATGCAAAACAGGGACAACGCGTTAAAATACAGAACCACAAACAGGGAATTACTAAATAAAAAGAAAAATTTCGAAGTCATTTAGCTCAATAATATCGATAAAACTCGGGATAAAAAGATAATAACGCGCTAAAAACAACCAGTGAGTAAGTGCTAAAGTGTGTATGCAGAAGTTACAGTCCGTAAAACGGACCCTTGAATACCCCCCTATCCCACATAGGGTCCGCGAGGTCCAACCGGCGCTAATAACAGCGAGGTCTAACCGGCGCTTTCCATATTATAATTATATGGTTTAAATTTAATATTTTTAGAAAATCAAAAGGGCGTGGCTAAGAATTTTGTATTAACGACATCTGGAATGAAGTCTCGCTTACCTTGCCTGCTAATTTTTATACCCCATCCCATAGGATAGGAGGGTTATTTAGTTTGATTCCTAGTTTATAACATAGAAAAATAATCACTGTAGACCCCCAACATCTTAAAGGCAAAAACCGGCCCCATGTGGGCGTGGTCGTATTTAATTTGCAATAAATGGTTTTCGTTTGATATATTTTCATAAAATCAAAAAAGCTTGCACTATAAAAGGTTCAGATATGTGTGAAAGCTATCAACTGAAATGAATAATTTTATGCCACGCCCACTTTTGGGGGCGTTCTTAAGTATAAACCAAATTTTTAAAACGAAAATGCAATCAACACGTGTATACCACTTTTGATAAAAAATATGAACAAAAAAACCATATTATAAAAAAAGGGGTTGATGCCACGCCTCTTTTTTGGAGAGAAGATTATTATCTGGCAAATTCTAAATCCAACGATTCGCTTGAGCGGATTGTAACCCTCCCACTAGTTCTTCTCTATATTACTCTTAATGCTAAGTTTCCACTTGTCGATTTGTAATGGACAAACGACGTATTTTTAGGTTATATAGAGAAATTGGTAAGTGAAAATAGAGTGTCTTTGAATTGACATAGGAATTGGCTTACGCTTTTCCAATTGTGTCTTTAATTGACAAAGAGGAGAACTGTCAAAGCTTGTCAATAAATTGACAAGTGGAAACTTAGCATAAGTTCAGTCGAAATAACGTTTTTCTGGATGATTTTGGTTTTTTTTTTTAATTTAGGGCTCTTTTTCAATTCTGCCTCGAACTGTAGGCGTGGCCCAAAGTCTTGCATATAACATAAAATGCATTTGAAAAATTACTTTTTAAATCGACCATTAGGTGACGTAAAGCGATTAAATTTTTATTTTTTGTATCTTACAATAAATATGAGATAATAAATACCAAATTTCAGGCTTTTAAGACGTTTTACAGCTTTTAATGCTCTGGAGGTAGTTGCACATTTGCACCGATTGTGGGCGGATTTCAAATAATATAACAATGAAATCATGCACCAAATTTCTAAGCTTAAAATTTAAGGCCCAACAACGTGTGACATACAGAAGGGCGGACATGTGGTTATTTCGTCTGGAAATATTTGCCCAACGACATCAGAGTCGTAACACGATCGCAGGTGAAAGTTTCCAAGCGTTGCCCATCTAGCATACTGTTCACCGTGAGAACATCATTTCGCTGACACAGCCGAATTGCGTTTGACTGATGTTCGCACGCTCGACAAAAGTGAACACTCACCTGCGACGTGTAAATAAATTCTCGAATAGACAAAATGATTGTACCACACTCTGTTCTCCTAAGTTTTGCTGAAGTCAGTTCGCTCCTAACATTAAAACTATTCGGTTGTTTTAACTCCACAGACGGACCAACGGACGGGCATATCTTATTCGATTCAGAACTCGGTCTTTATCATATGCCCCAAAGGTCTTGGGGTCTACCATTATTATTTCATCGTGTTGCAAACTATGTGACAAACTTAATGTATCTCCTATCCTATGGGATGAGGTAAAAAAACAAGCAGGCGGATGCAGCTTGAAGCTTTACGACATTATTCCATGACTATCACTTCAGAAAAATTTGTCGAGCCGTTTCGAGTTCTGCAACCACACACACTGTTTTGCGAGGTCTTCATACTTAGGCTTTTCATACTAATACTCATTATCTCTTTCCGCTTACGATATGGATATCCCTTCAACTTCTTGATCGCGAGCTCATATAAATTAAAAAATCATTCACGTTTTCGAACCACCATGGCGTATACGTAACATTTTTTACATTCGCATACAATCTGATGGAATAGTGTAAGTGACCGTCCGAAGGAGATAACTTTTAACTTTTTCTAGTCTTGCATAATGTAAAGACAAATTAGACAAAAGCTCAACAGGAAACTCCGTCTGAAGGCATAATGGGCCATTACTTATCAGTATCACCAAATTCAATAATTTAATCATTTTAAATTCTTTATTTGAAAAATAAAAGAGCAGCACACGATCAACGTCGCCTACAGCTTGCTTAACAACTTTTCGCATCATCCCTCGCAAAGCATTTCCTGCAGCAAAAATGAATAGACAAACAGCTCCTATTACATCGACTACTGTAATCATAAAAGCAATTACAACAACCATTAATAACCTAATAATCACCGCCCACTCCGAGCAATCCGTTTAACTTGCTTCTCCCCCGTCGACAAAGGGTATTGCCTTTCATTCTTAAAATTCCTTTTTTCGCGTGTCCTGCCCCAGGCTTTTCTGTCGTCAATTGTGCAGGAAAAGTGTTATACGGAATCTTAAAGTTTGCGTTGGGGAAGAATTTTTTGCCTCCGGCTAGGAAATGAAAAGCCGTTTGAAATAAAACTGACGAGATATCCGTCAGCCAGCTCCCCAAGAATCGAGTGGGAGAAGGTAAATTAAATTTCCTTGGCAAGCTAACTTTAAACTGAAATGAGAATCACGTTTTTTTTATCCTTTCAAGGCAAACACGAATACACCACGTCGTTATCATCCTGCCTACCCGAAGTAAATAGACTTTTTGCGTGTCTTCGTAGAAATATCACTGTGGTAATACGTAGCGAGAAGAATAAGATATATGAGTAAACTCTTCCATATCATTTTATTTGCACATTCCGAGGATTTAAGGACATAAAGCGTGTACTTGTCGCTTTGCGAAAAGCGAAACATATTCGCAATCTGATTGAACGTTCTAAAAAGCCCCTACTGTCAGAGCTCAATGATATTTTTTTTTGTTCCTTATAGGCTTTTAGCTGTGACGAAATATTTTATGTAAATTGCATCACATCAAAAAAATAAAAAAAAAAAAAGGATTCAACATTAAACATTAACGCTGTGCATATGCCAAGGAAGCTGGGCCCAGCAGCTGACAATGATTGATGGTGATTGAAAACGTGCTGTTTTTCTTTTTAGAACCGACATTTCGCCTTCGCAGACTACTTGCGCGATTCGACTGGAAGCAAGCATCTAATTACAGTGTCTGGTGTAAAATGGAGAGAAATATGTATACTTGGAAGCGCTTAGACATGTCAAAAGTGTCAGAAATTTTGATTTCTAAATTGTACGTAATTGAAACGAACTTGATTTTAATTTTAATGAAATGCAAAAAAGGAATAAGAACGCAATTCAAAACAAATCGCAACGTGAGTGATTAATTTTAAAATCTGGTATCTATCAGCTTACAGAGACGGAATAGTTTTGAAGTCCAAAATAAATTATTGAAAATTCTAGGAATTAATATCCTATGTTCTAGGAATTAATACCCTCGTTAGTGATATAGATAAAGTGGCCTTGTATGACAAACTGGGACAACACCTTTCACTTGCAATCGTCAAACGATAAGCTACAGTTTATAACTGGTAGCATCAATGCTCTCTTTAATAGGCATGTGCCCTTAAAAGCAAAGTTCACCGAGCAATAGACCATGGTTAAGCCGCAGCATCCGTTCTTTAATGCAGAAACGCTTATAGTCATTGGAAACGCTACCGGTTAACTGAGTTGAGGGTAATGTACTGTTCACTTCGCAACAAAGTCGTAGCGGAAATACGCAAGGTTAAATCGCAGTTTTACTCTAATAAGCTATGTAGAATAATTTGCACAAACTTGGGATCGGTAGCTCTAGAGTCAATCGAGTTGTAGAGATTGATGGCAATATTCTAAACCAAAAGTTCGTGTCGGTACCATCGCTACACCAGCCTTTTGCCGATGCTTTTTTTGTCCTGATGAACAGTTTGATGAAACTGGCTTTGGGTTTCGTGCAGTGAATAGTGCTGACATTATGGAATATTTACTTTCTATAAAGTCAAACTCTGTTGGGCTGGATAAAATTCATCCCCCATTTTAAAAATGATCCTGCCGGTTGTACTGCACCATGTTAACTCACTGATTTATGAAAGCTTGCTAAGATTGTTCCCCTTCCAAAAAATACAAAAGGCGATGAATTCTTGCCTTTTTCTATCTTGCCTTTTTTGTTAAAAGTCTTTGAGAGGGTTCTACAAAAACAAATAAGCGATTATCTTACGTCAAATAATATGATCACGCCTCTTCAATCTAGATTTCGTCAAAAGCATAGTTATATCACGGCCTTGCTAAGCGTTACTGACGATATAAGACAGGCATTGGATAGAGATGAAGTCACTTTTTTGGTACTGCTTGACTTCTCGAAGGCATTCGATTCAGTCAGTCATGTTAGTTAATGTAAAAAGTTTATGCAGCAATATAACTTCTCAGCTTCTGCAGCCAAGTTAATTTATTCGTACTTGACCAATAGAAGACAAGCAGTTCAAGTTGGTGCAGCTTATCGGATTTTCTCCAGAACGCAACTGGCGTCCGTCAAGGCTCTATACTTGGTCCCATTTTGTTTTCTATGTATCTCCATGAACTTCCGTCCAAAATTGAAAATTGATCTGTTCATATGAATGCAGATGATGTGCAACTTTATCTAAGCTGTCCTCTCGGACTTATTGAGCATGGAGTTGCTTGCATCAACGAAGTCTTGGAGAAAATAGTGTCTGGTCCCAACCCAACTAAATGGCCTTAGTTTAAACCCCAAAAAAAACCAAATGCCTATAGTTATATCGAGAAGCATGTTGGATCTTTCTTATTTTCGTTCGATTATGTTAAGTAACGCTCCGATAGAATATGTCGAAACAGCAAAAAATCTTGGAGTTACTTTTAACAGGCATTTAACTTGGAATAACCATATAAGCACACAGGTCGGAAAAGTATATGGTGCACTGCGTACTTTACGCGTAACTTAGTCATTTACACCCGCCAAAACACGTCTTTTGCTAGCTAAAACTCTGATCATACCTTTTTTAATATACGGTTGTGAAATTTTCTGTAAGTGCAGCTATATAAGTAAAAGAAAGCTCGTAGTCGCGTTTAACAGCGCTGTACGATACGTCTTTGGGCTACGGAGGTACGATAGAGTGTCTGGTTTTGCTCATCGTCTGCTTGGTATGCCTCTTGAAAACTATTTTCAACTCCGGACTGTGACATTGCTATCGGATATCTTGCTAATTCAGCAACCTCAGAACTGCTTCGAAAGAATAAGAATAGCCTCTTTGGTGAGAACTCGTCAATCGATTCACCCTCGTTTTTCATGTTTGTCATCCGAACGTCAATTTTTTGTTAATGCTGTCCGTCTGTGGAAGTCTCTACCTCGTCATATTAAAGAAACGCAGAATAGAACAAGAATCAGAAAACTATTAAAGGATTACTTTTCAATAAATACGTAAATTTTTCTTTTGTATATTTATAACCTTTTTTTATTCATAAAATTATTTTTTATTTTATTATTTATTTCTCAGCTCTCCTGAGCAAAAATGCAAAATTGTTAAATTAGCTTAAGACAAATTTAGAAGATATTGTATCTTACTGTTCTTAAGCACTAACTAATAAATAAAATAAATAAAAAAAATAAAAATAAATAAATATGTTGGCAAGATGTTAAGCACTTTTTCATGGTTACTAAATGGCACAAAATAAGGACTCTAATGTTTCTGTCCATTTTTAGCAATGAAAAACTGTTGATCCCTTGCCATTACCCAAGCCTAAGTTGATACATTTAGGAAGTAAATTACTGGAAAACCGTTCTAGAAAACATGAAGTTTTAACACTTTTGGTTCAAGCAAATATTTACAAAACTCCGCCAAAAAATAAAATAATTCTGAGTTTAAGACCTGTACACTATAATCTTGAGATGACTTTGTGGAAAAACCATCGCACTTTAGCTTCGGATTGCAATTAAAACACTTTCCGTGTATAAAAAACAAATTGCCCTAATTTTTTCTAATTATCTACGCTAAAAATTTCGTCTTTCTACGACTCACCGTTCAGAAGTTGTAGCGAGTGAGTATGGACGGATGGACATACGGACGAAGGTACTACGTAACGCTACCATAGGCGATCCATTTCCTTTTTGTATGGACCGCTAAGAATTAAACACTTATTTGAATTTTCTACAGAAAACAAAATAATGCTAAGATCCTTCTTTGGATTTGTTTGTCTTTGTCGAAAAACTTCCTCCAACAAAGAAGAATCAAGAAGTCTTGAATACTTAATAAAGTTGTTATCGATTGGGTACTAGTCTAACTATTTCCCTATCTTAATCTACAGAGCTTAATTATTGCAAAATTATTTTTTAAGAATTCGTTCTATGACAAGACTTTTGTAACCTTATTTTGTAGTAAGACGTAATAAAAACAAGTGAGTAAGTGCAAGAGTTCGTCCGTGACAAACTTCTATATACCTGATTCTATACATGGTGTAACACCAAACTAATTTTTTTTGTCCCGAATTCATATATTATTTGTATAGGCCACGCCCCCAGAAGTGGGTCTGGGCTAAAAATTGAAATCAATTAAATGTAATTTCGTTAGAATCATGACAAAATGCGCTGAACCCGAAAATTATTGCAAAAAATATCCGTTTTATCCTAAACACGCCCCTTAAAAGTGCGCGGAGCTCAAAACTTTGTATGGTTGCTCCATAGCATTCAATTCAATTTGGAATAAACTTCCCGAGAAATCTGGTCTTTAAAGATCTAACATGGTAAAAGTGGGCATGGTCGATATTTTGGGCTGTCCAATTTTTGCCCTCTTAAAGGTTTTGGGCCATTATTGCTCTATACCAAAATTTGAGCTCCTACGCTCGTACGCTCGACCAAAATAAGAACCAAGATATACTCCAAGTTTGAGCGTCCTAGCTCAATTTAAAAGACTTAAAAACTTCACACTTACGTACAGACGGGCAGACGGACAGACGGACAGACGGACGGACGGACGGACGGACATGGCTTAATCGACTCACCTGTCGGTCTCGATCATATCTCTAAAAGGTCTTAGGGGTCTACGGTGACTATTTCTCTGTGTTACAAACTATGCATTAAGCAAACTATGCATAAACAGTCCGGAGTTTCTTATTAGTTCAACGCTAAAAATATAAATAAATAGAGTGGCGCAACAGCTCGAGGTGAACCAGGGCCAACTTCTCAACAATGCATGCTGGTGTGTTAATTTCTTTACATACAAGGGGACCTACAATTTTTTGCCGAATCCGAACGGCACTTTGAGAAGTTTTTCAAGACAAATGATACTCTCGGAGGGCTTGTCAGACCCTCGCGGAGGTGGGGGCCGTGAAAAAGAACAAGTCTTTTTTTTCCAGGTGACGATGGCAAGATTCGAAGTTTTCGATTCGAGTTTAGTTCAACGCTAAACTCAACCAAAAAATTTTGTTTGCAGCTACCAAATTGTTTTTCTACAAACTTGTATTTTGAGAAAGCCAGACACTTCTCGGACTTGCTCACAAAGGCGAATGACAGCTGTCTACTGAAGCTTCAATTTACATTCGCACAAGACCACATGTTGAAGTAAATTCCGAAATTCTCCACTTCGATGACAAAAATTTTGTATACTTTAATCTGCATCTGCTCACAATAAAACCTCAAGAATTTTATTGTTCGGTGGTTTTGCTTGTATGTCCCCACTTCACTGCAACTTGTCATCTGAAACTCCGACAAGCTTTTCTTGTGTTCAGCCAAATAGAATATTAGAATGCATGCCTGACAGGAATAGACATTTAGTATTCCAAAGGTTTCTTTTTATGAAGTGCCTAGGCACTTGTGTGTTCTACGAAAGACACTCTGTTGCATGCTTCTGAGAATTTTCTTTTTCCATCAAATGTGTATATCCTCAAAGAATATTAGATTCAAAGTGGTTTTCAGTTCGTTAGCTTCTTTGTGTTTAGAATTTTAATACTCAATCAATTACAATCCAAACTCGCATCAGTATAAAAAAAATTTAGGATCTCATAAAGGCACTTCTCAATTTTTTTTTTTCGCTATTATGTAGCTAATAAAAAGCTCTTGAGCGATAAATTAAATAAAAATATTTTGAAATACATTTTTTCTACGTATATGTTCATAAAAAATTTTATGTAAAAAAGTTATTTCTTTTATTTCGAGCACATCGAACAAAAAATAAAAACCCTCAAACATTTGCATTCCATCCGAGTGAATCCTTCACGTCAAAATAATTTCGAATGATGATGGCGAGCAAAAAAAATACATATTACAACTTATTTTTGGAAGTATTCCGCCCGAGTAACTCTTCATCAACTTTTAGCAGAGTTAAGCACAGAACTTTCCATTATTCGTTATGTTTTATAAATTTCTTTTCTGACACTCTCGTTGTTGTTCTGCGCCTTCCGTGGGGGTCTGAAAACAAACGAGAATGAAAACTGACACATTTGGGCAACTCACTGGGGGGTTTGGCTTTCCATTTGATATGAGCTTCCCACACACACACACGCACGCAGAGCAGCACCCCCTATGGTGAAGCACATGGATTCTACATTTGGCAGCAATTCAAAATCCATTAATTTCGATTCTGTTTTACTCGAAGCAGTAAAAGAATCTACAAAGTGGTTCATCAACAAGAAGCTTGAGTGAATATTCT
This sequence comes from Neoascia interrupta, assembly GCA_947623515.1. Lineage (NCBI taxonomy): Eukaryota > Metazoa > Arthropoda > Insecta > Diptera > Syrphidae > Neoascia > Neoascia interrupta. The sequence goes on along the minus strand of OX392462.1, from coordinate 17,062,309 downwards.
GCCATGAGAATTTCATCGGGAGATTTTTGCTCCTTTCTTTTTGTTTTTGTTGTTTTTGTAATTTTGCCAATACTTCGGGCGAAAGTGTGTATCGATTTCAATAAATTGACACCTCGTGTAGAAATCGAATTAATGTTTGAATGGAGATCTCCCGCGTAGAGGCTGATCAGTATTTGCTGCTAGTAATTATTTTTTGTGTGTATAGATTTTCGGAGGATTTATCATAGGAGCCCCCAAAAGAGATGCTCGTACGTAAGGTCTCTAATGAGGAACTATTCTTTGATAAATTAATACTGATTGCTTGTTGGTTGATTATAATTAATGGGATGTACCTTGGATAGGATCTAGTGCTAGTTGAAGGCTTTTCACATAACATTATTGCACTGTAGAGTTAGGGGTGATTAATATCATCTATTGAATCTTACATTTTTGTAGGAACTTCAACATTGAAGTCATGCTTAAATTCATTTAAAGAGAAAGGGGAAGATACGAAATATTTTACACATTGGGATGCCGTGGGGTCCACTACGCCTTAGGATTTAATTCCCACCTCGGTCATCTGGAAAAAGAACACTCGTTCTTTTTTACGAACCCACCTCCTCGCGTCTGATAAATCCTCCGGCAGCAAAAAAATTGCCCTAAAACAATCAATTCAATTCAATTATTCAATTCAAAAAACTTTTTATTTTCATTTCGATAAGTTTTACAAAAAGAAGTTTACAAAAAGTAGTACACAACATGGCTTAGAGCCGTCTGCCGTTGAATTATAGGACCGAGAAAGTTAATTAATAATTAGTGCTTATATTAGGTTTTTTTTTTTTTGTTAATTTAATTTGTAATACAAAAGAAAAGATTGTGACTTTTTTGTCATCTATACTTATGGGCTTTTGGTTTAGCTTAAAACGGAACAAAAGGGATTTCTTCGTGGATAGATCTGATTTTGCTTTGCTGATTTAGCTCACGGAGACTGATACAAATTACGAAAAGCAATTGCTTCTTTTAGATAGCATGTAAGTATCTTCCAACCAAATCCGCCGTTTAGTAAGGAGCGACATTCCTGGATCGAGAGAAAGCTCTTGGCAAAAAATAATCTTCGGATCTCTTGAAGGATAGGACATAAAGCTAAGAAAAGGAAGGTGTCTTCGTTCTGATTGAGGTTACAGAGGTTACAAAGCGGGTTTAAGTCATTTCGGTATGGCCTGAAGTTAAGATCAAGCATTTCAGTGCGTGCCTTAAATACTAAACTAATTTCGGACGCGTTCAGCTTATCACAAAAATAGTTGGCGGTGTGTAAATCGTGAGTGAGGCTTTTATAAAGTTCTCTTGTAAGTGATGTTCTCGCTCTGCACAAGGACTGCTGATAGAGCTTTTCGTCAATGGCTGCCAGGCAGTCATAGAATATACTTCGCCATTCGTGGCAATTTCTCTCGTCAAGATTTAATTGACAATTATGGTTGCCAGCAAACTCACGCCATTCCTTAAAAGGTGAAAAGCCCCCTTCTAGTGCAACCAAAAGAACTCTACGTTGTAAGTTATTCACAGATCTTATAATAACTTTGGACAAATAGTCGGCAAACCTGTTTCAATGTCTATTGCGTAGTTTGGCGATGATCGAGGGAGCCTGAAAATCCTTTTTACGAAGAAACGTTGGATAGCTTCAACCTCGTCGAGCTTTCGGTGACCATAGACTTCACTTGCATAACGAAAGCAGGTGTTAACTACCGCCTCAAAAACCCTGAATTTACAACATCTTTGGAGAAAAACCTGTTCCACATAGAATTGATCGCAGTTTTAGCTGCCACCGATCTTTCTTTAATGTAAGGACGAAGGTCTAAATTGAATTTCAGGCGGAAGCCTAGATATTTGAATTCATTCACAATTTCAATGTTGTCGTTGTCCAAGGTCCACCTTTCGCTCCTACTCAATTTGTGGTGATGTCTAAAAATCATAATTTTAGATTTTAAAACATTAATTTTTAGGTCCCAAAGATCACAATAATCTTTCAGCTTATTGATGATAAGCTGAAGAGTAAGAGGATTATCTGATAAGACAACAAGATCATCGGCATATAGAAGTACCTTTATTAGAGTATCTCCAAATCTTACTCCACCTGGCAAGAAATTTATTACATCATCGATAAACAAAGCAAACAGCAGGGGACTCAAAATACAGCCTTGTGGGACTCCAGAGTTAGTTAGAAATTCCGAAGATTTCTTACTTCCATCCCAAACTGAGGCAGAATTGTTAGCCAACAGTTTTTCATATAATCTAATAAATTTGGAGGATATACCTAGGTTTGACAATTTATAAAGAAGTAGATTTCTATTTACTGTGTCAAAAGCTGCTTTCAGGTCGACGAAAAAGGAGTAAAGTTTCTTTTTCTTCCCAATAAAATGACTCGCAATAGTCGTTAGGGTGAAAATTTGGTCAATTGTTGACAGGCCTGGACGAAAACCTGCTTGGAAAGCACTGAGTGCATTATTTGATTCAACCCAGCTTACAAGCCTGTGGTAAAGCATTTGAGAAAATATCTTCCTGAGTGAGCTAAGGACTGAAATACCCCTGTAATTTTCCGGGACACTCGGGTCACCTTTTTTAAAAATACCAAACATTTTTAAGCACAAGAAGCTTCCGGGAACTATTTCATCTTGAAGAATCTTATTATAGAGCTCCAAGAGGTAGCTGAGGAATTCAGCGGTCGCATTCTTGAAAAACTCTGCAGGGATTCCGTCAGGTCCAGGCAACTTTGAATTTTTCATTTTTTTTAATGCTGTTAATAACTCCGACATTACAAAAGCGTCATCTAGTTCGGGAACAACACAGTTTGGTAGCGCAAAACTTATGTGTTTTTGGCTGGGGTCTGAAGTCAATAGGTCCTTAAAGTGTGAAGCAAGGAGATCTACGCACACTACCGAAGAAGTTTTATTTTCAAGGCCGGCAACAGAATGAACGGTCTTCCAGAACGTTTTGCAGCAGTAGCTTCGAGGCAGACCTTTTGATACACATAGCTTAAAACAATCATTAACTGGTTTTGTAAATAATGACTGGCCCTCTGTCTTGTATCAAGCGTTTGCCTCTTTGAACAACTTGGAGCCTGTCTATCAGGTAAGGGAAAATTAGTTTGGCGGGGAGCGGTGGGTCTCCATAGTGCTTACTAAAAATCAAGCATTGTCTGCTTTAGAAAGATGACCAGTGACAAAGACAGGATCCGTTTCAAGTAGTTATTACTCGTACATATTGAAAAAAGCCGAAAAACTAGTCAAGGTTTAGGTCTAAACGTGGAAATCTGCCTTTTTTAGCCCTAAAGCCTGACTGATAACCGCTCAAAAGATTTTTCTTTTCTCAAAAAAAAAACGCTGTACCTACTTAGAGAAAGGTTTTTGTGGGGGTGCTTACCTTGCACTCAAAATATTGTTTTTGCGTCACAAATCTTCGCAAAAAAACGCGCGATAAATTTTGATATTTTAAGTTATTGAAGTACAACAAAAGGACAAAATTACATTACCAGAATACTAAAATTATCAAGTGAAGCTAGTGTTGGCTTTTCACACGCACAGATACATATAAAGTTTCATGTTCTTAGCGGATGTCAGTTTTTTTATACAATGTAACATTTTTTATTTCATTTCAGATTTTTCATGCCATGTCGGATTTTTAACGCCATGTCAGATTTTTAGGTCATGTCAGATTTTTAGGTCATGTCAGAATTTTTACGCCATGTCAGATTTTTTATGCGTTGTCAGATTTTTCATGCCGTGTCAGATTTTTTATGCTATGTCAGATTTTTTATGCCATGTCAGATTTTTATGCTATTTTAAATTTGTTATATCATATCAGATTTTTATGCCATGTCAGATTTTTTATGCCATGTCTGTTTTTTTATGCCATGACTGACTTTTTTACCATGTCAGATTTTTTATGTCATTTCAGATTTCTTATGCCATATCAGATTTTTTATACTATGTCAGATTGTTTATGACATGGTAGGTTTTTTAGGTCATGGCAGATTACTTAGGCTATGTCAGGTTTTTATGCCATGTCAAATTTTTTATTTCATGACAGATTTTTTATGCCTTGTCAGAGTCAGAATCTGGTATGACCTAAAAAATCTGACAAGCAATAAAAAATCTCACATGGTGTAAAAAATCTGGCATGGCATAAAAAATCTGACATTTTTTAGGTCATGTCAGATTCTGAATCTGACATTAAAAATCAGGCATGAAAAATGATTTAGAAAACTTGTATCACTTAAAGAATCTCATAAAAAAATTTACACGAAAAATGTGACTTGACATAAAATATCTGACATTACATGAAAAATTTGACATGACATTGCCAGGGCTGTAGTTGTATAAAAGTTGGCGTCACTCTTCTGACGTGTATAAAAGATGTGTATTATACATATCAAAAATATTGCTCGTGTATATAAGTCTAATTTATATACATTTTTATATAATTTTAAATATTTTTTTTACAGTTTTATATGTACACTTTTATACAATTTTATACATTTTGATACATTTTTATCCACTTTTATGCACTTATATACACTATAATATATTTTTGTACGCTCCTTGACTGTAAATAATGTAAAAAACTTAAGAAACATGACATTAATACAACCCTGTTCGACAAACGAATGGTGTCGCCTTTGAGTTTTGAGGTTCATTTTTTGTATGTTGCAAGAATCAAATATTATATACTTTCTTTCCAATGGGATGGCGTATATGCAACGAAATAGGAAGGAGGTTTCAGGAAGCGGCACGCATACAACTTTCGCTTTTTAAAAGTTAAATTTCAAGAATTTTTTAAAACTAAATCCTTGAAAGCAGACTTGTGGAAGTTTGATTAGAAAAAATTTATTAAAAGTATTCAAATCGATCCACAATTCTTACCCCCAAACAGTGTTGCCAGATACACAGATTTATCGTATTTCACCAGATTTTTAGAGCTATTCCGGATGCCCCGATTTCGGACGAAAATCTTGCTTTTTCTCCCGATTTTCCAGCTTAGAAAGTACATACATTAAAATATTTCCCAGATTTGAGTAACTTTTTTTAAAGCCGGGTAGTGACTTGCTGAAAATATCCTATTTGTTATTTATGATCCATCAACGAACCTGGCAATGTATGTAAGACAAACCAAACACCTAAATTGCAGACCTTATTTGTACCTTTTTACTTTTCTGCATCCTGCATCTCTGTGGGAACTTTATTTGCTAAAGATCACTTAAAGCTTATATAATACTATGCCCCCATTGGCCATAAAACAGCGATAAGAGGGAGACGATTAAATATAAACATCGAAGCGGCTCCACCGGACAAAATTGAATTCAATTGACACGGACACTCTTTTTTTGTCATTTTTGCTTTCATAAGAGAGTGCAGATGAGGTTTCCTAAAAGCAGTAAAAAACATTTTTGTGTTGGATCTGTCATACGTGCAAAGTTTCAATTTTATTTTCTCTATAGTCAAACTGTAATAAAGCTGCTCAAAAAAGCTTCCACGTGGCATAAGAAAGGTTTGTGAATAAGGTGAATGATATATATGACAGGACTCGTTTTTAATCACTTGCCGAGAAGATTTGATTTGCATTGTAAATCACAAGATTTAAGGGAGATTAGTTTAGTATTTATGTTAATCGCGGATTCTTGTCCGGTGGAGACATGGTATAACTGTCATATTTTTAGGTTGACTAAGGGTTTATGCAAAAAAATAAATAGAGAAATGTAGATATATGATTAAATGTTTAAATTTCTGTTTCATGCAATGCATAGAAGAACACATTCAAAACTACTCATGGTTTTACTCAGACTTTTGGTTTTGAGTTTGCGTATGCGCGATGTTCGAAGAATATTAACCTATCTAAATATGAGTTGTAATAAAAAAAATGTTTTTTTAATCATTTTAGAGTTTTCAACCTGAGTGAGTTGTAAGTCCACCAGCTAATTGTAAACTTATAAGCCATTATATGGTCTTTTGGCCTATTTTTCTATAGACTATACCTGTGCCAAAAAACAAGTAAAATTTTTAAGAATAATTAAAAGGTAAAAGATCGGGGTCATCGAGTCCTATTTGCAACCAACAATTTAGTCTCTTTTAAATTTAACAGCAAACTAGAGTCAAGTCTTAAAACTCTTGTTCGAGAATGGAGCATTCTTAAGGATCAATAATTCTGAGAGATCAATTGCATTCCTTCATTAATTTTTTAGTAAGCTAATCGTATCGCCTAAAGCATTCTTAAGGATCAATAATTCTAAGAGATCAATTGCATTCCTCCATTAATTTTTTAGTAAGCTTATCGTATCGCCTAAAACACACATTTCCCGGAAAAACTTGACGTCTCAAGCACAAAGATTTTTAAGTACTTAACCTTAAGCAGAACTAAATAAAATAAAATAAAGTACATAATTTTTGAAAGGTTTTTTTAACGAGTTTTTATGCCTTTTTTTAGAGATATCTCATTCTATAGCTACGCGAAAGCTATTATTAATAACAAAAGTTTATAATTAAACTCCACACTCTTAAAATAGATAATTTTTTAAAAACGAAAGCCCTGTTTTTCGTCGAATTACATTGTTTACACGAACCGACTTTGTTTTGCTTCATTGTTCACTTAATTTCATATTATTTTTCATTGCCGATAATAACACTTTTGTTTATGCGTATTTTTAGAACATCAACATTTTGTTTTTATAATCCATTGCGTGTGCCAGTGCCACTAAAACGAAACGGTCTGAGAGACATAAGATTTTGAATATTTTGAATTTTCTCACCTGTTTTTTTTTTTTTTTTTTTGCAGAAATTTCTATTAAAATTTACTGTCGCACTTTTGTTTGGCAAACAAAGTCCCACGCTTATTTCAAATTAATAATTATTCAACACGAATATTTCGCTGATGTTTATATCACTGTCTGGCTGGGGGTTAATAATTCCATCAAGCTGAAAAATCTGTTCTTCCAAAATCTATTTTCGGAGTCCTGCCGTCCAAATCGTTGAGTGTGTACTAAATAATCATTTCAGGGCGACTGAGACACAATGTCATTAACAAATCCATTGACATTGCGGTGTGGCGAAAATCTCTGTCAAAACAAAGCCATCATTATTTAGCATGAAAATTATTTAAGGGAAACACAGTGTTTATGGTTCACATCAGAAAACAGCATGTCTTATACTGCGCTCCGTTTTCCTACAAGGAACCTTTTAGCCGAACACAATTGCATAGTTTATTTCACAATGTAGTTTACTTTCTGATATTAACATCTACACACATGGGCATGATAAAAGTAGAGGAAAACAGTGTACAACTTTGGGATGCCACGTTGGGAGTTAAAAGCAAAAGTTTATACACGCTGTGAGTAAAAGTTATGCTACCGCACACTCACCCTGTTCGTGGAACTTGTCTACCCAATTTTATTTTCTTTGTGGTCTTGGTTATCCTTGAAATTAAACTGGGGGTGGGTGCACCATAAAGTATCAACATAATTTTCCGCTCCGTTTGCTTGCGTTTATGTAGTGCGCTATGAGAACAAACATGTGCTTTGGTTTTTCGTTGCAATTGAATAAGAGGATTTGTTTTAATCCTTTGAAGAAATTCATATAGAAATCAGGATCGCTCTACGAAATGTTTTCTCTTTGAAGCGGAGCATGTTAGTGGAAAAAAAAATTCATTTTATTTCCAGACTTTGCATTTTAGATAAGAGTCCGTTGTCCGTTTCTCTACGTTTGCTAAGACTTTTGAAGAAAGAAAAAAAAACAATAAAGTTTCATTGGTCCTTCGTTTCCTGTTTTTTTGCTCATTGATGAATGAACAACAATCGAGCAATACAATTTAATTAAGAGAATAAGAACGGATGAAATGGTTTGTTTTTGCACAAACCAGGGTTTTAAGGCTTCAGGTCATTATCGTGGCAAGATTTTAGTTCAAAAGATAAAAGCAATAACAACCACCTTTAGTTAAACGAAAGCAAAAAAACCTCTAAGCATTTTAAGATATAGAAAATCGAATTTTGTTAAAATAGCTCTATGTCTAAGCTAAGTTTGTAGGCCTAAAATTGTGAGCCAGGGAGTTGAAGTCATAAACATAAAGGTCGTTTTAACAAGTATTAAAATGTTTAAAATCCACTTACACACATACCCGTTATTGGTCTCAATGTGCAACTGGTGTTTTTGGAGATAGACAATAACCTCAATTTAAAAACTAATTTTTCAATTTAAAAATTTAAATTAAACGAAAAATTATGAAAAATTTATTCAATTTAAAGGCATTCAGGCTTCAAAGATTCAACACAAAAGACTTTTTAAGCCTAGAAGCTTTAAGTTACGACAACGCTTCCAGGCTGAATTAAAAAAAAAAAAAAAAACTTTGCAACCAGACTTCATCCTAGGTTTCCTTCACACAGTTTTTAAGTTTTTTTAAGTTTAAAAATCAAAGTGCGCTTAAGGCATCCTAGGCAGTTAAATTTCTGAACAGTTACCTACCTACATAAGTCAGGAAAAGTTTTTTATCCTAAAGAAATCCTAGCCCTATCAGCGTCAAGGCTGTTGTTTAAGCATAGTAAAACTAATTGATAGACACAAATGGGTTTCAGCACTAAAGATTTCTCCTCTAAGCAAGTCTGAACATGGCTTTTAACCGGACAAATCTGAGTGAACTCTCAACGACTTAGTTTCCAAGATTTAATACAACATCAATCGCAAGGAAATCTGTCTTTAGGCTTTTCTAGACATTGAAGGAGCCTTTAACCAAACATGTTTTGAGTCGACCCACATCAGGGCCATAAATCTTTCCCAAATCCTAGGAAGATGGATCATGTGCCAGTTCTCAATGCTCATTGCTAAATGGAAGAATAATCCCAACCCTCATCGATGTTATGGAAATCTCGGCGTCTTAACGTCACGACGGTTTCCTCAAGGGGGAGTCCTTTTTCCTCCCTTATGATTTCATGTTGCTAACGATCCACGCAATCGTTGATAAGTCAAGGAAAAAAGTCCCAGGATATCATGACGATATCACAATCAGTGTCAGTCATTCAGATTCGAAAGAACTGATCCAGAAATAATGCAATTCACACTTTCTGTAGTTCAAAGATGGTGCATAAGAGCAGGCCTTTCTATAAATCTCGAAAAAAACGGCCTTTGTTCCTCTTGCAAAACAGGTGAAAAACGATTTTATCCGACGAACCACACTGTATACGGTGAAACTATAGAACTCTCAAGGAAGAAAGAAAAACCTTGGAATAGTTCTTGATAGCAAATTAACATGAAACCCACAGATAGACCGCACCGTAACGGAGGCACCAGAACCTCGTGGAACTGCCGCCGTCGAATCACCACTGAAAACGGTGCGTGGTCTGAGGCTGGGATTACATGCCTGCCGTAAGGCCGGCAATGGTCTACGATGCACTGGGTCCGGCAGACGTAGATCAACGAAGTCACTACAGTCAAAGAGTGAAAACGAATTTAACGTCTAGCTGGAGTATGCGAAAAACACCTTTTGGGGATCACGGTGCAATTCAACAAGAGGTAGAGTACTCTTCAAAGCTAGCATGAAACGTGGCGTGGTTTTCCTTTCGACGGAAAAGCCAACGTATTGGCCAACCGACAGAAACAAAGTACCTGACCTTGTCGACTTCTTTATCGCAAAAGGGGTTCCTTCTCAGGGCCACCTCACAAATGTAGAAGAAGGCTATGATCTCTGTTCGGATCACTCGGCAGTCGTTTTGAAAATCGACGGAAGTCTAGCAAAAAATGAGAGAGCGCCTAGGCTAACTAATAACAACACCGACTGGGATGGCTTTAGGAAATACTGCAAAGAAAATGTATCTCTACATGTACTACTTACAACCCCCTTAGAAATAGAAGACGAAGTCGATAAACTCGTTAGAACTATTCAAGACGCTGCTTGGAACAATACTTCTTTCCGGAAGACTGGAGTAAGGAAAAGCGGATCAATTTACCCGCGCGAAATTGAAGAGCTCATACGCGAAAAGAGAAAGGCTCGAAAGAGGTGGCATTTGTCTCGAGCTCCTCCTGATAAAACCATTCTGAATGGGCTATCTAACAAATTAAAGCACTTACTTCAAGATTTTAAAAGTCGCGAGACTACCAACTACCTCGAAAACTTGACTGCCGATAGAGGGTCAAACTATTCACTTTGGAAAGCCGTGAAGTCCATCAAAAAGCCCATTGTACACTCGGCGTCAATAAGAAAAGATAACGGTGAATGGGTAAAAGGCGAAAAAGAGAAAGCAGATGTATTTGCAGAACATCTAGAAGAAACATTCAAACCGTTTGACGGGGAGCCATTGGTTGACGATCTGTATCGCAATGCAGAACTAGACAATTATCGAATGAAAACCGTGACACTGTCTGAACTTCGTCAAACAATCCGCAATTTGAAGAATAACAAAGCTCCAGGCTACGACCTAATTACTGGGGAAATTTTGAAGGAGCTAACAAAAAGAGCGTTAGTCAAGCTTCTCTACATCATAAACGCATCAATGAGAATTTCATACGTTCCACGGCAATGGAAAGTCGCAGAGGTAATAATGGTTCCGAAACCAGGGAAATGCCCGAACGACAAAAAAATCATATAGACCGATTTCGCTTCTGCCGATTATATCTAAAGTCCTCGAGAAACTTGTGCTCAAACGACTGCAACCAATAATTGAAGAAAGACGATTGATTCCAGATCACCAATTCGGCTTAAGGGTCAAACATTCAACAATTGACCAAGCCTATCGAATAACTAATGAAATTGAGAAAGCCTTAGAAGCGAAAATGATATGTTCTACCGCTTTTCTTGACGTATCCCAAGCCTTTGATAAAGTTTGGCACGAAGGCCTAAAATATAAGCTACGGAAAGTTCTGCCGGAAAAAATGTATGAACTCTTAGAGTCTTATCTTGACAACAGATTATTTCGAGTGAGATACGGGAGCGAATACTCAGAATTCAAAGAAATACAAGCCGACGTTCCACAAGCTAGCGTCCTCGGTCCAACACTGTTTTTACTTTTTACAAGAGATGTACCTCAAGTAGAGACAACGACTGTAGCCACGTTCGCTGACGACACGGCTATCCTCGCTACGAGTAAGACAGTCGAACTATCAACGGGAAAACTCCAACGCGCTTTGAATAAAATATGCGAATGGACAAAGGCCTGGCGAATCCTCCTAAATGAGACAAAATCAACGCATGTAAATTTTACTTACAAGAGGGTAATCAACTTACCTCTATTTATAAACTCGGTACAAATTCCGTACGCAAACGAGGCGAAATATTTAGGCATGACTCTAGACGCAAAACTTAAGAGGAAGCCACACGTTAAAAAGAAACGCGATGAACTTGAAATCAAGCTACGAGAACTGAATTGGCTTATCGGACGTTATTCGAAACTAAGCGTATATAACAAACTGCTATTGTATAAGCAAGTGCTAAAACCATCTTGGACGTACGGTATACAACTTTGGGGTTGTACCAAATTAAGCAACATATATATTTTAGAAAGTTTTCAGAATAAGACAGTAAGAGCAATCGTAAATGCTCCATGGTATATAAGAAATAGCGATTTACATCGAGATCTAGACATCGCAACCGTGACCGACGAAGTAAGAAACTTTGCTCGCAAACTTCACACTCGCCTTCATGGCCATTGCAACCACGAAATAATCCGAACTCTGGATCAGACAAATCTTGCACGCCGACTACAACGAACAAGACCGTTGGATCTAGCGTCGTAAGAGGAAAACGCACATAATGACGGTATTGCAGGTGCTTTCGTTGGAAGGTAGCCTGCCAAAAGCGAATACTATACAGAAGCTTGAACTACTTGTTAAGGAAACTTAGTCGTAGTCTTACAAAGATTGGGAGGTTTTTTAGTGAGTAAGAATCTCACACTACTATGAGCACGCGCGTTCGATTTTCATAGTGCCTATGAAGGTTTTTACCTACCCACGAAAAAAAAAAAAAAATATTCCTATTTTGATGCATAACATTTGGCTAGTTGGGCGCTTGTAGTTTTACAAAGAGTCATATTACCAAATTTTGAGATTTGGTCTTATGTCGCTTGGTCTCATATCACAGCACCGCTCAAAATTACAACTTATGGTTAAGTACAGTAAACGAATAGTTCACTTTAGGTAAAGTGTTTGAAGGGAAGCATAATTTTTTTTTTGTTTTGATAAAAAATCTCAAGATTTAATTAATCCATAAATCTAGCATGAGAAAGAAAGAAAGAAACTATTTTATTAAGAAATAAAAATAGTTCTTATTTAATAAGCTTTCTCTCACGTCGTTCGATACCGGGAGTACATAATTCAAACATTTTTGTATTTTGTTACAAGGCCACTTTTCATAATAAAAATATCCAACAGTTAAAAAAAATTAGGAGAACTATAAGAAAGAGTATTTTGCCACCCTGTATTCCAATACCTTTAATGTATTCAAATCCAAAATTCATCCAACATGAGAACGGCAGATTTCAAAAAACAAAAAACTAAAAATGCAGAAAAAATATATGAAAGGGTATTTTGCCACTCCCGTATTCCAAAACTTTAAGAGTATTCAAATACGAAATTCGTCCAAGAAAATAACTGAAGATTTCAAAGAAAAATTAGTGGAAAAGGCGTAACAGCTTTTTAAAAGGATAAATTGTATAACAGCCTGCCCTATCATAACTAAAAATTGCCACGCCCCCAAAAAGTGAGCGGGAAAAAATTATGCCTCTGCGTAAATAATATGTATCAACCAATAATTCTAATAATTATTGAAGAAACATTGTACGCAGCTTTTCTTTTAGGTAAGGCCGACAGACCACTCCCTTTATGGCTTCATACTTGGCGGTTTATTCTAAACTGCGACGGAGTAAAAAGCTTCATCACACATTGCAAACGTTGAAAATTTATCAAAACGTGCCGAATAGGACAATGTCAGGATTTAGAGGCTTAGACATTCCAAAAACAGAGACAAAATTAGATATTTCGCTGAAATTTAACAATTGGTATTCGAATTATTTGAAAATGTAGGACTGAGTAAAGTACATTTCAACCGAAATTATGAATATCGTTGTTTTGTGAATACACCACTACAATATCGGACATTTTCTCTATTATAAATTGTCTTATGTTACCTAACATGCACTTAAAAACGTTTAATAACTCTCTAGTAATATGGCGACTATCAAGGCCTGCAAACTATTGCAAACTATTGCAAACTGTATAAATCTGATTTTTTGATATCAAAGTAATGGTCATTATGTTAAGAAGTAGAAATATAAATTTTTAGTTTTTAAAATTCATTTCTCAAAAAAACGGACAAAATATTCCTAGGGGTTTTTTGCGTTAAAAAAAAGTGCTAAAGTTTCTAAGGTTCTCTTGCATGAATGTGCTTCGAATATTTTTTGAAGAATTTTGGAGAAAAGCATCTTTTTTTTGTCATCAAAGAAAGTACTCATACGAATACAAAAATTTTTGTAAATTTTTCGTAACCTACTTTTCTCCTTGAGTTGTTTTATGGTCTGCAGAATTTTTAAGGTTAAAGAAAAATAATAATTTCAAAAAATAAATGACATATTTTATTATGTTTAGTCGGGTCGATCTTCTTATCTTCTTCCACAGGCATTGAGCATAAATAAAAACTTCAAGGAAACCAAGAAAATTTTACTCCACTTTAAAGTATCCAACAAAAATTTATGACTCCAAAATCCAGAGTCAACAACTTATTTCGTCTACATTAGCTGGTAATATACGACCATAGTAATTTCCACACTCGCAAAAGTGTAATTCAAATGAGTTACGCAAAAAGTCCTTTAACTTTCTCGTTGGCTAGGTCAGGCATTTTTATACTTTTACAAAATCGCTTTTGGAGTATGATTTAAATTAACGTTGAGTATGCAAATCCTGCACCTGAAAAAGCACAACTTCCGCATTCTCAAAAGATTGTATAAATTTAAATGGGATTATTGTTCATTTTAAACTTTGCTGAAACAGAAAATAATTTTGTACCCCCTATAAAACTCAACCAAGGATAAATGTTTAACGAGCTTGAGCGGCCATTCTGACTCAGCATTAAAAAAAAATGTTTTCTTTCTCAAAAATCCGGTCCAAAGCATTTCCGTCACTTTGACTATAATCCCGTGCAGAAAAAGTGTGTTCTCAAAAGTCCTGTCAACACTCTTCATAATGAAGACCCATTTCAAAAACTTTGTAACAATGGACCTGACTTACCACTTCTTGCTGAGGATGCTAGATCCTTGGAATTTCCTCAATTATTCAAGTAATCCCTTTTTTAGCAGATCAAAATCTCCATAGAATTTGGTTTCCTTTCAAAATCTAATCATATTCCAAGTTAGCACAATAGATGGACTTGCAAAAAACATCACTTTACATCTTATTTTTTACTCTTGAATGGCAGAGGAGAGGATCTTCTTCACATTAGCGATTCACTCGACCAACTTAACAAAGCACTTTTTTTATTTGTATTTTATTTGTATGCCTGTAGAGGCTGTACCAAAACTAACACATCAAATTCTTTTTAAATATTTAATCACAAAAGAACTTCGAAAGACTATCGAATGCCACACACTCTTTAAGAAAATGCCACGACGATATTGCAAAGTTAAAGCCCGTAGATAGCCCAAGCAGAACAACTCCGTTTGGTAAGGATTCACATCTCTCCAAGGATATAATCTAATAACTCAATCTGAGCAGACCTGCACGGCGTGTACGACGCGTTGGCTCAACGTTTACAATTCGATTACAAGATACACAGAGTGTGCGAAATAAAAAGCTCTCGGTAACAGTAAATGCAATCACATATTCACCCAGTATCAGGTGTGTGTATGCAGAGATTTTTTGTGGTGTTGCACAAGGACGAGGAGGTTATATTTTCACCAGGCGCCAGACACCTGCGACGATAACTGAATTCAACAAAGTCCCGGCAAAAACTGATTACGGGTACAACTTGTAGCCCGCCACCGCCACACAGCATCAAGCGGAACGATGTGGCAAATGGAGAGTTTTCTCCTTGACACGGCACGCAAGGAGGATAGTAATAATAAGTGAGGCGGAGAACTTTCCCCAGCTGCCTGTTGGACGTTCTAGTAATATCTACGATGATAAATTTATTTGCGAATGGGAAAGCTCTACTCTTACAGGTGCTAGCCGGGTACAGTATGGTGTTCAAGGAAAGTATATGGGAAAATTTTTATTTCGTACTGTGCTATGCTAGGACAGCTTTAAATAAAATAAAACGATTGATTAAAAATTAAGAAAGTTTTTTTTTATTAAAAAAAATAAAAAATAAATAGAGTGACGCAACAGTTCGATGTGAACCAAGGCCAACTTCTCAACAATGTATGCTGTGCGTGTTGATTTCTTCACATACGAGGGGACCTACAATTTTTTGCCGAATCCGAACGGCAGTTTGAGAAGTTTTTTCAAGACAATTGATACTCTCGGAGGGCTTGTCAAACCCTCGTGGAGGTGGGGACCGTGAAAAAGAACAAGTCTTTTTCTTCAGGTGACAATGACAGGATTCGAACCCAGACCTCCGACGTAGTAAGCACACCCACTAACCACTACGCCACGGCACCCCACTTTTTTTGATTATTATTTAAATGAATTAAAACAATACACATTCTTTGGTTTGGATAGATAAAATTAAAAAATAGATAAAATAGAATTTTGGATAGATAAAGAAGATTTCCTATTACAACCCTCCCAGTTTCAATCTGTTGTAACCTGTTGTTCATACAAATTAGTTTCCTTTTTAAAACAGGCAGATATCAATATCAATGTATTTTTTAATACTGCAATATATCGTAACTTTTTGTTGCAAAAGGACTTTCCTTTCATAAGGAGCTTGAGTATTTGAAAAAAAACTAGTGACTGGTAAACATACAGGAAACAAAGTCGTTCTAGAAATCAAAAACTGGAACTAGACGATATAATTTTAGCATAACCTTAAAATATTCTACAAAAATCACCTCATGGCAAAAGTTAAAAACTTGCACGAAATATTCCAAGTTTCCAAACCGGAAAACCGAAATATTTGACCGCAAACGATTATTTTTTACTTAAAGAGGCCTTAGCGTCCGTGGTGGACCTGGGTGGGCTTCCCAAAATCCGTCCAAATCCTAGGCTTGTTGCTGGTTCGTAACGAGTGTTTCTTTACGTAGCCGATTCACCCTGAGACGGTATGTCCCCAGCCTGGAGGACCAGATTTTTTTAATGAGTCCAAGGAGCGATGGAAATACGGATAACCCGCTTCGAATACGTCGCAGTAGGCCATACCAGGTGATTACAAAGATGTTCTGGCCAGTCAGGCATCCATTTTATGGTATGATTCTATGGTACTAGGTACTAGGCTCCACGAAGATGCTAGAGTAGTGGCAGTGTAAGACAGTGTTAGGCACTGTTAGACCGTCGTTGCCTTAGAAAACCTGCCGTGAAAAACCTGCACATGTCTCTCCTTCAACTCCCACAGCAAATGGTTATAAACCAATTAAACATAGCCCCGTTTCCTTATTTACAATAGATTCTTGATTAAGGGTTATGACTACTCTTAAAATGTAGTGTAAAATGTACGCTTAAAATTTAGTGTAAATGTAGGGGAAAAAAATCTATACACAAACACTAAGGCGTTCATTATACCTGCAAGTGTTATGCCTTTATCGAGTAAAGCAATATGCCAACCAGCAAAGCAACCAGTTTAACATTTAGCCACCATTTTTGCAATCATTCAGCCTGAATTAAATAATTGGCCATTATATTTTCATGATGGGTTGAAAGAAAAAGAAAAAGACCCATCCGTGCTTGGACTACAGACCATAATCCTGCCTGGCCCCCCAAATCTTTCTTTTGTTGCTTTTTTGAAACCGCCTCGGACATTTTCTATGTTGTTGCCTAGCCTAATAGGCAAGTATTCCCGTGCGATAATTAAGGGAGACACATTGTAACTGTATCTAAGAATTCGGTAAGAGGACCAGCAGACTTACAGTTTTGTACTGGACAAAATTTTCCTCGTTTAGTCCTCGTTCACTCTAATACCAACTTATCTTGCAGTTTCTTTTTTTTCCATGAAAGCATCTATTACCGATACAACACGTTGAAAGCAGTTAATAGCCAAAAAAAAAACTGCCTGCTTATTTTTTCAAGGATAAATTTGGATAAGTAGAACCTCGAGTAGCTTCTCTTTGCTTAAATTCTATGCATGTTTCAATTAAGTCGCACGGTATAACACGACATTAAAAACAGCTTTTCGATGAGAATTTTTGTCAATTTCAAACTTCCCAAAACAGCCTCTCCGAGCTTCCGAATTCAACATTGTCTTACAGAATTTCCGGCGACGATGATACATAAATCCTAGCCTATTTCCCCTTATATCTCGCAAAAGCCACCACCGTAGGCGTCATGGTGCAGTGATTAAAATGTTGGAATACTATGTGCAAGGTAAGGTTTGAATCTCGATGGGGGCAATAAAAAATGATAGGTCCCCTCCTTGTGTAACCCGAGAAAGGTTACACATGCATGGTTACCCCTCCATGAGACCACAGCCTTCGCGACCCATAATCGGGATGTTTGATTAAGGGCCAAAAAATGAAAAATCAAAATGGAATTTTCGAAACAGTGGTCTTCTTTTTGGTGATCAACTTTTTTATTCCCTTATTCGGCGACTAAGTACTTGGATTCACGAAATTCCAAAGCACTTTCACTATAAGCCCCTTAAAACTATGGCTTTCTTTTGCAAAAATATATAAATGCATATCTATTCACAATAGGCAATAAATGCTAAGATCGGTTGCGAAACTTTTGGCCTCATCCTAGTGACCGTCTGTGTATTTCGGCCCGATACTCGCTGATTTCATTAATTGACGTGTAACATTTGCTCTTGACGTGTAACGTCATGTAATTGACATGAACATTTGCTCTATTTTCACTGTATTAAAGCTGGAATCGGCAAAGGTGATCTATGACAAGTGATGTCACAAATCACAAAAATTCGTGTGCGGAAACTGTGATCATCACAATTTTCGTTGACAGCTCTCGATCAATCACCGTCACAAATCTGGTCCTAGGCTTTCAAACTTTCTGGTAAGTTGGTGTTTTTGCCTACTCTTAGGCTGACTTTCTGCATGTACGAATAAAAATCAGGTGTGGAATCGGCTAAGGTGATCTATGACAAGTGATGTCACAAATCACAAAAATTCGTCTGCGTAAACTGTGTTCAGCACAATTTTCTTGTGACAGCTCTCGCTCAATCAGCGTCAAAATCAGCTGGTCCTAAGTTTTCAAACTTTCTGGTAAGTTGGTGTTTTTGTCTACTCTTAAGTTAACTTTCTGCATGTATGAATAAAAATCAGTGTTCTTAATTCACAATCCTAAATAAAGCAACCATTCGGAACCTTATTTTTGTGATCAACTTGCGCAGACGGATTATTTTGCTTGATTTTATTGACCGTCACAAAATGTGAAAATTACAGATCACCACAGCCGATTCCACCCCAGGATAAAAGGCAGAGCTTTATTTTGTTGAGAGATATCATCGGTGAAATGCTTGTGTCCTCCCGTATTTCACATAATGATGATCTTCATTATGAATAAGGATTACAAAGGACCAGCAACCTTATAGTTTTTTAGCCAATAAATAGCTGTGGTGACTGACCACTTTTCACTGGTCTTGGCCT
Organism: Neoascia interrupta; assembly: GCA_947623515.1. Classification (NCBI taxonomy): domain Eukaryota; kingdom Metazoa; phylum Arthropoda; class Insecta; order Diptera; family Syrphidae; genus Neoascia; species Neoascia interrupta. Next base: position 17,043,624 of record OX392462.1, on the reverse strand, counting down.
AGGTAACTAAAAAGCTCCAATAGCCTTTTCCAGGATTTGTTAGATTTTCCTTATCCGAACGAAATTTGTAGGTTCATTAAATATTAATAAAAAAACGATTTAAAACTATTTGAAATTCTTATTTTTTGCGAGTTGAATGCAAAGATACAATAAAATTTTGGAATAAAATAAGTTTTAAGCAAACAATTGGATGAATTTGGTTTTAAAAATCTTTTTTTAAGGTTTTAAAAATCCTCACAATAAAATTCTGCTTGCTGAAAAAATCATCTTGATTTGTTCCTTAAAATTTCAAACGAGGAAATAGAGTTTTGAATTACAATTATTGTAAAGTTGAAAATTGTACTAGACACTCGGAAAAACTAACATTATTATAGTTAGTTTTTAGTTTTTAGGACAGAAAAAGATTTTTTGTTGCAAAAAGGAGGTTTTCGAAAAAACAGGCTTAAAAGAATTACTTTATTTTCGTATTATTTAGTACCAAAGTCCTTGCAAAATTTACTAAAGAACTAGTTTTGTGAAAATATTCGTCGAAAATATGTTATTATTTTGACAACTACTATAAACAACTCAACTGAAAGACTCAAATATCAAATAAGAACTCTGAAAAGGTTTTTCAAAATAGATACCACATTACACATTTAATTTGTTATGAAGAAAACGTGGTTTTGCCTACTAATTTGGTCAAATTAACAAAAACGATGTTTGAAAAAAATTTCCTTACACTTTTATTATTTTGGTAGCCTTTTAAGAAAATTTTGGTGGTAAAAATTTTCTCGGAATGGCAACCAAGAGTCTGTCCCTTCTGAACTTTAAATGAGGTTTTTAGCTCCTTACAGAAAGGCATTTTTTGCTAGTGCTGATAATCTTCGACTTAGAGACTTGCACGCAAAATAATCACTTCTTAAATGAAATTCTAAATATGCGGGTGAGATGCCTTAACAGCCTTTATTAGGCACGTTATCGGGCTTCAAGAGATAGTTCACCGCGGAGCACTGTATTAATATTTGTGAGATCTTTGATGGCACGGATCACTTTGTTTTGAAAAGACTTTCATTCGATTTGGTATTGCTGTTAAACCAGACCCAATTTTTCGACTAATTGCATCTTTTAGTCGTTCAAAACTTATTTTTTCTACATAACAAAAAGTAATAAAACTTTCATACCAGAAAAAAACATTGTACGGAAATTTTTTACTTTTTTTTGTATGCTGCAATCAATTTTTACATTAAACAAGATTCACTTAGCAGTTGCGTTTCTGGCATTTTATATCGAAAATCGAGAAAATTTCCTGTGAAATGTCGGTCGCATGTGCATGCAAAAATTGAGTGTTGAGTGTCATTTACATATGTTCTTGAGTTCTGTAGCGTGGCATTAATACAAGAAATTCAAACTTGCAAGTATAATTTCGCGCTGTTCTCTCAAGAAGTTTCTGCTCAACTGACTTCATCAAAGAGGGTCTGCAATTGGACAAAAGGCAAAAAACCAATATGCGCTAATCGGTTACATGAACGATGCAGAAACAAGAAGGTTGCTGCCAAAACTTGCAAAAAATTTTCTCGACTTTTTCCTTCCTTTTCTGCACAGCAATTGAGTTCTGATAGCAAGGCAAACATCGGTTTAACACGTACCCCACTTCCTTGCAAGGATAACATTTCCATTGCTCGCATATCAGTGTCTGGTCACGCAATGAACCTGGAAAATTAACAATAATTGAGATGCTCATTGCAGCACATGCTGCACAAACATCCCAGTTTTCCAAATTCTTATTAGCACTGTGCATCCCTTAAAAACCATAAAAGGTCCTTTTATTTCTAAGAATCAGTAAAAACATATTCCCAAAGCGTACAAATCGAATGACAGTGGTTGATAACATAATGAAAATGAAACATTCAATTCTCTCTCAAGTCGTCCACATTTTTGGAGAGTTTCAGTCGCCATCGCCATGCTCGGCGCCTCTCATTTTGCCTAGGTTACTCTCAAAAGCTAATGCTTATCAGGGCAAAACAATTTCTTTAAAAAGCTCAAGCTCATGTTGCTATGGCGGTATTTGGCGAATTTCACGGCGCGGCATAAATTGTCACTTTTTTTTCTCTAAACAATCTCTTTTTGCGATAGGAGCAGACACCGTGTCTGGGAAGCAACATGCTCTACCACCCTGGGTTTACGTTCTGTATCTGTCTCTGGGATATGATGAAAGAATCAACATGTGCTTATCTGGTGGCATCCAGCTGATAGGAAATTGAGTGGGAAGTGCTTTTTTAGGACTGCAGATCCATTTTGATTTTTTTTTTACCCTTTTGAGTTATGCTTGTCTAATTTGCTTTTGTTGTTCAGCTATTTTTATGGATTCTTCTTTGACAGATGTTCGTTTGTGTTGTTTAAATATCTTTTAAGCTATGAGTCTATGAGTGTAAAGGGGGTGGTATCTAATACCTATGGCCCTAGAGGGTATTACATTGTCATGGCTATTCATTTCTCGCTAGAGTGTAGTGAGTGGGATGTAGAAGAATGCCTTACGTAAATTTTTGCATCGTGATACCATTACTTGGAAATCAGTGGGAGTAAGGAACGTAGTTTTTATTATAAATTTTTGCTAGAGGATATTTTATAAATAGCCATTTGTGAGATTTTAATAAGCTAACTCTCTCACAAGCTTATGCATGCTTTTAGAATTTTAAACCGATTTTTAACGAATAGTTTTATTCTAAATAAAACTTCATTCTGCCATTAAAAAAAGAGCTCGAGCTAGAGCAATACAGTTTATATGCATATAAGACTTTAAATACACTGAAAACGGTTACAAATTTGAAAGGTAATGCTGTACTCAACCCCGGTTAATAGGAGGTCGATTTGATGATTCAACCCCGTTGCAATCTAAAACAAATTAAGCAGACAAAATAGTTAGGACAGGGCTTCTGTGGCGTATACGCAATATTTGTATTATTAAGCCTTACTTTTACCGTGAATGTGCGAACATCTTGAAAAGATACCAATATTTATACAATATCCCAATTATATTAATATGCGTGATCCTGTAAAATCTTAGATGAAGTCTCGTTTATCTTTTCTAAATTAGGCTTAAGGCCAGTCGAAATTACGTTTTTCTAAAAAATTGGAGGTTTTTCTCCAATTGTGCCTCCAAATGTGGGCGTGGCCCAAAGTCTTGAATAAAACAAATGTCAAACTATATGTTTTCTACATAATATATTTTGCAATTTTTTTTCGGTTTTGAACAAAAATATTGCATCAAATGCATTTGAACATTTACCCTTAATATCGATGCCACGCCCACTAGAGGAGGTCAATCGATTTAATTTTTATTTTTTATTTTTTACAATCACTAGGAGATGACAAGGAGATGACACTGTTCGGGTGACAAGGAGCCCCACAACAAACATACTCTCGAGAGATGTGCTCTACAAATTTAGAAAAACCTCTTATAAGACTCTTGAATACTCTCAGAACATAACCTTTTTTGATTAAATTGAATTTTACACTCATAGGAGTCTCATTTAAAGGATGAAAGGCTACCAGAGTAAAAAAGAGCTAAACTCCCATTATGAGTGAACATTTGATTCTTGTTATGTGAGTTCAACTCTCATATTACTCTCAAAGAGTAAAAGTATTATAAGGAGAATCATTATGAGAGTCAAAGTATCGGAGTACTCATAAAAATACTCTTTTCAGCCTAACACTCTTGTTTTGAGACCGGATGGCTGATAAAAATACATATTCATGTCAATTCAAAATAATTGCGTCCCACCATCCGTCAAAAGTAATTTTGCCAGTATGTAGTGTGCTTGCGTTGACAGAAGTTTTTAATTAATTTAATGCATTTCTTTATGGAGAAAAAGTGTAGGTATCTCTGCAGCACAAATCATCATCGAAAACATATTCATGGACTGGTTGGCCAGCATGAATTGACTGACTTTTTCTACACGCAAACAAACTCATAGTGAACTCCGATGACGTCAGGTTTACATTTACTTTAGCGAGCAAATGTCATAACATGCGTATACCGCAATCTTTATATTCCTTCATAAAGAAAAAAAAAAAAGAAAAAAAAGCCATTTAATTTCTTACCTCTTAGAGTTACCAACGTCAAGGTATACGCATCTAGTTGTATCCGTTTGTTATAAATAAAATTAAAAAAATATATACCGAAAAGAGTTTATGAATGTACGAAGAAATGATAATTAATTTTTTTTTTTGTAGGATGTTTAGAGCTATATTTTGGTTCTTATTATGCTTCTTATATTTTGGCTTATATTATATAAAACGCATAATTTGTACTTTTATTTGTACGCATTTAATACTTCGCACTTTTATTGATTGAGACCGAATACATAATCGACCATGCAGTTAATTACGGACGGACACGGCTCATTCAACTCCCATTTCGGCAGCGATATATCCTCTTACATCCTATTTTACTCCTTACCCTCTTGGTTGTGGTAAAAGACGCATGCTGGGCAGAGAAAATGTGGCAACCCTGCTGCGATGAGCTATGATTTTTTTATTTTTTATATTGATTATTTTTGAGGCGCTTTGTTTTGATCGAAGTAAAATGTAAACTTTAGCAGATAAATTTTTAATTACACAAAGTTTTTGCATAAATAACCTTAGAAAAAAATATTATTAATGTCAATAATGTTGATGACGATGGTGTACCATCAAACCATCAAACAGCGCATTGATAATAACAATTTCTTTTAGAAGTATATATTGTTCTCTTTTTTACTTTATGCCCTTATGAAAAATTAAAGCATTTTTGGCACACAACATGATAAAGATGACACGAAAATTGTTTGTTATATGTTTTTCTCTCTTTCAAACAAGATTAGCTCTTCACATCCCGTAAAAAGAACTTATTGTCTTATTATGAGACCGAATAACTGTTGCAAGGAGATATTAAGACTTTTTATCAGATCAAATAACTCCCATAAGTGGGGCCATTTTACTCCCGTAAGACTCTCTTAAGCGCTCTCGTAAATCCCAAGAGGCAAGCTCTTGGAGAATACTCCCATAAGACTCTCGTAAAGTGTTATGGCAGGAAATATGTTAGTTGGGGCCATGCACTATATTTCTGATCTCTAGCTCAAAATGTAAGCCCTAAAAACATATGACACACAGCCAGACGGACGGACGGGCATAGCTTATTCGAATCAGAATTCGGCCAGAATTTGGTCCAAGACCTTAATCCTATGCATATAATTAAGGTCTTGGGGGTCTACAATTATTATTCCACTGTGTTACAAACTGTTACAAACTCTCCTACCAATAATAATGGTATCCTTGTTGGTGAGGTTGTTTTACCGATCTATCAGCGTTAAAGGTTCGGTTAAGTTGAACTGGAGACTAAATATTCATGAGGCGAAAAAATCACACCAGATTTGACAATTGGAAAAAGCGAGTAAGTATTAAATATTTAGTCACCAACAGTATATTCAGCAATCCACTTTTTTGGAGGACATCAGTGTCAGTGCTCTAATTTGTTGGGATCGTGACGATCATGCAGTGTAATCGAGAGACGATTTTTAATAAGTGCGGCCTAATATTAAACACCTTTTTCTTCTCCAACATGCAAATAGAATGGACAATTTTAAAACGTAAGCCAGATGTTTTTTTTTAAACATCTCTGTTGGTTGTAGAGTCTGTGCGGGGTTTTCTTGTTTTGTATAGGATCAACAGCATTTACATTGGATCGGGAACTCTTTTACCTTCTAATTATTTCTATCTTCTAATTTTGTCCACTTGTGATGAGCTACAAATTTTAAGGAAAGCCATAAATTTTGATCCCGATTAGGGCAGAACCAGGTTTTTTTCTACTCTTCCGCAGATCATGAACCAACTGACCGCCGACTGCCTGACCGAATTCAGTCCGGTAGCCATCGAGCGATGGCTATTATTTTTTTTTCCGGAAACTGTGTCGACTGCACATCTGGTTATCGAACCGAGTGTTCCTGGTCTTGTGGCCAAGTTCATCGACCGATATTTTCTGACGACTCTGCCGATTTTTTTGATTTAAGAAATGAGTCTACCTTCCTGCTCTTGTGACTGAGTAAAAAGCCTTAATTCAGCTCCTATAGCCATAATTAGTCACTTTGATCAGAAGAGGGGCTACCGATTAGCGATGACTCCGCATCTGATTATCGAACCGAGTCTTCCTGGTCAAAGTTCATCTGCCGATTTTTTTCCTGATTTTAGAACCGAGTCTATCTTCCTGCTTTTGTGGCTGAGTTCATTTATATTTTTTAGTGACGTTTTCTGGTTTTTAACCAGGTCCGCCTTCCAGGTATTGGGCCGAGTCCATTAAATTTTTCTGTCGTCTGGGCTGAGTTCAATGTGGCATTCAAAGGTGTTAATATATGTAAAGTTGGGATTGAAGTAAGAATATAAATTACTTTGAGAAATTAAGCTGAAAGGTATACTTTTTCAAAGCCTCAGCAATCTTACTGAAATTAAACTAAACACAAAATATCATAATCATTATTTTCGGTGATCACTTATCCTTAGAAGTGTTGCGGTGCGACGGCGGCTAAATGGTCCATCGATCCCGATCCTTCGAAAGAGAAACACAAAATATAAAACTTAAAATCGATTTTATTTGAAATCTGCATCAAGTAATAAAAATCCTTAAAAGCAAAAAATAAATACCCTCCACGCGTCAGAAGCCCACTAAGTGAGTTAAAGCGAAATAATACTTAACGTAAATAGCTCTGCGCAAAAGATAACACTCAGCACCGTTTACTAACTTTTTACTCAAAATTAAAACTACATTTCTCCACTTGCCCTAATAACAAGCAAACAAGTAGATAATTTAAATTTACCTTTTCAGCAATATACACATACTAGGAAAAATATCATCCCTGAATTTTCCTTTTTCACATCACAGCATTATCGATTGGGCTCATTATTTCTCAACCCACTGTGTAACTACTCGAAACGTCCTTTCGAAATCCTTCTAATGCTATGCAAAGAAGACCCTTTATTGGTTTAATATTATCATGTTTATCCTTCCTTTTTGAATGTAAATTCCAATTGGAAACACACACAAAGCTGAGCTCAGTTATAGCTTGTAATCCTATTTCTACAAGAAATTCAGATCTTAAACTCTTTTTACGTAGAAGAATAATTTACAGACTAGGAAATGAGAAAATAAAAATTGTTTTAGTTGATGATCTTTTAAATTACCAGGCAAAGTTATATTGAATAAATGAAAATAAGTTCTTGAAAAGTAGCTTTGACCAAGTGTTTTGACGACCGTCGTTTTTCTTTCATAAAGAAAAATAAAACACGAAGATTATTTTCACTCCAAAATGGTATATCCTTAGTGGTTGGATGTCTAACGACAAAATGTGAAGCGGCCTTAAGAGGAACCATGTGCAGAAGTATTGCGGAGTAACAGCTTTTTGCTTAGAACAAAAAAGTGTCAGGGCAGGAAACATTAAAAAAAACTCTGCGACATTGTTTGAAGTTAAAGACAAGGTGGTTTTCGAATGGGAAGAAAGGTGAGTGCTTTGAGGAGCATTTGGCCTTGGCAGCGTTTAATGTACTAAAGTTAGGTAAGGTAATTGCTCTCTTGGGGAATGTGCACAATTTATCAGTATGATAAAGCAAACAAAAAGGATCTTTAAATGGAGCTCACGTGGTGAAATGTAAACACGAATTTCCTTTCCATTCATACATTTTGCTGATGCTGTTTCCTATAAATTTTTAACTTTATGACGGACCAATTTCTAATCGACTCCTTACGGCCGAAGGCATCAAACGAAATTCAATTTCCTTTAACCCTTTTACTATTACTATGAGCATTTGTGCTGCCTTAAAGAAAATATATATTCCAACCACAAGTTCGATATATGCATACGCAAGTATATTTTAATTACAAATCCTTTGAGATCAACTTTGCCAAATGTTAATTAATACTTAGAAGCGACCTCTATAGGCAGGCATTTTCCAAATCCCATACTGCCTTAGGCAAGGATGTTCTTATGTACTTGTGTTTGCACACAACTATTTAACGTTTAATCTTGCGTACAATAACGATTTGCTGATGAAAAATTAATAACCACACATGTAGAAGGGTCTTCGTACCCCCACCCTTCAATGCGCTAACCCTTGCGCTTATCTAAACATGGTTCTCCAATACATTAGGATATTGAATTTAAATATTTACTCAACCCAGTTGATGGTATACCGCGGTTGACAGCCACCCACCCCCGCCATTTCCACCACTCAGTTGAGGCTTAATTTAGATAATCGACTGATGTAATCTCAGTCGATAAATAGAAATGGATGAGGCCTTCGGGTGAGAGGGTATCTATATGTTTGCGAAAAGTACTCTTACGATAAATACAAGGATCGATTGGTGGGGCTATGGTTTGGTTTTGTGGTTGTAATATCAAACCTGTCGCCTCGATATCATGACGGTGATTATGATGGAATTGGTGAAGGCGAAAACCGATTTATTTTTTAATTGGTTTGGGATTATTATTCATAGTTCGGTGGCTTAGGTGATTGCTTGAGTTAAGTATAAGTTTAACTTAGTTAGATTTAAGCAATTAAAAAGTTCAGGGCATCGATTGCATTCAATACTATGTGGTCTTAATGGTAACGAATTGATGTATTGAGGTCAAATACAATAGTACTGACGTCTTCATTTCATGGACAAAGATATTAAGACTCTGTTTATATGAAGACAATAACTCATGCCGTCCCTAGAAATTATAAGAGCCTAAATTGTTACACTTTAAATTGTGCACTTTAACAAGTTTTTTAACTTGTTTCTTGCAAGCAGAATTGTGAAATGAAATTGGACAAAAACTTATATGACAAAAGTTGTAGATATTAGCATTTTCTAACTTTTATGTTTATGTTGTATGTGCCTCCGCCCACTTTTGTGGGCGTGGCGTTAAAAAAATTGATTTTTTAGTCAAAAAAGCGGAGTTTTAGGCCGAAATGTATGCAACCACCTAGTATAAAGCATTCAATAGTTATATTTTGTATCCCGCTCACTTTTTGGAGGCGTGGCAGTTTTTTTTGGGATAGTGTGGTATTTTGCAATCTGTCATAAATGGACTGAAGCTTTTGCATACACACTGTTGCACTTTCCCGCTTGTTTTTTTTTTTTGCATTATTTACATGATTTTACTCATTTAGCCAGTGAACCATCTTGTACGTCGGTATTTAAACAATGAATAACTTGGATATTTGTCAACTGTGCTTAAGGAGATTTTTTTCAGCCAAAGGTGCATTACGCCGAAATTATCGGGACTAATTTTGCCGAGCACAAGACAGGTCAAGAGCGTCTCTAAGTCGTGCATTACCGCCCAAGACAATCTTGCGAGCTTTTTGATACACTAAGAGGGAGTTTTTACCAGAACTAGGACCCATACTTTATAAAGTATCAACCCCTCGTTCAGTAATTTGGCAATCACCTTCCTATGGATCACTTGCGCTTGTGTTTATACTAAGAGCTGTAATTGACTCAAGAAATATTGCCGATACACCTTTAAGATCTGTTAGAGTGAACTAAATTTTTGGACGAAAATTTTAATTTCACACTCCAGTTGCATTAACAACATAAAATTGCAATATTTGGAGAGCGAAAACATCTACAAGAGTTCCGTAAAATACCTTCAAAAAAGTGCCTGATTAAGTCGAGGTTTGGGCTTAAGCCATCACTGAGTCCTGTTAGTAAGGAATGGTACCATGATCACATGAGCAGGTGCACATTGCGGACTTTGTGCCAATCCGGCAAAAACAGAGCTCTTTACAAACATGAGTTCCTTTCCAGATATAGAACACTCGAAGGCTCAGACCTTCAACTATCTAAAAGTGCTTTCTAATTGGGTATCATCCTAGACAGAAAGTTCAACTGAAATCTAAGCATGGAAAAAAGAGTCTTAAAAGTTGAAACTTAATACAAGGAACCGAATTTGCTAGAAACATTGCGGTCTTTCCCCTAAGTTTACAAATTGGCTCTGTTATATGCATGTTCTGTCTGCAATAGTCAGCTAGAACCAAGCTGAACTTGAAAAACTCAAAACCTCAACTAATTTACTGGATCTTGAGTTACTTGTACTGAGCTGAAAAAGATGTGACACACCTCCTCTGCCAGTGTCCAACTTTTTGACAATTCCTCTTTAAGGAGCTGAACGTCCTTCCTGGTGTCGAATATTGTGAAGCTTAGCAAAAACTTCGACAAGCCGAAGATTATTAATCAGCTAAAAAAAATGTTAGTTTCAAAATTAATGCTATATGCTCAAAAATGTGTTGGAAAACGCAGCAAAAAAGTCACGTTGTATGCTTGCTATGCAAAAAAGCCAAGGAAGGCTTTAGTTGGTGTTTTATTTAAGGACTATAGTTCAAATCAATTGTGAAGAATTATTGTTACAAACTTGTCGCAATTGACTGAAAAGACTAATCTTAACAAAACTACGTCATAATATTGAAATCGATTGCTTTTGATTGATAGGTTGACATAAAAACGTCGCCCTGTACTTTTTAGAAGTAGCTGATGCTGCAAAAAAAAGCCGACCTGGAATTGAACCATCTTATCCAGTTAGGTATATCTTTGCTATCAAGGAAAATTCCTATCACGGATCGAACAGTCACGGCAACCTTTTTTTTTAAATAAAGTTCCTTACAGGTTCCCACAACTCTACTGACAGTAGTTTACACTGAAACGGTTAGCCAAAGCCTTCTTGACCCTTTTTGAGTTAGTCCCCCCGACCAATTAACCAGCGATTGGAGAACTTCGGAACAGGCTTATACCGACACTGGTTGCCTCGACTTTTTCGCCAAAATCGGCTAGTCATCATTTATGTCCTCAGGCTAGTAAGTCCATTCTTACTAAAAGTGGTCATGGACCTCCTTTCGTCTAAGAGCCTCCCTGCCAAGCGGGTACAGTCACCTAAGCTAACCTGAGCGGCCTAAGCCAGGATAAATATACTACCTGCTTGGAAATTATAGTTGCTCTTAGTGGTTTTTTCTAAGACGAATACTTGGCTTCTTTTCGTAAAACTAAACTGTATATACCGTGAGTCCATCAAGCCTTACGGACGCGCTGTATTCTTCTGATTATGTCAATGTCATATAGACATACCAAGTTCTTAAGGATTGTGGCTCTTATGTGCGTACGCGTGTTCTGCGCAGTTGTTAAAATTTGGTTATGATGAAATCTCATGCCAGCACTTAACCTCGTATAAATAATTTTTTGACATCAAATAAGTGGGTGCTGTTAATGAATAGAGTGATTTTATATCGACATTCTGTAATAACGGAAATTTTTGATAGATACCAAAGCTTGGCGTGCTCGTCTCAATAAATGTTTTCATATCTGGGCTTAAAATTGTTAAAATAGTTTTTGATATGTATTTAAAGCTCCTGAGTTAGTTTCTCACTGAGGGAAAAAGTGCAATTTAAAAATTAAAAAAATATTATTAAATTTAAAAGTTTGCAAATCTAAAGTGTTTCGTTGGAAAAAATAATGTTTTGCTCATATTATGAACAAACACTTTTGCTTTTATGATTTTCACTCTACTTTTAAAAAAGCAGGTCATTGATTTTAAAGTTATCGTTTTTGATTTAAAAATTTGTTCCTCTGAAAACATTTTAATATGGAATAACTTTGTATCAGAAGTGATCACTATAAATTTGAAAGTCCCGAATCGGAATTTTAACGCTTTTACTCTAAATATCAAAGCACATATTTTGAATTGAAAAGAAGCGTTTTTAGGTTCATGCCATAAGGCATGCAAAACGCAAAAATGCGTTGGTAGTTAGTATAGTCTTTACTTCTGTGGTGTGAGGATCGGTGTGAAAGTTTTTCGGTTCTAAATCATTTGTTTTGATATAACTGAAAAGGATAATTTCCAAATTGTGATTAGAAATTACAATATGAATTAAAAATCGGTTGTGACAAAATCTATGCAGTTAATTAAAAAGCTAACCGAACGTATCGTTGCTTATATTGGGGAGCGTCTCCTATGACAAAGCCATACAAAATTAAATTTAATATTGAAAAGTGAGGTTAAAAGGTGGATTTTAAACACTCAAAATCTATGAAGATCCGTGAAAAAGGAAGACGTGAAGACATCAAAACTACAGAAGACGCCGGCATTAAAACTACAATCGGATTTTTAAATGGACTTTAAATGGATTCGCAGATATATTTGCAACCAACGTTGAAACAAAAGTGATCATTAAAATTTTTATTTTTAATTACCCAGAGATTTTGCTAAAGTTTTTATCCAATAACGTGGTATAATCTTTTTTATCAGCTTTCCTTTAAAAATAAAGCAATGTGGGGAACTATTTTTATCTTTTAAGATTAGCAAAAGAGAAAACTGTTTAAAATTAATTGATATTTAAACATTCAAAAGCCATTCATTTAAATTAAACTAAAAATGTTAAAACATATTCTAGAAAAAAAAATCTGTGTATTATAAAGCAAGGTAATAATAAGTATATAATATAATACGAGATAAACGTACGAATTTCTGTTTATTTTTTATTAATTGTTGTTTTTAGCTTATAGCTCCTGGCTCATGATTTTTGAAAAGTAAGTATAACGAATGTTAGCTAAGACAGCTATATCAAGGCAGAAGATCTTCAATTCACAATCAGAACAGAGAAATTAAATTACAATAAATCATTAACCTTCTATTTAAAATAAAGAAATTTAAATTTAGATTAACCTTCTATTTAAAATAAAGAAGAAAAAAAGGTTCCGAAATTTTCCCTTGAAGTGAATCTGAACATTTTAAATCAAGCACACTACTAAAAGTATTAAATTCGAAATGATTTCAAAAATCATTAAAATCAATATGTTTATTTTTTAGTTTTATATTTAACATTTTGAAACTAGTTTGCTATGCTATAACTTTAAAATTTAAAGTGCCTCGTTTTAAAATGTTATAAATTAAAGTTTCCACTTTTAAATCAAGAGTATACAAACACGGCGGTGTTTCATTCATGAAAACTTTTAAATTTAAAGTCTTTTGTTCATAGATTTAAAGCGTTTTTTTCTCGGTTATATTTCTCGAACTATAGTTATCGCATAGTCTGGCCAAATTCCGCTTGACTAAAACAGATCTTCTAAATCAAATTGTCAATTGTTATAATGCTACCGCAGACTTGAATGCAAGTAATTTTCTGAGGGATAAAGGGAATCATGTCGTTTCGATATGTGCTAGGATGTACTTTGAATAATAGATAGAAGATGTGAAACATATTTTTAGGCAGAAGTTAGTTCCTCGGCTTTTTATGTCAGCTTTGCATTATAATTTAACCATCTAATGCCACCGCTTTATAGGAATTTAATGTTTTATCAGCCTTCAGACTATCTGCAATAACAACTGGGCTATATTAACTCATTAGAAAACACATTCTAATACAAACATGTCAACCGCATGCTTTCCCTAAGGGTGAATCTAATGCGATATAGTGGCTTACGCTGTTTGTTGTATGCCATAGTAAATTAAGCCCCGAAGGTGTCAAGCAGAAATGCTTTCATGTTGTCAGTGCTGTGCTGATAATATGCCAACAATGTTTAACACCCAGGAGAGGTAATTTCTCTCTATCACTGTCAGCAAACTGTATGCAAATGTATAGAGGCTACAATTCGCCCAGTCATCAAGTATGTATTGGGACATTTTCCAAATAATGTGACAACATTTTCTTGGAAAATATTTCACTGAATATCCATTTGTGTTTTATTTTTTACCAATACTTATGGGTGCGCTAAAAAATATTATTTTGTATAAATAAAAACAGCTTTATAATTCAGCTTTTCTTATAATTAGTTTTACTTGTTTGATGTCGAAATCCACTCTTACAAGTTCTATATAATCCATACAATACATATGCTCATGACCATGAGTAAATTACATGCACAGTATTATATGCATATAAAATGTCGACAAATGAATTTTGGTTTTGAGACAAACTGTGACTAATAATAAACTTAACCTCATCAGTATTTAATTTATGATTAAAGACCAACAGTACGAAAATACATTTTTATATTTGATGCACCGCAAAAAAATGTACACATTAAATCCAAAAGATATAATTTTTTCAAGGTAATGCAGAAGACCTAAAAATTCTGCATCATCATCATCATCATCATCATTTTCGAATGCCGCCTATCCTTTAAAAGGGTCGCGGAGCGAGGGTGGCTAAATGGTTATTCCATCTTTCTCGATCCTCCGCCACCAACTCAAGAGACTCCGGCTAATCCCCAGGCGGGACTCAGAGAGGTTCGTTACCTGATCCCACCACCTGTTTCTTGGCCTACCAGGGGGGCGACGCGCTCGCATCTCGGCTAGCATGACCTGTCTAGGAAGTCTGTCAAGGGGCATGCGAACAACGTGTCCAAACCATCGAAGAATTGATCGTTCCACTCGGAGAAGTAGCTGCTTAACATTGAGATTCCTACGAATTCTGACGTTTCTCACTCTGTCCCTTAGAGTAACACCAGCAACGCACCTCAGGAATCTCATTTCGGCAGCTTGTACCCGCGATCTAATTCTTTCGGTCATTACCCAAATTTCATGACCATAGATGAGGGTCGGAACGAACACTGAATTAAAAACTGAGATCTTTGCTTTCACTCCAAGCTCAGCTTTTCTGATGACCGGCCGGCGCAGTTCCTTTACTATTGCTCCAGCTTGGCCAATTCTACAGGACAACTCAATATCACTCCTCCCATCTTTCGTGAAAAAGACCCCGAGATACTTAAACTTCTCCACCTGTTTTAATAGAACTCCATTTATGTGCAGGGTACACTGCACAGGAGTTCGGGAAACAACCATCACTTCCGATTTGTTCACGTTCACTTTCATCCCAGCATCACCACAGATGGCTGCAAACCTATCCAGTGCTCGTTGAAGTTCCTCTTTGGATGATGCAAGGATGGCCAAATCATCTGCGAAAAGCAGATGGCTCATCCTGATGCCAGCCAATTCGAAACATTGGCTCGCCAAGACTGAGCCTCACCATCCAGTCCATATATGCTATGAAAAGGAGCGGCGACAGAACACAGCCCTGGCGAAGTCCAACGCGCACATCAAAAGGACGGGATTTGACGCCATTTATCCGTACACAGCTTCTGCAGTTTCCATACAAAGACTGAATGGCTCTCAGAAGAGGCCCACTCAGCGCATAGTCCTGCAAAACTTTCCACAGTGTATCCCGAGGGACTCGGTCATAAGCCTTTTCCAGATCTACAAAACACGCATAGACCGGTTTGGCATATTCCCAGGCCTTCTCAAGAATAACCTTCAGAGTAAAAAGCTGGTTGGTTGTGCCCCTGCCAGGCCGAAAGCCGCACCGTTCTTCCCGTAACAAAGGCTCGATTACAGCTCTGGAACGCGTTTCCAACACCTTCGCGATTACTTTTCCCGGAAGACTCAAGAGAGATATGCCCCTATAGTTGGCGCAATCTCTCCTGTTCCCTTTTTTGAAAATGGGCACTATAACTCCCGTTTGTGAGTGTTAGCCATTTAACACCCTCTTCACCCATTGCCTTGAGCATTTCTGGCCGGATTTCATCAACTCCAGCAGTCTTGCCAACTTTTAGCAACTTTTAAAAATCCTGCACAATCGAAATTTGTAATTTAGGAAGAGTTATACGAATTTTAAGCAAATTTAAATTTAGCTTATTATCATTTTGTTTCAGTTTATGTTTGAAGTCCTTCACAGCTCTCTATTCCTCAAGCTTATCCCATCTGTTGCCAAAATAATGGCTATTATTAATAAACTATGTTGCCGAAAAGCACAACATCACAAATGTGGTACAGGCTTCTACAGAAGATCTTTTCTCGTTAGTGTAGCCTCCAGAAACTAAAAACCAAAGTTCGTTAGTACCTCCTGGTACTCAATGGTGTTATGTTGGCACCATTATAAGTGCAGTAATAAACGAACCCTTGAACGATAGCGTAAATTAACAAATAAACACACTCCTTTTAAAACTCCCAAAATACTACCCCTCCAATCTTTCGAAATTTCCTGAAACTTCCATACACTTTGTTGTCGGTATTGCAGTAGGAAAAAAATTTCAGAATTGAATTACTAGGAGGTAAGAGTTAAGTAACACTTTAATTATTGAAATACTGCACCATCCCATGACCACTCCTCAACGTTTTTCATCTACCCCAGTAAACGAGGTCAAAAGTTCTCGGAATGACTCCGAGATGGCATTCCAATCAGCAGCAATTTTTTATGTGTTTCGATAAAATTATAAAATTCCTTGTTTTGATGGGTTAAGCTAAGGTCTAAGGAAATTCACCCAAAGTTAACAAAAGTTTACCCTGCTCTGTTTTCACGTTTTAACGGTTGACATGGAAACCGTTAAAACTTCCAACTGAAAATTTAGTAAGGTAGCTATATCAGACTTAGGTTTCAATCTGGTATAAATAATAAATGGCAAATCTTACTGAACAACCACAAAAAACCTTAAAGCGAGCCTTATTATAGGGGAAGTGACTCATTCATATGCGAAAAATCACGTGATAGCAACCAAATCCTTATTAAAAGTTTTAAAAATGGTTTTAAGTAATGCTTAGGGAGGTCATGCCATAAATAAGGTAATGCCTTAAATAAGACTTAGTGCAACGTAAATTATTCCTTAGCATCACGTGCGAGGCTAGTTTGTTCGTAAGGAATAGGTTGATACCCATACAACCTTCCTTATTTCATACCTAATTCAAACAAACACAGGCCATGCCCTAGGAGATCAGGTATTAGTAATCAAACCTTAGTTTTTGTATAGCCAAAGCATAACTATAAAAATCATTTTAAGGCTTATAATAAGGATTTGGTTTCGATCACGTGATTTTTCACATCTGAATGAGTCAATTCCCTCACAATAAGGCTTACCTTAAAATTTTTGTGGTTATTCAATAAGACTTGCCATTTTTTATACCTTATTTAAACCTTAACCTGATAGACCCTATAAAAAACGTTTGCTGGGTACTTATACCTGCATACCCTAGGACATGGCCTGTGCTTGAATAAGGATTAATATAAGGAATGTTTTAAGGGACTACCTTACGAATAGCAAGCCTCACGTGCTAAGGAATAATTTAAGTCCAAACTTGGACGCACGTCCCTCGAAGATGAACCATGTGAAAGACGGCCAAAACCGCACTTCAACAGTGACGAAGTGCATGATATCGTAGAAAACCATAGGTGGGTGAGTGAGAAAGCTGAGGTTGTGTGTAGATCGGAAGAGAGGGTGCAATATAACGTGCATAAAAACTTAGGTATGCAAACGATCTGCGCAAGATGAGTGCCGCATTCTCTGAATGCCGATGAAAAGTAAAAACGCAAAAGATTTCCGCAGCAATTTTGGCTCAAAGAGTCAATTTTGTGCGATATTGACTGATTTTGGGTAATGATTGACATGGCTCTGCCACTTACTTACTTATTTACCGAAGGTGGCACTACAGTCCGGGGTGGACTTGGGACCTCAGCCAAACAGCTTCGCCAGCCAAAGGCTGAGGTCCCCTTATACACATGTGTGCGCCACATGAGTCTTGGTGACCCTCCACTGCGCCATCCCTCTGGGGTGGACCCAAAGATTATCCAGCCCGGGACCATCAACACCAAACACACCATCGTATTCGGTGAATTTTGACTCTTCTGGCTAGGTCGGTGTCGCTGTTATATCTCCTCCTTCACTCTCAGTCTGTGCAGATGCGACCATAAATTTTCCGAAAAATTTTCTTCTCGAAGCAGCCTAAAATGTTTTCATTCAACTTTGACAGGGTCCACGCTTCTGCACCGTAAAGTTTAGGACTGGGGTAATGAGGGTCTTTTAAACGTACACCTTAGTTGCTCGAGAAAGGGCTTTGCTTTTCAGTTGCCTTATCTTAGCCCAAAGAAACAGAAATTGGCAAGAGTTATACTTCGTTTGATTTCAGCGCTGGTATGTGATTGTCTGAATTGTTAGCCGAACCCAGGTAGACAAAGTCTCTAACTACATGAAAGTTGCTATCTATGGTGACGTTCTGTCCAATACGTCGGTGTTATCGAAAAGAGACCTTCTTGATGACAGTGATTGGGGCGAAATCGGCGAATTCGGGTTTAACAGTCAACGAGGGCAAAACGTTGACTGTTAAACCCGAATTCGCCGATTTCGCCCCAATCACTGAGATAACGCTTCGTTCATTTAATGCGAGTAATTGAACAGACTTTTGAAAGATTGTGCCTCTGATATTGGAGCAGGAGTTCTGCTCAAGTCTGTCAAGTATGATATTAAAGAATTCACATGGCAGACCGTCGCCTTGTCTAAATCCTGATTAGGCATCAAAGGGATCGGTGGGGTCCTTAACAACCTTGACGGAATAGCGTGAGTTTTTCATCGGCATCCTGCAAAAACTGACGATTGAGTCAGCGCTAAAGAGAGCGAGATCAGTCACATCTGCTGAAAAGGATGGCCAGCGTGTTTTGAGATGTCAAAGTGGTTTTGTTTATTTATCGCCTTGAGAAAGGCAGAACAGTTACATGCGAATATTACTCTAACCTTTATACCAGCTGGATATCAAAATTCGTGGTAAAAGGTCCGGAAGAGAAAAAATTCATCTTTTACGAGGACAATGTACTTGTACACAAGTGCGCGTTGGCGTTGGGAAAACGGTTTTCTCGTCCTTCCTCCCCATTGATTGACCTGATTGGGCACTTTAAGACTTACATCTGTGCCCAAGCTTGAAGGAGTTTGTTTCTCGGAAGAGTTTCGCATCCGATGAATTTGAGACGACCATAGATGAATATTTTCTGCCTTTTAAACCTTCATCATCCTCAGTTCCGTCTTAGGCTTATCTCACACTAGCAATTTTATAAAGCATCATTAATTTACTCAGGATCGACGATAGCAGCGCTCACATGAGCAACTTTTCCAATTGTCCCAGATCCAAGGTCTATTTATCCAATACACAAACCGGATGAAATATTTTACTGAATGCTTATATATAAGTCGCCAAAGCTTAGACTTTCTAGGCGGCACTCTAACATGAGTTGAAAAAAGTGTTGAAAAAGTCATTTATGACAAATAAAACTTAAAAAAAAGTCATTTTGTTACATAAGCAACTAAAAAATCTGTGGTGAAACATAGAAAGTCGCTTCAAACTGGTTTCGGGTTGGTTGCGAATGTGAGCGCCTACCCCTACAAGGACTCAAAAAGACTCACAAGAGCTATAAAACCGTCGCGTGACTAAAAATTTAATATGTGTTCATTGATGTGTACATTGAGCTCCGATCCAACATCGTTCCCATTTCAAGGAGTGTAGCACTTTCCTGACCCTTACCCTATGATATTAAAATTCCTTCCTCCAGGATGGCGAAAAATCTGGCAAAGTATTTTACTTATCTCATTTTATATTATATAAATGGCATTTTATTACATTCATCTGTCATAGAGTTCTACACTGTAACCAATCTTTTGCCCTAACTCTTTCCTTTCTTCTCTGTTCTTATCAGCTTGCAGGATAATCGCGCTTAAGTTTCTGTAGAGTAGTTTCTCTTTTTCCAATTTTAACAAAGTAGTTCTTCGTTAAATTTCTTTGTTGAATTTAACAGAGTAATTCTTTTTACCCTTCTTTTTTTGTATCCTGCCGCTACAATGAGCTTCTCCACAAACATGAACATTCCTTTATTTTTATTTTTTCCAGGCTTCCAATATAAAACTTATAATTTTGCAATGAACGCAACCTGCCAATCCTACATAAAAGTCCGAAAATAAATAGATCTGAACTCAGACGCGTATTTTTTAACCTTCATTTATTTTTCCTGATTATGACTTCGGCTTTTCGGATTTGCTATTTAAAACTTTCCAAAGTTAGCCTGTTCTGCAACGCAAGGATTCACTTGAATGTGTCGAATGAATTTTTAATTTTCGCATTAAAAATCTATTTTTAAATGTGTCTATTTTCGCCAAATAGTGTTTAATTCTGTGTGTTTGGAAATTTATTTTAGTCATAGAATCGCGCACACGTCAGCTGTGTCCTTTCTTAGAATAAATGACCACAAATTGTTTGTTCACGTGACACAATAAACCATATATCAGCGCACTTAAATGCTAAAGTTGAAATATGTTTTCTCATAAAAAATTTGCAATATACATTCGCGAACAAAAAGAATGTGCTGAATATGTCCTGGATACAAAAATGCTATCCTTTTCAGACTGACTGTAGGTACCATTAATCAAATTTCCACTTGAGACGATGACACATGAGAATAAAAACCACATGAGACCGCTGTGTGGTTGGCGAGACGAAAAACCATTCGATGTCAAATTTGATGAGATTTTCCCTTTGAAAAGGGTTTTGCTATTTAAATTTTAATGGTATTAAGGACGTCGTGGAAAGCGAATCGATATTGAAATATGGTAAAAATGTGCGAATATCATAAAATCGTCTGGCCACCGGATTTAAAGAGAATATGTACCACTCCTGAGTCAAGTTTTGATTCCCCACGTGACTTTGATAGACATGTTTTGATTACCCATCAGGACAAAGCTGGACATAGTTACTTACTTATTAATTAAGCTCCTGACTAAATAAAGACCTCGCTTGACAATACAAAATTAATAGTTAATTATGACACGACTCCAACCTCCGGTTATTTTTAAAAGCAATGATTCCACATGCTTCGAACTGATGCCATGTAAAAGTAGTTATAAACTCGATAATTAAAACGCTTATGTCCGGAACGAAGGCTGATTATTTGTTGCTAAACATGTGTGCCTGTAATGCGTCGTCACACCCACAATCAAACAGATTTCGTATATTGATTTTCTCTATAATTAAATACTTGTGTGTCCGCATGTGACCATAACGTGCGTACATAAATAATTCAGAGATATGATCCCATGCACACTTTCGACTGACATATTCGAAGTCAGCCGTCAGACATTTCAGCATAAACAGAAAATTAATTAATTTAAGTTTATTAAACAGCAAAGCGAGTGTCCTTACAGATACAACGCATTGCGGAGACTACAGTCCCGACAATGCATCGTGGCTTGTTTGCTTTATTTATGTCAAGCTAAGTCGGATCCTCTTTTGTAAAGAATCGAATGTTTAACTTTTACCAAGGCCAAACAATTACTCGAGATTGTTGGGACTTTGATAGGACGATGAACAGGCCATTGCAGGATTGTGTATAGACGCATTCACCTTCATTGCGAAAGCCACAAGACAAGCAAGCAACTTCCTGTAAGAAACTCAAACAGAATAAGGACTTCCTCTTTCCTGCTTTGCAGTTCTTGTGGAAATGATTTTCTGGGAAATAGATTCCTCAGCGCTAAGGAGAGGGTCGTGTGTGTGCTTGGGGAGGATTTAGAAGTTTATGGCTGATATATTGGGTGGGCGCGTGTTTCGATATTTACACTTTGAGTAGGTAGTGTGTCTGATGGTAGTTTTCCAAAATTGATGCTCATTTCTTTTGAAGATAAAAATTATGTGAACAGAACAATTTCAATTCTGCGTCTTATTACCTCACTGGTTCTATATGGCATTCATTTTTATGTTTTCCGAAGCAAGGATAAACTTTCAACAAAATGGTGTTCATCATGTGGGTTACTGTGATCGTCGTGGAGAGTATAGATTTTGTTTTAGAGTGCTTTTCAGCCGTATGATGGGGAAATGGTTTTGTAATATGAAAACTTTTCTTAAGAGATATGCAAACAAGGATTGAAGCTGTGAATTTGGTTATAAGACTGTCGCCAGAGCTGTTGCACTTAGAAACTTAAAAAAAATTTACGATGTCAGTTGAGTGACATTTTTTTTCTAGTAGGAGGAAATACGATGCTCTTTATTTTACAGTCCAATTGGCCAGGAAATTTTGAAAGCTCGTTGATTTATTAAGCAAATTTTGTTTTTATGCAGCGGTACTATAAAATCTTACAATACTGTCCAGAGTTAAATATTTTTCTAATGCAATAAATTCTCATGATGTTTTACTCTTCAGGACGTTTTCATGGCCACCACTTAAACATGTTCGGTCCCTTAATAGACCTCGTGCAGCCGAGAAATTAGCGGAGTCCCTAACAACTGCAAGGCAAATATCACTGCCATTCAAAACCTGCGAAGAGATGGGCTGGGCAAAAGGATGATATGAACCAGTGAGTAAGCGGAACAGTGTGTACGCACAAGTTAGAGTCCGTAAAACGAACCTTTGAATACCCCATCCTATCCTACATTGTAAAATGCTGATGCTATTGTTATTTTTTGACATTTTATAAGTAGTGCAAACTTCGAAAAGGGGCGTAGTTCAATCACCCTCAATTACAAACCATCAATTATACAGATGTTTCCAAGTTACTCTTAAATATACGTAAAAATTCAATTTTTGGTTCAAATTCAATATTTTTGAAAAATTGACCCTTAAGAGGGAGCGTGGCTAAAACCTTTGTATGAACAAAATCTGAAGTGAAGTCTCGTTTACCTAACCTGCTAATTTTTATGCCCGACCCAGGGTAAATTGATTTTAATGCATAGTTTGTAACACAGTGAAATTATCACCGTAGACCCCTAAGACCTGTTAGAGACATGATCGAGACCGACAGGTGAATCGATTAAGCTTTGTCCGTCAGTCCGTCCGTCTGTCAGTCTGTCTTATGTGTGAAGTTTTCAGGTCTTTAAAATTGAGCTAGGACGCTCAAACTTGAAGAGTATCTTATTTCTTATTTTGTACATATTAAGTGTGAAAACTTGTTAAATCCGCCAACGGCCACGCCCACTACTGGCTTCAATGTAAGACAACCTCTCTATCAAATTTTTTTTAAAAATAACTTTTGGTCAAGTCAGACAACTTGACCAAAAGGTATCAAGTAGGAACTCAAATTTTGGTATGGAGCAATAAAGGTACAAAAAATCTAAGAAGGCAAAAACTGGACCGCCCACAATATCTTTATGACAAATAGTAAAGATATAACTATTGGCTAAGTTAAGTTCATA
This sequence comes from Neoascia interrupta, assembly GCA_947623515.1. NCBI lineage: Eukaryota > Metazoa > Arthropoda > Insecta > Diptera > Syrphidae > Neoascia > Neoascia interrupta. The sequence continues at coordinate 17,020,657 of OX392462.1, read as the reverse complement.
CAAAGTTTTGAGCTCCGCCCACTTTTAGGGAGCGTTTTCAAGAATTTTTTTTTTTTTTTGAAATAATTATCCGTTTTAATGTATTTTGTCATGACGAAATTACAATTAATTGATTTTAATTTTTACCCCAGACCCACTTTTGGGGGCGTGACCTATACAAAGAATACATAAATTCAGGACAAAAAAATGTAAGATTTGGTGTTACACGGTATATAGGGTCTGGTATATAGAAGTTTGTCTCTGGCGAACTCTTGCACTTACTCACTTGTTTTTTTTTTTTGTTCTTTCCTATTTTAGGCATTCCCCGTTTTTCTGGAAAATTTTAGGTTTTTCTTCTATTCTGCCTCCAAATGTGGTCGTGGCATAAAGTCTTATATGAACAAAACGTAGAACTATGTGTTTTCTACATAATATAAAAGTTTAAACTTTTTCGATATGGAACAAAAATATTGAATAAAATGCCACTTTAAATAAATGCCACGCCCACCAAGAGAGGTAAAGCAACTTAATTTGTGTTTATTGTTTCCTCTTACAACAAACAGGAAACAATAAATATCAAATTCCAAGCTTTTAAAACGTCTTACAGCTCTCAAAACTTAGGATGTAGTTGCACAATTGCACCGGTTGTGGGCGTGTCTTTTTTTACATTTTTTTACATTTGTACTGCTCCGGATAACAATGAATTTATGCTGGAAATTTCAGCTTCCTCGCTTAAAATTTAAGGCCTAAAAACGTGTGACACACAGACAGACGGACGATTCCAAATTCGGTCTCAATCATATGGCCGTAAAGTCTTGGAGGTCTACTAATATTATTTCACCCTGTTATGTGACAAACTTAATATACCTCCTATCCTACGGGATGGGGTATAAAAACTTAGACTTTTACTGCGGCAACTGCAACTTTCACCGACATCACAATCAGAGCTTATTTAGATGTGGTTTCGTTGTTGGAGCTAGAGATAGGCAAAAAGTCTTATCAATTATGTGAGCGGGCGCCTCACGACGATCTACTTTAAGACTATATTCACCAACATTAACCTCATATGCGCTCATGTCCCCAGGGAGGAGAAAGATGACGACGGCATAGATATGCCCTAGCTACGAAATTAAGATTGTCCTTGGCGATTTAAATAACAAGCTAGGAAGATAGGGCATCTTTGGTCATAGTGTCCGAAAGCACAGCCTGAAGAGATCTTTTGAGCCATCAGGGCACCAGGATATTTAGGCTAAGATGATATCCAATTTCCGTGTGAATTTAATAGTTCTCGCAGTAAAGTGAAATTCTTGTGCCCACAAAAAAACCTCGTACGACTACCAAGTTTCCTTAACAGCCCAGGTTAACTTTCTGCTCCATTCATCAGAGTGTTTGATAAAGCTTAGTATTGTGGTATGGCCATGAAAACTTTCCTGTGAACTTTTCTGTATCTGCAATGAAGTTACACTTAGGTAGGTAGGTAGGAAAGTGGCTTTTTACATGCACTTAGGCCAAAAAGTAGGCCCATTGTACCGCCACGTGGGTATATTACCAAGGGAGTAGGTTGGCGTGAGTTCTATGACAACCAGCCAGTCTTTTCGATGAATATTTGTAGCTTTTTGACTGGTGTTTTACTAAGGTCGCTTAGTAAGCAGGCTTTGAGAAGCAGATCGGTTGACACTGCACTACATAGAGTAGTAACAGTAGTGGAAAAATCCCTGGAACACAAGGAGTACACTTTGGGTGCCTTTCTAGACATAGAGGGGGCGTTTAATAACATTGAGGCAGACGCGATATTGCGCAGCTTGAGAAACGCCCACCTAGATAGCAGTCTATGCGACTGGATCGGGCTCATGTTAAGCACACGAAAGATAAACTGCTACCTAGGCGAAGTATGCAGCAGACGAAACGTCAGCAGAGGAACACCGCAGGGAGGTGTCCTATCTCCGCTTATATGGACCCTGGTAATGGACGAATTGCTGAAAACCCTGGAGAGGGAAGGCTTCACTGTGAGCGCATACGCAGACGATGTAGCAATCCTGATCCCAGGTAAACTCCCACCAATCCTCAGTGACCGACTCAGCTACGCACTTCGCATTGTTGAAAAATGGGTAGAGGGTCGAGGACTGGGAATTAACCCCTCTAAGACGGAAGTTGTGTTGTTTACAAGGAAAAGGGCAGTTCCATCCTTCAGCAACCCGAGAATGGGGGGAGTGGAGTTACCGTTATCCAGATCGGTAAGATACCTGGGCGTCATATTAGACTCCAAACTCAACTGGAGGGATAATATAGAAGATCGTGTCAAGCGGGCATACGTGGCACTATACGCCTGCCGCAGAACGTTCGGAAGCATGTGGGGACTGCAACCAAACATGGTACACTGGATGTATATAACGGTTGTAAGACCCATCTTAACTTACGGTGCAGTTGTATGGTGGAAGGCTACGGAAAGAAAGTGTCATCTCTCTAGCCTCACCAAAGTTCAAAGGGCAGCCTGCATGGGTATAACAGGGTCCCTAAGGACCACACCCACCGCGGCACTGGAGGTACTACTCAACCTCACCCCCTTGGACATATACTGCAGCAGCAAGGCAGCTAAAACAGCCGTTCGCCTAAGGGAATCCGGACTGTGGTCCTCAAGATCTTATGGACACGCCTCTGTGGAAACTCAGTGGGCTACCTCCACAAACACCCCAGTCACAGATTACCTACCTATGACATTCGCCTTCAACAGGAGATTCGCTACCAGAATACCTGAAAGCGGTGAATGGGAAGATAAGACCATTACAGGAGACGACGAGATCGCCGTATATACCGACGGCTCTAAGATGGACGTCGGAACCGGTGCGGGCATTTTCTGTGGAGATTTGGGTCTAGGTAAATCTTTCCGAATCAATGACGACTGCAGCATTTTTCAGGCGGAGCTGGCAGCCATAATCGAAGCTGCCTCCGAGCTGAAGAAATACGGCCCCGCAAACAAGACCATCACCATATACTCTGATAGCCAAGCGGCAATTAAAGCCTTGGAATCAGACGTGGTAAAGTCAAGGGCTGTGAAACTATGCAGGGAAATTCTGGACGAGTTATCACTTGGCAACACTGTAACTGTGTGTTGGGTGCCAGGTCACACCGATATATCGGGAAACGAAGAAGCGGACAAGCTTGCGAGATTTGGGTCTGGAATGAATGCATCTCTAGCCCTCAAATCCATAAGAGTTCCGCTGAGTTCGATAGCACGTAGGTTAGAAACTGAATCCTTGAGTAGAACCAATCTACGTTGGACAGAACTTGATACGTGCAGACACACAAGGGAGCTATGGCCAGCGGTAAACAAAAAGAGATCACTATTTTTGATCGGACTAGCCCGCAGGAACATCCGAGTACTCACGGGAATCCTCACGGGGCACTGCGCTGTGGGTCTACACGCTGAGCGGCTAGGCATACCGCATAACGATTACTGCAGAAGCTGCAGGGACGTTGAAGAAATTGAATCTGTTCGTCATCTGCTCTGCGAATGCCCAGCCCTAAACAGCATCAGGCGTAGTATCCTCGGCAGCTACTTCTTCAACGAGCTCGAAGATCTAAATAATGTAGATCTAAAGGACCTCCTAAGATTTGTATACAAATCCGGATGGGTCCAAGAGGGCGGAACTCTGAGCTTCTAACAGCGGTCTATTTCTGTTTTCGTTCCAGGTATTAAGAAGGTTCCCAATGGACACAATGGACCCAACTGCTGGTCTAAGTGAAGCCGTGACTATTGTCAAAAGGGCATCCATCAACCTAACCTAAGGTCGCTTAGGTAGTCGTAGAAGTAGGAGCCCAGTATGGATTTCCTGTACGACGCGAGTGCGGGGCAGTTACAGAGAAGGTGTTGTACACTTTCTTCCTCTTCCTCATTTAGGCAGCTTCTACAGAAGTCATTTGAGAATAGAGCTAGTCTTTTTGCGTGAAGACCTAATAGGCAATGTCCGGTAATAATTCCCACTGCAGTGCTTATTTTGGATCTCTTTAAGGAGATCAAGCTATCTGATCTTTTTGGATCGAGGCAAGGCCAGATTTGATTGGAGGTTAAACATGTGGTGCCTGTCCTCCATCTGGCGTTAGTTTCTTGTATGCTGTGATTTTTGAGCTGTAATTTGAAGTTAGCAGGGGAGTACCTATATTACAGGATATTTCATCTTCTGGCAGTCTAGTGGCGTACTTAGCGAGCTTATCAGCCTCCCATGATGTCTCTATGACCTGGCACCCAGCACAGGCAGATGTGAAACTGTTCGGACATCTCATCAAGAGATGTGCGACAGTTAATGAGTCACACTTTCTTTTCTGCTTTCTTTTTTTGCTTTACTCAAGTTCTTAGTTTTATTTTTTTTTATAGGTTAAGGTTCAGGGCTTTAAAGGCTTCAGCTTTAACTGATTAGCTTGTTAAAGGATACCTTCAAGTTTTCTCTATTCCACGGCGACTTTAGTACTCTTTGGTTGCCTGCAAAGAGTTCTCGACGCAAATTTCTATAAGAAACTTTTCTTAAGCCCAAAACCATTACACCTTAGCAAGTATCCGCCCTTAACCTTTTGCTAATTTTCGTTGTACATAGGTGAAAGTGCATCCTTACAAATTTAACAAAACAAGATTTATGAAAGTGCAATTAGTGTTGGAGCTCATAAGGGCCCTCCCGCACCACAAGGTCTGATAAGAAAAACTTTGCGAAACAAACCAATTAACAATATGATTCAGTGCACACATAAACTTGGTCCTTCTGGCAAAGACGCTACCCACAATGGAGGAAACATTAATTAACTCCCGGTCGAGTCTTTCAGACTTTTCAATTCGCTTGCAGAAATAAAAAAAAAAAAACTTTTCTTTCCCCTGTTCACTAATGGCATTCCGGGAAGCGATAAGAAAGCGAAACAAGCAAACAACCAAACTCACAATCAATTTCCTAATGGAACTATTTTGCATTGCTATAAGTACATTCCAGTCTGCTGAGCTGCAGTCATCCTTTTTCGGCATTCCACAAAGGACACCATGCCATGTTGACAGTCAACTCGACGAGCGATGTAAACGTCGAGTTCAAAAACTTTATGCACATTTGCATACTTTCATCAACTAAATTAAAATTCCGATTGCAGTGAAAATGAATCGTAAATGCCAGCATGATGTTGTGCAGCATCGCAGCAATTTCTCTTCGTCCAGACACTGCTCTGTCAGGACGCATCATTCACAAGTCATTGACAGGCAGAGCGTGACAATTTAGCCCCATCGAGTTGCGTCATTAGACGGCTATTTAGGAGGAGAGCTTGCTACAGATTGTCTCCTTAGGTGGCTGCAAGAGACGCGGGCAAAACGACTTTTACTGCGTTGAAGAACCCATTGCTAGGATAAAAAGGATACACGACCCTTTGGCTCGTAAAGACAAGGAGCACTGTGAGATTATTTTCGTAAATCTCTTCGGGACGATACACTGCAACGCCCCCATACTGGAGATGGGTGCATTTCATTAGTTCAACTTTCGCACCGATGAGTAAACTTAGATTGAATGTCAAAACGTAGTTTAAACGAAATTAACACAGGGGTCTTTAGATGTCATCATCGGTAATATATCCATGACGTGGAATAAAGTTTGTCTCTCCAATTATAAGGTACACTCCTATTCGTGATGATTGGAGTTTTCATGTTACACCCTCCCATGACCCCTTGCACAACGGATTGTGTCCGTGAGAATTTCCTTTTTTCTGCTTTCTCTACAATTTTTTGCCCCTGATGTGAGATGTGCCAGATCCCACTTGAGATTCACTGCTTCGTTTCCCTAACGACATTCGATATCATCTCCTTACGATTGTCTGTGGCGCTCCTTTACACCCAGCTGACTGACTTCTTCGTCGTCTGAGAAGTGAAATGATTCAATTTGACCAATTACTCGGGAAACAGGGCAGAGGACTGAACATGCCCCATTAGATGAAATGTGTTCGAAGCGAATGCATACACATATCCGAATGGACATTTACGTAAATTGAAATTCAATTTAGGATCTAACCAGATAAGGATTCTTTTCCCCCTCTGAATTTCGGCAACCATTTAGAGGATTCTTCTTCTCTTTTTTTAGGTCAGCTATTTTAAGATGATTAAAATGAACTCGTGCGGATATCGGAGTCATTAAATGTTGGGGGGAAAATCCACGTGGAAACCATAATAAAGTGAAAAGTTTAAAACTTTTCTGTATGAGCGATTAACGATTTACGAGAAATTAATATTTATGAGATATTGCGTTCTTTAACAGAGATTCAAGGAATTCATTCCCTGCCTTCATGATTTCAAAAAATATTCATAGCATTTAATCAACTAAAAAAGTATGAGTCGAAAAATTATGAGAACACGAGGCGTTTCAACTTGAGTGTGCCCTTTGACGCTACAGTTTAGGGTAATCTTTTTCGCTCCAACTAACAGAAAATTCCAGTGAAATCAGCATAATCGGCACCTCTTATCCGCCTAGAAAACTGCTTGATCAAATCTTCAGTTAGTGTTTAGGAGGCGTGTTACGAATAGGCTAAAGCCCAGAACGCTGATACTGCATAATCGGCACCTCTTATCCGCCTAGAATAATCTTCAGTTAGTGCTAAGGAGGCGTATTACGAATAGGCTAAAGCCCAGAACGCTGATACTGAAGGCTAAACCTGGCATCTAAAGACCTAGTTTTACAGATTTCGGGATGGTCTCACTAAGACTAGCTTAAAGGGAAAACTGACAGGTTGACAAAGATAAGTGCAACTGCCTAGGGTCTTTAGAAAATCTCTATAGAATTGTAGATCCTATAACCTACATCAAATTTCATTTTTAGTCGAAAATATGACATACTTACTTACCTAAGATGACGCTACAGTCGGGGTGGACTTGGGTCTTAGCCAACGAGCCCATCCGCCAGTTCTGTCTCCAGATCGCAGTCTCCAGTTTTGGCAGAATGGCACAGTTCACTTCCACTTGCGTGTTACACCCTAGAACCTAGTCTTGGTTCTCCTCTACTGCGCCGCCCCTGCAGGGTATACTCGAAGATTTTCCGGGCTAGGGCATTGTTGTGCAAATGTTCATCCGCCCCTAATAACTCAGCCATCACAGTGGTTATATTTTCGCTCTTCTAGTGAGGTTAATGTCGCTACACAGCCCATACGGTTCGATGTTATATCTCCAGCTCCACGCAATATTTTCATCCATGTATGACAGGACTGCGAAGATGAGGTTCTTATAAATGGACGCTTCTTCGGTTCAAGAGAGGTGCCTTAAATGGGCGCTTCTTTCGTTCTTTGCTACTCAGTTGCTTTCTTAGACCAAAGAAACAGCGATTGGCAGGAGTTATCCTTCGTTGAATTTCACCGCGGTGTCTGGATTTATAGCGGAACCCAGGTGATATTTGTCCAAGACGTCGGTGTTCAGATTTTTTTCTTGGTGAAACCTTATACCTGGCTTTGCCCTCGTTGAATGCTTAATCCATATTCGCCTCTTCCATCCCAACACTCACGAAGGCTTCACTGGCATGACGCTTTGCTCTTCCAATTAAGTTAAGATTTCGCCTCTGGTGTTGGCCCATAAGCTCCAACATGAGTATATGATGATAAACATGTCATTATAGGGCGTCGCCTTGCTTAACGTCTTGCTTTGGCATCAAAGGGGTGTGTAAGATCTTAACCAGCCTTGACGGAGCATTGTGTGTTTTCCATCGATATCCGGCACAAACTGATAAATTCGGCAGGGATGCCAAAACTAGCAATTGCATCACATGGCTTGAGTCTATAGATGCTTTCATACGCGGCCTTGAAATCGATGGAAAGGTAGTAGGATATCGATTCGGCATTACTGATGGGTTTTCTTCAAGATTTGCCGCAGTATGAATATCTGATCGATGGTAGATCCTGGCATATAGCCACACCGATACGGACCTTTCAGATTTTTTAAAAGCGGTTTAAGGCGTTTACACAGTACAGCAGAAAATATCTGGTATGCGATGTTAAGAGGACTTCCTCTGCAGTTGGCCTAATTCAGAGGATCTTCTTACTTGAGGATCGGGCAAACAATTTTTAGGTTACACTCGTAGGGCATGCTTTCCTCCGACCATGTCTTACAGATGAGCTGGTGCATGCTCCTAAGAAGCCTGGGGATTGTAAAAAAATTCGGCATTAAGGCCATCATCTCTGGCAGCTCTGTTACACTTAAGCTAAGACACAGCTACTTTCACTTCATTTAGGTCAGGTGGGCAGTATAGTTCGCATATTTTGCCGGTTACTTCTCCACCCGGGTTAAATGGTTCATTCTGCCTGACATCAGTATTCAGTTCGTCTTTGAAACGTAATTTAGTTATGTACTCTTTATACTTTCTAGACGTTCGTTTACATACGTTTATACACCCCCAAGTTCTGTCCTCACGATAGTTTCCATGCATGCAAACTATATAGAAATGCTTGAGTAAGGATTCCCCTGCATCGCCTATTCGCACCTCATTGCTGCAATGCTAGAAAACTGGAGTGGAGATAAGTGTCATTTGTTAAGCATGCACAGTAAAAAACGCACAATGTTACACATTTTAAATCCTGTGCAGCACCAAGAGTAAAAAAATAAACACTAAAAAAAACGTCTCTTTAATTAGTGTAGAGAATTAAAACTTCAGGTTTTCCATCATTCTGTTATGCATACAAGACACCTGCCTTCGAAATGACTTGAAGAAAATTTCGCCGCTGCCAATCTACATCATTAAAAAAGTTTTAAAACTTGAAGACGAACCAAACCTACCCCTAATCATCTCATAAAATAGTTTTTAATGTTATTATAGTAAAACGAGAAACTTTTCTCAGGTAATTCTTATGAAGTTGTTAAATGAAGAATAATGAAGTACTGGCGCATTGCAGTCGTTAAAATAATCACTTTGTAGCAAATTAGAGTTACACCACTTTCTAAGGGTTTAACGACGGCTGTGTCTCTATCTAGAACTTAATTAAAAGAGTTAAAAACAACATCAGAAATTGTATCACAAATTTTTTTTCAGCTCAGTAATTTACACAACTTAATTGGCGGAAATACATTTCTTATGTCTGATTCTTATGGCCCTAGTTATACATATAAGTTATAATTAGCTCCCCAGAGGTGCTTTGATTTAAAACGCACCTCCTATTCAACCTGAACTACGTAATCGAACTAGTCACTTTAAGATTCTACAAAAACAAAAAACCTTGATGTTCCATCCTGAGCCTTTCTATTTCCGAAGACATCAATCATTTCTAATTAAAAATAATCGCTCGCAATTAATATTAAGGGCGTAACAAATTGCTCCCCTATCCCTAAGCACAATTTGGTAATCAATAATTATTTGCTACAAGCATAGGCGAAAAGTCCTTCTTGTCAATGTTACTTCTTATAAATGATGAGAGTTTATTTATAGCAAAAATAAGAATAAATATTCTTAAGATGTTTTAAATTTTAAGTTTTTCGAATAAATAATTCGAGATTTGAGCTTGAGACCTAATCCAAAACTAATTCACATCCAAATTTAGGGTATTCGATAAACTTATTCCAGCAAAAAAGGTTTCACTTTTACCCAAAACAAAAGGGTTGAGTTGCAATTTATTATTGATGAGCTTTTAGCCTTGGGGCAATTTGTAAAGTGCCAGGAAAAAAAAGGACAGGTAGCTTAATATGTTTTACAAACTTGATGACACTATCTGATTGAAAAGGGTGTTAAACTTAAGTTTTTTTTCCGCTTTACTTTCAAAAACAACGCAATGGGTTGATAATAGGCTTTAGTCGTAGTTTATCTCTTAAAGTGAGGAAAGCTGTAGAAAAAAGCTGAAGGAGAGGAAACTATCAATACCACTTTCTTTTAATCTTCAACTACAACTAACTCGGGTTAAATTAAGTTAGCTTGGGTTACAAAATTATGCAGCATTGGTCTTCTTATGGGAAGAAGAATGGTCACGCAACGTTTACAGAGCGGTCCAGTAAGTATGCTTTTCTTTTTCATAACATTTTATTTTGACCAAAACAGTTCTATAAAGATTGAGAAGTATTTGGAGTATTATTTTTGTATTATGAATTTTTAATAAAAGGTTTGACTGAGGCTTTGACTGAGACAAAACATATACTTTTGTATACCAATTTTTTTTGCAAAAAAAATTTAAGCTGCACTTTACACGCTGAGCCTACCCCAAACCCTAACTCATCATTAGAGTCCAAAGTTTTATTCAAGACCTTTATACCTTCCAGCTTTTATGTCAATTTTGTGAAATTGATATGATATTTTGTTTCATATGGTTAAAATAATATTTTGATATGCGGTGTAGGAAAGTAAGACCGATTGTGGTAAAATATTCAGCTTTCGAGTTGAATGGCTCATAAGAGAGCCTATAAGTCCGAAAGGGGCTCAAAGATATTTATCGTTAGCGAGTATAACATATTTTGAGGGTAACCAAAACCTGGTAAGTCTGTCTTCATTCCTGCTAAAAAGCTTAGAGCGACTGGCTGAGCTGCGAGTGCTCAAAGTTGCTCTTTGATTTCTGCAAAAATACTGCAAAACTGCGCTTTGAAACCTTGTTGGTAGGATTGAATGTGATCTTGAACAGAAGGAGTACGTGCTGGGCCTTTTCGTCGATATTGAGGGTCCTTTCAATAATGCGACGTTTGATAGCATGTGCAACTCAGCCAGACAACACGGTGTAGATGAAACATAAGTTCAATGAATTAGGGCCATGTTTATACGCAGGACGCTGATGACCGAAACATATTGTGGCAAGTGAGTCATAACTGGGGTAAACAATGGCTGCCCGCAAGGTGGTGCTTTTATTGTGCATGATTGTAGACTCTTTACTATCGGCTCCTAACATTCCTGGAATCTACACACAATCCTACGCGGATAATGTTGCAGTTCTTTCTGTTGGCTCAAACCTAGGGACTGTGTGCTCTCAGACGCAGAGATCCCTAGACTTGATGGGGGAATGGGCTTTCAGTAAATCCCTTTAAAACTACGATTGTTCTCTTTACGAGAAGAAGGAAGGTCACAGCTCGACTCAACTAAAGCTTAAAGATGTCACTATCGCGATATCCGATGAACTCAAATATTTGGGAGCAATCCTTGATAGAAAACTCCTATGGTCCAAGCATGTTGAATCCAGAACCGAAAAAGCATTGTCCACTTTCTGGCAGTGCAGAGGAGCTTTTGGCAAGACATGGGGCTTATCTCCGAAAAGCGTGCTTGGGATCCATACGGCCATGGTTAGACCACTCCTCTCATGCGCATCGGTTGTTTGGTTGAACGGGCTTTCGCAGAAACGTGTAACTGCTTTTTTTGCCAAACTCCAAGGAACGGCTTGTCTTGGTTGTACAGGGGCCTTCCTTAGCACGCCGGCCCCTCTGCTCTAGATGCTTTGATGAACCTGTCCTGCCATTTGCTCAGAAGTGGCAGGACAGGTTCATCCCAACAGGTACTGCCACAAAGGCAGAACAACTACACTTCCTCTGTAGTTGTTCTGCCTTTGCTCGCATCAGGGGGTGGACCTTTGGGATGTGATGAGTGCCGAACACCTAAGTTCTCCATCACTGAAGCTCCTTCTCAATTTTTTTCGAAAGACGGGTTCGCTAAATACATTAATGTAAGGTGACTGCATGGTAGTACTCAACTTTTAGTACTACCAGTAGACTTTAGACCAGTAGTAGTGTCAACCTCCAACAATAACGTAAGAAAAAGCATTTCACAGCGGTCTTGGCAAAGTCGAATATGTGGTCCTTCCAACTAAGGTTCTTATTGACACAAATACCGAGTATGGAAAGCGTTTCAGTCTCGCCGACGTAAGTGCCACTGAAATGTTATGACTGGGTCTTGCGATTTTGCATTAATGACAGATGACGGCATATGCTCAGCGGATGAACGAGAAACATGGAAAGTCTACTTTGGTGCCCTTTCTTCGTGAGACTTAATAACGTTCGATTTTATGAGGTTGATGACTCAAGTTATCGAAAGTTATGTAGAATCAGTTCTTTCTTATTCTTTCTTGAAAAACCAACTATCAGAGTATCACTTAGGCTCTTTAAAGATTTGGGACTGCTGATGAATAGGGACAAGAATAGTTCCCTATTCTTGTCCCTATTCATCATCATATAGATAGAACTAGTCCGTCCAATGGAAGTCTCTCGACCAACGGAGACTGAGAAGGATAACGTCGAGCTGAAACGCTGATTGAAGATTTCAAAAGTAAGGAGAATGCCGATTACCGCGAACGCTTGACTGCCAAAACAGGGTTGTTCAACTTGCTTTGGAAATCCATGAAGGAAGTCCATTCAGAAACCTATTATGTACACAGCGCCAATAAGAAAAGCCAATGAAGGCCTTATTACTAAACTTTGTCTCCTGTCAAATATATCTGCGGTATAAACTTTCTCAGCACTTATCAAATCACATACATAACTATTTTCTGATAAAGATACCTAAAGGCATTACGGTCATTTAAGTCCATTCACGCCAGATCTGAGGAGTACTTAAAATTCGCGCTGTATTTTTACAGCAAAATTTATAAGTTTATCGTCGACGTTAGTCGAAAAATGTGAGTCTGGGTGGATACTATTGGCTCACCCACTGATAAGTAATTCAGAAGCCAATATTATTTAGCAAAAAACGCTGGTCAAAAATCTGGGGCTTAAGACCTGAATGATTTTTTAATTAATTCTTTTTTTTCTCAAGTAAAGAAAATTACACTAAAAATATCCTTAATAAATATCACATCCTTAACAAACACCACAACTAACAAAAGTTTGCAGTTCTTAATTATTTTTCTCTCTATTCTAACATTGAGAATATACATAACTTCCCAAATCATTAGCTACCTTCCACCGACTACAAATCTTCCACAATAGATATCTTCTATTCCAGGAAGTAACTTTTTTCCCCTAGTTACATAGCACCGAAATGAATGACAAAGTAGGTATAAATAAAAGTCCACCAAAAGTTGTTATCATATTTCAATCCATTGTAAGGAGTCTTTATTCTTTCTTTTACTTAGTAGAGCCGAGATAACCATCAGAATTACGACCTTGTTTATCCCCGTGCCGGTGATAATCCGTGGAATGCTTTTTTTTTTTCTTTTTGCGAGGGAATAGAATTATTATTAGTCCCACAGTCACTGGACGACAGTTCTTTTGTAAGTGTCCAGATGGGATAAGCTTAAGGATAGTCTGATGAATGATAACACGTTGGCAGTAATTTAAGGATGCGGCCTACGTAAACACCTTTGCGTGAAAGTATTTTAGGGTATTATCTGCCGGCTTAATAAATGCATTAAAAATTGAGGCGAAGTTAACACATTCTTCCCTTGGGTTTTTTTTTTGTTTTTTGCATTAAACGTTGCAAGTAGCAGGCAGACAGATGAGTTTTTTCGGATCTGGTGAAAAAAGCACTCTTTTTTTGGAGGAAATATAAATACCACTAAATTTATTGTTAGATCATTCAATCCCTCGTAGCTCATCCCAATACAGTCTGCTCTTTTAATCCAACCAAAACTTTGGGGGTCGTGGGGTTGGTTCCAAAGGCAAAGGATCTAATAAAATATAAAAGGTGCAAAAGCTCGAGGCAAGCCCCAGGTTCTGACAACTATATATGTTAGCGCGAGTAAAATATTGTTCACACTTTCGGGAACAAGCCGCAGCTTCCAAATATAGCAATGACAGTCCTCTCTTTGCATAGGTACTCCTAGAGTGGAGCCGTAAAACAAAATGCTAACTATTGCGCTGACAGAATTCCAGGCCCCAACCTAGAGGACATATTGAATGCTGCAAAATGTTTTTTTTTTTTTTTTCAAATTTATTTTATAGCACACGAAAAAAATCTTCTACGTAAGGTATATCTGACTGTCCATGGACAACGGACATATATGAACACAATCTAAGCATCAATCACAGGACGCCCAAGGGCAGACTCTTTCAATGCAATTTTTTCCTGTGAATCCTGTTCCGCACACGCATCCAGCACGCTCCTATCTTAGATGACAGTAAAGGAACTTTTTTTTTCCTGCATCAAACAACCAACTTTTTTTACAAGCTTCACGTATGTAACCCTAAAACACATGCCATCAATTTTGTGAAATAAATGCACCTCACCTTAACTGGCGTATATTCTTCATCGGAAGGGATAACAGCTTCAGTCCCATGTGTCCTGCATCGTGTACTCACCGTAAATACCATTAATGGTATTCATGTTTCATGCGATGGAACGTGCACAATTCACCGATGCAATAATGTAAACATGATGAAGCTGACTGACAGATGGGACAACACACACAGCATATGTAGTCGTTTTGCCATGTCCTCCGAAGGCTATGGTATTTCCGTGTTACTAAAATGCATCATAGTCATACAGTGGATGCAATCTAATGGCCTCAATTAATTTTGGTTTTATTCCTAAGCCTATATCGGTATATAATACATGTTGGATAGCACTGCTCAAGGACCTGTAAGTATTTAGAATACTTCTCATACGCCACATAAAACGGAGCACAACTCTCACCCGGGGTAACATAAATACCGTCAGTAGGGACCATAAATTAGTACTTAATAAACCCAAAGGAATATTATGGCCAAATACCAGGACGAACAGGAATTTTATACCCACAGAAACATCGGTGAGCATGAAAGTAAGTGCTTGCGTCTATCTTAAGGAGACAATTGAGTGGAGGTTCGGTAACGTGCTTTGTTGGACTTCCATTTGGTTTTTCGCAGCCAGGCTTGACGATGCCGGATTATGTGTTATCGTGTTCATGGAGCTATCTATTTCATACCTCATGCATTATGTACTAAAAGTCGTAGTTGTTGATTCCAAACTAACGAGATGGCGGGCAATTCCTGCAGGAAGTCATGGGGATCCGTAAATACTGGCAATGTATAAATAGTCAGCATGATATTAGTTTCGGTAAGGGAAAACGATGCGTAGTTATATTTGAAAAGGATATGGATTCAACAAGGGATTGCTGCGCATCAAAACACAAGCTCGGAAGGTATTTTCGTATTTACCGAAATGAAATCATCTTCGGTAGGTATGTGCGGTTTTCTTATGACTGCCGTATAGGGACCTCTTTACAAGATGCAATGTTGGCTGAATCAGTTTGGGATGTTTGTTCATATATTTTCAGGAATGAATAATTTTATTAAATTCTTTAATTCATGTAAAAATAATATTCTTGACTTCTTTGCCTCCTCCTTGCAGGGAAGGTTATGGCTTTATAAAAAACCGTAAAAATTGAAAAGCGCCTTTACGTAAAGTGACTCGGAGATGGCATCTTCAAGGTTGCTTGGCGTTTTTGGAATGTTTTCAACGTTGGCAAAATAAAGGCTTCAACTGTGCTACAATAGAGGCGTTTTCGGCTATTCAAGGCCAGCGAAGTTGTCATGTTGTATACTGGCTCAGCATCCTTTGGTATTGAAACTACATTTTTTTTCACTTTCCTCTAATTCTTCCCGATCGCGATCTACTTACGCATTCAAAGCGTTGTCATTGTACCTTCATAGGTAAGGTCAGATTGCTAGGTTAATGGAGCGAGGTAACCCCAGCCTTATCGCACTTAGGCCTATTGACACCCATTCTGATACCCAGTGGGGGATAATCCTTGTTGTATCCTTCTTATCCTTCTTAATCCTTCTTATGCCGTGTTGAGTTGCTGGAGCCACCTTGTTGATTTAACATACCTGGAAAGAGATGTTAGTGGTGCGTTTAAAAGCTATGAGATGTCATGGAAGAGGTAGCTTCCTAAAGTTATTTTCCTCAACTGACTAAAGCCACGTTGTCACAAGAAACAGAAACAGAAACAGAATTCCATACATTAGCAACGCAAAAAGCATTCAGCGAATTTGGGTTTCAGTTGCTAATGTATGGGATTCTGTTTCTGTTCCTGTTTTACGATGCTTGTGACAACGCGGCTTAAGACTGGAACAGTAGCACAGAAAGTGAGGTGTGTCCTCGCAGCAATCCGTATCGCCACATCCTCTGCAGATGTCGTCATTGTCGAGATTTAGTTTCATAGCATGGTGTCTCGACTCGAAAGAATGTGACCAGTAAGTATACCTGACTGTGCGAAAGGATGTCCATCTCGTATATGCTTTCATCCGGATGTTGTTTCCACCCGCCTTCTAACGTCACAGAGTGGGGGTTTGATCCATTAAAGGGCTTGTTAAGGATCCAATGCTGATCCATTTCGTGCAAGCTCATCGGCTTTTTCATTGCCACGAAAGTTCCTGTGGCCAGGAACCCAGCAGAGTCTTCATTGTGTTGTGAGCCAAGAACCTTTAGCTCCAAGAACTTTTAGCTCTCTAGAGTAGAGACCTGCACCCGTGCCTATGCTCATTTTAGACCCATCTGTGTATTTGGCTATCGATAAATTTCTTAGCGGTTCCCCCGAATCCCACTCATCCCAGGTAACAAGCAGTTAAAAGGCGTTTCGAAGTCAAAGTAGGGGTTAAGGTAGTCGGAGGAGGTGTCGTCCTATAACGCTGTGAAGAATCTGCGCATGACCAAATGAGCTTGGGATCCATTCAGGTGACAGACTGAGCCTTAAGGCGCTTTTAGCAGCAGATTCTTGCATATAGGAGTCCAGGAGTAGCATATCGAGAATTGTCTCAAGCCCTGAGGTTGTTGTCGTTCTCATTGCTGATGTCGTATTAACACATGCAGCTCTCTCTATTATTGTCATGTAGTGTAGGTTTGTGTTTTTTCCAACTGCTTGCCACCAGACTAAACACCCATACGTCAAAAAAGGTCTAGCAATTGCAGTGTAATCAGATTAATAAGGGCTTGGTCAACGTTTAGATTTTCTAAGTTTCGTTTAATTGCACAGGTCTTGACATTAATAAAGGCACCCTCAATGTCAAGGAAGGACGCAAGGGTATATTCCTTGTCCTGAAGTGACTTCTCAATCACACTGATTTGTGCAGCGTTGTTTCAACGCCCTTACCTTTAGTGTAAGCACTGTACTTGTAATGTAAGCATTGTACCTTCATAACTCCTTTGTCATTAAAAACAACTTATAAAGTAGTAAATTTAGTGACGAACTTGGACTAGGCACGAAGAGTTTTTAACATAATGCAACAACTATGGCCAGAAAGAATAAATTTCACTTCCCAGACTTGTAAAAATACAACAATTTAAAAATCAAGTTCCCAGTTTCCAAATCCTGTAACCAAATTTCTTGTGGGTTACAGGATTTGGATTTTCGTCTTTAAAGCGAAGGAAAACCGAAATTGGTAAATTCTTATTAACGACAACCCTTTCTTTAATCGAATGGAATATACTTTCATCTTTATTTCCTTTTCCTTAGCTCGAAACTTTTCTCATAGTTTTCGGGGGATAAAAGTGAAAATTGAAATTTGAATTCGAGGAGGCAAATTAATTTTGTTCCCTAGTCAAAGGATTTTATTGGATTTGTAAAGATGTAGGCGAGTCGGGGCAATGAATGAAGTTTAAATTAATTTTGTTGCTATGGATGCTATATTAATTTTGAGCTTTTTAAAGACTGTTTGGAAATCTTTTTTTTTTGGCACAGTAGGCATTTTTAAGTTTTGAAGAAATGTCGGCCTAAATTTACCGTAGGTCGGAGTGAATTTTGTTGGATTTTTTTATTTTTATGTATGGATTTGGGTGCTCTGTTTTGGAATATTCTATTGAAAATTGTCGGTCTCGATAAGTTTAATAGTCATAGGCAAAAAAAGTTCACAAAAGAGTGCAATTTCAAGAGGCCGTACTTGGCCACAGGCGCCTGCCAGACAATGGAACTCACCCTTAGCGGAGCGACGAAGTCGAAACCCTGCGGAAAGAGACTTGAAATCCTTTAAGCCCGCAATGGTCCACCCAAACACTGTTGTCTCCAAAATCAATTTTTTATACCCGACCGAGGTTATATTAATTTTAGTGCATAGTTTGTAACACAGTGAAATAATCACCGTAGACCCCTAAGACCTTTTAGAGATATGATCGAGACCGACAGCTAAGTCGATTAAGCCATGTCCGTCCGTCTGTCCGTCTGTCCGTCTGTCCGTCTGTCCGTCTGTCCGTCTGTCCGTCTGTCCGTCTGTCCGTCTGTCCGTCTGTCCGTCTGTCCGTCTGTCCGTCTGTCCGTCTGTCCGTCTGTCCGTCTGTCCGTCTGTCCGTCTGTCCGTCTGTCCGTCTGTCCGTCTGTCCGTCTGTCCGTCTGTCCGTCTGTCCGTCTGTCCGTCTGTCCGTCTGTCCGTCTGTCCGTCTGTCCGTCTGTCCGTCTGTCCGTCTGTCCGTCTGTCCGTCTGTCCGTCTGTCCGTCTGTCCGTCTGTCCGTCTGTCCGTCTGTCCGTCTGTCCGTCTGTCCGTCTGTCCGTCTGTCCGTCTGTCCGTCTGTCCGTCTGTCCGTCTGTCCGTCTGTCCGTCTGTCCGTCTGTCCGTCTGTCCGTCTGTCCGTCTGTCCGTCTGTCCGTCTGTCCGTCTGTCCGTCTGTCCGTCTGTCCGTCTGTCCGTCTGTCCGTCTGTCCGTCTGTCCGTCTGTCCGTCTGTCCGTCTGTCCGTCTGTCCGTCTGTCCGTCTGTCCGTCTGTCCGTCTGTCCGTCTGTCCGTCTGTCCGTCTGTCCGTCTGTCCGTCTGTCCGTCTGTCCGTCTGTCCGTCTGTCCGTCTGTCCGTCTGTCCGTCTGTCCGTCTGTCCGTCTGTCCGTCTGTCCGTCTGTCCGTCTGTCCGTCTGTCCGTCTGTCCGTCTGTCCGTCTGTCCGTCTGTCCGTCTGTCCGTCTGTCCGTCTGTCCGTCTGTCCGTCTGTCCGTCTGTCCGTCTGTCCGTCTGTCCGTCTGTCCGTCTGTCCGTCTGTCCGTCTGTCCGTCTGTCCGTCTGTCCGTCTGTCCGTCTGTCCGTCTGTCCGTCTGTCCGTCTGTCCGTCTGTCCGTCTGTCCGTCTGTCCGTCTGTCCGTCTGTCCGTCTGTCCGTCTGTCCGTCTGTCCGTCTGTCCGTCTGTCCGTCTGTCCGTCTGTCCGTCTGTCCGTCTGTCCGTCTGTCCGTCTGTCCGTCTGTCCGTCTGTCCGTCTGTCCGTCTGTCCGTCTGTCCGTCTGTCCGTCTGTCCGTCTGTCCGTCTGTCCGTCTGTCCGTCTGTCCGTCTGTCCGTCTGTCCGTCTGTCCGTCTGTCCGTCTGTCCGTCTGTCCGTCTGTCCGTCTGTCCGTCTGTCCGTCTGTCCGTATGTATGCAGTTTTGAGTTCTTTAAAATTGAGGTAGGAAACTGAAACTTACTTTGTACAGGCAAAGTATGAAAATCGAGAAAATCCGCCCAAAGCCACGCCCACAATTGGCTTGAATGTCAGGCGACCTCAAATTTACATTTTATTTCAAAATGCCTTTTGGTCAAGATAGACAAAACATAGGAACTCAAATTTTGGTGGAGAGCAATATCGACCAGAAGCCCTTAATTGAAGCCCACTCTATTGAACATGCCCACTTTTAACATCTGAAATCTTTGAAAACCTTATTTCTCGGGAAATTCATTCTAAATTGAAAAAAAATCGTTTGACAAATATTAAAGATATTACCATTTGCTAAGTTTATTGCATACAAAGCTTGAGCTCCGCCCACTTTTAGGGGGCGTTTTTGGGGAAAAACCACTGTTTTTTAAGTATTTATATTCGCTTTTAACGCATTTTCTCGTGTTTCCAACGAAATTAGAGTTAATTGATTTTAATTTTCAGCCTACACCCTTTTTTAGGGGCGTGGCAAATATAAATAATTGACATTCAGTATATGAAACAGACCAAAAAATTTTAAATTGGGTGTTAATGAGTAAAAAGGGTCGGGTATTTAGAAGTTCGTTACAGACGAACTCATGCACTTACTTACTTGTTTTTACAGACAAAGTTATCAAATTTCCATTGCATACGCACTTTGAATTTTAGCTATAACTTCTGAGGGGCATGAAAAGATTTATTGTTGTGTTGGTTACAAGATAAAAGGCATGATTGCTTAAGTGTTTGCTATTGACGATGTAGAAACCAGCTTAAAACATTTGAGTCACCGAAAACGGTTCCTGTTTTCATTTTCAAAACAGCTATTTGCTAGAACTCTGCAAATAATCGTTCAACGCCAATAAGTACTCTGCCAATAGGACTTTAATCAGAACTAATGTGTCCTTCTAAAATTCAATTAACACGAAAGCATTGGGCTTAATTTAAACTATATAACACACCATGTAAATAGATATTTTATGGATATTTGTTTACAAAAGCAACAGTACATAATACCCAACAAAAGCATCTGCACACACTCGAAAAATTTAGAAACCTGCGAACCGAACGCAAAACCAAAATTTAGATTCGCATGACTCGAGTGAGTTATTTGCACCGAATAATGGATTTTGAAATTACCCACCGGAAGGTGTGGCAAACTCGTTGAGCATAAAATTGAATTCATCACCATTTCGAAAAATAATATTTATCCGCACAAGCACGAAGTGAGAGATTGAATTTATTGGATTTCCAGTTTAACAATGTCAATAGACTTTAAGGATGGATGCGGATGGTTGTTGGTTTTGCCTAGCGCTGCGAAAGGTTGTATACCATCTACCCACACCCGCAGACTGTCGCCGACCGTACGTCAGAGCTGACACCGAAGTTCTCCACATAACGAGGTTTCACTAAAAAAAATATCCTTTGGGCATTTTTTGTTTACTCTTTGGATGTTGCTGTTCCGCCACTAAGTAGAATTAATAATTTATAACATGTTTCACAGAGTCTTGAAACGACTGTGCTCTCTTTGCAGCAGTCGTATTCTTGCCCCATGGCTGTTGCTGACAAGGTTTGTTTAATTCTGGACTGGAGGGCTTGATGCTTTTTTTTTCTCGTTTTAAACCGTTAATGTCATTTTCAGTTGTTTTATAGGCCGGAAGTGATTCATGGTAAACATTTCCACTTGACGTTGAATCATGAGTTACGTTTCCTTTTTAAGTAACTTACGACCACGTTGAACACAAAGTGATTTTAATGGCCTGCAGTTTGGGGCGGTTATATTTTAAAGAATGTCTGCTGTCAGCTGGGGTTCTTCGAAAGATAGTGGCCATAAACAACACTTTGTAATACATTTTCGGTCTTTAAGAATGAACATAAGGCTTTAAGCATAATTTTTGAAGCACATAAATATTTTCAAACTGCAAAACTCATAATTTCTCATTACATACTTTACTTAGGCGCTTTAGCTTATATACATATGTAATACTCATAAATACAAGTTTCTCTTAAAACTTAACTTGAACTTACGGCCTGTGTGGAACATAAAAATTTCCGGTTGCTAAAAATCATTCAAAAATCAACATAGCGTTTCCTTGTTGTACTGAAATATAAAATACTGAAATGAAGTTGTGCTTAGCGGCCATTTTTTAGCGGTCAACGAAGCACTAAACTAAAGAAATGATGAAACTGTCTAAGCATAGGTCAGACTTAGACAGTCCGCTGCAGCCAAGCATGGATCAGCCTTCCATGCTTCCTGAGCCTTTAAGATGAGCTTCTGTTATGTCATTTTAGATATGATTATTTTTTGGGAAACAACTTTTTCTTGTGAGGTTGTCGCATAGAATACCCAAAGAAAATGTGTACCAGTAAGAAACTGCAAAGTTTACGCCTATTTTTAACCAGACTATAGTCCCGTTTTCATCTGGTACCTTGTTTAAACTAGAAAGTTGAAATGGTTAAAGATTTGAAAAACAAATTTTTTTAGTTCCAGTCGAGTTAAAATTCAATTTTCAATAACATTTCGTCATACTCAGTTTTTGTCTCTTAGTTTATTTTTTGTGCATTAATTTTGTTAAGGGCACAAGAAGGCTTTTTATCTCCCGATATGGAACTAGGATTGGAGCGCAGATGGCAACACCTCGGACAGATAAATTGGAAGATCCTGGGTTTAACGCCAGGTCAACCAATTGTTTTTAATTTAAACTTTTGCCAACATGTCTTGTCTTATTAAGTTTTGGGCCCACTGGACAAGATCGTGCTTACTCCACCTATCGTGACTACTGCTTAATGAATTAAGATATCTTTCTTGCTTTGGGTGGCGCTACTGTGCGGGTTGGACCTGATCAACCAACAAGCTTCGCCGAGCAGTTCTGTTTCTAAATTCCATCTCCCGTTTTGCACGCAAACTGGACACAGGGCTTCTTCCACTTAGGTGCGTGAGCTTAGTTTCGGTGCTCCTCTACTGCGCTTTTCCTGAGGAGTAGATTTTAATATTTACATATCCGGACTGCTCCTGGTGTCCATATGCCCAAATGCCCCAGACATTGTAGCCGCTGCGTTCTGGCTCTTTTGCCAAGGTCGGTGTCGCTGTATATAATGTACAGTTCGATGTTATATCTCCTCCTCCACTCTTCGTTAATGGAGACAGGACCTAAAATCGTTCAAAGAATTCTCTTCTCGAAGCAGCCTAAAGCGTTTTCAACCGCAGGATCCATGCTTCTGCATCGTGATACAGGACTGGGATGATGAGGGTCTTATAAATGGACACTTTACTTTCTCGAAAGACGACATTGCAATTCAATTGCTTTCTTGACCCAAAAGATCAGCGATCGGTAAAAGTAAGCCTTCGTTTGATTTCAACGCTGGGGTCATTGTCTTAATTAAGAGTGAAACCAAGGTGGACAAAGTCCCTAATTACCTCAAAGTCATAAGCTGTCTATAGGTGTGTTTTGTCCAAGATGACGACGTTAAATTTGTTTCTTGGGAACAGCATATATTTGGTTTTTCCCCCATTGACTGCTGAGCCTTTATTCGCCGCTTCCGCCCCTAAACTCACGAAGGCTTCACAGACCACAGACCATTTTGCTGTCCTCAAATGACATTTCCATAGTCTTTTCACGTGGCCTGTAATAAATCAGCATTGCTTCTTTACTATATAACCCCGAACTTATGTCGATTGAAAAGAGCTTGCGCCTTCCGACATACAGGCGGTAAGTTCATCAATATTCTGCTTTGGCAAGAGCAGTTCTTCGGTAAGATCTATGATACGACGTCTGTTTGTAAGTACGTTAGCTTGGGGTAAAGGTAGATGGTCGAAAAAAGTTACTTCACAAGCACTTCTATTACTCAGTTTAACGATCTTCATGTACCAGACATTAGCCAATACTTGAACTTGCTAATACTCATCGGCGTCCAGATTTGATTTTGAAAAGTGCCAGGATGATCCCGCTACAATTTTTCAAATTTAAAATGTTTTTAAAAAACACTAAAAAAATGTTGTGTTATAGGGTGTTTCCACCGCATAGAATAGAGAGATTAACGTAAGAAGATTAAAAGTTAATCCCAAAGTATTTCCACTTGAACAGAGAGGAGATTAACTTGACATATGCTCTCGTTTTTGACATTTCTCAATGACATGATGTCATCTGCGCATCTCTATGTTAACGTAAATTGTTTTATCTCTCAGCCAATTCAGATTCAAAAACAATTAAACCGTTTTTTTTTAATAAACGCAACAAAATTACTTAAAAATAGAAAAACAAAACCTCATTTTGTTTTTTCGAAAAACGACGTTTTTTTCGTCAAACCTGTTGATTGCGATTTCGGTCCACAAAGTTTATAGTAGACAAACTTTATCAATTTCAACCAGTAGTATCAACATTAACATTCATCAATATTTTGCAGTGTGCACACCTTATTGCATTTAACTTTTTTTGGCAGGAACAATAACACCCACATCAACAGCAACATAGGCCGTTCTGCGCATCTCTTTACACCACACAAGAAACACTCCTGAGTTAATGACACCGAGCTGTCAATAAAAGGTGTGTTTCTGCTTTGTTTCGTCAGAAAACGCACAGAACACGTAGAATTCTGCTCGGTTTGATTCAGGAATTCTTGCGTGCAAGAGATTAAAGACGCGATTAATTTTTAATCTCGTCGTGAAGAGATAAATATTCGCATGCTAAATCTCGTGATTTAGAGGGGATTTAAGGACGATTTGTCTTTATCGCGGATTAGTGTCCGGTGGAAACGCCCAATTATGCACACTTTCCTTACCTTACGCGGGAGGTCTGGGTTTAAATTGCCATCTAAAAAAAAGGACTCGTTCTTTTTCAAGACATGCGCAAGAGTCTTAGAAGCCCTTCCATAGTAGTAAATGTTGCGAACAACTTCTCAAAGTGGCGTTCGGATTCCGTGAAAAATTGTAGGTCCCCTTGTATGTGAAGAAAGCAACAGACACAGCATATTTGGTTGAGATGTTGGCCCAGTTTCACATCGCGCTGTTGCGCCACTCTATTTTTTTGTAACTAAAAAAAATGGCCCTTTTACGGCACTGACCAGTCAAGTCTGGATACGAATTTTGTTAAACCAGAATGCGTCGATTAAATGCAATATAACAGATACCTCAATTTTATCCCTTTTCAAGGCCAGATCGCAGAGAAAGCTTTCTATTAATCGCTTAGATAGTTCGATCACTTTGTTTTTTAAATTGTTTGGAGGGTACACATGCAGCGCTCCTTAGATATCTGAAGGGACCTAGTGAAGAATTTAGGAACTGATGAAGCGTTGAATGTTTTAAAGTACGGTTCAGAGACAAAATGCATTTCAATTCAGTTTTTTGAGCTATTAAATAAACCCATGCTGTCTCCTGCATTGCTCGAAATAGAGATTGAGGTGCATTTCTATGTGGGAAAAGTCGATAAGGATTGATTATGCCAAACCCTTATTCGGAGCAGATATAATTATTAAATCAAGTCATCAGTGCAGGTCAGTTTGTCGAGTGTTAAGAAGAAAACAGACCAAATCCCTAAATAAATCGTCCTTCTTCAGCCGCCATCAAAATGTTCGCATTTTATTTATCTTCACACGCTGTGAGCCTTTATAAATATATGAAACCGAAGCCCATACTGTCTCTTTCCAATTAAGGCATGTCAGCTAGCAAGTTGAGGAACACAAAAACTTTTACGGAACTTGTAGAAACTTTTGAATCAAAAGCCCAACTTTTGAATTCCATTATAGCTAGTCCCATCGAATTCAGCCGCAAGCAAAAGGATTCTTTCCAATCTTTGATTCGCGGGAATGCGGCATAGGAAAATATAATTATACTTGATGCATGAATTAAAATTAATTAGGTATGTGCTGACAGTAACTGAAAATGGCATTCCTTCAATGGTATGTGTGGCTTTCGAAATAACTTGCAACCGAATTTCGTAAGGTATCTAAATAGCTAGCATCTATGCATTTTAAAGGAGTCTTAATCTCGCCTGGGCCTGAAAAGATTTTCGAGCTTAACATCAAATCGTTTGATAAGAAAGTCTCTTAACATTTCTGAGTTAATTCACGTTTTCAAATTCCTGGAATTCAATAAATTTTTTCGTCATTCTTTAAGCACACTTCGTATCTGCAAAAAGGATCCCCCAAATCACAAATAAAAAAGGCTCTCAAGTCATAAATAAATTAAATCAAATTCTCGACTCTTAAAAATTCACGAGGTCTTAACCTTTTTTTTTTTTTGCTAATTATTGAAATTTACTTTTCAGTTTTAACGGTGATTTTGAGTCCATTATGAATTAGGTTAGGTTGGGTGGCTTGATTGTTTTGTAAAATATTTAAATTGGGATGTTAAGGAAAGGTTTTCTAACCGATAATAATATTGGAATTTGCAAAGTGGTTTAGCGACAGACTTCAAAGAAAATTTGGACCTCGGCATTTTAACGCTTTATGTTGGATTTGGTTATGTTAGCTTAGGTAGAAGGGTCGGTGAGAATGAGTAAGGCTCTAGTCATTATTGTTCTTAAATCAGATTTTGCCAAAGGCGGAGGCAGGTTGTGTTTTTAGTTGTGACTGGGATTTTTGTGTTATTAGTTGTCCGGCTGTACCAAGATTTCGGTTATACCGTATGGTTTAAAAAACGCATACAGAGACATGAAGCAATGATACTTGTTATCTTATGATAATTTATTTCTTACATGAAATTTCGTTATTGATCCTGCCTATTCAAAGAGCGCAGTCACCTTAAACTGAAATAAACAGAGTCGGACAATAGTTCGGAGTGAACCAGGGCCAACTTCTCAACCCTGTATGCTGTGTGTGTTGTATCCTTCGCATACAAGGTGACCTACAATTTTTCGCCAAATACGAACGGCACTTTTGAGAATTTTTTCAGGACAAATGTTAGTTTTCGAGGATTTTTCCGACCCTCGTGGAGGTGTGAACTGTGAAAAAGAACGAATATTTTTTTTCAGATGACGACAACGTTAGGATTTGAACTCACACCTCCCGCGTAGGAGAAGGTCTGGGTTCAAATCCAATGCCATGGCACCCCTCCTCAAGCTTACCTGTGTTGTGTACGTATAGTTCCCCAGGCATCCTTAAAGAAAAATTTTCATATAATTATTACAGCACCTTGTTTACGAGTAAACGTTCTTGTTTAAAAGTTTGTAAGCATGATTAGCTTTACGACAATGCGATAAATTTTTACGACAAACTCTCAAATCACACATCCTTTACCCAGAAATGTGAATCATTTTCAATTTTGAAATAATGTTCTAAACACCACAAAAAAAATAATGTTCTAAACACCACAAAAAAAAATCCCTTAGAATCTTAGTGCGTAATAAGAGGCAGTTCGCGGCATGTGTAATAAAAACGCAATAAAACTCCCAAAAAAAGAGTTAACTCATGATAACCAGGTGATGGAGTATAGAGATACTTTTTTTTCACAGGCCTGGATACATAAAACCATATTCACTGTCTATACCCAAGCAGATAATTTACTTTATCCCTCTGCTGAAGATGAGCATCCGGAATGAAAGTTATTTTCCGGTTAAGGATTACAACGGGATAAGCCAGGGCATGGGAAGTAATTAATTTCGAATTTCCTTTCACGTGATTCAATTGTGGGGGATTATTTTTTTTTTAAATGTGTATTGCGTTGTATCTGGATGGGAAAAAGTGTGGGGAGAGGCCAGAGAAGATGATAACAAAGTTTCAGTTTAATGAAAATAGATGTGGTTATGCAGCGGTTTTTCGAGAGAACAACGTTTAATACGATGCGGGAGGTATTTTTTTGTTGTTGTTTCGCTTGTTATTTTTCTGTGTTGAATAGTTTACACGTTTTAAGCGAGCATTCCTTGTTTTAATTAAAACAAAGTCTAAGAGTTTACCTATTTCTTATGGAAAACGATATAATGGCTAAAAGAAGGAGAAGTCAAATTAATTTGTTGCTAATGAGGCACAAAAGATGGTGAAAATAATGAGCTCTGTTTTGAGCCTTTCAAATAAAGTGCTTCAATAGGTTTTTACAGCATCCTCATGGTCAAAGCTTTTGGTCTTATGGATCGCTTTGAACAAGAAAAGGACCATTGCTCTGGTTTCTGGTGCACCAAAGACCACCTTTCATGTCAGGTTCCAAAAACGAACGTTAAAACTTACAGTTGACCCAAACATTGTGAGTTCAATTGACGCTTTGGAAAACCGTGCCAATGTGTCACGCCTTTTCCGCTTTTTTCCGTAAAATGTGCTCCAGTGAAATAGCGAGCTGCATTCCACATCTCAAAGAATTCAACTAAAATACCCGCGGTAGCAGGAATGCGTATCAGTACGTATACCAATCCTTGAATCGAATTTCGGACGTACTGCGTATTGGAGCTCTTTTATTAGCAGAACTTCACGTATGTGGAACAGGCTTCCACAAGGCGTTTTCCCACGCCATTATACTCCCCAACAATTCAAAGCCAAAGGGCACCAGTACCTATCCTGTCTCTCCTCTGATCCTTATCACTCGCGTTATGTTAATGCAGTACAAGGGTAACCTTAAACCCTTGAACGTAAGGGAATTAAACAAAAAAATAAGAACAATGCTTTACCGGAAAAAAATTCGAAGATTGTCATGCATCCCAGCGGCCTTATATTAACTCTTGGGGCTGCTCTGGAAACCCAAAAACAATGTTTCGCCTCCTCAATGTCGATTTTTTCAAAAAGCCTCTGGCGGAAGAAGCAGAACTAAGTGAAGAGCTACTACCACCCGATAGTTGCCACTAGCATGCAAGTGACAGCGCTAATTCGGTAAGCCTTTACCATAAGCCTTTTTGTTAAGCATTTGTCACGATTAAGTAAATGACTCCGTACAATTATATCGATCGCTATACACATTGTTCACTGCATTTCTGGAATATCTAGGAATAATTTTGCCCCTCTCCTAGCATTCGTTACAAAGGTAGATCAAAATATAAAGCCGTCCTCAACAAGGCCTAGACTTTTAAAGACAGCATGATATAAAATCGGCATTAAAAAGCGAAAAAAGAATGTCGAAAAAAAATTTACGCCCGGAGGAGGTCTTTTTCATTTGGTTTACTGAAACAGGACTCCCGCTGCTTTTTCTTACATCGTCTAAACTGCATTTTGACTACGTAATAAAAATACTGCATATAGCCAGGACGAGAAGGTTGCTTGAAATATTGCGATAGCCATAATAAATTCGCAAAGTGCGTGGTTCGAGGGATGGAAACAACTTGCTGATTATTGCTGCTTGCCGTTTAATTTACCGCTTCAAAACTTGGAAGAGTGGAAGATATGTGAATATTTTGGCCTGGGATTCGTCGAATAAAACTCAATTTCACTTTTATAATTTCACACACTTCAAATCACACTTAATTATTCAACTTCACTATTTAGATTTCAACACTTTATTTCAATTCAATCACTTTTCACTTTACTACCGGTTTTCACAAGCTAACGTTTAAAATATAACTGTCCCATACGAGCCTGTCACCCGTGTATTTATACAAATTAAGCACTTTCTAGTAAGTTCCATCCTTCCCCTTTAGTAATTTTATATTGGTACCTTTCCGCTGAATTCCATGACGGGGAAATTTTCGTTATCAAAATTCGAACTTCGAATATGTCAGCTGACTGGAATGACAGTTGGGTGTATTCGTTTAGTGAATCGGGAGGGTGTGTCCGTTAAGAGAATCGATGAGTGCATTCAGCGATTCCTGCATGTCTTTTATTTCTTGTCACCACACTACATTATCTCCCTCTTAGTTTTGTTCGTCCCAAACGAGTATGTACATCATCATTGCTTCCTCGGTAGTGGAAGGTAGCACCCACATTATACTGGTGCAATTTACCTCTGGCCTTGACTTTGGGTCCCTTGCTAGCAGCGCACGTGGTACACTTCCAGCAGCAGCTCTCAACATCGTTTCTTACACTTAGCCAATAAAAGCGCTCCCGTACCTTTTCCAGTGGCTTGTTGATTCCCAAGTGCCCGCCAGATACGCCATTGTGCATTTCCCGTAGAACCTCCTGGACCTTCGACCGCTGTACCACAAGCTACATCTTAAAGGATTTTCCATATGGCATTTTCTATTTTCTACGCAGAACACCGTCTTGTACATAAGGTAGGACTTCTGACAGATATTTCTCTTGCATTCAGCTACTCCTTCTCCTTCTATGCTAGGATTGGCTCGATGTCAGGTTAATCTTGTTGCGCATTACGAAGCTCCTCAGTTCTCCAGCTTTCCCCTTTGGTAATTTTCCATTAGTACTTTTGCGCTGAATTCCATGGAGGGAAAATGTTCGATACCAAAATTCGAACTTCTAATTGTCAGCTGACTGGAATGACAATTGGGTGTGTTCGCTTAGTAAATCGGAAGGGTGTGTTCGTAAAGTGAATCAATGGGTGCATTCAGCGATTCCTGCATGTCTTTTATTTCTTGTCACCACACTATAATATATCTGTACAGCCTGCTTGAAAAACTTTGTACTAAATTTAGGGAAGATAGTATGGAAAAAAACAATGCGCTCACAGCACAGAGTAATTTATCCAATTTAAATTAAGACAATCACTTCAGGTGGCCTACCTTAAGTGCAGAAAAAATTTCAATGATATTTCGTGCAAGAGGGGAATTATTACCCTTAAACTACATGCCACACAGAGTTAATTTAAGTAACGCCTGCACTTTATGCAATATGGGGGAAAGGGAAAATATAATACACTTTATCGGTAAATGTCCCATCTTGGCGGAAAAATTTTTAATGGTAAAGACTGGAACAAATAATTTTGTTTTATTGAAGTAGCCTTAAAAATGACTCTTATAAAAAATTTTGTGACGAGATCGAATCTCTAAGTTTTTTTTTTTTTTTTTTTTTTCCGTGGGTAGGAAATACCTTCATAGGCACTACGAGGACCGGCCGCGCGTGCTCATAGTAGTGTGAGATTCTTACTCACTAAAAAACCTCCCATTTTCTGTCAGACTACGACTAAGTTTCCTTAACAAGTAGTTCAAGCTTCTGTAGTAATCGCGTGTGGCAGGCTGACTTCCAACGAAGGCACCTACAATACCGTCAATTTATGCGGTTTCATCTTATGCTGCTAGATCTAACGGTCTCATTCGTTGTAGTCGGCGCGTAAGATTTGTTTGATCCAAAGTTCGGATAATTTCATTGTTGCAGTGTACTAAGTTTGCGAGCAAAGTTTGTTACCTCGTCAGACACGGTTGCGATTCCTAGATCTCGGTGTAGATCGCTATTTCTTATATACCATGGAGCATTAACGATTGCTCTGAGTGTCTTATTTTGAAAAGTTTCTAAAATAGATATATTGCTTGGTTTAGTACAACCCCAAAGTTGTATACCGTACGTCCAAGATGGTTTTAGCACTTGCTTATACAAAAGCAGTTTGTTATATATGCTTAGTTTCGAAAATCTTCCGATAAGCCAATTCATTTCTCTTAACTTGATTTCGAGCTCGTCGCGTTTCTTTTTAACGTGCGGCTTCCATTTAAGTTTTGCGTCTAGAGTCATTCCTAGATATTTCGCTTCATTTGAGTACGGGATTTGTACCGAGTTAATGAATAAAGGTTTGTTGTTTATCTTTTTGTAAGTAAAGTTAACATGCGTTGACTTAGTCTCGTTAAGGACAACTCGCCAGCTCTTCGTCCAGTCGCATATTTTGTCTAAAGCGCGCTGGAGTTTCCCTGTTGATAATTCAACTGTCGTATCAATAGCGAGAATAGCAGTGTCATCTGCGAACGTAGCTAAAGTTGTTCCCTCATCGTAGGGTATGTCTCTTGTATAGAGCAAAAATAATACTGGGCCGAGAACGCTTCCTTGCGGGACACCGGCATTTATCTCTTTGAATTCCGAGTACTCATTTTCGTACCTTACGCGAAATATTCTGTCTTTAAGGTAAGACTCTAAGATTCTATAGAGTTTTTCTGGTAAGCATAGCCTTAATTTGTACTTCAGGCCTTCGTGCCAAACCTTATCGAAGGCTTGCGATACGTCGAGAAAAGCGCTAGTACATATCTTTTTCGCTTCCAGAGCTTTTTCGATTTCGTTTGTTATACGATAGACCTGGTCGATTGTTGAATGTTTTTTTCTAAATCCGAATTGGTGATCCGGAATCAATCGTCTTTCTTCAATGATTGGTTGCAACCTTTTAAGCAACAGTTTCTCGAACACCTTAGCTATTATCGGCAGTAGCGAAATAGGTCTGTATGACTTTTTGTCGTTTGGACATTTTCCTGGTTTCGGAACCATTATGACCTCGGCCACTTTCCATTGCCTTGGAACGTATAAAGCTCTCATGGAAGCGTTAATGATATAGAGTATCTTGACCAAAGCTTTTTTCGGTAGCTCCTTTAGAATTTCGCTAGTAATTAAGTCGTAGCCAGGGGCTTTGTTGTTTTTCAGATTATTTATCGTTTGACGAAGTTCAGCCAATGACACGGTTTTTATTCTATAATTATCTTGTACCGCATAAGGATTGAGCTCCTCGACCAACGGTTCCCCGTCAAACGGTTTGAATGTTTCTTCTAGGTAATCTGCAAATAAATCCGCTTTTTCTTTGTCTTCTCTTGCCCATTCGCCGTTGGCTTTTCTTAATGGCGCAGAGTGTGCTATAGGCTTCTTAACGGACTTGACTGCTTTCCAAAGAGAGTAGTTCGAACCTTTATCGGCAGTCAAACTTTCGAGGTAAGCAGTAGTCTCGCGACTTTTAAAATCTTGAAGTTCGTGCTTCAGTTTGTTAGAAAGGTGGTTCAAGATTGTCTTATCCGGGGGTGCTCGCGAACGTTGCCATCTCTTGCGCGCTCTCCTCTTTTCGCATATTAGCTCTTCTATTTCTCGCGGATATAATGTTCCGCTGTTCCATAATTCGGACCTCCGAAAAGAAGTGTTATTCCACGCAGCGCTCTGAATAACTCTCACGAGTTTGTCTAATTCGTCTTCTATTTCAAGTGGCGTTTTGAGCGGTACATTTAAAGCTATGTTTTCTTTGCAGTATTTTCTAAAGCCGTCCCAGTCGGTGTTGTTGTTAGTTAATCTAGGCGCTCTATTCTTTTTCGCTAGGCTTCCGCCGATTTTCAAAAGAACTGCCGAGTGATCTGAACAGAGATCAAAGCGTTCTTCTACGTTCGTAAGGTAACGAGGTACCCTTTTGGCGATAAGGAAGTCGACGAGATCAGGTATTTTATTTCTGTCGGTTGGCCAATATGTTGGCTTTCCCGTCGATAAGAAGATCACGCCGCGTTTTGTACTTGCTTTAAAGAGGGCTCTGCCTCTTGTTGAATTGCACCGTGAGCCCCAAAAAGTATTTTTCGCGTTAAAGTCCCCGCCGATGATAAAGTTTGACCCAAGTGAATCAAAGAGCAGAGCAAGATCTTCATCTGCCAGCCGATACTGCGGAGGAAAATAGCTCGTCGCGATGTTGTAATTTATGTGACTTAATTTTACTGAGACTGAGGTTATTTGCATAGAGTCAAGTTCTATTTCTTCGTTTTTGGAGTGCTTTATGCAGTCTTTAATGTAGAGAGAGGATCCACCTCTCGAATTTTCTGAAGGATGGTGCGCGTGATAGTCAATGTAACCTTTTATTTTGCGTGCTGAACCCTTTTTAAAGTGGGTTTCCGAAATCAGGCATATGTCTACATTATTCTTCCGTAGGAATACTTCTAGTTCGTCAATTTTTTGCAAAAGGCCGTTTGCATTCCATGTAATTATTTTGATTGACTTTCCCATATTCATGATTTTTTATTAAATGTTTTTCGAGGTTTAAACTCGAGCTCGCTCAATTTGTTGAATATTACTTGATTAAGTTTCGCCTGTTGCTCAAACTTTTCTAAAATCATGCCTAGAATTTGAGAGACCGAATCTGTTGCGGCCGATTGTGGCTTACTTTCACGTGACGCGACTTGAGCGTACGATTTTGGACCAACAAGTGTGGATTCTCTCTTTTGACTCCGGTGGGAACTAGGACCAAAAGCGAGAACCCACACTTGTTGGTCCAAAATCTCTAAGTGAAACTAGTAGGCTTGTGAAAATTCTTCAGAGGAACAGACCAAGCAGACTCGCTTCAATACTCAAACCTGATGGCACCTACACTGAGACCAAGGCGGAGACCTACAGTCTTCTCCTTGAGACTCACTTCCCGGGAAATTAGGTCACCACGTGCTCTTCAGTGGTACCGGCAACGGTGGCCATTGCAGAACCAGCGAACACAACGTGGCTTTACTGGTACATTGCATCTAGAGTGGTGACTGATGACGCTATAAAATATGCTATTGCATCTTTTGAGAGCCTTAAGTCACCTGGTCCAGATGGAATCTACCCGGTTATGCTGAAGCAAGGTTTAGGTCAGCTGTTGCCCACGTTGAAAAGAATTTTCACTGCGAGCCTTGTTAAAGTCGTTTTCATACCAAAACCTGGTAAGTCAGACTATAGCCTAGCCAAAAGCTTCAGACCCATAAGTCTGTCTTCCTTCCTGCTGAAAAGCTTAGAGAGACTGGTTGAGCAGCGCGTGCGCAAAGTTGCTCTTCGTTTGCACCCTCTTTCTGAGATGCAACACGCTTATCAGCGCGGAAAATCCTGAGAAAACTGCGCTTCAAAACCTTGTTGGTAGGATTGAATGTGCTCTTGACCAGAAGAAGTACGTGCTGGGCGTTTTCGTCGATGTTGAGGGTGCTTTTGATAACGCGACGTTTGATAGCATGTGCAACTCAGCCAGACAACATGGTGTAGATGAAACATTAGTTCAATGGATTAGGGCAATGCTAATGAACAGGACGCTGATAACCGAAGCAGATTGTGGCAAGTGCGTCATAACTGGGGTAAACAAGGGCTGCCCGCAAGGTGGTGTTCTCTCTCCCCTTTTATGGTGCATGGTTGTCGACTCTCTACTATCGGCTCTCAACCTTCCTGGAACCTACACACAAACCTACGCGGATGATGTCGCCGTTCTTTCTGTCGGCTCAAACCTTGGGACTGTGTGCTCTCAGGCGCAGAGATCCCTGGACTTGATCGATGATTGGTGCACTAGGAATGGGCTTTCAGTGAATCCTCTTAAAACTACGGTTGTTCTCTTTACGAGAATGAGGAAGGTCACTGGTCTGACTCAACTAGTGCTTAAAGGTGTCACTATCATGATATCCGATGAAGTCAAATATCTGGGAGTAATCCTTGATAGAAAACTTCTATGGTCCAAGCATGTTGAATCCAAAAGCGAAAAAGCATTGTCCACCTTCTGGCAGTGCAGAGGCGCTTTTGGCAAGACATGGCGCTTATCTCCGAAAAGGGTCCTCTGGATCTATACTGCCATGGTTAGACCACTCCTCTCATACGCATCGGTTGTTTGGTGGAACAGGCTTTCGCGGAAACGTGTTACTGCCTCTTTTGCCAAACTCGAAAGAACGGCTTGTCTTGGCTGCACAGGGGCCTTCCCTAGCACGCCGGGCTCTGCTCTAGATGCTTTGATGAACCTCCCCCCCTTGATATATTTATCATGGGGTGTACGCTGAAAACCATCTTTCGCTTAAAGAGAGGTGGTTTTTGGTACCACATGCATTGGAATTTTGAAGAACTTGTTCGAGAATTGTCCTTTGACCCCTGTCTTATGGACATGCCCTCTGACGCAATGACCCCAGAAATCCTTTTGCGACAAAATTACCAAGTCAACTTTCCTCAGGTAATGGAATGGCTTCGGCCAGACTCTGAGCCAGGGTAAATATGCGTCTGTCCTTCAAGCGGAGATTTTCGCTATCCTAATGGCTATGCGCTATATTGTGACTAACAGGTGGAGGGCAAGAAGCATATGCGTTTGCAGTGACAGCCAAGCCGCTCTAAATGCGTTGCTCAACCCTCTTACCTCGTCCAAGATAGTGCTCGAACTCAAGAATTCGTTGAACTTAGTCGGAAGGCTAAATGCAGTGAATCTTGTTTAGGTTCCAGGTCACACTGGTATCCAGGGAAATGAGATCTCTGATGAGCTTGCCAGACTTGGCTCAGAAGAGGTTTTCTCAGGAACCGAACCTGCTTTAGGCCTGCCTGTGTCTGTTGTCACGTCTGCCATTGATACTTGGGTTTCTCGTGAACACAGGGCTCGTTGGCGTGACTGCGATGGGTGTAGACAGACTAAACGACTACGCTCGGACATCTGCGAGGGGTCAGCGTCTTTTCTTCTATCTCTTAGGAGAATCGATTGCAGACTTCTTGTAGGCGTCCTTACCGGCCACCAAGCTTTTGCTAGACACTTGAATGTGTAAGGCTTAAGCGAAACCACCACCTGTCTTGCCTGTGGAGAGGACGACGATACAGCGGAACACTTTCTCTGTAGTTGTCCTGCCTTTGCTCGCATGAGGTGGCGGATCTTTGGGGCTGACGTGGTGAGTGCCGAACACCTAAGCTCTTCATCACTGAAGCTCCTTCTCATCTTTCTTCGAAAGACGGGTAAACTAAATACATTAATGTAAGGTGTCTGCATGGTAGTACAATGGACCAATATTTGTGTCTGAGTGCTCCATCGGATAGAAGCAACCTCCAACAAAAACGTAAAAAAAACGTACCCCGTATTTTAGAGGATATTAGAATCATTGTAACTAAATATCCCCTATATAATAATAGGGTATGTCACGTACAGTCGCCAAATGACAATTCCAAGTAGTGTGACTCGGTAGCCCACTGGGAGAGTGTTCAGCTCGTGTTTCGTTGGTTCGGAGTTCAAATCGCGTCGAAGGGCAAAGGCATTTTTTTTTTTTTAAATAAATTCTGCAATGTTTTTATTACCCTGGGTTCATTAAAGTTTCTAACATGCCAGTACCGAAAAACGGAATGCTTGACTTTTAAAGGATTCCTCCTACTCCTGCCCACTTTCTCCAGAATTAAAGATTCCTCCAGCTCCTGCCCACCTCCCCCAGAATTCCATGGGCTCATTGGAGTATTCCTTTGGTTCATTGCAGTACTCCTTGGGTTCATTGGTGTTCCTAACCTGTTAGTACCGAAAAATTGACTGCTTCACCTTTATAAAGGATTTCTCCAGCTCATGCCCACTTCCTCCGGAATTCTTTGAGCTCATTACAGTATTACTTGGGTTCATTAGAGTTCCTGGTCCGGTAGAACCGAAAAATGATATATATGCTTTGCCTTTATAAAGGATCCTTGTAGATCCTGTCCACTTCCTCCAGAATTCTTTGGGTTCACCGGGTTAGGAACTCTGGTATTTAGCACCGAAAAATTGTATTCTTCTTCTTTAGATATAATACCGATAATGAAGCTTCTTCCATAAAGGTGAATCATATAATTTTAAGTTAAAAGTAAAAAGTTAACAGTAAAGTTCCCCTACAATAAAGTGATATGTGCATAGGTATTCAAAGCGCTATTTGCAGGTCCAAATTATGTGACTAGGTAGCTCACCGCGAGAGTGGTCGGCTCGCGTGGGTTTGTGTTGGGCCCAGGTTTGTATTTTATTTTTTATTTTAATCGATGTGTGCTGAGTTGTTCCTGTCGTACGACGGGCTTCTTTACTAGCTAATTGATAAGATGAAATCTATTAAGCTGTCATCTGGCTGCCGCCGGCCCTTCTGGCCATACCTAACTAGATTTAAGTTAACCTATTGTGTTATGAATGAACCATGAAATAAATCGTTTATCTATCATTTGATTTAAGTTTTTTGGTCCTCTAATAAGCTTTTTCCAAACAAAGGTTATGGCATAAAAACTGATCAGGTAGACCATAAAAATCACCAGACTTGAAGCCATTCGTTTCCCTTTATAATTAAGCCATTAGCCAGAATATAAACTTAGTTTTTCTTCCACACACGTGCCTTAAAGCCACCTTTATCCTTAAACCTTAAATTTTTAACGCCTTAAAACTTATAAGCATTTTTCAATTTGATGATATTTTACGAAAAAGTGAGAAAAAAGTTTTTTATAATGAGAACGAGCAACAAAATCATCACTGCGTTCAGCTTCACAAAGGGAGAAGTTAGACACATAATAAATAAAATATCAGAAAATAAAATTTCCTCACAATATGCCAATTAATGAGTTCAGTTTGCACACGCCCTTGACGTTAGGTGAACAAACCTTGGATAAAAAGTTTTAGTCGATAATATTGATTACGTTTAGGCATTTACATCATTAAAAGTTCAAGTTACATAAAGTCTGGCGAGACTTCATTTGCAGTATATCAGAAAGTTAAATTAATTGCTTGTAGCAATTTATCATTAGAAAATGTCGCTTACTCGACTAGATAATTTTTTTTTTGTTACTTTCCTAGTCGCATCCTTGCTAAAGTTTCTAAAGTATAGCAAAACTGCGATGTTATAATATAAATTTTGGGCATAAACTCTTATCGTTATAAAAAGAGTTGTTTTTTTTTCAAATGTAACGAGTTATATTATAGTCTAAGGATTCCTTTAAAGTTAACCAGACAAAATGACATTCAATACCCTATTGCGCACTCCTCAGGTATAAACGGCTTTATTCGTTATGGTAAACTTTAATTTTTCAATGTAAAGCCATGAAAACTAACTTGCTTAAGACTTAATTGCACTCTACTAAAATCATGAAGTTCCAAAGCAATTGGCGAAATCATTTCCAATAAAATGCTTAAAACTTCGTCTCGTTCTTTAAACCATTATTACAAGAGTCTAAGAAGCCCTCCCAAGGTAATTGTTGCAAATTTCCCAGCAACAAAAACCAAACAACAGTCACACTTGTGCAGAGCAATAATCATTTTCCCATCCATGGTCACACCTCAGTGGCAACCAGGCACCGATGCTCCTTGAAACTTTATTTCCAATAAAAGTGGATATGCATGAGGGTGTCCTTGATAGCTTTTCCCACTTTGATTTTGCAGCAGACGACAGCGATTCCAGGGGATCGTTATAAAACTTTTAATGATAGATATTTCGCTGTTTCCCTAAGCGAAACGATGTAGATAAAGATAACGATTGTTTACATGGAAAAATAGGATATGACTTTTGTTGGGGGTGATGGGGGTATGGAAAGTTTTCTTTTCTCGCCCTCGCGCATAAACATGGCGATTGGATGAGTTTGGGGAATAGGGGACTACTGGGCACTCCAATGTAAAGGCTGTAGTAGCTGAGTTGAGATTGCTTAAAATTTTAGCTTAACGAGCAGAGGCGGTAGCTGGGATTTATGGGCTTAAGAGCAATCGTTAATACAGTTGGCAAGTGAGAGTCATTAAAAGCAACAATCCTTGCGAATTGCAATGAGAGTTGGCGAGTAAATTTTATGAGATGTTTATTATAAGTTTTTAAGGGACTTAATGGTAAGAATCCTACGTGTGGATTATCTGCAAATAGCGTGACCTGACTATATTTTCTTCAGTCTTATTTTTCTGAAGTAAAAATTCAAAAGTGCCCTATTTATATTTCTTATAAAGTATTCTTTAACGGAAGAATTTTCCTTAATTCAAGTAAGCCGATTTCTTTGAGTGTCTGCTATTTAAAGCATAACGTGGTTATGAGCTCTCAAATTCTCCTTCATATTTTTAAGTAAATTACTCCCGCGCTCACCTTCTTTTAGCGGATACCGGGGTTCAATAAAAGACGCATTAAAAAAACTTCCTCTTGTCAAGGATCGTTATATCTACGCCTACTGAAGCTAGAGTATGCCTTTAGGGCCTGGGAGCTTGAATGGAAAACAACTGTTGATGGCTTAGAATTTATTCCCCCGGGATAATTGAGTAAACTCTTCCTCATCAACTGTTATTGTCAAATCAAGCCAGGTTAAGGTCTAAAATCGCTACATCGAAAAAAGTAAAATTATTGTTTCATAAAATTTTGCTAAAACGCTTGCAATCAGAGTTCAACCTTCTTTATTCTTCTTGGAACTATTTAAGGACTTCTTATACAGATTCAGATAGTCCTTGATACGCTGCCATAATTTATGCTTTTCGGCTTTCATAAGATCGCTCCAATCACCTGCTTAAGACTAGATGGGATGGTCGTTCTACCATGAAAAAAGGTTTTTTTTGTTATGTTTGATTTGGCAAAATTTTGTGCAAATCTTTGTGCAAAATCATAATTGCCTTCTCGAAAATTGTAACGCTTTTGCAATTAGTTTTTCGGTAGCAAAAAAGCTGTTTCGTGTTTGTTTTTAAGGTTTGTATACTTCGTCAAAAATGATCCAAATAGTTTTTTTTTTTGCTTTTAAATAATTAAGTGGTCTCAGCTTCAAGCTTCAGCCCCAGGTCGAATTCTGTTCTGAAAATGACACCAGCGAAAAAACTTTCAAATTTTTCCTCGCTTTATTCTATGTTTGTTTTAAATGGGATCTTTAACTTCCTTCTTTTATTTTAAAAAAATCTTTGAAATCGAGTCATTATTGCATAGATACAGATAAAAAGGTAGTGGCTAAAACAACATTTAAAATTAATCACCTCTTCCAACCTCCATTATTTTTCGTTCTTTTCTATAGACTACTTGCTCTCATTGCTTTTTTGGCTGAAAGTTGCTACACTTCTTTTGGTACTTGTCGCCCATTAGTCATGAAAGCTGATATGTTTTAGTTCGTAGACTCTCGACTACTCGAGCAGAAATAAAACTTTGCCAGGGGTTATCCCATTCGATAGAACAAAAAAAAAACTGGAATAGAGAAAAAATAAAAAATCGGTTTCAAAAATGGCGAATGAGACAAAATTTCGGAAGACAAAATTCACGAAAGACAAAAACTCGAATAAAGCTTAGGACGCCCTAATTAAGCTCTCCTCCTATTGTCTAAGTATTCTCTCTGCCTCTTTGTTCAATCGATAATTCTGAGTTGCCAACTAATATACTTCTCAAAGCCAAGTAAATTAATATCTTTTAACATCTCCAGGCACAGTTTTGAAATAAATAAATAAATAGAGTGGCGCAACAGCTCGAGGTGAACCAGGGCCAACTTCTCAACAAAGAATGCTGTGTGTGTTAATTTCTTCACATACAAAGGGACCTACAGTTTTTTGCCGAATCCGAACGGCACTTTGAGAAGTTTTCCAAGACAAATGATACTCTCGGAGGGCTTGTCAGACCCTCGCGGAGGTGGGGGCCGTGAAAAAGAACAATTCTTTTTTTTTAGGTGACGATGGCAGGATTCGAACCCAGACCTCCGGCGTAGTAAGCACACACAATTACCACTAAGGCACAGTTTTAGTAGGTTAAAATCTCCTAAAAATAAAAACGAGGACAACTTTCCTCCAGATTTTTTAAATAATTAAATTTTACTTAGAAATAGTTTTATAACCCAAACTCGTATCTTACCAAAATCCCATAAGACCAAATTCCACTTGAAAGGTTCATACTTCCATGCCAGAATACAAGGTAAGGTTAGGTTAGGTTAAACAGGGGTGTGGTGAAAACCAGACCACGCAGACACTAGGCACCAAAATGGGCCCATCGCGATCCCTTGGGAACCAGTTGAAAATAACATTCAAAAGGCAAAAACAACCTAAACATTCACCGTGAAACAGCCAATTTCCCTGTAAAAGCCAAGAAGGCCTTCGAAGTTTATGCCGTGTACCTCTTCCAAACATTCAAAGAAGTATTCCCCCAAAAATTTTGTGCGCACTCGCGAAATTGCCTCGCATTCGCACAGAGTATGTGTGCTATATCCAGAACCGCCTGCAGATCACTGCAAAGTCTACAAATATCCGTGTCAGGAAGCCTGAGCCTCCTTGCGTGTTTCCTCAGGAGACAATGTCCTATCAGAATTCCGATTAAAGCCCTAAGCTTGCCCATGCTCAGTTTGAATAGTGCCTTAGATCCTTTTTCGTCTAGTCTTGGCCAGAGGGACCTCGATCCCTGTATCCAGCCAGACGAGACCACCTGTGGTTGGCCTTCATTTCAATTTTCAGAGGGGTGGTTTGATGTTAGAAACCACACTGTTTCCAAGGAGCCCTCCTTTTCTTGCAAGCTCATCAGCTTGTTCATTACCCTCTATACCGCAGTTTCCTAGCACCCAGCACAGTCTCACTCGGTTCTGAATGCATTGTGCGACAGCCCCTGACTTTATCAAATTTGATGTTGATCGATTCCATTGCCTTGAGCGTAGCCTGGATATCGATGTAAATGACGATATCTCTGCCGGATATCGATATCATCTACAAAAGCTAAGCCGCAATAAGTACAGCCAGAACCTCTGATATGAAGACACTGCACGTACCAGGTAGTTTTAAGGATGCTTTTAGTTGCGGGTCTTTTGAGAAGATACCAGAACCTGTTCCTTCCCTGTTTTCGAACCGTCTGCGAAGATTGCAATTTCATTAGGTCTGATAATTGCATTATTTTGCCAGTCTTCCCTCACTGGATAAATGACTTCATACGGTGTGTCAAAGGCGACAAGGGAGGGAGGGAGGAGGTGCATATTTTTTTACTATGGCATTTTGAAAAATTCCACTATTATGGTATACTTTTTTGTCTGAGTCCATGGTTTGCCCTCCTCCCCCCTGGGAAAAATTCTGCAGGCACCTATGATCCCACTAACTGTTTGCGCCGAGATGCAAGTGCGGCGGGACAAACTTGCATCTCGGCTAGAATGACCTTGCTAGGAAGGCTTTCGGAGGGCATGCGAACAAAGTGTCGAAACCATCCAAGAATCGATGGTTCCTCTCGGAAAAGTAGCTGCTCATAGATTCCTACGAAAATTGACGTTTTTCACTCTATTTCCAAGAGAAACACCAGCAACTCACCTCAGAAGTCTCATTTCAGCAGCTTATACCCGCGGTCTAATTCCTTCGGTCTTCACCCAAATTTCATGACCATAGATGAGGGTTGGAACGTTCACTGAATCTAACACTGAGATCTTTGCTTTCACTTCAAGCTTGGTTTGCCCAATGACCAG
The DNA here is from genome assembly GCA_947623515.1 of Neoascia interrupta. Lineage (NCBI taxonomy): Eukaryota > Metazoa > Arthropoda > Insecta > Diptera > Syrphidae > Neoascia > Neoascia interrupta. The sequence continues at coordinate 16,978,606 of OX392462.1, read as the reverse complement.
CTGACGCAGTTCCTTTATTATTGCTCCACCTTGGTTAATCCTACCGGATAACTAAGGATCACTTCCCCCTTCCTTCGTGAAAAAGACCCCGAGATAAACCATCTTTTCTACCTGTTTTAATAGGATTATGTGCAGAGTACACTGCAAAGCAGTTCGGGAAACAACCATCACTTTCGACTTGTTCACGTTAACGTTCATTCCAGCTTCACCACACATGGTTGCAAACCCATCCAGTGCTTACCGAAATTCCTCCTCGGACGATGCAAGGATAGCCTAATCATCTGAGCAAAGCAGATATCTTATCCTGACGCCAGCTATTTGGAAACATTCTTCGCCAAGATTGTGCTTCTCCACCAGTCCACCAAGTCCTTCCTATACTATGAAAGGGAGAGGTAATAGACACAGTCCTGGCGAAGTTCAACGAACACGTCAAAAGGACGATATTTGACGCCATTTATCCGCACACAGCTTCTGCAATTCCTATACAAATACTGAATGGCTTTCAGAGGAAGCGCATAGTCCTATCCCGAGTAATTCTGTCATAAGCCTTTTCCAGATCAAAACACGCATAGACTGGTTCAGCATATTCCCAGCTCTACTCAAGAATAACCTTAAATGTTAAAAGCTGATCGGCTTCTGCTAGGCCAAAAGGCGCACTGCTCTTCCCGTAACAAAGGCTCGATGACAGCTAAGGAACGCGCTTCCAACTCCTTCGCGAATACCTTGCCCGGAATAATTAAGAGAGATTATGTCCATAGTTAGAGCAATCTCTCTTGTCCCCGTTATGGGCTCTGCAACTCCAGTTTGCTTTCCCGCTATCCTAGTCCACCTTAACATGTGATAGCCCTTTAAAACTGCCTTCAGCATTCCTGGTCGGATTTAATAAACTGCAGAAAACTTGTCATTTTTTGGTGATTTAATCGAAACAGTGTGTTCATCAACTGTATGACTATTCTCCGCCTAAATCTTGTTGGCAGTAGGATTGGCACCTTCAGTGCCCTATTGAGGTTGGAAACCTGGCTCCATGTGCGTAAGGTTTCATTCTAATCAAAAGAGTGTAATTGTCTTTGGATTTAACCCTTTGTAGGATATTTAACTTCTTTCCTCTGAGACGGCAAATAGTCTACCAAAAATCTTGTTTGCAGATCTGTATACGTGCTCTAACCTCTCGCCGAAATTTTTCCATGTCTGTTCTTTGGCTGTTCAGACTGCCAGATTGGAAGTTTTTCGCTTATTATTGTACCGGGCTCGAGAACTTAAGGTTTTACATTCGATTCCATGCGATAAAGTCTTTTTTCTTCTCTCGATGGCTTCTGGAACTCCAGGTGCTTTAAGCCACGCAGATCTTTTCTTACCACCAACCGCCACACCAACCGCCACACCAAGCCGCTTCACTCCACAAACATTTCTTGCAGTGGCATTGACTGTCTATGAAAACAGCTACAACTCTACATCCCCTTAGAAAACATTATTAAAGGTCTTAAATCTTTCAAACCTGCCTGAGTTTCACGCCAATCTTGAACCCAATGATGGCTTCTCCATGACATTACAATGTTTTAACAAGGTTTTCATATTTGCCTGGAAATTTTAAAATTAAAAAATTTCAGGCAAAAACTGAGCTATCACATTTAGTCATAAGTTTGTAGACAGACAACTTTTATGTTAACATATCCCACAATGTACAATCCTGAAAACTGTTAAATATGCATTAAATTGACCATAATAAGGGTCCTGTCAGCTCTGTATTAACTGAAACCCAAATAATAGTTTCGGGGAGAAATATTTTCTTTTCCATTATCCACGCAACACGAGCACACAATCGAAAAATATGAGTCCTATCGTACACGTGTGTATCCAACTTGTTTGGCTTTTAGTCCTTCTAATTTCCCAACGGCATTGTGGGATTTTGTATACAAAAAAGCAAAAGTATCCTTCAGTAATTCTATCTAAATGGCATGTTTGTTATTTTATATGAGTTTTTATGGATTTATTCTGATATTGTACCTATAAGAATTGTGGTATGAATATGGAAAAACAACTATAATCAAAATCACATTCTTTAAGTTAAATCGAAAATGATGTTCGATTTGACGTGACTGACAAATGCACGCGGTTGAACTGAGCTGAGGTACTGTCTACCTCAATCACGTGTAAGGGAAATGAAACGCTGAAAGCACTCAGTTCTTTTCGGTCCGGTCGATACTTTATTAAATCAACGAAACTGTATGAACTCCGTTTCAAAATACAATCACACCGTACTGAGGTCATCACAGACAACCCTCATGAGCGACAGACTTTAATTCACAATTATCGATATAATTATTCCCTTTTTTGACAATCTCCTGCAAAGCTTAAAAAAGAACCTCCTCAAATATGTTGAAATAATATTTTTTACTGGTGGGAGGGAATTTTTGATTAATTACCCTCAGCTCCCGTAAGTGAATAACAATACCTTCCCAAGTAAAGCCATGCAAAGAGCATTTTAATTTAAGATCATCCCTGACGAAGGTCTGGTTACAATGTTCTTTTTTTGCTGATTTATAACCTTCCATCTCGCTCTGAAGAAAAAACCGGGAATGAATGAATAACAGTTGCAAATTTTCACACACACAACATATTTAATGGAAATTTTACTCAAAGAAGCTCTTCGTTTGGGGGAAATGTTGCCACACATCATCCTTTGTTGACTTTAAAGTCATTGAACAGATGTCGAGTATCGATTTTGAAATCGTTGTTCGATTTTTGTAGATGCTTCATTGTTGGCTGGAGCTCACTTTGATTAAGTGACAATTGATTCACTGCCATGGAGAGGAACAAAAAAAATTTACTTTTCAAAAAGCGCTGATTTGCAAAAGGTTACTCATTGCAGAAACAGTCCCTGAAATTGTGACAAAAATGAAATGTCTCTTATGAAGATTCGATGGCTTATAAGGATTGATTTTTTGGCATAGAAAGACGTCTGGGTTACATATGAGATTTCGATTTGCGTGTTTTAATCAGCCTTCCATTTTTGGTTGAATTCTTTATCATTGATTGAACTTACCGGCACTTCCTCATCGGGAAATATAATCTTTCATAAAATTGCAAACGAAAAGCCCTTGTTTGCGATGCTAGCACAATTCTCACCCATGTATGAAAACATAATTGTTTGCGGTGACTTTAATGTCGATCTCTTGAAATCAGACTCGTGTTCACAAAAGTTGCTTGATGCGGTTTCTGCTTGTGGAGTAGAAGTAATGAATTCGTATCCAACTCGTTATTTTTCTGATCACCCAGTCTTCTCGATCTTTAAGTGTATCTAATGCATCTGACCTTCATTAACTTCTCTTTTGCACGTACAACATCAAGTTTACACATGGATTTGCACCACTGACTTTCCAGTTTAGAGATTTTAGGTCGATTGATACATTTCTGCTTTTTGTTGATGCTTTCTGCATGCCATGGGGTCGGTTAACTTTGTTTCTAACGCCAACGAAAAACTTGAGTGTATTGAGCTGTTTAAAAAGCACGTACCGCTCAAAATAGTCCGCATCAAAAATGAAAACTGTCCCTGGTATACATCTAAACTACAGGCATCTATCAGAAACGGACGCAAACTCTTCAATAAATGGAGACACAATCAGAACGCCTCCACTTGGCGTGTATTCTGTCAAGGACGTAATTATGCAACAGCCGTTATTCGATCTGCGAAAAGATATTTCTACTCGTCAAAACTTAATACAGGTCTCTCATCAAAGCAGCTATGGGCTAATCTAAGAAACATAGGCGTTGGTAAAAGGGAACTTTCTGCCTATAATATAAATCCAAATGTTTTCAATGACCATTTAATATCGAACCCATGCAATACCGCTAACTTTGAACCAGTGAGTGATCTTCTGTTTGAGGGTGATGTACGTTTTGACTTCGAAGTAGTTACAGAGGATGAGGTTGCGATAGGTGAAGATGGTATTCCTCTTCGCTTTATAAAACTTTTTTTCCTTGTCTACTCCAAGCTTTGACTCACCTTCTGAACTTTTGCATCGCGTCTTCGACACTGCCCACCAAATGGAAAGAAGCCAGAGTAACAGCGGTTGCAAAAAACGTTCGCCCAACACTTGTTCCTGATTACCGGCCCATAAGTATTCTGCCATGTCTGTCTAAGATTTTGGAAAAAGTTTTCGCAGGCCAGATAACTCATCACCTTAATACGTATAACCTTTTATCGCCATACCAATCTGGTTTTAGGCCAAACCACAGTTGCGCCACCGCAATGGTAAAGATCTAAGATGATATACGAGCTCAATTCGATAAAGACAATTTAACGGTTCTCTGCCTGCTTGACTTTTCTAAGGCCTTTGACAATGTTAACCATGTGATTATCTGCAAGAAGCTTGTGTCCTATTTTGGATTCAGCGTTAGAGCAGAGCGTCTTATATACAACTACCTAGAAGTTTCAGAATGGGTGGCCCTTCTGGCAGGAGGACCACAAGGTTCGATCCCAGGACCCATTCTCTTTGCCTATACATATACGATCTATCTAGTGTCTGTAGAAGTGTATTGTTTCATCTCTATGCTGCCGATGTGCAAATATACCGTTCGACACCCATTGGTCTCATCGAAGATTTAGTTGCGCGCCTAAATAAAGACTTAAATGGAATTAACTACTGGGCCGAAGCAAATGGACACTCAATGCCAGAAAAACACAAGCCATCGCGTTTTCCAGAAAAACCTACGACGGTAAGAATCTACCCTCAGTCTATTAAGGTACTTCTATGATACCATACTCAAATTCAGTTGTCAGCTTAGGCTTTGAACTGAGCTTCAACCTCTCAAGTCGTGAAAACGCAAACATGGTTGTAGGGCGGATGTATGGGGCGTTAAGAAAATTGTGGAGTTCTAGTAAATTCACTCCCATTAAGACAATGTTTTTTCGGGTTCTTACCAGATTCTAATGCCAATAATTTCATATTCTATTACCATCCACCCGATACTTGACTCTATTTCACAACATAAAATGTTGCTTGCGTTTAATGACATGACAAGATACGTGGTTGGTCTGCGGCGGTATGACCACATCTTGGCGTATCAAACAGTGGTTCTTGGTTGCACACTTACGGAGTACTTCACCGTAAGGAACAGTATATTTTTGCACAAAATTATACGAACTAAGTCCCCGCAATACCTTTTTAATAAAATTGAATTCTATAATTCAATCCGAATTTCTTCTTCAACCCGCTCTCCTTTGTTACTAACACTCGCATTTGGAACTCTTTACCTACGAGAATAAAACGAATAATTGAAATCAATACTTTTAAAAATAAGATCAAACGTTTTTTTTACTCATCAACGATAAACTAGGTTACATTCGGTACTTTAAAAGTCACATCAAAATAAAGCCCTTCATTTTCCCTAACCCTTTTTTTTCTCTCGTCCCTTAAATCCTAAATCTCTACTCCATATATTAGTGTTTTAAGCTTGTATTAAGATAAGTAAACCCATGTCTGTTTTTTGCTGAAAAAAAATGAAAAGCAGGTTGCATCCTTTGTCAAAACACTCCATAAGCCAAGGAACATTAGAACATACAAAATAATTGTACAACAGAAAATTGGCTAGATACCGGTCTTGGAAGTTCCTGGGAAGAAAGGAAGAAGAAATGCATAATACCGTCTCTTGACGATGCTAACGCTAGCAGGTGAAATTCAATATTGCAAACGGAATAATAGTTTCAATAACAAATACCACCTTGTCTCCGACTTGGCTCGGAGAAAGTCAATATACGTCGTCTTCTGCTATAGTTTCCTTTTTTCATCCTCCTACTGAAAGCGTAAATTTATATGGATAATGGGAATGCAAGTTTGTTATTCAGATGAACAATGATTCACCATATACAATTAGTTCTCATGCAATTGGCAGCAACTTAGATTAGTTTTCAGATCCCGCAGGCTATTATATCCTACCTTTGTAAAGTTTTACGCCAAGTAATCAAATTGCATCCATCCCTGAACGATAATGGAAGCGATTAGCCGAGTCAGCAGAGCACAGTCATTTTCATTTGGCTTAAACCCTTCCAAAAGACCTCTGAACCTAAACGCCCCCAAAAGTGTACACGTGTATTGTAATTTCTGCCCATTTTCCGCGCTAAACTTCATTCATTTTAGGCTTTCGCCCATCTAACCAACAATGCTGAGAGATTAACGTATTTTTAAATTTACCACAGGGAAATGAATATTAATGCATACCATGCCGCACTATGGGATTTCTGTTGTTTTTTTTTTTTTGCTGTATTCGTATGCTTAATGGATCCTTTTGACGTCCTTGGGTAAGGTTTAAGAAAAAACTTTTTTCTTTTCTGTGTTGTGTAGTGTAGTGTATAGTCTGCATAAATTGAAATGTTGATAAATGTTCCTCTCATCTATGTCCAACTGAAAGATTAATTTTAATCCCTGATTAAATTTTATGCAGACGAGATTAATTTATTAAAGCATGTGTATCTGATTAGTGGAGGGAGAAAAAATGTGGTTAACACAGCAAGCAGCACCATAAATCCTTACATATTGAGTCTTTTTGAAAAAAGACTGCTGTAGGGCTTAAACCCTTAGTAATTATAAAGGTAATTTACATTTGAAATGAGTTGCTTCACTTGAATCCTCATATAGAGTTAAGATAGGTACATACTCTTTTCTTACCTGCACTTCGTGTAACTATGGAAACCCTTTAGCTAATCTACGGTGCAGTAATCGGTTACAGTAATCTACAAAATCTGTTACAAAGTTACAAAATTATTTTCACCTCGAGATGGGTTTAAAAACTAAATTTTAAAACTGGAATGCAAAAAGCTATAAAATTAGGTTGAGTACTTTCTTGGTAGCTATCGCTGGGATTTTCCTTTTACCGGAGAGTTTATTATACAGATCCACACACTTTACAATTGCACATCTTGGCAGTTCGGAAGAGTTCACGTTGGTATGTAGTTTGAAAAAGTTTGCCCGCAGAGAACGAGAACTTCTACGGCTTCTAGAACTTCTAGCTACGTGCGCAAACTTTTTCCTTATTCATTGTTGCAATAGCCATATATGTTCACTTTTCGAAGGTTGATATTCGGAGATGGAGCATGTGTAAAGGTACTTTCACAGCCGGCGAACTTGCGACCTGCAAACTGACGCTTTATTGGACATTGCTCTATGGAATTGCTTAAAACTGCTTAAAACCCTTCATTTTCAAAAGCTTTGTGAAGATATTTACAATTCGCTTAGTAATTGGCACAAGTCGCTGCGAATTCGTTCTGAAATCAGTGAACTGCGAATATCTTGGCAGAACTTATGTAAATTGATTTTTTTTTTTTCCGTGGATAGGAAAAACCTTCATAGGCACTACGAGGACCGGCCGCGCGTGCTCATAGTAGTGTGAGATTCTTACTCACTAAAAAACCTCCCATTTTCTGTCAGACTACGACTAAGTTTCCTTAACAAGTAGTTCAAGCTTCTGTAGTAATCGCGTGTGGCAGGCTGACTTCCAACGAAGGCACCTACAATACCGTCAATTTATGCGGTTTCATCTTATGCTGCTAGATCTAACGGTCTCATTCGTTGTAGTCGCCGCGTAAGATTTGTCTGATCCAAAGTTCGGATAATTTCATTGTTGCAGTATCCGCGAAGACGAGTACTAAGTTTGCGAGCAAAGTTTGTTACCTCGTCAGTCACGGTTGCGATTCCTAGATCTCGGTGTAGATCGCTATTTCTTATGTACCATGGAGCATTAACGAATGCTCTGAGTATCTTATTTTGAAAAGTTTCTAAAATAGATATAATGCTTGGTTTAGTACAACCCCAGAGTTGTCATTCATTTCTCTTAACCTGATTTTGAGCTCGTCGCGTTTCTTTTTAACGTGCGGCTTCCATTTAAGTTTTGCCTCTAGAATCATTCCTAGATATTTCGCTTCATTTCAGTACGGGACTTGTACGAATTTAATGAATAAAGGTTTTTTGTTTATCTTTTTATAAGTAAAGTTAACATGCGTTGACTTAGTCTCGTTAAGGACGACTCGCCAGCTCTTCGTCCAGTCGCATATTTTGTCTAAAGCGCGCTGGAGTATCCCTGTTGATAATTCAACTGTCGTATCAATAGCGAGAATAGCAGTGTCGTCTGCGAACGTAGCTAAAATTGTTCCCTCATCGTGGGGAATGTCGCTTGTATAAAGCAAAAATAATATTGGGCCGAGAACGCTTCCTTGCGGGACACCGGCATTTATCTCTTTGAATTTTGTCTTTAAGGTAAGACTCTAAGATTCTATAGAGTTTTTCTGGCTAAGCCTTAACTTGTACTTCAGGCCTTCGTACTACACCTTGTCGAAGGCTTGCGATACGTCAAGAAAAGCGCTAGTACATATCTTTTTTGCTTTCAGAGCTTTTTCGATTTCGTCTGTTATTCGATAGACCTGGTCGATTGTTGAATGCTTTTTCCTAAATCCGAATTGGTGATCTGGAAACAATCGTCTTTCTTCAATGATTGGTTGCAACTTTTTAAGCAACAGTTTCTCGAATACCTTAGATATTATCGGCAGTAGCGAAATAGGTCTGTATGACTTTTTGTCGTTTGGACATTTTCCTGGTTTCGGAACCATTATGACCTCGGCCACTTTCCATTGCCTTGACACGTATAAAACTCTCATGGAAGCGTTAATGATATAGAGTAGCTTGACCAAAGCTTTTTTCGGTAGCTCCTTTAGAATTTCGCTAGTAATTAAGTCGTAGCCAGGGGCTTTGTTGTTTTTCAGATTATTTATCGTTCGACGAAGTTCAGCCAATGACACGGTTTTTATTCTATAATTATCTTGTACCGCATAAGGATTGAGCTCCTCGACCAACGGTTCCCCGTCAAACGGTTTGAATGTTTCTTCTAGGTAATCTGCAAATAAATTCGCTTTTTCTTTGTCTTCTCACGCCCATTCGCCGTTGGCTTTTCTTAATGGCGCAGAGTGTGCTATCGGCTTCTTAACGGACTTGACTGCTTTCCAAAGAGAGTAGTTCGAACCTTTATCGGTAGTCAAACTTTCGAGGTAAGCAGTAGTCTCGCGACTTTTAAAATCTTGAAGTTCGTGCTTCAGTTTGTTAGAAAGTTGGTTCAAGATGGTCTTATCCGGGGGTGCTCGCGAACGTTGCCATCTCTTGCGCGCTCTCCTCTTTTCGCATATTAGCTCTTGATAGAACTAAATTGATTTTGTAGAAGAGTCAAGTTATAGATTATTCGATCGTTTAAAGATTTTCGTTCTGCGATTTAAATTCTGAAACAGTATTTTGGAGTAAAGTCATTTGTTTGCCAGTTCGCTGGTCGTAAGTTCGTTGGTTGTGAAAGCCCCTTAAGGTGTGAGTATCTGGGGAAAGATGTCTTCTTGTCTTGGCCTAATATTGTTCTAAAAAAACATGCCTGGGTGGTTAAAATATGCTTGCGAATATTTAAATATTAATTCAGACTGATTTTGAGCTATTTTGTTTCAAATTCTAAATTTTGATATTAAAAATGAAGTCGAGAAGTCTAAATCAAATTTTGCACTCGCAGAAATATAAATTTTGTTTCACTCCTTCTTAACTCAACTATATATCAACGAGAATATTAAGTTAAAGCTATTTAGTCATTTTAACGTATCCCAGAAACATATCGGTAGCTTTGTGAGTTAGTAGAGGCGGTACGTGGTGATTTGGCCCATTTTTAGAATTACGATCTTTCGTGAAAGGCATCCTACAATTTTTCATTTGGCACGGCATAGGGAAGACAGGCAAAAAGTATATTTAAAACAATTTGCCGGAACAGAGGGAGCTTCGATGTATACTGAAATATCACACTACACGGCATTGAACTTATTCTTGAGATCGTTTCAGCGAGGAAAACAGGTTGCACAAGTTAAAGGCGGAGCTTTGTACCAGGACCAGCCTTACTATCTTCGGTTATTTTTGGCTAATTTTTGTGGTCCATCGTGTCGTTGCAGAAGTTTTGAAACGTTAATTGATGGCATCTTAGTAAACTTTACGTGAGGCATGCTTACTCCAATAGTTGCTCGAGAACGTTTCGAATTGGGACAATACGCCCAAGGATTCCATCATATTTTTCTCCCATTTGAGTCCAAGTTCTTTAAGGCTCAAATACGAAGGCGCTGCGGTGCATTGGTGTGTGTAGTGCATTAGTGTGTCGCACCACTGTCCATGTGCACTTACTCTGGCGTGCGAATCTTGGCCGGGCCATAATAAAAATTTTTTCACTATCCCACCTCTTCGAGGGTCTGACAAACCCTTCGAGAGTACCATTTATTATGAAAGATGTCTTAATTGGCAGTTCGGAAACCGCAAAAAAAAACTGAAGACTTCATCCATGTATCTAAGAGCACCTAAAATACACACAGCATGGATGGTAGTGAGAGGTCAGGCGATGGCTCTTCTGAGCTGCAAGTGCTAGTTAGTTTTTCTTACGGACGACATTTCTAAGCTTGCTTTGAATCGTCCATGTCGCTAACCTTCAAATTAAACACTGCATATTAGGCAGAAATACACAATTAGGCACTGGTAAATTGTAGAAGACTTATGTTTATTAGTAGGAGGAAATCTCAGGAAATTAAGCTCCAAGCTAACTTTGATATTTGTGGGTGGCACAGCTTTCGTTATGTCGTTTCCAATTATTATTATCACCATTATTGTAATAACGAACGACGTCGATTTAAAGAGTGATCGTCTAAGCCCTCATGCTGGCTTAGTGCTGCCCCCTACACCTCCCGTATTGGATAGCATCACCATTGTCGGGCTGCTCGTTACATATCCGGGTTGAACCCGGTCGCATGCCGAGCGGGACATTCCGACCACCAAGCGCTCTCATGCTGACAACCCTTAGACCCGGGAATGCGTTCTTATGGGCGCGTTCACACCTGCAAAGCCGGCTGTCGGGTATGTGTGAAATGGACCTTAGCCCTAGCTCCAAAGGGTGCCCTGGGCTACCAGGATCAGCACATATCGGAGCCTTCTTCTTTTTTCTCTTTATGGTAGGGGGAGGGGATTTTATACCTGGCTGCTATTCGGCCGATCGAGACATGAACAACAGACGCCGACCAAGAAGCCGCTCATTCCGATACAGATGCTCTTGGATTTTTACTGTATAGAGTTTAGCCGCACCCTTGTCATCGACGCTGACCAGTTCGCCGCACATTATTTATGTATCAGACGCTACTGGGTTTTATTCAGACCTTTAGGTTCATCTCAGTTAAAAAATCACTATCTTATCAGGAGTATATACTTCACGCATCACTTATAACATGCCGAAGACTACTTCTTCCAGTGGATTTAAGTCGGCTCTTACGACAGGAATACCTCATCTCAAGGCTATTCTGACCCCAACCTTGCAGTATATAAATAGCATAGCATATATGGACTGGATGCGGTCAATCACAGTCTAGTTAAGGAACCTTTCGAAATGGCTGGCGTCAGGATATTTCGCTGATTATTAAGCTAACCTGGCATCGTCCGAGGAGGAACTTCAGCGAGCACTGTGATGAAGGTAAACGTGAGCAAATCCGAAGTGATGGTTGTTTTCCGAACTCCTGTTTAGTGTACCCTGCACATAAATGGAGTCTTATTGAAACAGGTAGAGAAGTTCAAGTATCTGGGGGTCTTTTTCACTAAAAATGGAAGGAGTGCGATACTGGATTATCCTTTAGGATTGGTCAAGCTGGAGTAAAGAGGAGGAGCTGGATTAAAACCTGGAGGAAACCTGAGCTTGGAGTGAAAGCAAAGCTCTCAGGTTTTATACCCGACCGAGGGTATATTAATTTTAATGCATAGTTTGTAACACAGTGAAGTAATCATCTAAGACCCTTAAGACCTTTGAGAGATATGATCGAGACCGACATATGACTGGATTAAGCCATATCTGTCCAGGCACAATATCAACACAATCCGTTACCGGCCACTCCCACTACTAGCCTTAACGTGAGACAACCTCTATTTCACTTTTACTTCATTATACCTTTTGGTCAAGTTAGACAAGGCTCAGGAACTTAAATTTTTATACTGAGCAATATTGGCCTAAGACCGTTAACAAGGCAAAAATTGGGCCACCCATAATATCGACCATGCCCACTTTTAACATGTTTAATCTCTAAAAACCCGATTTCTCGGAAAGTTAACTCCAAATTGAGAAAAAACTAGTGGAAGGGTTACAATCCGCTTAGGCGAATCGTTGGATACCCCATCCCAATTGACCACTGTCAAGCTCCAAAATGCGTCAAAAATCTTGGTTGTTAAATTTCAGTTTCTATTAACTTTAATTGTGTTAAGAATTCGTCAGTTTAGAATCTCCTTTTTGTTAAAAAAGGGGCGTGGCGGATATCAAGCGCCTGTCAGTGGGCGGATATCAAAAAATTTTACACTTGTACTGCTTTGGGACCTAGAAAGAACAGATATCAAGTCTCAAGTTCAAAATATTAGATATTGTTCGTTCCCACCTCCATCTATAGTCAAGAATTTGGGTAATGACCGAAAGAACTAGATCGCGGGTGCAAGCTGCCGAAATGACACTTCTGTGGTGCGTTGCTGGTGTTACTCTTAGTAATAGAGTGAGAAATGTCAGTATGCGTATAGGAATCTTAATGTTGAGCAGCTACTTCTCCTAGTAGAACGATCAATTCTTCGATGGTTTGGACAGGTTGTTTACATGCCCTCTACAGACTTCGTAGACAGGTTTCTGTTAGCCGAGATGCAAGAGCATCGCCCACCTGGTAGGCCAAGAAACAGGTGGTGGGATTAGATAAAGAACATCTTCGAGACTCGCCTGGGGAACGCGCTTGTGTCTCTTAAGTTGGTGGCGGAGGATGGGGAAAGAGAAAGGATTTTAAAATCAAATAAAAGCAAATCTAATTCATCAAAGCGGGCAAATGCTGCTTTTAAAGCAGCATCCTTAAACCTAATTGCGTCTTTAACAGCGATTTTTTTATTTATATTTTTTATTGCAGACTTCAAGTCGTTCAAGAAATGGATAAATCATTCTTTCGTTATAATAGATAAATCAACTCTTTTTGCTGGTTTACTTCATGTCTGTAAAAATGTAGGTAAAAATTTGATTTAATTAATTTTGAAGGTCTTTTACTATGTTTCCATCAAAACAATAATCTTAACCCGTTTGAAAAAACTGGCATTCGATTTTCTCATTGTTTACCTAAGGGCTTTCGATCAACTTCAAAGCTGTCGTCGTTCTCGTCACTTGCAACATTGACTATTCCCAATCCTTTTTAAAACCAATTTCTTCTTTATAACATGCAGCATGCCGTCCGCCGCAAGACTCCAAATCCAATTGAAATCTCTTATTTTTAAAGGTAATGCTTGAACTGCGTGCTCCAGATATCGTTCAAATAAGATTCTTGGAAATTTTCCACCGAATGGGCAAAAGGCCCCTTTTCGAAAACGTAAGCTCTCCTCACCCGCTATTCATCTCTATTTTCATTCAATATTTCATCGAATTTGGCAGAGTTTCTATGGAAACTTATATACTAATCCGCATTTTCTTTTTTGACAGGGTTTCACGAGATGCTTCTTCGTTTTCCTTGTCTTTCCCTGTGGAATGATAAAAAAAAAATCCCTACCTGTAATCACGGACTATATCAAATGCAATGAATAATTTATTTCCTTATTTATTAAACAAAAAATAATTTTAAAGCAAAAAAATACTTTCAAAATCAATGCTCCCCTGGTGGCTTGAATATTCAAAACCACACAAAGCTAAAATAAAATCAAACCATTTTCGTTCGAATTTACAATCAAACGGTGGCATGGTAACGACTTTTCGTAGTCACGGCATCAATTGAGACTTTTTTGTTTCGTCATTTTTTAAACGAATTTCCGATTGAACGGGTGAGTGTCACAATTTAAACCAGCTAAGGCGGTTGCATCGCGATTGCTTTGAAGCGAACCTGCCATCTAAAGGATATAAACTTAAATTCCAGAAAATAGCAATGATACGTTGGTATTTTAAGCCTTTTGGGAAGTAGCACATGCAAGTGCACGCGTCGTTAAATCAGCAGGCAACCGCTTGTGAATGGACCTGTATATCAGCGAATCCGGGTGACTACTACTGAGGGAAAAATGGAACGTCCATATGCTATATATCCTTGTTCAAGGAACAAGTGGCAATGGCCCAAATTGTTTCAAATTTCCCCTCTTGCCTGTTGGACCTAGGCCATCAGCTCTCAGGGCATTTTGTAGGAGCTTTTCGAAAATGAACCATAGCTTAACTGGCTTGATAGCGAAATTTGTCTTGTAGCCTTACACATAACGCGTACTAAAAATGTCACACAAGTTAATATACAACACACTAGAAACACACTAAAAAGTATTATTTTTTGGGCACTCTGGCGTATACGCAACATTTTGTTCCAACACTGTGAATTCTCTGTCAGCGCTCCTTAACCTTCCTCCTTCCAAATTGATAACAAATATTTATCACACACAATAAGGATGAGGGAACAAGCTGAAATTGAAACCAATTGCACTTGTCCGGATACCGAATGGAGACTTTCCTGAGAGCTTTTAATAGGGGAAAATCGTGAGACCTGAGAGCTCCCTTGAAACGAGGACTTCCCGTGGTTGAAAATCACTTTTTTGCAGTAATCGGTTATCAGCGCAAGGAACGCGTTTATTTTTCAACAGAATAACCAACCTGCATCAAATCCATCGCTTCACGAAGATGAGCATGGAACTTGAATACTCGAATAGTAACCCATTTCCTGGAATCGGTTGCTCCTTGCGCCCTCGAATGGAGTCCATTTTTATTTGCCACTGTGCAATGTTTTGGGATTTTTATTTCATTTTTGTTTTTTTTATGTCTTCCTTTTTCGTAGGTTTATTACTTTGATGTTTGTGTTTATGTTTGTTTTTAAATTGTAACGCTTTAAGCGTGCATAATTTTTCGTGGACCCAATCTTCTGGACTTAGACGGTAAATACCATTTCGTTGATTGGCAGTTAACAATCGATGATGGGGGGTATTTTCTGAAAAACAGATATAAAAGCCAAATTTTATGATGAGTAGGCAAATATTTAAGACTCTCTCGGATTGAGTCGATCGCCAGAGGCTGCATAAATTATTTGCCAGAAATAAAATTTCCTAGATTAGAAAACTCCAGAAAAACAGAGATTTTCTTTTTGTAATCGCGTTTTGCTTAGCTTTGGCAAATAGAAAGTTTCCAAGGATTTTTGTCTCATTTAATAACGTCAACAGGGCCATAAATTTAAGTACTGTCAGTTTTTTTTCTTAGGCAAATGCAACAAATAGTACTTTATCAAAATACGGAACTCTTTTTTTTCCAACTTGGACCTAATCTTGCGTCTTAATAATCAAAGTTCTTTTGAACACATTTAAAAGCCAAGTGCTTAACAGATCTATCTGATTTTTTTAACTACCTGCAAAGCAATTCCCAAATAAATTTTTTGTGTGATTTGTGGATTTCAAGATGTAAAGATGGCGCTCCTCAGACCTTAAGGGCATATGATCGAGACAGAATTTCTGAATCGAATAAGACAAAATTCGAGTATAAAAATTGAATTTGGGCCAGAAAATTGCGTACATTTAAGCATAACGTTTTTGTGTACATTTAAGCATAACTTAGAAATATATATCTGTGCTGATATTGTAAGTTGGGCCATGCGCCTTTAAAAGTTTGCACTAACCACAAATCGCCAAAAAATTAGGATCAGCAATAATTTACAAGAGCGATAATTTACAGAGAGCGGTTTGCACAGCATGTTTCGCAGAAGTTTGAACAAATTCCAACTGACCTTTTGAATGTAGGGGAGGAATGGCAGCTGCTTTTATCGGCAGTCATTGCCTCTGCAGGAAATGTTTGTGGAGTGAAGCGGCTTGGCGTAGCGGCTGGTGGTGAGAAAAGAACTGCTTGGTTTAAAATGCCTGGAGTTCAAGAAGCCATCAGAGAGAAGAAGAGAGCCTACAATGCGTGGATCCAATGTAGAAACTCAACTTCTCGAGCCCAGTACAATGAGGCGCGAAGGACTTCCAATCTGGCAGTCAAAACAGCCAAGGAACAGTCATGGAAAAAGTTCGGCGAGAAGTTGGAGCACGATTACAGATCTGTAAACAAGATATTTTGGCAGACCATTCGCCGGCTCAGAGGAAGGAAGTTAAATATCATTCAAGGGGTTAAATCCAAGGACGGTACACTTCTTTCAAATGAAAGCGATGTCTTGCGCAGATGGAGAGAGCACTTTTCGGAGTTGCTCAACCCCCAACAGGGCACTGA
Source organism: Neoascia interrupta (assembly GCA_947623515.1). NCBI lineage: Eukaryota > Metazoa > Arthropoda > Insecta > Diptera > Syrphidae > Neoascia > Neoascia interrupta. Next base: position 16,962,343 of record OX392462.1, on the reverse strand, counting down.
AGATGGCATTCCCATTGCTGACGAGATAAGGGCGGAGAATAGTCCCACAGTAGACGAAGTTACTGAAGCGATTAAATCGCTAAAAGTTGGCAAGTCTGCTGGAGTTGATGAAATCCGGCCAGAAATGCTCAAGGCAATGGGTGAAGAGGGTGTTAAATGGCTAACACGTGTCATTAAGGTGGCCTGGGATAGCGGGAAGGCACCTAGCGATTGGCAAGTTCTAGTGCCCATTTTCAAAAAGGGAGACAAGCGCCAACTATAGGGGCATATCACTCTTGAGTCTTCCGGGAAAAGTATTCGCGAAGGTGTTGGGAACGCGTTCCAGAGCTGTAATCGAGCCTTTGTTACGGAAAGAACAGTGCGGCTTTCGGCCTGGCAGAGGCACAACCGATAAGAGCCATGCTGAATTGGTCATTCTTGCATCATCCAAAGAGGAACTTCAACGAGCACTAGATAGGTTTGCAGCCGTCTGTGGTGATGCTGGGATGAAAGTTAACGTGAACAGATCGGAAGTGATGGTTGTTTCCCGAACTCCTGTGCAGTGTACCCTGCACATAAATGGAGTTCCATTAAAATTGGTGGAGAAGTTTAAGTATCTCGGGGTCTTTTTCACGAAAGATGGGAGGAGTGATACTGAGTTGTCCTGTAGAATTGGCCCAGCTGGAGCAATAGTAAAGGACCTGCGCTGGCCGGTCATCAGGAAAGCTGAGCTTGGAGTGAAAGCAAAGATCTCAGTTTTTAATTCAGTGTTCTTTCTGACCCTCATCTATGGTCATGAAATTTGGGTAATGACCGAAAGAATTAGATCGCGGGTACAAGCTGCCGAAATGAGATTCCTGAGGTGCGTTGCTGGTGTCACTCTAAGGGATAGAGTGAGAAACGTGAATATTCGTGGGAATCTTAATGTTGAGCAGCTACTTCTCCGAGTGGAGCGATCGATTCTTTGATGGTTTTGACACGTTGTTCGCATGCCCCTGACAGACTTCCTAGACAGGTCATGCTAGCCGAGATGTGAGCGCGTCGCCCCCCTGGTAGGCCATGGAACAGGTGGTGGGATCAGGTAAAGAACCTCTCCGAGTCCCGCTTGGGGATTGCGCCGGAGTCTCTTGAGTTGGTGGCGGAGGATCGAGAAAGATGGATGGACCATGTAGCCACCCTCGCTCCGCGACTCTTTTAAAGGATAAGCGGCATCCGAAAATGATGATGATGATGAATAATTTACAATATGGGCAGGGTGAGGCATTCAACGGTCAGTTTAATGGACTGTAACTTTTGCGTACACATTGTAGCACTCAATGGTTATACCCCACCCCATAGGATGGGAGGTATATTAAGTTTGATTTATAATTTTAAACATAGAGAAATAATTACCAAGACCTTAAGGGCATATGATCGAGACTGAATCGTAAGTCGAACGAGCCCGTCATTCTGTCTGACGGTAGTTTTTAAGCCTTAAACTTTGAGCTAGGAACTTGAAACTTGATATCTATTCCTCCATTCCAATAAATGCCATTGTGATTGGCATTTAAAAAAAATCGAAAGCCGCCCCCATGTGGGAGTGGTGATATGTATTTTGCATTATAATAAACTGTTTTTATTCAATATATTTGCTTTAAATTGAAAAACTTGCGCTATGAAATGTTCAGATATGTTGCGTATACAATTAACTCAATTGAATGAACTTTGTCACGCCCACTTTTAGGGGCGTTTTTAAGCATACACCAAATTTTCAGTATAAAAATGCAATCATCACGTGCATACCAGTAAGTGCAATAGTTCGTCTGTGACAAACTTCTGTATACCCGACCCTATATACCGTGTAAAACCAAATCTTAAAGTTTTTTGGCCGAATTCGAATATTATCGAATATTATTTGTACAGGTCACGCTCCCAAAAGTGGGCATGTTCTAAAAATAAAAATTAATTAATTGTAAATTCGTAACAATCATGAGAAAATGCGGTAAAAGCGAAAATTATTTCAGAAAAAAAGAGTTTTATTCCTAAAAACGCCCCTTAAAAGTAGGCGGAGCTCAAAACTTTGCATGGAGCAAACTTAGCAAATAGTAATATCTGTAATATTTTGCATACAATTTTTTTTTCGATTTGGAGTGAACTTTCCGACAAATCGGGTTTTTATGTTAGGTTAGTTTGGGTGGCTGTCCCCACTGAGCAGGGACACACTTAGACCAAAGGAGGTCCATTGTGATACCACTTGTAGGACCGGAGTTACCAGCCCGAGGACCTAAATGATGATTACCCGTTTGGGTGGGAGGGGTCTAGGCAACCAGTGAAGGTATAAACCTGTACCGAGGGTCACCGATTGGTTGAGACATACCCGAGGGTAATGAAGGCTGGAGGGGTAACCGTTTCGGCTTGAACCGCTGTCAGCAGAGTTGAGGGGGCCAGTGAGAGACTTCCTGACGGAAGGGAGATCTCCTAACTGTTGGTCTCCAGATGGGAAATCGCCTTGTTGATAAGGATTGGGGGAAGGGGGGAGGGGGCGTTGCTTGAGGCCAAGGAGGAGTTGGGGGGTCAGTGAGGGGTAGTTCCTATATGAGAGAAGGTCCGGCAGGGACAACCGATTTCGGTATAAGTCCGAACCTGTTGCTTCTCTGCTAAGGATTTTCCTCGGGGATGGGAAGGTGCAGGGGTAACCGATTCGGTGTGAACCCCTGTAGGGGGCAATTCACACGCAAGAAGCTAATGTAGGGTAACCGTCTTCGGTGTAAACGGTTACCCTACATCAGCTCCGGGTTTTTAAAGAATTGACATGTGAAGTAGGGATGGTCCATATTTGTGTGGTCCAATTTTTGGCATGTTTCAGGTCTTAGGCCAATAGTGCTTAATGTCATAATTCGAGTTCCTACGCCTTGTCTAACTTGACTAACAGACATTTTACAGAAAATGTGAAATAGAGGTTGTCTCACCTTGAAGCCAGCAGGTGGCGTGGCCGTTGACGGATTGAGCCAATTTTCATACTTTGTAAAAACAGAAGAACCAAGCCGTGTACCAAGTTTCAGCTCTCTAGCTTGATTCTGAATACCTAAAACCTTCACACATGCAGACAGACGTCAGCGCATACGAGGTGTCCGTCTCGATCATATGTCTAAAAGGTCTTAGCGGTGTCAAAACTTTCTTTAACTGTGTTAAAAAATATGCATTAAAATTTATATACTCTGGGTCAAGTATAAAAAATATGAACAAAAAAAACGATGTTATTGAAAAGGGGTTGATGTCACGCCCTTTTTTCAAGGAAGGAGATTTTTAATACAATTAAAGTCAATAGAAACTAAAATTTAACAACCAAGATTTATGACGCGATTCGGAGCTTGACATGGGCGATTGGGATGGGGTATCCAACGATTCGCCTAAGCGGATTGTAAGCCACCCACTAGTTTCTTTATTATCTTGGTTCGGGAAGAGCAAAAGAAATTTTTTATCATCATCGACTGAAATCATCTGTCATAATCGACTGAAATCATCTGTCAACTTTGAGGGAGTTTGAAAATTATCTTATAACAGAAATGATAGACCGATTTGGAAGAAATTTTCCTCCTATTACAACTCTCCTACGTTGCAGAAGCACGGGTTCTAAAAAATGTTTTTATGAGATTGTTTTGTGGTTGCATTCCATCCCTCTAACCAACTAAATTTTTGCTGTGTTTGGTTAGATGGAGCACAGAACGCTGATGGTTTTCTTTAAGCATTCAATTTCATCCTAGTGTTGCCTGGCTATACCATTACCTTCATGGTACTTCTCACCCTCCTCACTGACCCTCTTGCCAAAGATGTGTGTGATATTTACGTTATTTTCAAGTTTAAGTGGGGTTCACTACAAAAGTTTATTAGCCATACTTAAATGTCAAAAATTAAGTAGACTGCACTTTACCTCAAAATGTTAATATTGTTTGTTATTAAGTTCAATAATCAGAATTATTATAAACTTATTATGTCCTTGAAATTTACTTGACACAAGAAACTTTGGCATTAAATATTTAAATTTAAAGCTGAGCACAGAAACCGTGTTTTTGCTCATATTTTCATTTTATTTATCAACAGCTGCTGTAACTTGTGGTAAATATATAGGCTTTAACCAAAGATTTTATTTTCCAACAATTTCGCAATAAGTCCAATAAACATCCAAACATTTCCTTTATCCGCAGGAATCCCGTGTCACAACGACATCATTAATTACCCCAAATTTCGGTAGCAGCTCCATATAAACGTATGACAGCGTTTTTCATTACCAATAACCGAAACCAATAATGAATTTCATTTTCAGATTCCTGCGAAAAAATAAAAAAAAAAAACACAACACAACCCAACAACCGATACTATAATCCGGATAATCGTCAAATAAACCCAGACACAGTACTGGATGTGTACCTCCGGTATTGGTCCAGTCCAGTAACCAACAGATCAAATGGCCTTATAAATTCAATTAATGCCTATGACTCGTACCCGAAAACCCCCGGCTTGGTATCCTTAAACCGACGAATATATATATAAATGTTTATTTGCCAACCACCCCCGAGTAGCATTGGAAAATAAAATTATCGCACAAAAGTCGGGAAAATTCCATCCTAATGTTGCACAATCATCAAATTGGCAATAAAAAGTTTTTATCGTTATCGTATCCGAAAGTGTTTTTCCTTCCTCTATACGTGGTACCAATTAGGACCGGCAACAGTTGTGTTGGTCAGGGTTTGTGTGAGCTGCTCTGGGCAAATCGTTTAAGTTTCATGATTTGAGGCAATTCTGTCGATCCATTGTCCATCAACAAGTCGTCCCTAACCCCTTTAACCGTGGCACGTGCATGGTGTGCAAAACATCAAGCGACCCGCGCCCCAAATGGATGGTATGGACGTGTTTACCGGCGAACTCTGCTTATGTAACCTCTTACGCGTATACAGAGAATCTCGTGTGGCTTTGAGGCTCTGACCTAGAGATGCGTGCAGCCAGGCTTTTATTGTGATGATGGTCTTTGATGTGAATAAGCAGACGCATTGTGGGGAAAATGCATGAGGGATGAGTTTTTGTCGCAATATGCTCGGAACTGTTGTCTTTGCCATATATGTATATTGGAAGGCCTAGAACGTGACCAGATGCCAATTATGCTTGGGATATTGGCCACAGGTCATGGGTAGAAGAATATGTGACATTCCGGCTTCGTGGTCACACTTCAGGATATTATTTAAATTTTGTTAATACGTGTCGGGAGTGGTGATGCCTTGAAAATTACGAAAACATAAAACGTTTGAGGCCTATACTAGTGGCCTTAAACTTATACTAGTGGGCGGGTATATTAACGGCCCATCCCAATTATTCCTTTTAGCATTCGAATCGGGTTATATAACCTGAATATCAAATATATAGTACAACTTAACACTAAATTTTAATGAATCAATTAAATTAAATTTATTTTCTTGAATTGCATTCGGAATTTGTCAGTTGAAAATTTCCAATTAGTCCAAATAAACTTAGCAAAGTTTGGTTGTTTTTCTTTCAGAAACTGGCAGCCTTTTGCCTTGACCTGAACCATCATCAAACAAGGAACTCAAGAACAAGTTTATATTCCAACTAAAGCTTATATTATTCTGTCAACTTATAGGCTTGCTGTAATATAGTCGTATAAATATCTTCTACATAATTCAGTTCAAGAATTAAAACTGCTGTACGCTATTTCTATCATGCACATGCACCCCTCTGTATGTTTTTTTTTATAACCCTACTCAGGGTACAGTAAGTTAAGCGTATAGTTTGTAACGCAGTGAAATAATCTCCGTAGACTCTAAGACCTTTTAGAGATATAAATTATGATAAATTAAGAATAAAGAGATTAAGTTTGAAAATTAGTCAAATGTGCCCACAGACACGCCCACTACAACCCTATATGTGCGACCACCTAATTTTTAAAAACACTTTTTTCAAATTTCGGCTATGTGACAATGGTGCTTGCTCACTTTTTCTTGGTATGTGACATTGCTTTGTAATTATCTTTGATGTAGTAGAAAATGTTTGGCCTCTACATTGATCACGCCCACTTTTTTAGGAATTTCAGCTTAACATTACTGAAATTACTGCTTTCAATAAACTTATATAAAATTTGACAAAAAATTACATTACAAAAGTTGTAAAACTTAGCATTTTCTAAACTTTTTTATAAGATATGCCCTGCGCACTTATGTGGGCGTGGTTTTAAAAGAAGTTATTTTTATACCCGACCCAGGGTATATTAAATTTGTTGTATAGTTTGTAACGCATTGAAATAATCACCGTAGACCCCGTCGGTCCTATTCATATCTCTAAAATGTCTCAGACGTCTATAAGGACTGAAGTTTTTACATACTCACTGTTGCACTTTCTCATTTGTTTGTCTTTGCTTTACTTCAAAAATGTGACTGAAAAATAAGCTGAATTTTTTTACTTAAGTCAGAATTTTGAAAGCAAATTTGTGACCTGCATCCTACTTTGGGTGTTACTTCGAGTTGTACTTCAGGACACTCTTACAATAAGTTAATGAAGCGCTAACGGAAAAGATCAGAGGAAAGACGGGAGAAGTATGGGTGTACTTTTCAACCGGAGACATACTGCAGCAATAACATCTGTCCATTTAAGGGAATCTGGACTGAAGTCCTCTTGATCTTATGGTCACGCTTTTGTGTGAAACTCAGTGTGTGCCTCTATAGATACCCCAGCCGCGGACAACAAACAGAAACTGAACCCTTGAGTAGAACTTGATACGTGTAGGAACACAAGGAAGCCATGGAGGTAAAGAAGGTAGGTAGGTAGAATAGTGGCTTATTAAATGAACTTAGGCCAAAAAGTAGGCCCATTGTACCGCCACGTTGGTATATGACCAAGGGAGTAGGTTGGCGTTGGAATTCTATGACAGCCAGCCAGTCTTTTCAATGAATTTTAGTAGCTTTTTGACCGGTGCTTCACTAAGATCGCTTAGGCAGTCGTAGAAGTAGGAGCCTAATATGGATTTCCTGTACGACGCGAGTGCCGGGCAGCAACAGATAAAGTGTTGTACGCTTTCTTCCTCTTCCTCATCTAAGCAGCTTCTACAGAAGTCGTTTGAGAATAGACCTAGTCTTTTTGCATGAAGACCTAATAGGCAGTGTCCGGTGATAATTCCCAATGCAGTGTTAATTTTGGATCTCTTTAAGGAGATCAAGCTATCTGATCTTTTTGGATCGAGGCGAAGCCAGATTTGCTTGGAGGTTAAACAGGTTGTGCCTGTCCTCCATCTGGCATTAGTTTATTGTATGCTGTGATTTTTGAGCTGTAATTTGAAGGTAGCAGGGGAGTACCTATATTACAGGAGATTTCATCTTCTGGCAGTATAGTGGCGTTCTTAGCAAGTTTATTATCAGCCTCACAGTTTCCCATGATGTCTCTATGACCTGGCACCCAGCACAAGCGGATTTGAAAATGTTCGGACATCTCATCAAGAGATGTGCGACATTAGTTAAATCCTTATAACTAATTTCGAATTTATAAGGATTGAGCTCAGGGATTTGATGGCGGGCGGATATCACGTTCCACTTTAGCCAGGCTTCACTAATTACCATTATTTCTGCTTGGAAAACGCTGCATTGGTTGGGTAGGCGAAGGGATTTATTAAAGTTAAGGCACTCAGAGAATACACCACTTCCTACGCCGCCTTTCGTCTTGGATCTGTCTGTGTAAAAGTGTATGGCGTTACCAAAGGGTATATTACTGCCGTACCACAGGTCTCTGTGCGGAGTCCGGGTTTCGAAGTTTTTCTCTGGGAAGTATGAAGGTGAAGTATAATCCGGGTTCGTGGAGGTGAGATACTGTTCGTTTAGAATATTGGCATGTCCGTAAACGTAATCACGCCATTGGGAGCATACTTTAAGTCGAATTGCGCAGTTGGTAGCTTTTTGCTTACCAAAGATGTCTAAGGGGTAAGGTTCAATAGGATTTCGAGCGCACCAGTAGGAGTGGTTCTCCGGGCACCACTAATACAGAAAAATTCTTGCCTTTGTACTTTTCTTAAAACGTTGAGATGTATGCCGACGTTGAGTATGGGCCACCATACTGCTACGCCGTATAGAAGTATTGGTCTTATCACAGCTGTGAAGAGCCAATGCGTCATGTGAGGTTGTAGTCCCCATTTGCGCCCAATAGCTTTTTTGCTCATATAAAGGGCAGTGATGGCTTTCCTTGCTCTTTCAGCTGTATTGCGCTTCAAGCTTAGTTTACTGTCCAAAATAAGGCCAAGGTACTTCGCCTTATTTGAAAACGGTAGGCTGGTGTCATTTAAGGTGGGAGGGACAATGCGGGGATTTTATATATCTTATTGAAGAGGACACTTCGACCATTTTTCGCGGGGATTTTATATATCTTATTGAAGAGGAACACTTCGACCATTCTCAGTCGTCCAGAGTGGAGGAGAGTGGGGGCATGTTTCATTAAGTCTCTCAGTACTTGGGGATATTTCTCTGAGAAGGCAATGGCTACATCATCCGCGTAGGCAATCGTTTTGCAGCCCGCTCTTTCTGGTATAAATATCAGCCTATTCACCGTTACGTTTCAGAGAAGAAGGGATAGTATTCCTCCTTGAGGTGTACCTCTTCTGGTCGAGCTTTTCAAGGAAGCGTGACCTAAAGTGGCATTTAATACTCTATGAGTAAGTAGTTGTTTTATTAATGCTACTAGTCTCGCCTCTATGTTTAACTCTTCCAGTGCTTGTGTGATTGCGCGCGGATGGATGTAGTTGAAAGCGCCTGCTACGCCTAGAAAAGCAACCATCGTATATTTTCTTTGGTTGAATGATTTCTCAATGAATCGCACTAGTGTGTGGAGAGCCGTTTCCACGGGTCTTTAGTTTAGACGGGTCTATAGTTGATCTAAGATGTAGATCAATAAGCCTTTCTAATGTTTTAAGTAGAAATGATGATAAGCTGATAGGTCTTAGATCATTGAGATAAACGTGGGAGTTTTTTCCCGCCCTGGAGATAAAGACCACTTTGATTTGCTTCCATCTGGTGGGGGGATGTGGCACAGAGAAAGACAGCCTTTAAAAATGGTCTCCAGCCAGGGGGTAATCAAGTCGGACGTTTGTTGAAGCTCGGCTTGTATATTGCCGAAGTCCTAGTGACTTGTAGGGACTGAAGCTATTTAAAGCCCACCATGATCTTATGACGCGTTTTCAGAGAGCTCGGATTACTAATAGGCGCAGCCCTTGCTTGGCTTGGGCTAGGGCAGTCTGGTGAGTGCCCCGGGAAATGGGTATCTACCAGCAGTTTCAGGGATTGAAACATTGGATAATGTCCACGTATCATCTGCCTTTTTGAGAAAGCTAGAGACATTGGGACAGGTTGAGAGAACTTTTCGGAGCCTGGATGCTTCCGCGGATTCTTTATTCTTTTCGCTTTCCTAAGTTCAGTTTTAAAAAATTTAAGAGATTCTTTTTACGAGTCCTAGTTTTGAGTCTCTCCTGTATTCCTTGCCTTATAAGACTGCCTTCTGCATTAAATTAAATTTTGAAAAAAAAAATTTAACTTAATAACATAAAAATTAGAAAAAGTTTAATTAAAATGTTTTTTCATTTTTTTCTTCAAAATTTTGAGTTTAAAAATTAATTTTTCAAAAACTTTACACTTAAACAGCTTTATTTAAAAGCAAAATTAATGAAGAGAAAATGTCCGTGTTACAAGCAGCTATTTCTGGATTATTCAAATTTAAATTCAGCTTTCCGCAGACCTTATCAGACCAAAACTCACCAAGGCAAACAATATGGATGAAAAAAAGAGATATCGCCGTTCCAATTGACTTGCAGCAACAGGAATTCGGGTACTAGTTGTCTTATTACATCCGATACATCCGAACTTCAACATCCTCCCATAATAAGTATCCTTTTTGACAACACTTCACCTACCTGCACCAATCCTGTTTATTTTAGGTATCAGCCTCAAAATAATTGATTTTCTCGAAAACTTTAAGTATACCCAACTAAATCCTGATACCATCCTGGAAAACAAACTAATCCAATAGTTAGCCGCCAAGATAATATGCACGCGGTTAATCCCAGGCATGACCCTGGCCATCTATCTCGACCTTGCTCTCCAGTAGGGTGAATAAATTTGAATTACTTATAAACAACGTGATTGTTTCGCAGAGCAAACAAAAACTTTTTCAATACCAATATTTGCCCAAGAGAAAGAAAAAAACCTCCTTATTACTTCCTTGCTTCGCAGAGAAGTTCAAGATCATAAAAATAGCATGACAACACTCCCATCGATATAGGCTCGTGGAAGTCTTATGAACGCAAAACAAAAAAGAAAAATACAAAACCAAGCCCCCACCTTTTGATTTGATTCAATTATTGGAAATGTTGGCCTAAGCTCGAGACGGTAAGTGGCCACATGTCAATTATTTTCGCATGGAGCTCCTACTTTTCTGTAGAAAAATAATTGAGCATTAAGTTGTGATGACCTTCAATGACGTTTATGGTTCAAGACGTTGACTGGGCTTTTTATCGTGTCCCTTTGAACCTACGTAAATAGATTTTTTTCTGAGCTGATTTTTGGCCACAAAAATCCTTTGACTAGACCCTTATCAAAACCCTTTCAACGTCATCAAAATATTTTCACATCTAAAGCGTATATCAAATGAAACACAAATAATGGCACTTTACATCGGGCCACATAAGATTACTCCTGGACATCTTTCATCATTAAGCCAAATCCTATATTGCTACATTATAGATGAGTTCTACATCGCTTGAAATTTCAGCCCCATCAGAAAAAGCATTCTCTTCTTTTTTGCCGATTTAAGTATATATGTATCCTTTATCATTGTCATGATGATATTCTGAGAAGAAGAAAATCACACTTGACCTGCTTATCCTCGCCGCCCACATAGTCAACACTTTTTAGTTCTTTGATGGCCGTAAGCATTTATGCCAAGTTGATGCAAGAAAAGGAATTCCATTCAAGGGTTGGTTTTTAGGTCCGTAAAACTTAATCTTTCGAAATGCTTTTTACACTTGAGACGGTTAACGTTGTGCTCCTTTATCTGCGGCAATATATGTAGGTATAGGTGTGCGCCCGACACACATATGTATCTGCCCACTTGACGCCACTTAAAATCTTCCAAGTAAAGGATGCGACTTCTTGTTTGCTCTTTTTGTACGTTAACAGCTTCGATTAACCTCTGTAACCTCCCCAACAACGACTGGCGGAAATACCATTTATGGAACCTGGAACAGATGCTGTTATTTCCACCACAAAGCTTTGGAGGGGTGCTAATAACCTCAAAGTGTAAATGTTTTCCTTTTCTTGTCTGGTTTTGTAACATTATACCAATGGTTAGTGGAGGATAATGACCAGGGGGAACCCATTCAGAGATCACTGACTTGGAGTTCATGTAATGTTGGGCTTGTGGCTGTAGATTTACGGTCTTGGACTTGTCGTCTTCCGAGGAAGAAATGACAAAGACACAGAGGCAAGTGGTCGATGCTGGAGTTCAGTCTTTTGTGGTATTTGTTGTGATATTATAATAGGCACCTTGGTGATACTGACCTTTAGCTTAAACTGCTTAAATAGGGCTTAGGGAATCAAGTGACTAAGCAGGTGGTCTGAAAACCATCATTTGCAAAGCGAAGATTGAAATCACATTCAAGCAAATTCTTATTGAAATCCAACTTGAAAATCGCAAATACTTTAGCTTTAATTGTTCTGGCAACATGCAATCCAAGATTCCCTTTTAACTGACGTACGAGGATGCTCAAAATACCCTTTCCCCAATAGAATCGTAATATCGTCAGACTAACCGATTAACAAGGCTTTCCATATAGCGGTTCTGTGACAAATCACGTGTAGGTTATTGTAACGTGGTTATTTGAGCTGAGCTCGCTGTGTATGCAATCATAACAACAATCCTTCTCATAAGGACTCCACTTCATAGATCCGCATCGATTTCATTTCGATTGGCCACATCGACAACGAATGGCCATCTACTATGCGGATTGCGGATGTGGTATTCTTTTGTAAAGGATTTGTGGAAATTAGAGGAAATATAAAGTCAGCATTGTACTTGACAAAAGAGGTTATTGCATTTATGAATACTTGAAGCGCGAAATATTTATTTGAGTCGATAGTTTGAACCTTGCAATTTAATGTTTAAAGATAATTTCATGCAAATGTTGACCGCGGCTGCGTCTCAGGTAGCCCATCCGCTGAGTCCAATTTTGGCATACTCTTTCACACATATCGGCCGGTATCTCACGAATGAATGCATGGATGTTGGCTTCCAGTGCGGTCTTCTGTCACACTAGCTGATACGGCCGCAATATTTTCTTCACTACGCACAGTACGTAAACGTGTTGGTGATTTAATGTCCAACAAAGTAAATTTGGTGCGAAATTTGGTCACAATCTTCCGAATAGACTGCTCAGAAGGTCGAGAATGCCGACCATAAAATGGAAGCAGCGCGCGATGAACATTTCGAACCGAGCACGAATTTTGATAGTAAAATTCAATAATTTGCAAGCGTTGTTCATTTGTAAGACGATCCATGGTTAAATTGCAAACCAAACTGAAGCTGTTTGACAGTGACACAAGGTACTAAACATACGTCAGCTGTCAAAACCAGTGTTGCCAAAACCAAACCAGCTAAAAAATCACCCCATACTTCATCTCGTTTTTAAAGATTCTCTCGTAGATTTTCCCAAAGTAACTGCTGGAAGGTATGTTTGAAAGACTACTCCGGCTTCGGTTTATATCGCAATTGGCAGAGGTCAAATCGGAGCTGTGAGATGTGCGAGCGCTTGACTTCCTTCGGAACCAGACTGTCTCGAAAAATGCATTATGAGTCTTTGATTTGGACCTTGAATGCACATTCTTGGGCTCAGATATATGCACTCTTGCAGTTTTTTCTTGGTGCAGTATTTTCTTGGTATGTTGTTCAATTTCAGCTTCCCTTGATGTTTCCTCAATCTTGGTTGTTTGAATTCTGTGAATGGCAATGTTAAAATTTGGAAGTTTTTTGTGTCTTTTGTTGGCTGCTCACCTCGTAGGGGCAGACCAACCAATGGTCTTGCCGTTTACTGGGTGCAAGGCATAGCTAAGTCTCTCCCAAAAGTTACATAGTCTTCCCGACTGCTGATAGCTTATAGAAGAAAAGTATCTCAGTGACTCCGGTAGCTCGCATTCCTCTTTTTTGTCATAAAAGCACGGAATTATTTTCCGGCAATTCAACTCTGTGCGGAAACAACGAACTGCTATAGAGTACCCGTATTTGACCAAACACTGCCTTACCTATTTGAAGAGCTTGGGCAAAGTTTACAAAGAAGTTCATCTCAGGACTCGATATAAATGAACGGGTGACTATAGCAATTAGTCGGCTGCAGCGTTCCCTGATCAGGCGCATGACGGCCACGTGTTCGAACTGAATACCTCCGATGAGATCACGATCTTTAACGCAGAGCTAAGAAAAATTCTTATATTGCTTAAGCTATGCATCCACTCAGACACTCGGTCAAATACCTTAAAGCCATAATTGAGATGATCAGTTTCTAAGCACTTAACTAGTTCATTGGCGTGGTTAATGTCCTCGTCGGCGAAAAGCACAAATGCGTCGTATGTTTCCAATGGCAGTCCTTCCTGCGCCCGATGCATGTCGCCTCTAGTAAGAAAGTTAAGCTCATTTATGTGGCAATAATTTGTCGCTGCTTTGTCAGTATCTGCGACAGCATCTGGACGAAGGACTAGTTGCTGGTTCTTGCGTTTCCTCGACATGCACGCTTTTGCATCATGAGCTGAAAAACCAGAGTAAAGCCGCGGTGTCACAAGGAACAGGAACAGAAACAAACAGAATTTCAAAAAACATTCAGCGAATTTAGGTTTCAGTTGCTAATGTATGGGATTCCGTTTCTGTTCCTGTTTTACGTTGCTTGTGACAACGCGGCTTAAGTAACGTTCGACAGAAACGAAAATAGTTTAAGCTTACCCAAATGTTCGGCCAGATCATCCGCCACATCCCACCGATCAATATCGCCAAGGAATTTCACCAGATTACCAAAACTTGCCGTTTGGTTATCTCCATCGCGACACCATAGCATGAGAACTTTGTCCATGGCATCCGTATGGGCATTTATGGATGACCAAAAAGAGCCTTCGAGTCCGGCAAGATGAGCTATCCCCCTCCAGTCACGAGGCAGGCCACCATCTGAGGGGAGCACTTTTAGTTCTTGATTAAGTGATCTTGAGAGAATCTGACGTGCCGGCTGACCCAATGCCAGAACTGGAATTTCGAAAAAGTCAATCTGGTCCTCCTTGCAGTTCATGCCTGTAGTGTAGTTATACTTAAGCAAAAAAAGAGCCAACCCCGGAATTTGAGACAATAAGATGAAAACTTTTTTGTTCTAAAAGTTGCCTAAAAAGACTCATAAAATCTCGTGTCCGCTTGTAAGTAATTCAAGGTCACAGAATTTAGGGGTGGAATCGGCTATGGTGATCTGTGATTTTCACATTTTGTGACAGTCAATTGTGATCAAACAAAATAATCGATCTGCGTAAGGTGATCACAAAAATATTTTTCCGAATCGTTGCTTTATTTAGGCTTGTGATGTAAGAACACTGAATTTTATTCGTACGTGCAGAAAGTCAGCCTAAGAGTAGGCAAAAACACCACCTTACCAGAAAGTTTGAAAACTGATGACCAGCTGATTTTGACGGTGATTGATCGGGCGCTGTCACAAGAAAAATGTGACGATAACAGTTAACGCAGACGAATTTTTGTGATTTGTGACATCACTTATCATAGATCACCTTAGCCGATTCCACCCCAGTTTTTCGCAATTATCTCAGTTTCTCTAGCTCCAGTGATGTTAACACTCATTATAAAAATTGTAGAGTACCTAAAAGTTTGCGACAATTATGTACCTAAGTACTAACAATTTTTTCATAGGCCCAACCGTTTTTGAGCCAGAGGGCAGAGAGCCCGCAGCGCATTGGTGCAGAAAGTCGTTTTTGAAATTAACTTTAGCTTTTGGCCAGTGTAATAAATAAGCTTGCCTCAATGCTAAGACACTCATCGCGTAAAAAACGATGTCGTCAAAAAGTTTCAGTTCAATAAATACTCTGGAGCTAAAAATTCGGTCATTCTTCATTTGGTCCCATCCTCGAGGTCAGAGTCGCCATCGCCAGTTTCGTTTTCAGGATCAGAGCCGTCACTTTCGGACATACACGTATCCACCAATGCCCCAAATTTTCGATCGCCATGATGGTTGTAGGCTGCCTTTGCTGCATATTGGGGATATCTTACATCACCTTGCGCCTTGATTTTTCTCAAAAAAAACTATAAGTAGAACTTTTTTAACCTCTATAATTGACACAAGTATTTTATAAATTTGCCTCTGTAACTGGAACTTGCAAATTTATTTATTCTAACTTTTGTAAGTAAGACATTAGAAGCAAAATCTTATTTCTCACAAAAAAAATCTTGTGTCTCTTCAGGCATGTTTAATTTCTTCGCAGATCTTTTTTTGTTAAATTTCTTTGAGGACCTCTTTAAGTGAAAAAATATTTATTCTACCTGGGATATGTGAGAAACTGGGTAACTGGAATACGAATACCTCTTTAATGGAGACTAAAATAAATGTCCCAAAAGATTCCACTTAACCACGTTCGACTGGTAAAAAATATTCTTCACTGAGATTCACGGTTGACATTGCATTGCAGTATGGCTGAGCGGGCCCATTGCCCTGTAACTCAAAAACGATTAGGAGTGCGAAAATTTTGCTGGAAAACAATTTTTAAAAATTTTATGATCTACAATTTTCATTGTGAGTGTTAGTTAGCATTGTTGGAGCTATTGGAACCGAGATAGTCGCGAAAAAAAGATTTATGCACGAGATTTTATGGGACTTTTGAAACAACCTTTAGAACAGCAAAATAAAGGTAGGTATACCCGTATACCTATACGTTTTCAGCTTATTATCTCTCATTCCTTGCTAAAGCCCCCAATATCACTGGACTACTATTATGTTTGACGCATATGCACTGTTGATTCTTATCAGAGTTTGTTGGTCATGATGTTAAGCCGGGGTTTCAATCTTGGCACAGTGACTTTAGGAAAATAACTGCAATCAGATGTTGGTGCGCGTGAAAAACTCAAGTTAAATTTATTGATCGGCGAAAGGTTAACCAATTTACACCAATTAAATAAGTTTAAAACATAAAAAATATCAAATATTTAGTCACAAACAATCACAAATTCCCAAAACGAAACGATACTGATAACGATTGCTGAAACGGTTGCTTACAAAAGAGAGTGAAGAAAAGAATTCAAATTTGTGGACAACAATTTTGACCAACGCCTATTTCGGTCAGTGATGCCAAATCATGAACGCTGAACGGAACTAGATATATTCATTTCTCGACATGTTACAGCATGTTACAAGCTGAAACTCACGAATTCACCCATACTTCGATATTTCTTTACAAGTTTGAGTAAAGTTTTCACTTCGTTCGTTCCATACAATTCGGTTTTGGCTGTTTTACAATTTAACATCAACTGTGAGCGTAAGCCGTAAGGTAAATTGTTGTTGCTAAATCTTCTCACATTATGAGGGGATCAGATTAAAGCTTTTAACAGTTTGACGTCTACTGGTATTTTCGAGTGCGGGATGCCAAACAAAGTACATTTTTGTATGGAAAACGAACAAAAATTACACATAAATGTAGAAAAAACTATTTAAAAAATGCAACCCTGTGTTTTGATGAACGGGAGAGTTGTAAACTTGATCAGCCTTCCTAGCTCTTGTGTAATGCTTAAAATATTTTCATTATAAAACACGGAAAGGATTAGAAAAGTGTTGTTTGTGTTGTAGAAACAGTATCTACGACCACAAACAAAAGGGTGTCCCCTTTTCAAGGAGATCACATCTTCGGAACACTTTTTCGATACTTTCCACTTATTTTATTAAAATAATTTTTGGGTCAATTTAAAGAACGGAATAAGCGCAATGACTTCTTTCCTTATCGGCACGCTCTAGTTTGTTGAGTAGTTTTATAATGATACAGAAACTATTGAATTTTTTCATATAAAAATATCCCGCAGTCGAAATATGTAAAACGGGTCAGATTTTGACAGCCGTGGTAAAAGGTCTATAGCGTAAGTCAGCCTTTCACTTCATCTGATTTTGACCTCTTTCAAATTCGTGTTGTTTTGAGAAAAACTGTATTTGGTACGGCCAATCACATATATGTATATAAAACGAAGGCAAAACCGAATGGTGAGTCGAATAAACAACCCGTCGTCTGTGTGTCGCAGGTTTGTAGGATTTAAATTTCAGGATCTTGAAAAAACATATCCGTCACGTTCCGTAATTTTTAGGCACCAAAGCAGTAGTGGGGTGCCGTGGCGTAGTGGTTAGTGTGTGTGCTTACTACGCCGGAGGTCTGGGTTCAAATCCTGCCATCGTCACCTGATAGTTTGCAACACTGTGAAATAATAATAGAAGACCCCCAAGATCTTAAGGGTACATGATCGATATCGAATTCTGAAACGGATAAGCTATGTCACTCCGTCCCTCCGTTTGTGTCTTACATGTTTTTAGGGATTTAATTTTGAGCTAGACAGCTGAAATTTTGTGCATGGGCTCCTTGTCATCCGAAGCAGTATAATTGGTAAAATTTTTCAAATCCGCCTACAGACAGGCCCACAATCGGCTTATGGAAACTACTTCCAGTACCCTTAAAACTTTAAGACGTCGTAAATGGCTTTAATTTGACACTTGACATCACTAACTGATTGTAAGAAATATAAAATATAATTTACATCGATGGTTCTAGGAAATAAGGCCCCAATGAAATAGGTCCCCTAACTAAAAAATTAAATAAGGCCCCAAAAAGAAGCATGAAATGCAACAACAACTTGGAATTTTTATATCGGGGCTTATTTCCATTTTTTGGGGCCTTATTTCATTTTGGTATTGTCTCCTCATCTCATAAGAAAAGAACAGCTAGATATTCAACTTCAGACATGTAGATGCTATGCCCACAAGCTGAAATTGATGTATTTACCCACATTCTAGATACATTTTTGCAACAAAAAGTTAGCATTCTGCCTTGTACCCGGAGCCTCTGGCAGATGCACCGACCTAAAGTTGCACAAAAATGTAAGAAAATTAATGACGCATAGTAAGACTACATGCAAGGCGGAAAAAATTAAATAAATTCGGTAGACCTCTCGTAGTGGGCGTGGCATTGATTTAATAAATAATTTTTAAATGCATTGTATTGAATATTATTGTAAAAAAACGAAAAAATATTACTATTTTTATATGTAGAAAAGACCTAGCTTTACAGTCCTCTAACAAAAGATTTTGGGCCACGCCCACATTTGGAGGCTAAATTTTAGAAAAACCTTTTCCAGAAAAACGCCTAATTTAAGACTTATTAAAAATAAGAAAAAATATTTAGCACACAACGTAAGCCAGACTGCAATCCATATTTCGTTCACACAAACTTTTTGGTCACGTCCATTTTTAGGGGTCTCTTTTACAGGATATTCAATGTTAGCATAGATATTTAGCAAGTTAGGCTTGGACCAAAAAGTTTTTTGCTGTTGCCTTATAAATGTAAATTTTCGGAATAAATTGCATATGTGGTCTGCACAAACAAAATAAAGTTCTGCACGAACATCCATGAAACTCCTAGACCGATCGTAAGACCACTGGTACCCGACACTAATGGCCTTACCCTAACACCAACAAATGCAAGGCTCAAACCATTACCATCTTACATTATAGAAACAATCAGTTTTATTTAAAATATAGCACTTTGGTCATCATAACACTTGTAAATACAAATTGCAAGGGTTCTTAGGGTAGATTGGTCAAAAAAAAAAATGGAATGCTTACATAAAAATATAAAAAGCCCTTGTGTCCAGCACAAGGACATTTTCTAAGCAGTCGCTAATTCCTTTTGTTTCTTTTTCTTCTTCTTTTGAAAGATTCTCTTGTAAAATTTGCTAAAGGAGCTACTGGAAGATATGTTCGAGAGATTGGTCTCGCTTCGATTTATATCACAATTGGCGGATGTCAAGTCAGAGGTGCTGGCTGTGCAAGGGTTTGGCTGCTTCCCAATCAAGTTCGAAACCGAAAATGCATTGCGAATTTTTGGTTCTGGCTTCAAATGCACTTTTTTCGACTTGGCTGCAGGTGCGGACACTTTTGCAGATTTCGCATGATTGACTGGTGCAACGGGTGGGGCTTCAATTGCGGCTGGCCTCGGTGTTTCTTCAATCTCGGTTATTTGAATTCTGCATGAAAACGGTTGAGTTTTATTTTTCTTATTTTATATTTGGTCTAAGCTCACCTTGTACGTGCAAAGCTTCCATTGGCCATGCCGTTGACAGGACGTATGGCATCGCTTAGCTTGTCCCAGAAGTTGTACAGTTTTCCCGACTGCTGGTAGCTTAGAGAGAAGTAGTATCGCAGTGGTTCCGGTAACTTGCATTCTTCTTTTTTGTCGTAAAAGCACGGAATGATCTTTCGGCAATTAAGCTCTAAAAGGAAACATTTAAGTGTCAGAGAACTGGAATTTGGGCAAATACTATCTTACCTATTTGAAGAGCCTGTGCGTAGTTTACGAAGAACTTCTTTTCGGGGCTCGATAAAAACGCACGGGTGACTATAGCAATCAATCGACTGCAGCGTTCCCTGATCAGGCGCAAGACAGCCTCGTGTTCGAACTGAATACCTCCGATGAGGTCGCGATCCTTTACGCAAAGCTAAAGAGGAGCGCTTCTAGTCATTTGTTCACCCGGTCACTCGGCCAACTTACCTTAAAGCCATACTTTGGATGATCCATCTCCATGCGCTCGACAAGTTCAGTTGCGTAGTCAATGTCCTCGTCGGCAAACAACACGAAAGCATCGTATGTCTGAAGTGGAAGTCCTTCCTGCGCCCGAAGCACATCGTCTTTAGTTAGAAAATTAAGTTCGTCTCTGTGATAATCTGCTGCCGCTGTGTCAGCCTCTACGACGGCATCTTGTCGCAGAACTAGTTGTTGATTCCTACGCTTCCTAGACATGTACGCTCTTGCGTCCTCAGCTAATATCAGCAATATCAGTTAATAAATACTTATCCAAATTGTTTCTACTCACCCAATGCCTCAGCCAGATCATCGGCCACATCCCATCGATCGATAGCGCCAAGAAATTTCACCAGATTATCGAAACTTGCCGTTTGATTGTCACCATCGCGGCACCATAGGATTAGAACCTTTTTCATAGCATCCGCATCGGCACTTATTGTCGGGCCGTACAGACCTTGCAGTCCGGCTAGATGAGCAATTCCTCTCCAGTCACGCGGCAGGCCGTCTTCTGACGGCAGCACTTTCAGTGGATTAAGTGATCTCGAGAGTATGTGGCGTCCTGGGAGACCCAATGCCACTACTGGCACCTGGGCAAAGTCAACCTCGTCGTCGTAGGAGTTCATTACCATTCTGTTTGTTGCATTCGTGAATGGATCAACAAAACTCGGCTTTAGTGTCCGTTGTGTTGGTGCTTATGAAAACACTAGTTGAGCTGATTATCTTGTCCAAGAGCGACGATTATCAAAGTTGAATGCTCATTATGATAAGCCCGAGGGTTCAATCTTAGCACAGTTACGTCAAAAGAAAATTGCAGTTAGTGGACTGATACTGGGGGTAAGGAAATTTTTATTAAATTAATTAAGCAGCACAGAAAAATTAAATTGAGAAATTAAACTAAATAAACAAGTTTGGAAAGACATAAAGCGGAATAAAAGTGAAAATGATTTCAGTACAAGACAGAGTGAAGATGAAATGTCAGATTATTTGACAGCATTTTGACACACTCCTTTGAGAGTAAATTTCAGTGGTGCCAAATCACAAAGGCCAAACGGAGTACACCATTGGCCATTGAAGGCAGCCTCCCGGTGGAGAAATGGGGGATATGTAGAGACTTTAAAAAATCCCCAAATTTATTATCCGACTTTGATTTACTTGCCAACTGGGTGAAAAACAAACAAAAGCTGACCAATGAAACTGAGGCGGGAAAAACAGGCCTTCTTCATTGAAGTATTTGTCAGTCAGCAAACTGTCAAAATCTTAAGTTTGACCTTGTTGCCGGTCTCTACATATTTCATTTGCATTTGGACTTTTCCATTCGTCAATTGACATACCTACTGGAACCGTTTCTTTATTCCTTTCGTAGAGAGAATTGATAATATCCAAGCAAACAAAAGCGACAAAACCGGAAAGGGAGGCACTCTTTCCGTCGAAATCGTCGGGCGTACGCGGAATTGGAGACTATTTAAGATGGAGAAGGCTGCACTGGCGTTAGTAGAGTATACCACTGCCACGTGCCGTTTTCTCTCTCTCATGGCTTGCGTGTGTGAGAATGTTGTCCCTTGATTCTGCTACGAAAATAAGAAAAAATTTAAACAAGTTTTATTCGTTCATAAAAAAAATGTCGAAAAAGGGAATGGAATCGATTAGGAAATCTTCATTTGGGGCATGACCCAAAATTTTTTGTTGCGATGATATACGAACACGAGGTTAGAATATTCCGAGCTTCTCTTGTGGATCTTTGTTCGACTCTATCGGCCAACTGAGTATAAACGAGGTTGCCATTTAAAGCACAGCTGTTGACGGTATAACTCCGAATACCTTTGTGGTTAAGTGGGCTCCGGAGGAGGCAGATCTTAGCCATGCCCCATATTTTAGCACTATGGGATTTTAAAGACCTAAAACCTCCACACATATAGACGGACGGACAGGCGGCAATGGTTTTAGCAATTCAGCTGTCAGTGTCGATTTTATCTTTAGGAGGTGGTATTTCAGTGCTTAATTAAGCCCAGCTTAAACGAACACCTGTTAATCCCGAAAGATGGAGTTATCCCAGCAAGCAGTTTTTGAGAGTTACATCCGTCAGTAAAGTTTTCAAAATTCTTCGACTTTCAAAGTTATTGACTCTGCCAACTCTCATTTTACACAGAAAAACACAGGAAAAGAAATTCGAGTTGTTCTCAGATGCCATCTTTTACAGTTACACGCAAAGTAACTGCCATTTCACACAGAAAAATACATATAAAGAAGTTCAAACTATTCTCCGGCATTAAATCACCCAATTTGGGGAGTTAAGCCGTGATTAACCCCAGATCTAAGTTCGCTGAAAAATTTCTTTCTGGTGTTAATCTCAGTTAAGATCGAAAACTAAGATGATCTTGCACTGAAAAGCTGGCCCTAAAAGGTCTAAGG
Source organism: Neoascia interrupta (assembly GCA_947623515.1). Lineage (NCBI taxonomy): Eukaryota > Metazoa > Arthropoda > Insecta > Diptera > Syrphidae > Neoascia > Neoascia interrupta. The sequence continues at coordinate 16,940,075 of OX392462.1, read as the reverse complement.
GGTCTATTGTGATGATATCACTGTGCTCAAAACTATGCATTAAAATTAATATACCCTGGGTCGAGCATAAAATCTCAATCGAATAAATTTTTTTAACGTATTTTCAAATGGCTAAAGACATTGCATTCCTAAATAAGCAATGAATCTCGAATACCTAACTGAAAAAAAAAACCGTTAAAGCGCGTGTCCACTTGAGAGTAAAGGCAGCGTCAAAACTAGTCTGCTTTCGTTTTCCCCCCGTTAGGTCTTGAAATGAAATTTCTTAAAATAATATTTTGTTTGTCGGGAAAAATTGCGTCTTGTGTACCCTTGACGATTTCCAACCAGTGAGTAAGTGCTACAGTGTGTACGCAGAAGTTACAGTCCGTAAAACGGACCGTTGAATACCCCATCCTATCCCACATTGTAAAATGCTGATGGCATAGTTATTTTTTGACATTTTATAAGTAATGCAACTTTCGAAAAGGGGCGTGGTCCAACCGCCCCTAATTAGAAACCACAGATATATCCAAGTTACACTTAAATGTACGTAAAAATGCAATTTTTTGGTTCAAATTCAATATTTTTTGAAAAATCGACACTTAAAAGGGGGCGTGGCTAAAAAACCTAATATCAACGAAATCTGGAATGAAGTCTCGTTTACCTAACCTGCTACTTTTTTTGTTTCATACTTTCCTAAATTAGGCTAAAGGCTAGTCAAAATTAAGTTTTTCAGGAAAATTTTAGGTTTTTCTTCACTGCTGCCTCCAAATGTGGGCGTGGCCCAAAGTCTTGTATGAACAAAATGTGGAACTAAGCGTTTTCTACATAATATTAAGAAAATTTTTTTCAATTTTGAGCAAAAATATTGAGTAAACTGCATTTGAAAATTTACTTTTAAAATAGATGCCACGCCCACTAGAGGAGGTTTACCAATTAAATTTGTCTTTTTTTGTCTTACACTTATTAGGAGATGCTAAATGTCAAATTTCAGTCTTTTAGAACGTCTTACAGTTTTGAAAACTCTGCAGGTAGTTGCACATTTAGACCGATTGTGGGCGTGCCCTTAGGCGGATTTCAAAACTTTTTACACTTGTACTGCTTCGCATGACGTGGACCTTACGTACGAAGTTTCAGCACCCTAGCTCAAAATTTAAGGCCTAAAAACATGTGACATACAGAAGGACGGACGGACGGACATGGCTCATTCGATTCAGAATTTGGTCTCGATCATATGCCCTTAAGGTCTTGGGGGTCGACCATTATTATTTCACCGTGCTACAAACTATGTGACAAACTTAATATACCTCCTATCCCATGAGATGGGGTATAAAAAAGATGTTGAAGCCGAGGCAACATTGAGTTAGGACTCATTGAAATCGTGTAGCAGCATTTGTAAACGTCAGGCAGAGATTTCTATGCGAACCCGCTTTAAGCTACTGCGAGCTGCTCGCGGGCACTCTCGAGAGTCATATTTGCGAACGCTGACTTTTCCTGAGAGTGACCTGAAAGCTACAGCACAGTAAGCACAGTAATTTCATTCTCAAGTGGACAAAATCCCCTAAAGTTTTGAAAAAAATGATTGCATAACAAAACCCATTACTTCTGACCTCAACTATGACCCCTTGACGGTAATACGAACTATTTCCAGTCACCCTGTATAAAAGTTTGAGCGTTTCTAGAAGGACGGCAATAATTCGCGCGTTTTCTGTAGTCGTGTTCGTGTCTCGTGTGTCCCTAAAGTAATTAATATTAAGGTGGTACCGCCAGGCTCTCTGCAAATTTATTTTAATTTTTCTAAGGGTTTGATTATACCTGCATTTTGATCCGTTTTCAGCATAGTTTTCGTTTTTCATTTGTTCAGTTTTGAGCTTAATGCCCGGGATGTTATTGTTAGTCCGGCTTCCCTCATAGTAGATCACCCTGTGAAAAGCCACAAGGTGTTGGAATCTTTCTCTTTCCTTCAAGCAGCACACAGTTTCATAATAGATGGCAGCAAGAGGGCTTACTGGTGCTATCAATGTCTGTAACTGTCAATTGCATCAGACATGTGCCATTCAAATGCTCGTTCATTATCCAGGGATAAACTACAGAATATTGAAGATTGAAGGCTTACCCCTGGCGGTCAATTTTGGAATATGTGAAACCTATACACGGCAACAGCTGACTCTTGTTGGCATTCCATTGGTCAAACTAGCACGAACATTAATTGTTAAGGTACGATATTTCCCTTCTAATTTACTTTTTGTGAAAGATAAAAGTATTTTATTCACAAATCAGGTTGATAACTCACGCGGAAAAACGTGAATTCGTTCATCGAAGGCAGGTCCATATGTCAACTTCGAGATGTGTTGACAGCTATAGGTCTCCAAATATTCCAAATTTGATCATCAGGTATCGCATTTTGACTTTTTTAATCGTCACTGGTATTCAAAACCAAAGGAAAATCAAATCAAATCAAAGGAAACCAAAGGAAGCCCTACCTATGTTATCAACTTTCCCTCACAAATCATACTTCTTAGCCTGTGCCTACAAAATTGCCCTCTTTTAAGCTCCTTGTAAGAAGTTACTAAATATCCTCTCATATTTATGAAACATAACTCAAACTGCAAAAAAATAAATAAATATAGTGGCGCAACAGCTCGAGGTGAACCAGGGCTAACTTCTCAACAGTGTATGCTGGTGTGTTAATTTCTTTACATACAAGGGCACGAATCCGAACGGCACTTTGAGAAGTTTTTCAAGACAAATGATACTCTCGGAGGGCTTGTCAGACCCTCGCGGAGGTGGGGGCCGTGAAAAAAAACAAGCCTTTTTTTTCAGGTGACGATGGCAGGATTCGAACCCAGACCTCCGGCGTAGTAAGCACACACACTAACCACTACGCCACGGCACCCCACAACTCAAACTGCAAAACTGCTTCAAAATTATTTGCTCGTAAAACCACGGAATAATCTTCCGAGAAGACCGTATTCTGCAAAAAAAAGAGAACAGAGTAATAAAACACTTGAAATCTTAACCAAATAACGTCAAAATTAAGGGTGGTATTATAAAGGTAACCGGTGTTGACAAAGAGTTTAACTCTTGTACTTGGCTATAGCGCAACCTTAGAAAGAAGAAAATTAAAACAACTGTGTATTATTTTTCATAAATAACTTTCTTCCTTCTCTTTAATTTAAGAATTTTTTTGTTTTTTTTTTGTAATTTTTTCGTTTTCATTTTTTTGTAATTTTTTTGTTTATTTTTTTCCATTTTAAATAAATTAATACTTATTCAATAATAGAAGAAATAACAAAATAAATAATTGTTTATAATATAATTAATAATAAAAATTTCCATTTGTTCATCTTCTGCACTCCACTTATCATGTTATATAGTAATAACTGATTGCATATACACCAAAAAAAAAAATCACTTACTAACTAATTAAATTAATGCTGTAATGTTTTCATTTTCTATTGATTAATCATTATTTTCCTTATATTTTTGGTTGTATTATAATATATATACGTTTTTGTCTTTTTCTTGTGTATATAATTGTTTTAATTTTCTTATTTATTTCTTTATAATTTAAAATGTTTTCAGTTGTGATCTGCTTTAATTTTTTTTTTAATAAATTTCCTAAATTTATTAGTTTATTTCATTTCAATTGTTATTTTGTTTTAATTTTAATGTGGCATCTTGAGATGTGTGTTTTTTTTCATCCAATTTAAAATTTATTTTTTACGGTATGTATAATTTTTTGCATAGATTTTAGTTCTTGATGTTGTTTATAGTATGAGCAATATGCCAAAGTAATTGATGTTTTTCATTCTTCACTAACAATTATATGATTAGCCGTTTCTTTTATTCATACATATTTCATTTATATAATTGTTCCATATAAACTGAAGAACTAATTTTTATCTTAAAAAAAAAAATATATTCAAATTAAATAAGGAAATAATAGTTTTTATTTTAAGGGAAGTTCTTGGAAATAGGATTTTTCTTTTAATTTATTTAGGTTTACTTTTATATGTGTATAAATTTATGAATGTTTATTCCTTTGTATTTCTTCTATGTATCGTGTGTGTGTGTATGTGTGTTTGTGTGTATTACAGGTAATATATTTTTTTTTGAATTGTTTTAATTCTCCTATACGTGTTAATTTTTTATTTTATTTATTTCTAGAGTTATTTTTAAAAACTTAACAACTTAAGACTTTTCATATGTTTTTAATTGTATTTATTTATTTTATTGTTTTAGAGTAAAACAAATTCGTTTCATCGCCACCCAGTTTTGGTTGTAATCATTGTGTCTAAATTAATTTAATAATAATAATTATGTAAAAATGATAAAGAAAATATTTACTTAATGCTGTTGTATTTTTTTAACATTAAATGCGAACTATTCGCTGTTTTTTCCTTTTCTTTTATTTATTTTGTGTGATTTATGATGTATTACGTAATAATTTTTTTTTTGTTTCTTTTAACAGTACTAAGTATATGTTTATGTTAATATTATATTCTTCCTTCACTTATTTATGATTTTGTTTTTGTTTTGAATAATTATAATTTGTGCATGATGACAAATATTACATGGTAATTTGTATTTTTGTTTATTTATTATGGTTTATTTGTTTTATTTGCGTTTTTTTCGAGTGAGCTTCCATTTCGTTTCTAGAATAAATAGAACGATGTCTGGGTATACAATAGCGGTGGAAAAATATATTTTGTGATGCGTATGTTTTACGTTTGCAGTTTTCGAACTTAAACAAGCAGGTTTTTTAGCAACTGTGTAAACTTTCTACGGGCTAAAACATAATGCTTTCGAAAAAGATGTCTAAATATGTCAAATAAAAATATGTTTGAAAAAAACATGTTTCACGACAAGTCCGAAAACATTTTGAACGGGTTCGAAATCAACAACTAACAAAATTATTCGTCATCGGATGGCATTGAATACGTTCGAAATAAGGAACGGACAAAGATACCCTTTAATATCATGCTTCCACCGGGCACTAATCAGCGATTAATATAAATCTAGATTGAATCCCTACAAATTACGCACTTAACCATACAAATTTAAATCCTCTAAGTAAGCGACTAAAATAAATCCCCTCATAAATCTCATTTAACCTTGTCACAACCACTATCAATGCTTTTCATTCACCTTTTTAACGGTTTGAGAGTCGAAAAAGGACACTGCAACTGTCCACTTATGACGGATATGTCAAAATAACGATTTCTATTGGGATGTTTACAACGGAAATCTTTTTTCGCTCCTGGAAAGTGACATCGCGACTCTCTTTTAAGAGCCACAATGAAAGAAAAGGAATGCTCATGTCAAATTCATTCTTTATTTGTCTGGTGGAACCACTTTGGGATTTATTATTAATCGTTCCTCGTATTATTGCCGGTGGAAACAAAGTATTACTTTAAGAAACCGATCAGCTAGCATTATTCGGCATCGAAAAGATATTTAAAGACTTGACAGCCATAAGTGTAAAAAATAAATAGCGTCTAAGGTACACTTTGAATTGATTTCGGACCTGACCAAAGGTGCCTAGCTTCTTTTTCTTCAATTTTTTTTAGTTTCTTTTCCATGTGACAATGCAAGTTTGACACTGACCGGCATTCATATTAAATAGTAGGTAAATGGCTGTTATATTTTAACGTCAACTTTCAAGAAATTTGAAGTTTTTACTAAACGTGTTGTAAAAGCATTATGCCTAGGTAGAAATTAGGCAAAATAAAATCAAATTGAATAGTTAGATTTTAACCACACTTAAGGTGTCAGTCGGAACATTGCAGTAACAAATCGTCATAAGGTAACTGATAAATTGAAACGAAAAGAAGCAAAAACCGATTAATTTTGCATCCGCTACTGTACACACTTACAGTATCATTTAGATTACACTAAGAACCCGATTTATCGTTCAACGATTGTGTTAAGTATGTTGATTTCTATTTCTTTTAATTAAGTTTCACCCTCGTTTTACTCTCTTCCATTTTTAATATAATATAATATATATATATGCTTTTTTTCATAAAACCAATTATTCTAAGTTTTTTATTTTAATTTATGCGTTCTTTTTTTAACTACTACCTTTTGTTTGTTTTTTTTAACATGATTTCAATATTTTTTTAATTGTGTTTTATTTCATTTTTAATATATGTTTTTTAAACATTTCTTTTTTTGGTTTCCATTCGTAAAATTTTTTTATTTGATATTTTTTGTTTTATATAATTTTTATTTTTAATGCGCAAGAATACTCTCACCGTTTTTGAGTACCTACAATAAAAAGAAAAACGGTGTTTTCCCACATTTTCTTATTAATTTTATGTAATTTTCTTTACATACAAAATAAATTTCTATTATTGCTGCATTTTTCTTTTCACTTTTATTTTATGTAAAATATTTCGTTGAAAATATTAATTTGTGCTTATTACAACAAAAGAGAAAAACAATGCTTACAGTGTTGGAAAAATAATACAGTCTTAAAGGAGGAGATGATTTTGGTAAAATCGCGTTAACAGAATATTTTGAAAAACAAAATTAGATCAACAATTTTGTCGTGTTGTTTTGTGATTACATTTTGTGTAAAATCTAATAGTTTTCAGTGGCAGTTTCTTGTATTTTTCAATCAATCAATTAAACGCTTTTTTTATAGATTTTGTTCTTATTAAATGTTTTTAATTAATGGTTTTCATGTTATGTTTTTTATGCTCTTAAGTTTATTTAATGGCAGTTTTATTCGATAACAATTTTATGGGGAAAATATTGTTAAATTATATTGTTTAAAACATTAACTTTGGGATTTGTTAAACTATTTTTTTTTTGCTAAAAAACTTATAACTTTTGTTGGCATACAGCGATCTAGAGAAGTAAAGTTCTGGATAAGCGTAACTTAGTTTGACACAAAGCACAAACTTCAAAAGCTGATTTTAAAGGTGCAGTGTATAGAACAAGCAGTATTGAATGCTTTTTTTGCACAAACAAATCATTTGGAATACAGAAATCTGAACTAAGGCTACAATTGCAATTCAGCCATGAGTTATTGCAACACAGACTCGATTTCTGTAGAGAAAAGTCAAAAATGTTGTTTTTTTGCAAGACCATTCGTCAGAAGAAGAATCAAACGATAGCTTAAAAAATCTAACTTATTCTCAAAAAGTAAGCATATTTCTATTCTTAAATTTCAGAAGAAGATAAAAAACGACGAACGAAAATTGAAATCAAAGTTCGCCCAATCGTCATTTACAATAACTATTGAAATATTTTTAGAGTTTGATGTTGAAACGTTTAAATGAAAATTGACAGCGTTCAGCCAATGACTGGTCAATTTTCCAAGCACTCATAAAGTTTTCTTCTTAATAGGTTCATCATTGTCCTTGCACTTTACCCCTGGCGGCTAATATTGGAGGGTTTGACATGTGTAGATATATACATTTCAACAGCTGTCTACAGCTTTCATAATATTTGTCAAACTATTACGGAAATTACTTTTTTACTATTAAAAGGATAACAATTTTAAGCACAAATCAAAATGACTTGAGACAAAAACCAGTCTAGTCCAGCGTTTGATAGGGTTTCAATTTTTGGCAGCTGTGTTGACAGCTATAGGTCTTCTCATATTCCTAACTTGACAGCCAAGCAAAGCGTTCTGAGTTTTTTAACCGTCAATAACTGTCATGTGTTTGATGACATGAATGAGCAATAAAAACTCACTAAATTCATATAACGAAATGGAAAACAACTCAAAAATTGACTGACTGAAAACTTGTGCGTAAATACTTAATTATGTTTTCTTCCTCAGTCTGACACATTTCTGTCACCCAGTGTCCGTAATATGGAAGTCTACACCCATCTTAGCTTAAGAGAAGTATAAGCCGAAGAGGGATGCCAGATGTGGTTGTTTAAACAAGTACTGAAAAGACTTTTTTGTTTTCTCAACTGTCGTCCAAATCAATCACTTAAAGTTTAAAATACTTTTTGAACAAAAAAACAGCATTTTTAACCACTGTATGCTCACAAATTAATAAAACACTTTACTAACTCAGTTCAACTAATTACACTTTAAATGTGGTATACTTAAAGTAGTTTTTGACTTTGTATAGTTTTTTTTTTTTGCGTTTCTTGGTAAAAATGTCTTTGGCACCGATATATACAATGAAAAAAGAACCAGGTATAAGAATTTTTTTTTTATAATAATACTACCTCAGTTTACTTGGCATTTTTTGTTTTTCTTTTGTCTTATTATAACTTTGGCACATTCATAAAGTGATTTTTGTTTTCTATGGGAAGCCATTAATTTGTTGCATTATTTTGAGCACTGAGTTTCCTATAATTATGTTAAATTTTTTTGTTGTTTTTAATGACGCGTCTACATGTACGTTTGAAATAATTAAAAATACAACGTTTTTATTTTTGTTTACACAAAACGAATGTATGTCAACCTTAAGGCGAAGATTATTATGATTACATTATGGCAGCAAAGGGCTTTTAAATTTTTTTTTTTAAGATTGCCTTCAAAAACGTCGAATGGCATTGTCATGCCTCAAATTCAAAATCGTTCGATTTTAATGGTCTATTTGTGTTTTACTTTTTTTACATAAATTTAATTATACACGAAATGAAATACATTTACATTTTAATATTGCACTATTGTCCGTTGACCCAACTGACTCTTTGCGTGACATGACGACTTACAAGAACTTAACTACTATGAAAATGTTAGAACAAAAAAAATAGAATAACATAAATCACGATGACGCTGTCAACTTTCCACTGATTACGCCTACAAGACTGCTTCTCAAACAAATCGGACTATTTTCATTTGGTTTAACTAATTAAAAAATAAAACTTAACAAACCTTAATTTGAAAAAATTTTTACGAATTATTTTTTTGTTTTTTCATTTAGTTTTTATAATATACAAATTTATTAAAGCCTATCCTCTTCCTCCTCTTCGGGCTCGTCACCATTTTCTTCTACCTCTTCCTTGTAACCAGGATGCTCTGAGATCGCATAATAGTTACCATTATAAATTACACCTAGCTCCCGTAACGCATCACCACGAATTGTGGCTTTTATCGTCCAATTGTAGCAATCGTCTGATTCTGATTCACGATCCAAGCGTTCGACATCTAGGATTTTTGAATTTAAACGCTCTAAAATTATACCAATATCCTTAATACTTAAATGACGTTTCTGATCAACGGACAGCTGATCAATTAACAATAGGAATTTCTCTGTTGTCGTCTTGTCGTCCTCCATCACCGTGTTTTCGGTCTCACTCTCGGAGCTGTCCCGTTCGGGTGCGATGTCCAGAAAGCGGACATGTCCCTTAGCACCAGATGATCGACGCTGCATACTACCCGTTGGATCGCCAATGGCTCCGCCACTGCCCGTCGATATTGATATCGATTGTGGCTGAGGACTTGTGGTACCATCCTGTATGGGTGAGGTGGCAACGCTTTTATGCACCGCAATTTTGCGACCCTCCTCGTGCAGGGCACAACAATGGAAATCACATTCGGTTGTACTAGGACTGCCGGCACGGCTGGGCGTGTGCGCATGATGTGCACATTCGGGCGTATGCACGTGCACAGCACCAACGGCACTATCGAAGGAACCACCCTGCTTTGAGAGGCGTCTTCCACCCGGATGGTAGATGCTCGCCGGACCCTCATCACTGATGACGGTTATTTGTGGGCTCGAATATCGCTGTGGTGCCGGTGATGATTTATCGAGTGAGCTTTGTGCCGAAAGTCCTTTCTTCGATGGTGAATATTTTTCCGACGACATGAGACCATTACTGCTGCCGCCTGGGCCGACGCCCATGCTGGTGCTACTGCTGCCCGGTCCACCGCCGCCGCCACCGCCTCCTCCTCCACCTCCCTGACGCTGGTCCCAATGTAGGACCACCGTGACACGACCCTTGTTATCCATAATTTTCCAAGATGGCGTTTCATCGTGGAGCTCTAAAGCATGAATCGTCTCACAGACGATTTTCGGAATAGCTGATATCGCTGTTGGATCATTTAAAAAAAGTCAGGACATTGGGTTAATCTTTAATGTGCACTACTCACCAGCTTTTATGACATCGACACCCGTGGGATACCAGCGTTCGCCCTGCCTTAACAGTAGCAAAACGGTGTTATTCGCCAACGTCCGAAAATATTCACCATCCTCGATTTGGGTTCCATCGCACTCGAGAACAACACGAACTGGTTCTGAGGCAGGAACCCCAAGCTTATCCTTACCTGTAAAATAAAATTAAGTTTATCATTAAGTAAGCCTCAGTTGTAAGACGATATCCTAACAAGTTATAGAAGGTTCTCGAATTGAGAGGTTCACATCTATTGAAAAAAGAAAAACATTGAAATTTAAGCATCAAAGCTAGTGTATAAGAAAGGAGACCCTCTGAGTTGTGCCAACTACAGAGGCATAAGTCTTCTTAACATCGTAACAAGATCTTTTCTGCTGTACTTTGTAAACGCCTGAAGCCGTTTGTCAACAATCTGATAGGCACATATCAGTGTGGCTTTAGGCCAGGAAAGTCCACCATCGATCAAATATTCACACTGCGGCAGATCTTGGAGAAAACCCAGGAATTCCAAATCGATACACACCACCTCTTCATCGATTTCAAGGCCGCGTATGACAGCATCTATAGAGACGAGCTATATAGCGCAATGTCTAGTTTTGGCATCCCTGCCAAACTCGTCAGTCTGTGCAGGATGACGATGGAAAACTCACGCTGTTCCGTCAAGGTCGGCAAAGACCGACCCCCTTGATGTCAAAAAAGGATTTAGACAAGGCGACGCGCTGTCATGCGACTTCTTTAACATCATACTTGAGAGAATTGTGCAGAACTCTCGCGCCAACACCAGAGGTACAATCTTTCAAAAGTCCGTTCAACTACTTTCATACGCAGACGACATTGACATAATCGGTAGAACAAAGCGTGATGTCAGTGAAGCCTTCGTGAGTATTGGGACGGAAGCGGCGAATATGGGTTTAGCAGTCAATGAGGGCAAAACCAAGTATATTCTGTCATCAAGAAAAGACACCCAACACCGACGTCTTGGACAAAACATCACCATCGACAGCTATAACTTTGAGGTAGTTAGGGACTTTGTCTACCTGGGTTCCGCTATCAATTCAGACAATGACACCAGCGCTGAAATCAAACGAAGGATAACTCTTGCCAATCGCTGTTTCTTTGGGGTAAGAAGGCAATTGAGTAGCAAAGCCCTCTCTCGAGCTACTAAAGTGTCCATGTATAAGACCCTCATCAACCCAGTCCTGCTTTACGGTGCAGAAGCATGGACCCTGTCAAAGACGGATGAAAACACTTTAGGCTGCTTCGAGAGGAAAATTCTTCGGACGATTTACGGTCCCGTCTGCATAGACGGAGAGTGGAGGAGGAGATATAACATCGAACTGTATGGGCTGTACAGCGATACCGACCTAGCCAAAAGAGTCAAAACACAACGTCTACGATGGCTGGGTCATCTAGAGCGGATGGACACCAACGCCCCGGCCCGGAAAATCTTCGAATCCACACCGCAGGGACGACGCGGTAGAGGAGCACCGAGACTCAGGTGGTGCACGCAAGTGGAAGGGGACCTCAGCCAGTTTCCTGTGCGAAATTGAAGACGTTTAGCTGATTTAAAAAAAAAAAATTAAGTAACAAAATAAGAAAGCTGACTGGCGAAACTTTTGATGCCCAGGTCCACCTCGTGTAGCGACACCTTAAGCAAGTAAGTTTAATCGATGTCGACGATTGTTGTGTCATTTGCTGTTGTTAGTTATCACATGCTGCTAAATTAATTTTTTCTTGCATGTAGTGAAGAATATAACACGCATAATAAAGTCGACAAAATTTAGAAATATATTACGTCTTCTCACTTGGCAGTCAAAACAGTCGTCACAAGTGGTGACTTTCATTGTGTGTGCGTTTATTTATTTAGATACCTTACATGCGTAACAAATTCGGAAAATTTTACAAATAATTTATGTTCTAACACTTTGCTGTCAAATCACTCGTTGCGATTTCTTGCTTTTATTAAGCAAACGTTTTTTCTAGTCTGGCATTGACGTTGCCACGCTGGTTAGACCCTGACGCTCTTCTTGTGAAACACATGTCAGTGCATCAGCGTCAAACCAGATCGATCATTGCCATTGATTGAAATTTATTTGACAACTCGTCTGAGACTTTCACTCGCTCTCTCGCGCTTGTTGTGAAACAGCCCTTATTGTATAAAAGGCATCTGGATGTGGATTTGGAAGTGATGAAACAACTTGAACTTCTTTGCCTGTTTTTCTATGAGAGGTGATAGTTGGGAAAGTAAATGATTACGAGAGTCAAAGATTTCAATGGCTTAATTGACGCAGCTAGCCCTACACTATCGGGCTAGTGTTTCATTTTATTCCGAGATTGGCAGATCTTGGTCAATGATCAGACTACAAAGAGATAGCCAACCCGGCAGAATTCCCTTTTTGCCCCCAAGCTTCCACTGACTGGGGACTGTAAATGTGTTCTGTGCTTTCCCTGTCCTACAACTACACTCTCAGCTGACAAGTGTTTCACACAGACAGGTAATCAAAGGCAAATCCCATGGCAGATTCCAATACGTTCCGTTTCGTTCCCTGTAGGTGTTTTTGCGGGTTTTAGCGGGCAGGGGGTTGCAGAGTTGGCTATCTCTTTATAGTCTGATCACTGTCTTGGTTTAATCCCGGGGCTAACACTGAATTGAAAATTTGGTCCATAAAAGATAAGAAGAATGAAGACAATTTCAGCTGCAATAACTCTATAGCTCTTAAGTTATAAAGCGGTTAAATAAAATAAGTAATTTTGAAGGTCAGATACCAACTATTTAATTTTTTAAAACTTACCTCTTACGATTAATTCCTCAAAACTTCCAACTACTACGCCCTTGCGTACATTCCGCCAACTATCCCAAATTTTAAGGGGTCTCTTGCCGCGAGACTCCTGAAATAGAAATAAAAAATACATTATTCCTCGAATAAAAAAAGCTTGAATTTGTAGTGTAATTTATTTTAGTATCATTAAATGTTGCAAATATTAATAAAAAAAAAGGGAATGATTTTTAGAAGTTATTCAGTTAATAATGTGTCCGTAAGAAATGTGCTCAAAGTATTTGTATACAGAACTAATTCGAATGAATATATACATTTAGTCTTATCCTAGTTCCTTGCATAAGAAAATCAATTAGAAAGTATGTAACTAGTTTTTGAATCCATAGAATCATTTGAAGCAGACTAACTGTGCTCCATAAATGTGCTGTATGAAAAATGTGATTTAGCCATTATTTGAATAGACAGTAATTGTGCCGGTTAGGCATTAAAGCTTTAAAACTTGTCTTTAATTAAATTAAATTAATTATTCTAAACTTAAATTTTAGAATAAAATATTCTTTGTTTTGTACTAATTTTGACATAACTTTAGAATAGATGAATCTTCATCAAATGATATTATCAACTAATAATACTTTCGCTCGCCTCAAAAAAAAATTAACAAAATAAATATTACAATTCAAATGCAATTCTTTTTTGTTTCGAAATATATGCAGCACTTTTGTATAAACTAGAAGCATCAGAAATATTTTAGGCAAGGATTTTAAACAAGAAGTTTAAATGTTTTCCATTATGAAGAACAGGTTTTAGGCATATGATTTTAAAGCTATGTATCGGACAGTTCCTGGGGAAACTTTACCAATATTAGGATTTTTTCTGCTCTGGCAGTTGCGGCCAATGAACGTCCTTTTTTGCGTTGGTCCAATATTACACTTGCGATACATGTAAACATAATAATAGTTCATGATTTCGCTTCTTCTTCTTAGTCATTTTTTTTTTGTCCGAAGCAATAAAATATCCAAAAGTATCCTGTAATTGTGTGCATATACAATAAATGCATGGATGCACTTGTGGCCGCATATTCGTAGCATTGTGCAGAGAAACAGACATCGAAATTGAAAACAGCAAGGACATGAGAGTTCTAGTGACCTACTAAACTATCACCGTGCACTCTCGTTTATACACTTGTACACACATGTGGTGTGGACGGTGATAGGGCACGATGATAAGAAAGCTCTTTTCCACTACACACATACAGCATCTGCCATGTATACATATTATGTATGCACCCACAGATAGTGAAGATAATAGAAAAAGGATTTTTCTTCGTTTGCATTTCGCTTTCGCCTGGTCGAGCAAGTGTGAAGCTAATTCGAATCTGCACTGCACTCCCGAAACCATATCGAATACTGAGTTCATTGTATGGTATAGTCACTTCTAGGACACATGTAATGGAATTTTAGACATTCTTTCGCTGAGTTGGAAAATCTGTTAGATCTTGGGTCACAGGAATTTTCGGAAGCGTCCCAATCCTACACATATAAGTTCATAGTTTTTGTTAATAAGTACGAACATAATTCATTCGAACAAATTTTGTAGAGGAGAAACACTTACACCTACCAGAATTTAATACCTAAACAGGTACCTTCAGAAAATTTGGTACCCTAAATGTAGAAGGATTTCTGATTGGTTCTTATTCATATAAAGCTTGAGTGATCGCAGAATAAAGGACCAGTTTTTCAATGTGAATTCATTCTAAGTAGTTTCGGAGTTATACCGAGTTTAATCCCGGTTTAAATCTTCGTTTTGCTCAACAAGCAGAAAAAAGAGAAAAGAACCGAACAAAAATTTTAGAGAACAATTTTAACTCTTGGAAAACTACATTCAAGAAAAAAATCTTGTTAGAAAAACCACTGATAGAGACCGGAACTGTTAGCTGACTAAAATTTGTTGTCACGTAACCAATTGATTAAGTTTGACAAGGCAAAGAAACTCCAGTTTTAGTGTATTGCAATTTTGATCAGAAACATTTTACTGGGTGAAAATTGGACCGCTCACATAACAACGCCCGTAACAACACCACATAACAACACCCACTTTCACCATATTGTAAATCTTTAAAAACTTTTTATTTGAAAGTACCGGACTCTTGTACCCACTCACTAGTTTTTGTCATTTGAAAACTTGCAACACGCACTTGTGCCATGCTGGCAAGAGGAAAACGTGTACTTATGTGAGGGTAATATGGATGGGGTGCCACTTTACCCTCTTTGTTATATCTTTGGACATTTAGGTTTCTCATCCAGCGAAACAGTCTCAACCGGTGGACATGGTAAAGAACATTGGGAATCAAATAGCCAGCGCTATAAAACAATAGATACAATATTTATCCAATTACAACATTGGCCAAAAAGGAAACAACACGAGTTCTAACTTCAGGTTTTCAAATTGAAGATTCTCAAGGGACAGACAAGTCAATTACGTAGGTACTTACTTACATCAAAAGCAAAGTCTCAACATTCGTTCGTTGAAAATAAAAGTGGCGCTATACGAGATTTTACACTTTTGAGTTATAGCGAATTCTGGGTTCAGAATACCACGCAGACGCGTCTTTACAAAGACACCCATCCTAATACTTTGTCACATAGCTGCAAGAGATCAGTAGTCAATCAGTAAATCAGTAAAACGTCACTTTTTGCATAATGTCGATTTAGAGGCAAGCTCAGAGCTATATTATTGCAGAGATAAGTGAATTCATAAATGGCGTATTTTGTTTTGTGCCGGTTTTTGGCATAGGAAAGCCATGAATGTTAACCGTAGAACCACAGTGATGTAGCTGTGGCGGTAGTAGTAGCGGTAGTAAGAGCTATCAAAAGTTAAAACACATGTATTCAGTGTATTGCGCACACAATGTGTGTCTGTGGCGGTAGCGCGTAGCTGTGGCGGTAGTAAGAGTTGGCCAACTTTTAACTTTCGTAGCGCTACACGGTCGACAGCGCTACACGGTGGACAGTTCATTACAAGTTAAGTATACAATGGAGGAAAAGCACGTCGAAAAGTTTATTGAGATGGTTAAATCTAAAGAAATTTTATAGAATTTGTGACATCCGTTGTACAAAAATATTAAATCTAGTTCAAATTAACTCAGAGTATCGGCCATTGTTTGTAAACGAGGTTTTTGTTCGACATAGCCGCGCTACACCATTGTGTTCAATTTTTTTCCGTACTACGCCACATGGCTCCGCGGCTGTACTACGTACTACTGCTACATACCACCGCTACGGGCATTGTGGTCCCACGGTAAGAGGCGTTTACGCAAAAATTTACTTGACGTCAGCCTTTTTCCATTTTTGGACGGACCACTACAGTGCAGTGAACGCAAAACCGAATTACTAGATTCGTGGATCATGAGCTGTGCTGCCGTGCAAGAGTTTATTTTTGTCAAAAGCAGACGAGTATAACCCTTCCATTATAAAACAGTTTTTAGGACAGGGACACACGACGAAGTAAGCAGCAAATTGTCGTTCGAGCAGAAGCTCAAGTACTTGTGTAAGCAACAACGTGACAATTTTTAAAACTGCGACTTCTTGGGCCACACGGCTGCAATGGTTGCAAACTTTTTTTAAAGCTGAAAATGACAGTTGAAAAAATTACGTACGGAAGTACTGTCGTCTGTCGCACATTTTTTCAAGTGTATCGCAGCTTTAAATAGGATTTGTTAGAGACAGCTTTACAAAATATCTTTAACTTCGTCTTCGCTCCGTTAGCATAAGACGGCTTTGAATCTGCTTTGAAATGCCATATCAAAAAACATCGAGAATATTTTTATTTTCGGCTTTTAAGTGATTATTTTGGTTTTATTGGTTCCACCACTAGAAATTAGTGTCCTCAGCGCTCATGCTACGTAATGCTAGGATTACACGATTGACGGTTAGCGGCAATATTCACGCTTTTTTGATGATCAATCGACATTAATCGTGTAAAGGCAAAATTTTTTTACATCAATCTGCGCCAGTTTTGTTCGTCAACCAAAATTTACGTAGTTTGATTTAAGTTTACGTAATTAAATAGTTTCAATCGGGTTAAAGAACCTCTTTGGAACTCATTCGCCAATCGACAACCAGATTGCGCCAACCAATGGACAAGATCTGTAGGTCCAACCATAGCCGTCAATTTTAACCAATTTCGGGGAAAAATGTTACGGCCAAACGCTTGGATGCGTAAATTTACTTCCGCATGTTTGTGTCTTGCTTTTGAATAGCCGGTGCCACCATTTGCATAAACTCATTGAAGTTGGCTTCGTTCTCGACACCCAGGCTCGAGGTACAGCCGTACCTTTTGCCGGTGCCTTTTCCTCACTTAAATGCTGGTGATGGCGCTGGGTATAAAACGCAGCAAATACAAAGGAGGCTGCTACCCTTCTTTATTCACTTTTCGACATTTTAGAAAAGAGAAAATCGACATGTATTTGTATATCGTATCAAAAATAAAGTATTTTCCGCACAAATGCAGTTGGTCTTTGGTTTTAATTGGGGGTTTTAAGCCCTTGGTCTTTTTCAGAATTTTATCTTGCGACCAAAGACAATACCAAAACTTATTTGACACTTATGGCAGTAAACGTCAGCCAATGGTCAATTTAATTGACAAAATAAAGGGTAAGGTGTAAGCAGCTAACTTGCGATGTTGACGGTTGACTCTTTTTTTAAAATCACGTCAATCGAAAATTTTGCTGACGTTGCTTAAATTTACACTTTTAAGTCAATCGTTTAAATCAATTGAAAAATCTATTTTCTTCTATTACTATTACTTCTATTTCTTCTATTCTATTTTCTTCGAATCTATTACTTCTGTCATGTATCAATCAGACAGATTTACGCTTTTACGTCAATCGTCTAATCCCAGCATAACTTCACGTTTTCTCTTTACGATTACTAAATTAAAGCCCAGCGCAGAATAGTTGATGTTGATCTTGATGTGATCAAGCATGTGGCTCGCCGCTACTGTTGTTGTTGATGCGGACGTTGACTATTGCGAACACAATAGAATTTTCACTACACAATTCAAACAATGATCCGGTACCGCCCACACGATAAAAATTCATTTCCTAAAATCTTTTATTTTTTATTCACTTTAATTAAGCGAAAAAGATTTGTTTAATCTTCATTGAAAGCGATGGCATTTTAATCCACAAATTTCGAAGTAAACCAACTTAATCAACATCCACAAGCAGCGTCAACATCAACATGCACCATTCTGTTGCATTGTGCACAGCTAACTGCATTTGACTTTTTGACATGTCCATCCACATCTATATCAACGTCAACTATTCTGTTCCGAGCTTTAATATATAAGCCAAGACTACATTCAGTTGGAAACATTCGTATGGGAAATTATTGAGAAATCATATGGCTGAACCTTTGAAACACCAGGCTAAGTTGGAGCCAAAGTTTGTTTTGAATCACGCTTGAAACATTTCTTTGTTTTGCACAAATCAAAAATATTCAATAAATTTAGTTTCCATATTCTTTATGACGTTTCTGTATAAATAAAAATTACATTTGACTTTTTATTTCGCTTTCAATTCAATTTTGAAAAGCATTGGTAATACTTAAGCGTCAATGAAACACAGTGTGATTCCACTAGTGATAACGCCGTGTTGTGATGTCGGCATAAGACTTAATAAATAATGTTATAAGAAGATTCTTCGCGATCAATGTTTTATTATGGCCCTTAATTGCGCTGACACATCGTGAGTGAAAAGGATAAAATGAAACATTAGGAGATTAGAAGACTGAAAATATAAGAAGGATGAGTTTCCGATTCAGGTGGTTAAGTAACTACAGGAAATTCAAATACTGAGCGTTTGCTGGCTGCTTTAACGTGGCTGAAACATAAACTCAGTGAGGGGAAAAGTCAATAAAACCACGACGAAATAAATAGGTATTCTGAGTTCTAAGCCTGTGACATAAACCGACTCTTTGCCAAAAGATCGATCAATATTTTGTTTTTTAAACTTGGTAGAAAAACTAAGGTAGAAAAAATCACATTTTATTGTTTAAACTGGTATTCTAAAAGGTAGAAAAAGGCGCATATTTACCACAGCAGCTGCAGCAGCAACTGCTCCCTGAGCCGCCTGGCGGAAGCTTAAGCAATTGCATATCGGTTTTGTCACGCCCAATGTGCACAAAGCAGCGGACCACATCCTCTCACTTTTGAAATCCACTTTAACGCCGTTACGTTGCAACCGGTCCCACGAGAAATTTTTTCAATTATTTTTTATTTGAAATATGAATAGGTTTTACTAATATTTCTAATTTATTCGATTGATTGAGTTAAGGAATTTATTCCATGTTTCAAATATTTAATGTAAAATTTTTATTTTTATTTGGCAGTGACCCGTTTATTCCAAAACAAAATTAGAAAATTATTATTCCTTGTTATAAATGTTGTTCTAATTGAATTTGTAAACATTTAATAGAATAGTTTGAGTTAAATTTATATTTTGATGGCAGTATCAGTTTGGCAGCAAGATTTATATTAAGATTATTGAGGTGTTTTTTTTTTATTATTTATTTACTTAGTTATTTTTTACATTCAATGCACAACACAAGTTTTCAATATGTTATATTTATTATATTTTAACACTTATACGTACTATAAGAAAATAGTTTTATTTTTTCCTTTACAAAAGTTATCAAAATATGAAAGATCAGATTTTACAAAAACCAAAAGAGTAATTTTCACATCAGTCGTTTAGCGTCTAAATAGCTTTTTTTTTGACAAAATGTCTATAAAAAAATCTGTAACCGAAATGAAATCAATAAATTTAATATCAATGGAAAGTGAAAAGTAGAAAACATTACGAGTAACCGTGACAACAAATACACAATTTTTTAAGTTAAGTGTTTAAAGGTTTTTCTTTTAAAAGTTTGATTAATTTTTATGCTTTAAGCTGAACGTTAACCTATATCGTAGAGTTCTCCTGCGTTCAGGCTTTTAGCTCAATTTTTTTTAGTGAAAGTGAAATTTTATTGTTTTAGTCATCACGTATATAAGTATCTCTTATATTCTATACAAATAGTGTTCACTTTATTAGCACACAACTAGAAGAAGATGTCCGCTATCACATTTATTTGTTTTTTAATACTATACGCATAGTTTTTTCTTTGTACAAACAACTAGAAAAGATATAAAAAACACATTTTGTTCTCTTGTTAAATGTTAAAATTTTTTTCTCTTATAAAATCATCTGTTTCAGTGAAACCACGCACACATTGAACACAGTTTTTTTATTCCGGCAGAAGAAGAAGAAGGAACCCATGTAAACGAAGATAAAAAAAAAAACTTTTTATTATTATTATTATATTTTTTATCATTTAGTTTTAGCTTAAGCTTTGAGGTTAGATTTTTCTTTGCTATAATTTTGTATACTCTATGCTCTCTGTTTAAGGTTGTATAGGCAGAACGGTGTGTACATAGATAGATGGTGTATGTAACTGTGGCCTACATTCGAGTGATATAATCAGGGCAGTGCACAGAATATTGTTGGACACGAAATATATTCACGAGGATTAATTTTATACATAGTATCCTGCTACTCCAATATTTCATAACGATGAAACGGAGGGAAAAGGATTCTGCGATTCTTCTCTCAGCCAGCAGTTTTATAGCAACAAAACACAGAGCGACTCCCTCATCGTATGAAGTGTGTTTAGTGTTTCTTTTTTTACTATATGTATTATATTTTTGCAACTGTTGTACAGGATGCAGCTGGATCAGAAGGGGCAGCGGATATGACGACGGCAACTATGATGATGATTTCTCGATGTACCCTGTGTTGAATGCTTTTTTCATATATATTTTTTTCGATTTCGTTTCTAGAGTAGAAAAGCACAAGAGACCTGTGATGTTGATGATGAGGATGACTTGCAACCAGGATCCTTTCGTTTTGCTGTGCAAACCGAGATGCATATTACAAACATACACATTTTGAAGTGCCTTATGCTTCTCGTTCCGTTTGTAAAATACCACGGATACTTCCACAGCATAAGCTTTGCTCTTTACATATTTCTAGAAGATTATTGAAATTGTTTTCTTAAAGTTGAATTAGTAAATTTCTAGTAAGAAACCTCCAGTATTCGGGTATCTTGTGTATCCTTGCAATGCACACAACACACACGACCACAAAGAGAACGACGAGTAAAAGTGGAGCATTAACGGTTAAGATTTTAGAATGAACGATTTCGTAGCCGGAGTGATACATACAAATCGAATACAAAAGTGTTTTCTTAAACTATTTTTGCAATTATTATTAATTATTAACTTTTTTTGCGTTTGGAAAATAGTAACTCAAATTGGAATTATTTATCATTGAAATTCACGCACACAACACTATCGAGCCATTGATTACACTAGAATGCACGTTTATTGCAGGATAATAAATTATTAAAACTTAAATACTACGAGGATTAATAAAAAATGATTTTGTTGGGTGATTTATAGTTATATTATCCTTTTTGCGCTGGTGTGTGAGTCGCTCTACTGAAGGACTGATGTGAGTTCCTTTCAGTTCCAATGAAAATCCCAAAGTGCAGTGCCCTCCTGACCGATAGACAAAATCGGAACTGAATCGGGTAGTGTAGTATCGGTTGACCTCGTTTTCTTACCCACATTTGAACCAAGAGTTGAGCTCTTCTCCGTGCATTCGTTTGTGTTTGAAAGGACTTTCGTTCTCTTTCTCTTGCTCGCATTTTAACACTCCATCAGCTTGAACAAAGTCTCTCCTGCTGCAATTTTGCAATTTTTATTCATTTTTTATAGAGAATTTGATCCTATCCGTGTGCGCTGCACATTTGGGAGTGTCACCACAGCCACATCCTATTAAACTTTCGCTCTATATGCTCTCTTGTTGCAAGGTTCGCCCGCACATACACATACACACATAGAAACGGAAAAGTTTATGCAACTGCTCAGCTGCATAATATTCAACAGTAGTAGGACAAGCCAGTAGCTTTCAACAAAAGTTACTTGATGCAAGTTTTAGCAGTAGGGTTTTTTTTATATCCTTTATCTGTTATAATATGTGTGTGTTCCGAAAAAGGGTGTGTAAAAGTTTACTTTAAAACGTGTTTTTGATTTTTTACTGGGTTTCAACTCCCCAATCCGAATAAAAACCTAAATTTATGCGCTAATGGTGAATGCTCAAAGTATTGATGAAGTTCGGCCTTTGATGTCCTCGAAAGGAGGTGGGGGCCACCTGGAGGGCCTGACATCTTTCTATGTATAGCAGCAGGAGTGCAAATTGGTTATAGGCATTTGGGGAATATAACTGGGACACCTGTTTAATTGCCAATAGTGTGTCAGCTGTAGATGGGATTAGGTCGAAATGGGAGCAGAAAAGCTATCAGTTGGCAGGACCGAGGTTTTTTTCGGCGAAAACTGGGTGAACTTGGAATATTCTGTGATGGTGATGGCTAAGTCTTTCAATGAATGTGTATTATTATATTTGTTTAACACATAGAAAAGCTATCAGAAACGCTTCGGCATAGTTAGGCATTTTAAAATACATAATGATACAGAAGTCATATTGTTATACAAAAACCATAAATATAAAAGAACTTGAATTATATCTATTTTTTATGGCTATATCACATTTGATAAAAGAAATTAGGTTTGAGAGTTACCAAACAGAACAAATCCTTGTCTGTTAAAGGTTTTTTATGCTTCATGCCATAGGATAGCAGGTACAATATTAATAATTTATCCCATTGTTGGTAACACTGCGAAATAATAATGATAGACCCCCAAAACCTAAACATCATATTATGTTCGAGGCCGAATTCTGAACCGAATAAGCCATGTCTGTCCGTCCGTCTGGCTGTATGTCACATCTTTTAAGGCTTTAAATCTTAGGCTAGGAAGTTGAAATTTGGTGCGTAGTCGCTCGTCACGTCCTCAATCGGTCTAAATGAGCGACTACGTCCAGAGCTTTCACAACGTCTTAAAAGACTGAAATTCGTCATTTATTTGAGTCTTCGTGATTCTAAGGTATACATTATTGAAAAAAATTGCTAAATCTTCTCTAGTGGGCGTGGCATCGATTTAAAGGGCAAATTTTCAAATGCGTTTTTTTCAATAGTTTTGCTCTAAATTGAAAAAAAATTACTAAATTTATTATGTAGAAAACACTTAATTTTACATTTTGTTGATAGAAGATTTAAGGCCACGCCCACACTGGAGGTAGAATAGAAGAAAAATCTTGAATTTTCCATAAGAACGCAATTTCGGCAGGGCTTAAGACTAATTTATAAAAGAATAAGAAATTAAGACTAATTTATAAAAGAATAGATTTTACTCTCGCAAAATATCAAGCCACGCCCGCTTTGGGGGTCGAATTCACAAAAATTTGGAATTTGAGCCAAAAAATTAAACTTTTGCGTATACATTTAAGCTTAATTCTAGGCTTGGAATCGTTATTTGCTTAAAGTTTGTAATAACCACATATCGTCAACAAACAACAATAGCAGCTGTTATTTACAATATGGAATAGGATGGGTCATTCAGCGGTCGGTTTTACAAACTTTAACTTCTGCGTACACACTGTAGCACCTACTTACTGGTTTTAGCTGAGACTGATGCGAAATTTCGCTGTAATTGCGAGATTCAGATGTCAAACTTAGGTTAAACCCAGAAATAAGTATTTTGATCCAGAGTTCACCTCAGTTTAACAAAACTCTCGAAATTTGGTGGGTATAATGCGGAATTAATTCTCAATTTAAAATGGTAGGTAAATTTTATATCGTTTTTATAAATATTATAAAAACTTACACTTGTTTTAGTTAAAGAATTATCTCGAAAACATATTCCACATCGTTTTAAGAATCAGTAGTAAGCGATAATTATTTTTAAAAAAAATTTACATCCTTACATCAAAAATCTACCTACAACATGCTTGCATAAATTGCCTCCACATAAGCTACTTAAATTGGCCCTGAGCTAAAATGAAAAGTTAAATTAAAGAGGAAGGAAACAAAACGACTTTAGTGTACTCGAATAAAACCTGTAAAAGTACATTCGTAGCCTACAATTTAAATGCTAATTACTCAAAAGGTACTAAATCTGCATGTATTCCACTTGTGATTTTTTTTTATTACTTAAGGATTTTTTATGAAATGTCAAAAGCAGCTCCCTGCTGCAACTGTAATTCTGCGACGTTACCGTTAAATAAGTGGAACTTGACTCACACATAGCAGTTAAATTCGATGTGAGTGTGTAGTTATTATAAAATCCTTGTCTTTTTTAATATAAACTGTTATGTATATATTTAAAAGTTTTTACTCTAACTTTTCCCTGCATTCTCTTCGAATTGCATTGTCCTCTCTTTTTCACTTGCGCTCCACTATAGGTGTATCTCTTTGCAAATAAAAAAAATTTGGGTCAAAGCTAGTCACACACTCGTATGTAAGTAGGATAAAAATTCCAAAAGTGTTTTATTTATTTATTTCCTTGTTGTTATTTTATTTTTTTTTAATTTTTTTTTTGCTTAAAAATGGCTGAGAGTTTTATGTTTATCGTATTGCTTCATTCTTCTGGCTCTGTTCTAGATTTGAGAAAGCCTTAAGTCGGAGTGAAAGCTTTTAGCCAGCACACTAGTAAAGGAAACTTTTACTTGAATTGGAATTTGGAATGCAACTTGCAGTCCACTGCACATTGCAGAAGTTCATGTCTCAAACGAGACGCAAGCTTATTCTGTTGTTTATTCGTTTTACTATTGCTAGTATAAAACCCAGTGCTTTTGGCTAAGAGGCCGGTCCTGAACAAAGCTTGTGACTTTTTTTACGGCGATGTTCCGTCGAAGAAAAATCCAAACAATGCTTCGTGATGATGTTATGTTATTAAATAAAAATTAGTCAAGACGAAGTTGAAGTACGAAAATGTTTTTGAATACATTAAATCTTCAAAATTTTATGTTGATTGTCTAAAACGGAACTTTACTGTCGAACCTTTCCTTAAACTTAAGTATATAGTCTTGTGCAATGATTCTATAACTATGTGACCCAAGCTTAACTTTCATACATAGGTGTTTCTTCATACACATGTGAGGGATCAAACAATTTAATGCCGGTTCCAAACTCTAGAATGAGTAGCCTGTCACCACAAAATGTTACTTTTGGAGAGTCTGTTCTTTCGGACCCCCACGCAGATCATGCTGTCAAGAAGATCAAACCTCTTATACCCCATCCAATAGGGGGCTATATATTTTCTCATACTCATAGTAACATAGATAAATAATCAGCGTAGAGCCCATGGGCATTAAAGGGTATGGGCAAAAATTGTACGCCGAACGAGACATGTCCGTCCGTACGTCTGTGTGTCGGTAATTTTCATGCCTTAAATTTTGAGCTAGGATTTTGAAATTTTATACCTGGTCTTTTTAGATCCCGAAGCAATACAAGTGTAAAAAAAATTACAATCCGCCCATTTTCGAAAAATGAAAATTTTCGTAGGGCGCCCAATTTGGTATGCGCAATATTCCTGCGTTAAGTCTATTAAGTGTATTGAGATTGACATTGCAAAAGAATCGAAAAACGCCCTCATGTGAGCGTGGTCGCATTGAACTTTCACTTTATTATTATTAAATTATGAATTTTCCAGAAAAATGCGAACTTCGAATTATTTATAATAATATTCAAAATAGGAATAACATAAACAATTTACAATGTGGGAGAGGCTGAGGTATTCAACGGTGATGCTCCGTTTTACAGACTGCAACTTTTTCCTACACATTGTAGTACTTACTCACTGGTTTAATTTTAGTTTTCGTGAATATTTCTATAGTTCGGCCTCCTCTACGAGCAGAGAAGGAGAGAGGAACACCGGCTTCTCCGAAGGAAAAAGAGAGAGCACGAGAAGCGCGTGGTTGAAGAGATAGAGAGATGTTACAACAGGAATGAGGTTAGAAAGTTTTACCAAAGGATCAAAAGGTCCTGCCAAGGGTATAAACTTCGAACTGAAGATTGTAAAGACCATTAAGGGAACATTGTTGTAGAATCGCAGTCCGTGCTGAGGATTTGGAAAGACAACTTCTGCAGGCTGTATAACGGCGAGGACGAACCAAATACCGCTGTCAGGCCGAACGAACCATTCGACCCGGGCGAAGACGTTACCGACGAAGCATACGAACGATACCGTCCACCCGACCTGGAGGAGGTGAAAGTAGCTGTGTCTAAGCTCAAGTGCAACAAAGCAGCAATAGCAGACGGCCTAGCTGCCGAACTTTTTAAATCCGCTGGCGAAGAGCTGGTTAGGAGCATGCACCAGCTCATCTGCAAGATATGGTCGGAAGAAAGCATACCCGAGGAATTGAACCTCAGCATTATTTGCCCGATCCTGAAGAAAGGAGACCCTCTGAGTTGTACCAACTACAGAGGCATCAGTCTTCTTAACATCGCATACAAGATCTTTTCTGCTGTGTGAATGCCTGAAGCCGTTCATCAACAATCTGATAGGCACATATCAGTGTGGCTTTAGGCCAGGAAAGTCCACCATCGATCAAATATTCACACTGCGGCAGATCTTGGAGAAAACCCAGGAATTCCAAATCGATACACACCAGCTCTTCATCGATTTCAAAGCCACGTATGACAGCATCTATAGAGACGAGCTATATAGCGCAATGTCTAGTTTTGGCATCCCTGCCAAACTCGTTAGTCTGTGCAGGATGACGATGGAAAATTCACGATGTTCCATCAAGGTCGGCAAAGACCTCACCGACCCATTTGATGCCAAAAAAGGATTTAGACAAGGCGACGCGCGTCATGCGACTTTTTTAACATCATACTTGAGAGAATTGTGCAGAACTCTCGCCCCAACACCAGAGGTACAATCTTTCAAAAGTCCGTTCAACTCCTCGCATACGCAGACGACATTGACATAGTCGGTAGATCAAGAAAAGACACCCAACACCGACGTCTTGGACAAAACATCACCATCGACAGCTATAACTTTAAGGTAGTTAAGGACTTTGTCTACCTGGGTTCCGCTATCAATTCAGACAATGACACCAGCGCTGAAATCAAACGAAGGATAACTCTTGCCAATCGCTGTTTCTTTGGGGTAAGAAGGCAATTGAGTAGCAAAGCCCTCTCTCGAGCAACTAAAGTGTCCATGTATAAGACCCTCATCATCCCAGTCCTGCTTTACGGTGCAGAAGCATGGACCCTGTCAAAGGCGGATGGAAACACTTTAGGCTGCTTCGAGAGGAAAATTCTTCGGACGATATACGGTCCCGTCTGCATAGACGGAGAGTGGAGGAGGAGATATAACATCGAACTGTACGGGATGTACTGCGATACCGACCTAACCAAAAGAGTCAAAACCTAACGTCTACGATAGCTGGGTCATCTATAGCGGATGGACACCAACGCCCCGGCCCGGAAAATCTTCGAATCCACACCGCAGGGACGGCGCGGTAGAGGAGCACCGAGACTCAGGTGGCGCACGCAAGTGGAAGGGGGCCTCAGCCAACTTCGCGTGCGAAACTGGAGACGGCCAGCTAGAGACAGAGCTGGCTGGCGAAGGTTGTTGGCTGAGGCCCAGGTCCACCCCGGACTGTAGCGCCACCTTAAGTAAAAATATTTCTATAAACTCAGTTATTTGAAACAGACTAAAAATATCAAAACTAATTAAGTTTAAAAGCTAGTTAACTGATCAAAAAATACTTAGATCTGTCATTTTTAAAAGGAATTGATAAACTATTGCCCTGAGGAAGTCGACAAATAATTGCGAAACGTCGCAAAAAAAATGGAATAGAAGATTTTCCTTTTGGTTTTACATAAAAAGCAACGACCGGAAAGTCCATTAATAATATTCTATTAATTATTATAATTTGTATATAAATTATTGAATTTTTCAAATTAAAATAAAATTTTCTATTACTTTTGCCATAGGCGACAAAATAATCAACTATACGTTCTCTTATTTGATCTACTACAAAACTCTTCGCCTGTTCTTTTCACTGATTAAAAAATTGCTCCGACTTGAGTTTCGCCGAGATAAAGGTACCAAGACCCCAAAAATTGTAGCAGAATTTTGATTTTGTTTATACAATATTTTGGTAATTTTTTCCTTTAATCTTAAAATTGCAATTTGCCACATTCAAAAAGCCACAGTGCTTTTAGATGCTAAAAGCACAAGTAACAAAAAATAAAAGATAGATAATCTTTTATTTCTTGAATCATATGGGAAAACGTAGGGAGATTTGTAACTTAATGTTAAATACAACTACGAGTGTATTCTAACACAGTACATACAGGAATCTGGTGATGAACATTAAGCAGCATTTGAAATGATCCTAATTCCAACCACAAATGTCTGTAGACTTCTAAATTATTGTTTATTTCGGACACTTCATCTTAACAACTGGCCATTAATGGAGCCGTATGGAGAAAGAGATGGTGATTATGAAAAGATGTAGTGGAAGCCGAAAACAAAAGATTTCAGATTTTTCTAACCTACAGGCAGTGGTGCCATATTAGCATTGTTAATGCTAGATCTGGCATTATCAACGAAAGAATTGCTTTCCGAAATCTGAAATGCTAAAATGTTTTTTTAGCATTATTGCTTATATTTTGGCATTGCTTAATCCTTTGAACAAATTCCTATATTTAACACCTTTTCGAAAACACCTTTATTTTAATTTTTCGCTAAGTCCAAGCCAATTTGTTTAGTGAGCTTAGAAATAGCAGATGTAGATGCACCCTTAATTACGCCATGTCATGAACCGACAGATTTTGTGACGTGAAATCGGAATACCTTGTTATGAAATTAACTAAAATGTGAAATGACACTAATTCGTTCAAAGGGTTTGACGGTTGCTGTATTGTGTCTTTTCTGCTCGCTTCTTGTATCTTAAATCCGCCAACCGACGCGCCTACAATGTAGGACAATCCCTATTTCACATTTGCTTTAAAAATCCTTTTTGGTCAAGTTCGATAAGGCGTAGGAACTCAAATTATGGTACAGAGCAAAAATGGCCCAAAACCTTTAAGAAGGCAAAAATCGGACCTCCCAATATATCGACCATGTCCACTTCTAACATGTTAGATCTTTAAAAACCCGATTTCTCGGAAAATTAACTACAAATCGAAAAAAAAAAATTGTATGACAAATAATACTCGATACAAAGTTTTGAGTTCCGCCCACTTTTAGGGGCGTTTTAGGAAAACACGTTTTTTCCGAAATAATATTCGCTTTTAACGCATTTTCTCACTATTTTAGCGAAAAAACTATTGTTTGATTTTGATTTTTAGCCCAGGCCCACTTTTGGGGGCGGTGCCAATACAAATATAATATGAATCCGGGCTAAAAAAAAAAACTTTTAGATTTGGTGTTACACGGTAAATAGGATCGCGTATTAAGAAGTTCGTTACAGACTTAGTTCAAGAAGTTAGTTTTACAGACTTACAGTTTTAGTTCTTTTAAAGAAATTAATGTCAATTTTTTTGTACCTTATAAAGATCACGTTTATTTTTTAATTGGTTTTTATGTTTTTTTATGCAAACTTATTGGCACTCTAACATTATAAATTTTTCGGTTAGTATAAATTATATTCGATAGTTATACAAAAACCCTCAAACCTACATTTTTAATTAACTTCCAGAATGTAGGTAGGTACCTACCTCAGTACCTGCTGCGTCCAATGTACAAATCCTTCAAAATCTTCGCAATAGCATTGAACAACTACTTTCTAAGTGGGATATTACCCACAAAAAAATATCTTCAGTCAAGATTCATCTTCATTTTACTATGAGAAAAAAATCCATTGATGTTTATTATTATTTAAGATAACTTGTGGGAACATTAAGTCCCTTCCCGTCCACAAAAAAAACATTAGCTCGCAACCTTCTTCCACGCTGTTACACACGTTAACAGCCATACTTGCTGTCATCAACCAGTTGATGCTGCTGACTTTAAATAAAAATTGTTAAAGAAAGCAGAATAAAAATCCCCACAGATCCTTCAAGTTTGACCTTCCGCTCTTCAAATAATAAAACTATATAAAAAAAATTTTATTTGCATACGCGAATTCGTCTGTATGTACAAGTACATATGTAAGAGATAAAGAGCCTTATGCTCGTCTTATGTCATAATAAAGCCTTTATATGTATGAATGTATGTGTTTTTTCGTTCTGCCGCACGGTTGGGAATACTTTGACATGTGAAATATCCCCCGCCCACTGCTATTCTTCATCTTCTGTCTATTGTTTCTGTTTAACTATCCTTGAAAGGATTTCTTTTTTGTTGCCTACCTTCTGCGCCCTGTTACCCTGCAATGCATGTTCAGCAGAGCAAATATGCAGCGGCAAAAAAAAAATCAGGAAGAGTGCGATATGGGATATGACAATGTTATTATTTAACGAAATGTCCTTGCAGCGAATTAATAGCGAAATAATAATGAAAAATGCCCAAGCTGAGGAAGGCCGTAGACGACAAACCGACAAGGAAACAAATAAATGTCCTAGCGGACAGGATTCATCTCATGATACAAGCAGTTTTGGTATAACTATTTTTTTTTAGATCTTATTCATACTCGAATACGCGTATTCGAGCCCAGAAGTGCTAGCAAAGGTATCAATATAGGATGACCTAAAGATATCAACCGAGATAACATAAGTTGACAAACCATCAAACCTCCAAAAATTTTGGACCTTCCTGAAAGGATAATATATCTTATAAACCAAAAAATTTCATATTTCCTTGGCAAATGTGATGACAACCATGACCAGCTGTCAAATTGTATAGGTTCTTATATATTTCAAATTTGACCGCGAGCGTAAGCGTTTAACCGTCAATAGAATGTGTAAATGTGTGTGTTGAACGCAAAATTTGTCAAATTTCTAAATCTCTCCACTTGTTTCCAAACAACACCGGCTCGAGGTGTCTACAAATAAACACACAATTTTGGCGTTGCCAAATTTGTTTTCAAATTTTTGAATAATTCAAATATACACAAAGTGTTGCCATTTTGCCCAATGTTCTTAAAATAGAAGGTTTCCATATTTTGGAGTCGATGTCCGGGAATATAGAAAATACCATTAGACCATGTCTTCCTCATGTAATCAGCGATTAACATAAATCTGCAACTAATCTCCCGCAAATCTCGAGATTTCTCATACAAATTTAAATCCTCTCGGCAAATAATGCAAAATAGATATCTCCAAGTAAATCATATGCATCCTTTTTACAAACCTCTTTTAATGTCTTAAAACCCTTTTCGCACATAACAGCTATGCAAAATGCATTGACATTTCCCTTCTGGGGTTGCTGGTCCCCAATTGGGCGCCTCCCCAGGTGGCGGATAGGGGGATGCCTACCAGATATGGTGGGTACCGGTATTGAACATATTCGGGGCGGACCAAAATCAGCAACAAACAAGAAATCCAGGAGCGTCTGTCTCAAAATGAGCGGCTTTCTGGTCGGCGTCTGTTATCCAGGTTAGGGTCGGCCGAATATTAAACGCCTCTTTCTCTTCCAGTATGCAAATAAAATGGACAACAATTAGGTGCATGCCAGATATTTTGAAGAAATACTCTCCTAGTTATATCATTGCTTTTCTCCGTAAAGGCATAACACTTGCGGGGGTGATCTTTGGTGTTTCTTTGCAGAGTTTTCATGTTCAATACTGGCTCATCATTGCGTGCTAGATTGAGAATTACTTTTCTCTACTATCTTTCTATCTTTCCTCAAAATCTTTTCTCCACTCGCGATGTGCTACGCATCTTAAGGGTAGTTTGTCCTTGATCGCGAAAACTAGAAACTCACGCTTTGGTACCCGTGGCCAAATTTGAAAACACTGTCAATGGGAGACATAATGGGGAACGCCTCTGCAACACACCACCAGTACCAAGCAACAGCACAGATCAGGGTACCATTTTTGTCGCAGATTTTGTATGAGCGAGGAAGCGGAGGCTTAACAGCCTCAACGCCGTTATAAAAGTTTGAATCTCGAAAAAAAAAACTTAAACTGCTCGCGTAGGTTTGACAAATCTGTCACAAATGTGTCACATACACATATATGTTTTGTCGGTCCTGGCAAATGTCATCGGCACTCTCTTTCGAGTGCCAAAATGACAAAAATAAGAGTGCTCTGTTCAAATTAATCCTATGTTTACCGGTGAAGACACTTCGGGATTTATTTTTAATCGTCTTTTCCTAAACTCAGTTTTATGGCTGGTGGACACAGTATTAGGTGGCATCTGGTCGGTATATGATTAAATAGCAATTCAAGTCTGACATGTTGCCGTCAATTGTATCAATGTATATAGATTACACCATCATGTGGTAGAATGATTCATTTGGGGGCAACCTGGGTCCGGTTAGGTAAAAGGCTGTCAGATATTAGGAAACCGACAAGCTTCATGGACGATTTATCGAGGAATTTGCAGAATTTGACAGTTCTTATTGTAGTATTATTATTATTCTGTGATTATTCTTCCTTCTGCCTTTATAATTTTAGGCACAAAAAAACAGCCAACTCATTCATTATTGCGTCTTTTTAAGAAAAAAAACAACAACACTATTTCAACTCGTCCATTTTTCAAAATATAAGTCGACATTCATTTATAAGTTACCTTTCACGCATTCCTAACCTTAACGCATACCTTTTCCTTGTGCGATCAAAAGAAGTTCGAGATCTGAGTGACTAGACTGGACTAAGTCTGTATAATAATGTTTGAAAATATTTATTCCTCTTGCCTAAATACGACTCATAAATTTGAAAATTAATTTACCTACGATAGAGAATAATCTGGAACTCTTTAAGATGTTAAAAAACATTATTTATCTCATCTAGAGGAAGTGTTTATAATATTTTTTCCCCAGGTCAAAAAGCCAGATAAAGAAATAAAACATTTGAAAAAATCAAAACTAATTAAAGCAACAATTAACAATTTAACTTATTAACAATTTAGCTTCTTATAATAGCTGGATTTATGATAATTTCAAACTTCACCAGATGTTCATCAGGTTAAGATTTGTCTAAATTCAATAACCCAAGGGTATTAAAAACCCGCACTTATTAATATTGAATTGGGAGATAGATTTTTTTGCGTCCACTTTGACAGATGACAATTGGCCAACCCCGGCTTTTTTTACTATAATGATGCTAAGATTAAGTAAGCTGAAGCTAGTATTAAAATCAAATCAGAAAAAATTTACAGCTTAGCATGTCCACTGTCTACAAATTTCAATATGAAATAAAATTTTGTATGACTTTGCCAATAAAGCTGCTCCCGAAATACAAGCACTGATGCGTTCGGTTGGTTTTTTCATTAATGGAACATTTACTTGATCTTTTGTCAAATAATTCGCTCCCCGAAAAATTCTTTTGCATTAAATAGAAAATTCTAAAATGTTGAGAACGGAATTGGCAATTATAAAGTGAAGGTTATGGTAACGTTAATTTGAATTTGATAATTTCACACAATTTGATAATTTCAGTTTCAATTTTTCCGGGCAGTATCACTTTGATGCTAAATACTAAGGAAAAACGTGCGACCTTAAATATTCTTTACAAGTTAGATCAAGTAAGAAAGCTGTTTAGCCTTCTTTAACTTGCAATATTATGTATCGATGTAGCTCTTAAAGCGTCTTAAAATCAATGTAAAAGTGAACCTTAATTTACTTTATCCAACGAAGCCAAGATTTGCATTGGGCGCCATTTATTATCTTTTCGAAATACGACACATTTTTAAAACCATTGTTTGACTCTAAATAACTAGTTTTGTGCATTTCAAATGCCAACTCAGAATGACACATCCACCTACGCAAAACAAAATATTTTGACACCTTTCACCTTACTTAGAAAATTTTATTCAAATGTCTTTTGCGGGTACTCACCTCTCTTGCCATTACGACATGTCTCAACAGAACCCGATTGGAGGCTCTGCCCTCTGCCTCCAGCCTTCATTAAAAAGCTCCACTAATAAACCAAATTTCGGCATTAATAACAAAATTAATAAAACAACACAGTTAGAGAATTAATCCGTTGTGCTCGCTTTGAGTAACAGGATATTATTCGATTAATATTTATTCGTAATATTTGTGCGTTGAGTTAAATTGTAATCCTAGTTGTGCTAAGTTTCGTTATGTATTATATTTAATTTGTATTTTTGTTATTGTGGTTGTCTTTAGCCGAATTTATGTGACTTCGGACTTATTTTTTTGAAATTTGCCTTTCGTGTTCCTTACTTGTTTCTCCTTACGTTGCACTTTTCATTCACCAACTTTGTCACCAATAGCACCAGCACTATAAACATTTCAACGTGCCTTGCCTTGTGTGAGTTCGAATTTCGAAGTTCGAAAATATTGGAAAATCGTATTTTTGTTGGAATTTATGTACATATGTGTGCGTGTGTGTCTGTGCGGGAGTACTTTTTCTTCTTTATATCCGCGCAGACAAATGTTTTTTCTCTTGTTTGTTTGTGTGTAGGCAGAATACGAAGCAGAAGAGGATGCTGATGATGACGAAGGTGAAAGGGAGACAGAGACCACACGAGAAAGATGAAAGGAAAACGATTATAGGATACAATTATATGCTTTCATCGCACTGTCAACGCTTGTATCAGGAGCAATTTAAATGTGTCGATTTCTTTTGACTCTCCTTTCGTTCTTATCGTTAGATTTTTTTTTTTTTGCTTTTTTTGTAACAAGATGCCTCCTCTGTACCTTTAGATCACACACGGTATCGCATGCAAATAGCAACGAACGGAAAATAACGACAGCGACAGCAAGGACTATAATGTATACACTCTCGTCGACATCATTATCATTATCAGCTCTATCATAACCGTTATCGGTGTACCATTACACTAGCACCACCATTCGCCTAACCGTTCAACATTTCACGCACATTTTTTGCTACCGATATAGCATTTTTACCGTAATATGCCTTCTCGCCAAACTAATTTTTTTAATCACTCCCCACAATGTGCTTTTCCTTTTCTTCGTATTCACTTCCGCCCCTTTTTCTTTACTTCAACCCTGCAGCACTGGTTTTTTCAAAATTATTTTCCAAAAATCTGCTTTTTCGCTTTGATGGTTCTTTCGTTTTTCCTCTTCTGATTGTCGTGTATAGAAGGATGTCAAAAAACTCACAGCAAAAACCAAAAAGGATGCAAAAATCTCTACATGTGTATGTATGTATGTACTCCAGACAATTGACTGTTTCGAAAAATAAATGAAAGATTAGATAAAACTTAAATAATTTTGCAACGCAAATACTATCACTTTCGAAAACGACGAGAAGGGATCTTTTTTCTTAAATATTGCAAATTTTTCACGTCATGAGCCCAATTTGAACAGGACTCAGGAAAAAAATTATGAAAGAAAAAAAAAACAGGATACACCAACGACAGGGCGATGATAGGAAAAATTCGAAAATACGAAGCAGAAAAATTATGGGAACTCCGAAGAACCGCACCAAAATACTGTGTCGAAAAATAGGTTGCTCCGATTTTTTTTAAAGGTTTTTCACTTAAAGTTTAATATTATGCGAAGCCCTAGACTTCCGATATATTTTCGCGAAAAGTTAAAAGAAAAAAAAAACACAGAAAAACTTATATGAAAAGGGATTATTTGCTCGTACGATAAGTTTCTTGTTTTCGGGTCGAGTATTCTGCTGTAAATGTTACAACATAGTCTGCGATTTTCTTGGGAATGGGCCCGTCTTTTATTAAACTTTATTGGTTTTTGTGTCACCAATATTTTTGTTGAATTTTTCGATTGGTAAAAACACCCTCCATGTCGCGAAGATGGAAAATTGACTTTTTCCCGAAATACACGTACGTTTGCTCTCTTTCAGCGAGACTATTTGGGGTGGAGGAGTTGGTTAGAAAAAGTTCCATCCTGCGAGAGAGGCAAATTTTCCATTTTCATATATCCACCCTTATGTGTGAAAGTGTGTGAGGCTGTTTCTTTTTAATGTATCAAGAAAAGTTCCGGAAAGAGCGCTGAAGAGACACCCAAAAGAGAAAGCTTTAAGTGGGATGTTTTCATCTAGAAGACAGGACAGACATTTTGAATTCGAATATCTCTGTCCGTATAACAGTTTGGTTGAAAGTCAGGGGGGTCTTATAAACAAAGCGTATATAATTAAAAAAATCAGTTTTATAAATTTTCTATCGGCTTTTGTTCTCTGTAATTCGAAGGCATAATAAACTTGTGGGCGGATTACAATCCGCTTGGGCAAAACGTTGGTTGGGTGGTCCCAATCGAACACTGTCAAGTCAAGCTCCGATTCGCGTCATAAATCTTGGTTTTAAAATTACGTTTTTATACCCCATCCCATAGGATAGGAGGTTTATTGAGTTTGTCACAGAGTTTGCAACACGGTGAAATAATAATGGTAGACCCCCAAGTCCTTAAGGGCATATGATCGAGACCGAATTCTGAATCGAATGAGCCATGTCCGTCCGTCCGTCCGTCTATATGTCACATGTTTTTAGGCCTTAAATTTTGAGCTAGGGTGCTGAAAAATAAGTACGTTCACGTAAGATCCACGTCATGCGAAGCAGTACAAGTGTAAAAATTTCTGAAATCTGCCCAAAGACACGCCCACAATCGGTCTAAATGTGCAACTACCTCCAGAGTTTTCAAAACTGTAAGACGTTCTTAAAGGCTGAAATTTGACATTTAGCATCTCTTAGTGAATGTAAGACACAAAAAAGACAAATTTAATTGGTAAACCTCCACTAGTGGGCGCGGCATGTATTTTAAGGGTAAATTTTCAAATGCAGTTTACTCAATATTTTTGCTCGAAATTGAAAAAAAATTGCTAAATATTTTATGTAGAAAACGCTTAGTTGCACATTTTGTTTATACAAGACCTTGGGCCACGCCCACATTTGGAGGCAGAATTGAAGAAAAACCCAAAATTTTCCAGAAAAACTTAATTTCGACTGGCCTTGAGCCTAATTTAGGAAAGCATGAAACAAAAAAAGTAGCAAGTTAGGTAAACGAGACTTCGTTCCAGATTTCGTTCATATCGATTTTTCAAAAATATTGAATTTGAACCAAAAACTTGCATTTTTACGTACATTTAAGTGTAACTTGGAAATATCTGTGGAAATATCTTATAATTAATAGTTTGTAATTAGGGGCGGTTCGACCACGTCCCTTTTCGAAGCTTGCATTACTTATAAAATGTCAAAAAATAACTATGCCATCAGCATTTTACAATGTGGGATAGGATGGGCTATTCAACGGTCCGTTTTACGGACTGTAACTTCTGCGTACACACTGTAGCACTTACTCACTGGTCACTCTTGTTATTTACTTAAATTGTATTTAGGTTTTATCAGCTAAGAATCTCCTTCAATAAAGAAGGGACATTTTCTGTTCAAATATTTTATCAGATGTGGTATAAAATTAAATATGGAAATGAATTATGGCCACGCCCATGTGGGGCTGTTTTCGATTATTTTTGAAATGTGCACAATATCCACAGTCCACGATAATTTAAGGGAGAATATCAGATACCAAATTTCAGCAGTTTTCGTAAAACTTTAATTTTTATTGCGAATAAGTGGGTTAAGTTAGGCGAACTTCAAAAAGGTTTTCACTTGTACTGCTTCGGGACCTAGAAAGAACAGATCCAGTTTCAAGTTCCTAGCTCAAACTAAAAAGTACCGACAGACGGGCGGACATGGCTCATTCGACTTACAATTCGGTCTCGATCATATGTCCTTAAGCTCTTGGGGGGTCAAGGGTTATTCTTGTTCTATATTACAAACTATGAATCAAAATTACTATACCCCCTATCCTATGGGATTGGGTATAAAAATTGTCGAGTCAGTCATTATCCAGTATTGCTAAATCTTTTTGCGACCGTTTCGCGATATATAAACGAGATGAAACCATCAAGAAAATATTTCTTCCATTCGACGTTTGACAGAAGTAATGTTGGCATGTGTCAGTTCAGATGAATCAAAGAAAAATAGGGATGGAGAGTGTTTTAGAGAATTGATCTTTTTTATCAATAGTATCTACATTAAAAATCAAATAACTTTTCAAAAAAAATAGTAAATTTTCCTGTCAGCTGGTAAGAAACAAACTAACATACGATTTCTGAATCTTTTACTTAAGTCTATCAGGGGCACCACAAGCGTTTGGCAGAATTTGAGTGGAATTACCCAAGTATTTTGATATTAGTTTTCGATATTACTTAATCTCACTTTAGTCTATTATGGTCGGGTCTTTAACTGCGTCTATAAAGTTGCCGACATCTTCGAATCTCGTCGAATATTGACTCTCCCAACTATTATTTCATAACTAGCACCTACCCTTAAGGGAGAGACGAAGTCGCTTGAAATCCCTTAGAGCCTTCTTACACGAGCAACGAAACAGTCGTTGTCGAGCGAGAGCTGTCGCTCGTGTAAGGTCTCTCATAAGACTCAATGTACCCAGAAACTGTTTCGTCGCTCATGTAAGGCCAGACTTAAATCCTCGAAGCGGGCGACCCAAACACTGTTGTCTATAAATGCAGTTTTCTTTACAGAGAAATTTAGTTAAATTTCAATTGCATATTCTAAAGTAAAAATTTAAAGGGAATAATGAGGGACTTTGTATGGAAAAATTAAAATTTTGAGTAATTATAACTTTTAAACTAAAGGAAGCCGACAATTTATCGAACCATCTTCGCAATGAGGACACTTAAATACATATTGTAATGTTCTCGGCCGTGGGGTGCCGTGGCGTAGTGGTTAGTGTGTGTGCTTACTACGCCGGAGGTCTGGGTTCGAATCCTGCCATCGTCACCTGAAAAAAAAAGACTTGTTCTTTTTCACGGTCCCCACCTCCGCGAGGGTTTGACAAGCCCTCCGAGAGTATTAAATGTCTTGAAAAACTTCTCAAAGTGCCGTTCGGATTCGGCAAAAAATTGTAGGTCCCCTTGTATGTAAAGAAATTAACACACCAGCATACATTGTTGAGAAGTTGGCCCTGGTTCACCTCGAGCTGTTGCGCCACACTATTTATTTATTTTATAATGTTTTCGGCCTGGGGTTCGTCGAATAAAACTCAATTTCACTTTTATGATTTCACAATGAAACACTTTATTTATCAAACAAAACTTATTTAAACTCAAATCACACTATTATTCAACTTTACTACTTAGAATTCAACACTTTATTTCAATTCAATCACTTTTCACTTTATAACCGATTTTCGCAAGTCAACGTTTAACATATAACTGTCCCGTACGAGTCTGTCACCCGTGTATTTATACAAAATTAAGCGAGTTCTAGTACGTTCCATACCTCCCCTTTGGTAATTTTCCATTGATACTCTTCCGCCGAATTCCAAGGAGGGGGAAATCGAAATTCGAACTTCGAACATGACAGCTGCTGTCAGATGACTGGAATGACAGTTGGGTATGTTCGTTTAGTGAATCAAGCA
This sequence comes from Neoascia interrupta, assembly GCA_947623515.1. Taxonomy (NCBI): domain Eukaryota; kingdom Metazoa; phylum Arthropoda; class Insecta; order Diptera; family Syrphidae; genus Neoascia; species Neoascia interrupta. The sequence goes on along the minus strand of OX392462.1, from coordinate 16,900,776 downwards.
GTTGCGTTTGTAGAGTTAATCGATGGGTTCATTCAGTGACTCCTGCGTGTTGTTTTATTTCTTGTCGCCACATAACAATATAAGCACAAAAAAGTAAGCGAAATTCCACTTGGGTCTACGGTCAACTTGTTCCTTGGTTACTTTTGACAGCAACGCAGGTTTAAGCCAGTAAAAGCACGGATACAGGCATTTAATAACTTTGGCTTCAATAATAGTCTTAAATCTAATAAAGCAAAAATCCTGTAGCACCAATACTCAGCATTTTTTTCTCCACACAAATATGTCGAAATGGCAGTTTAATCTTAGAAGGATATCACATTGCCTCTCGAACAAATTCGAAAAAAAAAATATGTGAGTTAATAGACGATGCAATTTCAACAAACTGTGTTGAAGCCTGTCCCAACTTACTGGAATTTCGTTCTTAAATTTAGTCAAAACTCTGGCAACACCATCCCCTATGTAATATATTATAATAAATTGGAATATCGAAATTCGAAAGCTTTTTTCGCTCTTTAATTTCAGTTATACTTCACACATGTTTTCATGAATAAGATACTCATATCAACACTATGGTGGGGCCTTTCTAAGAGATAATTTTACCCACCCATTCTAAGCAAAAGGTGTTAATGTTTATGTTAAACTTAAAATTAGGCGCAGTCACTTTAAAACAAAAAAAAACAATGTGACATTATTTTACGCTTAATATTCATGAATAAGAAATGCCTTGTTTAAGCAGTCCAGGTTGGTTTATTTTGTAATTTAAACTCAATCTTAACGAAATGTAATGGTGTGTATAAAGGGTGTATAGAAATTCTAGATTGTTGGACACTAATTTCGATTTGTGTCCACACTTTGAGTGTTTCGAAAACCGTGTGGGAAGCATTGAGGTGTAGTCTCCAAGTCAATATATGTACATATATGTACGTCACGAGTGAACTTTCAGCCAAAGGACATGCGTCGAATTTATACAAAGAGATTAGAAATGACGACTCTTACTTGCTTGTGAAACAGGTTCTAAAGTATTTGGTACTTCGGGTGGTAAGGTAGCGTTTTAGGTATAAAGTAGAATTTAGGGCCAATCAAGCTAGTATTGAAATTGAAGCCCTGAGTTGAATTAAGTTCAATTGTAATTGATGTTAACCTCGATATAGTTGATCTGTCGAGCAGTTTCTCAGTGCAGGGTTACTTATAAAACATTTTAAGTTTATCGACATTTTCGACTGTGGACTATTTAAATGTCAATTTTTTTAAAAGAATAGTGGAACGACATAAACGGTGAACAATCTGCTATTTTTAGATGATTATGCTGTCCTTATGTTCTCCATAATCGAATCACAGCGTGATGCACTGATTGAGTAGTTGTTTCACTTTCGACTAAAACAGAATCGCAGAGGCAACTTAGAGTTAAACTAGGGAGTAGTTTTTTGTGCTGGGTTAGTTCTCTTAATTAAGTGGGCGAAATCTTACTCCCGAAATCATTGGTCTTCTCAATTGGCATTTCTTCAGACCTTATTCTTAGGTTAACCCAGGAAATTCGGTGAGTAGACCTCTTTAGTCTAGATTAGACTAGCAATTAGTTTGACCTGGTATTGAACTCAACACCTTCCGCCACCTTGCACCAAAGGTCTTACATCAAACTCGAAAGCTTAAAATCCTACACAAATAGGCTTGTTGTTCTTTCTGCATAATCAATGCACATAAGCTTACAACTACAGTAATGGAGAAAAATAACCCCGGATCGAAATTGAGTAAAAAACAATTTCTAGGGTAAGGGTCTAATCATAGCTATCACCGGATTGCATCATTGAAAAATTTTTTTTCATGTTTTTAGACGTTTGAGCAAACAATTTTGGCTGTTATTTGTATCAAAATGAAGCTTATGAGTTGTAGAATTGTTTCCGTAACAAAAAATACATACATAAAGTTAAAACTTTTATGTAAACTCGCTTTTACTATTTCACTGACAGAAATCTATTTCAAGGAACAGCTGATTTTGATTTGTGTTTTTGCGACAAAATCGTTCCACTGAAAAGCATTCCATTCTCTATCTATTCTCATCTGTCAGTTTTCCTTTCACTGATCAACTCCAACCTCAAACGCCTGTAGTTGTTTGTTGGCACTGACAGAAATTTTCAATGATTGCTATGAATGACTTGTCAGAAAACCGAAGACATTGTTCCACTGATTTGTTCCAATGATGCTATCCCATGATAGCTATGATTAGACCCTTAGCCTCAGTTTCGTTTGGGAAATCGGATTGTATTGCACAGGCAAACTTGCTTGAAGTGGAACGATCTAAGCTTTGATGGCTTGTTCGCAACTTCAAACCTTTTAGACTTCCTAGTCTGGTGATAAGTAACGAGCTATCAATCTCCTAAATCTAAAATCTCTAATGTTTTTTTGTGTCCATTTATATCTTTTTAAGTAAAACCTACAGCTTAAAATAGTCTATCAAACCATGTACTTCTGACAAAAAATTCTATGAAAATGTATTCGCGAAGAGTTATTGCGACGTTATGCATGGGTTTCAGATTTTCAATCAAAACCTACACCGTTTTTCATCTGTCAAATGAATTGATGAAATTGTAAAGCCAATCGCATACCATACATTTTCAACTAACACGAATATTTCTACCAGAGAATAGGCCAAAAGCATTATGATTCAAGGGTGGCAATGAATCAGATGTGAATACAGTTTCGACTTAGAAGGGCCAAAGACCTCTTGCGAGAACAACGTCATTGGTAATTGACTGTCACTAAATTGTCGTTTCTGATGGGCCAAAGGTTGTTCAGAAACGAGTGGATAAAAAAAGTCCACAAGGTGGGAAAGCTCGTAGTCGTACCCTAATCTTGACAGCCAGTTGGGGAGGCTTAACTATGATTCTTTTTTTTTGCAATATACAAATCGCTTAACTGAACTTGTCAATTTTGTTTTCAATGTTCAACGCGAATGCAAATGCGAATGCGGATCAAGATAAGTGAACAAGGATAAATGGAAAAAAGAAAACAAGGATTAGTGAAAGGATAGTAGAATAGATAAGTATGTCCACCGGCCTAGCACAAGTTTAGGGAGCACGGCATTATTCTGCTCTCAATATACCGCTTTTCAAAATTCTGACTTATTAGGAAAAATCTGACTAATTTGTTCAGAAATAAAATTCTGCTTAAGTCGCGTTGTCACAAGGAACAAAAACAGAAACAGAATTTCATTCGTTAGAAACGCAAAAAGCATTCACCGAATTTAGTTTTCAGTTGCTGATGTATGGGATTCTGTTCCTGTTTATGTTTTACATTGCTTGTGACAACGCAGCTTTATTCCGTTTTAAGGCTTCTTTTGATTTTTTTACTTAAAGCAAAGGTAAAAAAAAGGGTGATTGCAGGAGCATACATATTTCACTTTGTTAAAGTTGCTTCACCAGAATTTTGTCAAACAAAATTTTGAAAGAGGAATTGTGTAAAAAGAATCTTGACACTGGCTGGCACAAGTTTGACTTGACGCAAGTACTCTTTTGTTGAAATGTTGGTTCTCAAACTAGAATGGCAATGGTAATTTTATGTGTGTAAAATCCCGACAGAACAGATATTTGTTACAGATCTGTCATACGCAGACTGTTTTTCTTTTTTTCGGCAAATGGTGTGTGAAAAGGCCTTAAACCGGTACGAAAATGTTGTATGAGATTTATTTTTAATCTTTGATCTTGGTGGTAATGTTCAAAGATTTACAGAAATTACAGAAAATACAGAAAAAGAATTTCATAAATTAGCAACGCAAAAAGCATTCAGCGAAATTAGGTTTCAGTTGCTTATGTATGAGATTCTGTTTGAGTTCCTGTTTTACGTTGCTTGTGGCAACGCGGCTTTAGAAGCGAACAAAAAAAATTGATTTGATAACCCCTATGTAATCCCTGTGTAAAATAAAAATGTGTGTTTATGAGATATGGGCCAAAAAAAGTAAAATATGTATTCTCTTCTCACCGAAGCAATCCCCGGATATGCAATCTTTTTTACTTAGTATTTAAGGAACTCGGAGTAATAAAAAATTTAAAAACAACAAATACGAAGTACGCTCTAGATTTTGTTTCGCAAAAAATTGAACATTAAAGCAAACAAGTCTAATCGAAATGATAGCAAAATGACAGACGCAATCGCACCACCTTATCATGCCTTGTTAAGTTCAATAAATGGCTCATCTGCTTGCTGCCTTATCGATAGACAGTGCGTTTTCGATAAAAACTCGCCCACACGATCTGACAGCTCCAAACTGCACATCTCCAATATTGTCAAAATCACCTGGACCACCAGCAGCAAATATGTTCGGAAATTTTCACGCCATCACATAAATTCGTGGTTTTTGATCGATAATCTCATTAAAATACCATAAATAATCCTCCAAATATGTTTACCAGAGTGTTGAAAAAGTGACAATTGCAGGGAATCGCCAATAACCAGTGTGATTGTGCGTGAAATTCGTCATGTAAAAAAGGGGCAGCCTCCCATGGCAGTGCTGCGGATGAGGCGCAATGGAAAAACAAACATTACACCTTTCTGCATTGAAATGTGAACTCATAAACAAAAACAAATCAGACGGGGGCAAAAGAACGGCAAACGAGCAAAAATTTACGCGAAATCTCGATTAGAAGCGAATAGAGCGACTAGTGGCAAAGTATCTGGCGTCAAATGTCTGCTGCCAGTTCAAAAACTAAAAATAAACCGAAATATTCGGTGTTGGCGAAACTGCGGCCAATTACCAATAAATATAAATTTCCAATCGCAAGTACTAACAAGGTGAGTGCGTAGTTATAAGTTTTAAGGGTAATACTGCCTTAAGGATCACGATGACATTTTTGTTCAAATGTCTGTTGTTCTACCTGAGAGGCTGCAGGTACAGGTGCGTCTTTTCATAGAGGCCCTTCGAATATTCTTCGGTAAGCCCACTAGTGTGTACCTAGGTCTTTACCAAGCGGATCCAATCTAAGCGACTAGCTAAAATGCGAAAAGAAAATGCAAATTCTCGCGAACTACCGCAAAAACTAGTCTTACAGCCAGGATGACATGGTGGGAACAGTGCGCCGCAAAAGCTCGCTCAACTGGTTCACCAGTGCGGAACCGAAGCCCATCATCATCGTCGGTTCGGCTATGCTTGCAGAATTCATAAACAATTTCTGAAAATATTTGTTGTGCATAATTGATTTATTCGATCACTGCTGTCCGGTCCGGCCACTTTGGCGCTCGGCGCATTTGTTTTATGCGAAACATCTGTGCTTCGTCGTTATTCATCGGGCGGCTGCTGGTAATTGCTTGTTTTGAAACAATTTATCGGAATCGGGCAAACCGTCGCGATAATTTTTATTTCGGTAATGAGATCATAGGAGAAACCGACTTGACGGCGGCTTGTCTTTTTAAAAATAAACCACATTCGCCAGTCGAGAGGGTGTGCTCTGCTCAGTACTCGCTACTAACAGCTGTGCGGTGTAGTATTTCTATCTTGCGGTCGTTGTGCTTACTCCGCTGATAGTGGGCCTTAATAGATGTGTTAAGAATTAGTCACAGAGTTAATCAAAAAGTGAGTTCTCTTGTTGCGGGTGACAAACAGCTTAGTCAAAACATTAAATTGTAGGTCAGCCGGTTCTATCAAGCATTGAGCGAGGACAAGAAAAAATTGGCTCACTGTTGGGGGGCTTGCTGCTCGATAAGAAAAGCAATTTTTCATTGTCAGGGACTTTTGTGAATGTTACTGGAAGTGAGTAATGGTGAGCGACAGGCAAAGCGTAGATCTATGAGGAATTATTGTCGCAATAAGAGAATACAGCGTGAGTAAAGTGTGTAACTGTGTCCAATGTGCAAAGACGAGGTATGTGTGTCACATCGATCACAATCCTTTTTTGGCCTTGAATTAATTATTTCAATTAAGGTTGCTCATTGCCTAAATTCAGTTGCTTGGGTTTAGTCCTGGTCACGTTTCTTCTAGTTCTCCATCGCGGTGGTCGCCTCGAGCCTGAGGAGAGCTTTATTTTTAAAATTTTTTGGTTGAAGCTTTTGTCGTCGTATGTTGTCCTTTTAAACGGTCCGTCCGAAAATTGTGAAGGACCTCTTATTGTATGCATTTGGCTCTTAATAGCAGACTGATACGAACCGAAGTAATTTGGGTGGAAAAAATGGAAAAAATCAGTGTGGAGTGCAAAGCTAATATTTTGTGTCTGTCGCATCTAAATTTGACCACGTGTAAAATTTCTAAAAGGCTGAATGTTTCTCAACAAATCGTGGCATAAAATTTAAGAAAATATCGTGAGACAGGGACTACCAGCAAAAAGAAAGGCTCAGGGAGGCCGAAAAATGACGACCCCAGTGAAAGGTCGTTTTTTGGTGCTCCAAAGCCGTCAACGTCGGCTCAGGACTCCGCGGGATCTCCGAAATGATCTGTGTGGAGCGTCAGGAAAAGTAATTTCGTCAAGCGCATTGGGGAAAAGGTTCGTGAAAGCTGGACTTAGAGCACTCAAGCCAGTACAAAAGCCGAATTTCACTATAAAAGTCAGAGAAAAACGACTACACTGGGCTCAGGAGCATCTTAATTGAACTCAAGACATGTGGAATAATGTTATATTTTCCATCGAATCAAAGTTTAAGTTGCATGTTAGAGATGGGAGGATTCTTGCGCAAATGGAACCAAAGGAAAGACGAAACGGAAGAAACGGATGCCCCCAAAAAAGAAGGTGTGATGATCTGGGGATGCTTCTGTGGAGACGCAAAAGGGTAGAATGGTCTTCTTAGAATCCAAAGTCACAGCAGAAGTTTACCTACGGGTCCTGGAAAACGAATTTGACTTCTCGGCACTGAAGCTGTTTAGTGCCACTTGCAGACTAATTTTTCCAGAGGACAATGCTCCTTGCCACATCGCCAAAATTGCTAATATGAACTTGTTATTTTCTTAAATATAAAAGATAAATATCAGACATGGACCCTGTCAAAGGTGGTTGAAAACACTTAAGGCTGCTTCGAGAGGAAAATTCTTCGGACGATTTACGGTCCCGTCTGCATAGACGGAGAGTGGAGGAGGAGATATAACATCGAACTGTACGGGCTGTACAGCTATATCGATTTAGCCAAAAGAGTCAAAACACAACGTTTACGATGGCTGGGTCATCTAGAGGGGATGGACAGCAACGCCCCGGCCCGGAAAATCTTCGAATCCACACCGCAGGGACGGCGCTGTAGAGGAGCACCGAGACGCAGGTGGCGCATGTGAGTGGAAGGGGACCTCAGCCAACTTCGCGTGCGAAACTGGAGACGGCTAGCTAGAGACAGAGCTGGCTGGCGAAGCTTGTTGGCTGAGGCCAAGGTCCACCCCGGACCGTAGCGCCACCTTAAGTAAGTAAGTAAATATCAGGCTTTTAAACAAGTTTGAACTCTTATGACTAAAAATAATATTTGTAAATTTTTTTTATTTCTTAGCTTAAAAAGTACTTAAAAGAAAATAGTTTCGATAAATTAAGTTGGCTTCCATACAGTCCAGATCTCAATCCAATTGAAAATATCTGGTCAATTATGAAACTCAGGGTTGCGAAGAAGAGTATCCGGACTTGGAACACCGTCCCTATCCACATGAAAAACCCTATCTGAGTTAATGTGGCACCGATATACATCTGTAATTAAAGCAAGAGGAGGTCCAACAAAGTACTACATAATTGGATAAAGACTGTCTCTAAGATGCAATAATAAGAAACAAAAACACTGCAACAATAAAGGATTTTACTTTAATCTCTAAAAATGAGACAGGTACAAAAAAAAAACAATCTTCGGTCTAGCAACGTTTTGCTGCGAGCGTGCAAAATTCTAAAACTTGAAGGCGCATAAAAAAATTAAAGCATGTACAAAAATATTAACATATTACAAGAAAAAATTATTAAACTCGAAAAAAAAAGTTTCGCAAAAAGTTGTCGAATGGCTCTGTATCTCTCTGACCCTTTGATGTTCCCGGCTTTGTTGACATTTGAAAATCAATGTTACACGATTCCTTTCAATTAGAAAAAGCGCTTTTTTAATGCTGATCTAAAAAAAGGAGGTTCTTTTAGGCTCAAATGCACAACTAGAGCAACCTTTTAGAGGTGCCAGACCTACGTGTTGGTCTGGCTCCAACTGGATCCAACTCAATCTTTATAACAATACCCTGATCAGTACTTAATACAGAAATTAGTTCGGACAGCTCATATAAGGCAATAGTATTCCTCACTCTTAACATAGCCATTAACCCATGTCCCATTCTGAGACCCTCAAAATGTATACTTTGGCAAAGACCACAGAAATAGCTCTAGAAATTTGTTTCTTTTAAGTATTTTAAGGGCTAATCACTTGAAACACACAGAAAGCTTTAATAGCAAGCGCCACAATAATAATCCCCAACGGGGATCTTAATCTTAATCTATGCGAGTTTGAAGAGTGTCCAAAAAAAATATCGAACTACTTTGTTGAATGCGTCTACAGGTTCTACTATTGTATAAAACTTTAATTTTGTGTCCACTGTCAAAATACTCTGAATTATAGCTACTTAAACATCTGTTCTCCGACAGGTATCGACCCTTCTGTTTTTACCTATTCGGGAGCCCGTTTTTTAATTCCTTAGCTTTGCAAACACTGTATCATTTTTAAACTTGCCTTCCCAAAACATCAATCAACTTCATTATGTATACAACATGCTAACGTTTGTGTGTTTCTAATTAGTTATTCACGACTTAAAAAAGTGTTTACAATTTGCGTCGAATACCTACGTTTGTATCTCCCGCCCGTTTAAGATTATCTGACCTATGCATCAAGAATTAATCTGAAATAATAACATAAAATCTCACCTAGAGACACTTATGCCCGTTATGACAGAGGTGTCAGGTTCAATGCCTGAAATTCGATTTAAATGAATTTGTTATAAACAGAATTTGATTAATTTAATTCGTAATTGAATTTGCAGTAATAAAGTCATCTTATCGCTCAATAAAAGTGACAAGCTATGTATTCTCAATAGTTGTATGCACTGGCTTCTTTGTTTTGAATATAATGCAGTCGTTCCTATATTTTATAGGCTATTTGATCTATATGCTTTAAAATTCTCCTTCTTCTCATGGATTGAAAAAATACTACAGTGGGTAACTCACAGTATTGGCATTTTGGTAACCACATTTTTGTGCTTTGATGATTTTATTTGATTTTCAATTACTTGCTCTCCTATGGGAAATCATAGGGAAATTTGTCACCCAATGTAAGCTACATTAACAAAAGGAGCCAGAGCTAGAATATCGGTCGACGATATTCGAAATGATCAATGGTCAGCCATAATAAATAAAGTTTGCTAAAGGATGTATTATTGTAATTTTTCGTTTTTGAACATCAAATTTGTATGGCTTGTATAAATTTGTATGAATTTTGTATGGCTTTACCATAGAGGCAAATATAACGAACAATTAAAAGTTCGGTAAGCTTTTTAATGAAATTCAATGCAGCCACTCAATCAGACGGTCTACTTTATATTGTTTTTGATTCCGATTTTTCATTATTAAGCGGGATAAGTCAGTCACAAAAATATGAGCTATAGGCGCAGTACTTTAAGATGCGGAAAGCTTTGGCCAACCTCTTTTTGAATTATTATTCTTGAATTTGTAAATAACGGGTGATTTTTTAGCTGGTTTGGTTTTGGCAACACTGGTTTTGACAGCTGACGTGTGTTTAGTACCTGTGTTTAGTCACTGTCAAACAGCTTCAGTTTGGTTTGCAATTTAACCATGGATCGTCTTACAAATGAACAACGCTTGCAAATTATTGAATTTTACTATCAAAATTCGTGCTTGGTTCGAAATGTTCTTCGCGCGCTGCTTCCATTTTATGGTCGGCATTCTCGACCTTCTGAGCAGTCTATTCGGAAGATTGTGACCAAATTTCGCACCAAATTTACTTTGTTGGACATTAAACCACCAACACGTTTACGTACTGTGCGTAGTGAAGAAAATATTGCGGCCGTATCAGCTAGTGTGACAGAAGACCGCGAAATGTCGATTCGGCGCCGTTCCCAGCAGTTAGGCCTTTGTTACAGCACTACGTGGAAAATTTTGCGGAAGGATTTGGGCGTAAAGCCTTTTAACAAACTTTTTTTTGCCCGAAATGGAAGTTCTTGACTTGCATGATATGTGGTTTCAACAAGACGGTGCCACATGCCACACAGCACGCGAAACAATGGCGCAATTGCGAGGCGAGTTTGGTGAACAGTTAATTTCACGTTTCGGGCCGGTCAATTGGCCGCCTAGATTCGATTGACGCACTGGAAGCCAACATCCATGCATTCATTCGTGAGATACCGGCCGATATGTGTGAAAGAGTATGCCAAAATTTGCATGAAATTATCTTTAAACATTAAATTGCAAGGTTCAAACTATCGATTCAAATAAATATTTCATTAATTTTTTCGAATTTTTTGTGTTTTTTTTTTTAAAAAAGTTCTCAACCTCTTAAAAAATCACCCGTTATTTATCGGACCCCCTTACATACGAAGAGATTTTGGTGACGCAATGATTTGTTCTCTATTAAATTATTGCATGAGATTTCTATGTCAAGATGGTGCATTTTGTTCTTCTTGATGACACATAATATTCGTCATTTTCCTCGATAATGTTAGAATGAGTTCTGGAATTGTTTGCCACTCGGCTACGTTAAGCAGCTTAGTTTTTTTTATTCCAGGAATTGAGAGAGTAAAAGAATATCCCTGACACCTTAAGTTATCAAATAGTTTTTACATTTGTTTCTTAACTTTTAGTTATTGTTGTGTGATATTAAACTTGTAATAAAGGTGAGTTTCATGTTATGTTAGTTGATCTAATTTATGTATATTAACTCGTTTTGTTAGGCCCAGGTCCACCCCGGACTGTAGCGCCACCTTAAGTAAGTAACTCGTTTTGTTGATGTCAAAGGCTTTGAAAGGGTTGTGAAATGAAAATAAAACTATTTTTTTCATCCTTTACCAAATGTTTCGTTGATTGGTTTTCAACTTTTACAAGGGTGCAAGGGTACCAATTGTTATATTTGTGTTTTCAATTATATTTTTCGTGGCTAATTGATAAATTAACAGGAAAAACTTGAGAAAAAAGCAAAAACTTTAAAAAAGATCATACTTAACAAAAACAAACACTTATATCACAAACAATGAACTTTTTCTCCCGGAGAATTGGAAAAGACACGAACTTTTGATTCCAAACAATACCCGAGGAAAAGGTGGGTTGAACTGTTTTTATGGTCACGCCAATATAACGTTCGAACAAATAAAAGTTTTAAAACGTATAAATAGTTCTAAGAAACTCGATGCGTATGAGAGCATCTTTATCCAAAAAAGCAACAATTTAATGAACGCTGATGCTGGAAACATTATTTTACCTTTGTTTACATTTTTGTACTTCCGTTTTTTTGCTCAATTGTAACTCAATTAATTTTTTACCTCCAGCATAGTTTTCTCGCTCTTTTTTAAATGTTAAACTGTTTCCTTGCTCTCTGTAATTTTACACTGTCAATCGTTTTTGTTGTTTTTATCAAGCTTTTTGTTTATGTTTGTTCCACTATCAGTGTATTGCTAAAGATGAGTCGCAACAGGCTCGAAATGCACTCTATCTAAATAAAAAGACAATTAATTTTCGCAGTTTTCGTGTTTTTTCTTTGGTCTTTTAGTATGTTTTATGGTCAATAAGGTGTTTCGTTTGTTTTCTTTATTGATTTCGTTATACTTATATCACATTTTAACCCTTAACAAACACTTATATCACAGTAACCCTATTCTAATATTGCACTGTAACACCAAATGAAAAGTGAGTTTCAATAAGTGTTTATTTTATGCACTTAGTTAAGTCCTAGATATTTCCGAATAGAAAGGTACGCTTGCCCTTTCCAGTTTGAAAGGAAATAACAATCTCAAATAATAACAAAATTGCTAAATTTAACAAAAAAAAACATAGACTCTTACCTTAAATCTCCAAATAGAACAAGTTTTTAACATATCTGACAAATCTTTACTCGACAGAAGATAAATCCGCTTCATTCAAACATTCTTCTGATTCAATTTTCTTAAAAAATATAATTTTTTCATTAATTTTTATCAACATGAAATGCACTTTCTGCAGGTACCACTTTTTTAGTTGTATGTTTTATTCTTTTAAACGAACGTAGTCGGTGGCCCGGTTTATTTGCCTTTGGTAGATAAGTTGCTTGCGTTGGTACAAACCTGGAACCTAAGCCAACACGGTTCTCTTAAATAAGAAATTTTATTTTGCCCGCCTGTTCTTTACATAAAGCTTCCACTTAAGTTTAGCATCTAGAGTCATTGCTAGTTATTTTACATCGTTTTCACATCGTATGTAGATAGAAATACAGAACAGTGGTAAAATTTATTTTTTTTGTACGTAAAATTTTAAATTTTGTTGTGTTTTCGGCAAGTATTTTTTTTTAGTTAATTTAGTTTAGTTTTTATTGACTTAACACGTCTTATATGGTTTGGCTGAAGGCCGTCTGCCAGGTAACATCTCATTTAAATTTCATTATGGAAATGGAATTCAAAAATATTATCTTTAAGAAAATAAAAAAGCTTTTAAAAATCTCCCTCTTAAATACGTTTTCTGTATTTGATAATGCTGGACGTGTGTTTATACAAAGTAACCCAACCAAGTTCGCAATTTAGGATGTTCATGACTTGTTCTTCCTCCAGAATATACACGCCAAAGTCTTTCGGAAGTCTTTTAAAATAGGGCATATTGCCAGGAAGTAAAGCACATCCTCTAGCACTTTTAAGTTGCATAGGCCACAATAGAAGGGAATGTCCGTACGGTGTGGCATGAAAAATAGTCTTTACAAGTTCTCCTCTTATTTTGAAAATAATGTCAATCATTTCCGATGAGTGGTTATTTAGAAAGTAAGTCGTGTCGTGCAAGTCATATCTCAGTTTTTTATAGTAGTTTCTGTGCAGGGACTGGCGGGCGTGATTTAAATAACGGGAATAAATCTCATTTCCCGTCTTTTCCAGGAGGATGCCGAATTAAGTCATTGAGAGGTACTCGTTTGGTGATGCATCGAAGTTGAATCCACAGTCGGATGCGGGGTTCTCCCACTCTTGTATAATTGTAATAACTCTTGGCACACCGGTTTCTAGATGCAGCATGTTATTGGGGGAGTAGCTCGGGAGCCAGAAGATTCGCTTTAGAAAATATCTTAGAATTTTTTCGACCTCGTTGAACATTGTAAAACCCCAAACTGTGCTCCGTAAAATAAGATTGATGTAGCCGTTGCACGAAAAAATTTTCTGTTTTGCGGAATGTTCAACGTTTTTATTTTTGATGCAAGGTTCCCAGATAGAGGCTATGGCTCGTTTGGCTTCGGGTAACTTTTTATCTAGGTGCTTCTTCATGTCGAGGTTTGACGTAACTAAAACTCCGAGATATTTGTATTCCGATAGAATTTCTACACGTTCTCCTGTAGAAAGACCACCTTTCGCTGCGAGAGTTTCTCCCACCTCCCCCTCTAAATACAATTATTTTCGATTTGTTAAGGTTGACAGCCAGGTTCCAAAGCTTGCAGTATGCCTTTAACCTATTGATCATCAATTGTAAACAATTAACTGTGTCTGCCAAAAGAATCATGTCATCTGCATACAAAAGTGCTGATACCCCCATCGACGTAGGGAATTCATCGGATATGAATTAACCATGCCAGACATAGGCTACATTATTTTCGTATAGGGCTCTTAAAATATTAATGAACTTGCTTGAGTTTTCAATATTGTGTAGTTTAAGCAAGAAGGCCTTTCGGGTCGAATGCAGCACGAAAGTCGACAAAAAAACGTAAAGTTTCTTCTGTCTATTTTTGCAGATCTCGGCAATGTTCACGAGTGCGAAGATTGGGTCTACAGTTGAATACACCTTTCTAAACCGCGCTTGAGATTCATGGAGAAGTTTTTTTTTGGCCCATCCACTTCGCAAGCTTGTTATGGAGCAGGCTGCAGAAAAGTGAATTAAAGTATTCAGAAAGGAAATACCTCTGTAATTCTCAGCATCTTCAAAGTCTCCTTCTTTATGCAGTGGGAATATAATTGATTTTTTAAGCACTTAGCGATGTCTGCACTTTCGAAGATGCGGTTAAACTCACTTGTCAGTTCACATATAAATTCAGCTGTGCAATTTTTGTAAAGTTCGAAGGTGATAGGGTCGTCTCGTGGGGCTTTCTTGGTCTTTGCCTTTTCGATAACTTCTCGTACTGCAGTTATGGTAAACGGGGAGTCTAGAGTTTCGTCGGTGATCCAAAGAACAGCGTAGTAACCAAGCACACTGAAATGCTCCTGAAGACTATGTGCATGTAAGGATCTAGAAATAACATTTGATTTCCCGTTGATAAATCTTACAGCTCTCCACAATTCTGCTGAAGAACTAGAGTTGTTCACCATAGCGATGTTAAGTTGTTCAAAAGTTTGTTTTTTTTATACAACATATATTTTTATATTCTGTGTTCGCTTCAGTGTAAAGTGTTTAAAAAGCAAGCGTGTTAAACGTTCTCAAGAGTCTTAAAAAAGCGAACACAAGTTCTAGTTTTCTTTTTAATACGAAGAAGACCTGTGGATGGTTGTATCCTCTTGAGTGCACAATGCTATCTTTTGATCACCAGTTTTCTTTTTAATACCATATCTAAACCAACCAATCATGGAGTAAACTTTTTCGGCAAGGTTTTTTGTAGCTTAAATTCAAGTCCTCGTGCCAAACCGAAAAGAACTGTTCTTCCACGAAGCGTTCTGAGTCGCTTCATTTAATTTGTTTACTTGGTCTTCCGCTTCAGACAGCGGGTTCAGTGGTTTGTTCGAGCCAACATTTTTCTTACTGCCTTTTCTAAAGGCATCCAGTTTTTTTTTATTAATTAATCTTGGAGCCCTTTCTTATTTTGCCAAACACCAAGCCGCTTCGCTTACCAAACCTAAAGTCGCCAATCATCCTGTATTTTTTTTTTTTTTTTTTAATTACAATTTATCAAAGCCCAAGTCGTTCGGCGCTTTGAGGGTAGATTGCAGATCAACAAACAATAAATTACATCAATTTAGACGCAAACTTAATTAACTCGTTCATTTAAACTTTTTCCATTTCAGAGAGAACCACTTTTCTTCTTCATAATGCGCCTCAATCTGAAAGCGGTCCTCCTCTGCCTAACGGTTGCTGTCTTTGTGATTACACTTTCTGTGTATATGCGCTGCTCTGACTTTAGCTTGCCACATGTTCTGACCAGACAATGGGATCATCGAATATACGACAGCAGCTCATCGACAGCCAACAACATTGGTTACCAAGAAATCGACTGTCTGATCAACCAAGAATATACGATACGTTGCAAACGCGAGAACGACGAAGTCTACGTTCCATTTTCATTCCTTCGAAGCTACTTTGAGATCTCCGGTGCACTGAGCACAGAGAACCAAATGACTAGATTCAATTGGACGCATAGCAGTGCAAAAATTAACTATCCCAAGGGTAAATACGATTCAAGGGGTCTCTTTATGTATTTCGAAAACTATAATGTGGAGGTGAGTTCAGGTCGAATGTCACGCTTAATTAGGAGAATGATTTGTTGTTTCCTTTAGGTACGAGAGCGGGTGAAGTGCATTAGCGCTGTAGAGGGTGTACCAATTAGTACACAATGGGAAAAACGTGGATACTTTTATCCAACGCAAATAGCACAATTTGCATTGTCCCATTATAGTAAAAACCTGACCGAACCCGAGCCACGGCGGAAGGTACGTATTGCCGTTGCAATTTCACTGTCTATGATTTCACTTACTATTGCTTGTGTGTAGACATTTGAGGATGCCGATGCCAACCAAATGGAATGGATCACGCCAAGGTTGAGCAATATAACTCGCATTTGGCATCCCAGGTTCAATACCACAATTGTTCAGTTCGAGACTGCGATCGATTACGAAAGTGCGATCAGTATTAATGTTGATCACGCGCTAGATCTAGTATTAAGCCTGGATCTGTTGCTCGTGACCAACAGCAGTAGTGTCATGGTTACGCTTCAAAATCGCGAAACAAAACACACCTACAATTTGTATTATATCATCGCTGATTTGGTGGTAAGCGTGCAAGAGGAGAACATCTATTATGGGCTCGGTAGCTCATCTGTCAATCGCTGGCGACGCATCACACGTGACCTCCTCACAGATGTGCAAAAGGGCCTGCAGAGTCCAGACAAGAAAGCCAAGGTCCGCCGAAGCGAACTCAAAGTTGCCTCCATATCATTTCTTGGCATTGGATTTTTCGACAAC
Source organism: Neoascia interrupta (assembly GCA_947623515.1). Classification (NCBI taxonomy): domain Eukaryota; kingdom Metazoa; phylum Arthropoda; class Insecta; order Diptera; family Syrphidae; genus Neoascia; species Neoascia interrupta. Next base: position 16,884,464 of record OX392462.1, on the reverse strand, counting down.
ATAACCTTGTCGACTTACGACCATTTGGCGCATTTCTACGATGCAGCCGAGTGGTTCGTGAACAACCAAGATCGTAGAACTGGCGGCTGGCCGAATCCAGTTAAGCGGAGTCTGCTCGGTTTTCAGGAATTGAAATCCGGTTGGCTTTCGGCCATGGGGCAGGGTCATGCGATATCAGTGTTAGCCAGAGCTTACTGGCAATCAGGCGGTGATAGACGGTACTTGAAGGCGGCAACGAATGGACTTAAACCCTACAAGGTGTTATCGAAGGATGGTGGTGTGCTGGCGCAATTTATGGGACAATACAATTGGTAAGTTTACGGACGATTGGTCTTTGAAGCAAGTCTAATTTGATTTTGCAGGTATGAGGAGTACCCAACTACTCCAGCGTCGTTTGTTTTAAATGGATTTATATACTCGCTTCTTGGACTATACGATCTAAATTGTACGGCACCAACGGCTGTAGCGAGGGAGGCTGGGAAACTTTTCAATCAGGGTATGCATTCGCTGAAGAAGATGCTTTTACTGTATGACACTGGCTCGGGGACGAGCTACGATCTACGCCACTTGAGCTTAGGTAAGAAAATCAAATAAAATAAATTTATTTTCAGACAAACAGAATAAAAGTAACAATGAAAATATTGAATCGAATGCTTGTAATGTAACATTCAACCAACAAACACTAAAGAATGTGGCAGCAAACGTAAACAAAGTCGGTACATGACAACGAGCAAAGCTCTGGTGATCTACCTTAAGTCCATAGTAACATAGTATCGAATTCAAATATCCTGCCGTTGACCAACTTGCGGCAGAATTGTTGAACTCGAGATAGGTTATGTCAATTTGGTATCAATCAAACTCGTGAGTTTCGACTCTGATGCGCCACGTCCAAAAATAACTGGCATCCACCTACGGCGTTTAAGCTTTTCCAGTAGAGAACAATTAAGAAGAACACTTCAGAGCCAAAGCCCTATCTTTACCTTTACATGGCGATCCTACCAACCTGTTACTAGGATAGAAACACGGATAGGGAACAGCACAATCAAATCTGCACTACATGGGCCTATTAAACGAATACGTACCGACAGCAATAAATCGTTAGGCACCAGTTTGCGTCCCCTAAACGTAGTAGGAAATTAAATCAATTTCCTAGGAATGAAAAAGTAGGAATCGAATCAATTTTTGATTCAAACTCGTTACTTTCTACACTGGCGCGCTACGCTCAAATAGAACCAACTTTCACATATGGTGCTCACTCTATGCCAGTTGGGAACAATTAAAAAGAACACTCCAGGACCAGATCCTTCACTTTATTTTTACATGCTATAAAAGGCATGACATATGATACAAGACTCATTAAGGTAGACGTAGGGCTAAGAAGGAAATTCGGTTATAGGAAATAAGGCCGAATAGGCGCAATCAGTTGTAAAGAAATTAGTTAAAATAAGCCTGAGATTCATGCTGATTCTCGTTGTCTGTTGTCCCAAAATGCAAACAAAACTACCAACATTTTAATTTCTCTCTTTCAGGTGTAGCACCGAACCTAGCTCGATGGGACTACCATGCAACGCATGTAAATCAGCTTCTTCTTCTCGCCACCATCGATTCGGATCCAATAATTTCACAAACAGCTGAACGATGGAAAGGCTACATGTTTGGTAAACGAGCAAAACACAACTAAAACAGGGAGCAAATAATAATTTTCTGTTTTCTGCGGATGAGTAAACCCCTTACATTATAGGGGAAGGTTATTTTACTGCACGACTAGCCTGTTAGTGATATTGTTCGGTATTGTTCTACTGAGTGTTGTTATGTTTGAAACAAATCGTATTATTTTAGTTTTATTCAAACTAATGCACACTTAGCTTCGGAAAAGTGTGCGTTGTGAATGAATTTCTTATTTATTAATTTTTAATCTAGTTTAGTTAGGATCGCGAGTTTATATTTAATGTCGATGTGACGAAATGTATTACCTCTTTTACTTAAAAAAAGAAAGATTCTTATTCTGGTGCTGTAGCTTTGTATTTGGTAAACTCAAGCTGTACTATTTTTTTTTCCTTTATATCGTTTTATATTTCAAAAATATATTTAGTATTTAACATAAATTAGCGTATGAAGTATTCTTGGAAAGTATCGATTGTTGTTAAACTTTTTCTTAAGATTAAAATTTAAATAATTGTGTGCTTAATTGGTTTAGAATTTATTATTTATTTTTGCAACAATTGATACTTTTGCTCAAAATCTTCATCAATTTATGTACCTTGTTTAAGAGGAAAAAATAATAATTTAAATGTTTAAAACACTATGATTTGCGTAAGTTTTGCAAAGCGTAGCTTTTTTTTAACTGAACAAATGAAACAAGGCTCAATTTGTAAGTTGGCAGACATCGGTTGAATATCTATCCTTCCATTTTCAAGAGTCTTAAGGGCCGTTAACAAGCATACTTTAAAATCACAGAGCATAACGCTTTTTATGAGAGAAGCACACTTTTTGATTTAAATATTTTAAATCTTCTGGCGCCCAACGTGGGGCCATTACATGAATGCAATGCTTTTTTTTGCGAAACACACTATTCTACAATCTGAGACCTTAACGATCTTATGATTAACAATAGATTTTGTTCATTTGTTAAAGTTCGACGTCTGAGAGGTCGAAGAGTTTCTGCACTTGATCATGAGTTCATATGCAGCCAAAGTTTAACTTTATCAAGGGTTTCGACTAAACAGCCATCAACCCGGTTCCTAGCTACATATGAAAAAACTAACAAAGAAAATTGCTTTTGGTCAACTCTTATGTATAAAATTCAAAATCAAAATATATTGACATATATGGTGCTGTGATATTACATATTGCCAGCTCAACCGTGTCTCTTAGCTTTTAAAATTGAGAAAAAACTGTTCCCATTGTTCACAAAAAAATTTTGGCCATAACGTTTAAGTAGCTTTAAAGTACAAAATTTTGTTTTATCCTCAAATATTGGCAGCTATTTGTTTACTTTTACAAGAATTATTTATTTTACTTTTCAGACGGTGTTGTTACCTTCTTTTAGCAAAATGAAGTTATCTAATCGATTTTATTTTTTAACTGCTTTAACATTGCTTTGCCCTGACAAGCTTTAATATTTTTATTTCTTTGGCATCTGTATATATTAAATCTAATTACAAGAAAAAAAATCATACAAAATGTAAAATACTAGAGAGCTTACTAATATTAGTCCTTAAAAACACTATAACAAAAAAAATACCAACTGTAAAAATAATTAAAGAGTTCTAATAACCTCGTATACTCGGATCTGAAGAGAAATTAATTGACTTTTCATCACCAATACAATAAGCAAATAGATAATCTACACAAAAGTAAATAATAACATTAGAATAGTTAAATGTTATTTTAAAAAAATAATACAAATTAAAGCATATCTTCTATTTATAATGTTAATTATTTATTTAAAGAAAAAAACATACACTAAGAAAAAAAAATAATACAAACATTCCAATTGAAGTATTTATTAAAAATGAGAATGAAACAATAAATTTTATTTAAAAATAATAAAGCAATTAGATTTAAATTGGTATTGAATTTATGAGAACCGGATCCGAATGTAAACAGGAATGATTTTTAAGCTTCTCCCAAGCTCCTCATTTTACATGTGTCCCTTAAATGGTTTTCTCTCTTAAGAACCAAAAAAAAACAATATTTCTTTAATACTTGACTCAATAAACGAATGAAAACCCTTAAAAAAAAGAAAGCACGGAAGAAAACTATCAGATACATGAAAAACTGTATAAATTTTTGGACCAAAATCTAGGAGTGGTATTAATTGCATAATAAAATAAATAATAAATAAAAATAACTATAAATATACGTAAATAATCTTAAATTTAAGAAAATAAAAAAATATAAAAAAAATCAGTCAATTAAATTGTTTCTACTACAGAAAGTAAACGAACACTTTTTTAAAAAATTAAAAAAATAAATAAAACAAAATAATTATCTTACCAGAAAAGCATAAATTCGTAATTTCCAAGACTGTCCAAAAAACTGTATGAACAAAAATATTCACAAAAAAAATGAAAAAACATCTTTGTACTTAAAAATCGACCTTGAACACAAATGAAATATTTATCTCTTGAAAATTGAACCTAAATAATTTTCAAGCAATGTTTTTTTTTCAGCCAATAAAAACATTCATAAGTAAAATAGTTGTGTCTTTGGTTGAATAAAAATAACTAACTTAATGCGTGTACGATATATAAATAAAGTAATAAATAAATATTAAAATTAAAATGCAGTATTAAATTTTCTTTATTTAAACTAACATAATGAAAAAAAAAAATGATTGCCATTCAGGTGTATCTTTGAACGATTTTTTCGATCATTGTCATCTGGCTTTCCATTAATTTCAATGTAAACTATCAATTTGTTTTTAAGATCGACTAACGGTATATTACCTTGTTTATCCGACAAAATGAGTCGAATTGAATTGTAACCGTTTTGACTCATACCGATTCCACTGCCATGTTTATGCGCAAGCTAATCAAGTAGTTTTAAATTAACCGGTTTGAAAATTAGTTTTACTTATAAGCCAAACTCGAACAATTTGTGACAAAAATTCGAAAGTCAATCGATTTAAACCGATCCAACCGTCTATACGTATTTTGAAGTCGGTTTGAATTTGATAATACCGATTTGAAAATCAGTTTTAGCGATTCGAATACTTAAATCGGTTTCAAAAAATGTATATGCTATCGGTTTTCGTGAATTCGATGTCGTTCAAAGCGATTTAAAGTGTCGGATAAACGGGGTATATTTACGTTTAAAATATCGATCCCAGCTATTTTTTTCAGTATAATGGTACTTGACAGAAAAGCAGCGTCTGATTTTTCTTGAATGGAACTAAAAAATATTAAGTTGCAGAAAATATCGTTCAAGCGAGTTGAAAACACTCGAAGAAATCTGGAGACGCTAAGTTGGCCTACTACGAACCCAAAATCACAAATTTCGGTTCCTTCCTATTTCACAAATCGAATAAGGGCGTGCCAGGAACTTAGGATCGGTCGCTGACCTTAGTTACATAAAAAATGTCCATTTTTAAAGGTTCATCGAAAGATGGAGAAGGAACTAATTATGTTCTCACTACTTTGTCCGTCTATCCAATCGCGTTGTAATGAAAAAAACTGCCCTAATATCCGTTTTTAACTATTTTCGCAGTTTAAAAGCGCACAATTTTTTTTATTTTTACGTCTTAAGCCGCGTTGCACAAGCAACGTAAAACAACAACAGAGACAGAATCCCATACATTAACTGAAACCTAAATTCGCTGAATGCTTTTTGCGTTGCTAACGTATGAAATTCTGTTTCTGTTCCTGTTCCTTGTGACAACGCGGCTTAAGACGTAAAAATACAAAATTTTGTGTGCTTTTGAACTGCGAAAAATGTCAGAAAACAGGATGTAAGGGAAAAAAACAGGATGTCAGAAAACAGGATGTTCACACATAACGGTTTAATTACAGTTTAAAGTTTCTTGGGAACGTAAATTAGATTTTTTCAGTCGTCGGTTTTTTTGGCGTGCAACTATTGCTTAATTGCTTAATTTACATATAACAGGTTGCTTAGTGTATTTGCGTCTTTGCGACCTTAGGTTTTAAAGCGTTTTATATATTTTGAGTGCTCAGGTCGTTTATGCTTGCGTAAAATTTAGTTGATAAGATGGAAACAACTCAAAAGCTATACACATTTTTTAACATCACCATTTTAGTAAATTATCTTAAATGATTTTAAGCGTATCTCGAATACCGTGCAAAACTTCAGCCTCGCTGTATTTTTTCGTTCGAATCCCAAAAAATTGTCTATGTCTGATACTTTTTTCCAACGGGTATATGTATATTACCGTTGCCGAGATAGTGGGGCACACGCGGTTTTTTAGCTTTTTTCTGCATTTTTTTTTATTTAAAATCGGTAAAACGATTTACCATTATATTTTTTTTAATTCTTGGGTACTTTGCACTAGCATGGCTATTATTTGCCAATACTCTGGGTACAGGTTTTTTAGTGGTCGGTTATAAATGCGGGTGCTTTAATTTGCCTTTTAAACCGTTTCAGAAAATTTTAAGTTAGAAACGTTATTTTCAAAAGATCCTGAAAATTTTAAAAGCTTTTTCATACGTTTTATATACAAATCAAATTTCATTATAATCGAGTTTACCAATAACATACCAAAATGTTTGGAAAAATAATTTTTTAAATGTTTTCGAAGCTTTTAAGCTAAATTTCAGCATCTACTATACATTCAAAAAGTTTTATAGTTTTGCCGATAACAACAAATAATTCCTGATGTGTGTGATTTTTTTCAAATCAGCTGGCCTTATAGCATCGGAGTTAGTGGTGGAAACAACATTTTTTTCACGATTTTTTTTTGAAAATACGTCAACCGCAGTTTTAAAAAGGTTTAACCAAAACTTGATTTTAGCCTTTGCTTAAGTTGCGGTTACTTAATATGTTTGCCCAATACCGCCTTTTAATGAAGCAATCAAAAACTTACGACCCGTTGCAAACGGGCACATATTTTCTATTCCTTATTTCCCAAAACTTTTCAAAATTTTTCAAAAATTCAAAACTATTATGAAAATTCAATATTTGTTTAGTGAACGTTTCAATTTTCTTCTTTCTGGCTGTAAAAATTTTCTAGATAATCGCCAAAACACTTTTAGCCTTTTTTAACGTCTAAATTCAAACTGTTGTGTGTTTCACAAAAAAATACCCCCGTATGCGTTTTCATTTTATTCACGGACTTTATAAGTGTACTAAATTTCTTCTTGCCATAAATTACAGGTGTGAACGGACGGACAGCGGAGAGATACCATAAGATGTCCTTTTTCAATTTTTTGACAGATTAACCAAAATTTTAAGGAAAATTATAGCCGATTTCGAAGTTGAAAAAAGTTCTGAAATTTAACTTTGAAAAAATTAAATAGTTTTTCCATATAAATAATAAGAGCAGTCCAATGCCAATGTTATAAGTAGCTATACCCACTATTTTTCATGTTCGAAAAAGCTTTTGGACTGGAACTTATTTTTCGCATATTCAAATTTATCATAGAACTGTCTACAGTCAGAGAATCAGTGTTTGTTGAATACATAGAAAGAATTTAGCTCTTCACACTGAATCGAAAACTGAATTGTTTACCAATCTTTAGCCTCATACGACTACATGTTCGTCATTCATTCAATTTTTAAAACACCAGAGGTAGTTGTAGAACCTAGAACGATTGGGTGTAGGAAATACTAAAAATTTTAACGTTTGCCCTGCTTGGGATGCCAAAGAGTAAACTTGCAAAACTTCAAGTACCTAGTCCAAATTTAAGGCAACATGCGGACAGGCGGTTATGGCTTATTCGACTTTTAATTCGGTTTCGCTCGTAATGTCCTTAACTTCTTGGGGGAGAGTCTTTCACAATAATTTCTCTGTGTAAAAAAAATCGAACAAGTTCACCGTAGGTCCGAGTGGGATTTCTTTGTTATTGTGGAACAAGTTTACCGTAGCTGCAAGTGGAATTTCTTTGTTCTTTTTACGCTAGTTTATGCATTTGACTGTCCTTATTACGAATATGATATTAAGAATTGTCGGTCTCATCATAAATTACTGAATAACTAGATGTTCAACTCCGGACATGTAAAAGCTTTTCCCACAAGCTGAAATTGATGAATTTACCCTTGCTCTGACATTTGTTTACAAATGTGAGTAAATTCATGAATTCGTCATTTCCATGCAATTTCGTTTTGAAGCTTTTACATCAGCTGATCGCTTAGGTAAATTGTTGTTGTATCTTCTTACACGTATTCACCGACACTGAAATTTAAAGCTTTATAAAAGCTTAAAAGGCTTTATAAAAAACGTAAACAAATGGGTGTTGGAGGGTTATCTAGTTATTCAGTTATTTATGGTCTCATTTAGTTTAAAAGTTATAGCTATTAAAAGTTTCAATTTTTCTATACAAGGAACCGCACCTTAGACTTTAAATTTCTGCCTAAGCGTATGCAATAGAAATTTAACAAGTTTCTATCTAAAAAAAAAAGTTTGCTTTGAAGTCGACAGTGTTTGGGTGGCCCTCTTCGCGGGCTTAAAGGATTTAAACTTGCTTTATTGCAGGGTTTAAAAGGCATCGCTCCGCCAATGGAAGGTGCCAGTTGTCTGGCAGGCGCTTGTGTCCTTTTACGGGTTTGTTAAGGTTACACTCTTTTTTAACTTTTCTTGTCTATAACTTCTAAACTAATCGTGGCGGACGATTTTTAATAGCATATTCGGAATCAGGACACCCAAATCCTACGGCAAACTTATGCCAAAAAAATCCTCGCTTGTCAGCTTCAGTCCAAGCGTTCGAGACTCGATTTTTTGTTTCATGTATTCTCCTGATATCAGTGGTCGCTCTTCAGAAGTTTGTTCTTTATAATCCTGATAATGTGTTAACAAGACGCGAAAATACTCCTTATAAAAAAAAGCAGTATAATACAGGAAAGTAAATGCCTTACTAATTCGATATTCCAAAGAAACATCGATACTTAAATATTTCAATCTTCGGTTTTGGTATTATAAAGTAGATTTAAGGTGGTTTGTGGTGCCACAGGAAATCATACTCCAGTTTGGTGCATAATATGCTCTTTGCAGTTGCTATGTTAGCTAGATAAGTAGTTTTTCTCATCACTTTAGAGATCTTTGGCATTTCAAAGACTTTTTTAAAGTTTAGCATGCAAATAAAAGAAATCGGAAAATAGTTTTGTCAATAAAGAACTTCTACTGTATAAGATTTATTTTTTAACAATAAATCGAAATCATGATTGTTTATATACAAAGACAACGTTTAAACGTGAGCATCACATGTAGGTATATATTGGTATAAAGCTAAAATATAAAATAAATATTAAATGGTTTGGCAACAGCCACGAGTTAATTTAGATTATGGCCATCTTATGTCAGTTGTTCTTTATAATCCTTATTATAGTAAATAAAAAAATATATCACTTGACTTCTTCAACGCTCTAAGAACCTTTGTGTCAAGACCGCTTCGACGACAACACATGACTTCTTATCGATGGCGAGCCGAATCTACGTTTCGCCTCCGTGACAAAAGCGTACTCCATTTGATCGCAGAGTAAATCGAAGAACAAATTAGCAATATTGCTGTGCAATATTGATTTGAACTCGAATGCCACCTTAAAGTCCAACACACACGACTGTGGGATGTCCTTTAAGCCCGGGCTAAAGCGCCACTCATTGAGGAGATAGTTGAATAGTCGCCCATCCTTGCAAACCGATGTCACTAAACTCGGAGCCTCAAGCGTCACCAGTGATGTGTACTTCTCGTTCACGGGTGGGAAACCAATAATCAAATCTGCCCGAAAGGTGTTCTTTGCCCGACTGTGGACGTGGGACTTTTTTACATACGGTACGAATTTGTAGTAGTTCTGGACGTCGGCAACCACATCATACATTTGAGCCATGGTGTAGCTAAAAGTAAGAGAAGTTTGTTTGTTAGCATAGAAAGGCTTAGTGATAAGGCTTATCGTTTGACCTTGAACATTGCGATAGTTCATAGTCATTCGAAGCTACAAGACTCACCCCAGTAGTTCCTTCTTGACATACTCCTTGTTCCTGTTTGTTATATCCGCAAATGAGAAATATGACCTCAGTCTTTCGTTGTGTGACGTTCTGCCAAGGAAAACATTGCAATTGGATTAGGAAATCATTTTTAGTTGTGTATGCGAGTTCAAGGGTACGCCTTGAAAACAATTTCCTCTATGAGTCGTAGGAAAAGGTGTCATGCGCAAAAGAAAACACACATGTGCTCTCGAATAGGAAAATGATCAAGGCGTGAGCCCGATTTTTATACAGTTTAATGTTTTAACTTGTTAATACGATTGGAAATTCGAAATCATACTGGTGAAATTAAAACTTGGCTTATTGTTTATGTTATGTAAGGACTGGACTTGACTGGCTTACGAGAATTCACATGTTGAATTGTTGATGCACCTGGCAGGTATAACACAACGTATTTGTTTTAACATTTCAGCTGTTGTTTTTTAAAATTAAATAAATACTATAAATTTGTATACAAGAAAAAAAATTGGCGGAGTCATATAGCAAAACCAGAATTCGTGGTTTGCATTTTTTGACAGCGAACAGATGATTGTGACAGGAATGTAGGTGAGTGTTTTTATTCGAGATCGAGACCATGCTGCATTCACAATAATACAGCGGACAAAGCATAAAGAAATAACGTATAAGAAAAAATCAATTATAAGAAATTTAAGAAACCCGGTGAATTTACATAAAACAATTACGGTGTCTAATGGTGTGACAGGAACCAAAATGCCTCTTAAGTAACAAGAAAGAAAATATTCCACTTTGGGGGTCGCGTACAATTTGTTTGCTATTGCAATTTTGTAACCATAATACCTCCCTAGCTACTGCGCAGAAAAGCTGAGAAACATCAGCTCTGATGGTATTTACAGCGACACAATTCACCCAGGACTCCGTTTTAACAATAGTTTTCACATACTTCAGTCGCCATCCTTTGGAACTTAAGTTTTTCACAACAATAATTATTCAACTTCCGTCTTAGAAAAGCTTTGTCCATAAAGCCGCGTCTTCAAAAGCAACAGAAACAGAATTTCATACATTAGCAACGCAAAAAGCATTCAGCGAATTTAGGTTTCAGTTGCTAATGTATGGGATTCTGTTTCTGTGCCTGTTTTACGTTGCTTGTTCAGTTATTCAGTAATTTATACCATTCAGTAATTTTGAACGCACCCCTAGTTCACATTCAGTAATTTATTAAGACGAGTTATGGTCGAGTCAAGATTAAACTTATGGCTCAACTCGACTACTCAGCCCTTGTATGGAAATATGGCATCTATTGATTTTAAAACGTCAATTAAAGGAGCTTTTGCATCTGCACTAAAAAACATTCCCAAAAACTGTTCTGCATTTTTATCAAATAAAATAGAGTATAGTATAATGTGTTAACAATATCCCAGACCAAAATGATTGCTTATCGGAATGTCCTGCTCGCGACGATATTTTTAATTTCTCTTAGTTTTTGCGACTGTTCGAACGGTGACCGCACACAATTTTTCAAAAACTGCCGACAAAATTGCGAACGAAACAACTGCACTGACGGTAGGTTGTATTTTATTTCAAAAGTAAAACTAGGGAAGGCTTCCTTCTTCCAGATGGGGTGGGAATTCAAGAACAAGCTATCCGATTTTACCAGCAGACCATATTCGATGAGATGTTCCTCTGGATATGCGTCGACGAGTGCCAGTACCATTGTATGTGGAAGACCGTCGATGCGTTTATTGAGCGTGGGTGGCAAGTGCCCCAATTCTATGGAAAGGTATACCTTCAGGACATGCCTTGTTGTAGTATACCACACGAACTCGTGTTCTTTTTAGTGGCCGTTTGTAAGGTACTTGGGAATGCAGGAGCCAGCTTCCGTTATATTCTCCATAATGAACTTGATTGCACATCTGAGGCTGTTAAGGAAATTCCGCAAAGAAGTGCGTAGTGACAGTCCTTGCTACAAGCTGTGGCACATATTCAGTTTGGTAAGACTTGCCAGACTGTGTTCTATACAGAAGTACGAATGTGTTTTTGCAGGTATGCCTGAACGGATGGGTCTGGTCGGTAGTCTTTCATACAAGAGATTTCCCTATAACTGAATTGCTGGACTACACCTTTGCTTACTCTATGGTCCTGGTGATGCTGTATTGCATGATTATTAGGTAAGAATCCCAAGTCGCATTCATTATATAATCTTCACAGCGCGTGTGCTCTCCAGAATGCTCCACAACAGATCGATAATATACCGTGGGATTGTCACAGCACTCTTCTTTTCATTCTACCTAAACTACTTTGCCTACCTGAGCGTTGGAAAGTTCAGTTACTCCTTCAACATGGCCACAAACATTGCTACTGGTAAGTGGTCGGATCAGAAAATCCCACAACTAATGACACCCCTTACAGGTTGCCTCTGTGCTTTGGGCTGGTTCATCTGGTGCTACTTGGTCCGGCGAAAGAGGCCATACTACCGCAAAATGGTGCGGTTCTTCATTCTTTTCGGACTATCGATGAGCTTGGAACTGCTGGACTTTCCGCCAATTCTTTGGACATTTGATGCACATGCCCTATGGCATTTGGCCACAGTTCCCCTAAACTACCTATTCTACAGGTAAGAATCTAGTCGACACTCGCTGCTCCTTATTGACCTTTTGCTTTCAGTTTCATTATCGAGGACTGTCAGGCGCTGCGAAAAGAAAAAGTCCTCGACCAGGGAAAGTTCAACAAGCAGATTTGAGAACACAGTTCATTCATTCCGACGCTAGTCGTACAATTTTTTGTGATTTTTGTTTAGACAAAGTTTTATTTTTCAAACTACAACATGCATTCTTGTTCTTACATCTGGCCACACTGGCTAATGGTCACAGGGAGCTTGGGTTTGTTGTTCGGGCCGGTGGGTACGTTTTCGATTTTTCGCATAATCAGCAGACCGTCCAGCACACGACCGAAGACAACATGTTTACCATCCAAGAAGTTGCACTTGGCACATGTTATGAAGAACTGGCAACCGTTCGTGTCCTTGCCACTGTTGGCCAGTGATAGTAGACCCGGTGAGTCGTGCTTCAGGATAAAGTTCTCATCGGCAAAGGTCCCGTTGTAAATGCTCATTACGCCCGTACCGTCACCCTGATGAGAGAAGAAAGTTACTGCGGTCCAATCGGCTGTTCTGCGGGACTTACGTGAACGAAGTCGCCTCCCTGAATCATGAAATCTTTGATGACTCTGTGAAAGCTGGCTCCTTTATAACCCATGGGAACCCCGTCGGGTCGGTATTCTCCTGTGCATAGTTGTCGGAAGTTTTCTGCGGTTTTGGGCACTGTGTCTGCGAATAGCTCGAAAATCATTCGGCCAATTTCCTAGAAAATTGAGTAAAGAAACGTGAACGCCCTTGCCTTCGGTATGGGAGTGAGTTACCGTCGTTCCCACGGAGATGTCAAAGAAAACCACCGGATTATTAGGGCTCCGCAGTTGCATCTGAATTTGGTTCCAAGTAGGCATTATTTGTACTAAATTTACTTCACGAATAAACAAGAAATAAAGAGGGATAAAGTGCTGTTCGCCCGGTGGTTTGCTGTTGTGTTTACGTTTAAATGACGTTTGGCTGTCATTGTCTTGTCGTGCGTCGTTGATTGAGCTTTCGATACAAATACTGCGTTCAGGTTGTTAGGGAAATACTTATGAATTTACATTTTTAAAAAAGAACTATTTATTTTTTCCTATGTTTTCTTTTTTAACCGCACAGATTTTGCAACTGCTTTTTTCAAAATATGTAATACTCCACGGATAATTGAAAGAAGATTAGCGGGAGACGATTAACATAAATCCCAAAGTGGCTCCATCGGACAAATATAGGATTAATTTGACACGAGAACTCTGTTTCTGTCATTTTGGCTCTCAAAAGAGAGTGGCGATGTCATTTCCAAGGAGCGAAAACGATTTCCTCACTAAAAGTAACAATAGAAAACGGACTTGTGACAGATCTTTCGCGAAGGGACAGTTCCAGTTTCCTTTTTTGATTCTCAAACTGTTACGAAGGTCCAGAAAATAGGTTTGTGAATAGGGTGAATGGGATTTATGAGAGGATTTATTTTTAATCGCTTGCCGAGAGGATTTAAATTACAATGGTAAATCGCGTGATTTGTAGATGATTTTAGGAAGATTTATGTTAATCGACGATTAGTGCTCGGTGAAGACATGGTATAAGGCATAAAAAAATAAATCTTCGGTTTCTTAAACAATGGTTAAAAGCCATTATTACATTAAAAAAATGTAAACAAATGGGTTTTGGACGGCAAGAGGGACGCAAGTTGAATATCTAGTTGTTTAGTCACCCCAATTACGCAAGTCGTGTAATGCGACAAAAAGTCACCTCAACTCGTACTCGTATCGTATATGCTTTGCGGTTATGCAAGTCGTATGCGTCAAATACGACTCCAGCACAGTTGCAGTTGGTCAGCAACGCGTTTCATCGCACATCAAATGCTCAAGCTGTGTCAAAATTTCAGATTAAAAATATTAAAGCAAGCTCCGTTCGGTGATTTATGTAAGAAATCAAATTGGGAGAAAAAGAAAATCAATTTAATCGACCTTTTTGTTGATGACCGCATTGATGTGGAGGAACCATCACAACAGTTGGCAAATATTCGTAGAGTCATAAGAAATAGTTCCTTCCTCTACCCAATGAATTTGCTGAATGCATGGAGTGTTTTTAAAGCAAAAATTTAAAACTGATATCGAATTCAAGATAATTGCTCCTCATTTTTGCGCCGTAGTAACCTTTTATTTTTAGATAATTTGTTTTGTTTGAATGAATTTTTGGTTAAGCCCTGCAATCTTGTATCTTGTAATGATAGTACGGGACTCTATTTTGCAAGGTTTGTCAAACGTTTCGAGTGACATTTATTTGAGAGCTCTCTTTCAAAATATTTTCAGAACCCGTTTTTGTTGCAGCACCAGCAACTGAAACAGAAGCAGAATCCCTGACGTAACGGAGCTATTTTCAGTTCCTGTTCCTTGTGACACCGCGGCTTAAGCCGAAACAGAATTTTATACATTAGCAACGCAAAAAGCATTCAGCGAATTTAGGTTTCAGTTGCTAATGTATGGGACTCTGTTTCTGTTCCTGTTTTACGTTGCTTGTGAAGCCGCGTTGTCACAAGCAACGTAAAACAGGAACAGAAACAAAATTTCATACATTACCAACTGAAACCTAAATTCGCTGAATGCTTTTTGCGTTGCTTATGTATGAAATTCTGTTTCTGTTCCTGTTTCTGTTCCTTGTGACACCGCGGTTTGACAACGCGGCTTTTAATGCGGCTTCCATAACTACTAATGTGAATGTAATTATGGATGGTATGCGTGTTTCTCTATTACACGAAACTTATTAGCGTACCTGTCTGACTCTCAGTCTCATAATAACGAAAATACGAGCATGCTCGTATGTGACTCTCGAATACGACTTGTGTAATTGGAGGGAGTAATATATGTTACGCACATTAAACGAAAATCAATAAAATAAAACTGGTGTCCGTATTGACGCCTGAATGCAGGAGCTTTCGGTTTCGTTCAGTTTTTATCTGTCAGTGCTGTCACTTCTTGGGAGGACATGTGTTTTGTTTTTTTAAATTTGTTTACATAAATTGGTGGAATAAAGTGCGGGAATACTGTGATTTTAAAACAAAATTTATTCGTTTATTTTCAAGGCTTTCTGAAAATTGTGAGTACTCTTTTTTAAATTTACTTAAATTGTTAAATTTTAAATTGACCAGCTATCACAGACGGCAAAGATCTAATCTCAACCTTTTGCTGCCGGTGGTCTAAAAAATCAAATATTTTTATCCCAGCTAAAAGCCTTTTGTTAAGTATGAAAACTGTTAGTTAGAAAACCTTAAGGTTTATCTATTACCGAGGTAAACAGGCGCACAAGCCCATTTTATTCAGTGTTTCCCTGGAAGTAATCACGTCATAATGCAACTAACTAGTCTGAATGATTTAAGTCCTTAGAATTCGAGATCCTCTCGTACCAATCGTTCCATTAACTACAGAGGGTTTCCAGAAGACAAGAAACTTAAGCTGGATTGTCGTTTTCCACTTAATTTTTATCTTAGCGTGATTCTTTATTGTTGAAGACTTGGACAGCCACCGTTCCAACGCAACTCGAACTACTTGCTAGTCTCTTCTACATGGAAGTTTATTACAGCAATAATCTACAGGAATTTCTATATTTATTAACATAGAGAATGTGGGTTACGTCATGTAGGTCACATTTGAAACAGAAGCTACGGAAACAGAACGTTCCTGACGGAGTTACTGCATACTACCAAGCAAGCCAATTCTAAGAGATATAATTTCCTCCTTAGTCGGCTTCGGCACACCGTCTGAAATAATTAGTCCCTTAAGGGAGCACTGGGAACAATCCAATCATTGGGTCTAATCAAACTATAATTTTAAAGATGGTTCCAGAACAGGGAAAGGAAAAGGTTCTATGATATTCTGAAAAGAAACAGAACTAAGAGCGCCCCTTAAATTACCTGACAGAAGCAGTTTCTTCCGGTTCTGGTTGTTCTTAGGTTGGCCGGGCTTATGCAGATGAAATAGCAATTCAAGAGTAACTATATCGACATTTATACCGATAGCCAAGCTATGTTTTATTAAGGCAATAAAGTGGATTATAACATCGAATCTGATAAAGACGGGGGCTTAAAACATCATGCAGACAGGACGCTGCGGTTAAAAAAGAAATTAAAAAACGAAGAAGTGGAAGGCTCATTGAAAATAGTGAGTTTGTATACATCAAACCACACCTTTGCTTAGTAAGGGGCACTGTTGTGGAGAAATTTTCAGAGGCTGTTAATAAAGTCTTTGACTGTTAAGAAAGAGATCCCATGGGTAGGTTCTCTAGACCTTCATTGAAACTACAAGGGCCGGCCCGTGATCATAGTAGAGTGGAACTCAGGCTCACTAAAGAACTTCCCGACTTCTACCGTCAAACTACGATAGCACCTATAAACGATTATTATTTGTGGTTTCACCTAACGACGCTAACGCTTAATCCAAATCTTTCGTTTGTTATAGTCGGCGACAAGATTTGTTTGATCTAGAGTTCGGATTATTTCGTGATTGCAATGTTCGCTAAGACGAGTTTGCGAGCAAAGTTTGTCACCTTGTCAGTCACGGTTGCGATTCGAGATATCGCTATTTCTAATTTATGTACCCTGGAGCATGAAGAATTGTTCTTGAATAAGTGGCTTGTTTTAAAAAGTTTAGCGACTTAATAAAATTAAGAAGGGCTAAGCTTCGAACTCTGGTCGGGATGTGTTGAGGACATAACATACATCCTGTGCGAATACAAGGCTATTTTGAATATTGCGAATTTTACCTGAAGATGCCAGCGAAAAACACGGTTGCTTCAAAGGTCCTTTAAGCTATTGAACGAAAAATGGCTGTTTTACCAGATAGAATATTTAGGTTTGTTAATTCATCTGATTCTCCAGTGATTACGATGAGACCGTCTTAGAGCCTAGTGGTTCTGTGGCCACTGTTCAACCTAGCGTCACCTATCTCGGAACCTTTACAATAGCTACAACTAAAATGAATAAAACAATGTTTCGCTTTGGTTATTTCCACCACGTTAAATATGATCACGGCTGGGCTCTTTGTCTCCAACAACTTACACCCATTAGCGTCACCATAGCTCATCCCTTTAATGCTTTGTTGTATCACTCGTAATTGCTACAAACAAATCAATAAAATTTTCCGACTCAAATCTCAACCTTCTAACGTCAGCCGAACCGCTTCAATTATCATATCTCGTGCACCATAAGTCACGTCACCAAATGACGAATCCCCTACCGTAACACTTGAGTGCATGCAACAGGTACGAGTACCAATCAATTACAATCAATTTAAGTCACTTGGTCTTTATTTTCTTATAAAAAACAGAAGAATCTTCATCTATTTTACATTCACTACAATAGAACATACATAAATGTCAGGGATACACGCACTTAAACAAGAACAATAATACATTTAAATAAATTAATAAATTCATACTGATATATGCAGGAACATATGGTAATAAATTAGTTTTAAATAGTAACTGTACATAAACTAATAATACTGTACAAGTGTAAGATGCTTATACAAATTGCTAAGCACGCAATCAATTGCTAGCTTCGTCTGTGTCCACATCGGCGATCTCCTTCAGTTGTTTTGTATTCTCGATGGCCTTGAGGAAGCTCTGCATTATCGCATTTGAATCAACCACCAGGATGGGTGTGCAACCGTCCTTAAGGTGTTCGCCCTGGCTTTCGTAGATCTCTCGTGAGATGCTGCGGGTGAATGAGAAACGCAACGACTTGTTGCGTGTGAGTTTCTTTTTGGGCAATTGAACGGGCTCCTTTTCGGGCAATTCCAAGTGAGCTTCGCGCAGGACATCGCTAGCAAAGGATTTTATTTGTGACCATGCATCAGCTGAAGGGAAGAGTTCTTTCTATTAGTCAGGCTATTATGATTGCCGATTATGTTTAACTTACTTATATGCTTTTCGGTGGCATGTTCGTATGTTACACAAAAACGTATCACATATTTGCCAGTGACCATGGATGGGATCATGTGCATTTTTCCCGAATGGTTGATCTGTGCCAGCAGCTCTTGATTCACATTATCAGCAGCTCTATAGAGAAACAAGGAATTAGATTACATTTCACAAAACGTGTGTGATTCTGACTTACCTCAATCTAAAGCACACCAATCCTAGGTACACGTCGTTTCGCACCTCGAACCGATCGTCCTTTCGCACAAGCATCTCGAACTTTTTCGCCAATGCCATGTGATTCCTTATGTAGGCCTGTAGCCCCGAAATGCCATACGACCGAAAGACGAACCACAGTTTGAGAGCTCTAAAGCGCCGACTCAACGGAATGCCATAGTGACGATAATCGATTGCCTTGTCGTGCTCATGCTGTAGGTAAAGCGGGTTGACGTTGAGGGCAGTCTTCAGTGTCATAACGTCCTTCACCCACATGGCCGATGCGTCGAAATTCACCAACAACAGCTTGTTGGGATTTGTGTTGAACGAATCGGCATATTCCAGCCCCTTGGAGAACATTCTCATTTCGGGTAGAATGAATGAGTTCCCCGCATATGCTCCATCGACATGGAACCAAATGCTGGGCACCTCACGGCAGACTTTTCCGATCTCTGTGAGGTTGTCAAAGGCGCAAGCGCCGGTGGTCCCCACAGTAGCCACAACGAAAAAGGGTTTAAGGCCGGCGTTGAGGTCGTTTTGAATTGCCTGTCGTAGGAGATCTACCCTGAGTCGTCCATGATCGTCGGCGTCAATGATCCTTAGCTTAACCAAAGCCATTTTGGCGGCTTTTTCAATCGACGAATGCGCCTCCTTGCTGGCATACGCTATCAACTGAGGAAGGAATACACTTTCGTGGCATTCTGTGTTATTTCCCTTAAGACTTTGAATGGCGCGCGATCGAGCCGCAATCATACACACGAGGGTGCATTCAGAAGCAGAGCCTTGCAAAGCGCCACCACCACGACTGCCAGGCAAATCGCTGATAAATGCCTTGGGCAAGCCCAGTGCCTTGGCGTACCAGTCTAAAACGATGGTTTCCAATTCTGTGGAGGCTGGGCATGAAGCCTGGAAAAAAGAAGAATAATACAATGTTAGAAACAGTAAGTAAGGAGTAGATCTGGAAATATGTATAAGAGAACTCGATAGTGCCCTGATCATCCCTTAATCGGAACCGTACAAGAAGTTAAGTTTCTTCGGAACATTTATCGAAAATAATACCACAACCAAGAAAGAAAGACACAGCAGTGAAAACGAGAGTTAAATTTCTTTTGATGAACAATGTTGATCAAGTATTTGAATCTGAATTGATTTTAAGTAGTCAATACCCCACCACAGGTAAGGGTCTTCTTAAGATAGGTCGAAGGTACAATATGTTGCAAAAGTGTGAAGAACTAATGTCAGCAGCTGCCGAAAAAGGTAAAGCGATTAATTAGTTTATCAATCGAATCGACAGGGACCAGGATCCCTCAATAGGGACTGTCGAACTTTGAGAGCTGATAGCGGCTGTATTGTTTGCGCTAGATCTGCCCAATTGGTTGCTATTTATTCAGTTGGTGTTACTAAATCACGCTTCTGACCTTGCTCAATAAGAGACTTTGTCCTCTTGCTTGTAATATTAAACATCTTCAAAAATAGAGAGAGTCGCAACTAGATAGCTCTAACTGAGTCATTAGAATTATGCATTTAGCTCAGTTTCTGCCTTCATACTTCCGGGTGTCTTCTTAAAAGAGCTCTGTGGTTCCATTACCAGCGGCTGTGTCCACAGTAGTAAGAATACTTAAGACTGTGTAGAGTGTAAGGTATTCAACCAACATTTATTAATCTAAATGCCTCGAAATCTACGAATAGAAACAGTATGGAATTTTCCCACCTTCTCTTTCACTAAGACTCTTGAGGAAAATTCTAAACCAATTTCTTAATACTCGATAAAACAAAGAATTGTTCAAATTCATTTATTTATTTACCCAAGCATATTAAAAAAATAAAACTTTATTTACTTACCCAAGAAAAACCAATAGAACCCAGAGCACCGCTCAACATATCACCCAATATCGATGGATAGGAATTGCCCGCTGGGAAGTATGCGAAGAATTTCGGATGATTCCAATGTACAACGCCGGGCATTACCTTCTCTTCGACATCTTGTAAAACATCTTCGAATTTCTCACCGTTTATTGGCGCCTTATCTGAATAATAAAAAAATAAAAACTTTTAGTATTCATGTCCCTAGTTAATTACAAATGCGAGTGTTAAAGCGATTTTTGTGTTGTTTTAGTACCTGATAGATTTCAACACGCGCAAAAACGATTTGCTTATTTAAGTTTTTTTTTCTAATATGTTTATGTGTGTACACACCAAATTTTCAAAAATAAAGTTGTACTGAAGAAGCGCAATTCAACTGTTTCGTGTCAGATTTTTTTTTTTTAGAGAATTCCTCTTTGAAGTGTTTAAAATATATTTTTTCAGCACTCGAAACGGAAAATATTTATTAGAATTCGGTAAATGATTTCACCGATGAGTGCTGACTTCTTGTGAATGGTTCTAATGAAGATCTTTCAAATTAACGCTTGTATAGAGGCACCGGTCGTCAATGGTGAAGTTCATATAAAAACGATTTATTTGTTTTTTAGATGAACGCATCGATCATCGTCAGGTCTCTAATAATTCTCAATAAGAATACGAGGGCTGGTCGAAAACATTGAGTATTAAATAGTGAAGTGTGACTTTTGCTTAATGAACATGAAACTTGTGAATTGCGTCTAATTAGCGGTTGCTATTTTTAATAATTAATAAGTGCGATCTGGCCAATTGAATAGTATTGTGAAATTACTTGGAAACAATTATTATACACATTGGACATGGTGTGCGGGATTTTCAATGGGCTTTTTATTGGTTTTTAATGGTTTTAATTTGAATTAAGCGTGTTATGGACTCTTTAACGAGGTTTAGTTTTAATTGTCATTTAAATAAAATTAAGGTCGGGTTTTTGTTTGTCTTCGGGTAGGCACATAAAAAGGTGCTAACATTATTTGCCATTACAATTATACTCATAATTGGATTTTTGGTGTGTTTTCAAGATAAATGAGTGAGAAGTGAGGCTCGATGATATTAAACTTAACTTCTATACAGCATTTGAAAGATAATAAAACCACTTAAAATAATTAGTTTTCGTAAGCTGTACAAGTACCCTTTGTCAGAGCTCCCACTTTGCTCCCGTCGTGTTTATATTCTTAGCTAGATAATTCTTATGTCTGGACAGGTGCTGCAAAGTCTTAGTGGTATGACGTACTAAAGTTAAAACGTACTCGTTTATAGAAGAGAACTTCTCATTAGCATTAGCCTCAATGCAAAAATGAAATGTTAATTAGTTAGCCCGATTTCGGTCAGGTTTTAATAAAAAAAATAATTCACATGTTAATCGAATCCTTTTCATAGATTTTTCGTGTGGATGCTTGCACTGCAATATATCCTTCATGTCTGGACAGGTGTGCTCCTGAACACGCACTTGCTCGATAAGATTATTGGGTGAGCTATGAGCTTAAAACATAGACGATTTAAAAAGAAGTAGACGGTAGGTTCTGAAAGAAAGTTGACGATAAGACTGTTTATCAACGAACTGTACAAATTCTACAACTTTATTGGTAAAATTATGATTATCATTAGTGAAAAAATTGCCCATCCATTTCAAACCCCCAAACCATCAATTGGGGGTTTGAAATGGATGGCCAATCCTAGCCACAGGATCTTAGCGTTTGAAACTGATAAAATAACGCAATCAGAAGCGACTGCCTTCAGGTCGCGCACAATTGAAAAGTGATCTCAACCAGCTTAGAGGGTTCAAGTGTTCAACAGGCGACACTACAATCTGCAACTGGCATCATTAAGGGAGCGAAGACGATAAAGTTCAACGAGCAAGGGGTTAAAACTGCCCTTAAAACACGAAGCATATCGCAAGTAGAGAGGATAGTAGAAAGAGAAGAAAGGTTCCCGATCCATAACAAACGCTGTTGAGCCACTGTGAAAAATAAAATCCCTGCACAGAATCACCAAAGCTTAACCCCGCAAGTGCTATGCCTTTACGGAGGAAATCAACGATTTAGAAGCAGAGTTTTCAAAAAATACCTATGGTACCGTTTTTTTTATAAAATACTCGCGAGTAAGGCATTAGGTTACCCTTATCATAATTCACATTTCGCGATCGGAAAATTATGTACGTGAGATTTTAAAAAAAGAGGAGGAACCTGAGCGGCCCTAGCGCTTATCTATTTTTATGAACTGCCAACTTAAAGCTACCCAAAACAACTTGAATTAAACGGTTCTAAAGGTAATTCATAATCTATTGAATAAGAGATTCGACATTTTCAAATGCCCACATTTTCGACAAAAGCTTGTTGCCAAACTCTGTCAAATGCTTTCGAAATATCAAGCGCAAAAATCTTGCCTTCGCAGAAGAAGATGCAGGGAATGGTTTAACTTTTCCGTGAGATATGCCATCAGATCACCCAGTGGACCTTTTAGAACAGAAAAGAGTATTCGGACGACCCTAGGTCGACCAGGAAGTCGATCATTTTGAGACAAACTTTTCTGGATTTTTCTTTATTGCTGGTTTTGGTACCGCCATATCCGGCGGTAAGCGTTTCCCTATCCGCCACCTCAGAAGGTGCCCAATTGGGGACTCACAACGCCAGAAGGGAATATTATTTAAGCCTTATGTGTGCGGTGATAGATTGTCTCAATATCAAGTCACTTGTGGGGTGCCGTGGCGTAGTGGTTAGTGTGTGTGCTTACTACGCCGGAGGTCTGGGTTCGAATCCTGCCATCGTCACCTGAAAAAAAAAGACTTGTTCTTTTTCACGGTCCCCACCTCCGCGAGGGTCTGACAAGCCCTCCGAGAGTATCATTTGTCTTGAAAAACTTCTCAAAGTGCCGTTCGGATTCGGCAAAAAATTGTAGGTCCCCTTGTATGTAAAGAAATCAGCACACCAGCATACATTGTTGAGAAGTTGGCCCTGGTTCACCTCGAGCTGTTGCGCCACTCTATTTATTTATTTTTATTTTATTTTATCAAGTCACTTTTGCTAGACATTGCTGTCTAAATTGTAGAATAGGGTATTGGTACTGACCACCTCACCACTGATGGTGGTGAAGCATATAGTACCTATGCCAAAGAGACGCTCTCTGCATCCTTTAAGTAAAAATGTTTCTTTTCTTTACTTCTTTTTTATAGCAAAGGAATTTGATCTAGTTTGGCTTGTAGTCTTTTGTTGCATATTTTATCGCCTGGGATCAATAGCTAAGCTAAACGATAAGAAAGGGATCCCTCTTCGCATAAAAAAAAAACAATCAGCATTTAATGCTTTTAAAACACAATGCACTCCACTTCTACAGCAAGTAAAATACTTTTCAGCCGGCACTCATCAATGGTACTTGTTTTATTTAAACTAAAAAGCTTTAAGCGCCTTATTTCGCCAAAAATTTTGCGAAGCGCTTAGTCATGGATTCCTGAAGCGAAAATGAAAAAAAAAAATGCGTTGAGCCTGGAGGACTAGACCTGGGCATACGAAGCACAAATGCCTTCTAACCTAAAGTTCAAATCCTATGTCTGGGCAGGTGCACATAGGTTTTTCTTCAACTTATATTATTGTTATTACATTACATTTTTTATTCAAAAGAGAGCGTTTAGGCTAAATGAATAACATTCCGTGAAACTTTATCGACTGATGAGCCATGAATTAAGTTTTGTTATTATTATTTTTTTTTTTGGATGCCGTGGCGAAGTGATTACGGGAAGTCTGGGTTCAAATCCTACAGTAGTCACCTAAAAAAAACACTCGTTCTTTTTCATGGTCCCGACCTCCGTGAGGGTCTGACAAATCCTTTAGGAGTAACATTTGTCTTGAAAAACTTCTCAAAGTGCCGTTTGGATTCAGCAAAAAATTGTCGGTCCCCTTTTATGTGAAGAATACAACACACACAGCATACATGGTTCAGAAGTTAGACCTGGTTCACCTCGAGCTGTTACACTTCTCTATTTTAAAAACTGCGCTGGAAGCTTAAATCTACACTAGTTGCAACCCAAGCTGAACAGCAGTTATGCACTTTAAAACTGAATTGTCAAACATAGAGTAATCTATGTCAATTCAGACAATAAAGACAATAAAGGAATTTAAAGCACGTTTAGTACTCAAACTCTTAACTATGAAAGTTTCAGTAAACTTAGTACTAATCATACTAAGTGTTCCGTCAAAGAATTCTGTTGCAACGCTCAACCGACCAAAACAGTGGGTGACTCCGGTGAACACATTCTGTGCAAACTTGGTGTTTTTTTTTTTTTTTGCACCTTGCGTAGGAGTGTTTTGCTTACACTTCGAACTCACCCCGTAGTGGGTAGCTCAATATTTGTTTAGAAATTATTCGCATGTCAATAGTTCCTATTTGTTCAGATTAAACCCCAGCCTCCTGGTGGCCCTAAAACATTGGCTATATCAGATGTTAAACACTATTTTCGTTTTAAGGTCAATTTAATGATTCACACACATGTAAAGTAGCCGCAATGTAAACAACATTCAGCAAAATGAAAAATTAGCAAAGATTTTTGTTTTGTTAGTATTAGAACTATAAACAATTAAACAGGAAAAAAAAAAACGGCCAAACACGCCGTGCTGTTTGATGGTGAAGAAGACATTTTATCGCGGGTGTCTATAACAAAACGATAATGAAAAATTCATTGGTGATTTGTTAAAATTTTATTGACTAACTTCTGTTGTGGTTTTATTACCGCTAAACAATTTAACGCCAACGAAAATTCTTTGACGGATCAGAGGCATATTTGAAATGAAAAGAAGGTGGGAAAATTTCGCTTCAATTAATCAGGGTTGCTAGGAAGCTTTGCAGGGAAACGGTAACAAATGCTAATTTATTCTGCTTAGAATAGTCTGTTTACATCGTTCAGACGTGTTTGTTGCGTTTATAAGACTAGACAGTGAATAAAGAGCAGACACAAAAACTATGGAGCATTAAATATCATTTAAAATTGATCATTAATAATTGATGATCCTAATGCAGCTGGTCAGTAAGCATAAAAACGTGAAGCCTTGAGAAAAATCAAAAAATCAATTTTTTTTTGAAAAAAGACATAATTCTCTTGATAAGGCAGACAAGGCCCTAATTGAATTGATCACTCAATTCACTCAACTGATTTTGTTGGAAAAAAAGGCGTTTGACATTTTTCGAAGGCTTACATTTATAAACAGGAATCTTGTCTTATCTTTAAATATTTCTAATTACTAGCTTCGCTCAAAGTACTAGTTGCTATGAAGTTAGAACTAAAACATGAGCAAGTGAAACATAATGTTTAATGCACCTGCACAGACATGGAAGCCAGCTTGTACCAAATAAATCTTTTTATTTGCCTTTACTGCCCTTTTTTTTGCAACGATACGCGACTGTTATTGAAGTCCTTGTAGCTTTATGATTTACTTGTTTAAACGAAATTTATACTACCAAAACTCGCAGAGTTATTTTTTCCGCTGTTGCAAAGTTGCAAAGACCATTGTAACTCACAAACTCTAGATAGTTACAAAACTTAAAGCAGTTAAAATCTCTTCCTTTATTTTCCAAGGTCCATTATCCAAAGTCCATTAATCAAGTAACTTAATGCCTTACATAGACCGCGCCACTGATCAAAAAGAGCTACCAGGGCAGTACCAAATACTATCATGGCCGGGCTTTCACCTCTTACTTGTTCAGCCTCACAATTTTTAAAGCGGAGTAAAATGAAGAAGGCCAAAATTCAAAAAACTCATATTTAATTCCGAACGATTAAGTTCTTGTTCTCTATCCAAATCAACGGTCAATTGTCATGTCAAGAGAGATTGACAGAGATTGACTCCTTTGAAGGTGTTCTCATACTTCCTAACACAAATGTAACTTAAAAAAAAAAAGGTCAAAGCTGCAAATCACCTTAAAATAGTGGTCAAGTGTTTTCCCATCATTCATCCAGCATCCGGCACATTCACATTTTGTTCAAAACAATAAATTTGCGCACCTGTATTAATTAATGCTAAATTCCACACATTTGGAACCATAAAAATTCCTTTCCTCAAATTTAAGTAAGTAAGTGTAAGTTTTTTACGTGTCTTCTTGTCAGATAATAATAACTCACTAAATTTCGTTATAACATACCTGGTATCAAGTGTTTAAGGTATCCAGGATCCAGAGTTGGTGCCACATCTCTTTTCTCAATATTATCAGAATAATCACAGATGTAATCAATCATCAGTTTTCCGTACTTGCGAAACTCTTCTGTATTCATTTTATAAAATTAATTTTTCTTCACTATTTCACACTTGATTTTTAATGAAAACAATTTTTATTGTATTTGCCACTTTATACACGCAATAATCTTTTTTTGAGTTAAATTCACTTGTGTAGGAACCTTAAAAACAATATCGCTTATTGACTATTATTTCGCACTATGGAAAGCAATTCTTGTTCGCTCAATTTAACCGACTCGAATGGCGATAACTTCCAGGTTCGTTCACTTAAATATCAAACTGCAAATCTTCGCAACCGATCATGATCGACATGGGCAAGAAGCGCGATCACTAAAGCTTTCTCTCATTTTACTTCGCGAAATTAGATTTTCGCGTAAAAGCTTTTACGAGCTAGTCGAGTCCACCAGGTATGGAATGGAGGATAAGATCAAGATTCATTGATACTCGTAGATATGAATGCAAGGCACATGCCTGGAAGATCAATCTAATGATGTGCGATCATCAAAGATCGATCGCTAGCCGTGGGATGGCCCATTTGTCGTTGTATTCTGGTGGTTCACATTGGTTGTACGTGAGTTTACTTAAGTTTTATTTAACAAAGAAAAACTGTATCACACTTCAATTAGACAAAAAATGTAGCTTTGTTGACGTTTGTTGTTCGAAGAAGTGGATGCTAAAATGTTGTTGGCGGAATATTAGCTGGAACTAGAGGGTGTTAGTTTATATTTGTATCTAGTTCAGTTCAAAATAAATTTATTGATTTTTTTTATCGATAATTGGGGGCTGGTGATGAGAATTTCTCGCAGAAAGGATCTAACAGTGTTTTGTAGTTTAAAATTGGTGTTATTTGATGGTACATAGCAGGTGGTTGATGGAGCTAGGTTTTATGATGTTGTTTTTTTAACTTAAAAAATATTATTTGTTTTATCGATTTATTTCATTTGCGAATAAGCGAAATGTGTTAACGTTCTAATAAATATAAATTTTGTGAATTTTTTATGTCCATAATATTCTCATCTTGGCATCTGGTAATAATCTATTCCCAAGTAAAGATTGATGTTGCTAAGTAAAAGCTGTTCATTTTCTTTCGAAAGACGCTCTCTTAATAGTGATGTGGTCAGTGATTTATAACAATGGAAATATGTGGTAATTGGCCAGAGATCTCAGCCTACAAACAATCTTCTTTACCTAATTCAATCTGACATTTTAAGACATACAAAACTTTTGGGTTGTTCAACTAAGTTTTTTCAAAAGAAAAAAAATTCCCTTGTGAAGTTTCGATTTTTAGTGAAAAAATTGTTAAAATTTAACAACCACAGAATTTCTGAGTTTAAGGGAGCTTAAGGGCAAAATAAAAGAAAATTTCAAAGTTAAACGTTCTGTGTAGGTTCCCACTTATTCTCCATTGTCTTTCATATACTTAAACGGAACCTCACAGGTGAATTGATAAACAATATGCCTACGTCCATTCGTTTGTCCACGGTTAACTAACTAAACGTAGCGGTAGAATTTAGAAACTCATTAAAAGTTCTTTTCTATACTGATTGAATTTAAAAATTTTTAGTTAAGAACCTATAAAGCCAACTTACTTAAAAAGTCGGATGGATCCCTTTTTGTTTTTATCTAAAGGGCAGCATTTCCTTGGCTGTTCTGACTGAGAGGGCATGGGAATATGCCAAACCGGTCTATGCGTGTTCTGTAGATCTGGAAAAGGCGTATGACTGAGTCCCTCGGAATACACTGTGGAGAGTTTTTCAGGACTATGCGCTGAGTGGGCCTCTTCTGAGAACCATCCAGCCTTTGTATGGAAACTTCAGAAGCTGTGTACGGATAAACGGCGTCAAATCCCGTCCTTTTGATGTGCGCGTTGGACTTCGCCAGGGCTGTGTTCTCTCGCCGCTCCTTTTCATAGCATATGGACTGGATGGTGAAGCGCAGTCTTGGCGAGCAATGTTTCGAATTGGCTGGCATCAGGATGAGCCATCTGCTTTTCGCAGATGATTTGGCCATCCTTGCATCATCCAAAGAGGAACTTCAACGAGCACTGGATAGGTTTGCAACCGTCTGTGGTGATGCTGGGATGAAAGTAAACGTGAACAAATCGGAAGTGATGGTTGCTTCCCGAACTCCAGTGCAGTGTACCCTGCACATAAATGGAGTTCCATTAAAACAGGTGGAGAAGTTTAAATATCTCGGGGTCTTTTTCACGAAAGATGGAAGGAGTGAGTTGTCCTGTAGAATTGGCCAAGCTGGAGCAATAGAAAAGGAACTGCGCTGGCCGGTCATCAGGAAAGCTCAGCTTGGAGTGAAAGCAAAGATCTCAGTTTTTAATTCAGTGCTCGTTCCGACCCTCATCTATGGTCATGAAATTTGGGTAATGACCGAAAGAATTAGATTGCGGGTACAAGCTGCCGAGAATGAGATTCCTGAGGTGCGTTGCTGGTGTTACTCTAAGGGATAGAGTGAGAAACGTCAGTATTCGTGGGAATCTTAATGTTGAGCAGCTACTTCTCCGAGTGGAGCGATCAATTCTTCGATGGTTTGGACACGTTGTTCGCATGCCCCATGACAGACTTCCTAGACAGGTCATGCTAGCCGAGATGCGACCGCGTCGCCCCCCTGGTAGGCCAAGAAGCAGGTGGTGGGATCAGGTAAAGAACCTCTCTGAGTCCCGCCTGGGGATTGCGCTGGAGTCTCTTGAGTTGGTGGCGGAGGATCGAGAAAGATGGAAGGACCATTTAGCCACCCTCGCTCCGCGACCCTTTTAAAGGATAAGCGGCATCCGAAAGTGATGATGATGATGATGGGCAGCATTTCCGAAAATCGCCCAGATAAATCATATCAAAAAACAAACTACACTATTGACGATTAAAGGCAACCACCCGGTAGAGAATAGAGGAATATGTTGAACGTACAACAACGCCAAATTTCAAAAATTTACCAAGTTTATCATCCGACCTTGATTTACTTGTCGGCCTTGATTCACTTGGGTGAAAAATAAACAAAAACTGACCAGTCGAACTAAGGCGGGAGAAAAGCATTGAAGTTTTTGACAGTCAACAAACAGTCAAAATATTTAGTTTGACGTTGTTGCAGGTCTCTACATATTCCTCTACTGTCCACCAGGTATCGCATTTCGACTTTTTCATTCGTCAATAGGGCAGGAACACACGATGACAGAAAATCGTGTGGGTAGTAATAATTGTCGTCGAATTTAAAGGCTCAAGCGTTTGCATAGGTAGGAGAGTCTTGCTCTCGGATACATACCGCGCCAGTGGAGACAGCAAAGGTTGTAGTCTTTCCAAAGGTGAAAAAGAAAGACTCAACGCAACCGATGTCCTATAGACCAATCAGCTTAACAATCTTTCTACTGATGAAAACAGTGGAAAAAGCTGTGTACAATTACCTAACCGTAGAAATGCTAGGCAGCTTCCCTCTTCACCACCGCCAGTATGCGTACAGAGCGGGTTGACCTACCGAGACTACTTTATATCAGCTAACGGAGATCATCCAAAATACTCTTGCACAGCCATTGAGAATTGCCTCTTGGAATTAATCTCATTACACAACGTGGTTGAGGAAACGGCTAGGATAACGAGCTATAGAATTGGGAAAGGCTGAAGAGGGGATCGGTACGGAGAGGCACACTGGGTCAACGCACTTGACGCTCTTCTTGAAAAACTCCTTAGGGAAGTATTTAGGAAAAAGGATAAGTTAAAGCGAGCTAAGATCTGGGAAAGCCTTTGAGGCCTGAGGCAAGGTAAGAAACTTCTAGGGACTCAAGGTATGCACCGGCCTTAGTGAAAATGACCTACGCATCCTACATCCACAGGATTTCTTACGGGGCACTGCAAAGAAAATTGGTGTACGGGAGGAACCTTTTTGCGATGAGGTTAGTCGAAAGTGTAACTCCCGAACATATTTTAAAATCCTGTGAGGCTCTAAACCACAGGAGGATAAAATGTCAAATTCTGGATATATGGCAAATACCGGATACCAGGCAAAGAGATACCCACTTCCCATTCTCAGATTCATATGCGAAACAGGACTAGTTGTTAAAGGATTCGTTCTCTCAGCCAAAGTCAAGCATGAGCACATACCATTACATATCGACATAGTAATGAATCATTTAGTAATAAATTATAGTGCCAGGGGCTCTTTTGAGGGAGGCTACAAAGGCGAACAGGTTGTAGCGCGCGCAAAACTCAACCTAAATATTAATAATAATAAAATAAATGGACCACTATTTCACTAGCGACAATTTTACAGACAGCAACTCTCGTTTCCCACGATAAAAAGTTTGAAGTTGCTTGTTTTGGGCTTATATGGTCGTTTGAATAAAAGTGCGAAAAGAGTTAAGAAACAATTTTTCCATCGGTTCTTTCCAACTTCCCTTACGATGTTGGAAAAAATCAACCGACACACGGGAAACATGTATGTATTTTGCTTGGAATTATAAAGCAACGCACCTTCGGTGAAATACGAAAATGAATTCCTTAAATCTACAAAAAAGAATGATGGGACAGACCATTGGATCTTTTAGAATTATATCGCGTTAATAAGGGATACTATGTATTTTTTTATATTGACGAATATAATATGCAAAGATTAATGTCAGCATGGCGCCAAACTAATTAATTAAATCGTAGACCAGCTCGCCGGGCGATTACTTTGATTCATTTGTATTTGCAATAAGGAATGCTCCAAGGTGAATCAATTTAAAAGAATTTTGTTCTCAAGCCCCCTGCGGTCACGCTTGATTCCATAGATCGGAATGCATAAACACAATAAATTAATTAACAAGTCTACCCTAATTGACCTCTTATCGGAGCTTTACCTCCATCCAAACCACACTTTCCATACATAATGTAAGCATGTTGAGGATTACCAAATTTAAATACATTTTACATCATTTTTCTGCGCTGAATCGGAAGCACGAGACAAGCATATAGCTAAAGACATTTTAGCCACCTTGCCAACACCATTGGATTGATGAAATCCCCAACTTGTTATTCAGAACACGCGGATGCAAGAAGTGTACAGAAACCGATACCATGTGGGAAGATGTTATCGAATTTGGCAGCACGACGTATTCGTAGAATGAAGACGATACCTCCGAGTTGCTATGTTGTGAATCTATAAATTGGACGGCCAAGTCGTAATGACTCACAATTCACAACATCGTTATATCTTGGTCGTGTGTCCAATTTTTCAGTGATCTGACTAAGTGTGAGCATGATGGTTGCTTGCACTTCGATTTGGCATTAATCCGAGAACGGAACTCCTATTGTGCAGCTGAAAAGAAACCCCAGTTCCATGTCGCAACCGGTGGGCAAAGTATTTCCGTTTGTGGGGGCTGGCTTCAGAAAGCTTTTCCGTAAAACAGGAGATTCCCTCTGTGTCAATGACGTCAGATGATAAATCACAGCGATGTGCGCCAGCTGTGCTAAACTTATGGCGCACGAAACAGAATTAAATGTGTCAAAATTGCTGTGGTGTTGGTGTGTGATCACTTCAAGGGGATTTTCTGGCCCCACACGCTCTGTCAATTGTTGAGTAAACACATGTTAGCCTATTGCTGCCGTGTCAAGACATTGAATTAATTCGATTGATCGGCGAAGTTTTGGACTTTCGCCTCAACTTAGGGTGAGATATTTTCACAAGTGAGATAGCTCGCAAGGAATTTCGAACTCACATAATCCTCTAATCGTTATGTTATACAAACGTCAACTCAACAGTGTTGGCTTGTTTGTGGATTTTGACCCCTAGCAATGGTTATGTTTGCTTTTGGAGATATAAGCCAGGTATTACTGACACGCTATTAAAAGGTGTGTGACTCATGAGTGAACTGAGTTATATTTAGCTTTTTTAACATAATGAGAGGCCTCACAGCTCGCACGCGTTTGACACACATACCAGGATAGACCACTGAGGTAAGATTGCGTTAGTGTTTTTTTCGTCAATATATTATACATTAACATAGTTTAAATAAATAACTGTGATTAGCAGAAAGATTTCCGAAAGGAAAAAATGAAATGATAAAAAAGACCTTAGATAAAACAAAACTATAGTTAAACTTCTCTACTTTAACTATTAAACTTTGCCTCTCGTGGATGCTACTTTAACCAATTAAGCTGACAGTGACCTGTAAGTCTCTGTTTAAGTTGGATCAGTAAGTCCCTGTTTAAACTTCATTGATTTTCATCTTACGAGTGTGAATAAAAAAAATTGTACATTTGTTTGCCGATTCCAAACCGTGTGGCGTGCGTTTTTACAGAGATACATTTAGCTTAAAGACCGGCACTATACTCCTACTTTGAGAACATGCTTAGGAGGGAGCATACTTCTTTAAGGCTCTGAGAAAGAACTTACCCAATATTGCTACAGTAACGTTAATGTTAATGATGTAAGGCGAATACTGAAGGCCGATTAACCCAAGATTAAAAGTACCTTATTCAAAGATTTCCCCGTTATGAATTACGTGGTTAGGTTGTTGCCAGGTCGTTGTTCACGGTTGCCTCCAAGGAAACAAGGTTTGGAGTTCGTTGGAGTGTTTGGATCTTGTGTGTTAAGGTTGAATAGCAGTGGAACCAACCCTGAATCTTGAGGGTCTTCGTTATTAAGTTTGCTGCGTCAGCCTTATTAAGCTTCGTTAATCAAAAAATGAAATGACCTGTCACAGAACATGTTGTTAAGGATCGTACCTCTTTCTTATAGGAAACAGCTTGAAGATGATCCCGAATTAATTCATCTTTCAAAACTATATATATCAGCTTTATTTTATAACCCGCATTAATGTGTCGCCTTTAACAGTGCTTGGTCATAAAAACTACGACCAGTTCTGAACCCAGAGTGTTCTATGGGTGCATCAGCGTTGATGGCAAGTAGGGCCATCGGGTCGATATCCTACTGACTCACCTGGAAAAAAAAACCTTTAAATAATAAAACGTAAAAACGTTTAATAAAACTTCTTATTGCCCCAGTAGGAAATATAAACGTGGGTTTGTCTGACCCCCAAATACCCTCTGCCAAACCCTGTGAGCATCATTTGTCATTCGGAATCGGCAAAAAATTGTATAGGTCCCCCATGTGCTTATGAACACCTGAAACGCATACAGCATGCAAGGTTCTGAAAGGTCAGGCGATGGTTCTTGTTAGCTGCAAGTGCTAGTTAGTTATTATACCCTACCCTACCCAGGTTATCTGAGGGCGTAGTTTGAAAAATAGTGAATTGATCACCGTAGACCCCTTCGGGCCAGTTTTTCAGTGCTGAATTAAGCTCAGTTTAAACCAAGATCTGTTGATCCCGTAACATAACGAATATGGATTTAACCATTAAGTGCAGAGTTAACTCCACCAACAAAGTTGTCTAAATCTTCGACTCTCTAAATTATTGACTCTCCCTAATCTCACTTCACATAGAAAAACACAGGAAAAGAAGTTCGAGTTATTCTCAGATTTCATTTTTCCCAGAAACACGCAAATCACCTACCATTCCACATAGAAAAAACATAAAAAAAAAGTTCATACTTTTCTTCAGAGTTGATTCGAGATTAAATCACCAAATTTGGCGGGCTAAAATGATATTATCCCCAGATCTAAGTTCACTGAAAAACTCATTTTTGGGTTTACCTCTTAGTTTAACTCGGAAAGTCGAATGATCACGCACTGAAATACCGGCCCTTAGACCTTTAAGAGATATCGGACATGATTGTTGTTTGATAACATTTTAATAATTGTTGTTTAACCCGGTTTTTTTAATTTTTATGAGCACAATTCTGAACTCACACCGAGCGTTTCGCTTCGAATTACATCGAGCATTTCCCGGTGACCAGGCTCGATGTAATTCGAAGCGAAACATTCGGGGTGTGTTTTGCTCATTAAAAACGTGGCTTATCCGAAAATTATTAAAAACGATTGAGCCATGTTCGTCCCTACGTTCGTCTGCCCGTGTAGGTGATGTTTTTAGGTCCTTAAAATTGAGGTAGTGAGCTGCAACTCGAGGTATAGATTGGATCTCATTTTGAAAGGACGAAGTTTGAAAATTGGTAAGATCCGCCCTCAACTGACTTGGATGTAGACAGCCTTCAATTTTATTTGGCAATACCTCTTGATCAAATTATACAAGGCATATTGAGCCAAATTTTAGTTTTTAACAAAAGTAACTAGGTTAACAAAAAAAATTAGACCGCCCACACCATCGATCATGCCCACTTATACCATGTTTTTAGTCGTAATCGGAAAAACTTGTATACCACCACCAAGTTTGTTCCCTCCAATGCTTTGCCACCGTTTTATTGGCGTCCAGATCTTTAAAGAATTCTTTCCAAAAGCCTTTGTTAAAGTTTCGTCTTGGATTCGATAATGAGAAATAGATTTCGATTTCAGTGTCGGTAGATCTCACTCATAGCCTCACCTAGTAACATATATACGCAACAACTTTTCTAATTGTTTGAAGAGGGTTTGATGTTGGTTGCACCTAAAGAATATGTAAGGTCGATTTTGAAGTTTTTTTTCACCGTCTGGAACGAGAAGACCAACAGTTCTAAGCGTGCGTCAAAGCTAAAATTTAGGCTATTGACCTCGTATAATTCTTATAACTTTAGACGATGTGGGTCACTACTGGGTACGTCTCCATGAGGCACGATGACTGTTGATCGAAGATTAGAACATCGTTTGGTGTCCAAAGCAGTTGTAAGCCCGCTAAGTACATCGTAATGAGGAAATTGTTATTATAAAAACGTATGCTTGTTAATAAAGTAATCCGATTTCTATGTACCCCAGTTTATTTTTTTCCTCCCTTATATTTGGAACAGAGCTTCTGAGGTACAAGTTTTTCGGGTTACCAAGCGTCAATAGATTTCGGGTTGCAACTACCTTGTCAAATACCTTCAATGTTCAACTGGAACTGAAGTCTAAGTGTGTTTTTAGTGCCAAAAATTAATTTTCTTACAATTCCAATTTCTTCTTTCCTTTCCATTAAAATGTTAACTTGTGGTCTAAATGTTAAATGTCAACCATGCACAGTAGAAATTAAATCCGAAATGTAAATGAAGTCTTAATGTCTTTTACTTTCCATATTCAAATTCAATGCTACACCCAATATCAACGACCAAAAAAGAAAATTCGAGAAATTTCGAGTTCGAAACTCAAAAGAGCGTTGACAATTGCCATTTATTTCTCTTCTCTGTGCGAGTTTCCATATTCGGTGCTGAAAACTAAACGCATTAGGTGTTTTATATTCTTGGCTTATCGAACCAAAAAAACTTGTGCACAACCAAATAAAAAGATCCGCTAGTGCAACATACATTAACTTCTCAACTGTTTGGAAATTAAAAAGAATATACTTGAGCATTTAAGTGAAAATTTAAAAAAAAAAAACAATTTATTTTAAGAGGAAATTTATTTGTTAACTATTTTCAAAAATTGAAAATAGAAAAAAGCTAAAAAATTTTATTGAAAGACCATGTAACACTTGAGTCTAAATCACCTATGTCCTCTGATGTCATCATCTTCGTCAAAAAAGAGCAAAAAGGGTTTGTCTTGTCATTGTGACTGTTGGTTTTCTTTTGTTTTGCTTTCGTTTTCTTAATTTCAATCTTCACACTACTCTGAGTCATTCACACATTTCGTTTTGGCATTGCAAAACCCGCATAGTTTTAATGCGATCCCAAAACATTAGATTTAAGTGGTTTCTGTTTTTCTCTCATGATTTGTTTGACGAATTTGTGAATGGAGGTTAATGTCCGGCTTTAAAAGCTTTCAATGTACTCTTGTATCTTATATGATTGCATTGTAATGAGCTAGAAAATGTGAAAGGAGGCTTGTATGGTCTTTGAGTCGAGTCTTTGAGTACGATCGCACGGCCATGATTCATATGTTCACTCTTTTACTACGTGATTTGAACTTCTGCGATAAGTTTGTCTCTTGGAAAACTATTGTGGTAGAACATGAAAAACAGGATCGTCATTTCCTTGGAAAGAATATTTCGATGATTAATTTATATAATATGAAGGTTGTGTACACGCAGGTGCAAATAGACGAATTTCTCAGATGGTCGTCAACTCTAGACTCGCTAATAAAAAAATTAATTGGAACTAATAGTGATAAACAAAATTTAGAGTTAGACAACATAGTTTGGCAGGAAGTTTTCCCTGGAAGATGACAAGACAAATTTGGACTAGTTTCTTATAAAAGTACCCCTTGCTGTGCCCATTCTAAGTGTAGGTATGCATTTGAGAGTATAAACAATTTAATTTCTCATTTTTCCTAACTGTTTTAATCAATCCATCCAAAATGCCTGATAAAAGATCTTTCAAAGCTTACATACTTCTACGAGTAGGTGTAGATCAATGCTGTCAGAATTTAACATTGTGACGACAAACCTGTACGTCACTTTCATAAATCTCTAATACATGTCGCGATTTGACATGAATTTTATTAAGCTGAACAGACAAGCCATCATGTAAGCAACCGCCATGTCAAAGCAAATATCGATTACCTATATTGCGTAAACAATTCGGTCTTAAACAATCACACTCCTTTGTTTTGGTGACAGATCAGATCATCTTGACATGCTTTAGCCTGTACACGAGACTTATCACAATTATTGACACATGATCGTTAGGAAAATGTTACTCACGAGCAATTAAAGCTGATGTGATGGTAAATTACCAAGGAACCCCTAAATTGTAATTTTTTAACTTTTTGTTATTTTGGTAATCACAGCCTTAATCGTGGGTCTTTCATATTCTATTAACAAAAAATATATAATAATCAAATTGCTTAGACCTAAAGCAAAACTCTTTTTCGAATAGGAGGGGAATTACCGCCACAATAGAAAACGAACTGAAAAATTTTGTGTCTTGAAACTTTGAACCCGGAAATTTATTTTTATAACCTTTAATTTGAGCATGGAAAGAAAGTCCCATTGAATGGGGTAAACCCAAACTGTTAAAAAAAGAACAAACGTTACATAATTCCACAGGTAAGCAATAATTACTATTGGAGATGTTATTTATCATTATATTCCTCGATCTGAAAGCGAAGATTTTTTGTTTTTTGCAATTAAGTCTTTGAGCACGACGGCATTAAAACTAAATTATCCCACTAAAGACAAATTATTTACGTATTTTTAGACTAAAATTATGATCCAATTTGTTGGATATTTTCATTAACTTAAAGGCAGAGTTAAGGCACATGCGGATTTGTGTCGTCTCTAAAATTGACCGACGCGAATATTTTTCTCATATTTTACTTAATCACGTATGGCTTTAATATGTCTTCGCCGGCCATTAAACTGCTTTAGTGGCAGACGATTAAAAATAAATCCCGAAGTGGCTGCACCAGACAAACATAGGATTATTTTGACACAAGCAGCCTTTTTATGTCACTTCGGCTCTCAAAAGAGAGTAACGATGACATTTTCCCAAGAGAAAAAAAATATCTGTCATATCTGTCATACGTGGACAGCTTCAGTTTCCTTTCTCAATTCCCAAACTGTTACAAAAGTAACAAAAGTAAAGGGTTGAATGTGGCATAATGAAAGGTTCGTTAATAGGGTGAATGAGATTCATGAGGGGATTTATTTTTAATCGCTTGCCGAGAGAACTAAAATTTTGTATGGTAAAGCTTGAGATTTAAGGGAGATATGTTAAGGATGTATGGAAATCGCGGATAAGTGTCCGGTGGAGACATAGTATTACTAGTACACGACTTGTAAACTTCATAAAAAATATCGACAACATTGAATCTTGTTTATTTAAGTGAATTTCTTCTCTCCATTGTTGGGAGAGTAGAAATGTCTTTTTGCCAAACAATTAAGGTCCTTCGCACTGCAGAAGACCATTGCCATCTTTTTTCAAACTGATGTTTCTACCCAAAACTTTGTTATATTACGACCGATATATTATGACCTTCGATTTATTACGTGATCTCATACAATTTTAAAATCATTGCATCTATTAACAGCACAATAAGGTTTCCCCAAAATAAAATTTGCATAAACGAACTTATAACGTCCATAAATATTGAGACCCTCTTTCCACTCTCGATGGAACAATCTGCAATGTCACCTTTGAATTTCACATAGTCATCGTATTCATCGTTTTGTTTGATTTCATTTTCTTGGTAACCAGATCCGCCGTGTACCTTGATCACACTTCGAAATATCATAAAATGACGTAATTTCATTGTGACGCTCCCAGTCGAACCAATGGTTAATGGTCCTCTTCAGTTACGGATCCACCACCATCATTAGAACCAGCTTGGTGTGCCTAAGACTAATTGAATTATTTCTTGCGGTCATTGGCGCTCTTGTGGTCTTTTTACTTTCCTGACCGAATTTCAACACGCTTGTGTGAGTGACTCATCTTCATCGGCGGTACCAGACACCCATTCGAACAGCCTCATTATTGACACCTACATCATTCGCGCTTAGCGTGCAAATATTTTTGAGCTTAGGTACTGCCTATGATTCTTGGTATTCGAGCCGAGCCTCGTCAAAGAACTATTCTTTGCTAACTGCCTCTTTTTCAAGAGATTATTACTGATTTGGGTTTTTTCCTCTAATTAGCTAAAAAAAAAAATGTTTCAAGCCGGATCTTATGGCAAGAGCGTTGCTGTATATTGTCGCTGGTCGGGCTTAGGCTTGATTTGAAGTGTTAATTCATAGCACAATTACTTACGGAAAAAACTAATCGCTGCAAAAAAAATGAAATACCAACACCTTAACCGAATAAGGGGCAACTATCGACTAAACCTTTTAGACTCTTGACATTTGTGTACAAATTAATAAACAGTTGTTGAACATTTAATTGCGCCAAGCTTTTTTTTAAAAGTAAACAGCTGAGTAGGAGGAGTCTTTGGTTAAGATTTTTTTTTGCGGACAAGAGCTGATAAACTTACAAACAAGGACCTTTCTACTTAACTCGCTCAGTTCTTTAGTGACTTTTATTTTTAGTAAAATAGACGTGCTAGCGATTGTGCCATAAAAAGCTTTTTAAATGCATTTCAAAAGTAGTCTTTACAACATTGCAATCCTGTCATAGAACACCTTCTAACCGTTTGCACTTCCAAACTCCGTTTTCTATACTTCCAGCAGGACCCCGAACATACACTGTCAAAATGAAATTTCGAGCTGTTATGCACGATCCGCAAGCGATGAGGGAATTCGTTAACATCATTCTAACGCTTTCCAAGCTTACAAAATGCTGCATAGTTAACATCAGCTCCGACAAAATCGATTTTATCGTCAATGAAGACTCCGCAGGTGCGGCTCCCTTAGTTTGGGCCGAGGTCCGTACAGAAACTAATTTCAGTGAGTACACAATGGAAGGAGTCAACGATAAGTACCAGCACATAATGCTCTCGTTCAATCCGTCAAATTTATCCAGAGCTATCGCCCATATTCGGACTGGTGCCAAGTACTGCAAGTTTAAGTTGACAAACGTCCAGTATCCATGCCTGACCGTCGAAATGGAAGTCCAAACAAATGTTTCTGCGCATTTCCGGCAAGTTGTTCATGACGTTCCCGTAAATATAATACCAAGAGTCGATTGGAATACATACCTTCCACCGCAAGTGCCCAGTTCGAAAATCTGTCTGACATTTTCGTCGAATCGAACACTTCGAAATCAAATTGACAAGTTGAAAAATCTTTCGCCGTCGATGACGGTTCACGTAACTACTAATGGCGAAATGAATATTGCAGCCGAAACAGATTTCTCAACAATTACCACAAGGTATAGAAATTTGGAGATTCGGGAAATAAATGCTACTCAAGAGGAGCGCGATAGCGGATACGTTGAGGCCACGTGTAAGGTCGATTGCAGAAAGATGGCAATGTTCGTTTCGGCATTGCAGATTGCATCAACTGAATGGTCATGTGGAGTTATCGATGACAAGTTCATACACTTAGAGATTAACGTTAGACAGGGTGTTGCAGTTCATTCCGTTATTCCAGCGATTTCGACTTGATTTTCTTGAAATATTTATATTATATTAAACACTATTTTTCTTAATGTTAAAATCTATATTTTTTATATTCTGTGGGTTGGAACCCTGCTATTTTAAATAAAGTATTCTTATTTTTAAAGTCACTTATTTTAATGTCAATTTCGTACGTCACTGTTTTGAAGAATGGAAAATAAAGAACTTACCAAAATTAGCAGCTTTGATTTCCAACACTTCAACACTTTTTTCTGACTGATTTGTCTTTCAAATGCTTGCAATATTTTTACCAAACAGTCGTTATAGCGACGTTGATCTGTCAAGTTGTCAGAGTTCAGCGAATCCCTCTCTTAAGACTTCAGCCCCGAAAATCCGTTCATCGAAGTACACAACAATCAACTAAGTTAAATACACACGTTCTTATGTGAAGCAGCCCATAGAAGATGTGCGCGACGTGCGTCACTTCCCATAAGAAAGTGCATCATTGACAAACTATGATGGCGTGAATATTTAACTGAGTTGTCAGTTGTATACTTCGACGTAACGGACGCAACGGATTCATTGGGTCAGAGGCGTTACCGATGACAACGCTGCTCGGATTTTATCACTAATCGCCAGCAGGAAATGTATTGGTGAAAAGATGCAGCCTTGTCCTACACCGTTCTGTATGTCGAATTCCTCTGACAATTTTCCTCTGTCGTAAAAAGCGACACTTTTAGCCTTTTAGGTTGATCGTCCAGAAGCGTCCGGGAGCATTCTGGACTCTCCTAAAACCGTTCGCTTGGCACTCGTTTGACAGTTTCTCTTCTGAGAAAAAGCAATTTCACGACCAGTATTTTGCTTCTGGTCGTGAATCCACAACACAATAAAAACCAGAAGCATACACACAATCATTCAGTACATTTGTCAAGTTGGAGAAATGTAATGCCCCCTGTAAAACAGTTTTTGTTCCACAAATAGAACGCAAGATGAACTTCAAAATCAAGAAGAACGTGTTTAGCTGCTCGGATTGTAAAATCGAGTTCTCCCGGATTGCGAACTACAAAGGTCATTTGACTCGTTGTAAGATTCCTAGAATGCCCCTCCTACGTATTCTCTGTTAACCCTGTCATAAGCCAAGCCTTCTCGGAGTCTATAAAAAAATACAGGTGAGTCCGAATACAGCATACTGTTCAATAATAATTCGTCGGGTGTTTTTAATTGACACAAGAAGACGAAAATCTGCTTTTTCTGCAACGATGGTGTCTTTAAGATAGTCTATCTCATGGTCTTCAATAATCTTAGACACTATCTTGGCTAATGCAGGTAGCACGTGGATGTTTTTACACTCAGTAAGATATTCTGTTTTAGGGAGCTTCACGGTCACTCCTTTTTTCCATTTAAGTGAATAAAGTTCTGCCTCCCATGCTCGCTAGAAGAGACCATGCAAAAACTCTGCAGATAACATTGAAGTTGCTTGGATAAGCACCGCGGTCCATTCCGCAGTCTTATGTTTCTTCAAAGGTTTGATTTTAGATTTTTATCTCTTCCTACCATATTTCTACCGAACACTAATCCGCGATTGAAATTTTCAACTTATAACCTACAAATCGCAAGTAATAGAAAAAAGATCTCCTCATTTATCTCACAAACCTCTTTTATGCCACTTTTTATTCTTTTCGTGCAGTTTTAGACTCGAAAAAGGAAACTGAAACTGTCCACGTCTGACAGATCTGCCACAAAACGTTTTCAATTGCAATTTTCGCAACATAATTGTTTTCTTGCTCCTAGAAAATATCGTAGCCATCGTAACTCTCTTTTGAGAGCCAATATGACAACAAAAGTGTGCTCGTGTCATTTAAATTCCGGTGGAGACACTTCAGGATTTATTGTTAATCGTCTTACTCGAATCGCAGCTCTATGGCCGGTTAAGATATAGTATTACTAGGCGCTGTGAAGCGTATTCGGGAAATTCTTACTTCAGACGCGCTAAGAATTGGAATCATATCCTTTTTGAATGAAAATATGGTTCTGAGCTAAATTAAGGAACAAGTTTAGAGGCTCCTTCCCCCTCTTGTGCTGGTCCTTATCCGAAACGAGCGTAGATCCATCTTAGCTTTTCACGGGATGTGGAGTAGAGCCACGATGTGGAGCCGGGATGTGGAGTAGAGCTCTTTGGTGAGTCTGTAAAGCGTATATAAATGCCATTGTTCTTGCCACGTCTCGCACTATGCTGTACTTTTTTTTACTTTTATGCAATACAGGGACGAGAGCTCATTTCTCCTAGTTCCCGTAGAAACTGCTTTGTAAACTTTGAGTTCTCTTCGTTCGGCGGTCCGTTGCCAGGTATCTTCTGTCGTACTGTGCCTAAGTTGTGATTGGTCAACAATTTGATCTGCACCACTTGTGAAAGCGGCTTTTAAGGCAGTCCAATTGTCTTCGATGGTGTTGCCACATTGCCCTTGCCTGTTAAACAACGCTTTACGTTGAGAGTTGAGACCCCAGTTATTGACATACTATAAGGGACTCTTTAATGAGTCAATATTGTACCTGGCGATGCAGTGTTGAATGGCAGCAGTGCGAAGCTTGACCGTTGCAACCGCAAGGTACTGGTCATGAACATATAATCAGCTGCTGCAAAAGGTCGACAGCTTGTCTATCAGTCGACACCCGACTTATTTTGTGTCAGATTTTGTTGTCTAACATGGTACGCCTATGACATTTTGCGTCTTTGCTGGCTCTTTAAAGAACACTTAAAGAAAAAAAAAACACTCGGGAACATTCCATTAGTACCAGCTGAATTACGAATCTTGAGGTAAGCCTCTTCTTTTGCAAGAATGCGGAACGTATTTGACCAATAATGTACTTAAGGATTAATGTAGATTTTCTATTTTTTTTTGCCACAGCTTTTGGTAAAATGGTAACACATCTACTTAACAAGACAAACACTAACCTCATTTCCGTTGGTATACTCCCCGGTTATTTCGATTTCTTCTCATTTAGCTTTTCAAAAATGGTCGCTGAGCGCTGAGTGTATATTTCCAAATATGATTAATACCATCGGCACTTCTTGTCTGTAATCTATAGTCAACTAAAAGAGCGGAAATGTGTGTAAACTTGATTTTTTAACACCCATACCAGTTTCTTAAACCTTTTTAATTTATTATCACTCGTTGTGTTTTATTGATTTCTAGTGGAGGCTCGCAATATTCTTTCATAATAATTAACAAGGAAGATAATATTAGATCAGACTATGA
The DNA here is from genome assembly GCA_947623515.1 of Neoascia interrupta. Classification (NCBI taxonomy): domain Eukaryota; kingdom Metazoa; phylum Arthropoda; class Insecta; order Diptera; family Syrphidae; genus Neoascia; species Neoascia interrupta. The sequence continues at coordinate 16,840,796 of OX392462.1, read as the reverse complement.
CTAAAAATTTATTTATTTCAAGAAAATATTTTTTTATTCAATTTCTTATGTTTTTTTTTGTTCTCAAAACTTATTCCTTAACTTAAAAAAAGAATATTTTAGTTAACATGGTATGCTACAGAAATCAACTTTTACATAAAATAATTGATGAGTTCCATTGAGTACTTGTTCTGGAAATGGTGCGACATTGAAGCTTTTGAACGCAAAAAAATACGTTTTTTACAAGATCCGATCAATAATTTCACCAGGCCTAACTAATAGTGCTTTGAGTTGACGTATTTTTAGCCACCTGAAAAAAAACAACTAACCGAATAGAGTCTTTGATAAGTTTTCTATTTCCCTGAAAATAGTCACGGTAAAAAAATTTATAAAAAATACGGAACTAGCCGACATAAATCGGAAAATCATTTCCCAAAATATATTCGCTCAGTAATCAATGTTTTTATGATATTTACGCACAACATCACGTTGCCTTAGGTAAACATAGAAAAATCACGTCACTGACCTATCAAAAAGCTTGCATGTACGTACAATGATGTCAAAATATTCAAAGAATGCTCGAGGAAATCGGCCAATAAAGGCGTTAACGCCTGGGGATGGTCAATATGTAAATATGTGCTATATCCAATACGTACGCCATATTTCACTTGCTTTGTTCACCTATAATATCTGACCCGTCATAGATTGTTGTTTTTCGAGTTTCAATACATCACGCAAAACAACAAGTAGACCCCTACGTATTAACTTACGTAGTTGAAGTCTAATTTTAGCTTTAATGAAGTTCAACACCGGCACCCAATATTGTTCAATGCCGCCTATTTTTGGCTTAAGTACACGAATCTTATTTTTGTCGAATTTTTGAGTAAATTCGTACGACTCTAGATTCTGAATCAGAGTGTATGGGGGCGTTAATCGAAACAATCGAATCGAGCTAAGAGATACTAATTAGGTATAAAATTGCAGCAAGCTATTTTTCAAACTTGGACTGTTTAGGTTTGGTATTTTTGGCGTTTGAGTTCATAAAGGTGAGACACGTCATTGGGCTCGAAGGGGGAATTTAATGAATTTATTGGAAAATAACAAGTTGCATGTTTACATAATGTAGCAAAACTGTTTAGTTTATATATTTTCTTAATTTATTTATTTTTCATTCTTCTAAAGTACTCGGTTTTGTGAGAGATCAGAAAATAAGATAGAAATAATGGAACTTTTAGCAAGGAAAAAAGCCGTATATAGGTTGGTTTTATGGTCGCCCATCTGTCTGTGAGGTTAGAGGTTATAAATTTTAAATGCACATGGGTTGAGATTCTGTAGAGGCATAACCTTTAACCAAGTTTGAGAGCGGTTCCTAGTCAATAACGTATTTCAGATAATGAGTTTAGGCAGTCGGACACTAGATATCTCGATACCAATGACGGCCTTTTAGGGTACCACTCTAAGTAAGCAGGTGACGCTGACTTGGCAATATGTTTTTTGAACATGGTTTTATATTTGATGAACGCATGATGTCATTTAGATAATTTGCTTACCACAGAAAGAGAAACTCTCCAAAATTGATTGACAAGTTGTTTGAAAATCAAAATTGAACCAATTTGTCTAAATAAAAACATTATAAAAAATATTAGCTGGTTGGGCTTAACGAATTTTTTTAGGGTCTTTATTTAATTTTAAAACCAACTGAAAAACAATATTTATACTTTTGACAGGATTTCTATGTATATTTCTTTAACTATTAAGTTTTATTTGTAATTTCACAGAACGTCTTAAGAGCTTTTAAATTGTGGTAAGTCAATGTTATGATAGAAGAGTGAAGCAAATTTCTTGGTTTTTTTTTTCCTCCAAGATAAATGATATTCACACCTTAGCAGACTTACATTTGAAAAAAAATTTAATTTTATTTAGTATTTCAAAAAGTTGGATATTGTCATTTCGAACCTCAACCGAATCCTATTTTTGATTTCTCATCGGTGAGGATTCCTTTTTTCGATTCATTACTGGTGATTTCCTAGGAGAATTTTTAGCTGATGTTGGTAACGATATCTCATTGTCTGGGGATGGTGAAGATCCACCACCACTGCCTGAATTTCTCCGTGACGCTGATGGTCGCACGTTAGTGTCCAAGTGTCGGAATCTAGATAGAAGATACCTGTAAAAACTAATGAAAGCAAATCAAGATGGTGTCAAGAACTCACCGTAAGGAAACATTAGTTCGTGTCCCATCATCGCTGTTGTTATTGAATAGAAACGCAAGTGGCCAACTTATCCAGGTGCCTTGACGCTGTGACGTTGGCGTCTGAATAATGGGCGTACCGTCAATCACCGGAGACATCATCTCTAGCGACAGCTTAGGACTTCCGGTTGTATTGATTGCTGGATTATACATTTTCGGATCACTAACCATGCGGACGAAGAACGAACGTTTCTGCGCAAGCGTGTCCTGCTTCTTTTTGTTGATTATCTCAGAGATTTCGTCGTGTTGTTCCTTTTCAAGGAGCTCGGTGGCAAAATCGACAATAACGTCCCACGCATAGTCGATGTCCTCTTCGGTAGCGTTCTGCGCAACCGCACAGAATCTGATTATGTATTTGTCATTGACGCTAGCCGGCACCATGTGGATTTTACCGGATTCATTAATAATGCTAAGTAGTTTCTCGTTGATCTTGTCAGAGCCGACCAAACGGAAACACACCAGACCGAGCTGTAAATACAAAAAGTTTTTGTATTTATTTTACTTCATCAACTATAAATCATTACATGACTGACATGGAAGTAAAATTAAGACTAGTGCCGCATGAAGTCATGAGAGTTTATTAAAATGTCTTAAATTTTTAACTATTTTTAGAACAGTTCAGTTTCTATTATTTTCATAGCTGGATCACTGATCCAAACACAAATCGAACCGGTCCCATAACTCCGAAATTGAATAATTGCGTAAATTACTCTAATCAGGGTGTGTTGGAATCAATTCACAATAATAAGATCTGTTTTAAATTGAAATCTCAATAGCACACGTGAGCTGTCTAAATTATGACAATAGCCAATTTAGAAACGAAAACCACACTTGGTCATCAGAGATTGTAGTTTAAGGAAATCTTTGCAACCTTTTTGGGAATCCCCAAAATGGATTGTAGACTTTGTACAACTAAAGTAAACGATCATTATTTTGAATTGGTTGTCTTGCGTCAATCACAATGATGGCTCACGTGCGTATAAAAAAGTAAGATTATTTTTTATACTATTTGCTAGCACTTCTTTGGCTGTTAAATATTCAAAGGAGTTGTTTAAAAAGTTAATCAGATAAAAAAAGTAATGCAAGTTTAGAGCTATCAAGTATGAATGTTGCTTCAGCTGTTTATTTTTGTTCTTAAATAAATAATTCAACTTTATGCAATGAACTCTTTAATTGCAGCGGAATTATAAAGTTTTGGTAGTTTAACTTAGTGCTGACTTCCCAAACTTTTTTTGATCAAGATTAAATAAGGACTTGTTTATCTTTGTAAAAAAAACGTAAATGAAGGAAACGCTAAGGAACTTTTCTTGTCATTGATTTTTCTCGCACAATTTGAATGCTCAAATCTACTCAGACTTGTTCGTAAGTCATACGGAAATTTAAAAAAACATAACTTTGTTGACTGGAAGCATAGAATTAGAGCAACTTCCTATGATGATTGAAGAGTTCAAGAAAGGCTATTAATTCATTCAAGCCTTACAAAACAGCAGGGCTAGTTAAACAAATCGAAAACAAGGGCCTTTCTCTGTACACGACCACTTGAATAATTGACAAGACATTTGATAATAAAATTTATGCTTTATTTATCGAATGCAGAATGCAACCTTTTTTTGCCGATAGTATGGGTTCGAGAAGGTTGAGTCAATCCAAAACTTGCTATGTTGCAAGATATTTGCTACAAACATAGCGCTTGTAGTTTCTCTTGGCTCTAGATCTTTTCTAGAGCAGGAAAAGCAGAGTTTCTTTTAATCATAAAACAATTAATGTGTAAACAGGCTATTGCAGACGTTCCGCCGAGGTCTTAGCCGGACAATTCAAATCTTTTTTACTCTATCATAAGCCAACGGTCAATTTAATTACTTCATAAAATATTTTTTAGATCCTTAAACCTTAAAGTAGGAAACAACACTTAACAGCAGCGGAAAAGCAAAAGGTTTGACGACTTCAAAGAAAATAACATAAAAAAAAAGCGTGTGGGTTTTTCGTGCGGTAGACGGGGAAGTGTCTTCGACTCATAGGAACAGGGCCGCCTATTTGACATAATAATTTTGTTGTTAATTTATTCCATAGTTTTTTTTGGTCTGAGTTTGACATTAAAATAACAAAAACATGAATGAAACAACCTAAGGCCAGGGGCGCACGGCGACAGAAAAAAAAACACGCGACTTATTGCCTTCCGACTGTAAGCATAAAAGCTTAAATAGTAGACAACACACGATTGGGGCTACAGCAGAAAGTCGCAAGATTCCATTTGCGACAAATTTCCGAATAAAACTGATCACATTATGTAAGTGAGGCTGCGACAGAAAAACGTGCGGCAATAAACCGCACGATTTTTTGCAGCAAGTATACTCAACAAATGAACAATAATTTTGCGTGCGGTTCATAAATTGTGGTAAAAATAGTAGTTTTTTTCGTGAAATGTAAAAAAAGTTCACTCTTTTGTCGTATACGGCTTGGGTTATCTGTGATGGTGTCAAATCATTCAAAAATATCGGCTACTGTGACATTTTTAATTTTTTGGAAATTGATGACTAAGTCAAATATTTGATATTGTCATATCTGCATAGTTGTTTATTTAATTTGAATTTGACATCTGAGTATTAAAGTGATGTATGACCTTTTCTGTTGTTTGACCAGGGCTCAGGGCTAATGTATAAAAAGTAGCAAAGCAGCAACGTGTCTCTCCAAAATTCCTGTTTCCGTAATGCCGACTTAAAGAGGAAACGTTTTGGAAATGCGCATGTTAATCGGTGGGCTATTATGGTCCGGGGCTCAGAGATATCGACACTGTACTCGCAAGTAACGGTGAAACCAAAACAGACTATCCAAGTGTCAAAAAACAAAAGGCTCTAGAAAAAAAATACTACGAATGCAACATTTATAAGCAACAGTCATACACTGGCTCAGTATCAGTACTTTCTGTTGGTGAACTCCACAACCGCACAACATCTGCAAAAATTGTAACATTCTGCATTTGATGTTTTTAGCATTAGCAAAACTTTTATAAGCAAATAACGTGGCGATTTTTTCAAGTGGTCGTATACTATAATCCGTGCGTCTATACAGTTGTGCCTATTATGGTTTTCCGAAATCTTACTTACTTAAGCTAATTTAGGATAATAAGATTGAAAATTAAATCCAACTTGGTATCAAACAAGAACCTTAGTGAACTATAGCTTTTGTTTTTCCTTCTCCAGAAAGAATTTACCTTGGTGACACGTAATATTGTGATGTACTTACAAAATGTAGCAATTTTTAGAGAATGCATTTTGTTGCCATCTTAAGAGGCGAGAAAAGACATGCCGGAGGTACTGAATTCACTGATTAAACGCAACCATCGAACTGTTATTTCAGTCAACAGAGAGAAACTGATTGTACTAGAATAGCAAGGCCCAACTTATGGAAAAGTATCAGTGTAAAATTACCAAAAAGGAAATTTGAGAACTTTTTCCATTTGTTTTTAAATAAGTGAATATGTTGTGCCCTACTAAATAATAATAAACTGGTTAAATGAAATAAAGTAAAAAGTTTTGCAGATTAATATTGTAGTTGTGCTAGAGTCAGATAAATTAAATGTTTCCTTGTGTAATTACAAAAGTCAAACTGAGTAGGTATGTTCGGCTAATCCTTTATATATATGCTCTTTATATTTTTCTATATATTTTAATAAATATGCCAATTCTTCGTGGTTGTTGCACATATGTTATGCTGGACTTTTAGGAATGTTGTTCAACAAATCATAATCTTGTTTTAAAGGAAGGTTATCGATATAGGGTAAGCGGATCGTTAACGAGTCGATTTGTGGTTAAACTAACTTAAGGTAACATAAGGCAATACTAATGAAAATAATCGGTATCAATGTTCAAAGTTTGACAGAAATCTTTAAAAGATTAACCAGTGCGAATTCATTACAGTTCTTTTGACTGGGGGAAGTTTTCGTGCACTATTTCGCGGCCTTTTATGCTTGATTAGTTCATTAGGTAAAAAAAAGTTCAATCCGTTTAACTTAGCTTTCAAGACTCTTAATGTGAAGGCAAAACCGGACCTACTTGGGTTAAAATGACATGGCCAAAATTTTCTTGGAAGTCTTACGCTCGCAACATCCTTCTCTTACTTCAAAGTGTTTTTACCGCAATGGTTTTTACCTCAGCCAAACAAAGAAACAACAGGTTAAAGCAAATAAATGACCCAACTCCTTTTGCTCGTTACTCGTAATTCCAAGAATCTATATTTTATAACTTGAGAAAAAGTCCCTAACCCAAAACCAACATCTTTGATTGTGTCCAGTGTTTCAATTAGTCCATTTTACTTTTTAAGAAAACAAGTCAAGATGAAATAATATTGGCAAACAATAACGCGAAACTAGCTGCTTGTTAAAGCTCTTCTATTGAAAAAAAATAATAATTTTCGTACGCTTTCAAGGTCTTTGACACTAGACTGGCATAATAGAAAGACCGTGGTTTCCTCTACCACAAATCTGTACTAAACCACGTTTACTCTGCAACGACACTTTCCTCACCAAAAGTGATAATTTTTGGTTTAAAAAAAAAAACCGATCGTACGCACCTTGACTTGGTTGCAAATCTCGAAGCGCTTGTCTTTGAGTACGTGCTGCTCGAAACGCTTTGCCAATTCAATATGATGTCGGATGTAGCTTTGGAGTCCGGAAATCCCGTACGTTCGCAGAACAAACCTGTAGAGCATGCCGCCAAAACGAAAAACAACAACAAAATTGATCCATTAGCCAAAGCGCCCACAAACACACGTGCACATACCAGAGCTTCAGCGATCGAAAGCGCCGACTTAATGGAACTCCCCAATGACGATAATCAATGGCGGAATCCGAGTAGCCATGCTTCAGGTACAGGGGATCCACTACCAGAGCTGATGTCAGGCGAATGCGGTCGCGCACCCACAGCGTCGAGCAGTCGAAGTTCGTCAGCAGCCATTTGTTGGGGTTCGTGTTGAATGAATCAGCAAATTCGATGCCCTACAAAACACAGATATGAAATTGACAGACGATTATAAAATGTATTTGTATTTAGCATGTGCAAGGGGCTATTTTTAGCGTGATGGGAAGGAAGCAGCACGCTGTCAATTGCGCATATGGGTCTGCCTCACTGGACATGTTAATTAAACAGAATGACAGCTTTTCCGTTGAGTGAGCTAGTTCTGGAGTAGTAAACAAACAGAGCGGTGCAGTATAGGTACTTACCTTAAGGAGCGGCTTCAGTTCGGGGCAGATGAACGCGTTGCCAGCATAAGCAGCGTCAACGTGCAACCATACTGATGGGAATTTTTGAATGGCTCTTCCGATCTCGTCGAGGGCATCAAATGAACATGAACCCGTGGTACCCAGTGTGGTTGACACAAAGAATGGCACTAGACCTTGCAGTTCGTCCTCTTCCATGGCCTGAAAAAAAATTGAAGAGTTGTTTCGATTGTAAACAATTCAATTAAGTATTTCTGGGTGATATATGAATGAGTATATGTGCCATTATGCGTATCGAAAGTAAAGGTTGAGATGCTAATTTGCGAATCTTTTCTAGTGAATCATTGTCTAGAAGAGTGTCAAGTATGTGAAGAGATACGACACGCTCCGCGATTGAAGGATGAATAAGAGCTTTTTCGTGTTGTTATAGGATAAAGTCATGCTAGAATGACATGCAAAAACTATTTGTAAGTCGCATTTTCGGTAGTGAATGACCGTCATCAAACAAATTTGGTTTATTTTCTTTGTTCGATATTATACTCGTTAGTACAACGTATGTAATTAAGGCCTTGGTTTTGCAAAAGTGCAACATAACCCAGCCGTCAAACGTGTCTCCTGAACAATGGAAAGCTTACTTGTCCAATGATATCCCCCCGCAAGCTTGAATTCTCATCGGGCTCCAAAATTCTCAGTTTCACGAAGCAGATCATTGCAGCCTTTTCCACACAACTATGCGCTTCCTTCGAACAGTACGCCATCAATTTGGACAGCAAATGACCTTCCTCAACGAAAGGATGTTGAGACTTTAAGCGCTTTAAAGCTTGAGCACGCGCCGCTAACATCGTGACCAAAATGCACTCAGAAGCGGAAGTCTGAAAATAAATACAACGGTAATGAGTTGAACTTCCTAAACTTATTCGACAAGAAAAAAAAAACTATGAAAATCTATTTTCGAACAAAAAACGAATCACACAAAACTTTGCTATTTTCAAACTCTATTTTCGTGTACCTGAATCACACCACCTCCCTTGCTGCCTTCTTTCATTGCCAAGAAATGATCGGGCAATCCGATTGCCTTACCTGTAAATAAAATTTCAACAGAATCAAGTCAACAAAACACAGCCCAAATGGTGAGCTATTCACTGGGTAAATTTTGGAAGGACACCCCTTGTGGCTAGTTCTCATAAACTTACCCAACCAGTCCAGAACAATGGTCTCTAATTCGGTACATGCCGGACTGGCTGCCCAGGAAAAGCCAATACACCCGATGCCATCACTTAACATATCGCCGAGGATCGATGGAAAAGAATTGCCCGCGGGAAAGTAAGCATGAAAATGGGGATGCTGCCAATGCGTCACGCCTGGCATGATCTTCTCTTCTACGTCAGACATTATCATATCCCATGACTCTGGTTCTTTGGGAGCTTCGCCTGTTTAGTAGAAACATTTTTGAAATTGCTAAACGGTTACGTATAGTTTTTCAAAATTCTCTTACCTGGCAAAAGATGACGTAGATAGCCCGGTTCTACACACGGCGTAACACGTCTATCGTTTAGAGTATCCAAATATTTACAGATGTACTCTACCATTTCGGTACCACGTTTTCGAAATTCGTTGCTGTCCATACTGTAAGTAACAAACATTTTCTGTAGAAAAAAGCTATAGATTCAGAAGCCTTGGTTTTCTCTGTTACGTTTCCAACGCATAATATAATATAGACACCTTTAAGGCTATATTTCCACGAGCGAAAGATTAGTCGCCGTCGACAATTGTGATAAGCCCGAAAAACATTGGGTCTTATGCAGAAGTCCTCTGGTTCTGGTACGACATAATATATAGAAAAACTATTGCGTTGCTCGTGAAAAGCCTTAAATTAAGCCTTAACTTAATAAATTCACAGCCAGTGAACTCCAAAGCAAATTGGAAACTATGTGGACTTGAAGCTTAAAACTCGACAGGTTACAATAGAAAACTACCCAGGATCGACTTAAACTTGGCACTTAATAAAAATCAAATTTTTTGTGACTATATTGACATTACACTTAAAAACTCGCAAGATCGCACCGTTTTCGCAGAAGAACCAGCGAATAGTGAATATCAAAGGACGAATAGACGTTTTTATACCCCATCCCATAGGATAGGATAGGATGATAAGTTTGTCACATAGTTTGTAACACGGTGAAAAAATAATGGTAGCCCCTCAAGACCTTAAAGGCATAAGATCGAGACCGAATTCTGAATCGAATAAGCCATGTCCGTCCGTCCGTCCGTCCGTCTGTCTGTGTGTCATACGTTTTGAGGGCTTAAATTTTGAGCCAGAGATCAGAAATTTTGTGCATGTGTTCCTTGTCATCCGAAGCAGTACAAGTGTTAATTTTTTTCAAATCCGCCCACAATCGCTGTAAATGTGCAACTACCTCCAGAACTTTCAAAACTGTAAGACGTTCTAAAAGGCTGGTATTCGGCATTTAGCATTTTCTGATGAATGTAAGACAGAAAAAAAATTGAATTGGTAAAACTCCCCCAGTGGGTGTGGCATCTATTTTAAGGACAAATTTTCAAAAAATACTCAATATTTTTGCTTAAAATTGAAAAAAATTTTTGCAGGCAGGATTGAAAAGAAAACTAAAATTTTCCAGAAAAACGTAATTTTGACTGGCCTTTAGCCTAATTTAGGAAAGCATGAAAGAAAAAAATTGGCAGGTCAGGTAAATGAGACTTTATGTCATACAAAGTTTTAAGCCATGCCCATTTTTTGGGTCGATTTTTAAAAAATATTGAAGTTTAACCAAAAAATTGCGTAACTTGGAAATTTTAAGCGTAACTTGGAAATATCATAATGTTACGCTATGTGTTGCGCTACGTGTTATAATTGATAGTTTGTAATTAGGGGCGGTTGAACCACGGTCCTTTTCAAAGTTTTTAATAATTTTAAAATGTCGAAAAATAACAATAACATCAGCATTTTACAATGTGGGATAGGATGGGGTATTCAACGGTCCATTTTACGGACTGTAACTCCTGCGCACACACTGTAGCACTTACTCACTGATCATTGAATTTTCTTAACATAGCACTAAATGTGACTAAATCTTACATCATATCTCATTCAGCATTTTCACACACCGTTTGACAGATCTCTCACAAATATTTTTTCCATTGCGATATTAAAACTTGAAACTGTTTTTTGCTCCTGGCTGGGAAATGTTATCGCCATTCTCTTTTTAGAGCTATATTTGTAAGAAGAGAGTGCTTGCGTCTAATATTTGACCCGTGGTAATATACTTCGAGAGTTATTTTAAATTTTCTTTCCTAAATCTCCTTTTTATGACCGGTGGAAACATTGCATAATGTGCGTAGTTAAAGCTTCACCACTTAAAAACTACACTACTTTGGGCAGATCACTGTTTGAAAAATATTCTTTCCCTATTCCATAATAATTCACTATATGAAGTTAAATACAGCTGAAAATGCGACAAAAAATAATGACCATAGACGCGCAAGACCTTAAGGGCTATGATCGAGTCCCAATTACGTAACATTTCGCCAATCACAATACACTTAAGCGAAGATATCGTACAATAAATTTCAGCTATCTACGACAACTTTGATTTTTCATGCTAATAAAAAAGTGGGCGTGTAGGGCAGTAGGCGGATTTCAAAAATGTTTACACTTGTACTGCTTCGGGACCTAGAAAGCAGGCACGAGGCGTGACTTTTCGGGAAGCGGAAGCACTCAGTTATAAAACAAAAAAATAAAAGCCAATATTTATAATATTAAGCTTTTTTTGTTAAAATAAAAAATGACTCCAGTAGACCCCAACGCACTGTCTTTTTTAACCATTAAAGCCATCATTACACACACACGTGAAGATCACTGTTATCTTTTCATTTTACCCCTTCGTTTAGAGAAATTGGACTCGTTGGCCTTTTGGCAGATACAGAGAGCTGACAATAACTCAAATAGTGTACCTGCAAATTTCAATAATGAACCCACTCAACTCATTCCTCACTAATGGGTCGAATGGGAAAATATTGCATGGGTTCTAATTTGACTTTATGAGTTGATTTCTGTAAGAATGCGAATTTGGAAAATGCATGGATGGCGTTCATTCCAGAAGGCAATGCCTTGCGTATAAGCAAATAATGAAGTGATGTTGTGGGCATTCTCTGGTGGGTTAGTGTAGTAGTGGGGGAGTGGGCCGTCGTAGAGAGATATTCAGTGTTGCCAGCTATTAGAAAGAGTTATATGGGTTGTGTCGTTATTTATCCTGAGTGATTTAAACTCAAGAATGCTTTTCCAAATGAGTCGAAGATTTGGAATATATTGTAATGCCTTGAAGTGTTTTTTTGGCTACGGAAGCACTCATTCAACTCATTATATGGACGCTTCGTGCCTGCTAGAAAGAACAGACATCAAGTCTTTAAAGCCTAAAACCTACCGACACACGGACGCGACGGACGGACGGACATGGCTCATTCGACTTATTCAGTCTCGATCATATGCCCTTAAGATCTTGTTGGTCTACGGTGACTATACCTCTACTTTACAAACTATGGATCAAACTTAATATACCTCCTATCCTAAGGGATGGGGTATAAAAGAAAGGTATAGAACAGTTTGTTTTTATCGAAAAACGCCCCTTAAAGTAGGCGGAACTCAATGCTTTGTATTTAGCTTAGTAAATGACAATATCTTTACTATTCCTCATATAATTTTTTTTACGATTTAGAATAAATCTTCCGAGAAATCAGGCTTTTAAATGTCTGACACGTTAAAAGTGGGCATGGTACAGTTTTTGTCTTTTTAAAAGCTTCTTATCTTATTCTTGCTCTGCACCAAAGTTCGAGTTCCTATGCCTGGTCTAAAAGGACCAGAAATCATTTTGAAACCAAATGTAAATTTGAGGTTGTCTCACATCCAATTCAATTGTGGGTGTGGCTTTATCAATTCACCCGTCGGTCTCGATCGTATCACTTAAAGTTCTTAGGGGTCTACGGTGATTATTTCACTGTGGGTGTAAAAAAAAAATTTTGTTTGGCTTAGGATCGTCTACTAAATAGCCTGCCCTATTTTGAGTAGAATAAAGTTTAGTGTCCAAAATTGTGTAAATGCCTTTTGGAGCTTAACTGGAAGTCGAAATATTACTCAAGTTCTTATCTGACTTGATTTGACGATGGTGACGAAAAGTGGAATAGATAAATAAGTATAAATAAAGCTTATTTTTCTGTTTTAGGTTAAATTGACGTTTATACAAAGAAGATGGGTGTATTCCGTTTGAATTTGAAGAATTGCTTTTTCTTGGAGGCTTTGCGTATAAAGTTTTGCATCTAAATAAAAATTACGTTAACTTAATGAGTAGTTACTTAGTTATCATCTTTGAAGGAAGATGAGATCGAAGTTTTGAATTCCTTCTAAAATTGTTAGCGTTGGAGTTGATGAAGTAGCTAATCCCCAACGCTACGAAATTTTTTTACCCCTAATTTCAAACTTCTTGCTTTGTTAAGCATAATGTTAAGCATAATCAATGCCGGAAAAAAATTTAAAGCCTTTAATATGCCAGAATCAAAAAAAAAACGCATAAATTAAAGAAATGTCAAGTTGAGCCTTAATGCACTTGCCTAATTCGCATAAGATATACTGAGCATTATATTTTGTCAATGAATTTCATATTTTGTTAGCTTCGTCACTAAAACATGAATATGTGTATCCAGTAAAGCAAAGAAACGTCACTTTACATAAAATGCCTTTTCTGGCTGCTGAAAAAAGTCCGTGTTTGAAACATTATCCAGTGACATCAGATCATCGTTTTTTAAACTTTTAAATGTCGCGCCCCCAGCTACAGGTAAAATATTAAGTCTGTTTTCCCATGAGTTCCTAAAAGTACCAGCTCAACACTGGTTACTTGTTTAATTTGCAAGTAAGAGTTTCATTACTTAAGCCCACTTATAGCAAACAAGAAATGAATCCCATACAAAATTAAGTTACACAAAAGCAGAAAACGACGGCAAAAATCGCCCTCCAGCAATATTAAAACACGTCGACAGACTCTAAAGACTAGGTTTTTAATTGCTTCCGAAAGACGGAATGATGTATCACATTGCAAGCTATAATGCTTCGTTCATTTACACTTAATCTTCTCAATTAAAGGGTGATCAATTTGCTTTGGGAAACTCCAACAAAATTACTGTTTTAAAAAATAAAGAAAAATATGCACATACATTTTTTGAAACTCGAAAAAAAATATATTTTTTAAAATTCTTTACAAAACACAAAGGCTATTTGTACACAAAAAGTCTTTTAGGTAAATTTAAAGAAACTGGATTGCTATATTTTCCGTACAGGATACAGAATCCATGAACATTTTCAATCTTCAAAAATATTTTACGAAAACTTGTAAACGCTAAAACTTGTAGATTCTGACATGTTAGCGGTATACGTAAGATATTTTGAAATTTAAAAATTTTCAAGGATTCTATATCCTTTACAGACAACATTTCAGTACAACAACATTTTCGGTTCTTGTTTATATATTTTTTTTTATGTTGTTTATTTTCAACAGAAAAATGTTAGCATAATCTTTACTTACTTTAACTGCTATTTTTAATGAAATTTAGAAGCGAATCGAATCTAAAAATTGCCGACGGGAAAATGTAGTCACGCCAATAGGGTTCTTAGCATAAGCAATTAATATTTTAAAGTGTTTAGTGTCTAAAATTTTTTATTTTTTCAGAACCCAGTTTCCATAAATTTACCTCTTTTATTTTGTGAAGAATTTGAAAAAATATATTCTTTTTTAAATTCACAATATTTTCGGCGAATTTTGAAAAAGTTTTTGTTTGGTCTTATTAGCTTTTCACAATTTTTAGAAGAATTTAAAAGTTTTGGGGTGCAAATTCAAATTTTTAAAATCTTTTCCTGGCAGCGACGGTTTTTTAATTTCAAGAAGTAAAGGGAGGTATTTTTTACAGCTTTTTCAATGCATAAATTCAATTAAGGTCCTTGACGTTAAGGGAAATTAAAAGGTAAGATAAGTTACTTGCACAACTACAAAAAAATAAAAAACCGTATATTCCTTTAAGGTTAGAATTCTTATCTTTTGTATCCGTGTTTTAAAATGTAATTTTCATTTTACAGGATATTAAGCTTAGTGTGTAAAATCAAAGAAAAAATTGTTATTAAATTTGTAATTTCCGCTTTCAATTTGGTTTGAGATGCATTTGTGCGAATAATTTTTTGTATAGTAGTTTAATAGGTACCCATTTCCTGGGTCGTTATTTTTTACTTTTATTACATAAATTTTTATAATTTTGTTACATTTCACTTTTTTTTAACTTTACCACCTCTTAGTTTATTTCAAACTTGACTTGTGTATTAGAACATTTTTTCACTAGATTTTTTGAACTTACATTTAATGTCAACCGTATTCCGTTGTAAAGAAATTACTTCCGTATCCAATGAAGACCGAGCAGCAACTGATCTTCTCTAGAACCAAGACGGTGCTTAAATTGTCGAATGGATTTGAATTGGGGTTTTTTTTCCACAACCCTGTTTCTGGGTTTGCCATGGCCGCCCCCATTTACTTCATCATCAAATTTCTGCAGTCACATTCCAAGATGCCACCACCAGGATATCCATCCTCATTCAATTATGCGCGCAAGTTCATGATTTTTTTTTTTGTCATCGTACTGTGGTCCTGTTTTAGTTGAATATATAGGAATAGGACATAGTCCTATATAGATCATGGTACCTATACCAAGTTAAGGCAAAAGTTGTGCTTTCATTCAAACACTTGATAGATTCACGCAAAAAAAGGAAATAAGGGATACGAATAGAGTCGTATCAATTATAATATTGCAGATGTCTTATCGGGATATCATTCGTTATGAGTGAAAATTATTTAGCCTGAATTTTGTACCGCTTTGCTGAACTTTATTATTTTATTTTTTATAAGTATGATAAAGTTATCATTATAAGTATGCAAGGATAATTATTTTTTATGGACTGGTGTGCAACATATTTAAATAATCACCGACGCTTAAGATCTTCTAGGAAAATGATTGAAACTATAGTAGATGATTAATAGAAAGATGATAGATTAAGTCATGCCTATACATCCAAAACAAATTTAATACCTGATATTTTTACGCTGATTTTATAGTCCAGTCAAAGCGTAGTTAAAAACGACTTCACGTTACAAAAACTATATATTTGGATTGTTTTTTATTCCTGTGGTTTTTGGGTCACTGAATTCGAATCTGAAGGTTCCAACAAAATTTTCTGGTGCGTTTTGAGCCATCATATTGACCATCAAAATGTTCTCACTTTTTTCAGTTTTTTGCTTATAACTCGGAAATCGTGCATCGTACGTGAACTCGCATCATAATGTGACTTGGATCGGAAGGAAGAATATTAAATGTGGCCCCGACACTTTTCAGGTGCAGACCGTGAAAAGTGTGGGGCCACAAATGCCCCTTGAGGAATGCAGTTGCTGAAGTTTCTTGTTATGCTGTTGCTTTCGTTGAGAAAGACATTGGCATTGAATATTTTAGGCTGCAGTGCGGCAGATGATCTTAAGAAGCCTGCGATGGTGACTCCTTTTTCCTATGGTGTTGTAGGCTGCTGTTGGATCCTCGATCTTTACACAAGTTTTCCTTGTGAAAAACCAATGAAGGAGCGTAGTCATATTCGAGCTCTTGTTGGAATAAGCTTACGCAATCCACCTTCGTACTGTTGAATCACTGTTACTGGTCTTCAGAAACTCCGGATAAACTCCGTCTGCGCCGCCGGCATTTCCCCTTTAGATTGAAAAAAGGGACAATTTTAACTTCGGCTACTGAAAATGGGTTTTAGTAGACAGCATTCGGCGCAGTATTTTTTCATAATTTCTTAAGACTTCCCTTCGCTACCAAGAATTTCAATAGATCTTACTAAACTCCAGAAACAGAAGAATGTCGTGAGATAAGACGCCAATTTTTTAAGATATACTTTTTGGCAGATTTTCTAGCAGTTGCCTTACCCTACACTTTGAGTGTATGCAACTAATTACCAGTAGATCAATAATCTAATCTACACCTGAAAATGAGTTAACGAGTATTAGTATGGCTAATCAACGAACCCGACACTGTGTATTCGTCGTGACAGCATGGAACGTTTTTTTTTACTTCATATATTGATATAGTCATGATCAAAGTCCCGATCACGGTCGCGTCTGCATAGACGGAGAGTGGAGGAGGAGATATAACATCGAACTGTACAGGCTGTACAGCGATACCGACCTAGCCAAAAGAGTCCCGGAAAATCTTCGAGTCCACACCGCAGGGACGGCGCGGTAGAGGAGTACCGAGACTCAGGTGGCGCACACAAGTGAAAGGGAACTCAGCCAACTTCGCGTGCGAAACTGGAGACGGCTAGCTAGAGACAGAGCTGGCTGGCGAAGCTTGTTGGCTGAGGCCCAGGTCCACCCCGGACTGTAGCGCCACCTTAAGTAAGTAAGTAAGCAAGTCATAATCCAAGTAGGTTTTTTTGCCTAGGGATTTGGGAATCTTTCAAAGACGTAACTAAACCCGTACTCAATAACAGTGTGGGCTTTCCACTCACTAAACCCATGTCCCCTCCTACCTCTGATAATGCCACACCGCCATCAAGCATTTCAATGCGAGGGGGACATCAAGCTTCCTGCGTGGTCAATACTGTGTGATAATGTTCTCTGGGTCTCCGAGTCTGTTCTCCGGCTGGTTACGCTCTTCATGATATCGTGGACACGGACAACGAAACAATACGTATTCTGCATTTTCAACTGTTTCGATGCGCGTTTGACAGTAAGGGTTGTCTTTGTGCCCGAATCAATGGAGGTAGACTCTGAAATATCCGTGACTTGTATGCATCTGAGTTGAGTGGAAGTTCAGCTGCCCATGCTTCCTATTGATCCAAGGGAAGCATGGGGAAGCTCTATATTAGCGATCAATTCCTGCGTTCATCTACTTTTGTGTTTTGTTAGAGGAGTTCCATCTATCTTGTCATTCTTCTAGGATTGTTCTTAGAGGGACTTCATTATCCCTCCGGCTCGTTGCTGTTTTTCAAGCTTTTCCTGCTGACTCGATGTTTTCTTTTATCATCTTTAAAGAGGTGCTCTATTGGCATCATTTTAGCTTCGTTGCACAGTTTGATCAAAGTAGGGTGCCGTGACGTAGTGGTCAGCTACGCGGGAGGTCTGGGTTCGAAACCCTACCTCTCTCATCTGAAAAAAATACTACGTCTTTTCCAAGGCCCCAACCTCCGGTGGGGTGCCGTGGCGTATCGGTTAGTGTGTGTGCTTACTACGCCGGAGGTCTGGGTTCGAATCCTGCCATCGTCACCTGAAAAAAAAAGACTTGTTCTTTTTTGAGGTCCCCACCTCCGCGAGGGTCTGACAAGCCCTCCGAGAGTATAATTTGTCTTGAAAAACTTGTCAAAGTGCCGTTCGGATTCGGCAAAAAATTGTAGGTCCCCTTGTATGTAAAGATATTAACACACTAGCATACATTGTTGAGAAGTTGGCCCTGGTTCACCTCGAGCTGTTGCGCCACTCTATTTATTTATTTATTTAACCTCCGCCAGGGTCTGACCCTCCGACTCGAAATGCTTCTCCAAGTGCCGATAAGATTCTGCAAAAACAGTTGTAGGCAGGTTGAATAATGGCTTATTAAACGCACTTAGGCCAAAAAGTAGGCCCATTATACCGCCACGTGGGTATATGACCAAGGGAGTAGGTTGGCGTGAATTCTATGACAGCCAGTCAGTCTTTTCAATAAATTTTAGTAGCTTTTTGACCGGTGTTTCACTAAGATCGCTTACGCAATCGTAGAAGTAGGAGCCTGTTATGGATTTCCTGTACGACGCAAGTGCCGGACAGCAACAGAGAAAGTGTTATACGCTTTCTTCTTCTCCCTCATCTAGGCAGCTTCTACAGAAGTCGTTTGAGAATAGACCTAGTCTTTTTGCGTGAAGACCTAATAGGCATTGTCCGGTGATAATTCCCACTGCAGTGTTAATTTTAGATCTCTTTAAGGATATCAAGCTCTCTAATCTTTTTGGATCGAGGCAAGGCCAGATTTGCTTGGAGGTTTAACAAGTGGTGCCTGTCCTCCATCTGGCGTTAGTTTGTTGTATGCTGTGATTTTTGAGCTGTAATTCGAAGGTAGCTAGGGGAATACCTATATTACAGGAGATTTTATCTTCTGGCAGTCTAGTGACGTTCTTAGTGAGTTTATCAGC
Source organism: Neoascia interrupta (assembly GCA_947623515.1). NCBI lineage: Eukaryota > Metazoa > Arthropoda > Insecta > Diptera > Syrphidae > Neoascia > Neoascia interrupta. Next base: position 16,822,094 of record OX392462.1, on the reverse strand, counting down.
CTCACAGTTTCCCATGATGTCTCTATGACCTGGCACCCAGCACAGGCAGATGTAAAACTGTTCGACCTTATTTGGTTGGGTAGGCGAAGGGATTTATATAAGTTAAGGCACTCAGAGAACACACCACTTCCTACGCCGTCTTCCGTCTTGGATCCGTCTGTGTAAAAGTGTATGGCGTTACCAAAGGGTATATTACCGCCGTACCACAGGTCTCTGTTCGGAATCCGGGTTTCGAATGTATGTACGTATAATTTATTCAATATTACTTATAAACTAAGTTAACAATAAGAAATATGTTTTAATGTAAAGTACAAGTAAAATCGAATAATAATAAGAACATTCAGAAACTAAAAGTTTATTTCATGCCTGAATACATATTTCCCAACACTTATAAACTGCAAACATTTAAAAATAAAGTAAATAAGTATCTCCTTACATCTCGGGCACTGTTTTAGCTTTATAGGTTCGCCTTTCCTAAGAGACGACATTAAAAGAAAAGAATAGTTGTAAGTTGGACTTGAGCTAAATCAGCTTGAGCTGTTGCGCCACTCTATCCTTTTTTTATTTAGTGGGGATCAAAGATCTTCAAAAGCATCAACTCCCTCTTAATAACGGTGGAAAAACCCTCGGTTCCGTGTCCTCCCCACCAAAGTAAAACCAACAAGTAATTTCGTAATCCTGTTGTGGAATTTAGATGAACTTCCTCTGCACAAAACTGTGCCAGCCATTCCTTACTTGTTGGCTCCTGGTTGAGGGTAGCATAGTGTCGTCACTAGGACACGCGTGTCTGTAAAGTACTTGAACTGTTGAATTCCTTATTTTCATCGAGTGTGCCGCCTGACTTGTTGAATGTGGACCACAATTAGTTTGTGACGCAAATATCATCAATTGCATAGCAAAGGTATAACTTAATCTGATGTCAATGAGTCTGAATCCTAATGAAAATCCTACTACGAAGGTACGTAACTTGGTGAAGTGAAAAGCTGCTTAGATTAACTTCTTGAATACTCGCATTCATACATGGTGGATGTTTTATTTTCTGATAGCATTTTCTTCTGCTCGTCTCAATCAAGGGTCATAATTGCCGACAGATATGAATTCATTTATATCCTCGACTTCCTTATTCTGCGTTCCATTGGGTTTTTTTCTTCTTTTTAATTTTGGCTCAGAGCGCCTCGATATCTATTGTGTCGGCGAGATTTAAGTGTTCTGTCGATTCCAGGATTGTGTTGATGCATTTCAATTCAATTCGATTCCCTTTCATTGAAATCAATCTCAAGTGACTAGCTATTTATATTTTTCGCTTCGGTTTCGCTATCAAATCAATTTTGCTCCTTATACTGTTAATTGATTTCTAATTTGCCAATGGCATGGCAATTCACTTTAAAGTCGGGAGTTGATTTAATTTTAAATAAATTCGCGGCGTACAAATTGGAAAATCCTTGCTTAAGGATACGCATAGAGTGAATCTTAATTTGCCAAGCTAACCCAACTGCATTAGGGGAGGGGAGATATTTAATTGTGTTGCTGCCCTTAAGACGGTCAGGCGGAGGGTAGTTTGCTTGTTTTCTTTCAAACTTTGACCCAATTAAATGGAATGTCGTTAAAGTAGAGCGAGGTGAGAAAGTTGTTAATATTGGCATAGTTGCGTGGAGTTTTTGAATAGTTACCAGGAGTTCAGTTATATATAGGTCTTAAATTGCAATTAAGCAAAGAGTGGAAAGCGTGTGTCAGTACGAAAATCACAAATGCTTATAATATGCTTTAACCCTACCGTTGGGCGCCAGTTTTAATATTTTGTTTGTGTTCTTCTGTGAAAGCGTTTCTTAAAATTGAGCTTCCACGGCTCTTTTCCTCTGTAAGGGGAATGAGATTAATTTAATTTGGTTCTTCTTGGTACCTTTGTCCTGAGCTAGCTTGTCAACTACACTTGTGTTAAGCAGAAAGCAGAAAATGTTGTACCATGCGCTCACTAAGCTTTTCGTTGAATAAGTGCGAATGTCTTGGGTACACCGAATCAATAAATTAAAGCCCACGTCTTATCGTTTCCCAGGCATCTTCTCATCTATTGGTATTTACACCGAGACTAAGAAAATCGTGCTCAACCCCTCATTACACAAAATAAAAAAAAAAAAACCCCCCTGTGCGAAACAATTAAACCCATCATTCCATATTCTGACACACTCACCCCAGCCACACCATAACGATAGAATCATTTGGACTCTCATCAACCGTACGCCCAGGAATGTCATACAAAAATACTTGGATCCTTTCTGTCTTCGGAAGAAATTTCCCAATGACAGACTATTTTTACTTTGTCTCGTTGGGGTGTCATCCTTTTTCTGGAATGCATGTCACGTTATATGAAAATATTGAACTTTTAAACGCGAACATGTTGAATATTGGAGCAGTAGGAAAAAATCCCTCTGAAAAGGATGTAACGGTAAAAAATTTAATTTTGATATTTTTTTTTTCTTTATTATCTTTAAGCTCTAAAAGAGGTGTCCAAAATGATGCACTACCGAAAAGGGGAAAACATTGAAGAAGAAATTACCAAGGAGAAACTTCCATTCGAGAATTTACCAAAAGACTTTTTATGGATGCAAGTAAGTAAAAAGTAACGTCTTCTAGTCCTTTTACACTTGATCTTATACCTAACCAATTAGGTTAAAGGCGGCACGAAAGTCTCCAATGTAATTGATTATGCTAAAAAGGCGCTAGACAAAAACGAGCAGCGCACACTTGTGTGGTCGGGTCACGGAGGTGGAATTGTCAAGACAATATCGTGTGCCGAGATCCTCAAACGCAGTTATCCTCTTCATCAAATTACCCGATTAGCATATAAAACGTAGGGGTTAGGTTAATGCTTTAAAAGCATTTTTGAATCGTAATTTTTTCTTGCAGTGTTGATGAGCAGTGGAAGCCACAAATGGAGGGTCTGGAGGAAATCGTAGCCAATCGGCAGATACCATGCATTCATATACTGCTAACTCTTGACGAAGTCGATCCAAACGCAGTGGGGTAAACTTTTCAAAGTCCTAAGCCTTAGACAGAGTTTTTGTATAAATAGTTTTTTTTTTCTTATTGTTTTAGTTTTCAAAAAACCGGCACCAAAACTCCCTTTTGGGTGGAACGTCCTGGAAAAGATCCCAATCAACCCGGCGGATCAGGAAGAAATCGAAATGACCAGGGAAAGCAAAGGCATGGTAACAATCAAAATAGGAGCGGGAAAAATACAAATAGGCCGCAGAATCAAAACAAGCCAACACAACAGCAAAATCGGCAGAAGAAGCCTAAGCCTGAGAATGCTGAACAAATGGAATCATAGTGTTGTCAGAGTAAACGAAAGAAACGTACAATATAGCTTGTCTTAAAAGTTTACATAGAGTGCAAATAAATTTAAAAGTATTGACTTGTTTATGTTTATTGTTTTTTGTTAAAGGTCACGTTACATGAGCAAGAAATTAATTTTTTTGTCGAAGACATAGAGGTCCTGGACATCTTAAGGTTATACCGTCCTGAAAATTTTCTTATGCATGTAATTTAATTTTGGAATACGGACACCCAAATATTTTAAATGTATGATTTCTGTTTAAATCTCTTTCTTTCAGTCAGCTGTTAAGAATTCGACCTTATTTTGTGAACAGTTGCGTAATTGAAGAACACTTTTTGTCGTGGCATAATATGAGGATACTCTGGCGTATACGTAACATTTTTTGTTTGAATTTTAAAAATCATATTTTAGCCACGAGAAATAATGAAAAATTTGGCGTTAACTTGTGCTACTATAATCCTAACAGAGCATAGCTGAAGTCGTGCATGCGACTTGCTAAACATGCAAACAAACTAGTGAACAAATGTTGTGGCCGTTTTTTTTACGACCTCACATGCCCCGGGAACTTAGGGGCGAGTTTCTGACCATGTAGTACATAGGATGTGTTTTCTGTGTTTTTTATGTGCATGGGGATAAAAATCTTTTGGAGGATCATAAGGATTTAACTCTCGTTACATTCTGGCCGAGAAGGGACCTATAAAAAAGGAACAGCATTTAATTTTTAGAAGACCGAAGTTGGGATAATCGAATAACCTCCTGAACATAGTAAACCTAAGTTACGGCCCACAACAACACAGCTGATAATACATACTCTCAGCATAATGTTTTCGCAAAGCGTCCTGTTCTTGGCTAGTAAATTAAACCTAGTTGCTTTAAAGCCTAAAAGGCTCTCAAATTTTCAAAAAAAAAGTGTCGTTTAACTTTATGTTACCTTTATTGAAACCGTTTAAGGGTCTAATCATAGCTATCTTCGGATTCCATCATTGAAAAATTTGTTTTCATGATTTTGGACGTTTGAGCAAACAATGTTGGCTTTTATTGGTATCAAAATGAAGCTTACGAGTTGCAGAATTTTTTCCGTAACAAAAATACATAAATTGCGTTAAAACTTTTATGTAAACTCGCTTTTTCCATTTCACTGACAGAAATCGATTTCAAGGAACAGCTGATTTTGATTTGTGTTTTTACGACAAAATCGTTCCACTGAAAAGCATTCCATTCTCTTTCTATTCTCAACGTCAGTTTTCCTTTCACTGATCAACTCCAACCTCAAATGCCTGTAGCTGTTTGTTGGCACTGACAGAAGTTTTCAGTGATTGCTATGAATAACTTGTCAGAAAACCGAAGACATTGTTCCACTGATTTGTTCCAATGATGCTATCCGATGATAGCTATGATTAGACCCTAACGCAGTCTCGTGCTGCGAAAAGTTTTAAATCGGTTTCTTTGAGCTGCGAGTTGTCTACAAATGAATTAAAAAACGTTTTGCGGATGCAAGACAACATTCGATTTTGTGATTTCACCCCCGATAAAATTTTTAGCCGCACTTGGATCGATGATGGGGACATTTGACTGCTTGTTAAAAACGACAGTTTCAAGCTATGCTTCAAAATTCAGCTAGAATTTCAATGTCTATTTTCGTTGGAGTACAATGAATAACGCAACACGAAATATAAAACTACGAGAGTAACTAAAGCCAGGTAACCACCGCAACCTAAACAGAGATTAACGTAAGAAGATTAAAAGAGTTAGTCCCAACGTGTTTCCACCGGAAAAACGAAAACTAACTTGACATGGCTATGTATGTTTTCATTTATGTTGATGTGTCCGAACATGTGATTCGCCGACCTTTTTGTGATGCAGATTTTGCCTATTGTGAACACAATAAAACTTTACTGCACAATTCAAATTATACCTTTAACTTTTTCAGATTCAGAATTATTTACGTTTATCTTTAATTGCCACTGAATTTATGTTTTTTAGAAATGAAATAGATGAAAATACCAATAGAAAGGCCAAATCAAGGTTCAATCGAAAAGTTAAAAGTAAACCGACTTGATCAACATCAAGTCGGTTTACATTGTCACAGCTCAGTGCATTTACCTTTTTTCACTGGTTCAATCACATCCATATAGTTGATGAGTTGATGATACCCAGCTCTTAATTAAAGGTTTGCTTATTTTTTTCGTTACTTCAATTTTAAATCTCTTAGTCAAGACAATTATTGAAAAATGTCCAAATAAAGTAATGTAAAATAACAAAAGGCTAGTTTTTTTAAAGCGAAATAATCTACGCAAAACGATGGCAGAGAAATAACAAATTTTGAGATAAATAAACCCGAGTCGTATACAATACCTACGTAAAATGTCCAAATCTTCAACGCTAAAATCTCGATTGTGCGTCAAACACTAGAAATCACCAAAATCTGGTCCAAAATCTGAATCCAAGCTCGTTCTTATCCCAAATCTTGTAGTAAGTCCCAGCAGAAAGGTTGCAAGGGCAACATGCCCCTTCATATAATGTAGGCATGCAGCGTGGCTCAATCTTTTTTGAATACTTTACACGAGGAACCAATCAAGAATTTTTCAAAAATTTTATGGTCTATATTTTTTTGCAAAAATTTTGTTTTCGAGACTATCTAGATATTGGTAAACGTGCACCATTTTAGTGTAGCTTTTCGGAGTAAATTAATGACGATATCCTTCGGCATTTGAATAAGCACATTTACTCAGGAGTGGTGATAGGCTGTGGTAATTTGTGATAAGTGAAATACAAATAAATACGCAGTGTGGTGCCGTGGCGTAGTGGTTAGTGTGTGTGCTTACTACGCCGGAGGTCTGGGTTCGAATCCTGCCATCGTCACCTGAAAAAAAAAAGACTTGCTCTTTTTCACGGCCCCCACCTCCGCGAGGGTCTGACAAGCCCTCCGAGAGTATCATTTGTCTTGAAAAACTTCTCAAAGTGCCGTTCGGATTCGGCAAAAAATTGTAGGTCCCCTTGTATGTAAAGAAATTAACACACCAGCATACATTGTTGAGAAGTTGGCCCTGGTTCACCTCGAGCTGTTGCGCCACTCTATTTATTTATTTATTTATTTTTAAATACAAATAAATTTGTAATATAAGTGATGTCAAAAATCACAAAAATTCGCCTGTGTATGTGATCATCTCTTCTTTCTTTAGACAGCTCACGACTAATAACGCAAAATTAACTGGACGAAAAATGTTTTATTTTACGTACGTTAAAAAGCTGCAGATCATCGAAAGACTGAATTTAGATATCAGCTGAATCCGCCTACAGACACGCCTACTGTAGGCTTATATGTGCGAACACCTCTGTATATTTAATGCTTAGATCTAATTAAAGTTATTTTACGTTATGGTTTTTGGTATGCGACACCACTTTGTAAGACCACGCCCACTTTTTCATTGGTTCAAACTTAAAATAACATTTTATTTTATTATTGCATTAATATTTATTTATTTATTTATTTGAATAGAAGCTAACAAAGTAAATTTCTTAAGCTCTAAAAAGGAAGGCATCTGGGCTGAAAGAAATTAATAAAAAAAAAAAATTACAAAGTAGGGATCAGTAGTCATTTAAGTCTAGTATCATTATATAACTAAAAGCAAAAAAGAAGAGAAATTCGTTATTTACAAATTATATGTTATATAGGACAAGTACTCAGATTTTATCATATTTGCTGTGGGAAGTTAAGGCCATTTTAATATTTGAAATTGACTGCAAATCTGAACGGTCTAGGAGCTTGGTCAGCTGGGTTTCAGGTTCAGTTTGATGTTGGACAATCCTGAATCTAGGGCAGTCAACAAGGATATGCCAAATTGACAATATTGTTCCGCATTCATCACATTCTTCGGGGGCTTCCCGATTGAATAAGTGCCTACTGTTAAATAAACACTTACCAACCCTTATACGGAACAATTTAACGCAGTCTTCTCGTGAAAACATCTTGTTATAAGGAATATGAACTTTTCGGGTTTGATGTCGTCGCAGGAAGTTTGTAGTTGTTTCCCATTCTTCACTAATTTCGTTTTTAAGATTTAAGAGGCATACTTCTTTTACTAGCTGGAAAAAGTTTGGCGTTTCCACTACCAAAGGTAGTTTTACAGCTTCTTTAGCTGCGCAGTCTGGGGCTTCGTTTCCAGGGATGCCAGCATGCCCTGGAATCGAAGCTAGTGTTATGTGGCTGTGAGCTAGGTAGGCCCGGGTCAAGGCCAATGAAGGGCATTTATTTGTCATGTTCTTTAAACCCTCAAGGATTTCGAGGTTATCGGATATTATTATTGCGATAGAGTTACAAGCAATTAAGACCGCTTTTTTTATCGCTGCCAATTCCGCAATAAAGCTATTGGATTTGTATAATGGTAAGAGTCCTTGGTGGAGAATCTCAGTGTGGCCGCTTGACCTCAACTCAACTAGTGTACGAACTAGCGTATGAACAAATTCCTTCCATGCATGATCCATCAGTGAACAGTCTCCTCTCAGGCTTAATGAGATCTACTAGTTGTCTGTGTAATAACCTGAATGTTTCGTTTGGAGTAGATCTTTTCATAAAATTGTGTAGACTTGTATCAACTTTGAGCATGCCTCTTTTCCAGGGTGGTAGTCGGTCAGGGTTGTCACTTACGATATCTAAAGGGTATTGCCGACTTGGTGTCAAAATCAGATCCAAATTCGATATGGCTGATCTAATTTTACGCTTTCGCACGGGTTTATTGCTTGCACGTTTGAGATGTGCGTTTAAAGGGTGTCTGCTATCAGTAAGGGCTTTAGATCCGAGGTAAAGATTGCATTTATATGTAAATTGAAAAAATGTATGTAACAAATGTTCTAAGTATTATGGGCCAAAGTGTATGTAGCCTAACCACCTTGCCACTTGGGTATGACAGCCTTCTCATTGAATTCTAGTATTCTAGTATTTCGACCGATGTCTTACTGAGGTCACTTAGATAGTCGTAGAAGTAGGAGTGACTATTATGCAGCTTACACTCAGTACACTTTCCTCCTCTTCCTTCTTCTAGGCAGTTTCTACAGAAGTCGTCTAAGAATACACCTAGTCTTTTTGCGTGAAAACCTAATAAGCAGTGTCCGGTAATAATTTGCACTGCACTACTAATTTTGGATCTCTTTAAGGAGGAGGAGACGAGGCCAGATTTGCTCGGAGGTTTGGCATGTGGTGCCTGTCCTCCATCAGGCGGCAGTCTAGTGGCTGGTGCACCTGCAAAAACTACTGGCTACTGGTTCTGACGGAAGGACAATGAGAATGGTGAACTAAGCTTCCCCCGCCAATCCAGGGTGTCTGCATACCGTGCCTAATATATGGTTTGCAGCCAGGGGTGTGCGGGCTGTATTTCAACGGAGCCTCTCTGATACCGGGCCGCCTCGGAGAGCATTTTTGGCCTTACCACGCTTTTGCAAGGCTCTGACGTGGCGGACTGTCTTTTCTGTTCTCGTGGGTATGAAAAGCACTTAGAAAAAACAAATTAAAATGCAAGATCATATTGCAAGAGATCATCTGGATCGAATGGAGCAGGATTTCCATGCTGATGATTCAGTGGTACAGAATAAATGCCCGATCAATCAGGGGGGTAATTTTCGGCAAGTGCAACCAAGCACCAGACAAAAGTTCACCAACACCCTGAAGCAAGGTCTGGGTACGTTACAAGGCAAGAAGCTGGCGGAGGGAGGTAGCACCAAGCTAGTTATTATAGTTAATCTTAGATGCAGACCAATGAGCCTTTCTAATGTTTTTAGTAGAAAGAACGACAAACTGCTAAGTCTCCGATCATTAGAATACACGTGGGAACTTTTCCCTTTGGGGATAGAGACTATGTTATCAAAGAAAGTAAGTGTGCATCTCCTCACAACAGAAAATGCATTTAAAATCAAATTATGTTAAATCTGCAGTATCATTCGATGCAAGGTTGGCTCTGAATTCTTCGGGCCATCGTCAAGAATTTGCAAAAAAAGCACACAGATTTGTGTAAGAACACTCCAGACACCAAATTTAGAGTTTGATTCACTTTTTTGGGTGAAAAAATCATTCACGAGGCAAATCATGCACAACGATACTTTCTACTTGTCTTGTTTGTCTTCGATGTTTTTGCCATTCTCTATGAATTTAAGGAAGCAGTCTTTCCTTTTAGAATCAATGTTCAAATGTTCAACATGAAAAATGTTGTTTAATTTTTCGATTTAAAAACTCTTGTCATTTTGATTACATACATAAATTTTTATTTTTATTGTTCATTATAATATTCCGCCTTAAATTATATCATGTGTATAATAGATTTTTGTTTTATTATTACTTTATAATATGAATCTCATGTTTTGTCCATGTAACCATAATATATAATCTCTTAGAGGATCCACACAGTTTTTTTTTTGTTTTGTCAATGTAACCAATTGGATGGAGCCCTAATAGTTACTAATAGTTATTTTTTTAAGAACAGGGAAAACCTAAAACAATAAAATATTTACCTACAAATCTACAAGCAAATAAAACTACTGATATATGAATTGAAAAAAAAAAAAAACGAACGAACAACTAGCGCGAAATTAATAATTTAGCAAGATCTATATAGGGCTCTTTTTAAAGCTTAAGTAAAATATAAATTATAATTGAGTTAAATTTGTTTCCTTAACAAACTGCTATCAGTATAATGCGAAGGTTTTCAAAACACCATTGTGGTCGTATGTTGCAAGTCATTTTGCTGGATTTATTTGTTGGGGAAAAAGGTTTTTTATATATATGTTTTTTTTGTTTTGTTTTATATACAAAATACATAAAAGATTTGTTATGAAAAAAGACTATGAATTGTTTTTTTTTTTTGTTATTCAAATTGCGAAAAGAAAACATCGATTTTGGTTTTCTGTTGTTTGATTTGTAGATTTGATGTGAATGGTGTTTTTTCATAGTTTACGTTTTTTTTACAAAAATAATTTAAAATATAAAAGTCTAAAAGTTTTGCTTTACTTGAAATGCTTAAAAATTTTGCTACGGGATAACGGAGTACATATTAAAAATGCTAAGGAAAATTGTCAGGGCTTCACGCACAACGAAGTGATGAATCTGAGGCCTTGTTAACGTCAATCTCAAAGGACGAAAGCCATACTATAAATATAGTTTTTGGAAAACTGGCTCATGTTAGGTATTTATCTCAGAGACTCTCTTTCGGTCGACTGCTGAATATTACTATAAAGCGGTTTACTTGTTCTGAGTCTATCAATGTATTTTGTAAGCGACCTTCGAGCGCTTTCGTCGAACCCAGCACATAAGCTTGCGACAAACACAGAGACGGATAAACAGAATGCTTCTTTTTTGAACAGAACATTCCGTTAAGCATTGTTGCTTTGAAATTTTTGTCGGAACGAGTGAAAGAACAAAAATATTGTTTATGAGAGCCAGCGCCTCTGCATGTTGGAAAACCAAAAGAACTTGAAAGGGTAGTGGCTAACCTTATCTGCGGGTTTGACTATGGTCTATTCCCTAAACGATTAATCATCTCTCTTAAGCAAGGGTTTATACGTATATTCCAGTTCGGCATGTTCCTTTGGCCAAAACAAATAGCTTAACACAGGGGTGCCCAATCCCTATACCTCGATTGCATAGCTTCTCGAGTCGATCACTGCAGAAAGTTTTCGAAGGAATACTAATAAATTACATGGTTTATGTCTCAAGCATATTATCTTCACAAGATGAAGAGAAAGTTCATTCGTGATGCCAAATACCTTTGCCCAATTGATCACCAGCTTCCGAAAGATTCCCATAACGTCAGGACAGTTCCGCAACTAGGTCCAGATGTTCCATGTTCCTTTTCAGATCAACGGGGCCTTGGGATTTATACTTGAGTTTGACAAATATTAAACTCCTTATTAGTATTTATCATCCCTCAGTCGGTTTTGTTCATTCTACATAAGAAAATTAAAACACTCGCTAACAAAGCGTTTGAAAAATACAGAATTAAAATCCATAGAAAAAGAAAATCAATTGTATACTTGTGTGTTAAGGTGCAAACTAACAACTAATTATTAATTAAATAATTAATTCATATAATAACCAGAGTAATAATAATACAATACAATGGGGATTAATGTTTGTATAATGAAATGAGTTGCAAAAATTTGTTACTTTTAAGCTATGTTCATTAAAGAACTTTGTCCATCCACCAGAAGGGGTAGATAGGCATCTAACGAAGTTTTTGTTCGCTCATTTAAAATTTGTATTTGTCAGTTTTTTTCTTTCTTTTTTTTTTGATGAATAAAACTTTCCTTGACATTGTTTTTTTTTTTTGTCACTTCAGCTTAAACTTTTTTTTTTGTTTAAAAGATTTTATTTTGTTTTAAACTGTATGGTTTAAAAAGAAATTAACTTAATGCTTTTTCAGGGATGTTATTATTATTTTTGTTTTCTTTTTTTTATCATGTTCCTATGTGAGTGTGTGTATGTGTTGTATTTTATTTTTCTTCTCTGTTTAGGCTTCACTTTCGCCAGGCGTTGTGTTCTCCTCCTCGTTAATTGGAACAATGAGGTTCTCTTTTGACATGAGTTCGTATTTGGTAACAAAATGCGTAAAACGGTGGCATAAAAATGTCTCTGCTTCGAATTCATCGAATATCCTTCGATGGTGGAAATACGCGTGCGAGAAAATCCTATAAACTCGACGACATACCGAACTTAGCTTAGTAACTGAGGATTCTTTTATCGAGACCCTAAAACGATACAAAAATTAGTTTAATTAGAAAATCCAATCACCTTGATGAGTGAACTTACCGACTGGGGAAATATTTATTGCTATTTAATAAACAAGCAGCACCATCTAGCGTGTGACGTGTGTAATCAATGGCAGGACATTCTTTTGGGGTTTTATGTGCAGCACATAGGAATATCCACTGTTCGGTAGCTGTCATCTGTGTGCACGATGTTGGAAAACAATTGGTCTGCAGACGCACAGCCAATCCATTCAATTCCATGCAAAATTGTCTGAAAGTGAAAAGAAATAAACAATTTTTTATGGGGAAAAGCTTATAGCAGAGTTGTTGCATGAAAGGGACAGCTAATTTCTCCTTTTATATTGATGTTCGTATTTTTTTCTATCTTGTTTAATAAAACTACCATAATTTATAAAAATAATCTTTTTTTGTTGCCAAAAACCTTTTTTTAGATAAGCGTGAACTATGGCAAAGAAGTTTTTTTTAATCATTTCCAAAGTAACGCAAACAACAGCAGAAAAACAAAACGTCAAATATGTTGATCGGATTTCAGTCAACGAAGTTAAAAGTAGACCATTACACTTTTAGGCAGGTACTGCTACATCCACATCAACAATTGTACGTGTAGTCACTTCTCTATTAAACACTTAAGAATAATAATTTTTGGCTATTTATTTTAAAAAGTCTTAAGTTAGAGAAAAAAAAAATAGCCTCTGTCATTGCCGTTTATTTCTTTTTTAAGTTATCGTCATTTATTTTCTTGTATCAGCATTTTTTTGTCAGCCTATTCCGGACAAAAACACAAAAACAAAATACGTGGAAATCAGTTACTCCCTCACTGTTTCTTCCAAAAGTTTAAATACATCAAGTTAATTTATTTGCACATTGTAAGCCTAAATGCGTGCAACTCAAAAGAATACGAGCATTAGTTTCCTAGATTTCTCCATTTGACGCCAAGCAGATATATGCAACATTTATCAAACAGAGCTAGTCCCATTTTATGTGTATGATGATTTTCCGCGGACAGTTCCTTAAAAGTGAGGCCTCTGCGTGGGTACGATAATTAAAGGTCTGAATGAATTTTGGATAACAATAACAGATAAGGACACCTTAGAACATCATCTGCTCGATAGTAACAATAACACATGCGAATAACTTTTGTTTTTGAATACTAAAATTTAATAGGGCCCAACAAAATTGTTAACAATTTTTTCTGGTGAGAGTTTTGTTATCTTCGGCGATATGATATTTCATTTGAGTATTGTGACGTTTTACACCTTAGGATTTGGGCAATATGACGTTTTTTTGGGCTTTATTAAATTTAAATTTTTATTTTACTGCGTGATTTATAGTTTTGCTGTTAACCGTGATTGTGGAGGCGGTTCGTTTGGCTAGCATTTCTGTATCTTTTGATAAAATTGTTATTTTTGTGTAATATTGCTAAGTACATTAAATAAATTTTTTGTTTTTGTTGTGTAATGCTTTTTCGACCCTATAAAATCTCTAAGTTTGTGAACTTTAGAGCAAAACAATATAATGGCTTTAGTAATGTAGCAGAGATAAAAAATATGCTCTTCGCTTCTTTAATTGTGATCTTGAAAGTGATTGAATGATTGCTAGTTTTTTTTTTAATCCTGAACTGCTCTCACTTTCAAGTTCATCTTTTAAGCCCTCTCTTGATAGTTTCGTCACGATAGATTCCGAGCTTCCAAGAACTCTGGTTCAGAAGTTCTTGAGCCCTTATTAATGATGTATGTCGCCTTATTCATCATCATCATCATCATTATCAGAAGTGTTAGAGCTCGGGGTGAGCTTTAGCTGCATCAACCCGTTTTCTCCGTTCCGCTTTGATTTTTTCAATCTCCATCCAGGGCCTGATTCTTGGCTTCCTGGCGTCAGCAATAACGTCATCAAGCTTTCTTAAGCGTGGTCTCCCGGTAGCTTTAAAGTCGCACGGTGTGTAGTTGAGAATTGCTTTCTGAGGTCTGCCCTCGGACATTCGGATGACATCTCCGGCCTATCTAAGTGCCTTTGAGAATTTGTCGACATCTTCGCGATCACATATTTGAAGTTCTTCATTAGTACGCCATCTTAGCTCTCCGCCTGCCAATTGTCTAGGGCCGTAGATTTTACGCAGTTTTTCCCTCTCAAGACTCTAAGTTGGTGGTCTTCTGTCTGATGAGAGAGTTCTCGTTTTCACCCCATAGCAAAGCACGGGTCTAATCGTTGGATATCCTTCTAGCTTCGCTCTACGGGACATGATGCTTGGCATTAAAACCTTGGCATGTCCATAGAAACATCTGTTTGCAGCCATGATTCTTAAATGCAGTCGTTGGTTTCGTTGCTGCTGCTAACGCTTATACCTAAGTATTTGAAGTGGTCAACTCCGCCAAATGTGCAGCCGCCCTCCTTTTTTGCTCATCTGTTCCTACTGTCATGAACTTTGTTTTCGCTTCGCTGTTCCAGTTATACGAAGGTGTGCTCCATACATTTCCTTGATTTACTTATGATTGCAATATCATCTGCGTAGGCAATTATAATCGCTGATTTCGGGAAAATATTTCCTGAAGTTTCTGTTTTTGGATGAATGTGAGCCACCTTTTTTTATACCGCTGCTAAAATTAAAAAATTCTGACTAACATTTTTGGACAAGCACTCTTCCGCACGTATTCTTCCGCGCCGCCATGACGAGCCTAACAGTTTTGGAGCAAACTCCAAGGGGCAAATTTAATGGCCTCTATTTCTTCTTCTAGGGCAGGCACTTCTGTATGTGTATCTGCTGGTTTGGCATTTCGTTCACTGTGGTCAATCGCTCTTTCACCCTCTATGTTCGCATTGTAAAGCTATTTGAGATAATCTTGCCACCTTCCAATAATAAGCTCCTTTTCGATTATCGTTTATCCATTACTCTCTTACATTACTTATTTTAACCCCAAAATGTCAAAAGTCCCTCACCGAGACAGGCACCTTACAACTTTCTTTTCTAAACAATCTTGAATAAGTTGCTTCCAGTTGTCGAGATCAAATATTGTGACTGTGGATAGCTTGCTCCTTTAAACTCAAGTTCGGTTTATTTTCAGGAAGTTGATGGACTTTTAAAATGTAGATAGCTTACTTCAAATTTTGATTTGTTCAACGGAAAGCTGAAAGGACTTTGCTTACTGGTGCTGACTCTTATATTTACCTAAGCCTGCAACGCAAAAGCGGTTATTGTCGGTTGCCAGTACAAGCTTGCCATGTGTCCCAGACAAATTACGTTACTGATTTGTACATACGCAAAAGGGTTTTTAGTCTACATTGGTATCTGATAGCTTAAATGTTGGGCTTTATCGCTAAATCGACCATGAAGGCCAAGCCTCTAACAATCGAGCTGGAAGACGGAGCACATATCCATTTGTACCTAGACAACAACAGTAGTGGAGCCATGAGCAGGGACGGCAGACTACACAAGTCTAGCCAGTAGAAGCAACCTTTTTGCTCGTTGTTTAAGTTTCCTTCGCAGTGCAATATTATCTGCTGTAAAATGAACGGATTCGCAGATTTCATTCACCAACCGGTCGGCCCATTTTAATTCAGTTTTCGGACACGGATCCATTTGACAAAGCAGTTGTTTATTGTTTTACAACTAATCCAACAAAGCCAAAACTTTGCATTTGAACAGAGACAAAGCGGAGCGACTCTCTCTCGACGGACGAACATCAAAGCCAAAGAAACTCATAAAGAATCCGCTAGCTATTGTCTTTGAAAAATGATTTACAAGTTGCCCTACATTTGCACTCAACGATATTCCGATGGTTTCTATGGCGCAACTCATTACAAGCCACACGTCATACTCGAATGCCAATCACTTATTGGGCGCCGCAATAAATTAAACACAAGACTTCTCTACCCGTTAATTATGCCTGGCTGCACTGTGTTACTGGCTACGCACTTGTTCACAAATTAACTGGTTTCCCCCTAGTCTACCTACCCCAGATCCATGGAATACTCACCGCAAGTGCTCGTACTTCCAGACACCCACGTCCTGTGCCTCCGGCATGGTTAGAATCAGATCGACATTCGATGGGTCTCGCTTGATCAACTGCTGAATATACTGCTGCACAGCTAGCGTGCTGTCCATTTCATCGAGTGGTTCATCGGGCCATCGGCAAAAGTCCTGCATGAAAATAGAACAAAAACACGGATAAGATCATTCTGACGAGTGGGGTTTTTGATTTTCTTTGATTGGGGGGTAAACACTGCACCCATTTGGGCGAAATCACTTTACAAAGATCCGGAGAAAACACGAAGGATAAGGAGATTAGCACAAAAAAAAAAGGAAAATGGGGGAAAATATGTTTTCTCAAGGGTTGACTGATGACTCCCTCCCACCCCAAAGGGAGGCGCAAGAAGCAAAGAACCAAGCCCCGAATTGTTGTCCCTAGTTTTTACTTTCACGAATCGATAATCGGTTAGAATTTGATTGCTATGTGCAAACGAAATAGGATAGATTCGATTTCGATAGCAATGGGAATTACCTTCGCTTTAGTTCCGGGTCTATTTCGTCGTAAAATAGTCGAGCCGTCGGCCATCTTCATGGTTAAATGGAAAATCGCTTTTGATTTGGGTCCCAAAAAATTCGTTTGTGTGAGGGAAAAATTGACAAGTTGTGAATATTTGGGTCCCTCTCGCACTGGGGTTATTTATGCGGTTGTCTCTATCCTGTTACTGCTAACAGGCTGACCAACCGAAAGAAGATATTTACTATAATATGGAGGGACCGAGAGGATGTCAGAGATAGATGGCGCCATAAAAGGGGTTGAGATATCGGACGGGATGAATTTTCAACGAATTTTCTCTTGCAAGTAAAGTTTAGAATTGACTGCATGCCATTTTGGCATATTTGAAGTACCTTAGATAATGCTAATATTATTTTCTTCTAACTTTATTCAAACGCGTTCATTTTTCACGCATCCCCTTTAATTTTCTTTTTTGACTTTATAAAAACGTCTACAAAATTTATTTCGTACATAATAAATTATTTTCTTATGTGTAAGAACACATAACGCACAAAGCATGCATGATTGTAAAGCCGCGTTGTCACAAGGAACAGGAACAGAGACAGAAACAGACTCCCATACATTAGCAACCGAAACCTAAACGGCCCCGTTTTTAGCAACTGAATCAGCGACGTAAAATCAACAACTCGAGAGGACTTGTTTTGGAACAGAAAATCAAAACGTTGCTGTTGCGTAGCAACCCTTGTTTATATTTGAGCGAGCAACCGCCATTCGTGAGCGGCTCTCTTTTCTCTTTGATAGCATTTTGGCAGTCGATTGCCAAATGTCAACAATCAATTTTAATTGTTTTTTTTTTTTGCTTTTGGGAGTGTTCGACCACAATTAAAAGTACGTTATTACAAATCTTAAGACATTTAATTAAAATAATACTAAACCAGATAACCCATAGCGGCTTTTTCTTTTTTTTAGAAAGCGATGTGGTACTTCCGATGAAGTTGAACAAGCGCTTCAGTTCAGTGGAACTTTCAAGAAGACTCTGTGGTGAGAATCCATCTAGTGCGTCTGAAATAGTTTTGGGTGTGTGTACAAATCCGCCGTGTCGGAACATGACCCTTGGCCGAAAATACCAAAACTGCAGCAATCACACGTATATAACTTTTAAAGGCAAGGATGTTAGCTGTAAGCTGCACATAGTGAATTCCACCGGAGAAGCTGCACGGCGATGTTCCCGTCAAGGCAGTACTTTTGGCTGTCCGTTCTGGTGTCCTTTGTATTATTGTTTATTGTGGAGGCGGTGTGTAGCTTTCATTGTGTATGTGAAGTGACGTTTCGACTCAATTTTCATTTGTGATTATTTATAACACGACTGAAATTGTATGAAATCGTTGAAAACTCAAATTTAGAGCTTTCAAAATTCATTTTAAGTAAAAAGTGCAAAAAACTGACGCCAACAAAATCAAGCTACGAAATGAAAAAAAAGTAAACAAAATGAAGTCAAAGCAATTAGTCACTTTGTCGTTCTGTACACAATGAAACCGAGTGTACACCACGCTGGAATTGTCGCGAACACCGAGTATAATTTGACAGCTCGGTGTGGCAGTTCGATATTCAAAAGAATACGCCAATAGCCATCTACGGAAGATAAGCAATCAGAGGAATACCACGATCCCGGACCTGGGCACTAATCCCCAGTGCCCAATGTCATATATACCCAAATGTCATTCCAGTTATTTGATAGCAGACTGCCGTTCGAAGTTCGAATTCGATATCGAACTTCCCCTGCATGGAATTCAATGCAAAAGTACCAATGGAAAATTACCAGCGTCAAACCGTCGAGAACATAGTGAATTTGTATAAATACATGAATGACAGGTTCGGACGGGACAGTATTTGAAACGTTGACTTGTGGAAATCGGTAATAAAGTAAAAAGTGATTGAATTGAAATGAAGTGTTGAATTCTAAGTAGCAAAGTTGAAAAACAGTGTGATTTGAATTTTTATAAGTTTGTTTGATAAATAAAGTGTTTCATTGTGAAATTATAAAAGTGAAATTGAGTTTTATACGACGAACCCCAAGGCAAAAACATTACAAAATGTTAAAAGTTGCTTGTTTATACTAAACTAAAAGAATTAAAACAATATCATTGGCTTCACTGTGGATACTTCTACATAAGAAATATGATAACAAAAGTTGAAACAAAAATAAAAACGATTCAAAACTACTGTGCGTTAAGCTGCGCATCATGTTGCCGTGAGAATATAATTTAGAAACGTCTTTGAATTCAATTTTAAGGTAAATATCTAAGAAACCGAGCTTCTTGCATTGTGCTTGTATATGAAGTGAGCGTATATTTCTTGCTATATAAGCTTCTTTCGCGAGTCTTTTAGTAGGCTTTGAAAAATGAATATCGAATTTTCAAATGACAATTCGCATTGAATGACGCATGCTTTTATTTTTTGATATCTGCAGTACCTTTCAAACTGTTGCAATTGGAGACGACGGACGAATGATTCAACTAAGCGTTTCTATTGTGAACTGTGATGTTAGAAAAAGTAATCTTTAAACGACGTAGTTTGCGAATTGATGAATTTATTCACATTTGTAAAGAAATGTCGGCGGGTGGGTGAGTTCCTGAATCACAGCTAGTGGGCAAAGCTTTCACTTGTCCGAAGTTGAAAAACTAGTTATATTATTCTGCGCCGCCCTTGTTTTCCGCCTAAGTAGCTATTTTCACACAAAGGTGTCACTCCTAAAAATCCCAGCTAATTTTATAGCACGTTTCCCAAATATCCCCAATTTGACATTTCGCCCACATACGTTTTTTATAACAACCCCCCCTATTCGAACCAAAGAAAAATAAAAGCGAGAAAAAAGACCCAAAACTCCCGAGAAACAGAAAGAAAAAGAGATTCATTGTCGCTTGAACTGCTGTTTACCTTCGCGGAAGAAAGAAATCAAATTTTGCAATTCAATTATTTTCCTAGTGCGTAATTCGTGTGACTCTCGCCTCGTCCCCATTTGCATTGTGATAACGACAATTTAATAAAAACACAAATCAAAATGTCCTACGCATATTTATTCAAATACATCATCATCGGAGACACTGGTGAGTGAGCGAGCTGGTGGATAGTGGAATCCACCAAACGACAACGTCGTACTCCGCCGTCACCTTTTGTGTTGGCGAAAAAATCGATTTTTCCTTCATCGTTCTTGTCGTCCAAAGGAGTTTCTTCAGCCAGCCCGCAGTCACCCCCTATATGGGTGCCCCTCTGTTTGGAAAAACTTTGCCCAAACAGCTGTCACAGCACCAAAACAGAAAATTTTTGCAGAATTGCATAAAAAAAAATTGCCCACCAAGTGATTCACATTCGAATGTCATGCTTAGCTGAGCTTCCGTTTCCCCCTTGTGGCTAACGAATGTGTTTTCTTTTGTTTAGCTTTCACTGGTGGTCGCGAAGGCGAAAAGTCAGACGGGCCCAGGCGGGTGGTGTTCGTTGTCTGTTTCGAGAGTGCAACCCTTATCTGGCTCATGTTTCGCTCCCCCTCCGGGCGACGATTGAATCATCATAACTTTATCGGAGGGAGAGCGATAACGCCTATTTTTCTTCGTCTAACGCCAGAGATGCTCCCATTAGGGGGACAAAAATCAATAAACAAATTTTGGCTGCCACTCCACCTTCACTGAAATTCGTCTAAAATTATCCACAGGTGTCGGCAAGTCGTGTCTGCTCCTACAGTTCACCGACAAGCGATTCCAGCCAGTTCATGATCTGACAATTGGGGTGGAATTCGGAGCGCGGATGATAACAATCGACGGCAAACAAATCAAGCTACAGATTTGGGATACTGCTGGCCAGGAGGCATTCAGGTTAGTAGGGGTTTATCTGATGTTTACTGTCCCTCACTGTAAGTGGGTGGCAATAGCAAACTAACATGATTGTGTCAGTTGTCATAGGAAGGGAGGACAGCATTCATCCCAGGACTGAGGTTGGCTATTAATAGAATTTCTTTAATTTTAGGTCGATTACGCGCTCTTACTACCGTGGAGCGGCTGGTGCTCTGCTCGTCTATGACATCACTCGGCGTGAGACATTCAACCATCTAACCACTTGGCTAGAGGATGCCAGGCAGCACTCCAACTCGAATATGGTTATTATGTTGATTGGCAACAAGAGGTGAGCAACAAAATAGTACTTTGATGTCTGTGGTCAGTAGATTACGGTTATCTAACAAGCGACGCAGCGTTAGTCATTGAGTGAAACAATATTTTGTTGATTAGGCAGCTGAAACAAAAACAAAAAAAGGTTATTCTGGTTTTTTCGCCAGGGAGCAAATGCTCTTAATGAAACGCGACAAAGAATTTCTTTGTGTATAAATTGGAAATGTTCTAAGATCAATCAGAAACATAAATAATTGATCTTCTCACCAAACAATCTATATACGGTCTCTTTCTACCCATTGGTGACATAAACGAGGGCTGTTAGATAAGTCAGTGACCTTAAAAAACGATTCTCTTGTTTTCTAAATTGAATTTATATTTCAAGATCTCGCCTTGCAGCGCAATACCTTCTTTCGTATTCCTAATGAACGAAGATTCTAGCTGTAATTCTGTGTTTAAAAAAAATTGTTGAAAAATGCTCGTTTTATCGAACTTGCGAAAGGGTCGGCTTAAGTAAGGAAGAGTTTTACCATAAAAATTGTAACATTTTGGGCAGACATTAGGTTCATTCGATGAAACTAGCCCCCAAAATCTGAAAACTAAAATTTTCATCGAACGCAGAAGAGCGCACCACACCGAAAGTCGAAACCGAAAGTTCGTTTGGCGATCACGGATCAGGGCGTTCGGGAGAACCGGATTGGATTTACATCCGAACAGACAAACACGTTTTTCTTGATTTTGAAGTGTGTCTTGTGTTGTATTTGTGAAGCAAAACCTATAAGTACTAATATTACAGCCGACAAATGACATTTTATCCAACTTGACACATGCATTGTAAGATTGTGTGCGTGCTTCTGTTTTTGATACTGGATTTTCGGCCAGAAGCAAATTTCTCTTCTTTTCACGAGAAGAACTGTCAAACGAAATAAAAAAAACTGTTTCAGGAAATCGTTAAGAAAGAAAGGCTCAATAAAGAATTCAATTCAATTCAAACTGCTTCAGGAGGCTCCAGAACGCAACCGAAAAAGCCATAAAAATAGCATTGCACAGCTGACAAAAAAAAAAACTTGAAACGTCAAATTTGTGAAACACCTTATTTTCTGCCCGACAAAACTCTCGGGGTAGGTTGCGCTTTTTAGTAACCGTGGCCTAATTTGGAAACACTGTCAATGGGAAATTCAATTGGGTACGATTCTGCAACACACCACCAGAACCAAATAGCAGCACAGATCAGGGTACCATTTTTATCACATGTTTTGTATGAGCGGCGACACCAACTAGCAATCCATAAGTATTATGTCAATGGTGACAGATCTGTGATACGTGGACAGTTTCATTTTCCTTTTTCCAGTCTCAAACTGTTATAAATGTGAGCAAAAAGGGTTTAAAATTGGCATAAAAGACGTTTGTGAAAGAGTGAATGAGACTTATTTTCAATTAATTGCTGAGAGTTATACGGTGAATCTTGCAATTTCAGGGAGATAAGTTGAAGATTTATTCTTAACACGGATTTGTGTTTGGTGGAGACATGATATTATAAGGCTTTCATCGATTGAACGTATTATGTATTTATTTTTATGTTCTTATTGACTTAAAATTAGGTCCGAAAGAAGATACGAATAAAAAGTTATCCCATTTATTTAAGTTCAAAAATTTTCCTGGGTTATGCAATACTATAACGGCGAGCATTTAGCGTGAATTTACCAAATTTATGTATGTCCCAAACATACACAATTTAGGAAAAGAGCCCCATTTAAAATCTTTAGACATTCATCTAGACTTTTCACCTGAATATGATGTTAGAAAGTATGTTTGTAGACTTGAAAGTGTGAAATTCCCGCATCTCTCGTAAGTGAACCTTTTACTTGGCAGATGTGTTGTGCTTTGGAAAACCCGTTTAGGGAACAGAATAACTGACGATTACGTTTAACTTGCGAAAATAAGAAAAAAAATCATTCTCTACGTACCTTTTCACTGTATATGAATTTATTTGAATGTAACTGACGTTTCACAAAATGTCAGAAGAGGAAAGATGGACGCAGTTGGCACATGTCCTACAAAACTATACAAAACTGCTTATCCAATTCCCGTACACAATTGTTTCCTAGCAATTTTTAGAAGAGGGCGAAAATGACAGTTTGAGATCACCCCTCCTTACGAAAGGACAATGGGCAAAAGTGTTCGGTCTTTGGTCCAAATTTCCACGAACGGGACCTAAGCGGTCGAAAAGTTTATCAAATATGTTGCATTTTTACTTTTACACTCTACAGTGGCATTTTTAATTCGAAAAAGCGGTACGCAAGCGCAGTGTTAAGGCTATGTCACAAAGCTGCGTTGCGCCAACGTTGATTTGACAACTTAAATTCAATGGGAGTTACCGCAACGTTGCTTCGACAATCCGTCGTTACGTTTTTTTACGTAAGAAAGTTTTGAGAAAGCAGAAAAATTCAACACGATGAACTTTTGCGTGCGCCTTGACGTTTCTGTGAACCTGATTTGATTTGTTGGCATTTTCTATAATTTTAAATCGTTTTTCGAATGGTTTATTTTCAACGCGATCGTAAAGCAATGGGAACGTAACGGGACAAAGCAAACTACAACGCAGCTTTGTGACATAGCCTTTATGAGCAGATAATTATTTTTACATTTCGCATTCGTTTCGCCTGGTCTTAGAGAGAATTTTGTGGTTTATAAAAACAGATTTATAGACCTGAAGCGCAGAATCTTGTGAAAAAAGGCACTTCTACAGGGCCGGTTAAATGAAGTTTGCATTATCAATAAAAAAAATAAAAGAAATCACATCAAACGACGAAACTATGATACATTAGTTTCGTCGTTTGATGTGATTTCTTTTAATTTTAAACGACGAAACTATGATACATTAGTTTCGTCGTTTGATGTGATTTCTTTTAATTTTTGTACAGTCACATGGTAAAAGCCATATGACTATCGATAGTGCATTTAAGGACCCAATAAGTTTTTTTTAAATTGACATATGTGCTCGTCTAAAAACAAAATTTTGTAAATTTCAGTGACTTAGACTCTCGTCGGGAAGTGAAAAAGGAGGAAGGCGAAGCCTTTGCTCGTGAGCATGGGCTGGTGTTTATGGAAACATCTGCAAGAACCGCAGCCAATGTTGAAGAGGCATTCATTAATACCGCCAAGGAAATATACGAAAAAATCCAAGAGGGTGTCTTTGACATCAACAACGAGGTTTGTAAACATCGCGTTTAGTATATCGAATTATCTTTTCAATTGAATTCTCCTCACATAGGCAAATGGAATCAAAATAGGACAACAACATTCCCCGACAAACCCGTCGTTGCCAGGCTCCGGAAGCCAGGGTGGTCCAGCTGGTGGCAGCTGTTGTTAAAAGGAACTCTAACGTTTTCTTTTTTCTACGATCTTTTTTCTAAAAATAAAAACCAAAACAAAACAATTTTAACGTAAAGTAAAATATTAAATAAAACAAAACATGAATAAATTACAAATTGTGTGAAACTTTTAAATAAACTTCCAGTTTAAGATAAAATAATTTAAAAAAAACAAATAAATCAAAGTTTTTATGATTTGCATTGATATTGGTAGGGCGCACCGAAAGTAAAAGACTACAAGAATGTAAAACTGGTTGTCTCCTGAAGTCACACTGCGAATTTAAAATTAAAAGTTTTATAAGAAAACCAAAAAAAAAAAATCAATTCCAGTTAAAAGAATTTATAAATTCAAAAATGAACAAAGCTATTCTACTAACCACTACTACTAAAACATACTGTTCGTCGTCTTATACATTATAAGTAATTATGAATTGATTTTCTTTGTTTTATACCGTTAGTAAAATTCTGAAAAAAAAAACAATATTAAAAATAATTGCCAGTAGACTTATATAAAATTACATATATCGCAATCTTTGTTGTGTGTTTTGTTTAGGGTAATTCCGGAATTGAAGTTTATTTTTCTTGTTTTCGTATCGATCGTTTTACTAGTTCAAAGCTCTCATTATCTAATTCAACTACAGTTTGCCAAGCTTAAGGTGCTTGTAACTAAAAAAAAGATCATATAACAGTAAATCGTAGCGTTGCTTTGCTTTTTTGTTTGTTGCCTTTTTGATTTTCCGATCAACATAACGTTTTTTGTTTAGTTTTAGTATAAAACTTGATAAATATTTGATTATTGTAATTTATATGCATAAAGTATAAACATCGTTAGCGTGGGAGTAAGATGAATAATTATTTTCAGTAAAAAAATGAATTATGTATAGTATTTATATTATATGAATGTAAAACACACACACGTACATATACAATTAAACCAATAAAAATAAAATTATTAAAAAAAGACAAATTACTTAGTTTTCGTATATTATAGCTGGCTATTGTTGGTTGCATGCCTTGCAGAGTAGTTTAGTTTCTTTTTAGTTTTTTAGATGATGTTTTTTGTACATTTTATCTGCGGACAAGTATAGCATTATGTTTTAACCTTGTGAGGTACCTTTTATGTAATACGAAACGAGCGGTCTTTAAACGATATTCACTAGAAATAGCGATTTTTTAAAACGATAAAGCTGTTAAAAAGATGTTGCCAACCAAAATCAAAATAAGCAATAATTTTTTGCTGCGCAACCAACTTCACACCTGTTTAGAATGATAAATTGAGTTAATGAAAACGACAGCAAACGAGTATCGTTAAATATTAAACGTAACCGTATATAGATGAAAACGATAGCGTTTCAACGATAATCGCTTTACAAAGTAGGCCCCTGAATTTTATGCACAAACTTTTGCATTTGGAGAAAGCAAAGTTAAGGGAGCTCTTATTGCTCATCTCTTGCCTGTTTTCTGCGGACCGTGGAAAAAAAAATGGAAAAGGGACCTCTTATGGTATCACTTCGCTGTCCGTCCAATCGCGCTCTAACTTCTGAACGATAAATTGAAGAAAGACGAAAATTGGCGCATTTCGTAACTGCGGAAGTAGTCAAAAAAAGTGGTTAAATTTTAAGGGCCGATGTTACATGTGAACCACACCTAACCGTCAAATTTTTTTTCTGCATTTCATTTGATATTTCTCAATTTCAGACTAACTCAATTTGAGCCATGTAAGGATACACAATCGAGAAACGCGTTAAAGTTATTCAGACTTATTATGAAAATTAACCTTCAAATTAAAATGCATATCGTGCACTTCGTGATTTTTCGGTTAATTTAATCGTTTAAATGTGCGTACAATCGGCGAAATCGTGCAAAAATTTGAGCAAACCGGGTCTGAAGGAGATGTGAAAACACCAGTGCATGCTCGTATAGCTCGTACTGCAGAAAATATTACTGCTGTTCGCGATAGTGTAGCTGAAGAACCGCCCACCTTAACTCGTCGTCGTGCCCAACAATTGCACCTCTCACGCTCGTCTTTGATTATTATGCATAAAGACTTGCATTTACACGCTTATAAGGCAATTGCCTCTTGACCATTTCAAGCGTCGTCAATGTTCAGAATGGAGGCAAGAAAGGCAACAGTGTTATCTCACGTGGTGGCGCTGTCAATTGGCTGCCAAGATCATGTGATTTAACACCGTTTATTTTTTTCTTTGGAGTTATTTAAAAGAAAAAGTGTACGGCCATAAGCCAGCAACAATTCAAGAGCTAAAGGATGAGATAATTCGGCACATTAACGACATAGAACCTCAATTATGCTTCGGTGTCATCGAAAATGTAGACTATCGGATGGAGGTGTGCCGCCGAGGTCGCGGCGGCCATTTGGCCGATATTTTGTTCCATACATAATTGAACCATACCAATATATTATCATAATAAAAATAAATGTTAATGATTTCCTAAATAATTTGTGTTTTATTAAAAATTAGCATCGGCCCTTAAAACTTAACCAACCTTTAGAACGCATACTCGGGCAATTTTTTTATGCACACAAAACAATTTAATAACAATTTGAAGCTTCATGGGAAAACTAATGAAACTAGAACTAGAAAAAAATATGCCTAGTAAATACTGAATGTCTATGAAAAGTTTAGTTTTTTGAAAACATTGAAGTTTTTCAGAAATGAAGAGTTCGAAATATATGTTGTTTTTCACAGTATCTGAGGCCATAACTCTTGAACCAATAGGTGTACAAAACTGATATTGAACACACGTAAACTTATCGCACACATGACGCTTTTAGTCACGCAACAATCTGGTTGCAATTTTGCGTCCTATGAGCTTGTACGGGAAAGCACACACATGCGCAACCGACATGAAACCAGTTTTGCGGCAACTTTTAAATCTGTGTTTTGCATCAGATTTTTTAGTTGATTGTAGTCATAAATGACTTTTTTAACGAATGCAGCTTTATTTTTGAAAGCTGCCATGAAACTCTTTGATTTATTTCACTTCGGCGACATTTTAGAAAACAATCAGTTAAATAATTCATTGTGAGTTTGTGTGTTGGTACGTTTGCGAATTTGAAAAGTTGCTTATGTGAGCGATGCTTTCGTGGATTGTGAGTAAGCTATGGATGCTTTAAAAAATTGCTAGTGTGCGATAAGCCGTATAGAGCAACTCAAACAAAGTGAACGAAGAACTTAAGTCATATTTTTGTGAGAGTTTTAATGACGGATTTCTGGCGAATAACTCTGTCAATAAACTTATCGAAATCTTTGACACTCGAAATCGCCGACTCTCCTAACTATCACTACACATAGAAAAAAAACGATCGAACAATTTTGAGTTGTTCTCAAATGTCATTTTTCAGATGAACACTCAAAGCAACTACCAATTCACATAGAAACACGTAAGTAAGTGCAACAGTTCGTCTGCAACGAACTTCTAAATACCCTGCCCTATTTAAATAAAAATAAATAAATAGAGTGGCGCAACAGCTCGAGATGAACCAGGGCCAACTTCTCAACAATGTATGCTGGTGTTTTAATATCTTTACATACAAGGGGACCTACAATTATTTGCCGAATCCGAACGGCACTTTGAGAAGTTTTTCAAGACAAATGATACTCTCGGAGGGCTTGTCAGACCCTCGCGGAGGTGGGGACCGTGAAAAAGAACAAGTCTTTTTTTTCAGGTGACGATGGCAGGATTCGAACCCAGACCTCCGGCGTAGTAAGCACACACACTAACCACTACGCCACGGCACCCCACC
The DNA here is from genome assembly GCA_947623515.1 of Neoascia interrupta. Lineage (NCBI taxonomy): Eukaryota > Metazoa > Arthropoda > Insecta > Diptera > Syrphidae > Neoascia > Neoascia interrupta. The sequence continues at coordinate 16,794,228 of OX392462.1, read as the reverse complement.
CCTACCCCATTTACAGTAACAATTTTTTTTTTATCCTGAATTCGTACATTTTAAGTCAATTATTTGTATGTGCCACGCCCACCAAAATGGACATGGGCAACGAAGAAAATCCTTTATTCTTATTTCATTAAAACTAGCAGGCTTTAAATAAGTTTAAAGCTGAAACTAAAGCAAAAAAAAACTAGTTTTTCCTAAACACGCTCTCTAAAAGTGGGTGGAGCTCTAAACATTCTATGCAACAAACTTAGAAAATGTTAATCTCTTAATGTGGGTGCCGTGGCGCAGTGGTTAGTGTGTGTGCCTCTGACGCCGGAGGTCTGGGTTCGAATCCTGCCTCTGCCACCTGAAAAAAAAAATACTTGTTCTTTTTCACGGCTCCCACCTCCGCGAGGGTCTGACAAACCCTCCGACAGTAACATTTGTCTTGAAAAACTTCTCAATGTGCCGTTCGGATTCGGCAAAAAAAAAGTAGGTCCCCTTGTATGTGAAAAAAATATAGCACACACAGCATACTTGGTTGAGAAGTTGGCCCTGGTTCACCTCGAGCTGTTGCGCCACTCTTTTTATTTATTTATTTATCTCTTAATATCTTTAAATTAGAGGTTGCCTTACCCTCAAGACAATAGTGGGCATGGAAGTCGGCGGATTTAACCAATCTTAGCACTTATTCTGTGCGTCACAAGAAGCCGTGCCGCAAGTTTCAGCTCTCTAGCTTAATTTTTTAAAACCTAAAAATTTCAGACATACGGACGGACCGACAGATGGCCGGTCTGTCGACAGATATCGGTCTCGATCATATCTCTTAAAGTTCTTAGGGGTCTACGATCATTATTTCACTATGTCCCAAACCGTGCATTTAAATAAGTATACCCTGGGTAGGGTATAAATGGGTATGTGCGTTTTTCTAAAACCCTTAATATAGATTGAATAGTCTCAATTCCGACTCTCTTTCTCTCTGATCCTATGTTTCCAGTTTCCACCCGGTCATAAAACGGAAATTATTCAACGCAGATTAACAATAAATCTGAAAGTGTTTTCACCGGACAAACATAAGATTAACTTGACGCAATCACTCTCATGTTGTAAATTTGGCTCTAAAAGACAACAATGATGATATTTTTAAGGCGCGAAAAAATACGATTTGAAAAATTCGAAAAAAATACATATTTGTGTCGGATATGTGACTGCTTCCGTCATCTTACCAAAAACTCAAACTGTTATAAGGGAATGCGAAATTGGTTAAAGGCACCAAAAAAGGAGTGTTCAAAAGCTATTGATAAGATTTAAAGTTTTATTTTTAATGTCTTGCTGACCATTTCGAAGTTTCCGGGAGATTTGTTGAAGACTTCTGTTAAGGGTCGCAGAATTATGATCAGTGAAAACATGGTATAAAAAAACAGTTGAACAGTTGAAAGAAAACAGTTGAAGTAGTGTTATATTTTTGTCTCGGGTTCAAAAAATAAAATTCAATTAAAAATGTAAGAAAATAAATAAATGAATAGAACCGTACGCTGAATTCCACTAACATCTTCAATTCGTATAATCTGATTTGTGAACAGATAACAGTATAACTAGTGTACAAACCAACTTATTCATAATTCGGATCCACCTTTCAATATAGCTTTTAAATTACGCCATTCTTAGAAAAATTAATAGTTAATTAATGAACTCACCTTAGCTTTGAAGCTCCTTTCGTACATTTTTTAAAAATATTTTTCAGCTTGGCAATGTATTAAAAGACACATTTTAAGACCGTGTTATTGAATTATGGATTTATTTTAGAATTTTTAAGATTTCGCATTGTTTAACACAATACTTGTTTATTTCATTTCATGTTTTATTAAACTAGTTTGTTTAAACTTAAACGTATAAATTATACACTAAAGTACGAAATAGAACTAAAAAAAAACACAAAAAATATCACTAAGATAAAGAATAATTAAATTCATTTCTGTAATAATAACAAACAAATTATAAATGTATTTCCATTACAATATTATTACAGCACAAATAGTAGTTGTAGCTTAACTAATCTTGATATTTTTTTCAATAATACTTTTAAAATTCACACATGTAATGAAAAAAAAACATAATGATAACAATGATATATATGGAAGTGAAAAGGGAAAAAACAAAACTCGATGATTTTTTTTTTCAAAAATAAATAAATAAATTCCTTCTCTTTTATTCGTCGGTTTTTGTTTTTGCATTTATTCCTAGCAGTTATATTCGAACTAAAGTCGAAAAGAGAAACAAGTACTTAATTTAAAAATTTCGTCGTTCATTTTATTTCTTAATGTTTAGTTTTGATTTTAATTTTGTGCAATGGAAATTTTCTTTAATTTAATCTCAAAAATTTTCTTTTATTTACACATTATGTGTTTTTTCAAGTAAAAAAAAAAACTGTGCTGATTTACAATGTACAATAATTCTGGATTCAAATCGAGTGATAGTTATTTTTTGTCAGGAAATGATTGTATATCGGCTTTATTGTAATTTTCTTCTTTTATTAATTATTTGTTAAGAACTATTATTGGATTTCCATTTTAAATGGTTACGATTTCGAAATTTATTAAAGTGCATAGAAATTTTACGATTTTTTCGGATTAAAAAATTTGGTTTTTGTTATTTTCCGAAAGGCAGTGATACACTGTCCAAAATTTTTAACTTTATTTCGCTATTAAATAGTTTTACTTGTATTTTTTTTTGTTATGAATTTGTGAGAATTTTTTATTCATTAAATTTAGGCTTTTTTTTAGAAATCAATCGGATCAATTTGGACATAAAAATACAAATGTTTTCGAAAAGAAATAGAAAAAATGTGTATAATTAAAGAAAAGCTCACGTATTTTTGTGTTTCTAAGAATCACTATCACTTTCTTTTAGACGCCTATCACGCCTTTCGAAGAATTCAAGCAAATAGGCTAAAAATCCTGATAAAGCTATGAAGAAGCCAGACGCATAAAATGAATCGTCCCATCTGAAATAATAGAAAAAACAAAACAAACGTTACGGAATGGAAACTTTGTGTTTCGTTGAATTCTGGTTGGGCGCCATTTTTTTTAAGTTGTTTTTAAAAATTAAAGTTAAGATACAGATGTGACATTTTTTTGAAATCAAATTCATAAATATGTTCTTAAAAGCTCAAATTTACGTACCTTAACGTTATGTCAAAGATCACTCCAGCCAGTGGCGGACCAACAATAATTCCAAGTCCTTGCACCAATAGCACCAATCCATAAGCACATGTAAAATCATCCAAATCGACCAAACTCACTAGGATACTAGGTGTAAATGAAAAGGAACTCGCAAATGTGAGACCAAATAGAGTACACAGCCCAATCAGCGATATATAGCTTGTTACAAAGAGTGGCATTAAGGCAACTGATAAACCGCACACTGTAAAAAAAAAGAAGTATAAGAAATGTTACCAAAACTTACGTTTTGTTGGTTTTTCGTTTGATTTTAATACTCACAAACCATACAGATGGAATAGCAAAGATTCACATTTAACCAAGGACGGTCGCCTATGAAACCCAACACAACCATTCCAATCGTGTTGAAGATACCAATAATCGCAATTAAGTTGGCACTATCCTCCTCAGTGTAGCCGTAGGTTTTCATGTGTTCCGTTATATAGAAATAGGGGATAATAAACCTTAAATAAAATGAATAAAAAAGGTGAATAACAATAAATAAAAAACTTCAAAATTACTAAGATTTAATTTTTTTTAATAAAACTTAGAATTTAGTTAATATTGTTTAACTAAATTCTAAAAAGTCGTTTTTCAGCTCTGTAACTCGTAAGGTTGCTACTTCAAATGCACGTGAGCATGTTTTTTTTTTTAGCAAGACGCCTCTGCAGGCGCGTATATTTTCCTTTCTAATTCTTGGCAACAAAAGCATATGAGGGGCATTAAAATTATGTTGATCCCAGATGTGCTTTTTGCTCGTTACTTTCCTGAACAGTTACGAGCCAATAAGCTTTCCTTTTATTTAAGGACGATTTCCACTCCGTTATGTCAACTCGTTTGAAGCCAAACTTAGTAAACAAAGGACTTTTTCCCCTTTTAAAAGGTGAATGTGAAATGAAACCCCACTTTGCTGATTTCAAATCATTTGATGCATTTCATTAGTATAAGGTGCTTTTTAATAAAGCATAAAGTTCACAATTAAGCTTATTTTTAGAAAGCTAAAATAGTATATTTAAGTTTTAAAAATTTGATTTTTAGCCAATAAAAGAAAACACTTGAAGGTTCCTCGACCTCATTCAAGGAAGAAAACCGATCCAAATCATTTTATTTTCTGTGAAATTTAAAAATTCCATTAAAAATTATTTTCTAAAAAATGTGTAGGCTGACAGCCAAATTTTGCACCTTATTTTGGGTGGTTTAAAACAGTTTCTTCGAAAAAAATCTTCTGATTTCCTATCACCAGCAAACATTACTCAACTTAAAAAAATGTGTTGGCTTCTTTTCAAAAATTATTGCAGATATCATTAAAATTGTCAAATATTCTTTAAACGTGTTTTATTTTCTTAAACTGACTTGAATGGTTGGGAAAAATTGGTGCCTACGTCGACTGTTCAATTTCGAAACATCAACATGCCGACAGCTTATATTATAGTTCTGACGACAAACCGAACGAAAAAGATTTATTAATAAATCGCCAAAACATGTACTCGTGTATGCTCAAAATAAAAAATTTTCTTATTGCGCAGAAAGAATAATATGTTTAAAAATTCAAACTAGAATAGGACCATAATGACACTTACCAAATAAACAGCAACAATGTTGACAAATTGAATATTGTGAACTTTAGATCGAGAAATAGGGAAAAATCAAAAGCTGACTTCATCACATCGACGAAGCTGTCGTACCAGGTCTGAAAAATAAGAAATTTTTTATGTAAACAAGGTGAAACAAATTGAAATATGGTTTAAATTTGCGTAAACATTTAAAATGCTATTAAACAACAACCCGGCCTAATTCAAAGTGTTGAAAATTTGATATTGTGAATGGATACGTTTTCTGTGTTATTCAATTCTAATGAATTGTGTCAATTAATCTCACACATTAGTGTTAATCACATATATCAAATGGCTAAGGCTAAGGGTTTATGACCCTTACTTATGGTTTTAATGCAATGTAAAATGAAATGTAAATTTGAAACCGCAGTGGGGATGAACAGCATTGGACTCTACTTTAATGCTACCTTTACTATAGTAAATATAAAAGCTAAGTATCCGCCTATGTTTTAATTTTATTTTTTCGGTTTCTTAAAAATGAATACTTGGTCGCCGAGCTAATTGAAGCCCGATTATTATTAAGTCGGATTTAGTCGGTTCATGTCAAAATACTGCTTTTCAGAATTCTTTAAATTTAAAAATTCTGACTATAGCAAAAGAAATCTCTATTCTGCTCAATGAGCTACTTTCCACCTTCTGAAGTAAAGTAGAGGTTAAAAAATGAAACGCACAGGCCACCCCATGTATACTTATTTCACTCTGTAGTTTTGTAAAACTGAATTTGAAAAAGCAGAATTAAGGCCAGTTTGTTTCCCGAGTTGGTTAATTTTGCATGAAAAAGAAACCCTTAAAAACCCTGCTAGACTGAGCAAAATTCTGTCGAAGAAACCAACCAGTTCTACTTTTCTAAGAAGATCGTAAGATCAGATGGATAAACAAAACAGGGGTGCCTATTGTTTGTCTTTTTTTTTTTTAATTCCTTTTTGCGTTATTTCGATTTTGCCGCAATCGTTTTCGTTCAAATTATAAAAATTTTTGTTTGTTTTTCGCTTATTTCGTTTTGCTATCATTTTGTTGCACAGCTTACTTTCCATTTCATCCTTTGGTTTTTTGCATGTTTCGCGTTTCCCGTAAATGTTTTGTCATTGCTTTTTCGATTACTTTGTTCTCAGATCGTTACTTTTGCGCCTTTGCGCGCCGAAAAGTTTTAAATCGTTTATATTTCATTCATTTTTTGTTTTGTGCATGTATTTTGATTTTTGTACCTGCAAAGAGCCTTGATAGACCGCGATAATTGGCACAATCTGTTTTTTCTACGACTACAATCGTAGATCTCGCAAACCCTCAATCCTCATCGCATTGATTGTAAACACGTGATGATTTGCATTAACGCGGTCATATAACGCGGGCACTCAACGGTGTTTGAGTATTTGACCACCGCCACCGCTTTTGAATAAGAAAACACCGCAACTATACTCATTTGTTCAAACGACCCAAAAAACAATTCGTTCCAATATGATAATAAGACGAGACCTCTTTTCTCTCTCCCAGCCGTGCTCAAATTTGTGGAGAGTGAACGCAATTCATTTGCGGTGTTTGCGGTGGTTCTCATAGTTCAAAGGAGTTGCGGTGTTTACTCCCACCGCTTTTGTTTATGAAGATGCGGTGGTACAGAAAGCAATAAGTCAAGCTCATAACACTCGAGTTTAAAAGCCAAGCATAGTCATTTGACTTTATTTTAGAGGGTATGATAAATACACTGATCGTTCAGTTTGCGGTGAGTGCACACACTTGCACTGAATTTTTTGTGAGTAGATTTTAAATCGCGAAATTGATAGCGATGCATGCTTTGAAACTTCTAAGCGCTGTGTTGTTTAGTCAAAAGTTTCTTAGCCTGCCTCATACCTTGAGAGTTGTCCAGGTTCTTGCTCTGTTTTCCCTCTCTAATTTCCTGAAATAACACTTGAACCCAGAACGGTTCAGGGCCAATAAACGCCTCAGATGGCCCCTTCCTTGCCAGAGAGTGGGCCATTTCATTACACTCTATCCCTACATGGCACATACAATAGGTTCTTTATACCGATAGATATTTATTCGTAATATGAAAGGGAATACAATGTTACTCGAAAGTTATCTATTTGACCAGCTATTTGGCTGACAATTTAGAGACATTATAACAGCAAGAAAAAAATATCTTTTCGCCAGAAAGATTTAGTCGTCAAGTTATAACTTATTACCCATTTTGGAGATCCTGTTTGAATAAGCAAAACATCTATGACGTGTGATATTAAGTTCAGTTAATACTTTCCGTAAATGGGAAACCCTAAATTGCTGATGCTAATAACTTCCTTTAAAGGTTTTCCCAACCCCAAAAAGTGTTGAGCACAATGAACTTCTGTAGAGTCGCCAACTTAAATAACCACAATTAATCTAATGGACAACATGACATAACAAAAACTTGTCCAGTTAAAATGTCCACCATAACAACAAAACAATACTGAAATGCAAACACAAAAACTTACATCTTCGTCCTCCTTGGCGATGGTGGTCATCGAATTCCTGTAAATATTTGGACACGATGACGCCCTCAACCTATATCGATGTGTATTCAGCAGAGCACCACGATAATGTATCGAATTACGATGAATTCGCATATCCTTTAGGAAATTCGAATTCCTTATCGAAACGTTGCGACGCAAATTCGAGCGATTATTCAGCTTTTTCGACCTGGACAATCGCCGAAGTCCTGCGATGCCATTACGGAAATTCGCCTCCTCATTCTCGGGAATCGGTATGACGGTGCCGTTTAACTTGTTTACATTCGCCTCAATCAGTGCCGACGATTCGTCCCGCATCGACATGTAGTAGCAGTGCGTGTCATCGTTGAGGATGTCCACTGAATTATGGCGATGGCTGTTGTTCCGAATGTTCACCATGGAATCGTTGTTGCTGCAACCGAACATGTTCTCGTTCAACGAATAGCGACTGTTCACGAAGCGATCTTGATCTCTGCCGTGCTTTTGTGTCAAATAGCCCTCATCCGTGGAGGAGCGCATCGAGCCGTCGTTAGATTGTATCGAGAAATTCGATTGTTTCTCCGATGGAGACAGCGTTTCCATGCTAGCCAAGTAGTGCTTCTTCTCCTCGCCGCCGTTGGCAGAGTTGTTGGCCATTGTAGTGGGATTTCCTGTGGAGGACATTGACAAGAGGTTTTCTCTGGATGGTGCTTCGACGCCGACTTTTTGACGCAGCGAACGACGACTTAAGCTCTTTGCTTCGTATATGCAGTCTAGCTCCTGCGAGCCGAGATAGGTTGGCAGGAAGAGCTCACTGCGATACCTCTTCAGGCCGTTGGCCATCGGATCACCGATCTGTTGATTTGCTTCCGTGTTATAGTTTGTTACCAGGGTGTCCAAAACCGCCTCTTTGGTGATTCCAGTCTCTAGGAGCTTTTTGATTTCCTCCAAGCAAACGCTAGAATTCGAAAATGTTGTCACGCTCTGCGAACGGCTTTCTAGTCGATTCTCTTCGATCAGCCAATCGGGATCGCGCATCAATGCTCCAAAGACACACGTATTGAGCATGGTACCAGCCAAGATCAATGTGGCCCCACGCCATCCATAGTAGTCGATTAACCATTGAGTGAATGGGGCGTACAGGAATGTTCCGACACCAGTGCCAGACGCTCCGATTCCCGTTGCAAATGTGCGCTTCTTGTCAAACCAAAACGCGATCGATACCACAGCCGTGACATATCCAATACCCAAACCCAAGCCGGATATGATGCCAAACGTCAGATACAACATCTCAATGGAATTGCACACCGAGGCCAGGGCGAACCCAATCGACGAAACCAATCCACCCAGTATGGTCATTTTGCGACAACCATACTTATCCACTAGATTCGACATGACCGGTCCACTCAGCAATGGAACCGCCAAAAACAACGAACCGATCCACGCCGTCTTCGACTTGCTCTCCTTGAAATACTCCAGCAACTCGGTGTAGAGCAAACCGAAGGAGAACGACACGCCATCGGCAATAAGAGAGACGCACAGCGAAGCGAATACAACAACCCATCCGTATCCACCATCGGGTATTTCTGGCTTCTTCTTCTCCGACGATCCGGACTCGATCGAATCACCCGATTCATTCGATATCAAGCGTTTGCGTGGCTTCTTCGAATTGCCTTGAGTTCCGTCAATAGTTATCACACTGGTGGTGTGCTCTGACACATTGCAAAACTTCACCTCAGGGAACAGTTCGTTTTTGAGGTTCTTCACCTTATCCGGATGAACACCGCCGTTTTGGTTGGTGGTGGGTTTTACTTCGCCAACGACAACCATTTTTTTTTTTCTTTTTACTTTTTGCTTAACGGTTTTATTATAGTTTTGTAGTGGCGGATGTGGTGGGTATGATCATACACGTGGTGAATATGACTTTATTTCTATAGATATTTGTAGAAGTGAACACAGTTGTTTTTTTCAGCAAATTTTGTCAAGTAGGAAGTACTTTTCCTGGACTTGTTGGAGGTTTCAGATAACTGCACGCAACAGTTCGAATGAATGGTGAGTAATTTTACAAAAGATGATCGTGTGTCTATTTAAGAGTTACTTAAACAAATACTGCCGGCAACTAAGTACTCCTTTGGATTGTTATTGTCTTTGCACGAAAGATGATAATGTTCTTTCTTTGTCAAGAATCCTTTATGGCCGCGACCAATATTGGGATAATGAAGACTATTATTCGATATGATGTTCTTCGTCTACTTTTGGAAACGATGCACTTTGTTTCCTTGTCGAAACTGCACGAAATTTACACTGGCCAAAGGCTTTTACTCCTACAAAAAAACTTCTCGTTGCTGGAAAGTAAAACGACTTCGCTTTTGATGATAGTTTCTCTGCGTAAAACTTCCTATCAATTTGAGAGAGTGTTTCTTTAATTTTTCGGGAATAAAACTGCGCGAAAAGTGCACAGCTGTTACACGTCTCCACTTGCGCACCATCCAAACCGTTATTCAAACTTGGAAAAAATTCGCTTCGATACAATTTTCAATTATTTTTTTTTTGGTTCTATGTGTAAACTGCGCGAATGAATTTTAGTTAGCTTTAAGAATTTATTTAACAACACGATAATTTTAACGATGTTTTTATTTATTTTATTTTTTTAGTTGGAACGCACTATAAACTACTAATTAATTGACTGCGCTTTATTATTTCTTTTTTTAATATTTTTATTTTAGTAAATGGTGATTTTATAAAACAGGGTCACTTGTTTATTGCTATTTGATTTACATAATTCCTTTCTTTTATTATTGATAGGCTTTCTATGTATGTTTTTTTTTTCGTTTCAAATGCAAAATCAAAACAACACCAAAACTAACGCAAGGAAATGAAAACTATACACAAATTCACACTCCCTTGGCACTTGTGGTTTAATTTTTCGCAAATAAGAATTTCTGTCGTTTTGTTATTATTTTTGTTTAATCAGCGCCGTGTTTGGTGGATTTTTATTTTATTTGTCGCACTTTAAAAAAATCACTTGGAAAATGAATTCTCTCTCTTATGTAAAGTCTACAAAATTGAGCGGAAATTTTTTTATAGCAAAAACCAAAACAAAGTCTTCTCTACAAACAAACAAAGAAAACTGCGCGAAATTTTTTGAATACTTTTTCCTCGGTTGTTTTCTGTTTTCTCCTTTCGTGTTATATTCGTCTTAAACTTGACCTCCGAGCAGCTGTTTTTGTGCCGAAAATAGTTTTCGAAAACTTGGGTTTTTAAGGTTCTTGAGGAGCTTTGAATGAAAACGTTTTCTTACGTCGATTGATGTTTGTACGATAGAATCTCTTGATACGGTTGTGTATTTTTTTCTGGATGCAATCCAAATGGCGCTTCGAAAACGGCCGTTTTCGACCTGTCGCTCGATTAATTTTCCTCGAATATGTGCAACAGGCAGTCGAATCGAGAAGGGGTACAGCATAAATTAGGTAGAAAATGACGATGAAAATTTTATAGTATCACACAAGAGCATATAAATTGTTTTGTAACTTATATAAACTTCTTTTTTGCACTGATTTTACTTAATCACAAAATAATAAGACTTCTTTACTTTAGTTTAATTTTACTATAAATGTTTTCTTGTTTTGAGTTCAATAATTAATTAATAAATACTACTGGTAAGTAGTTGCGTGTAGTTTTTCTTCGCGCTTTCACCATAAACAAATGATGAAGTGTCGGTGTCGATTTTTTGAACATACCGCGTTTTGGGGAAGGACCGCAACAATCTACAACTAGGTTCACTATTCAAACTACTAGTGGCGCCGCCAATTAATTCTCCATAATTACATAAATCTTCACTTAATTCACTGGAGTGTTTATTGAATCTTAGTCGTGGATCACGTGGCGTGTACCGGAGAAACACTTTGTTCGATTTGCTCGCCTGGTGACAACGATGCCGATGGTGGTGACGATGATGGTGTTGATTGTGGCTGTTATTGTTCGTAAACGGTGAACAATTAATTAGTATTGAACTGAAATTCTTTTTAGTCCGAATTTCATTCATTAAGAATGGAAGTTTTTGTATCACAGTATTTAGAAATTGAGCGTTCACAGATGGATAGCTGCGGCTGTGGTGATGACTATTGTGGGGTTGTGGTTGGTGGTGATGTGTGGGGTTTCCCGGTTTATTTCCTGCTGGGGATCGTAATATATCCGGGTGGGATTTTAATGACGTAGTCGTTGCTTTTATACTCTTTTTGGGGCAGTTGTCCGGTTGTGATGTCCTATTCGTCCTGCTGCGAATTGTTTGCCGAGATAATGATCGTAGTACCAACATGCGGCAAGTTTAATCAGTTTTCGAAAAGTTTTACGCGCAAATAGTATGAAATGTTGAATTTCAGTAGAGAAAAGTTATATTTTCAAAATAAATTAATGGGGAAAAATAAAATTAAACTTATTTCTTCGTATTTTTTCACAGACAGTTTATTATGGTGTTTTAAGATGTTCAGGATGTTATCCCTTCGTCGAGTTTAATTGTTTTTTTTTTTATTCGAATTTTTAATTCGTGTCAAGTGAACACGCTTTCTTCTCTCGGTGACATATTAGAGAAATTTTATTTAATTTAATGTCGAAATCAATAATGGATGGCCGCTTGGCCACAAGCAGAAAAGAGTGTCGATTTGTTTGTGGCTTCCCAAGAATGGGAATTTTGTCCTTAATAGGTTTTGCTTTTGGGTAAAGCTTGCGATGACTGCCTCTGTCAGTAAGTGCTATTTGAGTTCTGAAATGAAAAAATGAAATAGAATTAGGATTAGGATCGTAATTTGATTTTTTGGGGGACTTAATTAAATTAGTTAAGGAATTCGATTAAGAAATTTCGAAGGTCTAGTGAAGCTTGAATCTAGGTTAAATATAAAAAATAAATTTAATGGTTTTTAAAGTATGTATGTTTGTATTTGAATTTCACGTGGATACTAATTTTTATGAAGATTAAAGCATTTGGTTTACAAAAAACGAATGCTTAAAATATTAGTGTGTTTTTTTTATGGTTTAATATCAGTGGAGTACATAATAAAAATACATTCACAAGCTATATTTATTGGAAGTAGTTTATAAGCCCGAGGTAAACTAATATTGTTTCCTTGAGGCAGATATTCAATCATAACTTGCTTATCTAAAAATAAACGTGTGAATGCTTATCTTTGTCAAAGATGTACTTAGTTGCAGTTGAATTTAAACAGATAGTAAAAACACGAGCAGAATTATTGACTGATTAATATTCATGTTGACGTAAGTGTTGTAAAGCTGGTAGAAAAAAAAACATCTTCTTAATCTTTTCATATAGATACTCTCCCGAGTGTAGTAATTTTAATGCATAGTTTTTGACCAAGTAAAATAATCACTGCAGCTGTAGAAAAGGAGCATTGATAAGGGCACACTTTGTCATTCTGTCATCTAACGAGGCATTTGTCAGTTAGATTAATTAACTAACTTTAACAATTTTTGTAATTGTTTTTTAGAGAGTTGAAAAAATATCAAATACTCACGATTCCCCGCGCTTATGAGTTCAAATGGTTTTTTTAAAACGAAATCTGGTGACCCAATAGTTAACAATGAAAACCAAAATACATTTCATTGCTTTTTCACCTACTTAGAGACTTTTTTTTATCGATTTAAAAGTTTAAGCCTTTTTTGGGCCGGAAGAAAAAAATATTACAGACCAAATGACAGGAGGAATGTTTAGGCTTTTTGTCAATTGGCCTTTCGTTATTGTTTCCTTATTTTCTTATTTAAGAGTTTCTGTAGTCTGCAGCATTTGAGTCACGTGTTATTTTCTGTGTTGTTGCTGTTTTTTTTTTCAGTTTTTTTCCTATGAGCAATTAGACTTTCTTAATTTTTCCCTTAGTGTTAAGATGTAATAAAGAAATCAGACGAGCAAAATTTAACAGTGACCTAACCATAGTTCATGTCCTCATAAAAGTACAAATTTTGTTATCTGTAAAGTACCTACTCCTTTATGTATTAATAAGAGACGATGAAATTCAGTTGAAAGACTTTAACTTTAGTACTTTTTTTTGGAATTGGGAATTTTACAACGATAAAATTTTTCAATGAGAATTTAGTAAGTAGAGGGCGCTGCGCCATATGGGAAATACCCAGCGCTGGAATAGAAAGAAAAACATAATCTGGAATTTTGGAAGCTAAATATCTGGTTTGGTCTTGAGCTGTTTTAAATATAATTTTTTTTTTTTGTCAAAAATCTCTAACATTTGCTTCACCTTTTTAGCAGCACCCCTTATCTGAGAAAATTAAACTTTACTGATTTTGTATCTGGCATTGTAGAAGTTTAACTATTCAGACAGCGTATTTCCACCGCACATAAGGCAAAGAATAAGGAAAATTAAAAGTTAATCCCAAAGTGTTTCCACCGGTATAAAGAAGATGAACTTGAAGCACACTTTTATTTTTGACATATCTCAATGACATCCATCCAATGACATTTCACGTGGTGTCAAATGGCAGTGTCTGGTCGTCAGCTTCTTTGCACATCTAACGACATTCAAAAAAGCCCACATTCAAAAAGTCACAGCTGAGTTGATATGATGGCTGTCAATAAAAAGTTTTTTTGAGTGTTTTTTTTTCAACTGAACTCGAAAATTTTACAAATAATTGAACAGAATGCTTGATTTGATTTGAGAATTCATGCGCGGAAGAGATTTTTAATGCGACTAATTCCTAATCTCTTCTGAGGCTGAAGTTGGTATGGTAAATCTCAAGATTTAGGGGGAATTAAGAGAAGATTTGTTTTAATCGCCGTTCTAATAGTTAACCAAAGTTCACCAAAGTTTGGTGTGGTTTGGTCAAATTTGGTTTTGTTATCCAGATCTGCGCATCTGACCGAGAACCAAATATCGGTAAAAACCAGACATATCTGTGTTTATTCCATCCCTGGAAATACCCCAAAACCATTCATAACAAGCTCATTGGAGAAGCTGACCTATAAAAATATGTGACGTTTTAAAATTTTTCAACTCAAACTTTTTTATGTTAACTTTTTAGTGCTAACACATCTCAGTTGATCAATATTTGTCATAAAGTAGATATTTTAATATCTGTGTAAATATTAAAACCTTTGTATTGCGGAAGTAGAGAAAAAAATTATTTTCTTTTAATGATTTCAATCTTTTTTTTTAGATTTGTATCTTTTTCATGAACACCCAGAACGCTGATAGCCAAATTACCCTTAATCGAATAAAAAAAAATGTTTATCGCTATACCTACTTCAGTTAATTTTAATTTTGATTGTTTGATAAGTTTGAAAACGATATATATAACTAACTGATTTAGAATTTATTGTTGGAGTTTTTATAAGTGAAACTTGAAAGAAGTGTCGTCAGATAGGATTTTTTAAAGTTCGATTTAGGTTAAATATTTTGATGTTTAAAGCTTTTAACTATAGCCAACCCAGGGTACAATGATTTTGTGTTTTAGTTTTTAACCTATCAAAATAGAAATTAAGCTATAAACTCTTTACATGTGGGTCTAAAAAGAATTAAAATTTCATTTTAGATCAAATATTCACGCTTTGGTAGATCATGTAAAAAAGAAAGCTCGAGAACTAAAAATCAACACATCATCGGCATCGATTCAAAATGCCAGCGTTTATGGAGACGAGCTATAAATAGTCACACCGAGTCAAAAAGTACTTCAAAAGCTCTTCAGTTCACGATCAGGATTGAAAAAAAATTCATTTACTGTTGCAAAGTTAATAAAAAGAGGACTGCGAATTCAACAAGATTTAGTAAAGTAAAGTGTGACAAAGAGTGTGTAGGTTAGGTCGAAGTAAGAAAAAAGTTGTATTGGGGGGTGGGTGTCTATTCCCCCCGTTTAGCCGCGAGGGCCAGTTTTATAAAAAAAAAAATGACTTACCACCAAAAAAAACAAAACTATAAAACAAAATTTTATATTTTACCCCAAACCAGGTTTTGTCACACCTTAACTGAATCACCCTGTATTAATGTATAGCGCTGAATCCAGGTCAATAACAAATGGAGTAAAGAATATTCTTGGCAGTTTCGAGAAATTTTTTCCCGTATAATACTTTTGGCCCATTTCAGGCCATTTTAGTCAATCTGCGCAACAGGTGTCTTAAGGGGCGAAAGGAAGAGAAGAGGATGTTTAATATTCGACCTGTTTAACAGATAACTACCAGAAAGCCGATGATCTCAAAACTAAGGCTCCTGGATTTTTCTTTTGTTGTAGTTTTGCATGCGTCCCAGATTTTTCTGCACTCAATCGGGAACCAGCTACCGTCAAAGGGTAATCACGTTACAGGCAAACAATAGCAATTGTTTTCAAACTTTTCTCAACCTAACAACTTATGTATCCGTATCAGCCAAATTCGAAAATCGCATAGTTGGTAAAAACAAGTGAGTACTTAGCGTTATAGAGTTCGTCTATAACTAACCCGAACTTCTTCTTAGTTCACTTTTGAAAGCGTGGCCCATACACATATTTGGACTAAGAAGAGTTTACTTTTGAAACTGCATAAAAATAAATAAAATAAATAAATAGAGTGGCGCAACAGCTCGAGGTGAACCAGGGCCACCTTCTCAACAATGTATGCTGTGTGTGTTAATTTCTTCACATACAAAGGGACCTACAATTTTTGCCGAATCCGAACGGCACTTTGAGAAGTTTTTCAAGACAATGAGGGAAACTTCTCGGGGAACTTGTGAGACCCTTGCGGAGGTGGAAACCGTGAAAAAGAACGAGTCTATTGTTTTTTAGGTGACGATGGTCGGATTCGAACCCAGACCTCCAGCCGGCATTCTAAGCCCTTTTCATCGCTATTCCTTACGTGAATAAAAAAATTGGGGGGGGGCGGCTTACAGTCCGCTGAGGCGAATCGTTAGGTACCCCATCCCAATCGTGACCTCTCAAGCTACGAATTGCGTTATAAATCTTGATTATTAAAAATTTATTTATATATCGATTCAAATTGCATTTAGTATTTATCCGTTCAAAATCACATTCAATTAAAGAGGGGCGTGACATGAACCCCTTTTCGATAACATCGTATTCTGTTCAAATATTTTGTCACATGTGGTTTACATGAGTTGATGGTAGCTTGTTTGATCAAAAAATCGAATTTTACTTAAAAGCGCCCCAAAAAGTGGGCGTGGTGAAATTATTTTCGTTTAAGCATGCAAACGTTAATATGGACGTCTGTGGTTGGTCATTCTTTGTCCAAGGAACTGTTTTGTAGTCCCCCCCGATGTAGCTTAGGCGACATTGTTCTTCGTTGTTGCTATTGCTGCAGGACTCTGTTGTTTTCCTTGGACAGAGAATGACCAACCACAGATCTCACATAAAATCGAAATATTCAGCCCAGACAACCCTCTCCAATCATATCATCGAACAAAACCACCAAGCAGACTTCAATTACTTAAAAGTTCTTCAAGCAGAGAAAATAATGTCAAAGCGGTATACTTAAGAGATGCTACACATTCTTAACAGCAGATCTATAATATGAACAGGAAACAGGACATAACTTTTAAGACTTTGGCAATATACAGCTCACTTGTCCACACTATAAAAAGAGGACTTTAGTTACGATCATCATCAGTCAGGACACAAACTTTCCAAGAAGTGGCTTTAAAAATTATTGAACTTCTTTTAAAACTGTTCAATAACTTAAAAAAAAAACATTTTTGGTTATGTAAAATTGTAAGCTCATCAAATTGTCTTAAATTATTATCAGTCTTGATCGTTATGTAAGCCGATTCAAAAAAACTAGTGTTCACTGCTGTCTTTTTTAATAACGCAGCCTTGAGAATGACAGCATACAGCAATCCCTGTCGAAACGTCAGGAAAAAGGAATTAAACAAGCTTTTGATTAATTAACTAATCTCACCGAAGAAGACGAAAAGGAAACACATCCTCAAAAAACAACAGTTTGAGAAGAAAATCGGTCGAACACCCATAACGTCAAAGGCACGGACTAGAAAAAGTAAAATGATAGGACTTTTCTATTACATTTCTATGACTTTTTTGTAATAACCTGATAACCGTCGAAATTTTAAGGTTAATTGGGATTTTCGAAAAGCCATTCGTGCGAAGTAGCAAAGTTGAAAACTTGATTCAGCACCCCGAAAACCAAATATAACGAGCAAAACATCTTGAAAGCAAAATATTTTCCAAAACAAGTGCTCTTTGGAACTCACTTCCGTTTTAAAATTTGGGGTCTTAAGCAACTCTTGAATTAATAATTTTGTTTTGATTCCCACGTTGGATTGTGTGAGATAGTCCAAATATCTGCATATTTTTTTCGAATCAACATATGCCATTTAAATGTCATTTGGACAAAAAAAAAACTGTGTAGTAAATCCTTTTTACAACACATTTAAAGGGCCTCAATATGTTGTTGAGACTTACTTAATTCATGGGATCCACTGCACCTCTCTTGCAATCGATTTCTGGTTCGTGACAAGCAATCACTTTGCACTTAACCGATAAGTTGAACAACCTTTCGTATTGATATACATAATCACGCATGGTGACACGATAACCGAATAAGTGTGTTATTTACTCGTTTAGAAAAAGGAAAACTTTTATCAATAATATAAGGAGAAACGCTGGTTATTATGAGGGCCCGTTGCTCTTACATAAAACTGCTCTTAGCAATTCACTCAAAAACCACTTTACACTGAAATTTATCATTAAACAGATGTGCACTTTTCTTGGAGAACTTTTTCGTAGTAAAATCAAATGTGGCACACATTAATGATATAACGCGATTTGTCAGAAGGCATCAGGCCCGCCGACTGTTAAATCCAACTCCATTCTAAAGGCTCTTTGGACTGCGACTAAATTAATAAAAGTACTAGCTGCAATCTTAACCGACACACATCGCTCGAAAAGACCATTCTCGCCAAAGAGCTTATCGCAACAAATCACACAGGCGACAAGTAATCGACGAGAGAGAGATATTTTTCTATTGTTTCACCACGTTCCCATATGTATTTGAGGGAGCGTTCTTATAATTGAGCAGAAATAGAATTAAATATATCTCAAGATGCTGATTATATTTGTTATCCGTTAATTACTCGCATTTTCGAGATAAAATTTTACGAGCCGAGTCGGCAACGGTCGGTCCTTACTACTAAACACTTTAGTGTCACGAGAAATGTGTCGTATGCTTTGTTAGACTTATATTTTAGCAATGCCTATTTAGTTAGGACTTAGATGAAAGATTACCCCAATCGAAGTAAGATAGGGGCGGCGGGTAGGCACATGGCTTTTGTTCAATGGACACTGAGCAATCAAATTGCATTTGATTATCAGTAAGGCAGCCTTGTGAAGGCAGCTTCATGTGAGCAATCACTACGAATTGGGAGTTGAAATTTCATGGAATCATGCTTTGTATTATCGACGATTTGCAATCAGGTAGCGGAAACTTAAGAATTATCTGATATTTTGATAGTTGTTATCATTCTTATAAAGTCATGCTTACAAATTGGCGTTAATCTTTTTCTGGGCGCTATGGGTACGCATCTGGGTCTAGCACTACTCCTCAGATCTTTGTGACCTACCTGTCGTTAGTTCCATGTATATTCTGTAGGAAGAGGCTACATGAGCACCTCGATTTGACTTTTAATATTTTTGTTACAAGTCGGTCACCCCATGCAACCATTCCTCGGGCATGCTTTAACCCGGATACCAGTGCAAGCCTCATAAGTAGTGACTATGTGTCGTTTCAAGCCGGTTAAATGTGTTTGCATTCATCATAATGGGCTCTAAATTAGACACAATTAATGCCGCAAATATATTTATATACACACACTCGGCACAGAAACCGATCCATCTTGGTTAAAGCTGATTTTCTTGATTATTAATCATTGTCCCATCGATTGGCTTTAATTAACGAGTAAATAGAAAATAAATAAGATGGTCTCATTGGATTGCGCATACAAATGACAAAATATTATAACTCTGGCAGCAATGTGGTGTTGAATTGATTCTACACACACTGCAATATTGCTCATTCTTCTCGATTACCGCAGCAATTCAATTTGACCGCAAATTTGATTCTGGTTAATTGTGATTGTCTGTCAATGCATCTGGCAATTGAATATCTTTTTGTAATTTGAAAACATTAATAATTGAGGACAATGGAAAAAAATTATAATTGTCTTGTCACGTCGTTGTTGGACATTAGCATAATCACTATATCAGAAGTTACGATGCCTACACGATTAAACTTATTTTTTTTTGTTTAATAATTTTATTACAAGAACAATAATTGCAGTATGAAACCGGGATTTCCCCTAAAAATGAACCAGGGTACTTTATAAATAAATGTATAAAGTAAAAAACGAGTACGTGAACATTACATGTGTAACATGAACGAAACAAAATTAACTCTAATCGAATGTGACGCGCGAAATAAGGTCTATAAAGATCGAAGATCGTGAAAAATACTTGATTGTAGTACATGACATTTAAAATTTTCCATTCTTGTTTCCATGCATGTTCCATGCACTCCATGCATGTTTTGATGCATAGCTTTGGTTGTCTTGATATTTTCTCAAAATGTCGCATGTTTCTTTGCGATGGAACCTAAGGCACCCACCGCATAGAATCTAGTAGCATGTGTATTTGGTGCATCTGTGAAGCTAGTACACGACTTACTAGACATAATTCGCATCCGGGAAAAAACATGCATTGCTAAAACACGATACGTAGGTATTATTATTTTGCTCTCATCAAGTAGCTGTCACATCTTAACGTATTTTTTCCTTTGTTGAAAACTTTTCACTTTGAAATGAATTTCTGGCACCAGCTAGAAGCAAAATTTTATGTAAAAGCTTACTAGCTTTTCTTAAATTAAACAACTGGGAAAAGACCATATGAACTGTCAATAGAAACGCGTGTTGGGAGACTCTTTTTTTCTTTTAAAACAAAGAAAATCATAAATTTTAAGTATGTTCGTTTTGTTTTGAGCGCTAAAATGCGAAGCCTGTCAAATTTCGAAGAGAGGAGATAAAATTCTCTCAGATGCAGAAAAACTGTTAAAAGTAAACCAACCCTTTGACGTTGGAGCAAGAATATTTGTACACGAAAAGTCGCGTACAAACGTCAAATAATTAAAGACGTCAAAGTGTTTTTTTTTTAATTTCAATTGAATTTCTTGATTAAAATAAGCGCGGGCACCGTCTTCTGCTGATCATAATTTTTATGGAGCCGCCAAAAGAAGAAAACTAAGCAAGCAAGGTACCTGGCAGAATCTGGTACAATTTGGTTAAGAAAAACGCGAAGCATTTTGAAACGCCATGGGAAAACTCCCTCGTTGACAAAGTTTAAGATGTGAGTACGGAGCACAAGATATGTGGAATGGCCTAGAGCGAACTGGCATAGAAAAGGCCAAAACATTGCAAGGAACTTCAAAGGGTCACTACAAGCAGGTCAAAGAAACATCGTGGTGGTTAGACGAGGTGAAACAAGTGATAAGTGACTTCAGCGCATGCAAGAAGTGCTTCATGAACAATACAGATGAAAAGCGTTAAGAAGAAGTGCGCCCAGGTTTAAGTAAAGAGAATGGAGGGCCTGTTTTGCAATTGGATTAAATTTCTTGTTCTACTGCTGATACACAAAGCACTTGTTTGGCTACACAGGACCTTCGTCATAGCACCTTGAATAAAATGGCAAACTTACAAAATTGCCGATGAGAGGTGGAGAAAAAATCAAGCGATTCGTTCGCCTAAATTCATCAACTAATTTCAGGGCCAGCTTCTTGTTCATGACTACAAAATTTTACACAGATGGCGGCAGTATTGTGAAAAACCTTTAAGTGAACAGTTTCCGAGGCAAGAGTACCAGACATCAGTCAAAGAAGTTGGGAAGGCGGTTCAAAACCAAAAAGCGGCTGTGCCGGATCAGATACCCTCAGAGTTGGTGTTGATGGTTGATTTTGAAAAGCTTTCGATAGACGAAGAGTTACCAGAAGCCTACGTACGGGTGATCTTGGACATGTATGAGGGAATGAGGACAAGAGTAAGATGTCCTTCCGGAGTCACTGAAGAATTCCCAATTAAAATTTCTGTACACCAGGGCTGTACAAAGGCCCTTTGCTTTTCATTGTAGTCCTTTATTGCCTGCTTTTAGGAAAACTGACGTCCCCCAAAGTACATCAGTTGTTCTTCACTGACAATAATCCATCCTGAGTGAATATCATACATCCCTGCAGAGAGCACTTGTATGGGTGGATGTTTTGGAGGGGAATGGGTAACGTATTAGCCAAAAGCAGACAGAGTATCTGTGCTGCCCATTCTCTGATCCACCCGAAGCAATGCCAAACTCAAAATTAAATTTAATGGAAATGTGCTTCCCATGTGTGAAAAGTTTCAGTCCCTCGGAACTAGGTACATATAATCAATAGAAAGCAAAATGTGATGAGGGCGTTTATCATCACGTAAGCGTAAGGTGGATGAAGTGGCGAGAAAACTCCGCTATCTTATGTGACCGAAAAATTACCCCTAAGCTGGAAATAAGTATCTACACGCAAGTATGAGAGCAAATTAAAGGCAGCTGAGATAAAGATACTTCGCATGATGGGAGGAGTAACAAACTTTATTTGAACTCAGTATAAGAAAACTCACAATAAAAAAACTTTCTATTTGCTTCGTATTGTTCTATTGGGTAAGTAAATCGTAAACTGTCTTTGCGTTTTATAAGTTTTAGCAATATTAACGAAAATCTATTTCCCCACTTCAAATCTATTCAACTTTACCTTTCACTTGTTTCAAATTTTATAAACTTTGATTTAGATGTAACCCGTATAAGAAGTAATAAAACTATGTTTAATTATAGGTCACTCAAGTTGTGGTTCCAAAACGGAACCTTAGTACTTCTTGGTTTCGGTTCAAACCTCCTCTTTTGTCTCTGACGAAATAGCGTTGAATAAATGATTAAGAAATTTCCACCCGGACTAAGTCTTTAAGGTAGCCGCTCGAAGTAGCCAAATGTCAACGAGAGGCCGCTGCTCAAAGGCAGAGACAGAAGCAATCTGGAATGGTAAACCAAATTTTTTTTATGAGAAAAACATAAAACCGCCGCACAAGCCAACTTATATTACACAACCTTTCCACGTGAACCGTTGTGATTTTCTTTTATAAAATAGAAAGTCCTAACCGTCCACTTATCCACTCCTCTTCAATTTCTCGTGTACTGCCACTTGGTAAATCACAAGTGCTTATAACATTTTTATACCCGTCGCCATCTTATTATTGAATTAGAACCAGCCAACGTCGTTGTCCGGGTCAGTCAGTCAGTGAGGTAACTAATTCGATTTGATGGTGTGATGACACCACACTATTATGCTCCTATCTGCAACACCAGTATGACAAAGAACTAAAAATACCATCACAAGTCGCAAACAAGTAGCACGTTCAAGTTCAGAGGCTGTCGTGTTGAATGTGTCTTAAGGGACTTGTACTCACTCACCTGGGCAATTTATTTAATTAAAAATTTCTGAAGGAGAATAGCATAACATGTCGTTAGTATCAGTGTCAGTCATTGAACTGCGCTCAAGGACAGGAAAAGGAAAAAAAAAACATTATGTGTCACCCTATAAATATCCACCAGGGGTGGTTAAACTATTTTCAATTTTATAATCTCACTTGTTACGTAAAGGGTGAATGGATCGAAAACATGGAACAAGAAGAAAAACCTTATGCCAGCGCCGAAGGATTAGCTTCTTCGCAGATTTGTTTTTCTTCGGCGAGAACCTCCTTCCTTGGACAATATTGCGAAACTTGACGGCGGCGTGGTTGGGTGACCTAAACCTACCCAACACCTTGTTGGGTTGAAAAGTTTGAAGGGAAATGTTTCCAAGAAAAATATTTCCACCAGATTCCAGTGAAACAAGAAGAAAAAACAAAACTTTTTAAGGAGTTTTCGATGTCACAAGGGAAATGTCGTGTCGTGACTTGTGGTTAATTCCGACGAGGTTGACAGAGGAGACTGTTCCTGTTGGTAGTTAGAATTTAATACTGGTTGCTGTAAGAATCCTGCTGGGTGGGTATTTCCGAGTCAAATGTTATTTATGGGTAGTTTTGCTTTTCAAATTTTTCTGTATAAATATTATATGGCTCTGGAGGATAGGGAAGTATTGGATTTAGTTTATTTCAGTGGTTTGGGTCAATGCGGGAATATAAGGAGATCAGGGATTGTTCTTTCATTTGATACACGTGTTGTGTAAAGTGTCACCCAAACGAGAAAATATTTGTTAATTTAAACGAAACCTTTTCCCGGTTATGATCTGCCTCATAAATGTTTTGTCCTTTTTTTTAAGTTTATGAGGTGAGTTAATCCAAAAGGTAAGTGCTTAGGGTGCATAAGAATAATTTTATGATTGATTTTTTTATTGTAAAATCTTTCGTTTTTTATGCCTCTCATACAAAATGCTTAGGTTTTTTGGATCTAACCCAGACCAGATATATAATGTATATACCTAAAAATTTCATTTGTGGCAGGTGCCTACAATTTTTTTAAACCATCCCAAGATAGGAAAAGGAAATATCAATGATAGGAAAAGTTGCAAGTGGTTTTACCCAATGACGTACATGACTACTTTGAGATTTTTTTGAATTGTCGAGTGGCATTTAATTGTCAAGTCAACTGTCAATCGCGTTAAGACATAACTTCAAGTAATTTAAAAATTATTCAATTCAGAAAAGCGACGGAAAACATTTTTAAAATAATCTTTACAGCCATGAGCTTACGTAAAAAGCAGATGTACATAAATTTCAAGAAGTTCAATGGGCACTGTGGCGTATGCGCAACATTTTATTTAACTTTTTTTCTTGGGTTCACAATTGCCACACGAATGCTTTCCACTGACTCTTCTTCATTGGCATAATGATTGAAGTGTGTAATTTACTTGCCAAACGTCACACATTTGATATTTAAATAACTTTGCAATTTAATTAAAATATTTAACAAACAAATAATTTACTCGTACTGTGGGGGTTGACAAAGTATTACTTGTGCATCAGCGCAAATAATTGATTTTTAATTTAAACTCTCTTGCATAGTGTTCATGTCAATCAGGAATCCGCCAAGCAAGAAACTGTCAATCAGTGCTAATGACATAACGATAATAAGTGTCATTCGCAAATTTACTTATTTTTTAGCTAATTGGGAGAATCATGTGACTTTAATTAGTCTGTGAAAGTATAGTTTAGAAGCGGCCTTGAACAGTCAAATGTCGTATTTAATTTGAACAGGGTGAATCTATTATTATTAAAACTTAATTATTGCGCCTTTTTGTTTTTTGTCATTAACTTTAAAGTAATAAGTCGACACACTTCTAATTTGAAAATGGCACAACACACGTTAGTTGAAGTAGCGGGAAAAATTATAAATTAGTTCCTAAATTATTGTATTGCATGTTTCATTTAGTAAATTCATAGTTTATCACAAATTTAGATTTTTTATCAGTGATTTTACCCCCATCCTTTTTTTTAATAACAGTCACCGCAATACAATACCAGTCACCAGGCCATCCTCGAGCCAGATTCATTTGAGAGATACATGCTACACAAATACTCGATCATCTTCTAACATTGCGCTTTATGACTTATCCATTAAATTGAGTTCGCACGATAAACATCATCATCATTATCATCTGCTAATCCTTTAAAAGGGTCGCGGAGCGAGGGTGGCTAAATGGTCTTTCTATCGTTCTCGAACCTCCGCCACCAACTCAAGAGACTCTGGCGCAATCCCCAGGCGGGACTCAGAGAGGTTCTGTACCTGATCCCACCACCTGTTTCTTGGCCTGCAAGGGGGACGACGCACTCGCGTCCCGGCTAACATAACCTGTTTAGGAAGTCTGTCAGGGGGCATGCGAACAACGTCTCCAAACCATCGAAGAATCGATCGCTTCACTCTGAGAAGTAGCTGCTCAACATTAGGAAGATGTTGAGCATCTTCCCAATGTTGAGCAGCTGTGAGAAGACGTGAGAAGATTCGAGCTGTGAGAAGATTCGAGATCCCACGAATACTGACGTTTCTCACTCTATCCCTAACACCAGCGAGTAACCGCACCAGAACGCGAGCGAGTAACATAGCGACGCACCCCAGGAATCTCATTTCAGCAGCTTGTACCCGCGATCTAATTCTTTCGGTAATTACCCAAATTTCATGACCATAGAAGAGGGTCGGAACGAACACTAAATTAAAAACTGAGAGCTCAGCTTTCCTGATGACCGGCGGGCGGGCGGAGGGGAACAGCGCCAAGTCAAAATGAGGGCTTAGTTGGAAACTCTACAAATCGACAACGGCACGATAAACAAGTTAGTCAAATTTCAATTCGGCATCCTGAAAATGCACCTTAAGCGAGTGATGGCTTTAACCAAAAACCACTGACAAACCGGCTGTAAGAAAAAAGAATGCTTACAGATCTAAGGCAGGTTGTCCATAGATGCTGTACGAAGAAGCGGCCGTAAGTTCTTATGGTAACATTTAACATCAAGGACATTTTATTCATATATTTGTTAAGAGAATTTTCTGAATTTTCCTAAACAAAAATATTTCTAACACAGTCTTATATCAACTTATTATTGTGTTAGGTTTTAAACAAAGCCAAATATATACACAGTAATTCAATCCAGATGGTGATGATGTCATTTTAGTGACGATTCTCGAATACTGTTAGAATACTGAAACTTTCAAGAACTGGTTCAGCTATAGTTCAGATAAATGACGTGAATACAAGCACGTTACAACTTTCCAAATAGTCTGAACTTGAAGGCTCTGCTCTTCAACTATTTAGAAGTGCTATCTGCGTATCATCCTCGAGCCTTCGACAGCAAATTAAATCTAAATGTACAAGAAAGAGTGTAACCGAATCTGCGGGAAAATTATTAAGGTGGCGCTACACTCCAGGGTGGACCTGGGCCTCAGCCAACAAGCTTCGCCAGCCAGCTCTGTCTCTAGCTAGCCGTCTCCAGTTTCGCACGCGAATTTGGCTGAGGTCCTCTTCCACTTGCGTGCGCCACCTGAGTCTCAGTTTCGTTTGATTTCAGCGCTGGTCTCATTGTCTAAATTGATAGCGGAACCCAGGTAGACAAAGTCCCCATCTACCTTGAAATTATAGCTGTCGATGGTGGGGTTTTGTCCAAGACGTCGGTCCAAAAGAAAAAAAATGAAATAAAATGAAAATAATTCCGTCCAAATTCGAGGCTTGTT
The DNA here is from genome assembly GCA_947623515.1 of Neoascia interrupta. Lineage (NCBI taxonomy): Eukaryota > Metazoa > Arthropoda > Insecta > Diptera > Syrphidae > Neoascia > Neoascia interrupta. Next base: position 16,767,729 of record OX392462.1, on the reverse strand, counting down.
TCTGCTTCGTAATTGGTGTTTCTTTACGTGGTCGAGAAGTAACCCCGAAGACACGACCCCAACCTGGAGGACCAGACCTTTGTTTAGCTCTTAGGACGGAGAGCCGGATAGCCTGCTCCTTATAGGCCTGAGCTCCGAATACGTCGTAGTACATATAAGGTGTTCACTAAGTAGTTTGGCCTGACTGGAACTGTGGGCGCCACCGTTGATTGCATCTGGGGAATTCCTCCGCTGCCGTCTCCGGAACACTCCTTCCCCCTCTCTCGTTTGCTACCCCGAAAAACCTTCCAAAAGGGTTACCTCAATTGGAACCCAATCTCCAATTGAGGTACTAAGCAACCGGTGTTCACCACGGGGAGGTGAGAGTAGAAGTTGATAGATAAATAAATAAATAGAGTGGCGCTACAGCTCGAGGTGAACCAGGGCCAACTTCTCAACAATGTATGCTGGTGTGTTAATTTCTTTACATACAAGGGGACCTACAATTTTTTGCCGAATCCGAACGGCACTTTGAGAAGTTTTTCAAGACATTTAATACTCTCGAAGGGCTTGTCAAACCCTCGCGGAGGTGGGGACCGTGAAAAAGAACAAGTCTTTTTTTTCAGGTGACGATGGCAGGATTCGAACCCAGACCTCCGGCGTAGTAGGCACACACACTAACCACTACGCCACGGCACCCCACAGAAGTTGATAGATAGCGGTTGGTTTAAAAAACCTGTGGATGCTTGTATCCTCTTGAGTGCACATGTCTATCCTTTGACCACCAGGGAAAATAGCGTCGTCGAAAAACAAACTGGATCTACACAGCTTAAGAAAAAAGCATACTAACACGACGCATTGATGTTCTATTTGGTGGGCAGCAATTACCAAGTAGAAAAATCTCAAAACCTAGACAAAGGTACAAAAAATGTCTTATCTCGTTAGTACAAATGCTTTGAGATCAAATCCTACCATCTGGCCAGAGGCAGTCCTAGGCCTTAAGATCCCCTTATTAAAGGAAGCGCTCCAAAAAGCACAAAATGACATCAAGGAATAAGCAATTGGAGTCCACGAGCCTATCACACAATTCAGACCTGCACAGAAAACAGATGCTTAGTAGAAGTAATAAATCACATAACACCTTTTCTTAACTTCAATCGGAACTACCTCATTATCATTCCAAATAGTAAGGCCTGAGTAAGGAACCAGAGGTGGTTGGCTGAGGTCTAGGTCCACCCTAAGTATCATATTTTATTAAAATTTTATGTTTTTACAGATTGTCTTTATAGTAACGCCAAGGGCCCTTTCAGACGGGTGTACCACGATATCTCGAAAACCATAAACTCGAGAGCAAAAATCTCGAAAGCAAAAATCTGAATACCAAAAATCTCGAAAAATGAAAACCTAGAACCACAAAAATCTCGAATTAATGTGCCCACATTTACACACACATGTTTGAGAAAATTTTGAAAATTGGCGGCGAATTTCCACCATATACGGCCAAACAGCGAAATATGTATGGAAGGGCAAGCTGCCCCCCTACAACCTTCTGCCCAAATTTTTTTTCACATCCCCTTAGATTTAAAAAATTAAAAAAAATCTCGAAAACTTTTTTGCATTCGAGATTTTTGTTTATTCGAGATTTTGTATCATTCGAGATTTTTTGCATTCGAGATTTTTAAAAAATATTTTCGAGATTTTTATCATTTGAGATTTTAGTCATTCGAGATCCTCCAACGTCATGATCCCCTATGGTCAATGACTTAGTAAAAACACTTGTTTTTTCAAATTGGCTTAGATAATTTGTTGTAATTTTTAGCTCAATGCCAACCAGGCCGTTCTTAGTGTTTAAAGTAATTGAAAATCCATATTCCCAAGCACACGTTAAGAGCTTGAGCCTGTAACAACATCCATGTTAGCATTGGGAGGTTAAGACATGGTTTGAAAAGAACCCAAATAGAAGTTAGGTATCGTTTTGATAACATAACTCAGGTGACTAGGTTTATAACTATGCGGTGTATAAGCTAGGAGACTAGACCCGTTCATATATGTTAAAACATTTTAATATTTGTCTGAGACCTTTTTATGTAGTTATTTGGCTCTTACTCGTGCCGGGCAATCTAAGTTAAAGTGTGAGAATGGTGTTTCGTAACCGCTCTTGTCATTTTTGTAATTTGGTCATATAGCCATACAAATGTGTGGCCAGTATGTTTGTCTGTTTCCTTCAATTCGTGGGCTAATTTATTCGAGTGAGTAAGTCCTGTTTTACTTGTTTACTAGCGTTTGTCACTCTCAAGGCAGATCAAACCAGATCAGAGAAATCTTGAGTTGGTCGTCCATTTAGGACTCCTAGGCACCGTGGCGCAATATTTAATTTGGCGGAGTGCAGTGCAGGAAGTTGTGGGTTCAAATCGCGGTCATCAGGACAATCTTAAAAGTTTTTCACAACTCCTGTTTTTTGAGGAAGAGGCAAACCCTTCGAGAAGAATATTTGTTGCTAGAAGTTTCACAATGTGAAAAAAATACCTACAACGTATTTGTAAAAAACCAGCTTTTGGCTCATCAAGCTGTTGCGTCAATGGTTTCTTGAGACTATCCACATATCGTATATTTAAGTCATGTAATTTTACAAAGTGTCTCTCCGCCTACCAGCAACTTAGCTTTAGTTTGACTTTTTCAAGAGACTTAACAGTTTTTTGTACAGTGTAAATAAGTATTATAATAACAAATACGCATGGTTTGTTTATTTGTCAAAACTTTTTAGCTTGAGTTTAAAATTTACCTCAATTGTGTCAAATGAATTTTTAGCACTGCAAAAAAGTTTCTATCCATCGCTTGCTAGTTATGCCCGGTATGGGCATAAACTAGCTGCGCCACAAGTGCGTATTAATTGAATATTTTTTTAGCGTTTTTATTTGTTTTTATTTTATTGAGTTCATTGTCATAACGGAGTATTATCAAATCTTACACATGTTTAGCCATAAATCTTTTCGCTTAGTTCTTTTCTCAAGCAATAAAGTATACCACGCAAAACTAGAGTAAACGGATTAAGACCTCAACCAGACTAAACCATAAAAACCCGTCAGCAGTTTTTTGTTTTGTCTCCCTTCTTTACGAAAACAAGATAAAACTGGTATAAACGTTCCAAAACGGCTTAGACATTATAGGCCTCCAACAAAACGTTCCTTTCTTTTTTAACTGGCTTTAAGTCTTTATCACTCTTGACATTGTAATCTTATCAAAGAATTAAATATTTATTTGGTTTTCTCGTTCGTTCACATTTTGTCTTTTTTATTGTGTAATGCGTTTGCCAAGGACCTTTAAACTGATTCTGAGTGGTGAATGCGAGTGTATGTGTGTGTGTGCGTTTTGAAGAGGAATTAGGCTGCACCATCGTTCGTTTAAATTGACATTGAGGGTGTAATGCTGAAAATATTACCACGAATCTGAAGATACTATTGAAAAAAATATATTTATCTCTTGAGAGAGATCCTTAGAGGGAGCAGCGTATGGTAGGGATATGCAAATAGGAAAATTTGTCGTAGGTTTGGGTTTTTTTTCTCGCACATCACCATAACTTTTTCTTTGTGTTGGCTCATAGCCGCTTACAAGCGACTACACCATTTTAGCAGCGGGAGGAGGATTTTTGAGTAGATACCAGTTACAATTGCTGAATCCTTTTATCCTTGGGAGTTCTTAAAAGCTTATATCACTGCTACCGAGTGGGGTAATACCGATGCGAAAGTGTCTCTTCAGTCAAGGGTTTTTCGGGGCTTCAGGAAGTAGAACGAGTCACACACGTAGCAGTTTTGATTTTATGTGTATTTCTGCGACTCCCCTGGGCTGTTTCAAGTAGAGCAATTTGTTGCGAAGGATTCAATTTTATCGGTTGTGGAGGAGAAAAAAAAACAAAAATTGAAAAGGGATCATGTGGATGTTTACAGTCAGTCAGGGTTTGACGTTGAATTAGGCATTGTTTTTCCAAATTCAAGGTTAGCAAGAGCGCGATGGTGTATTATAAAATCCGGTCCTTTGCTACAGCGGACACATTTGAAGTGGCTGTTGTATGCTTGCGTGCGAGTGTAGCAGCCAAATTGGGTTTCTAATTGGCGCCAGTTGTTGTCATTTTTTTGTTTTTTTAGGGAAAGTTTGTTTATGTTTTGAAATAAGTCAAATTGTCGTTATCTCTCGATGAAGAAGTGGTGGATAGCTCCATTCGATTCTTCTTCTGTTGTCTATACTCTTTCTTCACAGTTCTGAAAAATGTCATGTGTGTATGGTTTACGAGGTCGACCCTCATCTTGGGGTTATTGTTAAAGTTTCATATGAAAGGGCGTGAAACTCTAGCGTTTCCAAAAAGTGTGACCACTCCGCTGTTGTTTGAAAGACACACGAGTTGAAGAAAACTAGGAAAAGTCAATGTCCCGATTTACAATTTATAGGGTCAGAAATGTCTGTGATGCTAGAGCCTAAACGTTTACTTGCCCCCATCAATACTTTAAAATAACTGGATTTGGTTCGAAATCAGATTTGATCAGTGAATTTCACGTTTCGGGCCGGTCAATTGGCCGCCTAGATCGTGCGATTTGACACCATTAGATTATTTTTTGTGGGGGTATGTCAAGGCTAATGTCTATAGGGACAAACCTGCTTCGATTGACGCACTGGAAGCCAACATCCATGCATTCATTCGTGAGATGCCGGCCGATATGTGTGAAAGAGTATGCCAAAATTGGACTCAGCGGATGGGCTTCCTGAGACGCAGCCGCGGTCAACATTTGCATGAAATTATCTTTAAACTTTAAATTTCAAGGTTCAAACTATCGATTCAAATAAATATTTCATTAATTTTTTCGAACTTTTTGTTTTTTTTTTTAAAAAAAAAGGTTTTCAACCTCATAAAAAATCACCCGTTATATAGAAAATATCAAACAGCATTGCAACACACAGTCCAATATGAGGCTGCAACGCCAAAGTCCACTGGATAAAAAAACCTAAAAGCATCGGGCCTTTAAAAAGTCAGTTCAGCCACTAAAGCGTTACGGGCCTTAGTTCAAGATTCGTCAGTGAAATCTTGGAATGTTTTTCTGTTTAATTTTTTACTTTTACACCTTGACTGAGCCATGAAGACCAGCCATTTGTTTAATGAAGCCTCACTTGTTTCAGAAATAGTTTCCCCTTTTTTCCAACGTGCAACCATTTCATACAAATTAAATCTGCATCATTTTTCAACCTTGCCCTTTACTGACATCCTGAAGTGGGACCTACTTCCACCTGAAACGCAATCTTTTGTCCCGTTGAAATGTTTGCCTTTCACTTGTCCTTAACACTAATATCGTGATAATTTCAATTAAATGCACTTGCGCACACAGTTGGCAAAGACAGAAGAAAAAAACGTCCCTTCTATTGCCAAAGTTGCATACATACACATGCTAGTTTCTCATTCCTTACGATTTTCGTAAAATAAACTTTTCCCATTGAAACAAAGTAAAAACGTGTCCTGCAGGCTCCGAATTGCGACAGCCTTCACAACGCCACAAGCACCTCAAGTGCACATTTTTTTGTGGGTGGGTGCGAATTTCACAGACTCAAGTTTATAAGAGTGCAGCAGCACTTCAAAAAGGGAAAGGTAAAAGGATACTCATTTTTCGCTTGTTTTGTTCATTTGCAATTGTCACAGGGAGTGAGGTGTTTTTGGGACTTTTTTTTTGTGGTCCTTGTTAGGTGTACTTAATCAAAGAAAAGATTTTTCGTTCTTTTCCTTCCCTCTAAGGAGGAAAAGGCCATGGGTGTACTGCACACATTCATTTACCTGTCTTTCCAGTTACAGTTGAGGAGACACAATATAGGCGGGTGGCTCGTTTTCTAAGAGAGGTTGTATATGTCGACGTTTTGGTATCACGTATCACGTGTATTTTAAAATATGCAAACTGTAAAGATAAAAGAAAAATTCATTTTTAATGTTTATGTTTGCTTGGGCTTTTTTTTTTGAGAATGTCAATAAAAAAGTTTTCAGCGCGAAAAGAGGATCGAAAGCAAAACAGGATATAGGTACGTGCATAAACTTGACATGCCACGTTGCGCTATTATGCAAGTTGATGTCGTCGTTCCTGGTGGTGTTTCTATTTTTGGATTCAGTAGGTAATATGCATCATGATGGAGGAAAAGTTGTTCGTGTTTATTTTGCCATAGATATGCACAAGCACACGACAGGCATAATCATATTAAATGTTGAATAAGGACATGATTTGCCTTTTTACTACGATGAGGGGATCTTTGAAACACATTAACAGAGTTACTATAGGAATGAATCAGTCTTTTGAAAATGGACAAAAAAACAAAACTATTCTCGCATGTTCAATTGAAAGTTCTTGAATGTGTGTATTTCTTAAGGAAGCCTTCACAAAAGAAGTAAACCATTTATGCCAAGAAAAATAATTGAAGAACAAAGATGGAAGCCCTTGGGTACACAGCTAATTCAGATTGGATTACTTTTCGTACTTACTCATACCGAAAAAAATCTAAGAATTTTCAATAAGTTTGCAGAAAGAACAAATGAGCGAATGTGGCAACTTCAAGTTTGGAGATTTTTAAGCTTGTAAGCGCGAGTCCTGGGAAAGAATAAATAGCAAGTTGGGATGGGTAAGGAAGCGTAAATCATAAAACGATAGCAGCTTTTGTAAGCGGGCAAAGCTATTGTTAGCGGACAAAGGTCGGGATTCGAGATGTAAGAAAGCTCCTTGATCCTCGAAGTGAAAGTCCTTCCACTACAGTATTTATATTTGATTCCAACCTGCAAAGGGATGCATATGGGATCGATATAATAGGACTGTTTATAGGCGGAAATTCTACAAAATAAAACACCTTTCTTAAAACCACGCCCACATACCTTAAACATTTGTCAAATAAATTTTTGTCTGATTTCATGATCCTATTGTTTATTGAACGAACGTGATTTTAAGATAAAACTTATTTTAACAACAATTTATATTATAAAAAAGTGGGCGTGGTCAATGCAAACCTACAAATATTTGCCAAAACCCACCAGCAACTTTAAGGAGCTTTTCGGGACAGACTTTAATCTTTGAAGGCTTGACAGACCGTCACCGATGTTGGACAGTAGTCCAACGGTAAAATAATAATGGTAGAACTCGAAGACCTTAAAGGCATATGATCGAGAGCGAATTCTGAATCGAATAAGCCATGCCAGACCGTCCATCTGTAAGTCACACGTTTTTAGCCCTTAAATTTTGAGCTAGGGTGCTGAAATTTTGTACGTAAGCTCCACGTCATGCGAAGCAGTACAAGTTTAAGAATTTTTGAAATCCGCCCAAAGACACGCCCACTTTTGGTCTAAAAGTGCAACTACCTTTTCAAAACTGTAAGACGTCTTAAAAGGCTGAAATTTGACATTTAGCATCTCCTAATGACTGTAAGACAGAAAAAAGAAAAAATTTCATTGATAAACCTCCTCCAGTGGGCGTGGCATCTATTTTAAGGGAAAATTAAATGCATTTTACTCAATATTTTTGCTCCAAATTGAAAAGATGTTGCTTAATATTTATGTAGAAAACACTTAGTTCTTCATTTTGCTCATACAAGACTTAGGGCCACGCCCACATTTTCGACTAGCCCTTAGCCTAATTTAGGGAAGCATGTAAAAAAAAAACTAGCAGGTAAGGCCTCTTTTACAGGCCGATTTTTCAAAAATATTGAATTTGAATCGGAAAAAATCATTTTTACGTACATTTAAGCGTAACTTGGAAATATCTTAATTATCTTGATTATCTTAACATTGATAAGTTGTAATAAGCGGCGGTTGGGCTACGCCCCTATTCAAGTTTGCACTTCTTATAAAATGTGAAAAAATAACAATAACATCAGCATTTTACAGTGTGGGATGTGGTATTACGGTTCGTTTTATGGACTGTAACTTCTGCGTACACATTGTTGCACTTACTCACTGGTTTAGTTATTATTTAGCAAAAAAAAATCAAACAAAACTATTTGTCACCCTGAGTTTCAATAAAAATTTGAGTACCTCAACTTAAGATTAGGCTTAAACAAGTGAGTAAGTGCAAGAGTTCGTCTGTGACAAACTTCTATATACCCGACCCTTTTGTCCCGAATCCATATATTATTTGTATAGGCCACGCCTCCAAAAGTGGGTCTGGGCTAAAAACTAAAATCAATTAATTGTAATTTCGTTAGAATCATGACAAAATATGCTGAACCCAAATATTATTGCAAAAAAAACACGTTTTTTCCTTAACACGCCCCTTAATAGTGGGCGGAGCAGCTCAAAACTTTGTATGGAGTAAACCTAGAAAATAGAAATATGTATCTTGAATATTTGTTATACAATTTTTTTCAATTTGGAGTAAACTTTCCGAGAAATTGGGTTTTTAAAAGATCTAACATGGTAAAAGTGGGCATGGTCGATATTGTGGGCGGTCCAATTTTTGCCCTCTTAGAGGTTTAGGGCCATTGTTGCTCTATATCAAAATTTCAAAGCTCCTACGCTTAGTCTAACTTGACCAAAAAGCATTTTTAAAGAAAATTTGAAATAGAGGTTGTCTTACATTGAAGCCAGTAGTGGGCGTGGCCGTCGGCGGATTTAACTAATTTTTACACTTTGTCTGTACAAAATAAGAACCAAGATATACTCCAAGTTTGAAGTAGTGAAGTCTTCAATAAAGACTTAAAAACTTCACACATACGGCAGACGAACGGACGGACATGGTTTAGTCGACTCACCTGTCGGTCTCGATCATATCTCTACACTCTCATTACTATACACACATCAAAATCTCATCCAGCATACGAGAGTGTGTTTGTAAATTTGTTTTCAAGCAGCATATACACACATCAAGCTTGAGCCTTCAAGCATTCATATAATTTTTAATTTTTTTTTCACAAATAACCCCGCTCCGTTCATTAAATATCCTCCAAACTGAATGAATGCTTGATCAAGCAGTCAATCACGAATATACACTTATCAAGCATAGACACTTGATTGAAGAAAAATCAAAACATTTTGATTTCACTTCAAGCATGCACACAACATATAGGTGTTTCGTTTTTACACATACACTCTCGCATGCTTGATGAGATTTTGATGTGTGTATATGCCGCTTTAGGGGTCTACGGAGATTATTTCAATGTGTTACAAACTATGCATTAAAATTAATATACCCTCGGTCGGGTATAAAAAGTACAGTAACTTGTTAAAAAAATATTAACAGTACCTAGAGTAAAATTAATGAAAAAATATATGTTTTAAGAATTTTAAACCCGAATACCGGGTTTTACGAATCTAACTTTTATTTGCTACACTACAATGGCAGCATTTCATAACTCGTATACACAGATCTAATACATATAATATCTTCTTAAAATTGCACTCGAAATATTCTATAACTAATATAAAATCGAAACAAATGAGTTGTCGAGATGCGCTTAAAAAAGGCTAACAATACTTTACTGAACTTAATCACCGACACTGGCTACTTTCCCATTTTTAATAGTTTTAATGTTCTTTTGTTCATATTCATATTCACTGGTACTTAATCTCGATTATTAAGTCCATGATTTAATGTCATCTCAGTATATGCTCCCATAAAATATATTCCCGCATCCTTCCTCCCAAGTGGGTTTTTCTCCTGCTTCTCCCATAATCCTAGTTCCATTGGGATGCATAGGAATGCTACTTGAGTGTAATTATCTTTGCTGCTAGTAACCTACTTATTATAGTCTCCCCAATTATCTACATATTTGTCGTATAAAATGGATTTTTAGGGCGACACATCCTCCATTGATTTTCTCTTCCTCTGCGCTACGCGTGTTGGCCTTATTTCTACTTCTACACATATTTTTTAACGGATGTCATTTTCAAATAAAAATTACATTCAATGGCGCCATTGGGATTATGCCAACAAACAGTGTTCTCTACCAACAATCATGGCACCCTGGCAGAGGAGATGGCCCAGTGGCAGACAATAATCAACAACAACAACAGGAGAAAAATAGAGAGAAAAATAAAAGAAGAACTGGCACTAAAGCTATTGAAGAGGATGACGAAAACTATAATGGCACGCAGAGCAAAAAGAGATAAAAGGACTTCGAGTCCGGAGTAAAATCAAACAACCTTACATAAGCTCCAGCATGTCGAGCACGAAAGAAGAAAAGACTCCGAGGACTTTCACTCTCCGTATTTACTCGAATAATTTACATTTTAATGGAATTTAACGGAATCGCTTATTTGGTCAACGTCCTATAGAAAGAAATGTGTACGAGATAAATTTCGGGTTTTATTTCGCCCAGTCTTGGGATTCAGCATGAAAAACAAGAAAAAAAAGCCCAATGGTGTAGATAAATTTGGAGCAAACCAGACTTTCCTCATTTTACTGATTCGTAAGCTTGAGGGCGCTCAAGTTGGAGGCACCACTGGCAATCAGTGTGATTAGTTGTTATCGGAGTTTAAACTTATTTTCATTTGTTTTGTTTAGTTTAAACTTTGCCAATCTAGTTGGCGTTTTTCTCTTCTTTTTTCAGTTCAGATGAAACGTATACCTACAGGTACATACCTACCCACCTACTTTTGAGCAAAAGGATCTGAGAAGGTTAATAAATTTGAATTTAATTTGAAAACTTGTGGATGAGTGGAGGTATCTTTGTTCCGTGTCTCTCTCATCTGGATTGAAAGGACCTTGAATTAAAGCTATTTTCCTTCATTATTATTGCTTCCATGTGTGCCTCGGAGCTATTCCTTTTGTTTTGTTTCGAAAACAGCAACAAAGCGCTGGAGGCTAGCAACCACCTTTGCATACGAAAAAGAAAACCCCAACTGAGGTGAGATTATTAAACGACGCACAGGAAGTAGGTAGGAGCAGCATTATAGAACAATGAATGGCCTTTTTTTTATAATTAGTGAGGTTGAGAGAAAGGTGAAGACATACAATTAAATTTAATTTTTTAAAAGCAGTGAGGTTGGGCGTGTCCTTGATTCGTTTCGCGAATTTAATGACTCTGTGTAAAAATTCTTTTAAGGAGAAGGAAATAACGTTGTAATCAGATCTTTATAGATGCGAGATTTTTTTTTATTTTGAATACAACCAAAACTTTGAGACATTTTTAAAGGAAACAAAAACAGCAAAAATAATTTGTTGTACGGATCGTTTTTGTACGGAATCACCTGCAAAGTACTTTAAAAATGGCGTTTTTTACTTCAATTATTTGCTTTGACCATGCAGAAAGCGAGTTACAAAGCCAAATGCTGTTTACAAAGAATAGACGGGCTGCCCTTCTGGGGTTGCTGGTCCTCAGTTGGACGCCTCCCTAGTAGGTACCGGCGACTGTCTCAAAATGAGCGATTTCCTAGTCGGCGTTTGTTATCCAGGTTAGGGTCGGCCGAATACAAAATACCTTTTTTATTCCAATATGCAAATAGAATGGACAACAATTAGATGCATGCCAGATGTTTTTATGAAATATTCTGCTGGTTATACTATTGCTTTTCTCCGTAAAGGCATAACACTTGCGGGGGTTAGCTTTGGTGTTTCTGTGCAGAAGTTTAATTTTTGGCTCATCAGCGTTTGTGTTGGATTGAGGCGAATTACTTTCTCCTTCTATCTTTTCTATCACCAAATTCTTTCCGTAGCGATGTGCTACGAATGTTAAGGGTAATCATATCCCCTTGATCACGAGCATATTATAAAAAAAGACGTGACGAACTCAGATCGTCACGTCTTTTTTCGTCACGTCTATTTCATTTTAAGCTAAATAATTGTGAAACATTTTTTGAACTACTGTTTAACTTCATATAGCTTTTAGGTTTTTAATGAAATAAAGATACTACTACTACTACATCGTTAAATCGGGGAAGTAACAACAATAAGCGTTCTGATAGACTTGCAAAAACTGAGCTTGTAGTAGAGGTAACCAGGTGTTTACGTTCGAATTAGCTTATGAACAAAAATACAGTTTCTTGCACCTAAGAATAGCAGTAGATTGACCTTTAGGACTTTTGCTTGGTAGGCAGAGATATGATCATACCTGCGCAGACTATAAACATACCTCGTGATGTCATTCAGAGCAACCCGAAGCTTATGTTCCAAGTGGGAGTCCATTTTAGCCAATGACATTACAGGCACTTATAAAGTTTTCACCACACTAAGCCTCGTTTTGGTAGGAGTGTGATCGCTCGACTGCCATAAGACCCTCAGCGATCCATAGATACGGCTAAAGTTGACATAGATGCGGCTAAAGTTGACATCTTCATCACAGGATAAATTGGATGTAAGTTTGAAAGGAATTTTAAAATGCTGTAGATATAAGTGCGGGAAATATTCGGTACAGGACGAATTATTAGATCTTTATTAACCCTGCACATAAGATCTTCGATAAGGCCGATCGGCTTGGACAAGTACATCCGTATATCAACCGCATAAAGATGAAAAAATACGTTCTTAAAAAATATAGGTAGATCGTTTATGAATCTGCACAAAAGGATTGGTCCCAAGATGGAACCCTGAGCAGCACCAGTAATAAAAAGTTTAGAGTCCGAACACAATTTTTATTAACTATCACTCGGTGAGATCTCTTTGTGAGATAGTTTCCTATAAGGAGCGTAGCACTAGTACTGAACCCAAAAAAGGATTTAAGAGGTTTTTACATAGAAGTTTATGGTTGATTCTGTCAAAGGCTTTGGAGAAGTCAAGAAGGCAAAGAACTGTCAAAAAATCCGTATCAAACTCAATTCTAATGTCATCTAAAATTCAAACTATGGCAGCTATGACCCGCTCTAAATCCTGACTGGAATTGGGACAGAAGATTTTCCGATTCAAGATGATTAACAATTTGATCCGCAAGGATTTTCTCCACAACTGACAGACAAGACTAGGTACTAATTGGGCGGTAGTCACTGGGCATAAGTCGCTGGGATTTCTTAGCGACAGGTGTTATCTTAGAAGCCTGCTACTGACGTGGGAAAGTTGATGATGTTATACTAAAATTTATAACATGCATTTTCAGTAGCCGCCAGGAAGCTAAAGCTACTATGGTTAGAACTCAGAAATCAATAATCATAATGTTCGAATCGCTATTCGTATCAACAAGAACGATCAATCATTAAGTTAAGATTATATATCCTTAGGTTAGGTTAGGTTAAAGTAACTGTCGGGTCCGAAGAAACTAGCTCACTTAGACCTAGGAAGGTCCATTGTGATACCATTTCGAGCTACTAATATGATCCGAGCTACGTCCTAAGATCACAGGTCTAAGATCATTATAGAAGAGAGGCCCAAGGTGAAGATTACGGTTCTTAGAGAGAGTTTATCCTTACTACAAATAACACTGGCCCCGAGTTTTTTTCGGGGGCAGCTGGTATGTTTAGCTTGGAGGTAAGGTAGTTCCTTTAAGAGAGATCCAGGTTGCTTGATTTCTAGCATGGTAATTCAACCAATGTTGCGGCTTGTGATCATTTCTCCACTTGTTGTAGAGCCTACACCAATTTTTAATAGATGCTTGGACTTGAGAATTCTCACGGTTTTAACTGGGACATGTTTATCAAGCAGGTCAATTATCACGGATTGCACATACTCAAGCTTGGAATCAATGTCAGACATATATTTACAGCCATCCCAAGGCATAGAGCATGCATCTGCCCTAAAGCAAACCAAAGCGTATTGATATAAAATCACGACAATGAAAAGAATCGGGTAAAGCAGTTTGTAAAAAATCAAGGTTATAGGTGCAAAAAAGAAGATCATGATCCGATACGCCATCAAGAGAAAACTGATCGTGTAGGAAAACATCTAAATTATTCTGTCAGTCTGACGGAAAATGAGAGGTTTTTTAGTGAGTGATCTCACACTACTATGAGCACGCGCGGCCGGTCTTCGTAGTGCCTATGAATGTTTTTCCTACCCACGGAAAAATAAATAAATAAAAATTTAAATTATTTGATTCGACCAAGGAGCTAAAGCCGACTTGGCGGATAGTCAGGAACATATCGAGTAGGATGATATACTTAGCCCAGAGGATGTTTCAGAGATCAGAAGGTTTGTAAAGTCACCCACGACGAGAATGTGCTCGTATGTCGGCAAAAACTCGGACAATGCAGAGAAAAATGGGGCATAAGAAAACCTTCTCTTAGGATTATAAACACACGAAAGCAAGCACCTCGAAAATTAAAAACTTAATTCCAGTTTCAGGTGATTAACACAGAACTTTACACTTCAGGCTATTATTGTCTGCCTTTATTATTGTCTTACTACTTACACAATTACGAATGCAACATAATCTCTTCTACTCTAAAATGTTGTCATGAAACCAGTACCGGCCCCTTATGAATTTCCAACAACCTTATAGTATAGAGATAGTTATTTGCTTGTACTCAATGAAAAAGATAAACAATTCAGAGAACGTGCGACCATATTTCGCGTATAACACTGCGATAAGAGTGATTTATTTGGAAAAAGCTGTTTGACCTAAATAATACTCAAACCGAAACAAGCCTTGTCATAATTTACTTCTTGTAATTGTATTTTTTCGAGTTATATCGTGCTCTTTGACAAAATATTATGTTCAACGATGGACGAATACTTATTTAAAAGAAAAATAAACTGGAGCAAGGATTTGTTGAGTGGCAGGAACTACAGCTTCTTACAACGTTGTGCCTATACGTATGTTCGTACTTATGCAAAAACGAAACTAAGTACCTAGGTGGGTAGGTACTTAAGTCTTTTACAAATTTCCGCCCGATATGGCTGACAAAATTTGCTGACTTAATTCTTTGGTTCTATAATGCTGGAGTACTTTCTTCACCGCCTTGCGTAAGGATTATACACCCACTGACGCCTCAGTAATAATTAACGTCACTAAAACCCCCCACAGCAAGTTTGCTGAAAAATTTAAATTTCTAATTTGATTTACCAGAACAGCGTGTAAAATAATCCCAGAACTTCCACGCTAATTAATTAAAACCCTCTTTCGGCGTAGTCCTCAAATAGATTGATAAATTTACGAGGACTATTTGTACACTCATTGCGAGTAGTTTATCATAGCGGAGACAGCCCATCGCGGCGTCTGTCAATAGAAATTTAATAGTCCAACGATAAACGCTTGATACACTTCGAGGACGCAACTAAAGCACGCGACATAAATCCATTTACGATGGATTCGATATTCGATTTGCGAGCGATAGAAAAAAAGGAGCCGGCTTTCGAGAAATCCCCTCGCTCCGAAAAGCCACTCAAGATCAAGAGTCTTGCATAAAAGTTTCCCCGAACAACCTTGAAGAACCATGTCGTTCTCTCGCTTTGCGGTGTCCTTGAATGATAGCCGATAGGATAGATGCTTTGAATAAATCATCTGGTATTAGTCGTGATACCATTAGCGGATTGAAAATATGCACGTTTCCTATCATTTCCATAAAAAAAAGATGTGCATAATGGGGTTACATCGGACATAAAAGAGTCATCATTGTGACAAGGACATTTGCCATGGATTTTAAGCTAAGCTGTCAGTGACAGTCCTGCCTTTTACTGGTTCAAGACCCATATTATAATTAATGGCATTCACACGAGCAAACTTTGCTCCCCCCATTTTGGCTGGCAGGAAGCATTGTTTTCGAAATCTGGATACCAATCATTATTATGTGGCTGTGACCATTCCCGAAATCTCTGCTTCTTTGTTTCTGGTTGTTTTTCTATCCTCGCGCTCGCGTTGGGTTTTTGGTGTATACTCCCTGGAATGTCCTTGTGATGTCACAGACTCAAAAGCCATCCTCAAGGTCGAAGGAATATTTTTAGGATAAACAACATCTCATAAGCAGAACAAGAAGAGCGATTCCAGTAAATTGCTTTTGATAAATGGTTCATCTCTCCGGGTGTCGTGTATATATTTTTCTTTTCTTGGCAACGAAAATTTATGGAAATAAATAAATAGGGAATACGTCGCTGGGCTTTATGGGAAGAAGAATTTTCTTTTTGTACTTCTTTTTTGTTTGCCAGTGTGCGAACGAGGAGAAAGGACCATTGGGGAGTAATGTCTGTGAAACGCCATGTAATCCTTTAAGAGTCGTCGTCTTGTTGCGGGTTGTCTGCCTAGAGACTGTTTTAAATAAATCGTGAAAAGTGATTTGTTTTACGAACTTTAGAAACGATTTACGTTACCAATGATGCGCAGATGAATGAAAGGCAGAAGAAAAATAAGAACTTTATAAAGGAGTCTTGAGAGCAACTTTGTAGCAAAGTAAAATTCCGTTTACTCAGACCAGGTGAACGTCAACTCATGTGTCAGAAAAACCATTAAGAGTTCGTGAGGCAATTAAAAGATTGCGTTCCAGACAGAATTTTATCCGCCTACCTGAACTAAACCTACAAATCATGACACTCAAGACAGGTGATGCAAATCGTGGGGTCCTGCTAACGGAAATTTGGTCTGGATTTTAATTAAGTTTACCCGTTCCAAAAACGTTCTGTTTGTCCAGACGTGAAGAGGACAACAAATTTGTGCTCTGCAATAAACTTTTTCTTGGGAATGCCAATTGTATATTAGGCATATTGCTGTAGTGGCAAGGACCTCTTTGAAATGGCACGTAGCTGTACCTATTTTTATTAGGAGTATTTATTCAATTGCATTATGGACACCAGCCATCAGGACAGTACGACTTTAACTGTTTTTACGTATAAGATCCCCCGTTCTTTAACTTCGAGATGTATTCCAGCCAACGAATCGTGACATAGATCTTCTACTAAATTTGCAAATGCACAGCAAAAATAATCGGCTTAAAAATAGGCAGTCATTTGAAGTTGTCATTGCATTGACAACGTTAAGTCACAAGAAAGTGCATATGGCAAGGTGGCGTCGATGCATTCGTAACAAGGCATAACAAGGCATACAGAATTGTTTTATTATTTATACAAGTATGATGAATTAAAATACGATGTCAACCAGTTTAGCGTTAACGCATATTTAAGCTGTCAAATGTCAACCCTGCCTTATACTACACGGTATTCATTCCTCCTTCCCGCATACAAAAACAAAAGTTTTCCCACACAGGACTGGTCTTGTACATGCTTATACCTCTTCTTATAACACCGGTATATTATCCCTCCGGCTACGGGTTCATACCGCTTCGGTTACCCCTTTCCCCTCCTAATTTTGACTTATAAATAAAAAAATAAATAAATAAATAGAGTGGCGCAACAGCTCGAGGTGAACCAGGGCCAACTTCTCAACAATGTATGCTGTGTGTGTTAATTTCTTCACATACAAGGAGACCTACAATTTTTCGCCGAATCCGAACAACATTTTGAGAAGTTTTTCGAGAAAAATTATACCCTCGAAGGGCTTGTCAGACACTCGCAGAGGTTTTCTGCTTAATTCTGGCTTGATTCGCCTGAAGTACGGGTTAACACCGAACAAGGTTACCCTGCATTAGCGTCTTACCTAAGAATTCTCCTCTGACAAGAGTTTATACCGAAATAGGTCACTCCTACCATTTCCCATTTTTTAGGCTAATTCTTACTAAGGGGCAAAAGGTACGGATTTATACCGCAATCGGTTGCCCTTGTCTTGCCCTCTCAAAGGACTACTCCTCACTGATCTCCCACTACATTGTTGACGCGGTTCATACCGAAAATGGTTACCGCCGAATTTAAGTTATTCGCTCATATTAGATTCATATTGAATACTCAAATCGAATATGTAGTCCATAATCTAGGTCCTCGGGCTGATAGTTCCGGTCTTACAAAAATGGTATCACATTGGACCTCCCTCCTGTGGTGCTCTTGCGTGCCTTTCGAACCAGGACAGTCACCTAACCTTACCTTAATTTTTCTGTGGGAGTAAAACTAGAAGATAATGCTTCACATTGGGTCGACCTTAACATGCATAAGTAGCTTCTTGTTGCCATAAGAGATGCCAACAAGAAGCTACTCAATTTTTGCCACTAGATTTTTTCTTTGTTGCTGGGCTAATTTCGCCCCGGATATTGTCGGGGTGGCGCCCAGAGCGGACTCAGAAACACCAAAAGGTTGTTTATTCTAGAACTTTTTCTTTAGTAATTAAACATTGGCTCGCCAATGACCACCATCCATCTGATTCTCATCTTTTCAACCTTTCCCAGCTTGGTTATATATTTTATTTGAGCCGGGCCTGAGGAAAATGCATCTTTTTCCTCTGCTCGCAACCAAGTTGGAGATTATAAATAAAATAAATAGAGTGGCGCAACAGCTCGAGGTGAACCAGGGCCAACTTCTCAACAATGTATGCTGGTGTGTTGATTTCTTTACATACAAGGGGACCTACAATTTTTTGCCGAATCCGAACGGCACTTTGAGAAGTTTTTCAAGACAATTAATACTCTCGGAGGGCTTGTCAAACCCTCGCGGAGGTGGGGACCGTGAAAAAGAACAAGTCTTTTTTTTTCTTCAGGTGGCGATGGCAGGATTCGAACCCAGACCTCCGGCGTAGTAAGCACACACACTAAGCACTACGCCACGGCACCCCACGTTGGAGATTAGCTCTGGCGATATTCCTTCACCTTGCATCACCAGTTTGTGAGAACTGGTAACATACCTCACTTTGCATCAATCCCGTAGCTCTGCCGCGAGAATGATACCGACTCCATTCCTACGTTCTTTTGTAGCATATCTTGCAAGTTTTTGTCCTTTTCTCCAACAAACGTACCCAAATCCGGTGTTTTTCGTTTGGTTTCTTGACACACAAGATGTTCAGTCGCCTTCACACCATATAAGCTCTTTAGTGGCACAGCTACGATCACTCATGCTGCTAACGTCCCAACTCCTGACTCGAGCATTTTGGCTTATCCCAAGATTAGAACCGTTCAAATGGTAGTTCAATGGTAGTGCCTCACGACGTAGTTCCGTTCATATAAGTGCACTTTTCCATAATGCTACTGTCTAAAAGACTTGTTTTTCCAGCGAAATGCGCATAGTTCTCTTTTTGGTTTGTTCGTCCTTTTACGACAACGATCATCCCCCAGTCATGCCAACCCACAGATTTGTATATGCACCCTTGTGGGCAAGTTTAAGATGTTAAATGTGCCGCCTTTTACGACGACTGCTTAATTTTGAGGAGGCGTTTAAGCGATATTCCCTCTCGTTGCTGAACGGGGAAAAAGATACAATGTATGTTTTTATCTTAGGTCAAAATTATTATGTCCCTTGTGGAAGGAATGCCTTGAAGAGCAGACGAGTTCGTGGAACTCTCATGTACACATCTAGTGTTAGCAATAAAAGATTAATACTTAAATTTTCCAACTTGCCTTCCAATAGCCATCAAGTGACACTTATCCACAGTGTAAGTACTCTTTTAAGACCCAAAGACAAAACAGCTTTGTGACTTGTGTTCGGATTCGTGGCCTTCTAAAGCTGACACGCTGCTATAAACCATACAAAACAACCAATAAATCCAAATGGTCTTTGTGGATGGTCACGCAGTTACAAAGTCACCTTCTTAGCATACGCCTATTAAGAATTGGCAAATTCAGCTAACTAAACCCTTCCCCCAATTAAAATTTATTTCCAAAACTTAAGAGCCAATTTCGGCCGCTGCATCATATAAAATATTAACAATTTTTTTATATCGTCCTTTAGTGGCTTCCTTTTTGGACTGCTAGTAACCGAGTCAAGTCCACAAAACTTCACACACCCTCGAGTACTTTAATGTCATTTACATTTCGCCACATAAACGATTCATGCCCAATTTAATGGATCAACCGCAAATGACCGCCATAAATGGCTGGACGAGAGAATTGGCCGTTTAGGTTACTTTTAGCCTCCACTCGAGGCTGTGTAGGACTATAGCTGGCACCCCAACATCAAACTTATCTCCACGATAATAATTCGTCCATGACTCCTGCTCGCAGTTTTATTCCTTTTTGTGGCACCAAAGGAGCACGAGGCACCACTAACATGTCGCACTTTACTGGCCAGATTAGGTTTCCTTTTTTTTTATTACATTATCCATTCTCTGACACCGACAGACACAAATTTCTTTACCCTTGTGCGTGTCTGTGAATGTGGCAGCAGACTTCTTGCCGAAACCACGTGTAAGTTTTGCGACGACCAACACACCCTTTGGACGGAATCGAATATATCGATTGTACGGGGGGTTTGTAGACGAAATCCATTATAAATCTAAGGACTACCACAAGAAAGTAAGCCCTCTCATTGTCCTGTGTATTGGGATAGTGCGTGTGTAAACAATTTAATTTTATTTCTTTGGTTTCTTTGATAAAATTTTGCTGTTGGCATTACTTTTGCCGGGCGGTCCTAGATGTCAGGCAACGATAAGGTCTGGTTTTAAGCATTTCTCTTTTCTGTCTAAAATAAATGATCCTAGACAGATTTCATGTCTTTCAAAAAATCCTTTTCAGTTCTCCAGGCCAAGTCATAGCTTGCCAAATGGCACATTCGTATTTCTTACGGGGTGTCTAAATAAACACTTTCAAAGTCCTAATAACCATTTAACATTTAATCGTATAATTTAACCGCTTAGCCCACAATCCAACAGATGGGGCTGGTGTATCGATTTTCTTAACAATAACAACTTCATTACATATTAAAATTTCAATTCTGCTACGCTTTTACGTATACCAAAGCGTCAGTTTCAATCTGACACCTTGTTTACAATATCGAAAGTATTTACTCAGGCATTTTGAAGTATAATTCAATTTGTGTAACGAGCACCTCAGGGATGGTACACGAACGTTATCGTTTATTTTATGAGTCGCTTTAAGAAACTCACAGAAACTCAGCACGAGTGTTGGAAAAATATAATTTATTTTGCAAACTTTTAGTCGAATCTCATCAATTACAAAAAATATTTTTTGACACATATTGAAGACAAGTCATAAAATGTGTGTGAAGGTTTGTTTGTTTATGGAAATTGCCAGGCGTTTGTTAAGGATTACTTTGTGCTTAGTCATTTTTGCTCCTCTAGGGGAACTTTCTTTTACTCACACGCTGAGCTGTGATGACAAATTGAATTTTTTGGGACTTTTTGAGACTTATTTTTGTTTGAAAACAAATTTATTCGCATTACTTCCCTCTCTACCGTCGAAGTGGTAATTCGTGTAAGTAATTTTAAAAAAATCAAAAGCATAGTCTATCGTTTGAAATTTAAAGGAAAACTATAGCGGTTTTAAAATGAGACATGTTTTCCGAGATACGCTTGAAAACATTTATAGTTGATTGACTAAAATTACTTTAACTTCTAAGGCACTTCCATTCCAATAACTTAAATCTACTCAAGACCAGGCCACAAGGCTAAAAAATTTTATTATTAATTATTTAATTATTATTTTTAAAATTTTATTATTAAACCAGCTTATTTTTAAAGCCGATTTGTAAAGAAACAAATGAGTGGGTTTGCCGTTAAAGTGAATCGTCGGATATCCCATCGCAATTGACCCCTGTCAAGCTCCAAATCACCAAATGTCAAAAACAAAAAATTTCCTTCAACAATAAAAGGGCGTGGCATCAACCCCTTATCAAAAACATTGCAGCTTTTGTTCTAATATATTTCCAGATGAGGTTTGCATGTGTTAAGTGCTTATTTAACCAAAAATTAGGTTTTTATTCAAGTACGCCTCCAAAAGTGGGCGTGGTGAAATTTGTTTCAGCAAACTGATCGTGTACAGATATACCGTAACATATAAAACAAGAATTTCTGGATTATAAGCAGAAATATTGCATGCAAATACGGTTTGGAAAACAGCAAATTTTAAGCGACCACGCCTAAAATGGGGGCGTTTTTCGCTTTTTTTTTAAATGCCATTCACAATACACTTAGGCAAGGATATTGCATACCCAATTTCAGCTTTCTGCGACAATTTTGATTTGTCACGCTAATAAGTAAAGTGGGCGTGTCAGTGGGCGTATTTCAAAAATGTTGACACTTGTACTGCTTCGGTTACAAGTTCAAAGCTTTAAAATTTAAGGCGTGAAAACTATCGACCGACAGACGTACGGACGAACATGTCTCATTCCACTCACAAAGCGGTCTCGATCATATGTCTTTCAGGCGTTGGGGGTCTACGATGATTATTTCTCTACGTTACAAACTATGAATCAAACTTAATTCATAGTTTGTAACGTAGGCATTTTATACCTAGCTGCCAGGTTTAAATTCGGCCGATCCAAACCCGGACAACAGACGCCGACCAGGAAGCCGCTCGTCGCGAGACAGACGCTCCTGGATTTCTGTTATTTGAAATTCAGCCGTCCCTCGGGGATCAGACGCTGACCAACGAGCCGCACAATATGTATCACACGCTGCTGGATTTTATTTAAACCTTCGGGTTTATCTATTCCAGTTATAACTTTACTGCCAAGGGTGGCCCCACAAGGAGTTAATACTCCTGGACAGCATCACTTATGCCTGAAGGTTACTTCCTCCAGTGGATTTTAGTCGGCTCTTACGACAGGCATACCTTACCTCAAGGTTATTCTTAAACCCGACCTTGCAGGATGCTGACTCTGATTTCAGAGTCAGCATCCTGCACAGCATGTTTCGGAGAAGTTTGAACAAATTCCAACTGACCTTTTGAATGTATTGGAGGAATGGCAGCTATTTTTATCAGCAGTCATTGCCTCTGCAGGAAATGTTTGTGGAGTGAAGCGGCTTAGGGTAGCGGCTGGTGGTGAGAAAAGAACTGCTTGGTTTAAAACGCCTGGAGTTCAAGAAGCCATCAGAAAGAAGAAGACAGCCTACATTGCGTGGATCCAATGTAAAAACTCAACTTCTCGAGCCCGGTACAATGAGGCGCGGAGGACTTCCAATCTGGCAGTCAGAACAGCCAAGGAACAGTCATGGAAAAAGTTCGGCGAGAAGTTGGAGCACGATTACAGATCTGCAAACAAGATATTTTGGCAGACCATTCGCCGACTCAGAGAAAGGAAGTTAAATGTCATTCAAGGGGTTAAATCCAAGGATGGTACACTTCTTTCAAATGAGAGCGATGTCTTGCGCAGATGGAGAGAGCACTTTTTGGAGTTGCTCAACCCCCAACAGGGCACTAAAGATGGCATTCCCACTGCTGACGAGATAAGGGCGGAGAATAGTCCCACAGTAGACGAAGTCACTGAAGCGATTAAATCCCTAAAAGCTTGCAAGTCTGCTGGAGTTGATGAAATCCGGCCAGAAATGCTCAAGGCAATGGGTGAAGAGGGTGTTAAATGGCTAACACGTGTCATTAAGGTGGCCTGGGATAGCGGGAAGGCACCTAGCGATTGGCAAACGGAAGTTATAGTGCCCATTTTCAAAAAAGGGAACAGGAGAGATGGCGCCAACTATAGGGGCATATCTCTCTTGAGTCTTCCGGGAAAAGTATTTGCGAAGGTGTCGGAAACGCGTTCCAGAGCTGTAATCGAGCCTTTGTTACGGGAAGAACAGTGCGGCTTTCGGCCTGGCAGAGGCACAACCGACCAGCTTTTTACTCTAAAGGTTATTCTTGAGAAGGCCTGGGAATATGCCAAAACCGGTCTATGCGTGTTTTGTAGATCTGGAAAAGGCATATGACCGAGACCCTCGGGATACACTGTGGAGAGTTTTGCAGGACTATGCGCTGAGTGGGCCTCTTCTGAGAGCTATCCAGTCTTTGTATGGAAACTGCAGAAGCTGTGTACGGATAAATGGCCTCAAATCCCGTCCTTTTGATGTGCGCGTTGGACTTCGCCAGGGCTGTGTTCTGTCGCCGCTCCTTTTTATAGCATATACGGACTGGATGGTGAAGCGCAGTCTTGGCGAGCAATGTTTCGAATTGGCTGGCATCAGGATGAGCCATCTGCTTTTCGCAGATGATTTGGCCATCCTTGCATCATCCGAAGAGGAACTTCAACGAGCACTGGATAGGTTTGCAGCCGTCTGTGGTGATGCTGGGATGAAAGTAAACGTGAACAAATCGGAAGTGATGGTTGTTTCCCAAACTCCTGTGCAATGTACCCAATGTACATAAATGGAGTTCCATTAAAACAGGTGAAGAAGTTTAAGTATCTCGGGGTATTTTTCACGAAAGACGGGAGGAGTGATACTGAGTTGTCCTGTAGAATTGGCCAAGCTGGAGCAATAGTAAAGGAACTGCGCCGGCCGGTCATCAGGAAAGCTGAGCTTGGAATGAAAGCAAAGATCTCAATTTTTTATTCAGTGTTCGTTCCGACCCTTATCTATGGTCATGAAATTTGGGTAATGACGGAAAGAATTAGATCGCGGGTACAAGCTGCCGAAATGAGATTCCTGAGGTGCGTTGCTGGTGTTACTCTAAGGGATAGAGTGAGAAACGTCAGTATTCGTGGCAATCTTAATGTTGAGCAGCTACTTCTCCGAGTGGAGCGATCGATTCTTCGATGGTTTGGACACGTTGTTCGCATACCCCCTGACAGACTTCCTAGACAGGTCATGCTAGCCGAGATGCTAGACAGGTCATGCTAGCCGAGGTAGGCCAAGAAACAGCTGGTGGGATCAGGTAAAGAACCTCTCTGAGTCCCGTCTTAGGATTGCGCCGGAGTCTCTTGAGTTGGTGGCGGAGGATCGAGAAAGATGGAAGGACCATTTAGCCACCCTCGCTACGCGACCCTGTTAAAGCAGCATCCGAAGATGATGATGATGATAATAATAAATCAAATTAAAATAAAATTAAATTTAATTATTTACTTTTTAAATTTATTAATTAGATTAATTTTAATTAATCGTATTTATTAAATCGCCCCCCTTTTAGGCCAAGAAATAGGTGGTGGGATTAAGTAAAAAACCTCTCTGAGTCTCGCCTGGGGATTGCGCCGGAGTCACTTGAGTTGGTGGCGGAGGATCGAGAACGATAGAAAGACCATTCAGCCACCATCTTTTAAAGGATAAGGGCATTCGAAAATGATGATGATGATAATATTAATTAGTTCACTAAAACCACCCACAGTTGATTTCAGGCAAAAATACTGGCATAGTTCTTTTGGACATTGAGAAAGCTCTTGATAAAGTTTGGCATGATGGCGTGCTCCACAAGTTTCTAACTCAAAATTTTCCAATGCATTTATAATCAAAAAAACTACAGTCATATCGGCAGACTAGGAGCTTTAAGGTTGCCTTAAACAATTTTTTGTCTAGTAATCATTTCATCAGTGCAGGAGTTCCGAAAGGTTCGGTGTTGGGCCCAATTCTCGTTCTTATATAACAAAATCTCCCAGTATCGGAATCGCGCATTGTGAAAATCTTGCAATATCAAAATCAAGATATCTTATTGGTAAAATCTCGACAATCATAACCTCGCTTTGAAATTCGCGGGCGTCCATATTCATTTTCTGAGCTTCATATTTAGTAGAACCGCACATGAATAAAGTTTGGTATGATTAAGTTAATTCAAGATTTTGCGTACCGCTATCGCTACACCCTGATACTCCAAAACTATAGGTCAAGACATCAGATCTTATGAACTGTCAGGCTTTTCTGTCACGAGCGATAAAATAGTTTTGTCAAGTAAAAATGTGATGAGACGTATTTTTAGAAAACGGAAGATTTCAATTTTTAATAATGGCATCTACTTCGCATCACCCTTTTTGCGGCAATCACTCTTTACGAAGCAAGTTCTTACGACCTCGACACAATCTCAATATATTTTTTTTATTTATGTATGGCAATCTATCTGTTTTAATGGTAATGGCCCGCATAATGTGACAATATTTACATTTTGTGTTCTTATTGTTATGTGAAACGGATTGACAAAGATTACCATTTATTTATCATGTCTAGCATTCTTTTCCCACTTGACCTGCAGAAGCCTGTGTGTCGCATTACGTAACAAGATTGTTACGCACATAATATTTTTTTTTCTTCATAGCCCCGGGATTCTTTTGTATGGTTCATACACGACCATATCGTATACCTCATTAAACAGAGGCAAAAGCATTGTATTTACCAGATGACAGCAGGAAAAAATTAATGACATCATGTATAGATGATGGTCAGGATGGTTTGTATCTTTTGATGTATCTCTGGCAAATAAATCCTTGGTTTAATCCTATCGTATATCTAAAGTAAAGAAGATTCTAGAAGAAACTACCACCAAACAAATAGCTTAACATTAGCATTGCCACCACAACAATCGATCAAGATATCTCCATCAGAGTTCAGCCTTTATAACCCAACCATCTGCCATCGCTGCTGAGTGAGTTGTTGCTGTTTTTGTTGGATTGACAGTAAAGGGGGGAGCAAAAGTCAGTCAGCTGATTACGTGACTGCATGCCTTTCTGCCACCATGCTCCCCGCTGGCGGCTATCAAAAAATAAGAGGAGAAGAAGATATGGCAAAGCAATCGCAGAAGCGACCTAAAATTCCGAGCATGACGAATGGCTCCTCTCTTTGCCTGTGCAAACGCACACCGGTTATTGTGAACGGGCTACAAATTGTTTGCTGTGCTGTGCTGCTTCTGTTCTTTGGTGATGTGATGTGGATACTTGGGTGAATGGAAAATTACCAGACTCTGTGGCGATTTAGACCTTTTTTTATTTAACCTCTTTTTTTTAGTACACATTTTTGTGTGCTAGGCTACACATATATACACACATTGTTAGTTTATCTTTTATTTTTGTTTACTTTCAACCGCAGGAGCACCATGAATAAATAAACAAACGTAGATACCCACACCAGCTTAGTAGGTAGAATCTTAAAAAAAATAAAGCTAAGAAGTATCTGTTCCTTAAATGGCAGGTTGGGTGCCTAGCCTTTACAGAAAATTGCATTTGCATTTGCAACTTTGTATCTTGGTGCTCTCCGTATTAAATGCGAAAATCGCGTGATAAAATCAAATAAAATTAAAACTAACCGAGCTATGTTCCCATACCTATACAATGTCATTGTACTTAAGTAGACACTAGACAAGCAAAATTGCGAAACGTACTTAAGATAAAGAAATGAACAAAATTAAATCCAAGCCATTTTTGGTGGAGGAATTTTACTAAAACATTAAACAAGAATTAAGTAATTACGACTAGAAACAACAATAAAATTCTACAGATAAGACGAAATAAATAACGCAATCCCATGTGTATCATTTTCTGTACCTACAGGGCGCCACCGTAAATATTAGAATCGAAAAAAAACATACTTAAGGTTTCTTGCTAAAGACGATTTGAACGAATAAGATATTTATTCAGGAATAGTAACTTAACCAAACTCGTCCAAGAGGTACTTAATTTTCTCTACTTCGGGGTATGCCTTTGATTTATGAACGAAATTCTTATAAGACTCAATAATGTCGCGTAGTAAGTAAGTAAGTAAGTAAGCAAGAATGTCGCGTAGAGGTCAAGTTTAATTTTATTTTATCGCTCACAACATTGTTGTCCGCCTAGTGGTGCCAACCCACGGAACTACATGCAAATTTACGGGGAGATGGTGTTAACTCTCCTCGATGGTGTTAAAAATTTATTTATTATTGGCCCTTTCAAGAATCTTTTGTTTTTCTTCTAACTAGGATATTACAACAGAACAGATCGGAATATGCTGGTTTTTCGGGAAATAGGATCTTTGACGAGAAAACTAACCTTTGTTCTGGCAACATAATCTTGACACACCTAAGTCAAAACAATTCCCGATCCGCAGTACCTACCTACACTTATTTTAACAAACACGTGAGCAACCCCGTACTCCCAAACACACTACAAATATGCACCAGCCCAATGACTTAGGGCGGTATTCAGGAAGGAATCTTGAATCGATTTTAAATTTAAGTAGCTCATAGTTTAAATTTTTTACTGTGTATTCACCAAACACTAAAAGGTTGCTGTCTATGATAAATTCGAATATGCGTAAGATTAGTTTTCGAACTCTTTTTCAAACATATCTGTTGTCAAATATAAAAAAAAATTTAAACAGTTTTGTATGTTCTAGTAAAGTTGGCTTAATTTTTCGGAAAATTAGTTGTTAATTTGTTTCGTACATCTCAAAAAAGTTTAGTGCTCAATAAAATGTTTAAAATTTGCTCGTTTTTCGTGTTTGAAAGCTTTTTCTTTTGTTCTTTGTATTTCAATTTATTTTCAAGCTCACAAATTATTTCCTGCATGAAGGGCACACAAATGAAAGTCGATTTAAAGGGCTGCGTTGAATGGTTAATTGGTCCGAACGTGTCAGTCACTGACATATTTGTTGATACGGATGCTGCACGTTTGAAATAATTTGGCATAACACACCACACACAATGTAATTTGGTTACTTTTTCTTGAATTGAAAAACAAAAATTCAAATAATTTGTTGCTAGTATTTCAGTCTACTTAAAAGAAAATAAAACCATCAAATCCAAACCCAAAAAAACATCAACTGACCGTTCTGTCATATGGTTTTTTGACAGGTCCATCTACATCAGCATTAACCATTCTGCACAAGTCGTAATATAATTTCGAATTTTCGAACATATTACCGCTCTCAATTTAATAGTGGGTGTGACTACTCGTAAGTTTTATGAGCGCTCATAAACTGACGCCAAAAACCGTTCGTGCATAGACTTACGAAGCTCATAGCTTAAGATTGCTTCGTGAATACCGATCTTAATATTTAAATTAATGAACAAATAAGATAAATAATTAATACGCATCTCGATAACTCATTCGTTTCGCTTATATTGTATTTAGAGAATATTTCAAGTGCAGTTTTAAGAAGATATATACATATGTACATAAGATCAGTGTATACGAGTTATCAAATGCTGCCATTGCCAGTGTAGTACATAAAGGTGAGATTTTTAACTGTTTGCCCGGTATTCTGGTTTAAAATTCTTAAAATAAATGTTTTTTCATTAGTAATATTTTTTTACAAAGTAGCCGAATCTTAAATATAGGTTCTCAATTTTTTATTGAAACACAGGGTGACAAATACATTTTTTGATCAAATTTGGTAAAAAAAACTAAAAAAAAAATGACAAACGGGTTTTTTGTTTTGCACAACCAATTTTTTAGCACAACCATTTTAGTAAATCAACTCAAAGGGTTGTAAGCAATACTTCAGCCCATACTTGTCTTTCGAACCTCAAAAAGTTGTCTACGTCTGTATTTTTTTTTATTCTCATATTCTTTGCGCTAGAAACGGTTAATTTTTCCAAATACTCAGAGCACAGGTTTTTTAGTTATCGGTTATAAAAGCGAGGTTTTCAATTTGTTTTTTAAACCGCTTAAGTAAATTTTAAGTCAAAAAACGCCTTTTTTGAAAGATGTTAAAAATTTTAGAATTCACTTTATACGTTTTATATACAAACCAAATTAAATTATTATTAAAATAGTTTCATTATTATATAAATATTTTGAACAATAATTTTTCAAACGTATATGAAGCTTTCGAACTAAATATCAGAATCTGCTAAATATTCAAAGATTTCTATACTTTTTCCGAAAATTGTGCAAATTTTTCTTGATGTTTGATGCGAATTTTTCACGATTTTTTTTTTCGAAGATACACCAAAACTACAGTTCTAAAACCGTTTTACGAAATTTTTTTTCTAGCCTTTGCTAAGCCTGCGGCTGCTTTATATGTTAGTCCAATATCCGCTTTTTAGATAAAGTGATGAAAAAGTTATGACCTTAAACACGCTGAAAACGCGTATCTATTTTTCATTCCTTATTTCTTAAAAACTTTTCAATATTTTGGAAAAATTCGATTTTACTATGTAAATCCGATATTTTACTTTTAATGCATGTTTTAATTTTCTTCTTTCTGACTGAAAAACTTTTTAAGATAAATCGAAAACACTTTTGTCTTTTTTATCATCAATATTCAACCCCTAATAAAACTTTTATGCGTGTATATAAAAAGTTGCCCTTCCATTTGTTTTCTTTTTTACGGACTGTAGTGAAACAGTAAAAAAGTGTACAAAATTTCGTCATTTTACGGCTTACCGTTCAAAAATTACGATGCGGGCGGACGGACAACAGAGTAATACCATAGAGGTCCTTTTTTCATTTTTGGACGGACCGCTAAAATCGAAAAATCTTTACAAATATGACATAACATCTTAGAAATAGTGATTTATGTATTTCTAAGATTTTATGTCATATTTGGGGGGGTTGGTTGGAAATCCACAGCTCTGCTTGACAATTTTATCATCATAACCATCATTTGCATTGGCCGCTCATCATTTAAAAAGGGTCGCAGAGTGAGGGCCGCTAAATGGTCGTCTTTACCTATCCTCGTCTACAAACTCAAGAAACACAGGCGGAATCCCCAGGCGAGTCACGGAGATGTTCTTTATTACCTGATTCCACAGATTTTTCTTGGACTGTCAAGGGGACGACGCGCTTGCATGTCGACTAACATGACCTGTTTAGGAAGTCTGTAAGGGGACACGTGAAGAACGAAAAATGTATTGTTTAACTCGGAAAAGCAGCTGCTCAACAATAATATTCCTACGAATACTGACGTTTCCTTACTCTTTCCAGCCAGGCACCTCAAAAATCTGATTTCGGCATCGATCTAAATTCGATTCTATCATACACCAATTCAACGTTTGCCTGTCTATGTAACTCTAGTGTACACATTACCAGACACTTTACCTGGCATTTTGGTAAAGCAGTAGCCTACCGGAGCTTGACCGCTTTGAGGTTGTACAGCAGCTAATAATGTCGATTGCCATTTTGGACAAAGCTGTCATAAGTTATCTCAAAATTAACGAAGAGATAGTGGTAACTCCTTGGATCTCAAAACGTTGATTAAACTACTGCACTGTATTCGGCTACCTTAAATCCTATTACTTAATATCACCAAATCGTCCTGAGACAACGATAGGGTAAGTCCGTGCACATTTATTTAATCCGCGTGTCCATCTCACATCCCATAGTGACAACTTCGCGCGTCATCAACTGCTGTCAAGTCAGTTAGCACGAAAGTGGACACACCATAAACTCGAAATGGGTTAGGCGTCATCTGGTCCTGAGTGCAAAATTTAACCTTTATTACGTAAATTTTGGCCTTTGAATACAATTCCACCGCCTACCATAAATTTATTTGCAAGCTTGGTAGAAATATTTCGCAAACCCTTTCACAGTGAGTGTACCAGGTGAAAGCGTGGTCCTGCTACCCACACTAAAAAACTTTTTACACACACGTAATCGTCCACTCAAGTAAAACGGCTGGTCTTGCCACCGCTCCCCTCGACAACAAAAAGCTATTTTACCTTGCCCCTCTTACATTTACAACAAACTTTGTAAAAACACCCATTTCCATACCCGCCAATCCTCTTTAGAGGGGCCGAGGTGTATACCTCTAAGCCCGACGGACGACGACTCATTGATCGATGTCCATGTGCAGAACGAAGCCCCGTAGCATTACCACGTCACTGGGCAGAATATTATGCCTTAGGAGCCACTTAGGACATCAAGTCGCTCCTCGGTACCGGAACATGTGCAAGTTTTACTGCCATATCCGCCCCCTATACACAAGTTGGGGATAAGAAAAAAAAAAAAAAACAGAAATACAACGCAAATGCAAATGAAAGTGTTGTAAATTATTGTACCCCAAAGGATAAAACGTGCCCAAGGATACGTATGTGTATAAGCTTGTGTGGATATATTTATGCTGCCTCCGTGTACCTACATTTCTGCGATTGGACTGCGTTCGCTGTAGCTTCCCGAAGGCACTTCCACTGAGCGATTGCCATGCAAATTTAATCGCTGATGGATGAAAGTAAATTTGTTGAATGATTTATTAATTTTGCTTTTTTTTGTTGCTATTTTCTGTCGTGGTTTTTGGGGATATTCAATATGCAAATGTTTGCCAAAAAAGTGGCAACAAAAAAAAATATTTTTATTGCCATCTTTTTTGGTAATCGCAAAATTTAGCGATTCACGTGACCACTTGACCTTTATATAAGCGTGTTTTGCTCCTTTTGACAACGCAGTGTGGAAGACTAGATTTGCTGGTTCGTTATGCACAATTATTGTTTATTTTTCTTTTGTTTCGTTTTTTTCATATACAAAAGGTAAACAAAACAAACACGAAATACAACAGGCGTCATCGCAGATGATATGGTGGTTTGTGAATCACGTCTTTGTGCCGCCTCTATAGCTGAGTTTTGTGCTAATAGCTTTCTGCTGCTGAAACTGGCTGAGAAATTTGGCTACTTGGATGCCATTTGATTTTTTTTTTCTCATTTATATTCTTCGTTCTTAATGGCTTAATAATTGGATGGCATTTAAAAATGGCGTCTAATGGCTTCCTTGGAAGAAAATAAATTCTTGGCGTTTGTTTTATTGTTAAGAGTTTGAGAAACTATAAAAGTCTTAAAAACGTGTCGCTATTTCTAATCAGTGTCATTATTCGCACATTAGGGCTGATAAAGTGAATTCCAATGCGGATACGGTAATCAAGCGATTTGATCAAGATAGGTTTACGCATGCGATGGTTGTCAAAAAGATTGACAAATAATGGATAAAATCTTTGCCTTCTTGGCGTGTGGGGTTATCTTATCAAGGCAGGTGGTAGAGTTGTTACAGGGGAACCTTATGACGAAGTTTACATTTCGGTTTATTCGTACTCCATTGCGCCCGAAACCCAAGGTTAAAAAACTTTTGTGCGGTAGACAGTAGTCAGTATCTAAAATACTCAGGGGTTTGGTTTTTTCAAATGAGGCTGTAAATATAGCCATAGAAGTACAAAACGTTGTAATTAAAGAAAATATAATTAACTATACCCACATTATGCGGTTCGTAAAACACGGGTTCTCAAAAACGTAATTTTGTGGTTTTTTTCATAATTACAAAATTTATTAAATGTTTTCAAAATTGTCTCATCACACTTTTCAGGACTTTGTAATGGCAAAATGTAATGTTTTAGATATTTCAGTTGTGGATTTTCAACATTGAGACCGCGTATTAGAGAAGATAGCTCTTTCTTGTGGATTTCCTTTCGAGGTGTTGAATTAGTTATAGCTTGTGACGTATAAGCCTCGGCCGGTACTTTTTTTTTTATCATCGGCATAAAATTGTTAACATGATTGATTTAACATCATGTTGATTGATGTAAATATGATGTTAACAATTAAATTTTAACATGATTAGATATTGAGACAAAAAGTTCCGCAGTTTTCCAAAGGCAGCAAATATTTCTGGTAATTTTTTTTTATAAATAAAAATAAATAAATAGAGTGGCGCAACAGCTCGAGGTGAACCAGGGCCAACTTCTCAACAATGTATGCTGGTGTGTTAATTTCTTTTACATACAAAGGGACCTACAATTTTTTGCCGAATCCGAACGGCACTTTGAGAAGGTTTTCAAGACAAATGATACTCTCGGAGGGCTTGTCAGACCCTCGCGGAGGTGGGGACCGTGAAAAAGAACAAGTCTTTTTTTTTAGGTGACGATGGCAGTATTCGAACCCAGGAATTTTTTTTTAAATATTAGAAATTGTGCCGCATCCTTTATACCGACACATTCAACTGTCAGATCCTAGGACTAGGTCGACCTGTTAGCAGCTCATTTTGCTGCGAGCACCTAGCTCCCGGATTGTACCGTGTCCACCTGTACTAGTGTTGGAAATTCCATGGGGCAAAATTTACTTACGCACTCGAGCAGTAGAATTGTGTCTTTAAAAATCTCAACATTTACAAATCCAGTGGCCCAGATGGCATTGCCCCAATAGTTCTGAAAAAAAAAACCACTACGTAGGGTTTTCTATCTGCTCTATACTATTGGTCTCTTTCCGAGTAAATGGAAAACTGCATTTGCTCTGCCCGTCCCGAAATAAGGCGATTATTCTTCTTTGACCAAATGCGCTAACATATATTCTTTCTAAGTTCTTGGCAAGACTGATGATAAGCTAAGTCAGCTTATGAAATATCGAAAATCACGTAAGCTTGTCTTGATGACAGCAAATACGGCTTTCGTGGCAAAAGGTGCAACTGATGGCTTATTTCACCGAAGAGTGTAGACGCTCCTTGCACCTTCACGGTGCGAAAAGTCGTTCCGCTGAATACTTTTAGACAGTCTTTTATTCATTGTATTAGAAATTTCCTTTCGAACCTATCAATCCAGTTGGTTTTGGACAGTTTCAAGTCTGATGCCCTTTGTTTAAATGCAGGTGTTCTTAAAGGTTCAGTTTTCTTTTAAAAATATCTGTTGTCTGCGACATCAGTTTATCATTCAGTTTATTCATTCGCCGATGGCAGTAGATAAACTAAGTTTTTTTTTCATATTCGTTTCCTTGCAAACGTGCTGGTACCTACGACATTGAAACGGTACGGTTACGTA
The DNA here is from genome assembly GCA_947623515.1 of Neoascia interrupta. Lineage (NCBI taxonomy): Eukaryota > Metazoa > Arthropoda > Insecta > Diptera > Syrphidae > Neoascia > Neoascia interrupta. The sequence continues at coordinate 16,733,502 of OX392462.1, read as the reverse complement.
GCGTATATTAAACTCAATTAATTAAACTTAATAGCAGGGGAACGGAGGTTCGGTCTTGCTGGACTTGGGTTCGAAGACTCTGTTGGTTGGAGCGCTATTGTCCAACCGCTCGATGTGACTGAGCCAATGTAATCTTCGTATTTTGACTTTTTGAGCTACATCCATATCTTGGTACCGCTCATAGAGTTCGCGGTTATATCTTCTCCTCCATTCGCCCTCCTCGCACACAGGACCATAAATTTGCCGTAGAATTTTTCTCTCGAAAGAACCAAGTATTATTTCTCCTTCCCTGCTTATCGTTCAGCACTTGGCGCCATAAAGCAAGACTGGCAGAATGAGGGTTTTGTAGAGCTTACACTTTTTCCTTGTCTTTCTTTGTCTTTCTGCGTCACCAAGAACGCAGCAAAATGCCTTGGACTCTTAAAGCGATGCAGGATGTACTTTATGCCTACCTAAACTGGATATGAATTTCATGTCTGGGCAGGTGCATCTAAGGCCAATGGAATCAAAAAAGAGCATTAAAACTGAAATGTGAAATAGCTTAAACATCGCGAAGTCAATTATTGATGAATTAACTCCTTGGAACATCGTCCTAATGGTCACGTTTGGAATATTTCCACACGTCCACGTAGAGTGCTGTGGCGTAGTGGTCAGGGGCGGATTAAGGTAAAGTGTCGCTCTGGGCCTTACATTTTTACCGCCGCCTGGGACCATTTTCCAAAGAATACACCTAAAAACGTGACTAAAATTTTGAGAAGACCCAGGAATTAGTTCTGTGATTTTTTAAGACAACGTCCACTTGGTAAGCGTTTTGTTTTTATTTTTCGATGTAATATTTTTGGCTTTGCATGCTATTGACACAGTTTCTACTTTTTGCGACTATTTTCCAACTATTTTTCTGGCGAATTAATTCCACATTTATGAATGAAGGAAGCATGTCAGTGGGCGGATTTCTAAAGCTTTACCCTTCGGGACCTAAAAATCCAGATTTATTTAGGTTCAGACTGTCTTGCTCGCAATTTTAGGCCTTTCAACACAAAAAAGGGCGGACGGACGGATAAAACGTTTTTCGACTCAAAATTCCGTCTCGATCAGATGTCTGGTCTTGGGGTTCTGCCATTAACGCTATAGTTTTACAAACGTTCTTATTAGATGGTATAAAGCCTTTCGAGTGTTAAAACAAAACTCCTGTCTAACATGACAGAGGCGACAGTTATGGCCAAGACCGTGCGAGAACTTTCGTCTCTTAATTAATCCAGCAAAATCAAAAGGTCTCCTAGGAGTTAAAAACATATGGAAAATGTTTAACATTTACTTTGTAAAATGGTATTTTTATATGTAAATTAGCAATTAATTTTTTTGCTTTTAATCTATTGCTTCTTGATTTGCCGCCCCCTAAAATTTGCCGCTATGGGCCCGGGCCCCACTAGGGCTAATATGTCCCTGTGTGTGTGCTTACTACGCGGGAGGTCTGGGTTCAAATCCTGCCAATGCCACCTTAAAAGAAGACTCGTTTTTTTCCACGGCCCCCACATCTGCGAGGGTGTGACAAGTCCTCCGAAAGCAACATTTGTAGTAACATCCCTAGATATGCTGCAACATTTGTGATTTCCTGAAACGACTGAGCAAACGGCAACCCTATCTGACTAACAACCTATTATTTCGATCAGATAATGAAATTGAACGAAAATGCTAGTGTACGAGCAAGTATTCGTATATAATTCAATAAGCACCACTCTAAAATACGAATGATTTTATTGTATAGATATAATTTGCTTCAAGCCTGTATAATTCGCCATAAATTTATCCGTGAAATTAAAAAATTTGGGTACCAACGCTCGAAGAAACCTCAAATATCGAATTTACCGTAAAAATAATTTGGAAATGAAAATTTATTTTATTTGGTTAAAAAAAATTTTAACTTTGTACATAAATGAATTCAAATAAATTACTTACTTACTTACTTAATTTGGAAATGTCAGGTGTCAAAGTCACATCTTGCGAACAATGCTATGTGACAAATGCCACTAAAAAGTCATTTTTAAGTATGTAAGTCATTTGAAATATCTACGAGCATTGGTTTACGAGATATGACATCTGGAAAGTTAGCAGTTGTGGCATCGCGGTCATTTCTGGCAACGCGGAATATTATTCGCTTGTTAAAACAACGAAACGAAAAAATGATCATGCCAGCTTCAGAGGTTCAATTAGCTCGAGAGCCCAGAAATATAAATAACGCTGCAAATGTCGGGTCCTCCTCAAGAGATGCGAGACTTACGTTTTACAAAAGCCGTTATGCAAGCTACACACATACGGAGGTGCTCGTTAAACTTTATCGGCCTGCTAGAATGTAAAAGTGAAGTTGTTTTTGAGACAGACAGCAGGTGAAGTAAACTGACACTGGCTCAACAAAATATCAACGCAATATTTCCTAAGCAAACTACTGTTTTTGAGACCTTATCTACATTTAAAAAGTCTTAAAAAGATGTCTAGGGTGCCTTACCTTCCGCGTTAACTTCTTCACTTTAGTTCACTTATCAATATCTGAACCGTACGAACATAACTCTTAAGCGTAAAGTAGAAGATTTATAATACTTATCTGCATGTTCCGGAAGCCAAACCTACTTTAAAATCAACATTTTTTATTTTCTTCAACGTTAAAGTATTTTTTTTTTTTCAAACTCGATGTTGATGGTTTGAATTTTTTTAATGTCATTCACCTCACTTAAAATATAAACGTTATTTGCTTCACAGTTTCATAAGAATCACTCATTGTCCTTCGCATACCCCCTATTTAAACACTCCAAGTTTTTGAAACGAATTTTCAAATTATGCAGTTCTTTTTCGTATTTTAGTAGTGAATACCTGCAAACATGGTGCTCCACTAGTTTCCTATATATACTCTTTTACAAGAAACATACAAAAAACATTTATTAAATATGTAAACAAATGCGAAACAAAGAAACCCCTTTGAAACATGAAAACTTATTTGTAGGTATTCATGCGGCCTACGTTTCTGCTCTCCACTGACGTCTTTCAACCACTTTCCATGAACTTCACTGAAAATGCAAATCAAGAAATAAAATTCAAAAATTCATTCGAAATTCGTTTCACCAACACAACAAAAGAGCTCTTTCTTTTCAATTGCATTACACATCAGAAATGTATTGAATTTTTAAAAGCAAAAATATACCAACAGATCGCGAGAGATATAGAAGCAAAAATGAAAAAAAAAAATACACTATAAAAACTGTTCATTTATTCCGAATCCAATAAGAGAAACAACAGAAAAATAAACAGAAAAAAATATGACTAAATTCCAGTCTAATGAACTTTGTTTATGTGCCAAACCCTCCAACACCTCCTCAAGGTCGCTACTCGGCCAAGTATAGTCGTCTATCGGGTAGAATAACAAATATACAAAACCCATGCACACATAAACAATGAAAAAAAGCAACAACAACATGCATAAGAGCGTAAAACAACAGTTAAGTTGTTCGCAATAAAATTTACATAAAATTGTCATCTCGAAAAGATTGATGAACTGGAAACACGCAGTGGAAGGAAATTCCTCGGGAATGGAAACCCTGCATTGAGTACTTTTCTGAACATACCCCGGACGCTTTTCGATTGAGTGAAGAGAAATCCTTTTTAGTCGCCAGCTATAGTATAGATGAGAAAATGTCGTAAATTTGCAGTATTTTTTTTTTTCAAATTTAACTGTCATTAGTTTCACGTTCGATTGAGTTGCTGACAGCTGCTCGCACCCAATTGGCATCTGATGCGGTGTAATGAAACCGATACAGAACACGTTTTTGAGGTCAATGTATTTCAGAGCAATCGAACTCGGCGCTAGGTCATAAGCACAATGAGCGGCTGCCATTGTATCCGAGTGCTACGGAGTTTTCCCAGATATGGAACGGGGTCTGCGGTTCGCTGTGGCACTGGCAGCGACGACCGGCTTGGCGGCGCGCGGCAGCATAAACGAACTGGAATTGCTCCAAAGTGAAACGCGACAAAAACAGGCTAATTGTGTGCGAGTGCCGGGCGTTTTATCGTTGACTGCAACATTTCAAAATTGAAAGTGGGAGTGTGATAAATTAATCAAGTACAACCACAATTTTATTACATTTAAGAGAGTTGCACAATTATTCGTATCGGAAAAATGTTTCTCAATTTATTTCTCTTGATATCGAGATCGTTTTAAACGATATCAACAAAACCGAGAAGTTGGGTGTGAAAATTTTCCCAAAAGGTTTTAAGGAACCTGTCAAGGGTACTTAGTTCGTGCCAAAGACTGTGCACAGTAGAATCGCTGTCGTAGATGAGGATTTGGAAAATCGTTTCTGCAGCGGCGACGACTTACCGAATTTTGCTGTCAGGCAACCATTCAATCTGGGTGAAGAAGACTTACGATTCCGTTACACCGACCTGGTTGTAGCTGTGCTCTAACAAGTTTACTCGTAAGTTTTATCCGCCGGAGCTGATGGAGCAGATGTCGAATTTTTCAAAGTAGCTAATTTGATCAGGTTGCATGAAAGCATGTTTGAAAAATGGAACCTCAGCATTTCTTTGACAGCATTTCTTTGAGGCCCTCAAGAAAGGAGACAAAATCAAGATCGCTTACAAGATGTTTTCTGCTTTGTGTGAACACCTATAGCCGGTTGTCAGCTTCCTGATAAACCTAAATTAGTGTGGCTTTAGGCCAGGAAAGATCACTTCAGCAGGTCTTGGAAAAAATCCAAGAATTAAGGATGATGATGAACAACGGAAATATCAATCTATTTCAGACGAACGCTTACGGTGACCATAATAGTATCGTATGAGATTTGTCAAATTTTAATCTGTCAAAGTTCCGTGTCGAAATCGAGCAAAATGCTATATAATGATCGTGGTATACGACTTGTGTGAAATTGAAATGGCAAGTTTGTGAAAGTCGCATAACTTATTTATTTTAGATCTGTTCGTCTCATTTTAGGCCTGGCAATGCCTAGTCTTTCTACCGTAGAGCCAAAAAAACCAGAAAGACCTTCACATAAGGCTTTGCCGTAATGACTTTGACAGGTGATTTCAGCGATTCGGGTGAAGCTACACCTCTCAACTTAGTCCCTCTAGCCTAATCAACATGGCTTTTTGTTCGAGCAATATTCCGCGCACTTTTTGCGACTGCCGACGAGTCCCATTTCTAATTCAACATAATTTTTTTTCGAATTTGGGATGATAACAACCCAACTAGAAATTTAATTCTAATTTACCAACTAGAAATGCAACCAGAGACAGCCACTTGGTGGGGATTTTAAGCTGGCGACATCAGTCGTAATTTTTTGGAGATCGACGTGATACAGGCTAACATTGTCGTAGCAAATTTTTTTTAAATTAGCTCAAACTATTTCCGAGCACAGTTATGTCGCGCGGGGTCGACTCGGTCTGCCCGCATAGATTATGCGATTTGACAATCAAAATTTTACAAAATTTTAAACCAAGTTAAACAGAATTTACGAATAAAGAATTAGGATACCCAGTTACGATACCACACATCTCTTCAAAAAAGTTTTCATAACAGGTTTTCGTTTCCATACATTTAATAACTTCCTGCCTCGTAGTCCCCGCCACGATTTTTTCTTTTTTTTTCAATTCTGACAAATTAGACCCTTTTAAACCAATTCAATCTGCCTTCTGTTGTCGTAACCTGTCTTCTATTTAGTTCAAATTTTACCATGCATAGAATGAAGGCTTCTGCGGTGAACTTTGATGATTAATTTTAAATTATCCTTCATTAATGTTTGGTAAAATTGCGTGATTTATCAACATCTCAGACTAACGTTGAAAAAAAAAACTTAATTATTTCCTATTTTGTAAGCGTGTCAATTTCAATCAGTGAAAATTCGTAGTGAGGTATAATTCCGGTAATTAATTCAACTAGATACTGATCTTGATTTGTCTTCGATTAACTTTAATGCAGCTATGGTCAACTCGTTTCGTAACAAAACAAAAATTATATAACGTGTCATGAAAGTCATAATAATAAAAAATTAATTGCACTTAAACTTGTGTACCAGTTCATCTTCTATGGAGCGTCTTATTCAGACGCGTTGCGGTTCCTTTTTTTTTATTATTATGAGTTCTCACGTACAAAAGTTAGTTAGCCATACATTTGCACGTACTTATTGGCAGAGTCTAGAAAATACAAATGGTAAACAATTTCAATATTGAAAAAAAATTCCAGCTGAGGTGATGCAGAATCGGTTTTGTGTTTCGACAGATTCTTAGGGAAAAAAAACTTTAGGGATCAATATGTCAGTAAAAAATATATCTTAATGGAAAGTTATTAGGCTAGTGTTAAAAAAGGAGTCACCTACTGGCAAGGGCGGAGGAGTTACATTCAAGTAATAAATAAAGCAATTGTGAACGAAGCTACAAAATTGGGGGGTATTTACTGTGACTGGCGTCTTCTTTTTAATCCAAACACGGAGCTGAAACTAGCATGGAAAAGATTCTACCTCAAAATATTCGTATTTTTATAAGTTTATGAACATGAGCTTAATTAGAACTCAATTTTAATTTAAAATAAATTTGTTTCGCGTAATGACTATTTTTTAAGTACGTACTTAAGCAATTTAATACGTGTTGCATGTCAGAGTTTACTACCCACTTTACTGCTGAGTTCAAGTTCACATTGATTAGATGTATTGTGTACCAGGGTACCAGTGAGTTGCAGCCTTTAGCCATAAATTAATTCATTATATTTCAAGCAAACGAACGAAAAATTTTTGCAACTCCACACCGCGTCCCCGGAGCAGGGTCACTTTTCTTGCATGCCATACTATAATTTGTGAGAAGCAAAGTAGGCAATAGTAGGTAGGTATACATGTATGGGAAAGTTTTGTCCGATTATCTTGTAATGTTACGTGATTCGAATGCAATTCAAGTCGATGGGTGACACTCGTTTAACTCGTTGCAAAGACAACACCATCGACATCACACACATACACGAGAGAGAAAATCACTTATAGAGGAGTGATGCAGTGTCGATTTAATTTTAATTTGGGAAGCAACAAAAAAAAAAACGTTCATTCGAGCGGAAATCGATTAATTTTGCTCGCCCTTTGTTTTCTGCTATGACGGTTCGTTATTAACGACAATAAGCATTTTGATCAATTTACTTTAATTATAAATTTGAACAACACATGGTGTGATATTGTGGTTTAATTTAATGCGCATACATTTTCATATACGAATTTGTGCCACACAGACATCGATTCAACAGATCACGTGTGGGCTTATAGAAACTGTTAAAAAAATAAATAAACATTTGGAGTCAATTTGAATACATGTTTGAGTTCAAGTTATAATTATTGGTTCTCATAAAAAAAAAAAACTTTTAAAGTGGTTAGCGTATACTGCTTGCGTCACTATCAAATTTATGCATTTTTATATATTTACTGTAGAACGAGAGATTGGTTGAGTAGATTCTATTTTGAGCAGTTTGGATAAATTGAAACAATATTTACCAACAATATTTTATTATTTATAACACGTACGCTTAGGAAAGAACAAAAAATTACTCACTGGTCCCTTAACACAATTTGAAGACAGATCTAGTACAACGTTTACAACTCTCCCCACAGATTTCCATAATAGAGCAAAGATTTACAAAAGCAAACCTGCGAATATCTTAGCGCACAGATACAGCGTCTTACGTTTTGTATGAGTGCCGATTTGACAGCAGGGAATAATCAGACAAGTCATTTGATGTTGGTATAATTCTGTTAAGTTTTTACGCCTGTTTTTAAACCTTTTTTGAATCCTTATCTCAGCAACAATTTCGCTGTTACCAAGAAGTTACAAGGGGCGGAATACTACTTAGTAAGAAGATGTGGAATTAAATAACCAATAAACTTTTCAAACTTTTGCCAAAATCGACAGTCGCTTTTGAGGAACTTTTCAAAAAATAAGGCAGGTAGGTTTGTCACACCCTCAGAGTGTGTATTGGCGACAGATAAGATAACCGAACTATGGATAATCAATCGCGTAGCATAAAAAACGGCGATTGATAGCACAATCGATTTAAGGGAATTCGATGCACTCATGAACGGGGACAGCGCATAATTTGAAAGCCTCTGGTATTGGGCAAAAGTAGATAAATAAAATGAAGAATGCGTTTGGTAAGAATATCTTTTTACAAATTTGGGCAATAAAACAAAAAGTGAAGACACACATACAATCCTAAAAAGGTACGGGTACGGGTAACCCCTATTCTGCATAAGTATTATAGTATCCAACACAACTCGGTATATCCTAGCAGTGCGGACAAATAAATCAACAAATGTGAGTTTCGATTGTCGACTTTTTCGAAATCTAAAACAATTGATATGAAGAGTGAATATACCGGACCCGCAAGGCAACTTCATTAATGTGAAGTGGCGGAGTGGTGAAGACCCAGTGGACCCTAGTTTGTTTTTTTGAGGTCTACTCCAAAAACCCCGAAATCAGAAGCTTCCAGCAGTCTCTTTCCTTCCCCATCAATTCTATTGTTAGTGAACTCAAACGACAGGAGCAGTAGTAAAAACTCAAAAACTAAATGATGAATGGACAACCCTTAAAGCTTAGGATAACTTTTATTTCAGTTGGTATCTACTGACAATGGCCAAAAATCACCGGCAGTCTTTTCGACTGCAGTGAGGGCAGGGATTATGTAGGACACAACATTCATTTTTAAACAACCAGGGGACTCTTGTAGCTCTGAATCCGACTCCTTCGGTGATCTTAGCATGAGTCAGTCAGCTGCCCCCGCTGTACTTACTGCTGCTGACGCGACGGATCGGGATTCGGGATACCCGTGGTGGTTAACCGGGCTCTGAGATGCGCCTGACTAAGGGTCGGTGGGAGGCGAAAAGAAAGCTCTGCTCGAATAAGCGTGGATAGAGGCCTGACGGACTGAAGGCGAAGGCACTCCTGTCGACTCTTTGGCGATTTCCATGGTCGCCTCCTCTTCCGCTGAGCCTCTTCTTCTGAAAGTCAAAAATAAGCGCCCCAAGCTCGTTAGACCCCTCAGACCCAAAAGTCGACCCGCGCACCAGCGAATCAAGTTGATTTGTTTCAATTCTATGACTTCAAAAATTACTTCAGGTAAGAAACAATAAATCAGCATTCAGTTTTCAAAGTCGTGATTAAAGCAATCATTTTCAGCGAGTTGAATTAAAATTAATGAAATCTTTTTGACTGATCTGCATCAGTGTTTCATTGTAGTCAGTGAATGTATTCAAGTTTTTAAGTTACTTAAACCCCTTGAAGTCAGTGAATTCATACAACTTGTATACCCCATCCCATGGGATAGGAGGTATATTAAGCTTGATTCACAGTTTGTTACATAGAGAAACAATCACCTTAGACCCCCAAGACCTGTAAGGCATATGATCGAGACGGAACTGTAAGTCGAATGAGTCATGGCCGTCCGTCCAACCTTCAAAAGTTGTCGTAGGAAGCTGAAATTTGGTATGCGATATTCTTGCTTTAGTGCATTGTGATTGGCATTAAAAAAAGTGAAAACCGCCCCATGTGGGTGTGGTCATATCTTATTTGTATCCTAAGCGGATTGTAAGCCTCCCACTAGTTTTTAGTCACTTGAAATCTTGCGACCCGCACGGCCTTCAAGGGTGACGGTTCTACTTATTCCATCAGCATATATATAGCAGCTTCAGCAGACAGAAATTTATCGACGCGTATGGGTCTTACCGTCGTGTACTTATATTTTATTAACTCATGTCACTGTAAGACTGATTGAAGACTGAAGACTGAAGGAAGCAGTTTACTTACGCAGAAGGCTTTTGGCCTACAGAATTGAAAACCGCATAGCCTCCACTCAGGAGCCATAAGTGTACAAAGGTGACATCCGTGGTATTGGTGCTTTTGCTTTATAAGACGTCCTTAACGATAAGATGTTCGAGAGACGTCTTGTCTGTCGAGAGACGAGGGGGTTTACTTACACCGATATCTAGAAAGCCTAAAAATAAAAATCATGAAAAAGTTAAAAATTAAAATCAAGAAAAACTTGAAAAGTTTTAAAGATTTCTAAGTTCCTTGGTTGTGTCTTATGGTGGAGGTCAAACAATTTGACTTTTTATAAGTTATTGGCCTCAACTACAAAAAAATTATTTGTTAAGAGTAATTAAAAATGCGTTTTGTTGCCGCCTCCGCAATGACTTATCAATCAGCGGGCTAAGATAGTAGCTCAGACTCTTTAGGGAAATTTCTGGTCGACACAAAATGCGGCGCGATGTTCTGCGCAAGAAAACAACTTTAAGGCTAGGGACACACGGCGACAAAAAAATGCCCGACAAAAAACAGCGCGATTTTCTGCAGCAAGCATACTCAACACACGAACAAAAATTTTCCGTGCGGTTCCTGTCAATTTTGATAAAAAATTAATTTTCATCGATGAAAGAAAAGAGTTTGGAAGGTTTTTTTTTTTGGTAAACTCAGTACACAAACATTTGTTTGCTCTGGGTGAATTGTGGTAAAAACCGCCTTTTTTAACGATAAATAAAAAAACAAATCAATTTTTTGACGTGCGGCTTGAAAGTGTTGCCATCCGGAAATTTATCGCAAGTAGAGTCTCACGTTTAGTTGTCGTAGCCGTAATCGTGTGTTGTCTGCTATTAAAACGCTTGTGCATTTAGTCGGACTGCAATTAGTCGCGCGTTTTTCTGTCGCTGTGTGTCCTTGGTTAAATTGTTGTTGTATACCTAAGCCCGCGACTTTTAGCCTTTTTTGTTTTCTTTACATTTTTTTTTTAAGTTAAAAAAGCCAAGCCATGGGCTTGTGCAACAAGGATTTAGGTTGTTTTTTAGCGAAGAACATCGCGCCACATTTTGTTTCGACCAGAAATTGCCAGTTAAAGTCGGTAACCAAACTTGCACCTACCCCTAAACCGCATTATAAGATAAGGGGAACGTGCAAGTTTGAGTAAATAAAGCTATTTAAAACTTATAAAATAAATGAAAATATGTAAAACTATTTTGAAGTCAAATTTACTAATTTTAAGTTTTGAAAAAATTTAACTTTCTACTAGATTTTATTCGAGATTTTGTTTTCGATATTTTTGTGTTTCTAGATCTTATGCGCTCGCGATTCTGTCCATTCTAGATAGTTGTCGTTCGGAACCCCTTGAGGAACTTTCGGTCCCCTTCAGAATTGGGTGAGGATTGCCACCACCACCGGGCCAATGAATTTGTGTACGTTGAGATTTTTGAGAGCTTCGGCTACTATGCGAGTGCGAAAACGAATGGGTCCAACAAAGTCTTCGGAGCGCGTTAGTGCAAGTGGAAACACCGTAAAATCTGGAATTACCGTTTTCACACCGAAACCAAAATCTAGATTCCGAGCAATTTGATTTCAAAATCGAATTAACCCTTTCACACTGCAAAAATAATCTAGATTTTGTTGACTTTTCGATCAGTTGAACATTAATTGTCCAATTTCTCACTGTTGTCACAAGTTAAGACGCGGTGTCACAAGGAACAGGAACAGAAACAGAATTTCATACATCAGCAACGCAAAAAGCATTCAGCGAATTTAGGTTTCAGTTGCTAATGTATGGGACTCTGTTTCTGTTCCTGTTTTATGTTGCTTTAGAAACGCGGCTTAAAACAGCTTCAAATTAGTAAAAAAAACAATTGTGGATAACTAAAGAAGCACTGGAGAATATACATGAAAATCACAGTACAATTAAATAGTATAAAAAAACGAAAATATTTCTCCTTTTTATTTTATAAACAAACTTTATCGGCTGTCATGGCTTCTTTTGAATGAATTAAAAAAGTTGCTTTTATTTTCCTATGATTACGACAAAATCCAATACAATTTATTACATTTGTATTCGATTTTGTGGGAATCTAGATTCTGATCTAGATTCTGAATTCTACAAATGTATTGGAAATCTAATAGATTTAAATTAGATTTGGGACATTTTACTCTAAATTTAGAGTCTGGCTCGGTGTGAAAACCGTAAAACAGCCGTTTTGTTATTACAAGTGATTGTTGGGATGAAAGAAGATGAGCAATTTTTTTATATTTTTGACAAATGAGAAAAAAAAATAGCTTTCTTTAGGACACTGTAGAAACCATGTAAATGTGTTCTAAATGTAACAACCATTAGAACGTTCAATTGTTGGTCATGTGTTGATTTGACATGACGAATAACATGATTGCAATCGTTTCTGTTTCGTTAAAACATGTTTTCGTTTGCCTTAGTTAGTAGACGCAATTACTGGTCGTTGTACTGGGTTGGCTTTATAGGACTCCTACAAATGGCTAGCCAGCCTCCTTACAGTTCGAGTCGTACCATGATTTCACCTAAGGTTTGATACTCTGGCTTCTGTAAGGAATAATGCCAAAGAGAATTACACTACACGTACGGCGGCGGCATTGGAGTCACAACACAGTTGAGGAAACAAAGTGACCAGCGAAAGAGTCTAAAAAAATTGTTTAGTCCAGTTGGCTTGTTCGTATTTCATTTTAAAGATTTGGTTCTTCAACTGGACGGTTCATGCATGGAAAAGAAACGATATGAGACAATGGGCCAACGAACCTTAATGTGGAAGACCGTTTGCGGTATATTTTCCCGGATTGACTGCTCCCAGAAAAGTATAAGGAACAAGACCGGAGTATTGGTGGCGTGACCAGTAATGTTAGGAGTTAGCAAAGGCTCGTTTTCAAGTTGCGTAAGGTAATTCGGTTGCTGCGACAATCTCAGCAAACCTTCTTTGGGTGTTGAAGTTTCAGGATAGCGACACGAATATGAAATGGGCATCTTAGGCATTAATAACACCCTGCTAGAGATTTTCCTTCAAACTATTCTAGGATATTACTTTTATTGCAGTTTTGCAAGATGGTTCAATACGCTTCTTATTTAAAGAGCGTGAGATACTGGGGCTTAAAAGAAAGCTCGAAAATGATTGTGACCAGTAAGTAAGAAAATACAAGATGGACATCCTTGTCCACCTGTGAAATCTCAAGAAAAATGTGGCCTTAATATGATAAGTCCCGAACTAACGCATTCATCAAGAGCAACACGAAGACTCTGTCGTTACTAGTAATTATACTTACTGGTCACAATCTTTTGGGACACTTTCCTATGAAACTAAATCTCGACAATGACGACATCTGTAGATGATGTGGCGATACGGATTGCTGTGAGGACACACCTCACTTTCTGTGCCACTGTCCCAGTCTAATTCAGTTAAGGAAAAGAACTTTAGGAAGCAACTTCTTCCATGAAAATGTATTGGCCTTCATTGTGCCCAGTCGAATGTGAACTAGTTCCACGACTGAAATTGAGCGATGAGCCTTGCCTTGCGCGTTCGTAGCTTACGATACCGCTGTGCCAAGGTACCTCGATCATGGGGTGGCCATCTAGCAAGGCATCTCATTTATGCATTCTTGAACTAACTTGGATCGTGACGAGGTTTGTAAAGGGCGAAACTATTAATGATCCAGAAATTGAGTTGCGACGGGGAGAGTGGGTCCACCTACCTAAAAACCTATGAACTTGAGAGTCCTTTTTGAAAATACTTGGCCGAACATATGTAAATAGTTATGGCAAGGTATTTTGCAAGCCGATTATTGTCTATATTGAAAATTATAGACAGATGTCAGACTATAGTTTACACAAGGCTTTTTTAAGCATAGAAGATTTTTTGTATATTTTGAAGCAGTCATAAGGTACCTAAGGCTTCCAGAAATCAATTTTCGAAGAGTGAGATTTTGTGCAGATTTTTTAAAATGTTTTTGCAAATAGGTTGGTAGGCATAGTATAGAGTTCGATGGCTTCTCTTCGGAGTAATGGTAGCTCTTGTTTTGTAGGTACGTACTTTGGATCTTAGGAAGGAGTGAGACCATCAATAAACTCTTGTAAAACGAGGTTATTGAAAGTTTTTAAAAATCTCGGATAACATAAACGGAACAAGTGTGACAGGTAATTTGATAACTTCATCCTAGTCCCTGGCCTAAACATTATCAGACCTTTAAGGTTGTAATCAAATTACACCCTTTGTCTGAGAAGGTATTAAGCTATCCATGAAGAACCGGCTTTTTAGGGTATTTTTGATATAAAAAAGCCCAATAATGGAAAATAATTTCGTAAACAACTTTCACTCCATCAATTTTACTGCTGTTTCACACCCACCAATAGAAAGAAGGTTGAAAATATACCACTAATTAGTTTCTAAAGTAATAAGGCGTCTGTCAAAACAAGATGTTTCATATACCTCTCTAGACATAACCGAAGAGCCTGTAATAGAGAACGCGCCTACAAAGAGAAAAAAAAAACCTACAGACGAACGAACCTGACAGAATATTGGCAAAAACAGTGCGAGAAAATTCGCACGCAATGAATTCCTATGAGACCCAATACGCAACACGAACAAATTCAAATTCAGAAAATTTATTTGACAGTCTAGGCAAGCACCAACGTCAGCACTGCCCACCCAAAGTGCCATAAGAACTAGTTAATAAAAAAATGATTACATTCGTTATTTATTTATAACACAACCGCTTGAACTCAACTCAAACGGAAACAGCTGACTGACGTTTTGCACGCACAGTGGAAAGTTTCCACCGCTTCACTCTAAAAATACTTGAAATCCTAAAAATAGTTTTACGCAGCCTCTGAGCTGAAGGGAAACTCATAATACTGAATTTTTATTGCGAAACAAACGCAAATTCTTGTCGGAGTACAGAAAGCTTGTGAATTTGTTTACTTACCGCTAAACAGCCAATTCCGTTATCAATTCAACAAAACTCAGCCAGAGTAACCGAACAATCCAAACATAAACAAAAAAATTATGCAATGGAGATGAAGCGAAAATATAAAAGTTCAAACTTAACTGATCACATTTTACTAAGTAAAGTCGGCAAGTGCAAAAATCTATGCAAATTTTCGACAATACGTTCCACAGTCCAAGTTCACTACTGGTTTGCAGTTGCAACGATTTTTTTTCTTGTCGAATCGTCTTGGCGACCGCACAAATTGAACCTCTGCCGTTGTCAAGACAAGAGTTACGAATGAACAGACCAAAGAAAATAAATGAGAAAAACAGTTGTTTGTACGTCCATGGAGTTGTTGTAGAACGCCGCGCGAACACGAGGGAAAATCAATTTGTATGCAAAGGACAGCGACACCGTATAGTGACACACGCACACTGTGTGGAAGAAATAGCGAAAAGATAAACACGTACACACACACGCGCACAAAGGATTCGAACGAAAACCGTAGAGTGGCGTCGGCGGAGGGGTGGTGGTGGTAAGGTTGGTTTTCCCTTTATGCAGATGAGGGGAGGGGGAAAAGTCACTGTTCTTCTTTTCACTTTTCTCGACTGTTGGGCGAATATTTACCCTCACTGAGGCTTTGCAATCTTTTTGGGCGGCGGTTATAAAAGGGGTTTTCACAAAAAAACGCAAAAAAATTATACTTTTCTGGATATAAAATTTTCTATTTTTACTGTATGACTGAACACTGAGTGAATGGAAAATCGCTGAGGGCTCTTGCTGGGTAGACTGAACTGCTCGATACCGATGAATGAACAAAAGTGACAAGACATGAGAAACGAGACAGCGCACAGCCAAAGAAAACTTCCGATAAGACACAGATGATTGAAAAAGAGAGAGAATCTGTGGAAAGAGGAATGTCGAAAAAAATAACATATGTTCGAATAGTGCGGAGTTTCTACTGGGGTTATTTTTGTGTCGCTGCGTGCGTCAAAGAGATAATTGGAATTTTCTCGAGTTATTCAGGTGACTCCATTCAGGCGAATAAGAAAAAAATATTAGAAATATTAATTTGGATTTGTGAGTTTATTTATATATTTGGGAATATGGATGTTGTAAAGTTTTTGGGAATATGGATATCGTATAAGTTTTTCTCCGATTATCCTAAATTAATTTTAATAAAATAGCAATTAACGCTGTGGCTCCACTGTCAATGTCCAATGCAATGGAAATGAACATGGCAATTGCAATGAAAAAATAACTGGCAATTCGATTTACAATTATTTTCAATGTGGGCATTTCATTGCCTATCAATAAAAACTTAAAACGAAAAATAATATCATAAAAGTTTTGAAATTTTCTATGCCTACGTTGTTTTCGGGTTTGAAGTTTAAATTTTTATTTGTATAGAGGCCATTGAATTCGAAAATATTAAATTTAAGTTTCAATGTAATTTTCAAACTTATTGCCACTTAGTTTTATGGCAATGATTGCTTGAGTTCGCTTAAATTCGCTGAATGCTTTTTGCGTTGCTAATGTATGTAATTCTGTTTCCGTTTCTGTTCCTGTTCCTTGTGACGCCGCGCCTTTACATGTGGTTCACAATGTTGGACAGCGTATAAAACTATGAGAGCAAATTAATGGCAGTTGAGATGAAGATGCTTCGCATGACAGCATGAGTAACAAAGCGAGATAGAATAAGAAGTAGGAAGATCCGAGGAAGCCTTCATGTAAAAGAACCTATCTGCAGAAAAATGGAGCAAGACCGGCTCAGTTGGGTATTGTCACGTTCAAAGGAGAAATCCTACGAACCCCGTCAAAAAGGCAATGTCAATCAACATTCCAGTGCAATCGCGAAGGAGAGGAAGGCCTACACATTCATGGATCACACAAATGCAACGACAACAGTATTTATTTGGCTTCAGTGAGAGATCCAAAACCGCGTGGCATGCCGGTTTATTCTGAGGTCAAATCGGCGTACCCCACAAGCGTACCATTAAAAATGCAGTAGAGTGGGAGGGTTATAATCCATCACTTCAGGTTATAACCTCGCGCCTAGATGAAAAGAAGAAGATGCTTCTTAAGTGAAGAATAAAGCATCCAGTCATCCAGTTGACACCGACTTGACGATTTGCTTTTTGTCTGAAGGAAAAAGAGTCGTTACGATTCTATTTTAAGCGTTCTTCGCTTTTGCTGCGCTTACTTTTCTCTCACATGTTAACGTTCTTACTGAAGTACGCTTTGACGTTGACGCCTGTGTTGCATGATTGTATGTGTCTTTCCGACTTTGATCTGTATTCCCGATTAGAGGTAAATTTCTCTTCTTTTAGCAAAAGGAAGTGTCAAAAGAGTGCTAAAAAATATAAAAATATATTTTTTAATAATTTTATACAATATAAAATTATCATTACAACCAGAGCTCAGTATTGTTTCTCACCAGCTGTTAAATTTCCGCGTCAAACCCCTTTACTGGTACTGAAATTGCTGAGAAAGAAAGGTGAAAAAATCAAATCCGACATATTCGGCAATACAAATCTTTGTTACTCTCAACCATAATTTAATAACCCATAGAAGTTCAATTGTAATCCTGACTTTAATCTGGCGTTGCTGCTATATTTTCATCAGTCATAAAGGATTCATTTTTAGATTAATGCACGAAGATTATGAATGAATCGATAAGTGTTTTCATTGGTCGAACGTCAGACTTATTACTGACGCAATCACTCTTTTTCATGTTAACTCTCAGAAGAAAATGACGATCATTTCTCATGAGAGAAAAAAAGTTTAAAATCCGTCATTTAGGTGCCATTTTCATTTCCTGGTGACTTCTAAAACTGAAAATTTTATATAAAAAGAGTTATTCACTCTT